>OX402069.1:9971434-12571072 GCA_947859365.1 Archips crataeganus | reverse complement strand
AGGAAACATAGAAAACAATACAGAAAAATAAATAAGGCAAGCAATAGGCGACCTTATCGCGTCGCAGCCAAATTTTATAGGCATTCTTTTAAAATGGATAGAAAAGTTAAAGACGGATTTCAGAAGGTAACCAGGGCCCAGTTGCATAACAAATTACAACTTATATTACAAGCGGAACTCCCTTTCTAGTTAATATAACTGAAGCGAGAGTTCCGCTTGTATTATTAGTTGTACGTTATGCAACTGGACCCAGGTCTTAACTTCGGCAACTAAATGCCTCTTGTTCGGTGACAGAACTAAGTCCATGTCTAGAAAAACGGTGCAAGCACTATAATTAATCCAAACTAAGCTATTCCTAGTAGTAACAGCTATCCCGAAAAATCCTGGATAAGGTGAGCCGTGATTATAAATAAACACATTTCTAAATACTATTACAAAGCAAAAAGACTAATCCTGCCATCATTTCATTATAACTGTGTGACAACCAGCCACCTTAGTCTGCAGAATGTTTGTATTTAATCACTGTGACAGGGGGTGGGCATAGACAATTTCACAACAATTCCCGGCTCATTTTACGGACGTTACAACCTCTTTGTGTCACCGCTTGTTATAACTAAGCTGTGACTAAACGTCAAACGATACCGTCAAGCACGAGTTGGACTCGCACACAGAAGGTTCCGCAGTTAGACTACCTATTTTAATTGTCTTGTAATTACCTACCTACCTACCTACCTACCTACCTACTAAGTTTGAACATAACATTAGTAATTACAGGTTTCGATTAGCTTTACGGTGAAGGAAAACATCGGGATGATGTCGGGATGTGTATCGCTTTTAAATAATCTTAGATTTGGTGAGTAGCCGTACTGCTAATAAAATAAATAATATTTGAATAAATAGATGTGGCACATCATTTCTTACGCATTTCCAATGTAATTTGGAACGAAGGAGTCGTAGTTTCTAATAGTTGCGATGGATGTTACCACACGCCACTGTTGGCGTATGTAAGCGATTAAGAATTTCGGGGGAGTCGGTTGGATGCGACGTGGTTCAATTGGTAGAACACCCGTTGGGGCGCATACCCAGGAGACGTGGGTTCGAATCCCACCGGCGTACCCGAAAAACTTTTTCGCTTTTAAATAATCTTAGATTCGGTGAGCAGCCGTACTGCTAATAAAATAAATAATATTTGAATAAATAGATGTGGCACATCATTTCTTACGCATTTCCAATGTAATTTGGAACGTAGGAGTCGTAGCTTCTAATAGTTGCGATGGATGTTGCCACACGCCACTGTTGGCGTATGTAAGCGATTAAGAATTTCGGGGGAGTCGGTTGGATGCGACGTGGTTCAATTGGTAGAACACCCGTTGGGGCGCATACCCAGGAGACGTGGGTTCGAATCCCACCGGCGCACCCGAAAAACTTTTTCGCTTTTAAATAATCTTAGATTCGGTGAGCAGCCGTACTGCTAATAAAATAAATAATATTTGAAGTCTGTACACACCTGAGAAGAAATTCAATGGTGTATGTGAAGTTCCCAATCCGCACTGGGCCCGCGTGGGAACTACGGCCCAATCCCTCTCATTCTGAGAGGAGGCCTGTGCCCTGCAGTGGGACGTATATAGGCTGGGATGATGATGATGATGACGCTGCTACAGTGTCAGGGCAACGTTTAATAACAACCGACTACGATAGAGCAAAATCAAAATACGTCGATAAAAGCGATTAATAAATGACTAATAACTACTTCCTGTGGGGCCCCCGTAGATCGCCTCGGCCACCACGGACTCGCTTGCTCTTCGGGTGCCGGTCGCCTGTCCCGCCATGCCGCCCTAAACGACATCCTCAGAAGAGCGCTCGTCAGTGCCAACGATCCTGCTGCTCTGGAGCCCCAGATCGTGCGAAGTGACGGCAAGCGCCCTGACGGGATGTCGTTAATCCCGTGGAGAATGGGCCGTGCACTGGTGTGGGACGCCACTTGCGCCGACACCTTGGCAGCGTCCTACCTCCCAACGACGAGCAGACGTGCCGGTGCAGCGGCGGATACCCGAGAACGGCTCAAGGCTATTAAATACGAGTGTCTCGGCGCCCAGTACGAGTTCGTCGCATTCGGTGTCGAGACACTCGGTTCGTGGGGCAAGAGCGCACGAGGGCTCCACGGAGCACTAAGCAAGCGCCTGAGAGAGGCAACAGGTGACCCTCGCGCAGGCAGCTTTCTCGCACAAAGACTTGCTATAGCAATTCAACGTGGGAATGCTGCCTGCGTGATGGGCACCCTACCTAAGGGTCCAAATTTAGGTGGTAATTTTTAGTTTTTAATTTTTGTTTAGCTATTTTAAGTTAGTTTTAATTATGTTAATTTTATATTTAGTCTCTGTTTTTATACCTACCTTTATACTTATTTTTTAATATTATTAATTTTAGACTATCCGCTATAACAGCACAATTATAGCAAACCAGTTGTTTCCCGCGACTCCGACTGCTAAATATTCGTTTATTCCTATCCCTCGGGAACCATTTTCCGGGATAAAAAGGGTATCCCATAATTATGTTATCGTATGTGTTAATCCAGGTTATCCCACCAGGTGGGTCCCACTGAAAAACAGCGTTGCGGCTTGCCGCAACATTATGCTGAGTGGGGCCCAATGTATACTATTCGATGATTTTTATTTGTATCTTTTCCTGTCAACTGTATTTCCTGTGTATCGAATATGTGTAAATAAACATCTCTCTCTCTCTCTCTTATAACTATCTGTGTGCCAAATTTCAGCAGAAATCCTCGAATCATTTTAGCTGGAAAGAAACTTTTGCGTTTATAATAATAGTAGGTAGGTAAGATTGTCAAATGGATACACTGGACTGGTAGCATAGTGAACGGTATTCTGAGGATGAGTTCTGGTTAAGTTCGAAACGCGTCAGTGTAGTTTGGTGGTGGTGATAGTTGGATTTGTTAGTGTTCGTACAGGGTGGAGGTGGAGATACTGCAGGAACACACAATTTCTTGCATAAAAGTAACTATCATAAGTTCGCGGGTGAGCAAAGTAATTGTTTCAGTTCGTTTATCAAATGGATACATGTTTTCAGCATTCTAAAAATTATTATGGGTCGTCAGATACACTCCACTAAAGGGTATGACAAACAGATAGACGGTGGGACGTAGGGTCCCTCAAGCATGCGTGTGCGGAACTCTAGAAAGAAATAAAGAAAAAATGTCTCCGCGAATAATTAACATGTGTTTTGCTGTTAATGTGTGCTGGGAACAAATTAGAGGGATTATTTATTAGTTCTCTCTGGAATTAGTTTGTAGGTTAATCCACGTCTCCTTTAGCTTTTTTTAATCGAGCATGTCATTGGAAACGGCGAAGACGGTTAATGGCAAGTTTAAGCGTGGTACAGGTAAAGGACCTGTAGCGGTAATTCAATCGTTTGGGTTGGGTTTGGTTTGAACTGCTATTCAGGAACGCCAAAAATCACTAGTTTGCGAGAGGTTTGGGCTGAGTTTGGGATGAGCCTCATTTATTTGTTTATTTAGAAAGCGTATTAACAGGAAAATAAGGCTCATCCCAAGCTCAACCCATTCCTATCCTCTCCGAAACGATTGAATTACCGCTCGCAAACCGTGTTGGGCCGTTCCTGAATTTAGCCGCCTGTTGTATGTGAAGTGCACAGAATTGATATGGAGCTTACGTTACTATTTTATCCTTTTTAACTAGGTATAATAAATACTATATGCAGCCCGTTGTAATAATTATTATCTACACAAGTGGGGGTGAGTGGGGGGGGGGGGGAAGAGGAGCAGACAGTAGAGCACATCATCCGAGGCTGCCCTCTTCACTCCTTCCCTGGACCTGCCGAAGACCTGGCTGCCCTAACGCCTGATTGGCTTTGTAAATTTAAGTGCTTTATTCAATTGTCGTAAATACTGCTATAGATTAAATAAATTTAGACCCCAGGCCCTATACTACGAAGCGCGAAATTCGAACTTCTATTCATGCCGTTCCGCTCACGCTAATGGTATTTATTACGAGAGTGAGAGGGACCGCACGATCCGAACTTCGAACTTCGAATTTCGTAGTAACCCCCCAGATGATGATGAAGATGTAGTTATCGACATAGCTCACCGCATTAGCACGCTGAAGTGGCAATGGGCCGGCCATATAACCCGAAGAACCGATAACCGTTGGGGTAGAAGAGTTCTTGAGTGGAGACCACGGGTCGGCAAACTTAGCGTAGGACGTGGACTCTGTGGAGCGATGATCTTCGCAAGGCGGCTGGCAACAGCTGGATGAGAGTGGCCGAGGATCGTGCTCAGTGGCGTGTCATGGGAGAGGCCTATGTCCAGCAGTGGATGAACATAGGCTGATGATGATGATGATGATGACACAAAAAACTACTTGCCTTTTTAAAACCCGTTCCATTTCCCACTCGTTTAGTACGTGTTACACTAAATTCACCGTCAAGATGGCAATTTGACGGTAAAATAAGCGTTTTGACAACGTAATGGTGTCGTTGTGGTGATAAGGACGTGTATGGGGTACCTTTGCCACGGAGTTGACTTTTGACATGTCCCGTAAGGGAAGGGGCACATGGAGTGATAATTTCGGAGGAGTCGTTTCATAGGTCCTAACACACTCGGGCTTAATGAAGTCTTTTTCTCGAAGTTATCCGTAAAGGTCGTCATTGTTAACACATGTCAAAAGGCAAATTGGATTGTTGACGGACAATCTTACTAATAAATCTAAATATCTTTCTTGGCGATGTCGTGAGGAAACCTGCATACACCTGCGAAGATTGTATTTAACATTATAATTTCCGTAAAAATATATATAAATTAATAAATAGATATGCTGCATGACTGTGTAGTCTAGATATTTGTATGCCTTATGACAAGCATAGTGATACAAAACTTTATGTAACATCCGTAACACTACCTATGTTATCAAATAAACGATTTGATTGATTGATTGATTGAAATTCAATGGTATGTGTGAAGTCCTCAATCCGCACTGGGCCCACGTGTGAACTACGGCTCAAGTCCTCTAGCAAAAAAACAATCATCATCAAGAAGTCATCTTTTCAAACGAAAATAAAATTTATAATTACAAACAAAAAACAACCATACAATTTACAATATTAAAAAAATGCACTCGCTAACGCTCGGCCGTATAAAATATTCGGCCGGCAACCCCTTACTTTCCGGCCCCTGTAGTAATGTATTATTTTTATTAGTTTCAATTATAATCATAATTTTAGGAACCTAAGCAATCAGGGGCTAAATTCAGGAACGGCCCAACACGGTTTGCGAGCGGTAATTCAATCGTTTGGGAGAGGATAGGAATGGGCTGAGCTTGGGATGAGCTTTAATTTCCTGTTAATTCGCTTTGTAAATAAATAAATAATTAAATAAATAATGCTCACCCAAATCTCAGCCCAAACCTCTCGCAAACCAGTGATTTTTGGCGTTCCTGAATAGCAGTTCATCCCTATCCTCTTGCAAACGATTGAATTACCGCTCGCAAACCGTGTTGGGCCGTTCCTGAATTTAGCCCCTGGTGTCCGGATATCACCTGGCTGATTAGAATCTTGACAATCGCCCAATCTTGTCAGACTATTGAAATGAACTTTAGCTTTTTTTAAATTTTATTTGAATTAAATGCCTCCATGTGAGCCGGCCGCGCGGGGAATACCAACTGTCACACGCTACACAATTGTGTAGTTTTCCACTTCGCCACCGTGTCGATAGTTAATTGTGTTAAAATATCATCATCAGGGAGCGACGACCTGGTTAAGGTTGCGGGATCGCGTTGGATGCGGATGACAACCTTTCATCCACTCAAAGGTTGACTGGTAGAGATCCCTTAAAGGGATAAGTTCGCCTTTGTACATGCATTTCAACGGTTGTCTATAATATTTTTCTTTTTTTTTTTCCTTATTTTGTACAATAAAGAGTTTACATACATACATGGGACCGATCTGTTTGGCGAGCTTTGGTAGGCTTATGTAGCTGAAATAATATAATAATAATAAATATTAGGGGACAATCTTACACAAATCGACCTAGTCCCAAACTAAGCAAAGCTTGTACTATGGGTACTAGACGACGATAAACATACTTATATAGATAAATAAATACTTAAATACATAGAAAACATCCATAACTCAGGAACAAATATTCGTGCTCATCACACAAATAAATGCCCTTACCGGGACTCGAACCCAGGACCTCTTACTTCGTAGGCAGGGTCACTACCAACTAGGCTAAAGCGGTCGTTAAAAGCTTGATGATATGTTGATGATGACTCTCAAACCAACTGAATCGTGACCTAATGTGTAACCTTTTCACAGTAAATGTCACAGTAACATCATTGCTCGACAAGAAAAAACCAGCCAAGTGCGAGTCGGACTCGCGCACGAAGGGTTCCGTACCATTCTCTATGAAAACGGTAAAAATATCACGTTTTTTGTATGGGAGCCCCCCTTAAATATTTGTTTTATTTTAATTTCATTATTTATTTTTAAAGTGAATATATGAAATTAATATTCTGTGAATATTTCAAGTGTCTACCTGTCGCCGTTATCAATATCGAGCAAAAACGAGCAAAAAAAATCACTTTGGTTGTATGGGAGGGGAGCCCCTTAAATATTTACTTTATTCTGGTTCTTACTATTTGTTGTTATAGCGGCAACCAAAATACATCATCTGTGAAATTTTCAACTATCTAGCTATCACAGTTGATGAGATACAGCTTGGTGACAGACGGACGGACAGCGGAGCCTCAGTAATAGGGTCCCTTTTTAACCAATTGGGTACGGAACCCTAAAAATCATTATGACGCTTACTCTGAAAAAGTTTGACGATGGATTTTGACCTTCAGGGTTAGGCTGTAATTGTATGGTCGTATCGTACCCAATGGACAGCCGCAACGTTGTTATCTAAACAGTTTCCCCGTAAGGACGTGCCCGGCCGAGATAGCGGCGCATGAGCGGGCGAACTTACGGCTAAGTGCCGGCGCGTGACCGACCTGTGAACGGTAGTGTTGATCCGATGATCTTGTTTATATAAAAATTGATCAATCGGAATATGTTTATTTGCTACTAGCTGTTGCCCGCGACTCCGTCCGCAAAGAATTCGTTAATCGTGATGCGTCCCGGCCTATTATTTGGAACGTAAGGTTAACTTTTAATTGGATCTTTGAGAAAAATCTATTTTCACAAAGCTCATAATAAACAAATCATTGCTTACTTCGACAGAAACACTATTCTTTTACTCAATTGTTTCCACTAATCAACAATTACATATACATATATGCGTGTCACGAACGAGTAACAAGACATTTTATTGACCAGCCATTTTCTACTATTTTATAATATAGTCTAAAATACCGTGATAGAAATATACATCCTCATCTGATATTTTTGGGGGCGACAAAGTTTATAATGTTTATTATCAATGAGGGTTTCATGACAGGTGGAATATCGCTAGATGGCGTTAGTATCGTAAGGTCTATTTGAGGTTACACCCATACAACAAATGTCAAAGTTGTCAAACGGACCTGACGATACTAGCGCCAAATAGCCTCTCATAGAAAACCCTCATTGCGTTTGCGTTTGTTTATGAGCAATTTATATATTCAGATAGGGAATGACACAAACTTTCGTTTATAAAAACCTGTAAAACATACAGGGTGAAATTGATACGAAATCAATGTTTATGACTCAGTTAATGCTGGACAATATTTTTTTATTTTTTATTTATTCAAACATTTAAACAATTATCATTAATATAATGCACTAACTCTTAGTCTTATTTAATTTGATGCCCATACATTGAGTTTGTGATTTAATTTCAAGAAAGCATTAACATCCTAAATTTTATGAGACCAATTTTAACAATACCAACCACCAATACCAATTTTGTATTGCCATTTAAATTTTACCCTGTATAAGTTGCTTTCCCTGCTTTCAGCACAATTTCAGTAAAATAAGTAAACAATCGTAATTAATAGGTATATACATAAACAATTATTTTACTGTTTGTTTTAAACGACAGGTGGTCTTATTCCCTATCCAATAACATAAAGTTCCAAAAATATGTATAGTATAAATCTTCCCAGGTGAATTTTTCGCTTCGAGCCCTTATCTTTCAAAACAAACGGTATCGTCATAGTATTAAGGTTCAAATTTAATGTAATGGCTCGAAGCGAAAAATTCACCTGGGAAGATTTATACTATAGCAACCATAGTTGCCAAGAGTTTGAATCTAAAGGACCTTGTTTACGCCGGGCAATCCATTTGCAAGTTATAAAAAAACTAGCTGTTGCCCGCGACTCTATCTGCAAAGAGTAGGGGTATGAAAAATAGCCTACAACATATTCTTAAACCTACACAAGTACCAAATATAGAGAAAAAAATTATAATAATCGGTCAAGCCGTTTCGGAGGATCTGATAACAAACGTGACACGAGATTTTTATTTATTAGATAAACATTTTTTTTCATTATAAACTTTTCACCATTAAATAACAGATGAGGATGATATTTATACTACCGTACCCTCTACTACCGTACTCTCTAGAAGCATGAGTGGCGCCAGAGGAATAAAAAATGGTGATTAGTTGATTAGTAATCCGGTGCGCACGCGGCTCTATGCTTCTGGTAATTTTTTAAATTTGGTATTGTATTAGTTACACAAAAGATAGAATGCATGGTTATAGTATGGTGGCATGGTGTCGATGTCTTACGCGATAAGTTTTGAATAACCCTCCCTTACATCGCTACTCCGCACGTGCGAGATAGCTACGTCTAAGCGGCACAACGCACTCCTATCTCGACAGTGAAAGTATTAACTCAAAATAATCCACCGTTATAATTTATGTAGACCTTCCATAAATTAATTCAAAGTCAAAATAACTTTACTAAATTCAAGCTATAACAAGCTCTTATGATATGAATGTTCTTACCAGCAGTTCGGAAAAACCCTGTTAAGAATAATCCGACAAGACACTCAATAAGGTATATATTTTTAACGTTATTTAACTAAACATATCCAAAGTGTAACACAACTAATTTTTTAACAGCTATTTGAAACTAAGGATGCGAATAATTAATTTTATAATACGCCTTAGACTTGAGTATCTTCATAACAATGGAATTAAATTTTGTATCTGTTTATCGGTTAGAGTTTTTAAAAATGTTATTGTAAAATGTATACAAAATCCCAGATACGTCTTTTTGGTTTTAGCCAGTCAGTAAGGGGACGTCTTGAAAAAAGGCCAGGTCAAGAGTACCTACCCTAAATCAAAGAGCATTGTATGAAGGGAATTTCATAAACACCTCCGAAACATTACATCCACGTGACCCGAATAATAACGAAGGTCTTTCAAAAAGTGTGTACCTACCTTGATTTTTGACTACGATTTACAAAAAAAATGCAGGAAGGCAGAGGCCTTTGCCTTTGCCGTTGCAGGCCTTTACCCTGCAGTGGGACGCATATAGTTTGAGATGAATCAATATAAAATAGATCAGGTAATATAGCTGACGTACCTATTGTATTTTTTCTTAGTGCCATTGTGTAAGCATCCTTATTCTGTGAGGTCCTCCGTACCAACATAGTTCACCCAATTTTATGGGTCTGTCAAGCTTGATAGAGGCTAGAGAGCCCAGTATACGTTCAATGATTCTTATTGTTTATGCCTACTGAATTCATTATCCAGGCCCAGAATACGGAATAAACCAGAGACTGCAGTGACAATTAAGTGTGTCCAGAATCAAAGCCAAAAAAGTTTTGTTAAAAAGTTATTTGTTAATACTAGCCTACACCCCCGATGCATAAAGAGGGAGTTTAACCGCTATGTGTGTGTCTGTGCCTGTCTGTAGCATCATAGCTCTTAAACGGGTGAACCGCTTTGGATGAGGTATTTATTTATTTATTTATAGGAACACAAACAGTCATACATAGCTCATGACAAATAATAAGGTGAGTCGACTCATTGACAAAATAGTGTTCACATTACAAGTAACAAATTTGAAAGAAATTCAGCCTCCCAGCTGAATATGACGGACGCATAAGATCACTAGAAATATGTACCTATGTATTATTAAATTTACAATAAATTTACAATATTAAATTTACATTAATGCATAATATATTCCAGCACATGTGCAACAACTGCAAGCCAATTTCTCACCACAACCTATGGCAGTTTATATAAATTGTTTCTAAATGTGTTAAAGGAAACGTTAAACATTTCAATATTGCTAAAACAACGATTATAGGAATCACAGGTGCGAGAGATAAATGAGTTCTTAGCATAGTGAGTCTTAAAAAGCTGTACATGGAATAGATTTAATATGAGGTATATTTTAATTGAAAGCGGGCTTCTTGGCGGTGGTTCTTAGACATGTTTTATTAAAATTGGTTGAGATGTTTCAAGGTTATCAGCTCTTTCGTTAGCTGCGGAAGGATTTTTTATTTAAAATTTGTGTTTGGCATGAGAATTAATGTTTACAGAATATCCCTAAAATTAATACAAAAATAACGAGAAATCATTAGAATAACACATAAACTTCCAATTAAGTATTATTAATGGGATCCTATCGATGTTTAGAAAATTTTATTTCCGAAGGTTTGGAATCCCGAAAACTTCATTTGTCCGAAAGCATTTTTTTCTGAAACCGTAAATATTTCAGGATTTATTTCAGGACCATCGTGTAGAACCCTTTAGGTTAGGTTAGGGTTGTTTTATAAAAATCCTGAAATATTTACAGTTTCAGAAAAAAATGCATTCGGATAAATGAAGCATTCGGGATTTTAAATATTCGGAAAAAAATAATTCTAAATTTTGATAGGTAACCATTATTAATTTATTATCATAAATATCATAATTATTGGGACAATGACATTTTAATTTGCTAATGTAAAATTCAAAACGTCCCAATGCTGGAGCTCAAAAACTTTGTTACTTTTTTCACTTTTCTTTGATATTGGGATACCAATAATATACCAAAGTACCTACTGTCGCCTACACCCAAATAAAAATGACTTCATTCAACCAATCACCTCCCACCCAACATCCTGATCCGATCACTTCTAAGCCTCTAAATGATCTAATTATAAACAATTTAACCAGTAAATAACACTTTTATTACATACCAAAAAACCATGGGCCTGCTTTAGCATTTGAGCCTTTATTTCAAAACCGAACGAGCTGAATTGCTAGTGGAAGAGTATCTTATTTGCACATAATGCTTAGGTTTTACGACAATGTCTTTGCATGCGAAATACCTGATTACGTCAGGTAAATGACATTACACGCAGGTTGTACGAATAATTTGACCAATTTCAAGATGGATGGATGGATTCATTCAAGATGGATGCAAGCCGCTTCCTACCGTAATGATTGGGTCAATGAGGGAGACCTGTGACCAGCAGTGGATGTCCTAGAGCGGAAATGATGATGATTATGATACATAATATTGACAGTAACCGTTAGTTTGACGTAAGTAAGATGTCTTAGACACCCTAGAATAGCGCTGTCTCGTTGATAGTGTTTTTTTTTTAATATGAGAGGGAGGCAAACGAGCAAGAGTCACTGATCTGTTGCCGGCCTTTAAAAAAGGATCTCTCCTTTTTTAAAGGCCGGCAACAGATCAGTGACTCTTGCTCGTTTGCCTCCCTCTCATATTAAAAAAAAAACACTATAGAGAATAGGGGAGAGGGAGGAAGAGAGGCGTTTGGCCCCCAGCGCTCTCACTTTACGTATGAAACGCAGCAGGAGTAGGTACTTCTGCTACACGCCGGTGTTCTGTGAGAAGGTGGTACTGCCCCGGACGAGTCGGCCCATTCGTGATGCAGCAACTAGCTACAACATGGCTCTACCACCACAATAGTGTGTTATGATTTACACTTGCGTCCAGAAGCTAAGTTAATAATCCGATTAGATTGTCAAATTGTCACACTATTCTTTTTGGAAGTTATTGACAGCAGGAACTGACGCGTACACTTTTTCTGTTTTATTCTATACTAGCTGCGGCACGCAACTTTGTCTGAAAACTATATAAATAAAAACTTCTAGACTACATTTATTAAGATCTAGATCTACACAGTGGTTTTGCCGTAAAGATTTAGCCAACGGACAGAAAAACATGCAATATTGCAACCTCGCATAATCCAATAATACTAATACCGAATTCGAAGGCTTGATATTATTATAGCTTCATTAAAACAAATATCTTTACTACTGCTTAATAAACAGTCTTAATCTTTTTACGAAGCCTTTATCAATAAAAACATGTTATATTCACCGTATGAAGACATTGCTCGCACCACGGTAGTCAGTAGAGGGATACATGCTGCGAACGCCTATAAAAATACCAACGCTAAAGTTAGGGTTCCACTGCACAGGGCAAGATGGAACCTCGTGTGGTTTTTATTGGGTATGCCCACCTGTGGGAGAGCCCCAAAAATGATGACAGAATGACAAGGGGACATTCATAAGCAGTGATCGGAACTCTGGGAGCTCAACTTGTAAAGCAGACATTAAGAAGAATATACAACCAAGAAAACTAAGAATATTATTGGCAGATTAGTGTTCAATTTAACTCTATATCGAAATCTCAGATTTTCAGTAGTTTATTAATATAATATATGTTAAAGTTTAGCGAGTTCCGATCACTGTTCGTAAGGCGCATTTTCCACTCCCACTACACACGCTCTGTGGCGCAAAATCTTTTAAATAAATCCGAGATACTTCGGTAGTTGGTTAAATTGGACTGAACACCGCTGTTACTTTCACAAGTTTTAAATTCGTCATTACCATCATCATCATGCGCATCATGCGCTTGCGCTGAAGTGGCAATGGGCAGGCCATATAACCCGAAGAACCGATAACCGTTTGGGTAGACGAGTTCTTGAGTGGAGACCACGGATCGGCAAACGGAGCGTGGGACGTCCTCAGACTCGGTGGAGCGATGATCTTCGCAGGGCGGCTGGCAAGAGATGGATGAGAGTGGCTGAGGATCGTGCTCAGTGGCGTGCCATGGGAGAGGCCTATGTCCAGCAGTGGACGAACATAGGCTGATGATGATGATGATGATGATGATCATCATCATACCAGCATGTTATATATACGTCGCACTGTAGGGTCTCCTCTCAGAATTAGAGGGCTTGAGCCGTAGCGTGTGGTTCCTACTTAGGCCCAGTGCGGTTTGAAAATGACACATAATAAATTGACAGAAAGAAAGAAAGAAAAACATTTATTTATAGCAACAATAACACGTACACATATTTTTCAAACTAAATACAAACTGAAATATAGATGCACAGAAAAAACCCCAGAAAAAAGACCAATGCTGGGAATCGAACCCAGGTCCTCAGCGTTCCGTGCTGCGTGCGTGCGTGGTGTAGGGGTAAGCACGCAGCACGGAACGCTGAGGACCTGGGTTCGATTCCCAGCATTGGTCTTTTTTCTGGGGTTTTTTCTGTGCATCTATATTTCAGTTTGTATTTAGTTTGAAATATATGGTTTCACGGGATGACCGTAAAAGTAATAAAAAAAATGAAGTTGAAGAAAATAAAAAAATAAATAGAAAAAGATACTTCATACTTAACACGTACACAGGCTAAAACTAAAAATACAAACATAGACATAGGTAGACATGTTGATGTCGCTACAAAGGGTCCCGTCTCAGCATGTCGCTGGTTAAAAAACCAGCACTGGTCTTCCGCCGGGCAACAGTATAGTAAAATCATCAGTATAGTAATTGACACCAATTGACCTAGTCCCAGAGTACCTAAGCAAAGATTGGTGTTATGGGTACTAGGCAACGGATAAACAAACATACTTAAATATATATAAACACCCAAGCAAGGCTCGAGAACAAACATTCGTATTTTTTCATAAAAATAATATCTGCCCCGACGCGGGAAGCGAATCCGGGACCTGATGCTTCGTAGTCAGGTTCTCTAACCACTACGCCGTTTGGTCGTCAATACAACACATACCTACCATTGAATTTCTTCGCATGTGACATGTTTTCCTTCATTGCACAGCTCGTGGTAAATTTCGAATGTAATTTCGCTCGTAAATTCGGAAAAACTCAGAGGTGTGAGCCTGGACTCGAACCCACGACCCTCAGCTTGAGAGGCGTTAGGTCAAACCACTAAACTGCCATGGCTTTTTTCCATAATATATTTTTTATTTTTCGTAATGTATCTTCTTCGAGCTACGTCGAAGTTTCCGTATTCCAGGTCCTATCTTGCAAAAAAACTCCGAGCAAAGCTGCCATTTATTTTTAGCTCTCTAATATTATAATATTTTAGCTAAAGCTTAAACCTTCAAAACATTCGTCATTACCGTTTATTATTTGCGTCACCTCCATCATCATAATGTAATGGTAATGACCTTTTTAGAATAATATTAACACAAATCATAAGTAAACCGCCATGTATCAAGTTAATTTGTACATTTTGCCTAAAAACCATGTCCAACACGGCCTGAATATTTAATGTAACACCACATTCGTTTTTATTGCTTTTCTAATAACTTTATTCGCCACTATGATGATTATAACAGGTATCTGTAATGCTGTCTCTATTTATTTTATTGGAATGAAAAGAGACAGTATCATAGATATCTGTTATACCTGGTTTACACTCGCGTACGAGTAGCGAGACGACTGCGGGACGAGCCACGAGACGAGAGTGTGAACAGGCGCGCCTCGCGCCTCGTCTCGTGATTTGCCTTGATTTTGATGCTCGCGTCCGGAGCGAGACGACGAGGCGAGGCGCAAGGCGAGGTGACGAGGCGAGAGTGTAAATCAGGTATCAGATACACACCTAAAGTACTTTGCACACAAATGTACAAATTAAATCTTTCTTTTAAAGAATCAGAATTTTAAAGTAAAACTCTTGACCATGGCTAAAATGTTGCATATAAAATTTTAGTTTTATTTCGTCCGTTTTTTCTCATACTATTATGTCTAAGATCTCACCTAAGACCGACTACATCAAATAAAATAGACACTTATAGTCATAGTTTTAGAGTTACTTAACTACTTATCAATTTATGTAATAATTGCTTAAATCAGGCGTTAATTTGCGGAGGTCCTTCAATGAACTGAAACAATTACTTTGCTAGCAACGCTTGCAAAATTGCTTTGCTTTATGGTGAACGGTTGTGTTGCTCTGAGGAAGAGCTCTGGTTGAGTTCGAAACGCGTCAGTGTAGTTTGGTGGTGGTGATAGTTGGGATTATGTGATTTGTATGTGTTCGTACAGTGTGGAGGAATTGTATGAAGACACATTTCTTGCATAAACGTACTTAGCTATCATAAGGTGGCGAGTGAGTAAAGTAATTGTTTCAGTTCAATAAAAAAAATAAACGCAAGTTTAAAAAAAATACACTCCAGAATAGCTATCGAATAAAGTTTCGCTTTCGGTTTTGACCGAAACTGGTACACTAACCGAAATTCGCTTTTGTTTTGGGTCTTGCAAATACTAGTTTCGATTAGACGGTTAGTATTATTGATAGCATTTCCAATGACATGACAAAATCATATGACAAAGCTTATTCCTATCTAGGACCATAAGTCTCCAACAATTACTTGTTGGAACAAAATGTATGGATAGATTCCACTCTAAAGTTATGCGCTTAATCGCATAGTATGGACATGAACACGAGAGTAAAAGCCAGTGGTAAACAAGCATGATGTGATGTTATTGCTGCTCCATTTTTTTGCAAGTACTAATTGCCATTGGTGAAAAACTTGAATAAAGGACCTGTTGTATTGTATTATAGTAGGTAGTGCATAGAATTAATATGGAGCTTAAGTCATTTTCCTAATTCATACAAATGTTTCTTAACTTAGGTTTTTCACCTATACTGCGCTATGTTATTACTTCGAATGTCGAACCGCGTTGTTTTGTCCATCGCATCAAAGTGTACACAACATTGCTGTATCAATAACTTTAGTGATGTCTACCATATACCTAGGTATTAATAGGTATTAATATGAAGGTCCATATCCATGTCCTTCTATCGATCACATGTACAAAATAGATATGTGTGTGCGAAATTTTTCGCAGACCGTTGAAAGTGCATTCAAATACACCTTTGTTCTTTCAAATATATTTAAAAAAAAGCTTTGAAGTGTCCTTAGATTTTTTTTTTGCTTATCCAAATCTTCAATTTTTTTATCTGTTAGATCCCCCCTACACTAGCCTGTGGCATCTGACGTTTATATTAACCGGAGAATAAGTTATCTCGGTTATCATAATCTAACAAAAGATCACAATAGAGTGTTGCAGCATCATCAATATATTACTCTGCGGCGCGGAGCGAGGGGTTTTGATACTTGTTAGTTATTTTTTACAAGCTTTTATTTGACTATACGCATGTTTAGTTTAAATCTTGGGAGTCAAATTTGACTTCTAATGTCAGATAGACAATGTATGTACCTAGTCAGGAAAGACAACTTGCATTAAAAAGATTTTTTTTTCTTAGATTGGGTAATAATAGCTCTGCTTTAAGTCATTATTAAATTTATGTTTGGTGACTATTGTAAGTAATTTTAATATTAGGAGTCACAATCACAGAAAGAGATGGTGGATATGGTGTACAAAATCCAATTAGGTTAAATTGAAATAGTTGTAATGGCATCCGATAGATGGCATTGTTACGCATGAAAACATGCTAACGAAATGTTCTCGCAGAATGTATTAGATATAAGTTAGTTGGTAAGCCGCATTGAACTTTCGGAAGCGGAACAGTACATTAATTGCATACAAGTGATTGTTATAATCAGTACGCCTTGTGTTGTCATTTAAATTCCCTCGAACCGAGTGCGCGTTTTATACAATATGTGAGATGAGAATACGCCTGCATTGACCTGAGCCTCAGGTCGTACGGCAGTGAATCAGACATGACAGAACAAGTGTAATTCCTTCAAGTACCAAAACCGTTGGTCCCGTCCTAATCCGAACCAACGAAGGTGTGAGCCTTGTGAATTACGTCGCAGCGGGGTCCCGGTACCGGCCTGCAGGGTTCCGAGAACAGCTGTGATATGATCACTGGCATTTTGATTGCCGTGTGGGGGTGTGCAGCGGAGGAAGACGAGGATGGAAGGAAGCGACAACAGCTCAAGGATTCGGATGGAATTATAATCTAGACTAGCTACTTAAGAAGATGTGTCTTACATCATCTCTAAAATTTCGTCATCGTCATCATCCCAGCCTATGTACTATCGCCCCAGACGTCAGCTTGCCATTTTCAAAACAAATTTGCTTGCAGCCGTTGAAGTTTTTTTGTATGGATTGGTATGGACAGATGTCTAGCCACTGCACGCAAACTGGGCCTTTAAGGTGCTTAGCTGGCGTCTGGGCCGATGGTACGTCCCACTGCAAGGCACAGGCTTCCTCTCAGAATGAGAGTGCTTGTCCCACGCGAGCCCAGTGCGGATTGGAAATTGGGAACTCCCAGTGCGGATGGTGGATCTCTAAAATTTAATGGTCTTAATTTTTTTTGTTACTTTATTTATTATGTTATATAGTCGTCTCAGTATGACAGGGAGGCCTATGCTCAGTGGGACTTGTATTGAACGGAAACGCAAGCCTTTCAGCAAAAGTAAAGGAATGAGCACAAAAATAACTCATACGCAAAATTACATCGATTTCAAAAAACTACAATGATATACATACAAACTTATTTTGTGCTGGCTTATAAATTTATACGGAGCCCTTACCCGGTTTTTCATCAGAACTGCGTTTTGGAATTAGTTAATGGAATCAAATAAATAATTAGAACACCTACATTAACCAATTAAATTAACCAAAATCGCACATCAACTCCCACACAAACGCAACCCGAGGCCCCCGTTAACAGTGTAACCAATAAAATAAATAACGTATTAGAACAATAAATTAGTTGTCACGAACGTTAAAAATAACCATAAGTTAGAGTAATTCCCACCATCAATTTCGAGGGGTAAGCGTGATAAGTCAATCTAACGCTTCGGGACATAAAACATTGGTGGTATTTGAATAAAAGTACGACACTCGTTTTGTCACTTTTATTGGGTACCGTGTTCTTAAGATAGGGGCCACACTAGCGTCTTTTCGTCTGGCTAGCGTTATGCTGGCCACACACCTTCAGTTTCATCTGTACGATAAAACTGTGCAGTTGAACTGTACGGATAAGTCGTACGTCCCTACAGACCATACACGTACAAGTAAAAACAGTAAAACTGCGCAGTTCATTCATTTCGTTCCGCGTTGGCATCGACAGAAGATGTATTAGCTATTGCTGCATTATTGTTGATAAAAAAAACAAGAGGCAGAAAAAACCAGGAAGCGGAAAAATCGTGAGACCTGGTGCAAAGACTGGCTAATGAAAAGAAAAGTTCATTCTCATATAAATTTGGTAAAGGAATTAAAGACGTTTCCAAAGGACTGGCATAATTTTTTGAGAATGGATAGTGACAATAAACTCTTCGAGCTACTCGAGGTGAGCCATTTTGTAAGCACGTACGTACGACCAGTAGATACGCGATCCACAAAAAAACTGAGCGCCCGCACACACGTTACAATTATCGGCACAGTTTACTCCGATTCCGTTTGATCTATTCAAATTTTCATTCTGTTCCGTTCGACGGTACAGTTTTAAAAAATCGTAAAAACTGTACAGTTTTCATCACACATACGTTTCGATTATCGGTGCAGTTTAAGCGGTACAGTGCGATCGTAACGATTTCTCGTAACGTGTGTGCCAGGCTTAAACTTGACGTCAGGGACGTTTGACGAGCGTCAGTGTGTCACCAGCGGCCAAGCAGCGACTTCGCGACGCGCTGGCAGGACGCCGACGTTCGAAAGACGTTAGAGCTTTATCGCACTGGCAATTTTGATCATCATCATCATCCCTGCCTATATATACGTCCCACTGCAGGGCACAGGCCTCCTCTCCGAATGAGAGGGCTTGGGCCGTAGCTACCACGCGGGCCCAGTGCGGATTGGGAACTTCACACACACCATTGAATTACTTCGCAGGAGTATGCAGGTTTCCTCACGATATTTTCCTTCACCGTAAAGCTCATGGTGAATTACTAATATAATTACGCACAAAAATTCCGAAAAACTCAGAGGTGCGAGCCGGGATTTGAACCCACGACCCTCTGTTTGAGAGGCCATAGGTCAAACCACTAGGCCACCACGGCTGTAATATTAGTTTTTTTTAATTTTTTTTTTAGGTAATAAAATCACAAGACCAAGAAGGAGATGGCGGGACGATTTGGACGTGTACGCAAAGGACTGGCCTGACATTGCGCCGGACCGGGAGTTGTGGAGGTCAAGAGGGGAGGCCTTTGCCCAGCAGTGGGACACTATAACAGGCTAACAAAAAAAAAAAAATTAAAATCACAGATTTCTTAGCAAAGTTTTGTGTAATAATTTTAGATGTCAACCCAATGAATCAATTTCGTAGCTATTACTAAAAGATCTCGATATCAATTTGTTAGAGTGTTTCCCACCATCGTGTATGGACGTGGATTGGAGATAACTCAATCTAAGACGTGTCGAGGTAAAGCGAGGAATTACGGAATTACCATAAGGTGCACGCTACGCAATGGCGCAGGGTTCCGTAGAGTAAAATTATAGTTTAAAAAAACCAAAAAATACGCTTTTACAGGGTTATTTGTAATTCACTAGCATCCTTTTAACCCTAATCTCCTACCACTTAAACAATTTTTTTTTTGTTTTACTGCTTTTGTAACTTAATATTTTTGGTGTAATAACGTTTTGAAAATTTGAGATTACCTCTTGTTTTTACGATACTCTGTGTATTTGTATGGGAAAAAAGTGCTTCATTTTAAAAAGTCGTAAAACAAAAAACATTTGTTTGAGTGATAGGAATTCAGGGTTAAGAGGATGTCAGTGAATTAAAAATAACCCTGTATGTTAACTGATCTACCTGCCATCAAACCCTGGTACCATTCGTGGTTAAAAGTCACCTTAAGACTAAGTACTCTAACAAACCTAAACATGGCTAGATCACGTTGTTCTTGGAGTTCTTGTATCCAGTTTCCAGCTCCATCATCAGATCAGCTTGATGGCGCCATGTTATTGTATTTCAAAGAGAAAGTCAAAGGCAAAATTCTTTATTCAATTTAGGCATTAGTGCTCCTATGAATGTCGAAGAATCTACCACCGGTTCGAAAAACCCTGTTGAGAAGAATCCAGCCCGGAACTCAACAAGGTACATTTTTTCGAGCAGATCTTCATCGTTATTAAATAACATACATTGAAAGTATTTAATACAACTACATTTTTTAACACAGTAGATACGCTACTTATTTGGGACTAGAGATCGCCAATGCGGATCGGAATTATTTTCAAACATAGTCATTAATTTTATAGTTGTATAGTTCGTAGTAATTGTTTAGTAGATACGCGTATTGTCTTGTCAATTAGAACTAAATATGCATAAATTATTATTATTAGCCTATTCTGACCCACTGCTGAGCAACCCACATTTCCACTGCTCTTTGTCCACTGCATACGGAGGCTAGTCAGTCCTCCAAGAAGAAGTCCAGGCCCTATACTACGAAGCGTAAAATTCGAACTTCGTTTCATGCCGTTCCGCTCACGCTAATGGTATTCATTACGAGAGTGAGAGGGACCGCACGATCCGAACTTCGAACTTCGAATTTCGTAGTAACCCCCCAGTTCATCCCGCCATCGCCGTCTGGGTCAGCCAGGTCGCCTTTTCGAGTTGTTGGGTTTCCACTTGCTTGCTCGGGTTTATGCATAAACGCAAAGTTAAAAGTCAACATCTAAAATCATTCATCATCATCATCATTTTATTAATAAATGAATATGAATATGAATATGAATATATGAATAAAAGACAATTAAAAACAGTTCAAAGATTTCGTTACATATACATAGTAACTATACTCGTAGTTACATGTGGAGTCAGTAATGAGAGTGTTAAAAACAGCTTTTTACATTTTTGACCAGTTTACTTGTAAATTGTCTTTAAATCTTGCAATCCATAAAAATTTTCACTTTTATAATATTACTGGGATTGTCCTCAAATGAATCCCTAAAGTCCTAAAGCAACAAGAAATCTCGGAACATTTCAATTCGAAGGGCCAAAGGTGTCACGTTACAGATATATTGCGCGCGCGCCGTATAAACTGTCCGATTACAATCGCCCGTAATGACTCTATTGCCGG
Organism: Archips crataeganus; assembly: GCA_947859365.1. Lineage (NCBI taxonomy): Eukaryota > Metazoa > Arthropoda > Insecta > Lepidoptera > Tortricidae > Archips > Archips crataeganus. The sequence continues at coordinate 12,549,846 of OX402069.1, read as the reverse complement.
GACTTTGAATAAGTTTTTGTAAAAGAATACAAGTTTATTTTGTCATCCGAAGCCCAGATTATCATCGTCAGTCAAAAAGACGTCCACTGATTAACATAGGCCTCCTAAAGAACGTCACAATCACCGTCCGCATCCATCCATCCATCGGACTCTTGCCCAGTGGCCCAGTGGCGCAACTATAGGGCGGCAGTGCTGGCAAAATGCCACCGGCTCCGCCCCTAGAGGACCCCGGCCCAAGAGGCCCCGCGCTCAGAAATAACATTAAAATTAAATTACAAAGTAAGTAAGTAACTTTATTTTGCATAAAATGTGGTGTATACAAACTTTCACCACATCTAGATCTAAATATTATTTATTTTATTAGCAGTTACGTCTGCTCACCGAACCTAAGATTTAAAAGCGAAAAAGTTTCCGGGTGCGCCGGTGGGACTTGAACCCACGTCTCCCGGGTATGCGCCCCAACGGGTGTTCTACCAACTGAACCACGTCGCATCCAACCGACCTCCCCGAAACCCGAAACCTCCCCGGGAGACGTGGGTTCAAGTCCCACCGGCGCACCCGGAAACTTTTTCGCTTTTAAATCTTAGGTTCGGTGAGCAGACGTAACTGCTAATAAAATAAATAATATTTGAATTAAATAGTAGTGGTACATCATTTCTTACGCATTTCCAACTAATTTGGAACGTAGGAGTCATAGCTTCTAATAGTTGTGATGGATGGTACCACACGCCACTGTTGGCGTATGTAAGCGATTAAGAATTTCGGGGAGGTCGGTTGGATGCGACGTGGTTCAGTTGGTAGAACACCCGTTGGGGCGCATACCCGGGAGACGTGGGTTCAAGTCCCACCGGCGCACCCGGAAACTTTTTCGCTTTTAAATCTTACATCTAGATCTAAAGGGGTATGTATTACAATACCGAAGTACGAAAGACCGAATGTGTCAAAACATCGAATGGGTCAAAAGACCGACACGATTTTTTTCTGAAACCGTTAACTTTTTAAGATTGTTATAAAACAAACCTAACCTAACCTAATGAGTTCTGTATGATGCCGTTTTAATAAATTCTGAGAAGTTTACGGTTTCTGAAAAAAAATCGTGTCGGTCTTTAGACCCATTCGATGTTTTAATACATTCGGTGTTTCGTACTTCGGTGTTGTAATACATACCCATCTAAAGAGGGTCAACTCAAAATAATATACCTAGGTACCATTTTAATTCAGACCTTTTAGAAATTGACGGAAGTCTAAATTAGAATGGTATATTATTTTGAGTTGACCCTCTTTAGATCTAGATGTGCGACATGAGTCGTTTCACACATCTCTCCAGCATCTGGCAGGCAAAATTAAAACTTGGTTTGGCAAGTTGACATACAACAATTTTTACTGTGAGGGTCCCATCTAAAGTATCCTCAGATGGTATAGTTACGCCAAAGCTCTTACCATCTTTATACGAGGCCATATTGTCTAACGCGCGGGATCTTACAACCGCATTTACCACCCATTTGTAGCGACAATAGAAATACACATTACGAGGGGCGTTCAATATAAAGTGAGAATGAGATGCAAACTCTTTTAATATTACGAAATTAAATACTGGCCGGTAAAGCTAATCTATCTAGCTGATTGCTATGAAAAAACAAACTAACTGTCTTTTGTTTAAAAAAATATACGGTAATTTCTTTGCAATGCTATTGAGTACGTTAGCGAAAATGGAGAAAATTGAACTGCGCGCCGTTATCAAATACTTGTGTTTGAAAATTTTTTCTACGGACCAAGTCAATTTGGATTTGCGGGACACTTTAGGGTCTAATGCTCCTCCGTATTCGACAGTCGCACGTTGGTGCGCCGAATTTAGACGTGGAAGAACATCGACAATGGACGACCCCCGCTCCGGACGCCCTACTACAGCAGTAACTGAAGAAATTGTGAAAAAAGTCGAAAACTCAGTTTTGGCGGATCGTCGTGTCACGGTTCGTTTTATTGCTGAAAATGTAAAGATTTCAACGGGGAGCGTGCATAATATTTTACATGAACGCTTGGGTATGAAAAAGGTATCTGCGCGTTGGGTACCAAGAATGCTTACTGACACGCAAAAACAAACTAGACTAGAGATTTGTCAAGAAGCTTTGAACCAGATGCAGCAAGACCGGGAATTTTTTTTGGCGCGATTTATAACAATGGACGAAACATGGCTCCATCATTACGATACAGAAACGAAACTGCAGTCTATGACATGGAAAAGGCCATCATCTCCAACTCCGAAGAAATTCAAGGTGAGCCCATCTGCCGGTAAGGTCATGGGCTCTGTTTTTTGGGATGGTAAAGGGGTATTAATGATTGAGTATCTCGAGCATGGAGCCACTATTACGGGCACATTATACGCCAAACAAATAGCAACATTGCGCAATGAGATCCGCGAAAAACGGCGAGGTAAACTCTCGAAAGTTGTGCTGTTCCACCAGGACAATGCCCCGGCAAACAAGTCCGCCGTTGCAATGGCTGCAATTCGTGATGCTGGGTTCGATATCCTTAAGCATCCTCTGTATTCACCAGATCTCGCTCCCAGTGATTTCTACCTATTTCCGAGATTGAAACAATACCTGAGAGGCCAGAAATTTGAAGACGACGACGCGGTAGTCGCTGCAGTACAAGATTTTTTAAGTCCTCAAGATGAGACCTTTTTTAAAAATGGAATTTTAAGTTTAGAAAAAAGATATACTAAGTGTATTATGCTAAAAGGTGACTATGTCGAAAAATAAAATGACATTTAGTAAAAGTTGTTTATAACATACTCATTCTCACTTTTTATTGAACGCCCCTAGTATGTATCAAATTCAAATTCAAATAATATTTATTGCCACTAAAAAGAAAAACAACAAAACAAACAAAAACAATGAAAAAAAAGTACCTAAATTAAATTAATAATAAAAATATACTACAATTAGGTGTGACAATGGGCACCAGTCTCAGCATAAGCTGGACAAAAAGGCCCGGCGCTGGTCTGGTTCTCAGACTGGGCCCTGGCGAGGCCTCGGTCGGACGCGAGCAGCAACAAGTTCGCGGAGCCATTCGGCTCCGTGCTCATTTTAAATAAAATAAATAAAATAAATAAATAAATATTAGGGGACAATCTTACACAAATCGACCTAGTCCCAAACTAAGCAAAGCTTGTACTATGGGTACTAGACGACGATAAACATACTTATATAGATAAATAAATACTTAAATACATAGAAAACATCCATAACTCAGGAACAAATATTCGTGCTCATCACACAAATAAATGCCCTTACCGGGATTCGAACCCAGGACCTCTTGCTTCGTTGGCAGGGTCACTACCAACTAGGCTAAAGCGGTCGTTAAATATAATATAATTTTTAGGAAATTAAAATATTATACACACTTATATTTATTTAATGTATCAAAAAATAAAACAATTAAGAATAAATAACTGTGAATAAAACTTAACTATAAACTAAATATCTAACTATTACAAACTAAATTAAATTAAAAACTAAACTAGATCTAAAAATGGCCCCTGCGGCATTGTGCCGAAGATGCTGGCAGCATTTCCTCGTTGAACCGCTAGGCTAATTTTTTGAGCGAGGTAGCTGCCAGCTCTTCGGTCACCGGTAGCATCTATAAGACTCTTTGAAATCTCTTTGAAGAGGCTTAGTGCTCCTGGGCCCCACGGACCAAGGGTCTCGACACCGAAAGGGATGAAATTATATTCGGCGCCGAGACCACTATATTTGCCAATTTTAGCGGTTTCAGCCGCCTCTGCTGCGGCTGCTGCCCTTGTGGAGGTCCGGTGGATATGAGAAGGGGCTAGTGTGTCTACACAGGTTGCATCCCACACCAGAACCTTCCCATACTCCACGGGATCAACGACATACCGTCTGGTCTCTTGCCGTCGTCTCTTGAAATACCTGACGGCTCCAGGAGAGCCGGCACATTAGCCGACGCAAGAGACCGACGAATAATGTCGTTATACACATAAATAAAATATATATACACATAATAGAATAGTATGGGTGTCATTTTAGGACAGCTTCAACTATCTATTACGATTCTTAAGATTTACAGACGGATCGACGGATTGTGTAACGGTAACAACAGGGTTTCGTTTGCTACTCTTCGTATGCGGAACCCTAAGAAGACAATTGTCGCGAATTACACATTAGCTGTCTTGTCCGTCATTAGGTACTAAAACTCCAATCAACCAACATCGTAAAAGGCAACCAATTGTGCCCGCTATACAGCTGCTATACCAATAAAATTACTCTTATCTAACCTATCTCAGTTTGTACAACTTTCTTACAAGTTACAAGCAAAGGCGCCTCTCACTCGGCACCTAATGATTCTCGAGTGTCAAAGTTACAAAACAAACAGAACTTGACACGTTTGGAAAGTTTTTACAATGTGCTTTACTTGTCTGTTGCGGTGGAAGCATACGGGTGGATTCTTCGAGCAGAAAAGCCCGTTCTGTGGCATTCTTTTGCAATAGCTCTAGTGTAAGTTTTTAGATAGAGAGAGATATTTATTTACGCATATTCGATACACAGAAAATAATAAATACATTTGCCAGGAAAAGATACAAATAAAAACAATTGAATAGTATAAATTTGGCCCCACTCAGCATAATGTTGCGGCAAGCGACAACGCTGTATTTCAGTGGGACCCGCTGTTTTTCGCTAAATATTGGTTTACTATTCAAAAGTGTAAATCAAATTTACGCTTACGATTAAATGTTTCCGTTGTGAAGTTACCAGTAGATTGTTATCATAAAATCTAAATAGGAAAGGTTTTTAGTTTTTGCTATTGTAAATTTCAAAACGTGAATTGACTGTTTATGCGACGAAGTTCGCCGGGACAGCTAGTTTAATAAGAATAGTAAATAAGTTATTTATTTCGACGAATTTATACGAGCACACTCTATAACAAATCTAAAACCGCGCGTTTTAAAAACCGTCGCGGGCACGCCGCACCCGCTCGCCCATACAACACATTGATGTCTATCTCAACATAGAATAATGGTCCGTCATTCCGAATACCCAGTCAATTATTCCATCTCCACGTACACTCGTCCTCCAACACAACCATACACAACTCTACATGATTACCGCAACTAGCTTAACCATCTGTTTGGGGCGACGTACACTTAGTTTAAAGTATAACCGTACTTGAAACCAGGCGGGTGGCGAACTAACGGAGTGGAATCGTTTTGATGTGTGGTGTGAGAATTTTATTAGGAGGCGGTAGCTTGACCTTTTTTTTAAGTTCAATGCTGGTATTGTAACGCTAATAAGATTTAGGGTTCTTTGTTACGCTGTTTGCTTTTCATTTGTTTGTCTTGTCAAAGATAGTGTTGTAAAAGAAAATTGGTAATGATCCTCAACGATCATTTTTTCATAAATCTTTTCCCATTTATAAAAATCTCGTTTCACGGTGTCTGTTATGGAACTCCTCCGAAACGGCTTGACCGATTTTTATGATTTTTTTCTCTATATTTGGTAGGTCTGAGAATAGGTCGTAGGCTATTTTTTATACCCCTATTCTTCGCGGATGGGCAACTACAGCAGTACATTATATAGGTATATAAGTATAAATATCTTAAATACACATTATCTTTCTGAGCCTTTCACCAAAAGTATTAAGTAAGTATTAAGTAAAGTATTACTAAAAAAAACGTTCATAAAGACAAATTACGATCAAAACCTTTAAACTGCGTTTTCTCAAAACTCTTTTTCGTGAGATACCGGAGATTGGTTTGACACGACAGATTTCTATTCTGGTCTAAGTATGCCACACAAAAAGTTATCATAATCATCATCCCACCACATCATCATAGTTCCCACGCGGGCCCAGTGCGGATTGGGAACTTCACACACACCATCGAATTTCTTTGCAGGTGTATCCAAGTTTTCTCACGATGTTTTCCTTCACCGCAAAACCCGTGAAACCGTAAACCGTAAAGCCCATACTAAATTTCAAATGTGATTTCGCACATACATATACATTCCGAAAAACTCAGACGTGCGAGCCAGGGTTTAATACACCCACGACCCTCTGCTTAAGAGGCAATAGCTCAAACTACTAGGCCACCACGGCTTAATGAACTAAACTCTGCCCGAACAACCATGTCTTAAAAAACGCGCGCTTATCTCTTATTTAGTTTTATTACAAACTTCAACTTGATTAGATATTGTGGGTAATAAAATCAAGAGACAAACAGTTAGGAAACTTAATATAGACGTCGTTACCATAATCTTGGATAGAGACATCAAGAATATTTGTGATCCAGGAAATTGATACGGGCATGTTACTCTGAAGTCCCGCTCCCTTCGAGGATCGATGTCGGCAGCCAGGCAAATGTTTAACTAAACTATATTTAAGAACTCACAATAATATCTTATATACACTAACAATCTATAAAAATTAAAACTAAATATTAATGAACTGAAACAATTACTTTGCTCACCCGCGACCTTACGATAGTTACGTTTATGAGAGAAACGTGTGTTCATGCAGTTCCTCCACCTCCACACTGTACGAACACACACAAATCACACAAACCCAACCATCACCACCACCAAACTACACTGACGCGTTTCGAACTCAACCAGAGCTCATCTTCAGAGCCAGTACCACAACCGTATGCTATGCTACCAAATGTTAAACTGACAGTTAAAAAACACATTTACAGACACTGAAAATTTGCGGCATAAATGGCTGTATTTTTGATTGCGTTGGCTTAGAAGATTGATTTTTTCACAGCTCCAAGGAACATAAGACCTGAGTACCTATTTGATATAAATTTCAGCTTGATACCTGCACGCGTTCCTGAGAAAAAGGATCTTGACAGATGGACGGACGGACGGACGGACAACAAAATTATCCTATAAGGGTTCCGCTTTTTCCTTTCGAGGTGCGGAACCCTAAAAATAACCTCTGCGGTATGGTACGGAAGACGCTGGCAGCATTTCCTCGCTGGATCGTAAGACTTATGCGTTGAGCGAGGAAGCTGCCAGCTCTTCGGTCTCCTGTGGTATCTCTGAGTCTCTCTAACAAGTCTTTGAAGAGACTCTGAGCACCAGGGCCCCGCGGACCAAGGGTCTCGTGGCCAAAAGGTACAAAATTATATTCGGCGCCGAGACCACTGTATTTTCCTAACTTGACAATTTCGGCAGTCTCTGCTGCTACAGCTGCCCGTATAGATGTTCGGTGGAGATGTGATGGGGCCAGTGTGTCAACACAAGTTGCATCCCACACTAGCCCCCATCCAACTTTTTACTAAATAAATATAGACTTAAAGCTAGTGTTTACCTGCTGCACTCGCTTGAACTATTAAAATAGGCAGGGATTTTTGTGAATCCCTAAAAAATACAGATTGATTTTAACTTAAATTGCATATGTGTGGTACACCCGTGCAAAACATGTCTCTAGGCTTAACGGTTAAGATTTCGGAATTATTTATCTTTTCCCCGCGAAAATATCGAGGTAAAAGTAGCCTTTATATTATTCCAGAGCTTAAGATATAATGCGTACTAAATTTCATTCAAATCTGTCCAGTCGTTTTGCTGTTAAAGAGTTATAAATACACACACACACACAAATAATTACTTATAAAAAGACATTAGATAAAGAGATTAGATTAGATTAGGTATTAGATAAAAGACGGATCCACCTATAAATAACCGAAAAAGAATATACCGTAAACTGGGGTTACTTTGAAATGCGGGGGCTACTTTAGAAAACAGTTTTTACGCCGTGTCATTATTTTTTTAGACCATCTGTGGCAGTGAAATAACTACTTCGATAAATCACCTAACTTTTTACGTCATTTGCTCAATCGAGCTATGAATATTTGCGTTTTTATAACTATTTTAAATCTATCAAAGTAGCCCTAAAATTTCCTAAAGTAACCCCAGTTTACCGGTACAAGTTACCACTTCTCGGTCTGCCGCAAAACTTGAATTGCCATTTGTAATATTGTTCAATTGTTTTCTTTTGTTATTTACCTACCTATTTGTTGAAGTGGGACTGGCCTGGTCATGTCTGTCGAATGAATCCAAAACGTTGGGCCAAAATTGCCACGGAATGGGTCCCTAGTGACGGATACCGTAAAGGAGATGGAGGGACGACCTAGATGCCTATCATATGGGATGGCGGGAGCTCGCCTTTGATAGGCAGGAGTGGAGCAAGAGAGGAGAAGCCTTTCCCAGCAGTGGGAAACAAAAGAAGGCTAACTAAAAAAAAAATCGTATGGCTACCGACATGAGAGTGGTAAAATCATTGTATACAGTTACCGATTGAGATGTAAACGTTGAAGTTTAAAGCTTCGGTTAAAAGTGACCGTTAAAATAACCCTGGAAACTGATATCCGTAATTATAGGAATGTTTATGGTAGGTGACACATTAGGAGGCATTCTTTTATTTTCTTACTTTTTTATGAAATTGATAGGTAAAGTAAACGTACTGTTACCCTCAAAAGTTATTACTCATTTAAGGAAACACCTTTCAAATCATTAGACTATACGGCTTTTCGGATTTTGCAGTGATGTATGGGGTCCCTTTTTAACCGACTTCAAAAAAAAGAGGAGGTTCTCAATTCGTCTGAATGTTTTTTTTTTATGAATATACATTTCGCAAAGACGTACCTGTCGTGTACGTGTGCTCGCGGAGTAGTAAGGTACCTAATTGGTGTTAGTTCCCTAACAATGGTACCTGAATACCTCTGCCCACCTCCACAGTAAATAAAGTCGTAACTACAAACAAAAAACCAAAGTAAAACATGAACATAACACTGTCAGAATAGGAAAACAATTTCTTTACTTCTCTACCCACGGTTTCTTCTCTCGCTCTTTCACAAGCGTAATTGTATGTTGTGTCTCCGTCACTCCGGCAGCGTTTCACACCTGCACATTATACTGATTGTTTATTTGTTTGTGTTTTAAAGATTTTATTATTGAGCTGGGCTCGTTGCGCATAAGGTTGGAAGTGAAAAATTATACTTGCAATAGTTATTTTTGTTGGTTTGATGAGTATCGTATCGTATTTGAAGCATTTATGTGGGATCGGTGAAAAGAAACGAACTTTTGAAATAAAAGCTAGGTTTATTAAAATAAAGAAAACTAAGGAAAAAAAACTCTTTAGACACAGAAAAGACATCTAACAGCTAAGCGCACCCGATCATATCTCAAACTTCCACTCACTCGCTCATACCGTTCACTCCACAAAAATCACTCAGGCATTCGGTCCGCTCTCTTGCATCAATCATTCATCCACAGATTCACCTTAAATTCCCACATTTATTCTTATGGGTGATCGATCAGATCAATAAAATTTAATTTACAAGTTGTATAATGTCAGAAAGTTTTCTGAACGTTACCTTGGTTGGTATACTAATTTTATAATCTGTGGGTCTGTTACAAAAATTCCTGGGGGCTACTAAGAAATCCAAAGCTCGTACAGTAAAATTACATAAAGTTTAACACTGACAGATGGTTTGCCTTCATTTCATATTCAACTTTAACGACCTACAAATAAAGCCAATTTTAGAATACTGTTACGCACGTGCGCAGATTTTGTAATAGCTACTTTATTTGTATGGTGTTAAAGTTGGAAATGAAATGAAGGCAAGCCATCTGTCAGTGGTAAACTAAAAGTAAACGTATTGTATCATGTCTTCTCTTTCGCTCTTTAGTTTAATACTACAATACAAATCTTCAGTGTTTCAGATCATAATTTAGCGTCGAAGTAAGTATAAAATGCGAGTATGATAAGAATTCACTGTCGATACGCACGTCTTAATGCGAGCTGGTTTGATACATTTTTGGTGTCCATAAATGGACATGGAATGGAGGAACTTACAGATGACTTAGATATTGAGAGAGAACGTAGGGCTTTGGCGGTAAGATGCAATATGCTGGCTCGCAGGTTTGCACGCTGTACGGCAAGTGATAAAGTTTCGCTATTTAAAGCTTACTGCCAATCTATGTACACGTGCAGCCTTTGGACCAGGTATAGTCTGAAATCGTTAAAGGCCCTACGTATCCAGTACAATAATGCTTTCAGAATGCTGCTGTGGCTGCTAAAATACTGTAGTGCCTCGGGGATGTTCGCAAACTCCCACGTAAATAGTTTTGACGCAATATTGCGCAAACGGGCGGCATCCATGTTGTTTAGGTTGCGGAGCAGCACCAGCAGTCTTCTGGAAGTGATTGTTGATCGGTGGGACAGCCCCATACTGAGTTCGTGGGTGAAGCTGCACACGACGTCGTGTTGCTTCACCGGGAGGATGCTGTTGTAGTCGTTGCAATATGAAGGCTGCAACTACTACAGCAGCATTGACTATTTTATGTTCTCTGACTTCCTTATTACTAACATAGATTTTAAGTACAATTGTTACTAACAAAATGCACCAATGTTTTAGTCTGAAATAAATTTAATTCATTCATTCATAAATTATAATTTAAAAAACTAAAAAAAAAACGAACTATAAAGTGCCCTCTAAGACTCTAGCAAGCTGAGACATGTCAAGATTACGTCATTTTATCTTGGACTTCCAGTGCCTAGCTTCTAGCTCCATTACCAAATCAGCTCAATGGTACCATATCGACGGTTAAAAGGCAAAACGCATCAAGCGCCATCCTGGTTGATATTGAATTATATACATTATGCTAGTTCCAATTAGGTATAACTTCAATATCACCCAGGACGGCGCTTGATGCGTTTTGCCTTTTAACCGTCGATATTATTATATTGTCATAATAATATGAACTACGTATAATTGCCAAGTTTCGTATCAATACCATAATAAAAAGTGGGTGAAAACCAAAGATTCCGTTACATAGGTACATACAAATACAACCGTTAGGAACAAGTGAAGCGAATAAGAGCGTGTTAAAAATAAGCTCAGAAAAAAAAAACATTTTAAATATGAGCTTTTTTGCTGACTGTTCCTTGTTAATTACTTATACATGCATTGTCAATCAAACTTCATATCCACTATCCGCAATAAAAGTTAAGCGTTAACCACCCGGCCACGACTTCGGGCATTTGGAGGCGCGGCAAGCATTTTATCAGTTCATTGCGCGTCTCAGAACACAGAAAACGCTTGCCGCGCCGGCAAACGCGCGAAGTCGTGGCCGGACGGTAAGGGTCTGAGTTTTCAGCTAACTCTTTATGCGCGCGCGCCGTGAAGCTCGTTAGCGCGCGTATAAATAGACACATATATTGGGTTAAAGTTATTTGTTTCTTAAAAATAAATTAAATTTCACTAACATGAGAGATTTGTTATAGTCGCGTCTTAATGTTGAATGAGAGAATGATTTGTTTTATAAATTAGGATAAATAAAAAAATACCAGTATTTTTAACCCCCCTCGACGTGTCTATCCACCCTCGCCATACCGGCTCGGGTGGCTATTAACGTCTCGGGTAAAATGGCTTGTTTTATGCTCTTGTTTTACAATCTACAATTTTAGGAGTCCTGGCTTTTCGCCGTAGATATTTTTACCAAATGATTAATTTCCCAAACTGTTCTAATGAACGAATTCTTTTTCTGAAACTGTAAACTCTTCAGGACATATTTCAGTACTATCCTGTAAAACCGTATAGGTTAGTTTCATAGCAATCCTGAAGTACCTACACTTTCAAAAAAAATCGTTCGTTCATATGAAACAGTTGGGAGAATCATTACCTTTTGACCGCCAGCGTCGGCTATAGACGACAGTACGGTAATACAAAATTAAACCTACCCGCATCCGCATAAGAATAAATTTTGTTCCAAACAAAAACGATGCGTGGCGGTCAAAAGGTTAAGAAAAAAAATTCGGCGAAAATGAGAAGGCATGAACAAAGTCGTTTTCGGTAAGTTCTCCTAAAACTGTTAAATTACCGTCGACGTTTATAAAATTAACAATCGGACGATAGCAAACCATAACCAAACTGAAATTGGAGGACATTTAGGCTCAATTAGCCAAGTGCGGAATTTGGGGGTAGAGTAAGAATTAAGTAAAGAAAACAGAAATTTATCTGCAATAAAATCTAGTTAGAGAGATACCTAATCAATTGACACTATCTTTTGAATTAGTGCACCTTTCGTGAAAGTGCCCCATTTGGGCAAGTGTACCTTTTGGGAGAGTACATTTAGCAGAAAGTGCAGTGCGAGGGTAAAAGCTAGTTACTAATAAAATCGCAATTAAAATACTAGACCAGACTCATTTAATCTGCCCCTGTCCATACTAAATCGTAAATGCATCGCACCGGACAAGCATGCACACAAATAAACTATGGACCCGGCCGGACCGCATCCGATACGATCTAGCCGACGATTTACGACCCAACACAACTTCACACCGACGGACATTTTATTATCTACTAACAAGCTTTTTGTGGATTTGTTGAATTCTTAAGGTGTCGAATTTTGATTGTTGAACTGAATGTTTCACATTGGAATAGTCTTTTTTTGTCCTTGTGTCGTGTTTTGGAAATTGAGAGTTAAACCCTCGTACAAGCCGTAAAAAAAACCGCCGTTCTACCTAGTCCCTTTAGTCCCAAATAATACAGTAAGATTAATTCCACTTTGACACTCGGCAATTCTCGACATACTTCGAGAGAGATGGGCAGTGCAATATTTAGGCTGAGGTTTTGTTATTAACTACATTAAAAAGGTTTGGATATTTTATGTGATTAAATTCTAGGATTTTGTATACTTAAGTACCTACTCTATGAGAAAACACGAACCTTTACGATTAAAACCGAGACGTCCCGATTGACGAAGTGGAAATAATCTTACTGTACCTACCTATATTACAGATTAAAATAAGAATATAAAAAAGCTTTATACTGATGACGAGATAGTCTAGTGGTTTGACTATGGCCTCCCAAGCAGAGTGTCGTGTATTCGTGATTGAAAAATATTGCCAATTATTTTACGAATTCGTTAAAATAAAACAAATACGAAGTTAAAACCATCCCGTGTAAAACTACGTACCGAAACGCCGTATTTACTTATGGTAAGGTAAACGTACCAATGCTCGACACCTCAATGCCCAGTAGATGACATCCATCGACTTACTATGACATAAGATTGAAGGTGCCATGTATTGGGTCAGTGTCAAGCACAGGGACCTTAGATAAGCGCAATTTGCGCTGCCCCCGACGCTATGTCGAATACTTACATCTGTCGTCATAGTGAAAATAAACGGATGACGATTTGTTTCGGGGTGTATGTCGCGTTAAACTCGTTTTAAGACGTGAGTGATCCGTTTATTTTCACTATGAGTGAGTCTCACGGTTCACGGTAGTTTCATGTTTGACATCTGTCGTCAGTTTAAAATCTACAATTAGCAATTATGATTGAATAAAAATATTTTTTTAATGAACAACGTGAGTTTTCGATATAAACTTAATTATTTCCTTTAACAAAACCTAACTGCTATTAACTGTTAATTTTTAATCAAAAAATATCATATTAAATAAGAGATATTCAGCAAAGCAGAGAGATTGCAAGTAACATACACACTAAAAAAACAGGCAAAAATCACCTCTTTATCAATTCACACAAGGTCCCATTAGTACACGTTAGTAAAATTAATTTTAATTTCCACGGCAGTATAAAAGCAGTAAAATTTAAGTATCTAATTATGTATGGAATTAGCAGTAATACGATATTTTATTACCAATTTTTATTAGCACTTAGTTTTATTTAATAATTATAGTTTTTTTTTTTAATTACTTCACGCTGGAAAACGAAAGGTAACGAGTAGGTACTTGTAATCGTTTTTTTTTACGCCAAAGGTGTTTGTAATTTAATTTTATTACGGACTTCACACAAATATTGTTTAAAATAAAAGACGGTATCTTGTTAGTGTAATTTGATTTGCCGACCGGATAACTTAAGGCCAGACCCGGGAAAGCATTTCTGCGTTTTCGTGGCTTTCGCCTAGTGCCGCTACCATGTATACTTAATAAGCCAACACAGCAGACTAAGAGTATTGTAAAAAAGTACCTATTAACAAATATTAACTAATTATAATAAGTTAAGAGGGTACGATGGCTGAGAGACTTTTGAGAAATAGGTATATTAATGAAATGTCGCTGTCTCGCCCGAACCCCTGCGTGTCAGTACAGCGAGAGCGGGACAACTGCAGCTCAGACCGTTAATAGGCGCGTAAAATTGATCAAAAAAGCATTTCGTAATCCCCTGTTTTCTTCTCGAAAACTGGACAAATAAAATTATTTTTTTAAAAAATAATTAGAGGACAGATTTAGCTATGCCCCTATGTTTTCCTTTTTTTGTTTATTTGAGGGATTCTTTTCTGATGAGTGTCTGAAAGTGACGTTGAAATTGGGCAATTTTTTCAGTTTTGGAAAGCTCATATTTCTTATGTTAATTTAAATATGGAAAAAAAACGAAACATAGGGGCATAGCTATGGTAGATACAGATTACACAGTAAAAAAAATTTGGCTCTAAATCCATTATACAGGGAGGAAACAGGGGATTACGTTTGTATGGAGAAATGGTGCGCATTGTATCCTCTTAATGTAGTGTTAATTAAAGTAAGTTGTTAGTATATAATCTTAAAATTTAAAAGATTGTACTAATAATATTAATAATTAATTTGTATTTTTTTATGAAAGTAATAAACAGTTTAAAATTTTAATTTTTTTTTATAGTTCAGCAGTCATTTTGACCGCACGTGTTTTTGTGACACCCAAAGAATTGTCGAGTCTGATAGCCGGCAGCCAATGCGTTAATGGTTGACTCTGACTGACACTAGAAGTCCAGTGTTATATCTAGGGGCTAAATTCAGGAACGGGCCTTCACGGGTTTGGTAGCGGTAATCCAATCGTTTGGGTTGGGTTTGGTTTGAACTGCTATTCAGGAACGCCAAAAATCACTGGATTGCGAGAGGTTTGGGCTGATTTTGTAATGAGTCTTATTTATTTGTTTATTTATTTATTTATTTACACAGCTAATTAACCGGAAAATAAGGCTCATCCCAAGCTCAACTCATTCCTATACTCTCCCAAACGATTGAATTACCGCTCGCAAACCGTGTTGGGCCGTTCCTGAATTTAGCCCTAGGTATAGGCAGCCGCTTCTATGATAAATACTGTAAGGAGCTCATTTAAAACGTGAAAGTTTGTATGGATGTATGATCAGATGGTAACTCACTTTTGGACATTTCGAGTAAGTACCTAAATTAAGAAACTGAAAAATTATTTCGTGTTGCCTTAAGGAGAGTTAATTCTAGCTCTGGAGATTAGTTCATTTTAAAGTTATGACACGGTTAATTTGCTCAGTTCATCTGACGCAGAATGTTTTCAGCTGGGGTGAAGCCAACCGAGCGTATTTTTTGAGCCGTGAGTGGCGTAATTTCAGTCGCGTAATTTCAGTCGCGTAATTTCAGTCGCGTAATTTCAGTCGCGTAATTTCAGTCGCGTAATTTCTGCTATATTCTGTTTCATACAAATTACAAAACTCTTTCGTTCACACGGCGACCCAAAATGAGTTTTACACAAATGGGACGTTTATACACCGTGAAATTTTAGTGGTTGTTTTCCCGAAACGAGGTGATTTAGTTTCGATTGTACAATCGATTTATAATTACTATTTTGACTAGAGTCAAAAATCCAATTGTGAAAAACGAAAGTCGAAAATGACCGCAAACCAATAGTAACGCTTCGTTGGTACCTAACCCATCGTACGATCGTACGCTACTTGTACCAACGAAGCGTTACTATTGGTTTGCGGTCATTTTCGACTTTCGTTTTTCACAATTGGATTTTTGACTCTAGTCAAAATAGTAATTATAAATCGATTGTACAATCGAAACTAAATCACCTCGTTTCGGGAAAACAACCACTAAAATTTCACGGTGTATACATATGAAACCAAAATTACGCGACCGCAATTACGCGACTCGCAACTCTAAAAGGTACGCTCGTCTGGCTTTGCCCTTACCATGGTATAAATAACTCAATAACATAGTACTAATACTTTAGATGTAGGTATGTAATTTAATAACAATGTAGAGATCTGTTTGAAAAAATATACCTTGTTGAGTTTCTTGCCGGTTTCTTCTCAGCAGAGTTTTTCCGAACCGGTGGTAGCTTCTTCGATGTTCATAGGAGCATCAATTAATGCCTAAATTGAATAAAGAATTTTTACTTTGAATAATAACTTTTTTCGGGATATCACCATTTGCCTTAGGAGGGCATATATCGCTTCTTAAAATAAATTAAAAATTTAAAAAACCCCCAACGCAATTAGTTCGCATATATATATATGTTTGAAAATAAAGTAAATGCCCACTATGCGTCTAAGATCCCTTTCGAAGCTAACAGAAGAGCTGATAACTTTGAAACGGCTGAATCAATTTTGATGAAACATGTCTAAAAACAATCGCCAAAAATCTGCTTTCAAATAAAAAACCACATCTAAATCGGTTCACCCGTTTAAGAGCTATAATGCCACAGACAGACACACATATACAGCGGTCAAACTTATAACACCCCTCTTTTTGTGTCGGGGGTAAAAACAGCCCTGTGAAGGACACATGGAGAGCGTAGCGACATTAGTATGGTCTATGACCGTTCGGGTACGGAACCCTAAACACAAACGCTTCATTTAAATAATTCGAACGCGTCCAACCGCGCACTAAATAACATATCCGAATCGTTTAATCTCAGGCAACAGGCGCGCGAAACAAAATGGCGGGTAATACAAAAATTAATTTTCTTTTAAAAATAAATGCCGGCGTTAACGTCAGCCCGGCTTGTTTACGAGCCGGGTTGTATTTATTTATTTCGATATAATTCGGTGCTTGTTTATATTTCGTGCATTGATTCCAGACGCGCCTTTGCTTTTGCGTTCACGAGGATGTGAGACTGCGTGAGATTTAAACTATAGCTAGACCGTTTATTTCAAACTAAATACAAACTGAAATATAGATGCACAGAAAAAAGACCAATGCTGGGAATCGAACCCAGGTCCTCAGCGTTCCGTGCTGCGTGCTTACCCCTACACCATCACTGGTCTAGAAGTTAGCGACGAATCTTTCCCATACATCGTACACTTCAGTCTGTTATAATCACATTAGGCAGTGATAAAGCGCATCTATGTTAATGCCCTCTACCGAGAGACTTCAACACTCCTTCGGAGCTACCCGCTCACCTGGACCAAGAGATGGCGCTACTAGGCCAACTTTTACAAAAAAAAAAAAAAATGAAGTTGAAGAAAATAAAAAAATAAATAGAAAAAGATACTTCATACTTAACTTGTAGACCGTTTAAGTGTGTCCTCGCCTGCGCGGTACAGGGGCGGGGGGGTAGGACGACAAAGGGGCCGAGAGAGGTGCGGGCGGCGAGAGGTGCGGTCCACAGCCCCTGTACGGCGCGAGCGAGGACTCATTTTTTATATGCTATAAGTATTTTATATCTCTAAAAAAAAAAATTAAAATGTTTATTTCAAGCAAAGAGCATTTTACATAACATGCAAAACGAGTCCCTAATCCTAATTTTAAGAATTTTGCGTGGCCTCGGTTAGCGAAAGACTGAGTTGCTCACGCGTAATTGGGGATGTCTATTTTTTTGCAATGTATAGTAAATCGAAAACCATTTCGAGATAAATGCTTTTTAACTCGTTTTCTGTAGTTATTTAATTTTAATATTATGTAATGAATTTATAATAAGCAATGACCTTCATTTGACATTGGTGTAAATTGCGTGACCGGTTCAAGTCGTACTTTATTCTGTGTGGTTAGAATTCTTCACAATTTACGCGTGGATTATACTACGGAGTTTGATTTGGACCCGCTGTCTGACATCTAGCACTTTAACAGTGCCAGTAAAGTGACACAGTGTATAGTGTACCACTACGCAAAAAATAATTAAAGGGGTTGCCTTGTCGTACGCATTTAGATAGATTTAGAAATTTGGCATTGTGGGAGCCCTCAATTATAATCTGACGTCATCAACTAAAATAGTTTCAATAATTAATTTTGAAAAAAGTAGAGAACTAAATGACAAAATATCGAAATTAGTTTCTTATAGGTAATTGACTTTTCTATACAAAAAAAATATAAAAACCACGGGTATTTTTTTTTAGACATCCCCAATTAGTCTAAGTATACAATACGCGTAGATAGTAAATTTATTATATAAAATGATTTCCCATGCATGCAGTTTTTTGTTTTAACTTACATATAACCTAAGTCTGAGTGCGCATCCGTCCCTTCCCTCTCAAATATATAGGGGTATAAAAAATAGTGTACGACCCATTCTCAGACCTACCGAATATAGACAAAAAAGTTTCATAAAAATCGGTCAAGCCGTTTCGGAGGAGTTCGATAACAAACACCGTGACACGAGATTTTTATATATTAGAAGAAAGATTATGAGTACTTACTAGGGTGCTTCATTTTTCAAAATTTTTGATTTTTCTTTGACTTTGCTCGAATTCTTGTTTCCACTCACATGTAAAGTTCATACGCCAAAAATCAGTAAAATCGATTATCATCTAAAGGTTGCACAGTTTGATGACTTTTGTGTCAAGTAATTGATATCGGTGTATTAGAGGATAGCAAAATTTTCAAGTTTATTATCTGAAGTGGAGGGTTATAAAAGTGATTTAAGTGTGTCGTTTAAAAGATTGAAGCATATTTTAACGTAAATAATAATATGAATAGTCAACGGCGAATTCGGTTACTCTAGAGGTTTCCTTGTGATATTTTGTTAGGAGCTGGACTTCCTTTCAAGGAACAAGTGCTGTTGAAAGTCTTTCGGACGCCACTAAGTTGACAAGTATTAAACTGCAAGAAGTGTG
Organism: Archips crataeganus; assembly: GCA_947859365.1. NCBI lineage: Eukaryota > Metazoa > Arthropoda > Insecta > Lepidoptera > Tortricidae > Archips > Archips crataeganus. The sequence continues at coordinate 12,531,009 of OX402069.1, read as the reverse complement.
GAAGAAGGCTAATATATATGTCAAGACAGTAACTGTTTGGGCTAACATTTAATAACTTTATAAGGAACACTTACCATAATTTTTTAACGTTTTCCTTAGAAATTATCCGAAAGCGTAAGAGACAAGACAAAGTGGATTCTTATAAAATGTAGCATTATAAATCGATTAAAGAAATCAACATGACAGTGACCTTGGACCAAGAATGCCCTTCATTAAGTAGTCATCAAGTCATGAAGACGATGAAAATAATTCTATTCTCTGTACCAGCAAAAATGTCAAGTCCTATTTATAAGTAAACTAAAATCTCTCGATTGGACACTCATAGCTGCATAGGACCGCTCCACTCGGCAACCTCGTTTATTACAGCTGTTAAAAGCCTTGGTCACGATGTCTCAGATGTTTCTATATCGCCGTCTACTATTTATCGAGCTCGGATGACCAAAAGAAGCGAAATGGCTCAAAAAAATTATCATCATTCACCTTTACTCTAACATTGAAACAGTAAATTGTTGCCATCAATCGCATCCTGTAAGATTCTAGAAGACAGAGTAACTATTCTTTATTTAATGATTCGATCAGAAACGAATAGCAGAAACAAGCATGCAACAGAAAATGCGTGGTCAAGCGAACCAAAGATGAGGTTGCAACTTGTGTAGCCTAAGTAGTAAATTACTTATTGAGTACTTAATGTTCTATTTGATGCTTAATTTTATTTTATTTCACTTAAAAACGATGTGTGGCTACCATATTGTGCTATTTTTAAATAAAAGTAATTACTTCTTTTTTTGATTCTTATTTAGAGCTATCATTCTGTGCAACCTCTAAACATGGTGCAATCCACTTGAAATTTGGAAAATATTCTATTAACATAAGCTAGAACCGGAAGCTGAGCAAAGTCGGAAAAAATATCACAAAAATTTTTTTCACCTACAAAAGTGAAACACCCTAGTACTTACCCATCATAAAATGCGATTATGTATGTGTGTGTTTGTTACTCTCCCGCTCCTGTTTAGCTACACTGTGCCACTGCTTTGAATGAAATTTGGTACGTAGATAATTAGATCTCTATAATTCACGTATTAGCTAGATAATCTCACAAGATCGGGATTTCCATACCTAAAATCCCAAACTGTTAATCGCTAAGTCAAGAGACATGAATTTTCGCATGTTGTTCGTATATAACATAAATTGGCGATGTAAACGCTACTATGATTGTAATGCATTTCCCTAGTGCGGCATGTCCCTAGTCGTCAAATAAACACCGCAGTATTCCTCGAGCGTGCGCAAACATTTCATTTTAACGCTCGATCAGATTTCGCTAACGCATTTGTACAACACTTTTATTTATATTATATTGCATTAAAATTGAACGCAATAAAATATATTCGCATTTCAATGAAAATATGAAACGCGAAGGTGTTTAAAGGTATATTTTGATTGTGAAGCTTCGTGAGTTTTTGGCGTGTACCTACAAATATTTTACAATGTATGGTTACGCACCGTATGTCATGACGGGTAGGACGCACTGATTGACTTTCGTCTTTAGACTGTGGAATTGGGATTGATAATTTTTTCTAACCCCCCTTTTTATTTTTTTTATCGAAAATATAGAGCATTTTAAGAAACTAATTTGAATATTTCAGCAATTCATCACTCCAATATTTTTTTATAATTTATTGAAAATTTGAGATACGACTTCTCGTAAATTACATGCCGCGGCTAAATCTGTGTATAAACCACAGACATAATGACAAAAAAAATGTGTCACAATCGATGGTTAGTTGTCACTTTACATTACAATAACAATAACACTAAAGTTGCCGATTCTTCTAAGAGAATAGGTAAAAAAAAAAACGATTTACGTCTATAGTATTTGTTGTATGTATAAAATAAAATGGTCAGAAGTGTTCCCTTGAAAGTTCTTTGGCGGATTTAATCCATACTTACATTAAAATGATCCTCAAAACAATAAGTACATCTTGTAAACTTTGAATTAACTTTGCGGCACCACTTCTCTTGTAAATCTTTTCTAATGCAAACAGTTAATTTGTTTGGGCTATTGACAGAATCATTTCCACAAGTAGGAATGAAACACTTCCTGTATAAATCCATTATTAAAATATGAAAAACGCGAAGAATGTTTTTCAAAATAGTATCCTTAAACTGACAGATGATAACTACGTCGAAGTGACAGAGAATAGTACCTATAGAGAAACTAGACGGACGGCTTTTTTTTTCTTGTTGCAAAGAATTTCAAAGTTAATGCCCACAGAAAGGTCAAACAAAGGTCAAACATTATTTTGCAAAAATACACACGATCGTTTAATATTTTTTTACTACAATGTTATAAAATGATTTAATAAACCTATTCCTCGAAATGGTTTTGGAATTAGACCACATTGTAAAAAAGTGATCAATGCCAATTGGCGACGTGAAGACTTGACGCAGTTTCCCATACGCTGCCCATCCCAGCTGTATTCTTCTTTTGTTTTTACCCAATTGCATAGTTTGCCCGAGGTAAACATACTCCTTAACAACCTCGAGAATATTGCCTTGAACTGGAATTGGTTCCGGACTTACATGTTCATTGAACATAACCTTGGTCCTCAGACTCGGTGGAGCGATGATCTTCGCAAGGCGGCTGGCAAGAGCTGGATGAGAGTGGCTGACGATCGTGCTCAGTGGTGTGCCATGGGAGAGGCCTATGTCCAGCAGTGGACGAACATAGGCTGATGATGATGATGATGATGATGATGTATGGTTACGCTCATGATTGAGGGCTGGTTCCATAGGAACGAAGCGGAGCGAAGACATGTGGAACCCTACCAACCAATCATCAATAGGGATGTTGACGCCATTAAATAATAATTCGAAGACACGACTCCAGTAAAATAAAAGCGGCCTAGTGCGAGTCGGATTCGCGCACGAAGGGTTCCGTACCATTATCTATAAAAATGGCAAAAAATCACTTTTTTTGTATGGGAGCCCCCTTAAATATTTGTTTTATTTTAATTTAATTACTTATTTTAAATTCAATGTATAACTAAATATTCTGTGTATTTCAAGCGTCTACCTGTTGCCGTTATCAATATCGAGCAAAAACGACCAAAAAAATCACGTTTGTTGTATGGGAGCCTCCTTAAATATTTATTTTATTCTGTTTTTTAGTATTTTGTTGTTATAGCGGCAACTGAAATACATCATCTGTGAAAATTTCAATTGTATATCTATCACGGTTCTTGAGATACAGCCTGGTGACAGATGGACAGACGGACAGCAGAGCCTCAGTAATAGGGGCCCATTTTTACCCTTTAGGTACGGAAGCCTAAAAATTCTCTTTTTTAGCCCTTAAGGGCCAGATTTACCAGATTAATTTTCGATTAACCGCAAAATCAGATTTTTGTTGCTTTAAAACAAATAAATAGTCAGTTGATTAAGCATGCGAACAAGTGACTTCATAAGTTGCTATTGCCATTAAAACTCTATGGGAGAATTGTGTTTTGACAGCTCATAAAAAGTACGTCAGTTGATTGGTGGTGTCAACATCCCTTTTCTCATCTCGAATCTATCCACTATGCTCTACGATTTGTGTCTACTAGTATTGCAAATTAGACATTTTCCCCCAATTCGTTCTACGAGTTTTAGCGATAAAGCAATAGAACTGTTTTTCTCCAATTTGCTATACCTACTAGTTCTAAGGATAAAGCAAGTTGTAGGATCCCACACTGCGCACATTTTGCTTAGGAGCAGGGGTCTGATAAGACTGGATGTCATAGATACATGTAAATTTGGACGGAACCCTCGGTGCGCGAGTCCGACTCGCACTTGGCCGGTTTTATTTTTAATAAAATAACTCCCGTTTCCTCATTTTGTCGTTAGCACACGCATCCATTCTGTATAACATTGTATATAGCCATTAAAAAAAATTTTTCTCCTTGGCGTCGCACTCTATTTTTAATATGTAATTAACATAAATAAATACTTATTTATCATTTCACATTGAGAACAAAAGTCAAGACTTTTTATGTCAGTATTTGTATCATCATTGTCAGCTACCCGAAGGCTCCATTACTAAAATATAAGTAGGTACATATATCTTAGACCTGATTGAAAACAGTTTCAGACTCGTAAACTACCAACTACCAACTTAAAATATCAGACAAATCAAAAACGTTTATTCCCAAAATAACTCAAAATAAAAACCCCAAATTCGTCCCTGAAACTTGAATAAAAGCTCTCAAAAACACCTCCCAAGTCCGACTCTGCCTCAACGCCATGATGTCCGTTCAACTTGAAGCTACACTCTCCAACTCGTGTCGTCTCTCTTCTTCTCGCGCAGTTTCGAGTCGTGACATGCCCCGTCCCGCTCTGACTGGCAATTTGCTGGCATGTTGTTAACTTGCAATCAATTGCCATGCGCAAACAGACGCCTATGATATATCCAATTAAGTTGATGCGGGGGATACAGCCGGAGCTGGAATTTGTGCTTTTATTTTATATTAGTACTGAGAGAAATGTTAAAGTAATAATAATAATAAATTTATTTCAACAAAAACATCGTTAACAAGGTCCTTAAACACTAGAACTCCACTCCCTAAATAGTTATTAGCCTGTGCTTTAGGATAAGCAGTGCTCCTCCCCGTAATAGATTTCGATGTTAGAAGTCAGATTATAAGACAATGAAAAAAAACTAAAAGAGTGTGTGTGTGTGTGTGTGTGTGTGTGTATGTGTGTGTGTTTATGGGTGTGTGTGCATGATAGAATTTTAGGTAGGTACTTTTAATTAAAGTGCCATGGCTACTTGAGTTACGTTTTGATCGAGTGGAAAGTAGGTACATAAAGTTTAATACGAATAATTGACTAAACTAGTGTTTCACTAGTGTTTCACCTATTGCCTCTGAAGCAGAGGGTCGTGGGTTCGAATCCAGGCTCGCACCTCAGAGTTTATCGGAATTTATGTGCGAAATTATATTTGTAATTTACCATGAGCTTTACGGTAAAGGAAAACATCGTGAGGCAACCTTCACACACTTCGTTCACCTATTGCCTCTGAAGCAGAGGGTCGTGGATTCGAATCCAGGCTCGCACCTCTGAGTTTATCGGAATTTATGTGCGAAATTATATTTCTAATTTACCATGAGCTTTACGGTAAAAGTAAACACCGTGAGGCAAAATCCACACACTTCGTAAGACTGCGCCCGCGTGGAAAATACGGCCTAAGCCCTTTCACTCTGAGAGGAGGCCTGTGCATATAGGCTGGGATGACGGCCTTTTCAACTCACTATCCGTACCAAATATCAAATACGGTGTTTGCTATCGAACTCCTCCGAAACGGCTTGACCGATTTTTATCAAATATTTTCTCTATATACAGATATTTACAAAGTTAACGACATAGCCCACCGCATCAGCACGCTGATGTGGCAATGGGCAGGCCATATAGCCCGAAGAACCGATAACCGTTGGGGTAGACGAGTTCTTGAGTGGAGACCACGGTTCGGCAAACGTAGCGTGGGACGTCCTCAGACTCAGTGGAGCGATGATCTTCGCAAGGCGGCTGGCAACAGCTGGATGAGAGTGGCCGAGGATCGTGCTCAGTGGCGTCCCCATGAGAGAGGCCTATGTAGTGGACGAACATAGGCTGATGATGATAATGATGATGATGTATACTTGGTAGGTCTGAGAATAGGCTCATGTGCTACTTTTTATACCCCTATTCTTTGCAGACGGAGTAGCGGGTGACAGCTAGTAATAAATATATATCACGGGACAAATCACAACAATTGATCTAGTCCCAAAGTAAGCAAAGCTTGTGTTATAGGTAAATACATACTTAAAAGAAAATCAGCGCTGGGGTGCTATAAACGCCTCAGCATTATGCTGAACCAGCACTGATTTACCCAGTATCCAATTTACAACCGCAATGACACACTAATCTAGGCTACTTTTTGTAAAAATATTTATGGGTCGCTAGTTGTAAATGAACGTATTTTCTTTCTTTCTTTCTGAATAATATTGAACAGCAAAGACTCAAGAACAAACATTCGTATTTTTTTATACTTACAAATACCTGCTCCGGCTGGGAATCGAACCCGGGACCTCAAGCGTCGCAGTCAGGTTCTCTAACCACTAGGCCATTTGGTCGTATTTGGACAAATAAAAGCTTGTAACCCCGGCGCCACACATATTACAAATGTTTGAACACAGTTATTTGATCACATGTGTAGCACCGGTATTTGCTTATTTGTTCAATAGAACATCCATACAATCAACCATAGATCAAATATGTGTTCAAATATGTATTGAAACATTTGTAATATGTGTGGCGCCGGGGTTACAAAATCGCCTCAAAGAAAATTCACCACCGACATTCTACATCTCGCTCGCGCACAGGTAACGTGAAGAAATTTACCGTGTATTAAATCTCTGAACAAACAAGTTGTTCGCGCTTACGCACACAGCGGCGCCCGCGCACACACGCAAACCTGTTAAGGGGGAGAGGAGGTGGGTAATTGGGTACGTCGAGTTTTTAAACTCCCTGGAAAAACTTAAAGAGGAGAAATGGCCACGGTTTTGGGCAAGTCCGGTTCATTGTGAATCTCGTTTCTATATTTACTAATGACTTAATGTAAAATTTCTCATAATTTCGTTTGTCATAATTTCACTTGACATAACAACGTAAGCTTACTGCGGCAATATTCCCGGAGCGTTACAAAGGGATCTTTAAAAAACGAGCCTACCAATTCCTAAAAGGGTCGGCAACGCACCTGTGATTCCCCTCGTGTTGCGGGTGTCCATGGGCGACGGTGATCGCTCTCCATCAGGTGACCCGTCTGCTCGTTTGCCCCCTCTTATATACAAAAAAAACGTTTTCTATAGAATATTACAGAAGAGTGCTGTTTTCAGGTTTTTTTTAATGCCATCTTATAGAATTCGTAACATAGGTTCATCATCATCACCATTTCAGCCGAAAGGCGCCCACTGCTGAACATAGGCCTCCCCCAAGGCTCGCCAAACAGATCGGTCCTGTGCCATCCGCATCCAACGCGATCCCGCAACCTTAAACAGGTCTTACAAGTTAAGTATGAAGTAAACTTAACTTGTAAAAGTTGGCTTAGTAGCGCCATCTCTTGGTCCAGGTGAGCGGTTAGCTCCGAAGGAGTGTTAAAGTCTCTCGGTAGAGGGCATAACATAGATGCGCGCTTATCACTGCATAATTAATTAATTATTTTTAAGACTAATAACGAGTTTCTACTAACATAGGTATACTTAAGACTTTTTTGTGATCACTAACAAAATTATGAATGTTATTTATAGGCCTTATTATTATGGAATTGTTATTTAAAACACTATTGCATTGGGTTATCCTGTAATGATAGTTGTTATGTGAATGAATAAATAAATAAATGAATAAATAAATAATAAATAATGTGATTATAACAGACTGAAGTGTACGATGTGTGGGAAAAATTCGTCGCTAACTTCTAGACCAGTGATGGTGTAGGGGTAAGCACGCAGCACGGAACGCTGAGGACCTGGGTTCGATTCCCAGCATTGGTCTTTTTTCTGGGGTTTTTTTCTTAACCAGGTCGTCACTCCATCTTGTTAGAGGCTTACCTGCACTGCGTCTTCCGATCCGTGGACGCCACTCGAGAACCTTTTGCCCCATCGGCCATCAGTTCTACGAGCGATGTGCCCTGCCCACTGCCACTTGTGTCTGGCGTTTCTTCGAGCTATGTCCGTGACTTTGGTTCTTGCGCGGATTTCATCATTTCTAATGCTGTTCCGCAGAGAAACTCCACGCATAGCCCTCTCCATCGCCCTCTGAGTGACTTTGAGTTTCCTAATGAGGCCCATCGATCGTTAGCGGCCACCTCTCAGTGCCATAAGTCATCACTGGCAACACACACTGGTCAAAGACTTTTGACTTGAGACACTGCGGTATATTGGATGACAAGATATTATGTATCTAGGCCTGACCATTATGTATTTTGTCCATTATTATTTATATATAGTAGATAATTTGATACCCTGTTGACCACCACTCGGACATGTGTACATACATATTATTACAGTGGCTAGCACTCTTAGGTTCAACGTCAGTTTTACATCCTATAAAGTTTTAAGCCTATTTTTACTTACAAGTCAATGTGTCAATGTTTTTAAACTGTCATAAAAAATGGTTAAGCACTTACTTGCTCGACTGCACCTACCCAGTGACTAGTACTCGGCTCGGACATATACCTTGCAGTTTCCAGCACTCGGACGTACCCCCTAAAGCGACCAGCAATCAGACGTATGTATAACTTACAATGACCAGCACTAGGACGTGTTTACAATGACCAGGGGCTAAATTCAGGAACGGCCCAACACGGTTTGCGAGCGGTAATTCGATCGTTTGCGAGAGGATAGGGATGGGCTGAGCTTGGGATGAGCCTTATTTTCCTGTTAATTCGCTTTGTAAATAAATAAATTAATGAATAATTAATTAAATAAATAAGGCTCATCCCAAGCTCAGCCCAAACCTATCGCAATCTGATTTTTGGCATTCCTGAATAGCAGTTCATCCCTATCCTCTCGCAAACGATTGAATTACCGCTCGCAAACCGTGTTGGACCGTTCCTGAATTTAGCCCCTGCACTAGAATATGTACCTTGCTTACATTCGCCTCCCCCTTAACCCACGAACCCCCCCAGGCTCGTGCATTTTAGCCCTATTAGCTCTTTTAAACACGTTATTTACTATCTTATAGCTCTTTTTAGAGCGTCCGTACTTAAAGGTTTTACAGTTGATATTATAATGATACTATTGAGCTTGACGGCCCAATGTAAGCATGCCTATAGTTAAACCGTTCAACAGGGGGGCTACTCCGAAATTCGAAAATCGATGTTCGCATTGTACCGTCTCGCTCGCTCTCGTATTAAATGCTATTAGCGTGAGCGGAACGGCACGATACGAAGTTCGAATTTTGCACTTCGTAGTATAAGGCCTGAGTCGCGCTCGCCTCCCGCACCTCACCCGGCCCCCCTTGTCGTCATACCCCCCAGCCCCTACAGCGCGGACGAGGACTCATTTAAACGGTCTAGCTATAGTATCCTCGAGTACTTTTAGAGTTCCGTACCTCAAAAGGAAAAAACGGAACCCTTATAGGATCACTTTGTTGTCCGTCCGTCCGTCCGTCCGTCCGTCTGTCAAGACCCTTTTTCTCAGGAACGCGTGGAGGTATCAAGCTGAAATTTATTTCAAATACTCAAGTCTACTGTACCTTGGAGCTGTGAAAAAAATCAAACTTCTAAGCCAACGCAATCAAAAGATACTGCCGTTTATGCCGCAAATTTCCGCATATTTTCGAAACTCGCAAGGGAATTAAAACCTACAGGGTACTTCCCGTGAACTCAGAATCTTAAAATTTGGTACGAAGCAAAGTCTTATAGCACAGATAAAGGAAAAATTGCGAAAAGCATAATTTTTTTTGTCTGTCTGTCCATATCAGTAACCAATCTATAATTTTCGACACTTGCAAGGGAATCAAAACCTACAGGGTACTTACCGTGAACTCAGAATCTTGAAATTTGGTACGAAGCAAGGTCTTATAGCACAGATAAAGGAAAAATTGCGAAAAGCATAATTTTTTTTGTCTGTCTGTCTATATCTATAACCAATCTACAATGATCCCACACTACGCACATTTTGATTATGAGCAGGGGTCTGCTAAGACTGGATGTTCATAGATACATATAAATTTGTACGGAACCCTCGGTGCGCGAGTCCGACTCGCACTTGGCCGGTTTTTTTATAGAACAAATCAATTGTAAGAATAACTACTAAATATGCTTCATAAAGAACAAATGATTCAATGAATCATCATCGTCATCATTATCCGAGTTTGACACCAAAACTTTCACCTTATTAACCCTTCCCGGTCCCGCCGGCCACGAAAGCCCAATACCGTTTCGCAACCCTACTTAAACCAATAAAGATCCATAATAAGTCGATAATTGTATGTGATTACGGTACAAAATGAAATTCGTGTGTGGAAACAGTCGAAATGGCTGTCATTATAAAAATTGGTAGGATATAATCACGCGCTGGCAACTCTGCAATTATTCCCCAGTATAATGAGGCAACATTGATCTTTTAAAACATCTAGTTAGTAGCAAATTACTGAGGGAGATGCGTTACGTGCGTACGTTCCGTGTACTTATGTTATGAGTGTGTTCTATATTAGGTATATGCTGTGATGAAATTTAATTAATTTTAGTTTATTTGAAACAAGTTCGATATGAAGTATCGTTTTGTATTTTTATTTTTCAACTTAATTTTTAAAAAATAATATAAATAAAAATTAAGTTGAAAAATAAAAATACAAAAGCTACTTCATATCAAACTTGATAAAGTTGGCTTAGTAGCGACATCTCTTGTCCGGTTGAGCGGATAGTTCCGAAGGAGTGTTGAAGTCTCTCGATGGGGGTATAACATAGATGGCGCTGTATCACTGCAAAAAGTGATTATTTACAGACTGAGCTGTGCGATGTATGGGAAAAATTCGTGTCTAATCCTGACCAGTGGTGGTGTAGGGGAATGGCATGCGGCACGGAATGCTGAGGACCTGGGTTCGATTCCCAGCGCTGGTCTTTTTTCTGTGCATCCATGTTTCAGTTTGTATTTAGTATGAAATATTTAGTTTATTGCATTACTAGCTATTTCCCGCAACTTTGTCTGCACACAAATAAGATTTATGGTCAATTTCTAATCTGTATCCCGCGGGAAATAAAAAGTTCAGTAGTTTTAGCGTGAAAGCGAGACAGACAGACAGACAGAGTTACTTTCGCATTTATAATATTAAGTTAGGATTAACAGATTACAGGGCAAACAGAAGTGCAAAGGCACACGTATCCCACAAAAAGATCTCTTTCAGTTAACCTTTGAACAGATGGGGCCGAAAAGTTCTCGAATGGAGACCACGGACTGGCAAGCGCATCGTGGGACGTCCACCAACGAGATGGACGGACTATTTGGTAAAGGCCGCAAGTTCAAGGTGGATGCAAGCAGCTTCCAACCGTAATGATTGGCTGTCAACGAGGGAGGCCTATGTCCAGCAGTGGACGTACTACGGCTCAAATGATGATGAACCTTTGAACGATTGATAGGAAATCAGAAACAAGAATAAATAGGTACACCATGAAAATAACAGAACAGCGATATTGACGACCGCTTTAGCCTAGTTGGTAGTGACCCTGCCTACGAAGCAAGAGGTCCTGGGTTCGAATCCCGGTAAGGGCATTCATTTGTGTGATGAGCACGAATATTTGTTCCTGAGTCATGGATGTTTTCTATGTATTTAAGTAGGTATTTATTTAACTATATAAGTATGTTTATCGTCGTCTAGTACCCATAGTACAAGCTTTGCAAGTTTGGGACTAAATCGATTGTGTAAGATTGTCCCCTAATATTTTTTTTTTATATTTTAGATTTAGTTAGACTAAATTCTTTAAGTTTTTTATTTTCTTGTTTGCAAACCGTTTTGGTAATTCTTGTATATTTATTGTGTATTTAATAAATTACTTCCCATCGTATGTATTTCTGATAGATATACAACCTATGACTCTTCCAGGCTAGAATGAATAGGCTATTATGAGCCAGTTAGATACGCCTCTGGCCACACCTGCACTTTTCACCATATGAGATAGGGGTCGATTTCGAGTCAGTTTTATGGAAAAAAGACGTAGTAGCCCTAAACATACACACACAATATATTTTGAAAGACGATCTGTGGATCAAAGCACCGTACGCTTAAGCGATTCCGGAACTCATTCACTTCTGTTGCTGACTGTATTTTAAATTTGTAGATACTAAAATACTGTTTAACTTACATCTCATTCCACAAAAAAGCTCAAACAGTTTATACTAATCATCGAGCAGGCAGAACTAGCACCCGTCTCGCTTTCACAAATTAACCGGATAATACTATTTTAACCGGCCTAATGACATTTTAACCACTCCAAAGTAGGTAGGAAGCGATTAGTCTAAAACGATTCGAGTAATCGAACACTTGGTAAAGTGGTAAGTTCCACCAAATTGGACTTAGACACGCGAACGGTTAAGTTTTTTTTTTATAGAAGAGTAGCTTTGAGTGTAAAAAACATAAAATACCGAAATAGTTTTTCACGTGAGAGTTGAGTTCTTTAAAAAAAATAGGCATATTTGCTACAGAATGTAGTTCCAAATGTTGACACAGTTTCATGTCTAATGTAATCAACGTGAATCTATGAGAAAAGTTTCATTACTAAATTTAAAAAATCGTTTCTAATTTTTATTCGCTTTTATCGGTAAATAAAAAATATATAGTAAACGACTTTGTAAGGTTTTCACACCGTGTTGGTTATTTAGTGAACAGGAGCCCAATTTTTTGTCATAAAATTTATTTGACATAAAACAATTTTCTCCTAAGTACCTAACGTTGGTCCGAATTATCGTTTCGCCAAATTTTTCTTCAGCAAAAACTAAAACTATAGACACTCAATTTGGTTGGAAGTTTCAAATACAGAATAAATTGTAAGGCTCGAACGTAAAAAAACTGGAATTGTAACTCCCGCTTTTTCTGACATTCCTAATCATCCAGTTAAGGGCAGTTTTGACTAATGGCCCAGCCGTGGGTTGCGGGGGCGGAGGTGGAATTACCCTGAATGGGGATTTAAACACCCACTTAGCCCATCAACGAGATATGAGGGCGTTCGCGTTGTCATACGTTACACGTTACGGTATAATACGGCACGATATAATGATACTATGCAGAACTATTTTCAGATGACAATAGGATTAGAATTGCTAACAAATGCACTCGCTACCAGTATATAATATTGTCTTTATAATTTTTGTCATTTTTTACACATTGAACTTGTTTTTTGTACAAATAATATGGTCATGATAGGTAGATGGTGATCAATTTAAAATTTCAAAAAGTATCAATAATGTCAGTTACCTTATAAAAGTAGGCATGCAAACATTTTCTTAGTCTAAATAAAGCTACAAATGGAATAAAGTTCATATTTCAATGTCATTATCATTAATCACAATTCTTATAAACTCTCAAAAAAAATACACATAATTATTTATTGTGTTTTATAATTTAAATATTCACTAACACTATAAAAATTGTTTGAATGCAAGAATTTTAATAAAGCCAATTTAAATTGTTTTGACGGCAACTCTAATATATTAGTTAATGTGATAATTAATTTATTTGCTCGACAAATACGTAGGTACTCCAGTTTCGTCAATTAGAAAACGAAAATATACAGTTGAATGAAGAAGTATTTTTTTATGAAGCGGTTGAAATTTCGAAATAAGTTCATTAACATTTTTACTTCCGAAAATTACACACTTACACATCTGGCAACTCTAAAACTGACAGGTAGCGAGGGAGTTGTCAGCAAATCCAATACTAATAACATAACAGAGAGTGAGAAGAGAAAATGCATTAATAATAACACCGTCAACAAGAGTTTTTCAAATATTGTGTTTTTTAGCACAACGTTTTGAGCAAACGACCGCTTTAGCCTAGTTGGTAGTGACCCTGCCTACGAAGCAAGAGGTCCTGGGTTCGAATCCCGGTAAGGGCATTTATTTGTGTGATGAGCACGAATATTTGTTCCTGAGTTATGGATGTTTTCTATGTATTTAAGTATTTATTTATCTATATAAGTATGTTTATCGTCGTCTAGTACCCATAGTACAAGCTTTGCTTAGTTTGGGACTAGGTCGTTTTGTGTAAGATTGTCCCCTAATATTTATTTATTTATTTATTTAAACGTCTAAACGTACGTTTAAACGTTTTTTTATAAACGGAAACATTTTCTGGTTTCGAACAATTCGAACCCATATCTCTTGGCTTTACACGTTCAGTTTGCTACTGACTGCACCAAAAACCCCCTCCAACTCATCCAAAGAATAAATCGGTCGCATCATCATCATTGCATAAATTTTCGTAGTTAATTTTCAATATCGTTTATTGCATTATATATGGTATGAAAGGTCTTAAATCTATTAAATACATGCGCCAACATAAACCCTGTAAGGGCACCGCAATTTGCTGAACATTTGTTCTATTTACAAAAAAAAAACTAACAACTAAGTAAAAGATATATTTATTCCTCATTATCGAAAAATTCTTGGAGATTATAAAAGCACCTTGACGGCAAATATTCTTTTAGCTTATTAGCAAACATATGTACTTTTGTAACATTTCGAATTTCTAATGGTATTTTATTACCCGAAACCTGTTTATCTTTTAGACACCACTATATGAAACCGATATTTCATAATTATAATTTTAAGCAATGGAAACGGATACAAATCTAATTTTAGACGCACCCTATTTATATGAACATAATTCGTTCAATTTAAGGAATATAATTTGTTTCGAATACATCTCATATTAAACGTTAGTTTACTAACTAAACCCGAACACACAACACTTAAAGATTAAGCTCTATTTTAAAACGCATATGGTTTATTTTATGGTGTTACTTGTGGCGCTCACTGTACTAAAGGGTGTTTTTTTTCTTTTATATTATTTGACAGATGTTTTGATCATGTTTAAACTTGTGGTTTTTGCGTTAAAAGGTTAACTATAATGCTGTTAAAAGTTTGATTGGTTTCAATAGCCTGTAATTTAAATACGTACGCACCTTGTTTATTATCTAGTTTAAATATTTCTATCACTAGATTATCTGCTATAATATTATATTCCTTGCTGTCGTTCTTTTGTTAAAAGGTTGCGCTTTCGCCGCCTACTGCTTACCTTATATATTTTTGTCGATGTACTTCTTTTTCTGTGTCGTTTTCTTTGTGGTGGACAATCAAGAGTCATTGAGACGACCGCTTTAGCTTAGCCTAGTTGGTAGTGACCCTGCCTACAAAGCATGAGGTCCTAAGTTCGAATCCCGGTAAGGGCATTAATTTGTGTGATGAGGACAAATATTTGTTCCTGAGTCATGGATGTTTTCTATGTAAGTATTTAAGTATTTATTTATCTATAAAAGTATGTTTATCGTCGTCTAGTACTCATAGTACAAGCTTTGCTTAGTTTGGGACTAGGTCGATTTGTGTAAGATTGCCCCCTAATATTTATTTACTTATTTATTGTATTGTAATGTAGATTTTTGCATCTTTTAACCTTTTGACCGCCAGCGTCGGCTATAGACGACAGTACGGTAATACATAATTAAACCTACCCGCATCCGCATAAGAATCAATTTTGTTCCAAACAAAAACGATGCGTGGCGGTCAAAAGGTTAATTCTTTAGCGTATTTCGATGTAGTCTATTTTATTTTCGAATTTCCAGCTATTATCAATCTCAATAATTTATTTATTAAGGTCGGTCAATCGGTCATGACTAATGGACTGAGTCATCAATACCCATCCCAAACCCTTGACTAAAAGCTGAAATATTTCAAAATATTCCATAGTAATCAACATCATCACACCATTAAATTTCTTCGCAGCAGAAAGAGATAAATGGTCTCTGCTATTGTTATTTCGAGTTAGAGCCTCGCTTGAAACTTTAAAACATGATTCAAACATTAAACAAACATAAAGTCACCGACAAAACTATCTACCAACATTTAACATACACTTCGGTACACTTCAACCATATCAGCCGCGATAATTTTTATTTATTTTAAAATCTACCATATCTCTTACTGTCATAGTTTTAAGGCATGTTATAGAGTGATTGTCAGTTTACCAAGTGTTTCTGCCATGGTGTTGACAAGTGACATATGTCAAGCAATGAGTATTAATAATTAATTATAGTCAGTTATCATCAGTTGAGATGAGTATTAAGGGTAATAATTATCTCTGCCTCAAATCTTAAAATGTCTTTAGAATTTCACCGAATTTAATTTGCTCGAATTAACGCTTCGTCGAATTTTTAGTTTCTAGTTATTTATTTCTTAGACAATTACGACAGTGACTTACGTAGGTATAGTATAAATCTTCCCAGGTGAATTTTTCGCTTCGAGCCATTACATTAAATTTGAACCTTAATACTATGACGATACCGTTTGTTTTGAAACATAAGGGCTCGAAGCGAAAAATTCACCTGGGAAGATTTATACTATACCTTCTTAATTATGTTTATAGGTATGGCACGTTTTGTTTCACTAGCAAAAACTATTTAGGAAACCATATACATTTTATAGGTTAGGATGACGTTTAGAAATTTAAAACAAGCGCGAAAAAGTTCACTCCAGCGACATAGCGAGTCAAAACTCGTGCTAGCCGTGCCAAGATAAATTACTAAGATTTGAAACCCACAAAACTAATTTGAGGCAATTCTCCTTAACAAAGCCCAAAGCGCGCAAACGACTGTCAACGAATACAGATTGAACGATAAAATACCTAAAAGACCTACTTCACTTTGCACCTACAAGAACTAACCCCCAAAATATAAAACCAACTTTAATACTTAAGCGCAAAGTTGAAATTTAAACGGTGTCGCCGGTGGATATCTAATTTGTCAGGTGAAAGTATAAATTGGTATATTTACCCGCCATAATTTGATTATGGTTATCTAGATGAAGTTGTCAATCGCTATTAGATGGACGCCATTTTGACAGCTCGACTAAACGTTCGAAATTTGAAATTTAGAACACGTTTTTGAAGTGGATCGTAGATAAAGAGACCACAGATGAGAAGTAAGTGGTTACCAAATAAATTTTATTGTAATTTATTTATTCTGTCAATAATATGTATGAAAACGCGTCAGCGGGTTATAATGATGGTAAAGAATTTACGACGTAACATCGGATATCCGCAAAATAAAAAGAATAGGCAATTTTCCCCTACCTACGTCTGTGTTCTTTGAATACTACAATCTGGCCGTTTTCAAATCTAGGGTGAATGACCTTGTACCTACTAGGCAAGCGTGCTCCATCGTAGGCCTCATCTTCGCTTTCCATCAGGCGTGAGTGTGGTCAAACGCAAGCCTATATTGAATTGACGCATAAAAATTTCACTACCTATTACAGATTTGTTCATGCCCTGTATGAAAATTCTTAAAATAGAGGAATTTGAAAATCCACGACAGTTAATTTAACGGGTTTTGAAAAAAAATTATGCAACCTTGGTAATACCAGTTAATTAACTTATTAAAACATAAATTAGCTACATTAAAAAAAAATATTAAACAATACATATGCGATGTCTGTCAGGCATAGGATTATCACCTGAAATATTGTTATTTAATAGCT
Source organism: Archips crataeganus (assembly GCA_947859365.1). Classification (NCBI taxonomy): domain Eukaryota; kingdom Metazoa; phylum Arthropoda; class Insecta; order Lepidoptera; family Tortricidae; genus Archips; species Archips crataeganus. The sequence continues at coordinate 12,513,754 of OX402069.1, read as the reverse complement.
GCTGCTGAAAGAGTGAAGTCCATTTAGAACTTTGTAATACTAATCATATTTATTTAGCCAACACAAGGCGAGGAATGCGTAACAGATGATATCTGAGTGGGCACCGAATGATTTGTCAGTCAGATGGATTGCCAAAAACGATTACTTACTTTGGAGGTATCAACAAGTTACAAGCGTGGAGAGTGCGATTCGCGAGCTTAGCTACTCGATCATTTTTTTATGGATAAGCTTTCAAAACTTTAGTATAGATACAGGCGTTATTTTGCGGACGTCCGTTTTCAGTAATGTTGTTTGTGTAGCATATTTTGTTCTCCAATGGGAGGGAGGGCGAAATAATTAGCCCCCGTAGGAACTGCCTCCCAAGCCCCCTCATTCTGAGAAGAGGTCTGTGCGTATATAGGCTGTGATGATGGGCATATAATGTTTATATGTATTATTATTTATTTTTATATTGCAGTACCTGCTGAAATCCATTCCTTGCTGGCTTTTCTTTTTGAAATAAAGATGCCTGGAAGAGATCGCTTTGAAGCGATGAGGCCACTTATTGCTTACCTAGTATAGTATTCCATGTACTTGTTTTTGTGTATTGTTTTCTTTGTGGTGGACAATAAAGAGTCATTGTATTGTATTGTACGTTACAGCTTATAAACTCCGGGCAAACGATAGAGATCCGTGCACCAACGAGAGAGAAGCTCTTTCTCGTTCTTTGTCTTTAATCCAATCGCACGGTAGATTTCTACCAACGGTAGAGCTTGTCTAATGGCTCCTCCACACGATGTCAATGGGCCATTAAATTGTCGGTGCGAATGCCCAGCGATGGCTGCAACGCATCTATACGTAATTCTTCGCGATGGCGACGTTCAGTTGCGATCTTAACATTACATTACATTTGATGCAGCTACGCCCTCTACACGCTGGCCCATCTTAGTGGACCATCGCGATGGCCCATCGTGTAGTGCCACCATAAGCTCATTTTAGCTTAATTGGCTAAGTAAAGATTTTTGAAGAGGTGCTAATTATATTTTTTTTCGACAGTCGGCGTTCTGGAGATCGAGAAACTGCAGCTGTTTTATTTTTATCTCCTATTGTTTACTGGATATATTTTTTTGAGTGTTTGAGATGACATTTGTGAGATTTTATGGTTGACAAGCCGTTCGTGCTCAGAACTTAGTAGAAACAGAAAATAAAACCGAAGTGAACTGTCACTGCTGTCAATGTCAAATCGTTTGCGTTTCGTTTGCTTTGCGTTTTGGTGTGCTCAGTGTGATTTTTTGACTATTTTTATCGACCTCCGCATAAAATACGGACTTTCAATTTTACCGCATTTCTCCACGACCTATGCACAATAATTGGATCACGGTTGAATACTTTCGATCACTATTTTGGAACTGCTTCTTGGACAACGCAAAGCAAACGAAACGCAAACGGTTAGATTTCATTTGACATTGACAGAAGCGACAGTTGAATTCGTTTTTTTTTTCTATTTCTTCTTAGTACTGAGCACGAACCGCTTGTCAGCCATAAAATCTCACAAATGTCATCTCGAACACTTAAAAAAATATTTCCAATAAATAAAAGGAGATAAAAATAAAACAGCTGCAGTTTCTTGGTGTTGAAGTCGACCACTGTCGAAAAAAAATATAATTAGCATCTCTTCAAAAAACTTTACTTAGCCAATTAAATTTACATTAAAGCACATTAAACTACCACTATGATGGGCCAGCGTGTGGAGGGTGTCGTGGTGTTGGATGGATTATGACGCGTGCGATGATCGTAGGATGGCGTCGGTGTCGGTTTTTCGCCGCACATCAAAATGTAATGTTAAGATTACAACTGAACGTCGCCATCGTGTAGATGCGTTGCAGCCATCGCTACGCGCACCCCTCTACTGTACCACTACCATGAGTTTACACTAGTTTACAGTGACCGTACTCGCTAGCGACGGCGTAAATGATTTGTATGGAGAATCATACTTCCGTAAGTGACCGCTAGAGGCGCTGTAAAATTCTCCATACAAATAATTTACGCCGTCGCTAGCGAGTACGGTCACGTAAACTAGTGTAAACTCATGGTAGAGGTACTGCATGAGTTGATTTTTATGTGTGTGTGTGGGTATAAATATTAATTACTTACGACTCTATGTTTCGGAGCGTCGACTATTCCGTGAACTATGGTCATTTATCAGTGTGCAACATCACGATCGATAAATCGCATGAAAAGTCCTGTGTTTAAATTAGTGTTTTAGACGACCAGATGGCCTAGTGGTTAGAGAACCTGACTATGAAGCTTGAGGTCCCGGGTTCGATTCCCGTGTCGGGGCAGATATTTGTATGAAAAATACGAATGTTTGTCTAATCTATATAAGTATGTTTATCCGTTGCCTAGTACCCATAACACAAGCTTTCCTAAGTTACTTTGGGACTGGGTCAATTGGTGTGAATTGTCCCGTGATATTTATTTATTTATTATTAAAAAAAAATACGGTGGTTAGGGCGCATCATTTTAAATTAAACTTACTGCGCATGAACACGAGGCAAATCGCCTGTACCTCGCACCGCATCACGGTCGCAGGCGCATAGCGCAACGACCCGCTGCGCCGAAACACTTCCAATAACCAATACATCATCCCGCCTTATAATGTATAAATATCACCTCCGATGATTCACACGTTATTGGATTTATGTACCACATGGATTGCTTCCATGCAGTGTAAAAATTATAGTTTGAAAATCGAAACACACTTATGGTATCATCATCATCATTTTAAACATGAAACTACCGTGCGACTCACTCAGTTCACTCTTTGCTTTGTCCGACTGTTTTATTTTTACTTACTCTTTGTCGGTCCCTTACTAAATGCTCCTTTCATCCACTCAAAGGTTGACTGGTAGAGATCCCTTAAAGGGATAAGTTCGCCTTTGTACATGCATTTCAACGGTTGTCAATGATGTTTTTCTTTTTTTTCCTTATTTTTTGTACAATAAAGAGTTTACATAAATACATACACTCACGTCTTAAAACGAATTTAACTCGTTTAGTGCGCGTTGGGCAGCCGCCGTGACGTGTGACTCCGAGAAGAAGGGCTACGGATTAGCCCGAAACATGTTCAGTTAAACTCGTTTTAAGACGTGAGTGATCCGTTTATTTTCACTATCATCATCATTTCATTTGATGACCAAATGGGCTAGTGGTTAGACAGAACAATATTTGTATGAAAAATAAGAATGTTTGTTCTCGGGTCTTGTCTTGGGTATTTAATATTTAAGTAGGTAGGTACGTATCTATCTATATAAGTATGTTTATCCGTTGCCTAGTACCCATAACACAAGCTTTGCCTACTTTGGGACTAGGTCAATTGGTGTGAATTGTCCTGTGATATCACTACATAGTATAAAACAGTCACTTCCCGCTCTCTGTCTTTCCCTATGTAGGTATGCTTAGATCTTTAAAACTACGCAACGGATTTTGGTGCGGTTTTTATTAATAGAAAGAGTGATTCAAGAGGAAGGTTTATATGTTTAACACATGCATTGCACCCGTGCGAAGCCGGGGCGTGTCGCTAGTTTATGATATTTATTTATTTCAGCTGAAAGACGCCCACTTTTGAACACAGGCCTCCCTACACTGCGTCTTCCAATCCGTGGACGCCACCCGAGAACCTTCTGAGGCGCTACCACGAAATTCGAAAATCGAAGTTCGTATCGCATCATCCCTCTCACTCTCGTGTCAAATCATATTAGCGTGAGGCGGGACGGCACGAAACGAAGTTCGAATTATGCACTTCGTGGTAGGGCCTCTGGCCCCATCAGCAAGCGGATGATTACGTTTCGACACTATTTTAATTTAATTATTTTGTTCGGAAAATTAAAACAAAAATTTAATATAAAAAGTTTTCTTATAAGTTATTTAATGTAAATTAGAAGTCAGACCAAGATAAGTCTGCAACGATTTTGATAACACACACAGTGCAAGCAAGTGTTATATTAAACGTCAAACTTCTGTGAAATTATGACGTACCTATGCGTGTGCTATCAAAACCGTTGTAAACTTATCTTGGTCTAACTCTATTTTAATATAAGTTAAAGTCTCTTCAAGAGTTGGCATCTAATTTGGAAGCACCTTACATACCTATAAAAGCACTGTTAATTGCATTAAACAGCTGTTAAAAAGTATGTCAATGACGGTTTTCTGTCAGGTGGAATATCACTATCGAGAGGTCCGTTGACGATACAGTCTTACCAGTACGCTTAGTATAAGTTTTCCTTCACTTCAATACTTCTCGATCGCGTTTACGTAAAAATTTCAATTCTATGGAAACATGTAAGCGCGCGCGCGGAGACGCTCTCCATGTTTCCCTAGTAATTGATTTTTTTACGTAAACGCGATCGAAAAGTATTTTGGTGAAGTAAAACTTATACTAAGCGTACTGTACGCTTAGTATAAGTTTTACTTCACCAAAATACTTCTCGATCGCGTTTACGTAAAAATTTCAAATCTATGGAAACATGGACGCGCGGCCGCGGAGGCGCTGTCCATGTTTCCCTAGTAATTGATTTTTTTACGTAAACGCGATCGAGAAGTATTTTGGTGACGTAAAACTTATACTAAGCGTACTGTACCTCTACCATGAGTTTACACTAGTTTACGTGACCGTACTCGCTAGCGACGGCGTAAATTATTTGTATGGAGAATTGTACAGCGCCTCTGGCGGTCACTTACAGAAGTAGTACAATTCTCCATACAAATCATTTACGCCGTTGTTAGCGAGTACGGTCACTGTGAACTAGTGTAAACTCATGGTTGAGGTACTGAGATTAGTTCAATTAAGTTATAAACCAATTCCAAACGTGACACACTTATCAAAGTCATGTCAAAGTTGTCAAACGGACCTACGGAATACTAGCCAATCACTAGAAGCATCATTAATTGGTGTCATATAATTATAATTAGACATCGGATTATATGCATTTGCATGTGTGCATATGCATATGCATATAATTCTATTTTTATAGCGTTATTGCATATTTTGGTACTTTTTCACTGACAGCGCTTATTTCAGTAGTTATTCGTGTTAGACGTGTTGTATTTATTATGCTTTAAATTTTAAATTGATGCATTTATCAACGGCACCGAACAAACTCTGCCTGAAGAAGTCTTTGCAGAAATGGCGCCAAACTTTAAGTTCTGTCTGGTAACGTCAGTCAGTCAGTTGACGTCGAAAGGTCATTTTCAGCCTATAAATTAATATTAAGTGACTGACAGGCGTCGCAAGTTTGCTGCAGAAAATATACAAAAATAAAATATGTTATTGTGAAAATAATCTTAAGTTCTATTAATAACTGTTTTTTTGATTGTGCACATTTCGTGCATATTTCGTCCTTTTTTTAGTGCATATTTGCATGCATATTTTGGCATTTTGATAGTGCATATAATCCGATGTCTAACTATAACCTATCCATAAAAAAAAAATTAACTCGTGTGCTGAACTTGTCTCAATGCCGTAGTATAGTGGTTCGACTTATGACCTCTCAAGCAGAGGTCATGAGTTCAAATTTACCATGTCCTTTTACACTGACGGAAAACATTGTGAGGACTTAGACGTACATATCTCTCCAACGAACCATGTGATGCACTGGTCAAAATTGATGTCAAAAATGCTTTCAACTCTATAAATAGAGACACCTTGCTGACAGAAGTCAAAAACAATGTCCCTGAGTTATACAATTACCTTCTCCATTGTTACCCACTAGTCTTGTATACCGTGACAATGTTTTATCTTCAGAAGTGGGCTGTCAGCAAGGCGATCCTCTCGGGCCGGCAATCTTCAGTTTGGCTATTAACCCTGTTATTCAAAATTTAAAATCCAAATTCAATGTCTGGTATCTAGACGACGGAACCTTAGGAGGTGATCTGGATACCTTACTGTCTGACCTTTCAACAATCAGATCCAAATTCCAAGCAATTGGCCTTGAGTTAAATTTTAGCAAGTGTGAACTTTATGTGCAAAATCCTGACTTAAATTTACTAGATTTAAAAACAAAATTTGATGCACTGACGCCAGACATTAAGATAGTAAACAGATTTTCTCTCAGCCTCCTTGGGTCTCCTATTTTCGAAGAATCCTTTCCGAATTACATTTTAGATTCTATTTTTAAATTCAAAAGGTATGAAAGTCGTTTGCTTGAAATTAGTCCTCATTTCGCATTGACAATTTTAAAATTCTGTCTTTTCGTTCCAAAATTTACTTATGTACTTCGCTGCTGTCCATTCACTAAATTCAAAATTTCACTGTCACAAATGGATGACTTAATCAAAGCGAACCTGGAATCAATTCTGAACATTCAGCTAAGCGAAGAATCCTGGACTCAAGCATCCCTTCCCATTCGCTTTGGTGGGATAGGGATTCGCAAAATTTCTTCTATTTCCGCACCAGCTTTTTTGTCCTCCGCCCATAGCTCGGCAGATCTCATAGGTAAAATCCTGAGGGCTTGCCCTTTAAACTATGAGACTGCGGGTTTAACGGAGGCTAAAAATGATTGGTCTATTGCCTGTCCGGGAAAGGATTTCCCAGAAAATTTAAAAATTCAAAGGTCCTGGGACGACATAGAGTCAAATTTGACTTATGAATTCCTTCTGAGCCCCAGCACGGGCTCTCATCGTGCCAGACTATTGGCTTCAGGTACGAAGGAAGCCGGCTGCTGGTTGCACGCCTTTCCATCAGCCAACACTGGTACTTTTCTAGAGCCCGACACTCTCAGAATTTCCATCTGCCTGCGACTTGGAGTAGCAGTTTGCGCACCGCATAAATGCCCCTGCGGCTTTGAGGTCGACGCGCTGGGACACCACGGCCTTTCGTGCCAGAAGAGCGCGGGCCGCTTCTCTAGACACTCTGCTCTCAATGACATTATCCGTCGCTCTCTTGCCACCGTCAATGTGCCTGCGTTACTGGAGCCATCGGGCATCGCCAGAGATGATGGCAAGAGACCAGACGGAATGTCATTGATTCCGTGGAAATTGGGTCGTGTGCTAGTGTGGGACGCTACTTGTGTAGACACACTGGCTCCGTTCCACATCCGCGGAACAGCAAATCAAGCTGGTGCAGCAGCAGAAACGGCAGAAAAGCTTAAGAAAAATAAATACAAAGGTCTTGGCTCTGAATACAACTTTGTTCCTTTCGGGGTTGAGACCTTTGGTCCGTGGGGCTCCAGCGCAAAAAGTCTTTACAAAGATATTTGTAAACGGCTTTGTGACACTACAGGAGACCAAAGAGCTGGCAGCTACCTCGCACAACGTATCAGCATTGCTATACAGCGAGGTAATGCTGCCAGTGTCTTTGTGACACTACAGGAGACCAAAGAGCTGGCAGCTACCTCGCACAACGTATCAGCATTGCTATACAGCGAGGTAATGCTGCCAGTGTCTTTGGGTCCATGCCGCGGGGGGAACCTTTTGTTAATTTTATTTAGTTTTAGTTTAAGTTAGTTTTATTTTATTTTATTCATAGTTATAGTATTAATTTATTATTGTTATTTTTTCTTAATATTTGTATGTGTTTAATAATAATAAATTTTTCCTCTATAAATAAATAAATATATAAATATCACGGGACAATTGACCTAGTCCCAAAGTAAGTTAAGTAAAGCTTGTGTTATGGGTACTAGGCAACGGATAAACATACTTATATAGATAGATACATACATACTTAAATACACATTAAACACCCAAGACCCGAGAACAAACATTCGTATTTTTCATACAAATATCTGCCCCGACACGGGAATCGAACCCGGGACCTCAAGCTTCGTAGTCAGGTTCTCTAACCACTAGGCCATCTGGTACTATAGCTCCAAACGCACAGATAGCGGAGGCATGACGGTGCGGTGGTTGTAATATTCTGACTTATATGAACGAGTTCGCTGTACGGTACCGCACAACCGTTCATACATACAAGTTATAATAGGTATTACAACCGTCACCACCACCGCACCGACACGCCTCCGCTGTCTGTGCGTTTGGAGCTTAAATGTATATAGAAGCGTCGCGATCCAAAGCAGACAGAAGAGACGGGGCGGAGACGCGGCCTGCGAACAAACGCGGACTGCGACGCGCCCCCGTCCCACGTCTCTTCTGTGTGGCTTACACCTAAGTCTTCAAGTACACGTCAAACATCAAACCGATTACATTGTAAGCTCACAATCGTTATTGTTTTTGTCATTATGTTCTTCTGTCTGCGCGTTTATGACCACTAAATGTCCAGCAGAGTTACTGCCGGTGACAGTCATATGTCAACTATTGTGACAAGACTTTAAAGCCGCAGCAAGTTTTCTGTGGTCATTGCGGGGCCGAGACGCTCGCTAAAAAGTGGTTTAAAACAACACACGCAATGAACAAGCCAAATTTTAAAAACACTGGTTCAGATTGTAGTTCGTTTGGTACCTCGGTATGTGCACTTTGAGTTTACTCGGTTTTGGGTTCTGTACGTGAAAGGTAAGAAAAAGAACCCTGTTAATGTCGCTACACTATGCGTCCATCCGTCTGTCCATCACAGGGCTGTACATCAAGTAGCGTAATAGATAAACAGCAAAATTTATACATGATATGTATTTCTATTGTCGTTACAACAACATAGAAAAAATCAAATTAAATTAATAAAGTTAGGCCCATTCAAGAAAGGTAAGGTTGTTTCTCTAAAGTACCTAACATTCCTCTTTAAATTAAACATACAAATGTCAAACTCGGAATGATAATACAAAAAAATGTACTCCATATCGACACATAATAAAAATTGGTCAAGCACCAGTCGGTCTTAGAGAAATAATTAAGAGGGTTTATACCTGCTGAGCTGGCAACGTTGCATTTTTGTTAGTTTTTCTCGATTATTCCATAAAAATTGAATGATAATTAAAAATGTTTTGTATACAAATTATTCTAATGTAAAAGTTAATGTGTCTATTGCAATAATAATTCGTGATAAGACTTTCATTTTCTTTAAAAACCGTTAGGTAATAATTTGTCCGTTTTTAAAGAAAATAAAAGTCTATCACGAATTATTATTGCAGTAGACACATTGAATTATATATTAGAACAATTTGTAAACAAAACATTTTTAATTTTCATTCAATTTTTATGGAATAATCGAGAAAAACTAACAAAAATGCAACGTTGCCAGCTCAGCAGGTATAAACCCTCTTAAAATTAAAAATTAAAGATTTTGTAGTGTATTACAGTCAAGGAAACTGAATTGCGTACCAGGGTGGAACCTTTTCACAGTCAATTTTACAATGATTTCTACGGCAGATGTATGGAATGTCAACATGACATTTGCATTTATGTGATTCAGTTTCTTCGACTCTACTTTTGCCTTTGACTGTCCAGAATGCCTGACGCGCACTTGGCCGGTAGGTAAATAAGAAAATTATGGAACCCAAAAATAAAATATCAGAATTAGGAGTAAGTTACTTACCTACTTACTTATTTTTTTTTTTTTTAATTGAGAATTGACAGAGATGTTTTTTCTTTGTCAAAATTAAGGTTAGATACCGCAAATAATGCAGTGATTTTGAGTTTACGCTTCCACTTTTTGCTCAGAAGTTTTTTTGAACTTTTGAATTTGTTAAATATTCACGCAGCATTTTTGTATCCTCTTAAATGAAAAAAACTTGCATAAAACCATATGTAAACTTTCAAACGCCTATTAAATAAAAAAGAGCTTAGTTCTGTACCGCGTAAGAAAGCAAAAAAAAAATGCGGTACTAAAACTAAAAAAAAAACTGTTTCCACTAAACCACAAATGCCAGTGATGCGCGAAAAGTCAAATGGTTAAAAGGATTACCTTAACGCAGGTAGTGGGTTCAGTTCCCAGATGCGGTTCTAAGAAGCAACGCGGGTGGCACTTAACGATATTAAAAGATTTAACAAACAAACGCTTTAGATAAGAAATAAGTAGTGAGAAATTAGTTTCTATTTTTTCAAAAATTTTGATATTGCTTGGCCTATGGCTGCGTCAAACGAATTTCAACTTAAACCCAGGCGAAATGAAATTGCGTTTCTATTTGCAAAATATGACTAGAAAAATTTTTTTTTTTGTTAAGTACTTTTATCTTTAAAAGGTGTTTGTAAAGGGATTATCATGTTTTAAATACACTGTAATCCGCGGTGCCCTTATGGGTTTAGGTTAGGATTTAACTGGCGGTTAATTTGGAGTTAACTGGTTAAAGGTGCCGGCAAGGGTGTTAACGGACAGTAAAAATATATATATATTTCAGACGGAATTCTTTATTTTTAACCAGCCGTTGCCCACAACTGCAAGAATTTATTTATCGCTATCCCGTGGGATCTTTGCAATTTTCAGGGATATAAACTATCCTATGTCCTTCCCAGGGTATGTATTGTATGTCCATTCCGAGTATAATTCGGTTCTGCGGTTTAAGCATGAAGAAGTACCTAACAGACAGACAACATTAATAAAGATTATTTTATTAGGTAGGTACTATCTCAAATGAATCATAATCATCATCATCATCCCCGCCCATATACGTCCCACTGCAGGGCATAGGCCTCCTCTCTGAATGAGAGGGCATGGACCGTAGTTCCCACGCGGGCCCAGTACAGATTGGGAACTTTACACACGCCATTGAATTTCTTCGCAGGTCTATACAGGTTTCCTCCCGATGTTTTCCTTCACCGTAAAGCTCATGGTAAATTACAAATGAAATTTCGCACATAAATTCCGAAAAAACTCAGAGGTGTGAGCCGGGATTTGAACCCACGACCCTCTGCTTATAGATCATACCGCTAGGCCACCACGGCTCAAATGAATAGATTTGTTTATGCAATAATATATTAACTTAAGTATTAAGCAGTTTAGGCTTAAAACTTAAGTTAGTTTGTACTTCACTGTTTTAATTACTGTGTATGATTTTTACTTACTTTTTTTTTACTTACTATTTAAAACTACGCGGTAGTTCGTAGTTTTGGAAAATTGCTCGACGAAACTCCAAGGATTCTTTTTTGGCTACGGAACGCCAAAACCTATTAAGTAAAACCCTCACCAAACCATTCTAAGCATTACAAGTCGTACAATGTCCAAACAACATAAAACAATCTGCCAAACTTATCGATTAACCGATTACCATCGATAATCGAGTCACGTACTTTGCATTCGCATAGCGATGCACGTTGTGACGTCATGGCGATGTGTGGTCGAAAAGACTTCGTAGAAATGATGGTGGCAATCGTTCACCGTTGCAAAAACATTTGTATGGCATAGATGCTTTAAAAAGCCGTGAGAGCCTAGTGGTTTGTCCTATGGCTTCTCGAGAAATGGGTTGTGGATTCGTTCGAGCCCAAACTCCTCTGTATTTTTCGGAATTCACGTGCGAAATTCTATTTGAAATTTACCATGAGCTTCACGGTGGAAAACAACGTGAGGGTCAGTCCATACCTGCGAAGAAATTCAACGGTGTGTGTGAAGTTTCTAATACGGATGTGGCCCGCGAGGGAACTTGATACCCAAGCCCTCTCATTCTAAGAGGAGACCTTTATTTTATTTATCACGGGACCTGTGCGTGGGGAATATATGTAGGCTGGAATTATGATGATGAAGTGTTTTTGCAACGTTTAATAAAGACTACCTACGTCATTTTTTGGAACTCTCACGGATATTTACCAGGGTCACCGACATAGCCAAACGGATTAGCTCGTTGAAATGGCAATGGGCAGGCTGTATAGCACGCAGAACAGATGGCCGTTGGGGCCGAAGAGATCTCGATTGGAGACCACGGACTGGCAAACGCAGCATGGGACGTCCACAAAGGCCGATGGTTCAAGCTGGATGCAAGCCGCTTCCAACCGTAATGATTGGGTATCAATGAGGGAGGCCTATACCCAGTAGTGGTCGTCCTACGGCTGAAATGATGATGACAATTAACTACCTGCATGCTAAATTTGAAGAGTCTACCTAGTACTTAATCATGCATATCATACTAAATCAATCAGTGCGTCCTACCCGTCATGACATACGGTGCCGAAACATGGACACTCACTGTAGGGCTTGTCCACAAATTTAAAGTTGCTCAACGTGCTATGGAAAGGGCTATGCTCGGAGTTTCTCTAAAAGATCGAATTCGTAACGAAGTGATCCGACAGAGAACCAAAGTTATCGACATAGCCCACCGCATTAGCACGCTGAAGTGGCAATGGGCAGGCCATATAACCCGAAGAACCGATAACCGTTGGGGTAGACGAGTTCTTGAGTGGAGACCGCGGATCGGCAAACGTAGCGTGGGACGTCCTCAGACTCGGTGGAGCGATGATCTTCGCAAGGCGGCTGGCAAGAGCTGGATGAGACTGGCTGAGGATCGTGCTCAGTGGCGTGCCATGGGAGAGGCCTATGTCCAGCAGTGGACGAACATAGGCTGATGATGATGATGATGATGATCATACTAAATAGGTACAAACTGAAACTTGGATGCACAGAAAAACCTTGAAAAAAGACCAGCGCTGGGAATCGAACCCAGGTGCTCAGCATTCCGTGCTGCGTGCTAAACACCTACACCACCACTGATCAGGAGTTTTAGACACAATTTTTTACTATGCATCGCACATCTCAGCTTGCTTTAATCACTTTTGCAGCGATACTAGCGACATCTATGTCATGCTTACATCGAGAAATGTCAACACTCCTTCGGAACTAACCGCTCACCCGGACCAAGAGATGTCGCCCTTAAGCAATCTAGTCAAGATTGGTTTTTTGGAGTGTGGGTATAGAAATATATGGATCTCACGGGATGACCGTCAAAGTAAAAATATGGAGTTGAAAAATAAAAAACCGGCCAAGAGCGTGTCGGACACGCCCAAGGTAGGGTTCCGTAGCCATTACGAAAAAATCAAGTAATATTTTTCTAAGGATTTCGTATGTGTACGGAATCATCCAAGTTTAGGTATGTTTTATACCTTAGGCTACTATTTACTCATAAACTACAAATAATTTCCAAGCAATCTTAGCCGCTATAATTTTCCTAGTAAATTTGATATATTTACTACCATTCTGAATTTTTTCAAATTTTTCCACCCAACAGTTTAGATTTTAGAGGGGGGGGGGGGGACGGCCGATTTTAATGAAAATTTTCACTTTAAAGTTGAATATTTCGCAAACAAATCACTGAATAGAAAAATCATGTTAGCAACCCCGCAATGGTTTTAAAAGACCTATCCAACGATACCCCACACTATAGGGTTAGCCGAGAAAACAAAAATCACCCCCACTTTACGTCTATGGGAGGTACCCTAAAACAATTTTTTTTATTTTTTTTTATTCAATCACTTTGTCGGCGTGACTGATATATATATTTATGCCAAATTACAGCTTTCTAGTACTAACAGTCTCTGAGCTTAGCCGCGGACAGACAGACAGACAGACAGACAGACGGACAGACATGGCGAAACTATAAGGGTTCCTAGTTGACTACGGAACCCTAAAAATACAAAAAGACTCCAAAAAACAATCTTAATCATAAATATAGAGAATGTGTCCTGTTGTATATATAATACATAAATCCCGTCGTTCCTTACTGTTCCTTATTTTCGGACGTTTTTGATATTTTTTTCAGTGTAATTTTTCATAATCAGCTGGTATTTTAGCAAGGGACAAATAAAAACAAATTAAATAAGTAAAAACATACATTTATTTTATATCACTCGTCTTGTAAACTAGGTACACTCGCGTACAGCGTTCCACGGAAACCTTGAATGGGACAGTCGCAGAAAAAGTATTAGCCAAATATACACACATACTTATGAGCTACTAAACTATAGGTAGGTATAGAAATGGTTAAACTAACACACAATATTTACAAGTTTAATTAAATTTAATTTACAGTTCATATTAAATTTATATTTAATTATTTACAACCATTTTTATAATAACTATGGCATAACTCACGAGAGGAACAATATCTAGTTATATTTTAGGAAATGTACAATATCTACTTACATGGAATTTGCTATACTAATTTGAAGTCGAAGTAGAAAATAAATAGTATTTAACATAGGTATTATCAAGGATGATATAGACTGGATTGGCAGTCGCCATAGTACGGATCGGCCGCGGTTTTTTTTTTTGAAAAATAATACATTTGTAGTAATATGAAACATCTGTAGTCTTATTGTTTTGCCTTCAAAGCCTCTGGCTATATTTCAGCGCCATCTAGATTTAATAAACGAACTACAAAAACCGCGGCCGATCCGTACTATGGCGACTGCCAATCCAGTCTATATCATCCTTGCCATCATCATCAAATAAACATTACCATTTTGAGTTATTATTCGAGCGTTCGAATTGGGAGCTTGACGTACACCATTGAATTTCATCTCCATGTGTGCAGGTTTCCTCACGATGTTTTCGTTCATCGTAAAGCCATTATTATAAGCATTTGTAAAGCATTGCATTATCGTGGATTGGATTAAATTCAAGAAAATTCGACCACAAGAAACGGGTTAAATTCGACTTTACCCAATGTAAATGTTTTAAGTTCACGTACCAAAATTTGCAAGTTAAATATTTACAAAACTCTCGAAATACTTTTATTATATTCAATCAGACTTACCCATTGACTGAATGATATATATTGGTTTCTTTTCAATCGACTAGCCTAGTGGTTAGAGAACCTGGTCACAGAGCTTGAGGTGGAGATATTAGTGTGAAAAATACGAATGATTGTGCTCGAGTCTTGGATGTCTAATATTTGTTTTAAGTATGTGTTTATCGCCAGACTCAAGTGGCAGTGGGCAGGGCACATCGCTCCTAGAACTGATGGCCGATGGGGCCAAAAGGTTCTCGAGTGGCGTCCATGGACCGGAAGACGCAGTGTAGTAGGCCTCCAACAAGATGGAGCTACGACCTGGTTGAGGTTGCGGGAACGCGTTGGATGCGGATGGCGCAGGACCGATATGCGAGGCCAATGTTCAGCAGTGGACGTCTTTCGGCTGACATGATGATGAATTTCTTCGAATAGTAAAAATCTCGTGCCACGGTGTTTGTTATCTTATCGAACACCTCTGAAACGGCTTGATCGATTTTTTCAATTTTTTTTCTATATTCGGCAGGTTCAAATAGGACGTAGGCTATTTTTATACCCCTATTCTTGGCAGACAGAATTGCGGGCAACAGCTAGTTTATCCATATAATTATTTTTATCTGTTGCCTGGTACCCATATTACAAGCTTTGCTTAGTTTAGGACTAGATTGGTGTCAATTCTATTGTTCCATGATATTTATTTACTATTTTGTGATACATTTTACCATGAGAGCTAATGGTAGTACCGCAGAACCGTTCATACAAGTTAGAATATTACAACCGTCACCGCCACGCCTCTGTGCGTTTGGAGACTTAATGTTAATGTGACAACGAACGACGACAAGGTCTGGCCTTAGCCTTATACTACGAAGTGCAAAATTCGAACTTCGTGTCGTGCCATTCCCCTCACACTAATAGTAGTTACTACAAGAGCGAGCAAGACGATGCGATGCGAACTTCGATTTTCGAATTTCGGAGTAGCCCCCCAGTAGTACACATCAACAGGCTTATTGTCTAACGCGCTGACGCTTGCTTTCATAATCACTATTTCTTTCTGTCAAACGGTAGAAGATGGTGACAGAAAGGGGTCTCATTCTAAATCCCTAACATCGTTTGTCCTACTGTAATGTTTGTCCTAATGATCGTTTGTCCTAACACTTTTTGTCTCGGAAACCGTGAATTTTTCAGGAACTTTTTTGTGATTATCCTCCAGAACTCTACAGATTAGGTTAGGTTTGTTTTATAAAAATCCAGAACATTAATAGATTTTAAATGAGAAGAGTTAGGACAAACATTACATTAGGACAAACAATCATTAGGGATTTAGCCGACAGAAAGAGACGGTGAAAGCGAAGGCAAGCGCCCGCGCGTTAGACTGTCTGACAGGTCTGATTTCCCTTCGAACTAAACTAACACACAATAGTCGTTTATTCATTTACACATTAATTTAACATGTAAGTAGATACAGTCAAGGAAACAGAATCATATACCAGGGTGGAACATTTTCACAATCAATTTCACGATAATTTCTTTGGCATATGCATGGAATGTCAACATGACAGTTGCAATGAAAAGGGTTCAACCGGTACGAGATTCAATTTCTTCAACAGTAGGTGCGGTAAAGCCTTGGACGTCCGCAACTAAATCGTGAAATAAATAAATAAATAAATAATTAAATAAATAAATATTAGGGGACAATCTTACACAAATCGACCTAATCCCAAACTAAACAAAGCTTGTACTATGGGTACTAGACGACGATAAACATACTTATATAGATAAATAAATACTTAAAAACATAGAAAACATCCATAACTCAGGAACATATATTCGTGCTCATTACACAAATAAATGCCCTTACCGGGATTCGAACCCAGGACCTCTTGCTTCGTAGGCAGGGTCAAAATTAATTGAAACAATCGTTACTGCATGGTGGTCCATATACATGAACTACTAGCAATCACTTTGTTTAATCTTTAGTCAACTAAGTACTTCTCTCATCATATCAGGCGAAATACGTCCACTACTGGACAGATACCTTCCCCAAAGAGTTCCACAATCGGTCCTGCACTCCCCGCACCCAAATAATTCAAGTGGTTCCTGTGTCCTTTACCAGATCGTCGTTCCATCTTATTGGGGAACTTCCTACGCCACGTCTTCCGGTTCGCGGCCGCCATTCAATTTAAGTAGCATGCAACTGTGCAACATTCTGTGTGCTTTTTGCAAATTAGTGATGACACGTCGTTTGTTGTGTTATTTGTATGTTGATTTGTGTGGACGCGGTATGTGGGTGAGATTTTGTATATGTACTTATACCGCTCATACTTAGCTACCTAGCACGGAGTAGCAATGTAATTGGTTTTAGTTTGCCCATACATTTTGCTTCCACGATGCCCAATATGGCGATGATACAGAGAACATCGTCATCATAATTATTACAGCCAAAAGACGTCCATTGGACGTCCAATGTCCGGTCCTGCCCCGCCCGCATCCATCCGACATATTCCTCCTCCAGCGACCTTCATGGGTGAAGTTGAAAAACTCGGACACTAGTTAATTGCATGACAGTTTTCCGTTATGACACAAAAATTAACCATTATGACCAATGTTATTTGCCATAATATGAATTCGCATAACCGATTTGGCATAACATAATTGCAAATAACACGGAACTAGCATAATAATAAAAAAGCATAACACTTATTTAGCATAATAATGAATCCGCGTAACTAGAATATGCATGACATTATTAACTACAACTTTAATTGTCATAAAATGAATTCGCGTACATAAATAAAAGAATAATGGACAATTCAAATAATGAACTTTAACAAGTGTCATTTATATTGTTTAATACCTGTTTAATTCGTACTCATGCAAAGTCACGTCATTCTTACCAAATATAATGCAAATCATCATTATGACAATTTACGTTATGCGACTTAGTGTTATGCGGATTAATAATCATGCGAAATAATGTTATGCCAATTTGAATTAGGACCAATACGTTATGCGAATTATACACCCATTGTAAGGGTAATTTTTGTGTCACAGCGGAACTTTTGCCAGTCACTCGTTTATATGGCTAACTATGATTTAACGTGGTCCAACTTTTTGATCTCCAACCTCATCAGGCCATCAGTCCACTTTACAGCCCGACCACGACTTCGTGCGACCGGCGGCAGCGGCGAGCGTTTTCTACGTTCATCGCGCGGCCGAGACGCTCGTCGCTCAATGGTTACCTGACGGCACACGCAATGGACTGATAAAACGCTCGCCGCGCCGACCTAGAATAATACCCAACCCTCTAGAGATAATTTTTTTGATTTATAAAATTTCATATAAAATTTCATCCATTAAACAAATGGGTGATGGGTGAAGGTCGCTTCTATAGGGCCGGCGCTCACTGACGGCATGGCACGGCATGGCATGGCAAAGGATTTTATTATTATCAAGTTATTTTGAATCTTATTTCAATGAGTTTAGAAGTCATGTTACTTTATTGGTTATGCGTTGCGTCATCCCTCGGCACGTCGCGGCATCGTGGTATCGAAATAAAGTAACATGAATTCTAAACTCATTGAAATAAGATTCAAAATAACTTGATAGTAATAAAATCTTTGCCATGCCATGCCATGCGATGCCGTCAGTGAGCGCCGGCCCATAGCTAAACCGTTTGAATTAGTCCTCGCCCGTACGGTACAGGGGCTGGGGGGTATGACAACAAAGGGCCGAGAGTGGTGCGGACGGGTTGGGTTCGTAAGGACTAGATTACATAACGACTCTATAAGCAAAACGTCTTAATTACATAAGGTCTTGGTAGCTAAATGTCTAATTGTACAAACGTCTTAATAGTAGAATGCCCGGGTTTAAGATTGGACTTAGTTCTATTACGTCTTGTTTGTATAACGCCCTAATATCAAAATGTTGTAATAGCAAAACGACTAGGTAGGCATATCGTCAAACATTAATAACGTCTAGATGGCATAACGACTAGTTTCTGCCGGCGACTTCGTCCGAGACCTAGACAATAACTAGTCGTCCCTACAGAGCCTAGCCGGTATGCAATCATGACGTTTTGCTACCAAGACCATATGCTATCCAGACACTTTTCCTAATGCGTCGTTTTACAATCAAGACTTATTAATAACTTGGACGTAAACTCTATTTAGTCATTTTGCAACTTCGGGCGTTATGCTATAGTTGTCGATCGAACAACTAAGACATTCTACTCACTAGGGCATTCTGCAAAAAAGGCATTGTGCTTACCAAGACCTTATGCAACTAAGACGTTTTGCTTATAGAGTCGTTATGCAATCTAGTCCTTACGAACCCAACCCGTGCGGGCGGCGAGCGCACCTCGTGTGCCTGCCGCGCGCACCCCTCTCGGCCCCCCTTGTCGTCTACCCCCGTCTCTGAGGCGCTACTACGAAATTCGAAAATCGAAGTTCGTATCGTATTATCCCTCTCACTCTCGTGTCAAATCATATTAGCGTGAGCGGGACGGCACAAAACGAAGTTCGAATTATGCACTTCGTGGTAGGGCCTCTGTACCGTGCGGCCGAGGACTCAGTGAAACGGTCTAGCTAAAGTTCGGATCTTAGAATTCTTAAACTATAACCAGGGATTAATAAATTAAAGAGTCATTTAGGCTTATTCTCACATATATTTATACTAAAGGAACTGTCTTACTGCTAGTTACATACATATTGAGCCTTTTAATGATATCTAAGTACTAACTGGTTATTTTTCATTTCACCAAAGGAATTGCAAGCCGCTTTGTTTGATAGTTTCAATCGATATCAGGTTATTGTCCAATGAATGAATGTTACTGTTTTTACGATGTGCCAAGCAGAAATGGGCATAATTTTGTTATCCGAATAGTTATCCAAATAATTATTCGAATAAACAATAATTCAAGATTGTTTTATTCGCGAAATTCAAATGACGAATAATTTAGTCGGTATTTCATTCGGAATCGATAAAAGTTAAGGATGAATAAATTATTCGCGAATAAACTGTTCCACGAATAATTTATTCGAGTAAGAATAATCATTCGATAACTTTATTCGTCATTCGCAAATAATTTGCTTATTCTTATTCGTCATTGGAATAAGTTTTGCCCACCTATGTTGCCAAGTGGGGGCCAAACTCTCTGTTACATGAAGCTACGTTTTATCTCGCTCAGCTATATTATTACCCTATGACCCCTTTTTTTCTTTGTGACACACAACCATAAATTCTCAAAGTCCAATACAATGCCAATTAAGCTTTAAAATATCGTCATTAGGTACTTTAAAAAATGCTCGTATCTCTTCGATCTGTAAACTAAAGTGAACCCTAAAGTTAACCACGTAAAGTTCACTTGGAAAGATTGTCAATTTTGAGGTACGAGCTTTTTAAAAGTACCTAGTGATGATAGTACAGAGTTTGGCCTATAAATTAGTGGGTGTCGCCCTATAACCTTTTGTTTGACAATAAGATATTGAAAAAGTCCTATAGAGATTTTATTAAATGCATTTAGTTAAAATTACAGAACGCAAGTATCATCAACCATCAATCAAAACAAAACACAAGTAAGTTCTGTTTGGTCATTCTAAGATGTAGGGCCAACGTCGCTCGGCCAATCAGAGGGACGCGAAGTACATTAGAAAAACATTATAAGTAGGAAATATTCGTGACCACTCTACCGTATAGTCGCATCTCGAGATGGCGTCGACCAAACGTGGATCAGGCATATCAAATCAAACCCAGTCAAGCAATCGTTACAAAAGGGCGCTTCTGTTTCAACTTTATGTCGCTATTGTCTATCTGTGTCTGATGCCCATAGACAAGCTCACTTAGGACTGATTTTTCAATCAAAAGATTAAAGTATCCGTCAGTTAAAACTATCGCTTTTCTTTTCTCAAGTCATAGGAGAAAAGGACAGAGCTAACATTTATCCGAAAGATACTTTTTTCTAGGGCTTGAAAAATAGCCCTTAAACAAATTCTATCCGTCTTGGACGTGGCGTGTAAGTACTTAAAGAGAACGGAAAATTTTGGTTGCGACCCTAGTGGGTATCTATGCATTTCAAATCATACGAGCGATTTTTTTATAATTTAAATTTCGTGTTTTAACTAACATAATATAATAATCATGGGGCGATTGACACCAATTGACCTAGTCCCAAACTAAGCAAAGCTTGTACTATGGGTACTAGACAACGGATAAACATACTTATATAGATAAATAGACACTTAAATACAAATTAAACATCCAAGACTCGAGCACAAATATTCGCATTTTTCACACGAATATCTGCCACGACCGGGAATCGAACCAGGGACCTCAAGCTTCGCAGTCAGGTTCTCTAACCATGCTATCCGGTCATCAAATATGGGTACTTAATCTGAAATAATTAATAATTTTAATTACAATTAGTTACAGTTTCAATAGTGTTTTGTACACTAGTGGAAGTTTTAGTGGAAGCGTACAGAAGAGCCAACTATCTGTAACTTGCTGATGATTGCTGGTAATATTGGCCAGGCCAATATTTTGTTGTATATTTTGACTTTTTTTATTCGGATAATTTTGTGTGATTTCTGCTCAGAATCACGAGCTTTTTCTATCCTACTAGGAGAAAAAAAAGTGTCCCAAAATTTTCATAAAATTTTCGATTCTTCCATTTCGTTACGGTCATATAAAGACTATGAAAAATGCCAACGGAACGGGAAAAAAACTCGGGGCACTTTTTTCTTCTTGCAGCGTCGAAATAGCTCGTGATTATGAGCAGAAATCACATAAAACTTTCCGAATTAAAAAAACGTTAAAAGGTACAACAAAATAATAAGTTTTGTTAAAAATTTAATTTTTAAAGCAAGCTTTTTAGCTGACTGTACTTTTTGTTGACTGTACTTGCATTGTCATCCAATACCTACATAAGTAAAGTATACCTACCAAATTTCAGGTGAATCCAACCACGGGAAGTGGGTCAAATTCGACTTCTAAGATTTGACGCAAGAAGAAAAAATAAAACAAACGGGGTGAGCTAAATAAAAGCTTGTAGGTACCTAATAATAAAAAATGGCCCCTGTGTGATTCATTCATTGAAATAAAATAGAGCGTTTGAAGCTCTATTAAATTCGGACACTTCTTAACGTGTTACTTTTAATTTCACTAATATAACGTGAAGACATTGTTTATTCTAATATTTTTGCAAAACAATTCTCCATTTTCATTTACAAAATGGACGGCAGACCTAATGTCTCAATAATCACGGAATTAGAGTCAATCATACCTCGAGTAATTAAAAATGGTCATTAAATTCCGACATGGTCGCTAATCGGAATCACTTAATGAAGAAAATCGCTAATTAAAATCAACTAACGGTTAATTGAGTTGAAAATTGAACGTTGATACGATTCAAAATGGCGGCGTTATAAAAAAAAACCGAGTAATTTCGTTAATTTTAAAGATAAATCTGGCAACTTTATAAATCTAAAACATTTTACTGCAATTTGATGTAATTTAAATGACATCATACTAAATAAAAATAGTGGCAAGGTAATAGTTTATGATTCGTTAATAAAGACCATTCTCTTTCCATAATCTTAGATTCGGTAAGCAGCCGTACTGCTAATAAAATAAATAATATTTGAATAAATAGATGTGGTACATCATTTCTTACGCATTTCCAATGTAATTTGGAACGTAGGAGTCGTAGCTTCTAATAGTTGCGATGGATGTTACCACACGCCACTGTTGGCGTATGTAAGCGATTAAGAATTTCGGGGGAGTCGGTTGGATGCGACCTGGTTCAATTGGTAGAACACCCGTTGGGGCGCATACCCAGGAGACGTGGGTTCGAATCCCACCGGCGCACCCGAAAAACTTTTTCGCTTTTAAATAATCTTAGATTCGGTAAGCAGCCGTACTGCTAATAAAATAAATAATATTTGAAAGACCATTCATTCAAATTCAATTGTCAGAAAAAGCTTACTTATCTTCTTCTTCTAAAATATAAAAATCTCGTGTCACGGTGTTTGTTATTGAACTCCTCCGAAACGGCTTGATCGATTTTATCAAATTTTTTCTCCACGTTTGGTAGGTCTGAGAATAGGTCGTAGATTACCCTATTCTTCACGGACGGACTCGCGGGCAACAGCTAGTAATCATATAAATACGACCCTACGTACAAGAAACATTATTTCTCCCGCAATTACAACAAACATGAAATTAAACTTCAGTCATCCTTTTCGAGTACCACGTTTTAACATTAAAAAATACATATTACACCATACCACCGATATTACCACCGACTGGATACCGAGGCTTTAATACCGGGTTTAATACCGATGTAATTTTAATGTTTATATATGGAAGTAAACCGATTCAGCGGGAAACCGACACCGTACGTAAAAACTCGTAAATCAGAAGAACAAAAGACGGGAAGGCAAATACAAATTAAGCTTATAATGGGGCATTAAGACTGCGGTGGCCAAAAGGCTGTACCAGCATTCAAGACTTTCACGTTAGCACAAAACGTTTTTGTTAAAAATTTCATTTTCAATGCAAGCTTTTTCGCTGACTGTACTTTTTGTTGACTGTACTCGCATTGTCATCCAACCTACATAAGTGTACCAAATTTCAAGTAAATCCAACCACTGGTAGTGGGTCAAATTCAACTTCCGAGATTTGACTGTGCATACATACATTGCAAGTTAGTAAAAAGTTTTTAAATAGAAACAAAACAACGACCGTATATTCTAGTGGTTGGCGAACCCCACTACTAAGCTTGAGGTACCGGGTTCGACTCCCCCCCCCCCCCCCCCCTCCCAGATGTTTATATGAGTAATACGAATATTCGCCTCTTGGATATTTAATATTTAAGTATTGTATTTATTTATATAAGTATGTTTATCTATTGTCTGGTGCCCTAACGTTCCGTATCTTCAACGCGAAGGTCTAAAAATTATCATATATTTTTTTTAAAACATGAGACGATTGACACAAATTTTACCTAGTCCCAAACTAAGCAGAGCTTGTACTATGGGTACTAGACAACGGATAAATAAACATACATATATAGAACTCGGGACCTCAAGCTTCGTTCGTAATCAGATTCTCTACCACTAGACTATTGATCGTTAGTTTGGACGCGAAAAGATACGAGATGAAATTACCGCCAGTTTGACAAAATTGCAAAATTAGCTTACAGCGAAAAAATTGAATTATAAATTTAAATGCCTATTTGAAATGGCCAGTGTGGCATTATTTATAAACCCAGGAGCTGGTCACCTCACACGCTTGTTCATCTCGACCAATTAACTTTTCTTTTTAATTGTACGCGAACAATGCTGCCAGTGCTCGCAGTTTACGGCTGTGACGTTCCACGGTCTATGGTCTTGAATTAAACGATTCATTAACAATGTCGGTTATCGGCGTTTTTAATTGTTTTGTAACTGGACTGGCTGGAAAGAGTTCGGCTCTAGCCATAGATAAAAAAAATTTTGAATGACGTGGATGTAGTAAAATTATCCGAGTGGAGTTTAAAAATTGGAACATGCTGTGCCACAGAACAGCTATGACACAGAAAGTATACTTCATTATTATTACTACACTCGTTACTTAAAATCACGAAATCGGTAGTGAAAATTGAAAAACATAAAGCAATATACAGAGCGATTAAAAGACGAAATTGCGATCAACCCTACATATGTATAACTCAGTAAATGTATACAAGTCGTTTACCACCGTATTTAAGAGAAACATTCAATTTTTCTTTAATGAACATTACTAGAATGTTACGAACCCAAATCTCGCATGAAAAAATCTAAAACAAAATAACAATTATAATAATAATAAATATTTTAATTATAGGTTGACTGGTAGAGATCCTTTAAAGGGATATTTCGCCTTTGTGCAAATATCTCAACGGTTTTCAATAGTATCTTATTTTTTTTACAATAAAGATTTTACTTACGTAAATACATACATACAATTATCTCACTATGAAGCGCTATCCTATAAATTACTTAGTTAGGTTACACAAAAACGAGAAATCTGAAATAAAAATTGCGAACGTAAGCAACAAACAAGGTGATTATTTTTTTTTTATTTGAGGTGGCTATTAAATAACTAAAAACTTTAGACTTTACAAATACTTTGCTATTTAAAAATATTTATACATGTCCGTAGATCGCTAGGTAACTCTACTTGATTTCTGACTCTGCACTCGAAATTTGTACTCGTTTTGCGGTTCACCATTTTTAGAATAAAATCAGAACAGTACGCTTAGTATAAGTTTTACTTTACCAAAATCGCGTTTACGTAAAAAAATCAATTACTAGGGAAACATGGACAGCGCCTCCGCGGCCGCGCGTCCATGTTTCCATAGATTTGAAATTTTTACGTAAACGCGATCGAGAAGTATTTTGGTGAAGTAAAACTTATACTAAGCGTACAGTACGCTTAGTATAAGTTTTACTTCACCAAAATACTTCTCAATCGCGTTTACGTAAAAAAATCAATTACTAGGGAAACATGGACAGCGCCTCCGCGACCGCGCGTCCATGTTTCCAAAGAATTGAAATATTTACGCAAACGCGATCGAGAAGTATTTTGGTGAAGTAAAACTTATACTAAGCGTACTGGCAATAAAACGGCTAGTATTAAATTATCTATCATCTAACTAATATTCCGCGTCGTTAAGACATGTAATTGGCGTGTGTTGCATATTTAACTTCTAGACTGAGCACAGTAAAAAAGGGATTGGAAAAAAAAAAACAAAACCCGCTTTAAAATTATTATAATCGACTCTACTCTCGATTTTGAACCAACTACTTTTAGGTTTCAGATATTTAAATTAACACCTTTCTTTTCGATTCTCAAAGCATTTTTATGAACTACGCCCAATTACGACCGTTTTCGTTTAAAAAGTTTTGGGAGTTATGTTCAGCAATTAATGTCTACGAGACGAAAAAAGAAAACGCAAAAAAGACCGAAGCAAAATAGGAGCAGTCTAATGCAAAATTTTCTTTTAAGTTCATTTGTCTTTTGATGAAAGCTTTTGTGGTTTAATTTCTTGGTTAGTAACAACTCCTTGTGCATAATAAATAATGTAGTGCTTGAATTTTATAGGTTATGCCATTGTATTATCAAAACAATGTTTCAACCTATTAATCTAACATTATTCTTTGATCTTATCAAATTCTTTTTACGATATGCTACAAACAAGTGACTGTTACCAATTTGTTAAACTTAAATTAATTAAAACTCCAACACGTCAAAGGAATCGCCTTTGAAATTTGAAAAGGCAGGTGTGCCACCATCTCGATACTGACGCGTGAAAGCACTAACAAGGCAATCTAAAGAGATCGTATCTAAAATTCCAAACGCATAGACAAATAGCCGTAGAGAACAATCGTCAACAGTTTAAAAACAATTTGGGCGCGTCGCGAGCAATTACGAAACGCGATTCGAGCCCAAGATACGTTTCTGAACGCATCTCTTAATAATAGACCCACAAACAGTGATAATCGCAGCCGTCATCACAAATGTATAACCATCCCGCTCTAACGTACGGCCGCTGCGAGCGTCTCCTTTTCTATCATTGACAGCTTTCGTTTAGGAACCGTATCAGCGTTTAAAATCTAACCTTATAATTATACCCACATCACTGGAGCACGCATCAAAGAGGCATTTTTAATTAATTTAGTCCCAAAACTATTATAATGGGGCCAATTATGTTATGTAATAACTCGTGGAGCTAACAAGACGTTTTGAAACAGTTTTGAAATTTGGGTTTCCTTCATTTAATTATAATGGCTGCTTTATATGATGATTTATGAGCCGAGACAGTGATGATTGTTAGAACTTCATTTGGTTACCTAGAATTAGAAGTGGTTCTGGTTTTTGTTTGATCAAAATGTTGGTAGTAATAATGACGAACTCTAATCTTCTTCTACAAATGTTTGACAAACTTCTAATGTCTACTGTGATGTTGTGTTTCGACAAATGTTTGTCAAACTTTTAATACTTACATTTTAGGTACCTAATAGTTAAGAGGGTTTATACCTGCTGAGCTGGCAACGTTGCATTTTTGTTAGTTTTTCTCGATTATTCCATAAAAATTGAATGAAAATTAAAAAAAAATTGTATACAAATTGTTCTAATATATAAGTTAATGTGTCTACTGCAATAATAATTCGTGATAAGACTTTTATTTTCTTTAAAAACCGTTAGGTAATAATTTGTTCGTTTTTAAAGAAAATAAAAGTCTATCGGGAATTATTATTGCAGTAGACACATTAACTTATATATTAGAACAATTTGTATACAAAACATTTTTAATTTTCATTCAATTTTTATGGAATAATCGAAAAAAACTAACAAAAATGCAACGTTGTCAGCTCAGCAGGTATAAACCCTCTTAACGTTAAGTAAAAAGAGCGCTAATAACCGCCAACCACTTTAGGCATTGATTGGTCTTAGCCAAGCCCAGAAGCTTGAGTATTTCACTGTCAAACTCGAAAATTTTAATATCGTTTTTCTCGTTATAAATAATATTTTGTACAAACATGTACATGTACATACTTTGTAGATGGCGATGACGCTTAGTGAAAATTTGGGTAATATTAAAATAACTGTTTTGAGAATGCAATATTTTTTTGCCACATTTGCCAAAGTATATGAAATAGGTACGCATCACGGAACGACTATGAACTAGGTTCGATTCCCAGCCAACTTTTGGTTTTTCATGTTCTATTCGATATAATTTAGCGAAGAAAGCATTAGCGTCTGACTTTAGTTGATAGGTGCTATAAAGTTTGGGTTCCTTTTTTTAAATAGGTATTAAAAATTTGTAGAAAAACTGACTATTAGCGTTAGTGACTACAATATCTGCGAGTAGGTAGTTTGTGACCACCATTTTGGTGTCAAAGTGACTCAATCGCTGTTAATTATGCGGAGGGGTTGCTTTTACTGGGTTCTACTTCCATCCATGCTTATTTAATACAAGCGTCATTCCTTTATGGGCTTTACAACGGTGTTTTCACATAACACCAACTTTAATCTGGCTTGTTTCAACTAATTACAGAAACCTTTAGTAGTGTAGACACTGTCATCATAGATACAGGTAGTATCGCCACTGTTGTTAATTCTACAGACCGAGCTATGGCGTAGACAGCTGAACAACAAAGCCAATTTTCTGACCTGTTGCATGGCCAGAGAACTCAACGAGTTATTAATCAAGTAACATTCATTCATTGACTTAACCCGCCCTAATAAATACATTACTTACCACTACTCTATTTACACAACCTATAATAAATAAATAAAATCTATGAATAGTTATTTACACTTCCACTCAAACGTAGATATAGTCTTTTATTTTTAAACACAGAATATGTCTTGTCATTTTACGTTTCGTTTTCACTCTCACTTAGTTCGTCCATGTCCATGTCAATTAGTTCCTCGTCTTCCTCGTAGGAGTTGTTGAATTGGTTGTCGTCCGGCTTGTTCGAAGACGAGGACTTGGTGCCTGTCTTTGCTTCCTCCTCTTGCTGCATGCGTTTGTGTTTCGTTCTTCTGTTTTGAAACCAGACTTTTACCTGTTGGACAAAAAAATGAACTTTAAGGGGCTGTTTCACCACATTTCTTAAAGTGCGGATTAGTTTAATCATAACCTTATTTGACAGATGGAATTAAAATTTCTGTTTCACCAGTCTCGATTAGCGCTAAGTGACGGACAAACTGTTTCTTAATTTGACCATCAGATCAGGTGGCATTTAGCATTTTTATCCGTCACATAAAGTTAGTTTATTTTTTTGTGGCCATGGTTGGAGAGCCCTTCAGCCGGTTTCAGAAAAATAAATAAAAGTATTTTTTATTTTTTAAAGAAAGAGGTCATGCTAAATTGCATAAAATAATTTAAATATCAAGATTTGAATAAAAAGATGTAGCTACACTTTTAGTATGTAAAAATAAATCCAAAATTTCGTAATATTTTTTAATAACAAACTTTTTTTCAGTGGCTCAATCGTTTGTTCTACCTGAACTTGTATGTCGCCATTAAAAAAAAAGTTTATCTGTCAAATGGTTTGGCGCCACTTTTCGATTCGTTTTACGTGATTTTATTTTTCTTTGTTATTGTTAACAAAGTATCGTAAATAAATACCGTTTTTGGATCAATTATAATGTTACATATTAGTTTATGCAAAAAAAATAGATGTATTCAAAAATTATATAGTTAACCATTTCTTTTGCTTTAATAATGAGTGACTCTTTGAACGAAAGTGTGCGAACAGGAACGCGTGGTCGTGAAATGCGACGTTGTCATTCCGACTTTTTGTTAAACCCACGATTAGTTAAGTGGTACTTAGTTTGCACAGGACCGGAGTGGTGAAACTGAAAAAACACTAGCTGACAGATTTGTCCAGTACTTAGTTTAGTCATTGGTTACGTAACCAGCAGTTTGACAATAAGGTGGTGAAACACCCCCTTAGACAGAAGAAATTAGTTATTGGTGGTGCTAAATTTTGGAGCGAACGAAAGGCAATTTCAAAGACAATTTTTTTTTTTCTAAACTTCTTTCCTCGCACGACAAAGATCTGGAATCAGTTTTCTGCGGCAGCATTCCCGGAGCGTTACAACTTAGGGATCTTTAAAAAACGAGCCTACCAATTCCTAAAAGGGTCGGCAACGCACCTGTGATGCCCCCCGTGTTGCGGGTGTCCATGGGCGACGGTGATCGCTTTCCATCAGGTGATCCGTCTGCTCGTTTGCCACCTCTTATATAAAAAAAAAAAAAAAAAAACACGCTCATCGTATTAAATTAAGTATTGAAATTTAATTGCTTTGTCTCAAGAGTCTCAACAAACGAAGTATTGTGATAAAAATACGTAATATAATTATTATTCAACATAATATCTGACAGTGCAGTCATGGAACCCCATTTACGTACATGTAATTTCCGAAACATCTTGCAACCCTTTACTGTTTTATTTATCTTTTATCTATAAGTACTATTCTACTAACTGACCGACAACGTACGGTCTAAAGTACTGGAGCTAGAGTCATAATAATAAATGTATGACCCATATAATAAAGTATCATAGATCCTTAAGTATAAAAAGGATTTTCAAAAACTACCATGGAATAAGAAACTCAGCTGTGTGTATTTCTACGAAGACATTATTTTATACACTTTTGAGAACATTAAAATGGAAATAAGATCGTTACATTCGTTATAACAACAGCTCTAACGACATGACATAACAAAAAGCATCGCTTTTTCAAACTACCATTTTAATACCATAAACCAAAGGGCGAAAGAGCACGCCTGAAGATCCATTACTTCGTAACAAAAAGGCAATTTATTGGCCAAAAACACAAAGGATTGTCGAACCAAAAAACTATTGTGACACCCTAATCGTATTTCATGCGCTATTGAAAGAAAAATCCGCCATCGAAGCGATTTCCCGCGCAAAAATCTGGTAGCCATTTTGTGCTACAATTTGTCACGCGTTTAATGGCTTGTGAAATCTATTCATACTGCTTCCAGCCAGTGTCACGTTTCGGAAATTTATAGCGTGAAAGGAGTACGTATGTTTATTTATTTTCGGCTGTATGTACCTGGTCGTAATCTGTCATTATCATAGAGAAATAGAAAATGTTAGTTTGAATTAAAGTTATTAGAGCTCAATTTATATTATCATGTCATTACCTTTTACACTCTAACTAAAGGCTAGGGCTATAACCTCGCGCTCTTGGCGCATTAGCAAAAAGTCTAACCTAATTAGTTTAGGGTAAAGTAGTTTTCGGGTATATTATATTGTATTTTTTATATAAATAGAGTTCATACCTAGATTGTATTTACCATCTTATTTTTTTTTAATTCGTACTTTCTTAACGCATAGTTTCACAGTTCAATAAATACTGTAAAAAACTGAAAAATTACAAGCATTGTTTAAGTATATTCATCTCATAAACATCGGAACCGTCTAGATGCTCAAAAATATTTGATCACACAATAAGTATACACGTTCAAGCACCTAAGCAACCCGACGTTTAGGTATGATGAAAATTGTATGCGTTCGGCAATCTATGAATTTTGTCTTCAGTATTGAGTTAACCAGTAATGTAGGTTCGTACTTAACTACTTCCACATTATTTTGTGCTGTACCAAAATGTCTTCAAAAAATCTTTAAAGGCTACCGATATTGCCGAACGCTACCAAAGTTTTTATTCAATCGCAATTTGTTCGCATTTCACAAAAGTAATAAAATAAAACAGTAATTTCCAATTTAACTCGGTTATCAGGAAAAGTAGGCAAATAATAAGTTTATAACTTGTTCGTACCATGTTCGAGCAATAACATTTTGTGAACAATTTCACGGCAATCCGCGGGTAAATTATGTTTTACTGACATTTTGAATTGCGACCGCCATATTGCTTTTGGAGCTAATAGAAAATTTAATAACTTATTATTATTGCCGTATTTCGATGATTTATTGATTCTTGATAAAGGCTTCGGGAATGGTATCGTCAGTTTTAAGGTAATTGTATTTTTGATGAATTTAATAAAATCGAGAAACGTTTTTCTTTGAGCCTAAAATTGTTGATAGAGCGCGTAAACTGACCAAAGACTTAAATATAATAGAGACGACACTACAAATTTGATAAAACAAAACTTTAAGATATACCTACTACATAAACAATCTATTCTCACTTCACTAGTTTCATTCTCACCAAGAAATTCAACTAATTTCGTACGGACAATCGTACTGTTTCAGCAATAGTCTATTCACTCTTAGCTTTAAATAGCCCTAGGTCGTATCTGTCTAGAAATATAGGAGATGAAAGCGAATGAGGGCTTCAGTGAAAGGTTAGTTGGTGCTGGTATTGTGAGGTCCGTTTACCAAGTTGGCATTTGTGTTTGTTATATTTGGAATTGGTTTATAACTAAACGAGCCAATCGCAAGCAATAATCTTCTAATATATAAAAGTCTCGAGTTACGGTGTTTGTTGTCAAACTCCTCCGAAACGGCTTAGCCAATTTTTATGAAACTTTTTACTCTATATTCAAAAAAAATTGTTCAAAAACATATGCACAATTTTGGGTTACCGTTATAAATGAAATTAAAAATTAAATTAAATAAAACTCTACTTATTATATGACTCTATAAATCTTGTTCTATTGCCGTATTGCGATTGTTTTGCGATGACCTGTGAATTCTAGGTACAACAACAGAGCACGCGTCTTGTAAATGACATAGAGCTTTGCATCATTAATTTCAGTGTTATTCAATATACATTAAATCCCTCAACCAATTGAAATCAATTAAAAAATTAGATAAATCACCGAATTTTCCACGCCACTGACGCTCGCTATGGTACATTAGTGCCGTATCGACGTCGTATACCGTCGAGGTGTTTACGCCGCGCTGGCAACATTGAATTCGGGGTGTTTACCCCACTGCGAGGGTAATGACGCGTGTACAGTATACCGGCGGGTCCTTAACGAGTATGTAGAAGAGCTGTAGTGTAATGGTTCTTGATTATCTTCATCATCATCATCTCAGCCTGTATACATCCCACGGGTACAGGCCTCCTCTCAGAATGAGTGGGCCTGGGCTGTAGTTCCTACGCGGGATCTGTGCGGACCGGGAACTTCACACACACCATTAAATTTCTTCTCAGGTGGTTCCTTCACCGTAAAGCTCATTTCAAATGTAATTTCGCACGTATATGAGAGACCATAGGTCAAACCACAGTATCTGCATAAATTACCGTTCATTACGGCAATTAGAAGGTAAAGTTAATAAATACTGTTAAAAAAATGGCATTGTCGTCCGAATGCATCCGAATCGCGGCCAAAATCGCCACTGATTGGGTTCCAAGAGATGGGCACCGGACCAGATGCAGGCCAATACGGAAATGGCGGGGCTTTGAACCGTTTGAACCTCTTATAGCAAGATTTTGCGAAGGATTGAAACGTATAAAGAAAAAGGGGTGGCCTTTGCCCAGCAGTGGAAAGAACGAAAGAACATACATACACATACATACATAAAATCACGCCTGTATTCCCAAAGAGGGTAGGCAGAGCACACGAAACGTTACATTTACGATTTAAGACCACTTTTAGCAATTTTAGGTTTAAAGAAACAAGAAAGTAAAAAAAATATTCGTGGCAGCATGGAAGAAAAAAACAAGGATAAAATAAAAAAATGCGCAAACGAAATGATCCCAAATTTATCGAACTGCCGGTCTTGCGAACTGCGCTGATCATCCTTTGGCACCATCAGCTCATTAAACATTGAAAAACAGGTCTAATAGGTTATTTAAAAAACATAACCTTTCGCGGTCGTCGGGCAAACGCACATACATTTAATTAAATCTGACATTTCTTTGACAAACTCGCAAGTAACGCCATCTATTAAGAAAGCAACCGAACGACTAACTTTCCGACGCGATAAATTGCCCTTTCTACCTCAAAATATTATTATTATCCCTTTGTACTGTTTCTTTATGCTACTTAAGACAAAGTACTCGAACATTTAACTAAATAGCATGTTCTTAACATAAGACAACTCGTTAAATTAACTTTGTATGTAAACAATGACATTTGAAAGGAGAATGTCTGAAATATCGTTATTACTTTACAACTATAATTTTGCAGTTCCGCGGGGCGCCACTTTCTTTGAAAACTGTCTTCGTTAATATGGGGTTAAGCTGTTAACTGATTTAGCAGCACGCAAATGTAAGTTTGTTACATAAAAGTCTGTACCATAGAGTTTTTTTTAATCCTGTGCTTTCTCGAAGTAAAACAGTAAGTGCAGGTCCACTTTAAACACACGTGATAATTTATTTTAATTTGTTTATTTTGCCGTCTTGGCCTTTCTCTGTCTCATCTCCCTTCTAATTTTCCTTCCAGCCGGTTTAAAAAGAAAATGGTCGTGTCGTATCAAGCGTCCTATCATATGCCCCCTTCTGCAATTTATCTATGTTGAGCTATTTTGACCAGGTGAAGGTGAAAGTGGGTGTCGTTTCGAATCAGGAAGTCAAACAGTACGCTTAGTATAAGTTTTCCTTCACTTCAATACTTCTCGATCGCGTTTATGTAACATTTTCAATTCTATGGAAACATGGAAGCGCGCGCGCGGAGTCGCTGTCCATGTTTCCCTAGTAATTGAATTTTTTACGTAAACGCGATCGAGAAGTATTGAAGTGAAGGAAAACTTATACTAAGCGTACAACTGACCGAAGGCCAAACGGAATGGCAGTTATTCCACCGACAAGAGACGGTAGAAAAAGTAAACTTTTTATTTTTTTATTTGTAAGACAGATAATTGGATTGGCTATATGCGAAGCGGGTGGTGTGGGTACAGAAAACGATCGCAGCGCACAACATGGCAAAAATTGGAAGTAAATGGGGAGGAAATGTTGTCAACGCTACGCGGCGCCACCGTCGTGCACATAGCCAATACTTTATCAATAAAACCTGAACTTTTTCGAATTTGGAATTTTATCTATAGGGAACGTGCACATCGACGGTGCTGCCAACTGGTGCCATCAATTTGAATGTTTTACCCTGATAAGTTTCTTTTACTGTCCGCATAGTGTCTCTTTTGTCGCAATAGTGCTGCCTCCTATAGTTACTGGACGTTCCCTATAAAAGCTCTTATAACACGTTAGATTCCTGAGGCTGTTACTAATTTACAACACGGTCTTTAATGAAGGCAGCGGGAGCGTCTTTATGCTTATGTGGTTAGTATTCCATTGCCCCGCACGAAGCTGTTTGCTTCGTCTTTCCTAATACGAACTGCTAAGGAATGGAATTCGCTTCCGTCGTCTGTATTTCCAGATAAATACAACCTAGACCCTTCAAGGTTAGAGTGAATAGGCTGCTACTGAACCAGTGAGATACGACTGGGCTCTTCTGTACTTTTCATCAGGTGAGATAGTGGTCAATTTATGTAAAAAAATAAAGATATAAACATAGAGATATTAGAAACGTGTGCATCGGTAAGTGTTATATTGGTTTCGCATAATTTAACAAGTCATAATGCATCATTCTTCATAATTAACGTTATACATGGTTTGGATAGGTATTTAATGAAATGAGAAAAAAAAATGAAAAAATGAAAACATATTTATTGCTCATAAAAATTCAAAACAATAGGTTAGGGACCTCCTAGTAGGTATGCGGGATACCTGTGGCGGGAGACCCCGATCCTCTAAAAACTGTGCAACAATTACAATAAACTATACACCGTGAAATTTTAGTGGTTGTTTTCCCGAAACGAGGTGATTTAGTTTCGATTGTACAATCGATTTATAATTACTATTTTGACTAGAGTCAAAAATCCAATTGTGAAAAACGAAAGTCGAAAATGACCGCAAACCAATAGTAACGCTTCATTGGTACAAGTAGCGTACGATCGTACGATAGGTTAGGTACCAACGAAGCGTTACTATTGGTTTGCGGTAATTTTCATTTTTTTTTTTTTTTTTTTTTTTTCATTTCATTTCATTTCATTTCATTTTCGACTTTCGTTTTTCACAATTGGATTTTTGACTCTAGTCAAAATAGTAATTATAAATCGATTGTACAATCGATACTAAATCACCTCGTTTCGGGAAAACAACCACTAAAATTTCACGGTGTATAATAGGTAAACATAAGAAAGTATTAGATTCAAATTCAAATTCTTAAATATTTTCAACTCAAACAAAAACTTCAGAATAAGTAATCAAATAAAAATAAAAACAAAGTTAATAATATTTTTTTTTTCTTTGACTAATTGTTGCTTTAATACATTAAAGCCTACAAAAATTAATGCAACATTAACTAAATACTGATATTTTATGTATGTTTAAATGTATGTGTGTGAGTGTGTGTGTATGCGTGTGTGTGTGTGTGTGTGTATGTGTGTGTGTGTGTGTGTGTGTGTGTGTGTGTGTGTGTGTGTGTGTGTGTGTGTGTGTGTGTGTGTGTGTGTGTGTGTGTGTGTGTGTGTGTGTGTGTGTGTGTGTGTGTGTGTGTAAATGTAAACAAAACAACGTCAATTGGTGTCTTAAATATTGAAATTCTCCCATTAAACTATGTCAAAATTTACATTACTATTGAAATACATTCTAGTTTGTATACAATGATAGATAAGTAAAAAGTTTAAAATCTTTGAATGTAGTACTTACCAAATCTGGCAGCTGAAGTTTGTTTACATTCAGTTAATTACCTAAACGTTTCAAGTATAGTCATAAAGTATTATTTTAATAAATATTGACAATTTTTGTCATAAAGTGATTTATTTCTGAAATAGTTTTCTTTTTCAGAATTGTTATAAAAGAAACCTATCCTAACCTACTGCATTCTATAAGAAGTCATACAAAAATTTTCCTGAAAAAGTACTGTTTCAGATAATAAATTAATAGATAATAATAAATCACTGTATGACTAAGGTTCATTATGAAGAAGGATACATTGTGACTTATTAAATTACTTACTATATTATTTGTAATAATATTGATGTGTCTTAGGTTGTTATGAATAAATGTATTGACCGCTTTAGCCTAGTTGGTAGTGACCCTGCCTACGAAGCAAGAGGTCCTGGGCTCAAATCCCGGTAAGGGCATAGTAGTATAAAATTGGTGAACCTGGATCACAGGAGATCCAAGTTCACCAATTTTATTCTAGATCTTCTATTCAAAAACTCATATATTCGAATACAGTAATCTATTCAATAAACGACATTTCAAATAGGTTATCTATTCAAAAACATTCTTGTTAATTATAATAAGCCGCTTTTAAACTCAATGCCTCTATTAATAAAATTAGGTACTTATTAACTTAATAAATTTACAGTTATCAGTTAACTAGAAATAAAAATCTGGATATTTTCAATAAAACAAGGATTTTTAATACAAACTCATTTTATTTACATATTACCATCAATTGAGTCATGTATCTTATTAATTAAATCTTTCGTTTGTCTATAAATATCATCCATAATTAATGATTTTGCGACATATTGAGCACATAGTTCTGCATCGCACTCGCACATATCGTTGGTTCCCTGGAACTTATCGACGTCATGAATCTCTATTCGGATGACTTTCACACCGCGAGCAGGTTTCTTCACAATGGAAAGCAGTGATGATGTAGCCTTTCGTGTCCTTTTTCGGGATCCATCATCTTGATTTTTTGGATGAGTATTTGGTTGAGTTATCTTGTCAGGTATGAAATTGAAAAGGTCTTCAGATCCCTGAAAGTTAAACACAATGCGTATTACATATTTATATAACTATAACTAGCTTCGTCTACGACTTCATCTATGTGAGACTTCATTTATCGCTATCTCAGATAAAAAGCAAACTATATCCTTTCTGTAACTTGAAAACATTATGCAAAGTTTCATGAGGATCGGTTAAGTAGTTAAGGTGTGAAAACGTAACAAAGGAACAAACTCACTTTATCACAGCTTTATTGATAATTGTATTATTTTAAAACAAATACTTACTGAAAGCGACATCATTGATTTGTGGTAATTTTAGGGTATAGATAAAAGACGTGCTTCGAGTCTGAAATCCAGGGAGTGTATAATTTAAATTATTTTATAATTTTAATTTCCCTGCTTCTTACTATATTTTACTCTAGCAAATAAGATTCAAAATCGAGCTAATTATTTTTCTTACACCTACATTATTAAAGTTTACATTCATATGCTCCAGAAAAGGAAAGGTGACAGACGACTCCGCGTCGGACCGGCGCCGCGAGCCGGAGGCATCATCATATTACGTAATGATTACTTTGTTCGTCTGTATATTGTATGGTACCCATCGCTTATAATCACACGAGTAAACTCGAGTGTAAAGCCTGTAGCAAAAAGCGGCTTACGTTGCATTTATGATAAAGTTTTTTAACAAACGATATTGATCCTTATTCGTTTAAGAAAAAAGAAGTTGGTTTTGTAAAACTTTTGTTTATTACGCACACACATACCTTTTAGTTAAGGATAAAATTGGGAGTTAGCAATTTCCACACGAATGCAGGTGTACAGATATGTGCATACATTCAAACGTTTGATTGCATATAATTATCGATGAAAATAAACTTTGCTCAGTTTAAACATAGATAGTAGTGTCTCTCTTGGTGGTGAAAGTGGAAAGTGGAAAAGTGTTTTGTGAACAATTACTTATTCGGGTGAGTTATGTTATTTCTTATTTCAAACAACTTTATCATCCTCTCTATTTTTAGATCTCATAGAAATGCAGTCAAGGTTGTTGAGCGCTAAGCACCTTAGTTTATAAGAGCACTAGAATTGAAGTCTAGGGAGTGTGCGGGTTCGATTCCTGAATTAAGGAAAAATAATATAGTTTCCTTTACATTATTTTTTATGGTTTTTCATCATGTATATTAAACACGCTATTCGAATTTATCACTTTTAAAGAACATTATAATAACATTGATTATTTTTCTAAAGCCTCAATTTATTTATTTTACAACATTTAGGTAGATACTTCATCTCAATTAAATATAGTATACTCTGAAACCAAAGTTTTATTTAAAAATAAATCAATTTCATTAAACGCTTTTTATTATTTTTTTTATACCTCATCAAAATGCAGTCTAGGTTGTTGAGCGCTTAGCACCTTAGTCAATAAGAGCACTAGAAGTGAAGCCTAGGGAGAGTGCAGGTTCGATTCCCGCCCTGTGGAAAAATAATTATGGTTTCCTCTACGTTATTTTTTGTGGTTTATCATCATGTATATTAAACGCACTATTCGAATTTATCACTTTTAAAGAACATTCATACTAACATTGATTAATTTTCTAAAGCCTTAATTTATTTATTTTACAACATTTAGGTAGATACTTCATCTCAATTAAATATAGCATACTCTAAAACTAAGGTTTTATTTTAAAATAAATCAATTTAACTATACGCTCTTTTATTATTATTTTTTATATTTTTTTTATGGCGTTCGCTAAAGATTATTTGTTCTTGTTATAAATTAGGTACTATGCAAGGGTGAATAGATTATTGTGTGTTTTACTTAAAACTTGATCGCTAATCAAGCTTTCTAAAATAATGTTGACTTACTGTTTACTTATTAAGCATTTATTACATTTCAGATTTCATTCATTCAGCCCCTCGTTTGGAGAATACTACACTTTACTTCAGGAAACTACTAAGAAATCTAAAATGTAAGTAATTTGAGTGATCGTTTAGTCTAGTAGTTTACCTAATAGCGGATCCACATTCACAGCGGCGTGAAGAGTTGTGAAGGGGGCATGAACGTGAATGTGGATGGTTTTCACACCTGTTCCTGTTTCACGAGTTTGTAGCTGTTCTCGGCCTCGACTCGGTTTCGGGGTCGCTTCAAAGGGTTCGCGGTCGTGAACCGCGAACGCTTTTCAGATTCATGTCGTGAATGCAACGATCATGCGAGAAGTGGTGGTGTATGAGCGTTGAGCGATGTATCCACCATTCTAAAGAATTAATTTTAAAAAGAAATCAACTTAATAGACGCTTTGTTTAGTTGTTTATAGTTATTGTGGTATTCGATTAAGAGTATTCGTTGTTGTTGTTGTTGTTGTTGTACATTTATATGCAAGACTGAATAGATTATTGCGCATTTTATTTATTTATTAAATAATTTTGACTTACTGTTTACTTATATAAGCATTAATTACATTTCAGATTTTATCTATTCGACCTCGTTTGGAGAATACCGCAGACTTCTTCAGAAAACTACTAAGAAATCTAAAATGTAAGTACTTTTCCGATATATTCGAGTGATCGTTTATTCTAGTAGTTTGAGAAAGCGTCTATGTAAGATGTGACCCCATTCTAGAAAACTGTATAGTAAAAATAGTTTGACATAAATCTCATCACCAAAAGCGTAGTAGGTATTCATCTTATCTCACATCTCCACTTTACATACGCACCCACCCACTACTGGTGGGTGCTGCTGGGTTGCAGCATTATTACTCATGTTGTTTTATATAAACTATTCTTAGTCAACGTTCCAATCTTAGTTAAACATATTTAAAAGCTATAAAATTATTTTTTCAGGTCCCATAAATGTGAGTCGGCTTCATCATCATCATCGAGTTCAAGCAGCTCGTCATCTTCTTCATCTTCGGATGAAGAAATGACTGTAGTTGCTGCACCCACAATCGAGAAGAAGAGCACAAAGAAACGTCGTCATGATGAGAGCAGCTTCCTCGCCCCGTCTACAAGCATGGCTCCAGTGCAGGAATTACTACAACCATCGCGACAGCTCCAACAGGAGACTTTGAAGAAAAAACATAAAAAAAGATAAAAGCTCAAAGAAGTCTTCAGGAAAAACCTGCGATGGAAAAAATAAACAAGAAAACTTGATTAAAAAGCCGAGACCAGA
The DNA here is from genome assembly GCA_947859365.1 of Archips crataeganus. NCBI lineage: Eukaryota > Metazoa > Arthropoda > Insecta > Lepidoptera > Tortricidae > Archips > Archips crataeganus. The sequence goes on along the minus strand of OX402069.1, from coordinate 12,473,789 downwards.
AAAGATTATCGAAAAATCTAAGAACGAGAAAGAAGTGAACGTATGCAAGAAGAGGGCCACTGCTAGCGACTTATTTGGAGGTGGTGATGATATCAATGGTAAAGATACTAAGAACTCTTTATATTCGTACATTACACGACGGCTAGGGAATGGTTATTCAAAGCAGTCGTATGATGATAAGAATGGAAACCATTACGTGGAACTGAAAATATACAATTGCGACGACATTGAAAAGGTTTCACCAATGAATCGTTGGAGGCATGCGATTGTTGCTCTTAAAAACAGAACGAACACAGATACACCGGCATGGGGCTTGTTGTCTCAATATTTGACTGCAGTTCGTGAAGAATTTTCAGATTGCCCCTCAACCTTTCTTAATTCTTACTATTAAACTAATACTCATTTTGAAATATATTCATTTACTTTAGTGTTTTAATTAACCGCTATAATTAACTATAGGTACTCGTATACTAATGTAATGTTTTTAAGTAAATAAATACTCTATCTATATAATGAGTTCCTAATATGCCTTTTTATTTACAGCTACATCAAACACCATGTCTATGCCATTGAATTCACACCAAAATCGAGATCTTATTGAATGTGATAAATGCTTGATAATATTACCGAGAAGTAAATATCATTATCATAAGAGAACAAATTTACATAAGTCTAATTGTTTATTGAGAACTGAGTTTGAAAATATTCAAATTATATCAACAGCATTTAAAAAGAGAATTACAACATATCGTTTAAATCCTAAGCTCAAATATTTAACTCCTGAAGCATTTCTCTATGACAATTTGATTGAAATCATGAAACTTATTAAAATGACATTAATGAAAAATAATTGTATAAAAATAAATCTAGAATTATATGCTCATTTCATTCTACCTGATGTGGGTGAAAAGCAGCTTAAGTCTTTTAATACCAAGTATGATGTCATTCTATCAAGCAGCAATTTAAAAGAGTGGTGTTCAAAAATGGTTGATGTAATGAAGGAAAAACTTACCGAATTTGAATGCTCTCAATCTGGTTGGACCTTTCATTCAGTAAATCACTTGGAAATAAATATAAACAAATACTGTCCTATGAGAGGAGGCACTTATTTACCATTACCGCAAATAGTAAAAAACACGAAAAGTTGTATAAATATTCAGAATAACGATGTATGCTGTTTTCTATGGTCTATTGTAGCGGGTTTATATCCAGCCAATATGAACGTATGTAGAACATCTTCTTACCCACATTATTCTGAAGTACTTAATATTGAAGGTATGTCTTTTCCTCCATCATATAATGATATAAAACTATTTGAAAAAAATAACTCCAATATCAGCATAAACATATATGGCTTAGATAAATACTCCGTAGTCACAGGACCTTTGTATCACACGCAATTAAAAAAAAATGAACACATAAATTTACTTTATTTCGAAAAGTCAGGAAAAGGTCATTATTGTTTAATAAAGGATATAATTCGTTTAGTTCGACGTCAAGTTACAGCTCACAAGGGAAAAATGTATTTTTGTGATGCATGTTTACAATTCTTCTCATCTGAAAACAAGTGTGAGAAGCATTTGTGCTCTAAAGTTTTATCTGTTTTACCTGAACCAAATAATACATTACAATTTGAAAACTTTGAAAGACAAGAAAAAATGAACTTCATTATTTATGCTGACTTTGAGAGTCTATTATTAAATTATTCTAAAAGCATCTCAGAAAACACCCATACTCTGAAAATACATGAACCATCGTGCTTTGGTTATTATATATGTTGTTCTCATGATGAATCCTTAAACAAATACGTTAGCTATAGAGGTCCTGATTGCGTTAAAGTGTTTGTAAAAGAATTAACAAAAGATGTTATTCAGATTAGTCAAGTTTTAAAAACCAAGAAGCCAATGATGTCGTTAACCAAAGAGCAAGAGATTAATTTTGAAAATGCTACGATCTGTCATATTTGTAAATTCTTCTTAGTAGGTGATAAAGTTGCTGATCATGATCACATAACATCTCAATACAGAGGTGCTGCGCATTCACTCTGCAACTTAAAATATCGTGTGTGTCGCTTCATACCTATAGTTTTACATAATTTGTGTGGTTATGATAGTCACTTTTTTATTGAAGAACTGAGCAAGTATGGGGACATACAAATTATCCCAAAATCAAAAGAAAAGTATTTATGTATTAAAACAACATTAAAAGATCTTGATGTTCAGATGAAATTTATAGATTCATATCAATTTTTAAGCTCGAGTTTAGATGATATCTCTAATACTCTGAATAAAAATGAGTTTATTCACTTATCAAAAGCTTTCCATGATAAAGAGTTATTTAATTTGATGCGACAAAAAGGCATTTATCCATATGATTATATGGATTCTTGGGAAAAGTATGAAGAAAAAAGTCTCCCAGGCATAGAATTATTCTTCAATAATTTAAAATTAGAACATATTAGCGATGATGACTACTTAAGAGCACAAAAAGTTTGGAACAAATTTGATATTAAAACTTTAGGTGAATATACAGACTTATATTTAAAATCTGATGTATTATTGCTTTGTGATGTTTTCGAAAACTTTAGAAATACTAGTTTGCATTATTATAATCTTGATCCTGCTTACTATGTGACTTCACCCGGCTTAAGCTGGGATGCAATGCTCCTGTATACAAAAGTACAGCTTGATCTAATAAGTGATTTAGAAATATATGAATTCATTGAAAAAGGAATTCGAGGGGGCTTAGCTCAATGTTCTTTGCGACATGCGAAAGCAAACAATAAATATCTACCAGATTATGATGTAACGATACCATCTACATTTTTGATTTATCTTGATTGTAACAATCTTTATGGATATGCTATGATGCAAAAAATGCCTATATCAGAGTTTAGTTTCTTGCATGAAGATTACGTGAACTCATTTAATGTGTTGACTAAGCGAGATGATGATGAATATGGTTATATTTTAGAAGTTGACTTGAGTTATCCAGATCACTTGCATGATACTCATGCTGACTTACCATTTGCACCTGAAAAATATATTCCACAAGGAGGAAAGACTTCTAAACTCATAGCTAATTTGTATGATAAGCATAAATATGTGATACATTATGTTCACCTAAAAGAATGCATAAAACAAGGACTTGAACTGAAAAAAATACATCGCATTTTGTGCTTTCGTCAGGACAATTTTTTGAAAAAGTACATAGAGCTTAATACCACTCGACGACAAGCTACTAAGTCTGCTTTTCAAAGCTCCTATTTTAAGCTTCTAAATAATGCTATTTTTGGGAAAACTATAGAAAACAAGCGAAAACAAGTGAATGTGAAACTAATTAGAACTTGGAATGATGTTGAGAATAAAACAAATAAACGTCTTGGAGCCTGCCAATTAATCGCGAAACCAAATTTAAAGAGTATTTCTATTTTTTCAGAAAATTTTGTGGCTATTCAGTTACACCATGAAAAAGTGAAATTAGATAGACCAATATACATTGGGTTTACAGTTCTAGAATTAGCTAGAAATCATTTATACAAGTTCCACTACAATTTTATTAAGAATCAATATAATCAGAATGCCAAATTATGTTACACAGATACAGACAGTTTGCTTTATTCAATAGAAACGAATGATTTTTATTTTGATATGAAAAAAAATATTAAACAGTTTGACACAAGCAACTTTCGCACTAGCAATCCATTCAACATGCCTAGATTAAATGCAAAAGTACCAGGTCTTTTTAAAGATGAAGTGGCTGAAGATGTGATATCAGAATTTGTAGGACTGAGAGCTAAGCTTTACTGCATTAAGACACTTAAATCAAAAATAACGAAGGCGAAAGGTGTTTCAAAACCAATTACAAATAGATTAGAGCTTTCTCATTACAATCATACATTGACTACTAATACAAAGTTGAGAAGTGAAATGAATATGATAAAATCAATACGACATACATTGTACTCACAAAAAGTAAATAAATTGGTGCTTGATAGATCGGATGATAAAAGACAAATACTTGAAAACCAAGTAAATACTTTACCATGGGGTCATTATAGCAGGATCTTTTAAATAAATCTGAAAGTTATATGTTGTTTACACATATTGTTGCAGTAGTAAATAAAAAATAGAAGAAATATGTTAATTTACTAAGAAACTAATAAGCAGTATTATAGAAATGTAAAATTAATACGTTAGGACTAAGAAAGCATTGATCTTATTTTTATAAGAAAAATACACTGTACATTAATTTAAGTTTATATACCCAATAAAGTTTTGAATTTTTACTTTTCTTTTATTTTCTTAGAATTTTACATTTTTATCATCTTTATTTTATTCAGACATATCCTATATAAAGCATTGCAATGTTTTACTTGAGTCATATTCATGATGAAATTCGTTAAACATACACAAAGTCTGGAAGTAAATAATATAAAAGTAGAAAATGAAACGCAAAAAGTAAAGCATAGTACATTATTCCCTAATACCATTCGTTGCATCATATGTGGTCCCTCAAACTGTGGTAAAACAAATATTATGTTAAATTTATTGTTACATGAAAATGGTCTAAGATTTAAGCATATTTATTTATATTCAAAGACAGCCTTTCAACCTAAATATCGCTTTCTTCAGCGTGTAATAGAGACAATTCCAGATGCTAATTTTTTTATATTTTACAACAATAATGAAGTCGTTCATCCGAATGATGCTTTGTCAAATTCAATCATGATTTTCGATGATGTTGCTTGCGAAAATCAAGTAAATATCCGGAATTACTTTTCTATGGGAAGACATAGAAAAATTGATTGTTTTTATTTATCCCAAACGTATTCAAAAATCCCAAAACAACTACTAAGAGATAATGTTAATCTTTTGGTTGTGTTTAGACAAGATGATACTAATTTAAAACATATATACAATGAACATGTAAACACAGACATAGATTGGATAAAATTTAAAAAGCTGTGTTCTATTATTTGGTGTGATCAATATAGCTTTTTATTAATAAATAAAGATTGCGAAATAAATAAAGGTAGATATAGACGAGGATTTGACACGTTTGTTTACTTTTGAGTTTATCATTATATAAGCATTTCTATTCGACTAACACCTCACTTAAAATCAAGTGTTTGTATTAAACGGTTTTTCGTTAACGTTGCTAAAATGGATAAAAATATAAAAAATCAACTCATTAAATCAGTGAATAATATAAAAAATAAAATAAAAAAGATTCAGAATGAAGAACACGAGACCAATATACAATTGAAAAAAGTTTTTAAACCCATAACAGACCCCTTAGCAAGCCTAGTTAAAATAAATGGGAACCCAGCTTTTAACACATCCGACATAGATAAAAATAATACGTCCTTGGGTTTAAATTCTTCCATGGGATATGAAAAGTTTAAAGATCCAATTGATGATAATACGTCTGTGAGTTTAAATTCTTCCATGGGATATGAAAAGTTTAGAGATCTAATTGGTAATGAGTCTGCTCAGCATTCAGAATATTTCGAATATCCTAATAACGATACTCTTATTTTAAATGAAGATGAAAAAAAAACACAAAAACAAAATAATGACACTCTTTTATCCCTGAAAAAAGACGACATGCTTGACATATATGAAAATATGAACGTACCATTTGGGATTCGGAGAACTAACAAAAAACTAATGATGGGAAATGCAGATGTTAAATTATCTTATATAAATAATCAGTCAAATAAGGAAAAAAAATACGTAATTACCATCAATAATAAAAATTACGAATTAACAGCGGGTTTGAAGGAGCTTTTGATGCGCAATAAACCTGATCTTAAGCTTGTAACTGAAGAAGACAAAACTGAATACAAGGAAATGCTTATCAGCACGAGCGCACACAAACGGGACTATGACCCGAACGGGCAATTAAAAGGAGACAAAGGATTAAAATACGGTACTATTATCAAACCTTTATTTTCCCAACTAAACGAGCGCAATATAGAATCTTCTGAAGAGCTAGCGGAATTAAAAACAGGTGGAAACTTACCCGAATTGAAACAGTACAAAAGTAATACTGATTATATTTATTGGGATGATCCAAATGAACTGATAGAAAGGTTGAAACTTTTAATTGCATCCAAAAATGCTGGTAATACCAACCATGATAATGAAATTATATCAATTATTGAAGAGTTAAAAGAAGCTGGTATTATAAAAGAATAAAATTCACTAAAAGAGTAACATTGTGCTCAGTATTGAAAACCGTATTAGACATGAGCATGGAAAAAATAAAATTAAAAAACAAACACTGGTAATTGTAACACGAAATTAAATGAGACCTCTACTTCGAATAGGCTTTTATTACGTGATACTGTCAATCAAGAGGGTATCGATACAATTGTAAAAGATTGTGTGAATAAAGTGGAATATCTTAACAAGCTAAATTTAACTTACTGTATCGCATAAAGAAAGTTGAAAAAGACATTAGAAACAAAGATTTAGAAGAAAACTTGAACAAGCATTATGAGCAAATCAGACGTCGTAAATGAAATTCATAAAAATGTTAGAGTGAATTTCCCTCGGAGAAGTGTAATATTAAGAGATATAGACGATCTATGGCAAGCTGATTTAATAGATATGCAAGCCTTCTCCAAACTGAATGGTGGTTATAAATATATACTGGTGATTATCGATTGTTTTTCAAAATATGCTTGGGTATTTCCAGTCAAACAGAAAACTAAAGAAAATATATCTAAAATATTTCATACATTGTTAGCAAATGGCCGTATACCAAAAAATTTACAAACAGATATGGGTAAAGAATTTTATAACGATAAGTTTAAAAAAGTTTGCGAAAAGTATAACATCAACCACTATTCAACATATTCTACCAAAAAAGCGTCAATCGTTGAGAGACTTATAAGAACTCTGAAAGCTAATTTGTACAAGACGTTTAGTTTGAAAGGAAATTATAAATGGATCGATGGAACTCTTGATAAGAAAGTTTATGAGTACAATCACACTTTTCATAGAACAATAGGTCAACCACCAGCTGCAGTCGATCATAGTAACAAAGAAGACGTATTACAAAGATACATTAACAATTTATTATCTAAGAAGATACCGAATTGCAAAAGGTTTAATGTTGGAGATTTCGTTAGAGTCAGCAAATATAAAGGCTGCTTCGGAAAAGGGTATACACCTAATTGGTCAACAGAAATATTTAAGATAACGAAAGTTCAACATACTAATCCTACAACATATTTATTAAAAGACTCAAGATCTAGACCCGTTTTAGGAGCTTTTTATGCACAAGAAATTCAGAAAACTTCAAATCCTGAAATTTACCTTGTTGAAAAAGTTTTGAAAAGTAAAGGAAACAAGGTATATGTTAAATGGTTAGGTCTTCCATCAAGTGAGAACAGCTGGATTGATAAAACAAATCGCTTGTAACCATTTAAAAACTATTGAATATGTATAAATAACCTATTTATTTATTCATTTAGTCATTTCTATGTAGCTCTTTACACAATAAAGACGGCTTATATAAAAAATATATTTTACCTATATTTTGAAAATGAAATCCATACAAGATAATCCTGATAAATTAAATAAGAAAGTAAAAATTGTATCCGGAACTAAATCGAAAACAGGAAGCGGTCTAAAGAAAACTTTCAGTAAAATTGTTTCTCACACTAAAAAACATATCAGTAATTTGAAGCCAAAATGCAAGAAGATGTTAATGGAACTAGCTTACGCAGCCGCTCAAGAGTTGGCTTCAGACTTGCCCATACAATTACCGAGAGTGATACCTGTACCCAAAACTGGTGGATTCCTACCATTGATTCCTATTTTTGCCGGCTTATCTGCTGCAGGCAGTTTAGCGGGAGGTGTTGCTGGAATAAGTAAAGCTGTTAATCATTATAAATCTGCTATAAAGCAGCTAGCTGAATTAAAAAGACATAATATGAAAATGAAGGGAATGTGTATTGGAAAAGGATTGCATCTGAAACCGTACAAAGGTGGTTTAGGAATTTACATTTCAAATGAAAAAAACTAAAGGCTAGGCTACCTAACAGAGCATTAACTAATAACGATATATTAAAACATGCGAAAAATATTCCATATTTTCGTGGTGTATTTATGAGAGATGAATTACCAGAAGAACCATGGTCAATGGAATGTGGTGTGATCAATTTAGATTCGTCTAAAAATTCTGGTACTCATTGGGTAGCCTATGGAAAAATTAAAGATTACATTGAATATTTTGATAGTTATGGTAATTTAAAACCATCGAAAGAATTCATAGAATACGTGGGAGCGCACATTCATTATAATTATACTAATTTACAAAAAAAACATTTATTTAACTGTGGACATTTATGTTTAAAATTTCTGAAGTCATTTTGGATAACTAACTCGAAACTAATAAAATGAGATGTTTAACCAGTACAGCACACTCTTAGATGGACCGTGTTCTGAATAGGACATTAAGTAAATATTAAATAAAAAAATCTACACACCTATTTGTGGAAATCAATATGTACGTTTTCAATAAAAACATCATTACTAGTCAAAAACCTAATATTCATCTCCCATCGTTCAAAGGAAGAAGACGATTAAGTGCGATAAAGAATATTACTAAAAGTAATAAGATCTTTCTGAATTCTCTTGGCTTCAAAGTAAAATAAAAATTGAAAATGCTACAAATTACGGACCTCCCACAACAAGACAATTCAATTGAAAGCTATGAGATCCACAGCTACAATCCGTACAACCATAGCTTTAAAGAAAACGATGAAATCAGAATACCCATTAATCAGCAAGACGTTTATGTATTACCATCTGCAAGTTCCATTTACATTGAAGGTTACGCAGGTGTATACGAACTAGATGCAGAAGGGAAAAAAATATTTAAGGACATTAATTTTACAAATAACCCCATTTTATTTTTATTTAAGGATATAAGGTATGAATTGAATGGTGTTGAAATAGATCGAATTAAAAATTCTGGAATTACAACAACGATGAAATCTCTTATCTCAATGAATGAAGGTGAGAGTAAAAGTGCTGCATTGTGGGGTTGGGATTTCAACGGATTCACTCAAAAGCATGGTCATTTCTCTGTCATAATTCCGCTAAATAAAGTACTAGGATTCGCAGAAGATTATAATAAAATTCTCGTCAATTGTAGGCATGAGCTTATTCTACATAGAAGTAATTCAGTTTTGAATAGCATCCTAACTGATAATAGTAACATTATTGAAGTAGACATACAGAAAGTTCAGTGGCGTGTGCCACATGTTCGAGTTTCAGATCGTAATAGATTATTACTGCTTAAGTATTTGGAAAAGGATCGTCCCATACAACTAGCTTTCCGAAATTGGGATTTATATGAATATCCACTTTTACCTAGAGCAACAAAACATTCATGGTCTGTCAAAACTGCTTCTCAGTTAGAAAAACCAAGATATGTTATATTCGGGCTACAAACTGATAGAAAATTGACTAAAACAAGAAGTTCATCACTGTTCGATCATTGTAATATAACAAATGTCAAATTATTTTTGAACTCACAATACTTTCCTTATGATTCACTAAATTTAAATTTTAGTAAAGAGAAGTTTAGTATATTATACGAAATGTATGCAAATTTTCGTCAGTCGTATTATGGCACCAGCATTGATCCTCTGCTAAATCTAAAAACATTTGGAAAAAATGCTCCACTCTTTGTCATTGATTGCTCAAGACAAAACGATTCACTAAAAACTGGGCCAGTTGATGTTCGTTTAGAAATTGAGTCTTCAGAAGATATACCTCATAATACGACAGCATACTGTTTGATTATAAACGATCGTCTTATCGAGTATAAACCTTTGAGTAACATAGTTCGAAAAATATCATGAAGGTGGTTTTGGATGTTCAAGGATTTAAAAACGAAAACAATCAATTTATAGCAAAAGAAATAGCGATTATTCACAAGAAGAGTATTCTTGTGTTGCTGATTAAACCACCCTATCCATTTTATAATTTGACAAAAAAAGAACGCTTACAAGTTTCGTGGATTGAAAGAAATAGAGGAATATTATGGAATGAAGGATTTGTACCATACTTTAATTATAATCATTTGATAGTAGATTTCTGTAAAAATAAACGAGTTTATACAAAAGGTAGCGAAAAAGTACAGTGGGTGAAGGAGTTATTAGAAAGTGAAAGTGTATATAATTTAGAAGATTTTAACTGTCCTAGTTTACAAACGCTTTGTAAAAAATATGCAATGTCGTCTAATATTCAATCTTGTATATATCATAATAATGTTTGTGCCTTTAAAAATGCATGCTGTATGAATAAGTGGTGTAAAGAAAGTAATTTTTTTACATAATAAATAAAATAAATTATGTGTACTTACTTAATCCTTGTTTACTTTCCTCCTAAAGTTAAGAATAATCCATAAAAGCGAGTTGATGAATTATGCCTATCGCACTTGAATTTAATCACAGGAGAAGTTACATCAGACTAAGTGATATTAAATTGATTATTAATAATTAAATAAAATAGAAATCATTATATCTGCCTCTTTCTCTGCTATCATTTTAAACAATTGTTCAGACTAAAGAGTATATAAACACTAAAAAAATATCAGAACCCTCACTACGATCTTCGATAAACAAACGCAAACTTTAGAACCACAACAACATACGGAACAGCCTCAACAACAGCAGTCACAACAACAGCAGTCACAACAATAACAACAACAGTCGTCGTTACAACAACATTGGATGAAACAGCACCAACAACAGCTCGAAGTTTACCAAAACGAGTCTTATTAAGATGATGTCTAAAAGGTTATTTTTAAATTATATAGAATCGGATGAGATTTTAAAAAGGTGGCGTACACCATTACCTTTAAAATTATTTAATAACAGAGTGAATGAACTACTTTTTCGTGTGTATCATAACGAGCAAGAAGCTTATGAAATATTTGAGCTGTCTAACACTCAGCTTTTAAAAGATATTTGGAATAATTTTACTATGTTATTGGAAGAACCTTATGGAGATGTTAATGTAAATTTTGAAAAATGGATTATGTTAATTAAGCTATTACCATCTAAGTGTTTCAAAGGAGTTGATAATTCAGATGATGATATCATTGTTAACAAAATCATTAATTTGATTATAATCGCAGTCAGTGATTACTTAGTTGAATAGATTAAGATTTTAAGTTCCAGTTTACTGATAACCATAATTTTTTTAATAGAGGTATTGCGTTTAAAAGATACATGACTCAATTGATGGTAATATGTAAATAAAATGAGTTTGTATTAAAAATCCTTGTTTTATTGAAAAGATCCAGATTTTTATTTCTAGTTAACTGATAACTGTAATTTTATTAAGTTAATAAGTACCTAATTTTATTAATAGAGGCATTGAGTTTAAAAGTGGCTTATTATAATAAACAAGAATGTTTTTGAATAGATAACCTATTTGTAATGTCGTTTATTGAATAGATTACTGTATTCGAATATATGAGTTTTTGAATAGAAGATCTACTATAAAATTGGTGAACTTGGATCTCCTGTGATCCAGGTTCACCAATTTTATACTACTGGGCATTTATTTGTGTGATGAGCACGAATATTTGTTCCTGAGTTATGGATGTTTTCTATGTATTTAAGTATTTATTTATCTATATAAGTATGTTTATCGTCGTCTAGTACCCATAGTACAAGCTTTGCTTAGTTTGGGACTAGGTCGATTTGTGTAAGATTGTCCCCTAATATTTATTTATTTATTTATCTATTTTATTTCTTTCTCGAATTCATTATCTGTTTCATCCAAACGTACCATAAAATCGCATTACAAACAACCATAACACCAACCCCGATATCAAATCATAACCACTTAACGTTGTCCACACTTGCCCCATCATTTACCCCCCAATACCCTTCTCCCCACGGTACCCCGTGATGGAAGCTACCGCTCCCACGGGGCACGTCTGTAATAGCCTGCCTGATTGGTTCGGGTTTGCCCATTTATGCGTATGTAAAAATGGGGTTTCACGCCTTTGGGACCATTTGATACTTTATTACAAGTGCCACCTGTCATGGTGGACGATTTATTAGGATTGTGGGTTAGTAATGTCGTAATAACCACTGATTTTTATGAACAAAAAACTGACGTTACAAAGGGTTTTTTCAAAGATGTTTTATCTGTGTACGGTATTGCAATGACAAAATGTCTAAGTGACTGATGTGACGTCACACGTTAAATTAATTAAAACTTAACAGGAGTTCAACCGAAATTTTCTACTGATTGACTGACTGACTAACTAATTAACGTCCCACCCAAACCTTTTGACTTATAAAGCCGAAATTTGAGAAAAAACTCACATACGGAATGCAAATATAAAAATAAAACATATATAATTTATGCGTGCTTTTTTTATTATGAGAGGGAGGCAAACGAGCAAGCGGGTCACCTGATGGAAAATGATCACAACCGCCCATAAATATCAACAACTCAAAGAGAGTCACTGATCTGTTGCCGGCCTTTTAAAAAGGTAAAGCAGAGGGAATAGGGGAGGGGGAGGGGGAAAGGTACCCCGGCACTCTCACTGACCGTACGAAACACAGCAGGAGTAATGCTGCTTCACGCCGGTGTCCTGTGAGAGGGTGGTACTGCCCCGGACGAGCCGGCCCATTCGTGATGCAGCGGCTAGCTACAACATAGCTCTACCACTACGACAAAACTAGTGCTAAACCTAACTTTTGCCCCAAATACATGAATAAGTTGTGGTAGTTTAGTGGTTTGAAATATGGCCTCTCAAGCAGAGGGTGGTGAGTTCGAGCCCGGGCTCTTACCTCAAAGTCTTCGAAATTAATGAGCATATTTAGGAAACCTACACACATAGACACCTTTGAAGAAATTCAGTGATGCTGTGGGACGTATACTTATAGCCTGAGACGATGATACGTGTAAGGCTTTCATTCACAAAAAATCATTAAGCCCTTATTATTTGTTCCTAAAACAGCATTTCTGTTACCGTCTAAAAAATAAATATTTTAAATAAATATTTTTCACATAAGAAGGTCATAACCTTATAATTATTTCTCCTCTCTGTATAATTAACTGAATAGTTTAACCATTAAAGTAACACCTCGTTACGTAGGTATATGAATAAATTAACAATTACCACATCTATTTAAAACCCAATTCAACTCGAAGCATCCACAATAACCCAATCACAAGTTAACACAATCTAATAATTACAAAATGGCTACCACTTTCTGAAACATTAATCAAATCGCTTAACTACACAAAGGCTTTGCTACTTGATCTCCCGTCTCTTTCCCACCCGCTTAAAGCCGGTCTTCTATCTCATAAAAACATCGAATGGGGGTTGGCGCAATTTGTCGCATAATCGCGTCACCCCGAATAGCTCCGTCCCTCTCCCTCCGTAATGGATCAACAATAAAGTAATGCACAGATAAATAGCTTTCCGTTTAAATTTCGCTCCAAATTCTAGCACTTAATTGCGTGTCTCCCCTCTTAGTTTCATCTCTTTTGCGCGCACGGGCATGGCTATTACCGTCCCTGTTGTTAAGCTTAGGGGAGTACAACCGGGCACATAAGTACTTAATCGTATTTCGGAGTTTGAATAGCTACCCTTTATTTATTTTGTGCTCTTGCTATTATGATCTGTGGAATTCTGTCCCTTTTCCCATTAAGCGATGTTTGCGTAGAATTTACGCGTCACCAGTCTGAAGAGCTGTTTTGGAGTTACATTTCGCTTGTGCATCGGGGTCTTCCTGAGCTAGTTTTGTGGAGCAGATGGGCTCTTTACTCAATTAAAGTTATAGGCGACGACGGGGGACGTAAGGCATTAAATTTGCATCAAATGACTATAATTGTTTTATCGTTGTTTAAATTAGTTTTGTTGGCTTTTGTCATGGAGGTGGTTTTGAGCGTCGCTTTAAGTAAATTATGCGATAACTAGCTTTATGTATAAATTATTCTGTTGCACTGTATTGTTATGTGGAATAATGGATTAGATAATACTTATTAATTTGTTTTATTGTTACCTTCATGCACTAGGTTGTTAAGGTTTCATGCGTACGCATGATAAGGCAAGTTTACGTACCTATAGGAAAGTATCTCTTCCATTTCTGGTCAAGAATAAATGGATGCTCCTTAGTGCATTACGCTTTACCAGGCGTATATTCTAAAAAGCCATATTCTGGATAGCTGATCAGATCAGTCATTACCTATAGAAGAAATAATTTATGTAGACTTATCGATCATACCAATTCGCACGCTTAACAAAAAACTGACTCCATTCGAAATATTTTCATTTCAAAAATTAACTTTATGTAGAGAAGATAACGTTTAGTTTTGATTTGAGAATAATTCGAATTGTGTGAGTATTTTAATAAGCGTGCAATTTGCTATAAGACGACGTTTTTAAGACGACTAGTCTGTGCAAACTGGGAGAATCGACTAAATAGTTTTAGAACTCAACACCTTCAAAAAACAAAAATAAGCTCACTCGGGCTTATACAAGGTTATTTGTAATTCACTAGCATCCTTTTAACCCTAAACTCCTACCACTTAAACAAATGTTTTTTGTTTTACGGCTTTTGTCATAACTTATAGTAGTTCCAATCATTTATTTTCTCGATGACAGATCTAGTTTGAAAGTTATAGTGTTGTGACCAAATAAGTGATCAGTAGATAAGATATCGATCCAATTTTAAAATTAATAAATAAAAATTACCTGTTGTTATAATTATTTCATTTCATTGTCGATTACCTATCTATACTTATATTACTTATATTATAAAGAGGAAAGATTTGTATGTTTGTAATGAATAAACTAAAAACTACTGGACAAATAAAAATTATTTCACTTGAGTAACATAGGCTACTTTATATCCCGGGAAAAAAATTACAACGCATAGGGTCAACGTCATAAATAAGTGATCACTTTTGTACCTTGTCACTTTAACGTCATGTTTGATAAGCCATACGAAATTACGTAACGACTGAAAGCGACAAGGTACAAAAGTGATCACTTATTTATGACGTTGACTGTACAAAGTCGCGGGAACACTCTAGTTCTACATATACAATACCGATACAATATCGATATTTCAATCATAACATCACTATTTGTATTGCTATAGAATGTAACTTTATTAAAACGTTTACAATACATTTGCTCGAAAAATTCACTTTCAAAGGATGTATACATGGCTCGTAAGTTCATTTTACCGCACTAGTGCGATTTTTTTACAGTTTTTTTTAATTCTCCATTTTAAGTTTACAAGCAAAGAGTTTTAAGTGACAAAAATAAAACAATATCGATTTATACGTAGAAAAATGTATAAATATACAAAACTAAGTAATGAATTTGCAAAATTGATTGTTATTATTATAAACTGTAATTTAATTACCGCAGATTTTAATGATATCCACCTTTTATTTATTCGAAAAAATCGCAGGGGCTGAACGCGTCGATGCCTGATAATTTTAGTTAACCTAATTAAAAACAAAACTTACGCATGCGCATTACGGACGCGCCATTTTTGTAAAACTTTGCGTTGATTTGAGTTGTTGATAATAGTATATGTACAAAAACCAAACAAAATGAGTGGTTCAAGTGATGAAGTCGACAATAACATGGCATTAATTCCGCCCGATATCTATACATATAATAAATCTGTAACAAGTCGGTGTCTGTACGAGGGGCGTTCAATATAAAGTGAGAATGAGATGCAAACTCTTTTAATATTACGAAATTAAATACTGGCCGGTAAAGCTAATCTATCTAGCTGATTGCTATGAAAAAAAAAACTAACTGTCTTTTGTTTAAAAAAATATACGGTAATTTCTTTGCAATGCTATTGAGTACGTTAGCGAAAATGGAGAAAATTGAACTGCGCGCCGTTATCAAATACTTGTGTTTGAAAATTTTTTCTACGGACCAAGTCAATTTGGATTTGCGGGACACTTTAGGGTCTAATGCTCCTCCGTATTCGACAGTCGCACGTTGGTGCGCCGAATTTAGACGTGGAAGAACATCGGCAATGGACGAACCCCGCTCCGGACGCCCTACTACAGCAGTAACTGAAGAAATTGAGAAAAAAGTCGAAAACTCAGTTTTGGCGGATCGTCGTGTCACGGTTCGTTTTATTGCTGAAAATGTAAAGATTTCAACGGGGAGCGTGCATAATATTTTACATGAACGCTTGGGTATGAAAAAGGTATCTGCGCGTTGGGTACCAAGAATGCTTACTGACACGCAAAAACAAACTAGACTAGAGATTTGTCAAGAAGCTTTGAACCTGATGCAGCAAGACCGGGAACTTTTTTTGGCGCGATTTATAACAATGGACGAAACGTGGCTCCATCATTACGACCCAGAAACGAAACTGCAGTCTATGATATGGAAAAGGCCATCATCTCCAACTCCGAAGAAATTCAAGGTGAGCCCATCTGCCGGTAAGGTCATGGGCTTTGTTTTTTGGGATGGTAAAGGGGTATTAATGATTGAGTATCTCGAGCATGGAGCCACTATTACGGGCACTTTATACGCCAAACAAATAGCAACATTGCGCAATGAGATCCGCGAAAAACGGCGAGGTAAACTCTCGAAAGTTGTGCTGTTCCACCAGGACAATGCCCCGGCACACAAGTCCGCCGTTGCAATGGCTGCAATTCGTGATGCTGGGTTCGATATCCTTAAGCATCCTCCGTATTCACCAGATCTCGCTCCCAGTGATTTCTACCTATTTCCGAGATTGAAACAATACCTGAGAGGCCAGAAATTTGAAGACGACGACGCGGTAGTCGCTGCAGTACAAGATTTTTTAAGTACTCAAGATGAGACCTTTTATAAAAATGGAATTTTAAGTTTAGAAAAAGATATACTATAGTATATTGTTGTAGAGGCTGGAAAGTAAGCAATAGATGGACGAGTTTGTTTGAGGGCCGACGCGTAGCGGAGGCCCTCGAAAGTACGAGTCCATCTATTGCACTTTTGGCCGAGACTAAACATTGTGCTTTTCACGACTAATGCGAGGAAATCATTATCATCATCATCATCATAATCATCCATCCATCCATCCCGTCCATCCCGTCCATCCTGTCCATCCCGTCCATCCCGTCCATCCGACCATCCGTCCATCCGTCCATCTATCCCGTCTATCCCGTCCATCCATCCATCCTGTCCATCCCGTCCATCGCGTCCATCCGACCATCCGTCCATCCGTCCATCTATCCCGTCTATCCCGTCCATCCATCCATCCCGTCCATCCCGTCCATCCCGTCCATCCGTCCATCCGTCCCGTCCATCCCGTCCATTCCGTCCATCCATCCCGTCCATTCCGTCCATCCCGTCCATCCGTCCATCCTGTCCATCCCGTCCATCTGCCCATCCGTCCATTCTGTCCATCCCGTCCAACCCGTCCATCCCGTCCATCCCGTCCATTCCGGCCATCCCGTCCATTCCGTCCATCCCGTTCATCCGTCCCGTCCATCCCGTCCATCCTGTCCATCCCGTCTAACCCGTCCATCCCGTCCAACCCGTCTATCCCGTCCAACCCGTCCATCCCGTCCATTCCGTCCATCCGTCCATCCGTCCATCCGTCCATCCATCCCGTCCATCCGTCCATTCCGTCCATCCCGTCCATCCGTCCATCCGTCCATCCTGACCATCCCGTCCATCTGTCCATCCGTCCATTCTGTCCATCCCGTCCATCCCGTCCATCCCGTCCATCCCGTCCATCCGTCCATCCAGTCCGTCTGTCCGTCCGTCCGTCCGTCCGTCCGTCCGTCCGTCCATCCATTCATCCATCCATCCATCGCATGCAGCAGACGATTACTGTTGATTGGTCCAATAATGTCGTTTCAGCACGCCAGGAATGAAATTCAGAAATTATCTTTCAAAAAGTCGTATCGTATAATGAAATACATATACTGATACGTCCTGTTTTCGATTAGTGTAACTTTGTTGTCGTGTTTGAGCGCCATAAATGAGTCAGCTGTTAAATGTACATATATAGGCAGTTTTGAGTACTGGATTTAGGTTATCTATGGCCACATTTTCGAGCAGTGTCGTGAAAAGTGTATTATGCTAAAAGGTGACTATGTCGAAAAATAAAATGACATTTAGTAAAAGTTGTTTATAACATACTCATTCTCACTTTTTATTGAACGCCCCTAGTACATTGAAGATATTTGAGAAAAACTGACACTAGGGCTATTTATTAGCGCAATAGAACCCAAAATAATGATTTTTAGAATTATTGTCTGTTTGTCTGTTTGTCTGTTTGTCTGTGCGTTTGTGCGCGCTAATCTCAGAAACGGCTTAACCTAGAAGGATGCGGTTTTCACTGATATGTTGGTATTTTCTTGGATTAACATTTAGTGTTTGTTTCATTTGAATCGGTTCACAAATAAGAAAGATACGTTTATTTTAAGAATTTATCGAACTGTTTTTATAAGAGTTGTTATTATGAACGCGCTAATCTCAGGAACTACTGCTCCGATTTGAAAAATTCTTTCAGTGTTAGATAGCCCATTTATCGAGGAAGGCTATAGGCTATATATCATCACGCTAACACCAATAGGAGCGGAGCGGAGCGGAAGAATGTTTCCAAATTGGGGGTTTTTGAAGTGAAACTTATCTCGGGAACTACTGATACGATTTGAAAAATTCTTTAAGTGTCAGATAGCCCTGTTATATAGGGCAGGTTGGGAGCGGGTGGGGGGCGAGTTGGGAGCGGGTTGGGGGCGGTTTGAGAGCGGGTTGGGGGCGGGTTGGGAGCGGGTGGGGGAGCGAGTTGGGAGCAGGTTGGGGGCGGGTTGGGGGCGGGTTGGGGGCGGGTTGGGGGCGGGTTGGGGGCGGGTTGGGGGCGGGTTGGGAGTGGGATGGGGCGGGTTGGGAGTGAGTTGGTCGCGGTTTTGGAGCGGGTTGGGGGCGGGTTAAGAGCGAGTTGGAGGCGGGTTGGGGGCGGGTTGGAGGCGGGGTGAGAGCGAGTTGGGGGCGGGTTGGGGGCGGGTTGGGAGCGGGTTGGGGCGGGTTGGGGGCTGTTTGGGGTCGGAATGGGAGCGGGTTGGTTTATTATGAAGTTTCACTTCTTCCGGAAGGATCTAAGGAGAGCCATAATTGATGAAAAAGCAAATTGGATAAAAAATAAGCTGCCCAAATTACTAATTCCACGCGGACGGAGTCGCGGGCAAAAGCTAGTTTAAAATAAAGCGCAAACCGCGCAAAATAATCTTTTGCTACCAATAAGTATCTCGAGAAATTTATTTTTATTTTACAATTTTGTGTTATTAATTGCTTATTTTCTCACAAATATATTGTAAAACGTCGTATGATACACGGTTGGCAAGGTTTTACAAACTCGTGACGATGAAAACCCTCGCCGTGCGGCTCGGGTTTATCACTCGTCAACTCATTTGTAAAACCATACTTACCAACCTTGTATCACAAATAACTATTATTATTTATCGTACTTTAAACAAAATTTACTGCATATATCGCTGCTTATCTAAAATAACGGCCTAATTTGGCATGATACGCTGTGTAATTATAAATCTTATTTGCAATAATTAAAGTATTAAGTTGCACACCGTAGTATTTTGGAATAGAGCGTTATTTTAGATAAGCAGCGATATGGACTCAATTCGTCTTAGATGAATATTATATGGGATCAAGGAACAAAATTAGGCAGTTGTCGTATTTTTTATACCTCGCATTTAAAAGTTATTTTTTGCGTAAAAAACGCAGTTACATTCTACGGGAGCTGTCATCGTGAAAATAAAATATGATTGGAAATACTATAATATTTTTGGTGTAATAACGTTTTGAAAATTTGAGATTACCTCTTATTTTTACGATAATCTGTGTATTTGTATGGGAAAAAGTGCTTCATTTTAAAAAGTCGTAAAACAAAAAACATTTGTTTGAGTGATAGGAATTCAGGATTTGTCACAGAGAGTGTCAGTGAATTACAAATAACCCTGTATATAAAACCCTGTATGTTTCCTTTTTAGAAAATTAATCTTAGATAACTAGCTTTCACTTGGTATGCATGCGGTTTGTATTGGATATGCAGACCAATTTTCCCATCATTCCTTGGTATAATTACGAGTATTCGCTTGTACCAATTCAAGTATGCGAATGCGATTGCGAACACATCCGTGCGTGCGACAGAGACACATAGTAGTGACAGGTCATTGTACTTAGTTCTTCATGGTCGCGACCGTACTTTAGACGAGACCTAAGTACAAGACAACATAAATGTAAATTAAAAAAAAAAAATAACCCCGAACGCAATTTGGTCACACGAATGTTTCAAATAAAGTAAATGCCCATTAAGTTCCCTTCCTAACAAAAGAGCTGACTTTAAAACGGCTGAACCAATTTTGACGAAATGTCTAAGAACCACCGCCAAGAAACCTGCTTTATAATAAAAAACACATCAAAATCGGTTCACCTGCTCTTTTTGGTGTCGGGGGTTAAAAAACTACAATGCAATAAACATGGTGGTACTTCGCCTCTCGATAAACTGTTTTCATACAAACAAATTCTAGTTGCCACAGAGCACGATAGTGCACCGGAAGTGGAGAGCGCGCGTTCACCGCGTTTCCGGTTCGCGTTAGCACCGCCTCTAGCATTATCTGTGGTTAGACTTCTCTATGGGCTGGAAATATGTGGACTGTACCAAGTGTCAGTCTGTGTATAATTAAAGGAACTCTTGGTTTCAATTTATATAGTCAAGAACAATTTAATCGTGTTGGTACACTTTAGGGCCAGTTGCATGGTTTAGGATTTGCATAGTCCTGGGTTAAAAAATGAAATCGGTAATCCTGGGACAAGAATGACAGTTCCGTACATTTTGACACTTCTTACCCTGGGTTAGGGGTGACGGGGTGACTATTATACATTTTGACACTAAAGTTAATTTCAATAGATTCAGACAATCTCTTAGATACCTACCAGTTCTACGAGCGATGTGCCCTGCCCACTGCCGCTTGAGTCTGGCGATTCTTCGAGCTATGCCGGTGACAAAGGCTGTATTGATTTCCAAATTTAACGATACATCCCCACGCATAGCCGGTTGTCCGGCTAAACCAAATGCGAACCGGAAATGGTCCAACGTCCGGTTTTCCTCCACCGGAAGCAGCCACTGAGCTACATTGTTTACTCGGCCGGATGAACTTTATGGATTTCGTTTGGTGATTATTGATTATCAATTAAGTATGTCATGTTACATTAGGAATTACGTCAGCGGACACGTATGGAGATATTGTATGTTAATTTTTTAGCGTAGTATTTTATGTGTTTTGGCTACAGCTGACGTACAGTACCCGGCTATAAAGATTGCACATCGGTCTTTGGAACAAGACTCGGCAAAATGTCGGCTTCGTAGAGCGTTGTCGCACATTACTTGTAAGTAGCGTGCGACAACGCTCTACGAAGCCGACATTTGCCGAGTCTTTTTCCAAAGACCGATGTGCAATCTTTATAGCCGGGTACTGTAGGCGAAAAAGCTTTTCGAGTAAAAAAGTTACCGTGGTTACAGTTTGGGATGATACAAAAATAATTATTCCGATCTATTAGTGTAATTGTGTCTAATAATTCTCCGTTTCCCCTGTCTGTTGTTTCTGCCACCTACAATAGCCTGTTCGTATTTATTATCTCAGTATACCTACAGGATTATTTGTAATTCACTAGCATCCTTTTAACCCTAAACTCCTACCACTTAAACAAATATTTTTTGTTTTACGGCTTTTGTCATAACTTAATATTTTTGGTGTAATAAAGTTTTGAAAATTTGAGATTACCTCTTATTTTTACGATACTCTGTGTATGTGTATGGGAAAAAAGTGCTTCATTTTAAAAAGTCGTAAAACAAAAAACATTTGTTTGAGTGATAGGAATTCAGGGTTACGAGGATGTCAGTGAATTACAAATAACCCTGTATAATTGGTTGTCTGGAAGAGATTGCCTGAATTTGAATGAATGAATTTTTATTTTTGTAATGTCATTGTACTGTTTTTGGTGTTCAATAAAGAATTATTTGTATTTTATTGTGAAGTCTTTGAAAAATGCATGGACAAACAAACTGACAGACAAACAAATTGTTTCAGAAACCTACTTTAAAAATAATTCCGATCCGCTTTGGTGATCTCTCTCTTCAAATGTATCAACTGTGTTATTTCAAACTAAATACAAACTGAAATATAGATGCACAGAATAAACCCCAGAAAAAAGACCAATGCTGGGAATCGAACCCAGGTCCTCAGCGTTCCGTGCTGCGTGCTTACCCCTACGCCATCACTGGTCTAAAAAAAAAATATAGTTCATACCTAATTTGTTCAACTGTGTTATTTAAAAAGTCTTGGTAGTATTGATTTGGGGATCTTAGAAACGGCTATGACAGTTGCGATTAAATTTGCTACATTTGTGGGGGTTTTAGGGGGAACAATCGATCTAGCTTGGTTTTGGGAAAAACGCGTGTTATCGAGATTAACGCAAAAAAGAACCATAATCATAATCATTTATTTGCATAACAACATGGTGTGTTTTGATGACAAACTCCTAGCAAATCTCTGTCATCCAGGTTAGTGGTAGGTATTGTATTATGCTGGCCTCTCAAGCAAAGGGACGTAGATTCGAGCCCGGGCTCGCACCTCAGAGTTTCTCGGAATTTACATATTATATTTAGACGACCAGATGGCCTAGTGGTTAGAGAACCTGACTACGAAGCTTGAGGTTCCGGGTTCGATTCCCGTGTCGGGGCAGATATTTGTATGAAAAATACGAATGTTTGTTCTCGGGTCTTGGGTGTTTAATATGTATTTAAGTATGTATCTATCTATATAAGTATGTTTATCCGTTGCTTAGTACCCATAACACAAGCTTTGCTAAGCTTACTTTGGGACTAGGTCAATTGGTGTGAATTGTCCCATGATATTTATTTATTTATTTTATTTTATATTTGAAATTTACCATGAGCTTTACGATGAGGGAAAACATAGTGGGGAACCTGTTACATCTCCTAAGATATTCAAAAGCACATTCAGCCTGGGCCCTTCAGTGAGACATATATTACCCGAGCTGACGACGATGACTGTGTTTAAATACATTAGTTGTTATAATACTTACAATATAATTAAGTAACATCGAGTCGAATCTATATTTTAAATAGTTAATTCCAACACATCTGTAGTTTAAAATATTGTGACACTAAACGGTATTTTATTTGTATTTGGAGTTGATTGACCAATCGATAGTCCACCGATCGATAATCGAGTAATAAAAATAATAATTTCCTCCGGAAACCGGACGATTAGAAGCAATCAAAATCATCAAAAAAGGGCCAGTATTTTGGGTTCGATGAACTGTACCGTTAATGTGTGCGTGCCTTTTTTGTAACTAACTGTCTATAGTGAAGATAAATAAACAAATAGTATTTTATACTTAACCAATGAACTCCTAAGTTACTCATTATTTCAGGATTTCCGCGCAAGTACTTAGAATTAGACAATCATCATCATCATCATGTTATTTTGCGCATGAATTCGAAAATACTCAGAAATGCGAGCCCAGGTTTGAACCCACGATCCTCTGCTTGAGAGGCCATGCGTCAACCTATAAGCTACCATTGTTATTTTACTAAACATCCAGCCTTCATCATAAGCTTATAATTAAATGATTAATGAGTATCATGAATGCGGAACACAGAAACCTGCGAAGAAATTCAATAGAGTGTGTGAAGTTCCCAATCCGCACTGGGCCCGCGTGGGAGCTAAGGTCCAAGCCCTCTCATTCTGTTAGAGGAGGCCTGTGCCATGCAGTGGAACGTATATAGGCTCGGATGATCATGAAAGCTCAATTTAGGTACTAAAATATTAAGTATATCTCCACCCCATTTAATCGCAACACTTACAATATAAACAAGCTCCATCCCTCATCTCACCTCGTGAACCCCTCTCCCGATCCCCCACTGTATCTACGAGGGGGAGTGCACCCCGCCCAACCCAGGGGCGCATGCGTAGGGGTCGCTGGGGTGCACCTATAACCGATTGGTTGCTTATTTGGCTGTCGGATTGGGGGCTTAAAAGAATTGTCGAGGTACTGATATGTCCTAAGTACAATCGAGCAAACTGAATACCAGGATAGCACCTTTTCGCTGCAAATGTCACGATAACATCTTACTAATATTATGGATGCGAAACTTTGTATGGATGTCGATTCTTATGAAATTCAGCACACAGATATTTTGTAACCTGGAATAACATGTAGAATACTTTCGATCCCGGATAAATGCATAAACGATAAACGAATTCTTCGTAGCTAGTTAAATATACATATATGCCAGAGTAATAATTGTGAAACAGGTATTAACTAATTGGTTAGTATACTATCATCCACCCAAAAGCGGCTGGCAAATATCCCTTAAAGATATAAGTCGACATAGTTGTACATTTATCGGTAAATATTGACATGATATAAAAGCTTTGTCAGGCTGGCTTGCGTTACAAATTGTAGTACCTATTTCATGGTTAACATACGCATATTTTCAAAATGACTCAGAGTCAAAGTCGCTCAGCGAGCTGTGGAGAGGGCTATGCTCGGAGTTTCTCTACGAAATCGAATCAAGAATGAGGAGATTCGTAGAAGAACTAGGGTCACCGACATAAAAACGGATTAGCTCGTTGAAATAATCCTTGTTGACCTTTGGGCGAAAGCTTAAAGGCTATTTGTTGTCATTACAAAAACCTTAATTTCCTCTCCTTTCCAGCACTATTTCACAAAACTTCTTTGATTTTTATTGTCTCGGTTATTTCATTTTTTCAATTTAGTCCGCGCAGGGTTGTACACTTGGCAAGTGAGATATAGTAATTATGTTTAAGTAATTTTGTTATTAATATTTGCTTTTTATAATCTACAAATTCTTATGTAGCTATTAGTGTGCAGTTTATTTCTTTATTTATCTATCTAAACAGCGATCCGGGTGTCACCAACGGTGCTGGCTGAAAATCAGCGCTGGGGTGCTATAAACGCCTCAGCATTATGCTGAGCCAGGGACCGATTTGCAACCGCAATGACGCATTCTATCTTTAGCTTTCGTGTTGTCTTCTGTTTTGTAAAATATAAATGATGATGGATGTGTCTTGTGTTGTTGTAAATAAATGTATCTCCTTTCCTTTTCTTTAAATTGCAATGGGCACTGTATAGCACACAGAACAGATGGCCGTTGGAGCCGAAAAATTCTCGAATTGAGACCACGGACTGTGCAGCGTGGGACGTCCACCAACGAGGTGGACTGAGGTGGACGGATGATTTGGTAAACACGCAGGTTCACGATGCAAGTCGCTTCCAACCGTAATGATTGGGTATCAATGAGGGCGGCCTATGTCCAGTTTCACATATTCAGTGATTTTCAAAATAGAACTCCATGAAAGTAGTAGAATAGAATAGAATAGAATATGTTTATTTGTGGAACATAGGTGTACATAATCGTTCTTAAAAGTATAACATTCAGGAATCTCTATGTTTTGCCAGTAGGCGTACAAATATTTATGTTTTCCTTTAACAAGTCATTAAGTCTAAATACGAGGGGCGTTCAATATAAAGTGAGAATGAGATGTAAACTCTTTTAATATTACGAAATTAAATACTGGCCGGTAAAGCTAATGTATCTAGCTGATTGCTATGAAAAAAAAACTAACTGTCTTTTGTTTAAAAAAATATACGGTAATTTCTTTGCATTGCTATTTAGTACGTTAGCGAAAATGGAGAAAATTGAACTGCGCGCCGTTATCAAATACTTGTGTTTGAAAATTTTTTCTACGGACCAAGTCAATTTGGATTTGCGGGACACTTTAGGGTCTAATGCTCCTCCGTATTCGACAGTCGCACGTTGGTGCGCCGAATTTAGACGTGGAAGAACATCGACAATGGACGACCCCCGCTCCGGACGCCCTACTACAGCAGTAACTGAAGAAATTGTGAAAAAAGTCGAAAACTCAGTTTTGGCGGATCGTCGTGTCACGGTTCGTTTTATTGCTGAAAATGTAAAGATTTCAACGGGGAGCGTGCATAATATTTTACATGAACGCTTGGGTATGAAAAAGGTATCTGCGCGTTGGGTACCAAGAATGCTTACTGACACGCAAAAACAAACTAGACTAGAGATTTGTCAAGAAGCTTTGAACCTGATGCAGCAAGACCGGGAACTTTTTTTGGCGCGATTTATAACAATGGACGAAACATGGCTCCATCATTACGACCCTGAAACGAAACTGCAGTCTATGACATGGAAAAGGCCATCATCTCCAACTCCGAAGAAATTCAAGGTGAGCCCATCTGCCGGTAAGGTCATGGGCTCTGTTTTTTGGGATGGTAAAGGGGTATTAATGATTAAGTATCTCGAGCATGGAGCCACTATTACGTGCACATTATACGCCAAACAAATAGCAACATTGCGCAATGAGATCCGCGAAAAACGGCGAGGTAAACTCTCGAAAGTTGTGCTGTTCCACCAGGACAATGCCCCGGCACACAAGTCCGCCGTTGCAATGGCTGCAATTCGTGATGCTGGGTTCGATATCCTTAAGCATCCTCCGTATTCACCAGATCTCGCTCCCAGTGATTTCTACCTATTTCCGAGATTGAAGCAATACCTGAGTGGCCAGAAATTTGAAGACGACGACGCGGTAGTCGCTGCAGTACAAGATTTTTTAAGTACTCAAGATGAGCCCTTTTTTAAAAATGGAATTTTAAGTTTAGAAAAAAGATATACTAAGTGTATTATGCTAAAAGGTGACTATGTCGAAAAATAAAATGACATTTAGTAAAAGTTGTTTATAACATACTCATTCTCGCTTTTTATTGAACGCCCCTAGTACAATTAATTTTCACAGCAGTAAAAAAAAACGAAAAATTTTAAAAAGTAACTAACTAAAGTGCGATAATTTATTCATTTCAAATAACTATTTTAGCAAGGATTTTTATTTAATGAATGTCAATAATATTATCAATATCTGGCACAATTTGTATAAAACTAAAAATTAGTGTCATTAGGATGCATAAAATTATAAATTCATGTCATTAAGATATTCATCAATATTATAGTAACATTTTTCAATTAGTAAATATGTCAATTTCTTTTTGAATTGGTTGGTATTAATATTTTTTATACTATCTGGAATTTGGTAGTGAGTAGTGACCATAATATAAGATTTTTCGGACCTGTCAGCGTCGTGAATGAGGCCTGATGATAGGTAAAGTGCAGATATCGCCGAAGATATGGATATTCATTAATCCGCTCGACTCGATCATTATTTATTCATGTTCGCTGTTCAGTTTTCACTATCGTTTTTTAGAACTTAATTCTTGAACGAAACCAACATAAAAACCTACTACTTATTACTAACTGTCAGCGAGAACACAAACAAATTATTTACAACTAATACCCTGTCGCCGACTTAATGACAGAAAAGGACTACTCTACATTTCCTAGTATTTATTTACTGTCAATACCTACCTTTGTGTTCCAGACAAGGACAAAAAACTTGAATACATTAGCAACACCATAGCCACATGTTAGTCGTTATGTTGACTTTATTGACTGCCTAGATCTTAAAGATTTACGGTGCGGTGGATACGGTGCGAGTAATATTTCTCTTTTTTTCATACTACCTAACCTAACCTAACCTAACGCTTTTTCGAAAAGACTACCATTGCAAAGAAGAATGCAAGAAGATTGCGCCTGCGCCGTAAGAAATTTGCCCGAATTCCGAAATTAATTTCTTCCAAACAAAAAATATATTAAACTGCACATAAATAAAATACAAGTTGGATAAAGTAAATTAGTAACATGTCAAAGAAAAAAATTATTTAGTATCGAAACATATTTAATTATTATTATACCTATTATTCCATCATGGTCATCATCATTTTCAGTCTAGTTTTTACAGGGTATCAGGCCTCTTAGGCGGCCCCTAAACGATCAATTATATTGCACAATATTGCGTTGAAGATTGCGCAATGATTGACCGAAAGTTTGAGCGAGTTTAATTTTTATTGCGCCATATTTTTCCATTGCATCGTGTAGGGTCAGTATTGTGCAATATTTTAGTATCCGACTGAACACGAAAACATTGTGCAGTTCGTATTATTGAGCAATATAATTGCTCGTTTGGATTCAGAGCGCCTTTCAATCTTATTGTACAATAAAAAGTATTGTACAATATTATTGTAGGTCTAGGGGCCGCCTTAGCTGAGTCCTTTTAAGTTTATTTTTAATGTATTTTATTTATACGTAGATCAATCATCCACTGCAGTATACTCCAACCAAGGTTGCATGGCATAACAATCAAGATAATTACTTACTCATAATTATCAACGATAGCACAATTTATAAAAAGATATTTAGTTCTTGAAGAGATGTTGTATGTTCTGTTTCGTGTGTACGCGTATATTAATATACATGAAGTTTTTATATAGTCTATTTATCTTGCTACTAGCTGTTGCCCGCGACTCGGTCTGCAAAGAATTCGTTTATCGCTATTTCGCGGGAACTATGCAATTTTCCTGGATAAAAACTATCCCAGGGTCTCAAACTATCTCTATACCAAATTTCATCTATATCGGTTCAGCGTTTTAAACGTGAAGAGGTAACAGATAGACAGACAGACACACTTTCGCATTTATAATATTAATAAGTATGGATATGGATATGGATGTATCAGTTTACTGTATACATTATACATATACATTAGTGTGTACTTACGTGTATTCATTATATGTATGTGTACTTTTAATACACTATTTGTTTAAGTTAATTATTGGTTTCGGTTCTCTTTACTTTGATTGAAAGATGTATGTCAGGATCGTAGCAGGTGGGTTCGAAGGTCGTGGGTTCGAAACCGGGCTCGTACCTCTGAGTTTTTCGGAATCTATGTTACCATGAACTTTACGGCGAAGGAAAAACATCGTCAGGAATGCACACACCTGAGAAGAAATTCAATGGTGTGTTTGAAGTTCTCAATCCGCGCTGGGCCCGCGTGGGAATAGCCCCAAGCCTCTCATTCTGAGAGGAGGCCTGTGCCCTGCATTTTTACGTATATAGGCCGGAATGGTGATGATGATTTCTGAAGAATGAAAAATGCTTAAAGCAACGCTAAACAAAATTCTTTTACCTATAGAAAATATTAGTCAAGTACGACTAAAAGGTAAAGGAGTTGTATTCTACGCAGCATTGGATCAACATGCGCAATGATCGATTATAAATCGATCTCCAATAATCGAATTAAGTACGTAAACATTTTATCTTAATGGCCGACCGACAGCTGCAGGTAATTTACTTAATCATACAAAATTACTGGGATCTGACCGCACGTCATACAAAAATAGATTAAAACCCATTAAAAACTGCTTGACGGTTATGTAGTGTGTTGAAGTTTGTGGGAGAAAACTGGGCTCTTATTATTATGCTTGTGCCACACATTCGCCGAGAGTGAGGTGAAGCAGCGAGTAACGTGACAACGGCAACGGTTCTAAATTTCTAAAGTATTTCCAAAGTATTTCATAAATTAAATGGCTAAAATATCGAAGAAAAAAGTCTCAAACCGTCAACCGTCGCGTCGCAGGATTTATTAAAACGGCATCGTAAGTATACATCGCTAGATGAGGAGTCACCTAACTCAAAACAATCCACCAATTTAATTTAAACCTTACAGAAACACAATAAAATCTAATTAAGAATGGTGGTTTATTTTGAGTTAGTTGACTCTTGATCTAAGAGTATTAGTTTAGTTTCAAAAAAATTAAGTTTTCAGAAAAACTTTTCTATAGGTATTTTAACTATTCGATATTTTAATACATTCGATAATAACTTTCGATCTATAGATAGGTGCCTGTGGCTACAATTTTTACGCAGATTACTGGCAGACAACGTTTCGCCGAGTAACGGTACACCGATGAATTTGTTCGTAGATGTATTGTTTCGCAGACTAACGTTTCGCAACTCAATCTTTAGCAGACTATTTAGCTACCTTATGGATCAGTAAGCCCAAAAACTATTGACAGAAAGTGATCAGCATTTGTGTTAATTTTATTGAAGTCAAACAATCCAAGTTTCGACGCTAGCATTTCGCTTCTAGTACTCGGTGATCCCTGCCGGGGCACGCTCGCTCCGCTCGCTCGGCTAGTGCGTTGTTGTTCGGAATTATACCTAACATAGAAGTGTGAGAGGATATAAACCTCTCTAACACTCGTCGTGGCACCTAATTACATTTTGATAACAATACAGTTATGAAAATCGACTCGAATTTTGAACCAAATAATCGACTAAACGTAACTCTGCGTATCGCTTTTCATCCTACCGACTACTCGTCGAAGCAAATAATAAGCGTAACAAAATTGTGACGCTTAACTTCAAACACTGATAAATCACTCTACCTTCATAAGAGATTATCGACCTTATTTACCTTTTCTTTTAATACCAAAATCTTAGAAAATTTCTGGAGGGATTTATCAGAATTTGAAGTTAAGCGACACAATTATAGCAAACGTTAGGTACTCGGCCAAAAGAAAGGTCTGTCAATAGTTTTGTCATCAAATCAAAAATCTGCGTAATTAAACTCAGCGAAACAGCTGGTCGTCCGAGTTAAGTGCTAACCCAGGGTTAAGTAATGTCACAATGTATGGAACTGTCATTCATGGCCCAAGGTTTATGATTTAATTTTTTAACTCTAGACCGTGTACGGCTAAGTGTTTTCGCAATATCATTATGATTGTAATTAGAATGATGGCAACAAAAAGTGGTACAGCAAACTAATGAATAAACGATGAGGGCATGGCATTTAATGGAGCCGTGTGTCGGATAATTTATGATGTTTCTGTGAACATACAGACATACATGTATTACGATTGGGTGTATTAGAGGTTTGGAGCGAAATAAAAGTATTTTCAATGGAATTAATAATATGAATAACTTTATTTTATTTTAATTTGCACTTAGAAGTATACGTCCGCCTTACACGGTCTTGTCGCGGTAAGTAAGAACAAAGGGCTGTGTTTCAAAGCTAGTAAGTCGATATATATATCACATAGGTACGTAGCTACATAAAAACGGTATCTAGGTCAGAGATGGATATTAATTTTTGTATTAACAGTTAATTCCAACAGGGTGTGACGTCTACTAATGCCCTACGGCTGGTTCATAAGACCCAGCCAAGTTTGATTCGAACACGCATACTGACGGCTTCAATCAAACCATACTACATATACTATAAACTATACATCCATACTATCCATACTAATATTATAAATGCGAATATGTATCTGTCTGTCTGTTACCTCTTCACGCTTGAACCGCTGAACCGATTTAGATGAAATTTGGTATGGAGTTACTTTGAGACCCTGGGAAGGGCATAGGATAGTTTTCATCACAGAAAATTGCAAAGTTCCCGCGGGATAGCGATGAACGAATTCTCGCGGACAAAGTCAAAGTCAAAAAGTCAAAATTCTTTATTCAATTTAGGCATCAATTTAATGCTCTTATGAATGTCGAAGACTCTACCACTGGATCGGAATTTATCATATCAGTGGACAATTAATATCAATTGACCTAGTCCCAAATTAAGCAAATTTTCTGTTATGGTTGAATAAAGTTCTGTAACGGACGGACTAACACAGACAGGGAAGCCAATGAAATAAGGTTTCTGTACGGGCAAATGCTAGCGTTTGCCCCCAGCGCCAATTACAAAACATTTCGCTATAATTATGCTAAATAATATTAAATTATGTCATTATCATAATTTATTTCAACATGACCGGTGGCAGTGTTTACTAAATGTTAAAATAAATGCACATCGCGCAAATATATTTCCAGAAATCAGTCAAGCTCGAGTCAGCCCAAG
The DNA here is from genome assembly GCA_947859365.1 of Archips crataeganus. Lineage (NCBI taxonomy): Eukaryota > Metazoa > Arthropoda > Insecta > Lepidoptera > Tortricidae > Archips > Archips crataeganus. The sequence continues at coordinate 12,441,861 of OX402069.1, read as the reverse complement.
TGCTGTCAAGCATGCCGATATTCAAATGTTAAACTTTGTTCGACTCCACCAGAGATGTTTTATCATCCCAGCCTATATACGTCCCACTGCAGGGCACAGGCCTCCTCTCAGAATGAGAGGGCTTGGGCCGTAGTTCCCACGCGGGCCAGTGCAGATTGGGAACTACACACACACCATTGAATTTCTTCGCAGGTGTATATAGGTTTCCTCACGATGTTTTCCTTCGCGGTAAAGCTCATGGTACATTACAAATGTAATTTCGCACATAAACTCCGAGAAACTCAGAGGTGCGAGCCAGGATTTGAACCCACGACCCTCTGCTTGAGAGGCCATAGGTCAAACCACTAGGCCGCCACGGCTTATTAAAGAACAAGTCGATTATTAAAGTCATATAGCACTGTGCGTGATTAAATAGTTCCACGTGAATCGAACAGAACTGTAGTAGAGTGTCAACCATTGTTGTAATCTGTTAATTTATGTTATTAGTGTATGAACGCGATGAGCAGACATTCCTATGTCTGCTCATCGCAGAGGGGGCAAAATTTAAAGACAGGTAGGGAGTTCCTTTATCGTTAAACTCAACTATCGATACTTTTCCATACGGTAGTGATCGCCTCCAGCTTTGTTTGTAAGTTTGTATTATTTTGTAAGTATTATGAAAATAGCCTGAATGGGTTCGAGAAAAGGCCGGCCGTGCCTTTGTTTTGCTCGACTTGGCGGGCGCACTGCCGTGCACTCAGATTTTGGAAACAAAATATGATAAAGTTTACACAAATTATACTTTAAATAATAGCTGGGTACCTAAAGAGTATCATTGCATTATAAAATATTTACAATAACCTCATAAGGCCCAACAGGCATTATTGTGTTGCATAATGTTATACTGTTTTAAACTTTTGTGATTTTCACTTTAATTATTATACTAAACAGGACTTTACCACGCAAATAATATGTACCTCGACGTTTCGGCCACATTGCAGCAGCCGTGGTCAAGAGTTAACTGAAATGTAGGGTGTCAAGTTCGTTTAGCCGCTCGAGTCTTTCGACCCGCACTTGATTCCTACTAGAATCAGCACCCGTATCTCGAACTACCCGCACTTGATCAAGATTTTTTAACGGCACCCCATCACACCGACACATAACACTAACAACGTCCGATCTCTCCGAACATTCAACCCCACGCTGACATATGTTTATAACAGGATTCCACGAAGACGAAATGTGGCCGAAACGTCGAAGTAAATATTATTTGCGTGATAAGTCCCGTTTACCTAGTACATATAATAATTTTGCATAATGTTTCTCAACAAAACGCAACACCGGTGTGGACGCACCTTAAAAACCGAATGACTTAGAAATTGGATCACTGGGTATTCACTGGCCACACCCGACTTACATTACTCAACTAAATCAGTACAGTCAGCAGCAAAAAACAAAAGGCTACAAAAACAAGTATGCTTGAAACCGACTGAAAATTAGAAGCCATTAATAGAGTTAATTATCTGAATAAACTTGATGTGTTTGGTAATTTCTTAGGTTCTGTAGACTCTTGTACGGTAGACGTTATTTTATGTCTTGTTAAGAATATCATCTCCAATCATAAATAAAATAAATAAATAAATATTAGGGGACAAACTTACACAAATCGACCTAGTCCCAAACTAAGCAAAGCTTGTATTACTAGACGACGATAAACATACTTATATAGATAAATAAATACTTAAATACATAGAAAACATCCATAACTCAGGTACAAATATTCGTGCTCATCACACAAATAAATGCCCTTACCAGGATTCGAACCCAGGACCTCTTGCTTCGTAGGCAGGGTCACTACCAACTAGGCTAAAGCGGTCGTTAAGCGGTCGTTAAGCGGTCATCTACAAGACAAGACTGTAATTCGCCCGATTTTGATATATCGAGGCCTGGACCCTAACCGTGAGGGATGAGCTCAAACTTTTGGTTGCAGAGAGAAGGATCTTACGCAGAAGGATCTTGCGGTCGTGCAGTGAAGAGGACCTACCAGGGTAGACCAACAGGGCGGCGTCCCGTTGGTCGTCCTAGATACCGCTGGGCAGATGTGGTGGAGGCGGATCTGCGCGAGTTTTAGGCAGGTGGTGTACACAATACAATACAAATATTCTTTATTGATCACCAAAAACAGTAAAGTGACATTACAAAAATAAAAATTCAGGTAGACAATAGAGGTGTAGAGACGGCACAGGACCGGGACCTTTGGCGTGCAGGTGTATTGGAGGCCAAGACACACTTTGGGTCGTTGCGCCAGAGGAGTAAATAGTTAGTAAGTTAAAACCTCATTAGCAATGAGATGCCAGCATGGTGTCATCTATTGAGCAAGCATGTCAAACTCTAGGACATTTACCTAATACAATCATTATTATTATCATCATATCAGCCAAAAGAGTCCACTGCTATCTTGATGTACCAGAGGCCATATTGTCTAACGCACTTGCGCTTGCTACCGCATTCGCTATTTCTTTCTGTCAAACGGTATAAGATGGTGACAGAGAGAGAAAAGAGAAGGCCGAGTGAAGGAGTCCCGCTTGTTAAAACCAAGTCCTGTAATTTGTTTGCAAATGTACCCCAAATCTGTGGACAAAGGTGGCAACCCTACTCACGATACTAAGGCGCAAGCCACACAAAGAGACGTGGGACGGGGGCGCGTCGCAGTCGCGGCGCCCCTTGAATCAGTTTTCATGCTAAATGTATAGAAGCGTCGCGATCCAAGGCAGACAGAAGAGACGGGGCGGAGACGCGGCCTGCGAACAAACGCGGACTGCGACGCGCCCCCGTCCCACGTCTCTTCTGTGTGGCTTGCGCCAACGACATCTAGCGGTATAGAGTTTGTCAAGCGAGTATCCCTTGAAAAAGGCGGCATTTTCAAAAATCTTATATGTCAACACTAATAATACGCTGAAAACTATGATTTATACTGATACTTGAATTTACGTAGCTGTCTTTTCTCTACACTACATAAATTTGATTATCAATCATAGTTTTCAGCGTATTAGGTTTGACATTATTACTGTTTTTTGAAAAGGTCGCCTTTTTCAGGGGACGCGACTCGCTTGCAATCTCTAACCGTCACAAATCCCGCGCCGCAATAATCCATCAACGATTGCTTTTTGCAGTCCGTACGCGGTTCATGCAATACGCCTAATGATCGTGTAATTAAATCATTTTTCCACGATTTACGCCCAATTAGCCACGGCGATACATTTAACACGATTGCATTGTTCATTCCGCGCCTTCCTATTCAGTAATTAGCTATAAGTTTAGAGAAATCGCGGCGAGGTTTTTTGAATGAGGTGTTAGTTAATGGAGAATTAATTAAGAGATAAATAGACGTGTAGGCTTAAATTTAAACCGTAAAGCAATATGACTGTAATTATGTTCTCTACCCAGTTTAATTTAAGACTAGATGAGGGACACGGGGTATATTATCCTCAACATCATCCCAGCCTATATACGTCCCACTGCAGGGCACAGGCCTCCTCTCAGAATGAAAGATTTCAACAAGAATAGCAACAAACGAACTGTAACAATTACTGTGCTTAAACTACCTTAAGGTCGCAGGTGAGCAAAGTAAATTGTTTCAGTTCATTGATATGGACCTCAGCAAAGAAACGCCCGATTTAATAAATAGCAACAAAAATAGAAAATCGTTAATATACTCGGCTGTCAAGATGACGTGCTATTTTCATCTGCAATCACTAGATGGCGTTGTCCGAGTGACTTGTGCGTTAGAAAATTACCGTAGCCATTTTCATGGTTATTTTGACACAATCGAAGCCACGAGTTGAGCTAGTGATTTTACAAGCGAAGATACATCATAAACTGCACACAAAACAATCGAAAAACATGCTCCGAACGCAACGGCAGCACACACTCGTACAAGTATAGGTAACGCCACGAGAGTTGAGGTCACGCACATAACAACAAGTCGTGTCGTAGCAAATTCAACGGATTGATTTAAAAAAATCAACCTATTTTTTTAAGAATTATTTAAGAAAATACATCTAGTTCAAACAAAATAGAAAATAAAAAAATTCATCTTTTTTTTTCAGATACTTATATGTAGTGCATATTTGTCGCTATTTATAAAATACCGATTTTTTTGTTAAGTATATTTCTTATCAGTTTAAATTGTTTCATTTCAAAAATAGGCTATGATAAATTATAATAAATATGTATAGTATTGCGTAGGTATTTCATCTTAAGATCATATAAGTCACATTGTCATTCACTCACTCATTTCATTCATTCATTACTTTTATTGCAATCAGTGTGTGTAATCTAATCATTCGCCTCAACTCTCGTTCTTCACCTGAGGTTCTCAACCTATACACGCTTTTATGTTCTCTTTACATCCTTATGAAAGGCATAAAGTTTTAATTTTCTTCCACGTCACGTCAGCATGGGAGAGTCTGATACAGTGATTGGAAGATTAAATACATTGGACGTTTTGACACAATGGGCATTTTGATGTAGTGGACATTTTGGTACCGAGGACATTTTGATCACTTGACGTTTTGATACAGTGGACATTTTAATAGACTCGACTATTTGATACAGTGGACATTTTGATACAGAGGAACTTTTGATTCAGAGGACATTTTGATAGACTCGACTATTTGATACAGTGGACATTTGATACAGAGGACATTTTGATAGACTCGACTATTTGAGACAGTGGACATTTTGATACAGAGGAACTTTTCATACAGAGGAAATTTTGATAGACTCCACTATTTGATACAGTGGGCATTTTGATACAGAGGAACTTTTGATACAGAGGACATTTTGATACATTTTGATATAGTAAACACCATGGACCTAAATGCCCGGAACCTATAGCTTTATTTTATAGTCAGCGTCGATTATCACTGGGTGTTTATGTATTACCGATTACTGCAATAGTTTCCTTCAATTTAACGAACGGATTCGCCCGTCGTAGGACTAACTAAGCAGGTAATTAAAAATAAAAGGATCGTAGTAAAACAAAAAGACAAACTGACAGGCTAATTTGTCTAATTATTTAGTTAGTAATTACTGTAATTCCCGGAAATTAGTAGTTACTAATTTTTGTTAAAATTAGTAGGTCATTTGTGTGTAAATTATCGCAACGTTATTATTACATACCGTTCAAAACAAGTAATTTCAGTTTTTTATTGTAGGTACTATTATTTATTAGGTACTAGTTTTTATGTACCATAGACGACCAGATGGCCTAGTGGTTAGAGAACCTGACTATGAAGCTTGAGGTCCCGGGTTCGATTCCCGTGTCGGGGCAGATTTTGTATGAAAAATACAAATGTTTGTTCTCGGGTCTTGGGTGTTTAATATGTATTTAAGTATGTACAGGGTTATTCGTAATTCACTAGCATCCTTTTAACCCTAAACTCCTACCACTTAAACAAATGTTTTTTGTTTTACGGCTTTTGTCATAACTGAATATTTTTGGTGTAATAACGTTTTGAAAATTTGAGATTACCTCTTATTTTTACGATACTCTGTGTATTTGTATGGGAAAAAAGTGCTTCATTTTAAAAAGTCGTAAAACACAAAACATTTTTGTTTGAGTGATAGGAATTCAGGGCTAAGAGGATGTCAGTGAATTACAAATAACCCTGTATATATCTATATAAGTATGTTTATCCGTTGCCTAGTACCCATAACACAAGCTTTGCCTAGCTTACTTTGGGACTAGGTCAATTGGTGTGAATTGTCCCGTGATATTTATTTATTTATTTTATTTATTTTTATTTATTTGATCCCGAAGACACCACTAACAAACTTTTGCATTTAATATGATGACTATTTTCTACTTACAAGCATCCATTAGCCCAGAGAATCAGAGATGTTGCAATGCTTGTCTTGCTTATTAAGTTATTATCAAAGGTCAGCCGTGTTATCCAGTTTGATATAATTTTAATTGCCCTAACCATCTTGCGATGCCCTACCTACAGAGTCATTAACTCGTATCCGTCCATCGCTACTTTTATGACTTGCTATGGTCTATTTTTAGGGTTCCGTAGTCCCAAGGATTTTTCGTGGGCACAAGCCACACAGAAGAGACGTGGGACGGGGGTGCGTCGCAGACGCGGCGCCCCTTGGATCGGTTATCATACTAAATGTACCGAAGCGTCGGGTCTCCGCCTCGTCTCATCTGGCTGCGCTGGACGCTTCTTTCTATACATTTAGTTTGAAAACTGATTCAATTGGCGCCGCGACCGCCACGCGACGCGCCCCCGTGCCACGTCTCTTCTGCGTGGCTGGTGCCATAGTTTCGCCAGCTCTGTCCTTAGATTAGATTAGAGACCGCTAGTGCTAGAAAACTATAACTTTGCATGGGTATATACAGACAGGTGTCCCAAACCTACCAGCCAGGTACCGGACGAGAGGTCAAATTTACCAGTTCACGTTCAGAACCAAGGGCCAGTTTTATGTAAAATAAAAAACCGGCCAAGAGCGTGTCGGACACGCCCAAGGTAGGGTTCCGCAGCCATTATGAAAAAATCAAGTAATATTTTTCTAAGGATTTCGTACGTGTACGGAATCATCCAAGTTCAGGTATGTTTTATACCTTAGGCTACTATTTACTCTAAAACTACAAATAATTTTCAAGCAATCTTTGCTGCTATAATTTTCCTACTAAATTTGATATATTTACTATCATTCTGAATTTTTTCAAATTATTCCACCCAACAGTTTAGATTTTAGAGGGGGGGGACGCTCGATTTTAATGAAAATTTTCAGTTTAAAGTTGAATATTTCGCAAACAGATCACTGAATAGAAAAATCATGTTAGCAACCCCGCAATGGTTTTAAAAGACCTATCCAACGATACCCCACACTATAGGATAAGTCGAGAAAAAAAAAATCACCCCCACTTTACGTCTATGGGAGGTACACTAAAAAAAATTTTTTTAGTTTTTTTTATTTAATCACTTTGTCGGCGTGACTGATATATATATGTATGCCAAATTACAGCTTTCTAGTACTAACAGTCTCTGAGCTTAGCCGCGGACAGACAGACAGACAGACAGACAGACGGACAGACATGGCGAAACTATAAGGGTTCCTAGTTGACTACGGAACCCTAAAAAGGTTAAAGCACCTATGAATCTAACACCGGTCCTATAAAACCCTATTGAGAAGAATCCGGCAAGAAACTCAAGAGGTATCTTGTTTTTAAAAAACATCTATACAATTTATTGAATATGGCGTCACTTTGCGGAGGTCCATATCGCCTACTTAGGCCTAGGTCGCGGGTGAGCAAAGTAATTGTTTCAACACATCTACAGTGTTGTTTAATTACTTCCATTTTATTTAACTCAACTTATTTTTTAACACCGTTGATGCATTTACTAGTAGCGTATACGCTATTTGAAGCTAGGAATCGCTAATGCGGATCGGAAGAAAGAACAGGTTTGATATATCTATGTTCCAAGTGATTACATGAATTTTACTATACTACTACGTAGACGTGAGAGCCACAGCCCAAGTTTCTCATGCTGAAAAGAAACCCTGAGGATACAGGATGTAAATAGACTGAAGAAGAAGTATATGTATGAGCTACTAACCTGCGTCTCCGTGAGGCTAAGAACCTGTGCCAGCTGCTTCCTCTCTGCCCCCACCACATAGTGGTTCTTCTCGAAGGCATGCTCCAATTTGAGGAGTTGGGAGGGGCTGAAGGCTGTCCTGATCCGCTTCGGCTTCCGGAAGGGCTGCAGCAGGAAACCAGGGATGTCTGGACCTGGAGACAGGAGAATTTAGATTTAGTTTTTACCGACTGGCTGGCCAGAAAACTAAACTAACTAAATTAGCAAATTAAAGTGCAGAGTTCAGGCGGCCTTCCACAACAACTAACTCTGTGCGACAGTTTGAACTAATCCCACCGCAAAACCCTCGTGAAAAGTTTCAGTTTGCCCCGTGGTTGCGAGAAATCGTTTACCACGTCTCCCGTGTACCGACGCATAATTTTTAACTGCAATCTATTTAATCTCTATCTATGTCCACCTACACAGTTCCGAGCACGGTTAGTGTACGGCCTTATACACCGTGAAATTTGAAAAACGAAGGTCGAAAATGACGAATGAAGCGTTACTATTGGTTTGCGGTCATTTTCGTCTTTCGTTTTTCACAATTGGATTTTTGACTCTAGTCAAAATAGTAATTATAAATCGATTGTACAATCGATATTAAATCACCTCGTTTCGGGAAAACAACCACTAAAATTTCACGGTGTATTTGTGAACCCTGAATGAACGACAATAATCCAAGACCAAGAGGGCTTATTGTCTAACACTTCTGACACTTGCCTTCGCAATCACTATTTCTTTCTGTCAAACGGTATAAGGCGGTGACAGAAAGAGACGGTGAAAGCGAAGGCAAGCGCCGCGCGTTTGACTATGCGGCTCCAGAGGCCGACAAAGTGAGTGACAAATTAACCCTTTCAACGCCAACGAAACATATAGGTGTCACAAAGTACAGTGTCAAAGTGATCTTGACACAATGATATAAGATTCAAAGCAGGTTTACGTTTTATAGAGGCGTGGCGTTGAAAGGGTTAAGCGTTAAAGATAATTTATATTGTAGTCTTAGGTAAATAATACTGTGATCGGCGCTGCCACGCATACAAAAAATAAGAACCCGCGTTAAGCTCAAATGACTTTGCGGTGTTGAACCGTACAAAATCTTAGTACCTACTATTTATTTATTAGCAATCAAAATTAAATCTCAGGTAAAAAAATAATTAATCGATTAATTATTTAATTGACTTTGGAGTCATGTCCACATTATTGCGAACAATGACGCTAATCTATCCTATTCCTGCAGTTACTCAATTTCGACTACATAACACGCCACGCCTGGCACACACTTGCACAGTTTTTCTCAGCAAGAAAACACTTTCAAGATAAAAAATCGGCCTAGACCGTAACGGGGCATGCGCAATGAAATTTTCAAACAAATATTGAGGAGGAGAAACGAGACAGTAAGAAAACTTAATTTTCAATTTAAAGTCTACTTTTATCATCATCATCATCATCATCATCATTTCATCCGAAAGACGTCCACTGCTGAACATAGGCCTCCCCCTACGGCCTTAACGGCCTACTTAGAGGTATAAACTTTTGATTTATATTTTGATCTTGACTAAGAAATTGTACCTTGTCTCCTATACATTTTATTAAACGAGTTATGTGACCTTCACAATATCGAAAAACGGCAAAAATAGTTCATGAAAAAATAAAAATCTTTAGCGGCCATTTTCTCAAAACAGTGTTCGTGTGAAACTTGTTCTTTGTCGATCCCTTGCTAAATGCTCCTCTCATTCACTCAAAAGTTGACTGGTAGAGATCCCTTAAAGGGACAAGTTCATCTTTTTACATGTATCTCAACGGCTATCAGTACTTAATGTTTTTTTTTGTCTATATTTTTTTTACAATAAAGAGTTTACATACATAACAAACTTCTCATTGGTACTTAATATTAGTAGAATAGGACAGTCCAGTATAATATCGACGGTTAAAAGGCAAAACGCATGAAGCGACAATTTTTGAATTTTGCATGAAACCCGGCTCAAACGACGGAGAAAAATTCGCTGATTCCAAATATGTCCTTACATAACTCATTTTGACAAAAAGTGTCGCTTCATGCGTTTTGCCTTTTAACCGTCGATATATACATTATCTGTGGCCATCTATCATCGATGATGCTGTCAAATTAAATCCGTACGATGTAACTTTGTAACGGCGTCCTGTTAAAATTAAATCAAACAAATTACCGACTAACCTCGACTCGTCTTCGCTGTTGTACGAGGTAATGAAAACACTTATTTAGTGCGTACAAATTGTAGGCGGTATTACACGGAGTAGAGTTATTGCTTTGTATTTGCTGGGAAAGTGGTTTATCCAGAGTAATGAACTAAAACAATTACTTTGCTCACCCGCGACCTTACAATAGTTACGTTTATGCAAGAAATGTGCGTTCATGCAGTTCCTCCACCTCCACACTGTACGAACACACACAAATCACATAAACCCAACCATCACCACCACCAAGCTACACTGACGCGTTTCGAACTCAACCAGAGCTCATCTTCAGAGTTACCACAACCGTATGCTATGCTACCAAATGTTAAACTAACAAACCAAAACAAATGTTTTAACTTGTCACTGTAACTTCTCAAGTACCCACTTTATTTTTCTTATTCTCAAACTACCCCACAAAAATTAACTTTTATTGACATATTATAAAACTACCTTGAATTTTTTGTTTATTTATTTATAAGGCATATTTAATTAATACTAACTGTTCAAATTCGACCCAAGCCGCAGTAAAGGAGAAGATACTAAATTTACCTGTTCATTAATAATAGACCCCATAGTGTTGTACCTAATTATTTCCATGCATTCCAGAGCATCCAGACGCAACCCCTTGCCGCAATAATGTAACACTTCATAAGAATCTGAATCTAACAATGAATGATTTGATTCCAACAAATGTTTTGCAAAATTCGATCTATCTGGATGCTCATTCCTATATGCCGAAACATGCTCTTTAAATCTAGTATTAAAACTTCGGCCTGTCTGTCCTACGTATATCCCATTGCAGTCATTACAAGTAAGCTTGTATACCCCCGATCTAGTTCCCTTATCTACCTGTTCTTTGTGGTTACATAGCCTAGAGTACAAAGAGTTGTTAGTCTTAAAGGCAACATTAATATTGTTTGATTTTAAAATGCCATAAATCTTATCAGACAACCCCCCAACGTAAGAGATGCTAGATCTATATTTGTTAGTAGACTGAGAAGGTAACGCAGCGTAAAGCATGCTATTTACTAACCGTGCCTGCTTCTTTTGAACTAAACTATCTACCATTGATTTTGTATAACCATTTGAGATCGCTATCTGATAAATAGTACTCAACTCTAAATCAAAATGTTCCTTAGAAAGAGGCACAGTCAACAATCTATTAACATAACAATGGAAAGCAGCCAGTTTATGCTGCCACGGATGATTAGAAGATGCTGGTATAACAGCATCTGTGTACGTGGGCTTACGGTATATTTTAAATTGATGTTTACCATTTAATTTTGAAATCGTTAAATCCAAAAAGTTCAACGAACAGTTTTCCTCCAATTCTTTTTTGAACCTTATCTTTACGTGCTTGTTATTCAAACCATTAATAAACACGTCAAGCTGTCTCATACTCCCTCTCCAGCATAGGATCAAATCATCGACATACCTAAAATAGTACACAATATTACTATTACCCACAATATACTGATTCTCAAAATGATCCATAAATATATCTGCCATTAAAGGACTCAGAGGTGAACCCATAGCTAAACCATCACTCTGTAAGTAATAAAGACCATTGAACCGGAAATAATTTTGTTTCATGCATAAAGTTACCAAATCTATTAATTCACAAACTTCACCCGGATGCAACCGCTTCCTTTCTAAGTGGTCTTTTAGAATTTCTAGTGTCTCACTATATGGTACGTTAGTAAATAAACTGTCTACATCCAAAGAAAGCAACGTTGCATTCGGCGGTATGCTGATGTCCTTAATTTTACTAACCAAATCTAAACCATTTTTTAAACTATAAGAAGGTTTAAAGGAAGCCTTCACACGAATAATACTATTTAATTTCTTCGCCAATTTATATGCTGGAGCACTCACGTATGAGACAACTGGACGAACAGGCACATCATCTTTATGAATTTTAGGTAATCCATATAGAATTGGCGCCTGCGGATTCATGGGAATTACAAAATTCTTTTGTTGTTCGGTTTCAAAGGCAAACAAAGAACCCTTTATTAGTCTCTTTAGATCTTTGTGAAATGTAATTGTAGGGTCCTTACGTAAAACTGTAAAACCGTCCCCTTGAACGATATCTAAAACTTTCCGATTATATTGATACCTATCCAATAAAACAATACAATTTCCTTTGTCTGCCTTTGTCACCACTAAATCATTATCATACACTTTCTCCTGAATAGATCTCAAAGAATTTAATTCGGTTATATTGACAATACACTCTGTGGAATTGGTATTTTTAAGTGTATTTGCCACTAACACTTTTGTTTCAAAATCACCACAGTTACTTGTAATAGCAACCTCAGAATCTACCGCCAAACCTTCCACTATTTTTTGACTAAATTTAGTGGGTAGATTATATTTTAAACCTTTTTCCAATAACTGATTCTCATTATCCAAAAATTCCACATTAGTAAGATTTTTAACGCGAGGGTAGAAATTATGACCGTTAGTAGAACCTCGATAATTATTGTTCAAAGAAGAAAAAGATTCTGTTCGTCGTCCTGTAAGCCAACGTAACTTTTTACACTGAGTCAAATACTTTTTATGAGCGTCTACTGAAGCAAAAAACCGGGCTTTTTCATCCAAACGATCGAATTCAATTTTATGTAACTTAAAAGTAAGTTCAGACTGCAATACTTTGAGATGTAATTTTAAATTATCTCTAACACGGAACCAACTACGCGACTCTTCACTTAACCATATTTTCCTCGCCCTTTCCATTGCAATTTTAGCAGCTATACTAGTACTATAACAACGGAATTTAATATAATTAGGTACAACATTTAAATGTTTACATTGTTGATTGAACCAAAAAAATAAAGTGGGTACTTGAGAAGTTACAGTGACAAGTTAAAACATTTGTTTTGGTTTGTTAGTTTAACATTTGGTAGCATAGCATACGGTTGTGGTAACTCTGAAGATGAGCTCTGGTTGAGTTCGAAACGCGTCAGTGTAGCTTGGTGGTGGTGATGGTTGGGTTTATGTGATTTGTGTGTGTTCGTACAGTGTGGAGGTGGAGGAACTGCATGAACGCACATTTCTTGCATAAACGTAACTATTGTAAGGTCGCGGGTGAGCAAAGTAATTGTTTTAGTTCATTAATATGGACCTCCGCAAAGTAACGCCTGATTCAATAAATTATCCAGAGTAATTAAGGGAGTTAATACTTTAACTTTTAAACGGTTTATTTCATAACATCATCATTATACATTATAAAACATTACAATGATTCTTTATTGTACACCAGAAATGGGTAAATCAACTTTTTTGTGTTGTTTACTCTGTCCCCGGTTGTCCAAGTGACACTTTATACTGTTTCATAGAAAAATCCTTAGGTTGTCCAAGGGACAAAATTTGTGTAACCATAGCAACGGGTGGCACTAAAAAGTTGATTCACCCAAATAATACAATACAGAAAAACAAGTACAAGAAAAAAAAATAAGGTAAGCAATAGGCGGCCTTATCGCTTCGAAGCGACCTCTTCCAGGCAATCTTAAAAATAGAAAAAAAGCAAGGAATGAAAGAATTTAAGGAGATATGATATAAGGAGGGATGAAGGTATTTAAGGAGGAATTATCATCGTCTTTGTCCCATATTAAATACGTCCCAATGCTGGTCACAGGTAGAATACAGGTATAGCGAAATGTTGAAATAAATTATCTTAAATTTTGAAAGAGGCAAAGTTGCCTGTTTTTTTACGTTGCCTAGGAAATTAAATATCTATATCTATATTTTATATTAAGTTATTGTTTTCGAGTTCAGATTGTTTTTAGTTATATTTTGAATGCTACTAACATAGGTTAACATACGTTAATTAACGTGTGGAATTACATTCGAAATTTATCATGAACTTTGCTGTGAAAGAAAACATCGTGACAACACCTACTAAGAAATTCAATGGTGTGTGTGAAGTTCCCAATCTGCACCTATGGCTCAAGCCTTCCCATTCTGAGAGGCGGCCTGTTCCCTGCAGTGGAACGTATACAGACTGGAATGATTACTAGCATAGTTTTCGAGTTTCAACTGTACTTATTTTAAGTAACACAAACTGGATCTGTGGTTAATAATTGGATTGAATTTGTTGGTTATCTCTTTTTCTTCATCTTATAAACCTCCCAATTACGAGTACGTTTACATCCAAAACACAAGCGTCTTAAAAAAACTTAAAATTATCTCCAACAAAAACTTCGAAAAAAAAAGGTGAAACTTCTCCGAAACCCGTCCGTAATTACGTTGCTAAACAAACGAGCATCATTAAAAATCACGAAACTTTGTATGAAACGATTCGCAAGCACATTAACAAAGGCAATCACTTTATACAACCAGCGTAAGCAATCATGTATTATTAAATGTCATCATAATATCACATCTTAATACGTAAAATTAACCACATCTTAAACTCTACGCAGTTACAACAAAGTCAAGCTTCCATTGGGTTTCTTGTGTGGCCCACACTCTATATGCGTTCCGCATACTACGACCTCGAAGTAACGTTCTGACATTTTAACTAATGACATTATAATTGCGCATTCGACCACTTTACAAAGACACTCCTTTCTACACGTTTATATGACTTTAATAAAGCTTAGCGCGCAAAGACAGTTCCATACATTCTGGCAGCAACATTTCTTATATCAATTACTTTACGTTATATGTCTTTAAATTGAGATATTATCGCGAGTTTTATTATGTAGCTTAATGAACGTGTACTAACTTCATAATTTTGATATTTTGTAGATTAACTGAAATAGGTCCCTTCAAGGGACAAGTTTCTCTTTATGACTGTTAATTTCATGTTTTTGAAGTGAAAACTTCTTTAGCGGGGTTGTGCACTTTTTGGGATGGGTAAAAAATGTTAAACTCGCGTCAGGACAAGTGACCCTGACCGGAAATTCGTATGTGGGGGGAGGGGGGGTTAGGGGTGGGAGTGAGGGGGGTTCGTAAGACGGCACAACGTTAATGTTCAAGTTTTCACTTCTGCCGACAATACCTTTAAACGAGCAATTCTTGTATATATATATATATATATATATATATATAATCAGGATCTCGGAAACGGCTCCAACGATTTCGATGAAATTTGGTATGTGGGGGTTTTCGGGGATGAAAAACTGATCTAGCTATGTTTCATTTTCAGAAAACCGCTTTTACTCGTGTTTTCCGGCTATTTTTGTTTGCATTAGAATACAAAGCTAAATTTCGCCCGCTTCGAGCAGATCATAATAGCACAGTAGAAATCGAGTGGTCGCGGATCCAGCCGACCTCGGTTCGATTCCACGTTTTTTTAAGGATTTTAGTTTTTTTTTTCATGAGAAAACGAAGTTTCTTCTTTTGTGAGAAAAAGTTACTTTTTTGTGAGAAAAAGTATTATAGGGAACGTGCAGTAACTATAGGCGGCAGCACTAATGCGACAAAAGAGACACTATGCGGACAGTAAAACAAACTTATCAAGGTAAAGCATTCAAATTGATGGCACCCTTATGACACCAGTTGGCAGCACCGTCTATGTGCACGTTCCCTATTGGGAGCAAAGAACAAGAAAAACCGGTTGTCTGTAAAGTCGGTTTACGGACGATAGTTTAACGTGGCTCACCCCCCCAACCCCTCCGGTGTTTTTGTCAAATATCTTGAAAACTGTGCATCCTACGGCAAAATCAATGAAATTTTCATCCCCCCCTTGAAACCCCCGAACCCCCTCCCCCGCAAATATATAATCAGGATCTCGGAAACGGCTCCAACGATTTCGATGAAATTTGGTATGTGGGGGTTTTCGGGGATGAAAAATTGATCTAGCTTGGTCTTATCTCTGGGAAAACGCTTGGTACCGAGTTTCTGCCCGAGCAGAGCTCGGTCGCCCAGGTACTGTACAATAAAGAGTTTTGCATACATTACTGGACGTATTGGTACATTACTTTTTTGGATAGCGCCCATTTTTGTTTGGAACTCATCATCATCATCATCATTTCAGCCGTGGGACGTCCACTGCTGGACATAGGCCTATCATTAACACCCAATCATTACGGTTGGAAGCGACTTGCATCCAACCTGGCCTTATACTACGAAGTGCAAAATTCGAACTTCGTATCGTGCCGTTCCGCTCACGCTAATAGCATTTAATACGAGAGCGAGCGAGACGGTACGATGCGAACTTCGATTTTCGAATTTCGGAGTAGCCCCCCTGAACCTGCGGCCTTCACCAAATCATCCATCCATCTCTTTGGTGGACGTCTCACGCCGCGCTTGCCAGTCTGTGGTCTCTGTTCGAGAACTTTTGGGCCCCAACGGCCATCCGTCAACGGGAACTCATTACAGGGTTATTAAGCATCATGTTTCAATCCAGATCTTTGTCTACTTACACCAAGTTTCATCGAAATCAGTCACACACAACCAAACATCCAAACTTCAGCACATGTTGTTTTCTCATTTGTGATATTAGCAGAATAGGATATACTTACTCCGCGTCCCTCATATCTAGTCTTACGTTAAACTAGGTAGCGAACATAATTATAGCAACTGCTTTAATTTACAATTATCAAGGTAGTTTACGCCAAACATCATAGTTTTTTAAGCCTTAAGTTGCACTTAAATATGTTTTAACATGCCGTAACTGGTTCACGTAGACGTTAATTATACAGTTACACGTTCTAAATCATTTTACTCTACCGAAGAATTAAAGCTTAACATTTCTTAAGCTACAATAGAGAAATATTTATCTAGGCAGATGTTAAGCCTGGACCCAAAAATACCTACCTACCCTGCGTCTTCCGGTCCGCGAATTTCTATTTGGTATTTCTATGGAAATATGTAGTGGGATACACCCGAAAATGGGACAATCGACGTCCCGCGCAGACGTCTTGCGGGACACTTCACTCTAGGGCTCCAGAAACCGGCGGTACGGTTGGTAACCCTATATGGAACCCAAAAAAAAGGCAACAATTACACGATCATAGAGTGTGAAACTCATTAGAGTGAAACGCTATCACGCAAGAAGCGCATTTGCGTTGACAATTCGAGCTATTAAAACATCGTTATGCGGCGATTATACAGCTATTATTATACGCGGTTTATACCACTTTCGGATTACTCTTAACGCGCCTTAATAATCGGCAAATGTGCGCTAATAAGAGTGCAAAATTTACATTTAAATTTAGCATTTCCCTCGACTTTTTTATTTAATAAACCTTTTTACCTATTTCTCATTTTGTCTCATTCCAGCCTATATACGTTTTACTGCCGGGCACAGGCCTCCTCTCAGAATTAGAGGGCTTTGGCCGTAGTTCCCGCGCGGGCCCAGTGCATATTGGGATTTTCACATGCACCATTGAATTTCCTCGCTGGCGTGTACTCTGGAAACCCTTACGATGTTTTCCTTCACCGTAAAGCTCATGGTAAATTTCAAATGTAATTTTGCACGTAAATTCCGAAAAACTCAGAGATGCGAGTCCGGGCTCGGACCCATGAACCTCTGCTTGAGAAGCCATAGGTCAAACCGCTAGGCTAATATGATTTTTTTGTCTCATTTATACTTTTAAATTATATTTACTTAATTTAAAACAAGACACGTTCTCATATATTTTTTGGGCTGAAGTATATTAACTTATCATTGTATTTGCAACTAGCACCTAGTATTATTTTATTTTTGTCTATCTGTACGCGGAATTTAATCTTAACCTTTTTAATGCTCTGTCAAATACAACAGCTCTCACTCACACGCCATGGCATCGGTATGTCAAACGCGAAGTTGAACCCTACAGAAATGCATGTAGGTAGTCATCGCTCTGCAGGTCGTGACTGATATATCAGTCGTTGGCGTAGAACCTGCGGTGCTGATATATGTGTCGTTGGACTTGTCGGCGTCGAAACGGTTAATCCGTTCGGATGTCGCTTGATTGAGTAACTTCTTGACCACCACAAAACAAACGAAGTGACGTGCTCTGTACGCCACGGAACAAACCATCCAATCGATAAATAGGGATTTATTTCCATTCAGTTATCGACATAGCGATAGCCCATCGCATCGCATAACTTAGCACGCTGAAGTGGTAATGGGCCGGCCATATACCCGAAGAACCGGTAACCGTTGGGGTAGACGAGTTCTTGAGCGGGGGGGACCACGGATCGGCAAACGTAGCATATGACGTCCTCAGACTCGGTGGAGCGATGATCTTCGCAAGGCTGGCAAGAGCTGGATGAGGGTGGCCGAGGATCGTGCTCAGTAGCATGCCACGAGCACAGAATAACAAATAGTACTAGCGTACAGAAGGATCACTCTCAGACAAAAGTCAACTTCAGGTTTAAAAAATTGCCTACTCTTGCGACTGTTAGGTAGCTACTTGCACGCGAAATTGAAACTTATCGTGTTATATCATATTCCGTTGGGTACCGCTGACCCGAAACCGCAAGATCACAGGGTTCCCACTCGCCGATATTTAGGTAGGTATATAAATCAAGAAAGACAACAGTGTGTATTAATTCAGTAAACTACCTTTAAACGCAACAGTATCTTTTATACGGATTATAAGATCATTTATTTTAGAATTCATTGTTTGTTGCAAAAATCACAAACCGAATGCCGAGCGACAACCTACTGCCATACGCCTGCCCGGGAGGCGCGCCGGCCGAACATACCTAAACTGCGGAGTGAAACCCCCCTGCCATGGGAGAGGCTTATGTCCAGCGGTGGACGAGTAGGTATAGGCTGAAGATGAGGATTTATTTCGAATTTAATGTTAGCCATGTATTGATGACGTTAGAGCATGAGCCTTTTCACTGGCTGTTATGGCGGTCAAGAGGCTAACATCTTAACATCCATATATCCTTATCGATTTAAGCTTAGCTCACTGCATTAAAAGCATGCAAAAGAGCGTTCTCGCAGCGCGTTTATAATTTTCTATTGCGTTCATTTACCTGACCTTATCAATTGTACTTAGGATTAATGCTAATAGCTCACTAATTACGTTAATTAATACGAAACGTAACGCAATAACTGGCACTTAAGGTTAAGGTGTTTTACGAAGGTATATACAAACCAATAAACAAGTTACTTCAGTTAGTTACAATAGTACCGGCCACAGTAACACATAATCGGCGAAAATTTCAAGTGTCTATACTTACTTCGTTTTTTAGGGTTCCGCAGTCAACTAGGTACCCTTATAGTTTCGCCATGTCTGTCCGTCGGTCTGTCTGTCTGTCTGTCTGTCTGTCCGTCCGCGGCTAAGCTCAGAGACTGTTTGTACTAAAAAGCTGTAATTTGGCATGAATATATATATCAATTACGCCGACAAAGTGGTTAAATAAAAAATAAAAAATAAATTTAAATTTAGACGTAAAGTGGGGGTGATTTTTTTTTCTCGACTAACCTTATAGTATGGGGTATCGTTGGATAAGTCTTTTAAAACCATTGCGGGGTTGCTAACATGATTTTTCTATTCAGTGATCTGTTTGCGAAATATTCAACTTTAAAGTGAAAATTTTCATTAAAATCGACTGTCCCCCCCCCCCTCTAAAATCTAAACTGTTGGGTGGAAAAATTTGAAAAAATTCAGAATGGTAGTAAATATATTATATTTACAAGGAAAATTATAGCGGCTAAAATTGCTTGGGAACCATTTGTAGTTTAAGAGTAAATAGTAGCCTAAGGTATAAAACATACCTAAACTTGGAAGATTCCGTACACATACGAAATCCTTTGAAAAATATTACTTGATTTTTTTTAGCATTGGAAAGACGAAAAGTGATCTTGACGTGTCTTTTTATTGAAAAACACTTTTGAAAAATAAGTCACAGCTTAATATGTAACAATTTGAAAGGAAATATGGTCATTTACACCCTTTTGGTTTCATAAGTAATAGTTAGTATTTTTTAAAAGCGTTTTGTCAATAAAAAGACTCGTCGAAAATAACGAAGTGTAGTTAATTAACGCCATTATAAAGATCGACTTAAAAACGCTGAATATCATATTTCTCAATAATGATTTTATAAATAAATTTATTCTTATTCTTATGAATCACGTTTCTTGTATGACGACCCCCTTTCATTTTATACTTTACTTTATTTTTAGTATTTGTTGTTATAGCGGCAACAGAAACACATCATCTGTCAAAATTCCAACTGTCTAGCTATCACGGTTCATGAGATACAGCCTGGTGACAGACGGACAGACACAGACGGACGGACAGTGGAGTCCTTTGGGTACGGAACCCTAAAGATGACCCAATTTTTTTTTTCTAACGAATGTCAAATTAATTCCAAAAATATAATTTGGTGTTTCCAGTTAAAAATAATCATAACCCATTAGTTACCTCGCGATAACCCGTAGAGTGTCACAACAGACATACTCGTAAATTGTCTTATCGCAGCCAAGACGCGATATGAAATAAAAGTGATTTTAACTGCTATCATATTTTTAGGGGTCCCGTTTAAAGTCCATCTAAATAGTAGATTCTACAAGAGCATAAAACGAGCCATTTCACCCGAGACGTTCATTAAGCCACCCGAGCTGGTACGGTAAGGTTTGATAGACACGTTGGTAAAGATATATTTTGGAATACTTTTAGAGCCAAGGTGAATGGACTCCCCTTGCCTGTAACTTGGCAGCATTGAACTGGACCAAGTTGGCCGAGCCCCAGTCGTACATGGCCTCCAAGGCCATATTTGTACGCTGTACTTTGGTTATGGGTCTCTCTGAGTGACTTAATCTCGTCACCACTGGCCCAGCTGTTAGATAGGTACCTCTCTGTAACTGTGCTGCCATCAGCGTACCCAAAGATACCGGGTATCAGCAAATCAATCAACATTTAGAGAATTTACATATATCAGCAAAGTAAAATGAAAAAAATGAGCCTAAGCCCCTTTTACCAGCTTTAAGTACAGAACCAACTAATTTACTTTTAATAGCCATGAATACCAACCATTTAATTTTTGTGCATATTATTATAATTAATATAGACTTATTAACACACAAAAGCGCCAGAAAAACTTAATGCACTTTAACACGAAACCATTTTTAATTGCATCCTAGAACAATAAATCATAGACCTAAATGTTCCAGGAATAATCACTCTCAACCAGCAATAATGAGTATGATTAAAATCACAATTATTGAGCGGTTTAGTTATCAATCATTTCGAGTAAATACTACTTACCACTAACTTTGTTCTAGAGTATAGGTAACGCCACGAAAGTTGAGTGAGGCGAATGATTACACACACAACTACATAAAGTACTCATTGCAAAAAAGTAGTGAATGAATGAAATGAGCGAGTGAATGAAAATGTGAGTTATATGATCTTACGATGAAATACTTATGCAATACTATGCATATTATATATTTTTTTCATGACCTATTTTTGAAACAAAACAATTTTAAACTGATAAGAAATATTCGCAACAAAATAATCGGTAGGTATTTTATATACAGCGAAAAATAAGCTTATCTGATTCAAATAAAATAGATCAGAATATTTTATTTTCTGTTTTGTTTAAACTAGATGTATTTTCCTAAATAATAATATTTTCATATCATAATTTATCTTTTTTCATATAACCTATTTTTGAAATAAAACAATTTGAAACTGATAAGAAATATTCGCAACAAAAAAATCGGTATTTTATAAATAGCGAAAAAAATGCTTAGGTATGTGATTTAAATAAAATATATCAAATTATTATATTTTATTTTCCGTTAACTAGATGTATTTTCCTAAATAATTCTTAACGAAATTTTTCAGAAAGAAATTTTTAGTCAATCTTGTAATTCTATGTTGAGTCTGTTGAACTTGCTATCGGTACGAATAAATGTCAAAATCCCGCTGTCATTACATGACGTGTTGTTGTGTGCGTGACCTCAACTCTTTTGGCGTTACCTATACCTATTAAACTTTCTTGAACGCTATACTCTGCTCATAGTAACGAGCTAGTTCTAACAAAATGTGCTGGACTGTAATTGGTGCTAATTAAGGCGCTTAAGGCATGTTCACACTACTGGTAAAATCAGCTCAGACGCTTATCTATTATGAATTTTGCAATCACGTTACTATTGAGCGTGTATTTTGTTTCTCGCTTGATTAACTATAAGAGGCAACAACGAATTCACTAAATATCGTTAGGATAACTGATTTAGTACCTATTAATAGCATAATACTTATATCGAAAGGTTCTCGAGTGACGTGCGCGGACCGGAAGACGCAGTGTAGATAGGCCTCCAACAAGATGGAGCGACGACATTGGATGCGGATGACGCAGGGCTGATCTGTATGGACGTCTTTCGACTGAAATGATGATGATGATGACTATGCCTTTATGAAGTTGGTGCACACATAGCCAATAATAGCCATTGACACGTATTACGTTTTAGTCAACTAAACTATCATTGGGTTGGCTGACTCAAAGATGTCATCAATACATTAAAAAAGAAAAATCTAGACTGATTGACTCACTCACTGACTTACTGACTCATCATCTCCCAGCCCAAACTCTTGGCACTAGATGCCTGAAATTTTACATATAGCTTGACTTTATGATGTGGGTAATGAATATGGACGAATTTGTTAAAATGTCCACTTGATAGGGAATATACGGGATTATATCGGGTGGATGACGAGGGGGGACCTTCACGAAAACAAGTGTTAGTGTTGAACTGAACAACTTTCTCAAAGGAACATAGGTCGAAAAACGAAAAAAAAATCAGACTCCCATACAAAATGTATTGGTTAGCTGACCGACTTACTATGTAAAGGCGAAAAAAAAAATTCGTTTTTCGACCTATGTTCCTTTGAGAAAGTTGTTCAGTTCAACACTATCACCTGTTTTCGGGAAGGTCCCCCGACGTCATCCACCCGATATATTCGATTTAGGTGATTCTATCTCCGTAACTATGATTATTACACTCTTCAAATTTGGCCTGCGTGTCGAAATTTTAGGAAATTTTACGGGATGAAGAAATAACTGGATTTACAATATTCATCAACAGAACTGATGCCGATGCTGATTATAATGATGTTTGGATATTGCTTTGCCGTATTTTTGCTTTATTCTATGAAAGAGATAAAGCTTTACAATGAATTTGAATTCACGTTGACAAAGACGCGGGGAAACGCTAGTTAGGATACTATGTACAGTATGAAAATTTAACATCATTGATTCGTTTGTTTTTACAAAGGGGTGCCACCTAAAAAATACACAGCAACATAATATATTTGATTCAGTTTTGATAGAACCGATTCGAACAACAATCTCCTGAAAAAAAGAAGAAAATACGGTTAATTTAAAAAAACCTTCGTGAAAGTTTAAAATTGTAGGTCGAACAGCGTTAGTTCTGTTCTGGTTCTGCCAGGTAAGGTAAGAAGTAAGTCAATCAAAATCAAAGTCAAACAAAATTGACAAATGTTTGCCGAACCAAACTGCACTGTTGCAAATCTTTTGCAAAATAAGTAAAAAATGCAGAAATCGCTAAGCATTATCGTTTAGCCTTTATGAATTTGGATCACAATAAATCCGTAGAAATACGGGTGCATGGAACCCTAAGCAACGAGTATGTTACGTGCGAATTTGATAACACAAAACCAAATGAAAATGAGAAAAATACGTATAATAAAACTTGTAGAGTTTGTCTAGACCCAGGAAATATACCAATTTTTGGTAATGGAATGTCACCAGACATATCTGAAGATGTTAAAGAGTTTGGAGGCATATTAATTAACTTGGATGATGTTTTCCCAAAATATATCTGTGATGCTTGCGCATCCAAAATCGTGTTCAAAAAAAAAACAGTTTGACGTGACAACGTCTAATAAATCGATGAACGCCGGCTGCA
This sequence comes from Archips crataeganus, assembly GCA_947859365.1. Lineage (NCBI taxonomy): Eukaryota > Metazoa > Arthropoda > Insecta > Lepidoptera > Tortricidae > Archips > Archips crataeganus. The sequence continues at coordinate 12,418,194 of OX402069.1, read as the reverse complement.
CGCACGAAAAAGTATGACGCATTGTCCCGTACAAGTCCGTATGTACATATCCCGTACAAGAGAGAGCAGTGAACGCCAGGATGTACAAGAGAGCAGCGCGCGCCAGTATGTACAATCTTAGTACTAGCGCTGGGGTAATTTTAATGGGGGGGTGCGGGGGGTGCGGAGGTAATACAGGGGGATGAAAATTTCATTGATTTTGCCGTAGGATGCACCGTTTTCAAGATATTTGACAAAACACCGGTTCTCGTCCGATCACCGAGGTTAAGCAATGTCGGGTGCGGTCAGTACTTGGATGGGTGACCGCCTGGTTTCATTTTTGTTTTTCGAATGTTTTTTTATGACGCTGTCACGTTAAACTATCGTCCGTAAACCGACTTTACAGACAACCGGTTTTTAAATATTATTTTTATTTTATTAGCAGTACGGCTGCTCACCGAATCTAAGATTATTTAAAGGCTTAAATTTTATAAATAGATGTGGTACATCATTTCTTACGCATTTCCAATGTAATTTGGAACGTAGGAGTCGTAGCTTCTAATAGTTGCGATGGATGTTACCACACGCCACTGTTGGCGTATGTAAGCGATTAAGAATTTCGGGGGGGTCGGTTGGATGCGACGTGGTTCAATTGGTAGAACACCCGTTGGGGCGCATACCCAGGAGACGTGGGTTCGAATCCCACCGGCGCACCCGAAAAACTTTTTCGCTTTTAAATAACCGGTTTTTATTCACAATATTCATCATATTTATCATCAATATCACATCAAGACACGAAGACAACTGAAAGAAATTTCTTTGAAGAACAAATGCCCCTACTAACTACTATTCACTCACTTCTAATACTCTGTTTCGTATCGTATAATTTGTATTTTGATGTGCAATTAAGAGTGTACTGTAATACAATAATACTATATCTACCACTATCAGGAATGAGGCCTGGTTATAAATCATTTCGTGTAACCACCAACTACTGATCTCAATCCAAGATGGCCGCAACACAAACAAGATCAGACATAAATAAACCGTCCACTTAACTCCCCAACAAAGTCTCAAATTACATCCAATTATAAACCATTCAAATCTTTTAGAGGAATATTGTTAAAAAACATCGACAATCGCGATAATTAAGAAACGTTACGTGACGTTTGGGCTACTTGGTTAACGAGGTAGGGTTGCGCTCGCGTTGTCGACTATCGATATCGATATTTCGTCATTCATAATGAATTAGTGAGGGTTTTGTGACAAAGAAAATTTCGCTAGATGGTATTAAGAGAGAGAGAGAGATGTTTATTTACACATATTCGATACAAACACAGAAAAAAAATACATTTGACAGGAAATATACAAATAAAAAATATCGAATAGTATAAGCATTAGTACCTATAGTTAAGGTCCGTTTGACGTTATAGTCTTGTTTGAGATTCATAAAAAATAAAAAACAAAATAAATATTAGGGGACAATCTTACACAAATCGACCTAGTCGCAAACTAAGCAAAGCTTGTACTATGGGTACTAGACGACGATAAACATACTTATATAGATAAATAAATACTTAAATACATATAAAACATCCATAACTCATCATCATCGTCATCATCAGCCTATGCTCGTCCACGCTGGATATAGGCCTCTCTCATGGCACGCCACTGAGCACGACCCTCGGCCACTCTCATCCAGCTCTTGCCAGCCGCCTTGCAAAGATCATCGCTCTACCGAGTCTGAGGATGTCCTACGCTACGTTTGCCAATCTGTGGTCTGCACTCAAGAACTTGCTTGAGAATAGCTCATTAATTAATCATACACCAATCCCAAACGTGAAATATGTTACTTTTGGAGACCCGAAAAATAATATTATTACAATGGAGGATAATATTAGAATTGATATCGTGACAGATACGGATTGCCATCGTAGACAGGTGGTCGTTTTTCTTTTCAAAGTTTATTAGACACATGAAACGTTTGATAGAGGTTTATTTTGTGTCTTACTCTGTCAAACTAATTCTGAAAAAAAAAATACATGCCATCATCATCCCGGCCTACATACATCCCAGTGCTAGGCTTGGCTTGACGGGTTTTGAACTTCACACACAGTATAAGGTACGTTTCTTCGCAGATGTGTGCAGATTTGCTTAAGATATTTTCCTTCTCTGCAAAGCTCATGGTATATTTTCAAAAAAAACTTGGGAGATGCTTGAGAGGCTAGGTCAAATCACAAAGCAACCACGACTCAAAATACATGTAAGTATTTGAATGTTATTATAACGCTTAAACAGTAAATATTGTAATGTAGACTTAAAATGTTCAAAATAAAGAGACTTTGTATAGGACAAATTGACTGTAAGTAAATAAATAAATAATAATAAATAAATCGTGTGACAATTGCCACCATATGACCTAGTCCCAAAACTAAGCAAAGCTTGTACTATGGGTACTAGACAACAGATAAACAACATCTCGAACCGGATTGCACAAGAAACGCTGCTAATTTGCTCGTATTAATTTACAAGACGTTAGCAACATTTGAGGTTTACTGCATCAAAAATGTCCACAAACCCTGGAAATAGGAGTAGAGTTCAAAATAGTTAGTTAGTAGTAGTAGGCAGTAGATTATCGCCTCTTTTCAACCGACGAAAACAAAAGGAGGAGGTTCTCAATTCGACGTGTATATTTTTTTTTTTTTTATGTATGATCACGCATAACTTTTCACAGAGTAGTCCGATTTTGATGATTCTTTTTTTATTGGAAAGCGTATTCCCCGAGGGTGGTCCCATTTAAATTTGGAAACAATATTCCTACCCTAAGGGTAGAAAAACATGGGATGATTGATTGTTCAGTTACTGATTGTACTATATGACCACGCATAACTTATTACAGAGTAGTCGGATTTTGATGATTCTTTTTTTATTGGAAAGCGTATACCCCAAGGGTGGTCCCATTTAAATTTGGAAATAATATTCCTACCCTAAGGGTAGGAAAACAGGGGATGATTGACTAACTTTTTACAGAGTAGTCTGATTTTCATAATTCTTTTTTATTGGATAGATAGGGTATACCTTTAAGTAGGTATTATAAATTTGGAAAAAAAATTACCCCAAGGATGGAAAAAAAGTATAAAATAAAAACTTTTTAACAAAAAATTAAACCGCCGAAAAAACTGAAAAGCAAAAAATAATACCTTTTTTGTTTGACCTTAATCTAGGTACCAGTTTGAAGTCGGTGCCTCAGCACGAGCCAGGAGGAGTGATAGAAGCCAATCAGGTAGACGATTATAGGTCCACTCCTCCTGGCTAAGTGCTGAGGCACCGACTTCAAACTGGTACCTAGATTAAGGTCAAACAAAAAAAGTATTATTTTTTGCTTTTCAGTTTTTTCGGCGGTTTAATTTTTTGTTAAAAAGTTTTTTATAGTTACACCTCTAAAGCACGCTGAATATGCTCCTGAGTCCAATTAAGATTACTAATAGGATTTATTAACCAATAAAATACATAATTGGCAACTCATAAAATACTCCGGCAGATCAGTATATTTATTACATTTGTGTGAGAAACTTTATTTGGTCTATTAATTAGCGTTCAGTACTGGCTGTCTGTTGTGTAAGTAAATAATAGTTCTTAATTTATGCACTTATTCTGTTAATCCAATTTCTCAAACGATTATAAGAATCAATATGTACCTAACTAAAATTAAAGATCTTTCATCGATATTAAAGAACTTCTACTAAACATCATTACTTAAAGTGACACTCATATTTTATGTAATTACCCAGTATGGCGATGTTTTCTGAAATTTATCGATGTCGTAATTACTTGTGTCATTTATTATTTTACTCTTCGATTGGAAGACGGAACACTATTAACTTAGATACCACGTACAGTTCCTGTAATCCATTTAAGTATGTACCCTACTTATATCTGTTATAAAGTAGTTATTTTATTAATTAAATACAATACCTGCATATTGAAAAACAGTTTTTGTGGAATTTTCAAAGCGTAGTCAGGTACTTGGAAAAAGTAGGTGCTCTAAATACTGAATTTCCATGAAGACATTCGTGTATTTTTGAAAAGAAACAACAACAACTTTAAATATTTTTCAAATACTTTATTATATTTTTATATATCATTCTACACTGACAATTTATAATGATCTACGGTTAATTACATCCCGTAACAAATATATCTAATACATTCTACATTTACCTCTCTGTACCTCTAGGTAGGTACGCTTCTAGAATTCTATCATTTATTCATGTAAGTAATATATATTTTCAAACACCGTCTTCTAACATCGACGCTTCTACAGCACTACGGAATAATAAAATTTGGACGACAATGGCGTCGGTTGATAATCGCGCTCCCGCTTGCACAAAGGTCCTTTGTGACAGCTTAACTTTTTAAATCATTTTTTAGGACCATGACCCGGAGCGTTAAGCCGGTTTAATTAAAATGAACAGTGTTAGTTCATAAAAATAATATTGTTAAAGGGGCGGGTCAATAATATAAGCGTTTCGTTATTTGCCAAATAATATTTGGTCCTTTGAACTGGTATTAGACGGGGGTTTTGTTGACACAGATAATGGCGCGCATTTCCGAGGGGAGGATTCGATATAATTTGATTTTTATTACTACTGGTTTTCTTACTGGCTTAACTTGGTTAGCTGTGCTGTAATTAAGATCAATTGTTATTTTTATATTTTTTGTTATTACATTTTAAAACTTACTGAAATTATATCGACGATGGAAAGGTAAAATCGCTAAAGCGCCATAATATCATATATGGCGCTTTACCGTTTTTACCTTAGTGATTTGTTTCATACTAAATACGAACAGAAACATGGATTTGATGGATTTGATTAGATTTAAAATTGCTAAAGGTCCCATAATATAATAATTATTATGGCGCTTTAGCGATTTCGCCTTTTCACCATCGATATAAAACCGACACCATTTCCGCGCGATTTCATCCACGAAGAATTGAAATTTGTGGTAAAGCTTCTTCATCGCTTTAATGGAGAATAACGCAAAAATCTGGCCAAGCAACCTCCAAAAATCCATTATCATCGGTAGGTATCAGTTCCTGAAGATATAAATCCTGTTTTATTTCAACCGTGGAAATTTCCGAAATTTCTGAAATTAGTTTTTTACTGTTGTAATCAAATCACCTACTTGTGTGCCAAATAAAGACTCCATAATATATATTTCAGAGTTACGTACGGAGATAAGATCACTCTGAATTCTGAATCGAACATATAAATCCCGCTTATTACCTATTTCAACAAATCCGTCCTTATTCCTTTCCTACATCATAAACGCAACTTTTATACAAAATTTCAGCATTCTACGGGCATGAGTTTGCGTTGGATGGTGATGAGTCAGTCAGTCAGTCAAACAGTCAGATTTTATTTGTATGTAGGCATAGATTGTTAGTAACTAACAAAAATACGAATTAATTTATGCTTAAGCTCTAGCCGATATAATTATATGTCGTCAAAAATTTTACGAAGCCTGTTGCGATGATTTGTAATTATTTAATTTAATTCCAATAAAATCTACAATTGTCAGTTCGTAAAAAATGGATTGATTTTGTCCGATCAAGTTTTTTTTTAATTGGCTGTTTACAATTTTCTGTGCTCAAACTCGGCGTCCTATTTTCATAACCTCAAAATCAGAGTCATCTGTCATTTAATAAATATGGCTGTGGAAAACAATAATTTATTCAACATTGTCTCTAATTATGACTACAATTAACTTATCTTCTTCGTAATTACAGCTAATGGAACGATAGCAACTTTGTATTAGGTTATATGGAGGTTATCTGACAGCCGTTACGACATAGGGACCCTAATAGCACAGGATCAAGTGTCACGTACTGAATAACATTTTTATTACTTTTAAACATAACATTTCTTAACATTTTTATTATTTGCTTTATTATCTTCAGTTTTTAACGTCAAGTTTTTTTTGTTAAACTATTTTTATACCTAGAAAAAAAGACTGTACCTACTAAACTAACTATATTTTCGATGAACACTTGGGAATTAAAACTATATCGTACGTAAAACACAGACTTAATTACATTATATGAAACATGGGTCACTCACGTATTAGCAGCCGAGGTATGCCTGACATGTTTCGAACTAATCCGTAGCCTTTTTTTACCGTTGGTTCAAACGGAAAGCCACCGTGAACCCTGAAAACGAACCATGGATCGGTTCGAAACATTCGGGCATATATCGACTACTAATACGCAAGTTACTCGTGTTCCTTATTTAAGTCACACTAAAGTAGGTAATAAAGAAAAATCCTAACCAAATACATTATTAAACGTAGGTAAACATAAACACAATTCATGCCTAAACTTACTTTGGTTTACCCCGAAGGGATGTCAACGTCAAAAGTGCCGTTAAAGTCATTCAAAACTATTTAAAACCTTAACAATCTCACCTAATCTCTAACTAAATGTAAAAGGGTTAACCAAAAAACGAAGAAAGCCAATTAACTTATTTCAAAAACCGCAAACCGAAACAAACAGCTTGTCACTTTGTTCCTTTTTAAAAATGGACCGTGGCATTCGTAATTCAAACGGTCCCGAAGGATTTATTTTTAATTTTATTTTTTAAACATGTGCCGGCCGCGGATAGCGGGGTTTATCTTAAATGCTGGTGTTTTAAGATAAGCTTCTTTTTTATGAAAAAGCGGTTTGTAACTCGTTAAAGGATTAATGGATGAACAGCCTGAGATAAACCTCGTTTATCTATTAATTGCTTTGGTTACAGCACTGTGATTTTAATGTTTGAACAAAATGTTAATAAAATCAATGCTGTGGGTTAATTATAAACCTTTACGATTTTTTCTCGTTTAAAAATGTGTGAAATCGGAAATCGAATTTATAGCAGGTGATTAAGACCTGTTTAGCAAAATTCGATATCTATTTGACAATGTTATGACCAGTTTTAATTTTATCTTGCTTTACAATATTTTTGAGTTGACAGTATCGTTTTATATGGCATTTTCCTTTGATTTTAAATAAAACTTTTATACTCAGTTTAACTTTTTTATTTACTCAAGAACCTGAAGTAGCTACAGCGCTATTTGTATAGTAGGTAAGTGATTACGAACGGACGGTCAAACAACTTCACCTATAAAAATATTTGAGTTTTAAAATAAGACTTCCTGTGACCGGACAAGGAATGGCTGCTTACTAATTTGATGGTTCTTTAAAAAAAAGCTTGAGAAAATGGTAGCTTAGTCTGTTAAAGTCTGGTGAGGATATTCATATTTAATTAGATATTTCAGGTAAACGAAATTAAACTTGAAACGTACGTAGTATGATATTTTTATTTTTTATCGTCGTTATTTGCAACAACCGCTGTTTTGAAATGTATCATCAAAATTGATGACAATCCCCTTCAAACGCATAGGTCAAATTTTTACGCATGTTCATCGTTTGGCATAATTCATCATTTCGCATAACTCTGTTTTCTCAGAAACCATTAATTATTCAGGAATTTTGAAATGGTTATCCTGTAGGACTCGATAAGTTAGGTTAGGTTTATTTTATAATAAGTCTGAATAATAAATGGTTTCTGAGAAAATAGAGTTATGCGAAATGATGAATTATGCCATGAAATGCGTAAAAATTATATGCGATCCAATATGGAACCATTTTTGACTAAAACGCGTTTAGGTATTAGGTGTTAGGACACAAAATACCAGTTATACGCAGAAAACACAGAATTTCCAGATCAAGTGTTTTATAATATTTATACTTATCTCTTAAATATTTGCTTTTAATGTCGATAAACTTCGTTAACATCGAACTATTTTACATGGCATCTGCTAATATGTTTATCATAATCGTTTTACCGGTCAAAAGGTTCTACGTCATACTTAAGGCGGTAATTATTTTTAATAATTTTATTCTTAAGCTATTTTTTTCATATAAATGAGTAGGTCACGTGTGATTTTAAAGCAAAAAGTTTTTTTTATGTTTTATTAGTTTTTTTTTCTTTTTTTATTTATTTCTGACCATGGGGGATGAGCCATGCAGTCGAAAATATTTAGTCACAACGTTAGTGTTTCCTCAAAACGTAAAAGTATTGCCAGTACCACTACCATGAGTTTACACTAGTTTACGTGACCGTACTCGCTAGCGACGGCGTAAATTATTTGTATGGAGAATTGTGCAGCGCCTCTAGCGGTCACTTACGGAAGTACAATTCTCCGTATAAATCATTTACGCCGTCTCTAGCGAGTACGGTCACTGTGAACTAGCGTAAACTCATGGTAGAGGTATAGTTTTTTGGACTGAATTACTACTGTAGCTGGAATTCGTTAAATTGACAACACCCTGCCAAAAAGAAAGAATTTAAAACATCCACATCTTTACGTTGTTAAAATCATCTCAAGCCAAATTTTTTGAGTTATATACACACGTAGGAAAATTGCCAACCAATTAAACCTATTGCCTACAGTTAATTTCGTTTCACGTAGGTCACCTAGTTAATAAAACAATTACCTAAGACGTTTGTCACTTTGACAGGATCGGACGTCGATTGGCTACAATTGGAGCGTGTTATGGCCACTTCTTGAACATCATGAAGATATTCTAGGTCAGCTTTTTCCCACCCTTGCATCTTTCAAATCCATACTAATATTATGTACTAGTCTGTCTGTCTATTGCCTCTTCACACTTAAACCGCTGAAATGATTTAGATGAAATTTGGTATGGAGATAGTTTGAGACCCTGGAAAGGACATAGGATAGTTTTACGAATTCTTCGCAAACAGAGTCGTAGGCTAAAACTAGTTCCAATAAATGTAAACATAACTTCCGTCGGTAGTACAAGAAAAAAACCGTAAAAACACAAAGGTACCCTTTCTAAATGGCTTTATGTGCACATTTTTGTTTCGTTTGTAACAAATGAAGAATTGTAAGTAAAATGTTTATACATAATTACGATTAAGATACCCAAGGTCTACCTACTGAGGGTAGACAGTGAATAATCAAATACAGGTGACAAGCCTAATTGTGGTAAGGTAAATCAAACCACGCATATTTTGGGCTCCGATATTTCCAGGACCAATACCAACCGACGGAATTGAATTAATTGACCTAAAAACGTATTTTTCTAGAGGTCTCATAAAATAGGACGTTTCAGCAATAACCGGAAAGATAGTCATTAGAAAGAAGTAGAAGTTCTTGCTCTTTCCGTATCAAAGACAAATTATTTTCTTGCAAAATAACCTCACAAAATGTCATTGTTACCATCAAAACAGAAATGGATTAAGTATCTAACTCTTCGCTGTAGAGATCCTTACAAGTTAATAAGACCAAAATGTAACAGATCACTCTTTAAAAATAACTGATATATAATGTCAATTAAAATTTTTAATCATTTACCGATTTATATTAAGGATATCTGTGACATACAAAGATTTAGGCGGACATTGTATTCATGGCTTATAGATAACAATTTTTACAATATGAAGGATTATTTTGATTATGACTGTTGTAAGTAACGTGCTATTTTGTATTATTATTATTATTATTAATTTAATTAATTATATATGTTTTTTATGATTTTTATGACATGACTGAATAGAGCTAATAATTATACAACAATTTTAATAATTATGTTTGAATGTTAATTTACTTCTTGAAATAGATTTAGATTAAGATGTATTTTTTGCATGCTATGTGACAGCTAAAAAATGTGTGATCATTATAAATGTATTTTAAGCTCTACCTATTGTTAACCACATTTAAAGCAAATAAAAAAAACTTACTTCCTTACTTACTAACCCATTTCATTTAAAACAATAACGCAATTTAGTTTCCTTTATTTTTAAAACGCTACCGGTTTCTTTTGTTTTTTTTTTGTTATCTTTATGAAACAACACTGGATTGCGTGATCACAGCCGATAAATAGAAGTAATATTTTGTAGGAAATTTGAATTTGGAATGAAACGTTTTATTGTTCTTTTTTTAATTTAGGGATTACCTACACACAACCCTTGTCATCCTCATTCCTCATTTTAAATTGGGATGCACCAAAAAAAATAACCTATAGTTTTTATATTTTTTTTGGAAAGAATAGAATATTTTAAGAAACCATTTTCATTGATTTTGAATTTGGTTGAGTATTTAATTTTTTATATTTTTTTTAAGAAATACGTTGGATGACGTCACAGTGAGAGAGCCACGTTCCATTGCCTAGAAAAATTCAAGTCGTACATAACATAATCTGTGGCACTACTGATTTGTCTTGTCACTGTCAATAATACAAGCACGGCTTAGGGTCCTAAATGAACCATGACAAAATAGTTTTATTTATTTCTCTTTTTAGCTTCGATTATTCGTGTTTGTTTAATGGTGTGATAGTAAATAGATATTTTTTTATAAAAATCTGATATTTAAATTCTTTTATATTTACTTGTAACGTAGTAATTTAATAATTAAATTTGTAAAATTACATTGGAAATACTCGTATACATTTCGGACTTTACGATAAATGACAACTGTTTAAATAAAGCCAGGTGCGCATCAAGTGATTAAAGTTCTGTCTTTGTCACTCTTTGCTATTATAAGCAGGACAGCAACATTTCAAACTGTCAATTTGCTTTAGAGTGTAGACCTGCTTTACATCTGCCTTTGTGACGATTCACTGCAGGGGTCAAATGAAGGTCATTACTTAAATTTTCTTTATTTAATTCAGTTTATCATATTTTTGGAATCTGATTTCTGAAAACGATTCACAAAGCCTATTTCTCCAAACGGTTTTCGATTTATTATACGTTGTCAAAAATTGGGACATCCCAATTGAAATTGCAGGTTTCAAGTTGTATTTAATTCATTACATTCTGATAGTAACCGCTCAATCGTATACCTATACCATCAGTCCATCACACACATCATAAGTAATCATAACATAACTAATGACTGTCATGTCATACGTGAACTGCCAAAATGACAAGTTCTAAATGGACGTACAGCAATTAACTTTTTCTAAATCAAGATGCAGGTGCTTTCGCTGACATTTAGAAGTAACAAGACAAGGCCCGGCAAATACTGACACCTGGCAATTATTGCTAGCATATTATTTACCAGACATTCGCACTGTCATCGATCATCCACTAATACCTCTCTTATTTAATTTTTTAGAGTTTATTTACTGAATAACGGCAAACTGAACTAGATACTGGCAAAACATAAACTGTCCTCTGATAGAGTTATGACTAAACTACTTAGGTAACTAACATTTATAGGTTTTCACGCAACTGTCATTCATTAGAGGTGTAAAAAGGTTTTTGCTACAACGTGTTTGATGTTAAAAAACTTCATGTAGTATCTACCTAAATAGGTTTCAACAATTACAGACATTCGCACTCTCATCGATCATCCACAATTTCTTTTTCTAAAATTTATCCTCTAGGCAAAATTATCCTGTGAAAGTCAGAGCCATAATTTAAAAAAAAACTACACAAACTGACATTTACGAGTTCTTCACACATCTAGGGTCATTAGGGGTGTAAAAAAAGTTTTTTCTATAACGTGTTTGACATTCAAAACTTTCATGTAAATAGGTTTTCACAGATGTATTAAGTATAATTAATATTGATGTGTGTTATTTTGTTTTTATTTGACTCTTCTTCGCATGGTGTAGGACAAAGCTAACAATTACACCTTTCACGATAGTCTCCTTTTAAAAAGTTCTATATATTTTAGTCTAATTAATTCTGTTTTTACGAATTGTTTCATATTACGAGTAGGTTAAGTATGCTCTACTTATTTATAGAAAAAAAAACTAAGTATAAGAAGAAGTTTGTGAAGACACAGGTTTGCGCGTTTACCGCAAAAAAGTCTGCGTTTGTCGCGTCACCTCTTTTCGAAGGCACTCCCCTTGCTACCACAGCCAGTATCGGAATCCTTGGTATTGACATCTCGAGTGAAGTCCAGTTCCGCGACCACTTGGAGAGTAAGGCTAAATTAGCCTCGAAGAAGCTCGGCGTGCTCAACAGATCGAGACGGTATTTCACTCCAGCCCACCGCCTTCAGCTTTATAAGGCGCAGGTTCGCCCACATATGGAATACTGCTCTCATCTGTGGGCGGGGGCTCCCCGGTACCAGCTTCTCCCTCTGGATCGCATACAACGGAGAGCGACTCGAATAGTCGGCTGCCAACGAACTTCTGATGGGCTTGATTCCTTGGCGCTGCGTAGAGATGTAGCTTCACTGTGCATCTTCTATCGCATGTACAACGGAGAGTGCTCCGAGGAGTTATTCGGGTTGATCCCTGCCGCATCCTTCCGCCACCGCCCTACGCGACAACACTTCCATCCTCACCATCTGGATGGTTGGTTGTCTTCTACTGTGCGTTTTTCCAGAAATTTCCTGCCTCGCACAGCAAAGCTCTGGAATGAGGTTCCTGCTGCGGTATTCCCGGACCGATATGACCTTCAAGCTTTCAAAAAAAGAGCGTACTCCTACCTAAAAGGCCGGCAACGCACTTGTGACTCTTTTGGTGTCGCAGGTGTCCATGGGCGACGGTAATCGTTTACCATCAGGCGATCCGTCTGCTCGTTTGCCCCCTATATCATAAAAAAATAAAAAAAAAAAAAAAAAAAAAAGTCAGTCCTCTAGCGGCGGTAGTTGCGGACGACACATAAGCACTTAAAGGTCTTGGATTTACCAAAACGCCTACTTTATTTCTATCAGATTTTTATTCTACAGGGTTATTTGTAATTCACTGACATCCTCATAACCCTGAATTCCTATCACTCAAACAAATGTTTTTTGTTTTACGACTTTTTTAAATGAAGCACTTTTTTTCCCATACAAATAGGTACACAGAGGATCGTAAAAATAAGTAAGAGGTAGTCTCAAATTTTCAAAACGTTATTACACCAAAAATATTAAGTTATGACAAAAGCCGTAAAACAAAATAACATTTGTTTAAGTGGTAGGAGTTTAGGGTTAAAAGGATGCTAGTATATCCCTGTATTTCCATTGCGCTTATCTCAAAATTATTCAATTTATGCTCTTTAACTCAGTTATCAGTTAGATATCTATCTACATCTCTTTCTCCACCAACCTTCCCTACATTTAAAGATCATCTTGCTTCATTTCACTATTACCTAACAAAATGTCTTCGATTAGGTACTATCTTACTCCTAGAACTTACCTCCAGGAAACCTATGCGGGAATATCCTTCCGTGTCTGTTGATGAGCCAAGGGTAGAGCTGATAGGACTCCCTAGGCACGGGGGCCGCGGGGTGCGGCGGGGGATGCGGGGGGAGCGGCCCCCCAAACCCTTGTTGCTGATGAGCCAATGCCGCTGCCAACGCCGCCCCTTGGAAATGCGCCAGGAACTGGTGGTGGTGACTCTGAGCTTCCAGATATGGTAGTCTTTTCAACTCAGGAGAAGGAAACACGGCTGGTAAAGCACTCGGCCGCAACAATGGTCGGGGCGAAGGACTCCGCGGTGAAGCTACAGGCGATGGCGAACCAGGGCTCGCCAGCGGAGGCGACGCATGCTTCGGCGGCCCACCCACTATACTGTCTATACTGAATCCGATTTTCGGCTTCGATGGCACCGCCATCACAGGGGTCGGTGCGAGAGGCATCATGCTTTCACGAGTCAATCACAACACTTAGCACTGTCACAGAGCACAATCCATGGTGACGCGCGATACGAACGCCGAGGAGGCGCGCGGCCGAATGACTAGCCGCCCGCGCCGGCCGCGGGAAAAAATAACGAACATGGATACCTGAGCGCTGATTGGCCCGCGTTTTCCAATGGGTGGCAACGGATCGTGGAACTGCATTTGAAATTTGAATGGGTGTGTTCCTATTGGTCGGCTGGGTTGGGGAGGTTGCGTTCGAATTTGGAATGCTTTCGCGGTGGGCGGTTGGAGTCGGGAGCTTGCGTGTAAGCCTGCCGGTTGAAAGCGGCAGTCGGTGCTTGGCCGGCGTCGGCAACAGATAGTCTACCGTCTTTGTCCGGGTTGCAATCAATTAAGCCTCGGATTGGGTCAGCCCAGACCCGCATTCGAAATACTCCTCAATTAACTCCAATAGTTTATTAACTTAACGTCGCGAGATATTTTCAGCGATTTCTCTGTTAGAAATTAATTTGCGACCCGGCCGCTCGACGGTTTCGGCATTTCTAATTATTTTTATCGTTATTATTGTTTGCCGTTTTCTCATAATGTTGAATTAAATTTTAATGAAAGTCGATAAGGTTTGAATTTCACGCAAATTTTACGCCATTATAAACTAAAGAGTGTTTTGTAAATAGTTTGATTTTTTAATTAAAATTGTTTTGCTTTGTAACTTGGCTGGATCACGATAGCAATCTTGTTTGGGAAACATGCGTTCGTGTAATAAACGTGTTTTAGATCAAATTATTACCAAGAATGGTGTGCGCTCAGTTCCATTAATATTTAAGTATATTAAGTAGGGGAGACCGGGTACAAAAGTAACAGCGGGTCGAAAGTAGCAAAGGCTCTGTAGTTTTATCCAATAGTCGAAACACCTCTTCGCTACAGTCATATGACAGTATATTCCACCCCTCTTACTTGCATCCAGCCGCGGTTGGTGCTCCGCGCTGCTACTTTGAGCTAGAGGACAAAACGTGATTTCACGAACTAAAAATAACTTTCTTGACTTTCATTCATGTTACGTTTTCATATTATTAAAAGAATGATATTTATATTAATATTTGTATAGTCATTCTTGATTAAATGGATTACACGGTGTTTGAGTTCGTTTGTGTCAATCACGTTCCACTTCAAGGCTAGCTTTAATTTTTTGACAACAATGTGGCAGGGTAATGAAAAGGGGATGAAAACTGTTTGTATCCGAAACAAACACTGTTACCAAATACTTAGTTTGAATAGAAAAAATAATTCTCACGCCAAAAAAACATGTCATTTCCTAGACTGACAATAAATGCTAACAAAATGTTATTTTTTTGATTATTTTCATAAAAAAATACTTTTTCAATATTTTCATATACTTATAAAGTGCCAACATTTTTTTTTTGCTCATTCAATGTTTTCTGATACATAACTTATTAATTTAATACTTCATCTCATATTTAAAAATACTTCTTTATCCTGTTACTTTCGGCAACGTATCGGGGTCGAAAGTAACAACAGGCGATTTTTTTTTAAGTCCCTGTTTTTCACACAAAATAAGTAATAATTAGGTAAATAAAGACATCAATTTGAAGAGCATGAACGAAATTTATAGATAGCTATATTAATTTCATCAAAAATATTACGCTTAACCAGATAATGAGGTAAAAGTGCAAAATGTTAGTTTTGTCCCCGGTCTCCCCTACTTATCTATACCTACTTTCTTATAAGAAATTATTGCTTAGGAGTTTTCAGAAAAGAATGTACCCGTTTTCCTTAATTATCCTTAATTTTTCCATACAAAATTTTATTAGTCAGTTTTGTGACGGTCCATACAACATGTATGGTTAACTGCGTCACAAAACTGACAATTAAAAGACGGACACTTTTTTATTGCCTAAATCGATAGTGCTTGTGATTCTGAGTAGACATAACCCAAAATTTGTTAGGTTTTTAAAAAAGTACAGGGTACACTTTTTTCTGAAAATGCCCTTAAAAACACTTTTGAAAAACTTATTGATTGCTATAGAAAAAGATTCTTAGAATGAGAAATTATTTATTTATAAGAACTTACTAATTTATTTACAAAAACAAGCAACAAAATAAAATCTTAGCTAAACACCAAAAACTTGAAAAAGGCCCCCGTGCCATGGTGCCCAACTGGCTAGCACCATTCTCTTGTTGAAAAGCGATGGCAAACCGTTGTGAGAGTGACGAGTAGCTGACTACCGTTTGGTCTGTGAACAAAATTATTTAAGGGATACCTATATCTTAAGGGATACCTATATCTTAAGGGATACCTATATCTTAAGGGATACCTATACCTATATCTTAAGGGACCCAAGAGCTGGCGCGTAGTTATCCCAGCGGATCACCTTTGCGATCCAAAAACCTAATGCCACTAGTACCTATCACGGGGACCCTGCCGCAGGCAGACCTTTTAGACGGGGTTTTCTGTTTAAAATTTCATTTAAACACATATTTTTCTGGATCTAATCGATGGCTTCTTTCCCATTAGGTAGGTAAATTTTTTATCCAAATTATATTCATATTCCTTTATTATGCATTACCACAGATTACTATACAATTTATAATTAAATAAATAAATAAATTAATTATTTATTTAAATGTAAAAATTAAATTAAAATTATATCATCATTATTATTATCATTATATTCAGACATGTCATAAAAGGCATTTTTAGTCAGCCATTTTTTTTAATTCGTTGAAGAATGTCATATCGCTCTGAATATTTTTGATACTGTCGGGTAGTTTATTATAGATACCTGGCCCCGCAATATCCACCGTTTTCTTGGATTTCGCAAGTCGACAACATGCTGAGTCCAACATATTTTTGTTTCTTTGCATAATACTACTTTGAATTATTCTTTCATATGCCCTTTTGCACGCATGCTCCATTTTTGGCTGCATCTTCACTTAAGTACCTGCCATCAAACGTGATCGTGATCAAACGCAACACTATAAAAATTAAAAAAAAAAAAACAAAAAGGGTTTTAAAAATAAATCATATATGGGTCGTAGGCAGGCATCGTACATAATCGGTTATAACGACTAAATGTAAGATTTGATACGCAAGAATTAATTTTACAAGCTTATTCTGTTATGTATGTAGGTACCAATGTTGTTTCTGGACTCAATTTCAAATCGATTTCAACGCTTCTAGTGCCTATACAGTCGCACAGCCCTCACCCGCAGTTTCACCTGCGATATTATGGGATCTGGCATTCCCCTATCCCTTGGAATCCCCCAAAAATAAGGCATGTTCTTCGTTTACATTCTATAAAGACCCACGCAAAATCCCATGGCTCTAGAATCGGCAGTTGAGATATCGGGATTATGCGTAAAACTCGATCCATTGGGAATATCGACGGTCATAAGTAGGTATACCTAGATATTTTTCTGGCACGAACGATCCAAAGCTAGTGATTTCCTTTTGATACTTATTATTATTATTTATTTAAAATTGGGCTTCTATCCTATTTAAGGACAATTTCGCCAGTGTCAAAGTAAGCTCTCTTTGGGAGCGACGTTGTACGGTGATTGTAGTCTCTGCAACTTGATAGTAAAATTCCAGAAACCACGTGGAGACAACTTACGCATTAAAAAATGTCACACACGAGAGCAATATAGAATTTTGTGATCACTGTTAATTAAAGTTAATCGCCGCATAAAACAGTATCAAAATTATACTTCAACTAGCCAAAGAAACAGAAATACCAAAATTAGATACTGTCTACATCCGCCTTGTTCGAATGCTACAAATCGAATCCCTTTTGATACTTAATTTATCGACATCTTAAAAGTGACATTAATATAGGTATCTAATATACGACATATTTGAAAACACTAACCTCGCGTCGATCGTGAAAGGAAAATAAAATATCTAGGTATAGGTTATAGCCATAAGTAATTTTTGACCTTAAAGATTAAGTGGTATAATTTATTTTTACTTAATTTGTACCTATAGATTCAGTTACACTATTGTTTTAGGCTAAGATCCTGTAAAGATAGTTGTAAGTGTGGTTAAATAAATAAATAAATAAATAAATAAGAAGACCATAGAAATTTTATTGTGACTGTTTTAAACTTTCGTGATTTTTCACTCATAATTAGTATACTAGACGGACGGGATTTATCACGCAAATAATATTTACCTCGACACACCACACATTACAGCAACTCAACCACCACCACCACGACCACGGCTGCTGCAATGTGGCCGAAACCTCAAAGTAAATATTGTTTGCGTGATAAGTCCCATTTAGTATAGGCACAGATTACTTAATAGTTACTTCGTAACAGATACTGCATCCCGTACAAAATCTTGGTACTTACCGCGATTGTAGCCACACTCCGTCTCCTTAAGAATGTGTGCGTGCCGACAGTGACAAGGGCTGGCAGTTTGGATTAAATTTTTTTTCTCTACATGTTGTTTTACCATTTTGTCAGGATAATTGCTATATATTATATCCATGCAAACTTTCTAGCACTAATATTCCCTAAGCTAAGCCACGGACGGACAAAGGGACAGACGGTCATGGCGAAACTATAAAGGTTCCGTTTTTGCCATTTTAGCTCTGGAATCCTAACAAAAAAGGATATTTATTGTAATGCGCAGAACACATTGCCATGCTCACAGTACCCTAACGTTATACTAGATACGACGGTCAACTTTTGAACTTCGCATCGTGCCATCCCGCTCACGCTTATAGCTTTTTATAAAAGAGTAAGAGGGACAGCACGATACGAACTTCCAAATTGTTATATTAGCTATTAATTCTAGCATAGTCATATTAAAGTTTGCCCCTATTTCACCATTTTCACTTATAAAAGTCCAGGCGGCATATTTTTTCCGTGGAACACGAATGAACGCGCGTCGGCGCGCGCTTGTGACAACCTACTGAAATTTCGATCGTAGCAGATCGTCCTCGCGGTAGGTAAATATCGCGCGTAAGTACATGGCATGCATGAGGCCTGGTATAGGTAGGTAATATTCATAGAATTTTTGTCATGAAATGTATAGAGAAAGAATTAAATCAAAGTAGACCACGGCTGCTGCATTGCACTTAGCCGAAACGTAGAATTAAATATTGTTTGCGTGATAAGTCCCATTTAGTGTAGGTAGGTAATATTCATAGAAATTTTGTCATGAAAATAAATAGAATTAACCTTTCGTATGCCGGAAGTGAAAAAAGTCGTGCATTCTAGTCTCAACAGTTTCATATAAATCCAATGATACAGATTTTTAAAAAAATACAAAAAGAATGTCTTAAATTGGGTACGGATCCGGCACACGGCATACGAAAGGTAAAACCAAATCGTTTTGATACCAAATTAGTCTCCCATTTTACTCCTCGTCCTTTGAAAACACATTGCGACCCACAATGATCTCTTCTTTACTCCTCCTACGCACTTATTCTCGGTACTCCAGACCGCTCTCTGTCTGCGCGCGCTCTTAGCCCCAATTTTGTTCCTCGCTTAATGCATTGTAAAATGTTGTATGATATACGTGTCGAAAGTAGGAAATTCCCAACTCATGTCTACTAAACCAAACTCGCTTCGCTCGTTTGTTTAGATCTCCGCCATTCGTTGGGAATAGCCTACTTTCCGCACTTGTATCATAAATAACTATTTTAGGGCTGAATGCCATGATGCCATAGGCCTATGAACGTCATGACGCTGTGTCACATGAAACAATAGACCATCGCTTTCTCGGCCTAGGCCTGCAATTCTGTATGAATTTTCATTACATAGCACTCGTCTAACCGCGCCCGCAACGTGATACGTCCCGGCCTATTACATATTTGGAACGTAATGTTAACATTTCATTGCATCTTTGAGAAAAAACTTTAGGCATGTCCACAGGAGAGACGGGAATAAAAAATGTCCCTTATAATATAAGGATATGCACAGCGTGAGAAAACACGGTAGGTGCTTTACCATTCAAAACGGTACGTAATGCAATAACTGAAGCTCGAAAGTGCTAACAAACCCGCAGATTACTACCCGAGGTGCGTCTTAAACCTACAAGATTTAACCGATAGGATCGGCATTATCGAGTCGTGACCGTATTTGCATGCCTGAACAGAGCCCTCTTATTACCAACCCGTTTGTGTTGTAGCACCGAATAATTATGGCTAGCTTTATCACTTCAAATGGAGGTGAAAAGTGGTCTGATTGCTGGGCGAGGAGTTGAAAACTTTACGAAATAGGTCGAGGGTTGAGAAGGGCTCTACGAAATTCGAAATTCGTATCGTACCATCCCTTTCTGTCATCTGTGTAATATGATTAGCGTGAAAGGGACGGCAGGATGCGAAGTTCGAAAATTGAATTTTGTAGTAGGCTTTGTTGTTGTAGCGACAGATATAATGCCTCAATGTCACGCTATTATAAGAGCGAGAGACAAAGAGCAAGAGAGATAGAAAGAGGCATTTATTTACACATAATCTATACACAGCAAAAAATACATTCGGAGGAAAAGATACAGTCGGGAAAACTGAATTACGTAAGGTAAACGTTCCTGTGCTCGACACTGACCCAATACATGGCACCTTCAATCTTATGTCATAGTAAGAGAGGTGACAGATGGGTGTCATCTACTGCGCGTTGAGGTGTCGGGCATTGGTATGTTTACCTTACCAGAGTAGAGCCTTTTCACAATAAATTTCAAGATAATCTCTTTGGCAGATGTATGGAATGTCAGATTCTTTGACTATTTGTACAAATCTAATCGAATCTAATATATAAAAATCTTGTGTCACGGTGTTTGTTATCGAACTCCTCCGAAACGGCTCGACCGATCTTTATGAAACTTTTTTTCTCCATAGGTACTCGGTAGGTCTGAGAATAGGTCGTAGGCTATTTTTTATACACCTATTCTTCGCGGACAGAGTCGCGGGCAACAGCTAGTCTAATTATATAAAAATCTCGTGTTACGGTGTTTGTTATCGAACTCCTCCGAAACGGCTTGACCAAATTTTTACCAATTTTCTTCTCTATATTTAGTAAGTCTGAGAATATGTCGAAGGCTATTATTATACCCCTATTCTTCGCGGACGGAGTCGCGGGCAATAGCTAGTAAAAATATACAATCGTAACCCTTACCTTGCAGTCAGGTAAATGGGTCATACATAATTTGTGGTTCCCGTTGTTTGCGTCATGGACATGGCAAATAAAAAGATCCATAGCCAATTTTGTCAAGTATACATCTGCGTGTGGGACGCCTGGCCAACTCTCGGCCAATTTAAAGAAATCTTAAGTTTGCTGACTCGACGCTAATTTAATGTCCACATGAGAGACAACTTTGGTTTCTTACAGTGTGTATGAACCCTGTATCAAAATCTGCCATTTCTACAAAAATGTATCCACGAAAGTATTTCCGAACAATCGCTTCAAATGTCTCTTATATACAGAGCTCAGTACCTCTACCATGAGTTTACACTAGCTTACGTGACCGTACTCGCTAGCGACGGCGTAAATGATTTGTATGGAGAATTGTACTTCCGTAAGTGACCACTAGAGGCGCTCTAAAATTCTCCATACAAATAATTTACGCCGTCGCTAGCGAGTACGGTCACGTAAACTAGTGTAAACTCATGGTAGAGGTACCGAATTAAAAGGTTCGTCACTTTTCGACTCTATTGTCAACGAGTTAAGGTCGAAAAGTAACGAACCTTTTCATTCCGCTACTATTCAGGTCGGAATTTTCACGGCAAAACAAAAGACATTCGCAATCAGACAAGTCTTAGAAACATTTTTTTATCGATATGGATAGTTGTGTAAAAGAAGAAAAAAGGTCCATCAAATAAAAAAAATCATACAAATTCTAACGTGAGGTTTGTATAAAATTATACAGGGTTATTTGTAATTCACTAGCATCCTTTTAACCCTAAACTCCTACCACTTAAACAAATGTTTTTTGTTTTACGGCTTTTGTCATAACTTAATATTTTTGGTGTAATAACGTTTTGAAAATTTGAGACTACCTCTTATTTTTACTCTCTGTGTAGGTATTTGTATGGGAAAAAAGGGCTTCATTTTAAAAAGTCGTAAAACAAAAAACATTTGCTTGAGTGATAGGAATTCAGGGTTAAGAGGATGTCAGTGACTTACAAATAACCCTGTAGAGACAGATGCATTTTGTTTTTAGAAATCCACGTCAGTATACATACACAGTAGCACTATGACATTTTATTTGGTTTGTGATAGTGATAGGAGTAGATACTTAATCATTATTCATTAATTTCTCAACATTCTCTGGGAATACACTGTTTCGTTCATACAGCCAGTAGGTGTTGCCCGCGATTCCATCTGCTAAAAATAGGGGTATAAAATTAGCCTACGACCTATTCTCAGAACCTACCGAATACAAAAAAAAGTTTCATAAAAATCGGTCTAGCCGTTTCGGAGGAGTTCCATAACAAACACCGTGACACGAGATTTTTATATATTAGAAAGTGATTATTTTCAATGAGGTGGTACCACGACTTTTGCATAGGTAGGTAATTTAAATGAACTGTCAGGAATGATTATAAAACAATTTATGTATGTATAGGCATATTTTAGTAATAAGTAGGTACTCGATATCGGTTAAGATACGTTTCTGAAACTAGTTTGATCGCGACAGTTTTTTGTATTGCTGTGTCCGACCTCTGCTTATGTATTAAGATTTCTGTGGCTGATCTGCTCCAAATGGTCACCACAGATGTACAAAAACCCTACGTTTTAAAGACAAAATATTAAACTGTCTGTACCTAAAAGGTATGGATAAAAATTAGCATACGAATTGCTACATTTATTGATTCTCGAAACCATGCGACACATTTGAAATCAAAACACGTTCTTATGTGAGGAATCGTATTTATGTAAAGTTATGTACAGTTTTACATGACAATTTATGTAGTAATGTAACGTTCATATTTTAATGCCGCGAACACAATAGTCAATGTTAAAGTAATAATTTGTAACCTCTTTACGTAGAGCTTAAATATCTATGGTCTAAGAAGAAGAAGACTAGACGTCGTTACATTTGATTTGTCATGAATGTCTTTTGTGTTGTTGTGTATGATGACTGTAATAAATATGAATCCACGGTAATCCATCGCATATTATTTAACATGGTAGCAGAGCGTGGTTGAGAAAATAAAATGGACTGAAGATTGTATATGGTGTAATAAATAGTTTGAAGAAATAAGGTGAGATTAGATTGTTTTGAAGAATGGCGAACGTAAGAGAAGATTGTTCTATACAGATATTCGATGGAAATAATTACGAGAAATGGAAATTTAGACTGAAATTAATAATGGAATTGAAGGGATGTTATGAGGCAATGGCAAATGAGATAAGGCCGGAAAATATAAAGGAAAATGACTGGATAAAAATGGATTTAAAGGCCAAAAATTTGATTGTCACCAGTGTCACGGACAGTCAGCTAGAAATAATTATATCGGAAAAGACTGCGTGGAATATGATTAAAAAATTTGACGCAATATATCAAGTACAGTCAACAGCAAATAAGTTACTGTGTAAGCGGAAGTTACTGAAATTGAAAATGGCGGAATGTGACAACCCGGTAGATTTTTTGAATTTATTTGAGAAGAATATTAACGAATTGAAGAATGCCGGAGAAGAAATGACTGAAGATGATAAATTAAATCATTTATTGTTATGTTTACCAGAAAGTTACACACATATAGTGGATATTGTTGATGCATTACCAGCGAAAGATAAGTCAGTTGACTATGTGAAGTCGAAGCTATTATTGAATTACAAGAAAAAGGAAGAGAATGAGCCTAAAGGAATTGAAACTTTTAATATTCAGAAGAGAATGTCACAAGTGAGAATAAGGAAATGTTATGGCTGTAACGAGGCAGGCCATTACCAAAGAGATTGCCCAAAAAACGAAGCAAAAGATCGAAACTTACCAAGATGGCGAGGAAATTATAATTTTAGAGGAAATAGCAACATGAGAGGAATAAACAACTGGAGAGGACAAAATTATAGAGGCACCAGAGGAAATTCGAGAATGATGTCAAGAGGTAGAGGTAATTTTTCAGGTACAGCACGAGGTATGATGCGAGAATGTTATTATAATCCAACCCAGGATGATACGAGTGGAGATAATTCTTTTAATGTCGAAGTGATGACTTCAGCGAGAGATCCGGTGAGTGAAGATTATTCTAATAAAGACGATTTAACATGGTTATTAGATAGTGGATGTTCTGACCATATTATAAATAGTGATGAATATTTTATAGAATATAATACTTTAGATAACCCAATTGATATTAAAGTAGGAGATGGTTTTTCTTTAAAAGCAAATAAGGTAGGAAATGTGTTAATGTATTTTTATGTGAACGGAAAATGGCTTAGAACAATTATTAGGAACGTATATTATGTACCAAGCATGAAACGAAACTTATTGAGTGTATCTTCAATTACGAGTTATAATAGTTATGTAGTTTTTGATAATGATGGAGCTAAGATTTTTAATGGGTCTAGTAATAATGTATTAGCCATCGCTGAGAGGAAAAATAAGTTGTTTGTATTGAATGGGAAAGTAGGTAAAAGATTTGTAAAATCATACACAATAAATAAGAATATGAGTGAAAAAGAAAAGTGGCATCGAATTCTTGGGCATACAAATTTTATAAATTTAGATAAAATGTGCAAACAAAAGTTATTAAAAGGTTTACCAGAAAGAATTGAAAATGATTACGTGCAGTGTGAGATTTGTTTAGTGAATAAAATGCATAATTTACCTTTTGAAAATAATAGACGGCGTGCAAAAGATATATTAGAGATAGTGCATACAGACGTAAACGGTCCATTGAATCCTACAAGTGTTGCAGGTGAACGTTATTTTGTATCTTTTATTGATGATTTTAGTAGAATAGCAAAAGTGTATTGCATTAAAAATAAAAGTGAAGTGTTTGATTGTTTTGAAGCTTATATGAATTTAGTTGAACATATGACTGGGAAGAGAATAAAGGAACTACGTTGTGATAGTGGAAAAGAATATATAAATAAATTTGTGGAGACTGCAGTGTACATAGGAAATATATTGTTAACAAATACAGTAATAAAAATAACGCCTTATGAGATATTTACTGGGAAAAAGCCTGATGTATCGAAAATGAGAATAATAGGAAGTAAGGTTGTTGTGAGAATTCCAGAAGCAAAAAGAACGTCGAAACTGAATCCAAAAGGAGTTAAAGGTATTTTAGTAGGATACACAGATACGGGATATAAAATACTAGTTGATAATAAAATTAATGAAACAAGACATGTAATATTTATAGATGAGACTGCAAGAGTGATTGAAAATAATGAAGATGAAAGTGAAGACGAAAATAATGAAGTATTTGAAGATGCTGTCGAGGACACGGAAGAACGATTAGAACCAGAAGAAGTTAGAGAAGTGATTGAACATGGCAGACCACAGAGGACAAGAAAAATGAAAGAAAAATATAAAGATTTTGTAGTTTATACAAATACTTGTTATACGAATGTTTATACGAATGTACCAGAAGCTAATGAAGAAGCAATTAACGAAATATATAAAAGAAGAGTAGTTGCTAGAGGTAGAATGAAGAAAAAGAAGAAAATGAAGGAATATGGTGATTACTTACTTAAAAGTTTTGAGTTGTGAAAGTTCTGATTGTTTTGTTTGGGGAGGTGTTGTAAATAAGAAGAGTTTCAAGTTATTTTATTTAAAAATAATATAGGAAGATGTTAGAGGTATAGCTAGAAATGAAAAGTATACCAAGAATTTGAAACACATTGAACATAAGTTACTATTTTGTGAATGATTATGAAAAGAAGGTTTAATTAATGTGCAGAAAATATCGACTGATGATCAGATAGCTGATCTGGGAGATATTTGTAAATATAGGTTTTTAGGTTTAGATTAAGGCTGGCATAGTCGCACAGTTGAACTAAAGCCACGAAAAAAAAATAGAAAAAAAAAGGTTTAGATTAAGTTAATTTAAGTTTTTTTATCTTTGTCTTTGAAAATATGTTTCTATAAATAAATCACAAGGTAGGTAGGGTAGGGACACGCACAAGGTAGGGTTCCGTAGCCATTACAAAAAAATCAAGTAATATTTTTCTAAGGATTTCGTATGTGTACGGAATCATCCAAGTTGAGGTATGTTTTATACCTTAGGCTACTATTTACTCTTAAACTACAAATAATTTCCAAGCAATCTTAGCCGCTATAACTTTTCTAGTAAATTTGATATATTTACTACCATTCTGAATTTTTTCAAATTTTTCCACCTAACAGTTTAGATTTTAGAGGGGGGGGGGGACGCTCGATTTTAATGAAAATTTTCACTTTAAAGTTGAATATTTCGCAAACAGATCACTGAATAGAAAAATCATGTTAGCAACTCCGCAATGGTTTTAAAAGACCTATCCAACGATATCCCACACTATAGGATAAATCGAGGAAAAAAAAATCACCCCCCCTTTACGTCTATGGGAGGTACCCTAAAAAAATTTTTATTTTTATTTTTTATTTTATTACTTTGTTGGCGTGACTGCTATGTATATTCATGCCAAATTATAGCTTTCTAGTACTAACGATCTCTGAGCTTAGCCGCGGACAGACAGACAGACAGACAGACAGACAGACAGACGGACAGACATGGCGAAACTATAAGGGTTCCTAGTTGACTACGGAACCCTAAAAAAATATTAGAAACGTGAAAGTTTGTATAGATGGATGGATGGATGGATCTTGTGCATGTTTTTTTACTCTTTCATGCTTAAACGGTTTGATGAATTCTGATGAAAGGCACAAAAATAGTATTCATCGCAAACAGCGAAATCCCGATCTTCCCTACAGCTAGTATTAAATAAAGATCAATAATCTAATATATAAAAAATCTGGAACTCCTCCGAAACGGCTAAACCGATTTTTATGAAACTTTTTATCTGTATTTGGTAGGTCTGAGAATAGGTCGTGCTATTTTATACCCCTATTCTTCGCGGACGGAGTCGCGGGCAACAGCTAGTCTAATATTTATAAAAGTCTCGTGTCACGGTGTTTGATATCGATCTCCTCCGAAACGACTTGACTGATTTTCATCAATTTTTTTCTCTATATTTGGTAGGTCTGAGAATAGGTCGTAGGCTATTTTTCATGCCCCTATTATTCTTCGCAGACGGAGTCGCGGGCAACAGCTAGTAATTATAATAAAACGTTTATTTAGAAATTAATGATAAGTACATAAATTACTGCTTACATGGTATTGAGACATTTGGTGCTTACAGTGCAGGTATAGGCAAGTAAGCGTCGTCTGACCCTCTTACTAGTGACAAACTGTATTTTAATTAAAAAAAAAACCTTTACCTTCCATAGTTATAAAAAGTAACTAATCTGGCGCAACTCTTTCTAAGTAAGGAACAGACGTAAGTTATTTTTAAATCTGTAAGTGTATTAATGGCGTATACAATCAACTTTTTTGCTGGTAGCAGTCATGAAACAAGAACTTAATACGCTAGCAGTGACCCGCGACTTCGTTCGCGGTTTACGCCACCCCCGGAGTAGTAATGAACTCAAAAACATACATTACGGACAAAACAGCAGGGAATTAATAGCTCTAGTGCTGGGAGAATATCGATATCGATGATTCAGTCGACTTTCCCGACAAGCTTTTACAATACGTTTACTTTTAGTTTACCACTGACAGATTGCCTGCCTTCATTTCATTTCCAACTTTAACACCATACAAATAAAGTAGCTATTACAAAATCTGCAAACGTGGGTAACAGTATTCTAAAATTGGCTTTATTTGTAGGTCGTTAAAGTTGAATATGAAATGTAGGCAAACCATCTGTCAGTGGTAAACTTTATGTAATTTTACTGTAATAACCTTCAATTCGTATGTATAAGCAGTCTTCGTATAGGTAGCCGTTGTGGCTTAGTGGTTTTACCTATGGCCTCTCAAGCAGAGGGTCGTGGATTCGAGCCAGGGCACGCCTCTGAAAATTTCATTTGAAATTTATCATGAGCTTCAGCAGCAACCGCCTTGGCGTGTGCTCCAAGATTCAGGGCTACTGATTATCCCGAAACAAGTCGAGCTAAACTCGATGTTAGACGTGAGTTATCCGTATTTTTTCACTGTGAGTAAGTCTCACGGTAGTTTCGTGTTCAAAATCATCTTCGCTTGTCTTTATTCCACCATTTCAATGCATTTTCCTCTGACACTAGGAAAGCAAAAGTAGACAAATAACTCAATCGCCATCATTTTTTTTTTACGAAATAGGATGGTAAACGAGCAGGTCGGTCTCCGGAAGGTATAGTCGACCAAGAAATTCCTTTACCACCCTAAGTTTAATGTCAGTTATGTTGTACGGCTTAAGGCTGATTTTTCAATCCCCAGATAAAAGTATCCGTCAGTTAAAACTATCGCTTTTCTTTTCTCAAGTCATAAGAGAAAAAAGGACAGAGCTAACATTTATCCGTCAAATGCTTTTATCTAGGGATTGAAAAATCGGCCCTTAAAACGTCAAAGGCTATTTTACAAGCTTTTATTTAGTTTCACCTGTCCCGATGTCTGTCTGTAATTAAGGGACTGTTTCACCACCCATTGATTAATTTTAACTGACGGATAAATGTGATGCTGTCTCCGTCTATTCTAACAAAACAAACAGAGACGGCATCACATTTATCCGTCAAATAAATTTTATCAATGGATAGAGAAACAGGGGGTAAATCTTGCAAGTTAAATTTGACCCACTTCCCGATTTCCGATTCAGCTGAAATTTTGCATGTATCAAAATTCAGGTGTCAATGCAATATTATTTTGACATGGAGCTGATCTGATGATGGAGCTTGAAGGTGGCCACAGGAACTCTGTAATAAAACGACACAACCCTGTCGAGTTTGTGCTCGTTTGATTTGTCTTGACGAGTACCTACTTTGATCCTAGATGGTAACAATGAGCAAAAAGTAATCAGCTTTATTGTTTTTCTTCTGATGTAGACCTGCCATAAAAAAATGGTCAAGCACTTACTTGGCCGACTAAGTCGACAAAGTGAGCACCCAAGGCCATCTGCAGCACCAAAGCATTGCAGATGCGTTGCGAGCCTACATGGCTAAGATAGAGTGATGTGTGATTTATTATTTCCCTTTTTTTCGGTAGGTAAAGCTATTAATAAATTTATCGCCAATTCCATCGACACTATCGCCCCTCACTAGCGGAATCAATCATAAAAGTGTCGCGAAACAATGGCTGCGGGTGGGCGACGCGGGCGGTCCGATTCCGGGCTAATTAATTAACTATCGATATGGGTATCGATATTCACGTCACTATAATTATTAAGGGGCCCGCAGATTGAGGTTGCTCCTTCATAAGGCAAGGGACTCGTGCGTTCTGATTTACGTTTAATTAATTAAATTTTAATATTGAATTGGGCTATTTAAGTCTGTATAATTGGCACATTAAAGCGTGGCCATTGTGGAACGATGGCACACTTAATGTTATAATGATTTTCCTTCTCGAGCACTATGAATCTGATGTCATAGCCTGATGCCATATTGTCTAACGCGGGGGCACTTGCTGTCGCATTCACTAAGCTATTTCTTTCTGTCAAACGGTATAAGATGGTGACAGAAAGAGATGAAGCGATAGCAACCGCCCGCGTGTTAGACAACACGGCATCTTTATTTTGAAAACGTGCAAAAGATGTTTAATAAAACTGACCCAACCATCTACGAACTGAAACTGACCTTTCAATCAATTTCGAAACACTGGTGGTATACGCAGAGAACAGTTGACGTCATACAATGCTACCATATTTTTCGCAACAATTTGTCTGCTACTATTTAGAATGAAGCGTAGCGTGGTCGAACCGTAATTATAGACAAATAACAGCAACTCCAACTCGCAACCCGCTAAATAACCTTTTAAACTATTTAAAAAAACGCGGTCAAATGCCTTATCTCCGACACTAGGGGCGCAGACATCATTAACCTTTGTCCGCCGTAATTACTGGCAACACCACGCGAGGCACAATGGCATCGCGGCTCGTGCCGAGAAAGATTAGAAAAAAAATTAGCATAGACAAAAGTAGTGATGGAAGTGTTAATTAAGACGTTCTCTTTAAAATTGTTCTAGGGATTTCAAGTAAAATTTATTTTCAAAACAGACCGATCAAATAATAAGTATACTAGAAATCGGTAAAATCCCAAGCACTTGTCTTTATCTGATTTATGTCCAGTCCTCTATTCCCACTAGTTCAGTTCATCAGTTGATACTGAACTACCGAGAAAAAAAATAGGTATCTCACTAGTTTAGTCAACTGTACCTCTGCCATGAGTTTACACTAGTTTACGTGAGCGTACTCGTTAGCGACGGCGTAAATTATTTGTATGGAGAATTGTACAGCGCCTCTAACGGTCACTTACGGAAGTACAATTCTCCATACAAATCATTTACGCCGTCGCTAGCGAGTAGGGTCACTGTAAACTAGTGTAAACTCATGGTAGAGGTACTGAACTGGACAACTGAACTAGTGCAAATAGAGGGCCACAATTATGCGTATACCAGTGATTGATTAGAACCGTGTAGATATCATTTTGATTTTAAAACTTACCTCAATAAAACAGTTAACACACTGAAACAGGTTTGCATAATGAACCTAAGCCCTTGAAAAAGATAAATTGAATTTAACGATACTTAGGTACTAACGTAATTTTACCGCAGTTTAATTTGCAATATGGTATAACGCAAGTTACACCTGTTACGTCTACATAGGTAATAGATTTACTTAAGTAGTTGGTTTAAAGTTAAAATTTCACGTAGGCTCGTATTAAACATACATTAAAAGACCCACACATTAATTTACAGGTAAATATCCCGATGATAACGAACACTCGTTAAAAATGGAGACCGCGGGCGATACATAAATAACTAACATCCCTTGACATGTTCCTGTTTGTTAACTTCGAGCTCCAAACCCACAATTACAGTTGGAAAAATAAACATACAAAATGCCAGGGCACGAGGTCTAACTCCATTTTTAATTAGTTATAACTAAGACGTAACTCAACGCTGAAAGTACGTATTTAGTGAACTTATCTTGAAACCATAGACATTGATGTATTGCCGGGTGAAACGGAACGCATTTGTTTTTTTAGCCGCTGGCTCCTCGGCCGTTCAGCCAAACCTTGTAATTACGTGTTTATAAAAAGTTTAGCTAATTAATTGCGTTGCATTGTGCCTTGGTGTGTGTAAATTGATATTTATTGTTGACATACGGTGCCGTGAGCGGCGCTCGTATTTAATTGTAGTTAATTTTTATTCATTGCGTTTTTAAGTTTCATATAGCGTGATTTAGTCATTCGGATTTTGTTGTAATTAACATTGCTGGCTAATTATCAGCTTTTGTATGTTTCTGCGCTACTATAAGCAGCACGGAACAAGTATACTTACCAGTAGAATTTGCAATTAGCGTAGGTACTTACCTACTTAACTTACCCCAGTAAAGAACATTAAAAATAAAAGTACCTACATAATTCATTTTTTTTTTATTTCATTACTTTAAATCATGAAATAGCGCTTGTTTGCACCGAAACTATAGTTATGTAATTTATTTTTTACTAGCTTTTTCCCGCGACTCCGTCCGCGTGTAATTAGTAATTTGGGCAGCTTATTTTTTTACCAAATTTGCTTTTTCATCAATTATGGCTCTCCTTAGTTCCTCGATATAAAAAAAATTACCCCCCCCAAACCCTCCTCACCCCCCCCTCCCAACCCCACCCCCCACCAAACCCCTCGCACACCCGCGTTCACATTCACCACCGTACTCCCAAGTCAAGCGTGCCTATAGAAGTTTTACTTCAAAAACCCCTGATTTTGAAACATTCTTCCGCTCCGCTCCGCTCCTATTAGTGTTAGCGTGATGATATATAGCCTAGCCTTCCTCGATAAATGGGCTATCTAACACTGAAAGAATTTTTAAAATCGGAGCAGTAGTTCCTGAGATTAGCGCGTTCAAACAACTAACAAACAAACTCTTCAGCTTATTAATTCTACTAAAAACTGTTCGATAAATTTTTAAAATAGACGTATCTTTCTTATTTGTGAACCGATTGAAATGAAACAAACACTAAATGTTAATCCAAAAAAATACCAACATATCAGTGAAAACCGCATCCTTCTAGGTTAAGTCGTTTCTGAGATTAGCGCGCACAAACGCACAGACAAACAGACAAACAGATAAACAGACAAACAGACAATAATTCTAAAAGTCATTGTTTCGGGTTCTATAGCGCTAATAAATAGCCCTAGTGACAGTTTTTCTCAAATATCTTCAATGTTCAGACACCGACTTGTTACAGATTTATTATATGTATAGACTAGCTTTTGCCCGCGACTTCGTCCGCGTAGAATTCCAATTTATGGTAAAGCTTCTTCATCTCTTTCATTGTCTAAAACAAAAAACCGGCAACGGCAACATCCATTATTATTATCATTTCATCATCATCAGTATCAGTTAGTGAATATTATAAATCCCGTTTATTCACTATCCCGTGGGAATTTCAATAAATTTGTCCTTATTCTATGCAAATTTTCGCTTATATTTATCCCGTGGGAATTTTGCTTTTTCACGGAGAAAAGTAGTCTATGTAAATAATGGTTGGTGTAACTTCCTATTGGTGAAAGAAATTTTCAAATCAGCCCTCAAGTGATATTCACTTCTTTCTATCCCACGGGAATTTTGCATTTTACCGAATAAATAGAAGGTAGCCTAGCCTATACCAACAAAGGATAGTGTAGCTTTCTATTGGTCATTTTTTTTAAACTCAGCCCCGAAGTTAAATTTACTATTTTCTATACCGCGGGAATTTTGCATTTATCCGGAAAATAGCATCCTAGTTAATCAAGGACAGTGTATCTTTTCTATTGGTGAAAGACATTTTAAAATGAGCTCTGAAGTTGAATTTTATTTCTATCCCTTGGGAATTTTGCATTTTTCCGGAAAAAAGTAGCCTATGTCAATAAAGGATAGTGTAACTTTTTACTGCTAAAAGATTTTTTTTTAAATCGGCTCGGAAGTTTCAGAGATTATCTATCCCACAGGAATTTCCAAAAATCCTGCAATAAGTTTTTTTGCTGTTATGTATGACCATTTACGTTTATACTGAATTTGAAAAGTTTAGTACTTAATTGTAGTTACGGAGATAGGATCCAGTTTATTTGAGTATATGTATAAATCCTGATTTATCCTTATCCCGTGGATATTTTCTAATAGTCTACTTGCATGCCCAATTGGAACAGTTTAGTAATCTTCGTTATAGGGATATTAGGGTCACTCTCGATTGATGAAATATATACATCCCGTATATTCCTTATCCCGTGGGAATTCCGGAAAATTCTTTCTTATCGGATGCCTACGTCATACAAAGGACACATCCTCCAAGTTTCAGGTCTCTACATACAGCGGTTTAGGCTGTGCGTTAATCCGCCAGTCAGTCATTTAGGTCTTCAGGACAAAGCATTTTATATGTATTTCCATTGCACCAAGCTTTTATGCGAGTTCAACAATGATGTTTGAATACTCAATTCGATTTTATTCGAAAAAGGTTGAACTCACATAAAAGCTTCATCATCATCATCATCATTTCAGCCATAGGACGTCCACTGGTGGACATAGGCCTCCCTGCCTGCGGCCTTCACCAAAACGTCCGTCCATCTCGTTGGTGGACGTCCCACGCTGCGCTTGTAAAAGCAAAAGCTTGGTGAAATGCAAATACTTATTATAATTAGTTATTATCAGAGATCAGATCAGGAAGTGGTTGATAAACGTAGACAAATGGTTTGCAAAATTTGAAGTTTCGTTTCGTTTACATTGTGTCAAAATAAAATGTATTTTAAATCAAAAGCACTAAGGAGTATTGATATCAACTTCGAAGCAAATCACCCCCAAAATAACTTTCTACTCCTTTTTAACCCCGTCAAGGGATGAATTTCAATAAAATACGAAACACGTCTTCCAACAATTCTGTTAAAGAATGTTTATGCAAAATTTGAAGTAGATTGGACCAAGGAATCACGTTGTCCCATACAAACTTTGCCCCCCTTTTTTACCCCTTTAGGAGTAGAACTACGAAAAATCCTTTCTTATCGGATGCCTAAGTCATACAAAGAACACACCCTCCAAGTTTCAGGTCTCTACGATCAGCGGTTTAGGCTGTGCGTTGATCCGTCAGTCAGGACAAAGGATTTTATATGTATAGATAATAATTATTGAAAAACGCTTACTAAAAATTAAACATTGATACCTACATGTGAAACCATATTATCAATGTAAATGAGTACTTATATGAAATTGTTATTCAAATGTTTCTTGCTATTATTTAAGCATTCTGTAAATATATTTTAGCAGTGGTAGAGCCATGTTGTAGCTAGCCGCTGCATCACGAATGGGCCGGCTCGTCCGGGGCAGTACCACCCTCTCACAGAACACCGGCGTGAAGCAGCAGTAATCCTGCTTGCGTTTCATACGGTCAGTGAGAGTGCCGGGGGCCCAATACCTCACCCCTTCCCTCTTCCCCTCCCCCAACCCCTTCCCCTGTTCCCTTTCCTTTAGGGCCGACAACGCACTGGCATCGCGTAAAGCGCTGCGGGTGTCTATGGACAGTGGTGATCATTTAACATCAGGTGACCCACTAG
This sequence comes from Archips crataeganus, assembly GCA_947859365.1. Taxonomy (NCBI): domain Eukaryota; kingdom Metazoa; phylum Arthropoda; class Insecta; order Lepidoptera; family Tortricidae; genus Archips; species Archips crataeganus. Next base: position 12,383,846 of record OX402069.1, on the reverse strand, counting down.
TTCGTTTGTCTGGCCTTTCTAACATAAAAATACATAAAATATATTTCAATAAAAAACGGAGCAAGATAAATTATTTTATTTCTAATCCTAAAAAATGAAGTACTTACTTAGGTATAGTTATTGGAAGTATAGCAGTATTTCCCTGTCGCTCTTAATGATAATTGCATCTTACCGTCACTCTCTGTCTATTATTTTGACACCAACCCTTCGACAAGAGATAGTGCTACCTCATTGAGTTGTCTCATCATGTCGGGGCTTGCAACAGACATCAATGAATTTCTAGCGCATATTTGTGATGCAAAAAGTAGCTGCCGTGGGCAAAATAACAGCACCTGTACCGGCGCGTATCGGCAACAAATAGCATAGATAATATTTAACACTGACACTGACGCGACGAACGCGTTCGAGGCTTGTCGCGACAAAAAGGCAGGTTTATACAGGGTCAGTAACTGACTTCGAATTCGAGACAAGTCAGCGCTGACCCGAGAAATACCCAATGTAAATTGATTTGAAGTCAGTAGGTACAGTGGTGGGGGTCAGCGCTGACTTTCAATTTACATTGGATAGTTCTCGGGTCAGCGCTGACTTGTCTCGAATTCGTAGTCAGTTACTGACCCTGTATAAACCTGCCTTTACGTTTAACATTGGCAGGTGATGTGTTCAGTAAGATACTTTTTTTAATTATTTATGCATGTAAGAAAAAGTATATGTGATGTGACACTAACGACCGGGATTCGAACCCAGGACCTCTTGCTTCATAGGCAGGGTCACTACCAACTAGGCTAAAGCGGTCGTTAAACTGAATATAACTGAAGCGAGAGTTCCGCTTGTAATATTAGTTGTACTTACTTTGTTATGCAATTGGGACCTGGTTGTTAAATTATTGACTGTTTAGTTTAGTTTATTTATTTATTTAAAAAACAAAATTACAAGGTTATACAGAGAACAGTATTATCCGGTAAGCGCCAAACTAGGCTGAGCCTGTATCTTGGCACTCACAGAGTCAGTTTACAAACATTATGATATTATAACTTTAACAGATTACACAGTGTAAGTGTGTAATCTGTTAAGTGTGTGTGTGTGTAGTGTGGGTAGGTATAGTCAAACAATGTGATTCCTAGGCCACCACAGAACCCTATCGTACTAAATAATTTCATATATCTACAAGATATAACAATGCTAATATATAATATATTATAATTTTTATCATTAAATAAATCTAATGTAATCTAATCTATCGTCTGACGAAAAATGTCAGAATGGCAAAGGTTCTACGGTGGCCTAGGAATCAAATTGGTGGATTGTACTTACATTTTCATCCTATTAACATGTCCGCACCAAATTTCAAGTCAATCCAATCCCTGAAAAACAATAAAATTCTACTTGCAAGATTTAAAGACGTACGAACATTGGAAGTTAAATAGTTTCATTCTTTTTTTTGTACCCATTAAAATCGACTCTTGATTTAGTACGCTTGAGCCCAAATGACGCAGTGTGAACCAAATAAATGAACTACAAACTCATTAACAATTCCACCCGCGACAATTAAATACAAAACTAAACCGAAATAATTACGCAACAAAAACAATGGCCGCTAACTGACCTGGCATAGTGTTGCCAAGTTCGTCACTTTAAGCTAAATTGGACAATTTTAGAGTAATTCAGACTGTCTGAAAAAAATTGGCTTGATTTTTATTCGGTTTTGTTTTACCTGGTTACCGATTAAATCATTAACATAATTCTCTCTCTTATTTGTCTTTTTATGATTCGATATTTTCATTTTACAGTTGTTCACAAACTATCATAAAAATGTAAATTAAGAGCATTTAAGACACTTTTTCACTCTATTGCAACGGCAAAGCTTGCAAGAAAGCGTGCAAGGAAGCATTTAAGCATCCAAGCAGGATTCTAGCGAGCACGCAAGCAAGCAAGCATGCAATGCAAGTTTGCAAAGCACACTAAAAGCTACCTACATTTACGGTTCGCCGAATATCTTTCAACACCAATCAACGATGATTTAAAAATAATAGTTTAAGAAAACTAAAAAACACGCTTAAAAAAATAAAAAATAAATTTTAATAAATTTCAATTCACCATTCTTATAATGCAGTAAAAAATCTTAATAAGCAATTATTATATTGTTATATCCAGATCAAAATTTGTAAACAATTCTAAATATTGATAAAATAAATAATAATAGTTTAAAATATTTTATTGTAAAAAAGCGTGGGGTGCATGGTGTCAATTGTCAAGGATTATCATTTTGATAACATCTTAAAAAGCACCCCACGCTTTTTTTACAATAAAATATTTTAAACTATTATTATTTATTTTATCAATATTTAGAATTGTTTACAAATTTTGATCTGGATATAACAATATAATAATTGCTTATTAAGATTTTTTACTGCACTATAAGAATAGTGAATTGAAATTTATTAAAATTTATTTTTATTTTTTAAAGCGTGTTTTTTAGTTTTTTTAAACTATTATTTATTTTCTATTTTTTAGTTGCATTTTTTTTCTTTCTAACTTTAGCCCCCTCACCTACAACCCCCAAACCCCCTAAACCCAACCCCCCAACATCCCCCACCCCATTTCCCCAAACCCCCCCCCAAACCCCACACCCTTACCCCCAATCTCCTAAACCCCCCTTACCCCCCTCCTCATTTTACAAACCCCCGAACCACCTAAACCCAACCCCTCTAACACCGAACCCCCCCCCCTCCCCCACCCCACCACCTGCCCCCCCAACCCCTCCCCCCCCACCCCGCCACCTACCGCCCCCCCTTCCAGTTCCATCATCAAACCCTTGTTACCATCTAGGCCTCTTACCCCCTTCCCATTTCCCACAACCCCCCAAAATCACTTACCCCGAACCCCCCAACACCCCCACCCTATTCCCCGTAAACCCCCCCCATCTCCTAACCCCAACCGCCACACCCTAACCCCCAACCCTCTAAACCCCCGCCCCCTTACCCCATACCCTATTCCCCCCCCACCCCGCCACCTACCCCCTTCAAGCTCCATCATCAGACCCATGTTACCATCTAGGACCAAAGTACTCGTCAAAACGAATCAAACGAGCCCAAACTCGATGGGGTTGTTTCGTTTTATTGTGGAGTGCCTTTGGCCATCTTCCAGCTCCATCATCAGACCCTGGTTACCATCTAGGATCAAAGTGCTCGTCAAGACGAATCAAACGAGCCCAAACTCGACGGGGTTGTGTAGTTTTATTGTGGAGTGCCTTTGGCCATCTTCCAGCTCCATCATCAGACCCTGGTTACCATCTGAGATCAAAGTGCTCGTCAAGACGAATCAAACGAGCCCAAACTCGACGGGATTGTGTTGTTTTATTACATAGTTCCTATGGCCACCATCCAGCTCCATCATCAGGTCAGCTCCATGTTACAATAATATTGCATTGTCATCCAATTTACACATATGTGCAAAATTTCAGCTCAATCGGAAACCGGGAAGTGGGTCAAAATCGCGCCCTAAGGAGTCGGTTACAAACATACAAACACACATACAAACATACAGGTGAAGCTAATATAAAGCGTGTAAAAAATAAATAAATTTATTCTTCTTCTTCTTTAAAATGCGGCACATAGGATTGGTTTTCAGTGTGGTTTTATTTACACACATTTTTTCATTAACTGGGCAACACCGACGTAACCTCCGTAGCGTGCCGAGCAGCCATTTTAGAACGTTTAATTAGCTATTCAAACAAATTTAGCTAATAACATGGGCCGACTCGATCACCAAGTAATTAATGTCTTCCTAGCCATATATTCGCTGGTCGAAACCTTCGTGATTATTTAACCTGTAACGCAAGAACTAATGGGGTATGTTTCCCGCCATTTTTGTTGAAGTTAGTGATGTGCGGGATTTGTTTTTCTTTTATCGATGTACATATGCTAAAAAAAACACGATCGTAAGCGTTTCGACAAAACAAACCGTTTTGTAGACTTTGGCAAGAGGTACTCGGTTACTTTTACTTTAATTAATACTTTTAATCGTTAAAATTACTTAATTATTAAAATTCAACGTAGGGCCTCATAGGAAAGCTCTAAGTAACTCAGAGGGCAATGGAAAGGGCTATGCTTGGAGTTTCTCTGCGGAATCGCATTAGAAATGATGAAATCCACGCAAGAACTAAAGTCACGGACATAGCTCGAAGAATCGCTAGACTTAAGTGGCAGTGGGCAGGGCACATCGCTCGTAGAACTGACGGCCGATGGGGCCGAAAGGTTCTCGAGTGGCGTCCGCGGGCCGGAAGACGCATTGTAGGTAGGCCTCCAACAAGATGGAGCGACGACCTGGGGCCTGTTGCATAACAAAGTACAACTAATATTACAAGCGGAACTCTCGCTTCAGTTATACAGGGTTATTTGTAATTCACTAGCATCCTTTTAACCCTAAACTCCTACCACCTAAACAAATGTTTTTTGTTTTACGGCTTTTGTCATAACTGAATATTTTTGGTGTAATAACGTTTTGAAAATTTGAGATTACCTCTTATTTTTACGATACTCTGTGTATTTGTATGGGAAAAAAGTGCTTCATTTTAAAAACGAACGAGCGCGACCGTTTTTAACGACCGCTTTAGCCTAGTTGGTAGTGACCCTGCCTACGAAGCAAGAGGTCCTGGGTTCGAATCCCGGTAAGGGATGGATTCCTGAGTTATGGATGTTTTCTATGTATTTAAGTATTTATTTATCTATATAAGTATGTTTATCGTCGTCTAGTACCCATAGTACAAGCTTTGCTTAGTTTGGGACTAGTTCGATTTGTGTAAGATTGTCCCCCTAATATTATTTTTTTAAAAGTCGTGAAACAAAAAACATATTTTGTTTGAGTGATAGGAATTCAGGGTTAAGAGGATGTCAGTGAATTACAAATAACCCTGTATAACTAGAAAGGGAGTTCCGCTTGTAATATAAGTTGTTACTTTGTTATGCAACATTCCCCTGGCTAAGGTGGCGGGAACGTATTGGATGCGGATGGCGCGGGGCCGATCTGTTTGGCGAGCCTTGGGGGAGGCCTAATGTTCAGCAGTGGACGTCTTTCAGCTAAAATGTGTAAAATTCAAAAATTAAGAATACCGCTATGATACAATTTTATTAATAATTTCAAATTTTAATGAACAATTTTTTTGAAGTGAAACTTCTAATGCGACTTCCAACAAGGTCGCGTTAAGAGGGTTAATACCTGCTGAGCTGGCAACGTTGCATTTTTGTTAGTTTTTCTCGATTATTCCATAAAAATTGAATGAAAATTAAAAATGTTTTGTATACAAATTCTTCTAATATATAAGTTAACGTGCCTACTGCAATAATAATTCGTGATAAGACTTTTACGAGGGGCGTTCAATATAAAGTGAGAATGAGATGCAAACTCTTTCAATATTAGGAAATTAAATACTGGCCGGTAAAGCTAATCTATCTAGCTGATTGCTATGAAAAAAAAAACTAACTGTCTTTTGTTTAAAAAAAAATACGGTAATTTCTTTGCAATGCTATTGAGTACGTTAGCGAAAATGGAGAAAATTGAACTGCGCGCCGTTATCAAATACTTGTATTTGAAAAATTTTTCTACGGACCAAGTCAATTTGGATTTGCGGGACACTTTAGGGTCTAATGCTCCTCCATATTCGACAGTCGCACGTTGGTGCGCCGAATTTAGACGTGGAAGAACATCGACAATGGACGACCCCCGCTCCGGACGCCCTACTACAGCAGTAACTGAAGAAATTGTGAAAAAAGTCGAAAACTCAGTTTTGGCGGATCGTCGTGTCACGGTTCGTTTTATTGCTGAAAATGTAAAGATTTCAACGGGGAGCGTGCATAATATTTTACATGAACGCTTGGGTATGAAAAAGGTATCTGCGCGTTGGGTACCAAGAATGCTTACTGACACGCAAAAACAAACTAGACTAGAGATTTGTCAAGAAGCTTTGAACCTGATGCAGCAAGACCGGGAACTTTTTTTGGCGCGATTTATAACAATGGACGAAACATGGCTCCATCATTACGACCCAGAAACGAAACTGCAGTCTATGACATGGAAAAGGCCATCATCTCCAACTCCGAAGAAATTCAAGGTGAGCCCATCTGCCGGTAAGGTCATGGGCTCTGTTTTTTGGGATGGTAAAGGGGTATTAATGATTGAGTATCTCGAGCATGGAGCCACTATTACGGGCACATTATACGCCAAACAAATAGCAACATTGCGCAATGAGATCCGCGAAAAACGGCGAGGTAAACTCTCGAAAGTTGTGCTGTTCCACCAGGACAATGCCCCGGCACACAAGTCCGCCGTTGCAATGGCTGCAATTCGTGATGCTGGGTTCGATATCCTTAAGCGTCTTCCGTATTCACCAGATCTCGCTCCCAGTGATTTCTACTTATTTCCGAGATTGAAACAATACCTGAGAGGCCAGAAATTTGAAGACGACGACGCGGTAGTCGCTGCAGTACAAGATTTTTTAAGTACTCAAGATGAGACCTTTTTTAAAAATGAAATTATAAGTTTAGAAAAAAGATTTAATAAGTGTATTATGCTAAAAGGTGACTATGTCGAAAAATAAAATTACATTTAGTAAAAGTTGTTTATAACATACTCATTCTCACTTTTTATTGAACGCCCCTAGTATTTTCTTTAAAAACCGTTAGGTAATAATTTGTTCGTTTTTAGACGACCAGATGGCCTAGTGGTTAGAGGAACTGACTACGAAGCTTGAGGTCCCGGGTTCGATTCCCGTGTCGGGGCAGATATTTGTATGGAAATTATGAATGTTTGTTCTCGGGTCTTGGGTGTTTAATATGTATTTAAGTATGTATATATATCTAAATGTATAAGTATGTTTATCCGTTGTCTAGTACCCATAACACAAGCTTTGCTTAGCTTACTTTGGGACTAGGTCAATTGATGTGAATTGTCCCGTGATATTTACATATTTATATTTATTTATTTTTATTTAAATACTAAAAAATGGAATAAAAAAAATATTTAAGGGGCTCCCATACTACAAACGTGATTTTTTTGCTCGATATTGATAACGGCAACAGGTAGACGCTTGAAATATTCACAGAATATTTAATTATATATTGACTTTTAAAATAAATCATTAAATTAAAATAAAAAAAATATTTTAAGGGGGCTCCCATACAACAAACGTGATTTTTATAGATAATTGTACGGAACCCTTCGTGCGCGAGTCCGACTCGCACTATATTTTTTTATACTTTATTAACAAATGGAATGTAAGCGTTAACATCTTACTACAGAACAAAAACCAAAAAAGTTGTTTTTTTACATAAAAAAGTGGCCGTTTTAGGCGTTTTATTTATCCGTTGCGCACATTTTATTTAGGCGGACATGCACGCACTAGAGTGAACTCTGAGTTAAGTGTTAAACTGCTAACCCAGGGTTAAGTAGTATCAAAATTTATGGAACTGCCATCCTAACCACCCAGGGTTAGCGATTTAATTTTTGAACACTAGATAGACCGTGCAATACAAGTGGCTCTTAAGAGGGTACGATGCGCACCATTTCTCCATACAAACGTAATCCCCTGTTTCCTCCCTGGATAATGGCTTTAGAGCCAATTTTTTTTTACTGTGTAATCTGTATCTACCACAGCTATGCCCCTATGTTTCATTCAATTAACATAAGAAATATGAGCTTTCAAAAACTGAAAATATTGCCCAATTTCAACGTCATTTTCAGACATTCATCAGAAAAGAATCCCTGATATAAACAAAAAAAGGAAAACATAGGGGCATAGCTAAATCTGTACTCTAATTATTTTTGAAAAAAATAATTTTATTGGTCCAGATTTCGAGAAGAAAACAGGGGATTACGAAATGCTGTTTTGATCAATTTTACGCGTCTATTAACGGTCTGAGCTGCAGTTGTCCCGCTCTCGCTGTACTGACACGGAGGGGTTCGGGTGAGTCAGCGACATTTCATTAAAATACCTATTTATTATTATTATTATTCTCTTTATTTATATTTTTTTCTCTTAGGTTAGATTTTTACAATAATTATACAAAAAGTAAAATATAAAACTATACATACAAATCATAAAATCATTATAAAAACCTAACCTAGGGTGCCACCGGCAGCGAGGCGGGGCCTAAGCTATCGGTGGTTAAGGCGACAGAGAGAGGAACCTCCTGACTATCCGCGCAGTGTCTAGGAGTACCGCCTTCTGTATCTGACCCTTGATCCAGCCATCTAGCGAGAGTCTCTTGAGGTGTTGGTCGAGACTCTTCGCTATCAGCCCGTTTGCAGAAACGACTATCGGGACAATGATCGTCGAATCAACATCCCACATGGCGGTTATCTCGTGAGCTAGGTCAAGGTACTTGCTGGCTTTGTCCTTCTCAGCTTTCACGAGGTTCTCGTCATGGGGGATGGTGATGTCGACGAGCACTGCCTGGCGTTTCGATCGATCTGTCAGCACGATATCAGGCCTATTGGCTATAATAGTCCTGGCCGTGATAACAGACCGATCCCAATAGAGCGTGGCACGACCATTTTCGAGAACTGGCGCAGGTATATACTTATAGTAAGGCACTTCAAAGTCCACAAGGCCGTATAGCAGAGCAAGTTGCTGGTGAATAATTCTGGCTACAAGGTTATGTCTGTGCAAGTACTCACCGTTAGCAAGATGACCACAACCGGAAATAATATGCCTGAGTGACTCCCCAGGACTGCGGCATGCCCGACAAATGTCGACCGTACCGTCCTTCAGGATATACCTCCGGTAGTTGTTCGTCATGATAACTTCATCCGCAATTGCACAGACAAAACCTTCGGTTTCCCCGAAGAGATCCCCGAAACGTAGCCAGTTCACCGACGCGAGCAGATCTACATCTGGCCCTGTGAGTGCCTTGTAGAACCGCCCGTGTAGCTCCTTGCTCTTCCATACCGCCTTGCGGTCCTCGATGCTCATTACTTTAAGTCGGCGCCAGTTTTCGTTTGCCAAGGAAAGCGGGGTGAAGTTTTTGTCTACTGCTACTACGTCGCGATGCACCCCACACTCGTTGTTTAGGAAATAATCCCTGAGATTATACACCTCGCGGTTGTGGAGGTCTTTGGCATTTAAAAAGCCACGACCTCCATACTTCCGCGAGATGTACAGTCTCATAACAGACGAGCGCGGGTGAAGCAAGCGATGCGCAGTGAGCAGTACACGAACTCTTCGATCCAAGGTATCCAGCTCAGTCTGAGTCCACCTTAGTATGCCAAAGGAGTAAGTGAGCAAGGGCATTACCCAGGCGTTGAAGGCGCGCATCTTGTTGCCACCCGACAAAAGACTATTAAGTACTTTTGTCAGACGACAGAAGAAGCGCTCCTTCACCGTCTGCTTTACGACCTCACTCTCAATACCCAATTACTGTGACATACCAAGATACTTATAGGTTTCTGCTTCGGAAATAGATCTGAGGGACATTGTATCAGAAAGCTGCAAATTTGTTGAATTTACAACTTTCCCCCGATGTACATGCATAACCGCACACTTATCGACACCAAATTCCGTGTTGATGGCGCTACTGAAAACTTCTGTTGTTTTCAGTAGCTCCAACAGGTCATGTTTATTTGGTGCAAATAGCTTAAGATCATCCATATAAAGCAGATTATTATTATTATTATTTATATTATCAGGCAGGCAGTTGAGGGCAACTGATAGGTGCCTGTATCTAGCTGTTCCTTAGTCAAGTATTCTTTGTACTGCTAATGTGTTGGTCTAATCGGTTTTTAAATTGATTAACATTCAGTGCTGAGACTACATTTTCTGGTAGTTTGTTCCATGTCTTGACCACTCTGTTACACAAGAAATGTCTGCGAGGATTATTGTAAGATCGTTCAGTAGATAGTTTAAATTGGTGGCCTCGCAGGCCAAAAAAAGTCTCATAAGTCTCTCAGCCATCGTACCCTCTTAAAGTGCCGGTCGTTTCGGGGTTTCATTCAGAGCATGTGCTGCCATCTGTTTTCGTTTTTATCAAGCAAAGTAGTTCAATTGTTTGTTTGCACCTGGTTTTTTGATCAAGTAGCTATTCAAGTATTGTATTTGTAACAAGCTCTGAAAATCTTAGATGAAACAGTTCTTTTTGAGTACCTATAAAACAAAAAAGTCAAGGCTTAACTATTAAAATAAATAATACCATTTTGTAAATTAATCTGGAGTATGCATCTTGCAAGCAGTCTTCATAAACACATGAGATAACGTCATCTTTACAAAAGAGACGTTTTTAGAAAACTGTAGAGAACAAGCATGTAACGGGGGCTACGGGGGCTACTACGAAATTCGAAAATTGAAGTTCGTATCGCATCGTCTTGCTCGCTCTTGTAGTAAATACTATTAGCGTGAGAGGAATGGCACGATACGAAGTTCGAATTTGGCACTTCGTAGTATAAGGCGTAGTATAGAGGCGCTACTACGAAATTCGAAAATCGAAGTTCGTATCGTATTATCCCTCTCACTCTCGTGTCAAATCATATTAGCGTGAGCGGGACGGCACGAAACGAAGTTCGAATCATGCACTTCGTGGTAGGGCCTCTGTACCTTTCTTAGTTTTAATTTTTTCTATTCCTTATTCTTTCTGTAATGCCGTATTTTTTTTAATTTACTTAAGGAAAATAATAAATAAAACAATATTTAATAAATAATGCTAACTTTGAAATCAATCTAATAGGTCAAAAGGTTTTTGACAGCTGTTGTTAACTTACAAATACGGTTTTATTTGCTTGTTAAAAACGTCATTACATACTTCTGATTTGTACATTTTGTATAAATAAATTCTTTGTTTATAAAGTTTTCAATGAAATCGTAACAATTAAAACAAATTATGCTTACTAACCTGTTAGTCTAACTACTAGTCAATGTATAAAGGTGTTAATTTAATGGGTTATCGAATAAGTGGCTCAAAATGTCTTCTTATTTGTTTGGGACTAACCTTCATCATGGGATGTTATTTAGCTTCAATACCAATTCAAAGCGGTAAGTAAAATAGTAAATACATTAAACACGCCCTTAGATTAATTTTTCAGTCCTAAAAAGCTACAATTTTACTTCACAGACCGCCCGGCGTTACCTAAACATATAAAAAAACATATCACAAATTTGACTCCTAAGAAGAGATTAGCAATAATAGTGCCATTTAGAGATCGCTTTGAAGAGCTGCTAGAGTTTGTTCCTCATATGCACAACTTTTTGAATAAGCAGGGGATACCGTTCCACATATTTGTTATCCAGCAAAAAGACAGCAATCGTTTCAATCGGGCTTCATTAATAAATGTTGGCTTTTTACAAACAAAAGACAATTATGACTACATAGCGATGCACGATGTTGACTTACTGCCAATGAACGATAACTTGAAGTATGCATATCCAGAATCAAACCCTGTTCACATATCATCTCCGCAAACACATCCAAATTATCACTATGCTACGTTCATCGGAGGAATATTGTTGATTAAGAACAAACATTATGAGCTTGTGAAAGGGATGTCAAATAACTATTGGGGCTGGGGCTTGGAAGATGACGAGTTCTATGTGAGACTGAAAGATGCAGGCCTGCATGTGCAGAGGCCTTCTGGCATCACAACAGGCATAGAAGATACTTTTAAGTATGTATGCATAATTATTTATTTTAATTTCTTTGTCACTGACATATTATTCAGGTTTTTGACTGCTTGGATTAATTGTGTATGTATGTATACCATCATCATATCGATGGTTAAAAGGCAAAACGCATGAAGCAACACTTTTTGTCAAAATGAGTTATATACATATTCGAAATCAGCGAATTTTTCTCCGTCGTTTGAGCCGGGTTTCATGCAAAGTTCAAAAAATGTTGCTTGCCTTTTAACCGTCGATGTGTACCTGGTATTGGACATAAACAGATAACAAAAAAAATAAAAATGTATAAAGGTGCACTTATCCCTTAAAGGGACCTCTTCCAGATCATCATTTTCTTCTGATAATTATTACCACAGGCCTCCTCTCAGAAGGAAAAGGGCCGTAGTTCCCACACGGGCCCAGTGCTCTCTTTCTGAGAGGAAGCCGGAGGCCTGTGACCTGCAGTGGGACGTATGCATATAGGCTGGGATAATGATGATGATGATGAATTATTAGTATTACCACAATGGAAGGACAACTTCTAATAAATTTAATCAAAACTACAATTTTTAATGTTTCTTGTGTTTTCCAGCATTTCCCACTCCTGGACCATTCCTTTGATCTCCTTAACACCTATTTGAAGTCCTGTAAGTCCAAGCTACTTGTACAATTCCATTGATTAAGAATTAGATGTTTAAAAATTAAATATTTTTCTACAGTTATAAATGTGACTATGATAACTGAGAGTGTATTAAAGGTAATCCCAATCTACATAATTATATCTAGAAAATATGCCTAGTAGTGTGAACACAGACCCAACAATACTAAGGAGACTATAAATGTGATGCTAAAAGCGCGAGGCGCCTATGGGGCTAAAAGCCATTTAAAGTTCCAATCTTCGATCAACAGTAAGGTCCCAATTCAGACTATAATGAAGTTAACTAATTGCTCAAAAAAAATTACAAATCATCAATCATCCAACTCTCCCCTCCTCAAGAATATTAACTCTAACCTTGAAAAGCTCTAGGTGTAGTTATCTGAAAATACACTTAATACTAACCGCATAAGTTTTAAAAAGAAGAATGGTGAAAAAAGCCATGGTGGGTGGAAAAACTTTACGGTGAAAGAAAACATTGTGAGGAAACCTGCACACACCTGAGAAGAAATCAATGGTGTGTGTGAAGTTCCCGATCCGCATAGGGCCCGCGTATTACGAACTACGGCCCAAGCCCTCTCATTCTTACAGGGTACCTGTGTCCTGCAGTGGGACTTATTAGGATGATGAAGGTTGAAGACGATCCTCTAGTTTGTATACTTGGGTGAATCAACGTTTTAGTGCCACCTGTTGCTATGGTTACACAAATTTTGTCCCTTGGATTTTTCTATGAAACAGTATGAAGTGTCACTTGGACAACCTACGAAGCAAGAGGTCCTGGGTTTGAATCCCGGTAAGGGCATTTATTTGTGTGATGAGCACAAATATTTGTACCTGAGTTATGGATGTGTTCTATGTATTTAAGTATTTATTTATCTATACAATATATGTTTTATGTTTTATGTTTATCGTCGTCTAGTACCCATAGTAGAAGCTTTGCTTAATTTGGGACTAGGTCGATTTGTGTAAAATTGTCCCCTAATATTTATTTATTTATTTATTTATTTACAACCGGGGACAGAGTAAACAACACAAAAAAGTTGATTCACCACTGTCTCTTGAGAAAAATGGAGATGGAGAAATAAAATCATGTATCTTTAAAATCATAACCTAACCTATAATATTCCAGGCACATCCACGACAAAACTTACCGTCGTCGAGACCACCGGAAATGTTACAACCAACGCGAGGTCACCCGACGGCGGGACACGAAGACGGGGCTCCACGACGTAGCATACAAGGTATGGAGCCGCCACAACGTTACGGTGGACGGCTTGCCTGTCACCGTCCTGAATGTGGAACTGGTGTGTGATGAGAAGGTGACACCGTGGTGCCAATGCCCCCTCCCTAGTGCGAAGAAACCAGAAGCCAAGGTTAAGAGTTAATGATGATTTGTGTAGTTTTAAACTATTGTTGGACTCGGATGTTATGGAGGTTCATATCAATAATACTTTCTTCTTATTCCTTCCTTGTTCCCAAAATAGTGGTAGCAGAAGAGATTTTAGCTCAAAATGTCCCTTAGTCAATGTCCCCTGTCAAGCGTCGATATGTTGCATGACATTATCAACAGAACTGAAACTGTGCAATGAATGAATCCTGAGTCTTTCCATTGCACTAATAATATGTATTAAGCAATATTTAATCATACCTAAGTTTAAGACGATGTAAATTTGTAAATACATTACTTTGACAATAAATCTTTAGATTTAATATTTAACTCTTTGTTTATCTTTAACAGTGCGATCTTGCGGGGTGCGGTCTATATGGGTGAATCAACATTTTTGTGTTGTTTACTCTGTCCCCAGTTGTCCAAGTGACATCTTCATACTGTTACATAGAAAAATACTTAGGTTGTCCAAGGGACAAAACTTGTACCATAGCAACGGGTGGCAAGAAAAAATTGATACACCCACATACGACCCCGTATAAACGATAATAATGCACGACTTGATAATACAAACACTTATGGCAACAACAGGAGGGTTTGAATTATCAGGGCCCAATTGGCTAAGTAAAGTTTTTTGAAGAGGTGCTAATTATATTTTTTTTCGACAGTAGTCGTCTTCAAGACCGAGAAACTGCAGCTGTTTTTTTTTTATCTCGTACTATTTATTGGAAATATTTTTTTAAGTGTTCGAGATGACATTTGTGAGATTTAATGGCTGACAAGCGTTTCGTGCTCAGTACTTAGTAGAAATAGAAAAAAAAACGAAGTCAGTTGTCAATGTCAAATGAAATCTGACCGTTTGCGTTTCGTTTCTTTGCGTTGTCCAAGAAGCAGTTCCAAAATAGTGATCAAAAATATTCAATCGTGATTCAATTATCGTATCGTTTCGTTGGAGAAATGCGGTAAAATTGAAAATCCGGATTTTGTGCGGAGGTCGTTAAAAATAGTCCAAAAATCACATCAAAACGCAAAGCAAACGAAACGCAAACGGTTTGACAATACAAATATTCTTTATTGATCACCAGAAACAGTACAGTGATATTACAAAAATATGACATGGACAAAAGTGACAGATGACTTAGTTTTTTGAGATTCGATTTGTGGCATTCGAACATGGCGGATGTAGACAGTATCTGATTTTGGTATTTCTGTTTCTTTGGCTAGTTGTGGTATAATTTTGATAGTGTTTTATGCGGCGATTAACCTTAACTGTTACAGTGATCTCAAAATTCTATATTGCTCTCGTGTCTGACATTTTTTAATGCGCAAGTTGTCTCCACGTGGTTTCTGGAATTTTACTATCAAGTTGCAAAAACTACAATCACCGTACAACGTCGCTCCAAAGAGAGCAATTAACTGACATTGGCACAAGCCTATTGGCCGCCATTAAGGAAGAAGAAGAAGAAGACTTAGTTTTTTTTCTGTTTCAACTAAGTACTGAGCACGAACGGCTTGTCAGCCATTAAATCTCACAAATGTCATCTCGAACACTTAAAAAAATATTTCCAGTAAACAATAGGAGATAAAAATAAAACAGCTACAGTTTGTCGATCGTCGAAAAAAAATATAATTAGCACCTCTTCAAAAAACTTTACTTAGCCAATTGCATAACAAAATAAATGCAAATAGTATTAGTGAATTTCAATACAAAATAGCTAATACTATTAGCTTATAATTTGTTATGCAATTGGGCCCTGGTCGTACATTATTGTCATTTATTCCGGGTCGACAATTACTGGTCGTGTTTTAAGCGCGCCCAATTTCTGACCGTCACGTCGATTGTGTATCGAAACACGAGAAACATTATTTCTATTACTTTTGGACGACCGGATAGCAGATTGGTTAGGGGACTTACAAAATCACGGGAAAATTCACACCAATTGACCTAGCCTTAAATTAAGCAAAGCTTGTGGTTGGTTAGAGAAACTGACTACGAAGCTTGAGGTCCCGGGTTCGATTCCCGGTCGGGTCAGATATTTGTGTGAAAAATACGAATGTTTGTGCTCGAGTCTTGGATGTTTAATATCTATTAAGTTGGTATATTTATCCGTTGCTCATAACTCATAACACAAGCTTTACTTACTTTGGGACTAGGTCAATTGTCTCATGATATTTATTTATTTGTTACTAGCTGTTGCCCGCGACTCTGTCCGCGAAGAACAGCGGTATAAAAAATAGCCTACGGCCTATTCTCAGACCTACCGAATGTGGAGAAAAAATTTGTCAAAAATCTGTCCAGCCGTTTCGGAGGAGTTCGATAAAAAACACCGTGACACGAGAATATATTAGAAGATATTTATTTTATTACAGTTCTAATATGTAGTACTTTTTATCATACATTATATTATGTATGTATGTTTGGGGGTAGTTGCAATAGAGAGATCTCTCTCCAGGTCGATGTTACGCCTGGGGACCGAAGTCCAATGGATGAAAGTTGGAAGTTGTATTTATGCAGCCGAGTTGAGAAACTTCGATAGCGTGATGTAGGATTGTAGTAATTAGTTCCTTATGTGATGACTAGATGGCGCTAGTAGTCGCTACATCAGCCCCCCTTTTAGACCGGAGGTCGATACGAATTGCAGTGGAGTGCAGTCTGTGCGTCATGTGGGCGCTTGCAAGGGCCAGTCGCTCAGAGCCTCGTCGGCGAGCATTGTTGTTCCTCTGCTACTTGTGGTGAATGCATGCCTGTTGCGTGATTGCTCGGGCCTTGTTGGCGAGCGTTGGTTGATTGATTGGCAAGTGGAAGTAGTGGGAGGAGGATTTGCGAACTGTAGATACCAGGCAGATAATAGATACATGCTAATGGTGCACAGTGCGGTAAGTAGGCTTGCTGTGAGACTGCGTCATCCGTCTTGTGTGTCTGAAGGTTGCGATTTTTGTCCAATGTCGTGGGTCACCAATTTGGGCGTAGGCTGCATTAGAGAGATCTCTCTCCAGGCAGATGTTACGCCTGGGAACCGAAGTCCAATGGATGAAAGTTGGAAGTTGTATTTATGCAGCCGAGTTGAGAAACTTCGATAGCGTGATGTAGGATTGTAGTAATTAGTTCCTTATGTGATGACTAGATGGCGCTAGTAGTCGCTACATATGTATGTAAAACTCTTTATTGTACGTAAAACATGAAAATTAACAGTTAACAAAAGAAACACATGTACAAAGGCGAACTTATCCCTTAAAGGGATCTCTTCCAGTTAACCTTTGAACATATATTATATATATTATTATTAATATTTTTTTATATTATTTTTTTATTTCCGGTTATTATCGTATATTAACCGGATAATTATCGGATAACTATCAACGAATATAATTATCTTGACATACCCTGGATAATTCTACAATTAGGTACAAAACTACACACACACTACTTCCAGATACACCTTTCTATCCCTAACCGTTGGACAAATCTGCTGAAATACAAGTAAAATAAAACAAGACAATAAATAAATAACCACTTTAATGAAACATTAAAAGCTTAGTTTAACACAGTTTGTTTATTTTATTTTAATAAAATAGTATTTTAAATGACTGACAAGTTGTACGTATATTTTCTATTCTATAAGTTAAGCTTTCACATAAACCATTTAGGAATGAAACTACATTAATTTAAAACAACCCATAAACCTTGAGTAAAATTTAAGTTTTTCAGGAACATTGATTAACAAGACACTTTAACGCCTTCACTGCAAACTGACTTCCACAGGTGCCACCGACGCACATGTGCGTTCAAAATGTATGAATAATTATGACAGCGGCACTGGGCGAAGTCCCGAAAACGCATATATGAGTCGGTGGCAGTGAATGCGATAAGTAAATATCTTTGCGCGGCGGGCGTGGCGCTGCGTTCGCGTGACGTGCCTACAAATCACGCGCGTGCAGTGTAAACCACTCGCGTTTATGTGGAACTAGCTGTTGCCCGCGACTCCGTCTGCAAAGAATTCGTGTATCGCTATCCCGCGGGAACTATGCAATTTTCCGGGATAAAAACTATCCTATGTCCTTCCCAGGGTCTCAAACTATCTCCATACCAAATTTCATCTAAATCGGTTCAGCTGTTTAAGCGTGAAGAGGTAACAACAGCAGACAGACAGATGCGACAGACACACTTTCGCATTTATAATATTAGTATGGAAGTATGGATACTATGTCATCGCTTCACGCGGACGCCACGCTGCCAGGCCTCTTGCATGCCATGTACTTACGCGCGATATTTACCTACCGTGAGGACGATCTGCTACGATCGAAATTTCAGTAGGTTGTCACAAGCGCGCGCCGACGCACGTTCATTCGTGTTCCACGGAAAAAATATGCCGCCTGGACTTTTATAAGTGAATGGTGAAACAGGGGGCAAATTTTAATATGACTATGCTATAATTAATAGCTAATATAACAATTTGGGAGTTCGTATCGTGCTGTCCCTCTTACTTTTCTATAAAAAGCTATAAGCGTGAGCGGGATGGCACGATGCGCAGTTCGAAAATTGACCTTCGTATCTAGTATAACGCTAGGGTACTGTGAGCATGACAATTTATTCTGCGCATTACAATAAAATATCCTTTTTGTTAGGATTCCAGAGCTAAAATGGCAAAAAGGGAACCCTTTTAGTTTCGCCATGACCGTTTGTCCCTTTGTCCGTCCGTGGCTTAGCTTAGGGAATATTAGTGCTAGAAAGTTTGCATGGATATATGTATATAGCAATTATCCCGACAAAATGGTAAAACAACATGTAGAAAAAAAAAATATCCAAACTGCCAGCCCTTGTCACTGTCGGCACGCACACATTCTTAAGGAGACGGAGTAGTATAATCTGAGGCTATAATCGCGGAAGTACCAAGATTTTGTACGGGATGCAGTATCTGTTACGAAGTAACTATTAAGTAATCTGTGACGCTGCGCTCGATTGTGGTAAAGGCTATAGCTAAATTGTCGACGCTTGGACAAATAAGACTTAAGCGTAGTTTTGTTTCCCACGGGAACTTAGTACTTTGCCGGGATAAAAAGTAGCCTCGATGGGGTAGTTTTACTTTCTACATATAAACATTTGAGAGTGGATATTTGTATGTACATTCGAGTTCTCCAATATCTATACAGCCAACCGCCAACCGTTCATAAATATCTATACATACATAGACCTTATTACCGTAACATAAGGTTTATGTTTACATCGTTATGAACGATTGGCTGGTTGACAGATATCCCGACACTTAGGTGTATAAAATTACTAGCTGTTGCCCGCGACTCCGTTCGCGAAGAATAGGGGTATAAAAGATAGCCTACGACCTATTCTCAGACCTACAGAAAATATGGACACAAAGGTTTCATGATAAAAATCGACACAGCCGTTTCGGAGGAGTTCGATATCTAACACCGTGATACGAGATTTTTATATATTAAAGTTTACCGAACAACACGGTTATAAAACTGTCTTCTACTTGACACTGGCTAAATTGTTCTTAAATGAACAGAGCCATATTATTTAAAAATCCTAACTAAGTGTTAGGTACTTAAGGCCACCACAAACCGGGAGCGCGGGGCGCCGTTGGAGCGTGCCCAGCGCGGTCAATAACACGGAATCATATACGTTGTGCCGCGCTGCCAGTGTGTTACCGTATATATGATTCAGTGTCATAGACCGCACTGGGCACGCTCCGTCGGCGCCGCGCGCTCCCGGTTTGTGGTGACCTTTAAATACTGTTATAGAAATGACAGCTGTCACCTAGTTCAAAGTTAAATTCCACTATAGTACATTTTTATTTAGTTGTCCAAACGTCAACTGTTTCCAACCACCACATTACATAGACATTTAAAACAAAATAAATTATAAACATACAAAGATTCTCACAGATCCTTATGTTAAATAAGTAGATATTAAATATGTATAAATGCTATTCGGAACTACAAGCGTTAATCAAGTTAATATACAGTTAAAACCGCGTTTCTTTGCAGCTATGTTTTATGTCATGTTGAAACCAATTACCAATGGATACCGAATGGCCAACTTCAATAGATTCTACATAGACGATGTAGTAATCGTGTACTCAATAATTTTCACCTATTTCTATAAATACGAGGTACGCGTTTTCTGTCTACTAACTTTTATATAAACCATAGGTTCAAGGTTCAAGCTTTCAACTTTACGTAAATAAATTATTTCCATAATTACAAAACGTATGACTCTTATCTAGTCTTAAGTTCTACATCGGTTAGAAAAGGCCAGGACTCAGGAGGACATACATAGCAATTGTAAGCTAAATATTAGGGTAATTGACACCATAAACCAATGCTACAAAGACGCGTCTCTTATAAAAAATACGCTTTATTTTAGGCCCGAAAACTAGATTAATTTTCAATTAATTTCAGAATTGGACTCCAGTAGCTTTGAAACAAATAAATAGCAGATTGAATTGGCCAACAAGTGACGTCATAGCTAAGTATTGCCGTACAAATTTAGGTGAAAAACGTGTTTTGACAGCTCATAAAAAATACTTCAATTGATTGACACACATTGCTGGTATCATGGCGTCACGTCAGACGCAATTGAACCGTTGACCAGGCCACTTTTCACTTTATTACAATCAAATTTGTACCATAACATGTAATAAATAGTTTGCTTTAAAATAAATGTGACGGTCATAAATAAATGTACGTTACCTAGGCGTCCAAAATTCAATTCAACTCTATGCCACTAGCCATAAGGTTGATATTAACATTATATTTGACGCGATGGCTGTATAGACATTCATGCCTTGGGTCACACTTCCTAAAGCCTGGTAAATGGTTTCTTAGGATATACTAAAAATATCGATATCTACTTTAGTAATTAGAAAGGTTATAAGAGTATGCAATCTTATTTTGCTATTGTAAGTATCAATGCCTTTTAGATATACTTCAACAAAATAGCTTTAGGTACAGCAAAACGTCTAAAAATTATCTCTCGCTCACTCTCGTATTAAGTACTATTAGGGTCAGCAGGACAGCGCGATACGTTCGAATTTTAAACTTCAAAGTATAACGCCGGGCCTTATACTAAGATATTCGATTTTCGAACTTCGTATCGCGCCGTTCCGTTCACGCTAATATTACTAATAATATTAAAGAAAAGAGTGAAAGGGACAGCACGATGGCCCTCTAATATCACGTGTTACAATTTGAAACCTTACATCAGTCAGATAAAGTTCAAAATCCTTAGCATCAAATTTTATTTTGAACTTTGAGTTTTACGAGGCTTTGTGATTTATTTACTAACTTTTACTCTTTACTGGCATACCGAATGAAACAATCATATATCATACAGTAAAATTACATAAAGTTTACCACTGACAGATGGTGCCTTCATTTCATATTCAACTTTAACGACCTACAAATAAAGCCAAT
Organism: Archips crataeganus; assembly: GCA_947859365.1. Taxonomy (NCBI): domain Eukaryota; kingdom Metazoa; phylum Arthropoda; class Insecta; order Lepidoptera; family Tortricidae; genus Archips; species Archips crataeganus. The sequence continues at coordinate 12,362,735 of OX402069.1, read as the reverse complement.
TTTAGAATACTGTTACCCACGTTTGCAGATTTTGTAATAACTACTTTATTTGTATGGTGTTAAAGTTGGAAATGAAATGAAGGCAAGCAATCTGTCAGTGGTAAACTAAAAGCAAACGTATTGTAGCACAAATTCTTGAGTACACACAGCTCAAAAATATCTAAGTAGATATCAAACATGAGAATTCTTCGAATGGCGTACTTATGACATTTTGGCACTATTCCCACATGTCCACAGTAGGTACTACCTGGCAACTGGAGCGAAAATCCCACTAAAGGCCACCACAAACCGCAGCGTAGGGCGTGCGCGCGACGCCGACGGAGTGCCCAGCGCAGACTATAACACTGAATCATACATACGGTGAGACAACGGCAGGGCGGCACAGCGTATATGATTCAGTGTTATACAACGCGCGCTGGGCACGCTCCGCCGCCGTCGCCCGCACGCCCCGCGCTGCGGTCTGTGGAGGGCTTAAAAAGTTAATTTCGCGATTTTCACTCACTCCCGGGACTTAAAAGCGCAAATATATTATTTAAATTACGTAGGTAGTTTATGTACCTACTCAAGACCACGGCTGTAATTTGACCGAAAAGTCAAGGTAATTAACCCTAAATAAGGTAGAGGCGATTTAGTTTGAAATTCAACCTTATTGATTTCACTATAAGTCACAATTTCCATTGTAGTCATTGAAAATACGACTAGCTTTCAAAATATCCTGTGTCAGGTATCGTCGGGTGACAAGCAAAAGTCACTAAGTACCAAATATCTATACCTTTTGACCGCCAGCGTCGGCTATAGACGACAGTACGGTAATACAAAATTAAACCTACCCGCATCCGCATAAGAATCAATTTTGTTCCAAACAAAAACGATGCGTGGCGGTCAAAACGTTAAAACAAAACTCGTTTCTCAGTATGAAATTACTAACTAGATACGACTTTTTGAAGAGCAGCGACAGAAATTTTAGTGAGTTTTGCTTGTCATCCGGCTGTATGTATTCGATGGCTGCTTTTGATTGTGGAAGTAAGTATGCTCCAATAAATGGGGCTTTATTAAGGGTTAAACCAATATATTTTTGCGCGATTAGGTCCCTAGTATTGAACTAAACAATCCCACTATTTCCCAATAGAACAAAAGGGTACGGACGAGTGGGAATATTCCCAATTGTGTACCTATCTATGGAAAGACAAGCACAGCCAACATACAATTAAAGAGGGTAGGTGAATAAATGCATGCGAATAATCACAGGCTGCTGGCTCTATTTACTGTAGGCTGATAAAATGGGCATAGAGTAATAAAATACAGCTATGGCACAAACGGGCATTTTTCTAACTCAGAATCAAGAGCAATATTGACTTTGATGATTAAAAAAAAATTCCACTATTTTCCGAACTTTTTTTGTGTTTTGTGACGAGCCACATAAAACAGTATGAAAAAGTCACAACACTGACTCAAAAAATAAGGACAATCTTTCTTCGCAAAAATGAACGGTACTCCTTGAACAAGAAGACCCCAAAATTTCCTCATTAAAAAAGTAAATTGTATACTTTAAATTGAAAATCCCCTAACTTTTAGTGAAAGAACATGCCGTATTTGTATGGAAGATCCGGTGATATTAGCAAAAGTACTAACTTTATTGTTACGGTTCCGTACTCAAAGAATGTCAACAATACTATATTGTTGAGGTTACGCTGTTTGTTCGTCCCTCTGTACCTACATAGCTGCTATTACAACAGTTAATAGTTAGTTTTTTCTCGATATTAATAATAGACACTGTACGGCGGTACGAAACCTTTCGTGTGGGATTCTGAGTCTCACTTGGATTAATTACTAAGGCATCAGTATTTAAACTCTTATTGATATCTGTTCACTATAAATCAGTTATCTACCTACAAATCGACCAGGCTCCTATTTCCTAAGAGCAGCAGGCGACATGAACCCCGACAATTCAGTATCCATCTCTGTTCTAATATAAAGACCAATTTAGCTCAGAGCTCCTCAAGTCAGCAATGTACTCCGAATTGTCCTATGACAATGACAACATGACTATTCATGTTTTGTCGCCTGTCAAGTTGCCGGCCAAAAAGAGCAGAAAAAAATATAGATAAACTTCAAACAAAATTGTTACCATATTAAACTTTAGTCAAAAATCTGACAGCTACAGAAAAGTGGCACTTCTTATTTAATTTCTACTCTTTATAGTCGGATAGTCTATCATGCTTTTTAAGTTCTAAAAATAGCTATTAGATATAATTAATAAATTAGAATGAAATAATAAGTTTACGAACAATACAAGAGCATTTCACTAATTAAGTAACAGGCATTAATAAGCTTACTGAAAAAAACATGTCACATATTTACATAATATCATTTTCATAATTTATAGCTTTCCTTTTTCAGTAAACTTCCTAACTGGCCGCTGGGGTACTATAAAATAAAATTTGATCGAAGTAACAATTCAAATAACCAAGTAAAGCTTTTCTTATGTAAGTTTTAAAAAATCGTTTTAACGCAAAAGAATTTTTAAGTAAACAGCTTCTTTAAAAAAATACAATTTATCAAATGAAGCCACATCAAGCATTATGATTATTTAGGAACAAAGCAGTGATTCCTAAGCACAGAAAAAAAAACAAGAATTCTTTGATGTAATTATTGGAATGATGTGCACAGATCACTAACGTATTATGTTAGGTTTATATATTACAATTTGTTTTAAAACGCATCACCTGCTGACATCCATTCCATTTTCTTTGCATTATAAAAGGTTCCCTGGAAGAAATCGCTTGGAAGCTATAAGGCCTATTGCTTACCTACCTTGTATATTTTTGCTATGTACTTGTTTTTCGGTATTTTCTATGTGGTGTATAATAAAGAGTCATTGTATTGTATTGAACTGTCGAGGTTGACAAAAAACAAGGCATACCTACATACGTAAGTGACCCACGTACCTTATATTCCATAATCTGTGTCTTACGACACAAGTTTTAATTCAAAAATCGAATCATAGACAAAGTACTTAATAAAAAAAAAACCCCGGCGCCAGCGTGATACAAAACTAGACCTTATGCTATCGGCATGCGGTCGGTATTAGACTGCCTCGCGGTCCGGCGACGGGCGCGGGCAGCATGTCAGCTACAACGGGCAGCCGCCTCCCTACCACAGATAACATAGGATAAGATTGTAGTGTCGTATTCCCAACCCTACGACCACAGAGCTATCAATAAAGGAGAATAGAAATGTGTATTTAACATCGCGTGTCCCAATTTATAAAGAACAAATCAATTGTATTTGAGAACAATAGTATTTGCAATAACTCAATTGTTGGGCAGGTAACTTCGTTACGAACTGAGCTAGGAACATAAACTTGACTTTGTAGCCATATGAGCGGTCGATTTTTAGCTCGCATGACATTTCTATTCCGCTTATTAGGTCTGTGCCTACAACCGAGTTGGATTGTTCACAGGTCCTATAATCAAGAAATTTTAGAGCAGTTTCACACAAACCTGTCACGGATTAATAAATAATTAAGATAAATTGTATTTTTGAAAAAAAAAGCTATCTTAAACATTCGAATTTATTAGAAGAGCTGTCAAGACAATCCAACCAGGTTGTAGAGTTGGGAACACAACACTACAAGACAACATTAAAAAGGTAAAAACTTGTCTATGAAAAACGTATTTTAAGATTGTTTATTTGTATTCACGACTTACAACAAGCCAGGTTAAAACAAACACAAATGGGATACTAGGGTTGTAAATTCCAGTCAAAACAAAAGAAATCGCAATTCCAGAAATGATAACTTAAAATATTTTCAACGAGCAGTTAATTTTACGAAGCAACTATGTTCTAAATGAGGAATCTTTTGACTGTCAAGATACACAGCTAATTATTAAAATACATTAATGCTGCAAAAAAAACTTAAGGCCACCGTAAACCAGGAGCGCGGGGCGCCGACGAAGCGTGCCCAGCGCACTCTATAACACTGAATCAAATATACCGTGACACACCGGCAGTGCGGCACACCGTATTTGATTCAGTGTCATTGATCGCGCGGGGCACGCTCTGTCGGCGCCCCGCACTCCCGGATTTTTTAGCCTTTAATATAATTACAAATTAAATAACATGCAAAATATAAAACATGCCACATAAAAAAACAGTTCAGAATGCTAGGTACAGGTAAACAGTAATTTTACTACCTGAATGAATAGGTATTATTTTAACACACATTTAAATATTAATTATATATCTAATGTGCTGGTTTATATATCTTAGTTATATTTATTTTGTTTAGTTTTACTAAATTTGCATTATAAAACAAAATTTGGCACTAAATCATAGGGTAAACCGCCAAAATTTGGAGACATTATCGATCCTTTAGGTAAATATTAAAGCTAGAGATGTCAGCTAAGTCTCATTTACCCACCTACATTTATACAAATGTAAAAAAAAATATCACAGGAATATAGGTCTATAGGACTATTTTAATTTTTTTTTTAACAAGGACCACTGAACAGTGAACACTCCTGTAAGTCTTTCCAGGATTTTTTTGGTTTATTTGAAAGATTTTCAAAGAGATAACATCATATCGAAAGTCGGATTTGCCTTACTGAAACATCTACTCCAAATTAATGTCAAAACATCTTGTGGAGACTATTTTTAAATAAAAATTAAAGCCTCCTGGATCCCAGCGCAGTTTTTAAAGTGCAAAAGAAAACAGAACTAATTTAAAAAAAAACTTACTAGGGGCAAAGGCGATTTAATAATAAAAATGACTTCCAATGTCTTCCCAATGTCGCGGTCCTTTAAAGGCCACAACAAACCGGGAGCGCGGGGCGCCGACGGAGCGTGCCCAGCGCGTTCAATAACACTGAATCGTATACACGATGAATGACACTCGTTTTCATTAAGCCCTTAAATATGTATAGTCGACCAAGAAACTCCTTTACCACCCTAAAGTTCAATGTCAATCAAAGGCTATTTTCACTTACAAGTCAATGTGACAATCAGCCTTATTGTTTTTATTCTGATGTAGGAACTGTCACAAAAAATGGTAAAGCACTTACTTGGTCGACTATACAATTTTTTTGATAACGACCCAAATTACAGAGTTCTGAGGTAACAAATAAAAAAACAACAACATTGACAACCTCCTTAATTTTTAAGTCGGTGAAACACTGTCGAGCTATATAAACTACAAATTGTTCAATGTATAAAGTACCTGCTTTTAAAATGCTGAAGTAATAATTTACTAAACCGAACTCTTACACTTAAGAGAAAAAAACCGCATTGAAATCGGTTCACCCGTTTAAGAGCTATGATGCCACAGACAGACAGACAGACACACACACATAGCGGTCAAACTTATAACACCCCTCTTTTTGTGTCGGGGGTTAAAAACGTTGGGATCCAGGAGAATAGACCTTAAATTCTTTATAAGCAACTTTTGATACTTATCTTATTGTTACAAGAATATAGTAGGTACAGACATGGTGCAGTATATTATCCCATTTAATCCGTCCAGGGAAGACAAATGTCAAGTGACTAGAAACTTCATTTCTGCCATGTAAAGTTATAAACATTTTTCTAAAAATTCTCTCTTGGAAGATACATTAGTACAGTCAAAGACAAACTGACCGTTAAAAACGGGACAGAGATAAATTCTCTATGGTCAAATGCATCAAATCATCTATTAAAGGCCACCACAAACCGAAGCGCGGGGCGCCTACGGAGCGTGGCCGCTCCGAGCTGCGTTCTGTGGTAGCCTTTACATTAAATTTCTCACAATGCCGTCTCTAACAATCAGTAAGAATCGTAATATTTTGTCGATATTTCCTTACTTTTCTACTGGGTTTGGCAATCGAAGTTAAAGAGGATTATTGTTCTTGTAGCAAAAGGTATCTTAACTCTAATTTTATAACATTAAGTTTTGAGCGATACTTTTACTTTTACACTGATATTAGTTATCAGAAGTAAAGGAATACCTTCTTATACAATAATTATGTTTATGTATAGATTAGATATTCAAAATACGTATAATGTTATTATTTTTAAGACAAATACTATGGGAATTGACTGGGTCCGTACGTCAAAACATCTACAAGGAACATCAAACATTCGAATAACACTTAATTGGATATTCATTGAATATTATTTGTAGAGTACCTAAGTTTTATAAATTGTTGCTATCACCAGACATTATGTAGTATATCCTGACACTGCACAGCTTTGGAGTTTCTGAATATTGACAATGTGAACCATAGGAATGGTGTGTGTGAAGTTCCCAATCCGCACTGGGCCCGCGTGGACATTCTGAGAGGAGGCCTGTGCCCTGCAGTGGGACGCATATAGGCTGGGATGGATGGATGGAACCATAGGAAAATATTTCTACACTTGTTGCGTGTAGTAGAATAGCAAGTGCATTTTGTTCCTATGTTTCACATTGTCAAAAATCAAAAACTTGTTGTGCAATGTCAGGATTTATTTAATAACGACCGTTGAGTATAATGTATATGAAATAACCGTAGCTACTTTGTTTTTCCCCAATTATTATGAAATTAATGCGTTTCCACGGGCACCGTGCGTTGTGAGCCGACGTATAGGGCCCCACAAATTCATAATCCTCTACGTATAATTCAGACGGTAGATGTGCGATCAGCAGAATTCTGTCGAATACTTGTTACAGCCGAGCAGCGGCGGCCTTAGCCTTTAAGGGCCTACCGAGCTTTACACGCTAATCGATTTTGGGCGGGCGATTTCGGGCGTGGGGGAGGCACGATGGCTCAAGATAGGTTGGTTGGACTGTGCGTGTTTTTGGGTATTTTCATCTTATTACTAAAACAAATACATATTTTAAAAATGTAGCAACACTACGCCCTAGAAAACATCTTGTTTTATTAACATTCAAAAAGTCATGACCTGCCTTGCAGTATTAGCGTCGTACTACGAATTTATTTTATTTTTTAGAGACGACTTTCGATTTTTTTCTATCGAGCGAACTATAAGTAATGGTGTTTCGATAAACACTTGTCATTAGAGTGAATCCTCAAATATCTTACACGTGAATTTCAAGAATATAGCTTTACTTGTAATGATACAGCACGAGATTAAATGAATGCAATAAATGCGCCAAAAACACGGTAGGCCCTTAAGCTCCAAACGCACAGACAGCGGAGGCGTGGCGATGCGGTGGCGGTGACGGTTGTAATATTGTAACTTGTATGAACGAGTTCGCGGAACGGTACCGTACAACCGTTCATACAAGTTATAATATTACAACCGTCATCGGCGCCGCGCCGCCCCGCTATCGCTTTCAGTGCGTTTGGTGCTATAATATGCTCTAAGCCATAGGTTATTGGGTACAGTCACATGAAAGGAGGTTGAAGTATATTGGTATATCGGATGTTGTTGGGTCTACTTGGGCTATTACAAGGCCTCTGCAAGCGCGAAACCCTAACCCATTGCCCTGTTTCCAATCCCCTATAAAGGCCACCACAAAACGCAGCGCGGGGCGTGCGCGCGACGCCGACGGAGCGTGCCCAGCGCGGTCTATAACACTGAATCATATACGGCGACACACACCGTTAGCGCGGCACAGCGTATATGATTCAGTGTTATAGACCGCGCTGGGCACGCTCCGTCGCCGGCGGTCTGTGGAGGGCTTAACTAACGGCCGCCACTGCTATTTAACGACTTGAAAAAGGTTGAGCAACTTGGGAGTTAGACTATAGCTTCTGTATCACTTATAACATGTATACCATGCTTCGTCAGAATTAACCTCACAATATCATTGCAGCTCCGCGTCTTATAATTCCTCTCTCGCTCTTTCAGCTTGATACTCTTCACTTTATCACACAACTTACTAACTTCGGACTTACTCTTCTTAATGTCAGCCTTATTAAGCTTTCTTATTGTGGAAGCCGAACACCTCTTCTTGATTGGTTCATTTTTGACAGTTTCCACGTTGCCCTCGCTGACTCGACGCTTGTAAAGTTCATAGTCACACTCGTCTTTAGTCAAGTAACTATCCAGAGAGCTGTAAGTTGATTCGTCATAGCTTACCTCGTTTACGGAGTGTTGTGAAGTACCGCTCACTATCTTGACTGCCTTTCCTGGTACGTAACTTGCTGGTACTTTGTCCACGTAAGCCATTTTGGGTTTGTCTTTCAAAGGGCTGATTGTATTTGTCATATTAGGCATTAAATAATTGGATTTCTTTGCCCTCTTCACTGTTATGGTTTCGTCTATGATCGTGGGTTTGTCTCTGATGGATATAAGTATGTTTTTGAAGCTAGTCTCTTCAGGTGACGCCATGTTGACGTCTTGGGGGGATTTTTTGTCGTAATTGGCGATTAGATCGTTAAGTATGTTATACTCACTGTGTCCGGGCAAGCGTGGGGGAGGAATCTTGATTAGTTTCAGTTTTAACTGGCAATAAATAAACGCTATTGTATAGTTTATACTAATTGGTCTAGTTTGAATGTGAATAAAGCTTGGTACACGTTAAAAATATACTTAAATACAGAATAACAAATGTAATACGGTATTTGGCACCATTAAACCCCTCGGATGTCAGAAGTAAAAAAAAACTGGATTTGAGTCTCTTTTTTTAAAAATGCTACCAATTGTAAAGATTAAAATAAAATAGAAAAATATAGATTTAAATTTTGCACATATATGCGTCTGGCTGGACATACCAGAAATTAAATAAAAAAAAAAAAAAGGTAAGATGATGATGTCCCAACACTCACGTGACGCAAGATGCGGCGTCGTAGAACCTATACAGTATGTACTGTAGCACGGAGTCGTCAGTCAGGTACTTCACAGCAGTCTGATGACGGTCGACCTGACCTTGGCTATAGTGACGTCATTGCGACAAGAGTCCGGAGTCTAGTGATGATGTCCACTCACGTGACGCGAAGTGTAGCGCCGTAGAACCTGTGCTGCCGTATGTTCTGTAGCCCGGAGTCATCAGTCAGGTACTACACATACGTCTGATGACGGTCGACCTGACCTTGGCTATAGTGACGTCATTGCGACAAGAGTCCGGAGTCTAGTGATGATGTCCACTCACGTGACGCGAAGTGTAGCGCCGTAGAACCTGTGCTGCCGTATGTTCTGTAGCCCGGAGTCATCAGTCAGGTACTTCACAGCCGTCTGATGACGGTCGACCTGAACTTGGCTATAGTGACGTCATAGCGACAAGAGATGTCTACTCACGTGACGCACGGCGTGGCACCGTAGAGCCTGTGCTGCCGTATGTACTGTAGCACGGAGTCGTCAGTCAGGTACTTGGCGCTCTCGCTACGTCGAACCAGCCGTCTAATGACGGTCGAACTGACCTCGTTGGCTATGTAGTTTGTGACTAGGGTAACGTTTTTCTGAAGAAAAAAATTGTTATCAATTACACTTCGTTTATTTTAGCATTAGAAAGCAGGTAAGCGATCTTGACTGGATTTTTCATTGAAAAACACTTTTTGAAAAATAAGTCTACTTTAAACACACTTAAAGTGGTTATTCCAACTTCGTAAAATTTCATACTCGAGGTTAAGTCAGAGAACCGTCGATATGTAGTCAAGTGTAAAAATATGGGTGCACACAACTTGCTCATAAATATGTCCCATAGCTCTTATGTCGTCGAATTAAGGTCTAGGTATATAACGATGGGAGGATTAAATCAACACTTATTTTTGCACTTGACCATACCTAACAATTAACAAAGACATATTATGGTAATTTACATTATTTTGGTTAAGTAAAAGTAAGCATTTTTCAATAAAAAGACTCGTCAATGTTATTTACCCTTTTTCTAAGGCTAAAAGGTTTAGCTCATAGGTTCCCAAAGAGGGCGGTACCGCCCCCTAGTAGGCGCTGAAGCTTTTCGTGGGGGCGGTAGCGGGTCACAAATACCACGAGCAAGACAGAGATAGAGAAATAAATTTTTAATTGAGATAGTAGACAGACAGATACAGTTGGAGGGGGGCGTTGGTTTTTTATTGTTTTTTTTTTGGGGCGGTAGTCCATAAAAGGTTAGGAAACTATGGTTTAGCTGATCGGTGGATACCGGTCGATAAGCGATTGATCGATAGCCAATCACTACAGTTCGACGTCGATGGATTGGTGTGCGGTAGGTTTGGCTGTACTAGAAACTGTCGATCGTCGGCGACCAATCCACTCAACCATCGATCGATGATCGATCGATTGGAGTGGTACAGTGAAGTGTAAAAATATGGTACGGTATGGTAACTTGCTCATAACATAAATATATCCCGATTTTGACTTTGACTTTGATGACGATGATGATAATCTTACCCTATGTTTGTAGAGCATGTCGGACTCGTATATGAACCGTCCCGGCTCGCTGCCGGCTCGCGTGACCACCACCAAACCGTGCCGGCCCACTATCGTCTCCAACTGGAAATATCATCACAATAGCAATAGTACATATTATACACCGTGAAATTGTAGTGGTTGTTTTCCCGAAACGAGGTGATTTAGTTTCGATTGTACAATCGATTTACAATTACTATTTTGACTAGAGTCAAAAATCCAATTGTGAAAAACGAAAGTCGAAAATGACCGCAAACCAATAGTAACGCTTCGTTGGTACAAGTAGCATACGATCGTACGATAGGTTAGGTACTGTACTGAACTCGTAATATGGGTATTAATTTTTTTTGAAAAAGTTTCAATAACAAACCTTGTTTAATGAGACGGGTCAAAAAAAAAAGAAAAAAAGAAAAATTTGGGTGGATTGACAGGAGGGATGTCAGGAATAAAACCGAGAGAATTAATAAGAGAATCAAAAGATATTAGTATAATCTTTAGAATTTGATCCGCGATGGTGTGAGTGAAGTGTCGTGTGGTGTGTGTGTGTATTTTCCAACGGTTATTTCCTCATACTTTCCACAAACGCGACAACGTGAAATGACTATGAATTACGACGTTGGAAGTTACAGCAACGAAAGCTTTATAAACAACAGTTGATTTATTTACCAATCATCATATAGCGAGACCGTGTAAAGCTGAGGGAAGGCTTCGCCTAATCAAAGATAGTTATATTTGGTTTCCAAAGAAAGCAACATCGAGAAATGTCAACTTGATGTCTAATCTACGGGACAGACGAGTGAAGTTATAATAATAACAAACTTGTGATATTGTGTTTGGGATTAAATGACTATAACTCAGTGTCTATTGAATCGGGAGTGTTCTAATAATGAGAATTGTGTAGAGAATTAAATGGTGTATCAGTGTGAAGTACTGCCGTGAGTCCAAAATGATATTTCGCAGGATAATTTAACTATTTTCAGAAATAGCGGGAGCCTAGAGGCGCGTGACGTCAGCTGTCATGTGGAATAGAAGAATAGAAGTGAGGAGTCTACGTCAAAGGTTGATGGAGTGAAGATCGAGAGGAATCATTTGACGTGTAAGTCAAAATACTGATGTCTTATTGGGGAACTATGGGGAATTTAGATAATGGAGTAGTGATGAATTACATAGAAATATGACAGGGATTAAAGTGACGACTGGAAATTCAATAATAAATTATATCTTAAACCAAAGCATAATGGACTTATTTCCAGTATATTATTATATCAATCATACGTCGGGCATTGGAACTATTGGACCAATATAATTGACATCGCAGGAATACATGATCTATGAAACCTCCTGAACCATATCAGGATTGAATAATGATTTTGATACAATATTAATATATAATTTGTTTGACATGGATATCCATTCACTGGATATGACGGCGGGTTCCTGATTGGAGTTCTGCTGAGAACTGCGAGATGCAGTAAGCTGTGAGGAGAGCTGCTGGAGTATGGAGATGCAGACTTCGGGGCTGTATGCTGGGAACGCGATGCGTTTGGATCATAATCTTAGCTAAGTGTCTTTATAATTTTATTTAACGTGGCAGTGTGAACTTATAGTATATTTTAATCAAACGCGATCTTAACTTAAACCTACCGGGGTGACTCTCGCGGCTAAACATTTATTAAAATCATACATATAGAACAAAACTACATAGTAAGATAGATGTTTAGGTCAACGGAATTTAAGGTTCAATTTTAAACAAGATTTTGATGACTGACAGTTAATGTCAAGATGAGTAATAGGGTTCTATTTAGCTAATACAAATAAACATGACAATAGGTTTAAATATTTAAATTTTAGAACAGGCCAATTGAATCTTTGTTTAAATAAATTAGAATGTCTATTGGCATTTGATATCGAGAAACCACTTTGGGTTGAGCTATACAATGTTTTGAATTGATTTTATTTTTATTGTCTTTTCTCTTGGAATTATTATTTAAATTAAATCTTTTTGAAATCCGAAAGGAATTATCTGCGATAATTGACAGTGGTTCTGAACAATATTCTGACTGAGAACCTTGTGCGTTTATGTTGTCGTACCTTCGTCTTGAAGTAATATTTGAAGTGAATATTAACTGAGCTACTGAAGACCTTGTCTTGAAATAATAGTTGAATTGAATATTATCTGAACAACCGGAGATCTTGTAGCCTACTGGGGAACCTATCTTCGATAATACCACAGAGTATTTAAACAGTGAAACAGTTGTACCTCCTAGGTAAGAACTCCCAGTATAATTTTAATAGGGTTTATTACTATTTAACCTTGTGTTTTATTATGAATCTATTTTTGGGAAGTAATTGATCAATTACTGATAGAAATGGATAAACGGCCATATTATTACTGTTTATTACCTTTGTTGTGCTGTTATACAAGTCCATTTGGACTTATGGTGTATTGTCTTATCTATTTTATTTGTTCTAATGAAAGAATATCATTTTCAAAATTCATCCCTTGATTTTGGTATAAAATCTGTTAACCTATTAGAACCTAGAATGGGGTTTCATAATACTTGAGACTAAATTAAACCACTAATACTTACCAGTCCTCAATATTAACCTTGGATTTAGTCAGACCAGTATAGAGAAAGTATTTCCCACACTTCTATCCGTACTATTACTCTGAGAGTGGGGAAGTGACAATACTGGTAGGCACAAATGCCAGTATAGTTACGACCGACCAAGTGAAATGGTCCTGATAGCACGCAGCTACACCATCACGTACCATAGTACAGACGATACATTTGCGATGGCTAGGCTAAGCAACGGTTGATGTGAAGCTTTCATTATGCGGTCTGTAGATTATCAAAATTATTATTTTGGGTGCGAGGATTGGTGATATACGTATGGTCTCCAGGGGCCAATTCTGCCTCTGGCGTGCTGAAGGTTGCCCCCTAATGTTCGGTCTGACCAATCGGCACGTAGTGATTATGCGTAATCCAACGGGGTGTCTACTTACTCGCTCGGCAATAGGTGTCGTTAGTGAGGTTGCGGCTAAGGATAAAACGTCCCTCGAGGCGATCCGTGCAGAATTGGGTGTCTTAGGGAGGTACGTGGGGGAGAGGCCAATTACTCGATCTGGGTTGTAGACCAAGTAATGGAGCGTCCTTCAGCTTACTCATACACTAATCGAAGTACCTTCTTTTTTATACTAGAGTCTAAAGGGGGGAATAGAAGTAGTCTCAAGTGAGTAGGGTAGTTACTCCGTGTAAATTTTAGGAGTAATGAAATCCTACCACAGGAGTAACTACATTCTTGTTTGTCCTCTTACTCATTTGGTGACTGATACATACGATCTATAGACGGGCGACATAGCTTGTTATTCCCTTGCAATGGTCGTGGAAGGTTCGAGGGAGAGTGACCAGTAAGGCGTCGAGCTCTACTGGAGAGAGCGGGGAGAGGGTTCCTCCTATACGAACATAGACCATATTGCTATACAATGTCTTCTAGAGCAAATAAATAATACTAATTGTTAAACCTTTGTCCATTTCTGTCTGTGGATTTATATTTAAGAATTTATACATATATTCGCTATAATCTATCTATTTACATGAGTATGTAAAGTCTAATAGTTCACCTAGTTGTGAACCCCGGTCACTAGTATTATTTTAAAACGAAAACACAACGTAGAAAACGGTACAAATTAGACGATCACGCCAAAACAAATAAAATATTATCGGAGCCTAAGGATTAGCACAGTACCAACGAAGCGTTACTATTGGTTTGCGGTCATTTTCGACTTTCGTTTTTCACAATTGGATTTTTGACTCTAGTCAAAATAGTAATTATAAATTGATTGTACAATCGATACTAAATCACCTCGTTTCGGGAAAACAACCAATAAAATTTCACGGTGTATTCGGCCGAGCGTAGGTACTAGCGAGGCCCGATAGTTATGAGGCTGGCAATTCCATTTCCCGCCTAAGTACGTATAGTGCTTTTCTCAAACATGCAACAAAATAAATATAAAAAAACACGAAAAATTTATGTTTGATTTCTAGAGAAATTATATGTAAAATAAATAAAAATATAACTAACATTTATCGCTATTTATTTCATTCTATTTAATAGAAACCTGAGATAATTCATGAATATTTTTAATAAACTTAGTGGCAGAATGTGATGTCGTAATGTACCAAAAAACAAATATTGCTTATACTTAGTTTTTTTTTAATGGCTGAACGCCATGATGCCGTGCGTGTCACAAATTTAAACGGAATGGAAATTTAAAAAACAGCATCTTGTAGCATCTTGTAGCTTGTTGTGTCTTGTTGCCTGCAATTTTGTATGAAATTCCGTTAACGACCTCTCTGTCTAGCCGCGCCTGAAACGAGACACTTCGCGGTGATGGTGGATATTATGATCATGATGCTGATTATGATGATACTCACATCCTCGTCAGCCCACAAGCCGGGTGTCGCGAACGACTCCAACAGATCGGCCCCACACAGCAGCTTGACAGTGACGGAGTCATCTCGGTTGCCGTTCAACTTCTGCATCAGGTTATCAGGTTCGTCCAGACTGTTCACGTTCAGGACGTCATCAGGCAGCCAGTTGGGAGGGTCGCTGCTCGTCCGGGATATGTGATGGTTTATCGTGTCCTGAAATATTAACATAGATTGTTTTAAAAATGCTTGGAACAGCTACGGGTCCATGAAACACGTGAAGGGTGACCTTCCTGTGACACTGAAGCGCAAACTCGTTGACATGTGTATTGCCAGTCTTGACCTAGGGTGCGCAAATATGGTCTTTAACTGGGAGCCAGAAATCCAAACTCAAGGTTTGCCAACGAGCAAAGGAGCGCAGCATACTAGGGGTTAAAAAGGATTGCTCGAATCTGGAACACCACATTGCGTTCCTAAACTCAAATCGCTGATGTTGGAAAAGCGACCGCCAAGCTTAAATGGGACTGGGCCGGGCATGTCTTTCGGATGCACCCACAGAGATGGGCGTACACAGCCACAGCGTGACACGTCACGCCGCACCAGTTGTAATAAATTAAACTGTAAGATAGATGGCGCACTAGATGCGTGCATCTTTCTTACAGTTTTATTCATTACAACTGGTGCGTGACACGCACACGCATCTGGTCTGCACCGGCCATTAAACCACAAGCATTTTAGTGCACACTCCCAAATCAAGAGTACAATAGCGGCCTGAGTTACCTGGTGGTGCTGCATGGAAACCTTGGTCCTGGTCCAGCCGGCCTGCTGCGTCTCCCACTCGGAGACCTTAATCCACGCGGAGGTACGCAACGCCAGCTTCAGCATCGCAATCCTGGGGAAACAGGGGCGGTATAAGTAATTTCGCATACAACTCATTTAACATAGGTAATCTTACTATAGCCTCGTGTGACTTGCCGCCCGCACCTTTCCCAGCCCCCTTTGTGGTCTATAGGCGATCCAGAAAAACGTTATTTTGCCATATAAATTATAGACCTACGACCTATTCTCAGACCTACCAAATAAAGACAAAAAAAAACAACGGGTTGCACTCCGGGAGTGCCGGCAGAAGTGAAAACTTGAATATTAACGTTGTGCCGTCTAACGTGATTAACTAGATTAAGACGAATATCCAGGTACTTATATTACATGTTTTATCTGAAATTATGTACCATACTGGCTTAATGAAATGAGCGTATTGATTATCGTTTGACCACATCAAACCTAATAAACCTCTCTGACTTTTTTAAAACCTAGTAAGTGCATAGCCTAGTAAGTACTAGGTTTTTGAAACGGTTGATAAAAGTCCGTTGCGAGTAGTGCGATGCTATAATGCTTTCCTACGCAGTTCTATATTTGGTAGGGCTGAGGCCTAACACTTGGTAATACACTGGTGCTGGTTTTAGCTTCTACTTTGATGTAGACATGTGGGGCACTGGACTTTGGATATGTTAAAAATAAATTTCACATTTACGGAACGAAATGTAGACGTAACATTACGTCATCACAATTTAGCGTATCATTGGATATCTTATCGCATACCTTGACCCATAACATTGACTAGATAAGACAAATGGCATAATTTTAATGTAAACAAAAATGTTATTGATGTTTATTCTGAACTCTAAAGTTTTTGTTAAAAATTTCATTTTCAAAGCAAGCTTTTTCGCTGACTGTACTTTTTGCTGACTGTACTTGCATTGTCATCGAACTTACATAAGCAGGGAGCGAAACTTTGGTGCCGATGACAGATATATGACGCCAAGCTACATACAGAGTGTTTTTATCTAGCGAGTCATGCATTCATTGCATTCCAGCCTATATACATATACGTCTCACTGCAGGGCACAGGCCTCCTCTCAGAATGAGACGGCTTGGGCCGTAGTTCCCACGCGGGCCCAGTGCGGATTGGTAACTTCACATACACCATTGAATTTCTTCTCAGGTGTATGCAGGTTCAGCGAGGTGCAGCGAGTCATTGTGTGTGGTTAAAACTATCATGGCAAAACTTTTTAAGATTGAGTTACATGCAAAGGAGAAAATATGTAAGTATAGAAAACATAAAATAATATTTCAGAAAATAGGGTACTACACATTAAAAAAAAATAAACCTGACTTGAATCCTCGTGTAAATAAGAAAGAAGATTTTGGGATTGTTGTTAGAGTGGGTGGCTGTAGTGGGAAGAGGGTTTGCAGACTGTTGACACCAGGCATGGAGATATTGCAACACC
Organism: Archips crataeganus; assembly: GCA_947859365.1. Lineage (NCBI taxonomy): Eukaryota > Metazoa > Arthropoda > Insecta > Lepidoptera > Tortricidae > Archips > Archips crataeganus. The sequence continues at coordinate 12,345,688 of OX402069.1, read as the reverse complement.
CTAGTGGTGCACAGTCAGTGGAGGTAGTCTGGCTTGCTGTGAGACTAAATTAACACCATGTTAACTACCAGACTCTGCCTCATATTTATCTCCGAACCATACGCCACTATTCAAGTCAAGACACAGGTAGTCTAAACTTGTGGCTTCACTCACATATAAAGTTAGATCTGGCAGTTGAATTAAAATTTCAGGAGTTTACTGAAGTCCTAAAAATTATATTATAGTCTCTATAAATTTACATTTAACAAACACACACACAAACTTTCACATTTATAATATTAGAAGAATAAATTAAAGTAAAGATAAAGATAAAGATAAAGATAAAGATAAAGATATTTTATTTGTTTAAACATGAGTATCAGTAAATACAGGTGGACACATAAAACATTAAGTCCTTCATGCTTTGCCTTAAGTTTAAGTAAAGTAAAGTTTTTTTGGTGGAGTGTATACTGACTAAGGATAACCGTGAGACATATTTGACAGATTTAGACCTTTTTAATGAGGCAGTGAATATTATTTTGAGTTGTCCTGTATCGGAAGATGCAGTACGAATATACAGGTTCATCAAACATTCCTTTGCAGCCAGCGAATCTGGACATAGCGGGAGAAGTGTTTGATGAATTTGGCCATTGAGTCTCCCACAATGAGGCTGGCATAGTCACACAGGTGCACTTAAGCCTCGGAAAAAAAAGTTTAAGTAAATATAGTCTCTCTGCTTTTTCTGGCAACTGATAACCACTACATAAGTTTTTCTGTCTTTGTCACTTCACATAGTATTTCTTTTAGCATTATCATGCCTGAATATACAATTCATGATTTTGAAATGTAAAAGTAATGTGTATTATGAAAGGTACACAATATTTGAAATAGTTGTGCAATTTAACCTGTAGCTGCAGTTTAAAAAAATTTTGTTTTTTCTATTGGAGAGCCATTTTCCCAAGGCTGAGTAAAAGACAGTTCTGTTATAAGGAAAACATTGTGAGGAGACCTGCAAACACTTGGTTAACTAAATTCAATGGTATGTGTGAAGTTCTAGATCCGCAGTGGGCCCGTGTGGGAACTACGGCCCAAGCGCTCTCATTCTGAGAGGGCTATGCCCTACAATGGGACGTATATAGGATGATAATTAAATAAATATAAATAAATATATTAGGGGACAATCTTACACAAATCGACCTAGTCCCAAACTAAGCAAAGCTTGTACTATGGGTACTAGACAACGATAAACATACTTATATAGATAAATAAATACTTAAATACATAGAAAACATCCATAACTCAGGAACAAATATTCGTGCTCATCACACAAATAATTGCCCTTACCGGGATTTGAACCCAGGACCTCTTGCTTCGTAGGCAGGGTCACTACCAACTAGGCTAAAGATAAAGATAAAGATAAAGATATTTTATTTGTTTAAACATGAGTATCAGTAAATACAGTTGGTCACATAAAACATTAAGTCCTTCATGCTTTGCCTTGCGGCATACAAATTTTTTTTTTTATTGCATTGTGTGCTAATAAAACAAAATAAAAATCACAACAGTTGAATCCACAAAAATCAAATAATATGTCAAAAGTAATTATATTAAAGTCTATTTCATAAAAAATTAAAAAATAAATAAATAAATAAAAAGTCAAAAACATGCATTATTATATATCCTTAAAAGCGGTTGTAATTACAAATATATTTGGTGGCGCTAGGCTAAACGTAAGGCCTAGACATCCTTAAATGCCTAAATCTAGATTTTAAATTTGTCGAAGGACCGTGCGGTTTAGGATAATTAGAGAATAAAATTTTGCATTATATTACAACGCTACGCACACTTATAGGAAAAGGAGAAATGAGAGTAGGAAAGCAAAAACGAAGGTTTGGTACCTGGAGTCCTTCCTGGACTGATGCGGCAATATGGCGTCGGTTGGGTGGTGATAGACGAATTGTAATCCAAATATCGTTCAATAGTAACACGTCTTGTATCACATAAACAGCACTGGCCAGGCCTTCACTCACTAATAGCATTTATCAGTTCTAACATCAAAATAAGATCACATTATAATTAAATTAAGAAGAAAAGTAGCGGGCGGAGCGTTGCGAGCGTCGCAGCGACATTACTCTCGCGAAAACGGAACTGCCACCATTCCGGAAACATTCGCGCGTCTCTGCTCCCGGTCTTCCAGCGTTCAGCCAATCACAGGTGAGTCGAGGTGAAGTGATCACAGCGCCACTTGTTCTATCCTTGTCGTGCGCACAAACACTTCGTATGAAGGAAAGGGATAGGGAAACAGGAAGAAAAGTGTGCGTAGGTGAAAGTAATGGGTTTGACTAATTTTTATTGAATGATTTCCTGGTCCCTAGGATATTATTTTTATGTTTTGAGACTAGATGGCGTTAGCTGCTCAATACGACGACACATAAAACATTAAGTCCTTCATGCTTTGCCTTGCGGCATACAAATTTTTTTTTTTATTGTATTGTGTGCTAATAAAACAAAATAAAAATCACAACAGTTGAATCCACAAAAATCAAATAATATGTCAAAAGTAATTATATTAAAGTCTATTTCATAAAAAATTAAAAAATAAATAAATAAATAAAAAGTCAAAAACATGCATTATTATATATCCTTAAAAGCGGTTGTAATTACAAATATATTATAAACAAATCTGTACAAAAACACCTTGTGGCCAAAAGGCTGGCAGCTATCTCCATAACAAATTAGAATTGTCATTTAACAAGGAAAATCTAAATGGCTTTTAGATATCTTATCATCTTTTGGATTTACATAAGATAATTTACTTTTAGTTCAATTTTATTCACATAAATCTTATTTTTTGTTGAATAAAAGCTTACCATTAGCTGGGTCCCCACTGAGCAAGCTGCCTCACGAGGCTAGTGCATGAGGCATAATTTTGTTTGGCACAAGGTTCAAAATCGAGCAGAAAATGGCAGTTCGCTCAGTGGAGACCCGGCTATTTTCCATTAAATAAATAGTCTTCAATAAACACAAAGAAGCACAGGTATTTGTGCACCTTGCCCTACTAGCCTTTGGACATCGCCAGGAACCTAAATAGTAATTAATTGAATGGCTCGTAAATTATACAATTAAATTAATTTACCTGTGATGTGCAGCTACCAAGTCTTTCTTCCCGTATGCGTCATGAACTGGAGACATAATACCGCCTACCACCGTACCCAAACCAAGGGTATGAATATAATCCCTGGCAATTTCTAAAAAAAAAATTAAAAAATAATATAATCAAAACTCACAGAAATAGGTCTAGTACCAAAAATGTGAGAAACAGCTTATCATGGTTATATTATAATCAATATTCTCAGATACAGTAATTATAGCGAAAGTCTTACGAGAAATATGAAAAAATGGTACGCAATAACAACTTACCGAACATCCGTAAATGCATGTAGGTTGGCGGGCTAAAACTCCCGCAGGCCATCAAGACAATCTTTCCTTGAGACATGTTGTTGTAAATAGTACTCACAATTCAATAATACTGATTTTTTCCAATATGTATCATCACTCGGCGATCACAACACAACGCTCAATCGATCGTTCTTTGCGCTAATTAATGCGGCTATTTTGTGGTTTCCTTGCCCATTTAAGATACCTCAAGAAATAGTAACGTCTTAATTTTTCCAGGTTATTGAAAATATTGAAATGTCAAACTAATTTTTTTAAATTTATTTACTCTAATGAAATACTACAGCAAAGTGTAAGCGAACAGCCCTTTGAAAATATAATCTCTTGTTTTCGAACCAATTCGACAGATGGATCAAAATAATTGTTTTTTTATTATAATTTAATCTATAATTTTTTTTACACATTTATATTTTCAAGTTCTCAGCCTTTTGAATAATATTTGAATCGCGGTAATAACAGAATGACATTTGACCCAAAACTGACAAAATTACGTATTTTGAAACGCAGCATGTATAACCTGACTCAATTGACAAGATAATGTAATCCAATTCGAGTAATAGGCTTGCAACGAATATTTAATTTAGAAGTGTTTCCTTCACCAGCTGTCTCGTGGAAATGTTTTCCTTTTGAAAGATAAATTTCCGTCGCGAAAATAAAACAGACGGTCGTTGTTTTATCACTTACGACGCCACAATTCAGTTTACATTACCGCCAGACAGAGATAAGCAGCAGCTGCATTCATTTCTCGTGACCTTTCTCTTGTAAACCGTTGGGCGGAGGTTATTCCTGGGAAGTTTTCCAAAACAAATATGCGATTAACTTTGCGATTATTATCATCTGCGGTACAAAAAAGACCTTTTTATGTTACTACACCGATTTTTTACGTAAACGCCGGTAAGTTCTTTAACTTTTACATTTTTAATGGACCCCAGATTCTACTATTTTTGGTTTAAAAAGTAGGTAGTGTAATACTTAACGAGCATATTTAAAATCTTCATTCGTACAAAAGTTAAAATGGTTTTTTTTCGATTTAAAGCTTAAACAGATGAATTATTAAAGACTCACTGTAAATTAAATTTATTAAATGTGTCCTTTCTATTTTTAGCACCTCATCTAGGCCATTTGTACACAGCAGTTGTTGCTGACGCCATTCAGAGGTTCGAAAAACTCACCCACCCGGACTGCAATATCATATTCAGCACAGGTAAAAAAAATACAATTGAAATTAACCCCTCATATGCGTAAAGTGAAAAAAAATGTGCATTCCAGTCTCAACTGTTTCATATAAATCCAATAAAAATAAATATGGAATAGAATGCCTTAAATTTGGCATGGATCCGTGTCTTAAGCATACAAGGGGTTGAAAAGAGAAATAATGATATAATTTCACATCAGGATGCATCCCATTTATTTTATGAAAGTTTTAAATGTATTTCCATCTTGTGACTATAAAACTTGGAAATTTCCATCATCATCCCAGCCTATATACGTCCCACTGCAGGGCACAGGCCTCCTCTAAAAATGAGAGGGCTTGGGCTATAGCTCCCACACAGGCCCAGTGACGATTGGTAACTTCACACACACACCACTGAATTTCTCCTCAGTTGTGTGGAGTTTTCCTCACAATCTTTATAAATTTCAAATGTAATTTCACACATAAATTCCGAATAACTCAGAGATGCAAGCCCGGGCTCGAACCCTCCCTAGCTGCTGAGAGACTATAGGCCCAACCAGGCCACCACAGTTATAAATTAATCTAGCATTGTTTAAACGTCGTCCACCAATGAGATGGACGGACGATTTGGTGAAGGTCACAGGTTCAGGGTGGATGGAAATCGCTTCCAACCGTAATGATTGGGCATCAATGAGGAAGGCCAACATGTTCAGCAGTGGACATCCTATGGCTGAAATGATGATGATGATGACGATGAATGTTTAAACTTTTTCAGGCACTGACGAACATGGCACAAAGATACAGCAGGCCGCAGCGAAAGCCGATCAGGCCCTGCTTGACTATTGCACCAACATATCTAACGAATACAGGAACGTCTTCCGAGAGTACAATGTGGAGTACACAGACTTCATACGAACTACAGAGGAGAGGCATAAGTCTGCCGTGAAACACTTTTGGGTAAGAATTTAACAAGAATGTTGTTAAATCTTACGCAAAGTCCTTTTTGGCAATGACCAATTAAAGTAATATTAAATAAAAGGACCGGTCATTCAGGTGGTGGGTGTGTCTTTTGTTGCTGTATGGGGTTGATGTGACCCGGTTAGGGTTGCCATCTCTAAAATTCAAAAAGCCGAACTTACCCGTCAATAAAGCCAGACTTTTGGGTCCCAAAGCCGGACATTAAGAAAAGTTAGAGATTTTTGACAAAAATATCGAATAAAACACACATTTAAAAGTCGGACTTTTGAATTCCAAAGCCGGATGTTAAAAAAAGGGATTTTTGAGTGTGTGTATGTGTCCGTCCGATGCGGGCGGGGGCGGCGTGGCAAGACTGGGCAAGGCCGTGCGCGCGCGCAGTGCGATAGTAATAAAAAGCCTAACGAAAGCCGGACGACGCGATGCGCGGGCGGAAGACAGTTTGCTCTCCGCTCGCCCTTGTCCGCTCGGGCGCTCGTCCGCCCATCGTCGTACGAATCGCCACTCTGACAAAAAGCCTGACAAAAGCCGGACAGGCCGAACACGTACATATTTGGCCGGACGCGACCGCAAAAAGCCAAGCATGTCCGGCTAAAGCCGGACACCTGGCAACCCTAGACCCGGTACAGTCAACCAATTTGATTCCTAGGCTACTATAGAATCTTGTCGCATTAACTACTAGATAATTACATCAGTGCGCGTCAAAGGATTATCAACTTTCCAATCACAACATGCAATAAACGTAAAGAGTTTATAAACGTTTTCGCTCTATGACATGAGAAGAAAAGAAGTATTGACAGACTGACAGTGACAATTCAGGTTATTAATACACAAGCAAACTCCTTTCCTATTCATTATTGTTGACACATGTTCGAAAAGATAGAGATGTCATCATGACATACATCACGCAATAATCACTGTTGGTAAAGATAAACAAATTGATTCTTTATGACACAGTGCTATAGTATAAAATCGCTGTCAATTCAAATTGCGAACAATTTAAATAAACCATTTAATGAAATATCCATATTCTAGCACTTGTTTATTGTTTTAAGAGGATACAATGCGCACCATTTCTCCATACAAACGTAATCCCCTGTTTCCTCCCTGGATAATGGATTTAGAGCCAAATTTTTTTTACTGTGTAATCTGTATCTACCATAGCTATGCCCCTATGTTTCGTTTTTTTCCATATTTAAATTAACATAAGAAATATGAGCTTTCCAAAACTGAAAAAATTGCCCAATTTCAACGTCATTTTCAGACACTCATCAGAAAAGAATCCCTCACATAAACAAAAAAAGGAAAACATAGGGGCATAGCTAAATCTGTCCTCTAATTATTTTTGAATAAAATAATTTTATTAGTCCAGTTTTCGAGAAGAAAACAGGGGATTACGAAATGCTTTTTTGATCAATTTTACGCGCCTATTAACGGTCTGAGCTGCAGTTGTCCCGCTCTCGCTGTACTGACACGCAGGGGTTCGGGCGAGACAGCGACATTTCATTAATATACCTATTTCTCAAAAGTCTCTCAGCATTGGTACCCTCTTAATGGTTTAGGATAGTGTTGTGGTAAGTATTGATGAAATAACACACGGACTTAGCAGTATTTGATGAGGGAAAATGGAAATTAAAGACATTTTAAATACAAGGTTTGTTTACATTGTTTGCAATTTCAATTGACTGCAGCTTTAGTGGCCTAGGAATCAAATTGGTTGACTGTACATGTATGGTTAATTGACTAGTTAAAATATAGCTCAACCGTTTAAATGAGTCCTTGCCCGCGGGGCTTTGAGGTGCGGGCGGCGGGTACACGACGCGCTCGCCGCCCGCACCTCTCCCGTCCCCCTTTGTCGTCTACCTCCAGCCCCTGTACCGCGCAGGCGAGGGCTCATTTAAACGGTCTAGCTATAATTGCCGCAGCGAACGTGGATTTCATTAAATTATTTTTTTAATTATACACATATTTCAATGACACTTAACTGCATCTTTGTGTTGTATAGTTAACAATGGCAAGTTCAAGTGGTACTTATTTTGAAGTGAAGTATGTATACACACTTGTTTATTTATGATGCTTTGCAGTTGGTTGATATAAAACAACCTGATAATATATCTATTCAATTACTTCCGCATTGTTATTCTGGGACAATGGGTAAAAATAATATCCGTACCATTTCATAATATCATTGAAATGGTATTTTTAAATAGAGTCAGTGAATGATTATAACTATAACATCTACTAATACAAGAGCGTCATTATTTTTCCTAGACTACCAATGGGCTTGTGATTGGCCTCTCCTGTTGATTTAATACTCTTAAAAAAAATTAAAAAATTAAATAAACTGGGGCTGTATGGAAACTGCGGTCCATGCCCTCTCATTCTGAGAAGAGCCCTGTGTCCTGCTGTAGGACGTATACAGACTGAGATGATAATAAATAAATAAATAAATAAATAAATATCACGGGACAATTCACACCAATTGACCTAGTCCCAAAGTAAGCTAGGTAAAGCTTGTGTTATGGGTACTAGGCAACAAATAAACATACTTATATAGATAGATACATACTTAAATACATATTAAACACCCAAGACCCGAGAACAAACATTCGTATTTTTCATACAAATATCTGCCCCGACACGGGAATCGAACCCGGGACCTCAAGCTTCATAGTCAGGTTCTCTAACTACTAGGCCATCTGGTCGTCTAATGAAGAGGATTATTGAGAGAGAGAGAGATAGAAAGAGATGTTTATTTACACATATTCCATACACAGGAAATACAATTGACATGAAAAGATACAAATATAAATTGGGCCTCACTCAGCATAATGTTGCGACAAGCCGCAACGCTGTTTTTCAGTGGGACCCATTTAAAAGCTAAACACAAAAGGAAACAAACAAACACATTATTGGCGGTTACACTATAGCCTCCAAGCTGAAAGAGAATTTTTAATCCATACTATTATATTATAAATGCGAAAGTGTGTCTATCTGTTACCTCTTCACGCTTAAACCACTGAACCGATTTAGATGAAATTTGGTACGGAGGTAGTTTGAGACCCTGGGAAGGACATAGGATAGTTTTTATCCCGGGAAAATACAAAGTTCCCGCGGGACAGCGGTAAACGAACTTTTAGCAGATGGAGTCGCGGGCAACAGCTGTCCATACTAATATCATAAATGTGAAAGTGTGGTTGTTTGTCCTTCTTTCACGTCGAAACTGAGCGACGGATTGCCGTGATTTTTTATATGGACATAGCTGAAGGGCTGGAGAGTGACATAGGCTACTTTTTACCACGGGAAAATGTCGCATTCCCACGGGAAAACCCGTTTTAATCGGCTACGGGCATCAGCTAGTTTTCTTATAAAACTAAGGCCTTCGTTTATTTCAGAACAAACTCGTGGAAGGCGAATACGTGTACAAGGCAGCGTATGCGGGCTGGTACAGCGTCAGCGATGAGGCTTTCGTGCCCGAAGCGCATCTGAAGGACGAGCTGAGGAATGGAGTACAGGTACGGTCAAGTGCAAAAATATAAATTAACGACCGCCTTAGCCTAGTTGGTAGTGACCCTGCCTACGAAGCAAGAGGTCCTGGGTTCGAATCCCGGTAAGGGCATTCATTTGTGTGATGAGCACGAATATTTGTTCCTGAGTTATGGATGTTTTCTATGTATTTAAGTATTTATTTATCTATATAAGTATAAAATAAATAGAAAAAGATACTTCATACTTAACTTGTAAAAGTTGGCCTAGTAGCGCCATCTCTTGGTCCAGGTGAGCGGGTAGCTCCGAAGGAGTGTTGAAGTCTCTCGGTAGAGGGCATTAACATAGATGCGCTTTATCACTGCCTAATGTGATTATAACAGACTGAAGTGTACGATGTATGGGAAAGATTCGTCGCTAACTTCTAGACCAGTGATGGTGTAGGGGTAAGCACGCAGCACGGAACGCTGAGGACCTGGGTTCGATTCCCAGCATTGGTCTTTTTTCTGGGGTTTTTTCTGTGCATCTATATTTCAGTTTGTATTTAGTTTGAACTATATAAGTATGTTTATCGTCGTCTAGTACCCATAGTACAAGCTTTGCTTAGTTTGGGACTAGGTCGATTTGTGTAAGATTGTCCCCTAATATTTATTATTATTTATTATTATTATTATAAATTAGTATACCTATAGTGAAAATAAACGGATCACTCACGTCTCAAAACGAGTTTAACTCGACATGACATTTTCACTATGAGTGAGTCTCACGGCAGTTTCATGTTTAAAGTATACCTATGTTAACAAGGTGTCAAAAGTATCTCTACAACTCTATGCCATTAACCATTGAGGTTTACATAATTTTGAGGCGATTACTGTATACATACAATACAATACTATGAAACTTTATTGTTCACCATAAAGAAAACTATACAGAAAAACAAGTACATGGAAAAGTATGCAAGGAAATCAATAGGCGGCCTTATCGCTTCGAAGCGATCTCTTCCAGACCACCATTTATGCTTTCGACTGTATTATCCACTCACATGCTTTGTGCAAAACTATGGTTGCCAATTTGTTGTTTGAAATCTCTTGTCAAAAAAACTTTTTAACAAAAAATTAAACCGCCGAAAAAACTGAAAAGCAAAAAATAATACCTTTTTTGTTTGACCTTAATCTAGGTAGCAGTTTGAAGTCGGTGCCTCAGCACTTAGCCAGGAGGAGTGGACCTATAATCGTCTACCTGATTGGCTTCTATCACTCCTCCTGGCTCGTGCTGAGGCACCGACTTCAAACTGGTACCTAGATTAAGGTCAAACAAAAAAGGTATTATTTTTTGCTTTTCAGTTTTTTCGGCGGTTTAATTTTTTGTTAAAAAGTTTTTATTTTATACTTTTTTTCCATCCTTGGGGTAATTTTTTTTCCAAATTTATAATATCAACTTCAAGGTATACCCTATCTATCCAATAAAAAACAATTATGAAAATCAGACTACTCTGTAAAAAGTTAGTCAATCATCCCCTGTTTTCCTACCCTTAGGGTAGGAATATTATTTCCAAATTTAAATGGAACCACCCTTGGGGTATACGCTTTCCAATAAAAAAAGAATCATCAAAATCCGACTACTCTGTAATAAGTTATGCGTGGTCATATAGTACAATCAGTAACTGAACAATCAATCATCCCCTGTTTTTCTACCCTTAGGGTAGGAATATTGTTTCCAAATTTAAATGCGACCACTCTCGGGTTATACGCTTTCCAATAAAAAAAGAATCATCAAAATCGGACTACTCTGTAAAAAGTTATGCGTGATCATAAATAAAAAAAAAAAAACAAATATACACGTGGAATTGAGAACCTCCTCCTTTTGTTTTCGTCGGTTGATAAATGACAGTCATTTTAAAAAAAAAACAGGTAATTGGTTATACTATACAGGACCTGGTTATGGTTGCGGGATTGTGTTGGATGCGGATGGCACGGAACCGATCGGTCTGGCGAGCCTTGGGGGAGGCCTATGTGCAGCAGTGGACGTGTTTTCACACCAATTGACCCAGTCCCAAAGCAAGCTAGGCATAGCTTGTGTTATGGGTACTAGGCAACGGATGAACATACTTATATAGATAGATACATACTTAAATACATATTAAACACCCAAGCCGCGAAAACAAACATTCGTATTTTTCATATAAATATCTGCCCCAACACGGGAATCGAATCCGGGACCTCAAGCTTCATAGTCAGGTTCTCTAACCACTAGGCCGTCCGGTCGTCCAAGATTGATTTACCCTTTTAATTCACAATGATGCCATTTCAGGTGAAAGTGTCAGCCGAGTCGGGACAACCCGTGGAGTGGACAGAAGAATCCAATTACATGTTCCGATTGAGCGCCTTCCGGACGCATTTACGGGATTGGCTGAAAAATGGTAGGTTATGGTATGGCTTGTGTTGCTAAGCGCTAAACTCGAGAACTACTGCGCCAAATTGGATAACTCTCTTTGACGTGAAATGTCTTTATAAAATCATACTGAAAAGAAATCAGCCCTTTCAGTCTGATAGGAGGCCTGTGCCCTGCAGTGGGACGTATACATACAGGGTTATTTGTAATTCACTAGCATCCTTTTAACCCTAAACACCTACCACTTAAACAAATGTTTTTTGTTTTACGGCTTTTGTCATAACTTAATATTTTTGGTGTAATAACGTTTAGACGACCAGATGGCCTAGTGGTTAGAGAACCTGACTATGAAGCTTGAGGTCCCGGGTTCGATTCCCGTGTCGGGGCAGATATTTGTATGAAAAATACGAATGTTTGTTCTCGGGTCTTGGGTGTTTAATATGTATGTTTATCCGTTGCCTAGTACCCATAACACAAGCTTTCCTAGCTTACTTTGGGACTAGGTCAATTGGCGTGAATTGTCCCGTAATATTTATTAATTATTATTTATTTATTATTTATAACGTTTTGAAAATTTGAGATTACCTCTTATTTTTACGATACTCTGTGTATTTGTATGGGAAAAAAGTGCTTCATATTAAAAAGTCGTAGAACGAAAATCATTTGTTTGAGTGATAGGAATTCAGGGTTAAAAGGATGTCAGTGAATTAAAAATAACCCTGTATAAGCTGAGATGATGATGAATGATGATAACATTTTACAGATGGCGTAATAACACCAAACAAGTTCCAGAAGCAGTTGCAAGAGTTGTTGGAGAAGGAAACATATTTCCCCGACATCTCCGTGAGCAGGCCTTCTGCCCGCGTCCACTGGGCCATTCGGGTATGACCACGTTTACGAGTTCATAAGTTACCAACATAGGAGTTAACCAATAAATGTACCCACTAATCAAAACACCTATACAGGGTTATTTGTAATTTACTAGCATCCTTTTAACCCTAAACTCCTACCACTCAAACAAATGTTTTTTTTTTTGTTTTACGGCTTTTGTCATAACTTAATATTTTTGGTGTAATAACGTTTTGAAAATTTGAGATTACCTCTTATTTTTACGATACTCTGTGTATTTGTATGGGAAAAAAAGTGCTTTATTTTAAAAACTCGTAAAACAAAAGACATTTGTTTGAGTGATAGGAATTCAGGGTTAAGAGGATGTCAGTGAAATTACAAATAACCCTGTATTATGATGATCATAAAAATAATCAGATAAAAAATATGTTAGGTCATTTCTTACGGCATGATAATTCATTAATACTGTAATAGAGGGAAAAGGAAAAGGGGGAGACCAATAAGAGCACCCCTCCCCCTCCCCAATTTAGTGACTCTCTTTGAGTCGTTGAGTTTAAGTAGATTCAACTCAAACTTAACGACTCAATATCAAGTAATCTATCGTCTTCTAGTCTAATATATAAAAATCTCGTGGCAACAGCTAGTAATAAATAAATAAAATAAATAAATATTAGGGGACAATCTTACACAAATCGACCTAGATTCAAACTAAGCAAAGCTTGAACTATGGGTACTAGACGACGATAAACATACTTATATAGATAAATAAATACTTAAATACATAGAAAATATCCATAACTCAGGAACAAATAATCGTGCTCATCACACAAATAAATGCCCTTACCGGGATTTGAACCCAGGACCTCTTGCTTCGTAGGCAGGGTCACTACCAACTAGGCTAAAGCGGTCGTTAAAATAAATATATGGAGCAAATAGAAGAAAAAAATTGTACTAATAATACCTTGTTGATGTTGAAATGAAATGAAATGTTTATTTGCTATAACACTATGTAAACAAATGTGATGTTGAAATTTCTTATAATGATAATGATTATTTCTGATAATGATTTATTATAGAATTTTGACTTTAACTGTGTAAAGATCGCTATTTTGTCATGTGCCATGTCATGTTAAAACACCTTTTTGATTTTCTTGCCGGTTTCTTCTCAACAGGGTTTTTCCGAACCGGTGGTAGATTCTTCGATATTCATAAGTGCCTGTTAGAGCCTAAATTTAATAAAGATGACTTTGACCAAGACTCATCAAATACATAAATAGGCCCCCATTCCACTACAACCTTACAGGTGCCCGGCGATGAAGAACAAAGCATATACGTGTGGTTGGACGCCCTTGTCAACTACTTGTCTGTGATTGGCTACCCCGAAGAGGACGCTATGAAAGCCCGCGGCCGCGCCTGGCCAGCCGACGTACAAGTCATCGGGAAGGATATACTCAAGTAATAGTTTTAATTTTTACGGTTTACTAACGTAAACTATTAGACGTCTGTAACACTTTCATTCTGGCGTCGGTTCAGTCCATCATTCTGGTTTTCTGTCATTCACAACGAATTGACGAATGTTATTTAAAATATTTCATTTTCGTCAGTCCGTCAGTCCGAGAGGGTTACATGATAATTTTCTCGTCATTCTAACTAGAATGATGGACTGAATTGATCCCAGAAAGCTTGTAACCGATGCCAGCAATGACTTATGATCACAGCCGTGGTGGCCTCTCAAGCAGAGGGTCGTGGGTTCAAATCTCGGATCGCACCTCTGAGTTTTCGGAATTTACGTGCGTACTTTTGAAATTTACCATGAGCTTTAAGGTGTAGGAAAACATCGTGAGGAAACCTGTACACACCTGGAAATAAATTCAATGGTGTGTGTGAAGTTCCCAATTCGCACTGGGCCCACGTGGGAACTAAGAATTGCCGAATTGTAGTTTTGGATTTTCCTAAATTTATATCATGGTCTTCATTTACATTGTGTGACGATTTTAGAATTTCACATGATTCTTGTGGGAATAAAATTACTTTTTCACCTCAGCACCTCAAACAGGCAGGTTTTGCTACTAAAAAGCAGTGAGCAAAATCCGATTTTGCTCACTGCGTGAGACAAAGTAGCTTTTTAATTATTTTTTTTAAATGTCGAGGACAATGATGAGTCTACTCACTGAATTCGAAAGATTTCAACTTCAGTTTGATCGGTCACTTTCATTTCCATACGAAAAGAGCGAGAGATAAGATGAAATCGATTCTAAGTTCGCATTCATATTCTATACCTAGTATGCCTAAAAAGTAAACGAACGATTGAACGTTCGGATACTCATAATAAGTTCTTAACCTTAAAATTGTAATTCGTCTGTTAAGGTTTTAAATTAAATTATTGTACTTTATTAATAATTGGATTATATTTTTATATAATCAAATAGTAAAAATGTTGTGGAAAAATACAAAGTTTAACATGTGTCTATCTATATAGTAATTATTAATATTTTTTTTAATCTTGAACATCGTGATAAATATCGGGTGCAGTATCGGAACGCATCTTTAAAAAATAGCGGGATTCAAATTTTAATTCTTTTCTTCTTCTGTTTCGCTAGTTGCAGAGTTCGATATCTAAGAGTTTGATACACGATCAAAGGCAATTTGAAAATTATAAGAATAGTAATAAGTACTTATTTAATAAATTTTTGAATTTGATATGAGTGAGTCCAGTGACGAAGTCAACAATTGGACACCACGCGAATTAAGGCAGTACCTAATACAAAATGCAGAGTTAAGTTTCTTACTTGGAAAGACTCGCGAAAAATATTTAAAAGCTTATGAGATTTTTAAGCAATGGAGACTAGCAAAGGGTGCAAACACTTTTTGGATACTGTATTGTTATATAGGTACAATTATGGAGTATTTACTCAATGTTGAAAACCACAAAAACCTTTAACTATTTATTATGTTCTCGCTGCTGAGGTGAAAACTTGTATGTGTCACACGAGCGAGACCAAAGTTTTCTTGCATCTCGTGTATGTGAACCACTCGCGCACTCAGGATTCCAACTTAGAATCACTCGCTGACGCTCGTGATTCAAAAACGACACTCGCAGTAAAAAACAACTTTGCTCTCTTGTTGCACAAATAACTAATATGTGTTATTCTTCTCTTGGAGTTCGAAATGACTGTGTGTTTTACCGTACCCACAGTGTTGCTTGGCGAATGATTATTATCAATGCACAGGTTCCACGGCATATACTGGCCAGCGTTCCTGATGGCGTGCAAGTGGCACCCGCCGCGCCGCATCGTGTGCCACTCCCACTGGACCGCGGAGGGGCACAAGATGTCCAAGTCGCGCGGCAACGTGGTGTGCCCGCGGGCCGCCGCCGCCGCCGCCGGCAGGGAGCCGCTGCGGTACTTCCTGCTGAGGGAAGCCACGCTGCACAGCGACGCCAGTGAGTGCTTTACAGTTTTTAGGGTTCCGTAGTCAACTAGGAACCCTTATAGTTTCGCCATGTCTGTCCGTCTGTCTGTCTGTCCGTCCGCGGCTAAGCTCAGAGACTGTTAGTACTAGAAAGCTGTAATTTGGCATCAATATATATATCAGTCACGCCGACAAAGTGATAGAATAAAAAAAAGTAAAAAAAAATTTTTTAGGGTAGGTACCTCCAATAGACGTAAAGTGGGGTTGATTTTTTTTTCCTCGGCTAACCCTATAGTGTGGGGTATCGTTGGATAGGTCTTTTAAAATCATTGTGGGGTTGCTAACATGATTTTTCTATTCAGTGATCTGTTTGCGAAATATTCAACTTTAAAGTGAACATTTTCATTAAAATCGGCCGTCCCCCCCCTCTAAAATCTAAACTGTTGGGTGGAAAAATTTGAAAAAATTCAGAAGGGTAGTAAATATATCAAATTTACTAAGAAAATTATAGCGGCTAAGATTGCTTGGAAATTATTTGTAGTTTAAGAGTAAATAGTAGCCTAAGGTATAAAACATACCTAAACTTGGATGATTCCGTACACATACGAAATCCTTAGAAAAATATTACTTGATTTTTTTCGTAATGGCTACGGAACCCTACCTTGGGCGTGTCCGACACGCTCTTGGCCGGTTTTTATTTACTTTTCACAGCGGTGCTGCGTGTGATTCTATGTACTTTTTGGCATCAAAAACCCGAAAAGAAATATTTAGCAAAGGAACAGCACGATTACAAGGTACATAAAGCATAGTTAAATACACACATATACAGCACATTTACACAGATATTGCTAATACTCTGATACTAGGTAGGTTTAGTATAAGAAAACTACCTGTACCTATTAAGTTATTCTGTAAAAATCAAATTTTCAATAAATTTATCTTTATCTTTACCATAGTAATCATGAGTTTGATACTGGCTAAAGAATGAAGGCAGCTACGAGATCTATGGCCTCTCAAGCAGAGGGTCGTGGGTTCAAATCCCGGCTCGCACCTCTGCGTTTTTCCGAATTTATGTGAGAAACTACATTTGTAATTTACCATGAGTTTTCCGGTGAAGGAAAACATCGTGAGGAAAGGAAACCTGCATACACCTGCTAAGAAATTCAAATATTTTAAAAATTAAGATAAAAAATAATAATAATATAAATTAATTTAAATTTATTGTCGAGTTAAACTCGTTTTAAGACGTAAGTGATCCGTTTATTTTCACTATGAGTGACTCTCACGGTAGTTTCATGTTTAAATTAAATGATGTGTGTGAATGAAGTTCCCAATCCGCACTGGGCCCGCTTGAGAACATCGGCCCAAGCCCTCTCATTCTGAAAGGAGGCCTGTGCCCTACAGTGGGACGTATATAGGCTGGGATAATGATGATTATGATGATACGTGGTTCTGTGTCCTTTTTGGCATGAAGATGGTCCCGCGAGAAACCGGAAACTCGAAAAGAAGCATTTTATCAAAGGAAAATGAAATACAGCGAAGATTATAAATACTGTGTAGATTCAGGTGCTACTTTGCGGAGTTCCATGTTAAAATAAATGGTATACATCTTTTGATCATCCGCGAAATACTGAGGTGCAGTTATAAAATATGCTTCTTCATCACAGAAATAATAATAAAGAGGATAGAAATGCCTTAGTTCCTATTTTCTTCCGGAACTCGTGTCGCTACTTCATCCCCTCTACTTACTGTGTTAATGCACACATGCAAAAGACCGGAACCGTACTACGCAATCACGCACACAATTACTAAAATTTTTGCTTACAAACAATTATGAACCTTACACCTTAGAGATAGCGTTGAATAACACTCAACGTAAGTCATACCCACATTTACACAACGGCGCCATTTATTGGCCGCGTCGGCATTATGTCTGTACTAGTCGTAACCTGTTTTTTTGTCCGTACTACGAACTTTTGTGCAAGACGGAAGGGTTATCAAAAATTACTTTATATTGCTGCGTATAATTCAAATCGATCTGCGTTTTTATGGGCATGAGTAGCAATGGTATATGAAGTTCCGTGTTAATAACGTGTAAACCAATATTTCATAATGAAATATTTTCTCAAGTTGTATTTTGATATAAACCGCATTATTACATTAAATTAATACCAATGAAATGTAATCCCCTTATTAGTGTAATTACACATTGTGGACGAGTTTCCGCAATTGCTAATGCTGCAAAACACCATTTTAAAGCACTTGTTGTCATACCCACGTTTCAAATAGCACTGAGCCACAAGTCGCGCGCTTGTGACCTACGAGTCACAAGCGCGGCGCTAAGGTCACGCGTCTAAGGCACTTCTATCCTCTTTATTATTATTTCTGTGTTCTTCATGCAATTTTCCCGTCGTAGTGTCAACAACCGCTGATTATGCTTTGGAGAGGCGAAACACGTATCCAGCTTTTTACTTATAAATAAATAAATAAATATCACGGGACAATTTACACCAATTGACCTAGCCAATCAATAATTCATGCAGTTTCCCAGACGCTAGACAGACGTTCCCTTGGACTTATGGCAATCTAATGTCACGAAACAACCCACATTTTTACCATCCTATGGCAGTGTAAATTCTCACTGAAAAGTTCTTTCCAGACTACAGCGAAACGAAGCTCCTGAACATAATAAACTCGGAACTGGCCGACACCCTGGGCAACCTAGCGTCCCGCTCTTGCGGTACAGCGCTCAACCCGCGCGGCGAGTTCCCGGCGTTGCACGAACACGAGGCCGTCATCTGCAGCCGCGTCGAAGTCAGCGTCGAGCTCATGGACCACGTGGAGAGGCTGCCAGGTAACCAATACAGTACAATTGATAACTTGTCTCGATAACACCAGTTTAGGCCACTTACGTTGGTCGCTAGTGTCGACCACACTAGTTTAGGCCACTTGTGTTGGTCGTTCGTCTCGACCACACTAGTTTAGGCCACTTGTGTTGGTCGTTCGTCTCGACCACACTAGTTTAGGCCACTTGTGTTGGTCGTTCGTCTCGACCACACTAGTTTAGGCCACTTGTGTTGGTCGTTCGTCTCGACCACACTAGTTTAGGCCACTTGTGTTGGTCGTTCGTCTCGACCACACTAGTTTAGGCCACTTGTGTTGGTCGCTAGTGTCGACCACACTAGTTTAGGCCACTTGTGTTGGTCGTTCGTCTCGACTACACTAGTTTAGGCCATTTATGTTGGTCGCTAGTGTCGACCACACTAGTTAGGCCACTTATTTTGGTCGCTAGTGTCGACCACACTTGTTTAAGCTGTAGCGACTACTAGCGCCATCTAGTCATCACATAAGGAACTAATCACTACAATCCTACATCACGCTATCGAAGTTTCTCAACTCGGCTGCATAAATACAACTTCCAACTTTCACCCATTGGACTTCGGTCCCCAGGCATAACATCTGCCTGGAGAGATCTGCTCTATTGCAACTACCCCCAAATTGGTGACCCACGACATTGGACAAAAATCGCAACCTTCAGACACACAAGACGGATGACGCAGTCTCACAGCAAGCCATACTCACCGCACTGTGCACCATTAGCATGTATCTATTATCTGCCTGGTGTCTACAGTTCGCAAATCCTCCTCCCACTACTTCCACTTGCCAATCAATCAACCAACGCTCGCCAACAAGGCTCCGAGCAATCACGCAACAGGCATGCATTCACAAGTAGCAGAGGAACAACAATGCTCGCCGACGAGGCTCTGAGCGACTGGCCCTTGCAAGCGCCCACATGACGCACAGACTGCACTCCACTGCAATTCGTATCGACCTCCGGTCTAAAAAGGGGGGCTGATGTAGCGCCTACTAGCGCCATCTAGTCATCACATAAGGAACTAATCACTACAGTCCTACATCACGCTATCGAAGTTTCTCAACTCGGCTGCTTAAATACAACTTCCAACTTTCACCCATTGGACTTCGGTCCCCAGGCATAAAATCTGCCTGGAGAGAGATCTCTCTATTGCAACTACCCCCAAAAAGCCACTTATGTTGGTCGCAAGTCTCGACCTTACTAGTTTAGACCACTTATGTTGTTCAAGTCTCGAACATATTAGTTTAGGCCTATTTTGGTCACTAGTCTCGACCACTGCTGTTAGTCACTAGTCTCCACCACACTAGTATAGGCCAATTATGTTGGTCAGTAGTCTCAACTGCTGCTGTTGGCCACTATTCTCGGCCTTTGGCTACTAATGTTCGCACTAGACTCAGCTACTAGCTTCGGCTTCTAACCTCGACCTTTAGTCTTTACAACAAGTCTCAACAGATAATTTTGAACACTAGTCTGTTGCTATTCTCACTCACTACTCTTAGCCACGAGTTGCTAACGCTAACAGTGCACGAGTCATCTCTGATAATGTCGAATCAAAGATAATATTGCCTCCAGTCTGCAACACCAAGTAACTTACCATCTCCTCTTTCACTCCCAGACCTCTGCCGCCTCCACTACGCCAACTACCAGTTCTACAAAGCAGTGGACGCAGTCATCCACGTATTGCACCTCGCCAATCTCTTCTTCGAGACCCACAAACCTTGGGAGCTCCGCAAAGACAGCAAAAAACAGAAAGAACTCGACGTTATTCTACACATCACCATCGAAACCCTTAGAATCTGCGGTATAATACTGCAGCCTGTGATCCCAGAGTTGTCCGCGAAGTTGCTAGATAAATTACAGATACCAAAGGATTGTAGGAGTTGGCAGCATTGCGAGGTACCGTCGTGGAGAGTAGAGGGGGCTATATACGAGACAAAGAATATACAGAGCGGGAAGTTTGTGTTGTTCCAAAGGGTTTATACTGATAAAAAGACTAAGAAAATGGCTGCGCAGTGAATTCGTTTAGTAAAATTTAGTCGCGGTTGCATTAGTGCGCAAAGGGAGCTAACAGAACCCTATTTATGAGACACAGTTCGGTCCGTCTGTCCGTCCGTTTGTCACAGGGCTAGAGCTCTTGTACCGTAACTAGACACTTTAATTTTCACTTTATTACTGTGGCCGCTATAACAGCAAATACTAAGGGCCTACGCTAGCTGACGCGGACGTCCGCCGCGTGCGCCCGCTCGCGGGTCTAAAATGTACCGAAAATCCGTCGCACGCGCCCGCGCCACTTAGCGCTGTTCATACAATTTCTTATTAGACGCGCGCACGACGGGCGTCCGCTCCGGGTAATCCGCGTCAGCTAGCGTAGGCCCTAAAAATAGAATAGTTAAAACTAAATCGTGACAAAAATCTGTTTTTTTTTTTCAGCGCTTAATTCGATCTTTATAAGTTTTTTACTTTACTAAACTATTTTTAAAACATTGTGTGGAGGTACGGAACCCTCATGTACGAGTCCGACTCGCACTTGACCGGTTTGTTTGACTTACAAATGTATGTCAGAATGAGAAAAAGACACGTTTTAATGACTATAGAGTCCGACCGTCTGGTTTTTTTTTATTTTCATCTAAGACATGCGAGAATATGTACATATCTCAGCTGAGATCAAAATCGGATAGGTAGGTACAGTTCTTCGACAGTAACAATCTGACCATACTTCTTTCAGATACACGACGTGCATTATCAATATCTTGCACGATTTCTCTGTATATAACATAATTATACTGTGAGATTTTTTTATTTTAGTGAGAATTTTATTTCTTATTTTTAAGTTTAGTTGAACATCACCCTTCTGTTACAATAACTTCGCATAACTACGAATATTTCAAAGCTAAGAGCCCGAGTTTATCAGATGGCAAGCCATTCTTCATCTCATCACAAGTCCGGGTGGGTCAACTTTTTCTTGCCACCCGTTGCTATGGTTACACAAATTTTGTCTCTTGGACAACCTAAGCATTTTTCCATGAAACCCAGTGGCGGATTTGCAGTCTCGGCCGCCCTAGGCCTCAAGTCATCAGCCGCCCCTCCACCATATAGATTTCATAGTGAAATTACTTCATTGCCAACTTTTATCTAAATAGATTTAGATAAATACGCCATAATAAGCAGTGATCGGAACTCTGGGTGCAAAACTTTAACAAAACTTGCCAAGTGGGCATGAAACAGTGCTTACAGACATGAAAATATTAATAAACTACTGAAAATCTGAGATTTCGATATAGAGTTAAATTGAACACTTAATCTGCCAATAATATTCTTATTTTTCTTGGTTGTAAATTCTCCTTAATGTCAGCTTTACAAGTTTTGTTAAGTTTTGCACCCAGAGTTCCGAACACTGATAATAAGTTTTTTGACACGATTGGGGCCGCCCCTAAATCTGGCCGCCCTAGGCCCGGGCCTGCCGGGCCTTAGGGTAAATCCGCCACTGAACCCATTTAATTGTCGTTTTTGTGAAAAACCGTGTATGTTGACAACAGGATTACGTTGAAGAATGATTTGAAAAAGTTACGAAATGTAGTGTCACGCAAATACGTTTGTTTTCTAATTCAGACCACTCACGGAACTTTTATTACTTTACTTGTCAGGTGCTAGCATTAATAATACTTTATCTTTTAAAAATAGGCTGTTATAATTTCTTTTGTTTAGTCGAAATCGACCAAGAGCTTTTCTTACCTCCAGATTTGGAGTATAAGTATTTATATATTATACACCGTGAAATTTTAGTGGTTGTTTTCCCGAAACGAGGTGATTTAGTTTCGATTGTACAATCGATTTATAATTACTATTTAGACTAGAGTCAAAAATCCAATTGTGAAAAACGAAAGTCGAAAATGACCGCAAACCAATAGTAACGCTTCGTTGGTACAAGTAGCGTACGATCGTACGATAGGTTAGGTACCAACGAAGCGTTACTATTGGTTTGCGGTCATTTTCGACTTTCGTTTTTCACAATTTGATTTTTGACTCTAGTCAAAATAGTAAGATTGTACAATCGATACTAAATCACCTCGTTTCGGGAAAACAACCACTAAAATTTCACGGTGTATATTTTTTTAAATAGACTCGCTACTCGCAATGATGACCTGAAACCGTATTGTCTAACGCGCCGGCGCTTGCCTTCGCTTTCACCATCTCTTTCTATCACCGTCTTGTACCGTTTGACAGAAAGAAATAGTGAATGCGAAAGCAAGCGTCAGCGCGTTAGAAACTTAGAACATATCAATGCCAGTTGTAGTCGACTAAGAACTTCCTCCAAAATTACCTTTGTAATTTACCATAAGCTTTACGGTGAAGGAAAACATGGAGAGGAAACCTGCATACACCCTAGAAGAAATTTAATGATGTATGTGAAGTTCCCAATCCGCATTGGGCCCGCGTGGGAACTACAGCCCTGCAGTGGGACATATATAATATAACAAGTTAGGTATGAAGTATCTTTTTGTATTTATTTTTTCAACTTCATTTTTTATTACTTTTACGGTCATCCCGTGAAACCATATATTTCAAACTAAATACAAACTGAAATATAGATGCACAGAAAAAACCCCAGACCCAGAAGACCCAGAAAATAGATGCGCGCTTTATCACTGCATAATGTGATTATAACAGACTGAAATGTACCATGTATGGGAAAGATTCGTCGCTAACCTCTAGACCAGTGATGGTGTAGGGGTAAGCACGCAGCACGGAACGCTGAGGACCTGGGTTTGATTCCCAGCATTGGTCTTTTTTCTGGGTTTTTTTCTGTGCATCTATATTTCAGTTTGTATTTAGTTTGAAATATATATAATAGGCTGGGATGATGGGATGATGATCTTCCTTTACCGCCTTAAGGTTCAATGACAGTTGTACAGTTTAAAACATCAAAGGCTATTTTCACTTACAAGTCAATGCGACAATCAGCCTTATTGTTTTTATTGTGATGCAGGAACTGTCTTAAAAATCGTAAAGCTGTTACTTGTTCAATTGAAGGGATGTTTACAAAAACAACATAACTGACTAAACTGGTTGACACTTGTAGAGAAATAATTTTACTGACAACAGGTGTCAACCAGTCTGGTCAGTTATGTTGTTTTTGTAAACATCCCTTCAATTATACGGCTTAAAAACTTTACACTATTATCACTTATGTGAATCAGATTTTCTTCTCATGCAGGTACTCGAAATAATTGTAGTTGACTTGGACGACTGAATTTTCGAGTTAGTTTTCAAATGTTTTTAAAATAGTTAATGGGAAATATGTTAGTTTAGTTGATACATTTGTGGTGCATTTTGAATTTTATCAGACTGATGTTATTTATTTGAATTGTAAATAAAAATATTGTTGAATCTTTTTAGTTTTTTTTCATTTATTCTTTCCATTAGATTGTAGCCTCTAGTAAAAAATCATGTCAAAAGTAGAAAAATTAATTTCTAATTTTGTTTTAAACCAGTTAAAAACCAAATGTCGCAGTTAATTGAAAAGTAATCAGGTTTTCAGGGCGGTTTTACGGTGCCTTTACTATATAAGCAGAAATCCCTACACGAAAAAAGTCGTAACAATCTTTTTTTGACATCATCAAAAGTATGAAGCAAAAGGTAGAAAACAGATGAAGAGGAACTAAAATGGTCTTACAGGAATGTTGCCAAGTCCAAGAATTTTACGTCAAAAATGTGACAGTCGTAAACAAATACTTTCCGTTTGACCCAAACACGTAGTACAGTCAGCGTCAAATAGTTCGTGACACCCAAAGTGGTCAAATAGTTCGCAACACGTCTTTATTACAGTTGGAATAAGGCCGTGTTGCTAACTTATTGGCCACTTTGGGTGTCACGAACTATTTGACGCTGACTGTACGAATGTCGCCACATCGGTGAGAAAACCTATCAGTCATAGTGAAAATAAACGGATCACTCACGTCTTAGAACGAGTTTAACTCGACATGTTTCGGGCTAATCCGTAGCCCTTCCTCTCGGAGTCGCACGTCACGGCGGCTGCCAAACGTGCGACTCCGAGAGGAAGTGCTACGGATTAGCCCGAAACATGTCGAGTTAAACTCGTTTCAAGACGTGAGTGATCCGTTTATTTTCACTATGAGTGAGTCTCACGGTAGTTTCATGTTTAAAACCTATCAGTGGATTGATTAGGACCATTTTTTTATGGTGCACCTTGTGCATTTGCCTCTGTTCGGGGAGACAGAGGGTACAATACATTTACTTTTAGTTTACCACTGACAGATGGCTTGCCTTCATTTAATTTCCAACTTTAACACCATACAAATAAAGTAGCTATTACAAAATCTGCAAACGTGGGTAACAGTATTCTACAATTGGCTTTATTTGTAGGTCGTTAAATTTGAATATGAAATGAAGGCAAACCGTTTGTCAGTGGTAAACTTTATGTAATTTTACCGTATGTGGAGCTCCAAGGGGCCTACCTACTAAAAACCACACGGGTTCCCTCGTTGCCATTGTGAACGCCACGGGAGCATGAAGAGACACCGCGACGCCCACTGGCCGCCCCGGGATGGGGTTCTCTGTTCGACACCGTGCAATGCGGGTTCGGGCAAGTCAAGGCAGCGAATAAAACAACAAGCTCTAAATCGGAGTCAATTTATATTTACGAATACGCTTATTTAAATAATAATATTTGCATCAAAATACTGCAATAACGACTAACAGTATCAAGAAAGCTAGGTTTACATTCCACTATAAGCTACTTACAGCCCATCGACGCACAACACGATACAAACTAATATCGGACCGTTATAGTCGGGGCGCGAACCGTCTGGCAGTACTAAAGTTAGGGTTGCCTCTAGTAGCGGCGCCGTCGCCTAGTTATCACTAAAGTGTCGAATGATGTCACTAGAGTCTGGCCAGTATAAGTTGTCACAAGCAATGTAAATCAAACCTCGTTTTGGCAACCCCAAAAATCAGTTTGCAAAGCAGCAATGTACATCAAATTAAATACTGGCAACATTTTTATTCCGTCAAAAATCATCGTTGCTATTTTTGTACTGCGCTGGTTTGTTCTTGATATTTATAGGTAAACTAGCTACTGCCTGCGACTATACACAAACTGTACCAAAACTTGATGATTTTGACGGTTCCGCTATCAGGAATAAAATCAATGAGTTTTACATAGTAAAAAAAACAGTTTCCTATATTAAGAACATTACTTTATAGAACTCCGAGAAGACATTGGATTTATGGGATGTAGAGAAACTTTAAGGCAAATACTGCTAAAAAATGGATTTTAATTTAAAACCAATCAAAATGAAAGATCAACACTTATTGAGCGGTTTGAAATTAAAACAAGTATCAAATTTATTTATTCCATTCATTCACAGGATTACCAGTGTTAAAATTAATTGTGACGGATTTAATTTTCGTTAAAATGTGGGTTGCAATTCCCGTATTTTTTAAATTTGCCGCTATTTTCCATTGCCAACTTACGCTGGCCAGACTCTAAAACGTTTTTTACGGAAACAGGATGACATGATTTTTATGTTGATAGTTTTTTTTAAGTTTTTTTGCTATGTTACTCCACTTCCCCGTCGCTATCATTACCTAATACAAGTATTTAGTTATTTTATTCGCTTTGGCAGTTGACACTCAACTGCTAATAAGACCGCCGGCGGTAGTTGAACATAGGGGTTATCAAACGGGAGTGTCGATTCTATTCCATAGCAACTATTTCATAATCAGTGACAGCGTTCTATCTCAAACCTAGTAACCCTGTTAGAGCGTTTTCACATTATCCGATCCGATATCGGTATCGGACGCCGATACGATATCGGAGGGAGTTAAATGTATGAAATATGTATCTCTGATATCCGATATCGTGTCGGACAATATGAAAGACATATACATATTTCATACATTTAACTCCCTCCGATATCGTATCGGCGTCCGATACCGATATCGGATCGAATAATGTGAAAACACTCTTACGGTACGTGTCTACCTAATCCGTTGTCGGCCGAAGTATGTTCGGGCGTCGTCGTCCGAACTCGGCCGATCGAATCAAACGAGACCGCCTACACTGCTACGGTACGCTTACGCCACGGTAGCAGTGTAGGCGCTCTCGTTCCTTTACATAAGTAAAGTTTGATTCGATCGGCCGACTTTGGACGACGACGCCCGAACATACTTCGGCCGACAACGGATTATATTTCAATGACATGATGGCGCGTTACAGCAAACACAAGCTTATACTCTCTGCCAGACGTTCGAGCGCCGTATAACGACTGCTAATATCTCAATACACGTAGTCGAAAATGCATCCCATGAGTATAATACAGGTATGAACGATTATAATATAAATTCTTACAAAAATTCATTGAAAAATACTTAAATGCTCCATTTTGGCGGACACTGACATCGGCTAACTGTACAAACGAGAAAAAAGGTTTAGCTAGTCTTTTCACGCAAGTAAAACAATGCCTAATAATGTATAATTCAATACCATAGTTATAAAAATCAATAAGTATTAAATAATATAGTTAGAATCGCAAAACGAATCATTAAATTCCGTTTCTAAAGACTAGCAAAACGTTTTTTCCGGACCGAGGTCTAGAGCTCACTTATTCTTAGGAACGCTAACCATTCACCGCACATTCTGTTACGACGGCGACGATAACGCGCGACCGGCGGCGTCCATTGCGCGGCCGGGATGCTCGTCGCACACTAGTTACCTATTACACGACGCAATGAACAGAGAAAACCGTCGACGATCGCGCGTTTCCGTGGTCGAGCTAGTGCTATGCTATACAACTATAACTATGGCATTTAGTTTGGAATGGACAAGCAGTCTCAAAGCGATGACGGGTGAATGTTTAGTTTGATTCTAGAAGTGTTGTCAATCTAATGTTAAAATGTTTTGACTGTGTTGTGGTTTTGACTGTAGTCAAGGGCAAAGATATGTATACACTTTAGTACCTTGTCTATTTTCGTCATATTTGAACTGCCATATATGAACTGTCACAGTGGTTAAAGTGACAAGGTACTAAAGTGTATACATATTTTTGCCCTTGACTGTACACGCACAGACCAGTTTTTTACCAAAAGGGCTTCCATTGAGAGGGACTGGAGACTTTCAGAATCGACCAATCACATCAATGGGTACGGTTTATGTACCTCTAGGAATATACGGCATAATAATGTTAATCCTTGTACAGGCATAGACCTTGCCCCCTTCACAATATGGTAAAAAATCAATTGAATTTTGTTTTGGTTTTAAATTAATCCCGCATAGGTAAACAATATAACACAATGCTTAATTTTGTAGTAGCGTATATAAATATAAGGGGGCTGGAAAATGGTTAATTCATGTACAATCGAAGGCATAAATATCTACACAGCCAACGCGTCACATATATGTGAACATCAACCTTCTAGTTAAAATGGCATAGAGTTCTATAGATATTTATAACCTTGGCTGTACTGTGTACAAATTACAAAAGGACATGAATTATAAGGGCGTGCATTTCGGGGCAATAATGGGACGTAGGTACATTATTGCACGCACATTAATCAAACTTATGGATATCAATATATCGCCCCGCTGTGCTAAGCTAATATATAGATTTTTTCCTCAAACATCTCTCATGGATGGGCTACCTTATCATGCGATTATGTGATTGATTGATTCGGCACGTCCCCAGTACTCTTCGTTTCCATGAAAACGCACCCTTAGGTTTGGTACTGAAAATTAACGGCTTAGCAAAAGTACGCTTAGCTTTGAAGGATAGGATCGTATAATTAAGAAATTACCGTCTGCGAGTATGGCGGCTAAGCCCTTTAGACCAACAACACCTCAAGATAAGTGTTAGCTATGATTGTGCGAATGAAACAGATGCGGCCTTTTTTTTACAAAATTTTTGCGAAAAACTTAACAATCTTCATCTAAATGGCGACATCTTGCATCAAACTTAGTTGTGGGCCTTTTTTATACATGAATTCGACTTAAGCGCCACAAGTTCTGGTTTTTCTTTAAGTTTAAGCCAGTTTTTAGTCACTGACCGCATCCGAGTATTAATTAGAGTTCAGCAGCTGTCTCGGTGCCGATTTAAATCATATTAGTATTCAGGTCAATGTTGTAGTTAAATGTAAGTTACACTATAATGTACACATAGAACTGGTGAATATACAAAGTAGATACAAAGAACAGATCAACCCGTAAACCTTTGAGCAAAGGATTATAGCTAGACCGTTTATATGAGTCCTCGCTCACGCGGTACAGCGGCTGGGGGGTATGAAGACAAAGGGTCGAGGGAGTGGCTTACCCAAGTACACTACGCAAGTACATTATTACACCCACAAACATGATTCATATATACGCACACACACACACACACTCTCGCACACAAACACACACACACACACACACACACACACACCACAAAATCTCAACTCATTTAAAATCAGCATTAGATTAAGGTTAGCACAACCAGTGTCTCGAGCTCCGAACCACTGACCTTCATAACACAGGGTATCCTAGCATGGAGGCCAGGGAACTATTAAATTGTATCGATAATAGCAGGCCTTGTATAATGTTAATGCTTGATTTTATATTTTCTTTTATTTCCTTTGTATGAGGCTTCTGAAATAAACTATTATTATTATTTATTATTTATTTACCCCCAGCCCCTATGCCGCCCGGCCGAGGACTCATTTAAACGGTCTAGCTATAGACACTAATATAAGTTAAATCAAGCTCCCGTTTCAATGCGTACCGCAAGTTTAACAATTTTAAAGCACTATTACACTACCCGATTTCAAGGGACCCTTTGCCTAACTTAAGGTAAAAAGATAAAGTGAGCCAGCGCCGACGCACGACTGCAGTTTTCTCATTGACTTTGAATATTCAACAGGCAAAAGGTAAATAATGCTGTCACATGATTCCAAATCGAAAGAAAAACGAAACGCTTTTATTAATTCATTCTACATAAAACTTTCAAACCGGCAGGCTTATTGTCTATCACTATTTCTTTCTGTCATCGGTATAAAATGATGACAGAAAGAGACGGTGAATGTGACAGCATGCGCCCGCGCGTTGCACAATGCAGCCTCAGGGCACATGAATAAATACGGAACAGAATAAAAACTTCAAACAACGCCGCACACGCATTACACTACTACACGCACAACATATGTGTGCGTAACCTGTCACGGACAGGACGGGGGAGGCGTGCACCGGCGCCCGCTCGGAGACAAACCGGTTTGAACTAGCTCAGTGAATAGACAAAGTTCAGGTGTGCCGCCAGCGACGACGCGACCGTTTAGCGTTTAGCTACATGGTTCGGGTGTTCGGTGGTTTTTAAAGATGCCTACCTGTTGTAGTGTTTGTAGATATACAGATATTAGATACTTAGGTACTTGTTTGAATTTAATTTTTTTTTTTACCGAGTGACAACCATAGGGTTGTCAGAAGTTTTTATTCTGTTCCGTATTTATTCATGTGCTCAGGGCATGTGTGAAAACCAAATGTCAAGCAGTAAACTCGAAGTAGAAAGTTTAGTCCAAATATCGAGTAGTGTAGTAGGCTTCAGCCATTACCCAAATACTAAAATACAATTCACATCAAAACGCTTCAATACTTACGTCTAATATAATATGGAAGTCGGTACATGTTTTTAAATGGCGTTATCGAATATCATTACGGTAAAATGTTATCGAAAAATTTGTGCAAAAGTCCCTATCAATGGCTGCGGGTGGATTTTAGATCGATAGTAACAAAAAAGTACACTGTTTACATTTCAATAACCTTAGTAAGACTTCTATCTTAACGCTGTTACAAATGACGTGGCAATATGAGAAGTTCTAAAGCCTTAACTTTAACTATGTTTAAAGGGTCCACGGAAAGAACATGTCTAGTCACTTTTTTTGAAAATTGAGATTTTAATCTCAAAATGTAGAGCTCGCATAGCACTATAACTTACCATTATATTAAATAGGTGTATCTGAAAATAGTATATTTTTTTTCACTTTTAAAGAAATGGTTACCATAGTAATTGTTTGTGATGACTAACTTTCAAACCGCTATTACTGAAAAAAATGTGTAGGTGACTACACATGTTCTTTCCGTGGGCCCTTCATTTAGTATGAGGGCTTGCGCGATTTAGATTTTATTTATATAGTATACGCACGGTTATTGGTGTCAGAATGCCATCTCAAACCAGAGCTAGGTACTAAAACTACCGGTATTTTTGGAACCGGTTTCAAGACTTGTTCATAACTCTTAGGTTATGCGACAGATTATTATTTTTATTTTTGTAATGTTCACTGTACTGCTTTTGGTGATCAATAAAGAATATTTGTATTGTATTGTATTGTATTATTTTGTGCGTATCCACCGCGGCCTTAGAACAATGAAAATATGTTAATATATGTTTCCACTAAGCTTATAGCTCTAACATGTCTTAAACAGGCGATGTCAATATCAAAAATCTAAAATACACCCACAGCTTTCGGATAAAAAAATACAAACGAGTAACACTTCAAAAGTATCCTACTTGTATCCAAATTGAAACAATTATTATATAAAAAGACCAAACCCCAGTTAGGTACAGTCAAGTGTAAAAATATGGGTGCACGCAACTTGCTCATAAATATGTCCCATAGCTCTTATGTCGTCGGATTAAGGTCTAGGTTTATAACGAAGGGAGGATTAAATCGATACTTATTTTTGCACTCGACCGTACACGAAAATATGTCACTAACACGTACGTAGCATCGACCACTTTTTAACGAATTTGTTGAAAACATTTTTAGTACTCGTAGGACCGAAATTTACAGCATCTCAAAAAATAATCTTGTTCTTTAATTGAATCTTCTTCGTACAAATAGATCCACGTTGATAATAAAAAGTCTTGAAGATATATCGGCTAAAACAATAACCGGCTTCATACCAACAAAAAAACTCGCTATGGCTCGTATTTTTTTACGAACTCAACTCAAGTGTTACAACAACAAACTAATCAAAAAATGATCGATTGCTTTTAACTGTTTCGTTTCAATATTATTGCTTGATTTATATCATATCATAACTAAGCTAGTTAAACTGTAATCTCAGTGTACGTACTGTATTTCGTTTGCCTCTCACATTCAATTAACCATCTGAAAGTCAACTTTACAAACATTTAAAAACCTTCCAGAACTTTAAGAAAGCGTTGAGACAATACCAAATTTACTGTGACAAGACAAGTCATGATATTTATCGTAAAAGTTTTCGGCGAAACTACCGCATTGTCCATCTGACTCTATGCTTATAAAAACACCCCGAAAAGTTTTAACATATAAATTCGTTACCTACAAAAATATACAATTTGAAAAATTCATATAAATAATATAATTCACAATACCTACCCAATTATCATTTGAAATACATAGAGGAAACGTAGGCTTAGCAAAAACAATGATGTGAAGTCAGCAGCAAATGATTTAAAAAATAACAAAAATGCACAAATAGGGAATGTTGACACCACCAATCACCTGACGTACTTTTTATGAGCTGTCAAAACACAATTCTCCTATAGAGTTTTAATGGCAATAGCAACTTATGACGTCACTTGTTCGCCAACTCAAACAACTAACTATTTATTTGTAGCAACAAAAAATCTAATTTTGCAGTTTATCGAAAGTTAATCTGGTTGTCAAGGCTCAAATAAAGCGTTTTTTTTTTTACTGGAGTCGTGTCTACGAATTATTTTTAAATGGCGTCAACATCCCAATTGCATCTTTAAAAAATTCTAGTTAAGAATAAAGTTCATTCATTTAAAGTAGATGGATTTTTAATTATTTTCAGAACATTATTGTACTCATAGGATCATCAGCGCAGTGAACTAAGGCATTATTACTTTAAATGAAGCAATTTTTTTTCAAATGAGGATATTTTGTTTTTTTACTCAGACTCAAGAGTGCTATTGATTTTGATGATAAAAAGTGTCCCTAATTTTTTATACAATGCCATACAAAGTAAATGAAAAAAAGTCACCAAACTGATTTAAAAATAAGGACAATTTTTTTCTTTATAATTCGAATATCGCTCGTGATTCTGGGTAAGAAAAGATCAAAATTTCCTCATTTTAAAAAGTTTTCTACGACATTAAAGGCGAAAATGCACATTAATAAAAAAAAGTTGACATTTAAATACACATACTAACTTCACACCACGAACATTTCATATACACAGCAAATGAAACTATACTCTAACAAAGTTTTTGTTCACATAATACTCATTTTCACGATTGCCCAAGCGAATACCGAAATAATACGAAGCGAAATAAATCAGTCGAGAAAAACTGCGAATATCATTTAAAACTTAAAAATAACTAAATTGTTCATGATTTTTTTTTTCAAAACCGGTCACGCCACGCGGTCCGGACCGACAGGTACATGGAGAAATATTTATCTCTATTTATGACTCAATTTCGTTTGGCGACATCGAAATTCGTTTCATTTTCATTATGTACGGACAAAGTTTGGAGAAAATCCATTCTTCAAAATTTCGTATCATTTTTTACAATTACTTAGATAGTAACTCATTCGACAATTTACACTGTAATAATTAACAATCATATGAAGAATA
Organism: Archips crataeganus; assembly: GCA_947859365.1. Classification (NCBI taxonomy): domain Eukaryota; kingdom Metazoa; phylum Arthropoda; class Insecta; order Lepidoptera; family Tortricidae; genus Archips; species Archips crataeganus. Next base: position 12,312,463 of record OX402069.1, on the reverse strand, counting down.
TCAGCATCGTTTTAAAAAAAATTGTACATAGTCATGGGCTTAATCAATACAAAATCACGATACATTTTTTTAGACGACACATCAAGAAACCGCTTCATATCGCTTCCTCATTCTTTACGACTGTATTAAAACTTTCATTTCATCAAAATAACAAACGCAAGAGTTTTTCTTTAACAAACTGGCAAAGGACTAGTTTAGTATTTAAAAAAAATGGCTTCTGTACATTGGCAATGAAAACTGCAAGACAGTATTAAAACATGTCTGCCACAAAAATTATTCTGTGTAAACATTTCCGCAGTTCAGTTAGGTATTTCGTCACATTGTCCGAGAGATTTGTAATAAACAATGACAGCAATGTCATTTGGAATCTAACGTTTTATTTACCACATCGCATATCTTAATTAAATGCAGTATATAGTACGTTTTTAAAGGGTTTCTAACTAAAATGTGAAACAAATTAGATTAGCAAATCAGTTTGTGTCGTAGCAAATATAGTCGAGTTTAGGTCGACAAGTTTCCTCGCACTGCAAGTACTGACAATAGGGAAAATGACACCACGAATCAACTGACATACTTTTTATGACGTCAAAACGCGACTCTCCCGTGGAATTTGTATGGCAATAGCTAGGTTATATCAAAACAACCTACTAACTTTTTTTTTAAAGCAATCTATTGTTTATTAATTATTGTTTTATAGTGTCATCTACCCAATTGTAGAGGCATCGCACTCCCCTAGGAAGGACTACTAATTAGTTCAAAACATGTCCGGCTAAACTCGATGTTTGTAATGATTAATGAATCCGTTTATTTCACTACATTTGAGTCGCACGGTAGGTTTACGTCAACAATTGGTGTCATTTGCGATCTGACATTTTAAGCGACGGATCTGTAATGACTTACATACGTTAGATATCCACACATATTGATATAGTAGATGCTTGTGTTTCGTGTAGTTACTCCGGGCAGAGAAGACTTTCTTACGGCCGTTGGCCGTTGGCGATAACGTTACTCCAGTGTTAGCTGATGTCACCTGGAAAATAATAAGTTATTGTTAAAAAAAAAGTTTTTTAGTCCTATCTACATCAGCATCATTGCGGCCAATATAAGTAGTAAGAATGAGGGCCGTAGGTCCTTCGCGGGCCCACTGCGGATCAAGAACTTCACATATAATTCAGATGTGATTCCGCATAACTCAGAGGCTCCGAGCTCGAACCCACGACGAAGAGAGATGGCGCCGTTTTCAATAAATAAATAGACAAACATCACGGGACTTGACAAGTTGACACCAATTGGGATTGTCTAAAAAAAATTACTAATGGTTTCCAAAGCGGATTGACATTAATGACATTGCAATAAGAACCACGGCACGCACCATCATGAATGACTCGATCTATAGCTAACTTCGTTAATCGCTAATCCGTAACTAATATAGTTAACTTCGTTAATCGTTAAGGCGTTACATTGCGGAAGATTTAATGAAAGTTAACGTTAACCCGTTAGCATGTCATAAAAATTGCATTTTTATGTCGTTGCGTTAGTGATGTTACTTGTCAAAACTGGTGGAATGGGTTCGTCATTCTAAGTCGTCATTCTATCTTGTTTATTTGCAGTTTTTTACTCACACGCACTGACAAGACATACCTAGCCAATCGTGTATGACTCGTGGCACGCGCCACGTCACACTTGTCGACTCACCCAAATAATGTGCTTGTCAGAACGTATTTTTCGCGGCGCGTGCGGTATCTTTTTAAAATAGTAGGCACTGAATTAACGTTTAACGAATGTCTCGAAATTTAATGGAAGTTAACGAGTCCGTTAACATTTTTTTTAAGTTAGCTCAAATGCAATAATCAGTTCGTCGAATTTTTAACTTCGTTGATTAACGATTAACGAGTTAATTGTCAGTTGTGTGCCGCATCGGTCACCTGGCGGCGGTCAGCTGCGCGGCGGCTCCCCGGGCAGCAGGTGGTCCGGCACGGGCACCACGCGCAGCCGCGGCGGCACCTTCTTCACGGGGCACAGCACCTGGAACCGGGAGCCGCGACATCAGACAGACCTCACGGGACCCCAGGATGGATAAGCCATGGTATCATACATTTTTCTGGACTTTGTTAATAGTTTGTGAGAAGTGCGAAGTGTTAAGTGAGAAGTGATTAGTTAACATGGTTTTACAATGATAAGTGGTAAGTGTTAAGAAATCATTTACACATTGATCGATTGCATTTTGTGGAGGTTAAGAAGTTGTTAAGATATGCAAAGTGTGTAACTAAATAGAGAAGGAACAACGATAAAATTGAGTCGTTTTCAAAAAATTTGTACACAATTAAGGGATTAATTAAAAACAAAATTTAATTAATTATTTTTGTGTAACAGAGTTACCCATATACTTTGTAGGACTAACTTTCGTTACACAAAAATAGCAATCGTGATTTTTGTTTTGATTAAGCCGTTAACTATGTACAAATTTTTTGAAAACAACCCAATTATGAAATATTTTTAAAAGGTGGAGCATCGTGGTGCAGTGAGACAAATTAACAGGCTAAAAAAAACAGTTGCAGTCATCGCTTTAGAAATCGAAAAAGACGTGTTAGTTGAAATCGAAAAACCTGAATAAGTTATGGGCTATGGCAATAAAAAATAAATAAGCAGAAGTATTCAGTATGGAGCTAGTGATAAACTTTTCCATGAACTAATTAATAAAGATCCAATCGAATTTTGGAATACAAAACGTTTGCTCCTCAATCCATTACATTTTTATATCGTTCGTGTCCATACTACGCCCTTACTTAACAAACAGATACATAGATACATAGATAGATATAAATCGTTCATTTATTGCGATTATTAATATATTTTGTATTAGAAAATATTTTTTTCGTATAATCTATTACTAACGAACTATTTACAAACAAATCTGTATGGTACCCTCGGTGCGCGAAACTGGCTTTTTTGCAATTAGTGACTATTTCGATTACATGTTACGTAAAGTGTGGTTGGTAGTCTGGCAGTACTGACCCGTCTCGCGAAAACGAAGCATCCCTTGTCCTCCTCGGGCGGTTGGACCGGCGGCACCAGTTGCAGGTCGGGCGTGGGCGCTTCCTTCATCTCGTCGCCTGCAACCAACGGACATCATCTCACCATCAAAGACGTCCACTGCTGAACATAAGCCTCAACGCGCTTCGGAGCAAAATGCACAAAGCGCACAATTTACACTAAACGCAAAATTTACACTAAGCGCAAAATCTATACATATAATAAATGTGTAACAAGTCGGTGTCTGTACATTGAAGATATTTGAGAAAAACTGTCACTAGGGCTATTTATTAGCACAATAGAACCCAAAACAATGATTTTTAGAATTATTGTCTGTTTGTCTGTGCGTTTGTGCGCGCTAATCTCAGAAACGGCGTAACCTAGAAGGATGCAGTTTTCACTGATATGTTGGTATTTTCTTGGATTAACATTTAGTGTTTGTTTCATTTGAATCGGTTCACAAATAAGAAAGATACGTCTATTTTAAGAATTTATCGAACAGGTTTTTTTTTGTTTGAGCGCGCTAATCTCAGGAACTAATGCTCCGATTTGAAAAATTATTTCAGTGATAGATAGCACATTTATCGAGGAAGGCTATAGGCTATATATCATCACGCTAACACCAATAGGAGCGGAGCGGAGCGGAAGAATGTTTCAAAATCGGGGGTTTTTGAAGTAAAACTTCTATAGGCATGCTTGACTTGGGAGTACGGTGCGAATGTGAACGCGGGTGTGCGGGGGGTAATTTTTTTTATATCGAGGAACTAAGGACAGCCATAGTTGATGAAAAAGCAAATTGGATAAAAAAAAATAAACTGCCCAAATTACTAATTCCACGCGGACGGAGTCGCGGGCAAAAGCTAGTTTACACTAAACGCAAAATGTACACTAAACGCAAAATGTACACTAAACAGAAAATGTACACCAAACGCAAAATGTATGCTATTGAAAGGTCCCACCCAGAAACTAACTTGAATGCGGGTAGCGCAGGACCGATCGTCATAACTCTTTGGGGGAAGTGGACGTACTAGGGGCGTTCAATAAAAAGTGAGAATGAGTATGTTATAAACAACTTTTACTAAATGTCATTTTATTTTTCGACATAGTCACCTTTTAGCATAATACACTTAGTATATCTTTTTTCTCAACTTAAAATTCCATTTTTAAAAAAGGTCTCGTCTTGAGTACTTAAAAAATCTTGTACTGCAGCGACTACCGCGTCGTCGTCATCAAATTTCTGGCCTCTCAGGGATTGTTTCAATCTCGGAAATAGGTAGAAATCACTGGGAGCGAGATCTGGTGAATACGGAGGATGCTTAAGGATATCGAACCCAGCATCACGAATTGCAGCCATTGCAACGGCGGACTTGTGTGCCGGGGCATTGTCCTGGTGGAACAGCACAACTTTCGAGAGTTTACCTCGCCGTTTTTCGCGGATCTCATTGCGGAATGTTGCTATTTGTTTGGCGTATAAAGTGCCCGTAATAGTGGCTCCATGCTCGAGATACTCAATCATTAATACCCCTTTACCATCCCAAAAAACAGAGCCCATGACCTTACCGGCAGATGGGCTCACCTTGAATTTTTTCGGAGTTGGAGATGATGGCCTTTTCCATGTCATAGACTGCAGTTTCGTTTCAGGGTCGTAATGATGGAGCCATGTTTCGTCCATTGTTATAAATCGCGCCAAAAAAAGTTCCCGGTCTTGCTGCATCAGGTTCAAAGCTTCTTGACAAATCTCTAGTCTAGTTTGTTTTTGCGTGTCAGTAAGCATTCTTGGTACCCAACGCGCAGATACCTTTTTCATACCCAAGCGTTCATGTAAAATATTATGCACGCTCCCCGTTGAAATCTTTACATTTTCAGCAATAAAACGAACTGTGACACGACGATCCGCCAAAACTGAGTTTTCGACTTTTTTCACAATTTCTTCAGTTACTGCTGTAGTAGGGGGTCCGGAGCGGGGGTCGTCCATTGTCGATGTTCTTCCACGTCTAAATTCGGCGCACCAACGTGCGACTGTCGAATACGGAGGAGCATTAGACCCTAAAGTGTCCCGCAAATCCAAATTGACTTGGCCCGTAGAAAAATTTTTCAAATACAAGTATTTGATAACGGCGCGCAGTTCAATTTTCTCCATTTTCGCTAACGTACTCAATAGCATTGCAAAGAAATTACCGTATATTTTTTTAAACAAAAGACAGTTAGTTTTTTTTTCATAGCAATCAGCTAGATAGATTAGCTTTACCGGCCAGTATTTAATTTCGTAATATTAAAAGAGTTTGCATCTCATTCTCACTTTATATTGAACGCCCCTCGTATATGCTAAATACTAAAGACTCATGTGAACGATATCGCCTTAAGGGCGATAAAGGCTCTTTGGGCGACTGCCTAGTCGCAGCATAAGTTTTCAGAAAAATATGAGGTGTTACATAGAGAGAGCGATGGGCAAAATAATGTTGATAAATCACGTTTATAATGATGATAATGACTCACCGGCCGCGAACACGTTCAGTTCGGTGAAACAGCCCGTCTCGATCATCTCGCTCTGCCACGGGATGCTGACGGAGCCGGTGTTGAACTTGCCGTAGAAGGTGTCATCCCCCGCGTCAAGGTTGACACCCTTCACGGTAGAGAACTGCTCTATGTCGAGCACGTCTTTCGCGTAAACGGCGTGTGGCTGTAGAAGAAAAATGAGTCTGTTTTTACCAAAAACTATTGAATCAAGAGGACTGCCATGTCTACATAATGTCGCGCTCCCGAACCGCTCTGCCGTCCTATGTGTGGTTTACTCTTAAACGTTTTGATTTTGGCCGCCAGCAGGCGCGACTCACTCCGCGATTACATTTTCCGATACAAGTAGATACCGGGCGCCACTCCGTAGTGGCCTATTCAGTGGTTGCCTCGCACTGCCCCATGCTTTGTTTGCAAGATGGTTATAAATAAATAAATAAATAAATAAATATCACGGGACAATTCACACGAATTGACCCAGTCCCAAAGTAAGCTAGGAAAGCTTGTGTTATGGGTACTAGGCAACGGATAAACATACTTATATAGATAGATACATACTTAAATACATATTAAACACCCAACACCCGAGAACAAACATTCGTATTTTTCATACAAATATCTGCCCCGACACGGGAGTCGAACCCGGAACCTCAAGCTTCATAGTCAGGTTCTCTAACCACTAGGCCATCTGGTGTGATGTATGTTTGTGGTTCTGCGAGAAGATGGTTATACGCCCTTCTTCTGTTAAATTTTAGCTAAGTATTACCTCTCTTGTTTTTATGTACTTTATTTGCAGAAAATTGTATCTGAATTTCACAGTGCTTTGGTTAACTGTTATGCTGTGAAATGTAATGAATTAAATAAATAAAAAAAAGAACATATGAGTTCATAAATATCAAACTCCAATTTGTCCACAATAAATGACATGGAGATATGTTCCTTATAATGATGAAAATAAGGATCTTATCTCCATGTCATTTATTGCTAGACATATTAGAGTTTGATATTTATCTACTCATATGTAAACTTCATTGGTGGAGGTGCCGGAATTCAAAGCTGTAATTGTAATAAAATTTACCGTAACGCATTTCGTAATTAGCTTCAGCTTGAGATTGCTTTTATTTAAAGCCTGACCAGTAATATATGACCATGCGCCATGTTGCGGATTTCGTGGGAACTAATTTCTTGGTCTGGATTTGAAGCTACTGGCCCTGTATACACCGACTTTAGATTCTAATTTTGATTACGCTGAATAAAAGTTGGTACCTAAGTCACAATAACGTGATGCCAATCCATATTGTTTAAACGGGTATGTAGTACAATACCGAAGTACGAAAGACCGAATGTATTAAAACATCGAATGGGTCAAAAGACCGACACGATTTTTTTCTGAAACCGTTAACTTTTTATGATTAATATAAAACAAACCTAACCTAACCTAATGGGTTCTGCATGATGCCGTTTTAATAAATTCTGAGAAGTTTACGGTTTCAGAAAAAAATCGTGTCGGTCTTTTGACCCATTCGATGTTTTAATACATTCGGTCTTTCGTACAACTTCATTTCACACAAATGAAAACAGTAGTGCCCTCTTGACAATGATTATATATTTCTGGGCAGGCTTTATACACTATTATTGTCAGCTGTCAAAGGTTCTACCACTCGATGCCGCTACTTTGGTTCTGAGTAAAGAGTGTGTCTCACTCACGTCAGGCACGAAGGGCGCGTCCACCATGCCGGCCTCGAGCCGCGCCCAGTTGAGCGCGGCGAAGAACCGGTGCTGCTTGACGCAGGCCGCGCCCCGCCGCCCCGCGCCGCAGCCCAGCCGCGCGCACGCGCCCTTCGCCAGCAGCGCCGAGCACAGCGAACGGGCGCACTCGCTGAACTTGGACGAGTACTTCTCTTGCTCGTGCTGGAACAATAGTAGATAAGATTGCAATGGCGGGGCGTGAATTTTTTTGCAAGTAAAGCCGGAGCAAAAAAACCCAACAACACCTTTTATCCCCTTCTTGAAAGTGGAGTAATGGAAGAAAAGCGTTTGGTATCTTCGAAAGTTTGGTTGAACCGGGAGGAAACGGGTTGTCAGTACCCTTCGCCACTGTTGCCTTAGTCTTAGACGAAGATGCACAAAAAGTACTTTTATGGAGCTCACATCCAGCATAAATACGAACTTTGCGAGCATGAGAAGTGACAACCAATTTTTACTGAGTGTTTTTTTGACCGCTACTACTTTTAACCTTTTCAATGCAAAACGACGGATATATGCGTCACAAAGTACAACGTCAAAGCGATCCTCACTCAATAACATAAGATTCAAGGTAGTTTATATTTGGCTTGGCATGAATTTAATGAAGATAGGAGAATGTACTGAAAGGAGACTTTTAAAAAGAAACAAAACTGCACTCAAATATTTTAAAAAAAGCCCAATGGTGTGGTAGATAAGGGAAAATCACCTAACTGTAATCTCAAAGACGTCGTGATGAAAATTGGCTACTAACTCTCAACTGCTGACCTCTACCAATCATGTCTATCAGGAGTACCAACTTAACAGGGTTCAGTACCCACACAGCACAGTACAGTAGTTACCTTGACCCTGCGATCCACCTCTTCCCGCTTGACCTTCTCCTTCCTGGCTCTGAACGGCGCCCGTCCTTCCAGCATCTCGTACAACAGACAGCCGAATGAGAACCAATCCGGGCTGAACGTGTAGCGTTCGTTATCGATCACCTACGAAAATAAAAAAAATAGTTAAAAAAAACTGAATTAAACGTAGACGTAGCTGTCATGCATGTGTGGTTGTGGAGTAGCATGATAATAGGTAGTAATTTGTAATTCATTGGTTTGACTCAAGAACACGATGTTATCATTACATATTACATTCAACGCCTGTTTTACACTTTGTTAAGTAGCAAGTGCAGGTGTAAAGTGATTAGTAAAAACAATGTGTAAACGGTCACGCTGTTAAGTGACAAGTGTGAGTGCGAAGTAAAGTGAATAGACGCTCGGTTTATTTTGCCTGCATGTAGTTGCCCCCGCACCCCCGCATGCTCCCCGCACTCGCAGTCTCTTCCTACTTAACACTATGTAAACAGTATCTGCTTGTTAAATGCATAGTATCAAGGATGATATAGACTGGATTAGCAATCGCCATAGTACAGATCGACCGCGGAAAAATACTTCGATTATTAAATCTAGATGGCGCTGAAATATAGCCCGAGGCTTTGAAAGCAAAACAATAAGACTACAGATATGTCATATTACTGCAAATGTATTATTAATAATACATTTGTAGTAATATGAAACATCTGTTGTTTTGCTTTCAAACCCTCAGGCTATATGTCAGCGCCATCTAGATTTAATAATCGAACTATTTTTCTGCGAACGATCTGTACTATGGCGATTGCTAATCCAGCCTATATCATCCTTGGTAGTATGGACACGAACGGTACAAAAATGAGGTGGACTGAGGAGCAAACTTTTTGTATTACAAAATTCGGTTGGATCCTCATTAATTACTTCCTGGAAAAGTTTATCACTAGCCCCATACCCCATACCATAGCGCCCTACGCGACAACACTTCCATCCTCACCATCTGGATGGTTGGTTGTCTTCTACTGTGCGTTTTTCCAGAAATTTCCTGCCTCGCACAGCAAAGCTCTGGAATGAGGCTCCTGCTGCGGTATTCCCGGACCGATATGACCTTCAAGCTTTCAAAAAAAGAGCGTACTCCTACCTAAAAGGCCGGCAACGCACTTGTGACTCTTTTGGTGTCGCAGGTGTCCATGGGCGACGGTAATCGTTTACCATCAGGCGATCCGTCTGCTCGTTTGCCTCCTATATCATAAAAAAAAAAAAAAAAAAAATACTGAATTCTTCTACCAATCCATTTTCTTCGCAACAACCTTTTAGATTTTTTATTTCAACTAACACGTTATTTTCGATTTCTGAAGCGATGACCGCAACTATCCTTTTTCAAATAATCCGTAATTGCAATCGTTGTTCGTCCTCCATTTTATTGCACACTTGACACCTGCACAAAACATAACTAAGCAATGTATAAACATGTTAACTAATCACTTGGTCACCTGCACTTGTCACTTAACAAAATGTAAAAAAGCCTTTACACAAGTCTGGTTTGAAGTATCTTTTTGTATTTTTTTCATTTTTTCAACTTCAATTTTTTACTTTTACGGTCATCCCGTGAAATCCATATATTTCATACTAAATACAATCTGACACATAGATGCACAGAAAAAACCCCAGAGAAAAGACCAATGCTGGGGATTCCGCACCGCGTGCTTACCCTTACACCACCACTGGTCCACCAGGTGGTGGTTCGACCACTGTGGAAGTACCTACCAAAGAGTATTGTAATATTATATGAACAAGAGTGGCAACTCTATGGTCAAATATGCATTTATGGAAGGTGCTGCTGCCCTACGCCCTGGTGAAGAACTAATGTGACGTATCTATAGATGTATACCTATCTATATGTGTATGTTGGTAGTGATGTACAGCTATAATTACGCGTAATTTTAATTGATAGGCTAATTGCCACTATTCGTATTTTAGCCGTTTAATTCAAATCAGCATATACGAAGTATAAGCGGCTAAACCCGATTTGCACTATACGGCTAAAATACGAACATTGGCAAGTGGCCTATCAATTAAAGTCCTTGACCGTACAATTTGGTACGCCATGGCCATGGCCGATGAATGACAACTGACAAGTTTGACAAGTCAACCAAGATGGCCGCTAATTTAGTTCTCCTCCAAACAACCAGAGATCGCTGTAGTCGCATGAAAAGTGTGATATATGTAAGTGTGCCCCCCCTGGTTCGACCACTGTGGAAGTACCTACCTACATTTTCATACAAAGCGTTTTTGTACCCACTTGTGTAGCTTGACTGTGCGCAGCAGTGGGGCTCCGGCCTTATAGTATAGTCGCATAGCAGGTATGTTATACACAGTATAGCGTAATGAGTATGCTACGAAATGCTGGAACAACATCCCGCCACCAATAAGAAATATGACAGCGCTATGTAAGTTTAAAAAGGACCTCCGTGATCATTTATGAAACTTACAGATTAACTCAACATACCGCCTTTGTGTAACATCATAAGATGTGATGTGTAGTTTCTTGTACCTGAGGGTGGGGAGAGTGCCCTGTTGCTGGTTGGAGTTACCGTGTTGCGGTTTGAGTCACAATTTCACCAGGCTACAATAATTTTTGTGAGGGGTGCTGTTTGAGCGAATTGTTTTATGTATGTTTGTGAAACTCTTTATTGTATATCCATGAAATTGTTGGTTAATAAGAGAGACAGATATCCAAGTTAGCTATGAAGTATCTTTTTTTGTACTTATTTTTTCAACTTCATTTTTTTTATTACTTTTACGGTCATCCCGTGAAATCATACATTTCGTACTAAATACAAACTGAAATATAGATGCACAGAAAAAACCCCAGAAAAAAGACCAATGCTGGGAATCGAACCCAGGCTAGCTTTCATAGCTAACTTGTTTAAAGTTGCACAGTAGCGCCATCTCTTGTCCAGGTGAGCGGTTAGTTCCGAAGGAGTGTTAAAATCTCTCGATGAGGGTGTAACATAGATGTGCGTTTGTCACTGCATAAGGTGATGATTTAGCAGATTGAAATGTATGATGTATAGGAAAGATTCGTGTCTAATCTCTAGACCAGTGGTGGTGTAGGGGTATGGCACGCGGCACGGAATGCTGAGGACCTGGGTTCGATTCCCAGCATTGGTCTTTTTTCTGGGGTTTTTTCTGTGCATCTATATTTCAGTTTGTATTTAGTACGAAATGTAGAGACAGATATATTTATAATCATATTGGGAGAGTTTGTGGGAGCCCGTGTGCCGTGCGGTTCTGTATCGGATGCTAACTAGGATCCACATAATATCAGCGTCGAGCCACCTTTAGTGACCTCGTCGGCGTCGGGGTGCTGAGTGGACTCCTTTTTCGCATATGTAGCTTATTTCTATTTTCAATTATTGTTTTTACTTTTCTCTTAGCATGTACATGTTACTTATGCGAAATAAAGATTTCTTATTCCTATTCTTATTCTTATTCTTATTCTTATGAGTAATGTATCGCACCTCGGGCGCCATGTAGCCGACGGTGCCGACGCGGCCGCGCACGGAGCCGCCCTCCGGCACGTCCACCGCCAGCCCGAGGTCCGAGATGCGCACGTGCCCCGCGTCGTCCAGCAGAATGTTCTCCGGCTTGCAGTCCCTGGGGAACAACAATAAAGATACTGATAAGCAGAGCCCGGATTTTTCATGGCAAAACAAAACACTATCGTAATCTGGCTAGTGATAGATACATCATTTTATCGATATCGATAATTGTGTAATAGAATAAAAAACGTGACCAAATAAAATAACATACCTATAAAACATAAAAAGACATACATAGTTTGTATGAAGTTATACATATAGAAACATATTCAATTTCTTCGTCGTAATCCACGTTAGTGCACGCAGCAGCACATGGCGTTTTATTCGTGTAATGGTGATAGGAGTACATAATCATTAGTTTTTCAACATTCTCTGGGAGCAAACAGTTTCGTTTATCACTATAAAGCCATTTATGTATACTAAATGTACGTTCAACTTCACTTGACGTCAAGGGAGCAAATTTATAAAATTCATTGTAATTGGTGTAATTTTCAGTTTGAGTAAAATTTTCAGATATATTTTATTAAAACTTTCATAAATAATACTCGATATCGATAAAATGACGTTTCTATCACTAGCCAGATTACGACAGTGTTTTGTTTTGCCATGAAAAATGCGGGCTCTGCTGATAAGCCCTCTCATTGTGGGAGGAGGCCTGTGATGAATGCAAATGAGGTTTAGCCACTTATATCTTGATTTATTTTGTTGAATAAATAAATAAACGCGGCACATTTGCGCTCGACAACGACCGATCTGTCGCTCTATCACGTCACTATTGTCACACTGACACCACTGACACTTACCGCAAAAGTCCACTAGTACGACCCGCACCACGACTACACACAACCAGCGACGCAGCAGTGTTTTCTCTGTTCATCGCGCGTGCTGCCAGGTAACCGCTGAGCGGCGAGCGTCTCGGCCGCGCAACGAACAGGGAAAACTGTCGTCCTGTAAACATGCCATTATTGCTAACCTGTACACGATGCCCATTTTGTGAAGGTGTTCAAGACCGCAGGCCACTTGTGCCGCGTAGAACCTCGCCCGTTCCAGTCCGAGCCCGGTGTCCGCACCGCACATGTTGTAGATGTGGAACTTTAGGTCCCCTCCTGTACACAACATACTTTATGTTAGACATACAACAATCTAGAAATAGGCTCACTCACTGACTCACTGACAGACTGATTCATTGACACCCTACCCAAACCCTTAACCCAACAAAGCTGAAATGTTGCATAGAGGTTGTTTTTATGATGTAGGCAAGGAGTAAAGGGGCCATTCTACTTTTCGTTGACCAGTCATTTTTAGTAATGTGCTCATCAAATAATTTTTTTACAAAAACGGTAAAGTGCTCGGTTTTATCATTAAAGATTTAAATAGGCACATAATTAAGCTTATATTTAAAATTATCACTACGCATAAAAAGTAATCATTATTATCTATAAAGTAGGTAACACAGTGGACATGCGTGTCCCCGCCATTTGTATGGAAATTGGTGTATTTTCCGCTGAGTTACCAATTTTTACCACAAAATTTCTTTGAATTTAAAGGTTTTTTGCTTTAAAATATTAAATTTAGTTATTTCAGTTTTCATATAAGTTATTTACACTTGAATAAATCACCAGGTATGCCTTATATTTCACAAAAGATTAATGGTTACTTAAAAGTAGAATGGCCCAAAGACGGATTGTTGAAATTCTCACGGGATAGGGAATAGAAGTGATTCACTTTCTTCTTTCTTTCTCATTCATTCACAAGTTTGGATGTTTCCATTGCCGGATTTTTGTTTTAATCAATGAAAGTGTTGAACAAGCTTTACAGATTTGAATTCAAGTTTCAGATTGGTTGTAGCTGGTATTCTACCGAGCACGGCCAATTCCACCGTCCTTGACCAAAAGTCGCCAGGCAGCGTCTTATCCAACCCCGGCATTGGCGGAATCATCGCGCCGTTTGATTGGGCCATTATTATCCCAAGTGAATTGAATTGAAGTTTCTAGTGGGTCACAAGTCAGTTGATACGATAGTACGCGTGCTATAATTTGGGACCCATTTCGAAAAAATATCCATTTAATTCCTATACAATGTATTCCTACATCAGTCTGTTGATATTTATTAATTTCTGAGTAATTGGTTGTCTGGAAGAGATCGCTTTTTAGCGATAAGACCGCCTATTGTCTACCTGAATTTTTATTTTTGTAATGTCACTGGACTGTTTTTGGTGATCAATAAAGAATATTTGTATTGTACTGTATTGTAATGTGACAGGACTGTCAACTTTTAGTGGGTCCCAAATTAAAGCTCGTAGCTGTACAATTCGTCCATCTCCCTCCATCTCACCATTCATAATGGTGAGAACGAGACACAGCGCGTCTTTTGTCTCGTACGCGTACGCGAGGTTGACGACGAAGCGCGAGTTGATCCGCTGGAGTATCTGCTTCTCTATGAGGACCATAGCCTCGCCTTTCCGCTTCTTAATCCGCTTCTTTTCTAGCTTCTTACAGGCGTACATCTTGCCTGTCGCTCGGACCTGCAAGATAAACAGAAAGGTAATAAATAAGTCGTGTCCAGAAGGATGGTAGGATTGCCATGTACTTAAGTGCAATGATTAATCATTGCAGTAGTGGCCAGCCCTCTGGTCACGGAAACTACAGAAAGCCCATCTAAGGTGCCTCAAGAAATCCTTGAGATGGTAAGTAGTTGGCTCTTATACTCCTAGTCTTACAACCATTAGGTATACAGAGTGAAATTTAAATAGTGATACAAAATTAGTGTATCTAACTCTGTTAATGCTAGACAATATAAATGCACTAACTCATTTGTTTTAATTAGTCTTACTTAATTTGATCTGTCCATACATCGAGTTTGTGATTTCATTTGAACTAAAGTACGAAGATCCTAAATTTTATCACACTAATTTTAACAATTTAGTTAATGCATTATGTAACCTAGCATTCACGGAGTTAGAAAAGAAAAAAAAAACAAAAAGACTCCAAAAAACCAATCTTGGAGTTAGAAACATTAATTTTGTAGCACTATTTCAATTTCACCCTGTATCTTTCAAGGTGTATCCTATTTTCGCTCGGATTCGTTGTACCTGAAATTCTATTTCTTGTAGTAAGCATAGTTCCAAAAGTTGATCAAAGAATTATTAACTACAATAGTCATAGGGATAGGATGCCCTATTAATAGTTTTCGGCATCAGTCCAGAGTAACGGAGTATCCGAATTAACTGTTTCCTTGGGCTAAGTCGACGATTACTTTTGGTGGCAATAAATATATTGTATTTTTTTTTAATTATTTACCTGATTGATAGGATTTCTAAATCAAATAACGAATCGAAAACCCCTTTAATGGTAACAAGGTTCCAGTACTTACTGTATATGTTGCCATCCGCAGAGGGCCTGCATGAGAACTAAATACTACCTAAACCCTCTCATTCTGAGAGCTGTGCCCTGCAGCGGGACTTATATAGGCTGGGATGGTGATGAATGCCACCTAGTCTAGAGGACCACTGACCTGGCAAGCGCAGACCTCCCCGAAACCGCCTTTCCCGAGCACGCGGTACATGCGAAAGGTATGCTGCGTCACCGGCTGCGCCTCCAACCACTTCCACTGCAGATAGCGGTGGAAGTACATCGAACGCTCGAACTCCTCGAACGGAGTGCCCGCTAGGAAGTTCTTCACGCATCGTATGCACTCGATGAATATGTCTTTTGAGTTGGCTGTAACAATATTAATAAGTAAAGACTCGTTAATACATTCACTGCCGAGAACATATGCGTTTTCGTGGCTTTCGCCTAGTGCCGCTGTCATAGTTTGGCAGTCATTCGAACGCAGAGTTGTGTTAGTGGCACCTGAAGACGTTTCTAGTCTGGCAGCCGGCAGCGAATGCGTTAGCAATAAGTTTTTTTTTTAATTTCATTTTCAATGCAAGCTTTTTCGCTGACTGTACTTTTTGTTGACTTTACTTGCATTGTCATCCAGCTTACATAAGTATACCAAATTTCAAGTAAATCCGACCACTGGAAGTGGGTCAAATTCAACTTCCAAAATTTGACCCGTACATATGTACTAATATACTATATATATATATATATATATATACATCTATACTAATATTATAAAGAGGAATGATTTGATTGTTTGTTTGTTTGTTTGTTTGCATTGAATAGGCTCCGAAACTACTGGACCGATTTCAAACATTCTTTTGCCGTTAGAAAGCTACATTATCCCTGAGTGACATAGGCAACTTTTTACCGCGAGAAAATACCTTTTCCTACGGGAAAAATAATTTATCGCGGGCGAAGCTGCGGACGGAAGGCTAGTATTACATAAAACCGATGAACGGAACTTTTCGGTGGGTAAAAATAAAAAGAAACAAGCATCTCTAGTCTAACCTTTAGGAGTAGTTAAACTTTATTCAAATGGGATCAACTTTGACGTATACCCTAATCAATAAGAAATAACCCTCAATAAATCATAATATTCTGTAAAGTTACGGCTGGTCGTACATAAAATACATACGCGCCGACTTGGGAACTTCCTCCGCTTTCGTCGGTTGATAAGTAATTGATAAATAGTAATATAGAACGCGTGAGTTTGTCAGAGTTGTATTCGCATTTTGGTGGCATCAAGGAAGCTTTCGTCAAAACAGTGAAGCGCCACGTGAATAAGACGAGTCACTTTAAAGGAAATGCCAATTTGTCTGAGTCACCATTTTAAAATTGCTAGCTGAAAAAAGGAAGGAAATACTCGGCTGTATTTATGCTTGCCTACATCTGGCCGTTGTTAGACTACGCACGCACACACCAGATCGTGCGAGGTAGCTAAGGAAAGATGCGCTGAGTGAGGCTAAAAAATAAATTGTGGATATTTCCTCGCATACCAATTAGGAGCCTCGCAGAGCTCGACGAGTCTTTTCTCGAATTCAGATCACACGCGGCGTTTGTCTTATACGGATATAGAGGTAGGTATGGTCTTGTGGACTTTACTTATCCTCCAACAGAAACTTGGTCCTATTCATGACGTTCTGTTCTTACAGACGGACGACATCAGTGATCACTTTCCAATCCTTTAGTTTTCAGACACTATCTGAATGACAGTGCCACATAAATCAAGTTAACACGCGCTAGTTCTCCGTTCGTTGTAACAGTTCAACTACTGAACACTACGCCCTTAGCGCTATACTTTTTAGTCTTGTGCTTTAGACTTACCCTCTAGCAACGAGTTGGCTTCGTCGACGACGTTCTTGCCAACGACGTCAGTGACCGCCTCCCCATCCTCGGCCTTCAGGTACCGGCGAAATATCTCCACGGCGAGCGCCGTCCGCACTTCTTCCACTTCCACCTCGTACCTTTCCGACTGAAATGATTAACAATCGCGATTAGCAACGACAACGCATCGATGCGTACGTGTACCTAAGCCAGCTATACTCTACCAGCGGCCCGCAAAGTTTCTATAAGTGACCCATGTTGCATAGGCATTTTGACAAGGAGTATGGACGGTCAAATAAATTCACTCTGCACCATAGCTACAATACATTAAGTATGGCTGGTGTTAGCACACTGTGTGCAAACGCTTGCAAGGGCTTGCCTTTCGACCAAATCATCATCATATATTGCCAACGTGTTTCAGCGTACGTGCTAAGAAAGGATTTCCCGAAAATCTGCAACGTATGTGTAAGCTAAACCACTTATATTGTAAACAGGAAACTTTGCTCTGCTGGAAAGATCTGGAAGTTTGGTATCTAGATCGCGAACGGGATGTAAGCATGTAAAATCTAAAAATATTAGTCTGTAGAAATGATATTTTTTGCAAAATGTTTTTCATGCAACGTACATGGAGACGACATTATCGTTGAGGACAGTGCAAATCCGCATATTTACCACACGTAAATACCGGGTATCTGCACATGTAGTGTTACAGGGGATGGTTTTAACATGAAACTACCGTGAGTGATGAAATAATACGGATTAATGACGTCTCAAAACGAGTTTAACTCGACATCTTTCGGGCTAATCTGTAGGCCTTCCTCTTGGACGTGCACGTTTGGCAGAGATACTGACCGCATCTAGAAAGCTGTTGTACTTGTGGTAGTCGGGACGCGTGCGCTCGCAGAACTGACGGAACAGCAGCTTCCCGATTGGCTGCTGGTCCACCACGTAGTCGTAGCCTACATCTGGAACGAGAAGTGGATCGTTACAGGCGTCCAGAAATTACATAAGTCGTTTAGGGGGGAGAGAGTAGCTCCGAATCTCACCCAAACTCACGTAAGGGAGACAGAGAAGTTTATTGTTTTTCGGAGAAATCATTGCATACTGAAGATCAAGAAAGTCAGAGCTCAAACACTTCAAATTTCCACTTACAAAATGTATTCCATTAAAAGTGACATCCTTTTAATTAAACGCGCTTGTAATGTAACCGCATTTCCTAAATTAAATTGTTTTGGTTTTGTTAACGTCAGCGTCAGAGCCGTAGACGATTCAATTTGATTAATATGTTTACACGTTTACTGAATTCATAATGTTTGAGGACATTCTCACGCTCAAAAAACCAAGTCAACAAACGACCAGTAAGTAGACTTACTGGTTTCTCTAAAATATACTTGGGTACTTCTTTCGTTTAGCAGACTCATATGTTTTTTTTTACTAGCTGTTTCTTTCACTTTAACGGGATAAAAGTAGCTTATAGATCTTAAGCAATGGTAGAACTATCTTTCCATCAGTGAATAATTGTTCGTATTCAGTAGTTCCAGAAATTACTGCTACATACAAATTACCATTACATTACAATGTATCTAATGGTCCGCCAATTCACTACTACGATTTCCCGGAAAGGCATATAGCTCATGGACTAACTGTTCTCTCTTAATTATAAACGCATCTTAAGTTCATGTTAACATTTATTCATGGTCGTTATCTGTCTGTGTATGTAAATGGCGCTAAAATATCGTTTTCACGTTACAAAATCATTAAGGGTGCTTTTCCAAGGATGTGAAAGCTACGCTATGAAACTCTCTTTGAGTTTTTGATATTTTTGGGATGTGGTGATAATTTTCCATTAGATGACCCGCTTGCCGACTAATGCTAGTATCCGTTCGAGAAAGATCCTGAGCACTGCATCTTTCGATATAAAAAACATTGCTTAGTTGAACCAGTTTCCACCAGTGATATGCTATGTGGACAAATGAATGTGATTGGTGGATATCAAACGCATCCATAGCAACATAGCATAGCACATCTCTCGTGGAAGACTACCCTAATGTAGATAGGACGTCCCTATCAACTTCAAGGTTCGACTTTAGCGTCATATTCATTTGATAGGAAGTTACATGAGAAAATTTTAAGACCAGCAGGGTAATTGTGTAACTATTTTGACACTCGGCATCGGATTGAAATGACAGTTTTTGTATGGTTGTGACAGCTGGCTGTTTCCGATAACAGTTGTCAGCCCATACAAGAACTGTCAAAATGAACGCGATGGCGATTGCGAGGGCGTTAGACAATTAGTCTGCAGATATTTCGACCGACCGTACTATTTGCTGTATTTGCCGATTTCATCATTTCTTTGTTTCATCACTCAGATATTTTAAACAAGCAGCAATACATAATTTATACCATGAGTGTACTTTGCTATAGAGTATTAATCATAAAGTTATCAGCTAATAGTTGCCAGTAACGTAACGCACCGTAAATACGTCCATACTGATTATGATTAATGTTTAATCATATTAAGTTCATATTCATACGATAACAGCACATAGTTTACGTTGGTTGATGGCTATCTTTTTAATTATGACGGGTCGAGAAAGTGTATTGCGAACATAGTTGTATCAAATGTTTTTTTTTGTCGCGACATCATCAGCGCAGAATTAACTGTGGTAAGTATAGCTTCTTTCTCTCTTTTAATTAATAAAGCAAAAATTTGGCAAAGCAACAACATATTCTTCCTTATCGCATGGGAATTTCCAAAATTCCTGAAATTAGTTTTTTACTGTTATTACCTACTTACAGGCCCAATTTGAAGTCTTTTTTTTTTTTTTTTTTTTACATAAAACTGACCCGTGATTGACCACTATCTCACCTGATGAAAAGTGTAGATGAGGCCAAAGGTGTACCTCACTGGTTCAGTAACAGCCTATTCACTCTAGCCTTGAAGAGACCTAGGTTGTATTTATCAGGAAATACAGACGACGGGAGCGAATTCCATTCTTTAGCAGTTCGCATTAGGAAGGATGACGCGAAGCGCTTCGTACGGGCCACTGGAATACTAACCACATAAGGATGAAGACGCTCCCCCCGCCTGGATGTCCGATGGTGAAATGGAGATGGAGGAATTAAATCATGTAATTCCTGCGCACACTCTCCAAAATGTATCCGATAAAAAACAGACAAACAAGCAACTCGACGACGGTGCTCGAGGCTCTGCAGCCTACCACCGATTGACGAACTATCACCAATGAGTCTTCGGGCTCGATGCTCCACCGAATCCAACGCCGCCAACTGATACTTGGCAGAACCGTCCCAAAGGTGGCAGCAGTATTCCATACATGATCTGACCTGTGCTTTGTATAAAGTAAAAAGTTGCTCCGGCGTGAAATACCGTCCCACCTTATATAAGATACCAAGTTTCTTAGCAGCAGTTTTCGCCCTGGACTCAATGGCTGCGCCGAAGTTGAGATTAGATGGCACGCTCAGTCTAGTAATCGGAATCGGAGTAACAGAAATAGCATCACTCTAAATACTTACGTTTCATTCCTATCCAGTGGGAATTTGAACAAATACGTCTTTATTTCTTACCTACAACATAAAGGCAACGTCTATGTAAAAATCCAGCAACCAGGCTAGGCTAGGTTTGGGCTGGGCGTTGGTGAGTCTGTTAGTCAATTAGTTAGGAATTTCCTTTTTACATGTCCCCTTCAGAAAGCAGTTTAGCTGTGACGATGAGCCGAACGGATCGTCCGATAGACAGATACAATTAAATAATTCAGAAAAATACATGCATTGAGAAATAAACAGGCAGGCAATGAGACAGACTTTGAAAAAAAAATAATGAAATCGGGTAAAGTTGTTCTCAAACTATGGTGTCGCCAAGGCAAATTAGGGATTAATTTATGTGTATACATAAGTAGATTGATAATTTTCGCGTATTATATCGAATAACAAGATAATAAATAGCAAGGCAAGGCTTTACTTTCAATTAATTTTACTGTAAGGCCAAACTTAAGCAACAAAACGGTCGTAAATTTCAAGTTAATTTTAATACCTACCAAAATAGAGCATTAATTAGCAGACTTAGGGCAAGTTCTGTTGTTCCAACACTGAAATTGCATGAAATGAAATGCTTTTGTTTAAGTATAAAACACAAAAGATTCTGGATCTGAAATTCTACGACGGTAGAGTAGTGTTAGTAAGTACAAACCGCTCGTTCCCTAAATATCAGAATTGCAAAATACTAGATTGCCGACTTACCCCATTTCTAAAATATCAAATTCCCAGAATACCAGACTTTCCTTTCACCATGTTTTTCTCTATATCGGATTGCCAAAAAAGCTTGTTTTCAATACACCATGTTCCATTCAAAACCGAATTCCCATAATACCAGTTAGTGAAATCACCAGGCTCGTAAAACACGACCCCCTGGCCTCCCCACGACGATCACGACCTGCCCTTCGAGCCTGGTGATTTCAATATCTGCTATTATGGGAATTCGGTTTTGAATGGAACATAGTGTATTGAAAACAAGCTTTTTTGGCAATCCGATGTAGAGAAAAACACGGTGACAGGAAAGTCTGGTATTCTGGGAATTTGGTATTTTAGAAATAGGCTAAGTCGGCAATCTTCGGCTTTTATTGATGAATAAATAAATAAATAAATAAAAAATGTAGTATTATGCCATTCTGCTATTTAGGGAACGAGCGGCACAAACAATACAAACATAAACTTGTTTATATTCACGCACACAAACACAATTTTACAGCTCTTTTAAATGCATACGAAGAATTTGGCAGCCGCTTTAAAATTTTCCGGGTCATTAACTTTTATTTCACCCTTCTGAATTATCCTATGCATTCGCTCTACAATGCCTTTGCTAAATGGCTTCTGTACGATTACCAATTCTAACTGTTAAGTATATAAGCTGGGCTTTAAAATAAATCAGGAATATTTCATTAGATGGTTGGGTCAGTTTGACTGAACATAGCAGTATGTTTTTGGGATTTTTTTATTGTGGTTGACTAATGTTTTCATTCATTGGTCGATGTTCAAAGTGTACAGCGTCAAAGAGGTGACTCCATCTTGAAGCAATGAAAATCCTTTACAGGGTGTTCAGCTAAACTAAAGTAAGAAATATTCTGAATTAATTTAAAGACTCTTGTATAGAAGTATACGTCATAATTATTAAGACAACGTTATCAATGTTTGCTGTACGTTCATTTCTAAATAATGAATATTGCAGAATTGACCCACAACTGGGCCACGGGGCGTGCCAGCGGGTTAATTATTATCTAATTGGTACCAATTGTCCGGGGATCGAGATACACCCGGGTCAATTACCGCGATGAATCAAATGTTATTCGTAGCGTAACAATTACTTACCAGGAAACGAAAGGGCGATTATTTTCTTGGAAATTATCAGTACGGAGCAGATACCAATTGTCCAACTGTAGTTGTAACCAATTAAATGGAAGCGAAAACTTCTGCCAAAGTAAACAATATATTTAAAAGGAAAGAGTACCATTCCCAAGAGCAAATTTCTTTAGAACTATCACGATAAAAGCTTTGTCCGTTTACTTTTAAGAAGCAGTTTTGAAAATTAATAGTTTTCCAGGTAGTTTAGAACGCTGACGTCGATTATGGTAATTTAGATAAATAAAAGATACAAAAAGGAAACATATGCATATGAATAACCAAGCCCCTTTCGGCCGTATTTATTCGGCAGGCTCCGGACTTCGGTCCCCAGGCATACCATCTGCTCGGACAGATATCTCTGTTGGTTCTCTAATTTTTCGGAGTAGGTAAATATTTTTGCAAATGATTTATTTTCCATTTCTCAATTGTTTTTTTTTTCTGAAACTGTAAGTACTTCAGAATTGTTATAAATCTAACCTAATCTCTAGGGTTCTACAGGAAAGTCCTGAAATATATCCTGAATAGTTAACAGTTTATAAAAAAAAAAACAGTTGGGAAATGAATCAGTTGGCAAAAATAATTTCTGCGAAAAGGCAGGATCCCATCTCTGTTTATATGGCATCTCTCCACAATATCATATTTCTTGTAGTGGTCATAACAATACACGCTGCGCTGTGAAAAGTTGAAGTATCGCTATTACGGTTCAAAAGATAAAACCTTGTGGCAGAGGGGTTCATTCCATGAGGAAACTCCTTGAAACTTGGGTCGAGGATGATCGAAACGGCCATGTTTATCCGCTTTCTTCATGCAGGCTCGGATTACACGAAGCTATTCCATTCAAAAAGGTTCAGAGGAAACGGCGTGAAGTGATCGTTTCTTTCTTTTGTTACGGACGCAATTTTCTAACTCAGTGTTACCGGGTTCCATGTTTCCTTGTAAAATAATCAAAATTTAACCCTACGCGCGTCACTAAAGGTTCGTTTGTAAATAAACCAAAATCATATCATAGATTTTGGAAACGACGCCGTACATTTTGGTCGCATATGTTACTAATTCGGTTAAGAATTTTCTATTCTTTTGAGGAAGCTTCATTGTGTTACCCTCCCCACTATTCCCCGATGCCGGTCTCCCTCGTACGCTAAATTCAATAAAGATTTGTATATAAAAGTCCTGTAAAGAATTCTCAGTAAAAAGACACGAAGATTGTATTGTAAAGCTTCTTAGAAGTTAGCGTGAATCGTACGATTTCGCTTTGGCAAAATCGTTTGACACCGTATACGTCAGCATTCGATGTCACTAGGTTTACTAGCAGGTAGGTACACTAGAATTCAATAATAACAGCAGACAAATAAAAACTTTATTATTAAAGATAGGTATTTTCTTTTTCACGTACTTGTTTTTCTGTATTGTTTTCGTTGTGGTGGACAATAAAGAATCATTGCATTGTATTGTAATTCGAAAGTTTGCGGATGGTACGGTCAGCTCCAGAGAAAAGGTACCCACAGGTAACAGGGGAAACCTTTTTTGTCATCCGACTGTGCCACCAACTAACGCGTTAATTCTTGTACTTTTGTGTTTTGAGTAAGTACAGTTGGCGAAATAACGGGCACAAAAGATAATTTCTTCATAGCTGATTAAGTTAGTAATGCATCTGCAATCGCTCTAGTCTCACGGGAGTCTTAGAGTTCGCTTGGCGAAAAGCATGCTCGTTAACCTCCCGAAATTCATAAAAAATCATGCACATGGTAACAAACTCTAATTTAAGATAACAAACAGTAAGTAACTCAGTCCCTAGTGGCGCCGAGGATTAGGTCCTCAACCCCCGCCGTGTTTGTTCATCGCCTACATTGTTTGTATTCGCTAATTGGTAGGTACGTTATAATGTCATGTTTGATCGGTTACACTGCGCGACTGAATCTTTAGCTAAGGCTGTGATGAATCACGGTTAGAGGGATGTTATCACCATCTGTTTGCTGACGAAAGCACCCCTCCACATTTTATGGTTATAATTGTAAATACTCAACGGCTCTATAAGAAGGTCGCTCATTATGGGTCTTATGGAAGTATTGAGCTCTGCACGCACCTCTTCCAATGCCACATAACACCCCTTTTACTCCAGAATGATGGTATATGAATATGATATTGAAACTTCGTCATATTCTGGAAAATATCTTAGACACTAACTACTTTTTTGTCTCGCTATTAATTGATACATATTTACAACATATACATTAAGACTTTATCAAACTCAACTGAAATGACTGAACGGCAACAAATTTTATAATCATTCAAAAACGATCAAAACGCTTGACTAAAACATTTTCCTTAAAGTCGACTGCATCACAAATTAACAATCGCATTCAATTCCGAACGGCAGCCGAAAACAATAGTGAATTAAAAATAAAAAATAAACGTCTTCCATTCAAACATTACGTGGCAATAAGGAATAATTTGGCGCACGAATTCACAATTTCAGATTACGGCCGTAACTTTCGAGGAAGCTGAAATTTTGAAGGGCATGGGGGTAGACATGAAAGACAAAGTTTCACGTCGCCCTTGGAAGCTCGGTCTTAAGCCTTCATCAAAACTTTGCTTGAATTATAACAAGGTTGGCGGGGGTGGTGGTCCAAATATTAAGACTGAAGCGGCAGAGGTAAAATCCTAGGTCATGGACACAGGGCTAATAAGAGGAGTAGAAATAGAAGTGCAAGGCTATCTGACTCAAAGGCTAATGTAACTAATTTAATGACAACCATAGCGACATGGTGTACAAATCGTCAGGTCAGCTTGCGTGCTGCTAGCCTAGCCTAAGCCTATGTATCTTTGTGAGCAGTAGCAACAATTTGGAAGTAACCTAAATTAAAAATTTAATATTATCAGTGACATTATCAAGAATTTTTCTTTTCTCAATTAAATAAAAAGTGACAAAGATAAAGCGCGTCTATGCTCGGGCGTGAGGGTTTGTGGCGTCACGTCTAAGTAAAAAATGTACCAAGGGATAGCGTCACACGAAACTTTCACGGGTTTATTAGTTTCGTGTAGTGAATATTTTTTGATAATCTAACTTACGGACTAATTATATTCTTTTCAAGCTAGCCCATTACAGCTTCCGTAAGCTTAGTCGCTGTACCATCTTCTGCGATATATTTGCCTTTGCCTCCCAAGACGCTTCTGCCGAACACAAACCATGACTCTTTACGGATTTAATACAGGGTTATTTGTAATTCACTGACATCCTCTTAACCCTGAATTCCTATCACTCAAACGAAAGTTTTTTGTTTTACGACTTTTTAAAATGAAGCACTTTTTTTCCCATACAAATACACAGAATATCGTAAAAATAAGAGGTAATCTCAAATTTTCAAAACGTTATTACACCAAAAATATTAAGTTATGACAAAAGCCGTAAAACAAAAAACATTTGTTTAAGTGGTAGGAGTTTAGGGTTAAAAGGATGCTAGTGAATTACAAATAACCCTGTATACCTAAAAAATAGTCTTATAAAATACTTTTCCACGGTTCTTTTCACATACAGCAGGTCTAAAAGGGCATTACAAATATACAACAGAACCTTCTGAAAATTTTCGGAGGAGAATTGTAATAATTTGTATTTTGTAACTAATCTCAGCCATCACAAAGACTTAAAACGGTTTAGCAAAAAGCTCCAGACAATCGAAATATCTCCATTTACTGTATTCAGGACGATCCAAGTTATTTCGCGGATCGGTATGAAGGCGAATATTAGACAATCGTCATTCTTTGTTAGGTCAAAGTTCCAAAATCCAAATTCTAATTCTGTTTCTCTATAGAGTAGTTTCATATTATGATATTAGATACCGTAAAACGGAGTGACATTGATCTGCATTCGCGACTTGAAAACTTATTGTTAGTTTCACTGAATACGAACTCATTCAATTAAAAATAAAATAAATAAAATAAATATCACGGGACAATTCACAGTCCCGAAGTAAGCTAGGAAAGCTTGTGTTATGGGTGCTAGGCAACGGATAAACATACTTATATAGATAGATACATACTTAAATACATATTTAACACCCAAGACCCGAAACAAACATTCGTATTTTTCATACAAGTATCTGCCCCGACACGGGAATCGAACCCGGGACCTCAAGCTTCATAGTCAGGTTCTCTAACCACTAGGCCATCTGGTCGTCTAAATTAATCAATTTTATTCTGGTTTGCAACAAGTCTGTCTTCATCGATCCTTTTTTCGTTCACATGTCAAAAACCACGTTTTATGAACACTGAACAGTACCGATTTTAAAAAGATTTGATGACCAACAAAGTGGCTCTAATATTGAAGAAATGTCTACAAAGTCATTTCCGCCAAAACCGTTTTTTTTGGAATGTACAAGAATCAACGAGTGTTGAATCATCCCACTGGATGCCATAGTAAGACCAAAGAATCTGTTCCTGCTAAGGTATTGCTTTATACAAAAATGGTTACTTCATCTTCACGTCGCTAATATGGTTTATTCCCTGTATTTCCTTTTATTTAACTATTGCGATTTCTTTCCTTCCTCACTTCTTCTTCCAAACAGATCTAGTGCGACAAAAATCGCATATAAAATCACATTACAAACCATAAGCCAATTCTGCCCGTGATCACGATAACATGTGTTATAATCCAATCTAACAGCATAAGCAGCCGACTTGGAAAAAACTAACTGGAACACACACCTAGAAATACGGAGTCTCTAGCTAGTGTAAGTTAATGACGCAAAAAACGTCTCGAACGCGTTCGCGTTAACGTCTCAATTACTACGGGCAACTTGACATTCGTCAATAAACTGTTCTCACAGTATTTTTTACTTTATCGCCAATGCGTTCAAAAGACGTTGTTACGTCAAAAAACTTACACTAACGGCTCAGAAGTGCCAACGTCCAGCGTCGATTGATACACAACGCAGTGATCAATCTTGATATCATTTTGTCTTTATCTCCGACTCGACATTAAACGATTTCCGTCCGTCGTGACTTTCATTTTAACATCAACTACATTTCCTTCAAAAGTTGAAAAGTCGCAAGATCCAGTAAGAATTAAGGCAAATTCAGATGCAAATTTGCAAAGTTGACGGCCCTAATCAAAGGTTCGGACGGACTTATTAAACGAGGTTAGAGGTTCAAATCTCGATAAACAAAATAACGACGTCGTTATAAATTCTGTCCAGCGATCCGAACTTTGGGACGAGGATTAAACGGGACATAATGTTTTTATTTTGGACCATGTTAATCAACATTATGAGGACGTTAAATTCGCTCCGACTCCCAATTCTGCTATAGAACAACAAAATTTGGTGCAATAACAGACTTGCGCTTAGGCTTAGAATCATACAATTTTGAGCTTATTCGTGTTAGTGCCTTCGCTAATAACTTTAATGGAACTAACACACTAGATCCGTTACAAGTGAGAAAGAAAGAAACTTTAAAAAAAAGAACAAAAGCGAAAAAGGTATAATATAATAATTCAACTAAAGGATTTACAGCGAACATTCCAAATTATGATCGATCGGATCAAACATCTCATAAGCGAACGCAATCGATACACACACATGTACCAGTTTGCGCCAGTATCAACTGGCACCAGGCCTTTACACATCTCCCTCGTTGTCTTTTGGTTAGGTAACAACTGCCAACCGTCACAGATACCTCGGGACGTCACCTGTTCGAATATGAATAAATTAACAACTTACGAGACGAATCGATTTGCGTTATTTACGTTAGTGCGGTTGGGTAATACTTTGGCGAAGTTACAAGGGTGTATCTTATGTTTTCGGTATGATCGACATCAGACCTTGTGGTGAAGAGGGCAGAGTAAAATATCGTACGCCTCGTTATGATCAAAACTTAAATATACTCCGGTAAGTACCAATACCAATACTTACAAATTATTTTGAGGAGGACGACGTGGCGCATGTATGAATGGAATAGCTAAGATTATGAACAAGAGATTGAAAAGATTGAAACAACAATCGCCTATTTGTTTTGTTACATCATTTCTTCGAAGCATACCGAGGTGAGGACGTGTATGCAAGGGAGAGGCCTGTCCTTCCCAGCAAAGACGATTTGTTTCCACCTGCTACGATCCTCACATACATCTTTCGCTTCCACAACACACATTAGTCTTTTCATACATGCTCTCCGGTTTCGGGTACTCTTGACCTGACTTTTTCTTCAAGACCTCCCCAATCTGATCATGGAATGTCCTTCATAAAAGAAAAAACTTAAGAAAAGTCGTCTTGCATGTAGTAAATAGTGTACAGAGCTGATATGGATAAAGACAGTTTTATAATTTAATTTAGATGATCAACTTTACTTACGGACACGTTACTATTACATTCAAAAGGGAAGTTTCTTAAGTTTTTCACTAATACTTTGCTACTTCAATGACCGCCAGTCAGTCTTTATGTTAGTTGTCAACTTGTCACCAATAATCCCACTAATAATGTAAATAAGAAAGTTTATGAAGTTGTTTCGCTGTTTTTAAAGGACATTTGATATCCCGGTAATTTGTCCCTAAGGACAATATTTTAACTTTAAACGAGAACAGAAGGCGCTGTTAAAGAACGTGCTTAAAAAAATGTTACCGTAACTTTTTTCAGTCATTCTCTAAGATTGTAAACGATAAGTACACGTGAAGGTAACTCAGGCGAAGCCACAGGTTAAAGCACTAGTATCATACGTAAAAGGCGACAATTGTAGTCTTTAGCCTCTTGTGACGTTGAAGAGAAGGACAACCGCATGCCTTTCATAACGGGATCAAGTAAGACATAAAGCGTGTACGAACTGTATGTGTGTATTATATTGTATGCTGCCGCTGTGTTTGGAGCATGCTTTTCGACTGTTTTGTGGGAACAGTTATAACGTAATGGGGATGTTGACACCACCAATCAACTGACGTTCTTTTTATGAGCTGTCAAAACACAATCTCCCATAGAGTTTGAATGCCAATAGCGACATATGACGTCATTGTTCGCAATGCTCAATCAACTAACTATTTATTTGTTTTAAAGCAACAAAAAATCTAATATTGCATTTAATCGAAAATTAATCTGACTTTCAGGCTGAAATAAAGCGTTTTTTTACTGGAGTCGTGTCTTCAAATTCTTTTTTAATGGTGTCAACATCCCTATTTATTGAATCAGGCGTAACTTTGCGGAGGTCCATATCAATGAATTGAAACAATTAATTTGCTAAGTTAAGTATGAAGTATCTTTTTCTATTTATTTTATTATTTTCTTCAACTTCATTTTTTATTACTTTTACGGTCATCCCGTG
The DNA here is from genome assembly GCA_947859365.1 of Archips crataeganus. Taxonomy (NCBI): domain Eukaryota; kingdom Metazoa; phylum Arthropoda; class Insecta; order Lepidoptera; family Tortricidae; genus Archips; species Archips crataeganus. Next base: position 12,282,796 of record OX402069.1, on the reverse strand, counting down.
AAACCATATATTTCAAACTAAATACAAACTGAAATATAGATGCACAGAAAAAACCCCAGAAAAAAGACCAATGCTGGGAATCGAACCCAGGTCCTCAGCGTTCCGTGCTGCGTGCTTACCCCTACACCATCACTGGTCTAGAAGTTAGCGACGAATCTTTCCCATACATCGTACACTTCAGTCTGTTATAATCACATTAGGCAGTGATAAAGCGCATCTATGTTAATGTCCTCTACCGAGAGACTTCAACACTCCTTCGGAGCTACCCGCTCACCTGGACCAAGAGATGGCGCTACTAGGCCAACTTTTACAAGTTAAGTATGAAGTATCTTTTTCTATTTATTTTTTTTATTTTCTTCAACTTCATTTTTTATTACTTTTACGGTCATCCCGTGAAACCATATATTTCAAACTAAATACAAACTGAAATATAGATGCACAGAAAAAACCCCAGAAAAAAGACCAATGCTGGGAATCGAACCCAGGTCCTCAGCGTTCCGTGCTGCGTGCTTACCCCTACACCATCACTGGTCTAGAAGTTAGCGACGAATCTTTCCCATACATCGTACACTTCAGTCTGTTATAATCACATTAGGCAGTGATAAAGCGCATCTATGTTAATGCCCTCTACCGAGAGACTTCAACACTCCTTCGGAGCTACCCGCTCACCTGGACCAAGAGATGGCGCTACTAGGCCAACTTTTACAAGTTAAGTATGAAGTATCTTTTTCTATTTATTTTTTTATTTTCTTCAACTTCATTTTTTATTACTTTTACGGTCATCCCGTGAAACCATATATTTCAAACTAAATACAAACTGAAATATAGATGCACAGAAAAAACCCCAGAAAAAAGACCAATGCTGGGAATCGAACCCAGGTCCTCAGCGTTCCGTGCTGCGTGCTTACCCCTACACCATCACTGGTCTAGAAGTTAGCGACGAATCTTTCCCATACATCGTACACTTCAGTCTGTTATAATCACATTAGGCAGTGATAAAGCGCATCTATGTTAACGGACGGAACGCTGAGGACCTGGGTTCGATTCCCAGCATTGGTCTTTTTTCTGGGGTTTTTTCTGTGCATCTATATTTCAGTTTGTATTTAGTTTGAAATAAATTAATTTGCTCTTGCGCGACCTTACGATAGTTACGCTTATAAATGCAAGAAATGTGTGTTCATCCTGAGATGAGCTCTGGTTGAGTTCGAAACGCGTCATAGTTTGGTGGTGGTGCTGGTGATAGATGGGTTTGTGCGATTTGTATGTGTTCGTTCAGTGTGGAAGGTGTAAGAACTGCATGAACACACATTTCTTGCATAAGCGTAACTGTCGCAGGTGAGCCAAGTAATGGTTTCAGTTCATAGTTATGACGTATCTTTACTTATAAAATCATTCATTCATCATCATCATCATCATCATCATCAGCCTATGGTCGTCCACTGCTGGACATAGGCCTCTCCCATGACACGCCACTGAGCACGATCCTCGGCCACTCTCATCCAGCTGTTGCCTGCCGCCTTGCGAAGATCATCGCTCCACCGAGTCTGAGGACGTCCCACGCTACGTTTGCCAATCCGTGGTCTCCACTCAAGAACTCGTCTACCCCAACGGTTATCGGTTCTTCGGGTTATATGGCCTGCCCATTGCCACTTCAGCGTGCTGATGCGGTGGGCTATGTCGATAACTTTGGTTCTCTGTCGGATCACTTCGAATCATTAATTGTCACGTGCAATATGATCCGCCCGCAATACCAGTATTCATTGGGGTAAGAGAAATTACTCCGCGCCCGAATCTTGAATGACAAATTACCATAGCGTCCAAGCGACAAACGGCCGAAACTTGTCAATACACTTCCTCGTCTTACGTAACTAATAAACATACAATAAGGTCGTTGTGGTCGCGTCGTAAACACCCGACGCGGTTGTTGATCTGCTCTGACTCACTAGTAGGGTTACCATTTTTACAAGCTTTTATTTAAAAGTAGGATAACTAGCTAACGATGCGCCTCATAAGAAGACTCAAGATCAGAGGGCGATGGAGAGGGCTATGCTCGGTGTTTCAATCAATCAATGATGATTAAATCCGTGCAAGAACTAAAGTCACCGACATATAGCTCGAAGAATCGCCAGACTCAAGTGTCAGTGGGCTCAGCACATCGCTCGCAGAACTGATGGCCGATTGGGCCAAAAGGTTCTCGAGTGGCGTCCACGGACCGGAAGATGCAGTGCAAGTAGGCCTCCAATAGGAAGAAGCGGACCAGGTAAAGATAGGAGGAACGCGTTGGATGCAGGTGGGGTAGGACCAGTCTGTTTGGCTTGGCGAAGCTTGGGTGAGGGCCTATGTTCAGCAGTCGACGTCTTTCGACTGGGATGATAATATTTTTTACGTTTTCTATTTTCCAAAAACTGGATCGTCTAAAAAAAACATTTCACTTTCGAACCTACTTATAAAACTTCACTAGAATCTGTTCAGAAATGCGACCCGTAGAGGAGAACAGCCGGATATCCGCCGGACTTCCGCAGACATACGAAACCATTTTTGCCCAAACTGATACAAAGGCGTCTAAAGAGGGCAAAAGGTGCATGTGCGTGCTCAGTGCGAAGTGATATAAAGGCAAAATGGCTGATAAGTGTTCGCCTGCTAAAATTTGTAAATTGTAAATTTGTCGTTTTTTTTTAACCTTTTTATTTTGCAATGTATATTATGTAGGTATGTACGGGCCAAATCTTGGAAGTCGAATTTGACCCACTTCCAGTGGTCGGATTCACTTTAAATTTGGTATACTTATGTAAGTTGGATGACAATGCAAGTACAGTCAGCTAAAAAGCTTGCTCTTCAAATGAATTTTTAACAAGAACTTATTTGTAATATTGTTCTATTAGCTGTTGCCCGGGACTCCGTCTGCAAATAACTCGTTTATCGCTATCCCGCGGGTTCTATACATTTTTTCGGAATAAAAACTATCCTATACCCTTCCCAGGATCCCAAACTATCTAAATACCTTTCATCAAAATCGGTTTAGCGATTTAAGCGTGAAGAGATAACAGACAGACAAACAGACACACTTCCGCATTTATAATATTAAAGTACGTAACAACATACTTGTAGTTTTATTATATGTCCGGAAAATCAGATGGATGGTCACCCTAAGCACAAGTATGGGCGTTATCGCGTTACGAGTAATTGAAGTTGAAATTTCGGTCGTCAATGAGACAGAGACAGTGATTCAGGGATGGCTACTAATTTTATCGTATTGAAGGTCAACGACATTGTTATCGACACGTTCAAGTAAGTATATTAATTTTAAATCTAGGTAATTTTATCAAAATTTGAGGTCGACATGTGCGTCAAATGGGCTCTTTACATGAAATGTGCGCTGTCAGTACCGTCAGTCTCATAGGGCCTTTGCAAGGATTATACGTTTTTTGTGACTCTGGGATTCTGCTCTGTAAGGAAAATTTTATTCGAATGGCGAATAAGAATTACCAAATTGTTCGCGAATGACGAATAAAATTGTCGAATAAAATTTATTCGCGAATAATTTAACCGTGAAATGAATTGCCTCGAATAATTATTTATTGGATGTATGTACATTATTACATTTTCTCGAATCCGAATAAAATAATGAATAAAATTAAGTCATTCGTCTATCAAAAAGCGGTCGTACGATGTATTTGCGGATAAATTATTCGCGAATAAATAGATTGTAAATTATTGTTTATTCACGATCTTTCACGTTTATTCGGATAAAAAATTCTTCGAATAATGCCCATCTTTCGTTGCAGTGCGTCTGTAACGGCCCCTGCGATACCAACCGAGAGCGATACCGCCACAGACCTTAAGCGGATATTGCGCTATATCATTTACATTTAATTTTGTACTTACATGTGTCGCACGTTATAAAATGGTACCAGATACTCAGTTTTGTTTTATTGGCATCCGAGATACCGTACCATTACGCTCAACGAGCTAGGAGAGGGGCTATGCTCGGAGTTTCTCTACGGGATCGAATCAGGAATGAGGAGATCCGTAGAAGAATAAGGTCACCGACCTAGCAAAGCGGATTAGCTCGTTGAAATGGCAATGGGCAGGTCATATAGCACGCAGAACAGATGGCCGTTGGGGCCGAAAAGTTCTCCTACCACGGACTGGCAAGCGCAGCGTGGGACGTCCACAAACGAGAGGGACGGACGATTTAGTGACCAACCGTAATGATTGGGTATCAATGAGGGGGTGGACATCTTGCTGCTGAAATGATGATGATGATGATGATGTACCCTTTACGACTTAAACACATGCTTCCCATCAAGATTTTAACGGATTAGTCTGCTGTTAACATACAGCTTGGTCATAAACTTTGGTCCACACCGCGTTCAACGGTAAAGCGGAGCAAACGGTAAGAGAATAAAATTCTTTTAGAAATAATTTAGGCTTACGGTCTAAGGTGGACATAGTGACTATTTGTGCCTACATCACCATCATCAGCTGGAAGATATCCTTTGTGTAACAAAGGCCCAAAAGAACACCACAATGAATGACAACTTGCCACCTCATCATCATCATTTCAGGCGAAAGACGTCCACTGCTGAACATAGACCTCCCCCAAGGCTCGCCAAACAGATCGGTTCCGTGCCATCCGCATCCAACGCGATCCCGCAACCTTAACCAGGTCGTTGTTCCATCTTGTTGGAGGACTTAGAGGCCTATCTACACTGCGTCTTCCGGTCCGTGGACGCCACTCGAGAACCTTTTTGCCACATCGGCCATCACTTCTACGAGCGATGTGCCCTGCCCACTGTCACTCGAGTCTGGCGATTCTTCGAACTATGTCGGTGTCTTTAGTTCTAGCGCGGATATCATCATTTCTAATGCGATCCCGCAGAGAAACACCAAGCATACCTAGCCCTCTCCCTCGCCCTCCGAGTGACTTTGAGCTTTCTTATAAGGCCCATCGTTAGCGGCCACGTCTCACTTGCCACGTGCATCCACCGATTGCCCGCAACTCTCGCTGTCATCGGTCCACCATCCCTAGACCTCCACCTGGCAAATACAGCAGGTATTTACGTCATTTTTTAAAAACTCTAGCAACGGCATTACTGGATGTACGAGTAGTTCAAATAAAACACAATGTGTAACTTTAAGAGTTATAGATCTTTAAATGGCAATACAAACAATAAAAGTTCAAAATAATAGCTACTTTAGGATCTAACGACGTCGAGAACTTTCAAATGTTTTATCGCTGGTCTTAACTAGACCATGGACAATATAATAAAATAAAGCTTACTATTATTACCTTGTATTTTTCATATATTGTCGTCCAAAATCCTGAGACCACATTGACTAACGTCACTGCTACCTCACTATTCATAAAGTCATGAAGTTTCGTTTGTCGGAAAAATACAACCATTAACAACGTCCAACCTCGCAATCAACATCCCGTACAACAATACAAGATCCATTTGCATTCGGGATTCTGTATTCTAAGTCCATCCATCATGGCGGCATCAACTATTCACGAGACGCACGAACTTAATACTTGAGGGATACTTCCCCCTTCTGAAGGGTGGCGTCCAGTAAGGACGTGTTCAGGGGTTCGCGGAGCGGGCTTTGAGGATGTCGCGACCGCGTATACACGTATACGTCTTTGTGTGTTCTATAGGATCTACCACGGCGAGTGCTCTGAAGTATTTTTCAATTTGCTGCCTGCTGCAAAATTCCACCTTTGCACTTCCCGCCGTAAGTCTAAGTTCCATCGTCACCATCTCGATGAATGGCAGTCTACCACTGTACGTTTTCTTCGGCACTTTCTGACACGTATGGTGAAACTGTGGAACCAGCTTCCGGCAGCAGTGTTTCCAGACAACTATGACATCGGGGCTTTCAAGAAAAGGGTTCATACTTACTTTAAAGGCGGGCAACAGATTGGCGACCCTCTTTGCTTTGTTGATATTTATGGGCGGTGGTGATCATTTTCCACCAGATGACCCGCTTGCTAGTTTGCCTCCCTCTCACAATAAAAAAAAAGTATTGCTCACCAGGGGGCAAACTCAGCGCCATGCAGCACAAAATGGAAGTGACCAGTATGCTTAGTATAAGTTTTACTTCACCAAATACTTCTCGATCGCGTTTACGTAAAAATTTCAATTCTATGGAAACATGGACGCGCGCATATAGTCATTATAGTTTTGTTTTTCGCCAGGATCTTCGTATTTGTCGAGCCAGTGACAGATTACTTCTATCATCAATATCATCATTTTCATAGTCATCTTATCAGCCAAGAGACTGTTGAACAAAAGCCTCCCCAAAGAGTCCCACAACGATCGGTCCTATGCTGCCGGCATCCAAATAGTTCCTGCTACCTTTACCAGATCCTCGGTCCATCACTTTTAATTTGTTTAGACTTAAGTTTTTATATTGTAAAAACCTATTTTGAATAAAGATTTATTTATTTATTTTATCTTGTTGGGAGCCTTCTGCCACGTCTTCAGGTTGGCGGTCGCCTCTCTACAACCTTACTGCCCCATCGTCCGTGGGTTCTACTAGCAATGTGCCTTGCCCATTGCCATTTATCTGGCGACCCCCCAAGCTGTGTCAGTAGGTAACTTTGGTTCTCCTGCGTCCATAAGTGCTACGGAGGCCTGCCTTAAAAGGATAAATTATGACTTTTAATTAGCTTATTTGCAAAGAAAATAACAATAATTCATTCTCCTGCCAAGTATAATTCTATAATACGAAATATCACAGCCTTGTCGTACATCGTACTAAGAAGCACTCGAAAATCGAAGAATCTACCACCGATTCGGAATAACCCTGTGGAGAAGAATACCACATTCTGTACCCTGACATTACTACTACTGCTAAACAGCAAAGCTTTACAAATAAACTTGGATAAATCGTTTGCTCGCTTCACGCTAGCCGCAAAGCGTGCCCTTGCAAAAATGTTGTATGGAATTTATAGGACCACATTACTGGGAAAATATCTTGCTTTGTTGTACCAATTCCCTTATCAGATTTCAGCCACAACATTATTATTATATGACGTATTGAATTAATGTGAACATCGCGGTCAAGTTTTGACGACTTTTTCTCGTGATATCTATGCATTTACCAACTAGTCTGCAAAAATGTTTATTTTCCTTTAGGTTACCAAACATCGGAATTTAGGAGGCAAAATTTAATGACTGACTGAGTTTCTATATCCTCGTAAGACCCAGGCAGGGTACTAAGTTTAGTACATAATGTCGGAGCAAATGTCGACTTTTCGTGATTGACAAAAAGTTTCAAATTATGATAGTCGAAAATTGATGTTGTTTTTTATGAAGACGTCGATAAACGCAACTACTTATCAATGCCTTTTTCATATATCACACCAAGTTTTGTTTGTTAAAATATAATTTAATTTAAAGTTAGGTTTTAAATTGAAAGTACCCTGAATAAAGGAGCCTGAAAGATAAAGGAACGTCCTCACTGAGAGCATTACCCGAGCATTCGTAAACGAGCAATCGCCGGCGCCGGCGTGTAAGCATTGCGCACTGCTCATTACATGACTCTTAACTCACTCAAAACAATAAGCATCTGATTATATCGAGATCATGCGTGACGCACTGCTGTATCATCATACGATAAGATTGTGACTTTAGTTGTATCAGATACAATGTCCGAATTTCACGTCTATCACACACTTAGGATTTTCCAAGACCACATCCTTGCTAGATTAATCATTCGCAAGTAGCCTATACCTAATATAATAAAACTAAGGAGTGGAATTCTCTGCCTGCGACCGTGTTCCCTGAACACTACAATCCGGCCGTTTTCAAATCTAGGGTGGACGAGCTTGTACTACTTACTAGGCAAGCGTGCTCCATCGTAAGCCTCATCTTTACTTTCCATCGTGTAATTGTGGTCAAACGCAAGCCTATATTGTATTAAAAAAACATACAAGGATTTTGGGACATCCCGTAACCTGGCACCGGTATGGCTAGTAGGTATTGCTATAAAAGCAGGTTGTGTTTTTGTTTTTGAAATCCTTTTTAGGGTTCCGTACAATACAATACAATACAATACAATACAATACAATACAATGACTCTTTATTGTACACCAGGAATAGTAAGCAATACAGAAAACAGGTACACAGAGAGTAAGTTACAAGGTAAGCAATAGGCGGCCTTATCGCTTAAGAGCGATCTCTTCCAGGCAACCCTTTACCAGAAAGAAGGAAGGACTAGTTTACAGCAGGTGGTGCATCAACAGTGGATCAGAAAATTAAAACGCAACAAAAAATAGTACATCTACTCATACATATATCGTACATATAATAAGTACACGTCTAAAACAAATATAAGCATTGGGATAAACAGCCACATATAAATAAATAAACTATAACAAAGCTAATTATTACAAGAAGACAGATAGTACACCTTAAGCATTACCTAAAGGGTAAAAACGGAAACCCTATTACTGAGGCTCCGCTGTCCGTCCGTCCGTCCGTCCGTCTGTTACCAGGCTGTATCTCGGGAACCGTGATAGCTAGAGAGTTGAAATTTTCACAGATGATGTATTTCGGTTGCCGCTATAACAACAAATACTAAAAAATTGAATAATAAATAATAATAAATATATCACGGGACAATCACACCAATTGACCTAGTCCCAAAGTAAGCTAAGTAAAGCTTGTGTTATGGGTACTAGGCAACGGATAAACATACTTATATAGATAGATACATACTTATATACATATTAAACACCCAAGACCTGAGACAAACATTCGTATTTTTCATACAAATATCTGCCCCGACACGGGAATCGAACCCGGGACCTCAAGCTTCGTAGTCAGGTTCTCTAACCACTAGGCCATCTGGTCGTCTAATAAAATAAATATTTAAGGGGGCTCCCATACAACAAACATGATTTTTTGCTCGTTTTTGCTCGATATTGATAACGGCAACAGGTAGACACTTGAAATATTCACGGAATATTTAATTATATATTGACTTTAAAAATAAATCATTAAATTAAAATAAAATAAATATTTAAGGGGGGCTCCCATACAACGTGATTTTTATAGATAATTGTACGGAACCCTTCGTGCGCGAGTCCGACTCGCACGCACTTGGCCGGTTTTTATTTATTTACTGTAGTTGTGATCGATCCACAGAAATAATAATAAAGAGGATAGAAGTGCCTTAGACGCGTGACTTTGGCGCCGCGCTTGTGACTCGTAGGTCACAAGCGCGCGACTTGTGTGTGGCTCAGTGCTATTTGAAACGTGGGTATGACAACAAGTGCTTTAAAATGGTGTTTTGCAGCATTAGCAATTGCGGAAACTCGTCCACACTGTGTAATTACACTAATAAGGGGATTACATTTCATCGGTATGTATTAATTTAATGTAATAATGCGGTTTATATCAAAATACAACATGAGAAAATATTTAATTATGAAATATTGGTTTACACGTTATTAACACGAAACTTCATATACCATTGCTACTCATGCCCATAAAAACGCAGATCGTTTTGAATTATACGCAGCAATGTAAAGTAATTTTTGATAATCCTTCCGTCTTGCACAAAAGTTCGTGGTACGGACAAAAAACAGGTTACGACTAGTACAGACATAATGCCGACGCGGCCAATAAATGGCGCCGTTGTGTAAATGTGGGTATGACTTACGTTGAGTGTTATTCAACGCTATCTCTAAGGTGTAAGGTTCATAATTGTTTGTAAGCAAAAATATTAGTAATTGTGTGCGTGATTGCGTAGTACGGTTCCGGTCTTTTGCATGTGTGCATTAACACAGTAAGTAGAGGGGATGAAGCAGCGACACGAGTTCCGGAAGAAAATAGGAACTAAGGCATTTCTATCCTCTTTATTATTATTTCTGTGGATCGATCAGTCTAAAAGTTACGAATGCAACATACACTAATTAAATGTTCCAATGAATATTACTTAGATAATTTAATACTCAGTTCTACGAGCGATGTGCCCTGCCCACTGCCACTTGAGTTTGACGATTCTTCGAGCTGTGTCGGTGACTTTAGTTCTTGCGCGGATTACATCACTTCTAATGCGATCCCGCAGATAAACTCCGAGCCCTCTGAGTGACTTTGAGCTTCCTTATGAGGCCCATCGTTAGCGGCCACGTCTCAGTGCCATAAGTCTTCACTGGCAACACACACTGTCATCATCATCATCATTCGCTCGTAGAACTGATGACCGATGGGGCAAAAAGGTTCTCGAGTTGCGTCCACGGACCGGAAGACGCAGTGTAGGTAGGCCTCCAACAAGATGGAGCGACGACCTGGTTAAGGTTGCGGGATCGCGTTGGATGCGGATGGCACGGGATCGATCTGTTTGGCGAGCCTTGGGCGAGGCCTATGTTCAGCAGTGGATGTCTTTCGGCTGAAATGATGATGATGATGAATTTAATGCTGCCTGTTTTTCACCGGCTGTCTTACTCTCCACACCGGAACACAGCAGTGCACGCATAGCTGCTTCGCGGCAGATTAGTGAATAGGACGGTGGTAGGGTAGCAATCCGGACAGATTATGCTATCCCATATTTTCCTTATTTTAGGTATGTACCTATATTCCCTTCCATGATCAATTTTGTTCGCAAACAACGAAAGGACATCCTTCTACATACCACAAATATTAATAAACTTACTATAAATAATTATGGTAATACGTCAATGAAAACGATAAGGCCGTAAAGAGGAAAACCAGGTAAGTGCGAACTCAATCGTATTTTACAGTTTATTTTATTAATATTATGCCCTAACTAAACTTGATATGACTTTACGACTAGCTTATTTTATACTAAATAATAAATAAATAAATAAATATTAGGGGACAATCTTACACAAATCGACCTAGTCCCAAACTAAGCAAAGCTTGTACTATGGGTACTAGACGACGATAAACGTACTTATATATATAAATAAATACTTAAATACATAGAAAACATCCATAACTCAGGAACAAATATTCGTGCTCATCACACAATTAAATGCCCTTACCGGGATTTGAACCCAGGACCTCTTGCTTCGTAGGCAGGGTCACTACCAACTAGGCTAAAGCGGTCGACTAGGGTTGGCATCTATAAAATTTGGCAACCAGGATAAAAATAAAGAAAGAAAGATGAAATATAGAAATTACAATTATTCAGCACATCAATGCAATGATGAAGGATGATGCAAAGCGGATAAAAACAAACTTTTACTCATCTTTTAATGAAGTCAGTGACAAAACAATAATATTCTTACAGTTTTGAGAAACCTTTTCGAAACAGTAGTGTACTTTTGACAATCGCCCAGCGGCGACCAAAAACTAGAAAAATTCAAACCCGTACTACAAATGAAACCCCGCCCGGACGCGCTCTAAACTAGGACAAATCCGGAGAAACCAGGACAGATGGCATGGCAGCCCTAGATTATATCCGTGAAAAAGTAAAAAAAAAATTAGTTTTCTACCCTTTAGGAGTTTAGAAAAAAATATTCTTAGTGCATCTTTATGATAACGAAAGGTATATATGTCTGCCAGACCAGACCTCTGAACATACGGGCAAAATTTAATGACGTGTAAGAAGTTAATTCACATATACAGAAACAAAGTCAATAAAATAATCGATGTTTTTTTTCTATACAGGGTTATTTGTAATTCACTAGCATCCTTTTAACCCTAAACTCCTACCACTTAAACAAATGTTTTTTTGTTTTACGGCTTTTGTCATAACACTTTTGGTGTAATACAGTTTTGAAAATTTGAGATAACCTACCTTTATTTTTACGATACTCTGTGTATTTGTATGGGAAAAAAGTGCTTCATTTTAAAAAGTCGTAAAACAAAAAACATTTGTTTGAGTGATAGGAATTCAGGGTTAAGAGGATGCCAGTGAATTACAAAATAACCCTGTATACTAGTGATTGCCACCAGCGTCGACTGATTATAAGTTGGAATTTTTCACACAGAGCATATTTTTTTATTAAATAATCGCTAGGTTATGAGTAGGTACCCTTGCAAAATTATGATGAAGGTTCAAACATCCTTTAAAAAAAATTAAAAACCGAATTATGTCCCTTTTTTGTTTCATTTGTAAACTTCCAATAAAATTTTAGGTAAGTACTTTTTAAAAATTGGGAGCGATCACAGTATATGGGAAAAGCATTAATTAACCGAGTTTATTGATGTAAATAGCTTTTGCTCACGACCTCTGATATGTAGTTAACAATGACGACTTTAACGAACTAAAAAATTTATAATTTTACCCCTTTCTAACTACTTTCGCTGTCAAATAACTAATACATATTCGAAATACCCCATGTAATAAATAATACATCACTACAGCACCAATTAACGCTAGATAATAGACGCATTTAGAGACAAGTCCGTTTCAGCTACGGTATTCCAAAGATGGCGCGGGTTCATTAATATTTTTAATTAACCGCGTTTGCGGACCGTAACCGGGAGTGCGATAAATCATGCAGATCGCACGTACGGCTACGTGAAACTGTATAATAACACTTGGCATATGAGATTAATCTCAAATAGAGTAGGTACTGTAGCTTGTAGGGCCTAGCTGAGGGGCGTAGCTGAAAAAAACTAACTTTGTCTAAACTTGCTCTTCAATACCTACTTGGTTTTATTACACGTATCACTGTAAATTACAAGTTCACATTATCACAGCCTATCGAAGAATGGCTCCCTACTACCGTCTGCTGTTCGTTTCTTCTAGAAGCCACAAATTCAAATTTACGAAACAGCACCACGGTCTCGGTGGCCAATGTCTATAGTACCTCAGATCACATAAAGGAATAGATATTAAATTTCACGATGATGATGAATTCCACATGGGGACAAGTATAGACCCTAAGCACGTCAAGGTTATGTAAAAAAAACTGCCTGGGTTTCACTGGCATCTTATGAACGAAGTAATTGCATTAATCGTTGCTTTAGAGCGCGCGCGGACAGAGAGCGGTCTGGAGTTCCGAGTTCCGCGTTCAGAGTTCTGTGTTTTGACCGCTCGAGAGTTCCGACCGCCTGCTGTGTGCGTTATCGTAAGGGACTCAGTACATTCGAAAGAACGCAGAACTCGGAACTCGGAACGCGGAACTCCAGACCGCTCTCTGTCTGCGCGCGCTCTTAGTCGCTGTCGGTACCCTCAGTCACGCACGCTAATCTTGTAAGCACGAGCTAGTACTATTGCACATCCATAATTGCTGTGATAAGGCGTCTTCGGAAATTAACATTGCAGATCTGTGGCCGTATTGTCCTCCCTATCGCATTCACTATCTCTTTTCATCCTCATTTTACACCTAGTGAGAGAAAGAAATGGTGAAAACGGTTGTAATTCCGAGTGCATAAGACAATAAGCCCTCTGAACTCTCACATGCCACGTCGTATAATGTCAAGTGAATGTGCTTCAACGGGTATGTCTACAGTACTACTTGCAAATAAATGTTGTATTCAGACTCCCCTGCGGCATAAGACAGCTCATTTAGTCATACACACCGCAACGCTAATATGCTAGTAGAAAGGGTGTAATTACGAGCATGTCGGAGGTATCTGCGCACCTTGATAATCGAATCATTACCCCCAATAGTTCGAGTATGACTTCAAAGGCAAATGTTTCTACTTTGGAGACTTATACTATGCTTTACCTTAGTATTACACGACGTCAAGGAAAGTGTATTTATTTTATTTGTTTTGATTTACAACATATTTGCACCGCTTCCTAATCTACGAATATTATAGACGAGACCGTCGACATAGCAAGGAGACTCCCGACAAAGACGAAATAGTTTCTTAGTTTGCTTTGTTTAATCTTAAACATTTTACAGAGTGTATCACCCCTTATGATTTAATTATCAAAAATCTAAACTATGGTCATAACATAAGTCATAAGTTACTTATACAGGGTTATTTTTAATTCACTGACATCCTCTTAACCCTGAATTCCTATCACTCAAACAAATGTTTTTTGTTTTACGACTTTTTAAAATGAAGCACTTTTTTTTCCATACAAATACACAGAGTATCGTAAAAATAAGAGGAAATCTCAAATTTTCAAAACGTTATTACACCAAAAATATTAAGTTATGACAAAAGCCGTAAAACAAAAAACATTTGTTTAAGTGGTAGGAGTTTAGGGTTAAAAGGTTGCTAGTGAATTACAAATAACCCTGTATATCTCTGTAGAAAACTGTAACAGAATACAAAGCCATCTATATAATACGCGTGTTAGGTAGTCCCCATTTCGTACAACACAATTGTTACCTGAATATCACTCCCAAGCGAAATTAGGTATGTTGATGACAGCATTTGCTCTGAGCTCTACTTACTTATTCACCAAGCAGTGTTCAGTGTTACCAACCCTGTTTTAACAGCAGATTTGATGTTTCCAGGGTTCTGTGGCTAAAACAGAACCCTTGTAGTTTTGTCCTGTCTGTTTGTACGTTTAAAAGTCATTTTACATCAAAAATATATATATTTTTTTAATTTATTCAAGAAAAAAGAAAATTAAGTATACATATTAATTATAAACAGCGAGCGAAAATCGCGAATGATTTATCTGTCGCTGATTGTAACACGCTTCCAGTGCATCATCAACATCATATGGCTAGATAGTAACATACTTATATTAAGGTGTTATTCTATGGTCTCACAAACAACACTTAGGGGGTGTTTCACCACCTTACTGTCAAACTACTGGTCACGTAACCAATGAATAAACTAAGTACTGGACAAATCTGTCGGCTAGTTTTTTTTTCAGTTTCACCACTCCGGTCCTGTGCAAACTAAGTACCACTTAACTAATCGTCGGTTTAACATAGAGGGGTATGACAACGTCACATTTCACGATCACGCGTTCCTGTTCGCACACTTTCGTTCAAAGAGTCGCTCATTGTTAAAGCAAAAGAAATCGTAAACTATGTAATTTTTAAATACATCTATTTTTTTGCATAAACAAATGTGTAACATTATAATTAATCCAAAAACGGTATTTATTTACGATACTTTGTTAACAATAACAAAGAAAAATAAAATCACGTAAAACGAATCGAAAAGTGGCGCCAAACCATTTGACAGATTAACTTTTATTTGTAATGGCGATGTACAAGTTCACGTAGAACAAACGATTGTGCCACTGAAAAAAAGTCTGTAATTAAAAAATATTACAAAATTTTGGATTTATTTTTACATACTAAAAGCGTACCTATATTTTTTTATTCAAATCTTGATATTTGAATCCTCGTTTGCAATTTAGCATGACTTCTTTCTTTAAAAAATAAAAAATACTTTGATTTATTTTTCTGAAACCGTCTGAAGGGCTCTCCAACCATGACCACAAAAAAATTACCTGACTAATTAAAAAGTTATGTGACGGATAAAAATGCTAAATGCCACCTGATCTGATGGTCAAATTAAATAATACTTTGTCCGTCACTTAGCGCTAATCAAGACCGGTGAAACAGAAATTTTAAGTTCATCTGTCAAATAAGGTTATGATTAAGCTAATCCGAACTTTAAGAAAAGTGGTGAAACAGCCCCTTACTGTTCTAAACTACCTACTTATTTGTCTAACAACATTAATTTTATTATTTATTTTATTAAGAAGTTTCTCAACAATATCTTTGATAAAATTAATATTTAAGGAGCTATGAGCGCTGAAATTCGTAAAAAATCTGTAAAATGCCTGTGAGGCCGTGGACACGAAGTCATCGGGTTGCGGGGCGGGCAGCGGCGCGCCGAGCGTTTTTTTCCGCTCCGTTGCCCGCTGACTTTACGTCCACGGCCTGACATACCTATTGACATAGGAATGGACGGATGAACAAAACAAAACTACAAGTATTTCGCAGCTTGAGGAACAAGCAAAAAAAGTCAGAATTCTACTAATAGGTTTAGTATTTAATAGGTAATCATGTGTAGGTATTTCCTTCTAGAATAGATACGTTGCCACTTTCTCGCTTATCTCGCTAACAATAAGCACGCGTTTTTTTCATATTTGCATAGATTTTAGAAGATTACGGTAGTCACCAATGATAATGTAATCCTTTCTTTTGTGAAGCATCATCTTTGCAATAATACATTTTTTGAGCAGATAACTTCTTTACAGACATACTACGGCTGGGAAAATGGATAAATATACTTATAGCTTTTTAACCACAATGTCAACTTGGTTTGGGCATGTAGAGAGGACGGCTGAAGGAAAAATTACAAAAGAGATAGGGTGACGGCACCAATCATGGGCATGTTAAGCACAGTAGTTACCCAGTAATGGACAGCAAAGATTCAATGCCTTATAGCCCACCAATCATGGATTTTATCAGTCATGACCACCAGTTACCTCAGCATAGTGTTGATAGTTTAAAAATGTAGTGTGGCCGTTTCTTAAAATTTGGGTTTATACGGAAAAAATACCATAATTGGTTCTTGTCCATTACTGGTGCTGTCACCCTATATAAGGTGAGCGTAGATGGAAATGTTGGAAGGGGGAGACCAAGGACAATCCAAGATCAGATTGGAGATATCTTGAAGAAAGGTCAGGTCAAAAGCACCCGAACTGCAGCACAGCGGCAGGTGGAAACAAAGTCTCTACGTACCCCTTTGCTGGGAAGCAGGCGTGATTATATTTATATGGTGTTGCGATTTTTTCTATTCCTCTTGTTACTGTCTTGTGGTTTTCTACTTTGTTTTATCATTTTCCTATTAGCCTCTCAAGGTTGGCAACACGGAATGCCCCAGGATATCGCTCCGTGGTAATTGTGCCTACTGCGCGGTACACAGTAATCTCTCCGGATAGATGGAACTCATCAGTCTGCAAGTCATTTAGCGGGAAAACTCTGGAATTAAAGGGCGTTGCGAGGGGGGCTACTACGAAATTCGAAGTTCATACCGTGCCATCCCTTTCACTCTTTCGTTCAAAACCCTTAGCGTGAAGAGAACGGCACGAGACGAAATTCAAAAATCGAATTTCGTAGTCTAAGGCCAGGTTTCTGATTTTATAATCGATACGTGAACGTCGTTTTAAATTCGAGTTTTCTTTTGGCACCATTTGAATAATGTACGATTGAATCGGACCATTCGGAGCGAGCCGGAACCTTCCCCGAAATAACATGCAAACGTTTTAAAATGGAACCTTTTATTTACTTTACGGCTTTACTCACGCGGACCATTCGATATATGGCAGTAGGATTGGAATTCCGAAAATTAACTAACTAAATTCTCACGGAAATCCTCAAAAAAGATAGCTAACATGTATGATTGTTAATCCCTAGTTTTATTCGCGACAATTGAAAGAAAGAAAGAAAAATATTTATTCGTGACATAATCTTAAATTAACAAGAGAAAAACGGTAACAGCTTAGCGCTGACAAATAGTTTAAAGCGACTGTCAAAGCAACAAGAATCAGTTAGTGATGAATGAGTGGACGCAGCAGTGCGACGGCGTGTAACCAATAAATATCAATGAAGCTGCAAACCAGCTCTCTGTGCAGACGTACAACATACATAACAGTACCCGGCCATAAAGATTGCACAAGGTCTTTGAAAAAAGACTTGGCAAATGTCGGACATTTGAAGTCTTTTTCCAAAGACCGATGTGTTTTTGTGTTACAGACACACACAAAAAAAAACCGGCCAAGAGCGTGTCGGACACGCCCAAGGTAGGGTTCCGTAGCCATTACGAAAAAATCAAGTAATATTTTTCTAAGGATTTCGTATGTGTACGGAAATCATCCAAGTTTAGGTATGTTTTATACCTTAGGCTACTATTTACTCTTAAACTACAAATAATTTCCAAGCAATCTTAGCCGCTATAATTTTCCTAGTAAATTTGATATATTTACTACCATTCTGAATTTTTTTCAAATTTTTCCCACCCAACAGTTTAGATTTTAGAGGGGGAGGGAGGGGGGGGGGCGGTCGATTTTAATGAAAATTTTCACTTTAAAGTTGAATATTTCGCAAACAGATCACTGAATAGAAAAATCATGTTAGCAACCCCGCAATGGTTTTAAAAGACCTATCCAACGATACCCCACACAATAGGGTTAGTCGAGAAAAAAAATCACCCCCACTTTACGTCTATGGGAGGTATCCTAAAAAAAATATTTTTAGTTTTTTTTATTTAACCACTTTGTCGGCGTGACTGATATATATATTCATGCCAAATTACGGCCTTCTAGTACTAACAGTCTCTGAGCATAGCCGCGGACAGACAGACAGACGAACAGACATGGCGAAATTATAAGGGTTCCTAGTTGACTACGGAACCCTAAAAACACAAAAAACCGTGTGCAATCTTTAAAGCCGGGTACTGTACATACATTGTGGTTTTATGATAGTACTAGCTTTTGCCCGCGACTTCGTCTGCGTAGAATTCAACACACACATCACGCCTATATCCCCAAAAGGGGTAGGCAGAGCTCACGAAACACTACATTTGCGTTTCAGGGTTAGAGATAATCTACGATAACATGGCCCGCCCCTCCACAATTCAAGAAGTCTTCAATGTATTGTGAAAGTATTTATAAAGCACACCAAAACTTTCAACGCATGTGTGCGTGTTGAGACAGCCGTCAAACAAAAGCAGATACTACTACATAAAAATTCTTTCGTAAATATGACTAAACACATTGAAATAGTAATGTGGAGGGGCGGGCCATGTTATCGTAGTTTATCTCTACTTTTAGCAATTTTTGGTTTAAATTTAGATAAAAGTGCTACAATAGTGACAGGTTGCTGAACCTATCCTTAGGCTGCGTTTCCACCAGAGATGTGCAAGGTAGCTAAGCGGTGCGAGACTGTGTAACGAGGATGTGTAACGGTGTGAATGTTTCCACCAAAGATGTGCGAGGTAGCTGAGCGGTGCGAGGATTCGTAGCGAGGATGTGTAGCAGGCTCTTTTCAAATAAGCGGGCGGGGCGCGATGAGGCGGGAGCGGAGCAACGCCGCCTAGCAACACATCCCTCGCACACATCTTTCCCTTATTTTGTATGTACAAAAACCTCGCTCCGCTGAGCTGTTTCCACCAGAGATGAGCTGAGCAAGGATAAGTAAATGAAGTGTTTCTATTGGTTCATGACAAACACATCCCTCGCGACGCATCCTCGCACAGCTGCGGTGGATACGCAGCCTAAGTCGCTTCTTACGATATCCACGGAAGAAATGGAGAGGGTAATTCTAAACCCGACACCACACGGTAAAATTCAATTTTATGGTAAAGCTTCTTTCTCTCTCTTACTATTGAATAAAGCAACATCCAAAAATACATCATCATCATCGTCATCAGCGAATATATCGCCAGTGGAAAGGTAAAATCTCATTAAAGCGCCCTAATTAAATCTATACTAATATATAAAGCTGAAGAGTTTGTTTGTTTGTTTGTTTGACCGCGCTAATCTCAGGATCTACTGCTCCGATTTGAAAAATTCTTTCAGTGTTAGATAGCCCATTTATCGAGGAAGGCTATAGGCTATATATCATCACGCTAACTCCAATAGGAGCGGAGCGGAGCGGAAGAATGTTTCAAAATCGGGGGTTTTTCAAGTAAAACTTCTATAGGCGCTAATCTCAGGAACTACTGCTCCGATTTGAAAAATTCTTTCAGTGTTAGATAGCACATTTATCGAGGAAGGCTATAGGCTATATATCATCACGCTAACACCAATAGGAGCGGAGCGGAGCGGAAGAATGTTTCAAAATCGGGGGTTTTTGAAGTAAAACTTCTATAGGCACGCTTGACTTGGGAGTACGGTGTTGAATGTGAACGCGGGTGTGCGGGGGGGTGCGGGGGCGGGTAATTTTTTTTATATCGAGGAACTAAGGAGAGCCATAATTGATGAAAAAGCAAATTGGATAAAAAAATAAGCTGCCCAAATTACTAATTCCACGCGGACGGAGTCGCGGGCAAAAGCTAGTCATAAAATATATATATCCAAATCCCGATTCCACAGGAATATAGGGATAAGAACTAGCCTATGTGTTATTCCACTGATCATAGGTATAAAATTTCATCCAAATCTATCCAGGCCCTTTTATTAGAGTAAAAGAGTAACAAACACAAACATACGCACTCAAGCACGCACACACTCACAAACTTTTGCATTTATAATATTATTAGGATGAACTTTAAACCACATTAACAACCAAGCCAAACATTTTAGCACTTCTGACCCAACACAAAAAAAACAGTTGACACAACACAACCTTGTCGGAGTCTGCTGTCATAAATCGTAAATAAAGTTTTTGCCGCCATTTTGTTATTGATCCGATCCGACATCTTACTAAAAAGATTTATTTGTCTTAAAATATCAGACAATAGAATTAAATTTGACAAGAAATAAAACCTCACACTAGCAAAATAAGAAGTTGGCAAATCAGTGGTACGCAAACAATAGCTTTATTTTTCATACATAAGCGATGAATTAGAAACTTTTTTTTACTGGCTCAAAATTACTGAACCCTTCGTGCGTGAGTTCTTTTGCTTTGTCTACTATACCGATTCAGATGACATTATGGTTTAACGCACGGCCGTTCGTAATCTTATTTACCATCTCTTTCTGTCACAGTCTTATACCGTTATAAAGAAAGAAATAGCGAATGCGATAAGCGCCCGTGCGTCAGTCAATAAGCATACAGGACAACTATTTCTGTCAATGGCTAACTGACAAGCAATTAGGAACACAGATATCCCAAACGAAAAGAAGATAATAAGGTTTCCTCGTCGAACGAAACGAATTTGCAGAGCCGCGCGATATTACGAATTTAATTAAGGGCATGATAAAGAGGAATTAGGCCCTAATTTGGTTTTATTGTTCCTCCGATGTGAAAGGAAAGCTGATTTTAAATTGGCGCGAGTATATATTGAATGAGGATATCTTTTGAATCCACAATGATTCAGTAATTGGAGCTATAATTAATGAGGGTTTTCTGACGGATGAAATATCACCAGATGGCGTTGGTGTAAAAGATTCATTTGACGTCGCAGTCAAACTTGAGACTGACTCTTTTATTTATAAAATACTAGTACGTATATAGGCTTGCGTTTAACCACAATCACGCCTGATGGAAAGCGAAGAAGCACGCTTGCCTAGTAAATGCTCATTCACCCTAGACTTGAAAGCGGCCAAATTCTAGTGTGAACACAATCGCAAGCAGGGAATTCTGCTCCTTAGCTGTGCTTTAGGCCGGCCGCATACACGCGGAATTTTTCTTCGGTTTCCGTACGGAATGACGTGTGCGAGCGAGACAACGCTATATACTTTCGTAGCCCTGTCTCGTTTGCACGCGTCATTCCGTACGGAAACCGAAGGAAAATTCCGCATGTATGCGGCCGGCCTTATTAAGAGCGCGCGCAGACAGAGAGCGGTCTGGAGTTCCGCGTTCCGAGTTCCGAGTTCTGCGTTCTTTCGAATGTACTAGGTCCCTTACGATAACGCACACAGCAGGCGGTCGGAACTCTCGAGCGGTCAAAACACAGAACTCTGAACGCGGAACGCGGAACTCCAGACCGCTCTCTGTCTGCGCGCGCTCTTAGTAATAACCCTTCTGAAACGTGAGATTAAGGGCCGATACAGACGCACTGTATTCCAACTGCTATAGCGCCTAGCCTGTCAGAAAAAACTTCATTTAATGGTTTATTTAATAGTTTAATTGATAGTCATAACAATATTTAGCGCCTCTAATGATTAGATAGGTATATGTTTAAGTAACGAGATGTTTTGGTTTAAGAAGGCAAAAGATATTATTATATGCAAAAATAGATATACGAGGGGCGTTCAATATAAAGTGAGAATGAGATGCAAACTCTTTTAATATTACGAAATTAAATACTGGCCGGTAAAGCTAATCTATCTAGCTGATTGCTATGAAAAATAAAACTAACTGTCTTTTGTTTAAAAAAATATACGGCAATTTCTTTGCAATGCTATTGAGTACGTTAGCGAAAATGGAGAAAATTGAACTGCGCGCCGTTATCAAATACTTGTATTTGAAAAAAATTTCTACGGGCCAAGTCAATTTGGATTTGCGGGACACTTTAGGGTCTAATGCTCCTCCGTATTCGACAGTCGCACGTTGGTGCGCCGAATTTAGACGTGGAAGAACATCGACAATGGACGACCCCCGCTCCGGACGCCCTACTACAGCATTAACTGAAGAAATTGTGAAAAAAGTCGAAAACTCAGTTTTGGCGGATCGTCGTGTCACAGTTCGTTTTATTGATGAAAATGTAAAGATTTCAACGGGGAGCGTGCATAATATTTTACATGAACGCTTGGGTATGAAAAAGGTATCTGCGCGTTGGGTACCAAGAATGCGTACTGACACGCAAAAACAAACTAGACTAGAGATTTGTCAAGAAGCTTTGAACCTGATGCAGCAAGACCGGGAACTTTTTTGGCGCGATTTATAACAATGGACGACACATGGCTCCATCATTACGACCCTGAAACGAAACTGCAGTCTATGACATGGAAAAGGCCATCATCTCCAACTCCGAAGAAATTCAAGGTGAGCTCATCTGCCGGTAAGGTCATGGGCTCTGTTTTTTGGGATGGAAAGGGGTATTAATGATTGAGTATCTCGAGCATGGAGCCACTATTACGGGCACTTTATACGCCAAACAAATAGCAACATTGCGCAATGAGATCCGCGAAAAACGGCGAGGTAAACTCTCGAAAGTTGTGCTGTTCCACCAGGACAATGCCCCGTCACACAAGTCCGCCGTTGCAATGGCTGCAATTCGTGATGCTGGGTTCGATATCCTTAAGCATCCTCCGTATTCACCAGATCTCGCTCCCAGTGATTTCTACCTATTTCCGAGATTGAAACAATACCTGAGAGGCCAGAAATTTGAAGACGACGACGCGGTAGTCGCTGCAGTACAAGATTTTTTAAGTACTCAAGATGAGACCTTTTTTAAAAATGGAATTTTAAGTTTATAAAAAAGATATACTAAGTGTATTATGCTAAAAGGTGACTATATCGAAAAATAAAATGACATTTAGTAAAAGTTGTTTATAACATACTCATTCTCACTTTTTATTGAACGCCCCTAGTATTGTATTCAGCGATCTGGATTTTAATTAATAATGAGGATTAGAGTTGACATATAAATATTAGGGTGTTTCATTTTTCAAAATTTTTGATTTTTCTTTGACTTTGCTCGAATTCTTGTTTCCACTCATATGTAAAGTTCACACGCCAAAAATCAGTAAAATCGATTATCATCTGAAGGTTGCACAGTTTGATGACTTTTATGTCAAGTAATTGATATCGCTGTATTAGAGGATAGCAAAATTTTCAAGTTTATTATCTGAAGTGGAGGGTTATAAGTGATTTAAGTGTGTCGTTTAAAAGATTGAAGCATACTTTAACGTAAATAATAATATGAATAGTCAACGACGAATTCGGTTACTCGAGAGGTTTCCTTGTGATATTTTGTTAGGAGCTGAACTTCCTTCCAAGGAACAAGTGCTGTTGAAACTCTTTCGGACGCCACTAAGTAGACAAGTATTAAACTCCAAGAAGTGTGGAAGAAGACTAATATATATGTCAAGACAGTAACTGTTTGAGCTAACATTTAATAACTTTATAAGGAACACTTACCATAATTTGTTAACGTTTTCCTTAGAAATTATCCGAAAGCGTAAGAGACAAGACAAAGT
The DNA here is from genome assembly GCA_947859365.1 of Archips crataeganus. Lineage (NCBI taxonomy): Eukaryota > Metazoa > Arthropoda > Insecta > Lepidoptera > Tortricidae > Archips > Archips crataeganus. Next base: position 12,259,129 of record OX402069.1, on the reverse strand, counting down.
GGATGCTTATAAAATGTAACATTATAAATCGATTAAAAAAATCAACATGACAGTGACCTTGGACCAAGAATGCCCTTCATTAAGTAGTCATCAAGTCATGAAGACGATGAAAATAATTCTATTCTCTGACCACCAGCAAAAATGTCTAGTCCTATTTATAAGTAAACTAAAATCTCTCGATTGGACACTCATAGCTGCATAGGACCGCTCCACTCGGCAAGCTAGTAGATACTTTGTTTATTACAGCTGTTAAAAGCCTTGGTCACGATGTCTCAGATGTTTCTATATCGCCGTCTACTATTCATCGAGCTCGGGTGACCGAAAGAAGCGGAATGGCTCAAAAAAATTATCATCATTCACCTTTACTCTAACATTGAAACAGTAAATTGTTGCCATCAATCGCATCCTGTAAGATTGTAGAAGACAGAGTAACTATTCCTTATTTAATGATTCGATCAGAGACGAATAGCAGAAACAAGCATGCAACAGAAAATGCGTGGTCAAGCGAACCAAAGATGAGGTTGCAACTTGTGTAGCCTAAGTAGTAAATTATTTATTGAGTACTTAATATTCTATTTTATGCTTAATTTAATTTTCTTTCACTTTATGGCTACCATATTGTGCTATTTTGAAATAAAAGTAATTACTTCTTTTTTTTTATTTTTATTTAGAGCTGTTCATTCTGTGCAACCTCTAAACATGGTCCAATTTACTTGAAATTTGGAAAACAGTCTATTAACATAAGCTAGAACCGGAAGCTGAGCAAAGTCAGAAAAAATATCACAAAAATTTTTTTCACCCACAAAAGTGAAACACCCTAATAAATATGATGTGGAATCAGCTTTCTGCGGCAGCATTCCCGGAGCGTTACAACTTAGGGGATCTTTAAAAAACGAGCCAACCAATTCCTAAAAGGGTCGGCAACGCACCTGTGATTCCCCCCGTGTTACGGGTGTCCATGGGCGACGGTGATCGCTTTCCATCAGGTGACCCGTCTGCTCGTTTGCCACCTCTTATATAAAAAAAAAATCCATTTTTAACTAGCTGACGCCCGCGGCTTCGACCGCGTTATAGAACTCCAAATTTCGTGGGAATTTCGCAAAATCCGTCAGTACCCTTAAATCATAAAGGGAACGACTAAACAGAATTTTTGCTTTCTAATCTTAGGTCCAGCGGGTCCAGCCAGGACTTTTCTTTTACATAAAAAAATAATTGAATTTAAATGGTAGGTACTAAATTTATAGTCAAAATTTAGAAGCTGTCTTTTCTCGGTAAAGTAATATTTTGTCTGCCGGGGATTTGAGTTCTTGGTACGGAACAATATTTACCTTTAACCTTTTGACTGACTTAAGCTTGACTGAGTATTCCTCTACTTAATTTTGTCCCAACATTATTATGTACTACGAGGGGCGTTCAATATAAAGTGAGAATGAGATGCAAACTCTTTTAATATTACGAAATTAAATACTGGCCGGTAAAGCTAATCTATCTAGCTGATTGCTATGAAAAAAAAAACTAACTGTCTTTTGTTTAAAAAAATATACGGTAATTTCTTTGCAATGCTATTGAGTACGTTAGCGAAAATGGAGAAAATTGAACTGCGCGCCGTTATCAAATACTTGTGTTTGAAAAATTTTTCTACGGACCAAGTCAATTTGGATTTGCGGGACACTTTAGGGTCTAAGCTCCTCCGTATTCGACAGTCGCACGTTGGTGCGCCGAATTTAGACGTGGAAGAACATCGACAATGGACGACCCCCGCTCCGGACGCCCTACTACAGCAGTAACTGAAGATATTGTGAAAAAAGTCCAAAACTCAGTTTTGGCGGATCGTCGTGTCACGGTTCGTTTTATTGCTGAAAATGTAAAGATTTCAACGGGGAGCGTGCATAATATTTTACATGAACGCTTGGGTATGAAAAAGGTATCTGCGCGTTGGGTACCAAGAATGCTTACTGACACGCAAAAACAAACTAGACTAGAGATTTGTCAAGAAGCTTTGAACCTGATGCAGCAAGACCGGGAACTTTTTTGGGCGCGTTTTATAACAATGGACGAAACATGGCTCCATCATTACGACCCAGAAACGAAACTGCAGTCTATGACATGGAAAAGGCCATCATCTCCAACTCCGAAAAAATTCAAGGTGAGCCCATCTGCCGGTAAGGTCATGGGCTCTGTTTTTTGGGATGGTAAAGGGGTATTAATGATTGAGTATCTCGAGCATGGAGCCACTATTACGGGCACATTAGACGCCAAACAAATAGCAACATTGCGCAATGAGATCCGCGAAAAACGGCGAGGTAAACTCTCGAAAGCTGTGCTGTTCCACCAGGACAATGCCCCGGCACACAAGTCCGCCGTTGCAATGGCTGCAATTCGTGATGCTGGGTTCGATATCCTTAAGCATCCTTCGTATTCACCAGATCTCGCTCCCAGTGATTTCTACCTATTTCCGAGATTGAAACAATACCTGAGAGGCCAGAAATTTGAAGACGACGACGCGGTAGTCGCTGCAGTACAAGATTTTTTAAGTACTCAAGATGAGACCTTTTTTAAAAATGGAATTTTAAGTTTAGAAAAAAGATATACTAAGTGTATTATGCTAAAAGGTGACTATGTCGAAAAATAAAATGACATTTAGTAAAAGTTGTTTATAACATACTCATTCTCACTTTTTATTGAACGCCCCTAGTACATTTGCCTCGGCTTCATACCTATTAAGGTAATATGAAATTAATTATAATTTAATATTATTAGTACGATAGGATTACAAAAACAACGGGGTTGATGTCACATTTACTTGTAAATGAAAACACTCTTTGATGTTTCAAGCTATACAAGAGGCATGGAATCTTAGGATGCTGAAGGAATTCCTTTGTCGACTATACAGTGTGTTCAGGACTTCTAACAAAGCGCGAGCCGCCCATTGGCTAAAGTCAAAGACCCTTACCTTTTGCCATGTCCACAGGAGAGACACAAACATAAAAAAGTGTCCGACCCATTAGTTATGACTTAAAATGTCCGGGCCACGATTCACCAGTCCTTCAGTTTGTCAGTAATTCCATCTCGTAAAAGTAGCATCCCATAAAAGCTCCACATTTTTCTCACATTCGCCGTACTTAAATTTTATACCCATCATAATATGTACAAAACAACATAAATCCAGAATGTATTTATAAACGCGGTTTGTTTAGTTCAAAACGGGGGTTCCGATGTCTTTGGTCTATTTATAAAGTACTTACGGCCCGGTTTTACCAGCCGCTAACTTTGGTTTAGTGTTTTTTTATTGGTTAATTTCAAATATGGCAATTCCAATTTCACCCACTTTCAAGTGCTTAGTCAAAATATTGCAGAAATTGTAGCTGTTGCCTGCGACTCCGTCCGCGAGGAAAAGTAGCCCACAACCTATTCTCAGACAGACCTACCGAATATAGAGAAAAAAAAATCATAAAAATCGGTCGAGCCGTTTCGGAGGAGTTCGATAACAAACACTGTGACACGAGATTTTTATATATTAGACTAGCTGTTGCCCGCGACTCCGTCCGCGAAGAATAGGAGTACAAAAAATAGCCTACGACCTATTCTCAGACCTACCTAATACAGAGAAAAGCTTCATAAAAATCGGTCGAGCCGTTTCGGAGGAGTGCGACAAGTTTTCTTACAGCCCTAAAGTGGGAATCAGCGAGTAATATGGTGCTAGTGATCCGGAAGGACCTCACACCACCAGTTCAGTGTGTATGTTTAAAACTCAAGTCAAACAGCCAAGTTTGAGCTTCTAATGGAAGTTTTGGCACGGCTACTTAGAGAAGTTTGTAAAATCCAATATGGCGGCAGGACGACCTCGTTTCCAATATCATTTAAGTGTTATGAAGGGTAAGATAAGGGGACTGGTGCCGTAAGAATGCACTCTTAACATCTTAACATCTTAACTAAGCAAATGCACTTTTTAAAAACAACACTTATTCGCATTACTAGCAAGGAGAGGGGACCTTTTTTTGTTGCCTCAGAACTCCGTAATTTACAAACCGATTAAGAAAAATATCTTTTTCTAGCTGTTGCCCGCGACTCCGTCTGCGAAGAATTCATTTATCCCGCAGGAACTATGCGATTTTACATGTTAAAAAATATCCTATGTGTTAATCCAGGTTTAAAACTATCTTTATGCCAAATTTCATCAGAATCCGTCAAACAGATTAGCTTGAAAGAGTAACAAACATCCATACATCCAAACTTTCGCGTTTATTATATTAGTGAGATAAAGATTAAGAAGTTTGGGGACTTGGTGAGTTAAATATCAAAACATGAGCTGGCCGTATGGTAAAAAATCCACTGCTACCAGAGCCCTGCAGTGTGGCTTTAGATTGGTTGATTGGAACCTTCCAATTTTTTTACTATGTATTTTTTTGTACCGGCAATAGAAATACATATTGTGTACAAATTTCAGCTGTTTATCTACTACGGTTCTTGAGAGCCTTGTCACAGACAGACCCCTACGGTACGGGTACGGAACCCTATAAAGATACGTCCGCGTCCCTACGGAAACTCTGAAGTCGTTTTTAGGGTCCCGTACCAAAAAGAGTAAAAACGGGACCCTATTACTGAGACTTCGCTGTCCGTCCGTCTCCACGTCCGTGTCACCAGGCTGTATCTCATGAACCGTGATAGCTAGACAGTTGAAATTTTAATGAACTGAAACAATTACTTTGCTCACCCGCGACCTTACGATAGTTACGATTATGCAAGAAATGTGTATTCATGCAGTTCCTCCACCTCCACACTGTACGAACACACACAAATCACACAAACCCAACCATCACCACCACCAAACTACACTGACGCGTTTCGAACTCAACCAGAGCTCATCCTCAGAGCACCATAACCGTATGCTATGCTACCAAATTTTACTGTGTTATGTTAATGTTTAACATTTGGTAGCATAGCATACGGTTGTGGTGCTTTGAGGATGAGCTCTGGTTGAGTTCGAAACGTATCGTAAGGTCGCGGGTGAGCAAAGTAATTGTTTCAGTTCATTAATATGGACCTCCGCAAAGTAAGGCCTGATTCAATAAATTACTTGAAATTTTCACAGATGATGTATTTCGGTTGCCGCTATAACAACAAATACTAAAAAACAGGTAGACGCTTGAAATATTCACAGAATATGTAGTTTTAGGCCGTAAGCATAATAATATGAACTATTTTTCTTTTTATCAATTTTAATCGAACTGCCATGAATTATGTCAACCCCACACAGACAATCTAAGCAACCGCTTCGTTATCTACACACGATTAATATCAGGATAATCGTCAATTTAAAGCTATTTTATCAGCAAGATAGAAGCAATACAATCATATATATCATTATATGACACATAACTGAATCTAACTCATCGTCCAATAAACGAACGTAAATCAAAATGACATGTTTATATTTCGAGTCAGCTACGTCTGACTAGACTTTTTATTTGGCTAGCAAATCAACTGAATGTTTTATTGATATTGTGTTTACGTCTCCTGTGTTTAATAAAACTTGTCAATATATATTTATGTTGTTAAGTTAATTAACGAATTTTCGACTAGTTTTTTTTTTTAATTTCAGTAAACAACAGACAACATTTTGACGATTATTTTATAACTTATCATAAGTCATAACCGTCAGCGCTTGTTTACTAAACATAATGCTAAATTTTGCGTATAATATATTCAAAAGAATTAAGAGCTATTATTACATAAAATAATTATTCGAGTAGGTATGTTCTTTCATAATTATTTTCCCATTCTACATTACAAAGTGCAAAATAATAGTCAGAATTAACTGTCGAATGTACTGTATGTTGAGCACCTACAAATTCAATGAAATAACAACTTCAAATCTATTGAAATGACTATACTAAATGATTATCTGATGGCACGTGTATACATATACATTCTATAATATTCCAGCTTGCGCCTGTATCGTGATAAGCGATAAACGATTTTAACTTTGATTTCTAACACCACAAAACTGATAATTTTCGACTCTATCTGAAGCGCTTATCTTCTATAGGTACACATATAAAAACAAACAAACTTATTCACTGACTGACTGATTGACTCAGCAACGCCCAGCCCAAGAAGCACTAGACGGTTGAATCTGTTATTCAGTGAGAGCTTAAGACGATAAACTTTGTATGCTGAGGGATGAAGAGATTCTAAAGATCCTTTAATGGTATAAGAAATAAGCTAAATACTATTTAAATCGGGAACGTATAACGTATCCGCGGCACGCCGCCATCCTTCGACGTTCCCGAGGAATTTAGGTCTACAAGCTTAAAATGGATATCACGATCCTCCCATCATTCAGTCCCTTCTTAACTAGCTTTCTACAAAGAATAAAGAAACACCCTAATTACCAGGCTACCTGACTGTTATTTAATAGGTACAGTGCACAGCTCGTTTGCTCAAACACATAGTTTTAAGACAGTCTTCACAACAACACAGCGGTCTCTTTCCTACATGAACGAAAGGCGACTGCCTTTGCGACGGCCAATGCAAGCTAGTGGCACTTACACCTACGAAGCAATTCGATGGTGTGTGTGGAGTTCCCAATCCGCACTGGGCCTACGTGGGAACTACTACCACCATTTTCCAGACGAGCTGTGAGCATAAAATTCTGTGCGTACATAATTTTACGTACGCTCATAATTTTAACCCGCCGCGAAACCACTGGCCCGGTGCAGTAAACCCGAATGTTTACGCGCTGGGTGACTGTTAAACACAGTTAACGGCGGGGACGCGCGATAAAGCATTTTAGGGTTGACGATAAGGAAAATTAAAAGAAAAAATCCGGAGGCTGTCGATTTTATTCAATTACGTTCGAGCTTTTAGCGCTCAACCCCGCCGGTAAGGCTGCGCATCCAACAGAGCACCAAAATTAGCGACATACCAGACCAGACAATTCTAATAGCAAATAAACCTCAAAATAATCGTCAGACTCGTGGGAGTGGGCAGGGCACATCGCTCGTAGAATTGCAAGCTTCTGACGGACGCTTGCCTTCGCAATCACTATTTCTTTCTGTCAAACGGTATAAGATGATGACAGAAAGAGATGGTGAAAGCGAAGGCAAGCGTCAGAAGCGTTAGACAATACGGCCTCTGATGTACGATGGGGCCAAAAGGTTTTCGAATGGCGTCCACGGACCGGAAGACGAAGTGTAGGTAGGCCTCCAATAAGACGGAGCCACGACCTGGTTAAGATTGCGGGAAGTCACTACCGGGATATTAAGTGTCCTACGTCTCAATCGAGATCTTTTTCCATCTGTACGTCAAATCTAAATCCGTTTAGCCGTTATTGCGTGATTGACTAACACACATTCGAACATCCAAACATTTTCACAAACTTTCTTATTTATAATATTAGTAGGATATACAATTTAGCGGCTGGCAAGCGCGAGTGAGTTTTGATATATTATTTAGTAACTGTGGTTAAGTAATCTATGGTTCTATATATACCCAAGAAATTCCTAGATATACCACCCTAATGTTCAATGATGTTGTACGGCATAAGCAATCAAAGTTTATTTGCACTTAGCAGTCAATGCGACATTCAGACTTATTATTTTTATTGTAATGTAGGAACTGGGGGGCTACTCCGAAATTCGAAAATCGAAGTTCGCATCGTACCGTCTCGCTCGCTCTCGTATTAAATGCTATTAGCGTGAGCGGAACGGCACGACACGAAGTTCGAATTTTGCACTTCGTAGTATAAGGCCTGTTCTGTCATAAACAAGTTTTTAAGAGCAAGCTTTTTAGCTGACTGTTTTTTTTTTATGAGAGGGAGGCAAACGAGCAAAGGGGTCATCTGTGTGTCATAAATATCAACATCTCAAAGAGATGGTCACCACCACCACCACTGCACCAACCAGTCAAGTCTGTTGTTACTTTTTGTTGACTTTACTTGCATTGACATCCAACTTACATAAGTATACCAAATTTCAAATGAATTCGACTATTGGAAGTGGGTCGAATTCGACTTCCAAGATTTGACCCGTACACACATAGGTACATTGAAAGTTAAATAAAAGTTTGTAAAATAGATAAGCTATTACTTGGTCGACTATGTACAGCGGTGTACCGCTTAGTTACATTACACAGCTCTGGTGGATGCTCAGCCTCATTTTGAAAGCGTATTTTTCTACATAGGAGAAAAGTTTTCGCTAAAATGTAATTAAGTAATCTAATCTTGTTTATAAGCCTTGAATAAATCTTGGTTTTTTCAGGGTGTTCTGTTTGCGATACAAAGGCAGTAAATAAGTTTAATTTCGCCCAGAGACATTGAATTTAAATGTATCCATCGGCTTTGGTCATAAAAAAAAGAATAAAGACGTCGCCTATCTTAGGATGCGTTGTCACTGATGAAGAGGCATACGACTAGTAATAACATAATTTAGATTAAAAAAAAATGCTTTTTGTAGACTGTACTGCATATGCTATTATTACACCAGGTAAAAATAGGTCGTTTCCAGTTTCATTTACGAATCCACTCATGACCCGCGCTGGGATATGGTCGAACCGTCGAGGTAATATCAGAAATATATTGTCACGTTAAAGTCGTTATAATCGTTATAGCCGTTTCCGAGGCGCAAGCCACACAGAAGAGACGTGGGACCGGGCCCGTCTAAGGCATGTTATGTGCTCGTATAATAATAATAATAATTTATTTCCCAAAAACATCTTTTTACACTGTTCACTTAACTAGAACTCTTCTTCCTAAAATAGCGCTCTTCCTTAAAAAAGTTAAGACGTATTGATTCAGTTACTCAACAAAATATAAAGTTTAAACTTATTCTACATTATCTTAAAATCTATGGTGTATGTGTGTGTGTGTGTGTGTGTGTGTGTGTGTGTGTGTGTGTGTGTGATATCACCGAAAATTCGCGTATACTTCCCATTTAGCTCTTTTAAAACTTGAAGCAAAAAAAAATTGTAAAATTATTTTATTGCGTTTATGGGCAAGTTGGCAGCCCTAGTGCGCCTGCACAGCCCGAGTGGGCAATAAGTAGGGACATCCTCCGGCCACTGTATGGGAGCCCTGCTTCAGCACTTCGTCGGCTCTCATTAAACTACAAGAGCACTTAGGGTGCCTTTCCACCAGAGATGTGCTATGCGGCTATGCTGCGAAGATGTGAAAGCTACGCTACGAAACTATGTGATCGTTTCCACCAATGCTAATGATGATGAGCCGCGAGGCAGGCAGCTGTGCGAAGAAGATGCGCAGCTCGAGCTATGCGATGTATTGATAGGGGCGCGCGGAGCGGCAGCGCGGTGAGGGGGGAGACGCTTGCACCGCCGCCCATATCCATAGCACGCATCACGCATCCATAGCACGCATCCAGGGCACGCATCTTTCCATATAAAAATCATGGCTTAGTTGAACCATAGTGAGTGCTATAGTTATAGTGCAGTGCTATAGTGCTATGCTATGTGGACCAATGAACAGGATTGGGGGATATCAGACACATCCATAGCAACGTATGTAGGTAGCGTAACACATCTCTGGTGGAAAGGCACCCTTACAACGGGAGCAGGCAACGCGCGCTTTCCTCTCTGCCAAAGTACAGTCAACAAATTTGATTCCTAGGCCACCATAGAAGCCTATCGCAGTATTTTTTTCGTCTATAAATTGAATGATGTAAAATGTCACAATAACAAGGTTCTATTTTGGCCTAGGAATCAACCTGGCTGACAGAACATGACCATAGTCATCAGAAACTTCCTTCATTCCTAACGACCGCTTTAGCCTAGTTGGTAGTGACCCTGCCTACGAAGCAAGAGGTCCTGGGTTCAAATCCCGGTAAGGGCATTTATTTGTGTGATGAGCACGAATATTTGTTCCTGAGTTATGGATGTTTTCTATGTATTTAAGTATTTATTTATCTATATAAGTATGTTTATCCGTTGCTTAGTACCCATAACACAAGCTTTGCTAAGCTTACTTTGGGACTAGGTTAATTGGTGTGAATTGTCCCATAATATTTATTTAATATTTATTTATTTATTTATTTATTCCTTTTTCCATCATGAGAAACTTCACTTACTTCGGGACAAGGTAAATTAGTGTCAATCGTAAGGCCATTTTCTTCTGTTACTAACCCACCAACCAGACATTCCACCCAGTTGGACGGTTGGTATTTTTTTTTCTCAAACGACAACGTCCTCTTTATAATAATAATAAATTCTTTATTTCGGAAAATACACAGGACTCCATAGATGATTAGTAACAAAGCTTATTCTTAATGTTAGTACTTAAAATTAATTTATTTATTCACTAATACTATTTTTTAATAATCTTGCGTGACGGTTCAGTGTTTTGCGTTTGTGGGAACGTAATTTTTTTAAGGCGTGTAGAGTAGGGCATCGAGCCCGGGTTTACCCGGTCCGGAAAAAACCGGGTTTTCCCGGTTCCGAGGATTACAAAAAAACCCGGGTTTGATTTTTAAAACTCGGGTTTTTCGGGTATTTTTAATACTTTTCTTTTTGTTATTTATTAAGTATAAACCACTTCGAATTCAATAATAAATGGAATAAAAACACGCTTTGATAAATTATTACGTAAAAAGAAGCTTAGTTGCTACGTTTCTACTATGTTCCTACCAAGAAAAGTATTCGCGGGTGATGAATACTTCCCCAGCCATTTAGTTTAGTCAGTCTAAATAACTGTCACACACAAGTAAACGTATTCGATGCAAGTCTGTGATTAAAAAAACGGCCAAGAGCGTGTCGGACACGAGGGTTCCGCAGCTATTACGACGTGTACTTTGTATTCAACAAGTAATATTATTTTAAGGATTTTGTATTTACGGAACTTCCCAAGTAGGTATATTTTCTAGTTCAGGCTGCTATTTACTCTTAATAATTCTCAAGCAAACTTAGCCGTTATAGTTTTCCTTGTTAAGTTGAGATATTTTCTCCCATCCTGATTTTTTTTCAAAATTTTTAAACCAACAGTTTAGCTTTTAGAGGGGGTGGGGGGGAGGCGCTCGATTTTAACAAAATAATTCACTTTAAATTTGAATATTTCGTAAACGAATCACTGTACAGAAAAATCGTCTTCAAACCCCGTAATGATTTTAAAAGACCTATCCAACGATACCCCAGACTATAAAGTTAGACGAGAAAAAAAATCACCTTCACTTTACGTCTATCGTACAGTCAAGGGCAAAAATATATATACACTTTAGTACCTTGTCACTTTAACCACTGTGACTGTTCATATATGGCAGTTCAAATATGACGAAAATAGACAAGGTACTAAAGTGTATACATATTTTTGCCCTTGACTGTACTTAAACTTTTTTTTATTTTTTTTTCTCTTTCTCGAGGTCATTGCTATATATATATATATATATATATATATGTATATATATATATATATAGCAATGACCTCGAGAAAGAGAAAAAAAAATAAAAAAAATATATAATATATCCATGCAAAATTACAGCTTTCTAGCACTAATAGCCACTGCGCTAAGCCGCGGACAGACAGACGGACGGACGGACAGACATGGACATGACGAAACTATAAGGTTTCCGTTTTGCCATTTTGGTTCCGGAACCCTAAAAAAGACTAGATTATTAACTTAGTTTTAAGATATTCTGAAAAAAAATCTATACTTACGTATGAGTTTTAAAATACTAGGGGCGTTCAATAAAAAGTGAGAATGAGTATGTTATAAACAACTTTTACTAAATGTCATTTTATTTTTCGACATAGTCACCTTTTAGCATAATACACTTAGTATATCTTTTTTCTCAACTTAAAATTCCATTTTTAAAAAAGGTCTCGTCTTGAGTACTTAAAAAATCTTGTACTGTAGCGACTACCGCGTCGTCGTCATCAAATTTCTGGCCTCTCAGGGATTGTTTCAATCTCGGAAATAGGTAGAAATCACTGGGAGCGAGATCTGGTGAATACGGAGGATGCTTAAGGATATCGAACCCAGCATCACGAATTGCAGCCATTGCAACGGCGGACTTGTGTGCCGGGGCATTGTCCTGGTGGAACAGCACAGCTTTCGAGAGTTTACCTCGCCGTTTTTCGCGGATCTCATTGCGCAATGTTGCTATTTGTTTGGCGTATAAAGTGCCCGTAATAGTGGCTCCATGCTCGAGATACTCAATCATTAATACCCCTTTACCATCCCAAAAAACAGAGCCCACGACCTAACCGGCAGATGGGCTCACCTTGAATTTCTTCGGAGTTGGAGATGATGGCCTTTTCCATGTCATAGACTGCAGTTTCGTTTCAGGGTCGTAATGATGGAGCCATGTTTCGTCCATTGTTATAAATCGCGCCAAAAAAAGTTCCCGGTCTTGCTGCATCAGGTTCAAAGCTTCTTGACAAATCTCTAGTCTAGTTTGTTTTTGCGTGTCAGTAAGCATTCTTGGTACCCAACGCGCAGATACCTTTTTCATACCCAAGCGTTCATGTAAAATATTATGCACGCTCCCCGTTGAAATCTTTACATTTTCAGCAATAAAACGAACTGTGACACGACGATCCGCCAAAACTGAGTTTTCGACTTTTTTCACAATTTCTTCAGTTACTGCTGTAGTAGGGGGTCCGGAGCGGGGGTCGTCCATTGTCGATGTTCTTCCACGTCTAAATTCGGCGCACCAACGTGCGACTGTCGAATACGGAGGAGCATTAGACCCTAAAGTGTCCCGTAAATCCAAATTGACTTGACCCGTAGAAAAAATTTTCAAATACAAGTATTTGATAACGGCGCGCAGTTCAATTTTCTCCATTTTCGCTAACGTACTCAATAGCATTCCAAAGAAATTACCGTATATTTTTTTAAACAAAAGACAGTTAGTTTTTTTTCTCAAACATGCTATGAAATATTGACGTTATGTTCCTTATAATACGCCACGAACTGTCACGTTGCAGGTGCGCCTAGACGAGAGGTCAATAATGGAATTTCATACAACATTGCTGGCCTTGGCCAGCAAAGTGATCGTCTATTGTTTTATGTGACACAGCACCATGACGTTTAATAGGTCGACGTGCATGGATGGATGGATGGATGGATGGATGGATGGATGGATGGATGGATGGATGGATGGATGGATGGACGGACGGATGGATGGACGGATGGATGGATGGACGGATGGATGGATGGACGGAAGGACGGACGGACGGACGGACGGACGGATGGATGGATGTTGATGGATGGATGGATGAATGGATGTTGATGGATGTTGTTTGATGTTGTTGGATGTTGATGTATGTTGATGGATGTCGATGGATGTTGATGGATGTTGGTTGATGGATGTTGATGTATGTTGATGGATGTTGATGGATGTTGATGGATGTTGATGGATGTTGGTTGATGGATGTTGATGGATGTTGATGGATGTTGATGGATGTTGATGGATGTTGATGGATGTTGATGGATGTTGATGGATGTTGATGGATGTTGATGGATTTTGATGGATGTTGATGGATGTTGGTTGATGGATGTTGATGGATGTTGATGGATGTTGATGGATGTTGATAGATGTTGATGGATGTTGATGATGTTGTTGGTGATGGTGATGGTGATGATGATGATGCATGTTTGAGAAAAACACTATACAAGCCTTGGCCACGAACAGGGATTGCCGGCCTCGTATCTCTAGATGGCCTCGTTAACACTCGGCCATCTATAACTACTCGGCCGGCAATCCCCTATTTCGCGGCCGCTGCAGTAATGTACTATTTTTTCATAGCAATCAGCTAGATAGATTAGCTTTACCGGCCAGTATTTAATTTCGTAATATTAAAAGAGTTTGCATCTCATTCTCACTTTATATTGAACGCCCCTCATATTAAAACTGTTTTTGTAATTTGGAAAGTACTGTCTCTATTTTAATCCTTTGCTCGTCTTTTACATTTTGTATTTATTGTAGAAAATCGATATATGGACACAGTTTCTTGTATTTTTAAAAATTATAACAAAAAGATCGAAAAGCTCGAAAAACCGAAAATTGAACCGAGTTTCGACGCCCTAGTGTAGAGGCAACTACCTTGCTTAAATGCTCTTTTTTCATTCGGACAGTATTCATGTATTACTTATTAGTAGTAGTCTTACAAATAAAAATTGGCAAATGCCAACCGGAGCAGGCACCTGCAAAAAAACCCCTCTTCCTAGATTCGGCGTTTTCCTGAGAAGAGGTCTTAGTCCAATATTAGGACGTCTACAGGCGGGATATGAAACGATAAAGGCCACCATATACCGCAGGAGCGTGCCCAGCATGTTCTATAACGCTGAATCATATTATTATATGCGGCGACACACCGGCAGAGCGGCACAGCGTATATGATTCAGTGTTATGCAACGCGCTCCGTCGCCGTGGCGCACACGCCCCGCGCTGCGATCTGTGAAGGGCTTAACTGTAAATGTACTCACCTATTTTTGTTTTTATATCTAAGCATTGTGATATGTGCGGGAACTGGAGGATCTTTCGCCACTTTTTGCTCTTCCCCTTGTTGCTATCGGAGCCTCCTGGGGACAATAAAACACACGATTAGTATTTCTCAAATCCAACTAACACGAATGCGAAATCTCTCTGGCTACATTATAAACACTCAACAAAATAAAACATTTTTTTCAATTTATTCCGAGACAAATAACTTTAATTTCAATGCTATAGAAAAAAAAACCTCCTTTGTAATTCCCTATCCCATGGGAATTCCAGGAAAATATATACCCTATGTCACTCGCGGAACTAAGACGAATCTAATGACACCTCACACTTCAAAATCCATTGAGCCGTTCAGGCTACAGGGTATGCCAAAGAATGATACACACATACATACATAAATACATACGCTCGAAAAACATAACCCTCCTTCGACAGTCGGGTGATAAAAGTAGAAAAAAACCGGCCAAGGGCGTGTCGGACTTGTTAATTTATTTATTTTGTTACGTAAGTCAAACCCTACGGTATTAGCTGTTGTCCGCGGCTCTTAACTATGCAATTTTCTGGGATATAATCTATCCTACGTCCTATTCGCAGGGTCTCAAAAAATGTTTTTTGCCATATTATATACCAAGGATCTTAGATTATTTGTACACTAGATAGAGTGTCAGTAGCAAACATTGCGATACAAAACGTCCAAAAATCCATTTGACAGCTTCATAATACGATCGCGTTACGTCATTCAAACTGAAGGTAGGCAAATGAAATTTAAGCCAACCGTTGGCTTATATTTTTCGGGACGTTTTCATGCCGCCTAAGCTCTATCTAGTGTATTAAATAATCTAAGCCAAGGATAAACTGTCTTAAGTGTTTAAGTAAAATGTACGCAGTGTGGAATCGTTTTATACTGGTTAGTTGGGACCTCCTTAATTTTTTGTGTTCCGTACCCAAAGGGTAAAACGGGACCCTATTACTAAGACTCCGCTGTCCGTCCGTCCGTCTTTCTGTCTGTCTGTCTGTCCGTCTGTCACCAGGCTGTATCTCATGAACCGTGACAGTTAGACAGTTTAAATTTTCACCGATGATGTATTTCTGTTGCCGCTATAAGTGCGCGAGTCTGACTCGCACTTGGCCGGTTTTTTCTTATTTGTTGTTTTAGCGGCAAAAGAAATGCACAATATGTACGAACTTCTGAAATCTATTACGGTTCTTGATATTTAGCCCTGTCATAACAGATGGACAGAGTAGCGATTTTAATAGGGTTCCGTTTGTCACCCCTTTGCGTACGGAACCATAAAAAAAAAACAAAAGCTTAGTTAAGGGATCAAAATTAGTTCCTCGTTGATACATACCAATACGCTATCCTGAGCAACTACACCAAGGTAACCAGTGGTATCGACGTTGTCAAATAGGTTATCTCGTTGAAATAGCAATGGGCAGGCCATATAGCACACAGAACAGATGGCCAAAACTTCTCAAACGGAGACCACGAAATGGCAATCGCAGCTAGGGACATCCACCAACGAGACGGACGGATGGTTTGGTAAAAGCCGCAGGTTCAAGGTTGATGCAAGCCGCTTCCAACCGTAATAATTGGGTATTAATATCAATGAGGCAGGTATGTTCAGCAGTAAATGAACCAGGGGTATACGGGAAAATCGTGAAACACGAAAAACTTGTGCCCATTTTCACGGTCCATTAAACATTACCTACCTCAGCTGGCCCGTAAGCAATCGAGTTACGCTGTTACATCGAACATGCGAAATCCGATACCACTTAGGGCCTCCCTAAGGGTACTCATATAGGCAGTAAAATGTTAGTCAGTGCCCCTCAAGTTTTAGGTTTCGGGTACCCTGGGTAGTAAATTAAATTTACTATGCCAAATATAATCTTAAAGGTTACAATTGTGAAGTTAATGATCCCAAAAATATTCTATTACTTTACTCTTTATTTGAAATTCAGCACAGCTTTTCACAAATTTCGAATTGTATTTTCGAGTATCAGCGCCCGACTTTGAATTGAAAGTAAAATATTCTGAAGTAGGTATAGATATGGGAGCGCTTCCATAAAAGCGCAGCGAAGACTCACATTCCACATCCCCATCACAGGGGGAGCTGGGCGATGGACCTAAAAAACGAGCCTATACGCGCGTATAAAACGCTCGTGCCTAAAATACCACGTTCTTCTTAATACCAGATTTTTGAAAATACTACATTCATTACCTATTTACCACATTTCTTAGCTTACCAGAATCTCGTTGCATTATCAAAGATTATTGAAGTGTTTTTTTTTTTGTAAAAAGTCTTATTTCGGGAATGTACGTGTGTGTAGGTAAGGTACGTGGTATTTTAGCCACGCGCGCGGTATAAAACGCTAGTCAGAAACCGCTCTAAATCAGAGGTTTTGACGTTCTACCAGTATAAGACACCTTAGTCATTGTCAGTATAATGCCACAACGAGCTATGATTAGAGAATAACATAGAAGGATTTTGAATCAGTCGAAAAAACGCATTGAGTCGGAACAAAGCACAAATAATGAAATCATGGATAAGACTGATACTTAGCAATATCGTAAAATTGTTATTTGCTTAATTAGAAACAAAGAAAAATGGTTATTTGTTTAATTAGAAACAAAGAGAAACAAAGAAAGTTGTGTTACTTTGGGCATGTGATGAGAAACGCCAAGTACAGAGTTCTCCAGCTTATTATCCAGGGGAAGATTGCCGGAAAAAGAAGCGTGGGCAGAAGACATTCGTGGCTGAAGAATTTGCGTGACTGGTTCAACTGCAGTACCACTTCCTTGTTTAGAGCAGCGGCCTCCAAGATCAGAATCGCCATGATGTTGTCCAACCTCCGATAGGAGAGGAATGGGAAGAAGAAGAAGCTTAATTAGACAAGAAAACAAA
The DNA here is from genome assembly GCA_947859365.1 of Archips crataeganus. Classification (NCBI taxonomy): domain Eukaryota; kingdom Metazoa; phylum Arthropoda; class Insecta; order Lepidoptera; family Tortricidae; genus Archips; species Archips crataeganus. The sequence continues at coordinate 12,241,778 of OX402069.1, read as the reverse complement.
AAAAATCTATGAAATCATATCATCCAAATAAAGAGGCTCCTCCAAAGTGATACATTGAAACACAGGATTTTATTTTATCGTAATTCAGGCTGTGTATTATTTTCATTTTTACTGTGTTTGTTTATCCTTTTAGTTATTTTTGTCAAATACGATGTAAAAGTTAATAAAGATTTATTATTATTTATGATTATTGAAAACCGTTAGTTTTTCGGTAAATATTGGACTGATTATTATGATACTTTGCAGTTTGGTTTTAAATATCTTGCTAAACCAGTAGTATTAGTATTTGTCCAGAGGCTAGGTCACCCAGTATAACCACCATGGGCGCGTCTTCTTCCACTTAAAACAGTTTTAAAACAACTCTTGCGCCTTGGTAATTAAAATTAAACTTGCTTAATCATAACCAGAACAGTAATTACGAATGTAATTCCATTTTAATGGTCTCGCTAACGCGCCAGCAGTAGTTAACTCTATCTCAATTGTTCAGCAAATATGTGAAGCGGGTCTAAGCGCTTAGAAGGGTGCTAAAAGGTCGCCTACGCATAGTGGATTTAGTAAGCACAGAAGGTCAGTTTTAAACCATATTTAAAGGGAGCGTAAAACACTAGGAGAGTTGCGGTATATTGCTACAGTAGCATCAGCCATACTTGACCTTTTTAATTTGTAATATAATTAGTAAATGTGGCTGTAATTGTAGTTATCGTACAGGGGGCCGCAGCATTAATTGTCAACAACATTAAAAAGTCATGGTAGCCCCGTGGTTTGACCTACGGTCTCTCAAGCAGTCGTGGGTTCGAACCCGGGCTCACATCGCACCTATGACTTTTTCGGAATTTATTTGCGAAACTACATTTGTTTAACACGAGCTTTACGGTTAAAGTAAAACATCGCGAGGAAACCTGGATACACCTGAGAAGAAATTCAATTGTGTGTATGTAATTTCCAAACCGCACTACTGGGAACTAAGGTCCAAGCCCTTTTATTCTGAGACGAGGCTTGTGCTCTGTAGTGAGACGAATATAGGTTGGGATGATGATGACAGCTTAATAATTGCCATGTCGATTCAAACACTAGCGCCCCAAACATTACCGTTGTAGATAAAATCCCCCTCCCTCCACCCTCTATCCAGTTGTTTCGCATCATCCCAAAGATAACTTCGATACAAAATTTCAATTTTCTAGGTTTTTTTCTTGGATTGGGCCGGGCGGTTTATCAGGACTTATCTTTATGTTCCATTTTATACCATGCACATTTATCTTCACGAAAATCATTATTACGAGCGGACCTTCTGTCATTTCTCCACTACGCCGCCATCCGCCGACTATCTCTGGATCGTTGTGTATTCAGTGAAAGGGCCTTACGCCTACGTCGGCGTCGCTCAATTTGGTAGGTATTTTGCAATTGAAGGCTTAGGGCCAGGACGATTGTCCGCTTTTTCTAGGCTGGAGAAGTACGCTTTTATGAACTGTATTGTTATGGAGATAGGAGGGGAGCTTTTGCGTTGGAGATTTGAGGCAAACGATGGATAAATTACAACGGTCATTGCTCACGCTCAGAGCCTTGTGATTCTCTGAATATTGGATTTAAATAAAATGAAAATGTATTTATTCCAATAGCCAGAGCGACATGCAAGAAGGTTAGAGACCTCCTAGTAGGTATGTGAAAATACCTGTGACAGGAGATCCCGCTCTTCTAGAATAAATTATTGGATTAGCGAAAAACAAACTCATATTATTATTCGTTTCTATCAGCAGTAGGTTTAAGATTTAAAAGCGAAAAAGTTTCCGGGTGCGCCGGTGGGACTTGAACCCACGTCTCTCGGGTATGCGCCCCAACAGGTGTTCTACCAACTGAACCACGTCGCATCCAACCGACCTCCCCGAAATTCTTAATCGCTTACATACGCCAACACTGGCGTGTGTCCCACCGGCGCACCTGGAAACTTTTTCGCTTTTAAATCTTAGGTTCGGTGAGCAGACGTAACTGCTAATAAAATAAATAATATAGCAGTAGGTTTGGTTAAAAAAAAACAGTTTATTTTTAATCGAACTACATGGACACCATTATCGGCGTATGCAAGCGATAAAGTTTCGGGTGGGTTGGTCGAAAGCCTCGTGGAGCAGTTGGTACCACACTTTGTGCGTATAGATTACGGGTTCGAATCGAGTCTGGTACAGACGAAAAACTTAAAAAAAAGTGTTAAACAAAATCATATTTATAAAGACTCCTGTACGCTTATTTTATAGCGCGCTGACACTTGCTATCGCATGCACTATTTCTTTCTGTCAAACGGTAACGATGACAGAGAGAGATGGTGAAAGCGATGGCAAGCGTCCGCGCGTTAGACAAAACGGCCTGCTCTTAGGCCGGGGTCGCACTGGTAAGGCGACGGCGACGCGACAGCTGCTGCAGCTATGCGACTAAATCAAACATAGTTCGAGTTATGTGAGCGGCCGCATTGATCATTTCGGCCGCTCACATAACTCGAACTATGTTTGATTTAGTCACATCGCTGTCGCCTTACCAGTGCGGCCCCGGCCTAAAAACCAGTCAAAACATGATCTGGAATCTACACAATTTTTATTTCATTGCCTACATACAGCAGCGTCCCGTTTGTAGAGAAATGTAAAAAAAAAAACTGAAAAGGAAAAAAAACTAATAGGATACTGTGCTGTATCCACTGGACAGACGTCAAGAACACGAGGAGATAGAGTTACCAAAGGCCTTATTGTCTAAAGTAAAGTTTAGACCAGCAAGAAAAACCGTGCAAGTTGCATTACAGCGTGGCGCTTCGTTGATCACTTCAATCTCGTTCGCCTTACCACCTCGCATTGTAATGCAACTAGGACGATTTTTCTTGCAGGTCTAAACTCAGCTTAACGCCCTTGGAACCATAATTGCTTTCACTACTTCTCTGTGTCACACAGGGTAAAGACAGAAAGAGATCGAGCACGGGACTTCAAGCTTAATAATTAGGCTCTCTATCCACCGGTCGTCAAATCGGCCGTCGAGTCGACAGAGACCATTCATTTGACTTACAATGTCTACAGTCTTCCATAGACCAAGCTGGAGTAACAGTCTAGCGGTCAAAACGCCCGAGAATACCCGCGGTCCCAGATCCCAGCGATACCAAAGCCACAAATAAACAAAACGAAATGACCCTAAAACCCCTTAAACGAATCGTAAGCGACGAAGGCAGTCGAACAGAGCCGAGATCGGATTACGGCTTCCACATCGAACCGCATTATAGGGGCCCTTATTTGATTAGGATCAAGTGAGAGGTTTGTAATCGTTGGGACTTATTGACTGTAGGGGTAGAAAGATAGGCTAGATTCAATTTAGATTAGGTGTTACTTTTTTAAAAGACAATCACGCTAATGCATTTGTTCCAGCGCCGTCGAGGAAGCGAACAGCTATCCATTTTCTCCCTCCGCTTCGGAGCAAAATGCACAATACGCAAAATATGATGTATACACAAACAAAACACGTGAAACACGCAGAACTTATAAATAGCAACATTCGAAACTGTACAAATCGGAAAAAATATTTCGACAGTGGAAGTTATTAATGTGTCGATTTATTTAGTCATTCATTTTACGATTTTTACATTTTGCGAATATACTTTTCGCTTTTTGTATGATCCACGTGTATCACAATACGCATTTTGTACATTTTGCCATTGGTTACATTTTGCGTATAGTGTAGGTACTGTACATTTTGCGTTTTGTGCATTTTGCTCCGAATCGTCTCCCTCAAGATATAAATCCCGTATCAGCAAAAGAGATACTCATATACCTACATGGTGCCTAGTTGATATTGAACAAGCTTCTATCCACCGACACACCTTAGGCTGGTCTCTAAAATTGACTTATAGGTTTAGTAAAAGTTCCGTGGTTTTCGAGATAATCGAACTGTTCTTTATTATTTCACTAGCTGTTGCCCGCGACTCCGTCTGCAAAGAGTTTGTCGCTGTCCCGCGGGAACCTTGCAATTTTACGGGATAAAACTATCATCTAATTCAGACAGAGTTATTTTCGCATTTATGATATTAGTATGGATATGGGACGTTTTTTTTCTTTCGCCGAAAAATTCTGTTATATTCGTTTGGATTTTGTTACAGTTACTCATTAGTTTAAATTCAAATAAAACATAAAGTTGTTTGAATTAGTCAGATAAAGAGATAAATCCGTTAGGTAGTTAAGTGTTAACGGAAGTCGACAAATAATTAAAATTATCTAAAGCCCGCCCACTATCTCAGCCGACGGAAGCTTCTCGTTCGCAGTTGAGTTGATTAGAGTTATCCGTTTGGATATATAATTTGGCAGTATTTTTTATTGACGACCGTTAATGTCCTAGTCCAGGTACTTGTTGTATTTTAAAAACTTACTACAAGTTTTAGTTTTTAGCTATTTCTGATGTAAAGTGTGTTTTTGAATAAATTTATTATTATAATTATTATTATGTCAAAAAAAATTAAGGCCATCTCACTAGTCTGTAGTTAGAAATTATTAGCTTATGCTCGAGGCTTTGCCTTACAGGAAAACTAAAAAACCGGACAATTGCGAGTCGGACTCGTACATAAAGGATTCCGTACCTCCGTACAATGTTTTAAAAATAGTTCAGTAAAAAACAAGATAGATATTTGGTTAATGCCATTATAAAGATCGAGTTAAAAACGCTGAAAAAGACACGTTTCATGTACGTGACCCCCTTTTAAAATTAGTTTATTTTTTTAATAGGGTCCCATTGGCATCAAAGTCAAGTCAAAGACTGGTTCTTTTCCAGCGGTAATTAAAAAAAATCCCTTCTCAAAACCGCTATGATCCTCAATGCCAAATTTCCAGCCTCTAGCTACAACGGATTAAATAATTTATTGAATCAGGCGTTACTTTGCGGAGGTCCATATTAATGAACTAAAACAATTACTTTGCTCACCCGCGACCTTACAATAGTTACGTTTATGCAAGAAATGTGCGTTCATGCAGTTCCTCCACCTCCACACTGTACGAACACACACAAATCACATAAACCCAACCATCACCACCACCAAGCTACACTGACGCGTTTCGAACTCAACCAGAGCTCATCTTCAGAGTTACCACAACCGTATGCTATGCTACCAAATGTTAAACTAACAAACCAAAACAAATGTTTTAACTTGTCACTGTAACTTCTCAAGTACCCACTTTATTTTTCTTATTCTCAAACTACCCCACAAAAATTAACTTTTATTGACATATTATAAAACTACCTTGAATTTTTTGTTTATTTATTTATAAGGCATATTTAATTAATACTAACTGTTCAAATTCGACCCAAGCCGCAGTAAAGGAGAAGATACTAAATTTACCTGTTCATTAATAATAGACCCCATAGTGTTGTACCTAATTATTTCCATACATTCCAGAGCATCCAGACGCAACCCCTTGCCGCAATAATGTAACACTTCATAAGAATCTGAATCTAACAATGAATGATTTGATTCCAACAAATGTTTTGCAAAATTCGATCTATCTGGATGCTCATTCCTATATGCCGAAACATGCTCTTTAAATCTAGTATTAAAACTTCGGCCTGTCTGTCCTACGTATATCCCATTGCAGTCATTACAAGTAAGCTTGTATACCCCCGATCTAGTTCCCTTATCTACCTGTTCTTAAGGTAGGGTTCCGTAGCCATTACGAAAAAATCAAGTAATATTTTTCTAAGGATTTCGTATGTGTACGGAAATCGTCCAAGTTTAGGTATGTTTTATACCTTAGGCTACTATTTACTCTTAAACTACAAATAATTTCCAAGCAATCTTAGCCGCTATAATTTTCCTAGTAAATTTGATATATTTACTACCATTCTGAATTTTTTCAAATTTTTCCACCCAACAGTTTAGATTTTAGAGGGGGGGGGACGGTCGATTTTAATGAAAATTTTCACTTTAAAGTTGAATATTTCGCAAACAGATCACTGAATAGAAAAATCATGTTAGCAACTCCGCAATGGTTTCAAAAGACCTATCCAACGATACCCCACACAATAGGGTTAGTCGAGAAAATAAAAATCACCCCCACTTTACGTCTATGGGAGGTACCCTAAAAAAAATATTTTTAGTTTTTTTTTATTTAACCACTGTCGGCGTGACTGATATACAGGGTTATTTGTAATTCACTAGCATCCTTTTAACCCTAAACTCCTACCACTTAAACAAATGTTTTTTGTTTTACGGCTTTTGTCATAACTTAATATTTATGGTGTAATAACGTTTTGAAAATTTGAGATTACCTCTTATTTTTACGATACTCTGTGTATTTGTATGGGAAAAAAGTGCTTCATTTTAAAAAGTCGTAGAACAAAAAACATTTGTTTGAGTGATAGGAATTCAGGGTTAAGAGGATGTCAGTGAATTATAAATAACCCTGTATATATTCATGTCAAATTACAGCCTTCTAGTACTAACAGTCTCTGAGCATAGCCGCGGACAGACAGACAGACGGACAGACATGGCGAAACTATAAGGGTTCCTAGTTGACTACGGAACCCTAAAAATGATATTTTTTGTTGCGGACTATCTGTCTGAAGTTTGAAGTCTTTCTCGCTTGTTAGCTCGCTCGTTACTTCGCCCGGCCGTTTTCGAATTGACGTCAACGAAGATAATGCGGGGGGTAAATTTTTATTGAATTACGTACTCTGTAGTACAAGTTGCTGTGTTCTCGCGGTCCGCCATTTGGCAAGCCCTGGTTTAGTCTTTGGATTGTCTGTGCCAGTCAGTCACGATACTTTTCTTTTATACGTACCTACAGAAAGAAGACAGTAGACGAGGGTACGCGTGTATTAAAGAAATCTACGTCTCGTCCCCTGGGGGGTTACTACGAAATTCGAAGTTCGAAGTTCGGATCGTGCGGTACCTCTCACTCTCGTAATAAATACCATTAGCGTGAGCGGAACGGCATGAAACGAAGTTCGAATTTCGCGCTTCGTAGTATAGGGCCTGGTCGGTAAGGGACACTCGATGTCCTTCTTTAGTTGTTATTCAGACTTGGGCCTTGAATAGACAATGTAGACCATAATGGAGATCACACAATGTCAGCACACTTTGATATTTTGCACATAATATAGTTTGCACGTAAGGACGTGTGACGTTTCGCATAGTGACGCATTTACTCAACGCCACTCAGGGCTACCATTTAAAAAATAAAAGTGTTTCAGAATATTTTAAACTTCGTTTAATTGTGTAAAACTCTAAGGAATCCTTGGATCGCTTACTTTCTTATGATCTTTATAATTATAACATTTATAACCTACCTGTGTCCAACAAATAAATCATTCATTCATCCATTCATTCATTCATTGGGATAAGGAACGGTCGTGCTCGGTGTGGCTTTGAGAATGAACTCTTATCTATACTAATATTATAAAGCTGAAGAGTTTGTTTGTTTGTTTGAACGCGCTAATCTCAGGAACTACTGCTCCGATTTGAAAAATTCTTTCAGTGTTAGATAGCCCATTTATCGAGGAAGGCTATAGGCTATATATCATCACGCTAACACCAATAGGAGCGGAGCGGAGCGGAAGAATGTTTCCAAATGTTTTTGAAGTAAGACTTCTATATCTCGGGATCTACTGCTCCGATTTGAAAAATTCTTTCAGTGTTAGAAAGCCCAGTTAGATAGGGCGGGTTGGGAGCGGGTGGGGGGTTGAGTTGAGAGAGGGTTGGGGGCGGGTTGAGACCGGGTTGGGGGCGGTTTGAGAGCGGGTTGGGAGCGGGTGGAGGGGCGAGTTGTGAGCGGGTTGGGGGCGGGTTGAGAGCGAGTTGGGGGCGGGTTGGGAGCGGGTTGGGGGCGGGTTAGGAGCGGGTTGGGGGCGGGTTAGGAGCGAGTTGGGGGCGGGTTGAGAGCGAGTTGGGGGCGGGTTGAGGGCGGGTTGGGGGTGGGTTAGGAGCGGGTTGGGGGCGGGGTGAGAGCGAGTTGGGAGCGGGTTGGGGCGGGTTGGGGGCGGTTTGGGGGCGGTTTAGGAGCGGGTTGGGGGCGGATTGGGAGCTGGTTTGTTTGTTATGAAGTTTCACTTCTTCCGGAAGGATCTAAGGAAAGCCATAATTGATGAAAAAGCAAATTGGATAAAAAAATAAGCTGGCCAAATTACTAATTCCACGCGGACGGAGTCGTGGGCAAAAGCTAGTACTTATACATATACAGAGCTCGGACAAATTAACGCAAAACAAATATGGAAATAGAACAAGATGAATAAAGTCTAAAGAAATCATATATTTCGTACTAAATACAAACTGAAATATAGATGCACAGAAAAAACCCCAGAAAAAAGACCAATGCTGGGAATCGAACCCAGGTCCTCAGCATTCCGTGCCGCGTGCCATACCCCTACACCACCACTGGTCTAGAGATTAGACACGAATCTTTCCTATACATCATACATTTCAATCTGCTAAATCATCACCTTATGCAGTGACAAGCGCACATCTATGTTACACCCTCCCTCATCGAGAGATTTTATATTTCGATGAGGGTGTAACATAGATGTGCGCTTGTCACTGCATAAGGTGATGATTTAGCAGATTGAAATGTATGATGTATAGGAAAGATTCGTGTCTAATCTCTAGACCAGTGGTGGTGTAGGGGTATGGCACGCGGCACGGAATGCTGAGGACCTGGGTTCGATTCCCAGCATTGGTCTTTTTTCTGGGGTTTTTTCTGTGCATCTATATTTCAGTTTGTATTTAGTACGAAATATATGATTTCACGGGATGACCGTAAAAGTAATAAAAAAATGAAGTTGAAAAAATAAGTACAAAAAAAAAAAAAAAAAGATACTTCATAGCTAACTTGTTTAAAGTTGCACAGTAGCGCCATCTCTTGTCCAGGTGAGCGGTTAGTTCCGAAGGAGTGTTAAAATCTCTCGATGAGGGTGTAACATAGATGTGCGCTTGTCACTGCATAAGGTGATGATTTAGCAGATTGAAATGTATGATGTATAGGAAAGATTCGTGTCTAATCTCTAGACCAGTGGTGGTGTAGGGGTATGGCACGCGGCACGGAATGCTGAGGACCTGGGTTCGATTCCCAGCATTGGTCTTTTTTCTGGGGTTTTTTCTGTGCATCTATATTTCAGTTTGTATTTAGTACGAAATATATGATTTCACGGGATGACCGTAAAAGTAATAAAAAAATGAAGTTGAAAAAATAAGTACAAAAAAAAAAAAGATACTTCATAGCTAACTTGTTTAAAGTCTAAAGAGTATTATTTTTTTTTATCTAAAGAGGATATTTCCGCATTTAGCATAAGCCTTTTTTTTAATTGCATTTCTCACAGTGACGTTCCTGTGATATTTTAAGACAGCTAAAATTAATAAAACTGTTTGTCGTAATTTCTAAATATTTGAAGTACGGTCGACCAAGAAAGTGGTCTACCAGTTTTGACAAAAGTTTCTGTGACATCTAAATATCCCTAAGTCACTGTCATCATGTTATTGCAAGGGAAAATCGACTTCGTTGTATCATGACGTGGAAATGAACTTCGACCGTAGGGGGGTAGACCATATTTTTGGCCGACTGTACCTATGATCAAATTAAAAACGGTTATGAAGTAGATTAAGAAGTATTCTCAGCTGTCTGACGATAAATTACGGTTATAATTAAGAATATTGTACATAATACGGCTCTATTTATATGTATACCTACGCTTCGGAGCAAAATATATAAAATACAGTACACTAAACGCAAACTGTAACCAATGGCAACGCATATATTGTGAAACACGTAGAACGTATAAAAAGCAAAAAAGTACAAATCGGAAAATGAATAAATAAATACATTTTCCCATATAATTGTATACAGGGTTATTTGTAATTCACTGACATCCTCTTAACCCTGAATTCCTATCACCCAAACAAATGTTTTTAGTTTTACGACTTTTTAAAATGAAGCTTTTTTTTCCATACAAATACACAGAGTATCGTAGAAATAAGGGGTAGTCTCCAATTTTCAAAACGTTATTACACCAAAAATATTAAGTTATGACAAAAGCCGTACAAAAAAAACCGGCCAAGAGCGTATCGGACACGCCCAAGGTAGGGTTCCGTACCTAGCCATTACGAAAAAATCAAGTAATATTTTTCTAAGGATTTCGTATGTGTACGCAATCATCCAAGTTTAGGTATGTTTTATACCTTAGGCTACTTTTACTCTTAAACTACAAATAATTTCCAAGCAATCTTAGCCGCTATAATTTTCCTAGTAAATTTGATATATTTACTACCCTTCTGAATTTTTTCAAATTTTTCCACCCAACAGTTTAGATTTTAGAGGGGGGGGGGACGGCCGATTTTAATGAAAATTTTCACTTTAAAGTTGAATATTTCGCAAACAGATCACTGAATAGAAAAATCATGTTAGCAACCCCGCAATGATTTTAAAATACCTATCCAACGATACCCCACACTATAGGGTTAGCCGAGAAAAAAAAATCACCCCCACTTTACGTCTATGGGAGGTACCCTAAAAAAATTTTATTTTACTTTTTTTTATTCAATCACTTTGTCGGCGTGATATATTGATGCCAAATTACAGCTTTCTAGTACTAACAGTCTCTAAGCTTAGCCGCGGACAGACAGACAGATAGACAGACAGACGGACAGACATGGCGAAACTATAAGGGTTCCTAGTTGACTACGGAACCCTAACAAAAAACATTTGTTTAAGTGGTAGGAGTTTAGGGTTAAAAGGATATGCTAGTGAATTACAAATAACCCTGTATTTTGCGTATTGTAGATTTTGCCACTGGCTACATTTTGCGTGTAGTGTATGTACTTTTTGCGTTTTGTACAGTTTAGTCAGAAGCGAGGTTTAGTTCGAGCTCTGCTTAGCTCTGCTTAGTTAGACAAGCGTTTAGCGTCTCGTGTGTTGATGATAGTTGGGCCTGTGTGCATTGACGTACAATAAAACAACTAGACTCCCAATGGCTTAACAAAAGTTCCTCAAAAAACGTCCGAGCGGCGTTGTGTGTACGTATACATCAATTTATACAGATAACATTAACAGCATTTATTCAAATTAACACCTTATTTCGTAGCAGTAATGTTTAATGTCAATTGAATACGATCGTTAGAAGTAGTGACACGACGTCACGCGCTGGAAACCGCCTAAAGAGTAAAGAATGCAGTGGAGTGGTCATGCGAAGCGGAAGCTAGACTGTCTGTCTCTTTTTTCTAGTGAGTTTGATTACGGTGCGAAAGAGACATATACGAATACGGGGCGAGAAGTGACGTTGTAATCAACGCGCGGTCGAAACACAACTGAACCAAAACTCTGCACAATAGACGCGTGTGCAGACTTTTGCTTCGGACAATTTTTGAGCGTGATTGGGAGTCTAGTTGTTTTATTGTACGTCAATGCCTGTGTGACATAGTGTTAATTTATGTGTAAACAGTTAGAAGGTGGATCTTCGCACGCAAACATACGAGTATATGTGTCGCACAAGCTAGATATGGCTGTCTTGACGTGGTTGCGATGTGGCCAGGTATCGCTATATTTGTATTTGTGTCGTCACAATGTGCATGTATGTATCTGTGTTTAGTTTCTCCCCATGTCTCTCTCTCTCTCTTCAGACATTCATTTCAAAAATAGAAGTGAAATTTCGAGTCTTCGGCACATAGAAAAATTAGTCTGAAAATGTAAATTAAGCTTACCTTTTGCACAATATACCTAAGTTTCAATCCTGCCATTAAATCATGACCGAGTTTAAACTACAATTAAAATTAATGGAGTGTCCCTCACGACAGGCGATACATCGTCGCGATGCAGATCTTTCAGTTTACGAAATGACTGATTAACGACTTTGTCACGTTTTTAGACCGTTGGCTGAAGTACATTTTAGTGCTCGTTTTCGCGGTACAAGCACGAACAATTAACCCGTAAAAAGGTAGAGCGATTTACCGACCACATGCATTGCTTTGGAAATTCAACCTTAGCTTCCCTGTTTGTAGTAGCCCTTGGCTTATCGTCGCAAGTTTTTTTTTTCTTATACTGGGTGACCATAGCCTCTAGACAAATACTAATTTAATACTACTGGTTTAGCAAGATATTTAAAACCAAACTGCAAAGTAGGTATCATAACAATCAGTCCAATATTTACCGAAAAACTAACGGTTTTCAATGTATCACTTTGGAGGAGCCTCTTTATGTGGATATAATGATTTCATAGATTTTTTTTTGTTTTCTTGTCTAATTAAGCAAATAACTATTTTACGATATTGCTAAGTATCAGTCTTATCCATGGTTTCATTATTTGTCCAGAGGCTAAGGTCACCTTGTATATGTACATAATTATTTTCAATATATAAAACATTTTGTTCCTGAAATTTTGTACATGGTATGAATAGTGGGACGTATACGTGAAACGAAATGAAAATGAAATGAAATATATTTATTGATGCAGAAACAGTAACATAAATACATTGTCAGCGGGCCCCAAACTAGGCAGTGCCTGTATCTTGGGCACCCTGAAGAGTTGGTATTCCAAACAGAAACGAATTACAGTGCATAGTGCTTTAAAAGGTATATTAACAGTTTATATAGAGAAGACGTGGGCATTTCTATTTTTCCTTGTGACCAATAATTATGAAATTGTAAATAGGGAGTTAAAATTAATCCGTATCGTTACGCACTTTTTCAAGCGTTTCAATAAAAAAAAACGTAGACAAGTTTAACAATGTTTAACAAGAAGTGAAGAATTGTCCGGTTTGTTAAGTTTTTTTCAAGGCTTGAAAAAGTGCGTAACTAAACGGAATATTTTAACTCCCTAATAACAATTTCTTAATTGGTTAAAAGGGAAAATAGAAATGCCCACGTACGTTTCTTGCCGGATTCTTCTCAACAGGGTTTTCCTGAACCGGTGGTAGATTCTTCGACTTTTATAAGTGCTTTTTATACCCTAAATTGAATAAAGAAATATCTTAACTTTGACTAAGATAGGCAGAGATGATGATAGCAGTTTCTATGCCCTTAATTGCATAGTTTACATATGGCTTCTTAGTTTTAATGGCTTATTAAGCCCCATCGATTCGGCTGCGTTAAACGGATTAGAGCTCAGCAAGCTTAGAAGCTCCGCTTTGATATAATAGTTAATTAAACTATGGCTCTGAGTGGCTTCTTGATTAATGTATTAAACCATATTAATTAATTAGATTTGAAATATTAGCTTTGTTTGCGGGTGATGGTTGTCGCGGAACTATTCCATTGTTAAAAATAATACGAGGTTCCGTATACGTTTGTAGGTATGCCAAAGTATACGATTTAAACGGGGCGAGCGCGGCCATATCTATAAAAACCCAGTGTTAGCTGGATCCAGAGGCCGTATAGACATTACGCTTGACTTCGCTTTCACCGTCTCTTTCTGTCACAATCTTGTACCGTTAGACTGAAAAAAATAGTGAATGCGAAAGCAAGCGTCAGCGCGTTAGACAATAAGCGTACTGCTTTAACCTTTTCAAAGCCAAGGGGGGTTTCACTCCGCATTTTAGGTATGTTCGGCCGGCGCGCCTCCCGGGCAGGCGTATGGCAGTAGGTTAGGTTGTCGCTCGGCATTCGGTTCGCATGCTAGCCCCGTCGCAAGTAATTATTTTTCTGTGATTTTTGCAGCAAACAATGTCTTCTAAACGATCTTAAATATAATTCGTATAAAAATAAAAGATACTGTTGCGTTTAAAGGTAGTTTAATGAATTGGCTCTTGGTTTTGGTTCAGCGCTGCGGTGCCCATCGGAATATGAACGCTCGTATCACACGACAAGTTTCAATTTCGCGTGCAAGCAGTTAACGGTCGTAAGAGCAGGCAATTTTTTATACCTAAAGTTGACTTTTGTTCGAGAGTGATCCTTCTGTACGTTAGTACTATTATTTATTCTGTGGCGTCGCGGCGCCCCTTGAATCAGTTTTCATACTAAATGTATAGAAGCGTCGCGATCCAAAGCAGACAGAAAAGACGGGGCGGAGACGCGGCCTGCGAACAAACGCGGACTGCGACGCGCCCCCATCCCACGTCTCTTCTCTCTTCTGTGTGGCTTGCGCCTAACAAACGCTAGCAGTGGAAATTAGCATTAAGCTCACACAGCGCACAGACAACGGAGACGTGGCGGTGACGGTTGTAATATTCTAACTTGTATGAACGGTTGTGCGGTATATATTACAACCGTCACCGCCACCGCACCGCCACGCCTCCGCTGTCTGTGCGTTTGGAGCTTTACGAAAATAATACAGAATCACAGGCGCGCTTCAATAAGCATTTCGCTATAACGAGTTTACGTTATAAATCCAATAAACTCGACTTTATTATACCGACTATATTCTAATTAATGGACTGGCTTATCTCGTTTGTTTATATCTCATTTGTTTATATTAATTGAAGCGAGGTCGTTGAACCCGCGACGCACAACGGTTTACGAAACGTGCGCGGGTATAAAACATTTTTATTACTCTATCTGATATCATAAAGATGAGATTCGCGAAAAGATCTTTTTAGGTTTGCTAATATTTTGAGTGCAGAAGTAACTATGTCTTTGCCATTTAGGGTTCATAGGCAAGAGACGGAACGAAAACGCACCAATGATTCTTAGGTCACTAGGAATAGAATTGAAATCTGAAATAATGGCTACAAGGGGGAAACCTAGGATAGTCATATATCGGGCTACAAATGAAGCCATTAAATCAATAAAGCCAAAAGGCTTTGTAGCAGTTATTTCCGATTTAATTTTTTTTTTTTTGTATATCCCTACTGACCTATCACACGATATGGGCTATTTGTACTCCCATGCTTGGTTAGAAGTTTAACCGTGGTAGCCTATCTATAGTGGACCTATGGCCTATATAGGGTCGTGAGTTCAAACCGTGGGTTAGTTTTTTGGAATTCATATGTGAAATGAATTCATGTCTTCATGCCGCGGATATCATTTTCGCAAAATTGATGTAGAGTCAGCAGCAGAAGTTGATGAGCGGTTGTGGTGCCCCAAATGATCTTCTTCTTCTTCTTCTTTTCTTTTACAGGCTTTTTCTATCCACTGCTGGATGTAACCCTCTCCTAATCTCCTCCAATTCGTCCTATTCTCCTCCTACTTATGATCTACACACCCTCTTATCTTATTTTTTTTGGAAAGAATAGGATATTCTAAATACCTTTCGTCGATTTTGAATTTGGATGAGAATTTAATTTTTTATAATTGTTTAAAGAAATACGCTGAATAACGTCACAGTGAGAAATTCCATTGCTTAGAAAAAGTTCAGGCCGTACATAACATAATCTGTGCCACTACTGATTTGTCACTGTTAAGTTAGTGACAAAACTGTTTAAAGCCCGGTGCGACATTTCAAACTGTCAATTTGACTTACGAGTGTAGGTAGACCTGCTTTATAACTACTGCTGGGTCGTCATAGTGCAGGGATCAAATGAAGACCATTACTTGAATTTTGTTTATTTAATTCACTTTATCATATTTTTGAAATCTGATTTCTGAAAATGCTTCACAAAGAAAGCTTATTTATCAAAACTTTTTTCGACTTATTATAACGTTGTCGAAAATCGGGACATCCCAATTCAGTTTCCGAAACTGTACGTACAACCTACTTACTATGCAATAAATAAAAGGCACAATCCTTATTTAAAACATAGTATGTGGCGAAATACGACACTGGATGCTGCCTGCGTCTAACCAGTAACCAAGGCCTTATAACTCATCAACTCCGTCCCACAATGCAATGCTATTACCACTTGCCGCGTGTAAACAGCGCTATAATTCGTTAATCTACTTCATATTAACTGTGCCAACCTCAATTTTACGGTTTACGCGGCCATTAAAATCCATACGGAACACTTCTAATTCTCACAGCGTGTCCCGATGGTTCTCCGTAAGGCAATGAAACGTTTTGTTTGTTTATTCGCTCCGAATAATGGCTCCGCTTCATCTCCTTTTTAATTACCACTTTCGTGCTACTATTCCTATATTTAGGTCTACTATAGTATTGTCTTATTTTAAACACGGTTATTGAGAGCAAAAGGCCATCATCTCAGCCTATACGTCCCACTCCACGGCACGGGCACGGGCCTCCTCTCACAATGAGTGTGCTTGCGCCGTAATTACCCCGCGGACTGAGTGCGGATTGAGAACTTCACACAAACCATAGAATTTATTTTGTGTGCAGATTCCCTCATGATATTTTCCTTCATCGTAAAGCTTATGTGGTCATGGTAAATGCTGTGCCAGGATAATCTAAGTGATTCTGCCCCCGAGTTTAGGGTCGAAATTTTTATGGACGGTGTGGCTCTACATTAGTAATTAGTAATTAATATGCAAAATTTCAGCCCTCTAAACTATTAAATTATTTTTTTTTAAACGAAATATGATTTTTCCTCAATTTTTTTTTTAGCCAACCAAGATGGAGCGATGATCTAGTTAAGGTTAACGCGTTGGATGCGGATTGTCCAGGACCGGTCTGTTTGGCGAACCTTGGAGGAGGCCTATGTTCAGCAGTGGACGTCTTTCGGCTGAAATGATGATGAAGCTTAGCCGTACAGAGAGACACACGGACGGACATGGCGAAACTGTAAGGCGCATGCCACACAGAAGAGACGTAGGACGGCGCCCCTTGAATCAGTTTTCATGCTAAATGTATAGAAGCGTCGCGATCCAAAGCAGACAGAAGAGACGGGGCGGAGACGCGGGCCTGCGAACAAACGCGGACTGCGACGCGCCCCCATCCCACGTCTCTTGTCTCTTCTGTGTGGCTTGCACCTAAGGGTTCCTTGTTCTTACCGAACCGTCAAAACGACTTTGGTCATTTGACCGCCTATTTTTAAGCTTAACAGATTAAGACACATCCTAAAACCAACATGGCGATCACGTGAGTAAACCTCGAAACATGTGACTCGGCGTTACCGCGTTATCTTAAGTGCTTTTACGTAACTTTTGGGTGATAATGGTGAAGAATGAAAGTGCTCTTTGAAAGGGAGTGGGGTTCCGTGGCAACTTCTTATCGGTTAGTCACGGGTCGGCAACCTAAAGGCAGGTATAGACAGGGTCAGTAACTGACTTCGAATTCGAGACAAGTCAGCGCTGACCCGAGAAATACCCAATGTAAATTGTTTTGAAGTCAGTACAGCGTTGGGAGGTCAGCGCTGACTTTCATTTTACATTGGGTATTTCTCGGGTCAGCTCTGACTTGTCTCAAATTCGAAGTCAGTTACTGACCCTGTCTAAACCGGCCTTAAGGGCGTAGCAAAATGAAGCGGAGGCAGTTATCCGTTATTTAGACAAAATAGGCATAGATCAAAAAAGTCGCAGGAAGGTGCTTCTAGAACTTTCGTAAATCGCCAGTGTAATATGGCTCTAAACCGCAGCATCAATATGCTACTGCAGAAAAATCAGTTCTTGCGGATCTCTAAATATTAGATAACCGTAAACATAGCTAAATGTTATACCGTTTAAGATAAGGAGTTGCTTGAACTTGTTCCGAGAAGGTCAATGTTTTTAAACATTAAAATAAATAATCTATACATATAAAATCCTTTGTCCTGACTGACGGATCAACGCACAGCCTAAACCGCTGATCGTAGAGACCTGAAACTTGGAGGGTGTGTTCTTTGTATGACGTAGGCATCCGATAAGAAAGGATTTTTCGTAGTTCTACTCCTAAGGGGGTAAAAAAGGGGGGCAAAGTTTGTATGGGACAACGTGATTCCTTGGTCCAATCTACTTCAAATTTTGCATAAACATTCTTTAACAGAATTGATGGAAGACGAGTTTCGTATTTTATTGAAATTCATCCCTTGACGGGGTTAAAAAGGAGTAGAAAGTTATTTTGGGGGTGATTTGCTTCGAAGATGATATCAATACTCCTTAGTGCTTTTGATTTATTTAAATAACATTTTATTTTGACACAATGCAAACGAAACGAAACTTCAAATTTGGCAAACCATTTGTCTACGTTTGTCAACTACTTCCTGATCTGATCTCTGATAATAACTAATTATATGTATAAGTATTTGCATTTCACCAAGCTTTTGCTTTTACAAGCGCAGCGTGGGACGTCCACCAACGAGATGGACGGACGTTTTGGTGAAGGCCGCAGGTTCAGGGTGGATGCAGGTCGCTTCCAACCGTAATGATTGGGCGTCAATGAGGGAGGCCTATGTCCAGCAGTGGACGTCCTACGGCTGAAATGATGATGATGATGATGAAGTTTTTATGTGAGTTCAACCTTTTTCGAATAAAATCGAATTGAGTATTCAAACATCATTGTTGAACTCGCATAAAAGCTTGGTGCAATGCAAATACATATAAAATGCTTTGTCCTGAAGTCCTAAATGACTGACTGGCGGATTAACGCACAGCCTAAACCGCTGTATGTAGAGACCTGAAACTTGGAGGATGTGTTCTTTGTATGACGTAGGCATCCGATAAGAAAGAATTTTCCGGAATTCCCACGGGATAAGGAATATACGGGATGTACATATTTCATCAATCTAGAGTGACCCTATAACGAAGATTACTAAACTGTTTAAATTGGGCATGCAAGTAGACTATTAGAACAGGTATAAAGCTAATTTCAATAATTATGAAAATTCCCACGGGATAAGGATAATCAGGATTTATATACTCAAATCAACTGAATCCTATCTCCGTAACTACAATTACTAAACTTTTCAAATTCAGATAAACGTAAACGGTCATACATTACATAACAGCAAAAAAACTTATTGCAGGATTTTTGGAAATTCCTGTGGGATAGATTATCTCTGAAACATCCGAGCCGATTAAAAAAAATCTTTGACCAGTAAAAAGTTACACTATCCTTTATTTACATAGGCTACTTTTTTCCGGGAAAATGCAAAATTCCCAAGGGATAGAAAAAATATTCATCTTCGAAGCTCATTTTAAAATGTCTTTCACCAATAGAAAAGATACACTGTCCTTGATTAACATAGGATGCTATTTTCCGGGTAAATGCAGAATTCCCGCGGTATAGAAAATAGTAAATTCTTAGATTATTTATACACTAGATAGAGCTTCGGCGGCATGAAAACGTCCCGAAAAATATAAGCCAACTTGGCTTATATGTCATTTGCCTCCCTTCAGTTTGAATGACGTAACGAGAACATAATATTAAGCTGTCAAAAGAAATTTGTGGACGTTTTGTATCGCAATGTTTGCTACTGACACTCTATCTAGTGCATAAATAATCTAAGAGTAAATTTAACTTCGGGGCTGAGTTTTAAAAAAATGACCAATAGAAAGCTACACTATCCTTTATTGGTATAGGCTAGGCTACCTACTATTTATTCGGTAAAATGCAAAATTTCCGTGAGATAGAAAGAAGTGAATATCACTTGAGGGCTAATTTGAAAATTTCTTTCACCAATAGGAAGTTACACCAACCATTATTTACATAGACTACTTTTCTCCGTGAAAAAGCAAAATTCCCACGGGAAAAAAATAAGTGAATTCAACTACGGGGCGGATTTTAAAACTTCTTTTACCTGTAGAAGGCTACACCTTTAAGGACATAGGCTACTTTTTCTCGGGGAAAATGCAAAATTCCCGCGGGATAAAAATAAGCGAAAATTTGCATAGAATTAGGACAAATTTGTTGAAATTCTCACGGGATAGAGAGTAAACGGGATGTATAATATTCACTAACTGATACTGATGATGATGAAATGATGAAATAATAATAATGATGGATGTTGCCGTTGCCGGATTTTTGTTATATACAATGAAAGAGATGAAGAAGCTTTACCACAAATTGGAATTCTACGCGGACGAAGTCGCGGGCAAAAGCTAGTTATTTACATAAAATTTTAAATACTGATTTGTTTGACTTCCGGGCTAAAGTGTATGTATAATCGTATGAGCAAGTACGAGCGATAGCGATGATTCGTATGAGCGAACATCGCAAAGTATCTAGCTTCTCCCTCTGGACCGCATACAACGGAGAGCGACTCGAATAGTCGGCTGCCAACGAATTTCTCATCGACTTGACTCCTTGGCGCTGCGTAGAGATGTAGCTTCACTGTGCATCTTCTATCGCATGTACAACGGATAGTGTTCCGAGGAGTTATTCGGGTTGATCCCTGCCGCATCCTTCCGCCACCGCCCTACGCGACAACACTTCCATCCTCACCATCTGGATGGTTGGCAGTCTTCTACGTGCGTTTTTCCAGTCCTGCCTCGCACAGCAAAGCTCTGGAATGAAGTATCTGCTGCGGTATTCCCGGACCGATATGACCTTCAAGCTTTCAAAAAAAGAGCGTACTCCTACCTAAAAGGCCGGCAACGCGCTTGTGACTCTTCTGGTGTCGCAGGTGTCCATGGGCGACGGTAATCGTTTACCATCATGCGATCCGTTTGCTCGTTTGCCCCCTATACCATAAAAAAAAAGTATTACGACTTGATGCACTTTAAAAACGCAGTGCCTCAAAACGAAAGTCTTTCACCAGTGTGTGTTGCCAGTGATGACATACGGAACTGAGACGTGGTTCTGAGACCGGTTACAGTGCCACTTATTTGTTGTAAGGATTGCACTGCTTGGGGAGTCGCGCAACACCGCGCTCAACTGCCTTCTTCCTGCTTATTCCCCTAAATTCAAGTCTAGGGTGAATGAGTATTTACTAGCCAAGCGTGCTCCATCGTAGGCCTCATCTTCGCTTTCCATCGGGCGTGATTGTGATCAAACGCAAGCCTATATTGTATAAAAAAACCGGCCAAGTTCGAGTCGGTCTCGCGCACGGAGGGTTCCGTACAAATTTTTAGGTAAACAGCTATAACTATAATAATCCAGTGTTAGCAGAGCCCTGCTTCCAAGTAAAATGTACGCAATGTGTGATCATTTTAGATTGGTTAGTCGGGATTATATGATGTAACTAAAAATTTATGCTTTGCGCAATTTTTCCTTTATCTGTGCTATAAGACCTTACTTCGTACCAAATTTCAAGATTCTGAGTTCACGGGAAGTACCCTGTAGGTTTTGATTCCCTTGCGAGTGTCGAAAACTTGCGGCATAAACGGCTGTATCTTTTGATTGCGTTGGCTTAGAAAATTGATTTTTTCACAGCTCCAATGCCAAGATCACACGTACCGAGTAAAATCGTGCGAGTAATGCAACATTGCGGCTCTCAATCGGTCACTTGTAACTCGTTAGCCCCGCGGCCCTGCAATGTAATGCTACTCGCACGATTTTACTCGGTACGTATGATCTTGACATAAGGGAGAGTAGACTTGAGTATTTGATATAAATTTCAGCTTGATACCTCCACGCGTTCCTGAGAAAAAGGGTCTTGACAGACGGACGGACAACAAAGTGATCCTATAAGGGTTCCATTTTTTCCTTTTGAGGTATGGAACGCTAAAAATGAATGAGGAGATCCGCAGGTAAACCAAAGTTGCTGACACAGCCTGCAGAGTCGTCAGACTTAAGTGGCAGTGGGGAGGGCATTGCTCGTAGAACTGACGGCTGATGGGGCAGGAAGGTTCTAGAGTGGCGACCGCGAACTGGTAGACGTGACGAAGGATGGCCCCCAACAAAATGGACCGACGATCTGGTAAGGTCCAGGAACCTCTTGAATCCGGGCATGGTAGACCGATCGCTACGCAACTCTATGGGACAGGCAGTCCAGCAGTAAGTAGACGTCTTTCAGCTGATATGATGACGATGCACTTTAAAAGTTAACAAACTTACGAGTCTACCGGCATACCTGTAGCTGATTGCTATCTTAATGGCTTATTCTCAGAATATTATTTCCAAAATCGATTTAGACGGAGATTATCGCCGCCGCCGGCGTGAATCGGAAGCATAGAGCTATATTCAAAGCCCTAGAGTAGATTTCTAAAATACCATTTGTAACTCAATGGGCGGTATGTATCATATACCGAAGTATGAAAGATCAAATGTATTAAAATAATAATACTTAAGATAGAGGCGATTTAGCGACCACTTGCATTGAGTTGGAAATTAATTGAACTTTGTTGATTTCAATTATGTACGTCCCAATTTCCATTGTAATTAAATTATTGAAAATTATATTATTGATCTCACTGTAATAAAGAATTTAAGCTAACTCCAAATTTACTTAGCATTATCCGGTGTCTTGTCAACTGTATTGTATTGTATCCGAATTTCCGATCCCTAAGCCATGTTACTACGTCGACATTGGGAAAATACGCATCGCCAATGCAGCAAGCACAAAACCCATAAAAGATGTGCTATTTTCAAAAAAGTCCGCTGTTTTGGGAACGATTGCACCCTAAGCGCGCTCGAAACGACCGTGACAACAATGCAAAATTTCATCCTAACCTTAATATAAATCTGCAAACTAAACAAAACAAGCTATTTTATGCATGCAATGTTATTCCACATGTCAGCCACTGCCTAAACAAATGCAAGTTCATTTGGCAACCTGCCATACTATGTTGTATTATGCACGCTGTAAGCAGTTTTACTATCCTGCTAACACAGCTTTCATGCACTTTTGATATGCAATTTGGTTTTACGATGTATCGATGTAAATTTTGATTTGAACACAATTTTATGTATGTAAATGTTGGGCTAGATTGGTTGGCGGTTGGTGCAAGATGTATCAAACATTATGTATTGTTGCAAGATTTTGTTGTAGAATTGTGTACTTAATAAAATTAAGTCAATGCATAAAAATATACTTAAAATAAATAAATAAATAAATATCACGGGACAATTCACACCAATTAACCCAGTCCCAAATAGTCTAGTCGAAATGTTCAAAATAGTGTTAATTATTGATAAAGGTCCTAAAAATATGTGTGATAGCTCATTGGATTCGGAATGACGTCTAGAAAAATATATTCGAAGGATTTTACTGCAGGATAAAAATTGCAAAGTTATTAACAAATTAAGATGAAAAAAAAGGTATTTCGTTTTTTGGCAATATCTCAAAAACTATTAGTATTTAAGAAATTTTAAAAAAAGATTCTTAAAGAGAAGAAAATTTCTAAAAAAAAGTCCTACCTCCCGGAACTCTACCTCCATTATTTATAATTTTAATTTAGTGCTGAAAATAGGGCCCCGCGCGGCCGATTCAGCATGGCCGCGCTGCCGCTCAACAGAGTCTACGACATAAAATAATTTTTTTATAGAATTAAATATCAATCGAAAAATTTTAAAAAATTATCGTGTCATCAGAACACTTCAAGGAAGAAAGTCCCGTTGGAAAAAAATTTTTTTGTTGATTTTTCAAAAAGTTATACTATTGTTAATTAAGTAATTTTTCGTGGGCTTTAATTTTTACAAAAGACAGTATAAAAGTTTAAATAATTGGCCTATAAATTTTTGGTTACTTGGAGCTCTTCTTATATATATACTTAACAAGACCACGTTATAAAAAAATCTTAAATTTGTATATTTTGTTTATTATAATTTTTTTAAGTTAACAAAAAATGAAAATCATCAAAAATGTTGTTAAAAAATTTTTTTCAATCTAATGTTGAGTTATGGCTATTTTTGCATTGCATAGAGGCATTGTCTAACATCGAAAAATATTTATTTGCGGCATTTGTTAGTAAATTGCTTATAAACAAATAGACTGGTTTAATATTTAAAAAAAAAAAATTTTTACCATATTGTTGTCATGGGAAAATAATGATTTTTAAAATAAAATTTTTTTCTTAAAAAAATTTATTAATTGTTTAAAACCGTTTTTTAAATATTTGCATTGTTTAAATAATTAGTTAAGAAATTATTTCCTCTTTAAAAATCATAATTACCATTTCTCAATACTGATCGAAAAAAAAAATTTTTTTATAAATAAAGTAATTGTTTAATAACTTTACAATTGTTTATAAACAAATTCAGATGACCAATGTATTTTTTTTCTAAAACTAAAAAAAAATACAAAAACAACCATGTATAACAAAGTGGTAAAATATTTTTTTTTGTATTTTTTACAAATCATTATTTTCCCATGACAACAATATCGTAATAATTTTTTTTTTTAAATATTAAACTAGTCTATTTGTTTATAAACAATTTATTAACAAATGCCGCAAATAAATATTTTTCGATGTTAGACAATGCCTCTATGCAATGCAAAAATAGCCATAACTCAACATTAGATTGAAAAAAATTTTTTAACAACATTTTTGATGATTTTCATTTTTTGTTAACTTAAAAAAATTATAATAAACAAAATATACAAATTTAAGATTTTTTTATAATGTGGTCTTGTTAAGTATATATACACCGTGAAATTTTAGTGGTTGTTTTCCCGAAATGAGATGATTTAGTTTTGATTGTACAATCGATTTATAATTACTATTTTGACTAGAGTCAAAAATCCAATTGTGAAAAACGAAAGTCGAAAATGACCGCAAACCAATAGTAACGCTTCGTTGGTACAAGTAGCGTACGATCGTACGATAGTTTAGGTACAAGTAGCGTACGATCGTACGATAGTTTAGGTACCAACGAAGCGTTACTATTGGTTTGCGGTCATTTTCGACTTTCGTTTTTCACAATTGGATTTTTGACTCTAGTCAAAATAGTAATTATAAATCGATTGTACAATCGATACTAAATCACCTCGTTTCGGGAAAACAATCACTAAAATTTCACGGTGTATCAATGGGGATTGTGTCCCACATGACCTCCCCCCCCCAGACTATCACTGCAGACAGTATAATACACAGTTAATTAAATAAGGCATTACCCTGGATCCATGTCATTAATTGGTTTTATTAAAAGAATATAAGAAATTTTACCTTGATACTTCTAGTAACAATCATAAAGTTTAGCTCTATCATCATCATCATCATCATCCTAGCCTATATAATATGTCCCACTGCATGGCACAGGACTCCTCTCAGAATGAGAGGGCTTGGGCCGTAGTTCCCATGCTGGCTCAGTGCAGATTGGGAACATCACACACACTATTCAATTTCTTTGCAGGTGTATGCAGGTTTCCTCACAATATTTTCCTTCACCGTAAAGCTCATGGTAAATTAAAAATGTAATTTCACACATAAATTCCAAAAAACTCATGAGGTTCAAGCCGGGATTTGAACCCACAACCCTCTGCTTGAGAGGCCATAGGTCAAACCTCTAGGCCGCCATGGCTACCTTTAGCTCTATGTCTATGCAATAGGTACATAGATTATAAAGAAAAAACATTCAGACAAATTGAGAACCTCCTCTTTTGGTTTTTGAAGTTGGTTAAAAATCAAATGGAGTGCTCAACATTTGGCATTTCCATTGACCCAATCAGTGTGTTTCATCTACAGGGTTATTTTTAATTCACTGACATCCTCTTAACCCTGAATTCCTATCACTCAAACAAATGTTTTTTGTTTTACGACTTTAAAATGAAGCACTTTTTTCCCATACAAATACACAGAGTATCGTAAAAATAAGAGGTAATCTCAAATTTTCAAACGTTATTACACCAAAAATATTAAGTTATGACAAAAGCCGTAAAACAAAAAACATTTGTTTAAGTGGTAGGAGTTTAGGGTTAAAAGGATGCTAGTGAATTACAAATAATCCTGTATATTGTTTTTGTTATGTCTTATACTGTCTCTGTCCCTTGACGTCTATAGCAATGTTTTCCGTTTAGGAATAATTAACTTGAAAAATTAAAACCGGTCAGTATAGTCATTGGCAGTAGTGGTTGCTGAAGAAGAATAATTTTATGTTTCTGTGACACTGTTGTCTTATAGAGTGATGTCAAAGTTTTTTTTTCGGTAAAGGTGTCATTGTAAACTGACTACTAAAACCTAAAGAACAATATACCCAAAAGTGTTGATGTGAAAGTACTCAAAGGTGAAAACTTTGATATTTAAATAAGAACCTAGCATGATAAATAGCAAAACTAGAGGTTAACAGTCTAGTTGGTATGTTTAGTAGTGTCACCATAGATTTAGGATATTTTACCATTCAAAAACTGAGTTTGAAGGCTCAATCAAAAATACATTGTAGATAAAATTATTTTGATTATTCAGAGGGTAAATACAAACTATATGGTAAGCTGAATGGTCCTTTCTTTAAAGTTATTGAAGCCATAACAATCTAGTCACCCTCTTATATGATTTTATTATAAAAAAATAATAATAGAGATCTTGGTGACTGTGTAATAAAGTTTTTTTTTGACAACCTAAAATATTATTCATGAAGTTAAGTCATCTAGTCAAACAATAGGCATAAATTTCTCAATGCACGCCTATTTACCATTTAGCAAAGTTAAAATCTATCCAATTTGAATACAGGATCCTCACACGGACGAGCTTCATGAATAATTCTGTAGGCGCCACGCGTTTCGATTTTAATTGTAAATGACTCTACCTTCTCTGGCCTTCAGATACACTGTGTTGGCGACAATGTTCTCTAATTCCATTAGTTCCAGTGTGGCGGGTTATAAGGTTCTTCCAGTCAGCAAGATCACGCCGCTGCGGCTGCAACGCCGCCGTACGCCCGGCCGCAAGGAATCCCATCAATAAACCAACTGGCACGGCACTCACACAACCACTGCACCCTCTAGCCCTCACGCATAACACTCGCGACCAGCACGCAAGACGATATCGCGCAAAACAATCCCGAAACCGAACACGGGACGTACACCAAGGGTGTGGTAACACAATTTGTTAATTACTAGGAAAGTATCGAGCACTTTTAGATACCGTCGGCGACGTTAAACGTTCAGTTTATCTCACTTATTTGTTCGTAATCGGTGAATACGCCCGAATATAAGCGAATTATTGACGACGAACTACACGAAACGCTATAAAATTACTGTGAGGTATAAATTGTAAATGTAGTTGCCAGGTTATTACAAAGTAAACTACTTTTTTCTACTAAATTAGAATGAGTCGGGATTTTGCTGACATTGACAAGCACAGCATTTGACAGATTATTTAGGCTTGCAGTACTAAATTTACAAAATCATGAATATTTAATTTTAGACTATTTATTTTACCGTATGACGTAAAACATTAAACAATTATACTAAAGAAAGAAACTACAAATTAGCTATAAATCCACATTCAGGGTCCCAAGCCACGAGATTGCGTCAGGTGTTAGATTGTACAGATCTCCAAAGGAGCCCGAGTATGAGTGTAAAGAGCAGCGCTGTACAATGTGCTCCATAGTTTGAGCCTCCTCGCCGCAATCGCAGAGGGCCGAGTCCCGCCAACCCCACTTGTGTCGGAAGTAGTGACAGCGTCCGTGTCCTGTTCTCAGTCGGTTTAAGTGACACCAGAGCTTGCGTGGCAGACTGAAACCATCTGGTTTAACCGTGGGGTCTATAGTTGGCAGGGCAGTTCCAGTAGTTTGTGTATTCCACTCTGTATTTAAGACTAATAATCTACCAAGAAAGTACAAACAAACTGCAGAACTACTGTTCGAATGCGAAATCTCGACGTGCATATTATTATTATTATTTCAGCAGCAACTCATCAGCTCTTGCAAGAGCTCGTGAAAGTCTTTTTAAAATTATTCAATGAAGGTCAATATCATAATTTCACAATACACAGAATGTCCCAAACCTCAACGATAACTTGGTACCTACCGGGTGAGAGGCTAAGAAGCTAAGTTATAAGAGTTCTGGAAAAAGAAGAAAAAACCCATGTCACTTAGTTAAGTGCTAAGAGACATTTTTTTGAAAACTTTTAACATTTAAAGTGATATGTTATGTATGTGACTCCATTGTCTGAATTAAACTGAGTAACATGCATTTTTTCTTATTTTTCCAGAACTGGTAAAACTTGATCTCTCACCCAGCAGCAGGTTATCGTAAAGTTTTGAGGCAGCTTGTATAATTGCGTACATTATAATAGGTGTATGCTAAAAAAATATACCACTGCTGAATGGATTTGAACTTTGGTACATAGATACCTAGCTTAAAACCCGGTATAATAATATACCTACGTGATACCAAGGTGATACATACTCACCTAAACCTTCTGTCTACCTATCGTCGTAGACTTTGGACTCACATAATAAATAATAATTAACTAATTAGGCAACAAACTGTCTTTAGGCCGATAAGAGGGTGCTCACCCTCTTTACGATCTAAATAAAAACAATTAGTTTTCTGCATCTTAGTCAATTTCTTCACACTTCTTCCTTGTACGTTAAGTATTTATTTTAATAGCTTTCTGAAAATGGTTTATGTGGTGGCCCTTGTAGTTTTCAACCTAAAACAGCATTGCAGGCGTCTATGTTTTGATTAGAATGCTTATGTTTCTCGCTTGGTCAACATAAACACTTAAATTCTTTTCTTCTTCATTTTTTTACGAAAATTCCGACCAATTAATGTAAAATTAGTTAAATTTTATACAAAAACGGTATAACAGTATAAACGGTTGTGCAAATTCAAACGTAACGAAAGATTTTACTGTTATGTGTAAACTATCACTTTGGTAGAAATTCCGCACTGGCAATGGTGTACACGTCAATTTGCGGTGAACAAGTTAGCCAACTGTGTAACAATTATCGGCGTTCAGAAATAATAAAAAGGCATAAACATTACAGAGCATACCAAAGACAAACATTGATTGTTTTATTTTGAAACTGTCACCGTAGAGACAGAATCTTATATGGATCTTACTTGGATCTTACCTTACAGACACATATGACATGTGATTGACATTGACAGACTAATTTAGCGGCAATGCACGCACGTGTTGATGTTTCGTGTAAGAAATATAGTTGAATTAAAATCCAAATGTTTTAACAATTTAACTATTCATAATGGCTGATGACAACAAGTGCGATGTGTGCGGTGGGTCGGAAACAAACCTTGTGGACGGCTTCTATTATTGTGCAGAATGCGGCACTCAGGACACAAATGTGCGCGAAACTATTGTGGAACACACGGCTTTGGGCGACGGGACTTTCGGGAATTTTACCAAGGCCAAGTACTCTGTTAAAGTAAAAGATGGTGAAAAAAGTAAGTTCACTTCCATTAAACTAAAGCTTCGGTTGAAGTAAAAAACTTTTTCTATTCACTCTATTCTTGAATTTCCTCTGGTTTATGTCTGCTAGGCACAGGCAAAAGCTGGATCATTGTATTGTTTGTACAATACAATGATCCAGCGGAGGAGCCCCCCCGAGCCCCGGGAGGAGCACTGGCCAAACATACCTAAACTGTGGAGTGAAACCCCCTGTTATGGTGCAACCATATATGGTGAGTGAAGACCTTGACTTGACACAGGTGTATTGTTCACAGTGAGCGTGGAATGGTACAAATGGCACGCCTACAACTTTGTGCTAGCTGGGCTAACAGAGAGAATGCTGACGCTTGGGGCAGAGCCTAGCTTCAAAATGAAAGTGCTCTGGGTCTGGGCCAAGTACATTAAGATGCATCAGGATAAGAAACAAATGGGGTATGTATGAACTTTTATGTGTGTTTCTGCATCTTCAAGTTTTTCACTTGGCAATATAAAAGTAAGCTATGTTTTTTTTTCTCTTTTTTTCGAGGCTTAAGTGCACCTGTGTGACTATGCCAGCCTCATTGGGAGACTCAATGACCGATTAAGCTATGTTAATCATGATTTTTTAAATTGGTTTCAAGTTTTGGAGATTACCACATACAGAAAGATAAATACAAAAACAAATAAACATGATTTACCTTATCTTACTATATTGCAAGCTATTTTAACTCTCTTCTGGCTGTAAAATAATCTTATTTATACTATTAACAATTTTTTTAAAAGCGTTATATAATGTTTAACACGTTGAGTGCGGTACAAGTCATTATTGACTTGTATTAGACTTTTGTTTGGTGCGGCGTTTGTGATGTTGGGATAAGTCAAACTAATGAGTGTTGCGTAAATACTGTTTATTAAAGTAAAGGCGTCCTTTATATATGTTACATAGTGGGAGAGTGTGAGTGTGGCGCAGCTCACACTACACCTCCCCCCTTGAAAAATGAAAAAAAAATACATTTACTTTTTTTTTGTCATATTTGAAATAGTAATATAATTAAATGAAACACAACACAATAGCGACTGTAACAAATAAATTTGAAATAATAATAATAATCCAAACTGATTACTAGACTGAAATATTTGTAAAAAAAAATACATGTTAAAATTAAATATTGGCGCAACAATTTTAAATCTAGTAAAAATTATGAAAAGTTTAATGTAAATATTATAATTATGTAAAATTAAAAGTACCATTACAATGTTAACCTAATTTGCGCACTTTGTTGACGAGATTCGAACGTAGATATCAAGTTGCAATAGTTAAAAAAAAAATAGGTTCTGTATAAGAAAATACTAATATTATTTTTACTGAATGAACATACTGTTAGACTTATTATGTACTGTGCTCTCTAATAATGTACTGTGATATATTTTTATTTCATCTTGAAATACCAACAATTATTTATTATTTATTTGTATCTATATCGGATTTCTAAACTTTAAAACTTTTTATTTATTACCTAATCGTATATTGCCATTATTCTTCCTGTAGTTTTACATAACACTTCCTTTCTAACCATTATATTTTTCTTATCATCTTATCATAATATCAGTGTGCTACTGCGGCATCACTGTACGCAATGCAATTTATGCCATTGCTTGCAAGGTACACAGCACATTATTATTTTGTGGTCGGCCGACCTTTACTTATTCACTTATTTTGTTCAGGATACAAGGATTATTTATTTATTTCGTGCGCGCACATACATATAACCTTTTATAATATCATCATACATTCAGGTAGTTCTTTTAACACTTCCTTACTTCAATAATCATACCGTGTGCCGAAGTCTCTTCACAAGTGATGCTCGATCAAATCATGATCAGAGGACAAGGGTTTCCTACCTGCCTTGTATCCTGGTGTACCTTGCTAATAAATCCATCTCTAAAAAAACCCATTCAAAATCTCTACCGAAATACTCATTCAATTTGAAAACTTCAGCTAGTAAGAATTCCAATAACTTTTAGGTGGCCATCCTAATCGCTCGTTGAAAATCTTATTTGCTTCCGCTTTTCCAAACACACTTGCTTAAAGCACACTTTCAAACTATCCATTCCCTTCTTAAAAAAAACTTTACCTTTCCCAACACAATACAAATTCTACATAAATCAATCCTTTGCTGATTCTATTTTCCGCGAAAACTACTTACTCACTCCAATAATCCTAAACCCAATAATAAAAAAACATCATCTAATTTCATTGAAAAACTAAAAAAAAACGTCATTTAATAGAATAAAATCTTGTTCCAATAATTTGGAATGGCAGCTGGATGATCAGTCCAGCGGCAATAACAAATTATTTTTAAATCAACCTTGTTAACCAACTATAATAAAACTTCCTGTAAAGCTATAAAAAAATATGATATGATTCTAGGGTGTTCAATAAAAAGTGAGAATGAGTATGTTATAAACAACTTTTATTAAATGTCATTTTATTTTTCGACATAGTCACCTTTTAGCATAATACACTTAGTATATCTTTTTTCTAAACTTAAAATTCCATTTTTAAAAAAAGGTCTCATCTTGAGTACTTAAAAAATCTTGTACTGCAGCGACTACCGCGTCGTCGTCTTCAAATTTCTGGCCTCTCAGGTATTGTTTCAATCTCGGAAATAGGTAGAAATCACTGGGAGCGAGATCTGGTGAATACGGAGGATGCCTAAGGATATCGAACCCAGCATCACGAGTTGCAGCCATTGCAACGGCGGACTTGTATGCCGGGGTATTGTCCTGGTGGAACAGCACAACTTTCGAGAGTTTACCTCGCCGTTTTTCGCGGATCTCATTGCGCAATGTTGCTATTTGTTTGGCGTATAAAGTGCCCGTAATAGTGGCTCCATGCTCGAGATACTCAATCATTAATACCCCTTTACCATCCCAAAAAACAGAGCCCATGACCTTACCGGCAGATGGGCTCACCTTGAATTTCTTCGGAGTTGGAGATGATGGCCTTTTCCATGTCATAGACTGCAGTTTCGTTTCAGGGTCGTAATGATGGAGCCATGTTTCGTCCATTGTTATAAATCGCGCCAAAAAAAGTTCCCGGTCTTGCTGCATCAGGTTCAAAGCTTCTTGACAAATCTCTAGTCTAGTTTGTTTTTGCGTGTCAGTAAGCATTCTTGGTACCCAACGCGCAGATACCTTTTTCATACCCAAGCGTTCATGTAAAATATTATGCACGCTCCCCGTTGAAATCTTTACATTTCCAGCAATAAAACGAACTGTGACACGACGATCCGCCAAAACTGAGTTTTCGAATTTTTTCACAATTTCTTCAGTTACTACTGTAGTAGGGCGTCCGGAGCGGGGGTCGTCCATTGTCAATGTTCTTCCACGTCTAAATTCGGCGCACCAAAGTCCGTAGAAAAATTTTTCAAATACAAGTATTTGATAACGGCGCGCAGTTCAATTTTCTCCATTTTCGCTAACGTATTCAATAGCATTGCAAAGAAATTACCGTATATTTTTTTAAACAAAAGACAGTTAGTTTTTTTTTTCATAGCAATCAGCTAGATAGATTAGCTTTACCGGCCAGTATTTAATTTCGTAATATTAAAAGAGTTTGCATCTCATTCTCACTTTATATTGAACGCCCCTCGTATTTTCCGCAAAATAATATTTTTCCGCGAATAATATTTTTCTGCAAATAATTTCTAATTTCGATCATTTACCTAAATTTTAAAACCATTTCATTTTATAACTCAATAATTTAAATGTCGTTAAAAGAGCGCACAGTACCTATCTTACCGTAAAATAGGCGATCTTTGTCTGGTGCGGCGGTGATTTCACATTGAAATCCCTTGATTCAGAAAGAGACAAGTATACATTTAGGTTTGTTACTTCAAATTATATCCAATAGGTAGGTTCAAAATATACAGACAAATTCGACTTGTACCGCACCAGACGATAAAAAATTGTAATTGGTGCGGTACCAGCCAAAACTGTCTTGTAAAGTACCGCCTTGTAGCGCACCATGGGAACTGGCCAGTGCTGGCTAGTGTTGTGATTAATACCAACTTTTTTGTATGTAGTTTCGCTAATACTTACGTTATCAATCAATGCACAGAGAAATAGGCCGTAGAAAACATTACTCAAGTGCTTGAACTCACAGAAAAAAGTGACCAAAGTAGCTTTGCGAAAACTACAATACGATATGATGGAATTGTTGCCGCAAAAAAGGAAGTGAACAAGTTTCAAAAAGGTACAAGAAGTAAAATGTGCGTTGACTGTTATAAAAAAAATAAGAAAAACAATAATGCTACAACAAATCGTATTCGAACATTTAGTTTTGTATTTTTTTTAAATGGCTTATATGTCATTTGCCTCCCTTCAGTTTGAATGACGTAACGCGATCGTAATATGAAGCTGTCAAAAGAAATATGTGGACGTTTTGTATCGCAATGTTTGCTACTGACACTCTATCTAGTGCATAAATAATCTAAGGAAAAACAATAATGCTACAACAAATCATATTCGAACATTTAGTTTTGTATTTTTTTTTTAAATAATTGTGAACATAGATAGCGATATTTTGTTTCATTATATTTCCCTTCTCTATAAAATTATCAACATAACAAACCTTGCCCTATCCCCGTGATGCCGTACAAGTCGAATTCGTCGTGTTATTTAAATGTCTTATAACTTCCAAATTAAAGTCTGTATTCTGTGGCGACAACAAACTTATCTAATTAAACATGTCAACTTGCTATTGCAATCATAAAATTATATTTTTTTATAAAAAACAAAGAAATATTGGGAAAAATTTAATCTTCTGCTTACAAGTTACTTTCGTCTTGTAACACACTAGTAGAAAAAATGTTACAAGTCAAAAATTGTATGTATAGCACAGAGCGTGAGTTGTAGTGAAGACGTCCCGCATTCAACGTGTTAAGTTTTTGACGTGACAACGTCTAATAAATCGATGAACGCCAGCTGCACGCACAAAAAAGGATGATGCAATGTTCCGTACATGTTCGTACATGTCCCGTACAAGAGAGAGCAATGAACGCCAGGATGTACAATCTTAGTACTAGCGTTCGTGTAATTTTTAGTGGGGGGGGGGGGGGGGGATTGATGAGTGCGGGGCATCAAAGGGGGGATGAAAATTTCATTGATTTTGCCAGAGGATGCACCATTTTCAAGATATTTGACAAAACACCGGTTCTCGTCCAATCACCGAGGTTAAGCAACGGCAGGCGCGGTCAGTACTTGGATGGGTGACCGCCTGGTTTCATTTTTGTTTTTTGTATGTTTTGTTATGACGTTGTCACGTTAATATATTGTCCGTAAACCGACTTTACAGACAACCGGTTTTTTTATTGTATTATGTATTTATATTTATTTTCAGGTTAACTGATGCAAGTGATGCGGTATTTGAGATACCAGACAAAAATGTGGACACCATAGACAGTGAAGACAACCATGAAGAGGATGATAAAAATGACAAACCTCTGCACGTAATGACTGTCAGAATACTAGTCGGCATATTATACTTAGCTTTAAACTTAGATAAGAGCAAAATACAACTGTCACATTTCCGTAGGTACATGAAGGACGGTAGGTTAAACATACATAGAAGCTTGGACTATGTACCGAAAGAGATTGACATAAATTTACGGGAATTGAGAGCACTTAAGTTTGTAACAAATATAAAGTTCACACCAACAGCGCTCTCGTCTACAATTAATAAGTTTGGAAACTTGGATCTTGGTCCACACTTGGTACCTGAGTTGGGTGGCATATTAGATAATTTGTTAAAAGAGTTATGTCTTCCAGAAGTCTTGAAAGACTTAGTATGGTCGTTAATGGACTTTGCACCTATAAGTTTTCTCGATAAAGTAAAGAATAGTCAGAAGATACCTGACAGTGAATGTGTTGTGATGTCATACATACTTGTAGCGCTAAAAATGTGTTTCGGATTGGATGACGAATATGAAATTAGGCTATCGGATGCAATTGACGATATCAATCATAAAGAAAATAACTTGAAAGCTTATAAGACAGATATGTATGTAGAACCGTCGGAGCGCCTATTTTCATTCCGGGAGTGGTACAAATACATGTTGTTCAGAAAACAAATGCTGTGTAAACACTATTTACACATCGCTAAGGAATGTAACCTGTTCTTCAATGATGTTTTGTATGTGGATCACTCGAAGAGGAAAGCAAAAAAAGCTGTTAAACTCAGTGATGAAGTGACAATGGACATTATTAACAAAATACCAGATCATAATGAATTCAGTACCATTCCTCTATCAGAATTTGAGGCCAGTGCAACCCCTATATCGACTCACACTGGTGTTATTACACGGCATTTACGAGATCCAGACACGAGGCAGTTATTGAGCGAAGATTTCACCCAATATTCTATCAATTATGCATGCCAAGATTTATCTTTACCATCATGTTCCGCAGAAACATCTGAAAACATCGTTGTTGGTGTCAAAAAAACTGGAAAAACAAAGAATGAGTTCATTGGATTACATTTGATCTCCAGTACCAGTGACAGTACTATAGTTTATGTAAAGAAATGTGAAAACAAAAACTGGTTTAAAACGAAAAGGCCCACGGCAGAACATATTGTTAAAGAAGATAGTGATCATGGATACGATTCTAATGTAGAAAATTCGTCAGCCTTATCGAACCTTATACAAGAAGAAACAACACAAGACGGGGATAATACGTGTAGTTCTGTTAGTAAAGAGGACGTCAGAAACAAGAAGTTAAATTTTTTTCAAGAAGAAGAAGAAGGCAGAAACATATTTGATGACGATTTATTAGACATTGACACAGAAGATTCCAAATTAACTATTAGTTTACAAAATTTTGGAAACAATTTCAGTGAAACAATGGAGACTTTACGCTATGAGGATAGTTATTGCGAAAACAATGAGCTTGAAGATAGCAAAGCTGATATTCAGAGCACGTCACTAACTGATATTGAAATAGATGCAACACCTAAGTTTGATCCTGCTACTTTTAATAGAGAAGAAACCATTAAAGAACTGATGATTGCTGCCTGTGAAAAATATAAAGTACCACTGCCACAAAAATTTAAACCAGGAGAAGCATGCAAAAGGAAAGCTGGCCCTAATGTAGAAACAGGCGCATCGAAGCCTAAAAGAGCTAAACTTGATGAGGAAACTAAAAGAGTGAAATTTGAGAGAAAAGATCAAATAAAAGAAATCATGAGCGCCTACTACAGAAGCCTCGAACAAGACGTATTGCACCAAGTTTCTCGTCAAGTTAGATCATTTGTCGAAAACATAGAGCAAGACGATAGAAATTTATCTTTTGATCAAAATTCACTTACAGAAAATGGCAATAATAGTGCAACAGAAAGAAATTATCCTATTGATACAGATATAGGAGACGCTAATGTTAGGAATTTGGATCAAAATCATGAAAACAATTCAGATCAACTTGGAACAAAAGAAAATGAAAATAATTTAGTTCAAAATGAAGTTGATGGTGATAAATCTGACGACGAGTCAATACTAGATCCTGTATATAAAGGCGAGCCTAAGTTTGATGAGAAAACACATGATACAAAACAATTGTACCTTAAAGTTAGAGGTGAATTAGAATCAAGCCATTTATTAGATTTAGAAAATGATGAAGAGATTAATACACTAATAGAAGAAAAACTCCAGCAGTCAAAAAAGGTCATTACTGACACTGTTGACAGCGATTGCGATTCGTCAGATGATTTGCCATTAAGTCATTTAAAAAAACAAAAACAACGGAAAAATTATGACAAACTGATAAAAAATCCGAAGAAATTAAAGAAATTTAATTATTGGTTCAAACATTACATATCTTCGTTGTTTAAAAAAGGTGGCTTTGAGAAAAGGTTTGATGCTGATTTGAGAGAGAGTTTTCCAAGGAGTTTCGTCTTTGTTTTAACTGAGTGTGCATTCATCTTGAATTGTTCTACATACATTTTGTATAGACACCTGACAGATATAGAAGAAAAGATTTTACTGAAAGACGGTTATGAGAAGAAAATTAGGTGTTTTAAAGATACCGGTATTGTCTTAGAACGTAGAGATTATAGATCACGGAAAGACAGAAGAATGGCCAAAATTACGCAACAATCTAGTCAAGGCAGTGATAGCCAACAATCTGTGTAAGGAAAACCGTAGGAGATATCTGTGCCGGACTGTTTGAAAGTAGTGGAAGGTCAGCAGATAATTATCCGCATCTGCTTTCAAGGCTAGAGTTAGGTTAAAGCACAAGCCACACAGAAGAGACGTGGGACGGGGGCGCGTTGCTGGCCGCGTCTCCGCCCCGTCTCTTCTGTCTGCTTTGAAAGAAAGAAAGAAAGAAAAACATTTATTTATGACAACAATAACACGTACACAGGCAAAAATAAGAATACAATAGACATAGACAGATAGATAGATACACACTAATGCACACATTAATGATGTCACAAAAGGGACCCGACTCAGCATGTCGCTAGTTTAAACCAGCGCTGGTCTTCCGCCGGGCCACAGTGCAGTAAACTCACGGAAGGCCACACACAAAACAACATAATACTAAAAACTAAACATGTTTGTACATTCAGGGCTTCCACAGACCGAAGCGCTGGGCGCGCGCGCGACGGCAACGGAAACGCTTCGGTCTGCGGTGGCCCTAAAATAAACTAGCTTTGGATCGCGACGCTTCTATATATTTAGTATGAAAACTCATTCAAGGGGCGTCGGGACTGCGACACGCCCCCGTCCCACGTCTCTTCTGTGTGGCTTGCGCCTTAAGCTCCAATCCAGGGGCTTCCATAAGTGATGGACCCCACAATACTTGCTAAAGAAAATCAAATTTCGACGGATCAGCATCTTTTCCGTTTTAGTAGAGGATACGTGGAAGATCGACCTTCACCGATCTGATAACTCGATGAGACATATTTTTTATTAAATATAATTTATAAACAAATATGCCTATGATAACTTGCCTATCGAAAAGTGTTCATAGATTTTTTTTTGTTTTATTGTGGAGTGCCTTTAGCCATCTTCCAGCTCCATTTGTTATCAGTCTTTTTTTCGCTTGGGGGCCCATTCCTGTGTTGGCCCAAGGTTTTCAGACCTTTTATTTGGCCCTGTCTGCGTTGCTAGCGATGCTATGTTGACGACCTGGGGCGAAGGGCGAACAGTGTTGGGAAACATATTCCAGAGGGCGCAGTGCACAGATATTTCCGACGATTTTACGGTCTTAGGCTTGCGCGGATTTTGACAAGTGTCAAAATGTATGGAACTGTCATTCTTAACCCAGGGTTACCAATTTAATTTTTAAACCCTGAACTGTGCAAGTGGCGATTAGTCTTATACTAATCAGTAGAAAAATATTTCCCAAACAGTTTGTACATTTCATTTGGATTCCGGTCTGCAATAAAATTACAGATACAGTGAATGAACTAAGCCTAATTGACAAAGTCTCTCAAAGTGTTTTAGTTCATTTGTATGACAACCTCCTTTTTTGTTGCCAAAATACCTTGGTTTGTGGTAACAAATAAGGAATTATCCATAAATATGAATATGGACGCTTAGGAGCTTATTTTAGTTAGGCTCACCTACATTTCTTCTTGCAATGAAATGTGCAAACTTTAAAAAAATCTGTTGTTCTTAGTAGTAGTAGAATTTCACAATCGGGAATGTCTAAAAAAAATTACCAGTGGTTTTTATATTTTTTTTGCATAGAAAAGTCAATTATAAGAAACTAATTTCAATATTTTGTCACTTAGTTCACTACTTTTTTTCAAAATTAATTATTGAAACTATTTTGGTTGATGACGTCAGATTGTAATTGAGGGCTCCCACACTGCCAAATTTCTAAATCTATCTAAATGCGTACGATAAGGCAACCCCTTTAATTATTTTTTGCATGGTGGTACACTGTAACTAGTGTCACTTTACTGGCGCTGTCAAAGTGCTAGATGTCAGGCAGCGGGTCCAAATCAAACTCCGTAGTTATAATCCACGCGTAAATTTGTGAAGAATTCTAACCACACAGAATAAAGTACGACTTGGACCGGTCACGCAATTTACACCAAAGTTAAATGAAGGTCATTGCTTATTTGTTATGTAATAAATTCATTATATAATATTAAAATTAAATAACTACAGAAAACGAGTTAAAAACCATTTATCTCGAAATGGTTTTCGATTTACTATACATTGCAAAAAAATAGACATCCCCAATTTTGACATAAACCGCTCTAATATGACAAAATTGGACAATCATTTACTTACTCATTATTTTATATGCTATTTTGCCTCGTCGTGCATACTTAACTGCTCGAAAACTTAAACTTATGAGAGCTCAAAAGTCATTAATACTCTGATAATTTTGTGGGCATGTCCTACTTTTGACGGCCGGATAGCCTAGTTGTTAGTTCTCTAACAAAATCAAACTACGATGTTTCAGGTCCCGGGTTCGATTCCCGGTCGGGGCAGATATTTGTGTGAAAAATACGAATGTTTGTGCTCGATTCTTGGATGTTTAATGTGTATTTAAGTAATTATTTATCTATATAAATATGTTTATCCGCTGTCTAGTGCCCATAGTACAAGCTTTGCATAGTTTGGGACTAGGTCAGTTGGTGTGAATTGTCCCGTGATATTTATTTATTTATTTCTGTTTGACTATTTATTTTATTAGTGCCATTAGAATAAAATAGGTACCACTAAATAATTACGTGTTACAGTTTTTTTTTCATATACACCGTGAAATTTTAGTGGTTGTTTTCCCGAAACGAGGTGATTTAGTTTCGATTGTACAATCGATTTATAATTACTATTTTGACTAGAGTCAAAAATCCAACTGTGAAAAACGAAAGTCGAAAATGACCGCAAACCAATAGTAACGCTTCGTTGGTACAAGTAGCGTACGATCGTACGATAGGTTAGGTATTGTGAAAAACGAAAGTCGAAAATGACCGCAAACCAATAGTAACGCTTCGTTGGTACAAGTAGCGTACGATCGTACGATAGGTTAGGTACCAACGAAGCGTTACCATTGGTTTGCGGTCATTTTCGACTTTCGTTTTTCACAATTGGATTTTTGACTCTAGTCAAAATAGTAATTATAAATCGATTGTACAATCGATACTAAATCACCTCGTTTCGGGAAAACAACCACTAAAATTTCACGGTGTAAGTTTAAGGTATTTAAGTTTTAGATATTTTCCACTTTTGGATTGTTTTCCACCTAAAAAATCAAATGGAAATTGAAAAGGCTTGTTTTTAAAAAAAAATGTTATTTTGTTTGTAAGTAGGTACATACATACCTAAATACATTTGTGATAATTAATTACTTAGGTATATTTATTAATCTCATCAGATTTGACGTAGTGTTTAATATGTAACTTAATTAAGATCTAGTGTTAATATAAAGGAATAAAATTAAATCTAATGATTTGATATGCATTGATAAAATCGTGCCAATAAACAGGACTGTTTTTTTATTTTTACGGCATAACTCAAGTGCAGAGGTCCCAAATCGACATTTTATAATTTACTAGCTGTTGCCCGCGACTCTGTCTGCGAAGAATAGGGGTAGGTATAAAAAAAATAGCCTACGACCTATTCTCAGACCTACCGAATGTAGAGAAAAAAGTTTCATAAAAATCGGTCAAGCCGTTTCGGAGGAGTTCGATAACAAACACCGTGGCACGAGATTTTTATATATTAGATAGACTAGCTGGATCTCGCGACTCCGTCCACGAAAATAGTGGTAGGGATAAAAAAGAATAGCCTACGTCCTATTCTCAGACCTACCGAATACAGATATAAAGTTTCATAAAAATCGGTCAAGCCGTTACAGAGGAGTTCGATAACAAACACGTGACACGAGATTTTTATATATTAGATATTAGAGATAGATAGACTAGCTGTTGCCCGCGACTCCGTCTGCGAAGAATAGGGGTAGGTAAATATAGAAAACAGCCTACGAACTTTCTCAGGCTAGGCTAGTCAGCTAGTCTAATCACTAATCTAATATATAAAAATCTCGTATCACGGTGTTTGTTATCGAACTCCTCTGAAACGGCTTGACCGATTATTATGAAACTTTTTTGTCTATAGGTATTCGGTGGGTCAGATAATA
Organism: Archips crataeganus; assembly: GCA_947859365.1. Classification (NCBI taxonomy): domain Eukaryota; kingdom Metazoa; phylum Arthropoda; class Insecta; order Lepidoptera; family Tortricidae; genus Archips; species Archips crataeganus. The sequence goes on along the minus strand of OX402069.1, from coordinate 12,200,679 downwards.
GGTCGTAGGCTATTTTTTATACTCCTATTCTTCGCAGGCGGAGTCGCGGGTAACACTTAGTTTTATTAAAAAAATTATAATAAAAGTAAGTGCTCTTCATCAGGCCTACAAATTCATCGCCTTTTTGCACAGATCAAATATTTCGAAATTTGAACTTAACTGTCAGTGTTGCCACTAGCAACGATAGAAAAAACTACTGTAACTTGACATAATATATCACCACTTTCGTCTTCCATCGCCATTTATTACGTAGTAGGCCGTCATGCTTCGAAATTGCGTGAATCTGCTTCGGAGGACGACGAGGCCTAAGTTCCACGTGCCTGCACGAAACTGGGCGCAGGTTACCATGTGTATAGCTACTCCGCCTAGGTGTAAATTGACCCTCGGGGTAAGTTCATTGTTAGTTACATGTAAAACGAATAAAATAATGAAGTAGGTACAGACAGTAATGCAGAGTACAGATAAATAGATAATTCAAACTTGTAGTAAGCTTCATCTCTTTCATTTAATAAAGCAAAAAACTATCATCATCGGTATCAGTTAGTAAATATATAAACCGCTTTTTCCCCTTATCCCGTGGGAATTTTCAAAATTGCCGAAATCAGTTTTTGACTTTGATGTCTAATTTAATTAGATACACACTGATACACACCTACTTGCACGACAAATTTGAAGAGTCAAAAGTACCTAATTAATAATCATACTTAGTTACGAAGATAGGGTCACTCCGAATCGAACATTATAAATCCCGTTTATTCCATATCCTGCAGGAATTTCAACGAATCCGCCTTATTCTTTGCCTACATTTTCTTTTGGCTGCCACGATACAGGCCGAGTCTAGTGTGGAGTCATTGGTATTTCTTTTTATACAGGGTTATTTTTAATTCACTGACATCCTCTTAATCCTGAATTCCTATCATTCAAACAAATGTTTTTTGTTTTACGACTTTTTAAAATGAAGCACTTTTTTTCCCATACAAATACACAGAGTACCGTAAAAATAAGAGGAAATCTCAAATTTTTAAAACTTTATTACACCAAAAATATTAAGTTATGACAAAAGCCGTAAAACAAAAAACGTTTGTTTCAGTGGTAGGAGTTTAGGGTTAAAAGGATGCTAGTGAATTACAAATAACCCTGTATGTATTGTACTTATATGGTTAATAAAAATTTACTTTACTTTACATCATAAAGGCAACCATGCAAAATTTTAGCCGTGTAGTGCCAAGGGTTTGGGCTGGGCGCCGCTGATGAGTCAGTTAGTTTAGTTTATATAATATAGCATTTTTCAAAGCTGAGCTCTCATAAGCTATGAATTAATACACTAACATTTCAACTTCCAGGAGGGAATCCTGCATGCCTTGTTCATGGTGACAGTTTGGATGACGCCCTTCTGGTACTGTATGACTCAAATTAAAGTTTGGAGACGCAGATACATCACGGCTTGAAATTTTGAAATGTAAAACGATTTCGTTCTAGATTAATAAAACATATTGGACCAATTAAGTACCTACCTACTCATTTTTTCTGTTTTTTCTTTCTGGCTGAAAGTTTAAGTTGGAGCTTTTCATCTTTAACTGTACAATACGTTTACTTTTAGTTTACCACTGACAGATTGCTTGCCTTCATTTCATTTCCGACTTTAACACCATGCAAATAAAGTAGTTATTACAAAATCTGCAAACGTGGGTAACAGTATTCTAAAATTGGCTTTATTTGTAGGTTGTTAAAGTTGAATATGAAATGAAGGCAAATCATCTGTCAGTGGCAAACTTTATGTAATTTTACTGTATCGTAATAGCGGTCTAACGCTTGTTCATTTTCATTGCAGCGCTCTTCCGCTACATTTTCTAATATGTAATATTACTGGCAGTAGCGGATTTAAACATTTACCGCCAAGAGGCATTTAATTTTTGCCGCTTCAAGGCAAACCTAAACTCTGTAATTTGATACCCTAAATTTAAAATGTAATATGGAATGAAAAGCTATTGGTATATTTTAAAAATTCACATTTACAAAGTATACTTTACGGATATTTCTAATAATAATTCTAGTTTTATATATTTAGCTTCAGGGTGGTTAATAAAGGTGTGAAGCGGGCTTTATGGACTGCCTGTCAGCAGGGTTGCCAATCGGTTAGATATTCCCCGAACTGCGAGGAAAGCGAAGCTGATTGGGGAATGTGTGGGGAGAGCTTCGGGAAAATGCGGAGATTTCGAACACAAATACGCGATATTTAACATCAAATATCTGCTAGTCTTGATTGATTTCCTATAATACATTACCTGAAACAGTTCAAAACTAAATCACTCGGCCCGTATAATTTTTCTTTCCCCAAACATGGGGAATTTCGACAATGCGTTTGAGGATTTTAGTATATTACTGTCAGCAACCCTGCCTGCCAGTGACACTGACAGTAAGGCCCATACTACACGGGCGGTTTCCCGCGGCGGGAGAACCGCCCATGTAGTATGGGCCTAAACCTGGCCAAAAAATCCAAAAAAAAAACACTGTCAGTAGTACTGACACTGACACTGTTGACTGACGGCTACAGCCGGTTGTTTTGTTTGACTGACACCTTTTTGACTATTTATTTTGTATTATCGTATCGTTCCATGGTGGTTATTGATATTGTATCACAATAATAAAATAATTATTCATCATGAAAGAACCAAAACAGGCTCCTATTAAAGACCTGTCCGAATTACGGAGTTATTTCCAATCACACAACGTCATACGAGAGTACATTGCCCACACTTCAAAAGTTCATTCAGTAGGTTGGTCCTGCGATGGAAGGAAACTGGCTTCAGGATCATTCGACAAGAGCGTTGCCATTTTTAATTTAGAAAGGAATAGATTGGTAAGTTCATACAAACTATCAACTCGATTTTATAAAGAGATTTTGAGGTTATGTTTGTTTATTTCTATGTAAATGGAGGCAAAGGTTTATTGATCAGCTTACGAAAAAAAAAATACTACTGTCTACGATTTAAACAATGACCTATATGATCATATGAACGAAGAAAAATATAAGCCTTTACTCTAATAATTGTTGCAAATGCAATAAGACTGGCAAATAAAAATAGTTTGAAAAATTTCCTTTGCTCTTCCTTTGCCCAATAGGCAATTATGATAAGCAAAATAAAGCAGGTGCGCAACCTAACCCACTTAATTAAGAAAAAGTGCTTGTGCATAGAAAATTTACTGCAGAAGATGTGCCAAAAAATTTGCCCCTCATCAAAATACTTCTCCAGTCCTGAGATTTACAAAATCGCTTGCTTTTTCCAACCCTTGATTCCTGATCCTGGTACACCATAGAACATTCTGATACTAAATGGGCATTTCTAATTGTCCTTGTACCTAATTAAGAAATTGTTAATAGGGAGTTAAAATTAGTCCATTTGGTTACGCACTTTAAAAAGCCTTTACAATAAAAAAAAACATAACAAACCGGATAATTCTTTACTTCTTGTTAAACATTGTTAAAATTGTCCTATTTGTTACTTTTTTTTACTGTAAAGGCTTGAAAAAGTGCATAACCAAACGGACTAATTTTAACTCCCTATTAAAAATTTCTTAATTGAGTGCAAGGAAAAATAGAAATGCCCAAGTTTCATAATAAATTCCCTTGTCAAGCAATGGAATGTTATTAATTATTATGAATTTTTCTATGAAGCGGAACATTAGATCATAATTCAGTTAATTCAATAGTGCAGTTGAACCAACTAAATCGTTAACACTGGAACTTTTTCACAGAAAATGTCAAATGACATTGCATTGCAACAAGAAAAAGCATTGACACATATGGTGTGTTTTCTAAGGCGGGTGAGAAATTAAATGCTTTGACTGTACATCAAACTTTGCTTGTATTATTTCCAGGTACAAGACTTTGTGTTCCGCGGACACACAGGCTCGGTGGACCAGCTCTGCTGGCACGCGTCCCATCCTGACCTTCTGAGTACAGCTAGCGGAGACAAATCTGTCCGAATATGGGACACCAGGTAATGTGTACTTATTTAAATTGTACCAAAGTCATCTACGCCAACATGGATGTCAGGAGAGGGGTGTAAGGAAGAATAAAAGATTAGGTTGTTATAAAAGTAAATACATAAAAGAAAAAGAAGAAAACTGAGATACTACTATATCATAACCATCTCAAAATTCCTGAATAATTTCTGAGCATAAAGAGTTATGCGAAATGATGAATTGTGTACCTGTCACCATTGTACTTCTTTTACACATTACTTCTTCATTGTACTTCTTTTACTTATTGTACATTAAAGTCATTAACCTAAAATTGATAAAAGTAGCCCCGAAACGTAAATGTAGCATTTTGTGTGCTCTGCCTACCCTCTTTGGGAAACAGGCGTGATGTGTTTATGTATGTATGAATTGTGCTAACTGAAGAATTATGCATAAAAAAATTAGGTATGCAACCCAATATGGAACTAACTAATTCTTAGTCATAATATACGGATTACTCACATCTTAAAACAAGTATAACTCAACCAACATATTTTGGGTCATATATTTTCACTATGAGTGAGTCTCATGGTAGTTTCATGTTTAAACTAACTCTTTTAGTTCTTAGTATGTGTACTATAGAAGCCCATACTATATTATATCCATCACCAGGTCAGGGGGGTTTCACTCCGCAGTTTAGGTATGTTCGGCCGGCGCGCCTCCCGGGCAGGCGTATGGTAGAAGGTTGTCGCTCGGCATTCGGTTCGCACGCCAGCCGCGTCGCGCGTTATTATTTTTCTGTGATTTTTGCAACAAACAATGACTTCTAAACGAACTTATAATTCGTATAAAAGATAATGCTGCGTTTAAAGTTAGTTTACTGAATTAATACTCACTGTTATACGGTGTATACACCGTGAAATTTTAGTGGTTGTTTTCCAGAAACGAGGTGATTTCGTTTCGATTGTACAATCGATTTATAATTACTATTTTGACTAGAGTCAAAAATCCAATTGTGAAAAACGAAAGTCGAAAATGACCGCAAACCAATAGTAACGCTTCGTTGGTACCTAGCCTATCGTACGATCGTACGCTACGTGTACGCTACTTGTACCAACGAAGCGTTACTATTGGTTTGCGGTAATTCCCGACTTTCGTTTTTCACAATTGGATTTTTGACTCTAGTCAAAATAGTAATTATAAATCGATTGTACAATCGATACTAAATCACCTCGTTTCGGGAAAACAACCACTAAAATTTCACGGTGTATATCGGCGAGTGGGAACCCTGTGCCCTTGGTTTCCGTTCAGCAGTGCCCAACGAAATATGAACGCTCGTATCACACGATAAGTTTCAATTTCGCGTGCAAGCAGTTAACGGTTGTAAGAGTAGGCAAATTTTTATACCTAAAGGTGACTTTTGTGCGAGAGTGATCCTCCTGTACGTTGGTACTATTAAGTTATTCTGCGACCAGGTCCCGCAAGTGCGTGGCGACGATCCTGACGAAAGGCGAGAACATCAACATCGCGTGGTCGCCCAACGGCAGCACCATCGCTGTCGGCAACAAAGAAGACCTCGTGTCCTTCATCGACACCAAGACTTATAAAGTGGTGAGTGTTGTTTACCACTTGGCTAAAACCAAAAAGTTGTTTCTGAGAAGATGCATCGGTACATTTATATTAGGGTTCCGTACCAGGCTGTATCTCGGGAACCGTGATAGCTAGAGAGTTGAAATTTTCACAGATGATGTATTGCGGTTGCCGCTATAACAACAAATACTAAAAAATGGAATTAAATAAATAGTTAAGGGGGCTCCCATGCAACAAACATGATTTTTTGCTCGTTTTTGCTCGATATTGATATCGGCAATAGGTAGACACTTGAAATATTCACAGAATATTTATTTATATTTTTTTATATTTATTTATTTATTTAATTAATATTTATTTATTTAATATTTAATTATATATTGGCTTTAAAGATAAATCATTAAATTAAAATAAAAAAAATATTTAAGGGGGCTCCCATACAACAAACGTGATTTTTTATAGATAATTGTACGGAACCCTTCGTGCGCGAGTCCGACTCGCACTTGGCCGGGTTTTATGATAAAATTCCGAAACAATAACGGACCAAACTGATGCAAAATTCAAATACATTGTGAAGGAGACATTATATCTAAGGGGTACTATAAAATTAAAGACTATAATCATGGACAGGGATGTTTGGAAATAATTCCGATCCGCATTGGCGATCCCTAGTCCCAAATAGCGTATCTACTGTGTTAAGAAACTTAATTAATAATAATAATAATAATAATAATTTAATATTTTATTTCTCATAATCCTTGAAATACATTACAAAACAATATACAATTCATTTAAATTTAAAAAGAGAGCACATGTATATACACAATTATATTAAACAATTGCAATTGGAGTATGATTGAATGTCATACTTTTTACTAACCTTTTTGTACCTTTTTCTTCATTTGGCCCATACAAAATTACTTAATATTTAATCTTAATTTCATATTGATCGAACGAAAAAAGTACTAAAAGCGCGTGTATTTAGGTATTTACATTGTATTACTAGGGGCTGTTTCACCACCCACTGATTAATTTTAGCTGACAAATAAATGTGATGCCGTCTCAGTCTATTCGATTCGAACAAAACAAACAGACGGCATCACATTTATCCGTCAAATAAATTTGATCTGATCATTGGATGGTGAAAAAGGGGGTAAAACTAATACATATTTTAAAATAAAAAATAAATAAATAAATAAATATCACGGAACAATTCACACCAATTGACCTAGTCCCAAAGTAAGCTAAGCAAAGCTTGTGTTATGGGTACTAAGCAACGGATAAACATACTTATATAGATAGATACATACTTAAAAACATATTAAACACCCAAGACCCGAGAACAAACATTCATATTTTTCATACAAATATCTGCCCCAACACGGGAATCGAACCTGGGACCTCAAACTTTATAGTAGTCATTTAACTTATCTACCTATTATTCCTAATATACCTACTATCTGTTGGGTTTCTACCACTCCTGCTAGCTCGTGCTGAGGCCCGACTTCAAACAGATTAGTAGAAAGATATTATAATGCTCATTATAGTCGGTTAAATTTTTATTTAATATTTTTTTGGGTGTTTTTGAAGGCGGTTCTATTTTTTATTTAAAAATTTTTTTCATACAAATATCTGCCCCGACACGGGAATCGAACCCGGGACCTCAAGCTTCGTAGTCAGGTTCTCTAACCACTAGGCCGTCGGGTCGTCTAAAAATGTAGCAACACTAGGCTAGGCCCTAGAAAACATCTTTTTTTATTAACATTCAAAAAGGTCATGACCTGCCGCGCAGTATTTACGCCGTACTAAGGATTTATTTTAGTTTTTAGGGAAGACTTGGATTTTTTTTCTATCGAGCAAACTACAAGCAATCGTGTTTCGAAAAACACGTCACTAGCTAGAGTGAATCCTCAAATATCTTACACATGAATCTCAGAACTAAAGCTTTGCCAGTAATGATACAGCAAGGGATCAAATGAATACAATAAATGCACCAAAAGCTCGGTAGGGCCTTTATAAAATCTCCATTATTTTTCAGGTAGTAGAAGAGCAATTCCACTTCGAAGTGAATGAGATATCTTGGAACAACACGTCCGACCTGTTCTATTTGACGAACGGCCTCGGCTGCGTTCACATACTGACGTGAGTTTTCGATTTAAAAATACATCATCATCATCATTGTCGAGCTATTGTAGGAGACCGAGGAAGACTGTGCTTGAGGTTTTTTTGCTATTAATAATAATAATAATAATAATCATCATCCCAGCCTATATGCGTCCCACTGCAGCAGGGCACAGGCCTCCTCTCAAAATGAGAAGGCTTGGGACGTCGTTCCCACGCGAGCCCAGTGCGGATTGGGGACTTCACATACAACATTGAATTTCTTGTCAGGTGTATACAGGTTTCCTCACGATGTTTTCCTTCACCATAAAGCTCATGGTAAATTACAAATGTAATTTCGCACATTAATTCCGAAAAATTCGGAGGTGCGAGCCCGGACTCGAACCCACGATCCTCTGCTTGAGAGACCATAGGTCAAACCACTAGGCCACCACGGCTTCGGTACAGAATACATTTCACATTACTTTCGTTCGGTTTCAGAATACATTTTGATCAAATTTAAGGTGTACCTTATGTGGTACGCACCGAATGACGACTGGACTCTGAACTCTTACTTTACATGTCTTTACATTATTTTGTGTTAGAAATAGTCTAATACTGTAGATACACTATGCGGGATATGAAATGTATAGTTATTAATTAAATTTTGAAACAAATATTCATAAAAAAAAAACATACACTGACAAAGTCTTTAAGCTAGGTAACTAACAAACTATGGACTTAACAGTATGATTTTTTTTATGGGAAAACTCCAAGATTTCCTCATTGAAAAAAACGGTGCCTACACTTTTTATAGATCAGTACCTGGGCGACCGAGCTCCGCTCGGGCTGAAACTCGGTACTAAGCGTTTCCCCAGAGATAAGACCAAGCTAGATCAATTTTTCATCCATAAAACCCCCACATACCAAATTTCATCGAAATCGTTGGTGCCGTTTCCGAGATCCTGATTATTATATATATACAAGCTGTTGCCCGCGACTCCCTCCGCGAATAATAGGGGTAAAAAAATAGCCTACGACCTATTCTCAGACCTACCGAATACGGAGAAAAAAAGTTTCATAAAAATCGGTCGAGCCGTTTCGGAGGAGTTCGGTAACAAACTCCGTGACACGAGATTTTTATATATTAGATATATACAAGAATTGCCCGTTTAATATTGATCATGTGTTATAGCTAGGTATTTGGCATGCTGTGTTTGGATATTTTAAACAGCAACATTGTCTTCCAGGTACCCAGGTCTGGAGCTCCAGGCGGTGCTAAAAGCGCACCCGGGCACTTGCATCTGCATAGAGCACGACCCGACCGGACGCTACTTCGCGACGGGCTCCGCCGACGCGCTCGTGTCGCTCTGGGATGCGCAAGAGCTCGCCTGCCTCCGCGTTTTCTCCAGGTAAACATAAACAAACGTAGCGTGTAGTCGGCAAACGTAGCGTGGGACGTCCTCAGGCTCGGTGGAGCGATGATCTTCGCAAGGCGGCTGGCAAGAGCTGGATGAGAGTGGCCGAGGATCGTGCTCGGTGGCGTGCCTTGGGAGAGGCCTATGTCCAGCAGTGGACGAACATCGGCTGATGATGATGAAACATAAACTGCCCCGGCAATCACTTCAAGGATCTATAAAAGGTTTTCCGTAAGGCTTACCAAAGCGTTTCAGCTTAAATTATATCTTTTCTTAGAGTTGAAAATCTGGCAAGATTATGCGACTTTTCTAAATGCTTGCTATAGCCCAAATTTTAATAATGATATTTTCTTAAAAATGATACGTAAAGTCGCCATTACATCATAATAAGTCACCAGTAAGTTATTATTATTAATACTGGACAATGATCAAAAGTCTCCAGTAAGTAGAGAGGTTTTGAATTTGGAATGAAAATGTCCAGTAAGTACGATACAAATATCATAACATCATTGTATTTTGAATTTAGAACTCCTTGTAAAATGTGTCATATTTTTGAATAGTGCAAAAAGCCTCATCTTTGGTTCATTAAAAAGGTTGAATGTTAAACATATAATTTTTATAAATGTTATTATACCTTTAAATATGATTTTATTGGTATTTTTTATTTATTTATGCCAACTCTTATGAGTTAGGCTGTATACGCTTTTATTGAAAAAAAAAAAAACAAGAGCGGCGGCGTTTATACTTCAAAAAGAGCGGGAAAATTTTAACATTTTGGAAATATTTCGTTGTCGTTGTCGTGTTTTGTCTTTGTAGTTTTTTGTTTTATTTTTGAGAAAAGCACTATACAAGCTTCTACCAATAAGTGCCATACTGCACTCGTACATAGAAATCCTCGCCAATGGCTCGGATTTCAAATCGTACGTGTCCAGTATGGCTTACTTACTACCTAAACTAGAGCTAAGCGTAACTCGAGTTGACAGATCACTAAGCTCATTTTGTGTCGCAGGTTAGAGTGGCCGGTGCGGACTCTCTCTTTCAGCTTCGACGGCCGCCTGCTGGCGTCCGCCAGCGAAGACCACGTTATCGACATCGGGGACACCGAAACAGGTTCGTGCCACCTGCTCAAGAGTTCACATTATTATATACAACGTAATTTATTGAATCAGGCGTTACTTTGCGGAGATCTCGAGTATTTCAAAGAATATATTTTTTTTTAAAGTATTCTGACAGGGTGCTCTAGGCAAACCCCGCCCCCCCCCCCACATCATGGTCATTTCAGCCGGAAGACGTCCATTGCTGAACATAGGCCTCCCCCAATTTGGAGGCCTACCTACACTGCGTCTTCCCCCCCACATGAAATGCTCATATTCGCTGGAGGTACTCTAGAGGGTAAGGATTCCCCCCATATATAAATCTGCCGCGCTCGAGTGACTCCCCAAATCCTTTTTTTAATTCACTAGCATCCTTTTAACCCTAAACTCCTACCACTTAAACAAATGTTTTTTTGTTTTACGGCTTTTGTCATAACTTAATATTTTTGGTGTAATAACGTTTTGAAAATTTGAAATTACCTCTTATTTTTACGATACTCTGTGTATTTGTATGGGAAAAAAAGTGCTTCATTTTAAAAAGTTGTAAAACAAAAAACATTTGTTTGAGTGATAGGCATTCAGGGTTAAGAGGATGTCAGTGAATTACAAATAACCCTGTATAGTGGAAAGGGAAACCTAACTTTCTCCTATATTACCCAGGTGAGAAAGTAGCCGAGATACCTGTTTCGGCGGCGACGTTCACGGTGGCCTGGCATCCTTCCCGGTACATAGCGGCGTTCGCGTGCGAAGACAAGGAGGCCCCAGAGAGGAAGAGGGACGCCGGCAACTTGAAGCTGTGGGGACTGCCCAACCAGGGGTAAACTATACGAACTGGGGTGTAGCCAGCAATCAGTACATGCAGTAAGGAACGCTCGTGCCTGAAATACCACTTTCCCAAAATACCACATTTTTTAAATACTACATTACATTACCTCTTTACCACATTTCTAGCTTACCAGATGTTCGTTGCACCACATTACAAAATCGAAGATTACCCAAGGAAGTGATTTTTTTTGGTATGTAATGTCTTATTTGGACATATGGTATAATGGGAATGTAATAAATAGGTAATGTAGTAATTTGAACAACGTGGTATTTTGAGAGCGTAGTATTTTAGGCATGAGCGGTAAGGAAAAATCGCGTTTTGTAGAAGTAAAGGGGAAAATTGCATTGAGAGTGTCTACACACACTGCTGTGTACGCTGCCCCCACCTCTGGGCGAAAGTGTCAGATTTTTTAAACTACTCATTACACACCTTGGGGACTTAATCACGGAAAAATATGCCGCATTTCATAGTCTTTAGGCATTAGGAATTTGCGGAATCGATTTCATACGGTCAGAAAAGCTTTATGTCCACGCAATAAAAGCGAAAAAGACTTTGATCGTTTTTGCTTGGCTGGAGTTACCACAGACATTAAAAGACAGTGATAGCCATATTCAGACAAGTAAAAAACTTGAGATTGTAATTCAATAACTCTACCTCCCCGTAGATATAAGTAGCGTAATTTGGTTGTAAGACTTGTAATTTGTAAGTGAAATAAAATATTTTTGTGATAAAACATTCCTTTTATTTATACAAATTATTAGCAATATTTACAAATATTTATTAAAATTAAATGTACCCAAACAACCACTTTATAAGTAAAATAATAATTGTGATATTCCAGAAAATGTGATGTCAAAATAAAATATACATTGCAAACTTAAACATTTCAACAGTTGAAATAAGTATTAGTCTTCTGTTTAGAAATAATAATGGCTAAAAGAAAGTAAAAGTGTTCCAAATGTGTCACATTTATTTTGTGTCATATTGTATAATAGTACATTGCAGGGCTGTGCAAAGGCCTGAGGCCTATTTTTTCGCCCGTGATGTTTTATATATCGAGAAAATACTAAAATTTTCCGTTTGTAACATTATTATGGTATAACATTAGGTATTTAATTTAATTCTGCGGCCCTCCAATCTATAGAACGAATTGGCCCAGGATCGTGTTGAACATTTATACTGCTGTATCACGATTTATTTTTTCTATTAAGACTTTCCGTATATACACTATTTCTACCGTACGAATTTTTCTTGGTGTGCCACATATGGCACATTAACAGTTAATATGTTAAGGCATTAGTTTGTGTAAGATGCGTAACTTGAGACACATTTTATGTACATCACCACGTCTCAACTTGCAACCGTCCCACATCTTCTAAGGTTTTGACTTCTTCCGCCCCTACGACCTCTCCAAGAGCTTCGCGTACATTATTGGGCATATTCTTCGCGTTCCCGGAGATGAATATGTACCCGTTCTGGTCCATAATAAGAGAACGGATGATTGCACTGTGTTCGGCGATTTTGTGTTGGACATATCTGAAAAAAAAGGTTGGTTTGTTTGGGTTTGAGCACAATTTGCCGAAATTACACAAGTTAATATTTTGGCGAATGTGTTGCTACTTTGATTTGATGAAGCCTGTAATTAATGCTGTTTCAATTACTAGCAACACATTTGCCAAAATTACGTCACGTTATCGCGTTCAACCAACTGCGGTCGGACCATAACCGAAGTTCCGCTGCTGATCACTTCAGAACGACGTAATATTGGCAAATATATGTTAAAAGTGGAAACAAACTTGAAAGATTTGTTACCTATGTACAGTCGCCATCATAAACATCGGAGCAGTCAAGGTGCTCAAATATATCCGACAAAGCACGTACGCAACTGCCAATACAGTCGCAGGTATTTTTGACCACCTTGAATGCTCCGATGTTTATGATGGCGACTGTACGGTAAACAGTCTTGACGAGTCTTTATATTGAAAAAACGTTTTTAAAAAAATAATAACTATTACTTATGACCCCAAAATAATGTATATGACCATTAGGTCCTTGCTAATTGTTACATATTTGCTGTGATTTATTTCTGTAAATTGTTTTCAATAAAGCGACACGTCAAAGTCGCTTATCCTCTTTCGAATCCTAAAAAAAACGAAGTATATACTCGATACTTACATCTTATCCTCCCGGTCCCGAGAAAACGCGCAATACAGCGTTACTTTCCCCTCCCGCTCCAACCCTTCCAGCTCTTCTCTGCAATGGAAATCCTTCTCCCTATACCGACAGCCGAAGAAAAGGTGGATTGTGTGTTTGTCCGCTTGGCCGAGGTAAACCCGCTCCCCTATGAGGCTCCGGAATGGGGCGAGGCCGGTGCCTGGCCCGATTAACAGGAGAGGTATAGACTGAAAGAGAAACAACATTGTTTTTATGGTTCCGTACCCAAAGGGTAAAAACGGGACCCTATTACTAAGGTTCCGCAGTCCGTCCGTCTGTCCGTCTGTCACCAGGCTGTATCTCGGGTACAGTGATAGAGAGTTTAAATTTTCACAGATGATGTATTTCGGTTGCCGCTATAACAACAAATACTAGAAAATGGAATAAAATAAATATTTAACGGGGCTCCCGTACAGCAAACGTGATTTTTTTGCTCGTTTTTGCTCGATATTGATAACGGCAACAGGTAGACGCTTGAAATATTCACAGAATATTTAATTATGAATTTAAAACTAAATCATTGAATTAAAATAAAAAAATATTTAAGGGGGCTCCCATACGTATACAACAAATGTGATTTTTATAGATAATTGTACGGAACCCTTCGTGCGCGAGTCCGACTCGCACTTGGCCGGTTATTTTTCTACTATGACAAATTCTGTTACCATAATAAGTACATCATCATCATCATCCCAGCGTATATTCGTCCCACTGCAGGGCACAGGCCTCCTCTCAGAATGCGGTGCGCCAGAGCGGATTGAGAACTTCATACACACCACTGAGCTTCCTCGCAGGTAACATACACCGTTAAGTTACCTCACGATGTTTTCCTTCATTGTAAAGCTGGTACAAATGTAATTTCGCACATAAATTCCGAAAAACTCAGAGGTGCGAGCCGGGATTTGAACCCATGACCCTCTGCTTGAAAGGCCATAGGTCAAACTAGGCCACCACGGCTGTCTATACATTTAGCGCTACGAAAACATTACGGTTTTGTTATTTTCAGCGAAGTTGAGCTCCAAACGCAGAGACAGCGGAGGCGTGGCGGTGCGGTGGCGGTGACGGTTGTAATATTCTAACTAGTATGAACGGTTGTGCGGTGCCGTACAAGTTAGAATATTACAACCGTCACCGCCACCGCACCGCCACGCCTCCGCTGTCTGTCTGTGCGTTTGGAACTTTAGGGCGTTTGTGCACTACAATGAATTTTACTTTCCGGAAATCTGAGTTTTCACGGTCCGTCTTTTTCATGCCTTAAATGTATAGGACCGCCGGGCAGTAAAATTCATTGTAGTGCACATGCGCCCTATACATTTAATGGCGTGCCATATCGGACCGGTAGAAACTCGGACTGCCGGACAGTAAAATTCATTGTAGTGCACAAACGCCCTTAGGCTGCGTTTCCACCAGAGATGTGCGAGGTAGCTGAGCGGTGCGAGGATGCATAGCGAGGATGTGTAGCGGGCTCTTTTCAAACGAGCGGGCGGGGTGCGGCGAGGGGGGAGCGGAGCAACGCCGCCTAGCAACACATTCCTCGCAACACATTCCTCGCTCCGCTGAGCTGTTTCCACCAGAGCTGAGCTGAGCTAGGATAGGTAAATGAAGTGTTTCTATTGGTTCATGACACAGAAATAATAATAAAGAGGATAGAAGTGCCTTAGACGCGTGACCTTGGCGCCGCGCTTGTGACTCGTAGGTCACAAGCGCGCGACTTGTGGCTCAGTGCTATTTGAAACGTGGGTATGACAACAAGTGCTTTAAAATGGTGTTTTGCAGCATTAGCAATTATGGAAACTCGTCCACACTGTGTAATTACACTAATAAGGGGATTACATTTCATTGGTATGTATTAATTTAATGTAATAATGCGGTTTATATCAAAATACAACTTGAGAAAATATTTCATTATGAAATATTGGTTTACACGTTATTAACACGAAACTTCATATACCATTGCTACTCATGCCCATAAAAACGCAGATCGTTTTGAATTATACGCGGCAATGTAAAGTAATTTTTGATAACCCTTCCGTCTTGCACAAAAGTTCGTGGTACGGACAAAAAAACAGGTTACGACTAGTACAGACATAATGCCGACGCGGCCAATAAATGGCGCCGTTGTGTAAAAGTGGGTATGACTTACGTTGAGTGTTATTCAACGCTATCTCTAAGGTGTAAGGTTCATAATTGTTTGTAAGCAAAAATATTAGTAATTGTGTGCGTGATTGCGTAGTACGGTTCCGGTCTTTTGCATGTGTGCATTAACACAGTAAGTAGAGGGGATGAAGCAGCGACACGAGTTCCGGAAGAAAATAGGAACTAAGGCATTTCTATCCTCTTTATTATTATTTCTGTGGTTCATGACAAACGCATCCCTCGCGACGCATCCTCGCACAGCTCCGGTGGATACGCAGCCTAACGCTGGTTAAAAATATACATTTTAAACAAAAGCACTCACGGTATCTTTAGGAAACTCTATGGTCCCTTTTGTGATCCATCCATAAACCAGATCCCCTGGATTCAAGCCTTTCAGCCAATTGGAAGCCAGACCCAGCCTAGCTTTCTTCAGCTTGCTGTAATACTTGACTACGGCTATCAATAGTTCCACCTTTTGCCCGCTAGATGGCAGGCAACTGCTTGCTATTGAGAAGGAGCGCGGTTTGATGGGGGAAAACAGCTCGAATAGGATCTCTATGGTCAGCTTGGATGCTGATTTGTGAAAGTCATGGAGCACCTAAAAAAATCAACAGAATGTAGGAAAAAAGACTTATAGTTTTACTATACTTCATTTAATTTAGAATTGAAAACCACAACATCATTATATTGCGGCTCGTCAACTATTTCTTACCTAGCAAATAGTACAGTACAATAGTCTGGGAGCCGCAAAATAAAATTGTTTTAATGTCACTTTATTTGCGTGTTGTCAATTGTTACACAAATTGTACAAATTGTAAAGAGATTACAGTTCACGAGCCGCAATATAATGTTGTGGTTTATAATTCTAAATTAAATGGAGTATAGCTTTTCAATTGCTGTCAGTAAGGTAAACGTCCCTGTGTTCGACAATGACCCAATACATGGCATCTTTAATCTGCCAGTGACAGATGGGTGTCATCAACTGGGCGTTGAGGTGTCGAGCAAGTAAGTTTACCTTATCTTGCCTAATAAATATGTGCCTGTGCAAACTTTCGTGAAACTTTCGGTAACATTTTCCAGACTTAGTAATAATGTAAACACTAATATTATAAACGTGAAAGCTTGTATGGATGTGTGGATGTTTGTTACTCTTTCACGCAAAAACGGTTTGATGGATTTTAATGAAATTTGGCACACAGATAATTTATAACCTGTATTATCAATTTTTTTGTGATAATGAAATGACAACCCATATTTATAAACTGTATGATTCATATTAATAAGCCGTGGTGGCCTAGTGGTTTGACCTATGGCATCTCAAGCAGAGGGTCGTGGGTTCAAATCCCGGCTCGTACCTCAGTTTTTCGGAATTTATGTGCAAAATTACAGTTGAAATTTATCATGAGCTTTACGGTGAAGGAAAACATCGTGAGGAAACCAGCATACACCTGCGAAGAAATTCAATGGTGTGTGTGAAGTTCCCAATCCCCACTGGGCCCGCGTGGGAACTAATGGTAATAATAGGCTGGGATGATGATTATTATTATTAATAGCAAAAAAACCTCAAGAACAGTCCTCCTCGGCCTCCTACAATAGCTCAACCAATCCTCCTGTCCCTGCGCCGTACTGAGCTCTATACACTTGTCCCTCTCTAGCTTATCGTCGGACACGAGCGCCAGAAGAGAGAAGACGTATTGCGTCGGGTAGAACTTCAGGTCCCAGTACTGTTCTGCTATTTCGTAGAGCGTCAATGGCTCCTTTAGGAAGTCTGGAACTGGCATGTCTGGAATAGAGGGAGCCACTTGATAACAAACTTCTTTTACTTCTTAACACATTCACTGCCGCCTGTCAAACTCGGGACTTTGTCAGATGCCCCAAACGCACATGTGCGTTCAACTGCCTGCAAAGTTATGAGAGCGGCACTAATCGAAAGTCAAGAAAACGCATATATGCGTTGCTGGCAGTGAATGTGTTAATCCGAGTCAAACTTCGATTATAAAAACTTGAAGCTTAAAGTTCAAGAAAAATTTACATTAGCTTAGGATTTAGGATTTACTTATTTTGCTGCATAAAACTTGCTTAAATTATAAATTAAAAAAAAAACGCGCTAAGATTTTTGTCCTAAAAAGCACCTACAACGTCATTCAGCCAACACGTTCTGTCACACGCAACACTCGGAACGCTTTAAAAAAAAGATTACGATCACTCCACATATTTATAATATACCTAGTAACTCCAAGACTTTCAAATCGGTAAGACAGAGAAATAGCGACATAATACGCATATATTAGGGCGAGTTATATTGGTGAAATTTCAATAAAAAGTAAACTTTCCTTTTGTTAAATGAGGAAATTTTGGGGTTTTTTCCTTGTAAAAGAAAAGTAGAGTTCACTTTTTATTGAAAACTAGCTGCTATTTTTTTTTATTTCATACAAACCTTGTCCTGATAATCACGAACCAAAAAAGAATTATCCAATTTGGTGCAGGCAGTCGATCGGAAGATAATTATGCTCGTACATACATTTCGGTGATTCATTTTTATTTATTTAGATAGATGCCCATAGATGAGACCATTTCACTAAAATCTCACCACAGATTGGCACCTTTCTTTTCTTTTTAGGGTTCCGTAGTCAACTAGGAACCCTTATAGTTTCGCCATGTCTGTCCGTCTGTCTGTCCGCGGCTAAGCTCAGAGACTGTTAGTACTAGAAAGCTGTAATTTGGCATGAATATATATATCAGTCACGCCGACAAAGTGATTAAATAAAAAAAACTAAAATAGATTTTTTTAGGGTACCTCCCATAGACGTAAAGTGGGGGTGATTTTTTTTTTCTCGACTAACCCTATAGTGTGGGGTATCGTTGGATAGGTCTTTTAAAACCATTGGGGGGTTGCTAACATAATTTTTCTATTCAGTGATCTGTTTGCGAAATATTCAACTTTAAAGTGAAAATTTTCATTAAAATCGACCGTCCCCCCCCTCTAAAATCTAAACTGTCGGGTGGAAAAATTTGAAAAAATTCAGAATGGTAGTAAATATATTATATTTACAAGGAAAATTATAGCGGCTAAAATTGCTTGGGAATTATTTGTAGTTTAAGAGTAAATAGTAGCCTAAGGTATAAAACATATCTAAACTTGGAAGATTCTGTACACATACGAAATCCTTTGAAAAATATTACTTGGTTTTTTCGTAATGGCTACGGAACCCTATCTTGGGCGTGTCCGACACGCTCTTGGCCGGTTTTTCTTTTTTTTGGTGACAACACGTCCAAACATTGTCCTCATTTTGAAAAAAAAACCGGTCAAAATTTTTCGCAAGTTGGCCTTGGTCAACCACTGGATATAACATTCCGGATTAATTTCGTGATATCTTATGTATTAACAAGTTAAGTATGAAGTATCTTTTTCTATTTATTTTTTTATTTTCTTCAACTTCATTTTTTATTACTTTTACGGTCATCCCGTGAAATCTTATGTATTGTTTAAATGAAAGACCAGGTATTTTGTATGTTATTTATTGTTCTTGGTCCTGCCAGCCGTCTTCCGCGCTGAGGAAGCGTCGTTTGGCCGCCGTGTTCATGTAGGGCCGCAGCGCCCACTCGGTGTCGGCCGCGTCCAGCGCCTCCAGAGTCCCCAGCTTTATCTCGTACAGCTTCATCTGGAAGCGGGGGCCGATCTCCGTCAGTTCTATGTCCTTGCCGGCCTGGAAATAAAGAGAGATGAGATGACATTAGTCACATAGGCTATACAACAGTAACCATGTCGCGTCGTGCGCACGGTCTTTTAGGTTATAAATGTCTGCGTTGCGTGTGTTCGCCGCCAGACAGCGCTGCTCGTTGCAGTCGCAACGGCTGCGTTCAGCATACCGCTTAAGGCCGTGTTGCGCGACAGGGTTTCTGTGACTGATAAAAAAGGGTCCCGCCGGAAGACCAGCGCTAGCTCCACCTCAGGAGTCCACATTTATGCTGAGGCGGGACCTTTTTCACACACAATTTAATGTTTTATTTTTTATTTTATTTTATATATTTTGTAATTTTATGTGTTTTGTGTGTAAAATAAACTTTTTCATTCATTCATTCATTCAACAAACTTCCCAAAGACATAAAACAACTCCCCTTTAAAATATTAAAAAAAAAAACTATATGCTTGGCTCTGCGAACTGTGTATTTACTCTATAAAAGATTTCATGAACAGGAAGACAAATAACAGATAAACTTGATTCACATAGTTTTAGTTATAGTTTCAGCTTTTATTTTTAGACTAAGTGATCACTTTTTTTTTTTGCTTCATAATTGAACAAAATCAAGCGACTTATTTGTTTGCATGCTTACCCAAGCCGAATTTGGCGCATTATGAATAATATATTACCTCTATTATAACATCTTGTATGTACCCATTTTCTGCAATAAACTTTATCTTATCTTATCTGAGTTTTGTTTTTATTATGGTTCGTACAGATTTTCAAACAATGGCTCGGAGGACAGAACTTTTGAAAGGCATTCTTGGGGCTTGAAGGCAACATGAAGAAGTTTTTGGTGCGGTCGGCGAAGTTAGTGGTCTACCAGCTATGACAAGTTTCTGTGAGATCTAAATATCGCTAAGGTTGACTTTTCTGAGTGAAGTCATTAGTCACTGTCATCATGTTATTGCAAGGGAAAATCGACCTCGTTGTAACATGACGTGCAAATGAATTTCAACCGTAGGGGGGTAGACCATATTTGAGGCCGTATTGTCTGATGCGCGGACGCTTGCTATCGTATTCACTATTTCTTTCTGTCAAACGGTATAGGATGATGCGAGAAAGAGATGGTGAAAGCGGTGGGAAGCACCCGCTAGGCAATACGACCTCTGGTCCAGGCGAAAGGTCAAGTTATACGAGTTCTGGCAAAAACTTCGTCCAAATCCTTCAAATCGTTTTCGCGTGAAAGAGCACACACGCTCAAACTTTTACAGTTCATCATCATCATCATCATTTCAGCCGTGGGACGTCCACTGCTGGACATAGGCCTCCCTCATTGACGCCCAATCATTACGATTGGAAGCGATTTGCATCCACCCTGAACCTGCGGCCTTCACCAAATCGTCCGTCCATCTCGTTGGTGGACGTCCCACGCTGCGCTTGCCAGTCCGTGGTCTCCACTCTAGAACTTTTGGGCCCCAACGGCCATCTGTTCTGCGTGCTATATGGCCTGCCCGTTGCCATTTCAACGAGCTAATCCGTTTTGCTATGTCGGTAACCCCAGTTCCACGGCAAAAAATACAGTTTGTTTTACAGTTACTATACTAGAAATGTTTAGGTACTTAACAAACATGAACAATCAACAGTTATGGCGTCGGGTTAACCAGCCAAATGCAATATTTGTAACTAACTTTCACGCGTCGCATTTTCGACGTACTCTTTAGTTGAGCCGCTTAATAATTGGCTACTTTCCTAACTAGTCAGTCTTTTAGATTATCAAAAAATATTGGACACATATTTTTTATTTTGTCAATTAAACAAAAAATTACGAAGATATGGCGCATTGAAGTTTTGCGTGACGTCACTTGTTCCTACACTTTGTATGAGCGTTTTAGGAACAAGTGACGTCACGCCTCGTCACGCGGAACTTCAACGCGCCATATCTTCGTCATTTTTTGTTTAAATGTCAAAAGAAAAATTACGTGTCTAATATTTTTTGATAATGTAAAATACGGACTAATAAGAATTATTATTTTTTTACCTAGGAAACATCCCTATTTAACATGCGACTGAAATAAAGAGTAAAAAAAAAAAAAGAAAAAGTTAAAGTTAAAGACAAATATTGCATTTGACTGGCTAACCCGACGCCATAACTGTGCGTTGTTAATGTATGTTTATATTTATTTAGTTAAGTACCTAAACATTTCTATACTTCGTTTTTTCTAGCATTAGAAATAAGTTAAACAATCTTGACATCTTTTTATTGGTAAATGACCATATTTCCTTGTTAATTGTTACATGTTTGCCGTGATCTATTTTAAAAAAGTGTTTTGGCAATAAAAAGACTCTTCAAGATCGCCTGCCTTCTTTCTAATGCTAAAAAATCGAAGTATAGTACAGTACCCATAAATTGTCGATCACCATCCGCAATGTACCGAAACTGCACGTTATTTCTTGCACCTTCTGAGGCTTAAGTTTACCTTCTTGTATGTGTGTTGTCGGAAACTGATATAGTCGTCATTGTTGGCAAACGTGACCACTCGCTTGGAGTCAGCTTTGGGCACCGGGAACAGATACTTCAGGATGCTCATCGTTCGCAAGCCTGTAAATAATGATTATTGATTGGTTTAGGGCGCATATTATAAACTAGCTTTTGCCCGCGACTCCGTCCGCGTGGAATTAGTAATTTGGGCAGCTTATTTTTTTATCCAATTTGCTTTTTCATCAATTATGGCTCTCCTTAGATCCTTCCGGAAGAAGTGAAACTTCATAATAAACCAACCCGCTCCCAATCCGCCCCAACCCGCTCTCAACCCGCTCCCAACCCGCTCTCAACTCACCCCCACCCGCCCCCAACCCACTCTCAACCCGCCCCCAACCCGCTCCCACCCCACCCCCAACCCGCTCCTAACCCGCCCCCAACCCACTCCCAACCCGCCCCCAATTCGCTCTCAACCCGCTCCTAACCCGCTCCCAACTCGCCCCCAACCCGCTCCCAACCCGCTACCAACCCGCCCCAAACCCGCTCCCTACACGCCCACCCACCCGCTCCCAACCCGCCCCCAACCCGCTCTCAAGCCGCCCCCAACCCGCTCCAACCCGCCCCCCCAACCGCTCCCAACCCGCCCTATCTAACTGGGCTATCTAACACTGAAAGAATTTTCCAAATCGGAGCAGTAGTTCCCGAGATTAGCGCGTTCAAACAAAAAACCTGTTCGATAAATTCTTAAAATAGACATATCTTTCTTATTTGTGAACCGATTCAAATGAAACAAACACTAAATGTTAATCCAAGAAAATACCAACATATCAGTGAAAACCGCATCCTTCTAGGTTAAGCCGTTTCTGAGATTAGCGCGCACAAACGCACAGACAAACAGACAAACAGACAATAATTCTAAAAATCATTGTTTTGGGTTCTATTGCGCAAATAAATAGCCCTAGTGACAATTTTTCTCAAATATCTTCAATGTACAGACACCGACTTGTTACAGATTTATTATATGTATAGATTAAGTAAATAAAATAGCACAGGACAATAGGGATGTTGACACCACCAATGAACTGACGTTCTTTTTATGAGCTGTCAAAACAAAATCTCCTATAGAGTTTGAATGGCAACAGCGACATATGACGTCATTGTTCGCATACTCAATCAACTAACTATTTATTTGTTTTAAAGCAACAAAAAATCTAATTTCGCATTTAATCGAAAATTAATCTGGTTTTCGGGGCTAAAATAAAGCGTTTTTATACTGGAGTCGTGTCTTCGAATTCTTTTTTAATGGCGTCAGCGTCAACATCCCTATTCACACCAATTGACCTAGTAACAAAGTAAGCAAATTTGTTTTATGGGAAATAGGCAAAGGATAAATATATTTAAGTAGATATTAAACATCCAAAAATCGAAAGCAAACATTCGTATTTTTAATGCAAATTGTTACAGATATACGTGGGAATCGAACCCGGGGCCTCAAGCTTCATAGTTAGGTGCTCTAAGCAAATTGGCCATTTGGTCGTCAAATACTTATTTAAGTTACTAGTTACATAATACTAGTGTCTACATCTGTTTTTTCCCCAATAAAGAAAATAAAACAAAATTATGAGATTTTCGTTAACAACATTTTTAATAATAATAACTGATAGTGCTTTTTGTTGACTGTACTCGCTTTCATAGTTATTTATTATTACACGGCAATTTAATGCTTTGTCTATTTGTGTCAAATACTATATTATTATGCTAGTTAGCGCTAAAAACCTACCTACCAAGGTCAGTCTTGAAGTTGTGGAAGATCAGATGCGGGAACTGTTCGGACATCGGCCCCAGATCTGGTATGTCGTGTCGCATCACGACGCCAGACAAAGTGAACGACGCCGTCGGACCGTACGGCAGGTGGCACACCACCTGGGGGGAGGTAACATGTTTTAAATAGGGAACGTGCAGAAGTAAAATAACTGACTGACAGTCAAAGCACTGGTCTAAACCACTGAAGCTAGACTTGAGATTTGGCTACAATTTTAGTTGCCATTACGTTATGTTTGCCATAGATTTCTTTTTCCCCATGTTATCAAATTTTCCAAAATCATATGCATGGAAATTCAAACGCCATAATGGTTACTGTAAAACGGAGTTACTTTAAAATGCAGGGGCTACATTGGAAAACAGTTTTTACGACGTGTCCTTATTTTTTTAGACCATCTGTGGCAGTGAAATAACTACCTTGATACATCACCTAACTTTTTACGTCATTTGCTCAATCGAGCTATGAATATTTGCGTTTTTATAACCATTTTAAATCTACCAATGTAACCCCAAAATTTCCTAATGTAACCTCAGTTTACCGGTATCTGTCTAAGGAGCAATCAACTTTTCTGGCCGAAACAAAATAGCTACTTAACAATAATCTATAAGAGTTGTTTGCTCAGACCCGTCTTGCTCGTTCGCTTCGCTCGCTCGCCCGTTTGTGTGCCACTACATACTTAAGCGTATCAATTAATTATGGCATAAGATATTAAGAACATTGAATGTTATGGCACTTGAGTATAATGGCATGTGATATTAGGCCAAATGAAGGTTATAGCTAGTGACCATTATGACAAACGAAATAGGGATGTTAACGCCATTAAAAAATAACTCGAAGACACGACTCCAGTAAAAAAAAAACGCTTTATTTTAGCTCTGAAAACCAAATTAATTTTCGATTAACTGCATAATTAGAGTTTTTGCTGCTTTAACTTTTGTTAATAATTAATTGATTGAGTTCGCGAGCAAGTGACGTCGTAGGTTGCTATTTCCATTCAAACTCTATAGGAGAATTGCGTTTTAACAGCTCATAAAAAGTACGTCAGTTGATTGGTGGTGTCAACATCCCTATTAATACGATGAATTTATGCGAAATGATGACTACCGCCACAGTCATGCAACGGTTACGAGTAAATCCCACGAGAAACGTGAGCTAACCAATATACTAGACATGGTGTCCCGCCGTCAGTTACGTTGGAAGGACATAATCATCATCATCGTACTCACAAGCGCGTCGGGCACGCCGCGATGCTCGTGCACGACGATGAAGTCCGTGACGTGGTTGGCGCGGCACGCGTGCAGCAGTTGCGACATTTCATAGCCACCGCGGTTCATGCGCTGACTGTTCGGGAATATTAGCCTGCCGAGACAGACACATCAGAACAAACATAGATAGACTGCTAAAATAATTAAACGGGCCATTCTACTTTTAAGTAACCATTAATCTTTTGTGAAATATAAGGCATACCTGGGCCCTGTACCACAAAAGTTACAAGTGCTACAATTCGACAAAATTGTCAAGTTTCTCATAGTAAAATGTTACAATTTTGTCGATTTGTAGCACTTGTAACTTTTGTGGTACAGGGGGCTGGTGACTTTTTTTCAAGTGTAAATAACTTATACACCGTGAAATTTTAGTGGTTGTTTTCACCAAACGAGGTGATTTAGTATCGATTGTACAATCAATTTATAATTACTATTTTGACTAGAGTCAAAAATCCAATTGTGAAAAACGAAAGTCGAAAATGACCGCAAACCAATAGTAACGCTTCGTTGATACCTAACCTATCGTACGATCGTACGCTACTTGTACCAACGAAGCGTTACTATTGGTTTGCGGTCATTTTCGACCTTCGTTTTTCACAATTGGATTTTTGACTCTAGTCAAAATAGTAATTATAAATCGATTGTACAATCGAAACTAAATCACATCGTTTCGGGAAAACAACCACTAAAATTTCACGGTGTATAAAATCTGAAATAACTAAATTTATTGTTTTAAAGCAAAAAAACTTTAAATTCAATGAAATTTTGTGGAAAAAATTGGTAACTCAGCGGAAAATACATCATTTTCCATACAAATGGCGGGGAAATGCATGTCCACTGCGTTACCTACTTTATAGATAATAATGATTACTTTTTATACATAGTGATAATATTAAATGTAAGCTTAATTATGTGCCTATTTAAATCTTTGATGATAAAACCGAGCACTTTACCGTTTTTGTAAAAAAAATATTTGAAGAGCACATTACTAAAAATTACTGACCCAAACTTCTTTTTGGCTTTGCCGTAGTTGTGTAAAAAAGAAGACAAGATTTATGCTAAAAAAATTGCACATGCCATTTTGTTTGAAGCTCTGACTTTGTTTTTTGACTGTGAGGTACTTATGCCAATATATGTACCACTGTAGGGCACAGGCCTCTTCTCAGAATGAGAGGGCTAGGGCCGTAGATCACGCGCGGGCCTGTACGGATTCGGAACTTCACATACACCATTGACTTTCCTCATAGGCGTGTGTATTCACCATAAAGCTCAAATTATTAATCGTTACAAGTCACCTGATTAATCGCGTCTCATAGTGCTCGCCATTCTGAGACCCGCACCGCACTCTGGTTAACCTTTTCAACGCTGTCAAATAAAACAGCTCTCACTCATTTCCTACAGAAATGCATGTATGTTGTTGACGTAGAACTTGCGGTGCGGATGTATGCGACGTTGGCGTCGAATAGTTACTTATCATCATCATCTACCTATACGTCTCACTGTAGGGCACAGGCCTCCTCTCAAAACCTCTCTGCTATTATGGTTCAAGAGATAGAGCCCGGTGGCAGAGGGATGGACGATCAGACAGACAGCAGAGTCTCAGTAGTAGGGTACTAACACTTTTTTGGTATGGAACCCTAAAAAGCACTGCATAACAACAAATTCACTTTCTTTCACCCTCAAATGTCCAGGGTTGGACTGGGCCGGAAGGGCCCAGGTGGCTGACCACAAGTCCGGGGCCCGAGACTAGATGCAAGCCAGACCTGAGAGGGGCCCACGCAGGCTGGGGCCCGGCTGGCAAATGCCACCTCAACTATCCGACGCTGCAAATGTCACTATACATACATATTTCCAATTCTCACCTGAGCTCCTTAACAAACATCTTGAGCCTTGCGCTGGGCTCTCTGGAGGTAGTTATCATGATCTTCGGGTCCTCAACACCAGCATATCTATACTCATCATCCTGTGAGCTTTGAGTGTTTGCGCCTCCGCTGAACCCACCAATCACCGCTGCTCTCTCTGGTCCTGGAATTAGGGTTGATAAAAATAATGTTTTCATTCTGACAGAGTTTTATTATGTTTAAATAGCTGGTTGATTACTTATTTGAAATAAATTGCTAGTTATACACTTCTATCTTTAAAATTTCAAAATTGAATTTAGTAAATGTGAAATTAAGATATGGACCACTTGGACAATACTAAAAATAAAGGCAATAAAATATTAAAGAAAATTGTGCATACAATAATAGTAATTGTGTATAGATATTGTCACTACTTTGAAAAAACCTTGTGTCTCAAATCAATATGTAAACCAAATTGAACCTTGATATACTTTTAGTAAAGTTCACTTGCCAGATTTTCGCTTTTAAGATACAAGATGTTTTCAAAGTAGTGACAATATACATCTAAAAAGTCTGATCATCGTCAACACCTAGCTCAAATCCTTGCCTCTAGGAGGCTGAAATTTTGCGTAAATGTTGCCTTCATAACATAGGCAAGGAATAAGGACGGATTTGTTGAAATTCCCACAGGATAGGGAATGAATGTGATTTATATGTTCAATTCAGAGTGACCTATAATCTGTAACTATGGCTACTAAACTCTGCAAAATTTGCCCTGCAAGTAGGTAATTACAGATGTGTTAAATACAATTTTTATATTTTAAAAACATCACAAGCAGACTAATAAAAACATTTGCATTGGCATTTGCTTAAGCAGGAAAGAACAGTGTCCTAACATGTTTCTAATCATTGTGAAATATTGTAAACATGATATTAAATTAATGCAAATTTGTTAATAAAATGCAAAAATGGGACAAGATTTTGCGTCAGAGCCAGAATCATAGAGAACATAGTAGTTTGTGTTTTGATACAAAATGGTTGTTCCTGATAGTTGGTGAGTTGCAAATATATAGATTAAATAAACTAGATTGTGGCCGCAACTTTAGGTCCGTGGTAGGATTCCTTATCTTGTGGGACCTTGAAAAATCCATCCTTTTTCTTTGTTTTCATCATAAAGGGAACATCTATGCGACATTTTAGCTTTCTAGGAGGTCTAAAAGTTTTGTATGAGTCAGTCAGTGGGTCATTATCTTTAATATCCAACTTTCTAATATTACTAAACCTCCTCCATCTTGCTAACAAGTAAGTAAAACTTACCAAAGAAGACCTTGACTTGACAACAATACACACAATACAATACACAACACAGCAATACACAACAATTTAATTTTAAGTTCAAGCATCAGATTGAAAGATTGCTTAAAAATATGTAGTCAAAACACAAAAATTACCTAAGTCTATAGGTTAAATGGAAATAAAGTTTCAATGTCCTAACTTCCTAGTTATTACCAAGGCCTGTAAGTATCTATTCAATTCCTAATTTAAGTGTCTAGTAACTGAGTGGATAAAAAAAAAAACAAGAAAATCGTACTTTCCTACAACTACCAAGGTCAATCTTAATTCCACATTTAAATTAAGAAGAAAAACTGTTAACAAAAACTAATTGGAATATTCCGGCAAATTAACTTAAAAAGAGCTTACCTTTATCTTCGTAGTCTATTCTTTTCTGAAGAGCGAGTGCTTCTTTCCTCAAATCGCCATGAATCGGTATGTTTTCTTCCAAACTCCGCTTAATTTGATCTTTCTTCGCCTGAATACTTTTCTGTTTATCCTCCACTGTCTTCCTATACAAATACTCGCGGCGCAAACGCGCCTGTCGCCGAAGCATACTGTTTTATTTCTTATGAATATAATTTAAACGAAGTTAAACTGTATCTTAGCGCTAGAACATCATTTTTGTTCACACACAACGCGATGCTGACAGAAGTGACAGAACACACGTGTTGGTTTGACGTTGACATTTTGCGTTTTGATATTGCTAGATAAAAAATAATAACACATCGTTTGGTACGTGATAAAGACGTATCTAAAACATGTTTGTACTTGGGAGATGGATCAGTTCGTGACGATAATTTGTAAGTTTATTAAAACAAATTGTATTTTCGTTAACGGAATAAATCAATTTGATGATCGAAACACAACCGGTTTTATTTCCTTACAATAACGAAACGAAATCGGAAGTCATTCACAATTTTTCAAAATATAAAAAGTCAAAGGCAAAGCGACATGCAGCCAGCGTTGGGCACTAAATCTAAATAAATCATAAATTTATATTGTTAGCGGAATAAAAAGATACTCACTTATCTTGTTTTTTTGTAAAGTGCACCTATTATGCTTTAGTGATATAAACACCGTTTTCCTTAAGTCAAATTAAATAAAACGTCTTACCTTCATGGCATTCTTCTACTAACAATCGATGATAAGGTTTTATATCCATGTTATGGGTTTCAAATATTTGAAATAGATCCTCAATGTCCTCTTTGGAGTTTCGCGGCCTTACGTTGAACACGTCTCCGGGATGGTACTCTACGTTTGTGCCATTTTTTGTTTTAAATGTTAATAATCTTACATCCTGGAAATTTAAACAGAACATAAACTTCTTACTCACACATACACTTGAGTACATTTCATGTGTTTTTATTTTATTTTAGCTGAAAATAGATGAATATAAAAAGGGTAGACAACCAATGAAGGAGGATCTAAATTTTTCCATACAAAACTGTTGTCATATTCAATTAATTTTAAGTTAAAAACGCGTCAGTTACAATACGATGACTCTTTATTGTACACCACAAAGAAAAAATACAAAAACACAAGTACAGTTGCGGAATGAAAACGTTCGTCACTTTTCAACTCTATGTCAACGAGTTAAGATTGAAAAGTGACAAACCTTTTCATTCCGCGACTATACATGGAAAAAATATAAGTACAAAGTGAGCAACAGGTAGCTTTGTCGCTACATATCAGTCACATAGAAACTGGCTCTATTATTTAATTTCTACTCTTTAACCTTTTGACCGCCAGCGTCGGCTATAGACAACAGAACGGTAATACAAAATTAAACCTACCCGCATCCGCATAAGAATCAATTTTGTTCCAAACAAAAACGATGTGTGGCGGTCAAAAGGTTAATGTGAGAGTCTATTATCATCCATCATCCCAGCCTATATACGTCCCACTGCAGGGCACAGGCCTCCTCTCAGAGTGAGACGGCTTGGGCCGTAGTTCCCACGCGGGCCTAGTGCGGATTGGGAACTTCACACACACCATTGAATTTCTTGGCAGGTGTATGCAGGTTTCCTCACAATGTTTTCCTTCACCTAGCTCATGGTAAATTACAAATGTAAATTCGCGCATAAATTCCGAAAAACTATGTCTATTACTATAAATAATATTTTACTAAGAATTTAAATGTCAATGCAATAGGTTTTTAGGATAAGAGTAGGTAAGGTAAAGTTTTTTTTGCTCCTTTTTACGTATCCTTCTGATAATAATATAATTGTGTAAAAATATTTTTCAATTGCTCCTGTAAAACGATAAAAAAGAAAAGGAACTCCATTTCTGATAGTGATAATCCTATGATTCATATTATATTACAACAGTCACATATTTGAAACACAAAACAGGTTTCAAACAAACAAAATGAAAACCCATCATAAAATAAATTGTTACAACAACAGATAACCCAGATAAACTTCAAATTGATAACCTTACTTGAAAATGTGTTTCATCTGTGGTCCTAATATTTTTTTCTAATTCCAGTAATTTGGCATCGACAAAGTGATCCTTTAAGCCTTTGGCAAAATAAATATCCTCCGTTTCATCTTTGGGTAGATCAGTGCCGTCTTTGATTAGTGATACTTTCCAACGAGGAATAAATTTTGAGTCTGTATTTAACTGTAGTTGAGGGAAATAAATTTTAAGGTTGTTAGTGTATTGTTTCAGCCATGGAGTCATTTCTGCCTCATGGCCTAAGTCATGTTGATAATCACACAAACCTGAAAAAAAATGAATATATTTTTTTATTTATAACATGTTCCAAATAGGGTTAGTAGGGATTTGGAACCTATTTGCAGTTTTCTGGATAGCTAGTTGATGGGCATTTTTATGTGTGCAAATTTTTTTTAATGATGCAATTTTGAGGTTTTTTATTCAGAATCAAGAGCGCTATAAGTCACAAAGCTGGCTCAAAAATAAAGACACTAAGTATATGAAAATGAATAGTGCTAGTGATTGTGAATAAGTAAACCACAAAATTTCCTCATTAGAAAAAAAAGTAGATGGCACATTTTAAATATTATTTTTATACAATGTAGGTTAATAGGTCTTAAATAAATACATTAGAAAAAATGCTTTAAAAATGACTTCTAACATATTATATGCAGAGATGAATAAGTGTGAGATTTAATGAAGATATGCGATTTTTTATATAAAATGCAGAGTCATAGAGGCAGGAGAAGGTTTTGTTATCTTTTATTATGCAATAAATGTTATTTAGCTTATATTTCACAGTAATATCAAGTTAAGATCATACCGATATCAAGCAGCGGAGTAGCTCCTAGCTGCATTAGCCTCTTATGCAGCTTTTTTCCAGCGAAATTAAATTTCGAATACGACGAATCACCTAATCCTAAGACGCCGTATTTAAGTTTGACCAGGGAGTTCGCGGGCAGGTTTTTTCTCAGTAGAAACTTCCAGAACCTCTTCATGTTGTCAGGTTCGTCTCCATGGCCAGTCGTTGCACACACAAACAACGCGAATTCTTCATGAATAAGCTTTTGTATCGGGTAATCATCCATGGCTTGGACGGGGCCACGGAAACCCAATGCTTTTGTTGTTCGCCATATTCTTTCAGCTATTTCTTGAGCGGTGAACGTCTGGCTGCCGTATAGCACGAGAAGGCGCGGTGGTTCATGCATTTTCACTGTTTATTATGGCAAAATATTCAAAACTTGTAGTGGTCACGTCGCAGTATAGTTTGACAGTTGACTGACAGTGAGTGACAGTTTATCTTATCAGCTGGTGATATACGTTCAGAAATATTTAAGTTCCTAATGTTTGTGATAACCACCAATATTGTGTCATGTGCTTAGATAAGCCATGCGTGTCTTAAAAAAGCGAAATAACATATTTGAGCTTTATCCGTACATTAGTAGTAGACAGACAGGTACTTTTTTCACATAAGTACATTATATATAATACAATTATAAAGTAAACAAACAAATACAATAAGTACAGACAGATAATAACAATATAATTATTAATAAATAGTTAGTTAATTTTACAAAAAAGAAATTCAGTCAAATAAACCCACGCTCCTAGTCGCTTCTGGCGCAAAGGTGCCCATAACACTTGCGGCATTTCCGCGCTGGATCGCCAAGGAAAGCCTTTGCCTCAGAAACGATTCGGAGCGGGGATCTTCACCCCTCTGCCTAAGACGACGGCCTATGTCCTGCACAAGCCGTCTCGCGTCCTGCCCCCAGCAACCCGCCGTTTCCACCGCCAATGGGACAAAATGGTACCCCTGCTCCAAAGGGGCATACTTCTGCCGCTTCATTGCCGCCTGAAATTCGGCCGCAGCTCCAGCCGTGCGAGCAGTGCGGCCGACGTGGGAAGCGGCGAAGGTGCTGACACACGTAGCGTCCCACACCAAACACCGCCCCCTTTCCCACGGCACTAAGGTCAGTCCGTCGGGCCGTTTCCCGTCAGTGCGACTGAGGCCCGGCGGCTCAAGCACAGACGGAACGCCCGCTGACCTGAGAGCTCGCTGAACAATATCATTCAGGGCATGGTGTCGCGGGTGCCTGCCGGTACATCGGCGACAACTCAGCGCATGGTGGCCGTCCGCCCCCACCATGGTACCACAAATGCAAACATGAGGCCGACTCGAGCCCAAGCGGAGAGCAACAGCCACGCGCACCGAGTCACCGTCGAGTAAAGTGCCCAGTTGCGGTGAAGGCAATGCATGCAACCACGCTCCTGATTCCGGCTGAGATACCGCCAGAAGCCTTGCACGGTCCACCCCCGAAGCACTCCCAATCAGCCGATCAATAGTGGCCTTACACCCAACATCATCCCACGCGCGCTGGACCTTGGGGCTCACCGGCACTACCGCCCCCGGATTGAGAGCCAACCACGCCGCCAAGGCATCGGCCACGTACGGTACGCTTACCCTGTCACCATTCAACAATAGAATATTAGTTACCAGGTCCGCTACCCCGTGCGCCGATGCCTAGAAAGCCGGTATGCTAACGTCCCGCAGGCGTCGCACCCCAATACCCCCGTGCCGGATTGGCAGTGTTGCCTGTGTCCACTGGGACTCGTCCAGAGAGACATTAACGATTGACTCCATTGTGGTCTTTATAACGGCGTCAAAAGCGTCTATATCATCGGGATACAGCCACGCCGGAGCCGTCCGCAAAAGGTAGGTAAGTTTCGGAACAGCAAAACACTTCTGCATTAAACCAGAGCTACGTGTGGATTAATATTTTTGAGACGTTCGCTGGCAAGTTGGAGGAGATCCCGCCGAGCATGAAGAGCCTCGGGAACTGCAAATGCAAAAATAGGTGCACCAAGCAAGGAAAAGGAGTCTGCGTCAGGTTCCTTGAGCCCCGGAAGCAACGACGAGAAAAAAGGGAAGCAAGAACTCGCCTCCAGGTCACAAGGGAAGAACTCGCACTTGGCCGCGTTCACCTCCAGCCCCAAATCCCTCAGACGCGGCAGCAAGACGAGGAAATCCCGCTCCACCTCCTCTGGACTACCCCCAATGGTACCATCATCGAGGTACCATATGTTAAGAGGAGATTGTAGCTCAGTAATTGCTTTCTGGATAGCGAGGCTGAAGACGAGCGGTCCAAGAGGATCTCCCTGCTGAGCACCTACTTGGGAAAGAATAAGCTCAGAACCAAGGAATAGATTAGAAGGCTTGTGGTACACTTGATGAAGGAAAGGTTTAAGTGCAGGAATATTCTCCATTACTTCGTTGAGCAGGATGTCTCTCTCCAACGTATTAAACGCATTTTTCACATCCAGTTTTATTATAATACTGCGCGCATTCTCTGGCTCCAATGCAAAAGTGCGCACAGCATGAATCGCCGCCTCGCACCCTAAACGCGACCCAAACCCCAACTGATGCGGCTGAAGGTAGGAAGTCATACGTTCCCTCACGGCACGACACCCAAGTTTGGCCACGAGCCGGCGAAAAACGCTTCTCACAGCGATGGGTCTCACCCCACCCTCCTTCTTCTTCAGGGCGCAAAGAGTAGCTCCATACAAATAGGGACACACCTGGGGATTCAATTTCCCGCTCAACAAGAAGTTGCACAGTTTGGTTAGTGCCTCCAACAGACGCACCCCACTATCTCCCGCCGTGCCAGACGTCAACTCCTTCAAAATGGCTGGTCGAATGCCATCCAGACCAGCATTAATAATTAATGTGAAAAAAGTACCTGTCTGTCTGTTACCTCTTCACGCTTAAACCGCTGAACTGATTTAGATGAAATTGGGTATGAGATAGTTTGCGATCCCGGGGACAAAGAGATCGTTTTTGTCCCGGAAAATTGCATAGTTAGTTACCGCGGAAACGAATTCTTTTAAGACGGAGACGCGGGCAACAGCTAAGTAGTAAATTAATAATATGCATTTATTTGTGTTACTTTGGTACGCGTCGACACACATGTGAATGTTATTGGGTATGTACCTACATGTTGTACTTACTTATAGTGGTTAGAGAACCTGACTACGAAGCTTGAGGTCCCGGGTTCGATTCCCGTGTCGGGGCAGATATTTGTATGAAAAATACGAATGTTTGTTCTCGGGTCTTGGGTGTTTAATATGTATTTAAGTATGTATCTATCTATATAAGTATGTTTATCCGTTGCCTAGTACCCATAACACAAGCTTTGCTTAGCTTACTTTGGGACTAGGTCAATTGGTGTGAATTGTCCCGTGATATTTATTTATTTATTTATTTATAGAACATCGTCATCATCATTTCAGCCGAAAGGCATCCACTGGTGAACATAGGTCTCCCCCAAGGCTCGCCAAAAAGATCGGTCCTGTGCCATCCGCATCCAACGCGATCCCGCAACCTTAACCAGGTCGTCGCTCCATCTTGTTGGAGGCCAACCTACACTGCGTCTTCCGGTCTGTGGACGCCACTCAAGAACCTTTTGGCCCCATCGGCCATCAGTTCTGCGAGCGATGTGCCCTGCCCACTGCCACTTGAGGCTGGTGATTCTTCGAGCTATGTGTCGGTGACTTTAGTTCTTACGCGGATTTCATGCGATGCCGCAGAGAAACTCCGAGCATAGAACATACAAGCCTATATTAATAGCTCGACGTTACCCATGACTCTCGCAAAGAATTATTCTTCTAGCGATATCCCGCGGTAGGAATTTAAATGAAAAGACAAGTTTTAATTATAAGTTTTACTATTTTTATATTTTACATAATACATATGAGCAGCTTGTTTAATTTTGTCACCAGTACCATCGTCGTACGTACTAGGGGCGTTCAATAAAAAGTGAGAATGAGTATGTTATAAACAACTTTTACTAAATGTCATTTTATTTTTCGACATAGTCACCTTTTAGCATAATACACTTAGTATATCTTTTTTCTAAACTTAAAATTCCATTTTTAAAAAAGGTCTCATCTTGAGTACTTAAAAAATCTTGTACTGCAGCGACTACCGCGTCGTCGTCTTCAAATTTCTGGCCTCTCAGGTATTGTTTCAATCTCGGAAATAGGTAGAAATCACTGGGAGCGAGATCTGGTGAATACGGAGGATGCTTAAGGATATCGAACCCAGCATCACGAATTGCAGCCATTGCAACGGCGGACTTGTGTGCCGGGGCATTGTCCTGGTGGAACAGCACAACTTTCGAGAGTTTACCTCGCCGTTTTTCGCGGATCTCATTGCGCAATGTTGCTATTTGTTTGGCGTATAAAGTGCCCGTGACCTTGAATTTCTTCGGAGTTGGAGATGATGGCCTTTTCCATGTCATAGACTGCAGTTTCGTTTCTGGGTCGTAATGATGGAGCCATGTTTCGTCCATTGTTATAAATCGCGCCAAAAAAAGTTCCCGGTCTTGCTGCATCAGGTTCAAAGCTTCTTGACAAATCTCTAGTCTAGTTTGTTTTTGCGTGTCAGTAAGCATTCTTGGTACCCAACGCGCAGATACCTTTTTTATACCCAAGCGTTCATGTAAAATATTATGCACGCTCCCCGTTGAAATCTTTACATTTTCAGCAATAAAACGAACCGTGACACGACGATCCGCCAAAACTGAGTTTTCAACTTTTTTCACAATTTCTTCAGTTACTGCTGTAGTAGGGCGTCCGGAGCGGGGGTCGTCCATTGTCGATGTTCTTCCACGTCTAAATTCGGCGCACCAACGTGCGACTGTCGAATACGGAGGAGCATTAGACCCTAAAGTGTCCCGCAAATCCAAATTGACTTGATTTTTTCAAACACAAGTATTTGATAACGGCGCGCAGTTCAATTTTCTCCATTTTCGCTAACGTACTCAATAGCATTGCAAAGAAATTACCGTATATTTTTTTAAACAAAAGACAGTTCGTTTTTTTTCGTAGCAATCAGCTAGATAGATTAGCTTTACCGGCCAGTATTTAGTTTCGTAATATTAAAAGAGTTTGCATCTCATTCTCACTTTATATTGAACGCCCCTCGTAATTTTTCCTTTAAGAATGCGATTTACTATGCGACACCAGCTATAAATTAAAACTTTAATGGTGATGTCACCACCACCACCATAAATTAAAACTTTAATGGTGATAGTTTTCTAAGACCTTATGCAATTTACATTCAAAGGGGTAATTAATTAATATATCATACGACCTTAGGACACCTTTTTAGGGTTCCGTACCCAAAACTAGTGTAAACTCATGTAGAGGTACTGAAGAGAAAGTATTGCTTAACTAGGTAAACTTAACTTATAACTTTGATTAAACTATACATAGACTACGGCTTCTTTCACTGCACTCCACGAACTTCAACAACAACAAGAAAGTGTAGGGAGCTAACTAGCCCTTACACTAAGACTCCGCTGTCCGTCCGTCTGTCACCAGGCTGTAGGTATCTCGTGAACCGTGATAGCTAGACAGTTGAAATTTTCACCGACGATGTATTTTGTTGCCGCTATAACAACAATACTAAAAACAAAATAAAGTTAAAAATTAAAGGGGTATTAATTCCTGCAAGAAACGTGTTTTTTTACAACGTTTTTAATTCGATCTTTATAATGGATTCACCGATTATGTATTAATGTAGCCGGTACAAGAACAAATAATAAATATGTAATTATATTAAATATTAAGGGAGGTATCGAAAGACCAGTATAAAATGATCTCACAAGGCGTACATTTACCTTAGAAGGAGGGTTCTACTAACACTGGATTGTTATAGTCACGGCTGTTTACGGCGTATATTTTGACATACCCAAAAATTTGTACGGAACCCTCGCGAGTGCGAGTCCGACTTGCACTTGGCCAGTTTTTTAAGTAGATACAGGTATGTTTTTAATTCGCCGCCCTGACTCATCCCTCCTTGTATACACCGTGAAATTTTAGTGGTTGTTTTCCCGAAACGAGGTGATTTAGTATCGATTGTACAATCGATTTATAATTACTATTTTGACTAGAGTCAAAAATCCAATTGTGAAAATCGAAAGTCGAAAATGACCGCAAACCAATAGTAACGCTTCGTTGGTACCTAACCTATCGTACGATCGTACGCTACTTGTTTACCATGAGTTTTACGGTAATGGATAAAATCGTAGGGAAGGGTAGCCTGCATACACCTGGGAAGAAATTCAATGGTGCGTGAAGTTCCCGATCCACACTGGGCCCGCGTGGTAGTTACAGCCCAAGCCGTCTCATTCTGAGAGGCGGCCTGTGCCCTGCGGGACGTATCTAGGCTAGGATGATGATTAAAATATATGAACAGCTTGGATACTTCCTTAAATTTGTAACTGTAGTAGGTATCTATTTAATGACCAAACTTTCAACCAAAAAAATTGCGATTAAAAAAGTTGGGTAAGTATCAGGAAATTTCTTACTATGTCTTCGCTAAGGTCGCAAATAAATAAGTACCTACCAAAAAATACAACGAATTTCATTCCCCCATAACTTTCAGCGATTCAAAGTGACCGGTTTGAATAAATAAATACGTCACATGGCAGACCCCCAATACCAAAATTCTACGTCACCCATCTTGGACCCTAGACACCCCTTCGCGTTCAATACTATTGCTCACCCCTTCACTCCTATGTAAAACAATCTTCCATTTCGCTCACATTTTGCGCGCGGCAGTCTTACTTGTCGGCTTGGTGGGAATAGTCGCGCGGGAAAAAAAAAGGCGCGAAAAATCAGTGCAGTGACATTTTATAAGTTAAGTGTGTGAAATAAATCAAAATGTAAGTATTTTGTAGTTGTTTTAATTATTTTAAGTTTTTTATTTGGTTATTTTTGGGCTATAGATAATTAATATAATAAATAACGTAGTACACCGGTTAGTATATATTGTCACCTTTGACATTTTACTAATCTTTTCATCGGATTATGGGATTTTACTTTTTTCGTCGAACCAACGCATTATCTAAGTACCTATTCATTCATGTAAGTCTTATTTCGTTTTTTTATTATATTACATATATTATAAGCGTTTCCTTGGATGATGTAACCCACGCAATAATTATAAATTAATAAAATTACATCAATGATTTTTTGATGTTACTTGGGCAGTAAAAAGTTCAAGAAAGAACTCAATTAAAATATGGACATATTTTTAAAAGAGACGAATAGAATTCGGAGAAATAACTGAACTAAAATTCGCAATAAGATCTGTTAAACACTTTTCTTTTGGTCTTCAGTTTGACCCTTAGGGTAACATAAACAAAATCAAAATCTTTTCAAGTTAGCCTTCTGTATAGCCTAATTAGCATTCCTCCTAAGCAACGCAACTGATTTTAATGCGGCTTCCATCATTAGATAGATATTTTTTCACGGAAGATATGTGTGTATACCGAGTATGATTATATATAAAAAGCTAGCGATTAACCCCAGCTCGCACAGATGTTATTAAAAAGTGTAGTGCTTAGATTTTTTTTCACTTCAAATTTGAATACGTGCGATGCGATGGTTTGCTAGGTCTAAATACAGAATGACATTCAGACAGATTAAGGTGGATTAAGGCATTAAACTCATAAATGAGTAGGTACAACTCTTAACTAAGGAGTAAGGGGTTAAGGAGGACAAACATGCGTCCGCAGCCACGCCAACTTATTCACTTGAATCAATACGAACATGAAGATTTTAAATAATACATATTCTCATTGCCACCATACTTGTTTTGCACATATTTTAATTTTACATTCTTCTTTAAGAAAACTTGCGTGAAAAAATAAACGGCACATTTTTTTTTAGCTGTCCTGTTTAGTTACTGAGCGACCGAGGTTCCTTGGAAATCATACCTATGTGCATGAAAATTCGGAATAATGCGTTTTTCCAGAGATAGCGCAAGCAAAATTGGTTTTTCGCTCCTAGAAAGCCATCCCAGCCTATATATACGTTAATGAAGGGTATAAGCCTCTCAGAATGAGAGGTCTTGGGCCGTTGTTCCCACGTGGGCCCAGTGCGGATTGGAAACTTAACTCATACCATTAAAACCCCTTCTACACGGTCGGGACCAACCGCCGACCGTCGTGTCGCTCGCGTCGGCCGACTGCGTTCCATACGGTTGGGGCCGACCACGGACAATGCGCTCGCGACCAAGGCCGTTGACATCAACCAAATATCGGTCGGGTCAACCGATTTCTACACTGTCCATTTTTAAATCAACCCGACCAAGGACACGATGGTTGGTGGTTGATCCCGACCGTGTAGAAGGGGTTTTCAATTTGCTTACGGGCGTGTAATGCTTACGGTAGGTAAAGCCGACTGTTAATTTTATATGTTCCAATATTTATAGTTACGGTGTTAGGGTAATTTTTAAGAAACAATATAAATATGTGCTATTTGTTCCCTATCCCGTGGGAATATCCAAAAATACCTTCTTAGCGGATGCCTAAGTCGTAATAGCTATCTATGAGCCAAATTTCAGCACAATCCATTCAGTGGTTTGAACTGTACGTTGATAAATCAGTCAGTAAAGCTTGCCTTTTATATATACAGACTAGCTGTTGCCTGCGACTCCGTCCGCGAAGAATAGGCGTATAAAAATAGCCTACGACCTATTCTCAGACCTACCGAATACAGAAAAAAAAGTTTCACAAAAATCGGTCAACACGTTCCGGAGGAGTTCGATAACAAACACCGTTACACGAGATTTTTATATATTAGAATTAGATTTCGCATATAAATTCTGAATAACTCTGAGGTCACTCAGCATTAGGTTGAGGCAAGCCGCAACGCTCAATCAACGCAACATTAGTGATCAATTTTATTAAGCTGTCGTTACTAAAATTAAGTAATTATTAATGCGAAAATAACTCTGATCTCTTCACCGATTAAGATGAAATTTGGCGTTTAGGTTAATTTCGTCCATATTCCCACTTCGTCAGCAATCCCATTTGTTATGGAGATAGACAGTTTTTGTCTTGGAAAATTATAAAGTTCCCGCGTAATAGCGTTAAACGAATTGTTCATAGACAAAATCGAAAGCATCGCTAGTTTCTTCAAAAAAATATCCCATTAGATGTTATGAAGCGATCTGCTTGCTAAGTGGCACGCCGGCTGTACCGATAACCTTTCACTGATATGTGTGTAATATAATAAACATAATATCATAATAATATGTTATTTAATATCGTATGTAGTTGTCACATGCCCGCGATAGGGTAACGTAATGTCTATTGGTTTTCGATAATTTGTGTGTTGGACAGCGATGATAGCAATACTATAATTATGTGTACAATAAATAGAACCCACTTCCAGATAACCTAGTTAGTAACAAAGTTAATATGTTTAGGATACCTTTGCATTGGCAAAGACGAAGCATTTAACGTCTCGTAAATAAATTAAGTCGAAATCGAATTAATCAATATTTGAATTGGTCGTTATTTCTTACGGCCTAACTAAGTACATCAATTTTATACCATGGGACGTGATTCCATTTTCAACAATATTCTAGATGGACAACATTTCTTATTGTTATACTTATTTAAAATTTGTACTTTTAGGGTTCTGTATGCAAAGGTGTGGCCCTTGTCCGTCCGTCCGTCTATCTGTCACAGAGCTCTATATCACTTGAACCGCAATTTGACGTATGGTCTCTCAAGCAGAGGATCGTGGGTTCGAGCCCACGAGAATTTATGGGGTAAAATTACATTTGCAATTTTACCATGAGTTTTATGGGGAAGGAAAACATCGTGAGGAAACTTGCACAAACCTGAGAAGAATCAAGAAATACAATGGTGTGTGTGAAGTTCCCAATCTGCGTGCTCACGCGTGGGAACTACCGCCCAAACCCTCTCATATTGAGAGGAGGCCTGTGACCTGCAGTGGGACGTATAATATACACCATGAAATTTTAGTGGTTGTTTTCCCGAAACAAGGTGATTTAGTATCGATTGTACAATCGATTTATAATTACTATTTTGACTAGAGTCAAAAATCCAATTGTGAAAAACGAAAGTCGTAAATGACCGCAAACCAATAGTAACGCTTCGTTGGTACCTAACCTATCGTACGATTGTACGCTACTTGTACCAACGAAGCGTTACTATTGGTTTGCGGTCATTTTCGACATTCGTTTTTCACAATTGGATTTTTGACTCTAGTCAAAATAGTAATTATAAATCGATTGTACAATCGAGACTAAATCACCTCGTTTCGGGAAAACAACCACTAAAATTTCACGGTGTATAGGCTGGGATGATGATGTACTTATATTACCTACTCTACAGCCGCATAACAGTAAATCTTACAAATAAAATAAAGTTTAAAATTTTAAATAAAAAATAGAACCGCCTTCAAAAACACCCAAAAAAAATATTAATTAAAAATTTAACCGACTATAATGAGCATTATAATATCTTTCTACTAATCTGTTTGAAGTCGGGCCTCAGCACGAGCTAGCAGGAGTGGTAGAAGCCCAACAGGATAGTAGCTATAATAGGGATAATAGGTAGGTAAGTTAAATTACTACTATAATGTTTGAGGTCCCAGGTTCGGTTCCCGCGTCGAGGCAGATATTTGTATGAAAAACACGAAAGTTTGATCTCGGGTCGTGGGTGTTTAATATGTATTTAAGTATGTATCTATCTATATAAGTATGTTTATCCGTTGCCTAGTACCCATAACACAAGCTTTGCTTACTTTGAGACTAGGTCGATTGGTGTGAATTGTCCCGGGATATTTATTTATTAATTTAATTACTAGGTCCACTCCTGCTGGCTCGAGCTGAGGCCCGACTTCAAACAGATTAGTAGAAAGATATTATAATGCTCATTATAGTCGGTTAAATTTTTAATTAATATTTTTTTTGGGTGTTTTTGAAGGCGGTTCTATTTTTTATTTAATTTTTTTTATTTTTGGCTTTTTAGTTGTATTGGTATAAAAAAGATGCGTAGGCGTAGCCAGTAAACGAAGCCCCGCTTCTGTTTACGCTCTGAGGATCGCAAGGTAACTAACGAACTTAACCAGGTTAAACGGGGGTGGTTTGAAGGTATTTTATTAATGAAAGAAAGAAAGAAAGAAAGAAAGAAAGAAAAAATATTTATTCGTGACATAATCTTAATAAATTAACAAAGAAAAACGGTAAAAGATACAAACATTATCACGAAATGGTCCCAACTCAGCATGATGTCGGCCGTGAAGCCGACGCTGGTCTTCCGTTGGAACCATTTCACCAACAATAAAACATAAACTGTTCAGTGAAACCGACAACTGAAAAATAAAAAAATAAAAAATACAAAAGGAAACTATAAAAAGCATACAAGAAAAACAAAACGCACAATGGTGTCTGCATAGACCGGACGCCTTTGCCCTTGCCACTTATTATATCCAAAACGAAAACATGGAAACATAGACAAATTTAGTTAGGCATGAATGACACAAACAAACAATGGCAATATAATGCGGGAAGCTCTGCCCCCCGAGCCCCCCGTTCCAGTAGCGAGGCTTCTATTACTACTCTGAGGGACGCAAGATAAACTGACGAATTTAACCAAGTGAAACGGTAGATGGTTTAACAGATTTTTTTATTGCGGGGGGCTTGGCCCCCTAGCCCCCCTCCCCTCCAAGAGCGGGGCTTTTATTTTCACCCTGAAGGACGCAAGACAGCTAACTAACCTAACCAGGTTAAACGGGAAGTGATTTGAAGGTATTTTTTATTACGGGAGCTCCGCCGCCCAAGCCCCTCTACCGGTACCGAGGTTTCTATTTCCACTCCGAGGGACGCAAGATAACTGACGAATCTAACCAGATTAAACGGGAGGTGGTTTAAGAGTATTTTTATTGCGGGGGGGCTCCGCCCCCGAGCCCCCCTCCAAGAGCGGGGCTTCTATTTCCACTCTGAGGGATGTAAGATAACTAATGAACCTAACCAGCTCCGTCCCTAACAGTTTGGTTTTTAACAGAGGGTGGTTTGAAGGTGTTTATTATTACGGGGGGCTCCGCCCCCCGAACCCCTCTTCCAGTACCAACGCTTCAATTTCCACTCTGAGGGACGCAAGATAACTAACGAATCTGGTTAGGTTAAACGGGAGGCGGTTTGACAGGTTTTTTATTTCGGGGGGCTCCGCCCTCCATGCCCCCCCTCTAATATCACTTTGAGGAGCGCAAGATAACTAACGAACCTAAACAGGTTAAACGGGGGATGGTTTGAAAGATTTTTTTTATTGCGGGGGGCTTGGCCCCCCGAGCCCCCCCATTTTATATCACTTTGAGGAGCGCAAGGTAACTAACGAACCTAAACAGGTTAAACGGGGTTTGGATAGAAAGTATTTTTTAATTGCGGGGGGCTACGCCCCCCCGAGCCCCCCTCCGCTGGCTATACTTCCATTCCCACTCTAAGGGACGCAAGATAACTAACGAACCTAACAAGGTTAAGCGAGAGGTGGTTTGTAGGTATTTTTTATTGCCTCCTTTTCTTTGAACATAGGTGCCATACCTACTTACTATAGTTTAGGTGAATAACTTACACAATTCTTAGGACTGCTTTGGCCAATTAATATTAGTAATAAAACGTTGTAGTTAATTCGATGTTCTTGTTATCAATATAAGGACAAACAAATATGCTTTAGGACTTTCAACAGTATGCCAAACATTCTTCGCCAGAAAATTTTAGAACAATTAACATTATGCGATACAACAGGCACTCTTTGCTGACTGTACTTTTTGATCCTGGTTACCAAAGTACTCGTCAAGACGAATCAAACGAGCCCAAACTCGATGGGGTTATGTCGTTTTATTACGGAG
Organism: Archips crataeganus; assembly: GCA_947859365.1. Taxonomy (NCBI): domain Eukaryota; kingdom Metazoa; phylum Arthropoda; class Insecta; order Lepidoptera; family Tortricidae; genus Archips; species Archips crataeganus. Next base: position 12,156,743 of record OX402069.1, on the reverse strand, counting down.
TTCTTATGGTCACCTTCCAACTCCATCTTCAGACCCTAGTTACCATCTAGGATCAAAGTACTCGTCAAGACAAATCAAATGAGCTCAAACTCAATGCGGTCGTATCGTTTTATTAAAGAGTTTCTATGGCCATCTTTCAGCTATATCATCAGATCAGCTCCATGTCATAATAATATTGCATTGTCATCCAGTTCACACATGTCTGAAAAATTTCAGCTCAATTGGAAACCGGGAAGTGGGTCATATTTAACTTGCAAGATTTGACCCGTTGAGGAGTTCTGTTGGCCATCTACGGTCTTCTTCATCATCAGACAAAAAAAAACATACAGACGAATTTGATAACCTCCTCTTTTTTTTGAAGTCGGTTAAAAACTAAAGTCGTTCAGCGTTTTTAACTCCATCATACCTAATAAATAAGTTTTCTACGGTACTATTTTTAAAATGTACGAGGTACGGAACCCTTCATCCTTCATATACTCTCACTTGCCCGGTTTTTGTATTTCGTAGTACAGCCTATTTGCAGGTGCTACGCGCCCGCTACGCCGTAGCACTCGCATACCACGTAGCACTCGATATATCCTCGTAGCGTAGCGAATGTCTACGCGCACTTTCTACAGTTTTTGAATGAGATTTAGTTTTGACTTTTGAGTTAGGTGCCAAAAATTTTGGCAAAGCCATTCTGTAAATCGAATAGTATAGTATAGTTTTAGTTTTCATTCATTTAAACGTTTATTAATGAAAAAAATAATGAAAAGAAAACAATAAAATCAGATCCGCAGCGTAGAATTCGTCAGGTAAACATGTTAAACTGTTTTTTTATTAATCTAATTAGTTTACAATATACTACGCCCTTCCTTACTAATCTTACTACGGACGGACCACACCTAAGAAAAGTTTTCATTAAGAAATACCAAACAGATATTTCGTAAGATGCCACGTGGCAAGCCTTATCGATCGGGGCTCGTATGAAAAACTTCAAAACCGACCTTAGATGCCTTTCCATAAAGTTGAAACTACAATATCAGTCTACACGAATTCTGAGGTCACATACGCGGAGTAAGGTAAATAAGACTTTATGTTGAAGGATTAGGAGTTATTTTGGAGCGTGTCTAGTGTCTGCCCAGGATAGGTCTTTAGCCTAACGTAAGGACGTTGACCTTAAGATTTTCAGCATTGCCGTATTCTTATTCTTAAAGAGTAATGGAAAAAGATAATTAATTTAGACTATTTTAACCTACGGCTTCGCCCGCGTTAGAAATGTCTCCACGAGAACGACGAAATTTATCATCTTAGTTTGGCCTGAAAAAAAAGCTAGGGTGACAGCACCAATAAATAGACAAAAACACATTTTTTTCCGTAAACCCAATAAGAAACGGACACTACATTTTTAGGATGCCGTACCCAAAGGGTAAAAACGGGACCCTATTACTGCCTATCAGCCTTCGCTGTCCGTCCGTCCGTCTGTCTGTCTGTCTGTCTGTCTGTTTGGCCGTCTATCACCAGGCTGTATCTCATGAACCGTGATAGCTAGACAGTTGAAATTTTCAGAGATGATGTATTTCGGTTGCCGCTATAACAACAAATACTATATATATTATATACTAGCCTTCCGTCCGCAGCTTCGTCCGCGATTTATTAAATTTCCCGTAGGAAAAGGTATTTTCCCGCAGTAAAAAGTAGCCTATGTCACTCAGTGATTATGTAGCTTTCTAACGACAAAAGAATTTTTGAAATCGGTCCAGTTGTTTCGGAGCCTATTCAACGCAAACAAACAAACAAACAAACAAATGATCAAATCTTTCCTCTTTATAATATTATCATATTATACTTAGTATATACTAGCTGTTGCCCGCGACTCCGTCTGCGTGGAATTAGTAATTTGGGCAGCTTATTTGCTTTTTCATCAATTATGGCTCTCCTTAGTTCCTCGATATAAAAAAAATATCCGCCCCTCCCAACACCACCCCCCCCACCGAACCACCCGCACACCCGCGTTCCCATTCACCACAAGTCAAGCGTGCCTATAGAAGTTTTACTTCAAGAGCCCCCGATTTTGAAACATTCTTCCGCTCCGCTCCGCTCCTATTGGTGTTAGCTTAATGATTATATAGCCTATAGCCTTCCTCGATAAATGTGATATCTAACACTGAAAGAATTTTTCAAATCAGAGCAGTAGTTCCTGAGATTAGCGCGTTCAAGCAAAACCTGTTCGATAAATTCTTAAAATAGACGTATCTTTCTTATTTGTGAACCGATTCAAATGAAACAAACACTAAATGTTAATCCAAGAAAATACCAACATATTAGTGAAAACCGCATCCTTCTAGGTTAAGCCGTTTCTGAGATTAGCGCGCACAAACGCACAGACAAACAGACAATAATTCTAAAAATCATTGTTTTGGGTTCTATTGCGCTAATAAATAGCCCTAGTGACAGTTTTTCTCAAATATCTTCAACGTACAGACACCGACTTGTTACAGATTTATTATATGTATAGATATAGATAGATATACAGGGTTATTTTTAATTCACTGACATCCTCTTAACCCTGAATTCCTATCACTCAAACAAATGTTTTTTTGTTTTACGACTTTTTAAAATGAAGCACTTTTTTCCCATACAAATACACAGAGTATCGTAAAAATAAGAGGTAATCTCAAATTTTCAAAACGTTATTACACCAAAAATATTAAGTTATGACAAAAGCCGTAAAACAAAAAACATTTGTTTAAGTGGTAGGAGTTTAGGGTTAAAAGGATGCTAGTGAATTACAAATAACCCTGTAGATTTAAGGGAGTAAGTTTTTTGCCGTTTTTATAGATAATGGTACGCAACCCTTCGTGCACGAGTCCGACTCGCACGGCCGGTTTTTAAACTATCAACACTAGGTATGCTCAGATAACTGATGGTCACAACTGGTAAAGTCCATGAATGGTGGGCTACAAGGCATTGAATCTTTGCTGTCCTTTGCGGAGTACTACTGTGCTTAACATGTCCATGATTGGTGCCGTCGCACTATCTTAACATTTGTAAAGCATAAACAGCGTTCGCTCGGGCGTCGCCCAACAGCTATTTTCTATTTTTCCTACTCCTGTACTTTTATCTGGTTTTTACATGGTCGCGAACAAATATATAAGAACATAGATAATATGACTTCAGAAAGTCTATACTTAATCTATTCGCCATAACAGCACTTGTGTCGTAATGTCGTTATTACGATACACCTAGCTGTCACATAATATTAAATGTAGGGTACACTCAACACTAAAGCCCAGTTTAGACCTGCTGAGTTGAGTAGAGTAGGGTACAGTCGGGTACAGTAGGGTAAAATAGGGTACAGTCGGGTACAGTCGGGTACAGTAGGGTACAGTCGGGTACAGTAGGGTAAAATAGGGTACAGTAGAGTACATTCGGGTACAGTTGGGTACAGTCGGGTACAGTAGGGTAAAATAGGGTACAGTAGGGTACAGTCGGGTACAACAGGGTAAAATAGGGTCAGTTGGGTACAGTCGGGTACAGTAGGGTAAAATAGGGTACAGGTGGGTACAGTAGGGCAAAATAGGGTAAAGTAGGGTACAGTCGGGTACATTCGGGTACAGTAGGGTAAAATAGGGTACAGTAGGGTACAGTTGGGTACAGTCGGGTACAGTAGGGTAAAATAGGGCACAGTCGGGTACATTAGGGTAAAATAGGGTACAGTAGGGTACAGTCGGGTACAGTCGGGTACAATAGGGTAAAATAGGGCAGAGTCGGGTACAGTAGGGTATAATAGGGTACAGTAGGGTACAGTCGGGTACAGTCGGGTACAGTCGGGTACAGTAGGGTAAAATAGGGTACAGTAGGGTACAGTCGGGTACGGGTACAGTCGGGTACAGTAGGGTAAAATAGGGTACAGTAGGGTACAGTCGGGTACAACAGGGTAAAATAGGGTACAGTTGGGTACAGTCGGGTACAGTAGGATAAAATACCCTATTTTACCCTACTTTACCCAAATGTACCCTACTGTACCCTATTTTACCCTACTGTACCCTACTGTACCCCATTTTACCCTACTGTACCCGACTGTACCCTACTGTACCCTATTTCACCCGACTGTACCGTACTGTACCCGACTGTATCCCATTTTACCCTACTTTACCCGACTGTACCCGACTGTACCCTACTGTACCCTATTTTACCCTACTGTTCCCGACTGTATCCCATTTTACCCTACTGTACCCGACTGTACCCTACAGTAGGGTACAGTACAGTACAGTAGAGTCGAGTCGTAGGTAAAATATTGTATGCAACGGTGTATAATTTGGTCTTAACGGCTCGTGCCGTCTTCCATTGCGATACTCGCATTCGCTCGTATCGCAACTCACGTCACTCGCCTTTTAAGACCTCACTTATACAACAGTTGCATAAAATACTATTATGTGTAAACGGGGTTATGTCGAAATCAGCTGTTCAACTTCTGCAGAATTAACCCCTTTTTCACTAGAGCTTCAGATCATCACTAATGTTAGGTAGCCACCAAACTGCCCGCTTAATAACGGAGTATAATTATTAGAGGCCAGAAATTTTCGTGGCACTTTTGAGGCTGTCAAAAGTGCCACGAAAATTCCGGCCTCTAATAATTAAAATAATATCAAGCAGAGCATCCACCCAGCCAGTCAGTCAGGGCTGCCCTCGGCATGACTAATTGCGCAACTAAACATCCGGGGGTGCGTAATCCGATATTGATGCGTCTATAAAAACTATCCGACTAGCAGCCCTAGCTAATGCAGGGTCTAGGTGCAGAGCGTTTTGTTATTTTTACTTACTTTGCTTTTTTGGACAGTTTAATATTTCAAATTTAGCAATTTTTTAACATCTCTCTCATCATCATCTCTCTCTCTCTCTCTCTCTCTTACTTTCTTGCGGCGCGTTAACCTTTTATGGGTGTTGGCCTCCTTAACGCTCTTCTTCCATAATATTCTAAAGATACGCGATTTTATAATTTCTACCTGAGAATTTATCAAAATCAAAACGTTTATTCTGTAGATGAGCTTTAACGCGTGTCATCTTGAAAGTCGAGGTACCTGCCTCAACGTTGTTGGAAAGCGCCTTTTTTTTGAAAAGTTTATTTTTAATTATGGTTCTCTTTACTTTTTATTGCATCTGCAATGTCTATTCTTGTTTCTAACGTCCTGTCAATCGTTCAAACGTTATCTAGAAGAGAATTTAGGGTTACGTTCGTCTTTGTAGGTACCTACTTTTGTTTCTCTTGTTATCTGTTCAATTTATGTGTTTAATGCACAATATAGAGTTTTACATGCATGTATACATATTTTCAACAATACTGGCGACTTTTGCATAACCATTGATTATATGGTATTTCCCTACCACTCCAAACGTCAACGTCACGTCAACCCCCTCGTTAGGGACACCTCCATCCACTCGCGGCCAGGAAGAGGCGCGTCCACAAACACTATAGCGCCAAATTACTGGTAAACAAAAGGTGTGAAGTTAGGTTTATGTTCGACACCAAGGCGAAGGTACATAGTATCTACTCGCTTTGCCTTTTTAAAATCTAACCAGCGATTGATCTTCGTCTCACCTGATGGTATATGATTTAACGTAGCTCACTGGTCATGCAACAGCCTATTATCTCGGACATTGAATAGTCAGAATATCAGACAGACGGGTCATTTTTCTTCCAAGTAGAAACACCTACAGTATAATTTCTGTCATATGCTGTATTTACTTATTATAAGGCTACTTAAACCTAGGTAAATAAATGTACAGTCTGGTCCGCCGGTATATGTATCGCCGGCCTTTCATGGAGTCTGTACATAGACCTTATGTTACCATAATGGGGTCTATGTATAGATATTTGTGGGATGTTGGCGGTGCGGATGTTGGTGAGCTTGACAATACGGTCGGCGTCATGAAAGAGTGAGCGCCTTGGTACCTTGTCGCTTTCAGTCGTTATACATGATATTAAGGTGGCGGGGTGCAGAGGTGGTTGCTTGTTTGTGGCGCTGACCGTACTAGTACTAGTAATAGTAATAGTTTTATTTTATTTCGTTTATTTCCTGAGTTATAATGTTAAACATTTAAAGATTGTAACTAAGTATAAGAAATTTTTTTATTTTTTTTGTAACATTAATTGCATTAAACAGATATTTTTTTTTTTTTCATTTTCTTGTTTCATCTTGCATCTTTCAAAGTGACACGTCTGAACGCAAAGTGAAATAAAAATGCCGAATTTATTCATTATTTATATTTATTAGTGAACCGATCCAACGATGTTGGATATTTTTATTCGGCATCATTTAATTTTATTCCCACTCCAAATGAACGAAAAATGAACGAACAGTCTAAATTTTTCATCAGAATCCGTCAAACTATTTTAGCATAAATGACTAACAAACATCCATACATCCATCCATACAAACTTTTGCGTTTATAATATTGGTAAGATGAAGTTTTAAGCGCTTTGTTTTTAGGGTTCCGTAGTCAACTAGGAACCCTTATAGTTTCGCCATGTCTGTCCGTCTGTCTGTCTGTCTGTCTGTCTGTCTGTCTGTCCGCGGCTAAGCTCAGAGACTGTTTGTACTAGAAAGCTGTAATTTGGCATGAATATATATATCAGTCACGCCGACAAAGTGATTGAATAAAAAAAAGTAAAAAAAAATTTTTTAGGGTACCTCCCATAGACGTAAAGTGGGGGTGATTTTTTTTTCTCGGCTAACCCTATAGTGTGGGGTATCGTTGGATAGGTCTTTTAAAATCATTGCGGAGTTGCTAACATGATTTTTCTATTCAGTGATCTGTTTGCGAAATATTCAACTTTAAAGTGAAAATTTTCATTAAAATCGGCCGTCCCCCCCTCTAAAATCTAAACTGTTGGGTGGAAAAATTTTAAAAAATTCAGAAGGGTAGTAAATATATCAAATTTACTAGGAAAATTATAGCGGCTAAGATTGCTTGGAAATTATTTGTAGTTTAAGAGTAAATAGTAGCCTAAGGTATAAAACATACCTAAACTTGGATGATTCCGTACACATACGAAATCCTTAGAAAAATATTAATTGATTTTTTCGTAATGGCTACGGAACCCTACCTTGGGCGTGTCCGACACGCTCTTGGCCGGTTTTTTTAACGGCATAAGGATGGAGTCACTCCTCACGTCCAGTCTTGTGGTGATGAATCGGAGATGATGGAATAAGTTCACGTAAGTAATTCTTGCGCACACTCTCCAAAATGTATTCAGTAAAAAACTGAACAAATAAGTCATTTTGTGACGATGTTATAGGCTCTTACTTTGACCCCGGCCTACGGGCTCTACGGGGTATTTACGGGGATGCGTCTTCGCCCTCGTAAGTCCTCGCGTACTTTATAATTATAAAGTACCAATCCAACGTAAGAATAACTGCCAAATGTACTATGCGAAGTACAAATTCAATGAAATATCAACTTTATCCTTCTAGAAACAATTTCCAAAATCAGAAAACTGTGTATTCTCGGCCGGATATAGTACTTACTATGCCTGTTAAAAAAAGCTGGACTTACGAGGTTACGCTTGTGTGCTCGAGTGATTATTAGCAACTCACTAAGTAGCTTTGTGTCGAACACTTGCTTTATGGATGAAAACTATCAATGGGTTCCTCATATTTCGCCGGTTTTCCTATAAATTCGTTAACAACTCAGTTTATATTATTCCAGTCCAGCGATCGAATCCAGCACGGATATAGATATATGTTCGTACTTATTGTTAGTCCTTCGAAAATCCGTGCAAAATTACGTGTTAGACACAACAAACCAACATTACAACAAACTTCATATACTTTTACATTTATTCATACTTAGTTCCACAGAGTCACCCTATTCAAGGGGTAGTTGGGAGACTGGGAGACAAATAGGCCAAGGTTGGCACAACGAACCGGTAACGAGGGGACCCGTTATCCTGACAAATAGGTTTGGTATAAGTTGCACCAAATTACTATTTAATATTAAGTAAATTTTGGCTTGCAGAAAACTTAATAAGTATATGTATAGGTACTATGAAATAAATGTTTCATTATCGAATTTCGGAAATTTAACTTCTCGATTTTGTGGGTTCCGTACCCAAAGGGTAAAAACCGGCCAAGAGCGTGTCGGACACGCCCAAGGTAGGGTTCCGTAGCCATTACGAAAAAATCAAGTAATATTTTTCTAAGGATTTCGTATGTGTACGGAATCATCCAAGTTTAGGTATGTTTTATACCTTAGGCTACTATTTACTCTTAAACTACAAATAATTTCCAAGCAATCTTAGCCGCTATAATTTTCCTAGTAAATTTGATATATTTACTACCCTTCTGAATTTTTTCAAATTTTTCCACCCAACAGTTTAGATTTTAGAGGGGGGGGGACGGCCGATTTTAATGAAAATTTTCACTTTAAAGTTGAATATTTCGCAAACAGATCACTGAATAGAAAAATCATGTTAGCAACCCCGCAATGATTTTTAAAAGACCTATCCAACGATACCCCACACTATAGGGTTAGCCGAGAAAAAAAAAATCACCCCCACTTTACGTCTATGGGAGGTAACCTAAAAAAATTTTTTTTACTTTTTTTTATTCAATCACTTTGTCGGCGTGACTGATATATATATTGATGCCAAATTACAGCTTTCTAGTACTAACAGTCTCTGAGCTTAGCCGCGGACAGACAGACAGACAGACAGACAGACGGACAGACATGGCGAAACTATAAGGGTTCCTAGTTGACTACGGAACCCTAAAAACGGGACCATATTACTGAGACTCCGCTGTCCGTCTGGCATAACATCTGCCTTGAGAAATATTTCTCTATTGTGGTTGTAGTTTATTAAAAGTACAGACGTAGAAATGGTTATTTTATAGAGAATCGCTATGAAAGCTTAACTCCTCTGATAAGAAAGATTTGTCCTAATAAAAATATTATTGGTACAAAGATGAAATTCATTGCTTTTAGAGGAATGCAATTGTGAAATTCCAAGGGGAAATACTCGTAATAGGATGTTGTGTTGTGGTGGCGTGACAGCGGAAAATGAGATGATTAAGTTTTTCATCAATGATGTTTCATTTTATAGATTATCTCATGAAGGAACATTTTCTAAAAGGTTTGTATTAATTGAAAGAAAGAATAACATTTATTTATAACAACAATAACACGTACACAGGCTAAAATTAAAAGTACAAACAAAGACATAGGTAGGTAAGTACATGTTGAATTGGAATATAGTAACAGTAGTTTATAAATAAAAACCTTTGTTGGTGGTTTGACCTATGGTCTCATTAAAGAGAGGGGTCAGAGTTTCAAACTTGGATCTCAGAGTTTTACGGAATTTATAAGCGAAATGGCATTTGAAATGTACCTACCATGAGATTCTGCGAAGCTTCTTTGAAGGAAAACCTGCAAACACCTGTGAAGCAGTTCAATAATATCTGTGTAGTTCCCAATCCACACTGGACCCGCAAAGCAACTACTACCCAAGCTCTCTCGTTATGAAAGGAGGCCTGTGTTCAACAATGGCACATATAATTATAAGCCGCTGATAAACTGTATATAGACTAGAGATTAGATAAATTAAAATCAATATAAATTAAGAAGGAACGTCGGGATTTAAAATAATAGTTAACAGCTTTATCTTAAATTGTTATTGACGTTATTGTGTTCTTTATCTAAAGTGAAAATGGCGACAAGTTCAAAGTAGCCACTTTGAAATAGTCGTCAGTTCCACTTTAACTTTTAAACTAGCCAGTTTGACAACCATTTCTATAAGTAGATACACAATTAAATATAAACCATCAGTACACTTTACATGATGTTGCCCGCGCCTTTTTATACGAAAACTTCGTTAATCATTGTCCGGCTGAAAAGTACCATACGAATATCGTATTATTAAAGTTCTTTTCGTTACTAGCTTTTGTCTGCAGCTTCGCTCGCTTTCACCATTAGGTCTGGCAGTCAAATCGAAATTCCGGGGTTTTACTAAATTCCCATGGGAATTTCCAAGAATTACACGGTGGTCTTCTCTTATATTGTATGACAAACACGTTGCAAAATTTCACCTCTAGACTTAGCTATACAAACTTTCACAGTTATACATATATTAGTAGCATTTGTTGTCAACCACCGAACTCGGCGAGCTAGCTTTTGCTGATACTTAACTCATCATCTCAAATCAGTGCAAATTGGTGGAGTGAGTACGTACCTACTCATCTGTTTGTGAGTCTTATTTCTTGTTTAGTTTATGTATGTTCAATGAATACGGCGGAGGGCATCCATCAAATAGTTATTACTAAGTTAAAATGATGTTATCACATAAGTGACGATTATATCTTGGTTGGTTGATAGTAAATTTCTTTAAACCTAACCTATTTATTTTATAACTACCGTCCGTTTGGCAGACGTTAATTTACGAACTTTACAATGGAGGGCCGAGAGCGCGTCCTTGAGCGACCCCAGGCCACGCTTTAGCACTAAGCGAACCTTGCACAAAGCGCTTTGAAATGCGCTACAAAGACTTCTGAGAGCGTAGTAGCGTGTTCTTTCTCATACAGCATTGTAATGGGCCCTTTATTCATTCGCGAAGTTAAAAGCAACGGGTAAAGCAATTAGAATCTTGATCCTTGAAATAATAATAATAATAAATAATAATAAATCTTTGTTTATTTAACAGTTCACCCATTAGCATAGATAAAGTTTTCACAATTTGATACGATAAAACACTGTACGATGCCTTTAACACAAGTAATAAGTTTAGTATGAATTTAAAATTCACACCAATAGGGATGTTTCCTAGGTAAAAAAATAATAATTCTTATTAGTCCGTATTTTACATTATCAAAAAATATTAGACAAGTAATTTTTCTTTTGACAATTAAACAAAAAATGACGAAGATATGGCGCGTTGAAGTTCCGCGTGACGAGGCGTGACGTCACTTGTTCCTAAAACGCTCATACAAAGTGTAGGAACAAGTGACGTCACGCGAAACTTCAACGCGCCATATCTTCGTAATTTTTTGTTTAATTGACAAAATAAAAAATACGTGTCCAATATTTTTTAATAATCTAAAAGACTGACTAGTTAGGAAAGTAGCCAATTGGCCTAGTTTCAAAGGAAGAAAAGCTTGTGTTATGGATACTAGGCACCGTTGTCTTCGGACTTATTTTTATTTTGGACTTCAATGTTCCGTTTTACCGCAATTACGCATAGTAGGTACATTGTGGTTGTAGTTTTTATCAAAAATCGATGTTATAAAAAACAGGAAGGAAATTATGGAATAATTGTCGTGATCATAGAATTACAGTTATATGAATGTTCCCGTACATTTTAATCGAGTTACTTACTTAGTATTTAGTATTTAAAAATCATCTCATAATATCATCAACTAAGGCGAACTAGAAATTTACCATGAGCTTTACGGTGAAGGAAAACATCGTGAGGAAACCTGTATACACCTGCAAAGAAATTCAATGGTGTTTGTGAAGTTCCCAATCCGCACTGGGCCCGCTTGGGAACTATGGCCCAAGCCCCCACATATATAAACGTATATAGGCTGGGATGATGATGATGATTACAGCGAACTAGTTGTCCTTAATTATACTCAATCGGGCATTTATTCGAGCGTTTGAACCGCCTCATTTATCGGTCACATATTTTAAGAAATGGCTTTAGACTTTGACGAGGCTTTTGGTTATATTATACTACTTACAGGGTTTCCACCGTTTACTAGATTTTGTAAAAATCACAGCTAATTTTAACTGGGCTCCATTTTGTTGGCAAATTTATAAGTCCAGATGGTTTTTCCCTCATTTTATTGACCAAGTTTGTTAGAGCGATTTGATCCTTATGATTGACCCTATCGATCAATGAAATAAAAATACAGGGTGCTATTTTTTCAGATTTTAGCTGGTTCGATGCTCGGGTGCGGCAAGCGAACTTTCGAAAATCTTTGAACGCAGTTTTCTTTCTTTTTAAAAATAAAGGAATGTTTTCTTTGAGTAAATTTTCCTATTTTCAGTATTTAGAGTGCTTTCCCAGGAAGTGGCATTACAAAAATCTACCCTGTATATTAGAGATTCGGAACGTCTACCCATGGACTTAATACCTAACCAGGACTGAGTACTAACTTTTATTAGTCTATCAAAAGTGACCCATATTACCAAGCCATACAGATTAGTAATGGCAACTAGAGACAGCGGTCCGAGAGATTACATACAAACTAGAGAAACTAGAGAATTGTGAGAATTGATCACCCTAATTAGAACGAGATGCAACTCTCTGGTTTGTTTTTTTTTCGGCCTCACTTTTTTGTCGCAGTACTCAGTCCTAAATTAAAAAAAAAAATATATATGTTTATTTCATAACAATTATACACTTATGACATACCTAGCTAATCTTTATTTTTAAAGATTCTAATTGCTAGGGAGGTTAGGTATTAAGGGCCGGCGCCCACTGACGGCATGGCACGGCGTGGCATTTTATTACTATCAAGTTATTTTGAATCTTATTTCAATGAGTTTAGAATTCATGTTACTTTATTGGTTATGCGTGGCATCGGCCCTCAGGACGTCGCGGCATCGTGGTATCGAAATAAAGTAACATGAATTCTAAACTCATTGAAATAAGATTCAAAATAACTTAATAGTAATAAAATGCCATGCCGTGCCATGCCGTCAGTGAGCGCCGGCCCTTACACGCATGGACTTAAGGCCGGCGCCCACTGACGGCATGGCACGAATGCCATTTCTTAAAAAAGTGTGACCTGGCAAATGAGGCGATTGAAACGTTCGAATAAATGCTCAATTTGTTCGTGGAATTTAAACCGCCCCCGTATCTAATAGCGAGGTGATTCAAAATCAAAGTAAAATAAAATAAAAAAGCTTCTACTAATATGACCTCAATGTGTAAATTACATTCAAAGAGGTAATTGATTAATGTATCACATCATCATCATCATCCCTCCCAGCCTATAGACTTCACACTGTAGGGCACAGGCCTCCTCTCAGAATGTGAAGGCTTGGGCCGTAGTTCCCATGCGGGCCCACTGCGGATTGGGAACTTTACACATACCATGAATTTCTTCTCATCCTTACGGCGAAGAAAACATCGTGAGGAAACCTGCACATATTGAGCAGAAATTCAGTTTTGTGTGTGTAGTTTCCAGTCCACACTGGGCCGGCGTGGGAACTACGGCTCAATCCATCTCATTTTAAGTAGAGGCCTATAAAAAAAAAAAATATATCACGGGACAATTCACACCAATTGACCCAGTCCCAAAGTAAGCTAGGAAAGCTTGTGTTATGGGTACTAGGCAACGGATAAACATACTTATATAGATAGATACATACTTAAATACATATTAAACACCCAAGACCCGAGAACAAACATTCGTATTATTCATACAAATATCTGCTCCGACACGGGAATCGAACCCGGGACCTCAAGCTTCATAGTCAGGTTCTCTAACCACTAGGCCATCTGGTCGTCTATACACTGTAGTGGGACGTAAATAGGCTTTGTAGTGGTAGAGCCATGTTGTAGCTAGCCGCTGCATCACGAATGGGCCGGCTCGTCCGGGGCAGTACCACCCTCTCACAGAACACCGGCGTGAAGCGGCAGTAGCCCAATACCTCTCCCCCTCCCCTGTTCCCTCTCCTTTTCCCAGGGCCGACAACGCACTGGCATCGCGTAAAGTGCTGCGGGTGTCTATGGACAGTGGTGATCATTTAACATCAGGTGACCCACTAGTTCGTTTGTCTGGCCTCTTTAGCATAAAAAAAAACCGGCCAAGAGCGTGTCGGACACGCCCAAGGTAGGGTTCCGTAGCCATTACAAAAAAATCAAGTAATATTTTTCTAAGGATTTCGTATGTGTACGGAATCATCAAAGTTTAGGTATGTTTTATACCTTAGGCTACTATTTACTCTTAAACTACAAATAATTTCCAAGCAATCTTAGCCGCTATAATTTTCCTAGTAAATTTGATATATTTACTACCATTCTGAATTTTTTCAAATTTTTCCACCCAACAGTTTAGATTTTAGAGGGGGGGACGCTCGATTTTAATGAAAATTTTCACTTTAAAGTTGAATATTTCGCAAACAGATCACTGAATAGAAAAATCATGTTAGGAACCCCGCAATGGTTTTAAAAGACCTATCCAACGATACCCCACACTATAGGGTTAGCCGAGAAAAAAAAAATCACCCCCACTTTACGTCTATGGGAGATACCCTAAAAAATTTTTTTTACTTTTTTTTATTCAATCACTTTGTCGGCGTGACTCATATATATATTCATACAGCTTTCTAGTACTAACAGTCTCTGAGCTTAGCCGCGGACAGACAGACAGACAGACAGACGGACAGACATGGCGAAACTATAAGGGTTCCTAGTTGACTACGGAACCCTAAAAAAGGCTGAGGCGAGATGATGATGACGCTGACGGCCACATAGCCTAGTATAGTGGTTAGAGAACCTGACTAGACTACGTACGGTCAAGTGCAAAAATAAGTGTCGATTTAATCCTCCCATCGTTACATACTTACATATACCTTAATTCGACGACATAAGAGCTATGGGACATATTTATGAGCAAGTGGTGTGCACCCATATTTTTACAATAGGGATGTTGACACCATTAAAAAATTATTTGAAGACACGACTCCAGTAAAAAAACGCTTTATTTTAGCCCTGAAACCCAGATTAATTTTCGATTAACTGCAAAATTAGATTTTTTGTTGCTTTAAAACAAATAAATAGTTAGTTAATTGAGTAAGCGAACAAGTGACGTCATATGTTGCTATTGCCATTCAAACTCTATGGGAGAAATGTGTTTTGACAGCTCATAAAAAGTACGTCAGTTGATTGGTGGTGTCAACATCCCTATTGACTGTAGGGTCAACGTCATAAATAAGTGATTACTTTTGTACCTTGTCACTTTAACGTCATGTTTGAAAACCCATACGAAATTATGTAACGACTGAAAGCGACACGGTACAAAAATGATCACTTATTTATGACGTTGACTGTACATAGCTTGATGTCCCAGGTTCGATCCCCGGTGGGGACAGATATTTGTATGAAAATACAAATTTTGCGCTCGAGTCTTGGATGTATAATACTCGTATGTATTTAAGTATGTATATAATAATGTTTACTCATTCTCTAGTAACCATAGTACAAGCTTTGCTTAGTTTGAGACTAGGGTAGTTGGGTGTCAATCGTCCTATGATTTGGTATTTACTAGCTGTTGCGCGTGGCTGCGCCTCCGTTGTATTTTTTCTAAAAGTTCTTTCATAATCATAACAACCTTCTCTTGACAATAACAAACGCAACAAAATCACCTCGTTTCGGGAAAACAACCACTAAAATTTCACGGTGTATAGATTACTAGCTGTTGCCCGCGACTCCGTCCACGTAGAATAGGGGTAGGTATACAAAAAATAGCCTACGACCTATTCTCAGACCTACCGAATATAGATAGAGAAAAAAGTTTCATAAAAGTCCGTCGAGCCGTTCCGGAGGAGTTGGATAACAAACACCGTGACACGAGATTTTTATATATTAGATGTTTCATGACCACGAACCATTGACCCCCTGGGATCCAATAGATCACAATATATGATCAAGCACCAAAATAGCAATATACCTACCAAATGATTAGATATTTCCCTATCCCGTGGGAATTAATATTCCTCCTCGCTTGTAATATTTCAGACAGCTGTATGTATATGTGCACAGTAATCTGAATGAGTATGGAAAGCGCGCTGATATGGCGGCCCACTTGCTGCGGAATCCTCAAAGGCTCCTTACAGTGAAGCGACGGCTTGCTAAGTCTGGCAAGGTGACACATGTTGTAGGCCCGACAGTTTATTACAGGTTACCTGAAGCGATTACTTCGGCTCCTTCGTTGGGCATATTTAGGAGACGACTCAAAAATTGGCTTCTCGAGCACACATTCTACACTTTTGATGAATTCCTTAACTTTCAGCCAGAAACTTCAACTTATTAATTATTATGATGACTATGAATAATATATTAAAATAATTTTAAGAATGACATGTAATGAATATTATGAATAAATGAGTATGAGTATGAATTTCGATAGATATACCTATACTGTGGCGGGCTTTTTTGTAGGACTATTTACTTATCGCTATCCCGCGGGAACTATGGAATTTTCCGAGATAAAAAGTATTCTATATGTTAATCCGGATTATAAACTATCTGTGTGCCAAATTTCATCAGAATCCGTCACACCGTTTTAGCGTGAAAGAGTAACAAACATCCATCCATCATACATACTTACAAACTTTCGCGTTTATAATATTAGTACTTAGGATGTTTTATGACCACTAATAAAATTGACCCCCTGGGATCCAATACATCACAATAAATGATCAGATCAAGCAACAAAATAGCAATGTAATGATTACAACACGATGAATAGAGCGGAAGGAATAATTCAAGACGTCGAGACGACAGTTGTCCATTCATTGTGAAAGGGAATAGTTGTGTGAAACTGTTTCATTGGGTGTGCGTGTGTTGAGTTGGGCGACTATTTAGGCTCTATATCTAAATCCTTAATGATTATTTGTCCTAATGTAATTTTTGTCCTAATGATCGATTGTCCTAACTCTTTTTATTAAAAATCTATTAATTGTTCTGGATTTTTATAAAACAAACCTAACCTAACCTATAGAGTTCCTGAAAAATTCACGGTTTCCGTGAAAAAAAGTGTTAGGACAATCGATCATTAGGACAAACATTACATTAGGACAAACGATGTTAGGGATTTAGAATGAGACCCGACTATTTAATGTCTTTATTGAAAAATGACGAGGTATAAAAATGGCATGAAAAAATTGCTAAGTTTTTTTCCCAACACAGAAACATAGGTAGGTTTAGGTTATGTTAAGTTTGCTTCGGCCCGAAGGGCCAAAAGCAAAAGCACACAGAAGGATCACCGCGCGAGCGGAGCTCCGTCGACACTGTTTCTGTGTCGATTAAAGTTAGAAAAAAAACCTAATAATTTTATTATGTCGTCATTTTTATACTTAGTCATTTTCCCTTTTAGACCTTAGTCGACAAAAGGCGTGTGTTAGTGACTGGTAGGGTTACTATATACAGGATGTACTAAAACTTTACGATAACCTGGTACCGGGCGAAAGACCAAGTTATTACGGTTCTGAAAATAAAAGAAAAAACATGTCACTTAGACATTTTTTTGAAAACATCTAATACTAAAAGTGATATTAGGTGTGGTACTAGAAGCCGTAGTGGCCTATGGCCTATGGCCTCTCAAGCAGAGGTCCGTGGGTTCAATGCCCGGCTCGCACCTCGGAGTTTTTCGAAATTTATAATTTACCATGAGCTTTTACGGTGAAGGAAAACATCGTGAGGAACCTGCAAACGCCTGAGAAGAAATACAATGGCGTGCGTGAAGTTCCCAATCCGCACTGGGCCCGCGTGGGAACTACGGCCCAAGCCCTCTCATTTTGAGAGGAGGCCTGTGACCAACAGTGTGACGTCTATAGGCTCGGATGATGATGATGATGATGTGATATATTAATTGTGGGACGTAGGTATATATACACCGTGAAATTTTAGTGGTTGTTTTCCCGAAACGAGGTGATTTAGTATCGATTGTACAATCGATTTATAATTACTATTTTGACTAGAGTCAAAAATCCAATTGTGAAAAACGAAAGTCGAAAATGACCGCAAACCAATAGTAACGCTTCGTTGGTACAAGTAGCGTACGATCGTATGATAGGTTAGGTACCAACGAAGCGTTACTATTGGTTTGCGGTCATTTTCGACATTCGTTTTTCACAATTGGATTTTTGACTCTAGTCAAAATAGTAATTATAAATCGATTGTACAATCGATACTAAATCACCTCGTTTCGGGAAAACAACCACTAAAATTTCACGGTGTATATACGCTAAGATGATGATGAGACATTTTTCGATAGTAAATAATACTAAAAGTGATATTATTGACGACACTACGTAATTAAATGAAATACACGTTTAAAATGGTTACCAACTATATTAAAATGGAATAAACAGGCAAATAGAACTTAGCACAACCCGTCTGACAGAGCAACTGACTTCTCCGTCTCTGTCAGGCGGGTCTTAGTGGATTTTAAAATAGGAACAAACACAATGATATTTTAAGTGTAGATACGTTATATGCTCACATAATGCCCAAAAAATATGCTCCGCACGCAGCGGCAAGCACACACACATACACGTTTCATTTTACTTACATTTTATTACATTGACAGAGACGGTATAAGAGAGATGGCTTCATTAAGACGATATGAAGAAAAAGACAAAGATAGTTTATCACTTGCGCGCAAGTGTAAGCAAACGTCACAATCCGACTGATTCCAATTGGTCATAATTAGGACCATTTCGCGGCACACGTTTTGGTGCGTTGGTAGCGTATCTACCTCTTTTTAGGGTTCCGTAGTCAACTAGGAACCCTTATAGTTTCGCCATGTCTGTCCGTCTGTCTGTCTGTCCGCGGCTAAGCTCAGAGATCGTTAGTACTAGAAAGCTGTAATTTGGCATGAATATACATATCAGTCACACCAACAAAGTGGTAAAATAAAAAATAAAAAAATAATTTTTTTTAGGGTACCTCCCATAGACGTAAAGGGGGGTGATTTTTTTTTTCTCCACTAATCCTATAGTGTGGGGTATCGTTGGATAGGTATTTTAAAACCATTGCGGGGTTGCTAACATGATTTTTCTATTCAGCGATCTGTTTGCGAAATATTCAACTTTAAAGTGAAAATTTTCATTAAAATCGAGCGTCCCCCCCCCCTCTAAAATCTAAACTGTTAGGTGGAAAAATTTGAAAAAATTCAGAATGGTTGTAAATATATCAAATTTACTAGGAAAATTATAGCGGCTAAGATTGCTTGGAAATTATTTGTAGTTTAAGAGTAAATAGTAGCCTAAGGTATAAAACATACCTAAACTTGGATGATTCCGTACACATACGAAATCCTTAGAAAAATATTACTTGATTTTTTTGGTAATGGCTACGGAACCCTACCTTGTGCGTGTCCGACACGCTCTTGGCCGGTTTTATTTGTATTATAATATCATTGAATAAACATAACGAACTACAAAAAGGAGGTTTTGCCAACCAGTCGCCAACAGATATGTTATGTTATATTATGTGACGCTATTACCGCTAGAATAAGTCACGTATTTTTCCTTCTTTTTTTCCATATCTGGTATAACTTGGCTTCTTGTCTGGTACCAACCAGGTCATTGTTGAGTTTTGGGACACCCTGTGTATGTGTGTATGTAGTTTTTAGGCAGGATGACAATTTAAGTATTAACTTTATCAAAATCCTACGTATGAATAAAAAACTTTGTGATTATATTTGCGTGCGTGTGTGTATGGGTGTTTGTTAATTCCGGACAGATTAGGATGAAATTCGGTATGTAGATAGATGGAACTGGTGGAAGTCTGGAATAACACAGCCTACTTTTCCATTTCCAACAAGACAGTGTAAATACCACCCCTTTAAGTCTACATAGGAAGAAATAAGGGATTAAAATAAGTGACGCATTAAAATGGTCGGTAAAATAGCAGCAGCAGCAGTTAATATGAGGATCAAGAGACAAATTCGGTAATTCAATACGTGTTCAAGTTCTCGAACTGTTTGGACACAGCTCCTCTACACGATGGGCCATTAGGCGGTCGGTGCGATGACCCAGCGATGGCTGCAACGCATCTACACGATGGCGACGTTCAGTTGTGATCTTTTGATTCTTTGATGTGCGGCCATAAACTGACACCGACACCATCCCACGACCATCGCCCGCGCCATAAGCCATCCAACACTGCGCCTTCCACACGCTGGCCCATCATAGTAGACCATCGCGATGGCCAATCGTGTAGTGCCAGCATGAAGACTCTTTTTTAACCAACTTAAAAAAATGAAGGAGGTTCTCAATTCGGTGGTGTTCTATTATTTTTTTCACACCACCTGCTCGACAATGCCTTATTATATCATGCAAACCTCTCTCAAAGTAAGTCATTATAGCCCTTGGCTTTCGCCGGGCAGTAATGTTGATTCTCACTTCTCGTAGTTCTTATTGGTATGCACTTAAAGTCTAATTTCAAAATCGCACGGCGTACAGGCTGGCGTGCAGCACCTGCACGCTGGTCGCGGCGGCGCAGCCCGCGCTGCTGCTGCTGCTGGTGCTCAACGTGCTCAGCCCCGCGGGCAGGCGCCGCGCCGCGCCTCATTTATTTGTAACTCGGCGGCCGAACGAAAACAAAGTCAAATACTGAAACAAAAGCCGCGAGAGTTTCAATACGCTGCAATTTTAAGTATCAAAACTGCAAAGGAAGATAAAACATTAAGAAAATATCGAGTGACGAATGTGATTTGACTCCTGATTCCATTAAATTAGACGCCTTAGGACCACTTGCACAGTTCAGGGTAAAATAATTAAATCGGTAACCCTGGGTTAAGAATGACAGTTCCATACATTTTGACACTTGTTAACCCTGGGTTAGCAGTTAACTCGCTCGGAGTTAAGTAGCTAACCCAGGTCTGCGCAAGCCGGCCTTAGAAATTGTTAATAATGTACTCCCAGAGAAGTCGAAGGAAAAATACTTAAAAGCTTACAAAGATTTCGACAAATGGAAAACTGCGAAAGGCGCAAAGTCAGTGTCAGAATCAGTGCTTCTGGGTCTATTTCGAGTATTTTTCTAGTAGCCTTAGTTTTTATTGTCTCGCAAAAGGTGAGAAAAGTAGAGTGTACTCCTCGGGGATAAAACTGATTTTGCCTTGGGCGCGCTTAAATCCTTCACTGCTCTTAGGACTCCATCTTAATTCCCTCGCTTCGCTCGGGAATCAACTAATAACCCCCTCGCTACGCTCGGGAGTTAAATCTGGAGTCCCTCGATACGCTCAGGATTCAATATCGCGCCCGTGACATATGCAGTGCTTTATCCCCTTGGTGTACAATCTACTATTGTGTGTTAACTCAAATTCACAGCTTATTCAAGAAAGAATAATGAGGCTCCGTTCATTAGTAAACTATAATCTCGCTACTCCGCAATCCAGTTTTTGTACTTCATTTCAGTTTTAAATCGATTAATTAATCCATTCATATCAAATTAATTGTCAAATGCGACATTTTTTGCTTGAGTTCTGTTTATTGATATGCACTACATGCCTCAGATATTATACCCACTTTACGTTTAACAGATAGAAATATAAATAAATATGTTAAAATATATTTTTCAAACATTAGATATAATACCTACGACTGCCTTATGCCTATGCAGAATTTTACGAAATCCATGTTAATTCCATTGGTATCTATGTCTATGCAAAATATCAGCTTTCTGAGGGGTTTCAACTACTTAGTTGCCGATAAGGCAGTCAGCTAGTCTTGACTGGTCTTGCCTTTTTGTATATTAAGTTTTGTAATTTCTTCTTTCTCAGGTCACCAAAAAGTAAAGCAGCCGACGAAGAATGCGAGGACTTAAAGCCCGATCCCGAGGCCGGGGAGGCGAAAGAGGCGGGGGCTCTGGAAGCCAAGATGTCACTTCTGAACGGGTGCACGGTCATTGTTGGCTCCATCATTGGGAGTGGCATCTTCGTGTCCCCCACAGGTGTCCTGAAATATACTGGCTCCGTGAATGCTAGTCTGTTGGTGTGGATTGCGTCTGGGGTGTTTAGTATGGTAAGTAATATTTTACGATCAAGAACGTTTACTCAAAGAATTTTAAGTTGCCAAGCCATGGCTGGCACTGCCCAGTGCACTGCTTACGATTCCTAAAACTTCAATTAAGTAGATTTTATGATTTTTTTTATCAAACAGCTGTTGTATGACGACTCGTTCGATATAGATGATGTTAACTTCTCACTTTTAACCAAACGTTCCCACAGCTCGCCCATAAAAGGCTCTGACGAGGGAGGGAGGATAAGCCCCATTCTATTAAATAAAAAAATGCAATACCTATTATGTACCTATGTATATGAGTAAGAAAATAAATATGACACAATATTGTATTTTTACGCCATACTTTTTCGCTATACTAAATAACTAAACGCGTAAATAGTACGACTTCATATTTAATCATTATAATTCTATCTATTTCTGTTTTCGGAGAAACGTGTTCAATTAAGCACGGATTCGCACTCGATGAACTTTTTAATCTTTCTTTTATGGAAAACTTTTCAATAAAGATCCAGTCCGTTTTAATTCTCAATGAGAGCGAGCTTCGGAAGCTCTCAAGCCGATTAAATTTATCTTGGAATGCCCGGGAGACTTATCTGAGATTTTTTATATTTAACAAGCTTTTAGATTATTACTTATTTCATTTGTTATGATGTTGTCAAGTTATTTGCTTTCATGCCTGACACTTGGGCCCAATAGGCTACTTTCCTAACTAGTCAGTCTTTTAGATTATCAAAAAATATTGGACACGTATTTTTTATTTTGTCAATTAAACATAAAATTACGAAGATACGGCGCGTTGAAGTTTCGCGTGACGTCACTTGTTCCTACACTTTGTATGAGCGTTTTAGGAACAAGTGACGTCACGCCTCGTCACGCGGAAGTTCAACGCGCCATATCTTCGTCATTTTTTGTTTAATTGTCAAAAGAAAAATTACGTGTCTAATATTTTTTGATAATGTAAAATACGGACTAATAAGAATTATTATTTTTTTACCTAGGAAACATCCCTATTGCATAACAAAGTACAACTAATATTACAAGCGGAACTCTCGCTTCAGTTATATTAACTAGAAAGGGAGTTCCGCTTGTAATATAAGTTGTACTTTCTTATGCAATTGGGCTCTTGATGTGTAAATAATTAATTAGTTCGTGTTTCTGACGTACATGTGACATTGCAGCTGTTCAATACACATGTAAAACAACAGTCGCTACAGACGGGACGGAGTGCAATTCAATTACAAAGTAGGTAACTGCCAACGGCCGACCCGACCACCCATTTTTCTATTGCTAGCTGTGATTTTAATGTGAGTATTCGGCAAATGGCTGAGCCCGGGCTTGCACTTCCCTCTCATTTTGGAAGGAGGCCTGTGCCTTGCTCTGGGACGAATAAAGGCTGGACGATGGCTCGGCAATTGCAATTGGAGTGCAGACCGCCTGTAACGGTCCTTTGGGCTGTCGGTTAATAAGATGCCAAGTATAATGTAGAATCGACCATTTAAAATATCCAAACCCAAAATGTTATTAAAGTGAAGTCTGACCAGTAATGTTAATAATGACCATTGTCAAGAGGGCGGTACTGCGAATTGTGCATGGAACTCAAACCCCCAAGAACTCTACT
Source organism: Archips crataeganus (assembly GCA_947859365.1). Lineage (NCBI taxonomy): Eukaryota > Metazoa > Arthropoda > Insecta > Lepidoptera > Tortricidae > Archips > Archips crataeganus. Next base: position 12,133,387 of record OX402069.1, on the reverse strand, counting down.
TCTCAAGTCTGAATGTCGGACGCATGCTAAACATGGGTGCATTTTAATTTGTATTTATTTAATATTTGTGTACTCGTACTCTTATTGTGCCATGCTGTAAATTTACTACTTAGTACCTATAAGTTTTCTACCGGTTATATTTTTTTTGTTAAGAGATTCCCCGAGATGAATGATGATTGTCTCTACGGAAATAAACGAACATTTTTGTTTATGTTTAGTCTTATCTTATCAAGCTATTCTTGCTGTAATTATAACGTAGGTATTTTGGTTTATTTGCGGTCAATTCCATTGACCCAACTTTAGCTGATAACCGTTCGGAGAGATCTGATGTCATGTGAGTTAATTTGAGGTTTGATTTATATTTAAATGACATATCATTAAGTAGTTTTCTTTTTATTCTTTATTTATATACTTATTAATATCACGTTACACACGTATAACGACTTCCGAAAGTATTTAAACTAGATTTCAAACTCGTACTTAAGTCTTTACAAAAATATCGCTTTTGATACAAGCTTTTTGCTTAACGTACTTTTTGTTGTCTGTATTTTGATTGTTATCCATTACAAAAAGTAGGTAAAATTAGGTTTGTAGGATTCGTCATTACCCAAAATATATACAAACAAATATTGCATGTTAATAAAAAACAAAACGTAAATGTAATGCTTAGTGTGCTCTGCCTACCCCCTTTGGGAATACATGTAGGTGTGTGTATGTAAGTATGTAAAAAGCAAAAAAAAAACAGAGTATTTTTTTTCGCGATAATGCGAGTTTTGAGTGTTGTTTTGAGTTTTGAGTGTTCCGATAATTACTGTCTGATGTCTCATATTTAGTGATTGTTATCAACGTGCAGATTTCGTAGCAAAGTATGGTTGGCAAAAAAATACACAAGTATTTTTAAAATTATAATTATTCACACTTATTAAAATTAAGCCGAATAAACAATCAAAATCAGTTCAACGGATATTTTATGGCTGTCAGTTTTTCACGTGTATCACAATAAAAGTGACTTTCCACGTTGACGGAAGCTACAAGAAGGTAATTTAAGTGTTTAAAATGGAGCACAAGAGAAGAATTATACCCTGAAGTAAAGTTTTACAGTAAAAATTAATATTGAATTTTCACATATTGTTTTTTTTTTGCCAACCATATACTTTGCTACGAAAACTGCACGTTGATAACGATCACTAACATATTAGTGTCAGTTTCTTTGTTCTCCTTCTAATTCCACCCTCCTCGCAGGTGGGTGCCTACTGCTACGCGGAGCTGGGCACGATGATCCGGCTAAGCGGTGCCGACTACGCCTATATCATGGAGACCTTTGGACCCTTCGCTGCCTTCATCAGGCTTTGGATCGAGTGCATGATCGTCAGACCTTGCTCACAGGTAAAATGACAAAAACTAACTGGAAAATCCTACTGAATATTCTACTTCTTATATTACAATCGGGGTTCTTCTACTTGACCTAATAAATAACGTTAGTACTAATTTCGTTACACTTAGAGATTGTCTAATTTAAAATGACGCGCCCCACCACCGCATTTGCGCACGAGATTTGAAACTCTATTTAAGCTACAATAGACAAATATTTCTCTTGGCAGATGTGCGTAAATGCGGTGGTTGGGCGCGCGACATTTTAAATTAGATAAGCTTTACTAACGTTGGATATAATTTTCACTAGCCCTAATATTTGCTGAACCTATTTAAATTTTCCTAATATTAATCATCTCATCCCGTGCTAAATGAAAGTGAGAGTTGCATCTTACAGCTACATACTCGTAGGTGGGTTAGGTTAGAATTGCGACCGCAACAGCGGGCGAGGCGGGCAGCGGCCGGCGAAGCGCCATTTCGGCTTTTCGATGTTAGGGCTAGTGAAATTAGATACAGATGTAAATTCGGAATGCTAAAATTAGGGCTAATGAATAGTTAGGAAAATTGAAAATTCGACTTTTTGATTTTAGGACTAGTGAAAATAGTGGTTAATAGGATTACACTTTTCGGGCTACAATAGAAGAACCATTACAATCTTATTTGCAATTTAATATTCTCTGCTACTTTTTGTCAGAATCAGGTAGATTTGGGGTTTTTAATCTTACTTAGAATCAAGAGCGCTATTGATTTTATGGTTAAAATAAATATGTATTCTTTCCATAGATTTTGATTTTGAAAATGACTATTAGGTACTCGAAGGGTAGGTACTCGTGAACGCCAAAATTTCATAATTAAAAAAAAAACCCTTAAAATTTAAAATGCCCATAAAACTTAACGGTGCCCTGGAATCTAAGACCTCGGCATTTAAAAACGTATATATGTCACGTTACGACTGTGTTTGCTGTCATTGTTACCCTAAACTGTTTTCAACCCATTAGGCTAATGTAACCTTGCTCCGTTAAAACAGTTTTAACGTTACAGCACCAGCGATTTACATTTGCTTCATGATGAAAACATAATATGGACATTCTCCATAAAAATCTATGTCAGTAGCTTTCGTGTTAGTAGCATGATTAAAATATTTTTGGTCATCACTTATGTTTTGAAATGAATTTGCCATCAAATACTCGTCCGTAAGTTTTTTGTTTAAAAAAGATACAAACTATTATTGTTAAACTGTTAGATACAATGAGAATAGTTTGTTCCCAACATGCGCTGCCAATGAGGTAACTAAATCTTTTGTTTAAAATTTCAATTTTTATTACAAGCTTTACTTTTTGTTTTTGTACTTGCATGTCCTAAACTACATATCCGTACCAAATTTCAAGTCAATCCTCTGATCTGCGGTGTGGATGGCACTTCCATTCCATATATTTCGACACTACTTAACCCTGGGTTAGCAGTCATTTCAGAGTTACGTAGCTAACCCTGATTCGCGCAAGCCCGCCTAAGGGCCTCTTGCACCGTCTGAGGTTTAAAAATTAAATCGTTAAACCTGGGTTATGAATGACAGTTCTATACATTACGACACTACTGAACCCTGAGCTAGCAGTTAATTCAGAGTTACGCAGCTAGTCCGCAAGGGGGCTCAATATATTTTTGCGCCATGGACAGAGTACGTAAAGTTTGCTGCGTAGGTTGACAGTTAGGACAGGTACTAGACTATGGTCTATATTTATCTACCCTTGAAACGTCGATTTAGTCCTAAAGCGACCTTGTCGTAAAAGTTACGCCGGTATTCGATATTCACAATAGATACTTTATTATTTCGATATAATCGTGATTTATCTGTTTTGATTGCTTTCGTGTTTCGTTGGTTCAATATCATTCATTAGTAAGCTTTTTCTTTTTACGTGTTATGTCAAACGCGTATTAAAAACACCGTCAGATATGGCAACTCTACATTCCTCAACTCTACCTTTCATAGTTGTTATAATAAATATTGTGTTAGATGCAGAACAGTCAGCTATATTGTGCTTTAACTTTGTAAGCCCTTACGTTATAACTGCCAGATGTACAATTTGAAGTGCAAATAGTGAAAATAAACGGATCACTCACGTCTTAAAACGAGTTTAATTCGACATGTTTCGGGCTAATCCGTGGCTCTTCCTCTCGGAGTCGCACGTCACTTTTATTGTCATTGTCAAATGTAGGGTAGCTCACAACACTAACAACATTACTTTGTAAAGGGAGTTAAACTCGTTTTAAGACGTGAGTGATCCGTTTATTTTCACTATGAGTGAGTCTCACGGTAGTTTCATGTTTAAAGTGAGGTGCAAATGTTTCGATAAATAAGATCTTTAATATATCATCTACGCTTCCATGGTAGCGCACTGTCAGTACCTTAGCTTAGCACACTAAATATACCGAACTTTCGAGGCTAATTTCTTAATTCCGATGTACTGGGTTGCGTAATGACCTACGAGCGCGAAAATTACGTCACAAAAATTCCGCGTGATTACGCCCGCAATGCTATTTCAATCACTAGCAAACATATTTTCTGAAATTACGTCGCGTTTTGGCGTAAAATCGAACCTCGGTCGGGCGTTAACTGAAGTTCCGTTGCTGATCACGACAAATCGTGACGTAATTTCAATGCATGTGTTGCTACTTAGTAATTAAAACAGCACAGATCCTTTCAGAAAAAACGATAGCAATATTCTATGGCCTTAGTAACTGTCATAACTGGCACTATTTTGTCTAAGTAAGCCAGGAGGAACTGTGACTAGATTGGTGTAAGCCAGGGGTAAACATTTATAGGCAATAAACAGGGTTTTGCGTATCCTTCTACTACATCTCTAGATCCAATACAAATCCAATTGATCCGTTTGTTCTACTAGTCTATAGTCTACGGAATTTATTTCCTTTAATATTGGCGCCCAACATGGGGCCACATCAATTTTAATGTGGTGATAAAATAAGTAATTGTCCGTCCATTAAAATAACAAATGTACAAGTTTGATTTCAATTTTAATTGTCAGTTGAGGCTCTAATTCACTGAAAATTATAGTTTTGGGCATTTTCGTGAAAATGAATGTTACAATTACACGCACATGGTGAAGGATGTCTCAAAAACTCAACCATAACCTGATATCGGGCGAAAAAATTCTGCCAAAAAAAATAGCTAAGCGATAATTGTATTTTTTTAAATGTCTAATACTAAAAGTGATACGTTACGTGATTCTATTATTGCTTAAGTAAGCAACATGGATTTTTTTACTTATGTTTTCCAGAACTGCTATAACTTGACCTCTCGCCCGGTAACAGGTTATAGTTGAGTTTTTGGACACCCTGTACACTCAAATTAAAATTAATGCCCTGTGCTATGCACGTAGGACGTATGTAGGCTGGGATGATGATGATAGTTGTTGGCACTGACTTTCCTTTTGTCCTTGTCTCGCAGGCGATAGTAGCGCTAACGTTCAGCGTGTATGTGCTAAGGCCAATCTTCCCTGAGTGCGACCCGCCTGAAGACGCCACTCGTCTCCTCGCAGCCTGCTGCATACGTAAGTTTCCCATTTGCAACTTTTCTAGCTTTTTTCTTACATAAAACTGGCACGTGATTGACCATAACCTGGCTACGAAGCTTCAGGTCCCAGCTTCGATCTCTGGTCGGGGTAGATATTTGTATGTGAAATGAGAATGTTTGTGCTGGAGTTTTGAATATTTAAGTATGTATCTATACAAACAGAGTTTCCCAAATCATCATGATTTATTTATAAATTTAATTTCCCCCAGTTCTCCTGACCTTCGTGAACTGCTGGTCGGTGCGCGCCGCGACACGTGTCCAGGACTGGTTCACGTACGCCAAGCTCCTGGCACTGTTCATTATCATCGCAGCCGGCATCTACCAGCTCTGCCGAGGTGAGTGCCTTCCAAATAACCTTCGGGGCTGGTCAGTGCAGGACTGGTCTCGCTAAACTGCTAGCCTGTGCACCATCATAGCAGCCAGTATCTACCAGCTCTGCCGAGGTGAGTGTCCTTTCAAATGACCTTCGGGACTGGTCAGTGCAGGACTGGTCTCGCTAAACTACTCGCCCTGGTCATCATCATAGTAGTGTAGTAGGTATCTACCACCTCTGCCACGGGGAGTGTCCCCTATTTCGGGTTTATCATCATCATTTATGTCGAAAATTGTCCACTGCTGAAGGCCTTTCCCAAGGTTCGCCAAACAGTTCATAGGCCAGAGCACTAAGCAGCTAGGCTACCACGGTTTTCTACACCATGATTCTGCATCCCACTGAGTCTCAACTTTTCCTAAGTGTTGTAGTGCTTAGTGCTTAAGTCCTAGATAAGAGTCATATTTATAAAATATATATTCATATACGATGGGCGTTCAATATAAAGTGAGAATGAGATGCAAACTCTTTCAATATTAGGAAATTAAATACTGGCCGGTAAAGCTAATCTATCTAGCTGATTGCTATGAAAAAAAAAGTAACTAGTCTTTTGTTTAAAAAAAAATACGTTAATTTCTTTACAATGCTATTGAGTACGTTAGCGAAAATGGAGAAAATTTAACTGCGCGCAGTTATCAAATACTTTAAACAAGTTAGCTATGAAGTATCTTTTTTTTTTGCACTTATTTTTTCAACTTCATTTTTTTTTTATTACTTTTACGGTCATCCCGTGACCATAACCTAATCTGTGTCTAATCTCTAGACCAGTGGTGGTGTAGGGGTATGGCACGCGGCACGGAATGCTGAGGACCTGGGTTCGATTCCCAGCATTGGTCTTTTTTCTGGGGTTTTTTCTGTGCATCTATATTTCAGTTTGTATTTAGTACGAAATGTATCAAATACTTGTGTTTGAAAAATTTTTCTACGGACCAAGTCAATTTAGATTTGCGGGACACTTTAGGGTCTAATGCTCCTCCGTATTCGACAGTCGCACGTTGGTGCGCCGAATTTAGACATGGAAGAACATCGACCATGGACGACCCCCGCTCCGGACGCCCTACTACTGCAATAACTGAAGAAATTGTGAAAAAAGTTGAAAACTCAGTTTTGGCGGATCGTCGTGTCACGGTTCGTTTTATTGCTGAAAATGTAAAGATTTCAACGGGGAGCGTGCATAATATTACATGAACGCTTGGGTATGAAAAAGGTATCTGCGCGTTGGGTACCAAGAATGCTTACTGACACGCAAAAACAAACTAGAGTCGAGATTTGTCAAGAAGCTTTGGACCTGATACAGCAAGACCGGGAACTTTTTTTGGCGCGATTTATAACAATGGACGAAACATGGCTCCATCATTACGACCCTGAAACGAAACTGCAGTCTATGACATGGAAAAGGCCATCATCTCCAACTCCGAAGAAATTCAAGGTGGGCCCATCTGCCGGTAAGATCATGGGCTCTGTTTTTTGGGATGGTAAAGGGGTATTAATGATTGAGTATCTCAAACATGGAGCCACTATTACGGGCACATTATACGCCAAACAAATAGCAACATTCCGCAATGAGATCCGCGAAAAACGGCGAGGTAAACTCTCGAAAGTTGTGCTGTTCCACCAGGACAATACCCCGGCACACAAGTCCATCGTTGCAATGGCTGCAATTCGTGATGCTGGGTTCAATATCCTTAAGCAACCTCTGTATTCACCAGATCTCGCTCCCAGTGATTTCTACCTATTTCCGAGATTGAAACAATACCCGAGAGGCCAGAAATTTGAAGACGACGACGCGGTAGTCGCTGCAGTACAAGATTTTTTAAGTACTCAAGATAAGACCTTTTTTAAAAATGAAATTTTAAGTTTAGAAAAAAGATATACTAAGTGTATTATGCTAAAAGGTGATTATGTCGAAAAATAAAATGACATTTAGTAAAAGTTGTTTATAACATACTCATTCTCACTTTTTATTGAACGCCCCTAGTATATATTCATTGAATAATTTATCCTTTCTATAGTACATTCAGCAGTTGTTCTTATAGTTGATTTGTTATGTATAAGGTACTAGCTGTTACTCGCGACTCAGTCTGCAAAGAATTAGTTTAAACGTGAAGAGGTAATAGACAGACAGACCAACAGATAGACATACACTTTCGCGTTTATAAATATGGATACTAGGACTCACAAAGATAGAGATAGGCCCGCGTTACAACACGTTTCGTCATGAAAAACCTCCAATACTCAAGGCCGACTAAGTCGATTAAATAACAGCACATGACGCATAAGCAAGCAAATAACTCGATACAATAGAAAGCCAGTCAAAACCAGAACTGAGAACATTATGTGCACAGATGTTCTTAGATTCAATAAAACCAATACTTATTATGAAAGACGAGATTTAGGTCATAAAAAGACGCATGTATTTACCATCTGCATAGACATAAGCATTGTAATCTGTTATAGTAACCTTGTGTGAAACCAAAAGTAATATACGACGTACTGGCGTGGTACATGGTGGTACCTAGGGATGTCATGATTGTCATATTACTGTCGGGAATAGCATTAAAAAAATATTTTATGTCTTGAGAGTTATGGTGGCTGTGATTCCATGAACATTGATTGAGTATGAAACTGTAAAAGGAAAACTGGTGAGACTTCGTTGCTGATATGATTTTGCAATATTATGTTATGTCCCGTTAAACTTTTTAAAACTATGGTCAGATCTCTGGTAGTCCAGTCTATAGTTTGATCGATAATTTCTTTGAAATACGAGTAAATGCGGAAATGATAAATGGATCTATACAGATAATTTTGTGATCGTGTCGCTGAGAAGAAAACTTAGAATAATTTTTCAAAAGTTGATCGTTAGACTGGGTGCTGGCTCGATATAAATATTCTTTATGACATCCATGTTTCTATATGCGCATGTAACCGTTAAATTTCTAGTGTTAAATGAAACGAAGTAAGTACAGCGAGATACTTTGGAGTTCCTGAAACATCGCTGGTTAAGATCCGGCTCGAAGGACCATGGAGAAATCACAATCACAACTACATGGGCTCAAAATTCTGTGCATTTGCCGGAAGCCAAGAGAGCGAATATTGTCCCATCAAAATACAATACAAATACACAATACAATACAAAATGGTGCAATAATTATAATAAGTAGATTTCAGCAACCGCATCCTTGAAATATTAGAAAGCGAAAAACCGGTTTCTTTCATTCTCATTTTCCAATAAGCACGTCGAACTCGACTAGCCGACAGCTGACATCAAGCCATCCAAATTGGATGAAAGACGGCGTCCCAAGGAGCCTTTTTATTCCCAGCACAAAGCAAGCAATTTGCCGCAAATTGGTTTACTTAACCCGGCACGAGTAGACGGCAATTATCGGTTTTTACAAGTAAAGCCTTGTTCAGATGGAGTGGGAACATGCGAGTTGCTTGTACATTGCTAACGGACTACGGATTACGGGCGGACTACACTTCAACTGCAACCTAACTGCCAACTGCCAAGGCCCATACATTTTCCACTCATCACCTCAATACAGTACCCGGCCATAAAGATTGCACATCGGTCTTTGGAAAAAGTCTCGGCAAATGTCGGCTTCGTAGAGCGTTGTCGCACGCTACTTACAAGTAATGTGTGACAACGCTCTACGAAGCCGACATTTTGCCGAGTCTTGTTTCAAATACCGATGTGTAATCTTTATGGCGGGGTACTGTAGCTATTTGCGGACGCGGAACTTTTGCCACGCACGGTGAAACTTTGGAATCAGCTTGCAGTGGTACTACAGTCAAAACCGTTTATAGCGACACCAATTACAACGACATATTGGACGTACTTAACGACCAAGAAAAAACCCAACACGATCTACCAAAGTAACACTGGTTACAATGACCAACCGTGTTTAACGACCAAATACTGCTGTCCCTTGAATGTCGTTCTAAACGGTTTTGACTGTATTTCCAGACCGGTACAACTTGGGTATCTTCAAATAACGAGCGTTCTCTTCTCTCAAAGGGTCGGTAACGCATCTAACTCAAATTATGTTGTGGGTGTCCATGAGCGGCGGTGATTGCTTTCCAACAGGTGACTCGCCTGCTCGTTTTCCTCCTATCAATCTTATCATGTAAAAATATTGCAGTCGGCAAAACTGCACGCTAAGTGCACGCTAGCTACGAATAAAATGTATGGGCAGTCGGCAGTTACATAGCAGTTGTAATGGAGTCCGTCTGTATCGGCCCTCATTTCATCCCAGCCTATATACGTCCCATTGCAAGGCACAGGCCTCCTCTCAGAACGATGATCGATCGTTTAAGCGATTTTTTAAGACCATTGCAACCCGGTATATTAACATGTTCTTTGTTTATTATATTACTAACAAACTAATACATCAGTACATCTATACAATTCTAGATTAATTGTATGTCATTAACCGTAAGGTTGATATAGTATAAATCTTCCCAGGTGAATTTTTCGCTTCGAGCCATTACATTAAATTTGAACATTAATACTATGACGATACCGTTTGTTTTAAAAGATAAGGGCTAGAAGCGAAAAATTCACCTGGGAAGATTTATACTATATTTACATATGACGCGATGACTGTATACGTTTTGCTTTCGACTGTAGTATATATAGTACATAAGTAACCATCACATGCGGTGTAAGTATAGTAATTGAATTGGAAGAAATAACCGTCGGGGGCCGGATCTCGCCAATCATCTAATAAGACATCGCCAACGCCTTCCGACGCGCGACAAGATGGGTTTGACTTTCAAGTTAGGTATCTTGTTACTTAAATACTTAATGTAATGAGCAGTAAACAAGTATGTATTTATCTATATAAGTATGAGGGCTAGAGAGCGCCGCATTTTAAATGTAATACCTACCTAACTATAAATTAAAAATTTTAAAAACCCCCAACGCAATTGGGTCTAATATCCCTTCCGCAGCATACAAAAGATCTGATAACTTTGAAATGACTGGACCAACTTTGATGAAACATGTCTAAGAACCATCGCCAAGAAGCCTGCTTTCAAATGAAAAAACCGTATTCGAATCGGTTCACCCGTTTAAGAGTTATGATGCTACAGACAGACAGACAGACACATACACATAGCGGTCAAACTTATAACACCCCTTTTTGTGTCGGGGGTTAAAAAGGTCCGATCGAGTCCGAAACATTGTACTGCTCCAAAATTTGCATCATAGTTAGATGTAGTACCTAAATAAAGCAAACGCCAAGCTCAAATGAGACTAGGCCACGTTGGCCGCATGCACCCAGAGAGGTGGGCGCGGGTTACCACTCAATGGATGCCCCAGGATGGTTATCGGCGCCGCGGCAGACCAGGCGATGATGGTGGGATGACCTAGACACGTTCTCGAGCGACTGGCCAATTATAAGTGCAGTCCCCTCCCTACCCCTCCTCTCCTCAAAATTTAAAGCACACGTTTTTTTTATTAATAATCAATAGAGAAGGGTACCTACTTGTGACCGGGTTTTTTAGTCCGTGCAAGTCGGACACTGTCTGGGCCCTCCATTCCCAGTTCGCCCGAAGGGATTTTTCCCGAGCACAAGTCACTCTTCCTACCCTAAAGTAAAAAACAGCAAAGACTTCGCGTCTTTGGCCCCTCTGGCGACTCATTCAAAAAAAAAATTATAAGTGCAGTCAGGGCGAGTTGAAAGTCCAGGGGAGAGGCCTTTGCCCAGCAATGGGACACTAATACGGGCTAGTAAACAAAAAAAGTATGTTTGTCCGTTGTCTAGTACCCATAGTATTTCGACACTAATTTGACTAGGTAATCAAGTTTATGCATTATGTTGTCCAGGAGTTTATGTCAATTGTCCCATTATTCCAACTGTTAGCTTATGGTTTATTAATACTTATTCGTCGTTTATCCAATGTCCAGGTAAGACGGAGCATTTCACGTTCGAAGGCACGACGAGCGACGTAACTTCCATCGCTCTGTCGTTCTACTCCGGACTCTTCGCATACAACGGCTGGTATGTATTTTTTTTTATTTTTTTTATTTTTATGTGCAATAAAGAGTTTACATACATACATACATACAACGGCTGGTATGTACCTACTCAATACTATAAGTACATGGTGATTTTAAATCGGTGATCATGAGTTGAGGGTGAATGTTCGAGCGTTTAAACCGCTCGGTTAAACCTCATTTTACCATTCGATGATTATTACCACAACCGAAGGACGAGTCGCACGAAATTTGATCTGTCTTAAGTTTTCATAAAAAGTTAGTTAACCCTAAACATCATTATTTTTAATCGTATTTGCTAAAATAATAGTAATGAGAAAAAAACTTCGTACAAACGCTGAATATTCACCCTTGAAATTAATCCCCAGCCAAAATGTAATTTGAGATGAGATCTCAAGCAAGTGACTGCTCGCGTATCATGTACTTATTAGAGTACCGAAGTACGAAAGAAGTTTCAGAAAAAACCTTTCGGTCTTTTGACCCATTCGATATTTTAATACATTTGGTCCTTCGTACTTTTGTTATTATTACATACATATTAGGTAGGTAAATTTGATTGGCAATTTGAGTACCGTCGTATTCCGATTGAGATCCGACCTATAGGTATATACCTGTACTGTACCCGGTTGCTCAGAGGAATTAGACCAGAGGCCGTATTGTCTAACGCTTCTGTCGCTTGCCTTCGCTTTCACCATCTCTTTCTGTCATCATCTTATACCGTTTGACAGAAAAAAATAGTGATTGCGAAGGCAAGCGTCAGAAGCGTTAGTTAGACAATTGGCTAAGTAAAGTTTTTTGAAGAGATGCTAATTATATTTTGTTTCGACAGTAGTCGACTTCAACACCAAGAAACTGCAGCTGTTTTATTTTTATCTCCTTTTATTTATTGGAAATATTTTTTTAAGTGTTCGAGATGACATTTGTGAGATTTTATGGCTGACAAGCGGTTCGTGCTCAGTACTAAGAAGAAATAGAAAAAAAAACGAATTCAACTGTCGCTTCTGTCAATGTCAAATGAAATCTAACCGTTTGCGTTTCGTTTGCTTTGCGTTGTCCAAGAAGCAGGTCCGAAATAGTGATCGAAAGTATTCAATCGTGATCCAATTATTGTGCATAAGTTGTGGAGAAATGCGGTAAAATTGAAAGTCCGGATTTTATGCGGTGGTCGATAAAAATAGTAAACAAATCACACTGAGCACACCAAAACGCAAAGCAAACGAAACGCAAACGATTTGATATTGACAGCAGTGACAGTTCACTTCGGTTTTTTTTCTGTTTCTACTAAGTTCTGAGCACGAACGGCTTGTCAACCATAAAATCTCACAAATGTCATCTCAAACACTCAAAAAAATATTTCCTGTAAACAATAGGAGATAAAAATAAAACAGCTGCAGTTTCTCAATCTCCAGAACGGCGACTGCCGAAAAAAAATATAATTAGCACCTCTTCAAAAAACTTTACTTAGCCAATTAGCCTGCAGAAGGTATACAAGACCAAAAAAACAAGCGGTTCTTGTAAACAGGTCTGGCTAATGTATGAGTTGTGTAATGTACTACTGTAGGTACGACCACTTCCAGTCAGTTCCAGGCATTGCTTTAACTTTTAGGTTAGAGTTAACGAGTATTTAATTAAATAAAGAACTTGTCCCAGGAACTACCTGAACTTCATAATCGAGGAGCTAAAAGATCCGGTGCGCAACCTGCCGCGAGCCATCGCTATCTCGTGCACGCTCGTAACTGTCGTCTACACACTCACCAACATTGCCTTCTACACCACGCTGTCGCCCACTGAGGTAAGACTCGCCCATTGAGGTAGGTCTATCACCGAATAAGGTAGGACTGTCGCCCGCTGAGGTAAGACTGTGCCCGCTAAAGAGAGAGTAAGATTGTCGCCCATTGAGCTAGCTAGGACTAGCCCACCGCATTAGCACGCTGAAGTGGCAATGGGCCGGCCATATAACCCGAAGAACCGATAACCGTTGTTGTAGACGAGTTCTTGAGTGGAGACCACGGATCGGCAAACGTAGCGTGGGACGTCCTCAGACTCGGTGGAGCGATGATCTTCGCAGGGCGGCTGGCAAGAGCTGGATGAGAGTGGCCGACGATCGTACTCAGTGGCGTGCCATGGGAGAGGCATATGTCCAGCAGTGGACGAACATAGGCTAATGATGATGATGATGATGAGCTAGGACTATCACCCCTTAAAGTAAGAGGGTCGCCCGCTGGGGTAAGACTGCTCCCGCTGAGGTAAGTCTATTACCCATCTAGGTAGAATTAACACCCACTGAGAAAGGACTGTCGTCAATTATGGTAAGACTGTCGCTTACAGAGGTAGGAATGTCATTCGCTGAGGTATGGCTATCGCCCATTGAGGCAAGACTATCACTTATTAAACTGTAGACTGCAAATGAACACCCACTTATAAGCAGGACTATCGCCCGCTAGGGTAAGACGGTCGCTCACTGCGGTAAGACGGTTGCCCTCTACAGTAAGACCTTACCTTACAGAAACATTGCTATCACTTAGAACATTAGGCATCGCCAAGGACAGTGGACCAAAATTATCTTGGTAGCCATATTGGTTGCAGAACAAATAGCCTGGGTCAATCGAGTACCACTGTCTATAAGAATATCGGCATACATGCCACAGTGCCAGTTGTTAGTAGATATACGGTGACTAAAACTGAGATTAGCTTCTCCTACCCACGCGCCTTCTCTTTCCTCTAACTATACTTTCCCGGAGACTGTAAACGGTTGATTCTTTGAATATTGTGGGTATCTATTTCAAAGATATTGTTTCTTCCAGGTGTTGGGTAGTGCGGCGGTGGCGGTGACGTTTGCGGAGCGCCTCTTCGGATGGTTCGCGCTGTCCATACCGTTGTTTGTGGCTGCATCCACCTTCGGAGCCGTCAATGGAGTGCTGCTTACTTCTTCGCGGTGAGCTTATAAAAAATATTAAAACACGTTTTTTTATCGTTTCAAGTAGCCACGACACAGATTTGTTATAGCCAATAGCCATTCTTCGTAATTTAGTCGAGATAGATGGTCGATTTCGGTTCAAGGTGCTGCAAGCCGCTTGCAATCGTAAGGCCCCTAGCACACGACGTTTTTAGAGTTCCGTACCCAAAGGGTAAAAACGGGACCCTATTACTGAGACTTCGCTGTCCGTCCGTCCGTCTGTCCGTCTGTCACCAGGCTGTATCTCAGGAACCGTGATAGCTAGATACTTAAAATTTTCACAGATGATGTATTTCGGTTGCCGCTATAACAACAAATACTAAAAAATAAAATAAATATTTAAGGGGCATCAATCAAATACATCAAACGTGATTTTTTGCTCTTTTTTTGCTAAATATTGATAACGGCAACAGGTAGACGTTTGGAATATTCAAAGAATATTTTTAGTTATATATTCACTTTAAAAATAAATAAAAAACTAAAATAAAACAAAAATTTAAGGGGGCTTCCATACAACAAACGTGATATTTTTGCCGTTTTTATAGATATTGGCACGGAATCCTTCGTGCGCGAGTCCGACTCGCACTTGGCCGGTTTATTTTTTAAGCACGCCGTCGACGCGCATTTTAGGAACGCGTGTTTACAGCGCATTTTTCATTCCATAGAACAGCCATAAATAACCCGCGTGCGTATCGCATTTGTATCGATACAAACGCACGTCGACGGCGCGCTTAAAGAACGCCGTGGCTTAAGGTAACGGCAGCGATTTCCGTGGTATTCAAAATCGGCATTCTATTCCGTGGTATTTTTATTTATGCGTTTTGTGATGTATTTAAGAGACTTGCAGTAAATTTGCTCATACAGGAATAAAAAGTAATTTTTTGTCAACGAAATTAACAGCACTAGTGAACATATATCAAGCAAGGGGCCATAAAAATTGTCAGTAAACGCAACGTTGCCGCAGAAGCAGGTTGTGTCATACAAACGCAAGATACCTCGCGTAAGTACAACCGTGTTTCTAATTAGTGATTTGGATAATAAATATGACAGTTACTTTAATGTTGCGGTTTTGTAATGTTAGATAGTAGTTTCTTTTATGACTTAAGATCATATTTTTTTCATATTTTTGGACAGAAATACGTTAAAAACGGTAAATTAAATACAGCGGAATAAGCATCCATGTTTTTGCAGTGGCAGATTATTCCGAGGTATGCCTCGGCTTAAGATGTAACAATACTTTCCATTCCGAGTTAATTTATTTTAAATTTTGCTTAGCACTTATATTAAATATTTATGGAAATGTAATGTTTAGCTAATACAGCAGGTAAAGAGCAATATCCGTGGTATTAAAAAGTGATCAGAACTCTTAATTTTTAAAGATTCGCTGATCACAATAAAGTATGTTTTCTTAGAAACCCTTAAATATACACGTCATTTTACTTTTATGAAAAATTGAAGTATTTTGCTTGTTAAGATATGAAAGTTGAGTTTTTTGTGAAGATTGGAATATGAGCTTTCGATTTACATTAAAAAAATCTCTGTTTACTTGTTTTTTTATGGGTCGGAATTATGTTTTTTGATAACCTGGATTGAAGATAAATCCGATGGTGGGAAAACCCCAACACACGGGAATAGCATATTTGGGAATCTAAATCCGTGTTACGAAGAATTTGTACCCCTCGGAATTATCTTCTCATATAATGTAATTCCGAGTGGTATTGCCAACAAAATTGAAATTTAGGGTACCGTAAAATTGGATATAAAGTCACTGTCAATTGAAATTGCAAACAATGTAAAACAAACCTTGTATTTAAAATGTCTTTAATTTCCATTTTCCCTCATCAAATACTGCTAAATCTATGTGTTATTTAATCTATACTTACCACAACATTCTTATTTAAGTATCTCTACCAGTAAACCTTTCTTTTCGAACCTTTCCATACTTTCTGGCCATTATTAATTTGATCTCTAACTTGTGTACATAGTTCTGTATTTTTGTAGTAAATCATACTAAATATTTTTTTAATTTATTATGTGTATTTTTTTAGGATAGGTTATTAAAATATTTAAGTCTGCGCAAAATATACAGACGCTACAAAAAATATTTTTATTGTACGGAACCAAGCAAAATATTTAGTCGTTACCCACGGAATTGTCAGCCAAAACACACGGAATTAGACTTACTAGCTATGGATTACCACGGAATAAGAATTTTTCACATTCCTGCCTTTAAAAAATATTTTTTACTATTAAATCATCCAAGACAAACTACAAAAGTAAAAAAAAACAAAGTTCACTTAAGGTACTCCTAAAAAAAAATATTTTCTGACTCTATTTTATTCAGAAGTGCTTATTTTTTTGATGTATTTGAAAAATGTCCTTAAACCCCACGGAATTCGCTGCCGTTACCTTAGGCCCTAATGATTAGGTATCAATGAGGGAGGTCTATATCCAGAAGTGGACGTCCTATGCCTGAAATGACGATGAATCACGCTGAAGGTTTTGTTTGCAGGCTGTTCTACGCGGGCGCGGCGCAAGGCCAGATGCCGGAGATGCTGACGATGGTGAGCGCGCGCGCCACGCCGGCGCCCGCCGTGCTGGCCGTGGCCCTCCTGTCCCTGCTCTACCTTACCGTGTCTGACATCTATGCGCTCATCAACTACGTCGGCTTTGCCACTTGGGTGAGTAGCCAGCAAGACAAGTCTAGTGAAAACCAGAAGCGTCACTGTCGAATTATTGGAACATATGCCTTGATCACACGTACCGAGACAGTGATGTAAGCGAGTAGCTGTTCACAAGTGTTTTGAAATTAGCACAGTCAGTTCAGTTCTCATGTGGCCGAGTGGCGAGACAGTGAACGTTCAGACCTGCCGAGTGAGCGAGCGAGACAGTGCCTAATACGTGCTCGGCCTAGTAGATAGAACGGGGGCCGAGCTACTGTCTCGCCGCTTCATTCGGCCGAGCGCTCGGCCCAGCACTCGGCGCTATGTTTATACGCACCGAGTACTTGGCCGAGAGCACTGTCTGCTCGTCCGTTTACTCGGTACGTGTGATCAAGGCAATAAACTTGTTCCTCGACCACGGATCGGCAAACGTAGCGTAGGACGTCCTCAGACTCGGTGGAGCGATGATCTTCACAAGGCGGCTGGCAACCGCTGGATGAGTCGCCGAGGATCGTGCTCAGTGGCGTGCCATGGGAGAGGCCTATGTCCAGCAGTGGACGAGCATAGGCTGATGATGATGATGAAACTTGTTCCTTCCTTGGTCCTTGACTTGGTCTTTTGGAGAGGCTCAGAGTCACTTGGGTGTATAGTCAATACGAGTAAAGACAAATCTAGCGCAGGGAATTTGGGTGGATCATTGTCAAATTATGGGCAAGTAAACTGGTCCCTTCCTTAGGTCTTTGACTGGCGACCTGACCTGTAGCTAGCTCGTAACGATATGGCATGTGCTTTGCCATATTTGGAGTTATTTTTTTGTATTTGATTCCAGTTAAGCATCGGTGCGGCTGTGGTGTGCCTGCCTGTGCTGAGGTGGACCAAGCCCGACCTGGAGAGGCCCATCAAAGTCAACCTGTTCTTCCCCAGTGAGTTACAGCCATGAAATATATTTCCAGACTATTTTTCTCAAAGTTGGAGGACTTGTTGTGTCAGCTTCAAAAACTGGTTACAAAATCAAAACAAAAACTCTTTTAGGAAGACTATGACGTTAGCCTGTTACTGCTGTTCTTTTGTGTCTCCCTTTTTTCTTAGTAATTTAATTCTGAACGCAATTCAGGACCGTGGTCAGAACAAGTGGTATGTAATTTTGTCGGTAAATACTTTCAATAAGGATTAGGCTCTTGGGGATTAGAGTAGGTAGACCAAGGGGGCGCGAGGAGACAAAAACAATGTTTTGTAGTTTGGTACTTTGTTTATTCATAAATCAAATCTGTTATAGTTATGAATTTTGCGACACCGCCAAATAAGCGTTCGCTAGTAACAGCCAAGGGGGCTTTAATGATTTTAGAATACAGAAGGGAGAGACGCGTTTATTCTGCAAGGAGGTACAAAGGGCACTTTTACATAAGTATCACTTTCGAAACTACCAGCGCTTTCGTAAGGACTATCATTGCCAAGAAGAATGCGCCGCAAGCAACTTGGGAGAAAGTCATATTTTCAAGAGAAAAAAAGCTAATTACAAACAAAAAATACATAATATAAAATCTGAGAAATTAGATTTTTAAAAAAGTTCAAGGGCGGAAACCCGCGGGGTATGAAATGAGAGATAATCCGGTTACAGTTGTCTAAGGCCGCTTGTAGACGTCCGTCGTTTTCACCGGACAACGGACCGTTTTTTTGCCGGACTTGCGGTGTTGTATTATGAATGTGTGTACTGTACACGCGCCGGACACTTGTCCGGCGACGAAGCCATACAACATCGCAAAATACGGTCCGGTGAAAACAACGGACGTCTACAAGCGGCCTAAAGCGTTACTTTCCTTTTGTTGTGACTGTCGCTGCAGAATCAGTTCAATCGTACGATCGGAGTACTTACTCGGAGTTACATGCAAGGACATGAGATTATAGGATGCGTTAGCTACTATGGATACCAAAACGTTATTGTTGTGTGACAGAGACACCTAAAAAACGAGGGGACCACCGTTTTGTAACCAAGATTGGTTTTTTGAGTCTTTTTGTATTTTTTATTTTTTCAACTCCAAATTTGTTACTTTTACAGTCATCCCGTGAAATCCATATATTTCACACGAAATACAAACTGAAACATGGATGCACAGAAAAACTCAGAAAAAAGAACCGCGATACATACAAAAAGACTCCAAAAAAGCCAATCTTGATTAGATTTCTTAAAAAGCGACATCTCTTGGTCCGGGTGAGCGGTTAGATCCGAAGGAGTGTTGAGGTCTCTCGATGAGAGCTAACATAGATGTCGCTAGTGTCGCTGCTTAAGTGACTAAAAGATCTTGCTGAGATGGATTTCTTTTCTTGTTACCAGGCAAAAATATTTTCCGAAAATTTACACGAGATAAAACAAAAACTAGGAAATACAGAGCACAAATTCCTTGCTATACACATTAAAATTTGACATAATGTAATAAATCATTAATTAATACCTAGATAAATAATTTTTGATTAAACTATTTAGACGTAATATATTTAACCCTTTTATGAGTGAAAAATAATTTTTCTCTGGTATTATTGCGAATCATCATCATATCGCATCGCAATGATACCAGAGACAATTTATTATTGACTGGTAACACTAAGAAATGTCAGAATTCCATGAAATTAAAAAACGTATTTTAGGAGAAATTTGTGTCTAAACTCCTGACCAGTGGTTGTGTAGGGGTTTAGCACGCAGCACGGAATGCTGAGAACCTGGGTTCGATTCCCAGCGCTGGTCTTTTTTTCTGAGTTTTTCTGTACATTTATATTGTAACGTTATTCTTTAGGTACGTTTTTAGACGGTGGATCACTGTGATCTTTCGTTATTATTACAAGCTTTTATTTAGCTCACCCCGTTTGTTATATTCTTGGGTCAAATCTTAGAAGTCGAATTTGACCAACAGCCAGTGGTCGGATTCACCTGAAATTTGGTGTACTCATGTAGGTCGGATGGCAATGCGAGTACATTCAACAAAAAGTACAGTCAGCTAAAAAGCTTGCTTTGAAAATGATTTTTTTAACAAAACTTATTTTTGACGAAGCCCCAATTCCGGTTGCAGTTATCTACATCATCTGCACTATCCTGGTGGTGGCGGTGCCGGCGGTGGCGTCCCCGGCCGAGACCGGCGTGGGCTGCCTCATGATCCTCACCGCGGTGCCCGTGTACCTGCTGCTGCTGGCGCCGCGCACGCGCGTGCGGGGGCTGTCCGAGCTCACCAGTGAGTACCGGAGGGGGGGGGGAGGGGGGGCTCATGATCCCAGACATAGTGACATAGTGCCATTGTACCTGGCGGGGCTTCTACTCGCTCACCAGTGAGTACCGGAGGGGGGGGGGGCTCATGATCCCAGACATAGTGACATAGTGCCATTGTACCTGGCGGGGCTTCTACTCGCTCACCAGTGAGTACCGGAGGGGGGGGGGGGCTCATGATCCCAGACATAGTGACATAGTGCCATTGTACCTGGCGGGGCTTCTACTCGCTCACCAGTGAGTACCGGAGGGGGGGGGGGGCTCATGATCCCAGACATAGTGACATAGTGCCATTGTACCTGGCGGGGCTTCTACTCGCTCACCAGTGAGTACCGGAGGGGGGGGGGGGGGGAGGGGGGGCTCATGATCCCAGACATAGTGACATAGTGCCATTGTACCTGGCGGGGCTTCTACTCGCTCACCAGTGAGTACCGGAGGGGGGGGGGGCTCATGATCCCAGACATAGTGACATAGTGCCATTGTACCTGGCGGGGCTTCTACTCGCTCACCAGTGAGTACCGGAGGGGGGGGGGGGCTCATGATCCCAGACATAGTGACATAGTGCCATTGTACCTGGCGGGGCTTCTACTCGCTCACCAGTGAGTACCGGAGGGGGGGGGGGCTCATGATCCCAGACATAGTGACATAGTGCCATTGTACCTGGCGGGGCTTCTACTCGCTCACCAGTGAGTACCGGAGGGGGGGGGGGGGCTCATGATCCCAGACATAGTGACATAGTGCCATTGTACCTGCCGGGGCTTCTACTCGCTCACCAGTGAGTACCGGAGGGGGGGGGGGGGCTCATGATCCCAGACATAGTGACATAGTGCCATTGTACCTGGCGGGGCTTCTACTCGCTCACCAGTGAGTACCGGAGGGGGGGGGGGGCTCATGATCCCAGACATAGTGACATAGTGCCATTGTACCTGGCGGGGCTTCTACTCGCTCACCAGTGAGTACCGGAGGGGGGGGGGGCTCATGATCCCAGACATAGTGACATAGTGCCATTGTACCTGGCGGGGCTTCTACTCGCTCACCAGTGAGTACCGGAGGGGGGGGGGGGCTCATGATCCCAGACATAGTGACATAGTGCCATTGTACCTGGCGGGGCTTCTACTCGCTCACCAGTGAGTACCGGAGGGGGGGGGGGGCTCATGATCCCAGACATAGTGACATAGTGCCATTGTACCTGGCGGGGCTTCTACTCTCTCACCAGTGAGTACCGGAGGGGGGGGGGGGGCTCATGATCCCAGACATAGTGACATAGTGCCATTGTACCTGGCGGGGCTTCTACTCGCTCACCAGTGAGTACCGGAGGGGGGGGGGGGCTCATGATCCCAGACATAGTGACATAGTGCCATTGTACCTGGCGGGGCTTCTACTCGCTCACCAGTGAGTACCGGAGGGGGGGGGGGCTCATGATCCCAGACATAGTGACATAGTGCCATTGTACCTGGCGGGGCTTCTACTCGCTCACCAGTGAGTACCGGAGGGGGGGGGGGGCTCATGATCCCAGACAGTGACATAGTGCCATTGTACCTGGCGGGGCTTCTACTCGCTCACCAGTGAGTACCGGAGGGGGGGGGGGGCTCATGATCCCAGACATAGTGACATAGTGCCATTGTACCTGGCGGGGCTTCTACTCGCTCACCAGTGAGTACCGGAGGGGGGGGGGGGCTCATGATCCCAGACATAGTGACATAGTGCCATTGTACCTGGCGGGGCTTCTACTCGCTCACCAGTGAGTACCGGAGGGGGGGGGGGCTCATGATCCCAGACATAGTGACATAGTGCCATTGTACCTGGCGGGGCTTCTACTCGCTCACCAGTGAGTACCGGAGGGGGGGGGGGGGCTCATGATCCCAGACATAGTGACATAGTGCCATTGTACCTGGCGGGGCTTCTACTCGCTCACCCGTCCCATTGCCGACGTTCTGCAGAGAAGCGATTTTCTAAATCACACCTTTTTACCACTCATGAGTACTTACTACCTCTTTTATTTATTTTTAACTTGTACTTACTAAGTATTCATTTTTTTTTACAGCTGCCGCAACACATCTAATTCAAAAACTAACGATGGCAGTCCGACCGAAAATGAAGGTGAGATATTATAAGTAGTAAGGTATTAGTAAGGTAAGCCTTAGGCGTTTAAAAACTAGGCATATTAGCTAGGGCCATAGACGAAGACGCGTGAATTTGTCAGAATTAGACATAATATCGAACCACTACGGCACACATCATCATGAATGACTCGATCTAACCGTTTAGAACTTAGAACCACTAGTTGAAATGAAATTATTTATTGATGGTCGATGGAGCCAAAAAGTTCTCGAGTGGCATCCTCGGACCGGAAAACGTGCTGTAGGTATGCCTCCAACAAGATGGAGCGACTCTGACTGATTATATCAGTCACGGCGAGCAGAGTGATATCTACCTAGGTACATACATTTATGTAGGGTTCAACTTCGCCTTTGGCATTCCGATGTCATGGCATATTATGACTGTATGAGTGAGAGCTATATTTGACAGAGCGTTATAAAAGTTAAAGTTGCGGGAACGTGTTGGATGCGGATAACGCAGGACCGATCTGTTTGGCGAGCCTTAGGGAGGCCTATATTCATCTGAACAGTGGACGTCTTTCGGCTGAAATGATGATGATGATTTATTTTTTTATGGTCAAGTCATGTTCATTACAATAAGATGTCACATTAGTATTAGTATTACCGACATATGATGTATTATAATATGTATATATTAGCCCTCTAGGCTGAAGTCAACTGCGTTGCTATGTTGCTATGAAGTAAATAGCACAACTATACGCTTATTACATTTAGGCTTTTGATGCTTTGTAAATCAACATGTCAGAGTCATCGTACATTTTATATAATTTAGAATTTAAACAGTCGCGATCGTACATCGTACTGAGGGCTAGATTATCGTGCGCCCTCGCAATTATCGTAAGGGTTGGCAACCCTTAATGTCCATGGCAAGAGACCACACCTTATCTTTCAAAGTAAAGGCCACCACAAACCGGGGGCGCGGGGAGCCGACGAAGCGAGCCCAGCGCGCTCTATAACACTGCATCAAATTTACGGTGACACACACCGGCAGCGCGGCACACAGTATTTACGGTGACACACACCGGCAGCGCGGCACACAGTATTTACGGTGACACACACCGGCAGCGCGGCACACAGTATTTACGGTGACACACACCGGCAGCGCGGCACACAGTATTTGATTCAGTGTTATTGACTGCGCTGGGCTATGCCTAATCTTCGACCGACAACCACGACCAGTTTGTCAACTGATTTTGTTTATTTTTGCAGTGAACGGCTCATCGTAATCCGCGGAACTCGCTCACATATCCGACCATACCAGTTTGATTAATAATGGAGTAGGAATTGATCTTGTACCTATGTAAATTCTCGAAGTAAAAATAAATGAATTAACAAAACAACAAAATCACAAAAAGCGTAGGCTTCCAAAAAAATACGGCCGTTTCCGTTGTCTTGTATCTGGTAGGTAAACGTAAGTCTTTTCAGTGTTAAAAAATATACTCAGTGCTGCCAGTGTTTTAGAACTGTTTAATGTTTCTAAGATAGTGAAAACGGCCATATATGTGCTTTTATAATGTTTATTGAATATATGAACACTTGCAAGCCGACATGTAAGAGTAAAAGAGGATTGACATATTTTCATATAAAATTGTTGCCATATGCAAACATTTTACGACAAAATATTATAAACTAGTAGCGCCCTCGTGTAATTTTTACTCTTTACTGTCGGATTGTTTGTTATTTGTAACAATTACATTGCAGACGTGTTCTATAATAGCATTTTATGTAAATGTAAGTCTTGATGACTGATGTCTAATGTAATTAAAAGTATTTAGGAATAAATTCTGCTTTAAATGAATTTACAGTCAGATGTTGCAAATGTAAAATTACCTTTTCATGGAAGTTGGTAGATATTATTACATTTATTTTTTTCTTCAATTATTTCTAGCGATTATTGTCAATGGCACTCATGGTTTTAAAACTACATTTTTGTGGTTTGTCCATTGGGACCATCACATCATCTAGTAGAATTTTATTTTATGTTCCAAATACTAATTTATAAATATCCGTTTAATTTTCTGGATGCTGGATGGAAGCACATGGTATAGCTTGTGAAGCTTATGAAAAAATGTGAGACAGAATCTCATACCACACCACGCTTTATTATTTTTATGACCTCGAAAATGACAATACATTATGTATTATAACTAGTAGCTTTTATATGTATCTCTATTATATGAGAAATGTTGGTATAGGTACTTGCAGGCAATTTAAGTAAACATAATTGATTTCCAAACCAATTCTGTATATTAATAAATGAAAACGAGATGGAAGGCTTATATTTAGAGGCCTGTTGAGGCATATCAAATATAAAGTTTGTACCTAGTAAGTAGTAAAAATAGTAAAACAATTCCACTTATAAATTAAAAATGAATTGCCTGCAAGTATAGGTTTCTAGTTTGTAGCAGTTGAATATATATCGGCGGATATAATGTTTGTCCAAATATAAAATTGCATGGGTCAGTGATCAAAATGATGAGAATGTTGGAAATTTTTTTAATTGTATCGAAATATGATTTTAATATTTTATGGCTGTGCCTCTTTATTTAAGCATTCCCAAAGACTCATTTCGAGCGCTTAAATGATTTGTGTAATTAAATTAGAATAAGTACTCGTAGCTTCGTATATGTACGGTTTTTATACTTTTTATGCTTTTTGATTATTTTGTTTGTATATTTGTATATAAAGAAGAAAAAACATACTGAACATTCCAAAACATCGCCTCAATTTCGGATTTGAGGTGAACTTTTATTTTTATTTTATGTAACACTTACGCTTAAGGTAAAATGTTTTAAATGCATTTCTTTGCTCAGTTTTATATTAGAATTTACTGTGAGATCGTATTTTAGTCGGAAATAAGTTTATTACTTACATACTAAATGTTTAGAATTCTATTCAAAACAATAGGTTCAATTTACTAATTTTATTATAAACTACCTTTGTATGGTTTGATTACACTAATTTAATCTAACTCAATATCAAACATTTTGATATATTTTAGTTACTGATGTGCCAAAGGAAACTTTCCAAAATTGCGGAATTTTTCATATAGGAAAATTTCGGAAACTGCTCATAATTTTGTATGGGTATTGAAACTTTCCGTTTCTTAAATTTAAATTTCCTATATTTCTTGTGAAAATTTCCAGAAATTTCCGAGAACTTTTCCAACTTTTTTGAAACTTTCCGCAACTTGCACATCTGTAATTTTAGTACAGTTTTGAACATAGATATCCCGGTGGGAACTTTTCTGTAGCATTGTTTATAATTTAAAATATTTATTTAGCTCCAAAGCACAAGGATAAGTTCCATTCACTTGTTATTTCAACACTCTATTTTTCATTTTAACCTCCTCTAAAACGTGTATGAATAAATTCAATTACTAAATTAGTGTAATGTTATATGTGTCGCCGTTTGTGTTGCATCTGATGGACTCCTCGCAGGATGGACGCAGTATGACAATAATAAATTGTTAAAGAAAACTAACGCATTTTTTATCAATTTTCCCAATGCAATTTGTTTGTGCTGAATAATGCCGAATGCAAACGTGTTAAATGCTATGATTGTTTTATTTAAATTTTAACATAATTATGTAGCAATCCCTTTTAGTAAAATCTTTTTTAAATAATAACTGATTAATGAGACAAGTCCGAAAATAAAATAGTAGACGTCTAACGAGGGTGCCACTTTCCTTGTAGTTGTGTCGCATTCGTGACGTAAATTGCTCAAGCAAACATGAAAATAATTTAATATGTACAATTTTACTTCCGTTTGCTACTATTTTCTACTCTTTATTGCTATACCATTAACCCTTCGGATGCCTTGTACCGGATCCGTACCCAATTTAAGGCTTTCTTTTTGTATTTTTTTTTTAAATCTGTTTCATTGGATTTATATGAAACTGTTGAGACTAGAATGCACGACTTTTTTTTTTTACTTTCGGCATTCGAAAGGTTAAAAGCCCGGGAATTTAATTGTTTATTTTGCGCAATCGTATTTTTACTCTGGCAACTCTCAATATTTTACGTGACCACCCTGCAAGTGTCATCTGTCAAATGTCAAAAAAGTAAACAAAATCATAATTTTCACGTGTGTTTATTGTAGGTAATATAATAATAAGCGTAATTTATTTCGTGATACGTTTTAAACATTAAGCAAGTTATTTTCTCTCAACCAATATGGTGAAATTCGGCAAGAATAAGTTAAAAATGTTGAACAAGCTTTCAAAAACGGAGAAAAATGAATCCAAAATCGCGGGAAAGATCACGAAAAAGAAACACCAGACAGCTGCAGCCCAGGCGGCATCAACTAGTAAAAAGGCTTCCATAATAAAAGAGCTTGCTACGACTAACAATGACCTCGTAGAACTTAAAACTGCAATGAATAAAAAGCAATTGCGGTTTGCGAAATCTTTGCCCGCAAAAGCGAGTAAAAAACCGATTCAGCCCAAGCAGAAACCGGTAGAAAAGCAGAAGAAACGACAGAAAACTCAGATCAACGATACTAAAATGCTATTAAAGTTAATGAAGAAAAAGTAGCTTGGATTGCAGAACCATTTACCACCAAAAATAAGTATTGTTATGCAACTAATTTTAAGACCATTATTTTTGCCTGTTAATTATATAGTTTGCTATGAAGTTTCGTGGTTATTATTTCATTTGATCTGTAAGTATATTCATTCCTGACATGCGTTTTGTTCTTGTTTATCTGTCAGTTCTTGGACAAAACCACTTAACTAATCTTGATGAAATTTGCCAAGACCAATAGCTTATTGGGGAGGGCCTTTACATTCCAGAATAGGGATGGTAGCTAACTTTGTGATAAGCAATAGCTGAATTCTATGAAGACAAGTCAGTGAACTAAAAACATACACTGACATACTACCAGTGCAGTGGTCACTACTCTGAAATTCAGTCTTCCTACCATCTTGTTCACACTCATTAAATACTATTAATTAGCACGAGCAGGATGCTACAAGAACTTTATAGTATAAGGCCAGACATGCACAAGGAAAAAAGAATTATAGTAAAATCCTGTTCATCTGAAGAAACTTTTCCGAGTCATCCAAACTCCATCCCCAACCATTAAATACCATCACAACTTGTATTTACTTGTGAAATGTCATCACATACGTACATAATGTACCTATTTACATATTCACTCTATCATGGCTTGAGTTTTATACTCTGCTTTTCACTTCAATTGCCAGGAAACGGCAACATGGTAAATAAATAATGTTCATTTGCAAGATGTCATTTTTCATGCACTGCAATTTGTATGTACTAGATTTGCCTAGTTTTATTATTAATTTCGTAACACAAAAAACCAGTATGTATAAAAAGAAAAACAAGAAACTTATATTTTATAAATATCTACTATTTGTGGCTGTTTGCACCTGCTTGCCTCGGTCTTAGACAAAGATTTAATTTACGCACTAGAGCTTATGAAGCCATTTTATTCAGCATTCTCTCAACATAAATAACATCTTTACAGGCATGAGAAGTGAAATAAAGTGAAGTAATTTCAGACATAAATGCTTGAACATGGCAATTTTATGTGGAAAATTTTAGTTTCTTTTTCATCCATGGTCTACATATATTTTTGTCTGTTGCTGAAAGATGAAATTAAACTGTTCTCCAGAAATAAAACACTCAAGAATTGACAAATTGTTATGTATTAGATTAAATGTAATGTTCACATTGAAAGTTCTCTTAATTCTAAACCATCTACTAGTTATTTTATCAGAAAGCAATTTAAAGAGATAAATTTAAGAAAAAAAAAGCTCGCATTGGGATACTACACTAAAACAGTATTATTTTCAAACCAAGTATTTTATAAATTTAGAAACTTAAGTGATATTTAGTTTTTTCTAATTCAAGAAACTACATGAAGCATCTATTCTTTTTTATAGAACATTTAGACATATATACTTAGTATAGTAAAGAGATAACCGAGTAGCGTTGAAACCAAAGTTCTACATTTATTATACCTAGCTATAGGTGCTACGTTTCTAATAACTACTTCCCACACGTACAAATCTACATTTGCCGTTTTTCTAAAAATAAATCTTAATATCTAGTGTGGTAGAAGTTACAGGCTTTGACAATCTTCATGTAAACAAGCTGGCGACCGTGGATTCGCCCCCGTTCCTATCGCGTAGGCAGGCACTACGCTAGATTTGTCTTTTTCCTTGTCTACATTCGAAGGGGCACCTTTCTAGGTGCAAGGGTTTGGGCTGAGTGTTGATGAGTCAATTAGTGAGGACTTTTTTATACAGAGTGGAAAAACCGAACGCCACATGGAGGGCAACTACTTTAAATATTGGAAATAGACAATTCTATGCAAAGAAACAATAAATACTACATTTATGGATTTTTGAAGACCGCTCGTCTTAGTCTGGACTCGAACCCGTCAAATGCGACAAAATAAAATGCCGTATTTTATGATGCAGGATCGAAAGGGTTAGGTACTGATAAAGTTCATTGTCTCTAAATAACATACACAATAAAAATAACAGAAGGCCATGAAAATTAGCAATCACATGTTCATTTTGTTTTCTAGGCTAAAAAGAGCGACTTTTCAAAAACCCATAAATGCAATATTTATTGTTTTTAAAAATAAAATAAATTCGCCTTTACATAGAATGTGCTATTTCAAAATTTCAAGATAGTTGGCTTCATGTGGTTTTCGTTTTTTCCAACCTGTATACTAAAATACACATCTCGAGTTGTTTCCTAATCTTGATTAGTAATTAATACTCAGACACGTGTAAGATTGTCGAGGCGCGAAACTTCAATTCTATTAATCATTACTTACGACTATACAGGAAGTAGGTGGTTAAAGAAAACACGGAAGTATGGAAGGTGGAGTCAATTGACTATTGGCAAAAACATACCTTTTTCAAGGCCAAATAAAATCAGGGTGTCAATCAAAATTTGTTGAAATTCACATCTTGCACAATCTCAATTTGCTACGATTTGTTAATTCTGCACCTCTCCGCGTATGGCAGCGTACACTTCACTAACTTGTGTTCAATAAATCTGTCTGCACGAGCACGACACACGAACGAGTGGCATAGGAAGTGGTGCGGTAAGGAGTCAGATACTCATTGACCTATAATAACAACTAGACTCCCAATCACGCTCAAAAATTGTCGGAAGCAAAAGCCTGCACACGCGTCTTTTGTGCAGAGTTTTGGTTCAGTTGTGTTTCGACCGCGCGTTGATTACAACGTCACTTCTCGCCCCGTATTCGTATATGTCTCTTTCGCACCGTAATCAAACTCACTAGAAAAAAGAGACAGACAGTCTAGCTTCCGCTTCGCATGACCACTCCACTGCATTCTTTACTCTTTAGGCGGTTTCCAGCGCGTGACGTCATGTCACTACTTCTAACGATCGTATTCAATTGACATTAAACGTTACTGCTACGAAATAAGGTGTTAATTTGAATTAATGCTGTTAATGTTATCTGTATAAATTGATGTATACGTACACACAACGCCGCTCGGACATTTTTTGAGGAACTTTTGTTAAGCGATTGGGAGTCTAGTTGTTTTATTGTACGTCAATGTACTGCAGCTACATTACTTGCCTAGTGTACTAGTCTTGACAGATTCTTGCCATAGACAGACAGCGAAGAGAGGACTGTCTTTTTGCCTGCGTGTGGTATCTACAGCGCAGAGCGTGAGGCGCAGGGTTAAGAACAATTTACCGCGTTATATTTGTTTTTGTTTACGTGTCCACCCGAACTCTACTACGAAATTCGAAGTTCGTATCGTGCCATCCTCCATTCTACTACTAGCGTGAACAGAACGACCCTATACAAAGTTTGAATTGTGAATTTGATAGTAGCCCCCCAGTTTCGGCGTCGTGGAGTGGTTCAACTGGCTTGTCGTGGCTTGTTCCACATAGAATAGAACTTTTTTAGAGCTACCAAACTATCAATTTATAGACACAAACATTACAAAAGCTAAAATTAACAAATTAACGCCAGTTTAAAGAATATACACTAGAATAGACCTCGAATTAAGTATCGGTCGAACACTAACTGTTCTGCCCAATCACATATAAAGAGATGAATGCATAGAAGCAGTGAAA
This sequence comes from Archips crataeganus, assembly GCA_947859365.1. Lineage (NCBI taxonomy): Eukaryota > Metazoa > Arthropoda > Insecta > Lepidoptera > Tortricidae > Archips > Archips crataeganus. Next base: position 12,102,971 of record OX402069.1, on the reverse strand, counting down.
ACCAAACGGTGCCAAATGTTTCAAGAAATATCCCAGGTGGAAATTTAAGGGGATGTACATCATTGTAAGGACATCACTATTTGGTTCAACCAACTTTTTCGTGTCACGGAAAAAATGCATTTTGCTTTCTTGCTTCACAAGTCTTATCTTGTCCGGTTAGTAATAAAAAAAAAACTTGCAAAGTCAAGAAAAAGGTGATCAAACTATTTTGTTATTCAGATTGAGAAAACCTAGAAATCCGTAATAAAGACCTGTATACCTGTACATTCAGTGAATAAACTATTAACTGGCCATCTTTGACAATGAATGGTTTTCCCTCTCCATACGATAATACCAAAAGTAACAGTTCGTGTTCAAAATTCGTCTTGACAGTTAGCACCTCTGGTAAGGTCTATGTTTATAAGTTGACTATATTCTGCGATGACGAAATATAGTAAGAGTAAGATCGTACTTCGGAAACCAGTGAATCTATTCTGCCGTCGTATTTATAAAAGGCACAACTGCAAAATTGCTCAAAAAAGAAACAGCGTAAGTTTACAAAGAACAAGTGTGCACTTAGGCCCTTTCTGTTTCACAAAAAATTCTAGTTGTGCCCCTTTTTCTTACGACGGCAGTATTAGCGACTACTGAAAAACCTTTACACGCGTGTTCAATCCAACTAACCCAACCATCTACTGAAATATTCTTGAATTATTTAGAGACACCTTGTGTCCACCAGGGCTTTGAACTTGTACCAAAAATACCTGTAAAATACCGGTATTTATAGGTTTTTGTTCGTTTCGGTTTTAGATAACCGGTAAAGGAAAAATCCAGGTTCTCTGTAATGGTTCTTACACGTATGCGACATTGCCGTTTAGTGCGGTGCAATGCGGGCAAGCGGTTTCTGTTTCCACGAGGAAACTCGCCATGTGAGTAGATAACTTATTGTGCTCTTTATCTCACTCGACACGCATTTTTGTGTACCGGTATTGTAACTTCTTTACACCGGTTCTCATACCTGGTTTACACTCGCGTACGAGTGGCGAGACGAACTGCGGGACGAGCCACGAGACGAGAGTGTGAACAGGCGCGCCTCGCGCCCCGTCTCGTGATTTGCCTTGATTTTGAGGCTCGCGTCCGGAGCGAGACGACGAGGCGAGGCGAGAGTGTAAATCAGGTATTAAGGTATCGGTATCATGTAGGACCAATACAAGACTACCGCCGGTTCCTGGTGAACAGCCATGATACCGGTATTTTAAGCCCTGGTGTCCACGCAGACAGCATTATTGATCCGTAGAAGAACAACGGTCACTATCATAGCCACGGATCAGCTGGACGGAATGGCAATGGGCAGACCATATAGTACACAGAACTGACCATTGGGGCCGAAAAGTTCCTAAATGGAGACCATGGATTGGCAAGCGCAGCGTGGGACGTCCACCAACGAGATGGACGGACGATTTGGTAAAGGCACGTCCAAGCCGCTTTCAACCGTAATGATTGGGTATCAATGAGGGAGGCCTATGTCCAGCAGTGTAAGTGCTACGGCTGAAATGATGATGATGACACGAGCCCGTTATTTTTGTCATTATAGATGGAAGGTTGGATGTTTAGTTGCGGCGGCGGGTGGCGCGGGGCGAGGCGCGGGTGGGCTCGGCCAGTTTAGTTGCGGCGGCGGGTGGCGCGGGGCGAGGCGCGGGTGGGCTCGGCCAGTTTAACGGAGGGCGGGCTCTTCTCCTTCTCCGGTGACTTTTCCTCGTCGCCATTCGTCTTTTCTTCCTGGTCTGTGAAGGGAATATAATGTTGCTATACTTCGTAAGCAAACTATTGAATTTATGTATGTATGTATGTATGTAAAACTCTTTATTGTACGTAAAACATGAAAATTAACAGTTAACAAGAGAAACAGATGTACAAAGGCGAACTTATCCCTTAAAGGGATCTCTTCCAGTTAACCTTTGAACGATTGACAGGACACCAGAGACAAGAGTAGGCATACAATGCAGAGTAAAAAGAGTCGAAATCAAAAGTAAACCCAAACCAATAAACTTAACATAATCAATACATAAACATACAAAGAATACACGCAGGTACACACTAATATAATATATCATGAATACAGAAGACTAATACATATCATATCAACATAAATAGACTAACTACATAAAAATTACATAAATACATTAATATACGCATATACACTAAACAGAGAATACAATAGAGGTTGTCTCTATTTAAGAGGAACTGTCAAGCCAGTACGCCCCCAAGCGACTCCGGAAGATGGCTACCGACTGCGACTGCCTGATTTCACTCGGCAACCGATTCCACAGACTAACAGCGTGCACGGAGAAGGATTTGGAATAGGATTTGGATTTAGTTACAGGAAAAGCTAACGAAAGATTATTACTTGACCGCAACCGGTTCCCAGATCCAGCAGCCAAGTAATTGAATCTTTCGAAAAGGTAGGAAGGGGACTGTGGTTTAAAAAGGACATTAAAAAGCAACGACAGGATGTGAACATTACGGTGCAGACGAATTGGGAGCCACTTCAGCTGAGCGCGAAAACAGGACACGTGGTCGTATTTCCGGAGACCGAATATAAAGCGTATGCATACGTTCTGAAGACGCTCAAGCTTGTCAAGTAGCTGCTCAGAGAGATCGAGATAGGCAATATCCCCGTAGTCAAGGAGAGGGAGAAGAAGGGATTGAGCCAAAGTAATCTATATAGGTATATAGGTATAGAATTTAGAGGAATTTGTATGAAACAAAAATTAATTTTTAATTTAAATGTGAAATTAAGATTTTTTTAAGTTGGTTTTACCGTGATATTAATAGTCAGCCAATTGAGTTGGAATAATAAGTGACGTCATAAATAGTAATTGCCATACAGACAGATATCTATGGCAGAACAGCATCTGGGCTACTCATAAAATGTATGTCATCATCCATCCCTGTTGTTTTGAGTCCTTCATTATAAATACATTTTGATATTAATATGTATGTTTTGCATGCCAGTTGGTGGTGAAATATGATTCAGTCTGTTTCAAATATTTAAATGAATTGACCACTTTTTAAAATAAAGCTGTTGTATGATTTTCAGTCTAAGGTTATGTATGTAGCCAGTATATCTATTTCAAACAGTTGGACTCACCAGGCTCTTCGTTGAGGGCCTCGCTGTCATCCACGGACTGGTCCCAGTCTTCGAGCGCGTCGTCAGGCGGCATGTCCAAGTCGCCGTCGGCAGCGGTCTCGGGCTCCGCATCTGCCTCCATCGGAGTCTCTTTCTCTGTAAATTTCAAACAGGGTGTAAAATAAGGCTAAAAAAAATTATTCACTTTCACACAATATGGGCTATGCCTTAAATAAAGAAATTGAATTGATGTATCTCGCGACATCACACAACTTATGTCCGTAGCGAAGTCAGACGAAGTCGTGAGACATCGCGAAACCTCGTCTGACATATCTGGCGACATCACGACATTGTGTTTCACAAGGCATTCGATATCATGATGCGATGTTAAGTGATGTTGCCAGACATGTCGAGTGAAGTCTGGCAACATAGCGCGTCACCCGACGTCGCTAGCGATACTTGTAGTGCGCTGTTGCCAGACAAATTGGGGGAAGTCCGGCAACGTCGTGCCACTTCACCCGATGTCGCTGGCGACGTGTTGCATGCCATTAAATATCAAAATTATTTATTGCAAATAAAAATAAAATAAAATAGTCACTAAATTTGTCATAGATAAGAGTGAATCTCTGGCTTAAGAAGAATCTTTATTTACCGGCAGCTAGCAGCGTTTGATGCTTATATGGGGGTTTTCAGAAAAAATGTACCCGTTTGGCCTTAATTATCCTTAATTTTCCATACAAAATTTATTAGCCAGTTTTGTGACGGTCCATCCAACATGTATGGTTAACTGCGTCACAAAACTGACAATTAAAAGAGGAACACTTTTTTTATTGCTTAAATCGATAGTGCTTGTGATTCTGAGTAGAAATAACCCAAAATTTGTAAGGTTCTTAAAAAAAGTACAGAGTACACTTTCTTCTGAAAATGCTCATAAAATGAGTTTTAAGGGGGTAAGATTAGTAACTTGCCTTTGTCAGCGTCGGTCTCAAGGTCGGGCTCGCCGTCGAGTCCGTTCTCGGCGTCATCTTTCTCGACGGAGGTGCGGCGCCGCTTCCAGTTGCCACTCTCCTCGGTCTTGATGGTGCGCTTATTGCTTTCCGGGATCTCTTCAGCCTGGGAACAGGTGACAATCATTGTTAAATATTATTAATTTATCTTTAACACGTCCAGTGCTACGTCTGAATTCTGGAAGGACCATGTTTTGAGGATGGATATCGTACATTAAGATATAATTTGCGAGGCCCTGTGACGGCGCACCACACATTAGATTACGTATGTTTTAAATGAGCAAAAAAAAGATAAACTTTCAACGTGCGAGGCTCTTCAGAGTGCGAGGCCGTGGGCGGTGGCCCACGTGACCTGCGCCTAGCGCCGCCTCTGCGTATCGACGAGTTTCCGTTCGAGTGACAATGACAGGTAGCATGGCCTATTGAGCTGGTGGCAGGGGGGGGGGGGGGGGGGGGGGTTCACTCCGCAGTTTAGGTATGTTCGGCCGGCGCTCCTCCCGGGCAGGCGGGTGGCAGTAGGTTGTCGCTCGGCTATCTGTTCGCACGCTAGCCGCATCGCGTGTAATTAAGCATCTTTTTTCTATGATTTTTGCAACAAACAATGACATTTAAACAATCTTATAAATAACTTACTCGCTAAAGGTAGTTTACTATTAATACACACTGTTATCTTTCTTGTTTTATAATACCTACATAATACCTACCATATATCGGCGAGTGGGAACCCTGTGCCCTTGGTTTCGGATCAGCGGTGCCCAACGGAATATAACGCTGGTATCACACGATAAGTTTCAATTTTGCGTGCAAGCAGTAAGAGTAGGCAAATTTTTATACCTAAAGTTGACTTTTGTTCGAGAGTGATCCTTCTGTACGTTAGTACTATTACTTATTCTGTGGCGTGACCTACGCCTAGCGCCGCCTCTGTGTATCGAAGTTTCCGCTAAAGCCTCGCGAACAGCTGGTGGTGGCTGTGGCGGGGGCGGGGGCGGGCTGGTCCCTGGCCGCGCTGGTCAGCAGGCGCGCGAACAGCTGGTGGTGGCTGGCGGTGCTGGGTGCAGCACTGACCGTGGCGGGGGCGGGGGCGGGGGCGGGCTGGTCCCTGGCCGCGCTGGTCAGCAGGCGCGCGAACAGCTGGTGGTGGCTGGCGGTGCTGGGTGCAGCACTGACCGTGGCGGGGGCGGGGGCGGGGGCGGGCTGGTCCCTGGCCGCGCTGGTCAGCAGGCGCGAGAACAGCTGGTGATGCCGCCAGGTGCGCAGGTGCACCTGGGCCGTCTCGGGCCCGTCCAGCAGCTTGCGGCACAGGCGGCACTGCACGCAGTGGAACGGGGTCAGGAACGACGCGCCCACGCCGCGCTCCGTGCTACAACAACAATTACAACTAAATATTGATCTCTATTAACCCTGAAAACCACTTGACAACCCTGTCGAGACATTCGATTTTAGACCATGAATATTGCTAACTTGAATCCGCTTTGATTTTTGCTTGATGGCAAATATATTGCCGGTATCAATACCTTTTGAACGCCAACGTCGGCTAGTACAGTAATACAAAATTAAACCTACCCGTATCCGCATAAGAATCAATTTTGTTCCTAACAAAAACGATGCGTGGTTCAAAAGGTTTAGGGTTAATACGTCTTCTTGTGAGTTTACATGTTGCTTTAGGGCCTCCATAGACGGACTGCCTAGCTTCAAGCAGTGGGTGTTGGGTGATCTGCAGTTTCAATACAAAATTTAGAGCATGACTGCTCTCGTGCCGTTGGTCTCGACTGCTCTAAGCAGTCCATGTATAGAGGCCATTACGCCACACAGGGCTAACAAGTTACAAGTGATCCATCAATCGCTACACGCGACACAAGTCGCGTGTAGTCGTGCCCGAGCCAAAAACTGTCTAAGAGCTGGTTCCCACTTGTCGTATGTCGAGCCCGGATTTTAATCAGTTGTCAGCGTCTCTGTTCACACCGCCACAAAATGGGTGTCGGGAAAGTGTGAATAGCTTCATATAAAATGTTCTGCCACTGGATCATCAAACTAAAATCCGGGCCCAACATCCGACAAGTGAGAACCAGCTCTTAGAGCTCTTTACATTTTAGTGAGTGGCAAAAAAAAGTGTAGTAAAGTACACTGAGAACGTAAGGGCAACTCTTGTCAAAGTACTTTGTTGATAAGTTTGATGAAAACAGATTTATGTTCAAAATGGACATTTCAATTTGAAATATACAACATAAGGGTCACACACAGTGCAAGAAATAAAAGTTGTAAAATTAGCGTCTCTGAGTCAGCAAACTTAAGATTTATCTAAATGGGCCAGGCGTCCCACATGCTGATGTAGACTTGACTAAAAAATATTGCCTATAGGCCCTTAACTTTTGCCATATCCACAGGAGAGACTCAAACAAAAAAAATGTGTGTACATAAACACAATTTCGTACCTGTAAGCAGGCACCATCTCCGGAGTGACGTGAGACAGATCATCACCCTCCTTGTAATCCAGAATGGTATTCTCACTGTCGAGAGATTCCACTTTCTCAGGCTTCTCGGAGGCCTCATCTCCATCTCCATCTCCATCTCCGTCTCCATCTGAAGGTTCCTTTTTCGGCTCAGTCTTATCCTCCTGGAAAATAAATAAATATTTATTGATAATTATGTTCTCATCTTGATATATATTCATAAATATAATAGTAGCATTTGGTATTAGTAAAAAAATAGAGTATCAGGATTTTATTTTTTTATGCTTGCACCCAATTTGCATTTATTTATTTGTATTGCTTTTTTTGGGCAGATTTAAACAGTTCATGTTGCAGAGCGGTAAGAGAGTGCAGTAAAGCGGGTCCCATGGCCAGATAGCATGACAGTTCAGAACATCATTCAGTTTCGGATTCCAGTTAGATAAGTAATAATGGTGATTTATACACGCCGGCAGGTTCGTTCCCGTCACAGAACTGCATATTCTGCATATCCTTACATGTCTATACTTCGTTTTTTTTAGCATTAGAAAGAAGGCAAGCGACCTTGACGTGGCTTTTTACTGAATAACACTTTTGAAAAATAAGTTGCAGCAAATATGTAACAATTTGAAAGGAAATATGGTCATTTACACTCTTTAGGTTAAATAAGTAATATTACTATTTTTTTTAAATGCGTTTTTCAATAAAAAGACCCATCAAGATTGTTTACCTTATTTGTACTGCTAAAAAAAACGAAGTATACATAACTTTGACGTAAAATTACAACTTTCTAGGGGTTCTAGGGCTAAGGATTTGGGTTGGGTGTTGATGAGTCGGTCAGTTGTTAACATACCTCATTTCCGTCCTTGTCTTGCGTCTTCTCCTTGTCTTCAGCAGGCTTGCGGCGCTCGCGATCCTCGCGCAGGTAGGACTGTTCCATCGTCAGCGTCGATATCACCATCACTGCGGACGAATAGGTATTTCAATCGAGCTGAAGTCCATTAGATAGTAACTGTGTTGGAGGGACTGATGGCGAATAGAACAAATTATAAGTCCACAAATTGATTAGGACACATTTAGATTACCTTTAGGATTCAATTCCTCAAGAGGAAAAAGCGGAACCCTAATTCACATTACACCAAGTCGGGGCTAGACCAAGTCTTATGTCTCACAATTATATGAATTACTAGTCCACTGGCCATGCCCAGGCTACACTATTATTACACTGCAATGTGAGTAGGATTCAGTTGCGGGGCGTGAAATTTTTTGCTAGTAAAGCTAGAGCAAAAAAAAACCATTTATCCTCTTCTTTACAGTGCAGTAATTGAAGAGACGCGCTGGTAGCTTGGAAATCGTCGATCGGAAATCTCGTATCTCAAATCAATATGTAAACCAAACTGAACTTTATTGCACACTCAGTAAAGTTCAATTAGCCAGATTATCGATTTTGAGATACAAGCTTTTTTCAAAGTAGTGACGAAATATTAGTCAACCCGGAGAGAATCAGGTTGTTAACCGTTTGCCACTGGTAGGATTGAAAGATCTACAATTTCAAACACATGTTGCCATAAGTACGTGAAGCAATTGTCAGGTTCATTCCAAGTATCATTGCAGTTTTATAATACACACTGGCACTGTAAAGAGATATTTCCTTTCTCTTACTTTGTTTCTCTCACTTAGATACCCGCCTGTGCGTGCATGAGCCATCCGTCAAGATTACATGGTTAAAAAAAAACCCCACAGCTGGTCTCATTCCATGGTAGCTTGTAAAGGCTTATTTAAATGAATAGAATTCTTCAGTCTTCTCAAGATTCATGATTCGTTTATTGGGCCAAATAACATCAGTCACATTTAGCAAGTCATTAAAGTCATTAAACTTCCGGCTAAAAGGTCAGAGTGTTTTGGAAGAGCAACAGAGGCACTGACCTTCAGGCTTGGGCTTAGTGACCATCTCGTTCTTGTCGTGAATGTTGCGGAGATGCTCGGCACTCAGGCGGTGCTCGTCCAGCTCGATGCGCGTCGGCATCTCCTTGTGGCAGCACGTGCAAGTCGGGTGCAGGTATTTCTGGTAATAATTAAGGTTTGATTAAACACAGATAGTATGTAGTCGACCAATTTGAATCCTAGGCAATAGGACCCTATCGTAGTATTACCGCAGGTCGGAAAAACGCCCGACATTTTACTTTTGAGTGCGTAACGAGTTTATGACCAGTTCAAACAGTTTGTTTAGTCTACACTGTAGACTTTACAGATGTCATTGGCTCGTATTGTAATACTAGCTGTTGCCCGCGACTCCGTCTGCGAAGAATAGGGGTATAAAATATAGCCTACAACCTAATCTTAGACCTACCAAATATAGAGAAAAAAATTCATAAACATCGACGTGTTTGATAACAAGCATTGTCATACGAGATGTTTATATGTTAGAAAGGAGAAGAAGAATATTGTGAAATCTATGCTGTATGAAACAGGGTTAGAGCTGCTCGAAAAACATAACCCTCCTTCGACAGTCGGGTGATTATCGCAGTACTATCGAAGATTGTTGATGGCAGTGACGGAGGCTGTACCTTAAGCTTGCGGTGGCCGACAGTGGTGCGGTGCGCGGCCCCGTCGGCGGCGTACATGTCGCACATGGCGCAGTAGAAGTCGCGCGCCGGCTGCTGCCCGGACTTGCGCGTGCGCTTCATCTCGCGGATCTAGGAACACGCTTCCATTAGAACACTGTAAAAACATCCACGTGGTGGCCTAGTGGTGTGACCTATGGTCTCTCAAGCAGTGGGACGTGGGTTCGAGTCCGGGCTCGCACCTCTGAGTTTTTCGGAGTTAACGTAAAAAAAAAAAAAATTTAGACTTTATTTCAGTAAAGTACAATATTGCATGCATTATCTTAACTACTTAATCTTAATTTAAAAAGATTTTTGAGTTAAAAAGTCTTTTTGTGTATACAGTCAGTATGTCAGACAGTATGTGAGAAATTATATTTACGATGAGCTTTACGGTGAAAGAAAATATCGCGAAGCATACACCTGAGAAGAAATTCACTGGGCCCGCGTGGGAACTACGGCCCAAGCCCTCTCACTCTGAGAGGAGGCCTGTGCCCTGCAGTGGGACGTCTATAGGCTGGAATGATGATGAAATTGTCTAAACAGTTACAGTCTAGTTTTCGCCGGCAGTGTGAACAGTCAGAAATTAATTATTAATATTTTGGAGCGACGTATCGTTCCGGCGGTCGTACACTACCCGAGGCTGAGGATTACTCTTAAACTACAAATAATTTCCAAGCAATCTTAGCCGCTATAATTTTCCTAGTCAATTTGATATATTTACTACGATTTTGATTTTTTTTTAAATTTTTCCACCTAACAGTTTAGGTTTTAGAGGGGAGGGGGGCGGTCGATGTTAATGAAAATTTTCACTTTAAAGTTGAATATTTCGCAAACAGATCACTGAATAGAAAAACCATGTTAGCAACCCCACAATGGTTTTAAAAGACCTATCCAACGATACTCCACACTATAGGGTTAGTCGAGAAAAAAAAATCACCCCCCTTTCACGTCTATGGGAGGTACCCTAAACAAATTTTTTTTAGTTTTTTTTATTTAACCACTTTGTCGGCATGACTGATATATATATTCATGCCAAATTACAGGTTTCTAGTACTAACAGTCTCTGAGCTTAGCCGCGGACAGACAGACGGACACACATGGCGAAACTATAAGGGTTCCTATATGACTACGGAACCCTAAAAAGTGAATATCATTGATGATAAGATAACTCATTGCTTTTGTTGAAGCGTATATATGCGACTTTCAGACTCGAGTGAGGGGTACAACCCTTAATCTGCGTACGGACTGCGCGCACTCGGGTACGCGTACCCGGGCTTGCGTGTCCTGGAACGCCATGTCCGTACGCCATGTACGCGTACACTGTACACATACACGTACACTGCGCGCAGTCCGTACGCAGCTTTAGACAGGAACCCAGTGAATCCTTAGTAAGTATAGGAAAGATAGTATTATTCTGTATGCATGCATAGTACTGTATTTTGAGAAAGTTTACTAGACCTGTCTTGTGCGGCAGCCGCATGAGATGGAAGTATGGTTTTACGCATGAACCATTGTAAGTACAATAGTTGACCACACATAATGGTAAAATTTTAATAAACATACAGCTTACATAATATGTATTGAAGTTTCAAACTTACCTTGTATTCCTGCCTCATGGTATCAGCAGTGAGAGCGTAACTCTCCGCGGTCTTCTGCATCATGATAGCATGAGCTCTTCCACTGAGATGGTTCTCGAACGAGCGCCCATCCCACATGCTCTTATGGCATATGTGGCAACGCAGCAATTGTGAGTCAATGTCATCATAACGAGTCTTTGGAGTCTCCTTCTTCGTCTCATCCTTATCATCCTTGACTTCCGACTTGTCGTCCTTATCTTGTTCGCTGTAGCAAACTTAGACAGTTAGAAATACAGTGTATCAACATAACTTTTCAATACTAATGATAAGTATTGAAAAGTCATGTTATTTTGTAGGCAGATCCTTTGGGAATTGGATCTAGGAAGATGATACAGGTATATTCAGGTATTGAGAACAAACTGTATGTATGAACTGTAGATCCTTTGGTAAGCATCAAAAGATTGACGAGTAGCTTTATGATTAAAAAAAAAACAATGATATACCCAAATAAAAACATAATTTGTAATAAGAAGAGTGAATTGTCTGCTTTAATAATTGAAAGCCGCTGAAAACGCCTCGCAGTTTTTCTGGTGTCTTCAGAAAGAAGTTTGTGAAGACGCAAGAAAAATGCAGCTCAGAACCGAGCCAACCAGACAGCATGCCTGTCCATGGTGAAGACGTGATAGAAGTTTGTGTCCAATTTGCTCCATAATTCAGAAGTATTTAAGAAATTTGTGCACCTCTGGGGAGGGCGCAGAGTGTTGTCTTGCCAATCAGGCTAACGTTATTGCCAGGTGAACACATGTGGCATGGCAGGACTGCCAAGGAGTCATTTGGTAAGAAGTGCGGTGTCACGGTGGGAAACACCGGAAGGAAGCGGGTCCTTACCTCTCCTTGACAGGTTTAGCCTTGGAATCGGCTTCCTTTTTCGGGGAATTCTTGTGCTGGTGGCGGCCGTCATTGGGCCTGAACGGCTTACGATTGTTGTTGATACGCTCACCCGTGCGACTGTTGTAATTCCCCGTACGCCGGAAATTACCCTGATTGCCCATCTAGGGAATGAGTACAAGTCAGTGTTAGTGCAAAAGCAGTCGAGACCGCTAGGCCTCAGGAGTTGCTGCAAATTAAACTGTCTCATAAGTTTTTTTTTTTCGAGAAGTGAGAAATGGTGTGTACAACACACCAATAGAAAATTGAGAATTCTGAAATACACAAACATGCATGAAAAAGATTCTTAGAATCATGTATAATTATTTAAGGGTACATGTGATCTATTTAGGGGTAGCAGCCTTCTCAGGTCTATAAATTAGAGGCAATTAATTGCCTTTGACACTCACCCTGTTGGGCCCATAACCACGATCATAACGACCCATATCAGGACCAAAGTCCCGTCTGATCGGCATGTCTAGTAACGAAGGGACAGGATTCTGCCGGGGTTGCAGTAAGTTGATGATGTTGCTGGCCAGCGCTAGAGTGGCTTCAGTTGGAACTCCTGAGAGGGGTAACAAGTTAGGAAGCCCACCGCTGGGCCCCGCGCCCTGCCATGGAGACACCCCAGAACGACCAAAGTTCTTCCCGCGGTCGCCGCTGTGGAAGTCCATGCGACGCCTACCATCTTGAGGTCTTCGGTTCGCCATCTTCGATCTGCGCAAGTGTTTAGCCGGTCAATGAACTAAATACACATACATTTAGGTAACCTCACCAATGTCAACTAAAATGCGCAGTAGGAAGGCTAATCGATAAAGACAGTAAGTTACCTATATTGTAGGTAAATACATACTTTGAAATACTCATTTTTCATCACTGAGCTTGGTAAATATTTTTATTGATTACGCCACTTAGATATCTATAATTTAGCAGTAATAATGTAAGGAATGTTTGCAATTAGCAAAAATCTATCATGTCAGAATTCGAGTCACTGTTTTATCGGCATTTATAGAGGAAATATTAGCTGCCATGAAGGTAAATTCCATTTATTGGCAATTACAGTTATACAAAATCCATACTTTTTACCCGTATGTAAATAACAAAACTTACCAGTAAGGTGGTGTTGTGTTGTGTACACAGAAGCTAGCTAACGTTACGTTAAGCAATATACCTATTTCGCTAGAACGAATTAACGACAACAATTGCGATAAATTTTCCTTCACTCAAACAGCAAAGCAAGCAAAGTGGAAGTGGCTTAAATGGCTAAAGAAAGAAAATGGCGGATGCCGGCGTCGGCAACGCAGTGTTGTCACATACAATTTTCTTTGGAAAATTGGTAGAATAGAATGCAATTAATTGTTAGTAGAAAATTAGAAATATAGTAGTGGCCATAATTCGAGATACAAGCTTGACAATAAAAGGGTTACCAGGGTTAGACGAAATTAAATAGTGATGTGGCCGATATCGATAATCAGTGTCGACTAGACTATATGATTTGATATAAAAGGATAATGATATCTTACATTGAAATGTAAATTATTAAATTAATTTAATCATATCATGTAAGTAATGAATAAATACCACAGGTAGCCAAAGCCATAATGTTTTTTTTATTATCGACACGACAGCACTACCCTGTCTGTGGCAACATTTGAGCAAAATGAATTGTCAAAGTTGTCTCTCGAATTATAGCCACTACTAAGGTAGAATTGAAAATAGGTAGATCTACATCTACAACTTTAGTTAAATCAGTACCTTTTTAATAAAATAAAATGTTTGAAATTAACTATTGGTGGTGCTTTAGCATTATTTATATTTTTATTAAATAGAAATAATGCAATTTTGTATTTTGTTGTTAAATAATTTCAAATGGTCGAAGTTAGGAACACAACTAGTAAAAATAAATCTTTAGAGTTTGTCAAACGAGTCGTGTCCCTTGAAAAAGGTGGCATTTATATAAATCTTTTATATTTCAACACTAATAACAGTGAAAACTATGATTGATACTTGGTAGAAACTAAGGGTATGCGCGCATGAGGAACTTAGTCGCAAGGCGATTTATTTGTGTTATGTGTATTTGTATCCCGGGAGTCGAAGCGCTACGTGTACGCACTTCCATACTAACCCATAGACTTGATGTGGGAGACAAAATAGGTAGAAAAGTGGTAGAAAGCCAAAAAGTTGGTAGATGTGACAACACTGCGGCAGGCAAAGCAATCACATCTCAATGTCGTGTTACTAGGTGAAAAAATGGTGAAAAAATAAACAAAAAAAAATACAGTAATTTAATATTGGTAAAGATTTGTTTCATATGCATATCCATAACAAATTTCTGTGATTATACACCATTTCACCATAAATTGCGTTCATAATTATTACGTAAAGTTTAAATTGTTTTGCATGGGGCAGTCAGTTCGAGCCTGTGTGTGATTCATGTCAAAATGGCAAAATATTAAATCAGCTGTCGTCTGCTGTCACTGTCACAAACTCGACTTACTATTCTTACTTTTGCTCGTGAAATCTGTTATTTCTCTGTCTAACTTAGGGCTAGCGCAATTAATTACGCATATAGCGATAGAGATAAAATACTGAAGAAAGGTGACAAAGTGACAACTTCAATCTCAAGCGTTCCCTATACATCCACCGTAATCTGCTCTAGCCGAGAAAAACATTGCGTGTGAAATACTTCTAAACCCACGTTTAAATTCAATATATCTTCCTGGTCGACGAGGCGTGAACAGTTCACGCAAAGCATTTATAAAATTTGAGTACCGGTTATTTTGATCTACGAAAATGGAGGATGAAGGCGAGAATAATGAACACAAACGCACGAAGGTAAAAAACACATTGATTATGAATTTCAAGTTTCAGTCCACCTTCTGGTTTCCTGAATTAGAATTTTAAATTTATCTTAGACACTGTAAAATATTAGATTATGCTCAAGGATAAAGGCTGGCTGAATCTCAAATCCTAGAACTTTCCATTTCTTTTTTTTTTTAAGATTGTTACAAGCTTATATTTAAGTTGCCCTGTTAGTATGGATAGAGTTATGGATTTCGAATTTAACCCCTTAGCAGTAGTATTAACCACTTGTTAGAAATTTGGTATATATTATGTAGATTGGATGACAATGTAGGTCTTGTAGGTATATGCAGTCAACAAAAAGTACAGTCAGCAAAAACAAAAAAATAAAAATAAATAAACATTAGGGGACAATCTTACACAAATCAACCTAGTCCCAAACTAAGCATGGGTACTAGACGACGATAAACATACTTATATAGATAAATAAATACTTAAATACATAGAAAACATCCATAACTCAGGAAAAAATATTCGTGCTCATCACACAAATAAATGACCTTACCGGGATTCAAACCCAGGACCTCTTGCTTCATAGACAGGGTCACTACCAACTAGGCTAGGCTAAAGCGGTTAGCGGTATCCAAGGGAATATCGGAAAGAAAGACCTGCACGCCCAGTTAGACTGTTTATTGCCGACCCCAAGCGATAAAGATTATATCTACCCGAAATCACAGCAACGGTCAAAGTACCCACTTTTACTTATACACTACATCCCTCCACCACTATTTAACTATATTATAATATAACAATGTGTTTCAAATATTATGTACTAGGAACTAATTATAAATCGAACAGTATTGACATGAACCTTATTAGACTTTATAATTTACATTCTTATTTAACCTACACTGCCTAACGTGACGGGGCCGAGGTGGTACAAGGGCGGACGGTGGCGTCGCGAACTCCTCATCGTTATCCGAAGGATGCGGCGGCAAGCTCGCCTGCCTCGGCGGCATCGCGGCGCTCTCCGGCCGCTCCGACACGCTCTCTGGCGGGGACTCCTCTGTCTCCTCTAATGCCGGTTCACCAGCAACGGAACCTGTGGGAACTATAAGCGAACTCCTAGTCCGACGTCTAAGCTGATCGACATGTCTATGGACCTGTTTCCCGCTACAGTCTAGAACTTTAAAATTGTTCGGCCCTGTTGACACCGCTACTACTCCTGGCAACCACTTTTCCCCCTTTAAATACTGCCGGTACCAGACGTTATTCCCTACACTCACTTTCCTCTCCGTACCTCCTGCGTCCCGAACTTGCCTTTGTTGGGCTTCCCGCACTTTAGCTTCCATGTTAGGTTTAAGTGCATCTAATTTGGTTCTTAATTGTCTCCCTATGAGTAAACTAGCCGGGCTCGCTCCCGTAGTGCAGTGTTCGGTGTTTCTATAGTATAATAAGAAGGTATCCAACGCCACGCTAACCTCTTTATTCTCTGATATAGCCTTTTTGATTACTCTTTTTAACGTTTTTACGGCATTTTCCGCAGCTCCGTTGGAAGAGGGATGATACGGGGCTGTAAATATCTGTTGTATGCCCTCGCTAGTAACAAACTGAGTGAATTCTGAGCTAGAAAAAGGTGGACCGTTATCAGTCACTATCTGCCTAGGGATTCCCCATCGACTCAATAACTCCCTCAGTTTAGCTATCGTTCCCGTCGCCGCCGTGCTCGCCACGTGGAATACCTCCAGCCATTTGGACGTGGCGTCGATAGCTACCAAGTACATCTTTCCGGCTATGGGGCCCATAAAGTCGAGATGAACGCGCGACCAGGGCTGCGCTGGCCAGGGCCACGGGTGCGGTGGGGCGCGCGGCGGCGCGTCGGCCTGCGTGGCGCACACGTCACACGCGCGGCACGCGCGCTCCACCGCCTCGTCGATGCCGGCCCACCACACGTAACTTCGAGCTAGCGCTTTTGACTTAACGATCCCCATGTGCGGCTCGTGAATTAGTTTTAACACGCTATCGCGACAACTCTCCGGGACTACGACTCGATGCCCCCACATTACTACTCCGAGTTCATCATATAGCTCTAATCTCCTATTATAATAAGGCTGCAAGTTAGGTATTTCGATTCGGTCCGGCCAGCCATTCCTAACATAGTAAAGTACTCTACCCAGAATTGGATCTTTTTCAGTCTGTCTTTTTATTTCGGTATACTCTAACAAGAGCCCGTCTTGTACAAAATGTAAATACGTTTGTTCGGGAATACGTTCCTCAGAATTTTTTGCAATATTACCGTAGTCTGGCAAGCGGGAAAGACCGTCGGCACAATTATTACTAGTACGAATATATTCTATATCGTAGTCGTATGCGGACAAAATCACCGACCACCTTTGCATTCTACTAGCGGTCATCGTCGGGATACCACTATGAGGACCAAATATTGAGACTAACGGTTTATGATCTGTTCGGAGGATGAACTTCCTTCCATAAACATACTGATGAAATTTCCTCATGCAGAAAACAATTGCAAGTGCTTCGCGATGAATCTGCGAATAATTCCGCTCCGCGGCAGTGAGAGCACGCGATGCGTATGCCACCGGGCGCTCGCCGTGCGGGTCGCGCTGCGCCAGCACGCCGCCCACGCCGCGTGCGCTGGCGTCGCATGTCACTATGAGTGGTTTCTCCGGGTCATAATGAGCCAACACCTTGGTACTCATTAATGCCCGTTTAATCTCGTTGAACGTTCGTTCACACTCGCCATTCCAGTTCCAAGGTACTTCCTTGCGTAACAAATTATTTAGTGGTACTAGAAGGGAACTAAAGTTTATGATGAATTTTGAAAAGAAATTTACCATGCCTATAAAGGAACGCAATTCACTGACGTTGCTAGGTGTTTGAATTTTATTAATAGCGTTTATTTTAGATGTATCTGCTTTTATACCTTCCTTCGATACTACATAGCCGAGATAAGTAACCTGATCCACAAAGAACACACATTTCTCCTTTTTAAGTTTTAATACGTTTTCCGAGAGTCGTCGGAAGACCAGTTCTAATGCCCGCAAATGCTCCTCTTTAGTTCTCCCTCCTATTATAATGTCATCTAAAAACACCTGTACATTAGGTATATTACCAAATAACCCGGTCATGATCCGCTGAAAAATACCAACACTAGACGATAGCCCGTACACTAACCTATTGTATTGAAACAGACCGCGGTGTGTATTAATAACTGTGTACTTTTTCGACTCATCCAGCTCCACCTGATTATATGCTTGAGACAAATCAATTTTACTAAAATACTGTGCCCCATTCAATCCTACAAGTACGTCTTCGATTTTAGGAAGTGGGTATCTATCGATCAGCAAGACGGGATTTAGAGTCGCCTTATAATCCGCACAAATCCTCAACGTACCGTCAGCTTTAGTAACGGGCACCAGAGGAGAGGCCCAGTCGGAGCAGTCGACGGGCTCCACGACGCCGGCGCGCAGCATGGCGTCCAGCTCGGCGTCGATGCGGTCGCGCAGCGCGTACGGCACGGGTCGTGCGCGGTGAAACACCGGCGCCGCGCCGTCCCGCACCCGCAGCGTCGCCGTGCCGCCCGTGTACCGTCCCAGGCCCCCCCCGAACACCTCTTTATGCCTGTCAAGAATGTCACGTATTTCACTATTTACATGTATACAATTTATCTGATTTGTTTTACTACAAGTAATCCTAGGTATTTTAATTTTAAGCTCAGCCAGCCACTGTCTCCCTATAAGAGAAGTAGTGCCGTTCTTAATAATAAATAATTCTAGTCGCTTTTCCTGATCCAAATATCTTACAAGAGGTCGAATAATACCTAACGGTTTAATTTTACTGCCATCATAAAATCTTACAGTCGTATCGTCGCTTTCTATGGGTAAATGTGAAAAGTATTGCTTATAAGTGTAGTCATTTATGCAAGAGATCGCCGTCCCCGTATCTACCTCCATATTAATAACTATTTTGTCAATATGAACTTGCAACCTCACCGTCTTATAATTATTTAACCCCATGAGGTTCAAATTTTCCTCCATGTCGTCAGCGCCATTCTCCCCGGTCTCCCGGGCCGCGTCCCCGTAGTGCACTCCTTGTTGCCGGCCGCGTCGATGAACGCGGTCTCCCCGCAACTGCCCTTCGTTCTCCGGACAAACCCGCCGCAGATGCCCCGTGCGCTGACACCGACTGCACACATACTCCCGAAACCGACAACTTGCATAGTTGTGGTTGGTGGCTCCGCACGCTCCGCAATGGCCCCCCGCAGGGGCCCCCTGCGCACCGGGCGGGCGCGCCCTCGCGCCGCCGCCGGCCCCTCGGCCCCGTGCGCGGCCTCGAGCTGCGCCGAGCGCCAAGGCATGCACCGCACTCGTGGCACTCGACTCCGAAGATGAACCTATGGGCGATGATCCCTCCACTATTGCCGCGTTCCTCTCCGCCGCTTCTAACGACCCGGCTAGCTTCACGGCTTGTATAAAAGATATTGAGTCATCCTCCGCGAACAGCCGCTGCCTGATCACGTCACTTCTGAGTCCACATATGAATTGGTCGCGTAGGTTTTCGTTTAAATTGGCTGCAAATTTGCAATGCCGCGCCGATCTCTTTAACTCTGCGACAAATGACGACACGTCCTCTCCTGTTCCCTGTCTCTTTTGCCTAAAGCGGTATCGTTCCGCCAAAGAAGATGGCGTAGGTTGTAAATGCTGACTCATAAATTCACACGCTTCTTCAAAAGTCAGATCCGAAGGCTTCCGTGGACTCGCTAAATTCACGAGCAACTCATAAGCTTCGTCACCTATCGATGCAATTAAGGTTGGCAATTTTAAATCACTCGTAACTTTGTTCGCTTTAAAATACATCTCGAGTCTATCAATGTATGATGACCACTGTCCCGATTTTACATCGAATTCACTCAACCGGCCAATCGACATATTGTATTTATCCTCAGTTCTCACAACCGAACTAAACACGCGTAATATATATATATATATTTTTATTAGCCTGTCGCCACTGTTGTATCCAAGGGAATATCGGAAAGAAAGACCTGCACGCCCAGTTAGACTGTTTATTGCCGACCCCAAGCGATAAAGATTATATCTACCCGAAATCACAGCAACGGTCAAAGTACCCACTTTTACTTATACACTACAGTTTAGATGTTTTTTTTTAACACAAACTTATTTTGGGTTGACCAAACTCTTACCTTTCAAACTTTATCTTTAATTTAATTAATTTCCTATGGCCACACTCCAGCTTCATCATCAGATCAGCTCCATTCATGTCATAATAATATTGCATTGTCATCAGATTGATGCATGAAAAATTTCAGCTCAATTGCTTGAAGATATCTACTTCAAATTTGAGTTGAAAGATTCCACCCAAACAAAAAGCTTGTTAAATTACATAATTACAGTAAAATTAAAAAATACATAAAAAAACACAGAATCAAAAACTTACAAGTAAAATTTATAACTACTTAGGGATTTATGAAAATCATGTAATGTTAATTTTAATGGATTAGGCTAGTCTACGAGTCTTATTTTTAGTCTAGGATAGTTGTATATACATAATTATGAGTATTGTGTTGTAAATATGTAATACTCTATGTCTTTGGCTAGTTCAATGTGCAAGTAAGTTTGCATGGTTCTTGGCTAACCATATTTAAATTATCGGGGCCATTTAAATGCATGTTAATACGGGTATGTATTACAATACCGAAGTACGAAAGACCGAATGTATTAAAACATCGAATGGGTCAAAAGACAAACACGATTTTTTTCTGAAACCGTGAACTTTTCAGAATTTATTAAAACGGCATCATACAGAACCCATTAGGTTAGGTTAGGTTTGTTTTATAACAATCTTAAAAAAATAACGATTTCAGAAAAAAATCATGTTGGTCTTTTGACCCATTCAATGTTTTAATACATTCGGTCTTTCGTACTTCGGTATTGTAATACATACCCGTTAATACTTTATTGTTTATGAAACACAAAATAATACAAAAAAAAAAAACAAAACAAGAAGAGTTCAAATGCAAACTTATCCCTAAAAGGGATCTTTTCAAGCTAATCTGGTATTAAAAGGAAAAGGCAAATAAGGATAGGCAAATGAAGTTTAAATAAATAAGTATATAAATAAGTATCATTATAAGATAGGTTGCTTAAAAAAATTATCAAAGGGCATTTTTTTCCAAATTTTTGTTCTAAGATGGATGGTATGGATTAACAAAATAAAGCAAAAAACAGGCCAATCTTAGTCTAATGCATTAGAGCAATCTCTAGACAATCATTTAGACATAGAGACTAACCAGGGTTGGCATGATTAAATCATTTTGATTTAAATCATGATTTAAATCACGATTTAAATGAAATGATTTTTTCAATAAAAATCAATGATTTAATCAATTCTCTTTATTGTCATAAATGTTGGTTAAAAATCAATCAATGTAATTGTAATTGTCATCATCATTATATTCATTATTATAGTACTTAAACAAAAAAATCAGTTTTCCTGCCTTTTCGGTTCCCAGTCGGTATGCCTTTTTGGTTCCCACTCCCAGGCAGTTGCACTTGCCTTGTATTAATTTTATTTGCCTACGCTTGCGTTGGTCTTAGCTCGACCAACATGGTATTGAGGCTTAAGATATTTTAGGGGAATTTCCCGCGCGCCGTTTACTAAACACCGCGCGGGGAATTCCCTTTTTCTCAGAGCGCGTTCCGTTTTACGCAAAACTTTTGTTAAAACTATGACAACTGAAAAAATCAATAAAATCGGATTTTATTACGATTTTTTCAATAAATCGCGATTTATACGATTTTTCCAAAAAATCATGATTTTTCCAACCCTGAGACTAACACAAACCATGTTAAAGCAGACACAAAAAGTTTGATTCCCTATTTCCAGGACCGGAGCCCCTCTCCGGGCATCAAATCTACAGCTGTTGTCAAGTACACGGCTTTCCCGAGTCCCGTGAGCTACTCCCGGCTGCAGTGCAATACAGACCTCAACCTGCCCCCCTCCAACTGGGGGGCGGCCTTGGACTCCTACGGGCTCAAACAGATACTGGCTGGCAATACTGGATTGTCCAGGTAAAAAAAAAACAAGTCTGCAAAAAGTTCAAATTGTCATGTATTATTGGCACACTGAAAAAAAATCCTTAAAAGCTTGAAGGGATTGAGTTTTGTAGAGAATATTTTCTTGAAAGAAACATCTTGAAAAATGCACTTCCAGATAGCTCATGCACTTTTTATAATTGTGTATTTTTCAATAATTTATTGATTCAGGCGTTACTTTGCGCAGGTCCATGTCAATGAACTGTAACAATTATTTTGCTCACCGCAAAGTAGTAGTAGTATGTTTGCGGGTGAGCAAAGTAATTATTTCAGTTCATTGTGTATTTTTCGAGAAAATGAATTTTACTAAATGCAAATTATATAAGAACTTGCTGTTGTCCGTGACTTCGTTTGTGAAGAACGCCGCCCTAGGTATAATAAATAGCCTACGACCTATTCTCAGACTCTCTTCGTTATGATGATAAAGAAGTTGTCCACTCTATTTGCAGCAAACAAAGGCAAAGGTGTAGTGCGTCTGGATTAATTATAATAATAATAAAAATAATTTATTTCGGAAAACATGTCCATAGTTGTTAGTAACAAGGTTGCTTAGAACTACAGTTAGTAAACATAGAACATAAGTTTATATTAAAATCACAAAACCATTACATTAACAATGTCACAAATAAAATAAAATAAAATTCAGATTCAAAACTCCAAAATAAAATAAATAATAATATCATTGGAAATTAAAACTTAAGATTACCACTCAAAATTGAAAATTAACCATTGAATTTGAAATTAAAAATTAAAAAAAAATAATCATGATTAAGAATTAAAATTGAAAATTAAACAATTGCAAAAATAAAGAATTTAAAATAAATAAATAAAACAATAAAAAAAAAAACAAAATACTCAATCTCATATGCACTATGTCCTTGAGCATTGTAAATTGTTTCAGTGCTCCTGTAACCGACCCTGGCAGCTGTCAGCAACGGTGCTTAGTAGACGGTTTGGGCTGCCCCGAATCCTTCGCATGAGGGATGCAACTCTTTTGCGCAGTATGGCGGCAAAACCGTCAATGCGCGCCTCTGCAAACATCCCTGATGCGCTACAGAATCGCGGCAGCCCCAACAGTATCCTGAGACCATTGTTGTACTGGACTCGTAGGGCGCTGAGAGCCTTTTGCGTATAGTTAACCCACAAGCTGCAGGTGTAGAAAGACTGACAGATTCGATTAGACCTTTGCCTCTTGACTTACGCCTCAAAAAAAGTACCTAAAGTTAAAAAAAAGGTAGGAAGCTGGAGTTATTTTAAAGCTTGAGTTGTACATGCGTGACTCGATAAGACTCGAAAAAGAATTCGATTCAATACTCAACAAAATCGGAGTTTCGTAATTATGAGTCGAGTCCTAGAAATGAAGACTAACGAGTTGAATTGACCAACACTACGCAGCACCGCACAACGCAGCGGTGGTTTCGGATCGTTTTATCCGTTTCCCTAAGCGTCCGTTCCGAAATAACAGTTTCTTTACATGAACATAGGTCAAAAGACTCGTTTCGCATCGCATCAGTACGTCAAAACTCCCGATTCTCATAGCATTCGTATGTCAAAACACCTGGTTCTCGTAGCACCCGTATTTGGGTGAATCAACTTTTTTTGTGTTGTTTACTCTGTCCCCGGTTGTCCAAGTGACATCTTCATACCTACTGTTTCATAGAAAAATAACCTAACCTAACCTAACCTAACCATAGAAACGGGTGGCAAGAAAAATTTGATTCATCCATTTATGAAAAGGTAGTGATGGGAATGGATTTTTTTTCTGGTAGAAGCACATTTTGCGAAACAATTATCGGTATACGGATTATTTAGGAAAAGGTAGTGATGGAACGGATGTTTCGGGAAACGGATAGAACGGTCCGAAAGGCCAGTCGCGTTGCGCGGTGCTACGATGTTGGTTAATTCAACTCTTTAGAGTCTTCATTTCCATTTCTCGACTCATTATAACGATACTCCGAGTCTTTGAGTCTTGAGTCGAATGCTTTTTCAAGTCTTATCGAGTCATGCGTAACGCAAGCTTTGAAATAACTTCAGCTGTCCTACCTACCGGGATGGGGCGACGTGTGGTAACCGCCCATGTGTTTTAGCTTCCGCATGGCGCATATGTTCCCTGACTGTGTGGGCTCCGTGGACGTGATCTCGGGCGCCGAGTGCATCAAGAAGCTGCTCAAGCTACCCTACCAGCCCAACGGGACTGTGAGTACTACGTACAGTCGATGAAAAGACTTACAGACTAATCAACTTATCTGTGAATTGAAAAAGTTTTTACGCCGTTCGTATAAAGTGTAGTATTGCTTGGTCTGGTTCACAGATAAATACCACTAAACCCTGTTATCTTGTCGCACTGACGTTGCATTTTCGTAGGGGTTGAATGTTTTTTTTAACCACTACCTAAATGTCGATGGTGGAGTACTTAGAGTTATAAGTCTCTGACAATTGGTTAAAGACAGTCATTACAGGTTAACTACTTATTTTAAATGAATTTATTGCTATCCCGCGGGATTAATGCAATTTTCTGGGATAAAAGCTATCCTATGTCCTTCCTCGGGACTCGAAATTATCTCTACACAGGTACCAAATTTCATCTAAATCGGTTCAGCGGTTTAAGCGTGAAGAGTTAACAGACTGACAGACAGACACACTTTCCCATTCATGTATGGATGGAGTCTTTGGTGGGACCATATTTTGGAAAGCAGCGGAACCACCTCGAAAGCTATTTATCCGCAATACTTACTTCGAAAGACGCTGAGCAAACCTCGGCCGCCAGGTGCTTAATTATGTACTGTTCATGATCAGGTGAGCATGATGGTGCACCGCGTGGAAAACACCTTGCTCCTGGACGAGTTCGACGTGTACGACTACCTTACCAAGTCGGAGTGGTCCTGGCTCAAGGACTTCTTCATAGAGAACATACTCAAGACAATGTCCGAAAAGGTTAGTGCACTTTTTCTACGCCAAGCCCAGCCAAACGTAAAGCTATTTTGAACCTTATGCCATTGCGTGAAGATCACTTTGACGTTGTAGGTACTTTACGATGTATATAATTTTCCGTCGTTGGCGTTGAAAAGGTTAAAGTTTTTAAAAGAGTTTGAACTCACTGGGTAAAACCAAAAAGTCGTTTCAGAGAAATTGCATACGTTTTTACGATAAAATTCCGAAAACAATAATCGAACAAGCAGATACCTACAAAATTCAATTCCACCGTCAAGAGATCAAATTAATGATTTTATCATGGACAGGGATGTTTGGAAATAATTCCGATCTGTATTGGCGATCCTTAGTTTACAACAATGGGAATAGAGAGGACGTGAATAGTTACAGATCCATAACAGTCCATCCTGCTATAATGCAACTTATTATAAATCAAGTTGATAAAAATAATAAATGTCTCACTGCCTTCCTTGATCTTAAAAAAGCATTTGACACGGTCTCTGTTCTCATCTGGAGTGTATAGGTGTCAGAGACATCTCTGCTAAGTACTGAAGGAATATTTACATGATAGGAGACAAAGGTTTAGGATAGGGAATTACTTAAGTGAGTACACTGATATAACTTTTGGGGTACCCCAAGGTAGAGTCCTTGGTCATACCTTGTTCTTAGGTTATATCAATCAACCGTGTGACATGAAAATTAGTAATAGTACCGTAGTCTCTTACGCTGACGACATATCAGTTATATGTGTTGTCTCGGCTTGGAGTGATGGCAGATTGAAAGCAGAAGTGGGACTCTCAAAGATTGCGGTTATGTCTGAAAGAAAAAAATACCTAGTTGAATTTTTTGCGGATTCTTCTCAACAGGGTTTTTGCTAACCAGTGGTAGATTTTTCGACTTTCACTAGAGCTTGTTAAAGTCTAAATTGAATAAAGACTTTGACCAGTATTGTATTGGTTTGTCAGGAGCGTATGAGCCTCGCGCCGGTGCCGCAGCCCCGTACGGCGCTTCAGTTGACGCACCAGTTCCTCACGCGCCAGTTCCTGTCGCACAGCGTGTGCGGGCTGCCGCAGGCCGCCGAGCCGGAGCCCGGGGACCCCGCCCCTGGTAACTTACGCCCCCGTATGTTTTAGACGACCAGATGACCTAGTGGTTAGAGAACCTGACTATGAAGCTTGAGGTCCCGGGTTCGATTCACGTGTCAGGGCAGATCATTTGTATGAAAAATACGAATGTTTGTTCTCGGGTCTTGGGTGTTTAATATGTATTTAAGTATGTATCTATCTATATAAGTATGTTTATCCGTTGCCTAGTACCCATAACACAAGCTTTGCTTAGCTTACTTTGGGACTAGGTCAATTGGTGTGAATTGTCCCGTGATATATATATTTTTTTATTTTTTTATTTTCATATTAAATACAAACTGAAACATGGATACACAGAAAAAAAACAGAAAAAGAGACCAACGCTGGGAATCGAACCCAGGTCCTCAGCATTCCGTGCTGCGTGCCTAACCCCTACACCACCACTGGTCAGGAGTTTACAGACATAATTTTTCCCTATATATCGACATTTTTCAGTTTGTTTTTCTAGGCCAGTGTTTTTCAACCTTTTTCATGATGCGACCCCGTGTTATGAAAAAATATTTCGCGACCCCCCGACCTTTCGCTTTTTATCATGTATGTATGTGTATGTTACAGTGTTACACATATTCATTCCATACGACGTTTTTATGCGTCTCCATAATTAGGATTCGGATATAAGTACCTCTGGCGACCCCCCTACAGAAGCTTCGCGACCCCCCAGGGAGTCGCGACCCACAGGTTAAAAAACACTGTTCTAGTCACTTACGCAGCGACACTAGCGACATCTATGTTAATGTTCTCATCGAGAAACGTCAACACTCCTTCGGAACTATCCGATCACACGGACAAGAGATGGCGCTCTTAAGAAATCTTATGAAGATCGGTTTTTTAGAGTCTTTTTGTATTTTTATTTTTCAACTCTTAATTTTTTACTTTTACGGTCATCCCGTGGAATCCATATAAACGCCCCCGGCTTTGCTCGCGATCCGCCAGTTGCGTTTATTTTAGCACTAGCTTGCCCGCGACTCCGTCTGCGAAGAATTCGTTTAACGCTATTGCTAGACCGTTTAATTGTGTCCTCGCCCGCGCGTCCAAGGGCTGGGGGGGGGGGGGTATGACGACAAAGGGGCCGAGAGAGGTGCGGGCGGCGGCGCGAGATAGGACTCATTTAAACGGTTTAGCTATGAACAGAGAAAACGCTTGCCGCGTCGCTGATCGCGAGGCCAAAGTTTCAACGTCAATAAGGTTCAATGTAACTTAAAAAAAAACAACTATGACCACTAATTACAGAACTGGTGGGAACAGACCTTCGATTTTGGTGGCTAACCCGATTGTATTGTTATTCTCAGGCCCCTTCTTACCCGAGCCCGAGACGAGATCAGAGCCGCCAAACGAGCACCTATACAACAGAAACGTACTATGGACCTTCGAGGACATCCAAATGCTCATCGGTAGCGATTTGCCTATCTTCGGTGACAAGGATCGCCCCTGCGTCTCACTCCGCCTCCGGGACGCAAGAGAACCCATCAACGTGTTAACAGGAATAGACTATTGGCTGGACAACCTAATGTGCAACGTCCCAGAAGTCCTAATGTGCTACCACATAGACGGCATCGTACAGAAGTACGAGCCAATGAAAACGGAAGAACTACCCAATATGGAGAATTCGAAATTCTCGCCGAAGGTAGTGAGGAATGTCGCTCAGAATATCCTGTCCTTTTTAAAGCATAATGCGACCAAAGCTGGGCATACTTATTGGTTGTTTAAAGGGCCGCGAGACGACGTGGTGAAGTTGTATGATCTGACGTCATTATGCCCAGATAGCTTGGATAACTCTTTCACTACGCCTGTGGCTATGTTGCTCTATAGGGTGGCTAGAAACATGCGGCTCACGAACAGGTCTAAACATGTCAAGCAGCTGCTGGAGCACGCTATAAAGCTGCTGGAAGTGAGCAGATACCCTCAGATCGTCGCGTCGTCGCATTACATGCTCGCTGACTTGTATGTTCCAGCTACTACTAACCCCGCTTGTCCAGATTTCAAAGGTATGTATATAAAGGTGTGTATTTATTTATTAATAAAAACGTTTTTATAATTAACATTACAGCAATAACCAATGCGTCACGAAAGTTAGATTAACAATTTATAGATTATGTTCCACAATAATGGGTAACAAACAAATTATACAAGAAAACATAATAACATCATCTTCGGGCTGTCTTTGGCCAGAACCATTCTGTTTTCCATAATTTGATTTCTCATAATCTCACTTGCCATACCAGCGTTTGCAGCGTAATTGGTAATATTGTTGTCACTGTAGGTGTTAACACTTGAACAACTCTTAAATTATTGATTAATGGATTAATGTAAACAATTATAGTCTGACAAGCTCGTGCGCGACCCTCCGCGGAACCCTGTTGCAGTCAGCGTTTGCCGCACTTATTAAAAACAATCTTGTTAAGGACAGCAGAGGCCCCCTGCGACAGGGTCCCGCCGAGCGCCGCGCACGAGCTTGTCAAGGTATAGTTCCAGTCCAGCACTGGTTTCGTTTACTGAACTGTAATGCTTTTTATTAAATTTGGTTTTATTTTTCAGACGAAAGTTCCGATTCAGAAAACGAAGATCCAGAATTCGACGAACCAACCGAAGTCACGTCAGAGCGAGACGCCGAGAGCGTAAAAGATGAGACGGAAAACTGTGAAATCGCGGACGAGAGCGGCGACAAAGAAAATGGCAACAGTGACAGAACGAGTGACAACGGCAACAGTGATATTGACAAGTGTAATGAGGACAGCACCAGGAGTGAAGGTGATGGAATCGAGAACGGTGGCGATGGTGACAAAGGTGACGATGATAAAGGGAAGGAGGAGAAATCTCTGGCGCTGCAGATGAGGGGGTTGGCTTTGAGGGATATAGGGGATCGGAGGACGGCTAACGAGGGGGTGAGTTTAGTTTTTTTTTGATGTTACGACTTCATTTCGTCCACATTCCCACTTCGTCAGCAATCCCATTTCGTCCACAATCAATTCCCAATTCGTCCACATCCCCATTTCGTCCACATTCCCATTTTGTCCACATTCCCATTTCGTCCACATTCCCACTTCGTCAACATTCCCGTTTCGCCCAAATTCGCATTTCGTCCACATTCCCATTTCGTAACAAAATATTAACGAAATTGGTAGTGTATCTGAATAGTATTGACCTGCACCGTGCTTAGAAAGTATTTTTCTTAACATGAATAGGTACCTAAATCACAAAATAAAATCTTCCCTGAGAATTAAGCAAAGTGATAGCGAAAGCCGCATTAAAAACGGTTAGGAATGTTGACTAAGTGGGAATGTGGACGAAATGGGAATGTTGACTAAGTGGGAATGTGGGCGAAATGGGAATGTTGACTAAGTGGGAATGTGGACGAAGTGGGAAAAGGACGAAATGGGAATGTTGACTAAGTGGGAATGTGGACGAAGTGGGAAAAGGACGAAATGGGAATGTTGTCGAAATGGGAATGTTGACGAAGTGGGAATGTGGACGAAATGAACCTAAGAAATTTATTCATAACAATAAAAAAATAAATAAATAAATATCACGGGACAATTCACACCGATTGACCTAGTCCCAAAGTAAGCTAAGTAAAGCTTGTGTTATGGGTGTGGGCAACGGATAAACTTACTTATATAGATAGATACATACTTAAATACATATTAAACACCCAAGACCCGAGAACAAATATTCGTATTTATTCATACAAATATCTGCCCCGACGCGGGAATCGAACCCGGGACCTCAAGCTTTGTAGTCAGGTTCTCTACCTACTAGGCCATCTGGTCGTCTAATTACATAATAATAAAAGTTAATAACTAAGTTGACGTACCTAACTCTCTCTCGTCTGAAACAATATTTGAAAAATTCCCCGTCCCGTTCCGTCCAAGTAAAATCACGTCACGTATGCTGCAGCGTCCTTTAGTAAAACTTATGTCGGGGGGGTTTCACCCCGCAGTTTAGGTATGTTCGGCCGGCGCTCCTCTCGTAAGCCGCAGTTAGCCGCGTCGCGCGTAATTGGGGGTGTCTAAAAAAAAATACCTATGGTTTTTATATTTTTTTTTGTATAGAAAAGTTAATTATAAGAAACTAATTTCAATATTTTGTCATTTACTTAGTTCTCTACTTTTTTCAAAATTAATTATTGAAACTATTTTAGTTGATGACGTGAGGGCTCCCACAATGCCAAATTTCTAAATCTATCTAAATGCGTACGATAAGGCAACCCCTTTAATTATTTTTTGCGTAGTGGTACACTATACACTGTGTCACTTTACTGGCACTGTCAAAGTGCTAGATGTCAGACAGCGGGTCCAAATCAAACTCCGTATTATAATCCACGCGTAAATTGTGAAGAATTCTAACCACACAGAATAAAGTACGACTTGAACCGGTCACGCAATTTACACCAATGTCAAATGAAGGTTATTGCTTATTTGTTATATTATTAATTCATTACGTAATATTAAAATTAAATAACTACTGAAAACGAGTTAAAAAGCATTTATCTCGAAATGGTTTTCGATTTACTGTACATTGCAAAAAAATAGACATCTCCAATTAAGCATTTTGTTTTCTGTGATTTTTGCAACAAATAATGACTTCTAAACGATCTTATAAATAACTTACTAAAGGTAGTTTACTGAATTAATACACACTGTTATCTTTCTTGATTTATATACCTACCAAATATCGGCGAGTGGGAACCCTGTGCCCTTGGTTTCGGATCAGCGGTGCCCAACGGAATATGAACGCTCGTATCACACGATAGGTTTCAATTTCGCGTGCAAGCAGCAAGAGTAGGCAAGTTTTTATATCTAAAGTTGAGTTTTGTTCGAGAGTGATCCTTCTGTACGTTAAGGTACTATGTATTAGGTACCGTAAAGTTAGGCTACTTTAAAATGCAGGGGCTACATTGGAAAACAGTTTTTACGACGTGTCCTTATTTTTTTAGACCATCTGTGGCAGTGAAATAACTACCTTGATAAATCACCTAACTTTTTACGTCATTTGCTCAATCGAGCTTTGAATATTTGCGTTTTTATAACCATTTTAAATCTATCAAAGTAATCCCGAAATTTCCTAAAGTAACCCAGTTTACCGTACTTATTCTGACGACCAGACGACCGACCAGACGACCAGATGGCCTAGGGGTTAGAGAACCTGACTACGAAGCTTGAGGTCCCGGGTTCGATTCCCGTGTCGGGGCAGATATTTGTATGAAAAATACGAATGTTTGTTCTCGGGTCTTGGGTGTTTAATATGTATTTAAGTATGTATCTATCTATATAAGTATATTTATCCGTTGCCTAGTACCCATAACACAAGCTTTACTTAGCTTACTTTGGGACTAGGTCAATTGGTGTGAATTGACAACCTATCATTTTTTTAACACCTGAAAATTACTACAGGAATCGAAAGAGTTTCGCCTCCTGAACACGGAAAAATATTTATTATAATTTATTTCTCCATATTTAAAAAAATACAACAAATTTAAAAACATATATGTACTTACAAATACATCCACAGAATAGATATGTTTCCTTTACCAATTCACTAGAAAAAAGAGCTGTCATAATTTTAAATTTGATAACAACCTTAACGTCAAATTTACGTCATCACTTCTTTTTAATAGAGACTAGACAAAAGTAATGGATCTAATCTATCGTTACGCTCTATTAGAATAAGCACATCTTTAAAAAATTGTAACAAATAAATTAATAATCCTAGTGAAAATTTCGAACTATCAGCGTCTCTCTCTTTCCAAACAGAATACAGAGAACGAATCAAATTATAGTCTTAGAAATATGAAATGTTGTCAATTGTCCCGTGATATTTTTATTTATTTATTTATTTATTCTGTGCTTATGTCAGGATAACAAGCGTGAGGGGCGCGGCGGGTGCGGGCTGGGCGAGGCGCCGCCGGCGCGCTGCGGGGCCGCGCTCACGCACGCGCTCAAGGGGCTGTTGGCGCTCCACAATGTCACCATAGACAAGTGCAAGGTCAGTTCAACCTTACATTACTTCACAGATACCGCACTCCCAGATCAACAGTGCATCAACTCGAAATAGTACACCATTTTAATTTAGACTTTCCGGAAATTAAATAAAGTATTTCAAACTAAATACAAACTGAAACATAGATGCACAGAAAAAGCCCAAAGAAAAAAGACCAATGCTGGGAATCGAACCCAGGTCCTCAGCGTTCCGTGCTGCGTGCTTACCCCTACACCATCACTGGTCTAGAAGTTAGCGACGAGTTTTTCCCACTCATCGTACACTTCAGTCTGTTATAATCACATTATGCAGTGATAAGCGCGCATCTATGTTATGCCCTCTACCGAGAGACTTTAACACTCCTTCCTACTTATTACTTTTTTTAAAGTAATAAAAAATGAAGTTGAAAAAATAAATAGAAAAAGATACTTCATACTTAACTTGTATTAAATAAAGTCTAAATTACAATGGTACATTATTTTGAGTTGATGCACTGTTGATCTGGGAGTGCGAACAATGAAATACTGGTGTTATGCTCCTTGTAATAGGCCGCGAAGTATCACGTTTCAGGTCCGGCTAGGCGAGAGGTCGTTGGTGGAATTTCATAAAAAAACCGGCCAAGTGCGAGTCGAACTCGCTCACGAAGGTTTCCGTACCATTATCTGTAAAAACGGCAAAAAAATCACGTTTGTTGTATGGGAGCCCCCTTAAATATTTATTCTATTCTATTTTTTAGTATTTGTTGTTATAGCGGCAACCGAAATACATCATCTGTGAAAATGTCAACTGTCTAGCTATCCCGGTTCATGAGATACAGTCTGGTGACAGACGGACAGCGGAGCCTCAGTAATACGGTCCCGTTCTTACCCTTTAGGTACGGAACCCTACAAATTGCAGGCCTATGCTCTTTTTAAATTTCCATTCCACACAAATTTGTGACACGGCATCATGGCGTTCAGCCATTAAAAAATAGTATAAGTAACATTTGCTTTTTGGTTCATTACGACATTCTGCCACTTGTATGAAATGCCTGGAAATGCCATTAACAAACTCTCATCTAGCCGCGCCTGAAACTTGATACTTATAAAGAACATAACATCAGTTTTTCTTTGCACAATTGGGAATGTCTAAAAAAAATTACCAGTGGTTTTTATCTTTTTTTTTGTATAGAAAAGTCAATTATAAGAAACTCATTTCAATATTTTGTCATTTAGTTCTCTACTTTTTTCAAAATTAATTATTCAAACTATTTTAGTTGATGACGTCAGATTATAATTGAGGGCTCCCACAATGCCAAATTTCTAAATCTATCTAAATGCGTACGATAAGGCAACCCCTTTAATTATTTTTTGCGTAGTGGTACACTATACACTGTGTCACTTTACTAGCACTGACAAAGTGCTAGATGACAGACAGCGGGTCCAAATCAAACTCCGTAGTATAATCCACGCGTAAATTCTAACCACACAGAATAAAGTACGACTTGAACCGGTCATGCAATTTACACTAATGTCAAATGAAGGTCATTGCTTATTTGTTATATAATAAATTCATTACATAATATTAAAATTAAATAACTACAGAAAACGATTTAAAAAGCATTTATCTCGAAATGGTTTTCGATTTTATATACATTGCAAAAAAATAGACATCCCCAATTGAGCAAAGGAATTTCTTTGTAGACTTTAACGAAGTACTTTTTCGAAGTTAACTGATATCAAATAAAATACTGTATAGTAATTTCTCTGTTTATACCCCTCAGGAAGAAGAACGAGAACGACTGAAAGAGCAAATACTAATAGAAGAGCAGCACCCTAAAATGGCCAACCCCTACGAACCGATCTCCCTAGACTTCGAACCAATCAAGAAAATAGACAAGCCCGACCAAAAATCACACTCTTCTAGAAGCAGACGAAGAAAACGCGAGAAGAAAAACGAAAAACCCGACCAAATAGTAGAAAGCAAAAGCAATATTGACAAAAATGCCATTTTAGTAAGAAACCAGAAGAAACTACCATCCTGGCATGAACCCAACAGAGATGACAACTTCGCTTGGAAACTGCATTTGAAGACTTTGTTATACGAAAAGATATGTCTCGCGTACGCTACGTTAGCTGAATATAGCTACGCTCATGAACAGTACGGGTTTTCATTAAAATACATAGATTTAGCTAGTAAATGTCAGAAGTTGTTAAGCAATATGATTATTAAGAGTAAAGTGGTAGATTCCAGCGCTCTCATAGGGAGGGTGGGGGATAATTTTTTCCAGTGGAGTAAGAAATGGCATGGGAATGATCAGTTCAGGAAACAGTTTGAGACGGATCACGACGTTGACACTAAGATTAGGTTGGAGATTGAGAATGACTTCGTCGAAGAAGTGGACTGCGTGTCGACTGATGAATTTGATTTGAGTGAGTACAATTTTTTGAAGTAAAACTTCTTTAGGCACACTTGACTTGGGGAGTAAGCTGGTGAATGCGTTACGAAAAGTTTGATCGGCGTGGCGAACGCGGGAGAGGGGGGTTTACATTTTTCCCTTATAGTAATAAAATTCGACTAAATTATCTCCAACGTCCATACCACGTTGAAAACACCGGTTCTCGTCCGATTACCGAAGTTAAGCAACGTCGGGCGCGGTCAGTACTTGGATGGGTGACCGCCTGGTTTCATTTTTTATTTTACAAGCTTTTTACTTTCACCTGTCCCGTTGTCTGTGTGTCATCAAATTTTGCAAGTTTAATTTGACTCACTTCCCGATTTCCAACTGAGCTGAAATTTTGCATGCATGTGGAAATCGGATGACAATGCAATATTATCATGGCATGGAGCTGATCTGATGATGGAGCTGGAAGGTGGCGATAGGAACTCTGTAATAAAACGACACGGCTTGGTCGAGTCTGGGCTTGTTTGATCGTCTCGACGACTAATTTGGTCCTAGGTGGAAATTAGGCTCTGAACATGGAGCTGGAAGGGGGCCACAAAAAGTAAAATTAAAATAAAAAAACTTTTAAAAACAAGCTTTTAATTATTAAGTACTTAGATGTTAATAAAACGAACGAAATAGCTGAAAACAATTAAATTCTGGTAAAAAATAGACCATGCATTAAATCTTTGCGTTGTAAAATTAAAAGAAAAAAACTTTTTTAAAAACTAGCTTTTAATTATTAAGTACTTAGATGTTAATAAAACGAACGAAATAGCTGAAAACAATTAAATTCTGGTAAAAAATAGACCATGCATTAAATCTTTGCGTTGTAAAATTAAAAGAAAAAAACTTTTTTAAAAACTAGCTTTTAATTATTAAGTACTTAGATGTTAATAAAACGAACGAAATAGCTGAAAACAATTAAATTCTGGTAAAAAATAGACCATGCATTAAATCTTTGCGTTGTAAAATTAAAAAAAAAAAAACTTTTTTAAAAACAAGCTTTTAATTGTTAAGTACTTAGATGTTAATAAAACAAACGAAATAGCTGAAAACAATTAAATTCTGGTAAAAAATAGACCATTCATTAAATCTTTGCGTTTTTATCACAGTCCCAATTTTTTTCAATAAAAGCGTGCTACATTTTGACGTCAAGAGAAATAAAGAAGGTGTGCATTTCCACCATTTAATAACGATCATAGTGTAACATCAGTATGTCAACTCCACAGAAATTTCCCTCCCGGCCACCGAGTTGGATGCCATGCTGTCCTGCTGCTCATACTACCGGCTGGCGCTGACGGCGCGGCACGACAACCGCGCGGAGCTGCGGCGCCGGCTGGCTTCCGTCTCCAATGAACTGGGGGTGCGGTACATGAACGACGCGCAACGTGAGTATCCGGCTCGAAGGACCAAGAATCCGGCTCGGAGGACCAAGTATCCGGCTCGAAGGACCATATTCGGTTGGAAGGACCATGTATCCGGCTCGAAGGACCAAGTAACCTGCTCGAAGGACCAAGTATCCGGTTCGAAAGGTTGAAGTAACCGTCTCGGAAAACTAATAACCGGCTCAAAGGACCATGTAGCTGGCTTTAAGGTCCAAGCATCCGGCATTAAGAAGCGTCAGTCTCGCTTGCTTGCCATATAGGTAATAGGGATGTTGACACCATTAAAAAATAATTCAAAGACACGACTCCAGTAAAAAAACGCTTTATTTTAGCCCTGAAAAACCGATTAATTTTCGATTAACTGCAAAATTAGATTTTTTTGTTGCTTTAAAACAAATAAATAGTTAGTTAATTGAGTATGCGAACAAGTGACGTCATATGTTGCTATTGGCATTCAAGCTCTATGGGAGAAATGTGTTATGACAGCCCATAAAAAGTACGTCAGTTGATTGGTGGTGTCAACATCCGTATTGTGGGGAACTGCGCCGGCGACTGGCTCGAGTCACCAACAAATTAGCGTTGGCTGAATCGACTTTTTAGCGCCACCCGTTGCTATGGTTACACAAATTTTGTCCCAAATTTGTTTGTGAAACAGTATGAAGTGTCATTTGCACAACCGGGGACAGAGTAAACAACACAAAAAAGTTGATTCCCGTTTACTCCACAGAATAGAGTATTTCCCCACCGTCATTATTCTATACTCTTTGAAAGGTTAACTGGAAGAGATCCCTTTTGTTTCTCTTGACATATTGATTTCACATGATTTACGTACTAATACAGAGCTCTACACACTTTCCTCAAAGGACGGTAACGTCCGTAATTCTACGTATGTTATTGGTGTTCATGGGAGATGGTGATTGCTTTCCACAAAGAGACGTCTACCGTCTACCCCTATTTTATAAAAAAAAACATATATATTTACATTTCGTACTAAATACAAACTGAAATATAGATGCACAGAAAAAACCCCAGAAAAAAGACCAATGCTGGGAATCGAACCCAGGTCCTCAGCATTCCGTGCCGCGTGCCATACCCCTACACCACCACTTTCTGTGCATCTATATTTCAGTTTGTATTTAGTACGAAATGTATGATTTCACGGGATGACCGTAAAAGTAATAAAAAAAAAAAAAAAAAAAAATGAAGTTGAAAAAATAAGTACAAAAAAAAAAGATACTTCATAGCTAACATATATATTTCCCAACAGTGATATACAACAAATACATAGAAGAAGACACCAAAGACCCAAAAGCGGAGTTACTCATGGAGCAGTTCAAGAGTCTGTCACAACACTCCATCCAGTGCTTGGATGAGGCAACCGCGATATTCCTTCAAGTGAACGATGTGCCCAACCTGGCCTTATTGTATTGCAATAAAGGCAGATATATGAGATTCAAGGCGCATTGCGACGAGGAGGGTTTCAAGTAAGTATATTTTCTCAGAAACAATTTTATTATAGCTAAACCATTTAAATGAGTTCTCGCCCGCGCGGTACAGGGGTGGAGGGGGGGGGTATTACGACAAAGGGGGCCGGAGAGGTGTGGGTGGTACCACAGAATAAGTAATAGTACTAACGTACAGAAGGATCACTCTCGAACAAAGGTCAACTTTAGGTATAAAAACTATCCTACTCATGCTGCGTGCACGCGAAATTAAAACTTATCGTGTGATACGAACGTTCATATTCCGTTGGGCACCGCTGATCCGAAACCAAGGGCACAGGGTTCCCACTCGCCGATATTTGGTAGGTATATAAATCAAGAAAGATAACAGTGTGTATTAATTCAGTAAACTACCTTTAGTATGTAAGTAAGTTATTTATAATATCGTTTAGAAGTCATTGTTTGTTGCAAAAATCACAGAAAAAAAAGATGCTTAATTAGGCGCGACGCGGCTAGCGTGCGAACTGAAGGCCGCGCGACAACCTACTGCCATACTCCTCCCGGGCGGAGCGCCGGCCGAACATACCTAAACTGCGGAGTGAAACCCCCCTGGCGGTACCCCCCAGCGCCTTTACCGCGCGGGCGACGACTCATTTAAACGGTTTAGCTATAATCGCCATTTTTGACTACTTGTCACATGGTGAAGCGCATTGTTGACGGTCAATCTAATCATCACCATCATCATCATCTCAGCCTGGGCATAGACCTCTCAGAATGAGAGTTTGGGCTGAAGTTCCCACGCGAGCCCAGTGCAGATTGGGAACTTCACACACACCATTGAACTGCTTTGCAAGTGTGTGCAGATGTCCTCACGATGTTTGTCCTTCACTGTGAAGCTTGTGGTAAATCTCAAATGTAATTTCGCACATGAATTCTAAAAACGACCGCTTTAGCCTAGTTGGTAGTGACCCTGCCTACGAAGCAAGAGGTCCTGGGTTCGAATCCCGGTAAGGGCATTTATTTGTGTGATGAGCACGAATATTTGTTCTTGAGTTATGGATGTTTTCTTTGTATTTAAGTATTTATTTATCTATATAAGTATGTTTATCGTCGTCTAGTACCCATAGTACAAGCTTTGCTTAGTTTGGGACTAGGTCGATTTGTGTAAGATTGTCCCCTAATATTTATTTATCTATTTATTTTTATTTAAAATAATTAGTGGTGCGAGCCCGGGATTTGAACCCTCGATCTTCAGCTTGGGAGGCCATAGGTGAAACCACTAGGCTACCGCGGCTGTCAATCTAATATTTCAAAAAATGCGGGAGCGATAAAATGAAAGCACAAGACTATATACACCAAAAAAAAAGCTAGTACGGCAACTTTTTTTTCTGGAACTAGCTTTTTTCTGCGACTTCGTCCGCGCAGAATTCAAAGGCTTTAGTTCGGTTTCGATAGTAAATAGGCCTTTACGTTAAATGGACTCTTAGTTTTTTTTTTTATGAGTAGAGTACCTCTTATCTTATAATAATCTATCTCTTATAAGAATATTTATGCTTCACATTGACCTATAATAACAACAAGACACCCAATCGCTTAACAAAAGTTCCTCAAAAAACGTCCGAGCGGCGTTGTGTGTACGTATACATCAATTTATACAGATAACATTAACAGCATTCATTCAAATTAACACCTTGTTTCGTAGCAGTAATGTTTAATGTCAATTGAATACGATCGTTCGAAGTAGTGACATGACGTCACGCGCTGGAAACCGCCTAAAGAGTAAAGAATGCAGTGGAGTGGTCATGCGAAGCGGAAGCTAGACTGTCTGTCTCTTTTTTTCTCGTGAGTTTGATTACGGTGCGAAAGAGACATATACGAATACGGGGCGAGAAGTGACGTTGTAATCAACGCGCGGTCGAAACACAACTGAACCAAAAGCCTGCACAATAGACGCGTGTGTAGGCTTTTGCTTCCGACAGTTTTTGAGCGTGATTGGGAGTCTAGTTGTTATTATAGGTCAATGATGCTTCATGACTTTTTAAGGTTTTTTTTAATGTACTTTGTAGTATTCACTTTTTGCTTACGATTTTTATCCTCTCCTGTAGTTTATTTTCACTTTCTGTCTTAGGTCGTGTGTCGTCTTAAAACTAATGGTTTTACGTCACCTTCATTTCTGCAGGGTCCTGCAACATCACAAAAGCTAAAGAACACAGTTTCACTGGATTTTCACTACGTATTTTCACGTTTCAATCACTTTTGGGGCGATGAAAGTAGACACTAACTTTTTCGGCCTTTTTCTATGTGTTGCGAGTACTCTGGAGATTCGGACTTCGCGCAGGCTGGTGCGCGCTATTTTTTCCTGTAGAATACTTTCCAAATTTATTATTCTTTTCACTCGATATAAATGTTATGCTCTTGAATGCAAAAACTGTCATGCTTTGACATGTTTGTTTATTCAGTTGTCATGACAATTATTTTCGTTTTTCATGTCAAAAAAAAATATTTTATAGTAAACCTCCCTCTAAAACTACTAAATATATTTGGCCACGTGTACAAATTTACTTTAAATTTAAAAATTTCGTATGTTCTGATTCTCGAAACGCCCTCGGGAGCGGAGCTCCGTCAGACGGCTATATAAGCCATACAAACGCCGAAGAGAATCAGTTTATCGTCAGCTTCCTAATAAGGAACAAGTCGAAAAGGCCTAATCCCGGGGCCGAAGTGGTCCCGGGGTCCTGCAAGCCTCGCGTCAAACGTCAAAGTCCTGTCCGAAGTTTCCGCGGCCTGTCCAAAGTCTCCGTGACCTGTCCGAAGCCTCCGCGAGTGCCAAATCGCCGCTTTCATCAAGCGCTGTCACCGTCTACAGCAGACGCCACCTCCGCCATCTCCAGGCGTCGTCTCCGCCTTCACCAAGCGCCGTCTCCGGCTTCACCAGGCGCCATCTCCGCCCTTATCTGCCTCCATCTGTTATCCGCATCTGTGCCGTGCACCGTTCGTACCACACCGTGCCTGTTGCCCGCACCTAATATGTGCGTTGCTTCGTCTGCAAGTCGGCTGTTCTCCGTGTATTGCTGCCCGCGCCTGGTCTGCGCGCTGTCGCGCCTAGTCCGGGCACTGCCCGAACCTGCTCCGAGAGTCCTGCTCCTGCTCTGTTGACGCTCCTACTCCGTGCCTGCTGCCACATCGTGCGCTGTCAGCGCAGCCTGCCCAAGCGCCAACAGCGCTTCCTCCGAAGCTGCCCTTCATCGTCACCGCGGATTCCCTATACATCTCCACTCTTACCGACACACACACTCATCCACTTACTACAGTACACCACTCTACACCCATCTCCTCCTTTTATACTCGTCTGTAAATATCCTTTAAATATATTGTAAATAAAAATTTAATTTTTAAATCTTATTTTTCATTTAATAATTTAGGTTAGGTTTCTTTTCATTTTAACTGTCGCTTCACGACAACTTTTTGATTTGCTTAAAATTTTGAAATGATGTTTTTTATTTAGATTTGCATCACAACCCGAAAAGACTATTCCTGTTTATCATATTTCCATACATTGTCACAGTACTTCTATTATTCTAGTATTCTATGTCTATTCTTATACTGTCCAGGCTATTCGGTTGTGGAATGCCTTGCCGATTGACTTACGACGGGCAAAATCTCTGTCAATCTTTAAATCAATGCTTAAGGTGTACTATCTGTCTTCTTGTAATTATTAGCTTTGTTATAGTTTATTTATTTATATGTGGCTGTTTATCCCAATGCTTATATTTGTTTTAGACGTGTACTTATTATATGTACGATATATGTATGAGTAGATGTACTATTTTTTGTTGCGTTTTAATTTTCTGATCCACTGTTGATGCACCACCTGCTGTAAACTAGTCCTTCCTTCTTTCTGGTAAAGGGTTGCCTGGAAGAGATCGCTCTTAAGCGATAAGGCCGCCTATTGCTTACCTTGTAACTTACTCTCTGTGTACCTGTTTTCTGTATTGCTTACTATTCCTGGTGTACAATAAAGAGTCATTGTATTGTATTGTATTGTACTTAACCTTGGGTTAGCATTTACAAATAAAAATAAAAATAAAAATATTAGGGGACAATCTTACACAAATCGACCTAGTCCCAAACTAAGCAAAGCTTGTACTATGGGTACTAGACGACGATAAACATACTTATATAGACAAATAAATACTTAAATACATAGAAAACATCCATAACTCAGGAACAAATATTCGTGCTCATCACACAAATAAATGCCCTTACCGGGATTTGAACCCAGGACCTCTTGCTTCGTAGGCAGGGTCACTACCAACTAGGCTAAAGCGGTCGTTGCCTCGGAGTTACGTTGTTAACCTTGTTTTGCGCATGTCAGCCTAAGTAGCTGTCAGAATACCCTTGCCACCAATTAGCTGATCAGAACTGACGGAGTCCTAAATAATGGGGATGTTGACACCACCAATCAACTGACGTTCTTTTTATGAGCTGTCAAAACACAATCTCCTATAGAGTTTGAATGACAATAGCGACATATGACGTCATTGTTCGCAATGCTCAATCAACTAACTATTTATTTGTTTTAAAGCAACAAAAAATCTAATTTTGCATTTAATCGAAAATTAATCTGACTTTCAGGGCTGATATAAAGCGTTTTTTTACTGGAGTCGTGTCTTCAAATTCTTTTTTAATGGTGTCAACATCCCTATTGCCTCCATATTAATGAACTGAAACAATTAGTTTGCTCACCCGCGACCAAAGCAAACACGTAAAACACAAGGATCACGTGGGTGAGCAAAGTAATTGTTCCAGTTCACTGACGGATTCCTCTTTGACTTTTAGCGCGACCAAAAGAAACCTCTACCAGAAAGCCGAGGACTTGTACATGTCGGCTCTTAAGCTACTCGCCAGAGTCGAGGCGAGCGAGGTGAAGGAACTAGTGCAGTGGGAGCTGTCCTCGCATCTCTTTAACCGAGCCGTGCTGATGCAGGACTGTCCCAGCAATCGCGCTAACGTGAGTATATTTCGTAAGAAACTGAATATCTGGTTGGAAGGACGTTGTGTCCGGTTCGAAGGACCAAGTATCCGGTTAGAAGGACCAATTATCCGGTTCGGAGGACCAATATTTCGGGTTGAACGATCAGGTATCCCGGTCGGTATTATGTATGAGCATAATTGAATGTGATATGACGTAATGTAATGTATTCCTTAAATCAGAGGTTCCCAATTTTATTTGCCTATGGAACCTTAATTGATTTTTGTGGCGGAACCCTAGCACAAAATATAAACAAAAAATAATCACGGTGCGGCGCGATTATGAGTCTATTTCACGAACGTTTCATTTAACTATCGGACAGATCGCGGAATATCGTGACTAGGGTTGCCAACCTTAGTGCTCAGATTTATGGCACATTTGTGATAAAATTGCGGGACTTGTCTATAAAATGGGGGACTTCTTCACCCGGCCTAACTTAGTTATTGGTGTAACGTATCGAAAGGTATGAAAAATTAACTATTAAGCAAGTGAGTAAGCGCATGGTGTTTGTTCGCATTAATTGCGGTATATTCAAATTACACTACCCGGCCACACAACGCTCTACGAAGCCGACATTTGCCAAGTCTCTTTTTCAAACACCGATGTGCAATCTGACTTACTGTAACGTTAGTTTCAATGTTATAATCTAGTCTAGCCTGAATACGGGACAATCAACGTCCCGCGCTGACCTTTAGCGGGACGCATACTCTAGGGCTTCAGAAACGGGACGTTCAGCGGGACGGTTTGGCAACTCAAATCATGACCCCTCCACGGAACCTCAGGGTTAGGAATCGCTGCTTTAAATATTGTTATTGTCCTTTCCAGGAGGCGTCAGAAGTTGCGGAGGCTTTCCGACACGCGTTGAAGCACTGCCTCCTGACCCCTGGGCCGCGCCAGGAGTGGTACCAGTTCCGCGCGGCCAAGATACACCACCGCGTGGCCTCGCTCTACCACGCGCAGTACAGGTCAGCACGCCGGAGCTAGCAGGCGTTCAACGCGCGTTGAACACTGCCACTTGACCCCCCCCCCCCCCCGCGCCAGGAGTGGTACCAGTTCCGCGCGGCCAAGATACGGGTCTCATTCTAAATCCCTAACATCGTTTGTCCTAATGTAATGTTTGTCCTAATGATCGGTTGTCCTAACACTTTTTTTCTCGGAACCGTGAATTTTTCAGGAACTTTCAAGTGATTATCCTCAAGAACTCTATAGGTTAGGTTAGGTTTGTTTTATAAAAATCCAGAACAATTAATAGATTTTAAATAAAAAGAGTTAGGATAATCGATCATTAGGACAAACATTACATTAGGACAAATAATCATTAGGGATTTAGATATATGTAGAGCCCCAAGATAAACCACCGCGTGGCCTCGCTCTACCACGCGCAGTACAGGTCAGCAGATCAGAGTTTTTCCAGCT
Organism: Archips crataeganus; assembly: GCA_947859365.1. Lineage (NCBI taxonomy): Eukaryota > Metazoa > Arthropoda > Insecta > Lepidoptera > Tortricidae > Archips > Archips crataeganus. The sequence goes on along the minus strand of OX402069.1, from coordinate 12,059,611 downwards.
TCCAAATGGGTCAGAAGGGACAAAGACAAATCAGAAACTATAAGAGACAGGTAAATCTATTCTTAGGAACCATGGGCGTCGATTTTAGATTTAGTCAAAACTGCATTTTTTTTCAAAACCGGGTGTCCAGAAACCGGTGAAAATTTCTGCAAGCAATCTCATAAATTCTGCGAGTATATTCGTTGTTATTGTTGATAATGTGAATCACAAGGTATACCTTACCAAACCACCACTTACTAGGGGCGTTCAATAAAAAGTGAGAATGAGTATGTTATAAACAACTTTTACTAAATGTAATTTTATTTTTCGACATAGTCACCTTTTAGCATAATACACTTATTAAATCTTTTTTCTAAACTTAAAATTTCATTTTTAAAATAGGTCTCATCTTGAGTACTTAAAAAATCTTGTACTGCAGCGACTACCGCGTCGTCGTCTTCAAATTTCTGGCCTCTCAGGTATTGTTTCAATCTCGGAAATAGGTAGAAATCACTGGGAGCGAGATCTGGTGAATACGGAGGATGCTTAAGGATATCGAACCCAGCATCACGAATTGCAGCCATTGCTACGGCGGACTTGTGTGCCGGGGCATTGTCCTGGTGGAACAGCACAACTTTCGAGGGTTTACCTCGCCGTTTTTCGCGGATCTCATTGCGCAATGTTGCTATTTGTTTGGCGTATAATGTGCCCGTAATAGTGGCTCCATGCTCGAGATACTCAATCATTAATACCCCTTTACCATCCCAAAAAACAGAGCCCATGACCTTACCGGCAGATGGGCTCACATTGAATTTCTTCGGAGTTGGAGATGATGGCCTTTTCCATGTCATAGACTGCAGTTTCGTTTCTGGGTCGTAATGATGGAGCCATGTTTCGTCCATTGTTATAAATTGCGCCAAAAAAAGTTCCCGGTCTTGCTGCATCAGGTTTAAAGCTTCTTGACAAATCTCTAGTCTAGTTTGTTTTTGCGTGTCAGTAAGCATTCTTGGTACCCAACGCGCAGATACCTTTTTCATACCCAAGCGTTCATGTAAAATATTATGCACGCTCCCCGTTGAAATCTTTACATTTTCAGCAATAAAACGAACCGTGACACGACGATCCGCCAAAACTGAGTTTTCGACTTTTTTCACAATTTCTTCAGTTACTGCTGTAGTAGGGCGTCCGGAGCGGGGGTCGTCCATGGTCGATGTTCTTCCACGTCTAAATTCGGCGCACCAACGTGCGACTGTCGAATACGGAAATACGGAGGAGCATTAGACCCTAAAGTGTCCCGCAAATCCAAATTGACTTGGTCCGTAGAAAAATTTTTCAATCACAAGTATTTGATAACGGCGCGCAGTTCAATTTTCTCCATTTTCGCTAACGTACTCAATAGCATTGCAAAGAAATTACCGTATTTTTTTTTTAAACAAAAGACAGTTAGTTTTTTTTTTCATAGCAATCAGCTAGATAGATTAGCTTTACCGGCCAGTATTTAATTTCCTAATATTGAAAGAGTTTGCATCTCATTCTCACTTTATATTGAACGCCCCTCGTAGGTATACCAAAGTCATAGTGAAAATATACGGATCACTCACTTCTTAAAACGAGTTTAACTCCACACTCATACACACATGTTTGTGGCTACGGGCCGAAGGGCTACGGATTAGCCCGAAACATGTCTAGTTAAAATCGTTTTTAGACTTGAGTGGTCTGTATATTTTCACTTTGAGCGCGTCTCACGGTAGTTTAATGTTTAAAGTATACCAAAGTCGTAAACGAGTATGCGGTTTACCTGAGGACCATGAAGTCCGATGATTGTGATTAGGGATGCATCCGATACCGATATCGGCGATATTTTTGGTTTGCCGATATATCGGCATCGGCGATATTTTTATTGCCGATACAACGATACTTTTCAAATTTCGCGCTTTAAAAAAGTAATGTAAACGCGCATCTTGTTTGATCTAGTTCGTTGCAAACGAGGCAAAACAAAAATCTTATTTATGTTAATTTTAATTATTAACAGTTATTGATTTAATTTTAATTATTACCCTTAATTCTTAATTTTAATAATCTTATTCAAAGTCTGTAACTGTTTATATATTTTAATAGAAATTAAAAATATTTAACCAAAATTGAGTGCGTTTTATATATTTTACCTTAATTTAATTTTAATTCACTAAGCGTTTGTATCGGTATCGGTATCAACGATATTTTTATAAGAGTATCGGAATCGGGTGCGCCTCGATCGATAAAACATTTGATATAACTGTAACATTTGGTATAATGCTACATTTGATATAATGCGATTTACTCAAAAAGTAAACTTCGGAGGATTGATATTAATTCTATTTGATATGCATTAGGTTAGGTTAGGTTAGTTTATTTTATAAAAGAATCGTAGAATGTTTACTTCTCGAGTAAATCGAATTATGTCAAATGTAGCATTATACCAAATGTTACAGTTATATCAAATGTTGTTATATCTATCATTACACACCCATCGGAATCGGTATCGTATCGGCAAAAAGGCGTATCGACGCATCCCTAATTATGATGATGATGGTATGTTATGTTGACAGGGCAACAGACGAGGAGGGCGTCCGCCGGCGCTCGCTGTTCAGCTCTGCGCGCGCGCACTACGCGGCGGCGACGCACATGTTCGCGCTGCTCAACGACACCGCCGAGTTCCTCACCGCGCAGATGGAGCACGTGGGGCTGTGCGAGAGCGCCGCTAACAGTACGACCCTCTCTCTCTCTCTCACTCAATCTGTGTATGTGTGTGAGTGTGCACACACTCATACATACGCCCGCACGCACGCACAAAAAACCGTTCAAGTACGACTTGGACTCTTACAGTCAAGGTTAAAAATATGGATGCATACAATTTGAAAGAAAGAAATAATTTATTGAATCAGGCGTTACTTTGCGGAGGTCCATATTAATGAACTAAAACAATAACTTTGCTCACCCGCGACCTTACAATAGTTACGTTTATGCAAGAAATGTGCGTTCATGCAGTTCCTCCACCTCCACACTGTACGAACACACACAAATCACATAAACCCAACCATCACCACCACCAAGCTACACTGACGCGTTTCGAACTCAACCAGAGCTCATCTTCAGAGTTACCACAACCGCATGCTATGCTACCAAATGTTAAACTAACAAACCAAAACAAATGTTTTAACTTGTCACTGTAACTTCTCAAGTACCCACTTTATTTTTCTTATTCTCAAACTACCCCACAAAAATTAACTTTTATTGACATATTATAAAACTACCTTGAATTTTTTGTTTATTTATTTATAAGGCATATTTAATTAATACTAACTGTTCAAATTCGACCCAAGCCGCAGTAAAGGAGAAGATACTAAATTTACCTGTTCATTAATAATAGACCCCATAGTGGGTCGAATTTGAACAGTTAGTATTAATTAAATATGCCTTATAAATAAATAAACAAAAAATTCAAGGTAGTTTTATAATAAAAGTCAATAAAAGTTAATTTTTGTGGGGTAGTTTGAGAATAAGAAAAATAAAGTGGGTACTTGAGAAGTTACAGTGACAAGTTAAAACATTTGTTTTGGTTTGTTAGTTTAACATTTGGTAGCATAGCATGCGGTTGTGGTAACTCTGAAGATGAGCTCTGGTTGAGTTCGAAACGCGTCAGTGTAGCTTGGTGGTGGTGATGGTTGGGTTTATGTGATTTGTGTGTGTTCGTACAGTGTGGAGGTGGAGGAACTGCATGAACGCACATTTCTTGCATAAACGTAACTATTGTAAGGTCGCGGGTGAGCAAAGTAATTGTTTTAGTTCATTAATATGGACCTCCGCAAAGTAACGCCTGATTCAATAAATTATATTATTTATGATTACTTGGAGAAAACCGGTTGTCTGTTTTTGTCAGTTTACGGACGATAGTATAACGTGACAACGTCATAACAAAACATTCAATAAAAATTACCCGATCGCTAAGATTGTATAAAGGCCGGCGCCCACTGACGGCATGGCGAACGGAGCTGGTATTGCTTTGGGACCACCAGGTCATCTCATCATACATTGAAAACACACTAAAAAAATGTGAAACCTATACGTTTTTTAGGTTAAAAAAAAATCAAAAAATCGAATAACAAGTAAAAGCCAAGTGTTAGGGCTGCGAGTCATGAGTGATGAGTCAGTCTTTCTTCTTATTTTTTCTTTTTCTTTCGTCAATTTTTCTTCTTTTATGTTTAAACTAGCTTTTGCCCGCGACTTCGTACACGAAGACTCAGTTTTTTCTATCCCGTGGGAATTTTACATTTTCCCGAAAAAAAAGTAGCCTATGTCAATCAGGGATAGTTATATATGTGAGAATTTTAAAAATCAGCCTTGAAATTGAATTAATTTATTTCTATCCCGTGGGAATTTCGCATTTTCCCGGATAAAAAGTAACTTATGTCAATGAAAGATAATGTAGCTTTCTATTGGTGAAAAAAAAATTAAAATCGGCTCAATAGTTTCAGAGATTCCGCTACAAACAAAAAAACAAAGAAAGTATAGATATATCCCTATCCCGTGGGAATTTCGAAAAATCCTTCCTTAGTGCACCTCTACAATACTCAAGGTACATGTATGCCAAATTTCAAGTCTCTAGCACCAGTAGTTTAGGCTGTGCGTTGTCTGTCAGTCAGTCAGTCAGTCAGTCAGTCAGTCACGGTACTGTTTTATAGGTATAGATACATAAATTATAATCCGACGCCCTCTTGAGACTCGCTTATCGGAAATTTTACTTTACATTTTTTTTCCCAGTTACACCAAACCTCAAACTGAAATCCCTGCAGAACGCCGTCCAGCTACTCCGCCAGAGCCACTCCATCATGAAAGTGATCAGGGACCGCGACCCCGAAGACCAAAAAGAAACCCCCAAAGAAGACCAGGAGGAGAAACCCATCAAAAGCGAATCCCGTCTCCTCGCACTCTACGAGAGCCGTCTACACTTCATACTCAAAAGCATCATTCAATACTGTAGGTCTAAGTCCAATAAAGACTATGAGAAAATGACGGATACGTATAAAAAATTGTATTGTGCCAGTTTGAAAATTAAAAAAGATCAGGATGTCAGAATTTACGCGGGCAGTGTATGCGACGTTTTGGAGGCTATGGACGGTATTAGTACTGAAATTGAATAGTTTGAGCTGTGCAGTTAGGGTGCGTTTGAAATGGAGCGGATGCGCGGAATCGACGAATCGTATTATCACGCAAAGCACATCTCACACGTGACCCCGTCGCCAGAATCGCCCAGATAAAGATGAATTAATTCTAATTAGGTAGAAATGTTTTTTTTATCTATGTATGAATATTTTTTAATAATGTCACAGATAAATGCATTAATAGTAGGAGAGCTGATGGACATTTTTGGGTAGGTATTTGAGGCAACCTGAAAACTTGTCTAATGCTTCTCCTATAATAGCCAAGCACAGAACTGAATTGGCTGATCGATTGTCCATTCTGAATTATATTATGTATTTTATCTGCAATATTTATTTTTATAATATTCTCTTAAAATTTGAGCGTACCTAAAAAACACTTTTTTATTTATTGAAAAATGGTTTTGCAAGCATCTAGCAAGGTTTAAGTCCAAACTAAAATGATCTGGCTTATTTATTTTCTCACTCTTTAAATGTCAAATTTTAAAGTAAAAGTAAATTTTAATTTCGAAATGCCTCAATGACATTTTCTTCAAAAAAAATTGTATCTGTAAAAATATGATTGTTGATTTAGCCCCCGCCCCGCCAGCTGTCGCCCAGATCTGTGGTTCTGTGCTTGGGTATCATAGGGGAATCATTAGACAAGTTTTCAGCGTGCCTCAAATACCTACCCAAAAATGTCCATCAGCTCTCGGACTATAACGACAAAGTCTACCATGGACTACTATCGCAAGCTGTTCTGACTCGCTATGTGCATTGTATGTATGGGAAATTACATAGCAAATAAGATTGTAATTGATACCATTATTGGGCTTTTTTTATCAGCAGTACGCTTGCTTACAGAAATCGTAAGTTTTTATTTTAAACGGAGGCCGTTGTCCAAATTGGTGGGACACTTGGTGAGTATACCCAAAAAATGCATGTTTTAAACAAATCTGATGAAAATACACATTACTAGCTGTTACTCATTAATAATGAGTAATGAATGAATGAAAGAAAAAAGTTTATTCCACACATTGCGTGAAAAAGAGTCATTACTTCGTCTGGGGAAATTGGTTTAGCAGTTACCACAGATAGGTAACAATTGGACATACAGATAGACAGATTTTTCGAATTTTTAATTATAGGCTGCTAATTAAGTTGAATTCATATCGCCATAACAAGTGCCTCGAAAAACGAATCTAAATTAGACAGCATTGAAACAGCGCGGGATGTTTTGGATACTTGTCTTAAATGTATAGAATACAACCCGTTTTCAATGTTCTTATAGCTAGACCGTTTAAATGAGTCCTCACCAGCGCGGTACGGGGGGGGGGGTATGACGACAAAGGGGGCCGGGAGCGGTGCGGGCGGCGAGCGCGCCTTGTGTTTTTTTTCTCAGTAATAGAGAGATTTAATATAATTTATTTACACATATTCTATATACATTCGAAAAATACATTAGGAAGTAATAACAGATAAAAATGGAAACTAATAAATTAGTAAACTATGAAAAAATTGTCAAGTCAGTCTGTCAGTCGGAGTGTGGTAGGGCAGCACCATCATCAAAGCCAAACAGCTTCGCTGCTGGCCTCCATTTATGACGGGTGCCTCGAATGCACATGCTAGTCGCTCTAAATATATAAGTTATCTCTTGGTCCAGGTGAGCGGGTAGCTCCGAAGGAGTGTTGAAGTCTCTCGGTAGAGGGCATAACATAGATGCGCTTTATCACTGCCTAAATGTGATTATAACAGACTGAAGTGTACGATGTATGGGAAAGATTCGTCGCTAACTTCTAGACCAGTGATGGTGTAGGGGTAAGCACGCAGCACGGAACGCTGAGGACCTGGGTTCGATTCCCAGCATTGGTCTTTTTTCTGGGGTTTTTTCTGTGCATCTATATTTCAGTTTGTATTTAGTTTGAAATATATATAAGTTATTATCCGAGCTCTTAGCCAGCCCAAGACGCAAGTCAAAGAGCGGTCCCAGCGAGATGCGCGCCTTGATTTCGCCGCCCGCACCTTTCCTGGCCCCCTTTTTGGTCTACCCCCGCGCCTCTGTTCCCTCGGGCGAGGGCTCATTTAAACCATTTAGCTATGCTATAACTTCTGTATTATTAATTTTGCAAGACTGATGTAGCAATACTGTTTTGATTATTTAAACAGGTCATTGACGCAATATATAAAAGTAATTGATGTTATATTATTTTTAGGGGCTGTTTCACCACCCATTGATTAATTTTAACTGACTGATAAATGTGATGCCGTCTCCGTCTATTCGAACAAAACAAACAGAGACGGCATCACATTTATCTGTCAAATAAATGTGATCAGTGGATGGTGAAACAGGGGGTTAATGTAATATCTTTTTGTATTTGTAGGTAGGTTTGAATTGAATCATGTTATGTATAAATGTATGAGATGAAGCGGTGGATTATGAATTTGCTTTGATGTATAATACCACCTATTGTGAAGGGGCCATCCATAAATTACGTCACACATTTAGGGGTAGGGGGGGGGGGGGGTCAAGCGATCTGTGACACTAGAACAAAATAATAGCGATTTTCATAGTAATAAGTGTGACAAGGGGGGGGAGGGATCCAAATTGATCGAAATTGGTGTGACGTAATTTATGGATGGCCCCGAACACCGTAAGGTTGAATTTTCGACTTTGAATTAAAATACTTGCGAATGTTTTGAAACTGTTATTTCAATTACCCTAAGTTAAATTAAGAACCGTTAAAAAGCCATGCTAGCCTAGTGGTTTGACCTATGGCCACTCACGCGGAGGGTCGTGAACTCGGAGTTTAATTTGATTTAGAGATTTACCATGAGTTTTTCGTCGACAGCGTGCAATACAGGCTCTGGTCGGGCCTAACGACCCTGCCATAACTAGGTATATTTCGTTTTTTTAGCATTAGAAAAAGGGTAAACAATCTTGACCAGTCTTTTTTTTTCAAAAACGCCTTTAAAATACTTAGTAATTATTACTTATGAAACCAAAAGAATGTAAATGCTCTTATATCCTTGCTAATCTATATATATATAAAAGAAGAAACTGACTGACTGGCTGACTGACTGACTGACTGACATATCAACGCACAGCCTAAACCACTGGGCCTAGAGATTCAAAATTTGGCATGTAGGTTCCTTATAAGGTCTAGGGGTGCACTAAGAAAGGATTTTTCAAAATTCACTCCCTAAGGGGGTGAAACGGGGGTCCAAAGTTTGTATGGGGAAACAAGATTAGTTCGACTATTTTATTCGAAACTTCACAGAAGTACTCCTAATGATAAATGAGTAAACACGTGTTTCAGGTTTTTTGAGAATTCAACCCCTAAAAGGGGGGAAAGGGGTAACAAAGTCTGAAATCAACATGGGTGTTGTTTCTATGGTTTATCGGGTCGCTGGTTATGAAAACAACAGCGGTTTTAAAATCCGACGTGGCAGACGTAAAATACCATCTCCCTGGATGGGGTGCGATGGGGTTGAAATATCTAAAATAAACTAAATGACATCAACGCAATGATATGATATGATAATGATATCAACGCACAGCCCAAACCACTGGACCTAGAGACTTGAAGTTTTGCACATAGATACCTTATACAATGTAGGCATCCACTAAAGAGCGTTACGTAAGGTGCACGCTAGGTAATTTTGATGCGCAGACGACGCGTGGATACCGCGCATCTAAAACGACTGAAAATGCTCTACATTATGTTAGTATATAGCCATCAACGCTTTAAAATCGCTGAGTGTGCATAGGCTCTTACCCCGGTTCGCATTCTCCAGGAAGCAAGACGAGGCTACGCAAACACGAGACAGTAGCATTTCTTCATTTCGCTGTCGCTGTGTTCGGAGCTGGTTTTTGACGGAAGTCAAAGGACGCGAGGCGCGAGGCGAGTGGAACAGCGCAAGTGATAACTGAATAAAATGAGAGCACCAGAGCAGAGAATAATGATAGGCGCCCATTGCAGCCTTAGGGGTCTAGCCAAGTAGCCTAGCTTTTAGGAAGCGCTAGGGGGTTCGCCTTTGAAATAGGTTAGGTTTAGAGTAAGGATTTTGGGGAATTCCCACGGGAAAGGGAAAAAACGGGATTTATATATTCGATTCCGAGTGACCCTATCTCAGTAACTATAATAACTAGACTCTTCAAATTTGATAGACAAGTAGGTATTACATTATTTAAAACATTAATTTCAGGATTTTTCAAAATTCCCACGGGATAAGGAAAAAACGGGATTTATATATTCATTTCAACGGGATCCTATGAACTATAATTATTAGACTCTTCAAATTTGGCATAGATGTAGGTAATTATAAATTCCCATGGGATAAGGAAAAAACGGGATTTTTCGTTTTACTGGTCGTAGAAAGCTGAAATTCGGCATGTAGGTTGTTTGGGGAGTGTTGAGCTGGATTGAGACTTTCCAAAATTCCTACGGGAACGGGAAAAACAGGATTTTTCGGTTTACAGGTCGTAGAAAGTTGAAATTCGGCATGTAGGTTGCTTGGGGAGTGTAGATGAGCATTGAGAGAGGACTTTCCCAAATTCCCACGGGAACGGGAAAAAACGGGATTTTTCGTTTTACTGGTCGTAGAAAGCTGAAATTCGGCATGTAGGTCGTTTGGGGAGTGTAGAGGAGCATTGAGAGAGAACTTTCCCAAATTCCCACGGGAACGGGAAAAACGGGATTTTTCGTTTTACTGGTCATAGAAAGCTGAAATTTGGCAAGTGGGTTCCTTGGGGAGTGTAGAGCTGGATTGAGAGAGGACTTTCCAAAATTCTCACGGGAACGGGAAAAAACAGGATTTTTCGTTTTACTGGTCGTAGAAAGCTGAAATTCAGTATGTACCTAGGTTGCTTGGAGAGTGTAGAGTAGCATTGAGAGAGGACTTTCCCAAATTCCAACGGGAACGGGAAAAAACGGGATTTTTCGTTTTACTTGTTGTAGAAAGCTGAAATTCGGCATGTAGGTTGTTTGGGGAGTGTCAAGTGTAACACCCCCCCTCCCTTTTTTAATCTTTCTACGTTAACTAAACATCCTACCGTTACCTATGTATTTAAAACTTATGTATACGCTTATGTATACCTACCCTTGTATGAAACCTATCTACTTATAGTACTTATGTATGCCTATATATATGGGTCCTCAAAATACCTAGCGCCTAACTTAAGCTGATTTACCTTGTTTACGTCACAAAATTGGCCAAGTGATCGTTAGCGGTCTAAGATAAGGAACCCACGTTGTGTCCGTCAAATAACCCTTTGGAACTTTTAGTATGATATGGGAAAAGAGTTCATTGTCATCTAATTTTAAGTTTATAATATAATTTCCTATAGTCATATAATTTAAGTTTATAATAAAGATATGTTAGTGATGAATAACTGAGGATGACGGTTGCCTATAGTTATATAATTAAAGTTTATAATGAAGATATGTTAATGATGAATAAATGGAGATGATAAATTGCCTACAGTTTCATAAGAGTCGTCTGTCCATAGTCTATGATAGATTTGTATGGAAAAGGTATTATATTACGTGGCAGAGTTCTGAGGCTCCTCCACCGCCCCAAAAGGTAGCCCCGCGACTCCAGACTTGGGTAGGGCTCCCCCCACTGGCTTTGAAGAAGCATATACCTTTTCCTTGTTTAGGTAATAAATGCATTACATTAAGTAAATGAGAGGACAATTCAAAGGGAAATCAGTTACAGCCTATGGCCGTTCTTGGATCCAACCTGTGATCACATTGCTTCTGCAATAGCTAGCTGCACTTTGGTAGTAAGCGTAATCTCGATGGTTTATCATAATGACTATTGAGTAGCTACCAGATCCTATGGTACCAGTAAGCCACTAACTTGCATCTGCCTCAGTTATAGTCAGAATGACGGTTTGTAAATGTAAATGTTTGGTAAGACTTTTACCATTTTAGATGTAGTAAGTATAACTAGCCATCACAGGACCAGGCAATCCAAGGTTATTTCACCAGGGACGACCGCCGGCTTCAAAGGAGATTCTATTTTTCAGCAAATAAATATTCATAGTGAGTTTGTTGAGTTTTATTTTGACTCACTCAATAGCAGCTACCAGCGTTTGTAATGTAGGACATATGGATGAAAGCAAACCCTGAAATCTTCCATCCGTCGGTAAGTACAAGAAAGTCTAAGTCAAAAGTCAGTCAATAAGGTCTCAGCTTCGATAATTGGGTCAACAAATGTAACCCTTTCCCACAACATAAAATAGCTTAATGAAGAACTTGTAATAGTTAATGGTAATGATATTAAATAAGTCAGATAGCATAACAATGCCCTCCAACATCAAATAGTATAATGCAGAACGATGATATTAGTTAATGGCGACTATACCTACTCCCTATAATCCTTTCCTAGCAGCTAAACTATCCATCTATTCTACACGAAATTAGCAAGCTAGGAATCCGGATTCCACATTTACAATTACCGCGGGGTCCCTCTCCAACTGATAAGAGAGGGCCTATCCTAAACTAATGCCTACGTTTGAGCAGGTTAACTCAGCTTCTATCCTCTATACCTGTGTGCTTCTGGTATCCATCTGAGGGGATTGGGTTAGATGAATACCAGAGTGTAATATATATATAAATAGATAAGCGGACTAGACATTGATGAGCTTGAAACACCGGTTGTGGCGCCCCAAACCCTTCAACACCCAGGGAGAAATTAGGTCCGACTCTTGAGTTATAATACAGACCCCCATCCTTCTCCAATAGATGGTATTCTACCTTTAAACGCCTCCGAGAAGAGCTAAACTACAGTTAGCACCGTCAGGTTGACCGTCTATCTCTTCTCAGAGTCCAGCTATTACTTCAGCTGATGCTCGAATAGGTTCTCATACACTAACACAGTTTAAACAAAATTTTATATTAAACCCACAAAATCCCATTAAACCCCAATTTATATATTAACTAAACAAATATACAAATTTCTGGCAATGAATATCGAATCACAGGTATTTCTGATGATAAAATATACAAAGCCGAAATTCACACAGAAATACCCCTTATAATTAACACAAGAAATATTTAAACCCCACAACACAATTACGACACCAATTAATACCTAATAATTCAGAGAGAACCTTTCCCGAACTCGTAGCAAAATAAAGTGATCCTCTTCCCACGTCTCGCTACCCTTTTATACTAAAATCCTAGCTTCGTTGGCGTCAAAAGTTACGCTGGCTACTCTAGCTTCCAAGTTTACATTGGCTACATTGGTTACATTGGTTACATTGGTTACATTCCCTTCAGCACGTGTATCGTAAATTATATTCTTGTCGGAGTCAGTAAGTGTTGCCAGTGATCTAATTTTAATTTTCTTAGTAATAAAATGTTTTATCATCATCATCATCATCAGGACACAGGCCTCTCCTCAGAATGAACCCCATACACGCCTTACACAGGTCTCCTCTCACAATGAAAGAGTCGAAATGGATATGATAAGTTCGTTATTGACAAAATTAATAGTTAATTTGCCCTATTTGTGTATGAAATAATCTTATTTTGTAAAATAAGTTATTTTTAATTTTCATATTTAACTATACCATAAAGTCAGAGTATTCCGATCTAATGGGGAATAACTTTGGCCTTTCTAAAAATCAAATATAGATGGATTCTAATGAAAACATAGAACGTGATTGGTCAGCTAAAACCAGCCATGTGGCAACGTACCATAATTTCAGTGCAGTAGTAAAACCTGGAACAAGGTAATCTCAATATTCTCAGTGGCCATTGTTATCTTACAAGGCCAAAATCGCCCAACCTTTCGGTATTTATACGAGATGCTGGTCACCCTTCCTTTGATACTCGCGCTGACATGCGTAACTTCAAGGTTTACGTTGGGTACTCTTTCTTCAGCTCGAAGGCCGTACGTGTATCGTAATTATTGACTTGTCGTTCGAATACTTTCGCATTCGGATACTTTAGTAATGAAAAGCTTATTTTTAATAAATTAATAATTCAATAGTCTACTTTGAGAATGAAATAATTTAATTTGATATAAAAAAATAAGTTAAACTATGTTCACATAAGGTGGAACATTACAGATTGACGTCTGTAAGGTTACAATTTGCCCCCCAAATTCTATGAAAGCGGACATGTATTTAGCTGAAGTAGAATTTGAAATTAAATTAAAACATCATCTATCCTTAAACTTATTAACATTTTTCCCTTCTATGATTGCCTCTCCTTCTTTCTTCAGGCAAAACTTGTGTGAGGTGTGTTTTTAAACCAAACGTAAGAGTGACATCACTCAAGGAGCAAATGGTCAAGTCTCACATGCCAGTATGACGTTCAAAGGGCTACACGAATGACTCTTATCTCAACAGGGAAGGTGGGTGTGCTAGTTCCACCCCGCCCATACTGGTACCACACATTTTCGTGACGGACACAATCTTGCATCTGCCTCTGTCGACTGAAGTCGGTCACCTATGTGTCCCTTCTAAAGACAATGCCAGACGTCGACGCCCATAACCATTGCTTTGACAGCCAATCCCAGCAGCGTAATTCAACCTTCCCCCCCTGAAACATCACTTCTAGCTTGGTGCATGTTGCAACAACAACGTAACGTCATATTGTATTTAATTCGTATACATTCAACCAAGAATAAAGTTACTTAAAGACCAACGACTAGATCTCGATGACCAGAATAATGATGAAAAGGCTCCACGAGGAACTATTGTCGCAGCAAGGGAAATGAGACCTTCTAGGTTCATACACAAAAGCTTGTGACCAGATCTTGCATCTGCCTATAACGATCATAATCATTCACAAATGTCCCCCCGTAAAACAAAGCTCCACACCGACGTTCAAAGAGGTCAATTTTAGCAATGTACTCTAGTCCCTGACCCTGTTTCACCTTACTCCCAGTTTTTGATTTGTTGTGATATCAAAGTAATGTTTTGTCTATTAATTCGGATTATATCCGATAAATTTTTCAATAGGAATTTGATAAATTCCATCTTCTACGTAGGCACTGTTACCTTCCGTAAAAATATACTGGCGTATATTCATTAATTCAAGTGCTATTGAGCAATGATATGAATCATTACAATGGTGTGAGTTATATTTCCATTATTTATAGAGATAATACAATATCACGCTTCGAAATTGTCACGTGTACGTTTTAGTCTTATGTTGTGTTGAAGTGAGAAAGTTTCATAGGTGGCGCTTAACTGCATGATGCCATATTTTTTTTTTCTATGGCTTACTCCTAACTCCTACACCCATGTTCTTTCTTTGTGGAGTGTATGTTCCAGTCCAAATATTAATAAGTTAAATAAAATTTCAACATCAAGGCCACATTCAAACAAGACTCTCAACTTGTTCATTCATCTCTTTCACACACCCACTCTTACATTCATCATCATTCATACTCTAATTATTAATCGTCTACCCCATAATCCATAACCATAACCATACATCCTCTTACATTCCTTACATACCACCCTGACATTGGAATAATATTTGTATTCTATTTTGAAACATTTTTTTTTTCTTTAATTATAAATATATTTTTTTATTATTATTATTATTATTTTAGAAACAATATGAATATTACAATTCCCTCAGCAAAGCACATGTTCCATTATATATATATATTTTTTTATATTCAATAATAATTACTTCTTATTTTCATAATTTCTAGTCAATTTTAAATTGTTGCACCCAAGAATAAAATGACTAAAGTTAAATATCACTATTTCTATAACAACTATTACTAACATCAAGCCTTTCCTACTAAATTTCGCAAACTGAATCACCTGAGAATACATTTAAGTCGGTTCTCCTATTGTAGCATGAAAACATTAATCTTACTTTCACCACACCACGTTCACTAGCCTTAACATAAAAAAAAAATATATAAAACCAAAATATAAACTTTTGTAATCATTCATTAACCCCAACTCTAGCATCCGGAATCTACGTTAAACCTACTTCCTTAAGTCCAATTTCTTTTTTTTCTTTTTAATAGCCCTATTTTCACTTATCCAGTACCCTTGAACACCAAATATAATTACTCTATAAACATCCGCACTTACTATCGCTGTGCGGAGCTCCTATTTCGCATAGATAAGGCACGTCGCACCTTTTCACAACTCTTGCCTAACCCATGTGAGTATAATTTACCTAACTGAGTATTGGTTTTTATGTATTTATTGTCTAAACAACGATTAGTACTTATGGCTATTAGTCTATTAGCAATTAGGAATAATATTAGTAATTTTAGTAATATTAGAGCATTTGTTTAGTATATAAAACATCAGGATATATAATTTTAGATATAATATTAAATTAGGACACACAATGTAGCTGTCATGACACTAGGGCTGATGAAAATTATATCAAATGTTGGTATGCCTAGTGAAATTAGTTTTTATGAATTTAGGCCTAATGAAGGTGAACCATTTAGGCCACCTTACTGGCTCCACTTACTTTTCTTAACCATAATTTCTATCCAAGTACATGGAACTTCCTGAAGTGACTATTCCCAACTCTACCCTAACCAACTTATAATAGTTATAATATTAATTTTTATTGAATAATAAGCCCCGCATGAACATACAATGGGAAAGTAGTAAATACAGTAAGCACCTCGTAAGTACTCGTACATACAACTGAAAATAAGGCAATAAGTAAGCTTGTTAAAATTTATCCGAATAAGGTAACTATTATCTCTAATCTAACGCCTCTCATATACCAAGACTTACTTAGGTAAAATTATACCGCAAATGTAAACTACTCAATGTCACTATAATGATTGTGTTTCCTATTCCTATGGATACTTACTTAACTATTAAATGATTTACTCGGCTTGGTGGTCGCACTACCGTGCCCCCAGATACCAAGGCAACCATACATACATACTCGAGTTCAGAACACATAGAAAACAGCTTCTTAAAACCAGAATATAACCTCGCAAACTTTTATATTCCTAACCTCTCCATACTCCATATAGTTGACTAAATATCATTTAAACTATCTAACAGCTTTGATGTTGAACAACACTGTCTCTCGCACATGTACTTCCGATGTCAACCACAAATCCACAAGAGCTGCCTAAAGGAAAACTAAATTTTATCAGAATATTATGTAATATATCCGTGCCTCATTACTCTCACCTACGCAGCCCCGTTTAATTTTTATGTATAATTACTACAACTCATATTTTACCCACTGTGTTAGTTTATTGCTTAATAAATTGAGAGATTTAAAATACACACACACATGTTGGTTGGACAAAGCAAGCATGCCCAACAAGAAACCAGACAGCAAAACCCCGTGTTAATTTCTTATTTCTATAAATTGTCATTCTATTTTCATTCAAATAACATTCCTATCATAAAACTTTAATCAAATGTGATGTTTAAGTTACCTATTCTAGCCTACATTATACATTAACTTAACTATTTCCCTACAACAAAGTTTCATATGTCAATAGAGGTTAAAATGTAAACAACCAACTGTCAATTTCATGGTAACAGCCCATTTTAAGTATATAGCATAATAATGAACTTAAATTTACACGCTATGTACTTAGTAAGCTCGTTACTTGCGGTCATTCATTTTATTATTTCGCAACTAACGTAGTAACGAGCGACTTTCATTGATCATCCATTTATCAGTCTTATTTTCGCTACAAATTCTATGTCGTATAATAAAATTGAAGCTAATGTTAACCAGACGTATAGTATAAACAACGGACCTATAATTTACAATTTCTAAACGCCACCAATGGAATTATAAGTGTTTTAACCAAGAATTGATGCGCATTTTATTATATTTCATACTAAACACAAACCGAACCATAGATGGACAGAAAAAGACCAATGCTGGGAATCGAACCAAGGTCCTAGGCTCATTATGTATTAATTCAAACACATACTCGTCAATGAGATTTGGTTTCACTTATAGTACTTTGCTTGATCAAACTCAATCGTCGATTTTAAAGTTTCCACTGAGCAATCTGGACTATTTGCGGCACAAATCTATTTATAACTTTGATCGCCAATCACACTTTTAACTTTACGTAAGCACATTCGTTTCAAAATCACTAAACTTTTCAACTAAATACAAATACTTCATCAACAAACAATCCACCGTCCTATTGCTTTGACACGAACTGTCAGAATCCAATTCGTTGTTTTGACAGTTTGACGCTACTGGAAATGCTTTCCCGCCTAACAAAACGTCACACACACTTTCGCATATTACATCATTATTTTTACGACAACTTTATAAATTTTATTTATTGTAATACGAATGACTGATTTAATTTAACGACGGCCTAAAGTCGTAATAATTCGTCGTATAATTTTGTTTTCGGCCAAGGTAATTATAAACCGGTAAAGGCCTGTCTTGCACGGTTGGCAACACTACCTTTATCTACTATAATCTACTTTCAAAAAACTATTAATCTATAAGGGTATGCGCGCACCGAACTATTTCTTGGTTACGCAGGACATTTGCCCCCTTATATTTATATTTTTTTATCAGGTAAAGTCAACTGCCCTACTTAAGCAAAACAAAGCATTAATCCATTTGACCCTTTACTATGATTTTAAGTAACAACGCCGTTCCTAGACCTTTACATCTCTTCCCATTATTTTTTTCAAACCCCCTACCATTTATTTATTATCATACAGCGAGATTTTATAATACTTCGATATTGGATAAACCTCCTACATAACATCGCGGCTGTTTGTTTGACAGTGTGTAGCTAACTTTATAAGAACTGAATTTTATTGCTCTGGCAACACTCGTCAGTTAAAAATAGAACCTGTTTATGACGCCACTGTATTTCCTAGGTCTTGTGTTAAATTATTTATTTTTACTTAAGTTATAATAATAATTTAAGTGCAAAGTGTACCAAAGATTCAAACTATTTTCTCAAGAAACCGTTAAAGTCTCAACACCGACTCTCAATCGACAACGTTTACTTCGTAAAAGCTGTGACGTCAAAGATGCTTATTAACACGTTATCCAAGTAAGTACCTATTTTTGTTTATTTTTACTGCACAATGCTGTCCGTTTAGTACAATCTCATGCATAACATCATCCGATTAACAACGTAAGTATAAATAGACAGCTGTTTGACTCCGCCACGAAAACGCTACCGTTCCGAACTGGTTTGAAATGCGATTTAATAGGATTATTAACGGGTGAAGAAATGTTTTACTATCGCATACAAAGTGAATTCATCAAAAGTAACTCTCCCCTACTAATTAATGATAGTATTGCAATTGCCTTAACGTAATATTAACACATTACAACGTTATGTTTATACCCTGGTGAGTCGAAAGAGTTCTGATTAAATCATGTGTCTAACCAAGTTTGGACTAGTTTTGTGTAGTACGTAGGTTATGAAGTTAACAATGACCAAATATTAATTAACTACTAATTTTCTTAGTATGTAGTCTGTTTCGTATGACATAATATTACCAGTCCTCTGTACTGCTATACCCTGATTCTACCTAAGATTTCATCATTATCGCTTATCATCCTGCCAACCTGTATTAGCTGTTATTTTATTGTTAATAAAGCCCATAGCCTAATCTCTTCTGTGCCATTGTTCCAATAATTTTAATAACCACAAAATTAGCTAACATACCTCAATTTGATGAACAATTATTCTAATCAGTAAATAGATAAGAGTAGAAGTATTTTTACCGATATGATTGTCCATTGTCTACCCGAATCCCCATCTCTATAATGTCACTGTACTGCTTTTGGCGATCAATAAAGAATATTTGTATTGTATTGTACTGATAGGGTAATTTCTGGTCGCTATGTTCAAATGAGATTTAGATAAATGTATGTTTGGGACGTGGTATTTACTTATTAATTAATGAAATTAATCCAGTGTTGCAATAACCATACTAACATTAATTACAGATAACCTGGGGCCATTCGATATCCTGATTTTATCCTGTTGTTTACACACTATCCTGCGCTGATGTTTTGAATATAGCTGACCATTGTCTCACTAAGGTAAGAAGTGGCTTAACAACCTATCCTACTCTATATTATTACTTTATACTCTATTTTACCTAAATAACCATACTGTGTATGTACCATAATGTATCCGAATTTCGCAGCGCTCTGGTCTAACTGTTCTGTTGTAAAATGTAATTTAATTAAATTAACAAAATAATATCAATAACATAAATGGAAGTGTGTCCGTCTGTCTATCTGTCCGCCTGTCCGCTACCCCCTCACGCTGAACTGGCTAAACCGATCTGGATGAAACCTGGCATATACAGACAGCTTATGAGTCATGTGGCCCGGGGAAGGGCACAAACTTCCACTAACCAGCGATAAACGAATTCCTTACAGGCAGAGTCGCAGGCAACAGTTGTATAACATGAAAATGAGAAGAACTGCATTGCCTACCTAACAAAACCTATGATGACATGAGCTAAAATAAGCCTACCTATTTTTCTAAAAGGTCGGCAACGCACCTGCAACACCCTAAGTGTTGCAGGTGCTCATAGGTGGCGGCTATTGCCCCCCCCATCAGGCGACCACATGCTTGTTTGCCCCCTTTCTTATATACATCATCATCATCATCTCAGCCTAAAAACGTCCACTGCTGAACAATAATTACTCTATTGTGTCAATCAGAATATTCTATGCTCTATTTCCAATCATCATCATCATCATCTCACCAGCCTGTTGCTATGGTTGGAATTAACTATTTCCAAGGGAGAATTCTATTTAATTAACCAAAACCAAGTATTGGACACTGATGTGTTAATTTTTAGAGTTGAGGAACTCTCTCTTCACTTTATTAAGGCATTTATTTTGCTACTTTGTGCCCCCTCTGTCTGTCTAACATTGAATAACTTCCTAGATCTGCTAAATTGATTAGACCAAACTCTCGCAACAGGACCCACTTTATTCATCTTTAATTTAATAACTCAAAAAATCTCTGTATTTAATATAATATTGTTTTTATTCCCACTTCACCTTTTAGTCAATCACTGTCTTTACCTATAGTCTATAATTGCTAAACTAACTCTTTTCTTATTTTATTTTTCAGAAACACATGTATAAAGGATGGCGCACTGATAAGCGAAGATTTCAAACTACTGCTTTAGAATAATATAATGACTATGAACTCATCTCTCGTATATACTTCCACCTCACCGCAACAATTGTAAACAAGGCAAAATCAACTTTATACTATTCTTACAAGCAATATGAATGAATTTGACTCTAATCACATAAAGTATCAAAGAAGCTATGTTTATTTGAGGGCTCAATAAAACAATAGTGGAAAAATAAAGATACCTATATTAGCATACTAAAATGAAATAACCAAATAGTAATAATTATTGAAAACATACATCCTGGTCACGTCGGCTCCTGTTGTAACACCCCCCCTCCCTTTTTTAATCTTTCTACGTTAACTAAACATCCTACCGTTACCTATGTATTTAAAACTTATGTATACGCTTATGTATACCTACCCTTGTATGAAACCTATCTACTTATAGTACTTATGTATGCCTATATATATGGGTCCTCAAAATACCTAGCGCCTAACTTAAGCTGATTTACCTTGTTTACGTCACAAAATTGGCCAAGTGATCGTTAGCGGTCTAAGATAAGGAACCCACGTTGTGTCCGTCAAATAACCCTTTGGAACTTTTAGTATGATATGGGAAAAGAGTTCATTGTCATCTAATTTTAAGTTTATAATATAATTTCCTATAGTCATATAATTTAAGTTTATAATAAAGATATGTTAGTGATGAATAACTGAGGATGACGGTTGCCTATAGTTATATAATTAAAGTTTATAATGAAGATATGTTAATGATGAATAAATGGAGATGATAAATTGCCTACAGTTTCATAAGAGTCGTCTGTCCATAGTCTATGATAGATTTGTATGGAAAAGGTATTATATTACGTGGCAGAGTTCTGAGGCTCCTCCACCGCCCCAAAAGGTAGCCCCGCGACTCCAGACTTGGGTAGGGCTCCCCCCACTGGCTTTGAAGAAGCATATACCTTTTCCTTGTTTAGGTAATAAATGCATTACATTAAGTAAATGAGAGGACAATTCAAAGGGAAATCAGTTACAGCCTATGGCCGTTCTTGGATCCAACCTGTGATCACATTGCTTCTGCAATAGCTAGCTGCACTTTGGTAGTAAGCGTAATCTCGATGGTTTATCATAATGACTATTGAGTAGCTACCAGATCCTATGGTACCAGTAAGCCACTAACTTGCATCTGCCTCAGTTATAGTCAGAATGACGGTTTGTAAATGTAAATGTTTGGTAAGACTTTTACCATTTTAGATGTAGTAAGTATAACTAGCCATCACAGGACCAGGCAATCCAAGGTTATTTCACCAGGGACGACCGCCGGCTTCAAAGGAGATTCTATTTTTCAGCAAATAAATATTCATAGTGAGTTTGTTGAGTTTTATTTTGACTCACTCAATAGCAGCTACCAGCGTTTGTAATGTAGGACATATGGATGAAAGCAAACCCTGAAATCTTCCATCCGTCGGTAAGTACAAGAAAGTCTAAGTCAAAAGTCAGTCAATAAGGTCTCAGCTTCGATAATTGGGTCAACAAATGTAACCCTTTCCCACAACATAAAATAGCTTAATGAAGAACTTGTAATAGTTAATGGTAATGATATTAAATAAGTCAGATAGCATAACAATGCCCTCCAACATCAAATAGTATAATGCAGAACGATGATATTAGTTAATGGCGACTATACCTACTCCCTATAATCCTTTCCTAGCAGCTAAACTATCCATCTATTCTACACGAAATTAGCAAGCTAGGAATCCGGATTCCACATTTACAATTACCGCGGGGTCCCTCTCCAACTGATAAGAGAGGGCCTATCCTAAACTAATGCCTACGTTTGAGCAGGTTAACTCAGCTTCTATCCTCTATACCTGTGTGCTTCTGGTATCCATCTGAGGGGATTGGGTTAGATGAATACCAGAGTGTAATATATATATAAATAGATAAGCGGACTAGACATTGATGAGCTTGAAACACCGGTTGTGGCGCCCCAAACCCTTCAACACCCAGGGAGAAATTAGGTCCGACTCTTGAGTTATAATACAGACCCCCATCCTTCTCCAATAGATGGTATTCTACCTTTAAACGCCTCCGAGAAGAGCTAAACTACAGTTAGCACCGTCAGGTTGACCGTCTATCTCTTCTCAGAGTCCAGCTATTACTTCAGCTGATGCTCGAATAGGTTCTCATACACTAACACAGTTTAAACAAAATTTTATATTAAACCCACAAAATCCCATTAAACCCCAATTTATATATTAACTAAACAAATATACAAATTTCTGGCAATGAATATCGAATCACAGGTATTTCTGATGATAAAATATACAAAGCCGAAATTCACACAGAAATACCCCTTATAATTAACACAAGAAATATTTAAACCCCACAACACAATTACGACACCAATTAATACCTAATAATTCAGAGAGAACCTTTCCCGAACTCGTAGCAAAATAAAGTGATCCTCTTCCCACGTCTCGCTACCCTTTTATACTAAAATCCTAGCTTCGTTGGCGTCAAAAGTTACGCTGGCTACTCTAGCTTCCAAGTTTACATTGGCTACATTGGTTACATTGGTTACATTGGTTACATTCCCTTCAGCACGTGTATCGTAAATTATATTCTTGTCGGAGTCAGTAAGTGTTGCCAGTGATCTAATTTTAATTTTCTTAGTAATAAAATGTTTTATCATCATCATCATCATCAGGACACAGGCCTCTCCTCAGAATGAACCCCATACACGCCTTACACAGGTCTCCTCTCACAATGAAAGAGTCGAAATGGATATGATAAGTTCGTTATTGACAAAATTAATAGTTAATTTGCCCTATTTGTGTATGAAATAATCTTATTTTGTAAAATAAGTTATTTTTAATTTTCATATTTAACTATACCATAAAGTCAGAGTATTCCGATCTAATGGGGAATAACTTTGGCCTTTCTAAAAATCAAATATAGATGGATTCTAATGAAAACATAGAACGTGATTGGTCAGCTAAAACCAGCCATGTGGCAACGTACCATAATTTCAGTGCAGTAGTAAAACCTGGAACAAGGTAATCTCAATATTCTCAGTGGCCATTGTTATCTTACAAGGCCAAAATCGCCCAACCTTTCGGTATTTATACGAGATGCTGGTCACCCTTCCTTTGATACTCGCGCTGACATGCGTAACTTCAAGGTTTACGTTGGGTACTCTTTCTTCAGCTCGAAGGCCGTACGTGTATCGTAATTATTGACTTGTCGTTCGAATACTTTCGCATTCGGATACTTTAGTAATGAAAAGCTTATTTTTAATAAATTAATAATTCAATAGTCTACTTTGAGAATGAAATAATTTAATTTGATATAAAAAAATAAGTTAAACTATGTTCACATAAGGTGGAACATTACAGATTGACGTCTGTAAGGTTACACAAGGAGCATTGAGAGAGGACTTTCCAAAATTCCCACGGGAACGGGAAAAACGGGCTTTTTCGTTTTACTGGTCATAGAAAGCTGAAATTTGGCAAGTGGGTTCCTTGGGGAGTGTAGGGGAGCATTAAGAAAACATTTCCCGAAATTCTTATGGGAACGGGAAAAAACGGGATTTTGCGTTTTACTGGTTGTAGAAAGCTAAAATTTCAAAATTAATTTGGCAAGTGGGTTCCTTGGGGAGTGTAGGGGAGCATTAAGAAAACATTTCCCGAAATTCTTACGGGAACGGGAAAAAACGGGATTTTGCGTTTTACTGGTTGTAGAAAGCTAAAATTTCAAAATTCATAGGTTTATACTGTAAGTAGGCCGCAAAGGGCACTTTAACAGACTTCTAAAAAAGGAGGAGGTTATGCATTCCACTTTATGTATTTTTTTATGTAGGTATGTTCACCGATTTCTCGGTCAATTGTGGACCTGCTTGCTTGCTTGCCTGTATGCTTGCTTGCTTGATATCTTGGTTCTTTGGAATACTCATAGTACACGCGAGCGAAGCCGCGGGCAAAAGCTAGTTGTTACATATTTACTGTGACTTAACGACCGATTTAGCCTAGTTAGTAGTGACCCTGCCTACGAAGCAAGAGGTCCTGGGTTCGAATCCCGGTAAGGGCATTTATTTGTGTGATGAGCACGAATATTTGTTCCTGAGTTATGGATGTTTTCTATGTATTTAAGTATTTATTTATCTATATGTATAAGTATGTTTATCGTCGTCTAGTACATACCCATAGTACAAGCTTTGCTTACTTTGGGACTAGGTCGATTTGTGTAAGATTGTCCCCTAATATTTATTTTATTTATTATTTTTTTACTTATTTTTCAAAAGTTTTTTTTTTTTATATAAATACCTACATGTCAAGACCGTTTACCTACCTTCTAATCTTCTCGTTCGTGTCGTTTTGTTTAGTTTTCTTTCTTCTCATTTCCTTTCTAATGCTAAAAAAAACGAAATTTACTAGGTACGCGCGATCCAAGAGCGTTGCCAGCCAAAAGCAGTCTGAATGTTTAAGAGGGTACGATGCGCACCATTTCTCCATACAAACGTAATCCCCAGTTTCATCCCTGGATAATGGCTTTAGAGCCAATTTTTTTTCACTGTGTAATCTGTATCTACCACAGCTATGCCCCTATGTTTCGTTTTTTTCCATATTTCAATTACCATAAGAAATATAAGCTTTCAAAAACTGAAAAAATTGCCCAATTTCAACGTCATTTTCAGACACTCACCAGAAAATAATCCCTCATATAAACAAAAAAAAAGAAAACATAGGGACATAGCTAAATCTGTCTTCTAATTATTTTGGAAAAAAATAATTTTATTGGTCCAGTTTTCGAGAAGAAAACAGGGGATTACGAAATGCTGTTTTGATCAATTTTACGCGCCTATTAACGGTCTGAGCTGCAGTTGTCCCGCTCTCGCTGTACTGACACGCAGGTGTTCGGGCGAGACAGCGACATTTCATTAAAATACCTATTTCTCAAAAGTCTCTCAGCCATCGTACCCTCTTAAGAAGTGACAGTGGTCCTCTACCCCTTTTGACGACGCCTTTAGGCGAACGGCGATGCGACGAGCGTTTCCACTGTCCATTGCGTATGCTGGCAGGTAACCACTGCGCGTCAAGCGTCTCAGCCGCGCAATTAAAACGCCCCCTGCGCCTTTGGTCACGACTGATTCATTTTCATACGCATGTGGGCATTTTCAAAAAAGTGTACCCTTTATTTTATTTGTATGAGGTAATTTTGGGGTTTTCTTTCTTATTCAAAATCACAAGCACAATTCATTTTTTTAATGAAAAAAGTGTCCGTGTTTTCTGCGTCAGTTTTGCGACGTTTTTTAATAATGTGTCGTTACAAAACTGACACAAAATAATTGTATGGAAAATTAGGGACATTTATTTTAACCATCAAAATCAATAGCACTCTTGATTCGGAGTATAAAAAAAACAGAAATTTCCTCATTTTAAAAAGTGAGAGATACACTTTTTATTGAAAACGCGCACGTGGGCCATTTCTTAGTGAAGCGGGGGACGGCTGTGCCCCCGTTTGAATGGCGGAGGGGGTCATTTGACCCCCTTGCCCATACTACGCAGTCGCTGGTCGCTACAGGGTCCCATTGTCTGTGTGCTACTGAGGTCAGAGGGGCCTGTCCTTGTGATGCACGGTTGTATGAGCGTACAGTTGAATAATCTGAATCGTGTACCAGAGTGAAAGAAAGAAAGAAAGAAAATACATTTATTTACAACAACACAAGACACATAAATATTTTTACAAAAAGGACAATACAAAGGCTAAAAATAGAGTGTGTCATTGCGTTTGCAAATTGGACACTGGCTCAGCATAATGCTGAGGCGTTTATATAACACCCCAGCGCTGATTTTCAGCCAGTACCGTCGGTAATACCCGGAACGCCACACAGATAGGTAGATAAATAAATGTACACTTATAAATATGTATGTATGTATGTAAAACTCTTTATTGTACGTAAAACATGAAAATTAACAGTTAACAAGAGAAACAGATGTACAAAGGCGAACTTATCCCTTAAAGGGATCTCTTCCAGTTAACCTTTGAACGATTGACAGGACACCAGAGACAAGAGTAGGCATACAATGCAGAGTAAAAAGAGTCGAAATCAAAAGTAAACCCAAACCAATAAACTTAACATAATCAATACATAAACATACAAAGAATACACGCAGGTACACACTAATATAATATATCATGAATACAGAAGACTAATACATATCATATCAACATAAATAGACTAACTACATAAAAATTACATAAATACATTAATATACGCATATACACTAAACAGAGAATACAATAGAAATATAAGCGATAAACTACATAATCTACATGCGTAAATGGACAATTTGTAGATCATAAAAACGAATAATTTTAACAGAATTACTTAATCATAAATTACTTACTATAACTCACTTGCCAAGTAATAGGTATACAACTCTGCGCGGATTAAAACAAGAAGTGAAATAACCGTGGAACCTTCTCGCTGCAAACGTCATGAAAATCTCTGCAGATACTTCGGTCCGATCTCAGAAGCACTAGGCATGTATGTGGCGTGCTGGATCTTCGGCATCTGCTGTGCAGCCGCCCCTTTCTTCGCGCTGTTCCTTGTTCCTGAGACCAAAGGCAAGAGCTTCGCGGAGATCCAGGGCATTCTGGCCGGCAAGTGAGTATACTGCGTCCCTGGGTCCGTGGTTGAGAACGTAGCTTTAAGAAACCGGCCAAGAGCGTGTCGGACACGCACAAGGTAGGGCTCCGTGGCCATTACCAAAAAAATCAAGTAATATTTTTCTAAGGATTTCGTATGTGTACGGAATCATCCAAGTTTAGGTATGTTTTATACCTTAGGCTACTATTTACTCTTAAACTACAAATAATTTCCAAGCAATCTTAGCCGCTATAATTTTCCTAGTAAATTTGATATACTTACTACCATTCTGAATTTTTTCAAATTTTTCCGCCTAACAGTTTAGATTTTAGAGGGGGGGGACGCTCGATTTTAATGAAAATTTTCACTTTAAAGTTGAATATTTCGCAAACAGATCACTGAATAGAAAAATCATGTTAGCAACCCCGCAATGGTTTTAAAAGACCTATCCAACGATATCCCACACTATAGGATTAGTCGAGAAAAAAAAATCACCCCCCCTTTACGTCTATGGGAGGTACCCTAAAAAAATTATTTTTTTATTTTTTATTTTACCACTTTGTTGGCGTGACTGATATGTATATTCATGCCAAATTACAGCTTTCTAGTACTAACGATCTCTGAGCTTAGCCGCGGACAGACAGACAGACAGACAGACAGACGGACAGACATGGCGAAACTATAAGGGTTCCTAGTTGACTACGGAACCCTAAAAAACAGTAAAAGGAAAAACTGTGAAGGAATTGATTTTAGCATTTTGGCTACGGAATCCCAAAAGTGATGCAGTAGTATTTTCCTACTTGTGTACTGTAATCCGTAAATTATAAGGTAAACGTACCAATGCTAGACACCTTAACGCTCAGTAGATGACACCCATACAAATGGTAGGTGACAACACCTTACTATGACAAGATTTAAGGTGCCATATATTGGGTCAGTGTCGAGCACAGGGACGACTACCTTAACTAATTTCACAAAAAAAATCACAAAAGTGCTCTGTTTAGTGTTGAACCAAAATTCTATTGTTTATGGTGTTGTGTGTACAAAAAGCGCTACAAATACGACAAGTACTTTTGTGGGTTTTAATTTTGATTTTTCTAAAAAAATGCTATTTGTGTTAAAATAGTACTTAACTCTTTCTGTTTTCAGATCATCCAAAGAAGTAGCGTGACAAAAGACGTATAGCGTAAAAGCTGGCAACTCCGTTCTAAAGTCGAGCAGAACTATGTAGAAAGTAATCGACTATACGCTTTTGATTTGTAGATATTTCTTAGAGTAGTTTCACATTTGTATAATCTTAGCGTGTCATATCGTAGAATCGACAAGAATCATGCATGATGGTTACTTTCGACGCCAAATGATACGGGATTGTGCAGCATGCCGTATATAATTTAAGCGTTTTAGAGACCCCCAATCGTCGCGGAATCGGCTACGCGAGCCGTGCTGTTCGACGTCTTTTTGGCTCTTATTGCGCTGAAACTGGTTAAAAAATAATTCGATTACACGACCCCAGTAAAAACGCTTTATTTTAGCCCTGAAAAACAGATTCATTTTCGATTAACTGCAAAATTAGATTTTTTGTTGCTTAAAAACAAATAAATAATTGATTGATTGAGTTGGTGAACAAGACAAGTGACGTCATAAATAAGTTGCTATTGCCATTCAAACTCTATGGTAGAGTTGTGGTTTGACAGCTCATAAAATTACGTCAGTAGATTGGTGGTGTCAACATCCATATTAGGTATCTTTATGGGATAAAAGTCAGGTGTGTTTATAAATTCCATACACCCATATTAAACTATGGAACGCACATTTTTGATAACCTTGATTGTGATAAATTTAACAACTTCGGGTCAGTCTCATTTGTATCTCTCTGCACTTTATGTAACAGTTAATAAGGGTTATAATTGAATAACATCTTTTATTTTTATGGTTAGGTCAAAAACGTTTTTATTTGTTTTTATCTTTAACCATGGAATGTTATCCATATAACTTATTTTTCTTGAAATATAATGGATTATTTTTTAAAATGTTGATTTGTTTGATTTTCCTTTCCAATACCGCTGTATACTTCGCTAAGTGGCCGTGGTGGCCTAGTGGTTTGGCCTATGGCCTCTCAAGCAGAGGGTCCTGGGTTTAAATCACGGCTCACACCTCTGAGTTTTCGGAATTTACGTGTGAAATTAAATTACATTTGAAATTTACCATGAGCTTCATAGTGAAGGAAAACGTCGCGAGGAAACCTGCACACAACTGTGAAGAAATTCAATGGTGTGCGTGAAGTTCCCAATCAGCACTGGGCCCGCGTGGGAACTAAGGCCCAAGCCCTCTTATTCTGAGAGGAGGCCTGCGCCCTGCAGTGGGACGTATACAGGCTGGGATGATGATGATGATAATGACTTCGCTAAGTTACGGAACAACGGATTTTCTGCACAATGCGAGTAGCCAGGAAACTGGTTAATTTATTCCCTAAAAAAAGACTAGGACAGCGATTAACAGATTGAAACTTGGTAAATTTATAAAGACGTCAACAAATAGGACATAGACAGAAAGATAGACTTATAAAGATAGACTTATATTTGATTATAGTATACTATGGATAATGGATTTATTACTTACTGACATGGCAACATTAATGCAATAGATACTAGTAGAGTAGTAAGTAAGATGGAGACACGGTTTAATGGTGTATTAGTGACGCGACGCGAGAGCACCCCGTGACGCATGGAAGGCGGAGAGTAACCGTCGAAGCCGGGCCCCTGCGCGCCAGTCACTCAGCAGCGCAGGATGGAGACGGGACAAGTTTGGTGCCAACATGTCATCGGCGGCATCGGTAAAACCCCTTCTACACGGTCGGGACCAACCGCCGACCGTCGTGTCGCTCGGGTGAATATTCGAGTGTTTTGACCGCGCGGTTAAACGTCATTACCATTCGACGATTATTAACACAACCAAAGGACGAATCGCGCGAAATTTCATCAAACTAGATTCAGCATCGGTACTGTCTTAAGTTTTCATAAAAAGTTAACCCTAAGCATCAACCATTTTAATAATTTCTGCTCAAATGGTAATGACAAAAAAAACGCCGTAAAAACGCTGAATATTTACCCGCTCGCGTCGGCCGACAGCGTTCCATACGGTTGGGGCCGACCACAGACAATGCGCTCGCGACCAAGGCCGTTGACATCAACCAAATATCGGTCAGGTCAACCGATTTCTACACTGTAAATTTTTAAATCAACCCGACCAAGGACACGATGGTTGGCGGTTGGTCCCGACCGTGTAGAAGGCCTTTTACTCTGTAGCGACCTCTAGCGCCATCTAGTCGTCAATTAGAGAAACCGCGAGGTTCTACATCGTGCTATCGAAGTGAAGTTTCTCAATTCGGATGCATAAATACAACTTCCATCTCTCTTCTTTCGGACTTCGGTGCCCGGGTATAACATCCGCCTGGAGAGAGATCTCCCTATTGCAACCTTTCCGGGTATACGTAGGGTGAGTGGGGGTAAGATGAAAAACAGTCTAAGATGAAAAACTACTCGTAGCACCCGGTGCTATGAGTACGTTTTTCATCTTATTTTCATCTTACCCCCACTCACCCTAGTGGAATTAAATAGCAAGGTTGTTGTTAACTGATTCAACGATTTAAAAGTAGCTGTTGCCCGCGACTTCGTCCACGAAGAATTCGTTTATCACTATCCCGCAGAAAGTATGCTTTCCGGGATAAATTATATCCTATGTCCTTCACGGAACTCAGACTATCTCTATACCAAACTTCATTTCAACCGGTTCAGCCTTTTAAGCGTGAAGAGGTAACAGACAGACAGGCACACTTTCTCATTTATAATATTAGTATGGATATGGATTTATTACTAACCGACATGACACATTAATGCAAAAGATACTAGTAGTAAGTAAGATGGAGACACGGCTTTATGCTGGTGCCTCAATGACGCGAGTGATGTCGACACGTACCTCTACCATGAGTTTACAGTGACGGTACTCGATAGCGACTGCGTAAATGATTTGTATGGAGTCTCCATACAAATCATTTACGCAGTCGCTATCGAGTACGGTCATTGTAAACTCATGGTAGTGGTAACAGCCTAATGGTGTATCAGTGACGCGAGAGCACCCCGTGACGCATGGAAGGCGGAGAGTAACCGTCAAACCCGGTCCCCGGCGCGCCAGTCACTCAGCAACGCAGGATGGAGGCGGGACAACTTTGGCGCCAATATGTCATCGGCGGGATCGGTACGTCCATTGAATATCGTTTCCGAAGGCTGTTACTGACTGAAAATAAGTTGTAATTCTGCGAAATACTTCAAAAAGGTGTCCCGTTATTATTAATTAATTACTAAAAATATTTCGAGTAATAGATTATTATAAATATCATAAATATCGAACAGACAAACGGATTTAAAAATATTAAAGCATCTACAGATCGCGGTGTTAGTGAAAAGAGATAGGTACCTACTTAAGTGAAAAAATATTAAATGGGGTATAAATATTGTTTTTAATAAATAAATCTTCGTCATTTTAATTTACAACACATAACATAGTTTAACAGTTGGTAGCATAGCATACGGTTGTGGTAACTCTGAAGATGAGCTCTGGTTGAGTTCGAAACGCGTCAGTGTAGCTTGGTGGTGGTGATGGTTGGGTTTATGTGATTTGTGTGTTCGTACAGTGTGGAGGTGGAGGAACTGCATGAACGCACATTTCTTGCATAAACGTAACTATTGTAAGGTCGCGGGTGAGCAAAGTAATTGTTTTAGTTCATTTACAACGGTAATTATGATAAAATTATTAAAAAAAATTAAAACTAAATACCAATCCAATAGGCTGAAAGCATTCAGCATTATGAGTTAAAACATTTAAAAATATCGAGGCGTATTCATTCATAATGAATAAACGATGTAGACTTGGCTAAAAAATATGGCTATAGACCCTTAACTTTTCCCATGTCCACAGGAGAGACACGAACAAAAAACTGTGAATGACCATTCCATCATGTAACTATTATGTGTAACAATAACTTCTCTGCCCTATGCTGGCAGGAGATCGAAGACGGGTTTAATAAAGTAGCACAAGTCCTAATGAAAATGAAGACCTATAAAGTAGGTTCCATTAGTGTAGTGGAAATCCATAACAGCCCGGTCACGCCTTCGCGCGACCGGCGGCAGCGGCGAGCGTTTTATCAGTTCATTGCGTGTGCCGCCAGATAATCACTTTGCGGCGAGCGTCTCGGCCGCGCAATGAACGGAGAAAACGCTGGCCGCTGCCGCCAGTCGCGTGAAATCGTGGCGATCCATCTACCTACAGCTATTTATGTTGTTAGGAAAGCTCAATAGGAAAACTCTTTCTGTAGGGTTTTCTCGGATGAGAAAGAACTTTAAGTTTCGTGTTTAAGAAAATCGTCTGAAATTTTACAGGAGGCAGCATTCCAAACAAAAATTTGCATTTTAGTTTGTTTTCCCAAAATGCTAGCTAAAATTGTCATCGAGAGCTAGGGTAAAATCCAGTGCCCAGCCTTAATATCACCCAGTAGTCGGTCTCCACTTTATTTTTCGCACGAGTGGGAAGAGCACGATAGTATCTTTCGTACCTATTCTTTACAGTTATTATACGGCCGACTGCCGGTACCCGGTTGAATACCGGGTATTTTACCCTATGCTTATATTAATACTGTGGAAGGGACGTTGATGGCCCGAATTAGCCCTTCGCTAGTCGAAGTTGGTTGATTCACGGAAAATAAGTTGCTCATCTATAGGTACTCTGCACTTGATCCGTCCATTTACCTCATGAAAACATTAATTTTTGCTTCAAGGATCGCTTCTGCTACCGCGGAGTTACCATTGAACACATGATTGCATTTTTATTGATTTAGACTACCGTCTACCGGATCGCTGAAGTTTTTCCTAATAATTTTAACAAAAGAAAACCGACTTCAAAAACCAAACGGGAAGAAACATCTGAAACCAAAAACGTGTATCTAAACCGGTTCATAAATGATGGAATTCCTCGTGCTTCGATTAAAAATGTCATTTGTAAGCTATTACTTAAATAACCTCTATAGGCTGAAACAATTAATTCTCATATTTTTTTCATGTCGATACGACTGGTGAGCGAAGGGCTGGTAGCCATCTCTTTCAACGATTAATATCGCCATTCGATGAGGTAACGCTACCAGCCTTTTTCGGACCATACCACGGAGGCTTTATTTAGATCTATACGTCCGATCTAAGAAGCGAGTCTAAAGCCTCATCATGCGAAATGTGGTATATCTAAGTATTGCAGTAGATGACCGTTTACTCATAGGTAAATAAAAAACACAATTAGCAACAGCTGAGATACATAGGCAAAGGCGAACCTATACCTTTAAGGGATCTTTTCTAGTCTACCTTTGAGTAGAGTAGTAGAGTCTAAATTATTAGGCTTTTTAATTAATTTGCAATATGTGAAGTAACTGAGATTATTTTAATCATAACTGATAATAATAATGAGTTATAATTAAAACCATAACCAAACCATTTAACCAAAATCTATAGGTATACTAGCTGTTGCCCGCGACTTCGTCCGCGAAGAATAGGGGTATGAAAAATAGTCTACAACCTATTCTCAGACCTACCGGAGATGGAGAATAGTAGATTGTTCAACAAGGGAGGAAATCAGCCAATATCACACGAGGTTACTTGGCACCCGAGCACAGCGAGGGTGCCAATATTCCGAGGGTGATATTGGTGTTTTTCCCGAGTTAAACACTCTGCTTTTCATTTCGACTACAAGGAAAGTAAGAAAATATAAGTATAAATAAATAAAAATGTCTAAACTGGTCAATATGATTGTTGTAAAATATTTCAATGGAGTTTATTGTTAAGGATAATTAATTTAACAAAATTTAGAATGTTCAATATAATAATTAATGAAAACAGTAGATAAAGTAGGTATTTTAGTAAATCTATACTAATATATAAAGCTGAAGAGTTTGTTTGTTTGTTTGAACGCGCTAATCTCAGGAACTACTGCTCCGATTTGAAAAATTCTTTCAGTGTTAGATAGCCCATTTATCGAGGAAGGCTATAGGCTATATATTATCACACTAACACCAATAGGAGCGGAGCGGAGCGGAAGAATGTTTCAAAATCGGGGGTTTTTGAAGTAAAACTTCTATAGGCGCTAATCTCAGGAACTACTGCTCCGATTTGAAAAATTCTTTCAGTGTTAGATAGCCTATTTATCGAGGAAGGCAGGCTATATATCATCACGCTAACACCAATAGGAGCAGAGCGGAGCGGAAGAATGTTTCCAAATCGGGGGTTTTTGAAGTAAAACTTCTATATCTCGGGATCTACTGCTCCGATTTGAAATATTCTTTCAGTGTTAGATAGCCCAGTTAGATAGGGCGGGTTGGGAGCGGGTGGGGGGGGCGAGTTGGGAGAGGCTTGGGGGCGGGTTGAGAGCGGGTTGGGGGCGGTTTGAGAGCGGGTTGAGGGTGGGTTGGGAGCGGGTGGGGGGCGAGTTGGGAGCGGGTTGGGGGCGGGCTGGGAGCTGGTTGGGAGCGGGTTGGGGGCGGGTTGAGAGCGAGTTGAGGGCGGGTTGGGAGCGGGTTGGGGTGGGTTAGGAGCAGGTTGGGGGCGGGCTGAGTGCGAGTTGGGGCGGGTTGAGGGCGGGTTGGGAGCGGGTTGGGGGTGGGTTAGGAGCGGTTTGGGGGCGGGGTGAGAGTGAGTTGGGGGCGGGTTGGGGGCGGGTTGAGAGCGGGTTGGGGGCGGGTTGAGAGCGGGTTTGGGGTGGGTTGGGAGCGGGTTGGGGGCGGTTTAGGGTCGGGTTAGGAGCGGGTTCGGGGCGGATTGGGAGCGGGTTGGTTTATTATGAAGTTTCACTTCTTCCGGAAGGATCTAAGGAGAGCCATAATTGATGAGAAAGCAAATTGGATACAAAAATAAGCTGCCCAAATTACTAATTCCACGCGGACGGAGTCGCGGGCAAAAGCTAGTTTATTTATAAAATATGTAAGTCTTGTAACCAATTTGAACCAAGGAGTTAAGCTGTGTGGACAATAAAATTGTCATTTACCGTGTTTTTTTACATTTTCTAACTTTTCTTGTTTAAGTCACTAAATAAGAAATTAATAATTTAATTTAATAATATTTCACTGGCATTATAAAATTTGTAATAGGACTAATTAAGAAAAAAAAACCTTAATTATTCCATGCCGTAATGCTTGGTTGAATGCGTATGTGTTTCATTGACAGCCAATGCCTTTATTTTTTTTAATTCATTTCTACCCTTGGGAAGAAAATAATACATATCCTCCCGTACATATGTCAGATATGATTTGCCTTTTATAAAAATCGGCCAAGCCGTTTCGGAGAAGTTCGGTAACAAACAACGTGACACGAGATTTTGATATATTAGAAGATATTAGGTATTCAATCCTTTCAATTGTTGTATCTTATAAAACTGTTGTAAACATTCGCTTTTTCGAAGTATTCAGCGAGTCAGTAGGTACGTCAGTTTATGGTTGATAGCATGTTATCTTTGTCTCCCATGGTGTTATCAGCTTTTTAAAAACAAATTAATTGACCCTTGGTATCGAAGACGCCATCATCTCAAAACAACTTCATGTTTTTAACAATGTAATCTTAGACCCAATTATTATGTCACGTGTATGCGCCATAAAAGTTGGTAAAAGTTTAGTTTGACAACAAAAACGATTCAAGATTCTCTTCAGATATGCTATAATAAATTTATTGATAATGTTTAAAGTTTTCTGCATTGTGCATCTATCTCCAATACGATAACATCTAAAACGTCAATTGTGTGTGTGAAGTTCCCAATCCACACTGGGCCCGCGTGGGAACTACGGCCCAAGCCGTCTCATTCTGAGAGGAGGCCTGTGCCCTGCAGTGGGACGTATATAGGCTGGGATGATGATGATGAGCCTCTATTATTAAAAAATACTTACCAAAAAATTAAAACTTACCTAGTTACCTATAGGTAACGCCACGAGAGTTGAGGTCACGCACACAAAAACATTTCATGTAATGACAGCGGGACATAGATTCGTACCGATAGCAAGTTCAACAGACTCAACAGTGAATTGCAGATTGACTAAAAATTTCTTCAACCTATTTCCTTAAGAATTATTGAGGAAAATACATCTAGTTCAAACAAAACAGAAAATAAAATATTTCGATATATTTTATTTAAATCAGATAATCACATTTTTCGCTATTTATTTAATACCGATTTTTTGTTGCGAATATTTCTTATCAGTTTCAAATTGTTTTATTTTAAAAATAGGTTATATAAAAAAATAAAAATTATAACACGCATAGTATTGCGTATAGGTATTTCATCATAAGATCATATAACTCGCATTTTCATTCACTCACTCACTTCATTCATTCACTACTTTTTTCGCAATCAGTACTTTATGTAGCTGTGTGCGTTATACACTATACCTATACTTGATAATGTTTTGGCATCCAGTCCATTCTTCATTTACTCTTTCAAAACTTGGAGCTGTTCCTTTTGACTATCATTGATTTTTTTTTCTAGCTAATATTGCAGCAGCCACCACAGGTTATTCCATGGGATGGACGTCACCTATTGACCTCAAGCTCAAGGATAGCAACCTGACTGACTCGCCGCTGCCAGCCGTCATCACCACCGATGAGGAGTCGCTGATTGGGTCGCTGCTCACCATTGGAGCTATATTCGGTCAGTGACTGATAACTCCTTATGGACGTTGAAGGCTTTCAGGAGTGCAGGGCAGTAGAAGGCTCAGACAAAAAATAGGAGGCATTACTAATTACTTAAGTAAAGAAAAGGGGAAGAATTAGAAAAAATAAATAAAGGGGGGAGTGGACAATATAAGGTTGAGAACGTACCTATATGGTGGTCACTATAGATTATTCCATGGGATGGATATCATGTCATCCATTGGCATCAAATTCGAAGAAGAGTATCTAACTTGCTGCTGTCAACCGATAGCACCACTCTGAAGGAATTTCAATCATCATCATCTCTTTCTACCGTCATTTAATATCGCTTGACAGATTACAATGAAAAATTGCGATTGCGGAAGTCACTTTGTCCTCGGATGTTCATAATGTGTGCATAATGCACAGGAAATATGCAAAAAACACTGTAAAATTTACAGAACAGGACTGTTCTGTACGAATTGTGAAAAAATGTATACCGATGCGCTTTTGCCAACTTTATGCAACGAACAATGGAACGAACAAATCAAAAAAACATTAGCGTTGAATCATACCAAGAACTCAAAAGACTGGTGGAAGATAAGGATTAGTGGCAATTAAGTACTCCACCGCCAAGAATGCAACTTATAAATTACTAACTGTTGCCCGCGACTCCGTCCGCGAAGAAGGAGGGTATAAAAAATACGGAGAAAAAAGTTTCACAAAAATCGGTCAAGCCATTTCGGAGGAGTTCGATAGCAAACACCGTGACACGAGATTTTTATATATTAGAGATTAGATGATGAATGATTGAGACAAGCTCTTAACTCCCAATTCTTTTCCAGGTCCATTTATGGGTGGCTTCCTGTCAACCCGCATCGGACGCAAATGGGCGCTCCTGGTATCGTCAGTGCCGCTGCTGGCAGGGTACATCCTCATCGCCGCCGCTTCCAACGTGGGCTTCCTCTACGCCGGCCGAATCTTCTGGGGCTTCAGCGCTGGCATGATCTACACCGTGTCACCTATGTACTGCGCGGAAATAGCCACGGTACAACATTTTGAGTGAATCATTAAGCACCAGCGCTGTCAGTAATAAAGACGAAGAAGTCTCTGGAGAGCGGCAGGGACTTTATAATTATGATTATAGTCATTACCAGTCTCATAATCAGCGCCAGAATCATAATTACCACCTCATCTTCTGTATCATCATTAATACCACCATGACAGTCATCATTATCGCTCATTTCTTTATTATATAAGTAAGTATACTGACTGCATTGCCTTCGCAAAGCGTGGAGATACCATGATATGATGACATCATTATTATTGTACCTAGGGTCAGACGGTACTTTACTGAAATTAACGAAACTTCAGATCGACGCTCGCGGCGCGCTCGGCTCGTACCTCCAAATCTTCGTCGTGCTCGGTTTCCTGATTATATACAGCATCGGGCCCTTCGTCTCGTACAACATGGTCGCCTACGTCGGCATCGGTGTGTTGGTCGTCTTTGATGTCGCCTTCTTCTTCATGCCGGAGACACCCATGTACCATCTTACTAAGAGTAAGTAACTTACAAAGTTATAGGGTTATTTTTGTGACTTATCAAATATAATCTATGCGAATTATTTACGCGATTTGATTACAACAAAACTTAATTGATTCCTTTGTGTAAGAGTTTTGACTTTGAGTTAGTCAACTTTCCGTTAAACAAATGAAGCAATAGTGATTTTGTATTCTTTAAGTCTTTAATGTATGCATTTTTTTTTGAAAACGACTCTTCAAATATTTTTGATGAAATAAAAGATTTAACAAAGTATAACATTTCGGACATAATTTAGCAATGAAACGTAAGAGATAGAATAAAATGCCAGTGTGAGAGCGAGATACAAGTAAAAGCATTATGGTGAAATTTGACTTCAATTTTCTTATAAAATAATTAGTCTTAAACAATAATGTACAAGTAAGTAATTGCACCTGAAGTGAGCCTACCATCATTGCGGATCCACGTCCTTTGAGATATAAAGCCTAACATATATGTATACTTGATCCAGATAATCGCGAGGCGGCCGCTAAATGCCTGATGAGTCTGCGTGGGCGCTCGCGCGCCGGCGTGGAATCTGAGCTCGATCTCCTAGCCTCAGACGTGGCTGCTTCCATGTCTAACTCTGCCACAGTGAGTTCTAGACCTAAGGGCCGATAGAGACGGACTGCATTCCAACCGCAACGTAACTGCCAATTGCCTTGCATTGCAGTCAGCAAAACTGCACGCAAACTGCATGCTAGCTGCGACTGAAATGTTTGGGTAGTTGGCAGATGTAGTTACGTTTGCAGTTGAAATGCAGTCCGTCTGTATCGGCCCTATCACTTTTACTGACTCCTTGAAAATATAATTATTAATAGCTAATATATCACTAGTCAAGACCTGAAGACCCAACCCAAGGTATTTTTTATAAAATAACATGCTATTTTCATTAGAAATGGAAATTGGTGATTTTCCATTTTTCTTTACTCGTGTGGAGATATTGCCTTTTATATATCTGGGTACTTTAATGGTACTGTACTGTATCTAACCTCATGCCGCCCACGTCAAATATTGTTCAATGAAATTTAAACTTTTTCACTAATGAGTTGAGTTCAATGTCACATTAGTCCTAATAATAGGACATCGGACCCCAGGAGGCTAAAACACTTTGAAAAGACCAGAAGGAAAAGCCAGGGCCGTAGTTGAACTCAGGTCTCAACGCGAGGGATTTTAATCGTATCTATCATTTTCTCAGATCAAAGATGTCTTCAAAGGCAGCAACTTCAAGGCACTCTATATCTCGTGCGCGCTGGTATTCTTCCAGCAGTTCTGTGGCATTACCGCTGTCTTGTTCTACCTGACCAACATCTTTGAGGCTGCCGGTTCCAACCTTGACTCCTCTGTTGCTACCATCATCGTTGGTGTTGTACAAGTGAGTATAGGTCACGTAAAATAAGTTAAAAGTAAAAAAATCATGCTTTTATGAAGGGAGTAAGAAGTCTGAAGAAAATAAAGACTCCTGTACGCATTCGCATGCTAAGCATGAGTGTATCGGCTGACTTGAGATTTGCTATGAAGACTTGATGAAAAATCAAAAATAATATAAGAAACAAAAGTTGTCTCGCCAGTACATACAATTTAGCAACTCCGAGTCTGCAAACTTGATTTATTCGAATGGACTGAAAGTTGGCCAGGCGTCCCGTCCCGAACAGCGATGTAGACTTGACTAAAAAAGATTGGCTGTAGACCTATAACTTTTGCCATGTCTACAGAAGAACTGCAAACATGAAAATGTGCATAATCTATACTTAAGTAAAATTAAGCTCACCATAAAAAATGGATTAAAGAAATGTGTTGGTTTCAGGTGATTGCGTCGTGCGTGACTCCATTCGTAGTGGACCGGCTGGGGCGGCGTTTACTGCTGATGTTCTCTGCATGCGGCACTGCACTTGGACATGTAATATAATAACTATAAATTCAAAAATATAAAAACCCCCAACATAAAATTAGGTCGCACAGTGTTTGAAAATAAAGTAAATGCCAATTATGCGTCTCAGATCCCTTTCGCAGCTAACAAAAGAGCTGATAACTTTGAAACGGCTGAACCAATTTTTATGAAACATGTTTAAGAACCATTACGAAGAAACCTGCTTTCAAATAAATAACGGCATCCAAATCGGTTCACTCGTAGAGCTATGATGCCACAGACAGACACACACACATAGCGGTCAAACTTATAACACCCCTCTTATTGTGTCGGGGGTTAATGAAATGATTACACACATGGTTGCCCACATTGTTTATTACAAAATGCATTTGAAAATAAAACGTTTGGTACATGTTGGTAAAGTTTTAGATAGAGTAAAGTAACTACAGTTACAGTTGATGTCGTAAAAGGTGTCTAAGGGACTTAAGTGGTGGTTCTCTGTTTTTCGCATACCACATTACAAGTTTAAGCTGCTGGAACATATAGACTATGCATGTGACGCCCTGCAAGGACATGGCAATATCAGAAAGCTATTTTTACAATTTTGTTTAAAAGTAAGACTCAAATGTACCACTGGCCACAGTATCTTGCCAATATGTATTTCTAAAGCAGTCTCTATTATAACACCCAATTTATTTCTCTTCTCACCTATTTCTTACAAACTTTGCTTCCTCAGGTTGTATTGGGCATCTTCTTCCTCCTAGACGCCCAGCACAGTCCAATCGTGGAGTCCATCGAGTTCCTGCCCATCCTCTCGATGGTGATATTCATAGTTACGTACTGCGTAGGCTTGGGCCCCATCACCTGGGCTGTCATTGGAGAGCTGTTCCCGATTGAAGTGAAGGGTATATCCTCTCCCATCGTCACTGCCACGTGTTGGACGCTCTGCTTCTCTGTTACAAGGTACTCAATGATTTGTTAAGTTGAATTGAGATGCCTCTCCTTTAATACCTAATGTATGCCATTTAATATCTTTACTCCTAATGTCATTTATGTCTAGGGACCGAAGTCCTAATATTGCATCACTTGCACGGACTAGGTTTCAAAAATTAAATCCTTAACCCTGGGTCAAGCTGACAGTCCCTTTCATTTTGACACCACTTTAACCGTTTTTAGCAGTCAACTCGGAATTAAATAGCTATCCCTAATTTAAATAAAAGACAAGCTATTTAAGATGCTATCTCTAAGAGACAAAACAACTGACCTATTTTAATGTTATCAGTGCTTTCCTCTTCTTTCCCTAAGGCAACTGGTTTCTGCAGTGGAGCGCCTACAGTAGACCTGTACAGTTCTTCAATCGTATAGAATTCACTATGTCGGTCGATACATATCCCAAATTTGAGTGTATCCATTAGTCATTTATTAATTGTTTTCATGGGTACATTGGATCTTAAAACTAGTATTTCATTCATTAGTAATGTTACTACCTGCTTCGCTCTTCGCAGATACTTCGGTCCGATCTCGGAGGCGCTAGGTATGTACGTAGTGTTCTGGATCTTTGGTGCTTGTTGCGTTGGTGCGTTCTTCTTCACGCTGTTCGTCGTGCCTGAGACCAAGGGCAAGAGCTTCGCGGAGATTCAGGACATGCTGGCTGGCAGGTGAGTGTATAGAGTCAACTCTATAAAGCCAGGTAGGTATTAACGTGGTGACAAATGTCCCAGGA
This sequence comes from Archips crataeganus, assembly GCA_947859365.1. Classification (NCBI taxonomy): domain Eukaryota; kingdom Metazoa; phylum Arthropoda; class Insecta; order Lepidoptera; family Tortricidae; genus Archips; species Archips crataeganus. The sequence continues at coordinate 12,017,837 of OX402069.1, read as the reverse complement.
CAAGTGTCCCCAGCGGCATCGAGCGAAGTGACAGAACGTTGGCGAACTTCGCTCGACCTGTCTGGCGGCATTATTTACATGGGCTACATATCGAGTGAATGGCAACGTCGCAAGACTTCAACCTACGTCGCTGGCTACAGGTTTCGCAAGAATTTTTCCTCCAAGTGAATCCCTGGCTTAATACGCTGGCGATGGACAGGTCGATGTGATACCGCGGCACCAAACTCAGCTATAACAATGACTTGACTTATGACAGTACTTTACTTAATCTACTAGTGAAGATTGGCCGTCGGCAGACTGAATTTCGTTCCAAATATTTTTGCCCCTCGCGAGTAGAAAAAGGTCGGATTTTCACAGAAAAGACTCAAAACAAAAAAGTTTGAAACGTGGATTATCGTAATCCACCAAAATATTGTTTTGGTTTATGTTGATTGTAATATTCTCATTAAATGAACACTGATTAATCTGCTCTATTATATAGAAAAATTGAGCTTAAAAATCCAGAAACTTCAGAACAAATTACTCACCATAACACTGCTTGTGAGGAAAATTGATACCTGTCCACTCTCCAATACGAGCCCAGATTTCTTTCTGAATGTGTTTTCGTTCTCATCAAAATTTTCATTAACTTTCAGATCATCCAAGAACAAGATGCAAGACACACATCGCTCTTTCCCTCTCACAAAACTAGCTTAGAAGAAAGCAACCAAGGATCATTGCAAATGTGTGGCCACATAAGACTATAGTCTATACCTGTGTAGATTGTATTTAGTAGGCATGTACGCAAAACGACTGGTGTAATTTTAGGCTGCATTCCGTAGTTTAATATATTGTTTTATTATTATGTTTAAATTTAGATAGACTTACGTATTTAGTTAGCCATGCCGCGAACCTGTTGGCTCAAAGGCGCAATTTTCTGTTTCGAAAATATCATTATATCATTGCTTTCACCGACATAGTTATTTTGTCTATAATTATAAGTGCATTTTCACATGATTCGGTTCAATATCGATCGAAATGCCTTTCAGATTTACAGCACGCTTAGTATAAGTTTTACCTCACCAAAATACTTCTCAATCGCGTTTACGTAAAAAAATCAATTACTAGGGAAACATGGACAGCGCCTCCGCGGCCGCGCGTCCATGTTTCCATAGAATTTAAATTTTTACGTAAATGCGATCGAGAAGTATTTTGGTGAAGTAAAACTTATACTAAGCGTACTGATCGGATTTCGAATCCGATAATTTTTAGTCAATCCGTTATTGTTTTGGGTACGACTATGGATTTAAGATATGAGTTTTTTTAAAGTATTGACGATATTTTGTAAAGAGCGTTGAGGCTTCTGGTCCTGTGTTTGATATTTTATAGTTAATTTTTGTCATGATAAACTGTGATATTCGATTAGGAGTTGAATATAGTTTGTTAGCAGCACGCAAACCTGTTATGTAAGTAATAAATTGTATTGTTTTTATTATTGTTTTGTTTTTTATGCTTTCTTGCATTTAGTATCCTTTTAGGACCGATTTTTCAATCCCTAGATAAAATAATCTGTCAGATAAATTTAAGCTTTGTCCTTTTTTCTCCTATGCGTTGAGAGATGGAAAGCGATAGTTTTAACTGACGGATACTTTTATCTGGGGATTGAAATATCGGTCCTAAATTAATCTAGAATATTTCAGCAGATAGTTGGGTTAGCTTGACTGAACTGAACACCCGTGTACCTATAGTTTTTTTTTTACCTCTAGCCTATACCTGATTATTAATAAGTTTTACTTTAAGTCGCATTAGAAGTTTCACTTCAAAAAAAGTATTTTTTAAAACACTGTGTGTTTTTTAACAGACTTCAAAAAAAGAGGAGGTTCTATTCTATGTTCGACCATATGTATTTTTGTAATAGGTACGACTTAATGCATTTGCTGCCGGCTTTCAGACTTAAGACTTCTTCAGGTGCCGCAAACACACATGTGCGTTCAAGTGACTGCCAAACTATAACAGTGGCACTACGTGTACCTCTACCATGAGTTTACACTAGTTCACAGTGACCGTACTCGCTAGCGACGGCGTAAATGATTTGTATGGAGATTTGTACTTCCGTAAGTGACCGCTCTCCATACAAATCATTTACGCAGTCGCTATGGAGTACCGTCACTGTAAACTCATGGTAGTGGTACTGAACGTCGCGAAAACGCATATCGACGGGGAAGAAGTAAATCCTCCTATCTTACATTTGTAACATATGTAAGATAGGAGGATTTACTTCTTCCCCGTCGATATATGCCTTCCCGGCATTAAATGCGTTAATAGTGTAGGTTGCACAGAAGTGTTGGGAATTGTATAAGGGGAATAAATATCTTCGTAAATTATTAATAAATTTATTCGTTAAAAAATTACAGTAACAATACAACAGCTTGAAACGGAAATCAAAATAAAAAATTGTCTAAAAATAAATAAGTATTCCTTGGGTTATGTTTCTTATCAAAATTTGATTTCCATTTCTAGCTGTCAAGTACAAACTAATAACAATAACATTACCTTACATGAGTCAAAAATTCGTAAGTATAAAGCGTCAGTTTTTGGCAAAAAACATTTTCTTCTAAAATTCAATCACAAATACTTAAATAGGCGTCACAAAGTTATACTATACCACGGCAAAATGAACCAATTCAACAAAAACTACTGATGTATATTCAAGTGGATAACGCCAGTCGACCAAATCTAATTTGCGTGTCATGAACTTTGATTAAACCGACAATTGAAAGAAGCGAAAATGGTGATTGTGAATATCTATTAAAATGCAGACAGATTATACAATACATACTCGTATTTTTATAAGTAGTTAAATGTGCCTTTTTTGCATAATTGACACACTCGCTTCTCACTTATTACACTGTATAGTCAACCAAGAAATTCCTTTACCGCCCTAAGGGTCAATGTCAGTTGTGTGGTTTAAAATATCAAAGGCTATTTGCAATTACAAGTGAAGGCAACGACAAACCAGGAGTGCCCAGCGAGCGTGGTCAATAACACTGAATCAAATATACGGTGACACACACCGGTAGCGCGACACATCGTTTTTGATTCAGTGTTATTGACCGCGCTGGGCACGCTCCGTCAGCGCCTCGCGCTCCCGGTTTGTTGTGGCATTTAAGGTGACAATCAGCCTTAATGTTTTTTTTACTATAGGAACTGTCATAAAAAATGGTAACGTACTTTGGTCGACCTACGTCTCATCCACATCAATATAGATAGATCTATGACAGTAACTTTTATAAGTTCAACAATCTGGTTTTATACTACGAAATTGGATTTTCGAACTTCATAGCATGTCATTCCGTTTACGCTAATAGTATTAAACAGAAGTGTGATAAAGCCGGCACGATGCGAACTTCGAACTTTTAGCTATTTTTTTTTACTTTTGTAACGCCTAAGGAACAATGTCACTATTCTTAGGACACAAAAATTTGCTCATGATATTCTGCTATGCATATCACATTTTCACATTGTGTACGTCTTAATTAACTTTGTACTGACCAGCACAGGCACTTAGAAATAAATTCGTGCTATAAAATAAAAAAAATAAAAAATATAATACGTATAGTTCACTAATAAGTCACTTGGTAGGCTGCCAGCGATTAAGCTGCTATAGGCGAAAAACTTAATGACCTGTTGTATGTAGTGGTAACGTGTCCGTATAAACAAGTTGACGTTCCAAATTTGAAAAATGACTTAAGCGCCATAGCAATTCTGTGCACTACTACATGCAACAGGTTTAAGTTTTTCACTAGCGAATAGGAACTAGCTGTCGATGTCATACAGACCGTACCGTTTTCTGATTGGTCGAAATGTAGAGTAATAGGTTCTAATTGGTTTAGCGCCATGTGATTGGTGGTGATGGCTTCAGCGGAGTATATTATTCACGCTTAAAGCTTACGCCTTTCCTTTGGATTTTCTGGAACAATGACAAGAGATAGGTGAGTTATTAGACAACAAACAATTTGCGGCCGATAGGGTAAGGTTTCAAGGGTAGGGGATGCACCCTCAAAGGTGGGCGCACTCAGCCACGAGGTGGGTGCCGCACGACGGTTACCGACGGCGAGGCAGGCCCAGGCGCAGATGGCGAGACGTCCTGGACGCGGAATCAAACGATTGGCCAGATTTGGCTCGAAACAGGGAACAATGGAGGACCAGAGGGGAGGCCTTTGCCCAGCAGTGGGACACTATTTTAAGCTAGTAAAAAAAAGGGCAAGGTTCTATAGTGGCGGCCGCGAACCGGAGGACTTGACGTTGGACGGGCCCCAACAACATTGTCTCTGGGCGAGCAGGACCCATCGTTGTGGAATTCATTGGGGGAGACCTTCGTCCAGCAGGCAAAAAAAGAAAAGGGTTTATACTTCCTCTAAAGACCGGCAACAGATTAGTGACTGTCTTTGAGTTGTTAATATTTATGGGCGGTGGTGATCATTTCCCATCAGATGACCCACAAGCTCGTTTTCCTCCCTCTCATAATTAAAAAAAAAACCAATTGACCTAGTCCCAAACTAAGCAAAGCGGCTGAAGCGGCCGAGAGTAGTAAAGTATTAAAATACCAGGGTCTCGGTTCAGCTTACCATTTTGTTGCTGTCGGTTTTGAGACCCTGGGTCCTTGGGTGCCGGCGCACACAACTTGATTAAAGAAGTGCAAAAGCGTCTGGTTAACACCACTGGGAGACCAAAGGGCTGGCAGCTATCTCTCTCAACAAATCCCCATCGCCATTCAACGAGGGAATGCTGCCAGCCTTTTAGGTACGATGCTAGATCTAGTAGTTTTTAACTTAGATATTTAGTTGTTTGCTATTGTTTCTTAATAAGTATTTGTATTCTTTCAATAAAATTTTCGAAGCAAAGCTTGTACTAAGTAGACAACGGATAAATATATTTGTAAAGGTAAATGCTTATTTAACATCTAAGACTCGAGCACAAACATTCGTATTATTCACACTAATATCTGCCCCGACCCGTAATCCAACCCCGGGACCTCAAGCTTCACAGTCAGGTTCTCAAACAACTAGGCTATCCGGCCGTTTCTTTAATTTTGAGTTCGGTTTTACACTCCATGCCACGCAATCAATGTGCTCTGTACAGTCAACGTCATAAATAAGTGATCACTTTTGTACCTTGTCGCTTTCAGTCGTTACATAATTTCGTATAGCTTTTCAAACATGACGTTAAAGTGACAAGGTACAAAAGTGATCACTTTATTTATGACGTTGACCCTACCTATGCCTATCGAGTAGGTACTCACTTGCCGGCCAGCATCTCCTGGATCTCCGCAAAGCTCTTGCCCTTGGTCTCGGGAACAAGGAACAGTGTGAAGAAGAACGCCACCACACAGCAGACGCCAAAGATCCAGAAGGCCACGTACATGCCAAGCGCTTCTGAGATCGGACCGAAGTATCTGCAAAGATATTTCCATTATAATATACGACAGTTAAAAGGTGACTTGATTCTTCAAGCGCCATCCTGGGTGATATTGAATTTTATACATTATCCTGATGTCAATTAGGTATATGTAACATAAATATCGCCCAGGATGGCGCTTGAATCATTTCGCATTTTAATCAAGAATCAAGTCAAAGTGAAAATATATTTATTCAATTAGGCTATAATAAGCACTTTTGAATGTTGAAGAATCTACCACAGGTTTTAAAAAACCACGATGAAAAGAATCCGGCAAAAAACTCAACAAGGCAAGCATGTATTTTTTTTCAAACAGACCTACAATATTATTCAACACAACATTTTTTTTTACCACAGCAGGTTAACAGTAGGTTAAGCTATTTAAAACTAGGGATCACCAATGCGGATTGAAAACATTTCCAAACGTTCCTTTCCATGATATAATCATTAATTTTAAAAAACGCCTTAGTTTTTAACGTTTTTTGACAACGGATTTGAATTTTGTAGCTGTTTGGTCGGTTGTTGCTTTTGGAATTTTATTACAAAAGTTTAATATTGTTTATTGAATCAGGCGTTACTTTGCGGAGGTCCATATTAATGAACTAATATCATTGACTAAAAAGACTATTCAATTTAATACTACTTACCTGGTGACCAAGAAGGAAAGAACCCAGCAAAAAGCAGTAGCAATCGGTGAGGCTATAGCCTTAACTTCGATGGGGAACAGTTCTCCCATGACGGCCCAGGGTAGAGGACCCAGACCCACGCAGTAGGTGACGATGAACACGACGAGAGACAGGATTGGCAGGAAACCGATGGAGTCCACAGCTGGACTGTCGAGGTCATCAAGGAGGAAGTACATGCCTAAGAGAGCCTGGAAAAATACAAGTACAGATAAGCAAGTTAGTTACTAAGTTTGGTGATTCTTTTCTTGGTTGGATGAAGACTGCACGGGACCGGGAGTTGTGGAGGTCAAGAGGGGAGGCCTTTACCCAGCTGACACTATGACAGGCTAAATAAAGAAGAATAAAGACTACGATTAGAAATAGTTCTAGATAGTATGACGTATTATGCCTAACAAAGTTGATATAAAATAGAACCTTCAAACATGACATTGCTTGATTTTCAGTTTTTGTACAGTCTAATAGGTATGTCATTGGTCACTGCTTTATTGTAAACAAGCAGCTACAATAGTTGTATATGTGGCTTCTGCCACAGATCCTTATGTAGTATTACATAGTCAATACATTCACAGAAACGAATACTGGTCAACCATACAGACTTAACGAAAAAGCGGCAGCTTTATAGCGATCTTTCTTTTACAACTACTGAACTAAGGCTAATGTGATAAATTATAACATGAGAGAAAAAGAAGCGAGATACTAATAATGACGTATCAGACCAGGATGAAGTATACCTATCTCATCTCGTTCACCTTACTTTAAGTATTTCATTAAGAGGTACTTACGAGACCAATAGTGGTACCGCAGGCGGAAATGAGGAGCAACAGGCGACGTCCAAGTCGGTCAACAACGAAGGGTGTCACACACGATGCGCCCACCTGCAAACACGAGATATAAATCATGTAAAATGAGGCTAGACAAAACTTTTTCTTAAACCGGAAAAAAGGCAACTTGCAAAACAATTGAATCTAACGCAAATGTGCATCTGCTGGAAGATAACAAGTGGGCTATTTGACACCACCAATCAACTGACGTACTCTTTAAGAGCTATCGAAATGCGACTCTCCCGTAGATTTTGTTTGGCAACAGTGAGCTGTGACGTCAATTGTTTTCCAATTCAATTTATTTGTTTCAAAGAAAATAAGATCTAATTTTACATTTCGAAAGCAGCAATTAACATTGCCGGAACTAAATTTTTTGGCAATTTTAATTTTTTAACCCCCGACACAAAAAAAGGGGTGTTATAAGTTTGACCTCTATGTGTGTGTGTCTGTCTGTCTGTGGCATCATAGCTCTTAAGCGGGTGCACCGTTTTGGATGCGGTTTTTTTAAATAGAAAGCAGGTTTCTTGGCGATGGTTCTTAGATATGTTTCATCAAAATCGGTGCAGCCGTTTCAAAGTTATCAGCTCTTTTGTTAGCTGCGGAAGAGATCTTAGACGCATAACGGGCATTGACAATTGACAGTGACATAATTGCGTTGGGGGTTTTTAAAATTTTTAATTTATAGTTATTACATTAAATGTTTTAAAATAACCTACAAACTTTGAACGAAAGTACCTACAGATTTTTCACATACGACAATGTTAACTGCTGCTGGCTTAAATAAGTTTTTGTTTATTAGTGCGGCATTATTGTTTAAAATAGTACTAGCCAATAAACACGTTTGGCAGACTGAAAACAGTATGCTTATTTTCAGAGAGAATCGTAACATGTGAATATTTGACTAAACTAAAAGAGCACAATACTACATCACTTCCTAACCTGAACAGCACCAATAATGATGGTGGCTATGGAAGGGTCAAGATCGGAGCCAGCAGCTTCGAAGATGTTGGTCATGTAGAAGAGCACAGCGTTGATACCACAGAACTGTTGGAAGAATACTAATGCACAGGAGATGTAGAACGCCTTGAAGTTACCACCTTTGAACACGTCAGCGATCTGAAAGAATATAATAATGTTTTTATTAATTGCATGTAATTTTATATCCTAATATATGAATTTAACATTTCGTACTAAATACAAACTGAAATATAGATGCACAGAAAAAACCCCAGAAAAAAGACCAATGCTGGGAATCGAACCCAGGTCCTCAGCATTCCGTGCCGCGTGCCATACCCCTACACCACCACTGGTCTAGAGATTAGAAACGAATCTTTCCTATACATCATACATTTCAATCTGCTAAATCATCACCTTATGCAGTGACAAACGCACATCTATGTTACACCCTCATCGAGAGATTTTAACACTCCTTCGGAACTAACCGCTCACCTGGACAAGAGATGGCGCTACTGTGCAACTTTAAACAAGTTAGCTATGAAGTATCTTTTTTTTTTTTTTTTTTTTTTTTTTTTTTTTTTTTTTTTTTTTTTTTTTTGTTAAAAAATAAGTACAAAAAAAAAAAAGAAAAGATACTTCATAGCTAACTTGTTTATATGAATTTAATGAGAATGAAAGAACATTCGCATCATGAGCATAATATGATATTATCTCAGAGCGTTCAAAATAAAGTGACAATGGGCAATGAGCATAGAACTATTTTGGACCATTGGTTTGCCGTTTAGTAGGTACTGTTACTTCTTTGTAAAACGCGAGTAGTTGGCTAAAAGGGTTGTACAGAGCGACTGAGTAAGAAACGATACAGATAAAGACAAGAAACATAATCAGTAAAGACGCGATGTAAGTTATGGTCAGGGTTCGGATTTTTCATCGCACGGTAAGATGAAAGAAAACTATGGTGTCGATATTAAAGTTAAAATTTAAGTCATATTCATACTCACTTATTTTCTTAGTCTCGTAATACTTTTATCCCTTTATCAGGCTGACAGATCGAAAATGTCAATCGAAAGTTAATCTTACTTACTAAATGTAATTGAAATGATTTTTTGTAGTACGATGCGGGAAGTCTAGAATACTACCAACCAATATAAAACCTCTTTTATTCTAGAAAATATGAAAAACGTCGAAATGACATTATACTCATTTTACGATTGTAATTTTGAAATGGACAATACACACGCCATACCTACCTTATCAAGATTTTGACGCCCATTCCTGTATCTACATGCCCTATGGAAATTAAGAAATAGAAGCTTTCTAAATGTTAATTTTTTTATTGTGCGGTAGTTCGTTTTTTTATTTAAAATATACTTAATTTAATTGAATTCAAATTGTTTGTTTCATTTAAAATTTACTCTCGGTATTAATTACATGAATGAGTATGAGTATGAATATTAGTTAAATTTTAACTTTAATATCGACTCCATAGTTTTCTTTCATCTTACCGTGCGATGAAAAATCCGAACCCTGGTTATGGTTATACAAGATGGACCTAATTTAGACAAGGTCGACTGGCACCACTGGATACTGGCACTGGACTTCACGATACTAAAGTACACTAACGCCATCGAACGATATTACACATGTCAGGAAACCCCCCATTGACAGTGCGTACAGGTAATTCACAAGACTGGTTTAAGAGGCGGTTAGACCTAGCAAATCCGTCAATGGCGTCGTCTAACGATATTTTGTTTGTCAGAAAACTCTTATTCTGACATGTTTGTGTCGACAACTCATTGAAAGAGGAGTGGTTATGATGACTTACCGTGGCAGTCTTAGCCATGGAAGCGGCAACGTCGCTGGCCATCATGTTGAGTTCAGCTTCCACACCGGATCGGGAACGCCCCCGGATCGTCATCAGGCACTCGGCAGCCGCCTCGCGGTTGTCTGAAGAACACAAGTAAACACAAATGATCAGAGACCATGTTGTCTAACGCACTAATGCTATTGTATTCATCATCTCTTCTTGTCATCATCTTATACCGTTTGACAGAAATAAATAGTGACTGCGAAGGCAAGCGTCAGAAGCGTTAGACGGGCATTTCTATTTTTCGTTGTACCCAATTAAGAAATTGTTAACTCGGAGTTAAAATTAGTCCGTTTGGTTACGCACTTTTTCAAGTCTTTACAATAAAAAAAAACGTAACAAACCACACAATTCTTCACTTCTTGTTAAGCATTGTAGAACTTGTCCGATTTGTTATGTTTCTTTTATTGTAAAGGCTTGGAAAAGTGCGTAACCAAAGGACTAATTTTAACTCCGTGTTAACAATTTCTTAATTGGGTACAACGAAAAATAGAAATGCCCAGACAATAAGTCTACTGATTAGCTAGATTAGCCTTTGTTTTATGTTGCAGTGGGCGGTGCAAATGATGGCCGTTTTTAATTTTCCTAGCGTTTTGGCACCTAACGGGCCTGATCTTCAACTTACTCTTAGTGAGATGGTAGATGGGCGTCTCCGGCATGAAGAAGAAGGCGATGTCGAAGGCAGCGACGACGGCCACGCCGACGTAGGCGATGGCGCTGTACGAGACGAAGGGCCCGATGCCGTACACCAGCAGGAAACCCAACACGACGAACACCTGGAGGAAAGAGCCGAGCGCCCCTCGGACGTCATCCTGAAAAAATATTGAAACAATACAATACCCACACACACACTTGTACATGCACACACATTAACATTATTTAGGGTCGATACTGACTGCCCATACATTTGCCATTGCAATAGGGACGTTGACACCTCCAATCAACTGACGTACTTTTTATGAGCTGTCAAAACACAGTTCTCCCATAGATTTTGAAAGGAAATAGTAACTTATGACGTCACTTGTTCACCAACTCAATTAACTAACTATTTGTTTGTATTAAAGCAACAAAAAATCTAATTTTGGAGTTAATCGAAAATTAGTCTGGTTTTCAGGGCTAAAATAAAGCGTTTTTTTTATTGGAGTCTTGTCTTAGAATTATTTTTTAATGGCGTCAACATCCCTATTGCATTAGAATCGGCAAAACTGCACGAACAATGCACGTTAGCCGCGACTGACATGTATGGGCAGTCGGTAGTAGCAGTTACGTTGCAGTTGCAATACAGTACAGTCCGTCTGTATCGGCCCTAAAATTTTAAAATTGACTATACAAGATCCCTTAATTACTCACATGCGTTGTGCAACTACGGTTGCAAATTTATTTATTTCAATCAAATTTATTCTTTAAGACAATCACTTATCAATAAATGACAGAAAATTAAAAAAAAACACGTTTGTGGCTAAAGAGATAAATTTGCCTTTGTATAATTATGCATTTCAACGGTTGTCACTGGTGATTTTTTTTTCTTTATTTTTGTACAGTAAAATTCAGAGGCGCGAGCCCGGGTTTGAATTCACGATGTTCTGCTGAAGAGACTATAGGTCAAACCACTATAAAAACGGCTATAAAAACAGTATTCAGTGAGACCAAATGACTGACTTGGTGGTGAGACTTATGAGTTATGCATGACAACTCGTAAAAAGTACGTCAGTTGATCTGTGGTGTCATCACCCCTATTACCACTAACCTATAATTAATTCGACTGTTTACACATTCGAATGAATGTTTTGTTTTCATGCTAATATATGTGAGTCATATTATCTGTAATAAAATATGTTAAGTAGGCCAAATTAACACAAGATTGTTTTGTTCGTAACTAATCCATTTAACTTGAAAACAATGGTTAGGTGTTAGCTAGTAGATCCGTGTGGTGTGTGCCTACAGACTACAAATAGATTAAATTTTAATCCGGCTTGAAAAAGGAGGAGGTTCTCAATCCGGTCGTATTTTTACTTCAGACCTCCATAATTTATGAGCCGATACTTCATGCGAACTTCGAGAATATAAAATTAAATCACTATTTTATATTACCTACTCCAAACTGCCTGTACAATCTGCTATTCAAAACAAAATCTTTTCGAACTAGAACATCGTCAACATTTAAGACCAATTCTTGTAATGTCCTCTAGTCCGTTTTTCTTGGTCCGAGTTCTTTCACATTCCGATTCCTATCACCAGCTCAAAGCTTATCACGCCAATTACACGTACGAGTACGTATTAAATATATAAGTGAAATAGTCTAAAAGTTCTTATGTTGATTTATGTGTAAGTGAGTTAGTTTCTTGTAAAAACACTACATGTTAAACAATTGTAGCTGTTGTACAACTACGATTGAGGAGTAGCAAGGTTTTGAAACCTGAGATGAAATTGCAAAACCAAAAACCGAGACCTTTCATTTGAAGTCATTGCCATTTCCCAAACCTAACTTCTTACCAGAAGTCCATCACCAAGAGAAGAATGCTGAATTCCAAATTCATAATGGATGAAGGCTTTACGTAAAGTCAATTACCGTGGCTATCTCAGCGCAGTACATAGGCGACACGGTGAAGAGCATTCCGACGGCGACGCCCCAGAAGATGCGGCCGGAGTACAGGAAGGCGACGTTGGTGGCGGCGGCGATGAGGATCCAACCCACGAACAGCGGCACCGAAGACAGCAGGAGGGACCACTTGCGCCCAATGCGGGCGGCTAAGAAACCCCCGATGAAAGGACCTGGAAATGAAGAATATTATGCCGTCATCACCGTCTATTGCCATGCAGAAGTGTTTTACGAAGACTTAGCTGCAAATGGTGGTAGTATTCATTATCCATGGGGCGTTTGATAACGAGATGAGAGACGCAGTATTGGTAGGCCTCTCACTAGGTGGACTGACAACAACGCGAGGGTCGCAGGTAACCGGTAGATGCAGGTGGCAAGTATTCGTTAATTATGGCGTCACTTTGTTGTCCGTCTGTCTGTCAAGAACCTTTTTCTTAGATACGCGCAGAGATATCAAACGGAAATTTTTGTCAAAAGTCTGCGATCCCTCGAAGCTATGACAAAATCAAAATTCTAAGTCAACGCAATTAATAATCTACACTAGTATTATAAAGAGGAAAGATTTGTATTTTTGTATGTAACGAATAAACATAAAAGCTACTGGACCGATTTCAAATATTCTTTTGTCGTTAGAAAGCTACATTATCACTGAGTGACGTAGGCTTCTTTTTACCGCGGGAAAATAGCTTTTCCTACGGGAAAATTAATTTATCGCGGGTGAAGCTGCGGACGGAACGCTAGTCCTTAGTAAAAATGGTTTCCATACAAATTGGCATGGAATCACTGGAACTTATAGGGTACTTCCAGTTAGCCTAGAAACTTGAAAGTCTTTAATTTTTGAATGGTCAATTCTTGAACATGAAACTACCGTGAGACTCACTCATAGTGAAAATAAACGGATCACTCACGTCTTAAAACGAGTTTAACTGCATCCGGTTTGATAAGGCTTCCGTACTTGCGAGAGAAAAGTTTTTCATTCCGCGGAAGGTGCGTGAAGCCATCGAGATTGGTCGTCATCCAAATTTTAACCGGGATAGTGGTTGGTCAGTATCCCCGAGTTGGAAAACAGTGTTGAATGTTTGTACTGCGTCAACGGTGAGTGTGGGCGAACCTTTACAAAGTGATGTGGTTAGTGTTGTGTGCTACCCTACATTTGACAATGACAATAAAAGTGATGATGAAAACGGGGGTAGTTGTGTGTCGCTGTCAGTTGCGTCGAGTAGCCGCGCGACCAGGGCGTTGGATTCGATTTGTGGCATTCGAACATGGCGGATGTAGACAGTATATAATTTTGGTATTTCTGTTTCTTTGGCTAGTTGTGGTATAATTCTGATAGTGTTTTATGCGGCGATTAACCTTAACTGTTACAGTGATCTCAAAATTCTATATTGCTCTCGTGTCTGACATTTTTTAATGCGCAAGTTGTCTCCACGTGGTTTTTGGAATTTTACTATCAAGTTGCAAAAACTACAATTACCGTACAACGTGAGTCGCTCTCAGAGCAATTAACTGATATTGGCACAAGCCTAGTGGCCGCCATTAAGGAAGAAAAGAAAGAAAGAAAGACCAGGGCGTTAGCACGCAGTGCACGTTTGGCAGCCGCCGTGACGTGCGACTCCGAGAGGAAGGGCTACGGATTAGCCCGAAACATGTCGAGTTAAACTCGTTTTAAGACGTGAGTGATCCGTTTATTTTCACTATGGTCAATTCTTGAATTTTTATTTCGGTCTGAGTCAGTAACCAAAGTAATAATGACACTATGTACAATCTACTTAGGAACAGGGCTCTGCTAACACTGGATTTTCACAGATACCTACAAATTTGTACGCAACCCTTCGTGTGCGAGTCGTAATCGCATTTGGCCGATTTATTTTACTAATTTGAGCAACAATTTATATCGTTGTTGTGAACTCAACAACTTCAAACAAAAATATACAATTTTTTAATAATTTTCACGTGTTACGAGTATCTTAAACCTCATTTTGGTCCAATGTTTGCAAGAAAACTTATTTGATTAAGTCATGGAGGTATTTCCAAATGTAATCATTTGGAAATACCTCCATGAAAGAATAATAAAGAATTAATATCGACTGATAAGTCCAGGCAATGTAATGATACAATCATATAATTATGTAACGGACACAAAAGTGAAAGAATGTAAGTTACTGTCGGTAAAAACCGACACCTTACATTCTTCCTGATAATATCACTAGTGATTAGTTAGTATGATGATATCATCTATCTAAATTGTAAATCTTAAAACGCACGTCTTCTGCGATAGAGCATCTAATCGTAATTAGTGATAAGTTATTACACACATGCTTCTTGTCTTTACAGGGTGTCTCATAAGTTGCAAGTCTATTATTAACCGACTTCTTTAATTAGTAGTATTGCATTGCTGTCAAAGAATGATGGGCAAATTGGCCTGCAGATCCAATACGAACGACATGCATATTATACTTACCAAGTGGAAGCTAGTTATGTATTTATTTATTCTAAAATGGAAACAAATAAAAAAAAACCGGCCTAGTGCGAGTCGGACTCGCGCACGAAGGGTTCCGTACCATTGTCTATAAAAGCGGCAGTAAAATCACGTTTGTTGTATGGGAGCCCCCCTTAAATATTTGTTTTATTTTAATTTAATAATTTACTTTTCAAGTGAATATATATATATATATATATATATAACTAAATACACTGTGTATATTTCAAGCGTCTACCTGTTGCCGTTATCAATATCGAGCAAAAACGAGTAAAAAAATCACGTTTGTTGTATGGGAGCCCCCTTAAATATTTAATTATTTTATTCTGTTTTTAAGTCTTTTTTGTTACAGCGGCAACCAAAATACATCATCTGTGAAAATTTCAACTGTCTAGCTATCACGGTTCATGAGATACAGCCTGGTGACAGACGGACAAACGCACAGCGGAGCCTCAGTAATAGGGTCCCGTTTTTACCCTTTGGGTACGGAACCCTAAAACCCCGGAGAAGCGAGTTATCACTATCAACCCTCAAATATGTTTTTTTTTTATTATGAGAGGGAGGCAAACGAGCAAGCGGGTCATCTGATGGAAAATGATCACAAGCGCCCATAAATATCAACAACTCAAAGAGAGTCACTGATATGTTGCCGGCCTTTAAAAAAAGGAGAGGGAGTAGGAAGGGAAGGGGGATAGTTGTTGGGCCCCCGGCGCGCTCACTGACCGTGGCCGTACGAAACGCAGCAGGAGTACTACTGTTTCACGCCGGTGTTCTGTGAGAGGGTGGCACTGCGCCGGACGAGCCGGCCCATTCGTGATGCAGCGGCTAGCTACAACATGGCTCTACTCAAAATCATATCACGTGTACTCACCAAATATAGCGCCAACAGTGAGGAGTGAGCCGATCCATGACTCCTGATCAGTAGTGATGACTTCAGGCAGCGGGGAATCAGTCAGATTGGCTTCCTTCAGCTTGATGTTGACGGGAGACGTCCATCCCATGGAATAGCCAGTCGAGGCTATCGCTAAGTTAGCTGGGGAGAAAGAAAGGAATAAATAAATAGATAAATAAATATGAGGGGACAATCTTACACAAATCGACCTAGTCCGAAACTAAGCAAAGCTTGTACTATGGGTACTAGACGACGATAAACATACTTATATAGATAAATAAACACTTAAATACATAGAAAACATCCATAACTCAGGAACAAATATTCGTGCTCATCACACAAACAAATGCCCTTACCGGGATTCGAACCCAGGACCTCTAGCTTCGTAGGCAGGGTCACTACCAACTAAGCTAAAGCGGTCGTTAAAATAAATAAGTTTAGTATCATCCTCTCCTAGCCGTATTCAGCCACAGCGACTGTTTCCTATAATTCAGAGCGTCGCTGATGCGCTCTCAGGTGGCTGACGTACCCGATTTTTGCAATGAATGTTCTGCCACACTCGCCATAGGTCAGGTTTAGTACACAACAAGCTTAAACCGGCGACTTCCTTCCCGTAAAAGAGTAAAAGATAATATGTCCTCGTGGAAAAGTCGTGGTAGCTGAGGGACGTGGTTTTGAGTCCGGGCTCGCACCTTTGAGTTTTTCCGAATTTGACACCGAAATTTTAAAGTTATCATGCTTTACGGAGCACGAGAGACTTTTGTGGAGACCACGGATTGGCAAACGTAGCGTGAGACGTCCTCAGACTCGGTGGAGCGATGATCTTCGCAAGGCGGCTGGCAACAGCTGGATGAGGGTGGCCGAGGATCGTGCTCAGTGGCGTGCCATGGGAGAGGCCTATGTCCAGCAGTGGACGAACATAGGCTGATGATGATGATGATGATTTACGGTAAAGGAAAACATCTTGAGGAAACCCGCGCGGACCTGCGAAGCAAATCAATGGTATGTGTGAAGTTCTAAATCAACATATAGGGCCTGCATGGGGAACACAGCCCAAGCCCTCTCATTCTGAGGAGGCTGGTGCCCTGCAGTGGGACATGTATAGGCCGTGCCGTGATGACGAGTGTACCTCTATCATCTTAAAGGAAATCATATCTGCCAAATTTTAATTTCAAGTCTCAATCTCCAATAGCTGCAGTGCCCAGCGGGAGAATGCATGCTCCTCTCCCGGCCTTCCAGCAAATGGCTGAGGCAGGACACTGTGGGTAGATTAAGTCCCCTCCCTACCCCTCCCCTCCTCAAAATATAAAGCACACGTTTTTTGTATTAATAATCAATAGAGAAGGGGACTTGTGACCGGGTTTTTTAGTCCGTGCAAGTCGGACACTGTCTGGGCCCTCCATTCCCAGTTCGTCCGAAGGGATTTTTCCCGAGCACAAGTCACTCTTCCTACCCTAAAGTAAAAAATAGCAAAGACTTCGCGTCTTTGGCCCCTCTGGCGACTCATTCAAAAAAAAAAAAAAAATAGCTGCACGTTATCGAATTAGACATAGTTACTTATTAGACAATAACTAGTTGACAATAGTTTTTTTATTTTTATTTTTTTTTTTATATAAGAGGTGGCAAACGAGCAGACGGGTCACCTGATGGAAAGCGATCACCGTCGCCCATGGACACCCGTAACACGGGGGGCAACACAGGTGCGCAGCCGACCCTTTTAGGAATTGGTAGGCTCGTTTTTTAAAGATCCCTAAGTTGTAACGCTCCGGGAATGCTGCCGCAGAAAGCTGATTCCAGATCTTTGTCGTGCGAGGAAAGAAGTTTCGCTTAAAACGCACGGTACTAGAATGCCAATCATCAAGATGGTGAGGATGGAAAGACAAACGGTTCCTCGAAGTGCGGTAGTGGAATTTAGCCGCAGGCAGCAATTCGAACAGTTCGTCAGAACACTCCCCATGATAGATACGGTATAATATACAGAGAGACGCCACATCCCTCCGCAAAGCCAAAGGATCGAGTAGGCCAGAGAGTGCCTGATTACCGTAAAGAAGCTCTACGTTGGATGCGGTCAAATGGAAGAATTTGGTACTTGGGTGCCCCAGCCCAGAGATGAGAGCAGTTGTTATACTTAAGTAGTTATTCGTTTTATACATTCGTGGCTGAAGAATTTGCGTAACTGGTTCAACTGCAGACAGCAGTGCCACTTCCTTGTTTAGAGCAGCGGCCTCCAAGATCAGAATCGCCATGATGTTGTCCAACCTCCGATAGGAGAGGAATGGGAAGGAGAGGAATCGAATTGTATTTTTAATAGTCTTGGATGTTTAATTACGTTATCTGTCAGTCAATCAGTCATACACGCAAGTAGATATATTCTAAAGAATTACCTTAAAATTCGGTACAAGTAGGTATGTAGATTTTCTGACAGTGCAAAAATCAAATGTTAGAGGGCTCCTTGTATAAACCTAATTATTCTGTGTTATTTGTTTGTCGAATAAACTTAATAATAAGTCATAGCTAATGCGTTGTTTGATTAGCTGCGATGCGTATTACTGGTAAATGTTATTGGATAGGTTTACTGAAAATTTCACAGTCATGCGTCATGCGTAGTCTAATGAAAATAAAGAGTTTTAGTATAGGGTATGACAAAATAGATGCGGAATTTTTAGCCGGTGATTTGGTAAGTCCGAAAACGGGTGTTATTCAACAATATTTAATCAGGGGGCACGGCACGGTCATACCATACTTTTCTTAAAGCGATTCACGACACTTTTGATCCATCTGTAAATTTGTCGTGGTTTTAGGTTCACAAAGGTTTTAGTATAAGGGCCACTTTTTTATTTTGTTGTTTGTTTTGAATTCTCTTTTTATTCGGGTAATTTTATATGATTTCTGCTCAGAATCACGAGGTGTTTCGTCCTACTAGGAGAAAAAAAAGGTGTCCCGAGTTTTTTTCCGTTGATTTATCATTTTTCATAGACTTTATATTATGACTGTAACTATAGCTAAACCGTTTAAATGAGTCCTCGCCCGCGGGTTACAAAGGAGTGGGGGTAGAAGAGAAAGAGGGGCTCATTTAAACGGTTTAGCTATAAATGAGAATCTAAAACTATATGTGAATTTTGGGACACTTTTTTCTCCTAGTAGGATCAAAAAAGCACGTTTTTCTGAACAGAAATCACATACAATTTTCCAAATTAAAAAAAAAGCCTAAAGATACTACAAACGAAAAATTAGCCTATAAGTAGTTGACAAAGTGGCATGTGAGGAACGCAGTAAAATGTAAATAAAAGATATAGTTATATCATGACCCCAGCTGACCAAGTCGTAAACTAAGCAGAGCTTGAACAGTCGTGGAACGAAAAGGTTCTTCAGTTCCCAAATAAGTTCCCAAATATTTTAATTCATGTTGTCATAATGCTACCGCATCCCCTTGCGGCGTGTACTCTGCCTCTGATACCTGATTTACACTCTCGCCTCGTCACGTCACCTCGCTTCGCGCCTCGCCTCGCGCCTCGCCTCGCGCCTCGCCTCGTCGTCTCGCTCCTGATACCTGATTTACACTCTCGCCTCGTCACCTCGCCTCGCGCCTCGCCTCGTCGTCTCGCTCCGGACGCGAGCCTCAAAATCAAGGCAAATCACGAGACGAGGCGCGAGGCGCGCCTGTTCACACTCTCGTCTCGTGGCTCGTCCCGCAGTTCGTCTCGCCACTCGTACGCGAGTGTAAACCAGGTATCAGGCTAGAAAACCATTACCATTCAGTCGGTGTTGACCACACAAGGGCCGGGCGGCGCAAACATTGCAAGTTACGATTATTGCAGCAATACTCCATAATTTACTAGTAGTTAACAAACATAACCCATGCAAACTTACACGCAAAATCCACATATTAATTATCACAAATTCTCATTTCTAGGTATTACTTTAACATAAGTAAAGTAATACCTTTAGTTAGATGATGAAAAGACTTCAGTACAGTTCAGTTATTATTATAATTCGTTTTTCTGTAACAATCAAACGACTACCTACGAAGGAAGGCATAAATATATGTACGAGCATGTCACATAATTATATGCCCAATGCGTTCTCCTATAAAGAGACAGTGCGTCATATCCTCATGTTATGATAACACTTATCCTACCCTCCCATGGACTTATCGACTGTTTTAAAAGCATAAAACATAATGATGTTAACCTCTGCACCGTATCCCATCACCGCTATCACTAGACATGGTATGTTTTACTAAACATACTTAACAATTGACCTCTTAACCGAATTTACGCCATAATATGTAATTGTTATTGTCCAAACAACATGATATTATCGATAAATTGAAAAACTAATTGAAAACAATGGTAAATAATGGTATTTGATTTATTAATCACTGTTCGTTATCACTGTTAACAAGTCTTGACTTCCAAACAGTTTTAATTAAGCAATTTTAGAACTAATTTCAGTTTTTGGAACACTGTTTCAATCAGTTTCAATTTTATCATCATCCCGGTCAATACTTATACATCTACATCCCACAGCAGCTTAAAGGCAGTGCGGATTGGGAATCTCACACACCATTAAGTTAACCTTCTCTCTTGCAAAGAATATGGTACATTTCAAATGTAATTACGCACATAAATTTTGAAAAACTCAGAGGTGCGAGCTCGGACTCGATCCTACGATCCTCGGCTGGAACGGCCTTAGATCAACCTACTAGGCCACCACGACGTCCTTCTTGTATTTAGGTAGCAATAAATCTATTTTGAACATACCACTGTGTCCCGTGGCAGCATGATTACCGTTATTCTCGGTCTCTATTGTACGTCTATCCGCCTACATCAGCTTTAGTGGGTACATCCTGCCCAGACTGTTCTAAATGACGGCAGAAATAGGGTAACCCAGCTGTAAATTATGTATTAAATTCTTTAATAGTTAGGTATTTATCTACTCTCACATCGTAAAATTCGAATTATAAAATTCAAAAAGAGTTTATATTGACATACTTTTTAAACACAATGCCGAAATATTAAAAAAAAAATTATTACACTTTTCTTTTAACGAAACAATGTTATAATACAATTTTTTTACCATTACGATACAGGGCAAATCCAAAAAGTTTATATCACCAAGTTTTGATTCCAATTTTCACTTGTCTGTGGCAGCGCCCACTTTAGCGCATGCGCGCACATGCGCGGTGATGGTACTGGGTTTTAGCGCCATTCCATCCATACGTGTCGTTTTGTAGTACGAATTTTCGTGGGAAAATTTTGTTCTTGCTTAAAAATATCTGATATCAGTGAATGCGAAGAAAATTTGACTCCGCCCGATATTTTAGATGCGGCGAAGGAAATGACTCATAATTTATTACTAGCAAAGTTCAGAAAATTATACGATAAATGCTATCAAGATTTTATGGCATGAAAAATGCAAAAAGGCTACTTCGTTTTTGGAAAAATGTGTGAGAGAAGATAAAATATTGTATGCAACTGTACGTAATTAGGCCTTAAAACACTCATGTGACCCTTTATGAAACTCGGCTACGCCTCGTTTCATGAAACCACATTCGTGTTTTAAGGACCCCTATTACGATACAGTTGCATAAATAGCTATTATGTGACGAGTGTGGTTTTATGAAACGAACCGAAGGAGACAAAGATTTCTTATTACAGGTGATTTGATTATCTCTTCTGAACAT
Source organism: Archips crataeganus (assembly GCA_947859365.1). Classification (NCBI taxonomy): domain Eukaryota; kingdom Metazoa; phylum Arthropoda; class Insecta; order Lepidoptera; family Tortricidae; genus Archips; species Archips crataeganus. The sequence continues at coordinate 11,996,411 of OX402069.1, read as the reverse complement.
ATTATAGGGAAGCCTATGACATGGATGTAGATACCTAAATTGTATTTAATATAACTCTATCCACAGTTCTAAATATAACCATTACAATGTCTATTTTAAACACCATTGTATTCACAAATTCGGCGACCGCAGGCTACACAAAGGGATCAATTTATCTCATTTTATCATTGCTATTTGAAAGCGCATGGTGTAAAGCCGAAAATTTCCAGAAACGTGGAATTTATGTGTTTATATTTAATGAGATATCTATATGTAATGTATTTGCATTATTCTGGGTGTTCGGAGAACTGATAGAATCAGAAACAACGAGCTGCGCTCCAATATTGAAATGTGGAGAAGTTGATCCTACCAATATTATAAAAGAAAGAGTTTGCGAAGATGTTTGGATGTTTAATGTGCAATAATATCTGAACTGACTTAGATGAATTTTGATATGGGGATATTTAAAATTCCGAAGAAGGGCATAGGTTAGCTTTTATCCTGGAAAAACGTAAAGTTCCCCACGAGATAGCTATTAACAAATTCTTTGCAGACGAACTAGCAGACAATAGACTAACAATAATATTTTTTATTAGCATATACTACTACTGCTTACGAATTTATGATTATTTGTTTACTTATAAGCTGTCTGTTAAACATTTATTTACTTTAGCAAAAGAGCGAGATAGCGAGAAATAAAGACGTATCAGACAAATGTGCGCGTCTCATTGGCGGAGAACTTATCTTTGTTTACTTTTAAATATTAGCGTAAAATTTTATGGCTAGGTAAATGATTTTTAAATTCAACTTTGAATTAAGAGTAATCTTTTATTTGAAGAGTCTTTAGATATTTTTGACGTGACAACGTCTAATAAATCGATGAACGCCGGCTGCATACACGAAAAAGGATGACGCAATGTAACGTTAGGTACATGACGTAAAGAGCCACGAGGGCCAGTTGCAAGAGAGCCGCGAAGGCCAGTTGCAAGATTTTACATTTAGGTACAAATATGTAACTTATAGACTAAAGTATTTCAAATTAGAACAAAAAAAAGATAGTTTGAGACCCTAGCAAGGATATAGGATAGTTTTTATCTCGGAAAATTGCATAGTTCCCGCAGGATGGCGATAAACGAAATCTTTGCAGACGGAGTCGCGGGCAACAGCTAGTTACATAGAACTCACGCTGTTCTCACCGTTGCCTAACGATAATGTACTGTGCTACCGTGGCTTTGCAGGTGAAGTTCAATGCCGCGCCGCGCACGTGCGTCGCCGGAAACAGACCATTATGCACGCGTTTCCACCGATCGCGGTAATGAGCTTGTTTTCGACGCGAGCGCACAATTATGATTGGGTCATACACAGTCACATGGTGACATAAAATTATATACCAATACAGCTGTTGCCCGCGACTCCGTCTGCAAAGAATAGGGGTATGAAAAATAGCCTACGACCTATTCTCAGACCTATAGAATATAGGGAAAAAGTTTCATAAAAATCGGTAAAGCCGTTTCGGAGGAGTTCGATAACAAACACCGTGACACGAGATTTTTATATATTAGACTAGCTGTTGCTGGCGACTCCGTCCGCGAAGAGTAGGGGTAGGTATACAAATAATTGCCTACGACCTAATCTCAGACCTACCCAATATAGGGAAAAAAGTTTCATAAAAATCAGTAAAGCCGTTTCGGAGGAGTTCGATAACGAAACACCGTGACACGAGATTTTTATATATTTCAGCAAATAGTTGGTCTAGTTTAACTGAACACCCATATGTTAGGCTGGCGAGTGAGAGAGAGAAAGAGAATGTAAGCGAGATAGAAAACCACCAACAGAATCACATAAAATCTCCGCGTTGGATGCGGATGGCGCAGGACCGGTCAGTTTCGCTAACTTTGGAGGAGGCCTATATGTTCAGCAGTGGACGTCTTTCACCTGAAATGATGATGATGATGATGATGATGATGATGATGAAAATCTTCGCTCTCCTCCGAAACATACGAAACCGCGAAGCGGAGCGAGGAAGCGGGCATTTATCTTCGGAGTGACTATATGAATTTGTACTACGAGTAGTTGTACTATTATTTATTCTGTGCTAAGAGACTAAGCGTATGTCGTATTCCTAACCGACTTCAAAAAATGAGAAGGTTCTTTACGCCCACAATCACGCGTATGCGACCTACCGACGTAAACTCTCTTCTAACAAGATTCACTTTCTTTCATGCTAGATTTTTGACACTCTATGGGCGTATAAACGCAGTAAAAGTTAGTAAACGTAACATGGAAAAACATTTTTGTGTGTGTGTCATCAAAAATGTGACAAAAATCCTCGAAAATTACGTCGTTTCCGCATGTCCTTAACAATAATAATGCTAATATCGATTTAAATAGGAGTTTATGAGGATATAATAAGCCACCAGCAGTTGATACTATAATCTGGCTTGTAAACGGATACGATAACCTAATGCAACATCGTACAATATGATATGATAATAGAATACAATATGAACACACAGAGACTTCAGTTTTAGTTTTTGAGACAAAATACGTACCAACAAGTTCGTAAGTACAATACGTTTACTTTTAGTTTACCACTGACAGATGGCTTGCCTTCATTTCATTTCCAACTTAAACACCATACAAATAAAGTAGCTATTACAAAATCTGCAAACGTGGGTAACAGTATTCTAAAATTGGCTTTATTTGTAGGTCGTTAAAGTTGAATATAAAATGAAGGCAAACCATCTGTCAGTGGTAAACTTTATGTAATTTTACTGTATACATCTTTTAATTAGGGTCTCCCCAAAGCTATCGAAGCGGAATCTGCTTCAGCCGAACGGAAAAACCTTTATGTCAACGCAATAAGAGTGAAAATGACGTCGATTGGATCGGCTACGCGGGCCGAATGGAGCCGAGCTGATCGACGTCTTTTATCGTCAAGAGCCTTATTCAAACAATATTGAATGAATGTAAGAGACCGCTGTACACGTGCTACGCGTCTACGACAAGTGAAAGTGCTACGTTCGTAGCACCTGTGAGGGCTACGCGAAGGCTTGAACGCCCATATTCCGTACTAGGTGCTGCTTCGTTTCTCGTTTTCCCGCGAGAACTATGAATTTTTTCCCGCGAGAACTATGATTTTTTTTCCCGCGAGAACTATGATTTTTTTCCAGCGAGAACTATGAATTTTTTGAAGACGACCAGATAGCCTAGTCCTTAGAGAACCTGACTATGAAGCTTGAGGTCCCGGGTTCGATTCTCGTGTCGGGGCAGATATTTGTATGAAAAATACGAAAGTTTGCTCTCGGGTCTTGGGTGTTTAATATGTATTTAAGTATCTACCTATATAAGTATGTTTATCCGTTGCCTAAATAGTACCCATAAGCATAACACAAGCTTTGCTTAGCTTACTTTGGGACTAGGTAAATTGGTGTGAGTGAATTGTCCCGTGATATTTATTTATTTTATTTATTTATTTTTTCGGGATAATAGCTATCCCATGTCCTTTTCAAGATCTCAAACTATCCATAAGTAATAAATAGTGTAGAGGTAACAGACAGAGTTACTGCCGCATTTATAATATTAGTAAACAAACCAAATACACACCAAAAACAAAATATCCCGAAAATATTCAAATGCTAGCTCCGTCCATACAGTTTATTCAATAAAATCGTATGCAGCATGTGGCGGTATAAAATTTATATAAACACGATATCTATACGATACACACAACACGATACACGATTATAGTATATGGCGGTATCTTAAAGTAACTTTATAAACACGGAAGTTTGTATGGATGTAGAATTCGTTGCCTCTATAGGGCTGGGACGCCATCATGATACTCACGTACGACGTCAGCTAACATCTATTTTACCCACTTCAGTTTTTAGGTTTCCGTACCCATTTTTTTTAATGTTTTTTTTTTATGTTAGAAAGGCCTGACAAACGAACTAGTGGGTCACCTGATGTTAAATGATCACCACTGTCCATAGACACCCGCAGCGCTTTACGCGATGCCAGTGCGTTGTCGGCCCTAAAGGAAAGGGAACAGGGGAAGAGGGTGAGGGAGGGGAAGAGGGAAGGGGTGAGGTATTGGGCCCCCGGCACTCTCACTGACCGTACGAAACGCAAGCAGGATTACTGCTGCTTCACGCCGGTGTTCTGTGAGAGGGTGGTACTGCCCCGGACGAGCCGGCTCATTCGTGGTGCAGCGGCTAGCTACAACATGGCTCTACCACTACTACACTACTACTACTTTCCCCGTTATTAGTACCTTATTACTGAGACTTCGCTGTCCGTCTGTCCGTCCGTCTGTCACCAGGCTGTATCTCATGAACCGTGATAGCCGGACAGGTGAAATTTTCACAGATGATGTATTTCGGTTGCCGCTATAACAACAAATACTAAAAAACAGAAAAAAATATTTAGGAGGCTCCCATACAACAAACGTGATTTTAAGCGCTCCTAATACGTTCGCAAATTGCCAGTTTGATACGGCTCTATAGGCTACTTATAACTATAAATTAATATTTTTTTTCGAGGCTATAGTGCACCTGTGTGACTATGCCAGCCTAAATTAAAAATTTTAAAAACCCCCAACGCAATATGTCACTGTTATGCGTCTAAGATCTCTTCCGCAGCTAACAAAAGAGCTGATAACTTTGAAACGGCTGCACCGATTTTGATGAAACGTATCTAAGAACCATCGCCAAGAAACCTGCTTTCTATTAAAAAAAACCGCATCCAAATCGGTGCGTCCGCTTAAGAGCTATGATGCCACAAACATACACACAGACAGACAGACACACACACATAGCGGTCAAACTTATAACGTCCCTCTTTTTGTGTCGGGGGTTAAGAAATAAAATTCTTGACAGAACGTATCGTTTTGTCACCGTTGCCACCAAATACAAGTAGCTCTTTTGTTGTTTTTTTTATCCATCGGTACAATTCAGTGATAATGATAGCTATGACCCGACTTACGGGTTATCTTCGCAGTCATTTTTCGCTCAATTATACTATTTTTATGCACAGGACAAAACAATTGTATCCAGTGAGTTCATTTTGTCTTTAAAACATGTCTAATTAATTAAATATACCGTAACTAGGATACTTACATGGAAAAAATTCGAAAACCGTACCCTTAATTTCGAAATAGTGAAAAATAGGGACCATTCCACAGAGTCTAAAGACGAAAGTCTTCAATCAGTGCGTCCTACCCGTCATGACATACGGTGCCGAAACGTGGACACTCACTGTAGGGCTGGTCCACAAATTTAAAGTTGCTCAACGTGCTATGGAAAGGGCTATGCTCGGAGTTTCTCTAAAAGATCGAATTCGTAACGAAGTGATCCGACAGAGAACCAAAGTTATCAATATAGCCCACCGCATCAGCACGCTGAAGTGGGAATGGGCAGGCCATATAACCCGAAGAACCGATAACCGTTGGGGTAGACGAGTTCTTGAGTGGAGACCACGGATTGGCAAACGTAGCGTGGGACGTCCTCAGACTCGGTGGAGCGATGATTTTCGCAAGGCGGCTGGCAACAGCTGGATGAGAGTGGCCGAGGATCGTGCTCAGTGGCGTGCCATGGGAGAGGCCTATGTCCAGCAGTGGACGAACATAGGCTGATGATGATGAGGGACCATTCACGTTTTTGAACGAGTTTAGCTTGTCATGATTCGGGCTAATCCGTATTCGCCACGGCGGCTGCTGCCAAAAGCGCCCACCCAGACGTGAGTGATCCGTATTTATCACTATGAGAGCGTCTTACGGGTTCTGTGTCAAAGTGATTTAACATTGTGTAAAGTTGAATCTGTTTCTACTTTTTTTTCATATTTCACGTAAACCAATAGGTCTGGTACAGTTGGCTGCAGAGAAAAGGCACCCCTCTGTGTACAAATCTGTGCACTAAGGTTGGCAACCCTTTTTTTTATGGTGCGGAAAATGCGTCTTGTGCATTCGTTTCTGTTCGGGGAGACTGAGGGTATGAGGGGCTCTCCCGCAAGGGGCCTACCAACTAAAAACCGCACGGATTCCCTCGTTGCCATTGTGAACGCCACGGGAGCATAAGACACCGCGACGCCCACTGGCCGCCCCGGGATGGGGCTCCTCTGTCGACACCGTGCAATGCGGGCTTGGCTTTCAAGGTTGGCAGCCCAAACCCTCTTATTTTGAGAGGCCTGTTCCCTTCAGTGAGACGTACATAAGCCGATGTCGATTGAACCAAAACAAGTTCTGCCGGTTGACGTCACACATTGCGATGGTCATAAAACTCCGACCAAATTACGCCACTCATGCAAAACATTTATTACTCTGATATGATAACCATAGGAATTGTTTGACGACTTTAATACGGGTCGCGAACCCCTAATCATGAAGGTCGCATGATAGTGCTAAGGTTCCGCGCGGCGCAAAGTTTAAATAAGTTTCTCTTAGTTTTTTTCAATACGATACAATGACTCTTTATTAGTAGGTACAGTCAACGTCATAAATAAGTGATCACTTGTGTACCTTGTCGCTCAAGGCTTGTTAGGACTAGGCTAGTATTTTAGTCTAGTAGCGAGTACTTTAGTAGCTAAACTATTCGCTACTGCCTAAAAATCGTTCGCATTACAGTCGAGTAAAGTTCGCAAGTCAGTGGTATTCTGCAAGATGAACAGCCTACAGTGTAATAAAGTAAATAAACATAAAACTAATCGTAACGGCTATTTTAGAAGAGGTGGATGAGGAAATTTGCGTGATTAATAAAAAGAATAGAACAGAATAAAATGGATTGATTCGACTAAATTACTTACTAATCTACTCGACCAATTTTTTGGTGTTCAGACACGTTTAGCTACTAAAGTACTCGCTACTACACTAAAATACTAGCCTAGTCCGAACAAGCCTTTACAGCCGATACATAATTTCGTATGGCTTTTCAAACATGACTTTAAAGTGACAAGGTACAAAAGTGATCACTTATTTATGACGTTGACCCTACACCAAATAGAACACAATAGGTACATGGAGAAAATATGGATAAGGTAATCAATAGGCCGATTCTAGGCAAACTTACAATGGAAATAAATAAATAAATAAATAAATAAATACCTACTTAAATCATGGAACGATTGACACCCATTGCCCTAGTCCCAAACTAAGCAAATTTTGTACTAGTTGGTACTAGACAACGGATAAATATACCTGCTTAAATACATATTAAATAAATAAAATGAATAAATAAATATCACGGGACAATTCACACCAATTGACCTAGTCCCAAAGTAAGCTGGGTAAAGCTTGTGTTATGGGTACTAGGCAACGGATAAACATACTTATATATGTAGATAGATACATACTTAAATACATATTAAACACCCAAGACCCGAGAACAAACATTCGTATTTTTCATACAAATATCTGCCCCGACACGGGAATCGAACCCGGGACCTCAAGCTTCATAGTCAGGTTCTCTAACCACTAGGCCATCTGGTCGTCGTATATTAAACATCCAAGACTCGAACATAAACATTCATTGTCATACAAATATCTGCCCCGACCGAGAATCGAACCCGGGACCTCAAGTTTCGCAGTCAGGTTCTCCATGAAGTAAAGTTTACAGTTTTTAAAACTGTTAAAAAACGAAGAAAATAAAAATAAGAAAATTAGGTATGTTTCATCAAGCAAACGTTACCTAATGTTCAAAAGAAACATAATATTACAGTTTGTCTAGACTAATTTTAATTGGAATTGTTGATTTCTTTGTTGATATTTCGAATGCCGACCAGTCTATGGAAACTACTGTCAACCACAGTTTTAACATCATGAAACCATTCTCAGGTGTATTCGTGAAACTAGCCCAAGCGTCTATAGATAGCAACTAGATATTTCATATTAATTTTAATACACATAAAAACGGGACAAAAGCGGGTCGGACACGCCCAAGATAGGGTTCCGTAGCCGTTTCGAATAAATGTTTGCATGCCTATTTTGCGTACCGTAATCGCCTGCACCAAGTGCCGCATACTCCAATGTGTTATTTGAACGTCAACTTGTTTATGATTGCTACTATTTTATTTTCCCATAATTTTACTATTAATTGTATTGTCTATATTAAAACAAGTAATACTTTTCGAAGGATTTCGTATTTTATGTGTGACCAAATTGCGTTAGGGTTTTTAAAATTTTTAATTTATAGTTGTTTAGCCTTCTGGCTCTCTGTCAAGACCCTTTCTCTTTATGTAAAATATTATTACTTCAGTGTTCTACGGAACCATCTGTGCGAAATAAACTTGCACTTATCATATTTTTGAATAGCAATGGGATTGTAGCTAAAAATGGAACGATGGGATTCCATCAATTAATACTATGTCGGCCGTGGTCAAGAGAAGACAGATAAAAGATATCTTGCTAATATTATAACTGGGAAAGTTCGGGAGTGTATGAAGTTTGAGTTTGTTACTCCTTAACGCGAAACCAGCTGGACGGAGTAGAATGAAATTAGGTATGTACGTATAACGATAACCGTAACCAATGTTAAAGCAGCCGTCAAGTAAGTAAATTTTGATCGCATTAGAAATTACGAAAGCCGCGCAAGAACAAAAGTCACCGACATGGCTCGAAGAATCCCCAGACTCAAGTGGCAGTGGGCACCACATCGCTCGTAGCTGATGGCTGATGAGGCCAAAAGGTTCTCGAATGGCGTCCACGGACCAGAAGATGCAGTATAGGTAGGCCTCCAACAAGATGGGGCGACGGCCTAGTTAAGGTTGCGGGGACGTGTTGGATGCGGATGGCGCAGGGCCGGTATGTTTGCCAAACCTTGGAGAAGGCCTGTGTTTAGCAGTGGACTTCTTTCGGCTGAAATGATGATGATGGCTTAACGTATTTATCTTATCAATATACCTACTTAACCGGAGGTTTGACCAGCTAGTTTGATGTAAGTTATTGTTATAAAAGTTAAAAATGTAGACGCCTATTAAATACCTTGTAAAATTAATTCTGTCTCTGTTTCTCTTATACTTAGTATCCTGTTTGTGTAACTAAGTACCTAATTGATTTCATATGTACATGTAATAATACATTTTCTCACACAGATAACCCCCTTTCGCGTCCCACACTTTCAAACCGTGATTGTCGATAGTCTTTGTGAGGTTATCATATTTATGTTGCAGATACTATGATTATTAGACGATTTTATTGAAGGTCAAACATTTTATTACGCTATAATTTTGTTATTTAGATTACGAGAATACGTAATATACTTGTATCGCTCGATAGGCTATCGGCTTGTTCAATAGTTTATATTTTAGATTTGACGCGTGGCACAGGTTCGAGGTAAGTCTTGAAATGTAACCGATACCTACCAATAACTTTAATTTCAATACTAGATTTAAAAAACCTGCCTGTAGCTCCCGTTCCTATGGGAATTCCAGGAAAATATATATCCTATGTCAATCGCGAAACTGAGACGAATCTAATGACACCTCGCACTTCAAAATCCGTTGAGCCGTTTAGGCTGCAGGGCGTGCCAAAAGAATGATACATACATAGATACATACTAGGGCAGGTCCAAAAGTTTCCGGCCTAACTACTGTTATATATTCACAAAACTTCTTTTATTTTTCGATATAGTCTCCCTCTATTTCAAAGCACTTTTCAGATTGAATTGAAATAGAGGAAGACTGTATCGAAAAATAAAAGAAGTTTTGTAAATATATGTACTTCTTTTCTTTGTTAGGCCGGAAACTTTTTGACCTGCCCTCGTAAATACATACGCTCGAAAAACATAACCCTCCTTCAACAGTCGGGTGAAAATACAGGTATAAGCCATCATCATCATCATTATAATACTTCACACAGCAGGGCAGAGACTTCCTCTCTGAATGAGAGGCATTGGGCTATAGAACACGCGGGCCCAGTACGTGAAAAACTTCACACACACACCATTGAATTTCTTCGTAGATGTGTGCAGGTTTTGTGATACAACGTAATATTTCCTCACATGCGTACGTGCAGTCCATGAAACTGAACCACGTACCAGGGTGAACCCTTTTTATTGCAAATGTCATGTTGACATTCCATACATCTGCCAAAGAAATCATCGGGAAATTGGTTTTACTCCCATAAAATAGACCAATTTTATACAGTCTTTTTATTACCCGACTGCCGGAGGGTTATTTTTTTTAGAGCGTATGTATTTATGTATGTAAGTATGTCTATGTATGTATCTTTCTTTGGCACGCCCTGCAGCCTAAACGGCTCGATGGATTTTTTTAAAATAGCGTTTAACAGTATTGGTGGACTCTTAGATGAATATTTTAAATGTTAGTTATTAAGTTATGTAGAGACACAACCTCTAGCTAAAATTGTATACTTATATACCTGCAAGTCATCAACTAAGCTGTAAGTATTTACCTTAGTGATACAAATTCCAGCCTAGATTAAGGCACTAGTCGATTTATGAGGTCACTGACTCGACCAGGGTGGAAGTAGCAGTTTTCCTCATCATATATCGATTTTCCTGATTACGCTAATAGCCTCCATGCCATCTGCTAAGATCAAATCACACTTGAATATGTTAAAATAGTTGTTTAATCAAGCATAATTATAATACATATTTATTAAGCTCCTAGTCGACTGAGCTTCGGCCGGTATTTTTCGTTTTTTTTTTTAATGTTATACTGAACCGTATTTGCTTTCTCAGCTAATGAAAAGCGAAGATGAGGCCAAAGGTGTACCTCACTGGTTCAGTAACAGCCTATTCACTCTAGCCTTGAAGAGCCCTAGGTTGTATCTATCTAGAAATACAGACGACGGGATCGAATTCCATTCCTTAGCAGTTCGTAATGAAATGAAATGAAATGGTTTATTTGCTAGATAATTGGTTAGATGTAATGTTATAAATATATTTTGAGTGCGCCAATATCTGCCTGAGTCAGTATGAAAAATCGTACTTTTTCATTTTGGCGATTTATTTATTTATTTATTTTTCATAAGGGTGAAGATGATACATGAAATCATGTAATTCCTGCTCAGTTAAAGCGATAATGGAGTCACGTAATATATTACTCTTAGTATAAGATATCTTCTAAAAAAATTCTATTACCTATCGCTTATATAATTGGCATGTATATTTTCCTATTTTTTCCAGAACTTTTATATTGTATAATACTTGGGCCCTGGTCCTGTACCAGATTATAGTTGTGCTTTGCACCCTATATACATGTCAAATTTCAACTAAATCCATCAAGTAAAACAAAGAAACATACACATAAACACGAACTTTATCATTTAGAACTATTACCATTAGCACAATGATGAAGTGCACTTTAGTTCTAACAGCTAATAAAGGTCCGCTTAGGTAAGGAAAATCATAAAATTGGAAGAAGAAAATAACTCCTACTTTATGGAGTCAGTGACCTTATAAATAAAAGTGACTTGCTGATCTTCTGACATTTGTCGTGTTTCTAATTAGGTCTCTTTACGCCAAATAAAGAAAACATAAATAATAATATCGTCATTTCAGCCGAAAGATTTCCACTACTGAACATAGGCCTCCCCCAAGGTTCACCAAACAGACCGGCCCTGCGCCATCCCACCTACGCGTCCTATCATCCCGTAGCCCTAACCAGGTTAACCGTCCATCTTGTTGGAGGCTTATCAATACTGCGTCGTGCGGTCCGTGGACTCCATTCGAGAACTTTTTGGCCTGATGGGCCATCAGTTCTACCAGCGCTGTACTCTACCTACTGCCACTTGACCCGGGCGATTCTTCAAGCTAAGTCGATGACATAATAATATCTCACTAGCTTACTTATTTCATGCGTTTTCTACTTCTTTATGGGAGAGCCCATGTTATTTGAATGGAAAGACATGGTATATTAGGAGTTGTGGTTAACCAATGGTATTTTGAACAAAATCGGGGGTTCGAACCTAGGCTCACACTAAGTGTTTCGAAAGTCAAGTGCAGAACGAAATTATCTACACAATGATTGTCTACTCTTTCGTAACGTACATGTATTATATCATCATAAGAAGTACTATGCCATAAATAAAATACATAAGTTGAATTGGCGAAGAGATAAGGACGTTGTCAGATGATATCTGGAGGTTCTACATTGGAACCCACAAGTCCTAAGTTTATAGATATAATAAGAATCCATCAATCACAACAAAAAGATAAACATCAAGTAATAAAATCGATAACAGGAAAAAACTAGTTTTTGTCAAAGTTAAATGTCAACTTTCGAGTGTAGGTTTTATGTCCTTTTAGCATTGGGAGAAAACGCGTAAGAGAGTCACCTGATAGAAAGCAATGGCCATGGACACCCACAACATAAGTAGTAAGACGGGTGTGTTGCCGGTCTTTTGAGAAAACAGTAGACCACGACCATTGGAATGTGGTCGAAATGTTGAGGTAGTATTAGCAATACACATGATTTTTTTTGTGTAGGTATCATCATCCTCTCCTAGCCGTTTTCGGCCACAGCGACTGTTTCCTATAATTCAGAGCGTCGCTGATGCGCTCTCAGGTGGCTGACGTAGCCGATTTTTGCTAGGTATACTATAGTTATAGTGATCGACTTATTAGAATCGCGAAACTTTAAAACATTATACTCGTAACAAAAAAAAAATTACCTATCGCTTCTCAAACTGAGGGTCGTGAGTGCAAAATAACATATGAAATTTACCATGAGCTTTCTGGTTAAGGAAAACATCGTAAGGAAATCTGTGAATAAATTTAATTGTGTATAATGAAGTTCTCAATCCGCACTGAGCCCGCATGGGAACTACAGCCTAAGCCCTCACATTCAAATAAACAAAGTAAATTAAGTAAATTAAAAGTACTTAGTCTTAATACTTTGGAACAAACCAAACTAAAAACTATTCAAGGTTGTTGACCTCAATGTACCAAGTATTGAAATGTCAATGAACTCGAATTGTTTTTATAGGCAAGTTAAATTGCCTAGTATAGCAAGTCAAAAGTAAACAGTTTAAGGAAATCATTGTTAAATGAGGAAAATTGCTATCGGAAATCATCATTGGTCGTTTCCTTATTATAAGTTAACTTGTGAGACACTACATTGTCAAAATGTAATTATCTTACTATCTATTGTTTTTAATAATACATACATAGAAGATATTGTTATTGTAAGCAAGGTGAAATTATAAACGTGATACAGAAAAATAGTTTTTCTAACTCGGTTATTAATGCTGCACATTATAATGCATAACCCAATTGTTTTAGTTAGTCTGATAAAATATAAGTTGTCTATACTTTGTTGAAAATAAATGACAAACTTAGGGTAGGATACCTCAAATTAAATAAGAATAATTAAAGCAATTGAGTTATAATTATGGTCCAGCATTTACTAAGCTAAAAAAGCTAACTAACGATGCATAAAAAAAACTCCCGTTTCATATTCCATGTCCGTCTCTAAATAAACCGGTTAGGATTTTGGGATCTTATTCCGATCCCGTAGGAATACATTACTGTTCTAATTGTCATAAGTAGGTAATTATAAATACCAACATATTGTGATAAATTAAAATCTATACCTACCCATACAAAGTGTCATCTAACATCTGGTAAAACTACCATTTAAAAGGTAATTAATGAACGTGAATCAGAATGAATAAATAAATTCTTATTTCTAATATTCAACATTATCGTGTCACAGTGTTTGTCATCAAACTCCAACGGAACCGACCGATTTTTATGATTTTGTTTCTATATTTGGTACGTCTGAGAATAGGTCGTAGGTTTTTTTTATACCTACCCCTTTTCTTCGCAGAGATAGTCGCAGACCAGCTGGTATGAATATAATATGAATGTATCGGAATGAAAGATATCCTATTGTAATTTCAGATATCTATCCACCAAACTTCATCTAAATCTGTCCAGCCATTTTAGTGTGAAAGATTAAAAAATTAACACACACACGCATGCACAGCACAGCACACACGCTCACAGTACCTACACAAAATCGCACGCCTCAAAATTTGTCATTTATGAATAACAAAAGGATTTTAAGATATCCGATTCGATATTGCATACTATACTCCAAGCATAGCTTTTTCCTTTCAATTGTCTTTCGGCAAATTTTGTCAAAATCAAAACAAATTCATACAAAAGTAACTAGCCTACAGAAAATACGGAAATTCGCCATCATGCTCTGTAACATGACATGATTGTCTCTTGGGCAAAAATTGACAGATCACTAGATTACCATGTTTCCTATTCACAAGCTAAGCCTTTAAAGATGACAGGGAATTCATGAATTATCTTTACAATGCGGCACACAATGAAACACTTACGACTCTTTAGACCAGCAAATCCGCAATGTAATGCTACTTGAGCAATATTTTCACATTTGTGACGCCTCACTGAATTTTCATTGTCAATTGCCCTTTGTAAAGTAGTCTAAGTAATTTATTACCTATAGTTTATTCATAATTGGAATGTCTTAAAAAAATACCAATGGTTTTTATATTTTTTTTTGTATAGAAAAGTGAATTATAAGAAACTAATTACAATATTTTTTCATTTAGTTCACTAATTTTTTCAAAATTAATTATTGAAACTATTTTGGTTAATGACGTCATATTATAATTGAGGGCCACACAGCCAAATTTATAAATTCTTACGATAAGGCAACCCCTTTAATTATTTTTTGTGTAGTGGTACATTGTAACTAGTGTCACTTTACTGGCGTTGTCAGAGTGCTAGATGTCAGACAGCGGGTCCAAATCAAACTCCGTAGTTTAATCCGCGCGTAAATTGTGAAGAATTCTAAATAATGCTATTCCACACCGATCAAAGTATAACTTGGACCGTCTACGAAATTCACTTCAATGTCAAATGAAGGTCACTGCTTATTTGATATGTAATTATCAAATTGCTTATTATATTAAAATGAAATGACTACAGAAAACAATTTAAAAAGCATTTATCTCGAAATGGTTTTTGATTTACTATACATTACAAAAAATAGACATCTCTAATTGGAACTTGTTGTTAGGTAGATAGCGTTGATATCCAAATGTCGTGAAATGCGACATAAAATCTTTGTATTGTAAACGAATAGGTAAATGGCGATAGCGGTAGTAGGTAGGCTTGTGGTTTGACTGATGGCCTCTCAAGCAGATCAAATCCGGTCTTGCATCCCCAAGTTTTTTGGAATTCATGTTCAAATGTTTTAGATTTGTCACAAGCTTTACTTGTTAGGTAAAGGAAAACAATTGGAGAGCACACCTGCGGAGCAATTCTGTCCGTTTGTCCGTCTGTCACCAGGCTGTATCTCATGAACCGTGATGGCTAGACAGTTGAAATTTTTACAGATGATGTATTTCTGATGCCGCTATAACAACAAACACTAAAAAACAGACAAAAAAAAACCTAAGGGGCTCCCATACAACAAACGTGATTTTTTTGCTCGTTTTTCCTCGATATTGATAAAGGCAACAGGTAGACGCTTGAATATTATTCACAGAATATTTAATTTATATTCACTTTAAAAATAAATAATTTAATTATAATAAAACAAATATTTAAGGGGGGCTCCCATACAACAAACGTGATTTTTTTGCTGTTTTTATAGATAATGGTACGGAACCCTTAGTGCGCGAGTCCGACTCTCACTTGGCCGGTTTTTATGTCGCAATGTTTAACGACATTTTTACAAAATGGGTAGGGTATTAAATTGCTTTACTGTAAAAATAAAAATAAAAAATAAATATTAGGGGAGAATCTTACACAAATCGACCTAGTCCCAAACTAAGCAAAGCTTGTACTATAGGTACTAGACGACGACGGCTGTACATAAAAACATGAAATTAAAAGTTAACTAGAGAAACAGATGTATAAAGGTGATCATATCCCTAAAAGGGATCCCATCCGATAACCGAAACTACTAATGTCATCATCATCATCATCATCCCAGCATAGGCTGCGCTCGCACCTCTGAGTTTTTCGAAATTAATTTGAAATTTACCACGAGCTTTACGGCGAAGCAAAACATCCTGAGCAAATCTGCATGCACCTGCAAAGAAATTCAATGGTGCGTGTGAAGCTCCCAATCAGCACTGCGCCCGCGTGGGAACTACGGCCCAACCCCTCTCATTCCGAGAGGACACCTGTGCCCTGCAGTGGGACATATATAGAAATTTCAAATTAATTTCGCACATAAATTCCGAAAAACTCAGAGGTGCGAGCCGGGATTTGAACCCACGACCCTCTGCTTGAGAGGCTATAGGTCAAACCACTAGGCCCCCACGGCCATCCTAAACTACTAATGTCCGGAGAGTCAACTCACTGAACAACAGAGTAATTAGCTGTCCTCGGTAAGGAAACTACTATCTTTCCCCTAAGATACGTATGCAAAATGTAATGAAATCGGTCTTTAAATAGCGGAAGTAACTCATAAGTCTCATAACAAAGAAAATTGTAAGTAAACTTTACGTCGCAGCAAATTTAAACATACGGCACTTGGATTATGATGTGTAAGAAACTGTCGTGAGGAATTACAGTTTCAGTAACTTCAGTAGAGAAAAATTAACGCATTCGCAGTCGGCTGTCAGACTCGAGACCTCTTCAGGTGCCGCAAACGCACATGTGCGTTCAAATGACTGCCAAACTATGACAGCGGGACTAGGCGAAAGCCACAAAAACGCATACATGCTTTCCCGGCAGTGAATGCGTTAATATGATCGTAAAAGCATCAAGCACAGACCATCTGATCCCTAAATGACACTATCTTTGTAAGTTTGTTTGTAGAGTCAATTTCATATAGAGACAAGGTAATTCGGGGACGGTCGTAGGATATTTTTTATGCTGGAAAGCTGTAAAATTCCAGCAGGAAGTCGGTAAACATCCCCTAGATCTTATGATCTTATGATGCCAAGCAACCGTGGTTTACTAGTTACTAACAATTTAGTAATGGTTGTCAAGTTTGATAGCTCCCTAAAGTATTCCAGCCATCATTCCTACTGCAGGGCACAGGTCTTTTCTCAGAATGAGAGGCCATGGGCCGTAGTTTCCACACGGGTTCAGTACGGATTAGAAACTTCACATACACAACTGAATTTTCTTCGCAATCACTGCAGGTTTTCTAACGATGTTTTCCTTGACCGTAAATCTCATGGCAAATTTCAAATGCTTCGTATATAAATTTTGAAAATCTCCGAATTGCGCGTTCGGGTTCGATCCTACGACTCCCTGCTTGAAAGGCCATAGGTCAAACCACTAGGCCACCATGGCTTAGTAAGTATAATTAAATAATAGCGAAAACATTATAACAAATTAAAATACAATTGTATTAACACAAATCGCACGCGACATACGTGTTACGTAGCTCCATACTATATGCTATTTATTTAATTATTAGTAATCTTTTGATTTATTATCATCAAATAAAACCACAAAGTTTACATTCTTAACTTAACAGCTGTTCATATTCGAGCGCCATTTTTATAAAAACATTGAAATCGAAGATGCAAAAATATTCGAAATCCGAATCAAATATCAGCCAGTATTATTTTATTCATTTCATTCACTTTTAAAACTGGAACGGCATACGTGAACTTATTTCGACTTCAGTGAAATTAAAAAAAAAATGAGCAGAATTCATAAACTCTTGAGTCTGTTCACGATAAACCATGTACCTAATTGTAATCGAAACGACGAAATCAATTTTATTTTATTTTGCATATTTTCGCAATATGAATTAAGTAGATTGTACTGCAATATTGATAACAATCGTGCCTTGCAAGGTAAGTGATCAAAAATATCATTTAGTTATTTATTTTTTCAGCATTCTGTACAATGTTTACTGCTCCTGTATATAACTTAGTTAGATTGAGTTGTACTGGACACAATAAAACTGTGAAGAGATGAGATATTGGCACAAAAATAATCAAATGCGTTTTTAGTGGCTCATGTTCTGGAGTAATTTTGATATTTGTAATTTACGTCCAATGCGCTATTGTTGGCCCTTATTAAAAAGCAATGAACCGTCGTAATGTGCTTTAGTATATTTAAATTACTTGAATTAATTGTTTATCACTGGCTAAACCCTCAAATCCGTTGATTCATGCTTCGATAACGATTAAAAAGTTCAATTAACATTTTGTTCACGAGTGCAATCATACCTATAGTCTTATCCATTTCGAAATCCTTTTTGCGGTGTTAAGTATTATGTATGATTAACTCAACTTTTAAAACAATGTTTTAGAAGTGTTTAATTAGTTTGAACCCGATTTTTCAGCAATCCCGATTTCATGAACAATGTTGGAACGTTATGATTACGATTATGTTATTTTCAAGATTATGAAAACATAACATAAAACACCATAATATGACTTTTGTTTGTTCATTGGAAATAATACACCTTTTTCACGCCATTGAAAACATTTTTGAAAGAGCATTCTGCTATATAAAACTGGCAATCGGCCAACACTGTCTTATAGATCACAACAATGAGCATTTTGCCTTTTAAATCCGAAATTAGAATTTGTTTTTTTTTCGACAGCCGATGACTGAAAACATAGACCTTTTTGTTACAGTAAAATAACCAGCTTCTTTTTACAGCAAAATAATAATATTGAAACTAGGAAAGGAACCTTAAGTATTTTTAAATTCAGAATAAGAATCGAAGGAAAAAAGAAAGAAAGTTACTTTACCAGCCAGCGTAAACACGATTACCAACAACTTATCCGTCTTTTGTTTACCGCTTCGTTTTTCAAAAATCGTACCTTCACGCCGACACTGCACTAAATCGAATCACTTTTTAAATAATTGCCCGTTGGGGCGAAGGGTCTAGGTCCATTCATCCTCCACTTTGTCACATATAAAAGTATAACATACCGATGCCGGCGATGACATATTGGCGCCAAAGTTGTCCCGCCTCCATTCTGCGCTGCTGAGTGACTGGCGCGCCGGGGACCGGATCGTACGAATACGCTCTGTCTTCCATACGTCACGGCACGTCACAACACGTGCTGTGTTGGCAGTTGGCAAGCTTTAGCTGCAACAATGGACACGTGGTCTTAGGACAAAGTAAACATAGCTTTAGGGTGCTGAAAATGCAAATTTTGGACGCTTAAATGCTTCTAGTGCTGGTGTAAGTCAACGTATTGAGATAAACTCGATTATAGACGTGAGTTATCCGGATATTTCACTATCAGTGAGTCTCACGGTAGTTTTATGTTCAAAGCGCTGGGAATTTCACTTTAAATGGTGCAGAAAACTTTTTAAGTGAGGAAATTTTGGTGTTTTCTTACTCGGAATCAAAAGGACAATTTTGATGATAAAAAAAGTGACCCAAATTTTCCATACAACTTTTTTGTGTCCGTTTCGTAACGAGCCATACAAACTATATGAACAAGAAATCACGAAAGTGACTCACAAATAAGGACACTTTTTTTCTTTATGAAAATGAATTGAGACGCTCGTGGGATCTTGTTTTGGAACTCACCTTTGGTTTGTTTCGTGAAATCGCACTTGTTGTACCTCTCATCATACATCAGTCGCATAAAAATAATTTTTAGGTACTTATAATGTAAAACAATTCCGGAAGGAAGGAGCGGTCCCTTCTAACACAAGTATTGTATACTTACCAGGAGGGGCCGGACATAAACTTATAGGAATAATTAGTGTGATACCAAATAAATAGTTTTTATTTTGATTTTTTTGATTTTTTGAAAGTGCCCGTGATTCTGATTTACAAAACACCGCAATTTCCTTGTTTAAAAAAAGTTTTCTGCGCCAACGTAGGTAAAGTGAAAATACCATTTTAAATGCTATTTCTATTACAAGCAAAATACTTTTTAAGGACGCTATTACGGTCCTAGAACGCTGAAACTCAGTATTAGAACTTTTTTAACATGATTATAGAACATAGGACATTATTTCAATATTTGATTTTGGCTTGCTTAAGCTCACGGCTTCATGCTCCTGTCAGAAGGATAAAAAATAGGTTTGTCCTGTATTCCGTGGGGATTTCTGCAAGTAAACTCTTAGTGCCCTTCTATGTTACTCGAGCACGTTTATCTTTCAAGTCTTTGGCCTTAATGGAATGGTTGAAGAAGAGCGGGCGAAAAAATGCAAAACAAATCATGACATAATCACATTACACGGAGCAGGATTTAATCGATATACTTAGGTAATGTATTTGGTCGATTTTACGCGTCTCCGCTCCAATTTGCATCAATAAGTAGAAGTGCATCCAAAGGAATGAAACAGCATTTTTAGTTTTTGGCCGTTTTTTTTTTATATATTAGGGACTATCTCACACAAATCGACCTAGTCCCAAACTAAGCAAAGCTTGTACTATGGGTACTAGACGACGATAAACATACTTATATAGATATATAAATACATAAATACATAGAAAACATCCATAACTCAGGAACAAATATTAGTGCTCATCACACAAATAAATGCCCTTACAGGGATTCGAACCCAGGACCTCTTGCTTCGTAGGCAGGGTCACTACCAACTAGGCTAAAGCTGTCAAACAACTTAAAAATAATCAGCATCTCCGTTAGTTAATAATTTCTTTGGCACGGCTTGAGATTCGAGTTTCTCTTATATTTCAGTTTTTATTTCCTCGAAAAGGACGTGGCTTGGGAAGTCCCACACCAAGATAGACCGAGGAACTGGTAAAGATCCCAGGAACCACTTGGGCAGAAGGAGGAGGCCTTGGCAGTAGACGACTTTTGCCTGACATGATGATGATGATTAAATTTTCCAGTACACTGAGTAGCCAAAACATCGGGTCGCTTTCATACAACATTGTGTGAAAAGTGACCCATTATTTTTGCTCGTACGTGTATTTTAATGTTTATCTCGAACACTGGCGTGGGTGGAAGATTGTGATACAAGAATTATCTTAATCCTCAATAATTATTATTACTATATCAAAGATAATGACGTATTATAATATGTAGGATAAATAATGATATGATAAAGCGTGGTAACAACATTTCTATCGGTTTCTTCCATCAGTTAATGTGATTAAGAATTAGGTATGATTACTATCCTTGTGGTGGTGAGATAATCGTCACTTAATTACCTACTATTATACATAGCAATAATCAATATATGTGTACTTACTACTCAAAAGAAAATTGGGGCCACCTGAGTATCATTGAATACAAATAATAGTAGATACAAAAACAAGCCATAATGACACGCGAACTATAGCCACACTCGCTCTGCTCGGGTGGCTATACTTAGTTCGCGTGTCATTATGGCTTGTTTAGTCTCGCGCTAAACACTCTACTTTTCACTTTAAATGCGAGGAAAAAACGACGTTTTTTACAAAATTACAATATTACTTTTTTACATCGTACGCTGAATACGAATATAATCTGTTCAAAATTCAAATACTTATAGTATATTGTACTTATATAAAAAAAATATCGTCTTCGTACACCATCATAACGGGCAAAATAGCCGGAAAACGTAAGGTCGGGAGACGCTCCTTAACATGGGAATGACTGGCATTAAGACGGTGGAACAGCCAGTGGCGTAGCGTGCCTTGGAGGGGCCCTGTATCAAAATTAAATGGGGGGCTTTCCCGGGAAGCACGAGATTAGGTGGCATTGTGGTTAATATTTTACTAATTTTTGCTTACACACGTTAGGGGCCTCTGTAGCCCGGGTCCCCGTATCATTGATACGGCTGATACGGCGGTAGCTACGACCCTGGGATAAGCTATTTGAGTTGGCTATGGACAGGACCAGATTTAAGGAGCTGACGCCATACTTCAATAATGAAGTGGCACTACAAGAAGAAGACGATTATTCCAACATTCCTGGTCTAAAATGGGGTTTTAGCATTATAATATATATAATACAATAACTACAAATAATCACGTTTTGTAGCATTATTATATGTAATCAGACAAAAACGCAAACATACATCTAGGTTCCGTAGTCCTAAAAGGACCCTTTATAGCTTTTTTAGGGTACCTCACCAACGCGTATTGTGGGAATATTTTTTCGTTTTCTTACTTAAAGCCACAGTGTGGATAGTGTGGGATATTGACGGATAGGTCTTTTAAAAATATTATATTATTGGAATCCGTTTGCAAAATGTTAAGCTTTAAAACGTTGGCTGCGGCGCTGATTTTTACGTACATTCATACCGTGCGTTACTTACGCGACACACAGCCCCGCCCGCACAGGCGGTAAGACGCGTACCGTGCGGAAAAGACATGGTTTCGCAGCCAACGTGTTAAAATGCAAATTTTCTTCAGGGCCAAAGTCCTCCTATAAACTGTTGGCATGAAAAAATATTCATAGTTGTATTTATAACGAATTTAAAAGGAAAACTATCACAGTAATCTAGAGTCGTTTAGGTTCACTTCGTTCATATTCCTACTTCGTCCACAATCCCACTTCGTCAACATTTTCATTTCATCCAAATTCCCATATCGTCCTTTTCCCACTTCGTCCACATTCCCACTTAGACAACATACCCATTTCGTCCATATTCCCACTTTGTCTATAATCCCACTTCGTCAACATTTCTAGCCGATTTTAATGCGGTTTTCGCTATCACTTAGCTTAATTCTCAGGGCAGATTTTATTTTGTGATTTATTAGGTATAGACGAAATGGGAATGTTGACGAAGTGGGAATGTTGACAAAATAGGAAGTGGACGAATTGGGAATTGATTGTGGACGAAATGGGATTGCTGACGAACTAGGAAGTTGACAAAATGGGAATGTGGACTAAGTGAACCTAATCGTCTAGAGTTACCATACTTACTTAGGTCCAAATTAAATTTCTGTGATCAGTTTTATTTACTTTAAAAAGTGAGCCTCTATGCGAATATTAAAATGTTTGAGCTATCTGTTCTTGAGTTAATCAATGGAAATTGTTATTGTATTTGTAAGTAAATAATTTTTGAAAAACTTTTTTAAGTTTTTACATTTTATTATTACCTTATCATTGGATTAAATATGTGTTACTATGGTCAAGTACAACGTAAACTGTTTTTCTACACATCGATTATGCCGTGAGAAGATTTGATGAGCCAATTAAATTAAAATACAATGTCGCATGAGCTGGCGTATACGGCGCGATTAATTATCTTCGGCTGTCCATTTATACGTATTACGAGCTATTCTTCTCTTCTAGAAACATCCTGTTGATAGCGCGGATGAATTCAAAGTTTTTTTTTATCCTACGAACTTCTGTTTTGGCTGGTTTTTCTAATTTGGAAGTCAGCTTGTGTTTTGAAGGCAAGTCGATCATTTCGTTTCACATAATTTCATTTGACATAAAATCTTATATATAAAATTCTCGTGTCGCGGTGTTTGTTACCAAACTCCTCCGAAATGGCTCGACCGATTCTCATGAAATTTTGTGTGCATATCGGGTAGGTCTGAGAATCGGCAAACATCTATTTTTCATACCCCTAAATGTTAAGGGTGATTTACCCCTCAAACTTTGACGTAACAACGTCTAATAAATCGATGAACGCCGGCTGCATTACACGAAAAAGGATGACGCAATGTAAGTACATGAGCCGCGAGGGCCAGTGGCAAGAGAGCGGCGAACGCCAAGATGTACAATGCGGGGTGCGGGAGGGGGTACTCTAAGGTGGAACAAAGTTCGCCGGGACAGCTAGTATTGCTATAAAATATTGTGTAGAACCGTACTGTTTTCAGGATTTTTTGAAACGTCATCTTTAAGAATGCAGTAGGTTAGGTTAGTTCAATAACAACTCTGAAGAAAATACTGTTACAGAAATAAATTACTTTATGAAAAAATAAGAATTATGGAAATCCACACATTATGCCATACGAAATTCATAAAAACGATACAGAACCACATGCAAGACGGATTTTCTTCAATTTTTTTACATAATTAACAAATATTGCAACTCGATTGTCAAATTTTAACCATAATAATCTGTTTATTAATAATAAAATAATGTCTATTTATTCAGACTTCCACCTATAGCTCTACAAAACTGCAGTTCTTATCACTAGTGGTGATAAAATTAATTAAAGCTATAATATTGCACTACTCTAATAGTATTTCAATTCAAGCACATTTTTCCATTATTTACTAATAGTATTTTTTTACAGATGTGATTTTAAAAATTGATATAAAAGTACATAAAAGTTCCGATAACAATGCGATAATCAAGTACTGGTAATCCAAAATAAAAACCGCTGAAACTAGGACCAAAACCCATACTCCGATAGTCCGTGGTATAAAACACTTCTTATTTATATCTATCGGAGGTGTAATTAGGTAGCTTAGTTCTTATGGATGGGTAAAAAATATTTTGAAATATAGGTAGGTATGCCGATAATTTTATCTCTATCATCACTAGTCATAGACTGTCTGTAACAACAGTTAATTTAGCCGTGGTGGCCTAGTGGTTTGACCTATGGACTCTCAAGCAGAGGATCGTGGGTTCAAATCCCGGCTCGCACCTCTGAGTTTTTCGGAATTTATGTGCGAAATTACATTTGCAATTTACCATGAGTTTTACGGTGAGGGAAAACATCGTGAGGAAACCTGCATACACCTGCGAAGAAATTCAACGGGGTGTGTGAAGTTCCCAGTCCGCACTGGGCCCGCGCGGGAACTACGGCCCAAGCCCTCTCATACTGAGAGGAGGCCTGTGGCCTGCAGTGGGACGTATATACGCTGGGATGATGATGATGATGATGATGACAGTTAATTGATCGCTTACTATCCGAAATGTATGGAACAGCAGATTTTTTTTTAATATTTTGTGGCTGGTCCCGTAGTGAAAGTTGCTAAGTGTGGGCCTCGTCATCACCCCCTTCACTCCTGCTTATGACTCCTGAATCAGCCTGTATCTGACGACCGGATAGTTCAGTGGTCAGAGAACCTGACTACGAAGCTTGAGGTCCCAGATTCGATTCCCGGTCGGGGCAGATATTTGTGAAAAAAAATACAAAAAATACAATCGGCAGACATTTTAAACTTACACCAGTTCTCCTTCTCAAAGTAATTTGCACAGCAAGCAAAATTATGCAGTAGTATTTTGACCACAATAAATAACAGAGAGCAAGCAGTAAGTCACCGATATATTCCCCAATATCTTGATTGCTACCACACACTACAGTATTTAAACTCATACTAAGTGGGAAAACATTATCTAAACTAAAACCACATTTTCCGCGTGATAAATCGTACTTTTGCCAGCACAATAGGACATGAATAAATTATAATTGGGTTTTCAATAATTAACACAGCTTATTTATTGTTCTTATGTTTAATTAGTTATATATGCTACTTCAAAAGCCAGCGTAAAACAGATGCGTGCGCGTGTCACGCACCTGTTGTAATGAATGAAACTGTAAGAAAGATGGCACACCATGTGCACGCATCTAGTGCGCTATCATTCTTACAGTTGCATTTATTACAATTGATTTGTCTACGTGATGTGACACGCACTCGCATCAGGGGCTAAATTCAGGAACGGCCCAACACGGTTTGCGAGCGGTAATTCGGTCGTTTGCGCAAGGATAGGGATGGGCTGAGCTTAGGATGAGCCTTATTTTCCTGTTAATTCGCTTTGTAAATAAATAAATGGATAAATAAATAAATAAATAAGGTTCATCCCAAGCTCAGCCCAAACCTCTCGCAAACCAGTAGGCGTTCCTGAATTGCAGTTCATCCCTATCCTCTCGCAAACGATCGAATTACCGCTCGCAAGCCGTGTTGGGCTGTTCCTGAATTTAGCCTTCCAACAAGGCTAGGTAACCCCGTAACGGCTCTTTCACACGGCAACGTCCCGTTTTTTGCGGGTTCGGTTTTTTGCAGGATCCCGTTTAATAGTATACGTGCTACTATGGTAACATTCACACAAGCATTCGGTTTGCGATATCCTGCAACGTTGCCGTGTGAAAGAGCCGTTAGAGCGGTGAACTATAACAATTAAAAACCTACCTACCTAAGTTTGTGAAAAAAACCGGCCAAAAAATTAGATATTTCAAAATATAGGCTATATTAATGGTCATATGCATAAAAATCCAGTGCTAGCAGAGCCCTTCTTCGAAGCAAAATGGCCGTTATTTTATATTGGTTATTTGCGACCCCCGTAATTGTTAATTTAATTTTACTTTTATTATTTGTTGTTGATTGGCAATAGAATTGGCAGTAACAGCCTTCTACGTACAATATCGGAGGATGTGTCGTGTCCGATATTGCATCACTGGACCAAAGCACATGTTATTAAAAAAGCTTGGTAACAAATGTTTTTGAATGGGTATTGTAGTGTGTGTTAAAATTTGGTCCCCCCACTGTCTGTTGTTTTATTTTAAAGTAATTTTAATTCAGAAAATTTTATTTTTGTCATTTTTTATATTTTAGTTGACATTATTTGTAATTACATAATTATTTTACTAACTGTATTTGTCTGCTTATAATATAAAAATTTTAATCTGGACATTTAATTTAAGTAAATAATTCTTATTCGATTTTAGTTTTGTTTTTAAATTTTAATTGTTATTTTTAATTTGGACATTTCATTTTTATTCTAATTCAATTTTAGCTATGCTTTTAAGTTTTATTTCTTATTTAAATTCAAAGTTTGACACATATTATGGATTATGAATTTTCGATTATAAATTTTAGTTGAACTAACTTAGCTTGTAAGCTTTTACTAACAAAAAATTTTAAATAAAAAATAGAACCGCCTTCAAAAACGCCCAAAAAAATATTAAATAAAAATTTAACCGACTATAATGAGCATTATAATATTTTTCTACTAATCTGTTTGAAGTCGGGCCTCAGCACGAGATAGCAGGAGTGGTAGAAGCCCAACAGATAGTAGGTATAATAGGGATAATAGGTAGGTAAGATAAATTACTACTATAAAGTTTGAGGTCCCAGGTTCGGTTCCCGCGTCGGGGCAGATATTTGTATGAAAAACACGAATGTTTAATCTCGGGTCTTGGGTGTTTAATATGTATTTAAGTATGTATCATCTATATAAGTATATTTATCCGTTTCCTAGTACCCATAACACAAGCTTTGCTTACTTTGAGACTAGGTCGATTGGTGTGAATTGTCCCGGGATATTTATTTATTAATTTAATTACTAGGTCCACTCCTGCTGGCTCGAGCTGAGGCCCGACTTCAAACAGATTAGTAGAAAGATATTATAATGCTCATTATAGTCGGTTAAATTTTTATTTAATAGTTTTTTGGGCGTTTTTGAAGGCGGTTCTATTTTTTATTAAAAAATTTTTATTTTTGGCTTTTTAGTTGTATTGGTATAAAAAAGATGCGTAGGCGTGGCCAGTAAACGAAGCCCCGCTTCTGTTTACGCTCTGAGGATCGCAAGGTAACTAACGAACTTAACCAGGTTAAACGGGGGTAGTTTGAAGGTATTTTTTTAATGCGGGAAGCTCTGCCCCCCGAGCCCCCCGTTCCAGTAGCGAGGCTTCTATTACTACTCTGAGGGACGCTAGATAAACTGACGAATTTAACCAAGTGAAACGGTAGATGGTTTAAGAGATTTTTTATTGCGGGGGGCTCTGCCCCCTGAGCCCCCCTCCCCTCCAAGAGCGGGGCTTTTATTTTCACCCTGAGGGACGCAAGACAGCTAACTAACCTAACCAGGTTAAACGGGAAGTGATTTGAAGGTATTTTTTATTACGGGAGCTCCGCCCCCCAAGCCCCTCTACCGGTAACGAGGTTTCCATTTCCACTCTGAGGGACGCAAGATAACTGACGAATCAAACCAGGTTAAACAAGGGGTGGTTTGAAGGTGTTTTTTATTACGGGGGGCTCCGCCCCCCGAGCCCCCCTTCCAGTACCAAGGCTTCATTTTCTACTCTGAGGGACGCAAGATAACTAACGAATCTGGTAAGGTAAACGGGACGCGGTTGGACAGTTTTTTTACTGCGGGGGCTCCGCCCAACGAGTCCCCTTTCCGGTAGCGATGCTTCTATTTCCACTCTGAGGGACGCAAGATAACTGACGAATCTAACCAGGTTTCACGGGAGGTGGTTTAAGAGTATTTTTATTGCGGGGGGCTCCGCCCCCCGAGCCCCCCTTCCAGTACCAAGGCTTCATTTTCCACTTTGAGGGACGCAAGATAACTAACGAATCTGGTAAGTTAAACGGGAGGCGGATTGACAGGTTTTTTATTTCGGGGGGCTCCGCCCCCCAAGCCCCCCCTCTAATATCACTTTGAAGAGCGCAAGGTAACTAATGAACCTAAACAGGTTAAACGGGGAATGGTTTCAAAGTTTTTTTTTTATTGCGGGGGGCTTCGCCCCCCGAGCCCCCCCCTTTATTATCACTTTGAGGAGCGCAAGGTAACTAACGAACCTAACCAGGTTAAACGGAGGATGGTTTGAATTTTTTTTTTATTGCGGGGGGCTTCGCCCCCCGGGCCCCCCTCCATTGGCTGGACTTCCATTCCCATTCTACGGGACGCAAGATAACTAACGAACCTAATAAGGTTAAGCGAGAGGTGGTTTGTAGGTATTTTTTATTGCCATGCCTACTTACTGTAGTTTAGGTGAATAACTAACACAATTCTTAGGACTGCTTTGGCGAATTAATATTAGTAATAAAACGTAACGTAGGTAATACGATGTTCTTGTTATCAATATAAGGACGAACAAATATGCTTTAGGACTTTCAACAGTATGCCAAACATTCTTCGCCAGAAAATTTTAGAATGATCAACATTATGCGATACAACAGGCACTCTTTGCTGACTGTACTTTTTGATCCTGGTTACCAAAGTACTCGTCAAGACGAATCAAACGAGCCCAAACTCGATGGGGTTATGTCGTTTTTTTACGGAGTTCTTATGGTCACCTTCCAACTCCATCTTCAGACCCTAGTTACCATCTAGGATCAAAGTACTCGTCAAGACAAATCAAATGAGCTCAAACTCAATGCGGTCGTATCGTTTTATTACAGAGTTTCTATGGCCATCTTTCAGCTCCATCATCAGATCAGCTCCATGTCATAATTATTTTGCATTGTCATCCAATTCACGCATGTCTGCAAAATTTCAGCTCAATTGGAAACCGGGAAGTGGGTCAAATTTAACTTGCAAGATTTAACCCGTTGAAGAGTTCCGTTGGCCATCTACGGTCTTCTTCATCAGGTCCAGTTTACCAAATGATACTTTCTGAATGCAAATACTTCACTTGATACTAAAAATGCTAAAATCACTATAGGTTTGCCTGTAAAATTTGAAGGTTGCCCTCGATTTCTCTAGGATCCCATGATCAGATCTTAACTTGGTGCCAATGGGACCACCTCAGGAGTATACTGTTTCAAACAAACAAAGAATTTTTAAAATCGGTTCACAATTGAGGGAGTAATCGCGTAACAAACATACAAAAAAAAAAAAACATACAGACGAATTGATAACCTCCTCTTTTTTTTGAAGTCGGTTAAAAAAATGGATCTATGTTGTCTGAGAATAAATAAATAAATAAATAGAATCATCATCATTTCATCCGCAATATGTCCACTGCTGAACATAGGGCTCCCCCGAGGCTCGCCAAACAGATCGGCACCATCCTCATCCAGCGCATTCCCGCAACAAGTGTTATTGCATTGTCATAAGCTGCATACTTTACATAACTGAATTTCGATTAAATGGGACCGCTAGACGATACCAACGACGAGTCTCATAAGGAAGCTCAAGGTCACTCAGAGGGCGATGTAGAGGGCTATGCTCGGAGTTTCTCTGCGGGATCGCATTAGAAATTATGAAATCCGCGCAAGAACTAAAGTTGCTTACATATCTCAAGGAATCGCCAGAGTCAAATGGCAGTGGGCAGGGAACAGAACTGATGGCCGATGGGGGCAAAAGGTTCCCGAATGGTGTCACGGACCGGAAGACGCACTGTAGATAGGCTTCCAACAAGATAAAGCGATGACTTTAGGTTTCGAGGACGCATTAGATCCGAATGGCGTAGGGCGGTCTGTTCGGTGAACCTTGAGAAAGGCCTACGTCCAACAGTGGACGTCTTTCGACTGAAATGATAAAAATTGTTTACTTATCTCGTGAGCGATGTGAATATAAATATCGCCGGAAGCCTTTATGGACAGACAGTTTCACACTCGCATTTATCATATTAGTCTCGATAAACAATGGACATTGGATTGTTGACATGTAACGCGCCAGATGTTGATATGTGGTGTGCGAGGTAAAGTTACAGAGTTACAATAGTTTAGTCATACAAACAGACCTATTTTGTGTTTTTATATACGTCATACTGCTGCGCACAAGCTTCCTATAAGAATAAGAGGGCGTAATGTGTACTTCTCATGTGAGCCTAGTGCCTAGAGTTCATTTCATTTAATTTCATTTCATTTCATTTCGCAGGTGTGCCTAGGTTCATCCCAATGTTTTCTTTCACCATAAAGCTCGGAATTCAATTGTAATTTAAAACAAATTCCGAAAAATTTGCGAGTGCGGATTTGATCCCCGATCTTTAGTTTGAGAGACCATACGTCAAACCACTAGTCTACTAGGGCTTAGGTACTTAATATTTTTTTTAATATATTTTCAATAATTTTATATCCAGCCGTTCCAATTTTTTTGCATCAATTTAAAAAAAAACGTAGTTGTACGGTCAGCATCAAAAGTAGCTGGTCACTTTTGTACTTTGTCGTAATAACACAATTGTCAATCAAGTATGACGTTTTCCACCTAACTGTAGAGCGACAAGGTACAAAAGTGACCAGCTATTTTTGATGCTGCCTGTATAACTTGCACTTGGCCAGTGCCGTAACTTAGATAGTGCCAACGGTACCCATACGCTCTAATCACAAACATGGAGGGGAGGATGATGTTGGCACAAAAATGATTAATGAACTAAAACAATTACTTTGCTCACCCGCGACCTTACAATAGTTACGTTTATGCAAGAAATGTGCGTTCATGCAGTTCCTCCACCTCCACACTGTACGAACACACACAAATCACATAAACCCAACCATCACCACCACCAAGCTACACTGACGCGTTTCGAACTCAACCAGAGCTCATCTTCAGAGTTAACACAACCGTATGCTATGCTACCAAATGTTAAACTAACAAACCAAAACAAATGTTTTAACTTGTCACTGTAACTTCTCAAGTACCCACTTTATTTTTCTTATTCTCAAACTACCCCACAAAAATTAACTTTTATTGACATATTATAAAACTACCTTGATTTTTTTTGTTTATTTATTTATAAGGCATATTTAATTAATACTAACTAATGTGAACGCACATTTCTTGCATAAACGTAACTATTGTAAGGTCGCGGGTGAGCAAAGTAATTGTTTTAGTTCATTAATATGGACCTCCGCAAAGTAACGCCTGATTCAATAAATTATTCAAAAATGATTAGACCAACCAGGAGACGTGGCGAGGAAAGGCCTCCAATAAGATGGACCGACGATCTGGCAAAGATCACAGGAATCACTTGAACGCTTTGGGGGAGACCTAAACGGCTAGATAAAGCCAGCCATATGAATTTAGATTATTATACCGATACGAAGTTTTGGGTTTTAGGGCATAGTTCTAGAAGCTCACAGTGAACGCATAAAAGGCTACGTTACTGTACTTGGCACAATGACGAAATCATCATTTCAGCTGTAGGACGTCCACAGATGCATCCCTATACCCAATCATAACGACCAGATGGCCTAGTGGTTAAAGAACCTGACTATGAAGCTTGAGGTCCCGGGTTCGATTCCCATGTCGCGGCAGATATTTGTATGCAAAATACGAATGTTTGCTCTCGGGTCTTGGGTGTTTAATATTTATTTAAGTATGTATGTCTATACTAATATTATAAAGAGGAAAGATTTTATTGTTTGTTTGTATGTTTGTTTGTTTGTTTGCATTGAATAGGCTCCGAAACTACCGGACCGATTTCAAAAATTCTTTTGCCGTTAGAAAGCTACATTACCACAGAGAGACATAGGCTAATTTATACCGCGGGAAAATACCTTTTCCTACGGGAAAATTAATTTTATCGCGGGCGAAGCTGCGGACGGAAGGCTAGTCTATCTATATAAGTATGTTTATCCGTTGCTTAGTACCCATAACACAAGCTTTGCTTAGCTTACTTTGGGACTAGGTCGATTGGTGTGAATTGTTCCGTGATATTTATTTATTTATTTAATTTAAAAGAATAAAGATATGTTCTCGTGGAAAGTCGTGGTGGTAGCCTAGTGGCCTATGGCCTCTCAAGCAGAGGGTGGTGGTGTGAATTGTCCCGGAATATTTATTTAATCATTACGATTGAAGGGGTGTCATTACTGTGAACTTGTGGCCTTTAGCAAATCATCCGTCCATCTTGTTAGTGGACGTCCCATGCTGCGCTAAAGTAATAGAAAAATATGATAAAGTAGCCCATGAAATTTTGCACGCGATATGTCATCCCAAAAAGCATACCCCGCCGGCCGGGGTTTAGACGGCCGGATAGCCTAGTTGTTTGAGAACCTGACTACGAAGCTTGAGGTCCCGGGTTCGATTCCCGGTCGGGGCAGATATTTGTGTGAAAAATACGAATGTTTGTGCTCGAGTCTTGGGTGTTTAATATGTATTTAAGTATGTATCTATCTATATAAGTATGTTTATCCGTTGCCTTGTACCCATAACACAAGCTATGCTTAGCTTACTTTGGGACTAGGTCAATTGGTGTGAATTGTCCCGTGATATTTATTTTTATTTATTTATTTATTTTATTTCTATTTATACCCATTAGTTTGTATGCAGTCCATATTATCCTTAAACGCCACGCATGCGCCTTCATACAAAACAATGTATTTAAGGATCGATGACAAAGCGCGATCAAGGGTGCGCGTATGACTAATGAGTTCCGTTTTCCGGGCCATTGCGCAGTACCTCTGCTAAAACCAGTAAAGCAATCCCATTGCTATTATATAGCTCGACTGTTTAAAAATGTGTCCTCGCCCGCGCGGTACAGGGGCTGGGGGGTATGACGACAAAGCGGGCCAGAAGAGGCGCGCTCGCCGTCCGCGCCCCTCTCGGTCCCTTTGACGTCTTACCCCTCAGCCCTATATACTGCGCGGGCGAGGACACATTTAAACGATCTAGCTATAGGCTACCACGACTTTAATAATGAAATAAGGAAACTTAATTGTACCCATGCATATTACTCAGTGTACTGTTTCCAACTATGTTTAGCCTAAGACTGTCTTGGTCACGTTTTCGATGTCCTGACATACCGGAAACAGATAATCTCTCACGAAAATTAACTGATCTTAATCTTTCCAGGATAAATGCAGTTCCTGATTACCTAGACTCTTGATAACATTCAGATAGCAAAATTAATGTATTTTATTTATTCGCCAATTTAAGAAGTTAGAGGTTCTAGACTCGTGCTGCGTATTTTATTTGTGTTGTGTATCTTTTTACCTACATAATTAATAATTTCAAAACAAAAAATGTACATTTAGAATGCATTTTTTTATTACGTTTTATATAAAAGAAATAAGAAATATCTTTAAAAACATAATCAAGTAGTCTTAGTTTTTACATTCAATTTGAAGTTACTGTCTTAAACTAAGCAAAGATACTAGGCAACGGATAGATGTACTTTTCTGGATAAATCGATGTTGACAACAAACAGTAGGCATCGAAACTACAAAAACAAAATTGTTAGATTCGACACTGTACCTATACATTGCGCGGCATAGTATTGAAATTTCAAAATTCAAATTTTGCAGATTCATGCAATACTGTACGTTGCGGAAGTCGAAATACGCCCAAAACTCGAACTTAAATATTCGTATTTTTCATACAACGAACTGCCCCGACTGGATATCAAAACCGGGACTTGAAGGAATATGAACTAAATAAAAAAAAATAGTTCTGTTAAATCTGACTGTGGTTTTCTGGGTACTGCGACCAGATCCCATCTGGATTTCAAAGCTGGCATGCTTCCTTCAAGGAAGTTGAGGCAAAATGCCAGCACCAACAGTGCTATTAAGCATTGTGATGATTTAGAAGACTGACATGCGAAATTAGTGCGAATGTTTTCCTCTATCGTATTTCCTTCCTCAATAAGGTTTTTTTTATAACAATAGGTATAGGCTTGCGTTTGACCACAATAACGCCTGATGAAAAGCGAAGATGAGGCCTACGACGGAGCACGCTTGCCTAGTAAATGCTCATTCACCATAGACTCGAATTCAGGGGAATAAGTGCAGTGCAAACCGTACAACAAATACGGGGCACTGTAACCGGTACGCGCGCGCTGCACAACTGCTCAGGCCTTTCCTCCAGAATGACTACTATAGGCAACAGGCCGGAACACGACGAGAGTCGCTTGGCGGCCTGGCTCAACCTATAGGGTGGTGACCAGCCGCGTCCGAAGCCTACCACTGGAGCTGTTTAGCACCACCCAGTGGTCACGTGTAGGGTCTCGGGGGTAAACCAACGGACGCGAGCGATTACAACCCCCCAAAATGTGATCCAAATGTGATCGGTATTTCTTTTTAACCTACTGAGGAAGGTGTACGTAACCGTTGAGGAAGAAAACTTCTCGAGTGGCGACTACGAACCAGGAGACGCGTTGGCAGGCCCCCTACTAGGTGGACCGGCGTGATCGTAAGAGTTTCGGGTAAATGGTGGATTCAGTTGCCACTAACTGTGGCGTTCTAAAAGGGAGGCCTTTGTCAAGAAGCCTTTGCCCAAAAAAAAGATGAAACCGAGGACCTCGATAAGAAATATCTGTCACTATGTTGTGACAGGTATTTCTTATCTTATCTTATCTTATTCTTGAAGTATGCTTCATACATACTTATTCCATATTTTTTTGCGCATTCTAATGGAACACTCATTAGCGTTATGTCGCGTACCTCTCCAGCAGGCGACCGCGGGGTGAAGGAGCAGCGGGGGGCGGCGGATTGGTCTTTACTTGACTGCTTGTCGTACATGTGCGGTAGACGTACATTATATTAATAACTAGCTTTTGCCCGCGACTCCGTTTGCGTGGAATTAGTAATTTGGGCAGCTTATTTTTTTATCCAATTTGCTTTTTCATCAATTATGGCTCTCCTTAGTTCCTCCAAAAAAAAAATTACCCGCTCCGAAATCCCCCCCCCCCCGCACTCCCCTCCCAACCCCACCCCCCACCGAACCCCCCGCACACCCGCGTTCACATTCACCACAAGTCAAGCGTGCCTATAGAAGTTTTACTTCAAAAACCCCCGATTTTGAAACATTCTTCCGCTCCGCTCCGCTCCTATTGGTGTTACCGTGACGATTATATAGCCTATAGCTTTCCTCGATAAATGTGCTATCTAACACTGAAAGAATTTTTCAAATCGGAGCAGTAGTTCCTGAGATTAGCGCGTTCAAACAAAAAAACCTGTTCGATAAATTCTTAAAATAGACGTATCTTTCTTATTTGTGAACCGATTCAAATGAAACAAACACTAAATGTTAATCCAAGAAAATACCAACATACCAGTGAAAACCGCATCCTTCTAGGTTAAGCCGTTTCTGAGATTAGCGCGCACAAACGCACAGACAAACAGACAGACAAACAGTTAAACAGACAAACAGACAATAATTCTAAAAATCATTGTTTTGGGTTCTATTGCGCTTATAAATAGCCCTAGTGAAGTGTTTCTCAAATATCTTCAATGTACACACACCGACTTGTTACAGATTTATTATATGTATAGATTTCCTATCTTTGTAAAATCTAGTATTAAACTCGTAATACAAGTCCAAGAGTTTCTCTCAGCATCCACAAACCCAGGATAGCCCGCAAACACGTTATACATACCTACATAATTAAGTAAGTTTGCATATTCTGATAACGCTGGTAAATAGTTTTAAAAAAGTGACATGTAAAAGAGCTTTTTGCGGCCTACTTGCAGAATAAACGTTTTGATTTTGTTTTTGGTTTTGAAGATAAGGCTAAAATACTGCTGCAAGGGGACATAAATAGGCTGGGATGATAATTATGAAGCTTGCGTTTGTGAAGTTAGCCTATCCAAAGTGACCGATTTTCTTACAAAAACTCCAGTATTATTACATGTCCAGGGCTCTTGTTGCGATGTAACGGTAAACGTGGCTGTGTTACAATGGTATTATTCTCCGGTATATTTTAGTGATCCAAGAAATTCGTGAACCACCCGGTGATACGACTATTTTCACTCAAAGGTTGTCCAAATAAACGTGTGCTTTAAAGTGTTACCGTAATCTTTTTTTCGTGGAAAAACATGGGAGAAGCCGCATAATAATGCTAATAAATTAAATGGAAAACTTTGTTATGACAAATGAAATTATCGAAAGTGAAGTGATAAAATATATAATGTTATAAGTATGTGGTTTAATGTGAGTCTATTTATATTTGCATTTAATATCTGAAGTGAATGGGCTGGTTTTAAACTAAGTGACAACCTTCATTTGACATGCTGATATGGATTGATAACACAAGTGGAGCCAATAGGTACCAATCATTGATTAAAAGTCATCATGTCAAGGCCATTATGTTATTTATTTACTTTGTTTTTACTGGAACAGTCAACCAATCTACGACATACGTTACTAACCATTTGAGAAGGAAATTGAGAGGAATTAACAGTTCCTGACAGGGCATAGAACAAATAATACTAAAAAATCGCTTCAAAGAAACAGGAATAGTAACACTGAAACGTTACATGTTTTTTTGTCAGCAGTACGTTTGTTCAAAGAATACTAAATTTCATATAATTTTTTTTCTGGTGGGTTGCTCTAGGGGCAACGTTGTGCAGTTGGTAGCACGCTCGTTGCGTATAGACAGGAGATGTGTGATTGATGCACCCGAATTGCTTTTTTATTAAAAAATCTTAGTTAGAAACATTAACGATCAGTAGCGTAACGCCTACGATTTTTCATTGAGCAATGTATCGAGAAGATGGAAAGAAAAACTTTTGCTATATAACTACGTAGGAGTTACAGGTCTCCCTGCAAATGCCGTCAGCAAGTAGTACGTAAATATATTTATTCGACTGAAAATTAATGAGATAACTAAATCTTTCAAGTCACGGTTTCGGACCGCAGCGGCTCGTCAGTGCCGTAAAGAAAACGA
Source organism: Archips crataeganus (assembly GCA_947859365.1). Taxonomy (NCBI): domain Eukaryota; kingdom Metazoa; phylum Arthropoda; class Insecta; order Lepidoptera; family Tortricidae; genus Archips; species Archips crataeganus. Next base: position 11,959,355 of record OX402069.1, on the reverse strand, counting down.
TTTTATTCGTCTAAGTATTTATTCGTCTAAGTATTTATTCGGAAATAGCCCGAATGGCCGCATGGTCAGAGGAAACCTTTGGAAAATCACCCCGTTTTCATTGCTTCAGATGTTGACTATATCTGCATGACAATATGACCAGTAGAAGTGTACAATGAAGTGCTGCATTATCTATTGCATTTTACATTACAATATACTTCGCCACTCATGTTGAGGTGTTATTCTAAACGCATACTTATCAAAAGTGTTATGACTTTAGTCTTTGCGCGCAGGTTTGCTCGCGTAAACTATTAGATCTGGCATTTAAATCACAATTCCGGGATTAGTCTAAATTGTCATGGGAATTCCCAAAACACATCATGGTATTCATGGTATTTATTTACTTTGTTAGAATACCCGTGAAAAAATTCATGTCTTACTTTATTTTACGAGGAACATCGGAATAAAAAGTAACCTACGTGGTTACCGATAGGTCCAGCTAATTATACATACCAAATTTCATTCAGATCTATCTAACCGTTTTAGTGTGAAAGAGTGACAAACACACACCCGAGCATACGCCACGGGTAGAGTTGAAAAAGCTGGACACCTTAAGGGCCTACCGTTTTTGGCGCATTTATTGCATTCATTTAATCTCGTGCTGTATCACAAGTAAAGCTATAGTCTTGAAATTCATGTGTAAGATATTTGAGGATTCACTCTAATGACAAGTGTTTATCGAAACACGATTACTTATAGTTCGCTCGATAGAAAAAAAATCCAAAGCTATCTCTAAAAAATAAAATAAATTCGTAGTACGACGCTATTCGTAGTGCACGGCAGGTCATGACTTTTTGAATGTTAATAAAACAAGATGTTTTCTAGGGCGTGGTGTTGCTACATTTTAAAATATGTATTTGTTTTAGTAATAAGATGAAAATACCCAAAAACACGCGCAGTCCAACCAACCTATCTTGAGCTATCGTGCCTCCCCCACGCCCGAAAACGCCCACCCAAAATCGATTAGCGCGAAAAGCTCGGTAGGCCCTTAACAACGGTAAGTGTGTTTTTGATTCGTTTGAAAAACTAGCTAGGGCCCAGTCTGAAAACCAGCGCCGGGCCTTGTTGCCCAGCTTATGCTGAGACTGGGACCCATTGTCAAATCTAATTGTAGTATATTTTTATTATTAATTTTCTTTTTTTCATTGTTTTTAGGGTTCCGTAGTGAACTACGAACCCTTATAGTTTCGCCATGTCTGTCCGTCTGTCTGTCTGTCTGTCTGTCCGCGGCTAAGCTCAGAGATCGTTAGTACTAGAAGGCTGTAATTTGGCATGAATATACATATCAGTAACGCCAACAAAGTGGTAAAATAAAAAATAAAAAAATATTTTTTTTTAGGGTACCTCCCATAGACGTAAAGGGGGGAGGTGATTCTTTTTTCTCGACTAATCCTATAGTGTGGGGTATCGTTGGATAGGTCTTTTAAAACCATTGCGGGGTTTCTAACATGATTTTTCTATTCAGTGATCTGTTTGCGAAATATTCAACTTTAAAGTGAAAATTTTCATTAAAAGCGAGCGTCCCCCCCCCCCTCTAAAATCTAAACTGTCAGGTGGAAAAATTTGAAAAAATTCAGAATGGTAGTAAATATATCAAATTTACTAGGAAAATTATAGGGGCTACGATTGCTTGGAAATTATTTGATGTTTAAGAGTAAATAGTAGCCTAAGGTATAAAACATACCTAAACTTGGATGATTCCGTACACATACGAAATCCTTAGAAAAATATTACTTGATTTTTTTGTAATGGCTACGGAACCCTACCTTGTGCGTCTCCGACACGCTCTTGGCCGGTTTTTTTTTCTAATTTTACTTTTCAGGCTTGCTGTTTTTCTTTTTCTTTTTGATAGCAATAAATATTATTTGAATTTGAATCATCATCACTACATAGTATAAAACAAAGTCGCTTCCCGCTGTCTGTCTGTCCCTATGTATGCTTAGATCTTTAAAACTACGCAATGGACTTTGATACGGTTTTTTTTTAATAGATAGAGTGATTCAAGAGGAAGGTTTATATGTATAATACATGCATAATTGCTCCCGTGCGAAGCCGGGGTGGGTCGCTAGTTGAATATGAAAAAAAAACCGTTGTTACACGAATGTTACGTGGATGTATGTCATGAAAAGCGACTAAGGAAATAGGTTAAGATATATTGTAGGCAATAGGCAGCAACCGGTCACTATTGTACCACTTTTGTCTAACATTAAACTTAAAATTGCTCAAATTACTTACGTCACACAAATACCAGCGCTTGTGATGTTTGTATGTATCAGAATATCAGTCTAGATGGAGATATATAATGTCAAATTGCAAACGTAAAGAACATTAACATAGCATATTATTGCCACCCGGTAATCTCAGACCTAGCTAATGAAGATTTTTATGTAAAAACGACATAAATAAAGACTACAAATGCATTATGAATTATAAACGCATTTACAGGCAAACATGTAGGAATGCTGTCATTATGTGACTAGTACGTAACATCTATTAGGTATATACAATGTATGTAGGTATTAACAACTTGTTTGTTTGTGACAAATAGTAGGTACTCATTGCGACATGGAAAGTCGATATGGAAAACTAACAGAATGTAAAGCTGTTGACATACTTGATTAATAGGATATTGTAGATCAGCGAGTGCAACTTGCACTGACGAACCAATGGTTTTTCCACCACAAGATAGGTATAATTTGTGCGTGGAATTCGCAAAAATACATGGTGATTCTGAAGATGGTAGATGCTAGATTCTTTGACGCTCATAAATGGTAGTATCCATACTAATCCATACTATACTACCTTTATATACTATAATATTATAAATTCGAAAGTGTCTCTGTCTGTCTGTCTTTCTGTCTGTCTGTTTGTTACCTCTTCATGCTTAAACTGCTGAACCGATTAAGGTGGAAGCGCACGCTCTAGGCGCGAAATTCAAACTTTTTACAGCTTTCAATTTATTGTGGGTAAACGGTGTAACTGTTTAACTTCATGTGGTACTTGCGCTTGTAAAACAGTGTTCTTTATATTATTGTGTAAAGTTTTGTAAGAATAAAACTGTTAGCTTGAAATAAAAGTTGTCAAAACGTTGAAAGTCCGAATTACTATGTTTCACAACTTTTATATCAAGCTAACAGTTTTATTCTTAAAAAGCTTTACACAATAATATAAAGAACACTGTTTTACAAGCGCAAGTACCACATGAAGTTAAACAGTTACACCGTTTACCCACAATAAATAAAATTAAAACCTGTAAAAATTTTGAATTTCGCGCCTAGAGCGTGCCGTTCCACCTTAAGATCAAATTTGGTACAGTGATATTTTGAGTCTCGGGAAAGGACATAGGATAGATTTTTATCCCAGAAATCATCCTTGAAGGGGGTCAAAAGGGAGTGGAAATTAGTATGGGAAAATTACCAAATTTCATATAGGTCTTAACTACTACATTAGAAAAAGTTGGGACTCGAGAGGATGTACATTCCATTCGTTTGTGTAGACATAGCTTTACACCATCCTGTCCTGTTGTTCAATGATTAGTATGAGTAACGTAGTTAGTGTCTGCAATGAAAAAATATTTGCTGATAGATTACTCGATAAACCGCGTTAAAATTGCGGTAGCCGATAAATCGATACATGACGACCATATATCGATAAAAATAATAATAATGTTGATATGACAAGACACCAACGTTCAAAAACATGAGTTTAAAGAATTTCAAAGACATTTAGAGGGCTTTTATTTAATAGCTGTTTGACAAAATAATTAATTTCTTCTTTTTGGCTTCAAATAGCGTATTGATTAATATAAAAACAATCCTGAAGAAAACACTGTTTCAGAAGTAACTTACTATGATTATGAGCTGAAGAACAAAAATTACGTCTACTCACGTCACGCGCACTAAAAACATAAGACATAGCATTTGTCCAAAATTTACCAGTTGTCAAGCACTGCGCGAGGCTTCAAGCTGTCCGCTTGTTTAACAAACTACTTATCTACCTACTGAGCTGAAAACCATAACAAGTTCTATGCTATTTAAAAAAAAAATAGTATTCTTGTTGAGAGGATGTTTTTACACTGCAGACGAATTATTTAATAAGGATTGTCAATTTAGACCTGCATGTAATTTTCATTTTTGTTTTTGTTTTTATTTCTGTACTCTTTTTTATTGGTTGTAAGTGGGTTTGTTTTATCATTATGTTTAACCTGCTGCAGCTGTATTTCTAACACGATACTTGTATTGTTCTTGAATAAATACTTCTTGAATTTTGAATCTATGAGATTATGACAAAGTAAAATGATGAAAAACGATACATTATGCGCATAATAAGGGGAAACGATAGAGAACCGTGTTAAATACTTGGGATGTACGTAATTAAACAACACAATAATAATAAAATACAACAAATACAACAACAACAACAACAACATGTGCAACATGTAAGCAATTAATCATTTGAATTTGATTTTGACATAGTAGATTCTTTTAGAAAAATATGTATACCTACCGGCTTTTTCTCAACACAGGTTTTTTCCGACTCAGTGGTACATTTTTTGACGTTTGACGATTAGAAACGAAAAATATTGTATTGTCTTCTTTCTTTTGACTGATTTCTTTGATTCTTTTTGACTTTTCTTCTTTTTGTATTTTTGTGATGCCCCCCGTGTTACGGGTGTCCGGGGCGACGGTGATCGCTTTCCATCAGATGACCCGTCTGCTCGTTTGCCACCTCTTATATAAAAAAAAAACTCTACTAAGGGGGTGTTTCACCACCTTATTGTCAAACTGCTGGTTACGTAACCAATCAATAAACTAAGTACTGGACAAATCTGTCAGCTAGTGTTTTTTCAGTTTCACCACTCCGGTCCTGTGCAAACTAAGTACCACTTAACTAATCGTGGGTTTAACAAAAAGTCGGAATGGCAACGTCGCATTTCACGACCACGCGTTCCTGTTCGCACACTTTCATTCAAAGAGTCACTCATTATTAAAGCAAAAGAAATGGTTAACTATATAGTTTTTGAATACATCTATTTTTTTTGCATAAACAAATATGTAACATTATAATTGATCCAAAAACGGGATTTATTTACGATACTTTGTTAACAATAACAAAGAAAAATAAAATCACGTAAAACGAATCGAAAAGTGGCGCCAAACCATTTGTCAGATAAACTTTTTTTTAATGGCGACATACAAGTTCAGGTAGAACAAACGATTGAGCCACTGAAAAAAAGTTTGTTATTAAAAAATATTACGAAATTTTGGATTTATTTTTACATACTAAAAGTGTACCTACATTTTTTTATTCAAATCTTGATATTTAAAGTATTTTATGCAATTTAGCATGACCTCTTTCTTTAAAAAATAAAAAATACTTTGATTTATTTTTCTGAAACCGGCTGAAGGGCTCTCCAACCATGGCCACAAAAAATAAACTAACTTTATGTGACGGATAAAAATGCTAAATGCCACCTGACTGATGGTCAAATTAAGAAACAGTTTGTCCGTCACTTAGCGCTAATCGAGACTGGTGAAACAGAAATTTTAATTCCATCTGTCAAATAAGGTTATGATTGAGCTAATCCGAACTTTAAGAAAAGTGGTGAAACAGCCCCTAAATATACTAAATTAAACTCAAATTTAAGAAAATGGTCAATTTGAGAAAATATTAACTAAGGAAGAATAGTACATTTGAGAAAACGGTAATTTAGGAATTAGGTAGGTTAGTAGGTAGGTTAGTAGGTAGGTAAGCTAGATTTAAAAAAATTGGGAAAACAGTAATTTAGGGAAAGTCATAATTTTGCTATCAGGTAAATGGAAAAAAATCTACGTAGCGGAAGAATTTAAGCAAATTATATTCCAGATTTCAACTTACCGTAACTAGTTCAATTCCAACAACAAATTTTCCTACACGAGCAAGATAAAAAATCAATGTTATTTATTGATAAATAGTGTTTAGTGATGGCGATCGTGGAAAAAGCTATTTTTTTTATCAATGGCAGTGATTGCCACAGTTATCTCTCAGTAGATTGCTACTTATCTGAGTTAATATAGTCCGCTTTATTAAGTTAGATCTTTTATCATATTAAATAGTTTGTTGTAAATTTGTAAAAGTAACCATCAGTGGCGGGGCGAGAAAATTTTTGCAAGTAACTAAAGCCGGAGCAAGAAAATCCTAAAACCCCAATTTAATCCTCTTCTTGAAATTCAGTACAGTACTGGAAAAGAAGCGTTTGATAACTTCGAAAGTTCAAGCAATCCGGAGGGAATCGGGTTGTAAGTACCCTTCGCCACTGGTAACCATGCATGATGGATGCGGATGGCACAGGACCGATCTGTTTGGCGAGCCTCGGGGCAGACCTATGTTCGGCACATGCAGGATGGCTTCGCCCACAGTCCCATTTCGTCACCTTCTTAATAGTCCACAATGCCATGTCGTCATCCTACAATTCCTAAATCGAGACCTACCGAACTAGTCCACTTTCTGATATCGTCAATATTAGATTTTGTCTACATTCCTATTTCGACCACAGTGCCAACTCGTCTTCTTTTTTATCGACCAGAGTACTACTTGGTCAACAGTCCCAACTCATTTCTTGTCCATGGACACATTCCTTTATCGACCACAGTGCTACTTGGTAGAAATAGGAATGTTGACGAGTTAGCACTGCAGTCGAAATGAAACTGTTGACGAGCTGGCGCTGTGGTCGAAATAGAAATGTTGAATAGAAATAGAATAGAAATGATTTATTCATATAAAAAACAAATACAATTTAAATTTCACTAAATGCGCCAAACTGGAGTGGCCAGTTTGTTGGCGCGCCACGCTCAAATCACATTACTACTTAACAAGGTTTATAAGGTTAGAGTTATTCTAATACTAATGATATTAAAATTAATATTGCTTAGTGGCTTTTTTTATTACATAAAACTGACCCTTGATTGACCACTATCTCACCTGATGAAAAGCGACGATGAGGCCAAAGGTGTATCTCACTGGTTCAGTAACAGCCTGTTCACTCTAGCCTTGAAGAGACCTAAATTGTATTTATCTGGAAATACAGACGACGGGAGCGCATTCCATTCTTTAGCAGTTCGCATTAGGATGGATGACGCGAAGCGCTTAGTATCGTACGGGCCACTGGAATACTAACCACAATAATCATTCCAGCCGAAAGACGTCCACTGCTGAACATAGGACTCCTCCAACAAAACACATTAAACAAAATTATTTAAAGTTAATTAATGAATGTTCGATGTGTTTTGCATGCGACGAATCTTCAGACGAGATTTGTATAGAGTGCATTTCTACGGTGAGTTTCCACGAGGACGGACATTCTTTCACCGTGATCAGCGAAATAAAGAAACGGCGTGTAAATTTGCCCTTAAACAGCTGAACTTCAAAAGTAAATCAAAGTACTAATCATGAAATTAGTAGTAAGATAAAGTAACGTGATTGAAATCAGGCCCAAATAGATAATAGCGGCCTTGTAGCGGTGTTGTAACTTTGAAATATAGACACATATCGCACGACTAATAAATACGTTAATAAAATGATAATGCAACTTGTAATGAACTCTCAGGTCTCCCGAATCCACATTTTTAGGTTAAAGGCACTAATCTGATGAGTAAGGACTAAAGACGGAGGTGGAAGATCACTGCAACTGCAAAACTGTAGAAATGTTATCATACTTTTTTGAAATGCACAGTAAATGCAATCTTTTTTCTAACTAAATATTAGCACGGCAAGGCAAAGTCAAAATAATTATTTTATGATTGTCGAATCGACAAATCGAATTGGTATCCTATTATCTCGCCTCATTCGTTTTTGGTTTACTTAATTCTTATTTCGTCTCATTCTGTATTCGTCACTTCGTCTTGTTCGCTATCCGTCATTATCTTATTTTAAATTTATTTACCAGCACTGAATGTATCGAAATAATTTTGGCGAATAACTAAATGAGACAAAAAACGAAAGAGAAGAACGACGAATGAGTCCAAGGAAGACCGTGACGAAAAACGAATAAGACGTATCAAGAGATAGACAAGTTCCAGAATTTCACCAAAAAAGATAGTGACGGATAACGAATACAGAATGAGACGAAAAACGAATAAGGCGAGATAATAGGATACCTAAGAGTTTACTACCTACCAGTTTACAAAACCCTATTGAAAATAATCCGGCGAGAAACTCAACAAGGTGTACTATTTTCAAAAGATATCTACATAAAATTTTGTAACTACTTAGGTAGATTAATAAACCATTTAGAGAAAAAAAATATATAAAAGAAATAATCTCCAAGAAAAAAAATGGAAACCTACAGAATATAACTCATGATGACTGCGCATCACTGAGAAGCTCACAGTAAAACAAAAATATGTAGGTACTAGACGTTTTGGTCATACTGCTGATCACTTCTTGATGATAGCTTCCAAATAAAACCAAATCAAAATTATTAATAAATACATTATAACCTACTACAAAGTCAATTGTGATCCGTTAATCCTTTCGATTAGATATAATTAATAACTAATGAAACGATTAATTTGACATATTGAAGATTATTCCGTTACGAAATCATTTGTGATTCTAAAATAATTTCTTCAAGTAATCAAGCCCAAGTGTGTTCAGCGCAATGTGGTAAACAAGTAGTGTAACTTGACTTTTATTTTTGTTTAACAAAATATTTCCTAGTATTAATTGATATTTTAACTAAGTATGTTCACTTTTATTTGCTTATTTAACAAAAAATACCAAAAATAATTTCTGCAATGTTGCTAACGCCAAGTCAGATAAAACTGGTTTGGTTAAATTAAAATAAGTTTTTGTTGGAAAGGTTTGTTTAATGTTTTTGCTGAGGATACTTAATTATTGCATTGCCATCGGAGCTTTAATGCACCACATGTAATTATGACCACTGAAAATGGCGCAATAAAAGTTCACTCACAAGTGGCTCAAGATTTCAAACAGTCAACTTATTTACGTACATTGCAAAGTAAAACCTTGTGAAAGCTACCAATGTTTTCCGAGCAATGTACGGTCGGCCAAGATAGTGGTCTACCAGGTTTGAAAAAAGTTTCTGTGAGATTGAAATATCGCTAAGGTTAACATTTCTAACTGAGTGAAGTCTTTAGCCACTATATATCATCCATCATGGTATTGCAAGGGAATATCGACCTCGTTGTATCATGACATGCAAATTAACTTCAACCGTATGGTGGTAGACCATATTTTTGGCCGACTGTACTAGCCAAATGAAATCATAAAAGTAACCTTTAAATAGTGTATTCCTCTCACAGTATTAAAAAATAAAGTGCTTCGTTTGTCTCAATAAATAGTAGGTAATTATGAAAAGATATCCACAAGTTTTGCACGGATCCGCACCTTTGAGCTTACGAGGGACTATTAATTTATAATAATCCTGAAGTTATGAACGTGAAACTCTGGTCACAAATTATTTTATCACCCACATTAGATGAACTGGACAGTAATCTATTAGCGTTACACTTTTAAAATCAATTCCTGATGCACTATCCGTACCATTACATACAGTATGTATCCAAACAAATAGCAAAGGCTCAAACAGGTTGTTCGCGTCATAAAGTAAGTTTTTATGCGTCCCTTATTTTTTAAATCATATTTTTAACCTAAACGTTAGTGGTTTCATTCATTGCTTTTCGTTCAGATACTTATTGCATATTTCTTATTGCAATAAAATAGATTAAATACTTACATATGCGGTCGGCGCGACCGCGTGGGCTTGGAGAGTGATAGATAATCGCAATATACGAGCATACTATATATCAGTAGGTATATCGGACGCCTGTAATGTCATTTTTACGGACGTGGACGTTTTAGCGCTAGTTGTAGTGACAGTGTGACTCTTACTGACCCCTACCCCATGTATAGCTAGGGCCATTCACGAAGACACGTGAATTTGTCAAAATTGGACATCAATTACATTTTAATAAGGACCACGTCACGCGTAATCATGAATGACACGATCTATATACCGCAATGAAAAGATTTTGTTTTTGTAAATTTAACGCCTATGATATTCGTTTTACTATACATGTTTGGCAAACGCCGATAAATGCGCGATACAGAAATGCGTTGACCTCCTTTGTCCTGATTTTTTTTGATAGTACTACGAGTTGCGAGTACCTAGTATGTATGTATGTGAACTCTTTATTGTACAAAAACAAAGAATAATAATAGTTTAAAAAAAAAACTAAAACAACACGCATTGTCATCGGTCCTTGGTAAGTATGCCAAATTTCGAGTTAATCCGACGTTTTCAAGGGGGTCAAAATCATGTTCAAAGTTACGTATATTAGTATGTTAGTATGTAACGGATTACATACTAACATACTAATATACGTATGAAGCTAATAAAAGCGTTTTAAAAATAACAAAATACTATCGACAACCGTTGAACTAAATGCACAAAGGCGAACTTATCCCTTTAAGGGATCTCTACCAGTCAACCTATGAGTGAATGAAAGCAGCATTTAGCAAGGGATCGACAATAAGTAAGTTAAAAGTCAAAAATACTAGTTTTTGATTTTGGTGTTTATTTCCACAAAGTACCTACTCATTTCATTGAGAAATTCGTACTCCACATTGCCGAGATGATGATGACGATGAATGATAATTTGATAATTAAAAACGATATAGATCCGCTAATTATAATAGTAACTAGGTAAATTGAGAACTTCTTCTTTGCGCTCGGGTTAGTGTACTGGCAAGCATAAAGGCACGAGGGTTCGATTACCGGCCCCTACAATTTTTCCCTGTTTTATTTTTCAATATATTCAAGTTAAAGTATATTTTAAGTAAAATAAAAACCGAAAATGTGAAAGTTTCACGTATTTACTGTAGTACAACTTATATATATTTTAATGAGCAGTGTCAGGTATCCAAAATCAGCAATATTTACTAATATTTTGTTAGCTCCTACCTGTGCAACTCCTGAATCTCCTGACCTTCGCAAACCTCAGCTGACCAACTACTGAATCAAATAGCACCGGTGACTTTACAACAAACAAATGAGTTTATCTACTTATAAGTATAAGAGTGCTTCAATATGAGATAAAAATTGTTAACAATGCTGAAGGCATGTCTATGGAAATTTTGTATCACGTGTATGAGACCTACATCGAGACGCTTCGCTCGCCTACTGTGACTCGCCCAAACCAATAGGTAAGGCAAACGTCCCTGTGCTCGACACTGACCCAATACATGGCAACTTCAATCTTATGTCATAGTAAGAGAGGTGACAGGTCGGTGTCATCTACTGGGCGTTGAGGTGTCGAGCATTGGTAGATACGTTTACCTTAAGGCTGTCACATTGAAATTTCCGGGCTTTACCAAAAATTAAATCGTGCTCATTATCGTTGCCTACTAAATTAAGTTTCATGTTTCATGTTTTACAAACATACTAACGTAGTATTATAAGTGCTTTCTGTTACTAAAAATTTATGGATCTAGGAAATCTGAATATCTAATATATAAAAATCTCGTGGCGCGGTGTTTTTACCGAACTCCTCCGAAACGGCTTGGCCGATTTTTATGAAACTTTTTTCTCTACACTCGGTAGGTCTGAGAATAGGTCGTAGGCTATTTTTTATCCCCCCCCCATTCTTCGCGGATGGAGTCGCGGGCAACAGCTAGTTATACATATATTTTTTTTAAGGGTACACGAAAGAACGTGACAAGTCACCCAAGCAACTTTTTGAGTTATATTATAGCGGTTTGAAAGTTAGTCATCACGAACAATAACTAGGTAATTATTTGTTTAAAAGTGAAAATATATATGCTGTTTTGAGATATCCATATATTTGGCATATTTCCTCCCATTCTGATTTTTTTCAAAATTTTTATACCAGTAGTTTAGCTTTTAGAGGGGGCGACAATCGTTTTTAACAAAAAATTGCACTTTAAAGTTGAATATTTCGCAAACGAATCACTGTATCGAAAAATTGTCTTCACAATTCCGTAATGATTTTAAAAGACCTATCCAACGATCCCCAAACTATAAGATTAGTCAAGAAAAAAAACACCCCTACTTTAAGTCTATGGGAGGCAAGCTAAAAAATTTTTATTTTTTCACTTTGTCCGCATAATTGCCACACATGTCCATGCAAAATTACAGCTTTCTAGTCCTAATAGTCTCTCAGCTAAGCCACGGACGGACGGACGGACAGACATGGCGAAACTATAAGGGTTCCGTTTTTGCCATTTAGGCTCCGGAACCCTAAAAAGGTGACTAGACATGTTCTTTCCGTGCACCCTTCAAATGTTAAAACATAAATACCTTGTTGAGTTTCTTGCCGGATTCTTCTCAACAGGGTTTTTTCTAACCGGTGGTAGAGTCTTCGACATTCATAATTCAATTTTATTTTTCAATTGGTGCCTAAACTGAATAATAATTATAATAAAAATTTACTGATAGCATTTCCGCTGGAAAAAATAACCTATATTTTTGGACACTATTTTTTTCCTATTTTCCGGACCCACAATTCGGTGGATACGAAAATATAGATCCTTAAAATTACATTTAGGTGCCTAACACTGCTGTACAGGCACATGTGTATATCGAATTATTTCCAAAAAAATGGTATCTTGGGCTAGTATGTCTATTTGGCACGTGATCGGGGGTTTACAGACCTTATCTCATAGACTTTCTTTATAATTTTTCTTTGAACAAACCCACCACAAGAGGGTTTCATATTTATGACGTGTCTATTTCCTAGATTTAAATGTACAATTGTAAACAAGCTACTTACACTCTCAATGTATCACGCTTTTTAAGAACTCTTGAAACATAGTGAAGGAATGTGTAGGGTAGATAAGCGGGTACTTGATTTGTTAGTAATTGTTAGTAAGTACTGTTTTTAGAAGTGTACATAATATGTCATCTTGGCTTACTAACCTAAGGGTAATAGGTAGGTAGCTTAATATATATAGTTTATTAAATTTCATCGTCATCGGTAGAGGGCAGTTGCAGCGGCTGTGGCCACCAGTCTAATCATGGCCACACTAATAATTTAAAAAAATACGTTTATTTACTCCGTCACAGTTCCAGTAACAACTTCGAGCAAAATGTCTCCGATTAAGACGGGAGTTGGTAGATATAGGTGCAACGTGGGCGTTCGAAATGAATTTCGTCTTGTCCATGTTCAATTTAAGACTAACTCGCTCGGAGACCCTTCCGAGGTCAGCGAGCATCGCACTTGGGTCTTCCAAGGTCTCAGCCATAAGACGACTAATATCTGGCTGGGACATACAATCCAATCCAATCCAAAGGTAGGTTCAACTTCGAGAAAGAGGTCAATCGACGAATTAGACTCGGCTGGGCAGCGTTCGGGAAGCTCCGCAATATCTTGTCATTCAATATACCGCAATGTCTCAAGTCAAAAGTCTTTGATCAGTGTGTGTTGCCAGTGATGACTATGGCACTGAGACGTGGCCGCTAACGATGGGCCTCATAAGAAAGCTCAAGTCACTCAGAGGGCGATGGAGAGTTCTATATGCTCGGAGTTTCTCTGCGGGATCGCATTAGAAATGATGAAATCCGCGCAAGAACTAAAGTCACCGACATAGCTCGAAGAATCGCCAGAATCGAGTGTAGTGTGGTGGGTAGGCAGAACTGATGACCGTCCACAGACCGGAAGACGCAGCGTAGGTAGGCCTCCAACAAGATGGAGCGACGACCTGGTTAAGGTTGCGGGATAATAATTGATATTATAAATGAGAAACTTTCTATGTTTGGAGGTTTAGATGCTTGGATGTTTGGTAGTAGGTTTAGTAATATATATACACCGTGAAATTTTATTGGTTGTTTTCCCGAAACGAGGTGACTGAGTATCGATTGTACAATCAATTTATAATTACTATTTTGACTAGAGTCAAAAATCCAATTGTGAAAATCGATAGTCGAAAATGACCGCAAACCAATAGTAACGCTTCGTTGGTACCTAACCTATCGTACGATCGTACGCTACTTGTACCAACGAAGCGTTACTATTGGTTTGCGGTCATTTTCGACTTTCGTTTTTCACAATTGGATTTTTGGCTCTAGTCAAAATAGTAATTATAAATCGATTGTACATTCGAAACTAAATCACCTCGTTTCGGGAAAACAACAACTAAAATTTCACGGTGTATATATAGCTTTTGCCCGCGACTCCGTCCGCGTGGAATTAGTAATTTGGGCAGCTTATTCTTTTTTATCCAATTTGCTTTTTCATCAATTATGGCTCTCCTTAGTTCCTCGATATAAAAAAAATTACCCGCCGCCGCGTTCACATTCAACACCGTACTCCCAAGTCAAGCGTGCCTATAGAAGTTTTACTTCAAAAACCCCCGATTTTGAAACATTCTTCCGCTCCGCTCCGCTCCTATTGGTGTTAGTGTGATGATATATAGCCTATAGCCTTCCTCGATAAATCTGCTATCTAATACTGAAAGAATTTTTCAAATCGGAGCAGTAGTTCCTGAGATTAGCGCATTCAAACAAAAAACCTGTTCGATAAATTCTTAAAATAGACGTATCTTTCTTATTTGTGAACCGATTCAAATGAAACAAACACTAAATGTTAATCCAAGAAAAAACCAACATATCAGTGAAAACCGCATCCTTCTAGGTTAAGCCGTTCCTGAGATTAGCGCGCACAAACGCACAGACAAACAGACAATAATTCTAAAAATCATTGTTTTGGATTCTATTATGCTAATAAATAGCCCTAGTGACAGTTTTTCTCAAATATCTTCAATGTACAGACACCGACTTGTTACAGATTTATTATATGTATAGATATATATATATATCCGTCTATAACTCTACATAATATTAAGTATATTCACGAAAAACATTTACATTACTTAGGCCTGAAAAAGGTTACGGTAACAGTTTCAAGCACGACATTCGCTCGTACTATGTCATCTATTGATCGCAGCTATTGATTCCTGGACAGCGCACTATTCTCCTTTAAAGTTAAAATATTATCCAAATGGACCGCATACCGGGACATTTGGTATCCTATGTCTCAATCCAGATATTTATTATAAATATCTGGATTGAGACATAGGATACCAAATGTCCCGGTATGCGGTCCATTTGGATAATATTTTAACTTTAAAGGAGAATAGTGCGCTGTCCAGGAATCAATAGCTGCGATCAATAGATGACATAGTACGAGCGAATGTCGTGCTTGAAACTGTTACCGTAACCTTTTTCAGGCCTAAGTAATGTAAATGTTTTTCGTGAATATACTTAATATTATGTAGAGTTATAGACGGACTGCTTAGAGCAGTCAGTGCCCACAGCTACAAGCGGTCGCTGTTGGGTGATCAGTTTCAATACAAAATTCAGAGCATTCGGGTTGAAGTCGACTCCAACCGCAACACGACTGCTCTGGTGCCGTTGGTCTCGACGGGTTAGGCTCAAAAAACTCACTTTCCTGAAATGTGCACTTTCTTTAAAAGTGCACTTTCCGCAAAATGTACACTTGCCCATTAAAGGCACTTTCCCCGTAAGTTCATTTTCCCAAAAAGTACATTTTCTCAAAACGCACACTTTCCCATAATGTACATTTTCTTAAAACGCACACTTTCTCAAAATGTACACTAGTCAAAAATGTCATCTTCACCACAAAGATTTCCTTAGATGAAGATCCTAAGCCATGATGGCGATGTTAATCCTTCGTGCTCGTGCATTTTTACCGTTTATCGAATAGTCTATATATAGCTATATAGTACGTACTTTTCCAAATCTAATCTAGTGATCTATTTGAGAAAGTGCTCCATTTGAGAAAGTGCACTTTTTGGGAAAGTGCACCTTCTGAAAATGTGCTCTATCTGAGAAAGTGTACCAATTAGGAAGTGCAATTTTTGAGACAGTGCACCTTCCGAGAAAGTGACCCATATAAACAAGTGTACCTTTAGAAAAAGTGCACATTTCGGGAAAGTGAGTTTTATGAGCCTAACCCGTCTCGACTGCTCTACCCTCCTAAGTGCCGGCCTTTTCTAACAGATGTAGAACCTAAGACCTAGATCAGAGACATGCGTTTTGTAATTTTAGAACTTACTTATTTAAACGTCTTTGAAATTCTTTATTCATTGAATAATTTGTATTTTATAATAGTTCATTCGGTCGTAATTCTTAATGATGATTTGTTTGGCGTGACTTAGGAGGCTAAACAGTCCGTCTATGGACGGTCTAAGCTAATACTTACGTATATTATGCCACATATAAAACACTGTTACAGCATATTTTTTATTTAAAACACAACTACGTTTCGTTGAAAACATTGGGCACTGACTATTATTTCAAAGTAGTCGGTGCCAAAATTTCCGAATGGCCGGTTATCACTTCCTGGACTGCGATGCGTAGGTATAAAAAACAGATATCTGACGATGTTTTGCGAAAATAGCGGGATAGATAGTGTAAGATTAGTTGGTAAAATTTTATTGAAACTATTTTTTTTCCTCTTCTTTTGGCAATTATATTACCTAGTCTATTTCTCTAACCTAACACTCTAAAAACTATCTTTACTCCTCCCATCAAAAAATCACAATATCTAAATACACAATAATTATTATGTTGTTAATAAAATTAACAATTTTAAATGATTCACGGCATTTTCATTAAACGATTTAAAAAAAGGAGGAGGTTTATCATTCAGTTGTATTTCTGTGTTTATTACTTCGGAACTCCGTAATTCCTGAACGGATTGCAAAAATTATTACTTCTCAATTAAATCACAAACAAGGACGGTTTCACGGGTTGCGTTTCGATTGCTTTAATTGTTAAGCAATTTATGCTTATCCCAATTACTATAGTGAAGTGTAGCAGAAGTGCTAGAAGCCAGCAGGAGTAAAAGCTCAATAGATAGTACGCCTGTCCCTGTGTCCCTATACCTATAGACCTAGGTCTACTCCTGCTGGCTCGTGCTGAGGCATCGACGTCAAATAGATCAGTAGAAAGCTATTTTCGTGGCTTTTTTGGTGTCAGTAAATTTTTCTATCTGGTAGGAATAGTTCTAAAAAAGATTTTGGTAAAAGTAAAATTTTTAATACAAGCACGCTTTTCTTGCTGACCGTACTAGAATTTTCAAACAACTTATAATATAATACAGTCCTATGAATAGGTAAAAAAAATTAAGTCAATCCGACCACTGAGAGTAGGTTAATTTCGACTTCCAATATTTGATTTAATAAAATACTTTGATAAAATGGTAGAGTATGTACCTATTTGGTCGATTATACTGCCAGTATTGGTATCCTTCTTAAAATCCATGAAACCTTCTTGCTGTATTTGTAGTAAAGAATTTTAAAGATACTGGCCGGTTAGGTTAGAGCAAGAACAAAAATCAAACCGACGTCATTTTATTTTGTCATTTTCTTTTTACCGCCACGTATTTTCATCATGCACGCAAGCTACGAAAATCTTAAACTGTTCCGCACATGCACCAAAAATCATTAAAAGAATGGCCTGCCACATTAAATTCTCGGATAAACTGAATACAGAAGAAGAAATTGCCATAAAGGGCGCCCACTTACTTGGTCCGAGTTTAGGATCCAAATTCGATGAGCTGAAGTATGAGATAGTCCACAAGATTGACAAGGAACTAGCGGATTCTCAAAACGCAAGGGATTACATCGCACAGAAGTATGACGAGTTGTCTAACAAGATACAGTATTTGACCGAACTGGACGCTACCGTGACAGGATTTAGGACTGACGTCAAGACAATTGAGAGGCATATCATGGAACTGTCAAGTAGGGTGGACGATATCGAAAAGAGAACGATCTGTAAGGAGTGCCCTTCCCTGTCTTCTTCTATGTTTCAGTGAATTTTATTAAGTGTTTGGATTAATAGAAGCTTGATCCTTGTTTCATTCGGAAAAATTCTATATTTCAATCTAGACGGAAGAATTATTGTGAATACTTTGGAGCTTAAGAAAATCGTATTTTCTTTTGGTAATCCAAAGATAAAATAAATATTTTGGGCTACATTTTAAATTATTATCGAATTTTATTTTATTTTTCTCTGGTTCATATCGATAAGGCACCTGTGAGGTACATGTTTAATTTTTGGTGGTTTGTGAAATAAACAAATATTTATACGAAAATGCGCTTTATTACCTTACATTAATAAAATTAACATCAAGTTAATAACATTGTTAACACGCCTAATTAAATCTAAAGCTTAATATTTGGCACGTTACTTCTATAAATAGGTAACTACAATTACAAAACATTTAATAAATAAGTTAATTAGGTCATTTATTAAAATATGTTTGTTCTCGTTGTGTCTAAGCACACTTTGCCGAAAATACCTAACAAATTTTGGCGTAATTAAATTAAGTCTGTTTCAATTACTAACAAATAGGTACGTTTTTGGTACGAACTTCAGTCTGGCGTTGCCAAAGTTCCGCGGCTGATCACGCCAAAACGTGACGTAATTTGCGCAAATCGTCACTACTTTGAAAAAAATCTCGTATCTTAAAATCGAAAATCTGCCAAGTGAACTTTACTAAAAGTATATCAAGGTTCAATTTGTTTTACGTATTGATTTGAGATACGAGGTTTTTTCAAAGTACCTAGTGACGAAATGTGTTGCTAGTAATTAAAATACGTAATAATAATGCCGAATTTCAGTCGCGTAATTTCCACGCTTACGGTGTATCAGCCGAATGGGAGCGTGTCAAAATTCATAAAGTCGGAAAAGTATAATGGTTTGAAACACATAAGATTTATTTGATGTAAAGCAATTAAAGGTTTATTTTATAATTTATAACCTCGTAAAATTGACAATTTCAAAGAAAATCGAATTATACCATATGCTTTTCAGATTTATTTTGATACGTACCCCAGACGTACTTATACGTCGTAATTCAAAATCACCTGCGGAACTTAAGTAGCGTAACTTCGGCATAATGTGCTTAGACATATTTTGTTGTAAACAATATAGAATTCCATTCACAATATAAAGTCCAGTCTTCTAAGCTACCCTCAACAAAAATTGAGTATTTACATTTTTTACACATTCATGCGTTCATGCATTAGACCACGATGTCACAGTTCACAGAAAACTTATTCTACTGAACGCATTCATCATAAAAATCATGTCTAGGTTTACATGCAGCTTACATTAAATTAGGTGGGAAAAGGTTTGTGGTAATTTAAAAAACTTATACTTTAGTTAACAGTAAAGCTCCAAACGCACGGACAGTGGAGGCGTGGCGGTGCGGTGGCGGTGACGGTTGTAATATTCTAACTTGTATGAACGGTTGTGCGGTACCGTACCGCGAACTCGTTCATACAAGTTAGAATATTACATCCGTCACCGCCACCGCACCGCCACGCCTCACTGTCTGTGCGTTTGGAGATTTAAACTAGAAAATATCATCTTCAGCGCCCTCTGACGAGTTTACACCGTAAAAAACTATCTAATACCGCCGAAGTAGACGCCAGCGGTCAGCGGGGCGCGCAGCCGCGCGGTGAGCGTTTTCTCAGTTCATTGCGTGTGCTGAAAAGTAACCACAATGCGGCGAGTGTCTCGGCCGCGCAATGAACAAGAGAAACGCTCCCCGCTCCGCTACCCACCCCGCTGTCCGCTGACAATCAGTCCGCGGCCTAAGAACTACCACCGATCTTTTACAGAAAACCTATATCAGTGGCGCTAAGATTGACCGATCTTGGTTGAATATGAAGAGAGCATTAGAATAAATGCGTTCGGAATAAATTTTCTGTGTACCATGAACGGTCAGCATCAAAAGTAGCTGGTCACTTTTATATTTTATCGTAGTTAAAACCAATTGTCAATAATGTATGGAATTAGCACCTGACTATAAAGCGACAAGGTACAAAAGTGACCAGCTACTTTTGATGCTGACTGGACCTGTTCAAAAGACTTATTTATAAAAATATACTTAAACCGTAAAAATTTAGACAACCACTGAACATGTGTTTAACACATGTCAGTTGATAGAAAATTGTCGAGGCAATTCTAAGAAGTGTCCAAGTTTTAGTGACAAGGCCATATTCTAAAGCGGTAGCTACATAGTGCGGGAAGGACGGACTGAAGACCAGCGCTGCGCATACGCTGGGGGCTACTACGAAATTCGAATTTCGTATCGTGCCGTCCCTTTCCCTCTTCTGTTACATACGTAAAATTACATAAAGTTTACCACTGACAAGATGGTTTGCCTTCATTTCAGATTCAAATTTAAACTCACGTTTCCAGATTTTGTAATAGCTACTTTATTTGTATGGTGTTAAAGTTGGAAATGAAATGAAAGCCATATGCCAGTGGTAAACTAAACTAAACTATTGTACTAGCGTGAACGGAACAGCATGATGCAAAGTTCGAAAATCGACTTTCGTAGTATAACATCACGCTAGCGCTTGCACTCGCAGTAAATGCTGAATTTGCTCCTTTTGCCACGCTTAATGTTTTTATTGTATTTACTGTTTTTGCGGCAATAAACGATTTCTTTCCTTCTTTGCTTCTTTCTCTAAGACAGTTACCTAGTTAAAAATTCCCGTGGCATTTAAGCTATAGGAAAAGCACGAGTCCTGATCGACGCCTGAATTATATTTCATTTAAATCGTTATGGAATCTGGATGAAGTCTGAAGCTTCTCTCAACTCGAAAATTGCAACTAACATCACTCCCAGGACTTAATCACGTAATACCTACTTGGTCACTAGTCTACTCGTGACCACGACCGTTGCAATATGGCGGGAACTTCGAGGATATTCAGACATAATATTTAAGCGATTAAGTCCCAAGAGTGATAGTAGTTAAATTTATACAAATTTATAAGTTTACTAACTAGTACTTTCAAATTCTCCATGCCATTGATATTGATTACAATTGCCAGGTTTTAAAGCTACAATCGATATTGAACTCCGCAAAACACTAATCTAGAAGACACTGCAAACAGATGTCACATTGTCGAAAGCACAGCTGCTCGAAATCGCAATCGCCATATTTCTTTCTGTCACCAACTCATACCGTTTGACAGAAAGAAATAGTGAAAGCGTTAGCAAGCGCCCGCGCGTTAGACAATAAGCCTACAGGCCCTCTGTTCCTTGAAGTATGTCGTGAGGTGCAATAAAACATATATATGACTAGGATAGCGCTGTAAATAAACTTTAGCATTACTCTAGGATGCCAATAAACTCTGTAAAACTAATCTAGTATCATAATTTGGCCTTGTTCATGAAAGTGCTAACACAATAAGTATTTACTGCCTCCCTCCAAGAATAGCCTGAATCTGGGACACCGTCTTCCCTTTAGTCTCTGGTATGAGGAAGAATACGAAGAATATACATGCTAACATGAACGCAGCGAAAAACCAGAAGCAGCTGTATATACCTATCACCTCCTTCATTATGGGGAAGCAGAGGGTAACGATGAACACTAAGCACCAGTTGAAAATAACTGCAAATCCTGAGGCAGATCCTCTGTATTCAACGGCGAAGAGTTCAGCCATCATCATCCATGGTATGGGACCGAAGCCTAAGGAGAACGAGATGATGAACAGGACTAAGCAGACTAGCGGGACCCATCCGAAAGCGCTGACGTCGGAACCACTTTCTTGCATTTTGAAGAACACCCCTAAGACGATAAGACAGATACCCATGATGACGCAACTTTGGAGGAGGAGAATTCTTCGGCCAGCTTTTTCGACGAGTAAGGACGATATGTAGGTGGCGATGGTTTGGACGACACCGACGATGATGGTTGCGATGACGGGGTCAATGTTGGAGCCGGCGGCGGAGAAGATGTTGTTGGTGTAGAAGATGACGGCGTTGATGCCACTGAACTGCTGGAAGAACATGAGTCCGAGGGAGCAGATGAGGGCCATGAGGGGAGCGCGGTTGGTCACCATACTGAGCATGCCAGCGCGCTGCCGAGAGGCTGTATCCACCTGGAAAGGAGAAGGACAAATAAAAACGGGTTCAATTGTAATTAGGAGTCAAGTCTTGGCGGACTAAGTTGGTAACAATAGTAGATAGCTGTTTCAATAGTGGCTTACTGTTACAGCCAGAAACATTAATTAAATATCTACATATAATTTTTATAAGTAACAACACGAGGTTGGAAACTGAACAGGTTTTGGTTGCAGCAGTTTTAGCTGCAACATTATTATTCCGCTATTTTTGTTTAACCACGTCATCAGCCAAGCCTATTTTGTGGGAGACATTTAATCGCAAAATTGTGCTTGGAATCAAAATCAAATTTACCATTTCTAACTTTCGAACAGTATAGAATTGAGTGGAAAGAGATGGCGAATGCGACAAGTAAGAAAGAAAAAAAACCGGCCAAGTGCGAGTCGGACTCGCGCACCGAGGGTTCCGTACAAATTTATATGTATCTATGACATCCAGTCTTAGCAGACCCCTGCTCCTAAGCAAAATGTGCGCAGTGTGGGATCATTGTAGATTGGTTACTGATATAGACAGACAGACAAAAAAAATTATACTTTTCGCAATTTTTCCTTTATCTGTGCTATAAGACCTTGCTTCGTACCAAATTTCAAGATTCTGAGTTCACTAGAAGTACCCTCTAGGTTTTGATTCCCTTGCGAGTGTCGATAATTTGCGGAAATTTGCGGCATAAAAGGCTTTATCTTTTGATTGCGTAAAAAATGTATGCTTTTCGCAATTTTTCCTTTATCTGTGATATAATACGTTGCTTCGTACCAAATTTCAAGATTCTGAGTTCACGGGAAGTACCCTGTAGGTTTTGATTCCCTTGCGAGTTTCGAAAATTTGCGGAAATTAGCGGCATAAACGGCTATATCTTTTGATTGCGTTGGCTTAGAAGTTTGATTTTTTCACAGCTCCAAGGGACCGTAGACCTGAGAATTTGATATAAATTTCAGCTTGATACCTCCACGCGTTCCTGAGAAAAAGGGTCTTGACAGACAGACGGACGGACAACAAAGTGATCCTATAAGGGTTCCGCTTTTTCCTTTCGAGTTGCGGAACCCTAAAAAGAAAGAAACTTAGTTTCGCCTTTATGTCTGTACTATGAAACAAACCAGTTCCATGTTGCATGAGAATTTTAGAAAATCTTCATGCACCACCTTGATGCTTAAGATATATGTCTACCATATTTCAAGTCTGTAGCTAAACCCTGATGGTAAGGTACCACAACCCAACACCAGAGGGTTGCAGTGCAGATAGAGAGGCTGCCTAATTTCAGCCTGCCTAATTCCAGTGCCTAATTTCAGCGGCAGTCTAACTTTCTACATCACAACACAGCATATAATATAGGCATTTAGCTAGATTGGCTTCACGCGTTTTTAGCGCGCGAGACCTTTCTATTCCTCTTACTAATTTAGTGGTCATAATATTTTATAAGTTAGTTAGTTATAAGGTCTAAGCCTAGCGGTTTGACCTATCGCCTCTCAAGCAGAGAGTCGTAGGTCCGAGGTCTCTGAGTTTCCGAAATTTAAGTACGTGCGAAATTTGCCATGGGCTTAAAAGTGGACCTGCACACGCCAGCGACGAAATTCAATGGTGTGTGTGAAGTTTCCAATCCACACTTTACCTGCGTAGAAATTACGGCTCAAGTACTCTCATTCTGAGCCGGCCTGAGCCCTGCAAGAGTATTTAGGGTGCGATGATAATGATGATAGGCGGAAGGCAAAGGCACTCACGTCTTTCTGCATGTCCTCGAGCTCCGCAGATATGTCAGCGTCAGGGCCGCGCAGCCAGCGCAGCGCGCGCTCGGCATCGTGACGACGGTTCTTGCCCAGGAGGTACTGAGGCGTCTCCGGCATCCACCTGGAAGGAGTTCATGGGTTTCTTTTAGGGGTTCCGTAGCCAAAATGACGATAATGTATCCTTTATAGCTTTGTCACGTTTGTCTGTTTGCCCACGACTTAGCTCAGGGCCTAATAGTACAAAGCTGCAATTTGACATGGGCGTACCTATACAATAACAACGCCAACAAACAGGGAAAAACCCCTACACGACAGAGGAGATGATTTTTTTGATCGTTTTCACCATATTGTAGGGTGTCGTTAGATTTTTTTAAATATTATAGGATGGAAGGACGCATCCTACTGATCATAAAGATGTTATTTTGTGTAGCCTGTGCAAATATATCTGTCAAATAACCAAAAACAGGTCGCTCAAAAGAGAAATGGGCTTGAACTACAATTCGTGAATGAAAATGGAATGGTAAATCTAAAGAAGGCGCTAAATTTTAAATCGTCATATTATTTTTTGCTGGGTGTGACCACTTACCAGAACACGGCAACCAGTAGGGGAGGCAGCACAGCAGATATGATGGACAGGACCCTCCAGTGGGTCCACCCGCCGATGACGAACGTGAAGAGGATGCCAACGGTGAGAAACAGCTGGAAGAAGGCTCCCAGGGACCCACGGATGGAGGTCTCGGCAATCTCACCGATGTACATTGGTGCAGCCACGCAGATCCCACCTGA
Organism: Archips crataeganus; assembly: GCA_947859365.1. NCBI lineage: Eukaryota > Metazoa > Arthropoda > Insecta > Lepidoptera > Tortricidae > Archips > Archips crataeganus. The sequence continues at coordinate 11,934,838 of OX402069.1, read as the reverse complement.
AAGGAGTACGCCATGTCAAAATTTAGCTCATATTTAACTGTCCCTTAGGTAACTAGGCTCTGAAAATGAACTCGTACAGAACTTGAAATCCGTTAGCGTCTTTTGTTGTACTTGTAATTCTACTATAACATCTAATAACAGAGATTTATGTGTGACATATATCTGGGATATATATATTCGCGAAGATAGTCAGCAGCAAGTTGATGAGGAATGGCCAGACCAGACCGAGGATGGTGGGGTGGAAGTTGTAACACTTCGCCAAAATGCTTACTGGGTTAGCGCTGATTGCTGCGCCTATGGCCAGGATGCAGTAGACTATGCAAGTAACTCACCAGTGGCCAAGCCAGCGAAGAACCTAGCAGCGATAAGCATAGCCGCTCCACTTGCGAAGATAGTCAGCAGCCAGTTGATGAGGAACGGCAAGGCCAGGACGAGGATGGTGGGGCGACGGCCGACGCGCTCGGCTAAGACGCCCACTGGGAGGGCGCTGATCGCCGCTCCGATGGCCAGGATCGAGGAGACTATGGAACCTGGAAAGATAATAGTTGTAGGTTAAAAACCAGCGATATACTTGTCGAACATTCGCACTGAGGCTTTCGCGCAAATTTAAAAGCCACTAAAAAATAATTTTGTTATGAAATCCACTTTTCATCATCCCAGCCTATAATTACGTCCCACTGCAGGCCACAGGCATCCTCTCAGAAAGAGAGGGCTTGCGCCGCAGTTCTCATGCGGGCCCAGAGCGGATTGGGAACTTCTCATAATTTTATACCATTGAATTTATGGTAAATTTCATATGTTTTTCGCACATACATTTTGAAAAACTCAGAGTTGCTAGCTCGGGCTCCCATGACCCTATGCTTGAGAGGCCATAGGTCAAACTACTAGGCTGCCACGTCTTTTTAATTGGCATTCTCTGTTGGATAATATTTATAGCTTTTTCTAACTCTAGAGTATTGACAACTAGTTCTGTATAATGTACAAATCTAATTTCCTAACTAATAATAGTTATGTACTTAACATAATATTTATTGTATTTGTAAACATTGCCTTTAATCTACACTATTTATGTCCATATTGTCCATCTATGTATGTATGTAACGTAATATACCTAGTCGTATAAATAAATGATATGTTGTTTGTATAATACCTGTTATTTTACTCATGTAAACATGTGCAACAAGAGCGTATTGTTTGTAAGTCGGACAAAATCCATCATTTTAAAAACTTCATTCTGTTTCTAAAAGTAGATATGTTCTTTACTATGTTACGATATACCCCATTACATATTATAGACGGTAAATAAAATTGTCAATGACAGTTGATTTTCCAATAGTCATTACCAACTTGCGTAACTTCATTATCATCACTGAAAATAAGATTCAATCACGTCAAAACCTATAGCGCCACTCATTCAAAAATATTCTATACCATCAGTACCATCAACAGCTTCGGCAACACGATACTGTCCTGTTCTATCTTCACTAGAGTGAGAGTCACAGAAGCTTTGTTTACGAGATATGTGGATCCTCATTTATGCCAATGAATGAGGTGTGTCTATATTTAATGTCTTAAGCACGTCATTTGGCAAGCCTCCAGAGTAGTGGGTGTGGTCACATGAGAAAACAATGTGGGGTATTCAATAACAGCTGAGATGTTAACGATCACTAAGCTTCTGCTGTTTCTAATTCTGGTTGTTTTGCGTTTGGTTTTAATATTTTGGGGGTGATAACTTCGGAAGAATTTAACAGTTGAATCGGTCGAACAGTTTTCAGAAGATGATCTTACATGTGTCAATTTAAATTATTATTTAACTTGTAATAATTATTTGTTTGGCCGTGGTGGCCTAGCGGCCTAGAAGTTTGACCTAGGGTCGTGGGTTCGAGTCCGGGCTCGCACCTCTGAGTTTTTCGGAATTTATGTGCGAAATTACATTTGTAATTTACCATGAGCTTTTGAAGGAAGATATCATGAGCACTACACACACCTGCGAAGAAATTCAATAGTTTGTGTGAAGTTCCCGATTCACTGGGCCCGCGTGGGAACTACGGCCCAACGCCTCGTTCTGAGAGGAGGCCTGTGCCCTGCAGTGGAACGTATATAGGCTGGGATGATCGCTATAGTAGCTCGGTGCAACTCTTTCAAAGTATATTTCCGAAGGCGACGGAATCAACTGACACCACTTGACGGTACATTTACTTATGCATGAATGAACCATTAACAAAATGAGCAAATTGGATGATAGGTATGTTGACCCGTTGCTAACCGGCGGACGCGGTTATTTCTATTATTATCACGTCATGTCATAACTAGGTTAACGTATACTTTCCGTCTAGTTCCAATGTTGCGGTCAATATTGCATCAAGCATACTTCTAGATACGTATGTAAATATATAGAGTGATCACTCCAAATGGGTCAGTATGGAGAAGTCAGAAACTATGGGAGATAGCAAAATCTGTTCTTAGGAACCATGGCATAGATTTTAAATTTAATAAAAATGGCATTCAACTTTTTTTACAAAGTAATGCATCTGGAATCGAACCTGATCAATATTCTGTAAGAAATCGCATGTCGTATTTGTTATTGTTACGGTTGCGGGAACGCGTTGGATGCGGATGGCACAGGACCGGTCTGTTTGGCGAGCCTTCGGGGAGGCCTATGTTCAGCAGTGAACGTCTTTCAGCAGGAATAATGGTGAATGATGGTGTACCATTCCTGGTCTTATCTATTACGAGTAAACAATTTCGAGCATATTTTTTTATGAGAGGAAGGCTAACGACCTAGCGAGTCATCTGATAGGAAATGATCACCACGGCCCATACCTATAAATATCAACAACTCAAGAAGAGTCACTGATCTGTTACCGGCCTTTAAATGGAGTATATACTCTACCCCCTACCCCACCTACCCTACCTGCCTGCTACTTACTTGTGACTGTGTTCCCTGAACACTACAATCTGGCTGTTTTCAAGTCTAGGGTGAATGAGCATTTACTAGGCAAGCGTGCACCATCGTAGGCTTCATCTTCACTTTCCATCAGGCGTGATTGTGGTCAAACGCAAGCCTATATTGCATAAAATAAATAAAAAATTCCCGATTTCATAATTGTGTGGAAACACTGCTGCCAGAAACAATGACTCATCATCATCATCATTTCAGCCGAAAGACGTCCACTGCCGAACATAGGCCTCCCCCAAAGCTCGCCAAACAGATCGGTCCCGTACGTGCCATCCGCATCCAACGCGATCCCGCAACCTTAACCAGGTCGTCACTCCATCTTGTTAGATGCCTAACCTACACTGCGTCTTCCGGTCCGTGGAAGCCACTCGAGAACCTATTTGCCTCATCGGCCATCAGTTCTACGAGCGATGTGCCCTGCCCGCTGCCACTTGAGTCTGGCGATTCTTCGAACTATGTCGGTGACTTAGTTTTTGCACGGATTTCATCTCGCCCTCTGAGTGACTTTGAGCTTTCTTATGAGGCCCATCATTAGCGGCCACGTCTCAGTGCCATAATGAGTCATCACTGGCAACACAAACTGGTCAAAGACATACGACTTGAGACATTGCGGCATGCCTCAGAACATCTGAAAATATCACTTACTTTGCGTAGTATCCAACACAAAATCCGCCGGTTGCAACAGCGAATTCACCAAGATTGTCTCATTGGTGCCATTCACCCCGTTGTAGTGTATGAAAGGCAGCAGTTCCTTAACGACCGTGTAGTTGACGCCGTCGATGATGGTGAAAGCTGGGGTGTTGGTGCCGTTGGGGTTCGCAGCTTGGAGCTGAGGCAGGGCAGGAGAGGTCCAGGCGAGGATTGTACCCGCTATTACCGCGCCGATGGCCGCTGGAACAATGAAATTGATTAAATTATACTACAGAGTTTTGCCAGTTTTACCTGATTCCTCGAGTACCCTAGTAAGTATACAGTGTTGAGTCTTACTTAATCATCTCAAGGTTTGTGAATAATTAAAGATTTCTGTGAAAAAGAGTGATGCGAAATGATGAATTATGCTACAAATACAAACAAATGCAAATACGTTTATTGCCAGAACATAGTAAATACAATATATAGATAGGGATGGTACAGGATGTTCTTATGTTCCCTATCCCTATCTAGGCGTGCAATATTGAATCATTATAATTTAGTATTAAAAATATGCTATGCTAAATGATTAAGAATCTGTCTGTCTGTGTCTGTGGAATCGGTTGCCGAGTGACATCAGGCGGTCGCAGTCAATAGCCATCTTCCGGAATCGCTTAGGGGCGTACTGGCTTGACAGTTCCTCTTAAATTGAGACTACCTCTGTTGTGTTATTTGTTTAGTGTATATGCGTATATTAATGTAAGTATTTGTAGTTTTTATGTAGTCTATTTATGTTGGTATGATATGTATTAGTCTATTGTATTCATTATATAATATATGTGTGTACTTGTGTGTATTCTTTGTAAGTATGGGTATTGTTTATGTTTTGTTAATTTGGGTTTATTTTTGATTTCGGCTCTTTTTTTTTTTTACTCAGCATTGTATGCCTACTCTTGTCTCTAATGTCCTGTCAATCGTTCTAAGGTTAACTGGAAGAGATCCCTTTAAGGGATAAGTTCGCCTTTATACATCTGTATCTCTTGTTAACTAGTTATTTTCATGTTTTATGTACAACAAAGAGTTTTACATACATACATACATACATACATTAAGTTATTATGCGTAGTCTATAGGTTAGGTTAGGATTATTTAATAATAACGATTGTTTTCTGAGAAAAAAGCTTTATACCAAAATGATGGATTATGCGTAAAAAAATTATGCGATTCAGCAGTGAACCAGTGTGAAGCAGTGTTGAGATGATGATGAGTCAGCGAGTGGTACAGCGTCAGTTATGCGTCGAACGCGTTATGCGCATACGCAGGCGACCACAAGCATTGCGCGTGACGTCGCTGGGCGTCACGCGACTTGCGTCTAAATATACACCGGAATCCGTTCACCCGCCTTCGGATATCGACAGGAGTTTAATCTGCATGTTTAGCTCGCTTAGCTGCTTTAGACTTCATCAATGAAATTCCATTTTGGCTAGGGCTTAATGTTTTTGAGCTCCTGATCACCAATTAAAAATCACCGTGTAGAGTTCTTACAGGATAATTAAAGAAAGAGTTATGCGAAATGATGAATTATGCTAAATAATTGACTTATTATGCGTAAAAATATTATGCAGCCTGTGTGGATTCCTCATCTTAGCCATAATATATAATAATAATAAATAAATCATAGGACGATTGACACCAACTGACCTAGTCCCAAACTAAGCGAAGCTTGTACTATGTGTACTAGACAACGGATAAACATACTTATACACCGTGAAATTTTAGTGGTTGTTTTCCCGAAACGAGGTGATTTAGTAGCGATTGTACAATCGATTTATAATTACTATTTTGACTAGAGTCAAAAATTCAATTGTGAAAAACGAAACTAAATCACCTCGTTTCGGGAAAACAACCACTAAAATTTCACGGTGTATAGATAAATACATACTTAAATACATATTAAACATCCAAAACTCGAGCACAAACATTCGTATTTGTCACAGAAATATCTGCCCCGACCGGGAATTGAACCCAGGACCTCAAGCTTCGTAGTCAGCTTCCCTAACAACTAGGCTATCCGGTCGTCTCGATGTATGTAAGCTGGAAACATTGAATAGATCCAGTTTATACTGTAACCTAATATTGATACCGTTTGATAGAGCTCTTGTATAATTAAGAAATAGTCGAGTGATATCACTTATCGTTTCCACTCTGTATAAACGCACAGGCACAGGCTCTAAGAATAAAAGTTTGGGTTGTAGTTCCCACGCAGGCCCAGTGCGGATTAGGAACTTCACATGCACCATCGAATAGTACAGGAAAATAGTGCATGATTTCCTTAACGCCATGTCTATACAACAGGGATGGTAATGTGATGATGAATATTAAAATAAATGAAATAAACGAAGTATAGGTACCTGCGACCGCAGCAACGTACTGTGTGGTCCGCCTGGTCTCCCCGCTCTTCTCCTGAACGGAGAGCATATGAATCGTGGGCTTGTCCATGGTAGGGTCCAGCCCTTAGGGCTTCCTGCAACAAAACAGTATACCAGTACAGTAACAGTACACTAGTACTAGTTGAAGTAGTCCGGAAGACGCAGTGTAGGTAGGCAATAGGCATCCAACAAAATGGCGCTACGACCTGGGGCTAAATTCAGGAACGGCCCAACGCGGTCTGCGGGCGGTAATTCGATCGTTTGCGAGAGGATAGGAATGAACTGCTATTCAGGAACGCCAAAAATCACTGGTTTGCGAGAGGTTTGGGATGAGCCTTATTTTCCTAGATCTAGAAAAAAAAAGCTCATCCCAAGCTCAGCCCAAACGTCTCGCAAACCAGTGATTTTTGGCGTTCTTGAATATCAGTTCATCCCTATCCTCTCGCAAACGATAGAATTACCGCTCGCGAACCGTGTTGGGCCGTTCCTGAATTTAGCCCCTGGTCAAGGCCGCGGGTACGTGTTGGGTACGGATGGCGCAGCGCCGGTCTATTTGGCGAACCTTGGGGGAGGCCTATGTTCAGCAGTGGACGTCTTTCTGCTGAAACGATAATGATGATCAGTTCACACGAGCGAAGCATCAGGGAAAAGCTAGTAAAGTAAATACTACACGGTGTAACCTCATAAATACAGTAAATACTGTTCGTGCAACTCAACAATGCACTGAACAAAAGGTATGTTAATATGTTCCTTTTGAATATGTTTAGTTGTTCCATTGTTCCTACATAGACATTGTACGCTTCTGGGACGACCGGTGCATGCGTTGACCTGGCCCTGGGATCTTGATATCATAGTAGTCATCATCAGCCACCGCGCTTCAAGAGCTGAGGAGCTCTAGCTAACACGCTTTACAAATATGATCAACTTATCATTCCAATCTAAACTTCTCAGAACTAATGTTTTGAACATACCTATAGTACCTACACTTGACTATCATAAAACAATCTAAGAAATCTGACAAGTAACGATCCTCAAGAACGTGATAGTGATAAGATTGATAAGACGTGTCACTCCAACTTGTAGGAAGCTAAGTGCGACCTTGTGCAACCTTGTGTGAAATTTTATAATAACTTTAATCGAGGCTTTGATCAATTATAACTGTAGATCCACAGTCGCGCGCCCGAAAATGTCCGAGCCAAATGAGCGCCACTTTGATAAAAGTGGCCTTCTTTTTTCTCAGTACGTTGCGTGAAATTGTCAAGTTTAGCTGTCAAGTGTCAACCGAAATTCGACTGTAATGAATTAAAGACTAGGTTCAAATTTCTGTGTAGGTGATGATTTTAATTGTTATGCAAACAAATAAAAAGTTCGGACATTCTTTGAAGGGGATTTTGTTCGGCAATGTGTATCTTCAGTTATAATTGATCAAAGAATCGAGGCGAAATAACTAGAAGTCGCGATGGTCGTTCGCTCCACTCGACACCACCGATATGGTGTCGTTTGGAATCACTATTCCGTTCGACACTATCCTAATGTAATAAGTAGATGAAGTCTCAAGCATTAAGTCTCAGTTTAATTTAAAAACTTTTTAACAAAAAAATTAAACCGCCGAAAAAACTGAAAAGTAAAAAATAATACCTTTTTTGTTTGACCTTAATCTAGGTACCAGTTTGAAGTCGGTGCCTCAGCACTAGCCAGGAGGAGTGGACCTATAATCGTCTACCTGATTGGCTTCTATAACTCCTCCTGGCTCGTGCTGAGGCACCGACTTCAAACTGGTACCTAGATTAAGGTCAAACAAAAAAGGTATTATTTTTTGCTTTTCAGTTTTTTCGGCGGTTTAATTTTTTTGTTAAAAAGTTTTTATTTTATACTTTTTCCCATCTCCAATAAAAAAGAATTATGCAAATCAGACTACTCTGTAAAAAGTTAGTCAATCATCCCCTGTTTTCCTACCCATAGAGTTGGAATATTATTTACAAATTTAAATGGGACCACCCTTGGGGTATACGCTTTCCAATAAAAAAAGAATCATCAAAATCGGACTACACTGTAAAAAGATATGGGTAATCATACATAAAAAAAAAGAAAATACACGTCGACTTGAGAACCTCCTCCTTTTGTTTTCGTCGGTTGAAAAAGAAAGTTATTGTTATAAATTTCTTCATCCACCGAATTCATGGTTATCCTACATCTGTTGAAGTTAGTATAGCTTGATATACTGAAAGAAAAGAAGTTCAATGGCGTGTGTGAAGTTCCCAATCCGCACTGGGCCCGCGTGGGAACTACGGCCCAAGCCCTCTCGCCTCCCGCTGTTTTGCATAGATTATTTATTCACTAGATAGAGTGTCAGTAGCAAACACTGCGATACAAAACGTCCAGAAACCCATTTGACAGCCGCTTCATCTTACGATCGCGTTACGTCATTCAGACTGAAGGGGCAAATGACATTATAAGCCAACAGTTGGCTTAGATTTTTCGGGATTTTTGCATGCCGCCTAAGCTCGATCTAGTGTAAAAATAATCTAAGCTGTTTTGTAATGATTGCTTAATGTTGCCAAACTACCCTGTGCTTTGATATTTCACATTTGTAGCTTATTTTGAAGTGCCATTTAATTTTAATCTTGATACACAATGAATCCACATGAAGTGGCTACAGTAGTAAGAAGAGATCAACCCGTCAGCTGCGGCTTAGTGGCTTTAGATAACTCAATCCGATACTATCGGGAAACCACGAGTGTTAAATCTGAGTTTATGATAATATAGGTTTGTTACTAAGCTGTGATAAGGTCAGATTTCGTAAGACTGTCTAGATTGGTAACGCTAAGCGTATTAATTCACGGTTGGATATTTTAAAAGAAAGAAAGAAAGAAAGAAAAATATTTATTCGTGACATAACATAAGTAAGATTTCAAACTAAATACAAACTGAAATATAGATGCACAGAAAAAACCCCAGAAAAAAGACCAATGCTGGGAATCGAACCCAGGTCCTCAGCGTTCCGTGCTGCGTGCTTACCCCTACACCACCACTGGTCTAGAAGTTAGTGACGAATCTTTCCCGTACACTTCAGTCTGTTATAATCACATTTTTAGGCAGTGATAAAGCGCATCTATGTTATGCCCTCTACTGAGAGACTTCAACACTCCTTCGGAGCTACCCGATTTAGTTTGAAATATATGGTTTCACGGGATGACCGTAAAAGTAATAAAAAAAAAATGAAGTTGAAGAAAATAAAAAAATAAATAGAAAAAGATACTTCATACTTAACTTGTATAAGTAAGATTGTTTATTTATTTATTTATTAAAGAAATACAGGGTGTACCTAATACATTTTTCATACATGACTAAAAAAAAAGGAAAACAAAATAAATAAAAACTACACAAATATACCTAACTATTTTTATAAACACCATCAAGAAGGCTCTCCTGCGGCATAGACCCCAACACACTGGCGGCATTACCTCTCTGTACAGCCAGAGAAATTCGCTGGGAGAGGTAAGCGCCAGCTCTGGGGTCTCCTGAGGTCTCTATCAGCCGGGACGACAAGGCCCCCATGAAGGCCTTCATGTCAGCCGACCAGGGACCCATTGTCTCCACTGCGAGCGCCGCAAACTCATAGTAAATAAGTACATTTAATCTTAAATTAACAGGAGAAAAACGGTAACAGATACAACATTATCACGAAATGGTCCCAACTCAGCATGATGTCGGCCGTGCAGCTGACGCTGGTCTTGTGTTGGAACCATTTTACCCTTTTTTATTTTTTACATAATCACGCCTTCTTCAGGACGAGACTGACCCAATAGGAATTATTCTCATTTTTAAACTAAACAGCAGGCTTATTGTCTAACGCTCACTATTCACTATTACTTCGCATTCACTATTTCTTTCTGTCAAACGGTATAAGAATGATGATGACAGAAAGAGATGGTGATAGCGAAGGCTAACGTCTGAAGCGTTAGACAATACGGCCTTGTTCTCTTATTTTACTTCACTTTTGAAACGAGAATAATTCCTATTGGGTTAGTTCTCTTTCTGAAGGTGCGTTTATACTGTCAGTTTTCCATTGCAATATTTTTTTTTATTGCAATGGGAAACACACAGTATAAATTACACAATGTTGTTTAGGATAAGCTGTTGTGGCCTAGTGGTTTAGGGGCTTGGGCCGTAGTTCCCACGCGGATGCAGTGCAGATTGGGAACTTCACACACACCATTAAATTTCCCCTCAGATGTGTACATTTCCTCACGATGCTTTCCTTCTCCGTATATTGGGTGCGTCAGGGTCGGTGAGTACGTGAGTGACGACTTACCAATTCGTTTCGGGGTCCCCCAGGGAAGCGTACTTGGTCCAACTTTATTTACCATTTATATGAATGACATTTTTGCAGTGATCGGCGCAGAGGTCGATCTTATTTGTTATGCAGATGACACCGCCGCTTTGTTTTATGGTGATTCCTGGATTGATACATTGCGGAAGGCTGAAGCAGGTATGAGAGCTCTGAAGCACTGGCTGGACCGCAATCTTCTCACACTCAACCTAAAGAAAACCCAATTTATTTGCTTCCACAAAACAAGGGCTTCGGCTCCGGAGGGTTTGACAAAGCTGAATATTCAATCTTTGGACACCTCCATTCCATGTGTAGACTTTATTGAAAGAAAGGATTGCATACGGTATCTGGGTGTCATGATCGATGAGCATTTCTCTTTCAAGCAACATATCACGACAGTGTCCCTAAGAGTGAGGAAATTAACGTACATAATGCGTTTGCTGCGAAATAGTGCCGACAAGCGAGTCCTGACACTTGTTTATGTAGCGTTGTGCGAATCAATTTTGAGCTACTGCATATCAGTTTGGGGTGGAGCCGGTGTCTCTGCGATGCTTGGACTGGAAAGGGCGCAAAGATCGGTCCTTAAAGTAATGTATAGAAAGCCTTTTCGATATCCAACCGAACAACTGTATAGAGATGCTCAGAGTCTCCCCGTCCGTCAGTTATTTGTCCTCCGAGTCGCTGTGATAATGCACCGCGAGACACTAAACTCTCCTCTATATCCCGCTCTGATGAGGAAAAGAGTTTTTCGCGTCCCACTAACTACGGTTCGAACAGCCTATGCGCACCGTTTTCCACAATTCCTTCACCCATTTGTATATAACCGCATCACCAGACTGTCTGATGTTAAGAATTGTACGGTTAAACAGATGGCCACCAACTTAAAAATTTTGCTACTTTCTCTCTCAAACACGGATACAGAGGAAATACTAAAAAAGGTTGTGTAAGTTTTCAAACGCAAACGCACATACATCATCACACACACACACGCGCACACGCACACACATATACATACGCACGCACACACACACACACACACACACACACACACACACACACACACACACACACACACACACACACACACATACACACACATACATATGCAAGCAGTCTCTATAGCTGGTAATATTAATCCATTTTTTTTTATTTGATTTTATTTCTTTGTGTTTTTTTGTGTTTTTGTGCATACCAACATCTCTGTTCTGTAAAAGCGAAATCTTACTGTTTGTTATTTTCTGCCAAACCACTGGGTTCTCACGATACAGCCCCGACCTAGTGTGAGAACCGCTGCTAAACTCTAGTTCCTAGGTATAAGCTAAGTAGCTGTGTAAACACTATGTAATGTACATTTATCTTGGCAAATAAATGATTTTCTATTTCTATCTTCATGGTAAATTTCAAATGTAATTTCGCACATAAATTCTCGAAAACTCAGAGGTGGAAGCCCGAGCTTGAACTCTCGACCCTTTCACGACCCTCTGCTTAAGTGGCCCGAGTTTTTTTTAATTATTATGAGAGGGAGACAAACAAGCAAGCGGGTCATCTGATGGAGAATAAAAAACTACTAAACCACCACCGGTTTCTGCTCTTCCTTGTCTGATTAAATTTTCAAAATGATTCGTCTAAAATGACCCTGTTGTAAAACATACTTACAGCATACAGTTAACTATAGTCTTATTAGGTTTAAATTTAGAACCATCAGTCAAGTCATTGGTTATTCTATTCAGAGTAAAGAAAAACCAGGAAGATAAAATAGTCGATTAGGCGAAAATGCACTTTATGAAGGTAGCACTACGGGTTGTATGCGTGCATTATTGGCGGTTTTTTCACACTAGTCTAACCACAGAAGTCTAACATTTAACACCGATAACGTGGGTCGTTGACCTTTACCATGTGTTTTAGCAAATTACGATAAAATCAATGTATAGGGTTACTAAATGGATGTTTATAAATTATCCCCAATATTCGTGAAAAGTTACAAACTTGTAGCAAAATTTACATTTTGACGTAATAATAATATGGTAAATGTCAGAATGTTAAAAGCTCATCTATAGTTGTCTTTTAGTAAACTTTCTAACCTCAAAGTGCATCATTTTTAGCTAAAACAGCTGCTTTATCGTTTATCGTAAATAAAGCTACCAGAGTCAACATTTTGGATACCATGTTAACTCCGTCTTGCTTTATATAATAGCTATAAATAGCTATTTTAGGTAAAAAAGTGCATTTTGAGGTTATAAACTTGTTTACTATAAATAAATAAGACAAGTATGAATGAATGCAACATACCAAATACCTATCAGAAACCTTAACCAGGTCGTCGCTCCATCCTGTTGCAGGCCTACCTGCTTTGCGGCTTCCGGTCCGTGAACGCCATTCGAGAACCTTTTGAACATATCGGCTATCAGTTCTACGAGCGATGTGCCCTGCCCACTGCCACTTGAGTCTGGCAATACTAACGACCGCTTTAGCCTAGTTGGTAGTGACCCTGCCTACGAAGCAAGAGGTCCTGGGTTCGAATCCCGGTAAGGGTTTATTGAATCAGGCGTTACTTTGCGGAGGTCCATATTAATGAACTAAAACAATTACTTTGCTCACCCGCGACCTTACAATAGTTACGTTTATGCAAGAAATGTGCGTTCATGCAGTTCCTCCACCTCCACACTGTACGAACACACACAAATCACATAAACCCAACCATCACCACCACCAAGCTACACTGACGCGTTTCGAACTCAACCAGAGCTCATCTTCAGAGTTACCACAACCGTATGCTATGCTACCAAATGTTAAATTAACTTAAAGTTATATTGGTGGTGATGGTTGGGTTTATGTGATTTGTGTGTGTTCGTACAGTGTGGAGGTGGAGGAACTGCATGAACGCACATTTCTTGCATAAACGTAACTATTGTAAGGTCGCGGGTGAGCAAAGTAATTGTTTTAGTTCCCGGTAAGGGCATTTATTTGTGTGATGAGCATGAATATTTGTTCCTGAGTTATGGATGTTTTCTATGTATTTAAGTATTTATTTATCTATATGTATAAGTATGTTTATCGTCGTCTAGTACCCATAGTACAAGCTTTGCTTAGTTTGGAACTAGGTCGATTCGTGTAAGATTGTCCCTAATAAAAAAAAAAAAAAAAATTACTTCGAGCTGCTTATGTCGATGACTTTAGTTCTTGCGTAGATTTCATCATTTCTAATGTGATCCCGCAGAGAAACTCCGGGCATAGCCCTCTGAGTGATCTCGAGCTTTCTTATGAGGGTCATCGTTGCTTCCTTAATGATGATTTTTTCCCCTCACACCACTTCGCAACGTCGCACAGCTCGTTCTTGCGTACACGTAGCCTTAACGTCCCTTTCTTCTTTAGATAAACAATAATGACGCATGATATAGATAATTTATTCATTTTTTATGCAGTGACGCCTTTTTACATCGATGCCAGATCAAATTATCATACAAAAGAATATTTTTAGTGATTTACGGAATCGTAGGTACACATCACAAAGTCATGTCATAATAAAGTTACAGCTATTAGAACAAGTGCGAGTCGGACTCGCGCACGAAGGGTTCCGTGCCATTATCTATAAAAACCGCAAAAAAACACGTTTGTTGTATGGGAGCCCCCCTTAAATATTAGTTTTATTTAAATTTTAATTATTTATTTTTCAGGTAATTGAAAATTAAGTTCGTTTTTTTTTTACTAGCGTTGCGTCTTGGAATTATTCTTTTAAAGTGTCATCATCCTTATTAACATAAACATCATTTCTAAACAATTAACATACTTATACCAGCAAATCGGTTCTACATTGAACCCGCAGTATAGCTTAGATCTCATCATAGATCATTCATACCCGCTAACCCTCGAACCACGACGTCATTATTCACTAATGAGAGCTAAACGGCGATAATTGATCGAGGCCATGTGCGCATGGATCATAGAGATCTCAATGTGCTTGGTATGGTGAATCCGGTTCGAAGGACCAAAATTCTATTAACATATTATTGCATGTATCCATGTGTGTTTGTGTCTATGTAGAGAGCTGAATCTTAAGAATAACGCAAGCTACTTTTTGCTTCGGGTTTCCCATAATTTAATTTGTCATAATTTTCACTAAAACACTAACGAATATGGACGAAATGGGAATGTTGACGAAGTGGGAATGTGGACGAAGTGGGAAAAGGACGAAATGGGAATATGGATGAAATGGGAATGTTGACGAAGTGGGATTGTGGACGAAGTAGGAATGTGAACGAAATTTGAATGTGGACGAAGTGAACCTAAACGAACTGAACCACCTAAGTATGTAATGGTATATTAAACGGGAATGTGAGTTTGTTACGCTCTCACGCTTGTCGTCTAGTTGGAACAGATATCTGTAATTTTAAATTAAAGCCTAGAACCAAACGTTTGAACTCAATTGATTGCGTCGTTCTTTTCAGCATATCTATATATAAAAAAATAATATTAAAACCACTTAGGTACTGTCATTAATTAAGTAATTAGTTAGTAATCGTCCACTTAAATTGAATGTTTTGAATTTTGACCTAAAATGATCGAAATTAATTTTGGCAAAATGTTATTGTGCTGAAAAACAATTTTAGGTCAAAATTCAAAACAGTCAATTTAAGTCGACGATTTTCGATTTGCACTTAGTTTAATAAGTATACTTAATGAAATGACAGTAGGTAAATCCTAGAAAATTGTATCGTTCCCGCTAGCGCGACTAACGAACTTTTCACAGGCGAAGTCGCGGGCAATAGCTAGTTAATTAATAAGAAAACATATACCTACTTAAATAAAAAAAATGTGTTCCTAATAAAAACTGTTCAATATCTCTTAATTTGTTATCAAGGAGATTTGGACAGGATAACTAACCGAGAGCATACGAGTTATATGTGCATTTAATTATCAGTTTTACCCGATTGTGAAGGTTTAGGTTTTATATGTAGAGATATTTAAAGGCAATCCACACAGGAAAGGTTAGAGGAAGGAAAATGCATTTTTGGCTTTCAAAGAACTAAGGTCGCGGGTGAGCAAAGTAATTGTTTTAGTTCATTTCAAAGAACTGTTAAGAGCAGGAAATGTATCCGATTCTAAGATTCTAATAATCAATGTGTTATCAAAGTCAAAATCACATTCACCATTCTCTTTCTTCTCAGAGGCTTTACTGTCTAACGCACTTCTTTTTGTCATACGGTATAGGGTGAGGCTAGAAAGACTTCTTTTACCAGCCTTTTTTTATTATTAACTTACAATGTATGATCTATGTACGGGTCAAATATTGCAAGTTAAATTTGACCCACTTCCAGGTTTCCGATTGAGCTGAATCTTTGCTTGCATGTGTAAATAGGATGACAATGCAATATTATTATGACATAGAGCTGATCTGATAATGGAGCTGGAAGGTGGTCATACCTAATTAAATTAATGTTTGCTAATTTTAATTTTTGGAATTCTGTTGCATGTTAGTTTTTAATTTATCCAAGTTATTTTTTTATATTTTTTAAGTCACTTTATCATTTTTATTAATTAAGCCATGTATGTGTTGTGGTGATTAAAGTTTTTTATCCATCTATCTATAAGAACTCTGTAATAAAACGACGGCCACATCGAGTTTGGGCTTGTTTGATTCGTATTGTCGAATGCTTTGGTAACTACGCGCAAAAAGTACAGTCAGCAAAAAAGCTTGTATTAAAAATATAATTTATAACAAAAACTTATTTCTGAATGCGATTGCCAGTGTCCTCGCGATACACAATACGGGCTTAAGGGCCGGCGCCCACTGACGGCATGGCACGGCGTGGCATTTTATTACTATCAAGTTATTTTGAATCTTATTTCAATGAGTTTAGAATTTATGTTACTTTATTGGTTATGCGTGGCATCGTGGTATCGAAATAAAGTAACATGAATTCTAAACTAATTGAAATAAGATTCAAAATAACTCGATAGTAATAAAATGCCACGCCGTGCCATGCCGTCAGTGGGCGCCGGCCATAAGTCGTCTCGCCATCTCCGCCTTGGCCTGCCTTACCGTCGAGTGGTACCCATCATGTGGCTGAGTGCACCCATCTTTTTAATTTTTTAATATTTCCAGCTTGTAAATATACATCTCCTCTCCTGTGGACATGGCGAAAGTTAAGGGTCTACACCCAATATTTTTTAGGCAATTCTAAATACATCGGCGTGTAGCACGCCTGCTCAACTTTCGGCCCATTTAAATAAATCTTATGATATAATATAAATCTTATGTTTAACAAATGATGACCGACATCTCCCTTGACCATCAGTTTGCCACAAAATGTTGACCAATTTAGTGTAACATTGTAATGTCACGATGCTTCGGGCAACCTGTCGTTCTCAATAAACTTACTGCTGTCAATGTTAATAATCAATTCGACAGTCACTGTTTGTTTGACTTTATTTTTACACATGCTTTTACTCTCGGGTTTGCATGTGAAGCAGTCCGGCAGTTGGCTGAAAATCTCGGGATTTTAGTGTTACCGCGGGAGTTCCCAATTATATAGTGATCTTCACTTTTCTTATACACTTGAGCAAAATTTTTACTTGGCAGTAGAGATTCCTTTTTAGACCACTTGCTACTTAGACCAGCTGCTTATTAGACCAGTATAGTTGCTTAGATGAGTTGCGTTTTAGACGAAATTATACTAACCCTATGTAATAAATATTGCAGTAATGTGTCCTCACATCTAGAGCGACTTTATGCGTTGATAAAGAATAACTTTTTGTTAAAAAAATAATATATATTATGAACTGAAACAATTACTTTGCTCACCCACCTGCTTGCTTTGCTTTAAAGTCGCAGGTGAGTAAAGTAATTGTTTTAATTCATTAATATTGACCTCCGCAAAGTAACACCTGATTCAATAAATTATTTAAAATTTTCTAATCTAATATCTAAATATATAAAAGAAGAAACTGACTGACTGACTGACTGACTGACATATCAACGCACAGCCCAAACCACTGGGCCTAGAGATTCCAAATTTGGCATGTAGGTTCCTTATAAGGTCTAGGGGTGCACTAAGAAAGGATTTTACAAAGGGGGTGAAACGGGGGTCCAAAGTTTGTATGGGGAAACAAGATTAGTTAGACTATTAGGGTTCCGTAGTCAACTAGGAACCCTTATAGTTTCGCCATGTCTGTCCGTCTGTCTGTCTGTCTGTCTGTCCGCGGCTAAGCTCAGAGACTGTTAGTACTAGAAAGCTGTAATTTGGCATCAATATATATATCAGTCACGCCGACAAAGTGATTGAATAAAAAAAGTAAAAAAAATTTTTTTAGGGTACCTCCCATAGACGTAAAGTGGGGGTGATTTTTTTTTTCTCGGCTAACCCTATAGTGTGGGGTATCGTTGGATAGGTCTTTTAAAATCATTGCGGGGTTGCTACCATGATTTTTCTATTCAGTGATCTGTTTGCGAAATATTCAACTTTAAAGTGAAAATTTTCATTAAAATCGGCCGTCCCCCCCCCCTCTAAAATCTAAACTGTTGGGTGGAAAAATTTGAAAAAATTCAGAAGGGTAGTAAAGATATCAAATTTACTAGGAAAATTATAGCGGCTACGATTGCTTGGAAATTATTTGTAGTTTAAGAGTAAATAGTAGCCTAAGGTATAAAACATACCTAAACTTGGATGATTCCGTACACATACGAAATCCTTAGAAAAATATTACTTGATTTTTTCGTAATGGCTACGGAACCCTACGTTGGGCGTGTCCGACACGCTCTTGGCCGGTTTTTTATTCGAAACTTCACGGGAGTACTCCTGACAATAAATGAGTAAATACGTGTTTCAGGTTTTTTGGGAATTCAACCCCTAAAAGAGGTCTGGAAATCGACATGGGTATTGTTTCTATGGTTTATCGGGTCGCTGATTACGATAAAAGCAACGATTTTAAAATACAACGTGGCGGACGTGAAATACCATGGATTTTTGGAATTTTCCGCGGGATAGAGATCGGGAGTTGACTTTAAAACTTTTTGTGCGCGGACGAAGTCGCGGGAAAAAGCTAGTATGTATATAAAAATCTCGTGTCACGGTGTTTGTTACCGAACTCCTCCGAAACGGCTTGACCGATTTTTATAAAAGAAACACCATATTTGGTAGTCTGAGAATAGATCGTCGTAGGCTATTTTACATGGCAAAACAACGTTTGCCGGGTCAGCTAGTATTAAATACAATTTGGAAGGCAAAAGATGGAATAACAAGTGGGTGACACATAAGTGGCATGACGGTAAACCGCCGCCCATGTTCACCCGCAACATCCGAGGAATTACGAGCGAGTTGCCGGCCTTTGGATGTAGGAGGTCGATTTTGGTTTCATTAGCAATTTTCAGTGTTAAATTATAAATTATTTTATATATATTCGTATGAAAAGGAAAGTTTAGACTAATTGACTTATTCTATTGATTAGAAGACCGCATAGCCTAGTTGTTAGAGAACCTGACTACGAAGGTTGAGGTCCTGGGTTCGATTCCCGCTGGGGCAAATATTTGTGTGAAAAATACGAAGGTTTGTGCTCGAGTCTTGGGTGTTTAATATGTATTTAAGTATGTATTTATCTATATAAGTAAGTTTATCCGTTGTCTAGTATTCATAGTACAAGCTTTGCTTAGTTTGGGACTAGGTCAATTGATGTGAATTGTCCCGTGATATTCATTTATGATATTTATTGATTCACTGAAAGATTGACACATACATACATATAGGTACGCCCAGCCCAGAAGAAGCTTTACCACAAATTTTAATTCTGCGCGAACGAAGTCGCGGGCCATAATTAGTAAAATCTTAACTTGAAATGAAACGAAACCGCAACCTTACCCGCCCACAACAATCACATTAATATTTTAAAAGCCAACTAAACCAACTAAAAACAATTAAATAAGTTAAGTATGAAGTATCTTTTTCTATTTATTTTTTTATTTTCTTCAACTTCATTTTTTAAATGTGATTATAACAGACTGAAGTGTACGATGTATGGGAAAGATTCGTCGCTAACTTCTAGACCAGTGATGGTGTAGGGGTAAGCACGCAGCACGGAACGCTGAGGACCTGGGTTCGATTCCCAGCATTGGTCTTTTTTCTGGGGTTTTTTCTGTGCATCTATATTTCAGTTTATATTTAGTTTGAAATAAATTAAATAAGTATTACAATAAATTAATGATTTTTTTTGTTTTGAAACACGACACCAAACTACCCTCATATTTGAGAAAAATATTTTTTGTGACAAAATAAAAATTGGCAGCTTCACTAATATTTCATGTAACCTTCACATTCTAGTCCAATTTCTGAGTCCCGACCCAACATTATTAAAAATAAACACGAAGTTTAGTAAGTAAATAACACGATATTTTCTTTCATTTGTTTTCACATTTAAACCAGCTATTGTCCGCGACCCATCAAGCTTCTATGGCCGACCCGTCTGGCATTAAAATTATTTGATTTACCACCAATTTGACATTTAATGCTGTTGCCATATCGATACATAGATTTTGTGACCAAAAAATTTAAGTATTGGCTACTTTAAACACTCTTCGTACTACACAGCATGCTAAGTGATAACGCGGAATGTAAATTACATTGATAATTTACAATATTGAACTTGGCCCCTTGTTCTTACCTACTAATAAATATGTAAATAAACAGCTGTACAAACACGCTATTCCACATTCCTCTAACCCATGATATTTAAACAAAAATAAATTCTATCATAAAACTAGAATCTATAAAATTACGTAATAAAATTAACTCACCACGAAATAAATTAAAATTAAATTAAAAGCACGTCCACACACACACTGACCGAACTGGAATAATCGAACGCAGTGATAAGTGTTCGACTTTTAAATTATGTAACGAGCTCTGATTGGCGGCCGGCGAGGCGCGCAGCATCCGCGCTTGATTTTGGAACACTGGCCAAATAATTTCAAATTACATTCAACCTACACCTACTTACGCTAAAATTGTAACATTGTTGTGATACTTGCTAGACTTAATTTAAACTTTATTTAACACGCTACACAAGTTCTATCGGCTTGTGCGGCGATCCATTGTGATTTGTATTTTTAACTCTGTTTGGACAGTGGTGTTTACTCGGCCTCTCAGTGTGTAAGTTTGTTTTGAGCTGACACTAATCTCCGGAAGCATTGGACTGCGTTTATCTATCTATTTTTTATTATTAGATATAGGTAGACTTACTGTAATATTGCTTTTATTATTTTTTAGGCGAGGGACGCACTCCGTAAGAAAGCAAGTCGAATCAACACTCGCCATGACCATCTTTTCCACAGGGTGGTAAACAATCAAGTGAACCCACTTGATTGTTTGCCTGATGGTAAGTAACACCACCCAAGGCACCCGCAGAATCAGAAGATTACAAATGCGCTGCCAGTCTTTAAGGATAAAATCGAATACCTTATTAGGTATATGTGCAAGTAATTTTACCGGCTGTCTTACTTTCCACGCCGAACAAAACAGCCTAAGCAGTGCTGCTTAGCGGCAGGATTATAGAGCAAGATTGGTGGAAGTCAAGAAGATCTTACAAGTCCTACAATTCGTAAACCATGCTCGTCAGCTACATTTTAGTTATCGTGATTGGTCTATGAAAAAGTTTTTCAATGAAAAGGTTAGACGATTTTTTTTAAATTAGTTCCCTTGTTTGTGTTGTTACCCCCTTCCCGTTAAACGATTAATCTGAAATTTGATAACACATTTAGTCGTCACATCTGTCGTTTCCCGCCTGACGCAAATCTAGGTCAGATTTTCATTATTTTCTGTCTATTTTTTGGATAATACAACCGCCGACAATGTAATTATGATGTCAATCATTCTAAACCCATCATGGGCGCCCCGTCACAAATTGGTGGATTTTTTTATTATGGTGGACAGGGTACTATCTCACAGTACATTTGCAAGCTGTTGCCTGGGTATCTACGAGCTTAGTAGGTATACTTAAATAAAAACTATGAAAAACATCTCTTTCGCACACACAACATGTTGGCTAGAAAAGGACAAATGTTAATTTATGAAGTATACTTATTAATTTCGTAATTGAAAACATCGGTTTTATATATGTCCACTATTTGTGGCTGTTTGCGCTTGATTGCTTTGGTCTTAGATAAAGATTTTACTTTATGCACTAGGGCGTAAAAAGCCATTTCTGGACATAGAGAACAACAAATTCAAGTCCATAAAAGGTTGGGAAGATAGGTAAACATAGGCCCTATACCGTGCAACCCTAATGGTCTATTGTCGAGAGTTATTGAAAGGGATAACTACCAACGGATCATAATTAGAGCCTAGTACTAGTAATTGTAAAACACTCAACGGACAAACAATATGCTTCGAAGCTTAATTCTAAAGTGGACTTGAAAGATAATGCAATGGAGTTTATTAATATAATTCGAAATTATTATTGTTATATATGTATGTAAGAGGGGGAAACGAGCATGCGGGTCACCTGATGGGAAGCAGTCACCGCCGCCCATGGACACCTACAACACGAAGGGTATCACAGATTCGTTGCCTGCCATTTGAGAGATAGATAGACTCGTTTTTTAAAGATCCCTAAGTTATACCGCTCCGGGAATGTTCCAGGAAGCTGGTTCCATAACTTCGTCGTGCGTGGGAAAAAGTGCTAGACTGCCAACCATTAAGGTGGTGAGGATGAAATAATTCACGGTTACGCGAAGTATTATTAATCAGTAAGCAGTAATCAGTAATCAGTCACTTTATTTGCTAGAACATAGGTAGGTACAATAGTGGATGGTGGTATTTTACATTTCGGTCGCTATGTCTTACCCACAAATGCAGGTGTACAAATATTTATCTATTTAATTTAAGTAATTTTATCATTCCAATAAAATAAAAACAAGATTAAAATTATAATTAAAGCAAACCATAACAATTAGCAAATGTCAAAAGATATAATAATAATGAAGTAAATATAATATATGATAATTATTCAGCTTAAATTTAGACTTATAAACTATTTAACCGCTTCGTTCAAATATTGTGAAACAGAATAATAACATTTAGCAGTTAATAATTCAGTCATTTTACTTTTAAATATTTTTAAATCTAGTTGAATAATGTCCTTCGGTATCTTATTATAAATGCGCGTATATTAAGTAGTATTTCTAGCTATTATGTGTGAAAGGGAATGGTGGGAGGTCTGCCAACGCTTCACCCTCTGGTTCGTGGCCCGCCCATTGTCACTTAAACATGCATATTTTTCTTTTGTGTGCAGTCCCGGAATGAAAAGGTCCGTCACTTTTCGACTCTATATCAGGGGGGGCACACTTACATATATCACACTTTTCATGCGACTACAGCGATCTCTGGTTGTTTGGTGGAGAACTAAATTAGCGGCCATCTTGGTTGACTTGTCAAACTTGTCAGTTGTCATTCATCGGCCATGGCCATGGCGTACCAAATTGTACGGTCAAGGACTTTAATTGATAGGCCACTTGCCAATGTTCGTATTTTAGCCGTATAGTGCAAATCGGGTTTAGCCGCTTATACTTCGTATAAGCTGATTTGAATTAGACGGCTAAAATACGAATAGTGGCAATTATCCTATCAATTAAAATTACGCGTAATTATAGCTGTACATCACTACCAACATATACATATAGATAGGTATACATCTATAGATACGTCACATTAGTTCTTCACCAGGGCGTAGGGCAGCAGCACCTTCCATACATGCATATTTGACCATAGAGTTGCCACTCTTGTTCATATAATATTACAATACTCTTTGCTCTATATCAACGAGTTAAGGTCGAAAAGTGACAAACCTTTTAATTCCGCTACTACTATACAATAGCATAGCATTAATACAGTACATTACTTAATGAAGTTACGTTTTTAGGATTCCGTACTCAATAGGCCCAAACGGGAACCTATTATTGAGACTGCGCTGTCTGTTTGCCCGTCAGTCACAGGGCTCTATCTCTTGAGCCGTAATATAGCTATTAGACACTTGAAATTTTCACCAATCATATGCTTATTACTGTGGGCGCTATAACAACAAATACTAAAAATAAAATAAAGTTAAAAATTATAGGGTCGTCATACAAGAAACGTGGTTTTCTTTCAGCGTTTTGAACTCGATCTTTGTAATTTTTTTACTGAACTGTTTTTAAAGCATAAATTATTTTTAAAGCAAGTTATGAGTTATATTATACTTACTTAATTGATATTAATTAGGCAGGCGTAGATGGCGAGACGACCCGGACGCGCAATTGGACGATTTCAGATTTAGCTCTGGACAGGGAGCTATGGA
This sequence comes from Archips crataeganus, assembly GCA_947859365.1. Classification (NCBI taxonomy): domain Eukaryota; kingdom Metazoa; phylum Arthropoda; class Insecta; order Lepidoptera; family Tortricidae; genus Archips; species Archips crataeganus. Next base: position 11,911,167 of record OX402069.1, on the reverse strand, counting down.
AGACCAAAGAGAGAGGCCTTTGCCATTGGGCCACTATTGAGTGGGACACTATTCAAAAATTCAAAAATTCAAATTCAAAAATATTTATTTCGGATAAATGACACATTTAGGCACATAATCCATAGGTGTTAGTATAATATAGTCAAATATTATACGGTGGTAAAAAAAAACCTGAACTGTCCCACTGCTGGGTAAAGACCTCCCCCCATTTTCTCCATTCATCCCAATTATGAGCGTTGTCCTTGCAGTCCCTAAGATAGTCTAGCTAGGTCGTCCCGCCAACGCTTCCTGGGCCTATCGTCCCCCAGTTAAATAAATATTGTAAAAATGTATAAAACTGTCATCCATAACTCAAAGTTAAATATTTAATTTTTAACATTCGTCCGATTAATTGGCCCTTAATATGATTACTGTAAAGATACAAGGATTTGAGGCTTAATGTAATGAAAAAAAGATATTTGAACGCGTGAATTTTATCATAACAAATCAAGGCTGTTATCTAACATTTGGAAATACGCACTACACTATCACTACTATCACTATCGCTGAGATTACCTTAGTTATTAACTGACTGATAAGTTGCGATCGATACTTGATGTTGTGTCGGCTAATTGACGGAAACATTTGTTTATGTGGTATCGAGGTCAAAGATAAAGTGTTTTTTTTTTGATTTCCGTTAACTTTAAGGGAAGATTATTCAGGTCAAATATAGTTAATGTCTCTAAGAAACTAGTGTCTTAACTCTTACTATTTTTGAGATATTCAATAATTAAATTTAATGGCTGAACCAGTGTAAAAGGTCATTGATTACGTCCTATTATGATTTATCTTTTAAGAGGGTACGATGGCTGAGAGACTTTTGAGAAATAGGTATTTTAATGAAATGTCGCTGTCTCGCCCGAACCCCTCCGTGTCAGTACAGCGAGAGCGGAGCAACTGCAGCTCAGACCGTTATTAGGCGCGTAAAATTGATCAAAACAGCATTTCGTAATCCCCTGTTTTCTTCTCGAAAACTGGACCAATAAAATTATTTTTTTCAAAAATAATTAGTGGACAGATTTAGCTATGCCCCTATGTTTTCCTTTTTTTTATATATCAGGGATTCTTTTCTGATGAGTGTCTGAAAATGACGTTGAAATTGGGCAATTTTTTCAGTTTTTGAAAGCTCATATTTCTAATGTTAAATAAAATATGGAAAAAAACGAAACATAGGGGCATAGCTGTGGTAGATACAGATTACACAGTAAAAAAAAATTGGCTCTAAAGCCATTATCCAGGGAGGAAACAGGGGATTACGTTTTGTATGGAGAAATGGTGCGCATCGTACCCTCTTAAATTTCGTCAGTAAAGAGTTTTCCATTCTTTGCTATTCGCTACAAGGAGATTATTGAGGCGAGTTCGTTCGAATTTACGTACTTTTTCTTTTATTATGTGTCACATCCAATCCACACTGGGCCCGCGTGGGAACTACGGCCCAAACCCTCTCATTCTGAGAGGAGGCCTGTGCCCTGCAGTGGGACGTATATAGGTATGATGATGATGTGTTGTGACACGTCACATCAATGTCATAATTGACACTAACACTAGAAAAAACCCAGAAAAAGAGACCAGCGCTGGGAATCGAACCCAGGACCTCAGCATTCCGTGTTGCGTGCCAAACCCACTGGTCAGTTTAGTTAGACACAAATTTTTCCTATAATTTATCGGCATTTTTCAGTTTGTTTTTCTATAGTCACTTAAGCAGCGACACTAGCGACATCTATGTTAATGTTTTTATCGAGAAACGTCAACACTCCTTCGAAACTATCAGCTCACCCGGACAAGAGATGTCGCTCTTAAGCAATCTTATTAAGATTGGTTTTCTGGAGTCTTTTTGTATTTTTATTTATCAACTACCAAATTTTTTATTACGCTACTACTACTAGACTTTTTAGCGCTTTTTTAGTCGCTAGTGCCGTTGCTTAAGTGACTATAGAAAAACAAACTGAAAATGTCGATATATAGGAAAAATTTTTGTCTAAACTCCTAACCAGTGGTGGTGTAGGGGTTTGGTACGCAGCACGGAATGCTGAGGACCTGGGTTCGATTCCCAGCGCTGGTCTCTTTTTCTGGGTTTTTTTCTGTGTATCCATGTTTCAGTTTGCATTTAGTATGAACATAATATATGGATTTCACGGGATGACCGTAAAAGTAAAAAATTTGGAGTTGAAAAATACACCGTGAAATTTTAGTGGTTGTTTTCCCGAAACGAGGTGATTTAGTATCGATTGTACAATCGATTTATAATTACTATTTTGACTAGAGTCAAAAATCCAATTGGCTAAGTAAAGTTTTTTGAAGTGGAGCTAAATATATTTTTTTTCGACAGTAGTCGTCTTCTAGACCGAGAAACTGCAGCTGTTTTATTTTTATCTCCTATCGTTTACTGGAAATATTTTTTTAAGTGTTCGAGATGACATTTGTGAGATTTAATGGCTGACAAGCGGTTCGTGCTCAGTACTTAGTAGAAATAGAAAAAAAAACGAAGTCAATTGTCAATGTCAAATGAAATCTAACCGTTTGCGTTTCGTTTACTTGGCATTGTCCAAAAAGTAGTTCCAAAATAATGATCGAAAATATTCAATCGTGATTCAATTATCGTGCATAAGTCGTGGAGAAATGCGGTAAAATTGAAAATCCGGATTTTGTGCGGAGGTCGTTAAAAATAGTCCAAAAATCACACCAAAACGCAAAGCAAACGAAACGCAAACGGTTTGACATGGACAAAAGTGACTTATGACTTCGTTTTTTTTCTGTTTCTACTAAGTACTGAGCACGAACGGCTTGTCAGCCATTAAATCTCACAAATGTCAACTCGAACACTTAAAAAAATGTTTCCAGTAAACAATAGGAGATAAAAATAAAACAGCTGCAGTTTCTCGATCTTCAGAACGCCGACTGTCGAAAAAAAATATAATTAGCACCTCTTAAAAAAACTTTGCATAGCCAATTGTGAAAAACGAAAGCCGAAAATGACCGCAAACCAATAGTAACGCTTCGTTGGTACCTAAACTATCGTACGATCGTACGCTACTTGTACCAACGAAGCGTTACTATTGGTTTGCGGTCATTTTCGACTTTCGTTTTTCACAATTGGATTTTTGACTCTAGTCAAAATAGTAGTTACAAATCGATTGTACTATCGAAACTAAATCACCTCGTTTCGGGAAAACAACCACTAAAATTTCACGGTGTATAAATACAAAAAGACTCCAAAAAAAACCCACCCACCCGTTCCTAAGAAAGGGTCTTGACTTGACAGACAGACGGACAACAAAGTTTCCTTTACAGGTACGAAACCCTAGAACCCCCAGCCCCAAAAAAACAACACCATTTGGTACACAAATACCTTTATTGCCCAACAATTCGAGACATAATCCTATCACTAATCCTCATCCATAGCTTCTTCCTTCTTCTTCTTCTTTTTCTTCTTCTTCTTGGCGCTAGCATCCAACTCCTGGGTGGCGTTCAGAGCTTCCTCCATTGCTTCCTTCATGACCTCTATGTTCTTCTTCGGAATGTCTCCAGTTTCGTAGAACTTGAGGCGATCCTCGACCTGCTGGCGGAGTTTTTCGCCGAATATTGTCGTTTGGGCCTCTGGGGGGGGATTAAGAATTATAAACTAAACCTTGGATCTTATGTAGCATTAAGCGTTAAAACAAGTTAGATTAGATCGGTGTTGAAGTAACTGAGAGAAGTCCAGCAAATTTGACAGCTTTCGGGGCGTGTCTAAGGAAAATAAGCCTTATTGCTTTCATTTACGAGTGTAATACGCACGGTATCGAAAAAACTATAGGAAATGGCATGGCATATTAACGTTTTGAATCCAATTCTTTCGCTTTGAGTTAATTTTACAACGCAATATTTTAGATACATCTATTGGGTGAAGGGTACTTTTTTTTTAACAGCTGTCAATTATCTTTTCGCTATTCCACACTAGGTGGCAGTATATTGAACGCAATTTATTGTTGTAAAGTTGTACTTAATAAAAAAAAATCTTTAAGAATGTTCAGAAGTTTTTTAAAAATAGAACCTATGACCAATAATCGCCAAGATTTCTAAGTAAGTGTGTGTGTGTGTGTGTGTGTAATCATTTTCGACGACACTGGTTTCAGTATAAACCGGGACATATGACATTTCCTTTTGTGACTATGACATTTCCTATTCCATACACCTAAGACCCAGGTCCTCGGGACTAGGGACCATCAAAGTAAAAAAAAAAGATTTCTATTAGTAGGCTATTAAGATCAAATAACTAAATTAATTTATTATCCTAGTCTCTAAGGGTCAATACAGATTTCCAACGTACTCAATTGTAAGTTATATCACTTACATTCTAATCTATCGGGGAGTACAGCATAATGTTAAATCGCAATATTTAATAATTGTATAGACAAACAAACATGCTATTTAATCGTTTGTTTGGTTACTAAACATATTGATGTTTGTAGCATGTTTAAAACATCCAAAGTCCAAACAGGACAAAGCATGTGGATAACAGCATTTAATTTAGCACATCTGTTATTACCGCATGTAGAACTGCCACTATACGATAGATCAAAGAGTGCATAATAATAAAATAAATATAAAACAATGAACTAGATGGTTGCAAAATATTGTTTTTATTTCTACTTACAAAATAACTTTTTTTTTATTTTATTTTGAAACAGGCTTCGTACAACTTGTCACGTTAGCCTATAGGGCAAAAACAACTACACAAAAAACGGATGCTCGCAATGCTATTTATAATTATAACTTTATCACATCAGCCAACCTGATACAAAATTTATTTTGTGCGGACTTTAAGTAAATAGTAACTTATAGGGCCACAACAAACCGGGAGCGCGGGGCGCCGACGGAGAGTGCCCAGCGCGGTCAATAACACTGAATCAAATACGGTGTGCCGCGCTGCCGGAGTGAGTCACCGTATATTTGATTCAGTGTTCGCGCTCCCGGTTCGTGGTGGCCTTTATTACTGAGTACACAATTTTCTAATATATTCCGAGCTTTGTTTTTGCTGCCACCAATTCGTCAATGGAAAAGCATATTTGCGAAGATGAACTTAGTAAAGAAAAAATTTCGATATCGATTTATGGATAAACATCTCCAGGATTTAATGACAATAGCTTGCACCAACTTTAAAGTAAACTCCAAACTTCAGACAAAAATAGTTCAAAGGCAAAAATTTTCTTTTCCATTGAAATGTAAAGAAATAAACCTTATTACTTCAATTGCTTATTTAAAACTCATGTAGAAACGGACCGCGATGGTAATTCTATTTTAAAAATCGGACCTCTGAAGAAACTAATTGGTGCTTTCTGATCTAAATGATGGTGAAAACCGTATTAAGAGCGTTTATAGCTGCTGAGCTGGCAATGTTGCATTTTTGTTAGTTTTTCTCGATTATTCCATAAAAATTGAATGAAAATTAAAAATGTGGTGTATAAGAATTGTTCTAATATATAAGTTGAATGTGTCTACTGCAATAATTATTCGTGATAGACTTTTATTTTCTTTTAAAACCGTTAGGTAATAATTTGTTAATTTTCAATGAAAATAAAAGTCTATCACAAATAATTATTGCAGTAGACACATTAACTAATATATTAGAACAATTCTTATAGACCACATTTGTAATTTTCCTTCAATTTTTATGGAATAATCGAGAAAAACTAACAAAAATGCAACGTTGCCAGCTCAGCAGGTATAAACACTCTTAAAATCTGTTGCTAACTTGAAGAGGAGCTAGCAGATAATTACACACAGAAAGCGACTTTGTTTTGTATGTAGTAAGAAGAAAAGAAGCTTACCAGAGAAGCAGTCAATCCTCGAAGCGATGGAGCACTTGTTCGCCAGGTAACGACTGATGCGGCCTTTGTTCTTCATACCCGCGCGACCAATGAACGTCGAGTGGTACAGCAGACCATACTTTGGAGTGTTGGAGCGCGTTTTCAGAGCGCGGAATAGGGCTTTCTCGGCGCCTGTAACGATTATTTTTAGTTAGAAAATTAAAATAATAAAGCTTTTTGTGTGGGAAAATACATAAATTAATAATTGAATATTATTATTTTATTTTTAGCTTAAATCGGACTGGGCCGGGCATGTCTGCCGGATGCACCTACATAGATGGGCCGCACACAGCCACGTGGTAGACCTAGACTCTAGACGCCGAACTGGCCAACTATACCGCTGGATAGGGAGATGTGGAAGTCAAGAGGAGAGGTCTTTGCCCAGCAGCGGGACACAATTATAGGCTAAATAATAATAATAATAACTTTTATATAAAATTCTCGTGTTGCGGTGTTTGTTACCAAACTCCTCCGAAATGGCTCAACCAATTCTCATGAAATTTGTGTGCATATCGGGAAAGCATGAGAAACGGCCAACATATATATATTTATCATACCCCTAAATGTAAAGAGGGGTGGGAGAAAAAATAAGGGGTGTTTCACCCCTTATTTTTTTCTAATAAATCGATGAACGCTGGCTGCGTACGGAAAAGGATGACGCAATGTAAGTACATGACCGGCGTAGGCCAGTTACAAGAGAGAGGCGAACGCGTTGCAAGAGGATGTATGAGGATGGGTTTAATTTTTTTTGCCTCTACTCTTAAGGCGGTACAAAGTTCGCCGGGTCAGCTAGTTCTATTATAAAAAAAAGTATCCATTGGATTGAAAAACAGCTACTTTCTCTGTAACAATGCTTATCTATAATGATGCAAATATTACAATGACAAAATACTTGAATAGTTAAATACCTAGGATCTGAAGCGTGGAGGCCGGATACTTGGCAAGGCTGGTGAGAGACCCTGCCTTTGAGATGAGCCGGGCGCCCACCTGGTCTCCGATCAGGGTGGTCAGGTTTGGAGCCACCGAGGTCATTTTTGTGTGGAGATATTCCGCTATCTGTTTCCTGTTAGAATAATATTGGCTCAAGTAAAATTGCTTGGCTTTTGTCAAAAATAGTTTTAGGGATCCCTGTATTTTTTTATATAATTTCCCTTTAGTTTTATGTTGTAATTTATATGTTTTTTAGTGAAAATAAACGGATCACTCACGTCTTAAAACGAGTTTAACTCGACATGTTTCGGGCTAATCCGTAGCCCTTCCTCTCGGAGTCGCACGTCACGGCGGCTGCCAAACGTGCACTGCGTGCTAACGCCCTGGTCGCGCGGCTACTCGACGCAACTGACAGCGACACACAACTACCCCCGTTTTCATCATCACTGTTATTGTCATTGTCAAATGTAGGGTAGCACACAACACTAACCACATCACTTTGTAAAGGTTCGCTTACACTCACTGTTGACAACCGGGAGTGGTTGGTCAGTACCCCCGAGTTGGAAAACAGTGTTGAATGTTCGTACTGCGTCGACAGTGAGTGTGAGCGAACCTTTACAAAGTGATGTGGTTAGTGTTGTGTGCTACCCTACATTTGACAATGACAATAAAAGTGATGATGAAAACGGGGGTAGTTGTGTGTCGCTGTCAGTTGCGTCGAGTAGCCGCGCGACCAGGGCGTTAGCACGCAGTGCATGTTTGGTAGCCGCCGTGACGTGCGACTCCGAGAGGAAGGGCTACGGATTAGCCAAACTAACAACACTAAACATTAAACTCGTTTTAAGATGTGAGTGATCCGTTTATTTTCACTATGAGTGAGTCTCACGGTAGTTCATCATAAGTTTGAAAAGATGACTTTCTGCCAAGTTTCTTGCGACGCATCATTCTTGGCAATGATGGTCCTTACAAAAGCGCTGGTATGTTTAAAAAAAAGTGACATGTAGAAGAGCCCTGTGCGGCCTACTTGCAGAATAAATGTTTTGATTTTAACTTAGATTTTTGAAAAATAAATAAAACAAATAAATAACTTGTTTTTAACCTCCTCACGATTAACCTCTCGTATGCCTTGGTGCAGATCTGCAACAGATTTAAGGCTATCTTTTGTATTTTTTTTTAAATCTGTATCATTGGATTTATATGAAACAGTTGACTAGAATGCACGATTTTTTTCACTTCCCACATTTAGATAAAATGTGGTATGGAGATAGTTTGAGACCCTAGGAAGGACATAGGATAGTTTTTATTCCGGAAAATGGCATAGTTCCCGCTGGGTAGCGATATACAAATTCTTAGCAAATGGAAACTTACCTGTAGTCACTCAGCTTGACCACTCTCACAGCAAACATCTGTATGTTTATCAAGTCGACAGGCGAAATATCCATGCCCATGGACATCTTTGAGGCGTCTATTATAGCTTGGGCCTTCTCTGAGTCCCCTAGTATCTCCGTGAGGCCTTCTACGGACTCCTCGGTCAACGACTTGCGGTCCTTGATGTACTCTGCACACTTTGTGTAGAGGTAGTTCTCTGGCACAATTGCAACCAGCTCCGGGAAATGGTAGGAGTACCATTCTCTGGGAAAGGTGAAATAACATACTGTATAATAGTGATCTTACTTAATATTAATTAATTAATAATAGAGATGTGCCAACTAGTCGGCAATAGTGGATGGCCACTATCATAGTCGGCAGTGGCGGATACAGAAAAAACTCAAGGGGGGGGCGGGGGTGCATACATAAAGGTCCTCCACATTCCACGATTGAGCAAGGCGCTTATTTGGCAGACATAGGTTTTTCCGGGGCGATCTAGGTTATATTATTATCGTAATAACAAAATAATCAAGTGCTGGGAAGCTTGCCACTCGCGGCGGGCAGCGCGGGACACGCATGGGGGGGGCGCGCGCCCCCCGATCCCCCCATATGTATCCGCCACTGAGTCGGCGACTATTCGGCAAAGAGCGCCGACTATCCGGCTTCTTACTTTGTATGTATTTCTCAGTAATATCTTTCACTATAATGAACAATAACAGTATTATCTTTAAACAATTTTTTTTTACAATCTGTAATGTACTACTTTAAATAGACGCCGCCAAACAGCGCCGTCGCGTCCCGTCGACGTCGCGCCCCGCCCGCTGCCTGTGTGTCGATACCTTTACAAAAGCAAAACACAAGAAACAATGCGAAGTAAACAAAACCGGTTCCGACATGCTCGCAGGCGGCGGCGCGCCGGCTTTTGCAACTTTCGCTCGAATCAAACGTAAACAAAGCGTTACAGAAATCCCTGAAAGTTGATTCATCCATAACAAGCACTGGAGTGGAGGCGCGCCGGCCGAACATACCTAAACTGCGGAGTGAAACTCCACTGGCCAAATAAAGAAACAAAAAGCAAACCAACCTGATCCGCATCGAGAAAGTATTAACGTCCTTGTCCAGCTGATCCAGCAGCGCTATGGACTGTATGATCATGTTGTCAACTCGGTGCACGTTGAACTTGACTCGGGCGCGCGAGTAGGAGTGGCCGAGGCCAAGCTGGGCCACGCTGCAGGCCTTCAGGGTCAGCCCTTTGATGAGCGCGTGGAAGTGATGGCGGATGCCTGATGGGAGAAAATAGTAGATTGTAACAACAAGAGCATAAAAGGAGCCATTTTACCCAAGACGTTTGTTTATATAGCCACCCGAGCCGGTAAAGCAACGGAGGATAGACACGTCGAGGGGAAAATGGATTTAATGCTCGAGTTTTATACTCTGCGTTCACATGTTAAAAATGACATATAGTAGCAAAAAGTCCGCATCATCTTCCTCTTCTTGTAACAAGAGACTCCGTAAACTATTGGTACCATTGTCTGACATTCTGTCTGACGCGAAGGTACACGAGTGACTGAGGCGGCAGGTTATGCAACCGCAGCATGTTGCCGCGCTTGGAATAGGAGTGAATGACTGCACTGCGGTTAGCCAGTGCCGCCTGTGCTGCAGTCTGCAACCTGTCTTGGAATTGTACCTCTATGCATTAGAATATACCTCTGAGAAGCTCTGGCACAGCCCCAATATGCGAGCATTGTATCTCCAGGGCCTCTCCGATGGCAGCAGCCAGCTTAGAGTCAGCGACACCGAGTGTGCACTTCCCGCGCTTCTTACGCTTCGGCAGGGCTCCTTCCAAGAAGAGGTTCAAGTCTTCCGGAATGATACCTGAAAGGAAAGTTTTTGTTATTTTTAAACCTAACTAACCTCTCGTATTCCGAAAGTAGAACAAAACCTCAAGCATTAACCAAGCAACTAACTGTAAGCAACCCTAGAAAACACTTCTTACCCAACCGTGCTGTGTGCTTGTGGAATGAACTACCCGAACATGTGATAAGTGCGCCTACAGTAAACTGTTTTAAAAATAGACTGGACATTTATATAAAGAGATTTAAAACACAAGTGTAGTGATATGCACGCATCAGCTCTATGAGCTGCTAGTGTATTATTTTAAATAATAATAATAATAATAATTCTAGTCTCCTCAAATAGTACCAATATTACAGATTAAAATAAAAATACAAAAAAAATGCCTTAAATCTGGCGCGGATCCTCGTTCTGGCATATGAAAGGTTAAGATTCAAACAATGAGAGCAGAAGATGGATGAAAAATTACTAAGTTTTAAATTAAGATTGGATTAAAACTTCTAATTTATGCTCAAAAGCTGGAATGTGTTTTTAGCAATTCCATAGTTTTGATGGTAGAAGATGTTGCTTGTGAATCAATGAGAATAATATACAACCTAATAATTCAAATACTCATGTTTTTGCCATAAGCATTTGAATTATCAATTTGTGCATAGTTGTTCATTCAGAGTCAACAAATACAGGTTGACTTTTAACCACCCCCAGGACACAGAAGTCAGTTTAATTAAGTAATATATTAAAATACCAAAAATGCTTCAAGATCATAAAGTTGAGTGTCCAAATAGGTATGTTGTTCGAAAAAATACATTAATTTTGCATTTTTTTTAACTGTGTCAGTGTACAAGGTTTAATTGTATTGTATTTGTAGTTTCAATGGTTATAAATATGGTATATACTTTTTGACCTAGTAAATGCGTGTTAAAAAATATACAATATGTCGACTAACCTTCTGATATCGCATTGATGTTTTCGAGGGCAGTAATCGCAGACTTGAATGGCTGGAATGCGACCAGCGTCACTACCGAATTGAAACGCTGCAGATCCGTCACAGACTCCTCTACTTGCGGCAGGAAAGCCGCCAGCTCTTCGAACTCAGCGACTTGGAAAAGGGCGAACCCCGCGCTATGTTCGTAAAGAACATAGAGCTTACTCTGAGAATAAAAACTTGCATGTTACTTCAATTCAAAAACGATGTAGCTGAATAGTTAATTATTGAGAACACACACCATTTTGACTTATTTGAAACTGTATTTTTATTTAGTTCACCACATTGTTTCTGTAAAAATACAAACACGCGTGTTTGCACCGCGGATGGAAGAATTTTATGTTAAGAAGTGAGGTTAGGATGTTACGTTTTACGTAAACAAAACAGTAGCGTGTCTAAATTTGTTATACCAAAGCCATATGAGACAAGAGCTTTATTTTATAATTATTTTCCATAACTAATTATATTTTTACAGTTTTAACAACAAATGTTTAAATATTTAATTGCCCGTTTAAAAATTCTATTTATTAATTATAAAAAATGCCATTTTTTGCTGCAATAATTACAGATGTGCAAGTATAATGAAACAGAATTTACGTTCAGAAACGATCGAAGACGTGTTGTGCGTTGTCAATACATAAGGCCTCATTCGCACGGGAGCTTTTTTAATGCCCGCTAAAAAAGCGTTCAAATAGAACTGTAAGATATATTAATACTGGAAATTAAACATTTAAATTCGTGAATAAAATGTAATTTTCTTACATGACATAAATCAAAATCGATTGTTTAAAAACTTGCGCCAAAAACAGAGGCCATGGCTTCTGGCCATTCTGCCCCTACAGAACAATAGAACAAATGCATTTTCAAGAATTAAGCAGCGAATATGTTCATACGACAGCGCTTTTAAAACGCGACGTTTTTTATCGAGCAGTGTTGCATTTTGAACGCTGGGCGTTAGTCGTTAAAGACAATTTTTGTATTTTGTTCTATTTGAATGCTTTTTTAACGGGCGTTAAAAAAGCTGCCGTATGATTGAGGCCTAAATGACAACCTTACAGAAAACACCTTGGTCTTTGATAGAAAAAAAAAATTGGTTTCTAAACGAAATTGTGAGTTCAAGTAGTTCGCAACCATAATTTCCACAGACTTCTAATATAATTTTAAACTGGTAAGACTACTGATTTAGTCTTCTCGAACACGCTATCATAACGGTCAGTTTGACATTCATTTAAAATTAAAGCTCGCATCTCGCTCACTCGTTCGCTCGCTTTTGCATCATCTTTGGTCGAACGTAAATAATTCTTCTATGAATTTAAGAGTGTTAAAAGGAATTATGAATTGTTTGTGTTAATAAACGGACACGGTCACCATGGCTATATCAGCACAACGGGATCTTGTCAGCTCTATGAAAACAGAGACATTCTTAAATGTTTCGATCATTAGCAAGTTTCAGTCATTGCCTCCGGAGCTAAGGCAATTATTCAACAAGGATGCCTTGGAAAAGCTTACACAAAACGTATTCAATCCTCTTTCATATTATTTAGTGTCAATTGTGGATCCAGCCAAGGCGGCTGCGCTTTCATGGCCGCTTTATGATACCAAGACAGAAAGAACTTACCGCAATGAACTTTCTGCTTTCATAGCTGATTACAGCGGAAAAGGCCTGCTTTCTCCTGTGATGTCATCATATTTAGTTAACCCAGCATGCTATAAAGTCACTGTTTTCATGTTCCAACTATCTCAGTTGGCTGTACAGAAAATTCTCAAGTCCAAGATGAAAAGTGACCACCAAAAAAAGCTTTACTGTGAAATGACGGGCAAATACAAGTCAATGATACAAGATCAGGGGTTTGTTGAGACTGTTGAAAGAGAAAATGACGCTATGTTGAAGAAATTAGCAAACTATTTAGAGAAGAGAAAAAAGTATGAGAAAATATCTAATTTATTTGGTGATAGAATTAGGTCTATGGAGGATAAATTGCTGAAGTTAAAAGCTCAGGAGTACATAGACAACTTGGTGGATAGTTTTGTGGATGATACATTAGATGAAGCAACTAAATTAAGTATACTAGAAATTAAAAATGTTAACAAACCTGCCGAGTTTTTTGATGCTTGGCTAGAAGACATCGATTCAGAATTAGACATGTTAGAGTCAGAATGGGAAATGAAAATGTCCCCGATTGTAAGATCAGCAACAAAAACCATGGAGTTGACTAAAGAATTGATAGAAAGGCAAACTGGTGAAGTAGACAAGAGTTCCTTCATGATAGAATACAATCATGGTACCGATGAAATTTGTACAAGAGATCTGCAAGATAAAGTTAATAGTCAGCAGAAGTATATCCTTAAAAACATAGTAAAACATGAGAAATTGAGTTTCCCGAACCTCATAAGGGGGTATATAGTGGCTGTTAGTTATATATTGAAGAACAAGCAGATTGGTGATGGGGTTTACCAGTTTAATGAGTATTTGCAGCATGGTAACAAGAGCTACTCGGAGATGGTTATGGCTATGAAAAGTCTGCTGGAGAGAGTTGGCAATGCAGAGTCTAGGTTGGAGGTAAATATTTTGTTAATCTTTATTTTGTGACCTAATCATACCTAAGTGACTATGATAATTTAAACTCTTATGGCAATAACATTAAGGTTTCAATCTCATGTCATAGATTATGATCATTCAATCCGGGTGGACAAATTTTAATATGGTGTCATGTAATTACCATACTCCTATGTTAGATTCCTTGCTGAATATAATGAAAACTATATTTATTTACAGTGTTTTTAGTGCTACTCAGTAATATTATAAATTAGCTCTTTTTTAGTTACAGAGAAAACAAGAAAATAACTAATGAACTGAAACAATTTACTTATTACTTAATGACCTTAAGGGCTCGGGTGAGCAAAGTAATTGTTTCAGTTCATGATATGATATGGACCTCCGCAAAGTAACACCTGATTCACTAAATAAACAAATAAGTAATCTTTTAAAAAAAAAAATTAATCTTCAACAAACAAACTACCATATCTGTAAGAAATTTGATATGAAATTCAAAATAAATTGTAATTATTTGAGTACTTCCAATACTATAATAATATGCATTCTGGTTGCAATTCTAACTAAGTATATTTTTTCAATCTTTTTCAGCCATCAATAGTCTCCTTCAACCAGTCAATATCATTAAAAGAGGTCCCTGATATCCCACCGCTGCCTGACCTCTCCACCCTCTCAATGAAACGAGACCCTCAAGTCTACTTTGACACCTTCACACCACTTGGCATACCTAAGAACCGGTTCAACTTACGGAAAACCAACACTGGCAAATCTGGATCATTCCTCAAACCCCAGAACAGGTCTCTAGTGTACCAAATGCCAAGAGACAACTTCTTGAAAAACTTTGCATCTGGACCATTTTTCGAAAGACAAAACTCAAACCCTAATGCCTGCAACTTGTCTATAATATCTCAAGTACACGCGCGAAGTAACGAAACCATTGCAGAGTGCTCGTCCGGCTTCACCAAACAACAAATACAAAGATTGCTTTCAACACATAAAAAGTCAAGCAGCACAAAGAAACACAAGTTCAAACTCGACAGACCGCCAATACATGTAAAGAGAGGTGGCCTGTTCAATGTTTCTAACACTTCCAGCGAAAATGGGATAGTCCGTTCTCATTCATCACCAAATCTACTTGAGACCAAAGAGAAGCCATTATCTCAAAGGCGGAGAAAGCTATCTATAATGCAAGAAGGCAGTCCTTCGCTAATCGAAGTGTCAGGAATCATGTCTTTAGAACAGAAACATACACCGTTGCATTCAAACAGAACTCCCACAAACGATACCTCAGTACCTGTACCTGGTATTGTCATTACTCCTGTTAAAGAAAGCAATTTCATTGTGAACACAGCTAATGAGAATGGAGAATCAAATGTAACATCTCTAGGTCCAAAGAAATCTATTGAGACAGAGCTAGATACATCTAATATTACTCCAAAAAGTAGGATCCCTATGCCTGTTAAAAAAACAAGTTCTATAGAGAAAATAATCAATAGATTTAAAAGAGTCCGCGCTAATGTGGTGGCAGTGGAAGATGATAATATAAAAACTATTGTTGAAGAAAAGGAAAATCTTAAAGCTGTTAATGTAGATGTGTTTACAGCAAACAAGATATTGTTGCCTGACTTGCTAAGTCCGAGTTGTAGTATGTTTTCATTTAAAGGTAACGAGTTTTTAGATCAGATAAGCGATGATATTGAGACTGAGGTTCGGAAACCGAGAGAGAGTCTGGGCACTGCTCTTGGTGTGGACAACACCTTTTTAGATCAATTTGATCTTATAGACTGATTTTTGCTTTATGTTGTGTTGTTTAATGATATACTGTTCTTTAAATGGAGATGTTAAAGTTGCTTTATCAAATAGAATAGCATAGAATTACTATGTATTCTATGACTAAAAAGATGCCTTTGTAAAGAATTTAGCACTAATGTCTAATAATCAAAGCCCGGACAACAGGAGCAAAAATGCACTTTTCACTAGTAATATTCTGTAACAACCTGACATGTAAGATAATAAGTTTGATCATTAAATTTCTGATTCCAAAATTGTTTGTATGGCTGTCAATAGAATAGTCGATAATAGTTGATATTCAATTAAGCACTAGTGAAGAGTGCATTTTTGCTCCCGTCGTCCAGGCTTTGCTAATAATGATTAAGTACATGCACTTATTAAGATACCTAGATTACACATTTGTTTATTTATAAAATTGATAAAAACACTGGTGGCCTTGTAAGATCCACGTCAAATTTTAATAAATGAATTTGACACATAACCTACGAAAGAACTTGACATTTGCTTATATGAGTTTAAGGCATGCTCCCGGTACTGGATTTCCATACAAATACGGTACCGGAACCGGGAATCCGATTCTCGCCATACAAACTCAGTACCGGGAGCATGCCCTTTATGAATGTCCTAAATCTAGTTTGCAGTTTTCTATGAACCACCATGTCCACCATGTGTTTAACACATGTTTAACGGTATTCTAATTTTATGTGGTAATAAATTTATTGTTTATGAACACTGTCATATTTATAAATAACAATTTATATTTCTGCTACACTATGAGTTCTCAATTAACATTTTCAACTGAGATTTCAATATTTTTAAAATGGAGAATAGTAAGGATTCTTAACATTTAATGGAGGTCTCGGAGTGTGCCAGTTAGTTCCTAGATGCACTGCCTACTGTACTGTATTAGCGATAGCCTAATAAACCATAAAAACTATTTCTTAGTTAAATATTAGTTGATGTCCTACATTTCGAAAGTTCGCTGAATAGTAAGATGAAAATGTATTTTGCTTAACATTTTCGCATGTAGTGATTAATTTTATACAAACAAAGGATTTTTTGAAAGAATTCTGTATTTTCTTTGGTTCTACTTCGCTCTTCTATCTTCGCTCCAAAGGTCGTATAACGCGCGGGCGCTTGCCATTGCTGACACCATATCTTCAAGGATGATTATAGACTGGATTGGCAGTCGCCATAGTACGGATCGGCCGCGGTTTTTGTAGTTCTATTATTTAAATCTAGATGGCGCTGAAATATAGCCAGAGGCTTTGAAGGCAAAACAATAAGACTACAGATATTTCATATCACCGCAAATGTATTATTATGCAATATTTTTGAAAAATAATACATTTGTAGTAATATGAAACATCTGTAGTCTTATTGTTTTGCCTTCAAAGCCTCTGGCTATATTTCAGCGCCATCTAGATTTAATAATCGCACTACGAAAATCGCGGCCGATCCGTACTATGGCGACTGCCAATCCAGTCTATATCACCCTTGATATCTTTAAAAAAATTTTTTTTGTGTAACTAAATGTGGGGGTGATTATTTTTTCTTGTTTAAAGTTATAGTTTTGTGTGTCGTTGGATTCGTTGAACGTCTTTTCATCCGACTGTCGAAGGAGGGTCCCATTTTAACCGACTTCTAAAAAGGAGGAGGTTCTATGTTCCACTGTTTATACAGGGTTATTTTTAATTCACTGACATCCTCTTACCCCTGAATTCCTATCACTCAAACAAATGTTTTTTGTTTTACGACTTTTTAAAATGAAGCACTTTTTTTCCCATACAAATGCACAGGGTATCGTAAAAATAAGAGGTAATCTCAAATTTTCAAAACGTTATTACACCAAAAATATTAAGTTATGACAAAAGCCGTAAAACAAAAAACATTTGTTTAAGTGGTAGGAGTTTAGGGTTAAAAGGATGCTAGTGAATTACAAATAACCCTGTATTTTTTTTTTAAGTTACGTGTTCAATAATTAAGTATTTCTTCCATTATATCTACAACTGCACTGTAAATATTAATGAAATATATGTAGCAAACGCTTTAATTATACCACCTGTTATTGCATTTTATTTATAACCTAAGTATAATGTTTAATACTTGTTGAAGTATATGCAGTTGTTCTTCTACCTAACTATGTGTATATCCTGTCCCACTAATATAATAAATTAGAATGTTCGAGGAGATGTAGACGTATTTCTACACTCTCAAGGGAATCAAAATGTATAGGGTATTTTCCTTTGACCTAGAACTATGTGGCAAGTAAAAGTAATACAGTACAAAATAGGGAAAAATCTGAAACTATGCATTTGTAATTTTGTAACGGGGTCCCGAGTTACCTATAACCAACACTGCGTAAATTTTACTTAAAAGTAGGGCTCTGCTAACACTGGGTTATAATAGAGACAGCTGTTTACGGCGTATATTTTGGTTTTTAGCCACCAAACTGCCTACTTGATAGCGGGGTAGGTATAATTACGCGCAAGCCACACCGTACCTCTACCATGAGTTTACACTAGTTTACGTGACCGTACTCGCTAGCGACGGCGTAAATTATTTGTATGGAGAATTGTACAGCGCCTCTAGCGGTCACTTACGGAAGTACAATTCTCCATACAAATCATTTACGCCGTCGCTAGCGAGTACGGTCCCTGTGAACTAGTGTAAACTCATGGTAGAGGTACAGAAGACAGCCCCGGGTCTACGATTTTTTCGAACCGGGGCAAAAACTTGATAGTGGCGCCCCCTCCGATCACTTGTATGTATGTATGTATGTATGTATGTATGTAAACACTTTATTGTACATAAAACATGAAAATTACCAGTTAACAAGAGAGACATATGTACAAAGGCGAACTTATCCCTTAAAGGTATCTCTTCCAGTTAACCTTAGAACGATTGACAGGACATCAGAGACAAGAGTAGGCATACAATGCAGAGTAAAAAAGAGCCGAAATCAAAAATAAACCCAAACTAACAAAACATAAACTTATATACTTGTTCGATATTTCGAATTCTTGCCTCAAGGATTTGGCGCCCCAATGAAACTGCCGCCCGGGGCAAGAGCCCCGGTTTGCCCTCCCCCCCCTAGATCCGGGGCTTCAGAAGAGACGTGGGATGGAGGCGCGTCACAGTCCGCGTCGTTTCGTCGCAGGCCGCGTCTCCGCCCCGTCTCTTGTGTCTGCTTTGGATCGCACGCTTCTGTACATTTGGTATGAGAAATGATTTAAGGGCCGCCGCGACTGCGACTCGCCCCCGTTCCACGTCTCTTGTGTGGCTTGCGCCTTAAACAAAACAGGGTTAGTATTTGTAATTCACTAGCATCCTTTTAACCCTAAACTCCTACCACTTAAACAAATGTTTTTTGTTTTACGGTTTTTGTCATAACTTCATAACTTAATATTTTTGGTGTAATAACGTTTTGAAAATTTGAGATTACCTCTTATTTTTACGATACTCTGTGTATTTGTATGGGAAAAAAGTGCTTTATTTTAAAAAGTCGTAAAACAAATAACATTTGTTTGAGTGATAGGAATTCAGGGTTAAGAGGATGTTAGTGAATTACAAATAACCCTGTATAATAACTATGCTA
Organism: Archips crataeganus; assembly: GCA_947859365.1. Taxonomy (NCBI): domain Eukaryota; kingdom Metazoa; phylum Arthropoda; class Insecta; order Lepidoptera; family Tortricidae; genus Archips; species Archips crataeganus. Next base: position 11,892,199 of record OX402069.1, on the reverse strand, counting down.
ACATTAAGTATTTGTAGCAAAAACTAGGTGCAGGCCTTCTATTTAAGGGTTTCCAGTTCGAATTTTGTCTCGTTCCGGTTTTGATCGTGTTTTTCTGTCAACCTTTAAATATTTTTGCCATATACTAGGGGCGTTCAATAAAAAGTGAGAATGAGTATGTTATAAACAACTTTTACTAAATGTCATTTTATTTTTCGACATAGTCACCTTTTAGCAGAATACACTTAGTATATCTTTTTTCTAAACTTAAAATTCCATTTTTAAAAAAGGTCTCATCTTGAGTACTTAAAAAATCTTGTACTGCAGCGACTACCTCGTCGTCGTCTTCAAATTTCTGGCCTCTCAGGTATAGTTTCAATCTCGGAAATAGGTAGAAATCAGTGGGAGCGAGATCTGGTGAATACGGAGGATGCTTAAGGATATCGAACCCAGCATCACGAATTGCAGCCACTGCAACGGCGGACTTGTGTGCCGGGGCATTGTGCTGGTGGAACAGCACAACTTTCCAGAGTTTACCTCGCCGTTTTTCGCGGATCTCATTGCGCAATGTTGCTATTTGTTTGGCGTATAAAGTGCCCGTAATAGCAGAGATGCTCGAGATACTCAATCATTAATACCCCTTTACCATCCCAAAAAACAGAGCCCATGACCTTACCGGCAGATGGGCTCACCTTGAATTTCTTCGGAGTTGGAGATGATGGCCTTTTCCATGTCATAGACTGCATTTTCGTTTCAGGGTCGTAATGATGGAGCCATGTTTTGTCCATTGTTATAAATCGCGCCAAAAAAAGTTCCCGGTCTTGCTGCATCAGGTTCAAAGCTTCTTGACAAATCTCTAGTCTAGTTTGTTTTTGCGTGTCAGTAAGCATTCTTGGTACCCAACGCGCAGATACCTTTTTCATACCCAAGCGTTCATGTAAAATATTATGCACGCTCCCCTTTGAAATCTTTACATTTTCAGCAATAAAACGAACTGTGACACGACGATCCGCCAAAACTGAGTTTACGACTTTTTTCACAATTTCTTCAGTTACTGCTGTAGTAGGGCGTCCGGAGCGGGGGTCGTCCATGGTCGATGTTCTTCCATGTCTAAATTCGGCGCACCAACGTGCGACTGTCGAATACGGAGGAGGAGGAGGAGGAGGAGGAGATCGAGACGGTATTTCACTCCAGCCCACCGCCTTCAGCTTTATAAGGCGCAGGTTCGCCCACATATGGAATACTGCTCTCATCTGTGGGCGGGGGCTCCCCGGTACCAGCTTCTCCCTCTGGATCGCATACAACGGAGAGCGACTCGAATAGTCGGCTGCCAACGAACTTCTGATGGGCTTGATTCCTTGGCGCTGCGTAGAGATGTAGCTTCACTGTGCATCTTCTATCGCATGTACAACGGAGAGTGCTCCGAGGAGTTATTCGGGTTGATCCCTGCCGCATCCTTCCGCCACCGCCCTACGCGACAACACTTCCATCCTCACCATCTGGATGGTTGGTTGTCTTCTACTGTGCGTTTTTCCAGAAATTTCCTGCCTCGCACAGCAAAGCTCTGGAATGAGGTTCCTGCTGCGGTATTCCCGGACCGATATGACCTTCAAGCTTTCAAAAAAAGAGCGTACTCCTACCTAAAAGGCCGGCAACGCACTTGTGACTCTTTTGGTGTCGCAGGTGTCCATGGGCGACGGTAATCGTTTACCATCAGGCGATCCGTCTGCTCGTTTGCCTCCTATATCATAAAAAAAAAAAAAAAAAAAAAAAAGCATTAGACCCTAAAGTGTCCCGCAAATCCAAATTGACTTGGTCCGTAGAAAAATTTTTCAAATACAAGTATTTGATAACGGCGCGCAGTTAAATTTTCTCCATTTTCGCTAACGTACTCAATAGCATTGTAATGAAATTACCGTATTTTTTGTTAAACAAAAGACTAGAGTTACTTTTTTTTCATAGCAATCAGCTAGATAGATTAGCTTTACCGGCCAGTATTTAATTTCCTAATATTGAAAGAGTTTGCATCTCATTCTCACTTTATATTGAACGCCCCTCGTATATGAATATATATTTTATAAATATGACTCTTATCTAGGACTTAAGCACTAAGCACTACAACTTGTATTAAAAATGGAATTATTATAACAAAGACTTTTAGTTTTCGAATAAGTATGAGTAATCATACCTGTTGGCTATTAAGTATCTCATACATTCATTCATCATCATCATCATCATCATTGTCAGATTCTATTGAAATTAACTTTTAGAAAGCGGCACGCGGCCCGCGTTTATTGTATACTTATTAACACTTTCACAGTTCAGTGCCCCATATAAGGGTCACAGCGACTTAGCTTCACATGTCTGTGCCCACATGTGTGGCACTAAGAATGACACAGACTTGCATCCAAATTAGTACAATATCTTGTTTAAACACCGAGCAAGACGGTACAATGATTAAATTAATTTGCTGGATTTACCAGGAATTTTAAATTTGTATGGGACTGTGAACGTGTTATAATTAACACGTTATTAGTCTGTAGCAGTCTAGTTTTTTTTTAAGTTAACATATGAAAATGAATGCAGTTTAGCCTTTCACTGTGCTATCCAACAAATAAAAGTAACACTTTTAATCAAAACGTTTAATGCAAATATAAAACACGATGTCCTTATTTAAATAAAATAATACAAAAAATAAATTAGCACCATCTTATAAGTAAGCTACAGCGTAATTGTACTAAAATCCACATAGCTGTTGTACATACTCAAGCAAATTGATATAAACATCATCAAACGCCTAGTTCAGTAATTTAGATGTTCGTTAAACAAACAATAATAGCCAACCTACGCTTCAAGTGACTATAGCATCAATTTCAATAAATCCATGCGGAAATTCAAAGTAAGTATTAATGTTTGAGATGACAATTGGGATCATCAAAATTTACACTTTTGTCAAAATCTAAACTGCTCTGCTATTTGGTCATCATCTTACAAAACTATTTGTACGTCTCGCACAACAATCACGTAGTATCTACTTTTTATTTAATGCAAACATTCTTATTTAACAGTTCTTGTATGATTATTTTTGCTAGAACTACAAAGATCATACAACAATATACTTGGCTTCACTATAATTGAGAGCATCGTGCAAAGCTTATTTGGAAATGGAATATAATGCTCTTTCCTCAAATCTTATTTAGTGTACTGATATTATGTCCTGATTCTTCTGTTATTTTCTTACTGGAGAATAAAGGATGTAGCTTCATCTTCAGCTCTATACTTTCTACAGCATCATTCGCTCTTACAGTCTTGGATCATTCTCCTCAAGTTTGACCATCTTCTCAGAGATTTCCCACAATTTCCTAGCCCTCTGCGGATCAGAAGCCAGAGCAGACACTGTACTCTCGGCGCAATCAGAAAAATACTTCCCAGTGACTTTCTCCAAGTTAGGTTCAACAGCCAGCATCACTGATGTCTGGCAGCCTTGCTGGGGGGATTTGAAAAAACACTTATTGATCGCCAGTAATCCCCAGCTGAGAGGTCTGGGAACAGATCTCCAGATACCAGAGTCTATCAGGCCTGGGTGTAAGCAGTTGGCGGTGACACCTGTGCCTTCTAAACGTCTGGCCAGCTCCTTGGTGAAGAGGATATTAGCCTCTTTAGAGGCGTAGTACAAATACCCTGGAACCGTGGAGACGGGGTTAGGATTTTCTAGATTGAAGGTAGCCAAGCGGTATAATGATGATGCTACGATAATGATCCTGGATGGAGCGCTTTTCTTCAGCAAATCGGAGAGGAGATGAGTCAGCAAGAATGGTCCGTAGTGATTGGTGGCCATGGTTAGTTCGATATCATCTTGGGACTTGTCCTTTCTGAAGGTTTCTGCGTATCCAGCGTTGTGGATGAGTACATCCAGCTTTTCAACAGTTTTGTTGATGTCTTCGGCGAAAGCTCGCACGGAGGCAAATGAGCTAAGGTCCAGTTTCTTCACCTCGACCTTGGTGTTGTTTGTAGAGTCGATGATTTGACCTGAAAATTATGAACGACATTACGTACCTACTGTGTGTTGCAAACAGACTTGTTTTGTTTGTTATTAAGTAAATGAATGAAGGACACATGAGCGCCTAGGATGATTAGAAAGAGGTATTTATGAAGCCTTGCGTGCTAGACTTTCAAGGTCCTTTTGGAGAGCCCCAAAACCCTTAATTGCTTCCCAATCCGCACTGGGCCCGCGTGGGAACTACGGCCCAAGTCCTTTCAAGAGAGGAGGCCTTTGCCCTGGCTGGCTGCAGGCAGTGGGACTCATATAGGGTGGGATAATAATGATGGAGGAAACCCTTGCTTGGCGGAGAATGATCAATGATTCTAGTCTTGCGATTTGGAAAGGAAATTACCACAGGTTGCCCTTTGAAATGGGGCTAGGATTTCCAAATAGAAAATCGAAGTTCTGAGACAAAGTCTGATTTAGAGGAGAGATGATTATTTATATTATAACCTTGTGCGCATTTAAAGGCTTCTAGGGGGGCAGTGACAGTAGAACGCTTGGAGAAAATTAGGGGGTCTTACTTAGTAGAAAGAAAAGGAGTACCTAAGTAGCTTTAGCGAAAAAACCGGCCAAGTGCAAGTACGGTCAGCTGCAGAAAAGGTACCTGTAAAGGTAAGGTCCTGAGAAAACCTTGGAGGGATACCTTTTCTCTGTAGCTAACTGTAGCACTCGCAGTGTATACGGTTCCGGGCGTAATAAGGTTAAGACAGGATCTAAAGCTGTTCTCACCTTTGACCTTCTCAGCCGCCTCCACGTTCCGGCACGCCATGATGACCCTGGCTCCTCGCTGGGCCAGCGCCCGCGCAGTCTCCTTGCCTATCCCGCTGGTGCATCCCGTGACTGGAAATTTTAATTTACACATTCATTAGTTAGTATAAAATAGGTACATTTGGTAGGAACAGATACAAATAAGAACATCGAATAGTAAAGTTGGGGCCCACTCAGCATAACGTTGCGGCACTTGCGGCAAGCCACAACACAGTTTTTTCAGTGGGACCCGTTTAAAAACAAAACACAAAAACTTGCACACTGTGGCGGCACGAACGCCATCGGAAAGTGTAGTTCCCAACAAAACCTAAGTAGAATCGGAAGCATGTATGGTAACACGTGATCTGATCAGTTTAATTGTAGGTATTTCAACTATTAAACCGTGACAAATCAAACCAAGATGTGCCTGTTGCCCGCGACTCCGTCCGCGAAGAATGGGGATATAAAAAATAGCCTACGACCTATTCTCAGGCCTACCGAATATGGTGAAAAAATTTCATAAAAATCGGCCAAGCCGTCTCAGAGGAGTTCGATAACAAACACCGTGACACGAGATTTTTTTTTATGGTATTGGGGGCAAACGAGCAGACGGATCGCCTGATGGTAAACGATTACCGTCGCCCATGGACACCTGCGACACCAGAAGAGTCACAAGTGCGTTGCCGGCCTTTTAGGTAAGAGTACGCTCGTTTTTTGAAAGCTTGAAGGTCAAAAAATGTTAGATAAATGCTCATTCATCCTAGACTTGATATAGGGGAATAAGCAGAAGAAAGGCACTTCAGTGAGGTTCAGGAGGAATTATCAACAATTTCAATAGATTTCTACACAAACCTATAACAGTTTTCCCGTCCATCCTGATCTTGGCCCTGTAGCGTCCGCAAGTGAACTGCGCGTACAGCCTCACTCCAAGCAGCACGGTAAAGACTGCGAGTACGGAGAGGATCACCAGCAGCAGTAGGACCGGGAAAACCCAGAATAGGTAGCTGGACCTCCAGGCTTCTGCGACGATCATGTCTAGAACAAGATTTACATTTTAATGATTTTTAGTGATTTTAGACGACCAGATGGCCTAGTGGTTAGAGAACCTGACTACGAAGCTTGAGGTCCCGGGTTCGATTCCCGTGTCGGGGCAGATATTTGTATGAAAAATACGAATGTTTGTTCTCGGGTCTTGGGTGTTTAATATGTATTTAAGTATGTATCTATCTATATAAGTATGTTTATCCGTTGCCTAGTAACCCATAACACAAGCTATGCTTAGCTTACTTTGGGACTAGGTCAATTGGTGTGAATTGTCCCGTGATATTTATTTATTTATTATTATTATTTATTAATGATTTAAACTTTAGTGACCTTCATACTCCATCCCAGCCTATATACGTCGCAATGAAGGGCACAAGCCTCCCCTCAGAATGAGAGAGCTTGGGCCATTCTTCCCACGTGGGCCCAGTGGGGATTGGGAACTTCACACACACAATTGAATTTCTTCTCAGGTGTGTGCAGGTTTCCTCAACGATGTTTTCCTTCACAGTAAAGCTTATGGTAAATTTTAAATATAAGTTAACTCGTGACCATGACACCATGAGGTCAACATTAAAGATTATGCGTGGTTAAAGTCCTCATTGTGGAGGTCAATGGCTGATGATGCTTGTATATACGTCCCGCTGCATGGCACAGGGCTCCTCTCACAATTATATTACTTGGGCTGCAGTTCCCACGCTTGTCCAGTGCGGATTGGGAGCTTCACATACACCATTTTATTTCTTGTTGCATGTAGATCTCCTCAACGATTTTTCCTTCACCGTAAAGCTCATGGTAAATTTCAAATGTAAATAATTTCGCACATTAGTTGCGAAAACTCAGAGGTGCGAGCTCGGGTTTGAATTCACGATGTTTATACATGATCGGTTAAGGTAAATACCCCAGTGCCCGACTGTGCCCCAATAGCCAACACTTTCAATTTTTTTTTTAATGTTAGAGAGGCCAGACAAACGAACTAGTGGGTCACCTGATGTTAAATGAACACCATACTGTCCATAGACACTCGCAGCGCTTTACGCGATACCAGTGCGTTGTCGGCCCTAAAATCTTTCAATCAATCAAGCTTTCAATCTTAATTCTTAGCAATAAAGGCGACAAGCAGGGTGTCGATTATTGGATTTAACTTGTCCAACACTGGGGCATTTACCTTACATCTTTCTGTATAGTCTGGGTATAAAGCCTGATGGATTGGATATTAAAATTATAAAGGCAGCAATGGTAAAGTAGACATTCGATTCGAGGCACGTGATATACGTTTATCTTTGCATCTCTTTCTTCAACGACCGCTTTAGCCTAGTTGGTAGTGACCCTGCCTACGAAGCAAGAGGTCCTGGGTTCAAATCCCGGTAAGGGCATTTATTTGTGTGATGAGCACGAATATTTGTTCCTGAGTTATGGATGTTTTATGTTTATCGTCGTCTAGTACCCATAGTACAAGCTTTGCTTAGTTTGGGACTAGGTCGATTTGTGTAAGATTGTCCCCCTAATATTTATGAACTAAAACAATTACTTTGCTCACCCGCGACCTTACAATAGTTACGTTTATGCAAGAAATGTGCGTTCATGCAGTTCCTCCACCTCCACACTGTACGAACACACACAAATCACATAAACCCAACCATCACCACCACCAAGCTACACTGACGCGTTTCGAACTCAACCAGAGCTCATCTTCAGAGTTACCACAACCGTATGCTATGCTACCAAACGTTAAACTAACAAACCAAAACAAATGTTTTAACTTGTCACTGTAACTTCTCAAGTACCCACTTTATTTTTCTTATTCTCAAACTACCCCACAAAAATTAACTTTTATTGACATATTTAAAACTACCTTGAATTTTTTTTGTTTATTTATTTATAAGGCATATTTAATTAATACTAACTGTTCAAATTCGACCCAAGCCGCAGTAAAGGAGAAGATACTAAATTTACCTGTTCATTAATAATAGACCCCATAGTGTTGTACCTAATTATTTCCATGCATTCCAGAGCATCCAGACGCAACCCCTTGCCGCAATAATGTAACACTTCATAAGAATCTGAATCTAACAATGAATGATTTGATTCCAACAAATGTTTTGCAAAATTCGATCTATCTGGATGCTCATTCCTATATGCCGAAACATGCTCTTTAAATCTAGTATTAAAACTTCGGCCTGTCTGTCCTACGTATATCCCATTGCAGTCATTACAAGTAAGCTTGTATACCCCCGATCTAGTTCCCTTATCTACCTGTTCTTTGTGGTTACATAGCCTAGAGTACAAAGAGTTGTTAGTCTTAAAGGCAACATTAATATTGTTTGATTTTAAAATGCCATAAATCTTATCAGACAAACCCCCGACGTAAGAGATGCTAGATCTATATTTGTTAGTAGACTGAGAAGGTAACGCAGCGTAAAGCATGCTATTTACTAACCGTGCCTGCTTCTTTTGAACTAAACTATCTACCATTGATTTTGTATAACCATTTGAGATCGCTATCTGATAAATAGTACTCAACTCTAAATCATAATGTTCCTTAGAAAGAGGCACAGTACGTAGGACAGACAGGCCGAAGTTTTAATACTAGATTTAAAGAGCATGTTTCGGCATATAGGAATGAGCATCCAGATAGATCGAATTTTGCAAAACATTTGTTGGAATCAAATCATTCATTGTTAGATTCAGATTCTTATGAAGTGTTACATTATTGCGGCAAGGGGTTGCGTCTGGATGCTCTGGAATGCATGGAAATAATTAGGTACAACACTATGGGGTCTATTATTAATGAACAGGTAAATTTAGTATCTTCTCCTTTACTGCGGCTTGGGTCGAATTTGAACAGTTAGTATTAATTAAATATGCCTTATAAATAAATAAACAAAAAAAATTCAAGGTAGTTTTAAATATGTCAATAAAAGTTAATTTTTGTGGGGTAGTTTGAGAATAAGAAAAATAAAGTGGGTACTTGAGAAGTTACAGTGACAAGTTAAAACATTTGTTTTGGTTTGTTAGTTTAACGTTTGGTAGCATAGCATACGGTTGTGGTAACTCTGAAGATGAGCTCTGGTTGAGTTCGAAACGCGTCAGTGTAGCTTGGTGGTGGTGATGGTTGGGTTTATGTGATTTGTGTGTGTTCGTACAGTGTGGAGGTGGAGGAACTGCATGAACGCACATTTCTTGCATAAACGTAACTATTGTAAGGTCGCGGGTGAGCAAAGTAATTGTTTTAGTTCATTAATATGGACCTCCGCAAAGTAACGCCTGATTCAATAAATTATCCCCTAATATTTATTTATTTACTGTTTTTTACTGTTCAAAGTAGGGTGGCAACACTGTTAACATTAAGGCGCAAGCCACACAGAAGAGACGTGGGACGGGGGCGCGTCGCAGGCCGCGTCTCCGCCCCGTCTCTTCTGTCTGCTTTGGAACGCGACGCTTCTATACATTTAGTATGAAAGCTGATGTAAGGGGCGCCCGACCGCGACGCGCCCCCGTCCCACGTCTCTTCTATGTGGCTTGCACCTAACTTTGAACATTTATTGTGATTAAGCACATTCACTGCATTTAATAAGCTACATACCTTTGTTATTAAGTATAATTACGGCATTTAATCACCTACACCTATATTATAGTCGTAAGTCCAGTTCTGATTACGTCTTGGATGTTACCCTGTGTACAGTTATAAAATGCCACAGAAGCAGAGTTGGGCGTTATTTAGATAATTTCTTATCTAGATAATTATTTCAAATAAAATCATTTCAAATAAATTTATTCGAAGATAAATTCAATCACAAATAGTGCGTTGACAACTTTTTTATTTAGATAAATTATCTAGATGAAGATAACCGACCTCGTTTGTTATTGAAGTAAGCTTATAATAATAAACTAGCTTTTGCCCGCGACTCCGTCCGCGTGGAATTAGTAATTTGGGCAGCTTATTTTTTTATCCAATTTGCTTTTTCATCAATTATGGCTCTCCTTAGATCCTTCAGGAAGAAGTGAAACTTCATAATAAATCAACCCGCTCCCAATCCGCCCCAACCCGCTCTCAACCCGCCCCCAACCCACTCCCAACCCGCTCTCAACTCGCCCCCACCCGCCCCCAACCCGCTCTCAACCCGCCCCCAACCCGCTCCCAACCCGCTCCCAACCCACCCCCAACCCGCTCCTAACCCGCCCCCAACCCACTCCCAACCCGCCCCCAACTCGCTCTCAACCCGCCCCCAACCCGCTCCCAACCCGCTCCCAACCCACCCCCAACCCGCTCCTAACCCGCCCCCAAACCACTCCCCACCCGCCCCCAACCCGCTCCTAACCCGCCCCCAACCCGCTCCCAACTCGCCCCCAACCCGCTCCCAACCCGCTCCTAACCCGCCCCAACCCACTCCCAACCCGCCCCCAACCCGCCCCCAACCCTCTACCAACCCACCCCAAACCCGCTCCCTACTCGCCCCCCCACCCGCTCCCAACCCGCCCCCAACCCGCTCTCAAGCCGCCCCCAACCCGCTCTCAACCCGCCCCCCCCAACCGCTCCCAACCCGCCCTATCTAACACTGAAAGAATTTTTCAAATCGGAGCAGTAGTTCCCGAGATATAGACGTTTTACTTCCAAAACCCCCGATTTGGAAACATTCTTCCGCTCCGCTCCGCTCCTATTGGTGTTATCGTGATGATATATATAGCCTATAGCCTTCCTCGATAAATGTGCTATCTAACACTGAAAGAATTATTCAAATCGGAGCAGTAGTTCCTGAGATTAGCGCGTTCAAACAAAAAACCTGTTCGATAAATTCTTAAAATAGACGTATCTTTCTTATTTGTGAACCGATTCAAATGAAACAAACACTAAATGTTAATCCAAGAAAATACCAACATATCAGTGAAAACCGCATCCTTCTAGGTCAAGCCGTTTCTGAGATTAGCGCACACAAACGCACAGACAAACAGACAAACAGACAATAATTCTAAAAATCATTGTTTTGGGTTCTATTGTGCTAATAAATAGCCCTAGTGACAGTTTTTCTCAAATATCTTCAATGTACAGACACCGACTTGTTACAGATTTATTATATGTATAGATGTATACAGATGTCACGTCGGGTCAAACCGTCACACTGACACCACTTCTAGTTCTGCATGACTGTACTACTGACATTCATCTTTTATTTACAATCCCAACTAATTTATCTAGATAAAAATGAAACTGATCTAGATAAATTCAAAATAACAAATGACGGATTATTTAGTTACTTACTTCAAATAATTGATGATTTAGTTATCATCCCGGTTTTTCGTAAATAGATAATTTTTGCCCAACTCTGCACAGAAGTATATTGTGGGTTTGGGTACGTAGTTAGAACGAAACACTACACACGTTATCAGCTGTCAACTGTCAACACCAAAGGTGAACACCGAACTGAGTATAAATAGGTATGACTTCGTAATCAGAATTGCATCAAGCGAAACAAAAGGTGTCACGTTATAGTATGTATTATTACAACACTTGACATTGTCCCAATTAGAAATTGACCTGGAGTTCATAGACTAAATAGTCAGTAGGTGCCTAAGTAATATGTAGGTACAGCCAACCAATTTGATTCCTAGCCACTATACAGGGTTATTTGTAATTCACTGACATCCTCTTAACCCTGAATTCCTATCACTCAAACAAATGTTTTTTGTTTTACGACTTTTTAAAATGAAGCACTTTTTTCCCATACAAATACACAGAGTATTGTAAAAATAAGAGGTAATCTCCAATTTTCAAAACGTTAACACCAAAAATATTAAGTTATGACAAAAACCGTAAAACAAAAAACATTTGTTCAAGTGGTAGGGTGAGTGGGGGTAAAATGAAAATAAGATGAAACACAGTGTAAGATGAAAAACTACTCTTACCCCGGCGCCACACATAGCACAAATGTTTCAACACATATTTGAACACATATTTGATCACATGTGAAGTACCGGTATTTGCTTATTTGTTCAACAGAACAACCATACCTACAATCAACCATAGATCAAATATGTGTGGCGCCGGGGTTAGCACCGGGTGCTACGACTAGTTTTTCATCTTACCCCCACTCACCCTAGGAGTTTAGGGTTAAAAGGATGCTAGTGAATTAAAAATAACCCTGTAGAACCATGTCATAATGAATCAGTTTGTTAATCTTCAACGACAGTGATTATTGCGTGATGCGAGCGTGATGTATGCCATGATGACATCTAGATCTTTGCTTTCGTATTCAAACTTGAATTGTCACTGTCCGTCCGTCAAAACTTTTTCTTCTCATGTCATGGAGCGAAAACGTTTTTCCGTTTATTACATGTTGTGATCGGAAAGTTGATATTCCTTTGACCCGCGCTGACGTTGTAATTGTCTAGTAGGTAATGCGACAAGGTTCTATAGTGGCCTAGGAATCAAATTGGTTGACTGTACATGTCACACGTATAGTGACATGGGTTTCAACCTTATATTTATACACTTGATAGAGCTTAGGCGGCATGAAAACGTCCCGAAAAATATAAGCCAACAGTTGGCTTATATGTCATTTGCCTCTCTTCAGTACCTCTATCATGAGTTACACTAGTTTACAGTGACCGTACTCGCTAGCGACGGCGTAAATGATTTGTATGGAGAATTGTGTACAGCGCCTCTAACGGTCACTTACGGAAGTACAATTCTCTATACAAATCATTTACGCCGTCGCTAGCGAGTACGGTCACTGTGAACAGTATGCTTAGTATAAGTTTTACTTTACCAAAATACTTCTCGATCGCGTTTACGTAAAAATTTCTATTCTATGGATACATGAACGCGCGGCCGCGGAGGCGCTGTCCATGTTTCCCTAGTAATTGATTTTTTTACGTAAACGCGATCGAGGAGTATTTTGGTGAAGTAAAACTTATACTAAGCGTACAGTACCTCTACCAGGCCTCTTGCATGCCATGTACTTACGCGCGATATTTACCTACCGCGGGGACGATCTGCTACGATCGAAATTTCAGTAGGTTCTCACAAGCGCGCGCCAACGCACGTTCATTCGGGTTCCATGGAAAAAATATGCCGCCTGGACTTTTATAAGTGAAAATGGCGAAACAGGGGGCAAACTTTAATATGACTATGCTAGAATTAATAGCTAATATAACAATTTGGAAGGTCGTATTGTGCTGTCCCTCTTACTCTTCTATAAAAAGCTATAAGCGTGAGCGGGATGGCACGATGCGAAGTTCGAAAGTTGACCATCGTATCTAGTATAACGTTAGGGTACTGTGAGCATGGCAATGTGTTCTGCGCATTACAATAAATATACTTTTTTGTTAGGATTCCAGAGTTAAAATGGCAAAAACGGAACCTTTATAGTTTCGCCACCGTCTGTCCCTTTGTCCGTCCGTGGCTTAGCTTAGGGAATATTAGTGCTAGAAAGTTTGCATGGATATAATATATAGCAATTATCCCGACAAAATGGTAAAACAACATGTAGAGAAAAAAAAAATAATCCGAACTGCCAGCCCTTGTCACTGTCGGCACGCACACATTTTTAAGGAGACGGAGTAGTATAATCTGTGGCTACAATCGCGGTAAGTACCAAGATTTTGTACGGGATGCAGTATCTGTTACGAAGTAACTATTAAGTAATCTGTGCCTCTACTATGAGTTTATGGTGGCACTTAACTTGGCGTTGCGTGTTCGCGTTGCGCTATTGCCATCTCCGTCTTTCACGCTAGAATCGGTATAGTGCTCCTCTCTCGCACACGCAAATGTTTCGTGAAATACGCCAAGTGAAGTGCCAGTATGCTTAGTATAAGTTTTGCTTCACCAAAATACTTCTCGATCGCGTTTACGTAAAAAAATCAATTACTAGGGAAACATGGACAGCGCCTCCGCGCGCGCGCGTCTATGTTTCCATAGAATTGAAATTTTTACGTAAACGCGATCGAGAAGTATTGAAGTGAAGGAAAACTTATACTAAGCGTACAGCATAGACATAGTTCACAGTGACCGTACTCGCTAGCGACGGCGTAAATGATTTGTATGGAGAATTGTACTTCCGTAAGTGACCGCTAGAGGCGCTGTACAATTCTCCATACAAATAATTTACGCCGTCGCTAGCGAGTACGGTCACGTAAACTAGTGTAAACTCATGGTAGAGGTACTAGTGTAACTCATGGTAGAGGTACTTTGAATGACGTAACGCGATCGTAATATGAAGCTGTCAAATGGATTTTTGGACGTTTTGTATCGCAATGTTTGCTACTGACACTCTATCTAGTGTATAAATAATCTAAGGTTTCAACTAATGCGATTGGTCGTTTCTGCACGTCTCTGCTCAGCTTCTAAGCGCACCCTAACATTTGCAACTATTCACATCAATTATCATTATCATTATGATCATCCATCACTGAAGGTCGATGCTAATGACTATGATACTTAAAGAAAAGCGATGAGGAAAATTGTGAAGTTACTCATTGCGGGGTTCGGATTTTTCATCGCACGGTAAGATGAAAGAAAACTATGGAGTCGATATTAAAGTTAAAATTTAACTCATATTCATACTCATACTCACTTATTTTCTTAGTCTCGTAATACTTCCCTTATTATTTTAGTAATGTAATTAGTCAATTGTAAAAACTAAGTCTTTTTGAGCAACCATAATGTTATAATTCACTAGTGGAAACTACTTTGGCTTTTGTATTATCTAAATTTCAAATAATCATAAATGTTATTTTTCGCTGTTTGTTTCCCATTATAAATAAAAAAAATAATAAAAAAAAATACTGTTATCGCTTTATCAGGCTGACAGATCGAAAATGTCAATCGAAAGTTAATTTTTGTAGTACGATGCGGGAAGTCTAGAATATACTACCAACCAATATAAAACCTCTTTTATTCTAGAAAATATGAAAAACGTCGCCATGACATTATACTCATTTTACGATTGTAATTTTGGAATGGACAATACACACGCCATACCTACCTTATCAAGATTTTAACGCCCATTCCTGTATCTACATGCCCTATTTATATTACCTTCGATCAACAATACAACTAGATATCGGGTCAGCGCAAAAAATACGGCCCGGAAAATAAGAGCTCACTTCCAAAGAGAGCTCTTATTTGGTTTTAGTTCGGTCCAAGCACAGCCAACATTAACACGTCTCGCGATGCCGCAGTGTGCGTTTAAAACTTGTAAAAACAATGCCCGAAAAAGGCATTTATCCGCCGGAGTGTCTTAGTTTCGTAAGTAAATGTAAAATAAGTTTATTTCAAGCTTTAAACTAGCAAATAATAAGCAAATTACCGATTTTAACCACGACTTGTGCGCGCGTATTGGCCAGGTTGGCCAAACATTCTTAAATGTTTGGCCAACCTGGCCAATTCGCGCTAAAACATCGTAAAACAGAACAGTAGATGCATGGAGTAGATTTGAAACTTTTCCTACTCCTGTACTATTACCTGTTTTTTACATGGTCGCGAACAAATAAGAACATAGATAATATGACTTCAGAAAGTCTATACTTACTCTATTCCCCATAACAGCACTTGTGTCGTAATGTCGTTATTACGATACACCTAGCTGCCACAGATTATTAAGTGTAGGGTACACTCAATATTAAAGCCCAGCTTAGACCTGTTGAGTTGAGTCAAGTCGATTCGAGTCGGTTCGATTCGGTACGAGTCGGTTCGAATCGGTTTGAGTCGATTAAAGTCGGTTCGAGTCGATTCGAGTCGATTAAAGTCGGTTCGAGTCGATTCAAGTCGGTTCGAATCGGTTTGAGTCGGTTCAAGTCGGTTAGAGTCGGTTTGAGTCGGTTCGAATCGATTCGAGTCGATTAAAGTCGGTTCGAGTCGGTTCGAATCGGTTCAAGTCGATTCGATTCGATTAAAGTCGGTTCGAATCGGTCCCAGTCGGTTCGAGTCGGTTCGGTCCATTTTAATTTTCTGTACGACATTATTTAATTAAATAAATATATCACACAAAAAACATCACGCCAGTAAAATAACAAGTGTAACGCGCGAAACTCATCGATCGCCGTGTTAACGGTCACCTGGCAACGCTCGGTCGCCTAGCAACCGTGCCGCCATTATGGTTTTCATCGCCTGCGCCACTCACGGCGCATGCGCGTGACGCCGCGCAAGGACCGCCGCGCCGGCCGCGCATTCATTAAATTCGGGATCGATCTGCCGATTCTGCCGTCAAGATCAACTTAGCCGCGCGCGCTGTCCGCGCCGCACCCCGCGCACTCTCGCGTGTTGGTTTATCTATGTTTTCGTATTGTTCTTTATGATAATGCATCATATGTTTAGTCCTTTAATAAACTATAGACCTACAAAGTACTACTATCATTGACTATCCGCATCCGCATTATAAAAGAAAGTACTAATAAAAAACACAGATACCCAAAAACACTAATCTTACCAAGCAAGTGAATTTCTACACAGGTACCTACTTTAAAATAATTTTATTATTGTCGTGAGCGACTCCATAGCTCCCGAAGTTAAAATCAGAGTGAAAAAAGTAGACAGGAAACGAAATAATGCGATAAGGTTGACTTCACAGTAACTGTTATTTGACCTATGATTTTTCATTTCTAAGTGGCAGGTGTTATTTATTGCTTTGCTAGCTGTTTCTGTTGAATAATCGTAAGTAGAAGGTAGAATTGCGACTTTAATGTATGGTGCTACGGTCGTAAATGGGTTGATCTTAAAACTGTTTTGAATCTGTTGTCTCTTTTTAGCAGAAAACATAAATCGCTCTATAGCTACACATTCAAACGGACACATTTTGGCTTGGATTTTGTACCTGTCCCGAAATCTAGTTGTATTGTTGATCGAAGGATATTACGAAATAGAAGCTTTCTAAATGTTCATTTTTTTTAATGTGCGGCAATTCGTTTCTTTATTTAAAATCATTTAATTGAATTCAAATTGTTTGTTTCATTTAAAATTTACTCTCGGTATTAATTACACGAATGAGTATGAGTATGAATATAAGTTAAATTTTAACTTTAATATCGACTCCATACTTAGTTTTCTTGCATCTTACCGTGCGATGAAAAATCCGAACCTTGCCATTAGTAGATATCAAAATCAAAAAAATCAAAATCAAAATATATTTATTTGTATGAATACGGTACGCGATAGGTACGCGATTCTAGTATAGTACGAATTTTTTGAGGTGTCCCGATCTCGCTACAGCCCACCTGAATAATCTTCCCTTAAAGTTAACGGAAATAAAGAAAAACACGATACATACGAGCCGTTTTCAAAAAATTTGTACGCAATTAAGGGATTAATAAAAAACAAAATTTAATTTATTATTTTTGTGTAATGTAACGGAGTAACCCATATACTTTGTATGACTAACTTTCGTTACACAAAAACTGCGATCGTGATTTTTGTTTTGATTAAGCCGTTAACTATATACAATTTTTTAGAAAATGTCCCATATGGTACTTGTATAATATTTATGGTGGTGATTTCCAATGTTTCAGTAAAACTTTGAACTTACATGCACTTCAAAGTTACAATTCACTTTAGCGCAATAATATTTCAATAGGCACTTAAGTATAATAACTTACAATAATTAAATATGAACTTAAATTAAACACGACCACACTGCATGAATAGCAACCAGTCAGTACTAAAGAAAAAAATATAGTTAAGTACATACATCATTTGACACGAACAACTATTGTACGTATACATGTCCATGGGCAAATATCATAAGCAGGAGGTGGGCAAATAGTGAACTAACAATAACGTATAATATTTATTATAGTTACGAAGACGGTGGCGCCTGAAGGGACGGACAAGAGAATTTGGCGTTATGCGAGGTATTTATGTAATGAAACAAACGATTTTAAAAATATTTGCTGACTTGTTTGTTGACCTTTCAGTTTAGAAAATGACTAGTCGAGGTTGTGTGATGTTTATTTAAATTAAGGAGCTGTATTAATATAGCCAGATGGCAATTAAAAACTTCCGTACCTCAAAAGGAAAAAAAACGAAACCCTTATAGGATCACTTTGTTGTCCGTCTTTCTGTCTGTCAAGACCCTTTTTCTCAGGAACGCGTGGAGGTATCAAGCTGAAAATCATACAAAATACTCAAGTCTACTGTCCCTTGGAGCTGTGCAAAAATCAAACTTCTAAGCCAACGCAATCAAAAGATACAGTCGTTTATGCTGCAAATTTTCGACACTCGCAAGGGAACCAAAACCTACAGGGTACTTCCCGTGAACTCAGAATCTTGAAATTTGGTACGAAGCAAGGTCTTACAGCACAGATAGACGACCAAGAGGACCAGATGGCCTAGTGGTTAGAGAACCTGACTACGAAGCTTGAGGTCCCGGGTTCGATTCCCGTGTCGGGGCAGATATTTGTATGAAAAATACGAATGTTTGTTCTCGGGTCTTGGGTGTTTAATATGTATTTAAGTATGTATCTATCTATACACCGTGAAATTTTAGTGGTTGTTTTCCCGAAACGAGGTGATTTAGTTTCGATTGTATAATCGATTTATAATTACTATTTTGACTAGAGTCAAAAATCCAATTGTGAAAAACGAAAGTCGAAAATGACCGCAAACCAATAGTAACGCTTCGTTGGTACAAGTAGCGTACGATCGTACGATAGGTTAGGTACCATCGAAGCGTTACTATTGGTTTGCGGTCATTTTCGACTTTCGTTTTTCACAATTGGATTTTTGACTCTAGTCAAAATAGTAATTATAAATCGATTGTACAATCGATACTAAATCACCTCGTTTCGGGAAAACAACCACTAAAATTTCACGGTGTATAAGTATGTTTATCCGTTGCTTAGTACCCATAACACAAGCTTTGCTAAGCTTACTTTGGGACTAGGTCAATTGGTGTGATATTATGATGATATTTATTTTTTATCTTAAGATAAATGAAAAATTGCGAAAAGCATAGGTAATTTTTTAGTTAAGTACATCATATTATAATCCCGACCAACCAATCTAAAATGATCCCACATTGCGTACAGTTTAAGCGGTAAGCGGTTCTGCAAACAGCTGTTTACCTAAAAATTTGTACGGAGCCCGACTCGCACATGACCGGTTTTTTCCACCCTGTAATAAAAAAAAACCGGCCAAGAGCGTGTCGGAAACAAAAAAAATATCTTACATTGTATGTAGATCCATTGTCCCGTATGCTCCACAAAAACTTCTATAATAGAGTTATGCTTGACTATAGCCCAATCGAAAGTCACCGTAATCATAATCACAGGCAGAACCGACACGACGTCGTTACTATGCAGTATCTAAATTAAGGTTTCGGCATGGGAAATGAAAGCCCCTCTTTTTTCCATGACATTTGATTGATTCGATTTGTGTGTGAAACAATTAAATACCTACCTCAGTTGCTACATTCTTAGATTATTTATACACTAGATAGTGTCAGTAGCACTGCGATACAAGACGTCCAAAAACCTATTTGACAGCTTCATCTTACGATCGCGTTACGTCATTCAGATTAAAGGGGGCAAATGACATATAAGCCAACTGTTGGCTTATATTTTTTGGGACGTTTTTGTGCCGCCGCCTAAGCTCTATCTAGTGTATAAATAATCTAAGGCTACATTTATGCGCATTCCGAGACTTGAAAGTTTGTCTGCAAGCTCCAAGCCTAACAAACACTTGAATGCCACTTACACCCTTGCAAGTGCACTATTGTTCCGTTATATTATAGGTACATATACTTCGTTTTTCGCGTTAGAAGAAGGTAAGCGAGCTTGATGAGTCTTTTTATGGAAAAATTCTTTAAAAAAACTATTACTTAAGTAACTATTACTTATGAAACCAAATTAATGTAAATGACCGTATGTCCTTGCTAATTGTTACATATCTTCGGTATCCGATGGAGCTGAAATTTGGTATAATTATTAATTATGTAAGTCTGGTGATGAGATGATGCAATAATTTAATAGTGAAATTCTAGCGTTCCGGCAAGACTATCTGACCGTCTTTAAATCTAGATTGAACAAGCATTTACGTAAAAAACAGGAAGTTCTTAGAATCAGGACGAATTTTCAATTCTCATGTCATGAGTCATGCATGACTCTATAGCCAATGTCTATTATCGTCTTTGCCTATGTCTACTATCGGATTAGTTTGGATTATTTGCGGTAGTTCCTTTGGCTGTTTATTCGAAGGAACTATTGTTTTTTTTCGCACAAGTTCCTTCACAAGAGATGAAGAAAGAACTGCGTTTATTTCTTCGCCTTTGTTCCTTGTCGCAGTAGCACCTTTCAGCTCTAGCAAAGGCTCAAAGGCGAAAAAATAAACGCAGTTTTTCCTTCAACTCTTGTGAAGGAACTTTACAAAAAAAACGGTCAAGTGCGAGTCGGACTCGCGCACGAAGGGTTCCGTACCATTATCTATAAAAAATGGCGGTTTACGATTTATGACGTATTAAAAAAAACTACTTACTTACTAGATCTCGTTCAAACCAATTTTCGGTGGAAGTTTACATGATAATGTACATTATATATTTTTTTTAGTTTTATCATTCTCTTATTTTAGAAGTTACAGCGGGGGGGAACACATTTTATCACTTTGGAAGTGTCTCTCGCGCAAACTACTCAGTTTAGAAAAAAAATGATATTAGAAACCTCAATATCGTTTTTGAAGACCTATCCATAGAGATACCCCACAAGTTTGATGAAAAAAATTTTTTTGAGTTTCAGTTCTAAGTATGGGGAACCCCCAAAATTTATTGTTTTTTTTTCTATTATCTACTTACCAAGTTTCAACAGTATAGTTCTTATAGTTTCGGAAAAAAGTGGCTGTGACATACGGACGGACAGACAGACAGACAGACATGACGAATCCATAAGGGTTCCGTTTTTTGCCATTTGGCTACGGAACCCAAAAAACGCAATAGTTCCTACAAAGGAACAGCCAAAGGAATCACCGCGAATAATTCATTAGTTTTCTGCACTACATACTAACGAAGCCAAAATCCACACTCGCTTATTAACTAAGCGTAATTATGTAAGTAATTGGGCAGTTTTAATGATCCCGTTACTAAAATAACTGTACGTTTTGATCTACGGTTGGAGGAGAACTATATGCTTTGATGCACGGCACTCTCGAATTGTAATTAAAAGTTGGAGTAACTGACAGAAAGAAGGTTAATAAATGCAAATGAAGACATTTACAAGTTAAGTATGAAGTATCTTTTTCTATTTTATTTTTTTATTTTCTTCAACTTCATTTTTATTTTTATTACTTTTACGGTCATCCCGTGAAACCATATATTTCAAACTAAATACAAACTGAAATATAGATGCACAGAAAAAACCCCAGAAAAAAGACCAATGCTGGGAATCGAACCCAGGTCCTCAGCGTTCCGTGCTGCGTGCTTACCCCTACACCATCACTGGTCTAGAAGTTAGCGACGAATCTTTTCCCATACATCGTACACTTCAGTCTGTTATAATCACATTTTAGGCAGTGATAAAGCGCATCTATGTTATGCCCTCTACCGAGAGACTTCAACACTCCTTCGGAGCTACCCGCTCACCTGGATCAAGAGATGGCGCTACTAGGCCAACTTTTACAAGTTAAGTATGAAGTATCTTTTTCTATTTTTTATTTTTTTATTTTATTCAACTTCATTTTTTTTTTTTATTACTTTTACGGTCATCCCGTGAAACCTATATTTCAAACTAAATACAAACTGAAATATAGATGCACAGAAAAAACCCCAGAAAAAAGACCAATGCTGGGAATCGAACCCAGGTCCTCAGCGTTCCGTGCTGCGTGCTTACCCCTACACCATCACTGGTCTAGAAGTTAGCGACGAATCTTTTCCCATACATCGTACACTTCAGTCTGTTATAATCACATTTTAGGCAGTGATAAAGCGCATCTTTGTTATGCCCTCTACCGAGAGACTTCAACACTCCTTAGGAGCTACCCGCTCACCTGGACCAAGAGATGGCGCTACTAGGCCAACTTTTACAAGTTAAGTATGAAGTATCTTTTTCTATTTTTTATTTTTTTATTTTCTTCAACTTCATTTTTTTTTTATTACTTTTACGGTCATCCCGTGAAACCATATATTTCAAACTAAATACAAACTGAAATATAGATGCACAGAAAAAACCCCAGAAAAAAGACCAATGCTGGGAACCTAACCGGCAGCATTTATGCTGAGCCTGAGCCTATTGCCACGTAGTTTTTTTTGTTTTGTGTGTTTCTGTATGTTTTTCTTTCTGTTGTTCATTGTATTTCTTTTTATTTTGTGTGGTTGTGGCAATAAATGAATTTTATTTTATTTTATTTTTATTTTATTACGTAGGTATACCTACCAAATTTCAAGTAATCCGACCACTGGAAGTGGGTCAAATTCAACTTCCAAGATTTGACCCGTACATACATACATTGCAAGTTAATAAAAAGCTTTTTAAAAGTGTCAAACGTTTAGCTAAATTTAATTTGTATGCGATTTAAATTAATAAGAAGTTAATACTTGAATCCTTCAACGTCCACTCGAGAGACGCGAAAAAAATAATGTGTAAGTATGACCCGAATACTGCATTTACCACGACGACCAAATGGCCAAGTGGTAAGGGAATCTGACTACAAAACTTGTTCCGGGTTTGATTCCCGCGTCGGCGCAGATATTTGTATGTTTAAGTATTATTATTACTATCCGTTGCGTAGTAGGTACCCATAACATAAGCTTTGCTTACTTTGGGACGAAGTCATTTGGTGTGAATTGTCCCGTGATATTAATTAATTTATGAGATAAATAGATAGTTAGGTACAATTGAAATAAATAATTAAAAAAAACTAACCTGTAAATAACCTACCTATCACAGAAAGCGTCGAAACAGGCCCTACGTGGGAACTAATATATTGTATTGTATTTGATGCTTTTGATGTAATACTTAATGATAAATAGAAGGTTTCAAAAGAGCTTTATTGCTGACGGCTATAAAATTTATTTAACTACTGCGCATGTGTGAATTGAATTAGCTTGGTTTATGCATTGGCACGTCCTAATACGTATGGGAAATTTGAATTGCAAAGTAACTGAAATCTAATGCCTCGTAATGTTCGTAAGCACAAAGCAGTATGGTTACTTTACGCGCTAGAAAAGATAATCTAGATTTAGTAGGTTGGTTAGATCAATTTACCAGAATTGTTATTTCCTGGTAGCAAAACTGGTGGTTGTGGTTTCCTGGTGGCTGGTTTCCATTCGCATTTTTTCCAAATGCTTTTTTTCCACAATGGCTTTTAACTAAACATTGCCCGAAGGGCCAAAAGCACACAGAAGAAGGAGCTCCGCGAGCGGAGCTCCGTCGACATTGTTTCTGTGTCAATCCAAATTGAAAAAAAAACCGGCCAAGTGCGAGTCGGACTCGCGCACGAAGGGTTCCGTACCATTGTCTATAAAAAAATGCGGTTTACGATTTATGACGTACTAATAAAAAAATCAACTTACTCGATTTATGACGTAATAAAAAAACAACTTAGGTAGGTACCTAGATCTCGTTCAAACCAATTTTCGGTGGAAGTTTACATGGTCATGTCATGTAATTTTCATGTCATGTAATTTTTTTAGTTTTATCATTTTCTTATTTTAGAAGTTACAGGACTTACAGGGGGACACACATTTTACCACTTTGGAAGTGTCTCTCGCGCAAACTACTTATTCAGTTTAGAAAAAAATGATATTAGAAACCTCAATATAATTTTCGAAGACCTATCCATGTATGTACCCCACACGTATGGGTTTGATGAAAAAAAAATTGTTTTTTTTCTCTATTTTTGTGTGAAAATCTTAATGCGGTTCACAGAATACATGTACTTACTAAGTTTCAACAGCATAGTTCTTATAGTTTCGGAAAAAAGTGGCTGTGACAATACGGACGGACAGACAGACTGATTGACGAATCCATAAAGGGGGTGATCCATTTGCGGACTTAAAAACCGTCGGATTTGCTCGCTGGCTCGCTGTTGCATACTTGAAGTTCTATCTAAAGTCCGCAGACTTTTAAGTGCTCCATTGGCGGTTTAGACCTTTGGCTCGCGAGTCCGTTGGCGTACTGGCGTACCGGTTTTTCTCGCCAATGGATCACCCCCTTAAGGGTTCCGTTTTTTGCCATTTGGCTACGGAACCCTAAAAACCAGTGTGGGAAAAAAAGCAAATGGAAAAAATGCGAATTAAAATTTTGCTACTAGGAAGTAACGGTTCTGGAAATTGATATAACCAATCTCTTAAGCCGCATTCACATTTATCTGACGTGTTGTGTTGTGACGCAACAGACATAGACATAGACATAGACATGGACATAGACATAGACATAGACACAGACATAGACATAGACATAGACATAGACATAGACATAGACATAGACATAGACATAGACACAGACATAGACATAGACATAGACATAGACATAGACATAACTTTATTCGACATCAAAAAAAGAAAAATACACTGACTAATGCAGGAGAAAAATAATAATAAAAAAGAAAACAATAATAATAATTAAAACAAAAACATAATTGAGATGTCGAAAAGGAATTTGACTCAGCATTAAGCTACAGTAGGTGCCTGCTGCAGCGCTGATTTTCAGTCAAACCCTTCATATCATTACATCAAACTTGTTGGACCGGAATCAGAACAAATAAGTTGGTGAAAAAAAGTGTGAAACAAAATAAACAAATAAATAAAATAGATACATATCTTATACATATACATATGTATAGAATATGTATATATATAATATACATAGATACATACTTTATTTATTTATATTATGCATTTCCCTTTCGGTAGGCATATCTGAAACAGAACAGTATCGGTTTCATACATTTAAGACAAGCCGTCACAACACGCTGCATCAGAGAAATATGAACGCAATCATATTAAATATATGAAACTGAAACTGTTCTGACGCGTCACGACACAACATGTCAGATAAATGTGAATGAGGCTTTACTGACTGTCTGTATACTAACTTCAACGGTACTTGTTACTCCGCCGTCTCGAAGGCGTTTGTTTGTATTATATTCGTAAAAGGGAAAGTCTGGCGAAAGCACCGCCGAAGTACTTGTAAATAAAGGTTGATGGATGAGTGTCACTTGATATTTTAAAAAGACATTCAACGGAATTTATTCTTCGTTTATTTTATCCCGTGACTCCGTTTGAGAAGAATTCGTTTATACACCGTGAAATTTTAGTGGTTGTTTTCCCGAAACGAGGTGATTTAGTATCGATTGTACAATCGATTTATAATTACTATTTTGACTAGAGTCAAAAATCCAATTGTGAAAAACGAAAGCCGAAAATGACCGCAAACCAATAGTAACGCTTCGTTGGTACCTAACCTATCGTACGATCGTACGCTACTAGTACCAACGAAGCGTTACTATTGGTTTGCGGTCATTTTCGACTTTCGGTTTTCACAATTGGATTTTTGACTCTAGTCCAAATAGTAATTATAAATCGATTGTACAATCGAAACTAAATCACCTCGTTTCGGGAAAACAACCACTAAAATTTCACGGTGTATAGGTAACAGGGAACTGATAAATAGGTACATTCGACGACCGGATGGCCTGTACCTCTACCATGAGTTTACACTAGTTCACAGTGACCGTACTCGCTAGCGACGGCGTAAATGATTTGTATGCTGTACCACTACCATGAGTTTACACTAGTTTACGTGACCGTACTCGCTAGCGACGGCGTAAATTATTTGTATGGAGAATTGTACAGCGCCTCTAGCGGTCACTTACGGAAGTACAGTACTCCATACAAATCATTTACGCCGTCGCTAGCGAGTACGGTCACGTAAACTAGTGTAAACTCATGGTAGACGCTCAGAATTGTACTTCCGTAAGTGACCGCTAGAGGCGCTGTACAATTCTCCATGCAAATAATTTACGCCGTCGCTAGCGAGTACGGTCACGTAAACTAGTGTAAACTCATGGTAGAGGTACTGGTGGTTAGAGACCCTGACTACGAAGCTTGAGGTACCGGGTTCAATTCCCGATCTGGGTAGATATTTGTGTGAAAAGTAAGAATGTTTGTGCTCGAGTCTTGGATGTTTAATATGTATTTAAGTATGTATTATGTATTTATCTATATAAGTATGTTTATCCGTTGTCTAGTACCCATAGCACAAGCTTTGCTTAGTCTGGGACTATGTCAATCGTCCTATGATTTATTTATTTATTATTTATTTATTACACACTTTAATACATACCTATCTTCAGCGACCGTTTCACTTTTGCGGGGACACAAACGCAGATCTGTGTATGCCCATATTTATAACTTCATTGTTTTGTGAACTTTGTTTATTTATATGAAATTGTGTGTACTTTCTTGTATTTGTGTGTCTTGTAAAAGTGAAGAATGTCTTCTTTCTTTCTTTCTATCTTTGGAACCTTTTTAAGGAGACCACTTACTTTTCATAATTATGTGTTAGTTAAGTACTTTATGTCAACCTTGGCCTGTCGCAATCTTAGCATCTGGCAACTAAAGAGTTGCCACGAACAAAAACCCTAACGGTGCGCTCAAACCATGCGATGTCTTTTTTGTGAGATTAGCGGCCAAAGAAATATAATAAACAAATGACGTCCAAATTATAAAACCACAAACACGGAAAATCTTTATACATATTTTAATGAGTAGAAATACCTGCTGGTCTCTCCACCCTCGCGCGCGATTCTCGACGCGGATCGATGTGCGGATAACGACAAGACTGCTATACTTATAGCGCGCGCAGACAGAGGACGGTCTGGAGTTCCGCGTTCCGCGTTCAGAGTTCTGTGTTTTGACCGCTCGAGAGTTCCGACCGCCTGCTATGTGCGTTATCGTAAGGGACCTAGTACATTCGAAAGAACGCAGAACTCGGAACTCGGAACGCGGAACGCCAGACCGCTCTCTGTCTGCGCGCGCTCTTAGAGCCTATCACACTGGTGATTTGCGAATGTATTAAAAGCGAGGCGAGTGGGCAGTAAGTTCGTCGCGCCTATAAGGCTGGGACGCCATGATGTACAAAAACTCTAGTGGGTAAAATAGATGTTAGCTGACGTACGTGAGGTGAGTGTTACTACAGACGAGGAAACTGGGGGGTTACTACGAAATTCGAAGTTCAAAGTTCGGTTCGTGCGGTCCCTCTCACTCTCGTAATAAATACCATTAGCGTGAGCAAAACGGCATGAAACGAAATTAAAAAAAAAAAAATTTAATACTGTTTATTTCAGAAAAAAAAAATACACTTTATACATCATTAACCTAAATCCTTAAATTGTAGGATTGTTGCAGTTAATAATAATATTAATTACCTACTTAGTTACTTATTGTTTGGCAAATCATCACTATCGTAGTTCGAAGTTTGAAGTTCGAGTTCGAATTTCGCGCTTCGTAGTATAGGGCCTGAGTCGCGTACCAGGGTAGAACCTCTCCACAGTCAATTTCCCGATGATTTTATTGGCAGATGTAGCTTAGGGAATGTCATAACATGACATTTGCAACAAAACGGTTCCATCCCGCAGGGCAATTTTGTCACTTTTTTGACACTCGGCATCGGATTGAAATTACAGTTTTTGTATGCCTGTGACAGCTGGCTGTTTCCGATACCAATTGTCAGCCCATACAAGAACTGTCAAAATGAACGCGATGGCGATTGCGAGGGAGTTAGACAATTAGCCTGCTGGTACACAATTCAATTTTCTCAACTGTACAGTCATCATGGCGTCTCAGACTCAGACCTAGAAGCGCGACGAACTAGCTGCGCGCACGCAACGATATTGCGCGCGAGTGTGGAGATGCTTTACGGAGTTGGCTTCGTTCGTTTTGTTCAATTTATACGGGCTGGCCGCTAGAAAGCGACTTTCTACAGACGCTGTATTTTCAATTCTAATGACTACCCACTTATGTATAATTGAGGTCTATATAGATAGCATTAAGAGATCGAGTGTATTACGACTCAAACAAGATAACTGGAGTAGACTGGAGTTTCTATGTTAAAAATCATCCTACAAATTATTTTTGTTAGTACCTATAAAACTCCTGTGACTATTTTGGTGCCATTTCATTTCCCATAATTTCAGTTTCAGTTTAAAGATCGATTCATATCTATATGTACTTATGTACAGACACCGACAAACAAAATATTCTTTGCGCATAGGTATGCGGTGTGGTATGGTACTGGCCGGGCACGGCCTGAGGCGCTACTACGAAATTCGAAAATCGAAGTTCGTATCGTATTATCCCTCTCACTCTCGTGTCAAATCATATTAGCGTGAGCGGGACGGCACGAAACGAAGTTCGAATTATGCACTTCGTGGTAGGGCCTCAGAGGCATCGTCCTAAGAGCGCGCGCAGACAGAGAGCGGTCTGGCGTTCCGCGTTCCGAGTTCCGAGTTCTGCGTTGTTTCGAATGTACTAGGTCCCTTACGATAACGCACATAGCAGGCGGTCGGAACTCTCGAGCGGTCAAAACACAGAACTCTGAACGCGGAACGCGGAACTCCAGACCGCTCTCTGTCTGCGCGCGCTCTGTTAACGCGATTGCGCGATCATCGCGCGAGTAAGCGATGCGACCATTTACCAACTGGTAGTAATAAGAGCTACTTTCGCATGGTCGCATCGCTTATGCTACGGCTACACACATCGCGATAGAATTATCGCGATAAAACTTCGTCTTCGGCCTACGGCGAATGTGCATGGCCACACTACTTACTATACAGGGTAATTTTTTAATCAGTGCTCAAATTTTGATTCGTTCAAGATTTTTTTTTAAAGTTTGAAATTTGGGTTGTTCAAAGTAGTTAATTCATCCAATAACTTACTATGAAAAACAAAAAAAATAAGTGATTAATACTTACTAAAAATACTGGAATTTGTTATTTTAACGACACTGAATCACATAGTAAAATTTGTGCACTTAATAAAAAAATATCCTGTAGAGTAGAGAGCAATGCCGCAGAGTTGCGCAGAGTTTAGTTTAGCAGCCTTTGATGTGCGCAAATTTACCGACAGCGGGGCGAAGGGTCTGCGGCTTGTGGCGAAGTGCCGAAGTATTCGCGAACATTCGGCTACATACACCGCGATAGTGCGAAAATTCGCGTTATCGCGATGAGTGTAGCCGTAGCATTACTCGCGCGATGATCGCGCAATCGCGTTAACGTAGGACGATGCCAACGTCTGCGCGGTCGTGTTATTAAACGTGATGGCTCCATGACATGAGAGGAGAAAGAAGTATTGGACAGACAGACAGTGACAATTCAATTCAACACAAGCAAACATTGGATGCAGATGGCGCAGGGCCGATCTGTTTGGCGAGCCTTGGGGGAGGCCTATGTTCAGCAGTGGACGTCTTTCGGTTGAAATGATGATGATGATGAAACTCCTTTCTTATTCATTAACGTTGACTCATGTTCGCAGTGATCGAGCGAGGTGTCATCCTTCATGACATAAACCACGCAATAATCACCCTTGTAGAAGATAAACATTGATTCATTCTAACATGGTTCTACAGGGTAATTTTTAGTCAGTGCACAAATTTTGATATTTCCTTTGATCAATTATAACTGTAGATCCACAGTCGCGCGCCCGAAAATGTCCGAGCCAAATGAGCGCCACTTTGATAAAAGTGGCCTTCTTTTTTCTCAGTACGTTGCGTGAAATTGTCAAGTTTAGCTGTCAAGTGTCAACCGAAATTCGACTGTAATGAAGTAAAGACTAGGTTCAAATTTCTGTGTAGGTGATGATTTTAATTGTTACGCAAACAAATAAAAAAGTTCGGACATTCTTTGAACGGGATTTTGTTCGGCTTCAGTTATAATTGATCAAAGGATATTTCATTCAGTATCGTTGGATAGATCACGATTATCTGTTCGAGAATTTATTTTTTTACATTCTGAAATTTGGGTTGGATATAGTAATTCATCCAATAATTGTTTGAGTTACTATATGAAAAACAAAAAAATTAAGAAATAAATATTAAGTATAATGAAAAAATTGTGAAATTTGTTATTTTAACGATACTGAATGACATATTAAAATTTGTGCACCTTTTAAAAAATTACCCTGTACAGTATAGTGGCCTGGGAATCAAATTGGGTTACTGTACTTAAAGACCTCTAAGATTATACTTAGGTAGTAGGTAGTATAGTAATTACTGGTTGCCAAAAACTAAAAAAGTTGATGTTAGTAGTAATTATGTAAAATAAATTGTATTTTCGTGACGAATATCATCAACAAACAGGGTTAAGGTGGTTTGTTTAGCTGCTATTAATTGATGTGCTTTACCTCTAAATAATAATTGGTCTGTTCAAGTGTAGTATTGCCGTACCGTAGCATCCTGCACAATGCACATTGCACATTTACTACATTTGAAGTTAACCTCTTGACCGCCACAAAATCAGGCTAAGTATTTACTCTTGGATTATTTATACACTAGATAGAGCTTAGGCGGCACGAAAACGTCCCGAAAAAATATAAGCCAACTGTTGGCTTATATGTCATTTGCCTCCCTGCAGTTTGAATGACGTAACGCGATCGTAATATGAAGCTGTCAAATTGGTTTTTGGACGTTTTGTATCGCAATGTTTGCTACCGACACTCTATCTAGTGTGTAAATAATCTAAGTACCTATTTACTATTTAGTTTCAATGCAAATGCATCATCATCATCAATAATTTAAGAGCCTTAGCTCTTGTCGGTGGAGTAATCGCCACTCTTTTCGGTTCTCTGCCAGCGTTTTCAGCTCCTGATACGACATGACATTGACTTTTTCGTTGGCTTGGTCTATAAATTACCGTCTCGGTCTTCCCCTGCCTCGCCTGCCTTCTATTCACCCTTCCAAAATAGTTTTTATGCAACTGACATGTCGTATCAGATGCCCCAGCATATTCCCTCTCCTATTTTCAATCGTCCTCAACACCCGCCTTTCCTCTTCCACCAACCCTAAAACCTCCTCATTAGCAGGGTTCGGATTTTTCATCGCACGGTAACTATGGAGTCGATATTAAAGTTAAAATTTAACTCATATTCATACTCATACTCATTCATGTAATTAATACCGAGAGTAAATTTTAAATAAAACAAACAATTTGAATTCCATTAAATGATATTTTAAATAAAAAAACGTACTGCCGCACAGTAAAAAAATTAACATTTAGAATGCTTCTATTTCGTAATATCCATGGGGCATGGAGATACAGGAATGGGCGTCAAAATCTTGATAAGGTAGGTATGGCGTCGTGTATGTCCATTTCAAAATTACAATCGTAAAATTAGTATAATGTCATGGCATGCCATTCTCCTTTCAGTCTAGCAAATGCAAATAAATGTATTAAATACTAGATAGCTGTTACTCGCTGTATTGCCTGCATCTTGTGGGAATTTTGCACGCTCCTATACTCCATTTATTTTAACATTTGAAACGCTACGGTAAAATTTGCACACGTATTTAAATGAAAAAACAAAATTATATAAAATTGTGCTAACTTCTATAATGAAAACATTTACAATTGGACCGTTATAGAACCATAAATTAAACTAAGTATAGGATAAAATATAGCCTAGCTCTTGCCCGCGACTCTCTCTGCAAAGAATTCGTTCAGCAAATAAACTCGAATTTGAATTTTGAAATTTTGAAATGGAAATTGAACAAAACATATTTCAGGGTAGATTGATTATCAACAAAACCAAATAATATCAGGCATACAATGTCGTATCGTAAGTAATTTGTAAAGTAAACACACTATAATAGAAGCCCTTCTAATAATTGACATGTCCACTCATGTCTACCATAAACAGGGGTGTATAATCTGTCAAATTGAATGTCAATTGAAAAAATTCGAATCACTTTTACATATTTTATTATTTTGTATCGGGTTTAAAATTTCGCCTTTTGTAGATGGTGTTGGGTACTATCTGCATTAAATTCATAAAAAATAGCTAGAAAATATCAACACTTTTCACAGACGTTTGCATATGCCCCAAACGCACATATGCGTTCAACTAACAAAGTACCAAGAACGCACATATGCGTTGCCGGAAGGTATATCTTTAAAAAGTTCACTCACCTGTTTCTTTCTTTATAAACACTTTCTACAAAATGATTTACAACGGACGTCCCTTCACCACGACGGTTTAACTTAAACTGTTTGGTATTCCAGTCAAGCCAGCATCAGTATTTTAAAGCCTCTTTTTATTTACCTACAAATCATTCAAACATCATTCTAAAACTATTGCAATAAGGTCGAACGGAAGTGCTTTCTATAAGTCTGTTTAGCGGCACTGCCTTTATAAGCTTTCTTTTGCTAACCATCGTATCATTCTAAAGTAGTTCTTAAGTAAATGGAGCACAGATGAAACGAGCTGCTTTTCGTATGTTGGTTTTATAACCACTTTAATTTATCGTATGATTATTCCAAAATTGATCTTATTTTGTTTTTAATAAGGACGATGAAAGGTGCTTTCTGTTGGTTTTCGCGTTTTACATTAAGCTTCATATAGACGGTGCGAATTTTATTACATTACGGGGACATTACAAATGACTACAGTTTACTTACGTGAACCATTACATTTGGCATTATCATTATCATCATTTGATGATCGGATGACCTAGTGGTTAAATAATCTGAGTACAACGTTTGAGGTCCCGAGTTCGATACCCGGCTGGGGCAGATTTTAGCTATGAAAAATACAAATATTTCCAATCGAGTCTTCGGTGTAATATTCTATCTATTCGAGTAGGTATGTTTCTAAAAGTCATCAAGCAGAGGGTCGTGAGTTCAAATCCCGGCTCGCACCTCTGAGTTTTTCGGAAATTATGTGCGAAATTACATTTGAAATTTACCATGAGCTTTACGGAGAAGGAAAACATTGTGAGGAAACTTGTATACAGCTGCGAAGAAATTCAATGGTGTGTGTGAAGTTCCCAATCCGCACTGGGCCCGCGTGGGAACTACGGCTCAAGCCCTCTTATTCTGAGGGAAACCCTGTGCCCTGCAGTGGGACGTATATAGGCTGGGATGGACGATGATGATGATCTGTTGCCTAGTAGGTACCCATAACAGAAGCTTTGTTTACTTTAGGACTAGGTCATTTGGTGTGAACTCTCCCGTCATAAGTAGTTATTGAAGTGAAACTCCTAATGCGACTTCCAACAAGCGTTGCGTTAAATGCGTTGCGTTAAATACGCAACGCAACGCAACTTAACGTTTATGAGACGTTCGCATTGTATATACACCGTGAAATTTTAGTGGTTGTTTTCCCGAAACGAGGTGATTTAGTTTCGATAGTACAATCGATTTGTAATTACTATTTTGACTAGAGTCAAAAATCCAATTGTGAAAAACGAAAGTCGAAAATGACCGCAAACCAATAGTAACGCTTCGTTGGTACAAGTAGCGTACGATCGTACGATAGGTTAGGTACCAACGAAGCGTTACTATTGGTTTGCGGTCATTTTCGACTTTCGTTTTTTGACAATTGGATTTTTGACTCTAGTCAAAATAGTAATTATAAATCGATTGTACAATCGATACTAAATCACCTCGTTTCGGGAAAACAACCACTAAAATTTCACGGTGTATAGTAACGGATGTTAAAAACTTCGTCAGTGAGATCCAAAACAATTGCGTGGCTTAGTATGAAAACTTGTAAAAATCAAATGTATTTTAATGGTAGATCGTAGAATAATAGTATTTTAAACGTATTTATAGTAAAAAAAAGTATTGAATATCTTTGAGAATTACGAAAAATCAAGAAAAATTATAGTGAAAATAAACTGATCACTCACGTCTTAAAACGAGTTTAACTCGACATGTTTCGGGCTAATCCGTAGCCCTTCCTCTCGGAGTCGCACGCCACGGCGGCTGCCAAACGCGTGCGTGAGTTAAACTCGTTTTAAGACGTGAGTGATCCGTTTATTTTCACTATGAGTGAGATTCACGGTAGTTTCATGATCAAGAAACATTATTGAAAATAACGTGCGCACGAGAAGCAACGCCATCTAGCGACGAGTTATGTAACTTGTCTTGCTAGCGCTGTAGTTGGTTGCTTGCTAGCCGCTGCTTTGCTTTGGGTTTTTATTATGAAGTTTCACTTCTTCCGCGCGAAGGGACTCCACGCACTAGTTTTTTTCTATTATTCGGCCGCCATCTTTAATTTCTTGAATAATTTTTTTCGGATTTCAGTAGGTATTTATTAATATAAATTGATACTCCAATCGCTAAAAATCGACGCAGCCGTTTTCGGATATAATAGTACATTACTGCAGCGGCCGCGAAATAGGGGATTGCCGGCCGACTAGTTATAGATGGCCGAGTGTTAACGAGGCCATCTAGAGATACGAGGCCGGCAATCCCTGTTCGTGGCCAAGGCTTGTATAGAGTTTTTCTCAAACATGCATCATCATCATCATCACCACCACCACCATCATCATCACCATCACCTTCATCATCATCATCACCATCATCATCACCATCACCCACCATCACCATCATCATCACCATCACCCACCATCACCATCATCATCACCATCATCATCATCACCATCATCATCATCATAAAATCATCGTCATCATCATTATCATCATCATCATCACATCATCACCATCATCATCATCATCACACCATCACCATCACCACCATCACCATCATCATCATCATCTTACCTTAAATAAGCGTAGTGGCAGAATGTCATAATGAACAAAAACGCAAATATTGCTTATAGTTTTTTTTTAAAGGCTAAATGCTATGATGCCATAGATCTATAAACGTCATGGTATGAAACAATAGACGATCACTTTGCTGGCCTTGGCCAGCAATGTTGTATGAAATTCCATTATTGACCTCTCGTCTAGCCGCACCTGTATTGTGACACTTCGTGGCGTATTATAAGGAACATAACGTCAATATTTCATAGCATGTTTGAGAAAAAAATATTATTACTACCTGTACTTATATAGAATTAATCGTCGACGGCCTTTTCGATGGCAAAGTATCACAATTTTCTCGATATTTCTCGTGGCGTGTAAACGCCGCTTTAGTTAAGTACACCGTTATTCAGCAGTTATGTTGCATTAGAGATTTCTGAATTCAAATTTCGAATTACTGTTACGTTTCGGTGAAAAAATGATTTTTGGAGTTAACGCTCTTAATTTCTAGTTCGGAATCGAAGCGTTCTAGGAACTGAACTTATAACAAGAACAGAAATGGTCATCATCATCATCTCGAACTGATTACGTCGCACTCGCACCGCAGGACACGGGCCTCCTCTCAGAATGAGATTGGGATAAGGTGCCAAGTTTCATGCGGCGCATTCTTCTTGCCAATCATGGCCTTTCCGAAAGCGCTGGTAGACTTAAAAAAGACAGTCATATATTTCGTACTAAATACAAACTGAAATATAGATGCACAGAAAAAACCCCAGAAAAAAGACCAATGCTGGGAATCGAACCCAGGTCCTCAGCATTCCGTGCCGCGTGCCATACCCCTACACCACCACTGGTCTAGAGATTAGACACGAATCTTTCCTATACATCATACATTTCAATCTGCTAAATCATCACCTTATGCAGTGACAAGCGCACATCTATGTTACACCCTCATCGAGAGATTTTAAATTTGTATTTGTTTTTTTTGATTTTTTTTTTTCTCTAGACCAGTGGTGGTGTAGGGGTATGGCACGCGGCACGGAATGCTGAGGACCTGGGTTCGATTCCCAGCATTGGTCTTTTTTCTGGGGTTTTTTCTGTGCATCTATATTTCAGTTTGTATTTAGTACGAAATATATGATTTCACGGGATGACCGTAAAAGTAATAAAAAAATGAAGTTGAAAAAATAAGTACAAAAAAAAAAAAAAAAAAAAGATACTTCATAGCTAACTTGTTTAAAGACAGTCATGTAAAAGTGCCCCTAACGGGCTACTTGCAGATTTTTTATGTTTATTTTGATTGAGATTTAATTTTGATTTTGGGAACTTTGCTTTGCTTTGCTTAGGTGTGAGCGGGTTTCCTCTCGATGTTTTCATTCGAGCTCATGGTAATTTTCAAATTGAATTTCGCACGTGAATTCCGAAAAAGAAAAAGGTGCGAGCTTGCGCTCGAACCTACGATCCTCCGCTTAAGAGGCTGTAGGTTAAAGTACTAAGCTACCACGACTTCATAGAAATGTTACGCGGGTTAAAAACGAGAGAATATTATGATAATATGGTTCAAAAGCCATATAATCTTCCTTGGGGAAAACGAGCAAGCTGGACACCTGATAGAAAGCAATATGTATGTATTTCACGGGATGACCGTAAAAGTAAAATAATGAAGTTGAAAAAAAATAAAAATACAAAATCATCCTTCAAACCAAACCTGTTAAAGCATGGCCTAGTAGCGACATCTCTTGGTCCGGGTGAGCGGTTAGTTCCGAAGGAGTGTTGATGTTTCTCGATGAGAACTGAACATAGATGGCGCTGTATCACTTCAAAAGTGATGATGGCAGGCTGGAATGTATGATGCATAGGAAAAATTTGTGTCTGAACTACTGACCTAGTGGTGGTGTAGGGGTTTAGCACGTGGCACGGAATGCCAAGGACCTGGGTTAGATTCCCAGCATTGGAATTTTTTCTGGGTTTTTTTCTGTGCATCTATGTTTCAGTTTGTATTTAGTATGAAATATATGATAGAAAGCAAGAAAGCAATCACAGCCGCCCATGGACACCCATAAGGGGGGGGGGGGATCGTAAGACGGCACAACGTTAATGTTCAAGTTTTCACTTCTGCCGGCACTCCCGGAGTGCAACCCGTTATTTTTTTTTAGCGGCAACAAAAATATATAATTTGTGAAAATTCCAATCGTGTAGCTATCACGGTTCATGAGAGATGTACAGTACAGTCTGGTCACACAGACAGACGGACAGTGGAGTCTTAGTAATAGGGTCCCGTTTTTACCCTTTGGGTACGGAACCCTAAAGTGGGTGATCCACTTGCGGACTTAAAAACCGTCGGATTTGCTCGCTGGCTCTTTATGCATGCTTATAATTCTAAAGTCCGCAGACTTTTAAGTGCTCCATTGGCGGTTTAGACCTTTGGCTCGCGAGTTTTGCTCGCCAATGGATCACCCCCTTAAGAGTGAGACCACACGAGCGTAATTTTGCGTGTCTGGAGCGGCAGAATTTCGGTTGCGCCATACATTGTATCACGTGAGTGTCACGTGATGGCCCGCATATTGTATGGCGCGAACATGGACTTAATACCTAACCACGACTGAGTACTGTAGTAGTAGTGAGGCCGTAAAAAAAAATAACTAGTGGATTGCATTTCGTTCTAATTAGGGTGATCAAGTAATGGTGCGAGTGGGACACAATCCACTAGTTTCTCTAGTTTGTATGTAATCTCTTGGACCGCTGTCTCTAGTTGCCATTATTAAACTGTATGGCTTGGTAATATGGGTCACTTTTGATTGACTAATAAAAGTTAGTACTCAGTCCTGGTTAGGTATTAAGTCCATGGGCGCGAACCGAAATTTTGCCGCTGACGACTCACAAAATTACGCTCCTGTGGCCTCACCCTAAAAAAGTAAAATCCGGTCGACTACAATTCTAACGAGACGAACGAACCATCGCGACCACAAAGCTGTTACAATGATAAAGACATCCATCTAACCGTAATTTGAGCTCTGGTTTCTAGTGCTACCGCAAGACCTGACCATTTTTCTGTAGCACAGAACAAAAAATGTCCAGAAATAATAGTACATTATTGTCGTGGCCGGTTTTTTGTATGTTTGTTACGCGAATACTCCCCTCGTGAACCAATTCTCAAAATTATTTTTTTATTCAAAAGAGTATGCTCTTGAAGTGGTCCCATTGGCACCAAGTCAAGATCTGATGATGGAGGGCGACCCTCAAATTTTATAGCCACACCAATGGCCACTGAGGCTCCGCTGTCCGTCCGTCTGTCCGTCTGTCACCAGGCTGTATCTCATGAACCGTGATAGCTAGACAATTGACATTTTCACAGATGATGTATTTCGGTTGCCGCTATAACAACAAATAACCAACCAGAATAAAATAAATATTTAAGGGGGCTCCCATACAACAAACGTGTTTTTTTTGCTTGTTTTTGTTCGATATTGATAACGACAACAGATACTTAGACGCTTGAATTATTCACAGAATATTTAGTTATGTATTCACTTTAAAAATAGATAGTTAAATTAAAATAAAACAAATATTTAAGGGGGGCTATAGCTATTAGAATACAAAAATTGTGATTTTTTTGCTCGTTATTATAGGTAATTGTACGGAACCCTTCATGCGCGAGTCCGACTCGCACTTGGCCGGTTTTATAAAACGAGAAGTGAATAAATAGATGCAAAAAAGCTTATAAAGTAAATCATGCATTTATGCTTAAAATATTGCTTTAATATCTGACCGCGGTTTCACTGGTATCACTGGCATCATTAATATCATAAAGAGATAATAAGCTTTGTGTGCTTGTTTGAAATGCCTAAAATTTTTAAGGTAGGTAAATACTAAATTGATTTTAAAAATTATTTCATTTACAAAAAGCTTATAGTGCGCGTGCTTAGCAATCGGGCGTTTCGGCATTTGGATGTTTTAACCAATAGACGTTTTGACACTTGGACGTTCTGAAATTTGGATAGAAAGGGTAATTTTTTATTAAGTGCTCAAATTTTAATTATGTGATACAGTCAAATACAGTGTCGTTAAAATAACAAATTTCAGTATTTTTCGTTATAATTATATATCATTTATTTTTTGTTTTTCATAGTAACTCGACCAATTATTGGATGAATTACTATGAATATCCCAAATTTCAAAATGGAAAAAAAATCTCGATCAAAAAAAGATCAGAAAAATCGATCAGAAAAATCAAAATTTGTGCACTGATTAAAAAATTACCCTGTATTGACATTTGGACCAACATCCCCCGGAGGGGTTTTTTACCTCAATAAATATCCATCGAAACTGTATCTAGGCCCTAAATTCGTTCTGAATTATTTAAATAATGAAAATACAAAAATTAATTAGCCAAGTCCGATTACCTTTTTGAAGAGCACGCTGATGTCTTTAGTATGGAAAATGAAGGAGGTGGAATAAAGGTCAATGTTTTAAAACATTTTAGCTAGAAAATAAACTACATATATTGAAGTTAATTTACTAAAAATGTATACAGGGAAATTAGTTTAAATTGCTTCTAGATAATTACGTAGGCATATTTAGGTAACTACATTCTAAAAATCTACTACATTTTTAGCTAACAATCGTACGTCATTTATAACAGAAATAAGTCTATCCACTAATACAAAGAGTCTTGTTACTTGAAACAAATTATATGAATTTGAATTAGAATAACTTAAAAAACGGTCAAGTGCGATTGGGTTTGGTGTACAAAGGGTTCCGTATGTATCACAATATTGAATTATTAGCTAAGTTATTATTAAAACGGTCAAGTGCGATTGGGTTTGGTGTACAAAGGGTTCCGTATGTATCACAATATTGAATTATTAGCTAAGTTATTATTAAAACGGTCAAGTGCGATTGGGTTTGGTGTACAAAGGGTTCCGTATGTATCACTATATTGAATTATTAGCTAAGTTATTATTAAAACGTACAGGCTTTCTTGTACTTAATTTATACGTAAAGGTTCATTTTCTGTTTTTTGTTTTTTTTAATTTTTAAAGCAACAATTTCGGAGGCAGCATTTTTTTCTAATCTTCTTCTTCTTCTAATATACATATAAAAATCTCGTGCCACGGTGTTTGTTATCAAACTCCTCCGAAACGGCTAGATCGATTTTTATGAAACTTTTTGTTTATATTTTGAAGGCTTGAGAATTTTTTGTATGTTTGTTTATACACCTATTCTTCGCGGGCAACAGCTAAGCAGAGTTGGGCGTTATTTAGATAATTTCTTATCTAGATAATTATTTCAAATAAAATAATTTCAAATAAATTTATTCGAAGATAAATTCAATCACAAATAGTGCGTTGACAACTTTTTTATTTAGATAAATTATCTAGATGAAGATAACCGACCTCGTTTGTTATTGAAGTAAGCTTATAATAATAAATGTATACAGAATGTCACGTCGGGTCAAGCCGTCACACTGACACCACTTCTAGTTCTACATGACTGTACTACTGACATTCATCTTTTATTTAAAATCCCAACTAATTTATCTAGATAAAAATGAAACTGATCTAGATAAATTCAAAATAACAAATGACGGATTATTTAGTTACTTCAAATAAAAGATGATTTAGTTGTCTTCCCGGTTTTTCGTAAATAGATAATTTTTGCCCAACTCTTTAGCTAAGTAGTAGGTAATTACATTACATAATTTCACTAAGTTTTGTTTCGGTTCAAACTAATTTATAAAAATCTCGTGTCACGTGTTTGTTATCGAACTCCTCCGAAACGACTCGACCGATTCTTATGTATCTTTTTCTCTGTATTCGGTAGGTCTGAGAAATTTAGGTCGTAGGATACTATTTTTCGCGGACGGAGTCGCGGGCAACAGCTAGTATGATATATGTAGAAGATGGAACACAGTACAGAGATCACATATTTCACCAGCGCATCTGGTATGCGAAATTTTTACTAAGTACTATCGCCCCAAGCGCCAGATAATCACCTTAAGGGCCCAGTTTGCGTGCAGTGGCTAGACATCTGTCCATAACAATCCATAGCAATAAACATCAACGGCTGCAAGCAAATTTGTTTTGAAAATGGGTATCTGGCGTCTGGGGCGATGGTACATACTAAGAAGCAAGATACCTAATATAATATCGTTTTATTTCATTTCCCCTACAAACCACGAAACCCTAAAAAAGCACTGATTGTGATTACCCACATATAACAGTGTGCGCATAAAATTATACGCTTTGCCTTAGAATTGGCAGCAGGTGTTTTAAGTGGCCAGTTATACGTAACAGTTAAACTAACAATAGCAAAGGTTCGGCCACACCGCCGCTTAAAATACGGAGACGTCACGGAATTGCAGTGACGTGTCGTAAACGTCAAACTTTACCGCATGCTCACCATATTAAAAAAGGCGTTTTTTTTTTTCTTGGCTTTCACCCTTGCTACTTTAGCAAGGCGTATTTTGCCAATGTCGAAGTAGAGACATAACACACATGAGGAGACTGTTCGGTTTAAGAAGTCGGTTTACGGATGTTAGTTTAACGTGACAACGTCATAATAAAACATTCAAATCAACCCCCCCCCCGCAAACATCACCCCCTCCCCCCCCCCCCCCCCACCCCGCACCCTACACCACCCCGCATTGAAAATTACCCGAGCGCTAGTACTAAGATTGTATTATGTAATATTGCAACTGGCCTTCACTGCTCTGTACCTCTACCATGAGTTTACACTAGTTTACGTGACCGTACTCGCTAGCGACGTCGTAAATTATTTGTATGGAGAATTGTGCAGCGCCTCTAGCGGTCACTTACGGAAGTACAATTCTCCATACAAAATCATTTACGCCGTCGCTAGCGAGTACGGTCACTATACCTCTACCATGAGTTACACTAGTTTACAGTGACCGTACTCGCTAGCGACGGCGTAAATGATTTTGTATGGAGAATTGTACTTCCGTAAGTGACCGCTAGAGGCGCTGCACAATTCTCCATACAAATAACTTACGCCGTCGCTAGCGAGTACGGTCACGTAAACTAGTGTAAACTCATGGTAGAGGTACTGTGTAGGTACATGTAACGTTACGTTACGTTACATTACGTCATCCTTTTTCGTGTATGCAGCCGGCGTACATCGATTTATTAGACGTTGTCACGTCAAAAATTCTTTGTTTTGTTAATAAATGCAGGTTTCCGGGGCCGTAGAGGCCTCCCTTTATAGTTAGGGAGGCGAGGTAGCTAAATGGCGTAATTCAACGGCGCCGTCGAGACCTATCAAAATCGAAAGATAAAATAATTTCGAAAAGAAAAGCTCGTATGGCAAAAACCATTTTAGCGGTGGGTTTGGCGTGTACGGTTTTTCAAAAATGTTAAAAAAAACAGTTATTTGGGCATTCTCGAGCGCGTCAGTTATTCATACTACGTATGCCCCGAGTGCCTCTGATAACAACGGTATACTAATCTGCCGGTTTGCGTGGTGGGGGTAGGCATATAAAGTAGTCAAAAATGCAAAAAAAAAATTTACTCGAGCGCGTCAGATTTTCGGAAGGGATGTTAAGTAGGCCCCAAGGAAGCTCCCTTTAAAAAAACTGACGATTTCGGCGTGACGATAAGTTACGATGAATTTTTGAAAATGCAAAAAAAAAAGTTTTTTTGAAATACTCGAGCGCGTCAGATTTTCATAGGGGAGGTTTATCTCGGTATCCTGAAAGCATATTTTTTTAATCTGACAAAAATGTTGGTGGCTTCTCTTAATCTGACCGAAAAAGGTTTTTTGGTTTCTTTTTTTTCCTTTCTTTCTACGTCCAAAAAACAATTTGAGGATCAACAGGCTATTGAATAATATAAATATATGAAACTGTACATGTTAATAATACTTTTGTATACAGATACGCGTAATTTTTTACGAGTCCACGAAAATTGTCGAGAAGCATTAGAAAAAAAAAATGTTTTGAGATATAATAAAAGTCACATAATTTAATCATCGTTATTTCATATCAATTTTTTTTAACACCCTCAGTTTTCGAGATATACTCAAAAAACCGGGAGTTTGAGTTTTTGTGATGCTTCAAGTCAAAAAGTTTTAACTTTGGACAAAAATGTAAAGAGACCTTTTTTGTGTAAAATAAAATTACCTTTTTTGTTTATGAACTAAAACAATTACTTTGCTCACCCACGACCTTACAATAGTTACGTTTATGCAAGAAATGTGCGTTCATGCACATTTCTTGCATAAACGTAACTATTGTAAGGTCGCGGGTGAGCAAAGTAATTGTTTTAGTTCATTAATATGGACCTCCGCAAAGTAACGCCTGATTCAATAAATTATTTTTTGTTTATTTAAACTTTTTTTTTGTAAAATGTATCGTTCGCGACTTATATGCCGAAACGCGTTCTTAGGAAGACGAAATGGCTCCTCCACACTTCCGGTCATGCGGAAACCGGCAGATTTTGTATTTTTAGTAAGTTTTAGATTATATTCTTCAAAATAAAAAATAAAAAATCGCGCTCGAGAATGCCGGATTAACGTTTTTTTTTACAAGTTCGCGACCCTATAACTCGGCGGCGTCAAGGACTTATCGTCAGATTAGTTAAATTTAGTCTTTAAACACTAAAATCAACCCCCAATATCTTAATCTGACGCGCTCGAGTATTTCAGACTATCCATTTTTTTTTACTAATCTGATCGTCTATCCTAGGCGCGCGTCACCACATATAGAGCTAAATACTTTACAAGGTTGTTCTATTAGGTCTAAGGTATCTCTCATATCTTAAACTGCCACGCTCGAGTATTGCCGAAAATTCCCCTATTCGCCTCCCTAACTATTAGGCCGTGGTCGCTTTCACCCGCCGCACGCGGCCGACAGCGGCCCGCCGCCCGCGGCGTCTGAATGGTGTGTTCGGGAATGCTCGGGAGTGGTCGTTTTCGCCCGCCGCGTTCGGGACGTCGCACGCGGCGGGCGAAAACGACCACTCCCGAGCATTCCCGAACACACCATTCAGACGCCGCGGGCGGCGGGCCGCTGTCGGCCGCGTGCGGCGGGTAAAAGCGACCACGGCCTTAGGCTTACAGTGCCTGTGTTAGGACGACCTGCTCTTCCTTTGCTTAGGTGGTAGGTACTTGTAGGAATCTAGAGGTGTACAGTGTGACAGCTATAAAAAAAAAAATAGTGCGTGGAGGCCCTCCGCGCGGAAGAAGTGAAACTTCATAATAAAAATTAAAAAACCAGGGGGTCACCCATCCAAGTACTGACCGCGCCCGACGTTGCTTAACTTCGGTGATCGGACGAGAACCGGTGTTTTTGTCAAATATCTTGAAAACGGTGCATCCTACGGCAAAATCAATGAAATTTCCATCCCCCATTTGAGACCCCCGCACCCCCCTCACCTCACCCCTCTCACAAACGTCTCGTAAACGTCAGTCAACATGCGTTTCGTTGCGTTGCGTATTTAACGCAACGCATTTAACGCAACGCTAGTTAGAAGTCGCATTACAAGTTTCACTTCAAAAATCTAAAACAAAAGTTGTCAATAAGTAGTAAAAGTAACATTAGATGCTTTTATTTAGTTAGGTAAATAGAAAATAAGTGAAGTCCGTATGTGTGTGCGTGTCTATCCGCGCACGTCTCATCGAGAAAGTGCGGCGCCGGACGAGTCCACCTTCTGATTGTGTAACGACAGTTCCGTCATGTGCTCATAGCGACGCCGGAAATGGGCTTGCCCAAAACTAACCGAAAATTAATATAGTCAAAGAAAAAGAAAAGATAGAAAGAAAGATGTTTATTTCCCTAAGTTCAAGTGTTACATTACATATATACACAGGTCAGTGCGTGTTCAGCCTGTGAGTGTGTCAGCTACTTACAGTCTACTTATGTTTGTCTCAAAGATCTATACACCGTGAAATTTTAGTGGTTGTTTTCCCGAAACGAGGTGATTTAGTATCGATTGTACAATCGATTTATAATTACTATTTTGACTAGAGTCAAAAATCCAATTGTGAAAAACGAAAGTCGAAAATGACCGCAAACCAATAGTATAACGCTTCGTTGGTACCTAACCTATCGTACGATCGTACGCTACTTGTACCAACGAAGCGTTACTATTGGTTTGCGTGCG
This sequence comes from Archips crataeganus, assembly GCA_947859365.1. Lineage (NCBI taxonomy): Eukaryota > Metazoa > Arthropoda > Insecta > Lepidoptera > Tortricidae > Archips > Archips crataeganus. The sequence continues at coordinate 11,847,591 of OX402069.1, read as the reverse complement.
GTCATTTTCGACTTTCGTTTTTCACAATTGGATTTTTGACTCTAGTCAAAATAGTAATTATAAATCGATTGTACAATCGAAACTAAATCACCTCGTTTCGGGAAAACAACCACTAAAATTTCACGGTGTATAAGTGACTAAGTATAATAAGTCTATTATTTTAATAATGTTATAATTCACTAGTGGTAACTACTTTGGCTTTTGTATTATCTAAATTTCAAATAATCACAAATGTTATTTTTCGCTGTTTGTTTCCCATTAAGCATCAATAAAATAAAAATAAAAATAAAAATAAAAAAGTGGTGTAATTTCATTAGTGGTATGAGCCAAAAATATAGTCAAGCCGAATTCAAATCAAAAGGTTCTCAAGTGGCGTCTACGGACCGGAAGACGCTGTGTAGGTAGGCCTCCAACAAAATGGTGCGACGACCTGGTTAAGGTTGCGGGATCGCGTTGGATGCGAATGGCGCGGGACAGATGTTTGGCGAGCCTTGGGAGAGGCCTATTTTCAGCAGTGGACGTCTTTCAGCTGAAATGATGATGATGATGATGATGAGAATTCAAATCTATTATCGACAAGACGGCGTTAAGTGTTTTAGTGTAATACTCAAAGGATTAAGTATATTATGGACGGGCATGTTTGGAAATAATTCCGATCCGAATTAGTGACATCTAGCTTCAAATAGCGTACAGTCAGCAGCAGAACTGTGCTCACAACGATCTAAACGCGATTCTACTGCCAAGGTAATAAGGAGGTGTGCAGATTTTTGAGGACCACAATCGCTCATCCACTTTGCTGCTGGCTGTACTCGAATCTGCTGCGTTAAAAATTATTAGTCGACCGTTTTAATAGCCTCATTCTAATGGTTGCTCTTATTTAATTACGAATTAGGTAAGTACTTGTAAATTTTTGAGGAAGGCACCAATTTTTAACCGACTTCAAAAAAAAGAGGAGGTTATCAATTCGTCTGTATGTTTTTTTTTTTTTTTAGATTAATTTTCGGTGGCAATCACGTTTAAGTCGCAGTTTCATGAAACAAAAGGTCTACTTTTTTAAATAAGTGTATGGTTTCTGCCACCTACAATAAATATGAACAGGCATATTCATTATCTCTGTATTTAATTGGTTGTATACATTATCGCTCAAAAGATCTCTTACATGTAAGAGATCTTTTGAACGATAATACCGCCTATTGTCTGTCTGAATTTTTATTTTTACAATGTCATTGTACTGTGTTTGGTGTTCAATAATAGTTGTTTATGATACAAGTGCGGAAAGTAGGCTATTCCCAACGAATGGCGGAGATATAAAACTAAACCGACATGAGTTGGGAATTTCCTACTTTCGACACGTATATCATACAACATTTTACAATGCATTAAGCGAGGAAAAAAATTGGGGCTAAGAGCGCGCGCAGACAGAGAGCGGTCTGGAGTACCGAGTTCCGCGTTCAGAGTTCTGTGTTTTCATCGCTCGAGAGTTCCAGTCGCCTGCTGTGTGCGTTATCGTAAGAGACTCAGTACATTCGAAAGAACGCAGAACTCTGAACTCGGAACTCCAGACCGCTCTCTGTCTGCGCGCGCTCATAAACATTTTCGGAAAAAGATGTTGCGTTCTTATTTACCTTTCATTGAGGGAAAGTCTCGTAGATGTTTACATATTTCAGCATCGGTTTAGTCAGCAGGAGGCTATCACATTTAATTTTGTGCTTGGTCTAGGACGTCAGGCGGCGTTAAGTCCTATGTAAATTCATCACTTGAACTCTCCATTTTAATTTACTAAACTTAAATTAATTCTCCGGACTGAATTCATGAACATTACTGTGGCGGGTTTTCATGACAGGCGCGAACGGAACGAACCATGATTGGTTCGTGTTACGCCATGCGCGCGCACTGAAAACTCATTGGTTGACAGGCGCGAACGGGTAACCGTGATTGGTTCGTGTTACGCCATGCGCGCACACTGAAAGCTTATTGGTTGACAGGCGCGAACGGGTAAACATGATTGGTTCGTGTACGCCATGCGCGCGCACTGAAAGCGCAGATGTCGTACGGTCCGAAATGGACTCAAGGAATTATTTTAGCACTAAATTTTTTATTTCAAAACTTTTGACGAAATTAAAATTTGTGTGTTTTAATATTAAAACAATCTGTTTTATTATTTTATCAGTAAATATTCATGTGGTTGCATCAAACATTTTCTTATTTGTGCAAAGCTGAATTATGAAGACACAACTCTCTAGTCTTATTTTTTAAACACTAGTTTGGACACAACTTTTTGAGAATTGGCAATTTAAAAAGTTACTTTTCCGCACGCGTGTGGAAAGTAAAATCCATACAATTTTTTTTCACACTTGCGAAAGTGTGCTGGGATGACTAACTTTCTATAGATATGTTGACTCGCGTCAAGAGGCACTTTCCGAGCACATGCATTGTAAAGAATATTTGTATTGTATTGTGGTCCTTAAATGGCTTAAATCGTTGAACTATAGTGAGACGGAGAAGATCGCGTTGTTATAATTGTAAAACTAAATATTATAGCCAGACAATAAGCACACGTACACACCCACAACTGCAAGACCATTCATACTCCCATCCACACGAACGCACGCTCGCGCGTGCACTCACACACGCAGACACACACACACGCACACACACGCTCGCACGCAAAGACACATACACACGCGCACACACTCACACACACACACACACAGACGCGCATACACACATTTCGTAAGATCCATCCTAGTTAATCTAACACCAACCCGACGGTGCCATTTTTTGTTATTGTTGTTTGTATTGTCTGTCGAATTAAGCTTAAAAGAAGATTATAATAGTAACTTGAATTATATACCTACATTATAGATGCCTTACCTTACCGCATGATTTATTACATTTGGTAGTGTGTAGTGTCACTCTACGGGACAGGCCTAGCCTAGTGTAGGTGATACGGGAAAATTTTATGTAAGAAATCTGTCGCAGTGCCATATTTTTTGTTTCAATTTATTCATAAAATGTAAATTAATCATCTGCATCAATAAATTTATTGTTATCCTTATTCTTATTTATTTTACAGTACTAGCTGACCCAGCAAACGTTGTTTTGCCATATAAATTATAGCCTACGACCTATTCTCAGACCTACCAAATAAAGAGAAAAAAAATCATAAAAATCGGTCAAGCCGTTTCGAAGGAGTTCGATAACAAACATCGTGACACGAGATTTTTATACACCGTGAAATTTTAGTGGTTGTTTTCCCGAAACGAGGTGATTTAGTATCGATTTATAATTACTATTTTGACTAGAGTCAAAAATCCAATTGTGAAAAACGAAAGTCGAAAATGACCGCAAACCAATAGTAACGCTTCGTTGGTACCTAACCGATCGTACGATCGTACGCTACTTGTACCAACGAAGCGTTAGGTACTATTGGTTTGCGGTCATTTTCGACTTTCGTTTTTCACAATTGGATTTTTGACTCTAGTCAAAATAGTAATTATAAATCGATTGTACAGTCGAAACTAAATCACCTCGTTTCGGGAAAACAACCACTAAAATTTCACGGTGTATATTAGAGAAGATTTTAGCCATTATCAGTGAAACAATTTTATTCCTAAGTCTTAGAACCTATCATCTTAAATGATTGTATTTTTCTATAACAATGTTTTCGGTCGACGTAAAATATCGCAATGACTGTGAATGGTCGAGAGATGGCCTATCTATCTATATCGAATTCGGTAACTGTACAGTCAGCGATAAAAAAAAACCTTCTTAGATTTGAATTCTCTAGTCGGGCCTTAAGCCTGTTTCTCTTGAATCTCCAGCCTTAAAGTCACTGACCAGCAAAACACCTGTCACTTAACATCAACACCTCAAACTGATCAGTCAAGCGTGACTGATATCTCTCAGAGAAAGCTCCATCCAAACTGTAAGTAACAACATGCATTTACTAGCCCAGTACACCTTGAGCCTTGTTCTCCACATTTGCCTTTGCATTTGCTATGTACAAACAGCTTTTGATGGGCCGAGAAGGTTCTAGATATACTGGTGCGTCACGGCGCGACTTTGAAATGCACTTTATAGAAATTGCACTTTCTTGTCGTATATTATATATGTTATGCGAAAGTTAGCACGTTTATTGATGCGATGTCTATCGAACGTCGGTAGACTATGTTGTAGAATTATTGTGTTATTTTTGGCAGAATAAGGCAATTTGTAATGATTCGTTTATTTAAATATCAATTTATTCAGCAAAACATTACACAATAATGCAACAGAACATTAAAAAAAAGATCATCAACACCCCTAAAATTTTTCATTCGTTCTTTGTTCAAATCATTTCACATACACACACACACACACACCTACCGATAAATATAGTATTAAGTAAAACCATTGTTAAAAATTGTATTAAGCTAAGTTTAAGTAAGAAACCTCTAGTTTTATATTTAAAATTTCCTACCTCCTTACCAGTTACGGAAGAGCATGGCATCCAGACAAAGACAACACAGAAGGACAGGTTTACTACCTACCTAAAGGGAAGTCCCAATTTACAGCATGCATTGTATTGTGTAACGAAGGAAACTAAACAATTTTTATTTTCATTCTCATTTTCATTTTTACCTGAATAAATGTGGTACTTAACATCAATTCACAGAATGACAGTCGGTACTGCTATCAGGGGGGGTTTCACTCCGCAGCTTAGGTATGTCCGGCCGGCGCTCCTCCCGGGAGGAGTATGGCAGTAGGTTGTCGCGCGGCTTTCACTTCGCACGCTAGCCGCGTCGCGCGTAATTAAGCATCTTTTTTTCTGTGATTTTTGCAACAAACAATGACTTCTAAACGATATTATAAATAACTTACTTACATACTGAAGGTTGTAGCGGAGTTTATAAATCTGACGCCTGGGTAAGGGCCAGAATGATTCAACCACTACATATGAGGATATAACTCAGTTTATTATGATAGTAAAGATACAGGGTTTATGTACTCTTAATAATTATTGGTTTACATACATCTGGTTCGCATTAGTTAATTATATACAGTGTGATTATGACGTCATCGGGTAACCACATAAACAAGAAGTTGGCTTAATGTAAATGACACAATTGTACCAATAATACAGATGAAACCGGGTTCCATAAGGAACCCGCGAGGTCCACCGATACCACCCCTCGACCTCTCCTCACGCCTCCTTCTTCAATACGAATCTACAGGGAGATACGTATTGCATTAGAGTAACGCGCTAACAACGGCGCTTGCAAGAGCTAGTATTACAAGTACAATTCTGCACAACAGGTAAATTTATATAGGTCAAGATTGGGTAAATAATATGGAACAAACTCACAGCTTTCTTGTTCTCTGGAACTGCGTCTATATCCTCTCGCCATCCGTCCTCAATTATATACTCTCTAATCTGAGGGCAGTTCACTCACCCACTTCATCCATCAAGTTCAAATCCCAACCGATTTTCCCTCCTCGTCATAAACGTCAAAGTCATCCCTAAGATTGCCAGCTTAAAATAGGAATGACAGGTCAGAATAGGTGGTCATTGCATGAATGCCACCAGCTAGTACATCGCGGAGTTCGCGGATTCCGCGACAAAGGTAGTTTACTGAATTAATACACACTGTTATCTTTCTTGATTTATATACCTACCAAATATGGGCGAGTGGGAACCCTGTGCCCTTGGTTTCGGATCAGTGGTGCCCAATGGAATATGAACGCTCGTATCACACGATAAGTTTTAATTTCGCGTGCACGCAGTTGGAGTAGGAAAGTTTTTATACCTAAAGTTGACCTTTGTTCGAGAGTGATCCTTCTGTACGTTAGTACTATTACTTATTCTGTGCTGCTATGCTATGTCCAGCAGTGGACGTCCTACGACTGAAACAATGATGATGAGGACTGCCAGCTACTACTGGTTAAAGAACCTGACTACGAAGCTTGAAGTCCTGGGTTTGATTCCCGGTCGGGGCAGATATTTGTATGAATAATACGAATGTTTGATCTCGAGTCTTGAGTGTTAATTATGTATTTTAAGTATTACGTACACACGTACCTATACAGGGTTATTTGTAATTCACTGACACCCTCTTAACCCTGAATTCCTATCACTCAAACAAATGGTTTTTGTTTTACGACTTTTTAAAATGAAGCACTTTTATACCATACAAATACACAGGGTATCGTAAAAATAAGAGGTTGTCTCAAATTTTCAAAACGTTATTACACCAAAAATATTAAGTTATGACAAAAGCCGTGAAACAAAAAACATTTGTTTAAGTGGTAGGAGTTTAGGGTTAACAGGATGCTAGTGAATTACAAACAACCCTGATATATCTTTATCCGTTGCCACGCGGTACGGTATTAACTCATCTAACACAAGATTTGCTTACTTTGGGGCCAAGTCGATTAGTATGAATTATCCCCTGATATTTATTTATTTATTAACTGCAGTGAATTAATTGTTGGAGTAAGTATAAGCAAAAAGTCAAAAATTCTACAAAGTATTTACTTACATAAACTTTTTACGCGAAAATATAAACCACTGGCCGAAAAAAAACCCGTTGACATGACAGACACGAAAAAATTGCAACGTCGAGCTCGCACACAATAAATAAATAAAATTAAATATACATACATTCAAAACATGTCGGTTTTCGATCTTCCTGTGCCTCTGGCGGACATAGAATCAGTTCTGGCCTGGGTCGATACCTTCAAACTATCGAGGCCGACAAAGAAAATAAATAGAGATTTCTCCGATGCTGGTCAGTATGACAGTGTAGTATGTTTTTACTGTAGCTCCTATGCAAGTAAAGATACGTCATATTATGCTCACAAAATAACCGAAAAACATGCTCCAAACGCATCATCAGCACCCATACATACAAGCTTTTACATTTAAGGTTCCGTCTTAGATTATTTATATACTAATATAGAGCTTAGGCGGCATGGAAATGTCCCGAAAAATATAAGCCAACTGCTGGCTCATTATGTTATTTGCCCCCTTCAACCGGAATGACGTAACGCGACCGTAAGATGAATCTATCAAATGGGTTTTTGGACTTTTTGTATCGTAGTGTTTGCTACTGACACTCTATCTAGTGTATAAATAATCTAAGGGTTCCGTATCCAAAGGGTGCCAACGGGACATGACTACGACAGAACGGACGGCACGGGGATGACGGGACGGGATATGAGTCCTTGATATTATATGTATGTTGGGAACTCTGTACCTCCATTATCGATGCTCTGGATATATCCATCATCAGATCTCAACCGGGGCACCGCCAAAGTAAGGCAAAGTGGCCTCGTTTGTATGAAAGGTGGACTATGGGCCGAATTATTTGACCGTGACTGTATAATGGGTCCTAAGCGTTCAGATCAGACACGATAATCCTTGATAACTTTAGCTGCAACATCGTTGGAGCCTAAAAATACATTTGCTTTCTTCCAGTCCTTCTTGCTGAAATCCTGAGCGTGAACTACCCGAAGCTAGTGGAGATGCACAACTACCCCCCTCGCAACAGCCACGCACTGAAGCTCAACAACTGGATGACACTCAACAGGAAAGTGCTCAAGAAACTGAAGCTCAATCTGTGCTGCAGTACTATGGAGCAGCTGGCCAATAGCGCACCGGGGATGATTGAGCGTGTGCTTCTTATGGGTAAGTCTTCAGCTGTTAATTAGCCCGCTCGAGTCTCATATGGCTAACAATTTCAGCTCAAGTGCCTGCCAAGCACCAACAGATGTTCCTGTACTCCGATTTTTTTTTATACAATATAGGGTTTTTTTTTTATGTTATATAGGTCAGCCAAACGAACTAGTGGGTCACCTGATGTTAAATGATCACCACTGTCCATAGACACCCGCAGCGCTTTACGCGATGCCAGTGCGTTGTCGGCCCTAAAGGAAAGGGAACAGGGGAAGGGTGTGAGGGAGGGGAAGACGGAAGGGGTGAGGTATTGGGCCCCCGGCACTCTCACTGACCGTACGAAACGCAAGCAGGATTACTGCTGCTTCACGCCGGTGTTCTGTGAGAGGGTGGTACTGCCCCGGACGAGCCGGCCCATTCGTGATGCAGCGGCTAGCTACAACATGGCTCTACCACTACTAAAACTAGGGTTGCGTTTCACCGCAATCACGCCTGATGGAAAGCAAGATGTGATTGTGAGAGACTTCTGGTCGGAGGACGGCGCATTAAATTTACTGTACATAATGCTGTAAGTATTTTTATATTGATAAATAAGTAACTAAGAGCTCAGTAGCGCAAGCTCAATCTGTGTTGCGTTAACATGGAGCTGCTGGCCAGTAGAAGAGACCGAGGAGAGTTGTGACATCGTCGATTTATGGGAATTTATTTACTGCTAGCAAACTCGCAACAGCGCGTGTTTGATAGCTCGAGACTTGAACTAAAAACCGCGCGCTATTGCGAACTCGCCAGCAGTTAATAAGTTCTAAAAAATCGACGTTGTCTGTTACTACTCTCCTCTGTCACACACAACTGTCCTCGGTCTCCGCTAGCGCGCCAGGAATAATTGAGCGTGATCCTCTGCTTGAAAGACCGTAGGTCAAACCACTAGGCCACCACGGCAAATCACTAAACCTTTATAGAATATTTTTAAGACGTACATTAGCGTAGGGAGAGTGAAAGAAGTTTGAGTTACGTAATGTCCTCAGACGCAATTCCTCGCAGTTATTGTGCACAACTTTTGCACATATTTGCCGTCGTTTAAAAAAAGGCAACCTCTTGCGAGAGGAGTTGTTTTGGCTCTAGGTATGCCACTGACACCTTGTTTAACAAACGTTTCCAGTCCGTGAGAAAATGCGTCGGGATGAGGACGCCAACAAAACCGCGGAAGACAACGATCAGAACATGTCCAGCGGCGGCAGCTACTACGAAGCCAGCGGGGACGATGGTAAGAGTAGACATGGCGATTCTTTCAAACAAAGATCGATTCTTTTCATTTGCTTTTCGAGTTCGTATAGAAAACAAAAAGAAGGCCGTAATAATCGATCTTTTATCATATCACTTGTGACTAGGTAAAGTTTTTTTTACAACTACTTAAATGGAACGATCCCTATTAGGTACCTTTTCCTGTGTGAATTTATGCAGAAAACTTTTTGTTAGTCATAGATAAGTCAGTGTAAGAATGGCGCTGATATTGAACGGAGCGTAGGGCCCTGGTGACCAGGATTATAAAGATGATATTAAATCTCGATTTTCAAGGGTAGAACTACGACTCAGTTGCATAAATCGATTTTCTTGGTACGAAAATCGATTCTTCTTCTCTGATCGCCATCCCTAGGTAAGAGCCCGCTCGCTGAGTCTAGCTGGATGGGGGCATTGACGCTTCGATAGTGACGTAGAGCGGCAAATACTATGCGAAACTGGGGCTAAATTCAGGAACGGCCCAACATGGTTTGCGAGCGGTAATTCGATGTTTTGCGAGAGGATAAGGATGAACTGCTATTCAGGAACGCCAAAAATCACTGGTTTGCGAGAAGTTTGGGCTGAGCTTGGGATGAGCCTTATTTTCCTAGAACATCTGCCTAGAAAAATATTTCTCTATTGTAGCTTAACAAATCAGTGATTTTTGGCGTTCCTGAATAGCAGTTCATTCCTATCCTCTCGCAAACGATCGAATTACCGCTTGCAAACCGTGTTGGGCCGTTCCTGAATTTAGCCCCAGACCTTGAACTACTAAAACGATTTAAAATGATAAACTAATACGATTTACTGTCATTTAAGTACAAATTGAAACAAATTGAATCGACCTTTTTAAATTTTGACAATTATTCACAAGACCTCATGTACAGTCAGCAACAAAAATATGAATACACTTAAAGTACCAAAAATATGTATACATAGGCGTGGATGCATATTTTTGGTACTTTGAGTGTATTCATATTTTTGTTGCTGACTGTACCATCGACAAAAAGGTCGCCTTGACACCTTAAATGTCCACTTTGCTTGCAGTGGCTAGACATCCATACCCATCCATACCAATGAACTTCAACGGCTGCAAGCAAATTTGTTTTGAAACTGGGCGGGCCTCGGCTTTGTCCACCGTACTTACCTGTTTTCTGTGTTGATTAAATAAACGAATTTGAATTTTGACCAAAAACAATACCGTTCAAAAAACAAAATGCTGAGGAATAATTATGTATAACCAAATTTCTTTGCGTCATAAATGAATTAAGCCTGCATGCCTGATTTCAATTAATCATTACCTATAATTGAATCGGTATTTCTTTCGGCCTTTATCAATTTGGACTATTTTACGATGGGACATGATTCCATTGTCAACAATATTGTGGATGGACAACTTTCCTTATTGATGCAAGTACCTATTTAAAATTGGCATTTTTCTGATCTGACGTATAATTTCGGGTGGACGATTTTTCATTTGGACTTAATGATAATGACAGTAAATTACAATACAATGCACAGTAGCTATACGCAATATAAATAAAAATAAAATAAATAAATACCACGGGACAATTCACACCAATTGACCTAGTCCCAAAGTAAGCTAGGAAAGCTTGTTTTATGGGTACTAGGCAACGGATAAACATACTTATATAGATAGATACATACTTAAATACATATTAAACACCCAAGACCCGAGAACAAACATTCGTATTTTTCATACAAATATCTGCCCCGACACGGGAATCGAACCCGGGACCTCAAGCTTCATAGTCAGGTTCTCTAACCACTAGGCCATCTGGTCGTCTAAAATATATAAATTAACTTGATTTCTTGGTGCGTTTGTGAATAACTTTACTGTTCAAAAGCGTAAAATAGCGCCTATGTAAAAATTTAGAGCATAATCCCCGGACAGCAAATCTGCCAACATGCAAAGCGCCCATGACTGTACAATCCTGCGAGCGGTTCATTTGTTTTTAACCCCCGACACAAGTAGAGGGTTGTTATAAGTTTGACCGCTATGTGTGTGTGAGTGTGTCTGTCTATGGCATCATAGCTCTTAAACGGGTAAACCGATTTGGATGCAGTTTTTTTTTATTTGAAAGCAGATTTCCTGCCGATGGTTCTTAGATGGGCTAGCGCGCGAACCGAATGCCGAGCGACAAACCTACTGCCATACGCCTGCCTGAGAGGCGTGCCGGCTGAACATACCTAAACTGCGGAGTGAAACCCCCCTGACATAACACAAGCTTTGCCTAGCTTACTTGGGGACTAGGTCAATTGGTGTGAATTGTCCCAAGATATATTTTTTTTTTGATAGAGGGAGGCAAACGAGCAAGTGGGTCACCTGTTGGTCAGCGATCACCACCACCCATGAGAACCAGAAACCCCAGAAGGGTCACTAGTCCGTTGCCGGCCTTTAAGGGAACAATACACTCTTTTCTTGAAGGACCCGATGTCATAGGTACTTGGAAACACCGTAGACGGGAGTTGATTCCACAATTTAACTATGCATGGCAGAAAATGCCGACGGAAACGCACAGTTGTAGATGTATATTCATCAAGGTGGTGACGGTGGAACGCAGACTTACGGCGCGACGTGCGATAGTGGAAGCCCGTAGCTGGTAATAAATTGAATAGCTCCTCGGAGCACTCCCCGTAGTAGAGCCTGTAGAGCACAAAAAGAGAACCTACGTCTCTTCGCAAGGAAAGGGGATCCAAACGACCAGAAACTAGCGGGTCGCCGACAAGACGATCTGCGCGACGTTGGATACGGTCAAATGGAAGGAGAAAGCATTGGGGCGCCCCCGCCCAGAGGTGAGAGCAGTACTCTAAGTGCGGCCGCACCTAGAGAAAGAATATTTAAATATTTATTATTCTTCGTCTTCTTCTCAGCCTTCTTCTACCAAATTCTTGTTGTAGGCCTCCTTCAACCTCCTCCATTCTGATCTATTTTGGGCAGTTAGAGTCCAGTTGCTACCCGCCACCTTTTTTATGTCGTCTTTCCATCTCATTTGCGGTCTGCCCACTGGTCTTTTCTGTTCCCATGGTCTCCAATTCAGGACAGCTCTACACCACGAATCAGTTTTCCGGGCAATATGTCCCGCCCATTGCCATTTGAGCTTCGCTATCCTTCTACCAATGTCGGCGACATATTATTATTTGTCGGCGATTTATTATTATTTACTGTTTATTGTATTGTCGTCCGTCCGTCGAAGCATGAAGTGATAACAGACAGTGACTTTCGCATTTTATAATATTAAGTAAGGATTGGTGGTATTTCAGAGCACGTGCTGGTGGTGCCAGTCAAGACCAGGATCAACGGCGTCCTGGAGACGATCCAGCAGAAGGTGGTTACCCACGAAGCATACCTGGCTATCAAACTGGAGCTCAAGGACTCTAAAGACTGCACTGATGTCTTAAAGACCAAGGTAAGTTAGGCGCAAGCCGCGCAGAAGAGACGTGGGACGGGGGCGCAGCGCAGTCCGCGTTTGTTCGCAGGGCGCGTCTCCGCCCCGTCTCTTGTGTCTGCTTTGGATCGCGACGCTTCTGTACATTTAGTATGAAAACTGATTCTAGGGGCGCCGCGACTGCGACACGCCCCCGTCCCATGTCTCTTCTTTGTGGCCTGCGCCTTAGTAAAATAAAATGCGAGTCGGTATCGCAGCAAAGATTCCGTACAAAGGGTTTAGCAGCCTAAGTTTATTTTTTATTGTTATACATATTTAATATTTGCATTTGCATGTTGTTTTCTGGTCAACTGAATACTGTATCGCATCACTACGTACCATAACATCTTGTATAGTACGAATTTCTTGAGGTGTCCCGATCTCGTAAAAAGCCCTCTTTCGAACAAAGCCATTGTATTCTATTGTCATCAAGTGCATAATCCTCAGTTTAAAATGAACGGAAATATAAGATAAAATAGCTCATTGAAATAACGACTTTATTATTTTCATTTTAAATGAAACATTGTTGGCAGATAATATTTTTCAAAATTGAATGTGTCGTAGACATGCAGCCAAAACAACCAAAACAAACAAACAAAGTTTCATAGTAGATTTACTTCGTTGCAGTTGGAATGGTTTAGGTATGAGATCTAAAGAGATAACTAACTCTAGTTAGTAGTAACCTCGTGAGTTTTTCAGAATTTATGTGCGAAATTACATTTGTAATTTACCATGAGTTTTACGGTGAAGCCCATCAGCAGGAAGGAATGGCGCACTTTGATGTCGGAGGCCAAGATCCACTTCGGGTCGTTGAGCCAGCGAAAGTAAGTAAGTTTATGGTGAAGGAAAACATCGTGAGGAAACCTGCATACACCTGAGAAGAAATTCAATGGCGTATGTGAAGTTCCCAATCCGCACTGGGCCCGCGTGAGAACTACGGCCCAAGCCCTCTCATTCTGAGAGGAGGCCTGTGCCCTGCAGAGGGACGTATATAGGCTGGGATGATGATGATGATGACCACGAATAACAATAGTAGACAATAGTAATAGAATTGAGGTAATTTTAGTCGTGGTAATATTCCGTGTGATATTAATTATGCATGAGAATTGCGAAAGCTTAAAATATTATATTTAGTAAGGGAGTATGATACGTGAGAAATTAAATGCAATAACATTTAGACCTAATCAAAATCTTGTTGCAGGTAGAACACCTAGACAACCTTCTAAAACTGAAAGAAGAGAGAATAGAAGAGTTGCAGAAACAACTGGAGAGGAAACAGGCGAGACGAAAGGAGGTGGAAGCACTTCAGAACAGCTTATCCGTGCCGTTTGAGTCTTCACCGCCTACACCTAAAGTCAACGACACAGTTGTACAACCTAGTAAAATACCATCGCTAAGATCCATCGAATCAGCCAGCAAGATTCCCAAACTTGAAGATAAAAACAAATGCGATGACACTAAAGCTATAAAAACGGAAGAATCTAAATCAACCGAAGAAACCAAAGTGTTTAGAGAGGAATCTAAAATACCTGTAGTCAAAGTGGATTCGTATGTTGTTACAAAAGTCCTATCGAAGCCCAGTTTTCAATCAGTAACTTCAGAAGCGTGTGACGTTGAATATGGAGTTGACAGAAAGAAAACTGATGTGTTTAAAGAGATAGAAATAGTTCAAAAGAAACTATCTGATGATTATATCGATGTCGATGATTTTAAAGATAGCGAGGAAGATGCTATGGTTACGATTGAAGACAGCATTCAAAAGGAAATTAAGGAGATAACAAATCCAATGGAGTTTGCGGACAATTGCGATGTCGAGTTTCATCTAATTTAGGTTAATTAGGTTTACTATTATGTTAATTATGTGCTTCTCGTCGTGCAGTCAAAGACACACAAGGAATATTATAGAAGGAGCTGAGAAAAATTGTCTATCGTCGCTAAAGATGGATATAAACCGTGTTTTATTGGAGAAAGTAAGGCTTTTCAGGTCTAATTAAGCTAATTTCTCTAACGTTAGACAATAAGCATACAGATCTTGTTTAAAAACTGGTTACAAATACGATTAATTTTTCTTTGATGAATGAAATGCAAAAAATGGATTTTTCGAAGTGGGGAAGGAGGATTTGCAACTGCCCTTTTTGATTTAACTGGGTCAAATTCCTAAGAAAACACTGGTTGCCAAACACTAAATTTGACCGTTGTTTCTTAAACTGACAATTTCTCTCAGTTGTATCTTTAATGTTCAGTTAGTAGGTACATCTTCGGCTGTACAAGTATTTATTAAATGTATAGCTTCGTAACGTTTTAAAATTTTCTAGTGTTCTACACGTTTTGTTGTAACTTAGGATTAAAATTATGTATGTCGTTTTTTAAAATTTTAATTGTTAAAAATAAAGTGTACAAAAAATAGTAAAATGACTTCTTAACTACTTCATCGGTTGAGGAATTAGCAGCTGTACTCAACCAAGCCCAACTGCCATAAAAATTAAGTTCATATTTAACCATCTTGACTTCTTCAACGTCAACGACGGATACATGCGTCACAAAATACAAAGTGAAAGTAATCTTCACGCAATGCCATAAAGTTCAAATTAGCTTTTTAGTACACTTTTTACGAAAATGCCCTTTAGCAATGCGCCAGCGAGCTGCATTGATTGTCAACAACAAGCTACTTTATGACATTGCGTGAAGATTACTTTCACGTTGCACTTTGTGAAGCATATATCCGTCGTAAGGTACACTTTTTATTAAAACGCCCAACATTCATGGCCCGTACAAAATAAGGTTGAGTATGGCTGCGATATATCTTAGCTTTATCCATTTATTTGGGCTTATTAACAGCGAGTGTTTCCTTGGAACAGGTCCAGAAGGCTAGGGTGCCGTTTCAATATCTTCTGTATTTCTGTTACTCGCACTTGTTTGAAGTCTTTGTTTTCATCGGTGTTACAGCTGGAGCAAAGGATAGATTATTTTATTTGAAATGACGATGATCCATCAATTTATTGACGTTATAATATAACGCTTGCGCTGCCTGTAACGCATCTATAGGTTTTCGTGACATTCGCAGTTTGGCAGTCATTTGAGTCATTTTCTGACAACCTATCGGACTAGTGAGTCAACATTCTGTTACGGTGGACGTCCAGATGTAGTGGACATTATGATAAATTGGATACTTCGGTACAGTTGATATCACGATAAAGCAGGAATTCTGATACAGCTGGCGTTGTGGGACAACGGATGTTGTGAAGCAGTGGTCATTTAACCCTTAAAAAGGTAGAGGCGATATACCGACCATTTGCATTGCTTTGGAAATTCAACCCTAGTACTTTTATAATACGTCACAATTTCTATTGTAATTATTAAAAATACGATTAGCTTTAAATATGTATACTTTATCTTTATCAGGTATTCGATAGTTGCTTTTGATGCTGTGGTAGTATCCTCCAATAAATGGGGCCTTACAGGGCCTTAAGGGATACAGTGGACACTTTGTCCACAAAGGATGAATCCGTGGGTGCCGACAGCTTTTATAACGTCTATGTCGAGACGGCGGACCCATTGGTACAGTTCGATTCACAAGAGCTGCCACGAATGGATTGCACGAAAGTAGGTAATGTCACTTTGATATTTTAGTACGAAAACGATTGATGCATGTAATTTTCATATTTGTGTGAAGTGTATTCAAAGTAACAACATAGATACTACCTATCATTCGCTCATTCGATCTATACGAGTCAGCTCTTGTGAATGGAGGTCTTATACATACATGCTGTCGCTATTCTCCTGGCCGATGACTTTGAACCGGTCAAACTCGATGCGGTTGTCGTAGAAGCACTCGCGATGTATCTCGTCCATTGCCTCCTTCACTGGGATCAAGTCTTCAACTAGAAAATACACAGGGTTCAATGGTCAGTATGTTATAAAGGTAAGCTTTGTCTAAGGCACTTCACGCACTAGACGGCCACAACCACGACCAGTGGTTGCAACGACCAAGATTGAGAGGATACGATGCCTGAGAGACTTTTGAAAAATAGATATTTTAATTAATACCAGACTCGGCGTCACACCAGGGCTCCTATTTCTAGCCTGTTTGCCCTTCGAGCGTCTATAGATACCTAACGAACCTAACCTACCTACTTTTACGGAATCAAAATGATTTCTGACGAACTTCCGGCGAAAGCGAAAGGATGTCTCTATAGTAGTGTGACAACGGTGTGACCACGACACGAGTCTGCCCCTTTTTAATTAAATATCGCTGTCCTGCTGCAACCCATCCGTATCTATACGGCAAGAAAGGGACAACTGCAGCTCAGACCGTTAATAGGTACATAAAATTGATCCAAACAGCATTTCGTGGTCTCCTGTTTTCTCCTGAAATACTTGACCAATAATAAAAAAAATCTAGAATAATTAGAGGACTAAAGCCTCCAAAGCAAGACAGTCTAAGGACGATATTGATGGCCAGCGTTAGGTATAGTCAACACTGACCCCCATTACATCCGCTGTGATGTCCACTGTGGAAGTCCCCTCGAAATGCACTTACCATTGAACACCCTGCCTACACTAGTTGCAGGGGTCGGGCTAGGAGCATTGCATGTGCAAGGAGGCAGATCGGACACAGATATCTCTGATGTCTGGACCCCCACCCCTTCCACATCGGGGACCCACTCGTCCAGAACGTTGACTTCCGGCTCGGTTTCTGGCAGACCTTTCGTCTTCTTGTCTTCTAAGCGCTTCTTCAGGATCTCAATCTGATCTGTAATAAAATAATCATCATCATCATTGTATCCCCTAATCCCTAATCAGGGTTTTCGCGCTCTCAGCATATGTATATTGATTTGGGAAAATCCGGCGCTGACTCAACGCAACCATATTAAGAGATAAGCCCGGGCTACACGAGGCTAGATTTTTAAGCTAGCTACTACTTCTGGCTTCGTGTAGACAAAACTGACTGTAGGCAACGCAGGTGTGGCATACATTGGTTCGTTGCGATGACGCGACGCGACGCAACGCACCAGTGGAGCCTCACCCTAAGGCTTGATTTCCTCCTACGCTGACATCGGTCGCTGACGTCGGTCGCGCGTACGAATATACACAATACTCTATCGGCCACCGCACAGCGACGCTGACTTCCGCGGCAGATTTATTGCTACGCGCCGCTGATGGCGCGCGTCGGTATCGCTCGTCAGCGCGCGCGCGTCGGTGCGCTGACGCGCTATACACCACTGTCGCGCGCTCAGTGCGAAGCTGACCGACATCGGTCGCTGACGTCCGTCGAGCGTAAGAATATACACAATACTCTATGGGCCACCGCACAGCGACGCTGACTTCCGCGGCAGATTTATTGCTACGCGCCGCTGATGGCGCGCGTCGGTATCGCTCGTCAGCGCGCGCGCGTCGGTGCGCTGACGCGCTATACACCACTGTCGCGCGCTCAGTGCGAAGCTGACCGACATCGGTCGCTGACGTCCGTCGAGCGTACGAATATACACAATACTTTATGGGCCACCGCACAGCGACGCTGACTTCCGCGGCAGATTTATTGCTACGCGCCGCTGATGGCGCGCGTCGGTCTCGCTCGTCAGCGCGCGCGCGTCGGTGCGCTGACGCGCTATACACCACTGTCGCGCGCTCAGTGCGAAGCTGACCGACATCGGTCGCTGACGTCCGTCGAGCGTACGAATAAACACAATACTCTATTATATGGGGCACCGCACAGCGACGCTGATGGCCGCGCATTTGTCATACGCGACCGACGGTGCGCTCGACCGACGTCAGCGACCGACGTCAGCGTAGGAGGAAATCAAGCCTAAATGTACGAAGCCGATACTGTTTTAATGCGTCACAAATCACAACACGGCAGATAAATGTGAATGTAGCTAAATCTAAAACCAAGTGCATTGGAGGGACGGTTAGCCCCCGTACCTGGTGAACACGTCTCATAGTCCTCGAACGTGTGTTCGAAGTGCGTGAACGGACTTGCACGCATATAGGCGGGCAGCGAGCGCAGGAAAGAGTCCACTTGCAGTCGCTGACACTTGTCCATTGGGCATGTCTGGCAAAAAGTTGTTACAAACTTAAAAACAACATTAAATAAAACAGCAACTAAATAAAACAACAACAACATTAATTTAGATAGTAACATTGGAAATTTTCGTCGTGAAATTAAAAGGCGTACGTAGGCGTAGGCCCCGTCCGCACAGCAATATTTCACCGCGCGGTTTATTATGCGCAATTCTGTAACACATTCAATCTTATAGACGTAGACGCGCTGCTACGTGGGAACTATGCAATTTTCCGGGATAAAAATTATATGTTAATCCAGATTATAAACTATCTGTGTGCCAAATTTCATCATAATCCGTCAAACTGTTTTAGCGTGAAAGAGTAACAAACATCCATACATCCATGGAAACTTTCGCGTTTATAATATTAGTAAGAAGAAGAAGATTATAGCTCGATAGGTAATGTTACTAAAATTGTAATTTGATTTTAGTGAAAAGATCTACCTCTTTTAATAATGAAACAAATGGTACCTTTTCATAATTAATCTTGTGGTCCACGTCCCGTGCATGGCTATTGATAACTCGCAGACTGTCCTGGTGCATACTTCTAAAATTATAATATTAAAGTATTATTAGCCTAGAGAATTATCCCACAGCTGGGCCAGTTGGGATCCGGCTAACCCGATTCACTACGAGCATATAGCTTACGTAGCGCTCGATCGCACTTCGACAAATTTTCTCTCGCCGTCGGCTTACGGTAATTGACAGCCGGCCGGCTGAAAATCAGCGCTGGGGTGCTATAAACGCCCCAGCATTATACTGACATGGTGACACGAGCCAGTGTCCAATTGGCAACCGCATTGACACATCTTTACATTTCGTATTATTTTTTGTTTGTAAGACATAAAAAACGAGAGAATTAAAAAAAAGTATACCCCAAAGCGTTTGGCGTGCTTTCACCCCCTTCCAAGGGTTCCGTTTTGGACACAGCATCTCTAGAAAATTAAACAAAAAAAACAAAAGCAATTAAGTAACAACACAACACTGAACTTCTGTTCTTAGGAACTGCATGAACACGCATTTCTTACATAAACGTAACTATCGTAAGGTCGCAAGTGAGCAAAGTAATTGTTTCAGTACCACTACCATGAGTTCACAGTGACCGTACTCGTTAGCGACTGTCGAGTACCGTCACTGTAAACTCATGGTAGTGGTACAGTACGCTTAGTATAAGTTTTTACTTCACCAAATACTTCTCGATCGCGTTTACGTAAAAAAATCAATTACTAGGGAAACATGGACAGCGCCTCCGCCTATGTTTCCATAGAATTGAAATTTTTACGTAAACGCGATCGAGAAGTATTGAAGTGAAGGAAAACTTATACTAAGCGTACTGTACCTCTACCATGAGTTTACACTAGTTCACAGTGACCGTACTCGCTGGCGACGGCGTAAATGATTTGTATGGAGAATTGTACTTCCGTAAGTGATCGCTAGAGGCGCTGCACAATTCTCCATACAAATAATTTACGCCGTCGCTAGCGAGTACGGTCACGTAAAGTTGTGTAAACTCATGGTAGTGGTACAGGTCATTACAATTGGCATTGATCACTTTTTTACAATGTGGTCTAATTCCAAAACCATTTCGAGGAATAGGTTTATTAAATCATTTTATAACATTGTAGTAAAAAAATATTAAACGATCGTGTGTATTTTTACATAATAATGTTTGACCTTTGTTTGACCTTTCTGTGGGCATTAACTTTGAAATTCTTTGCAACAAGAAAAAAAAAGCCGTCCGTCTAGTTTCTCTATACTATTCTCTGTCACTTCGACGTAGTTATCATCTGTCAGTTTAAGGATACTATTTTGAAAAACATTCTTCGCGTTTTTCATATTTTAATAATGGATTTATACAGGAAGTGTTTCATTCCTACTTGTGGAAATGATTCTGTTAATAGCCCAAACAAATTAATTGTTTGCATTAGAGAAGATTTACAAGAGAAGTGGTGCCGCAAAGTTAATTCAAAGTTTACAAGATGTACTTATTGTTTTGAGGATCATTTTAATGTAAGTATGGATTAAATCCGCCAAAGAACTTTCAAGGGAACACTTCTGACCATTTTATTTTATACATACAAAAAATACTATAGCCGTAAATCGTTTTTTTTACCTATTCTCTTGGAAGAATCGGCAACTTTAGTGTTATTGTTATTGTAATGTAAAGTGACATTGTCAGATGACAACTAACCATCGATTGTGACACATTTTTTTTGTCATTATGTCTGTGGTTTATACACAGATTCAGCCGCGGCATGTAATTTACGAGAAGTCGTATCTCAAATTTTCAATAAATTATAAAAAAATATTGGAGTGATGAATTGCTGAAATATTCAAATTAGTTTCTTAAAATGCTCTATATTTTCGATAAAAAAAATATAAAGGGGGGGTTAGAAAAAATGATCAATCCCAATTGTAAAATACTATTATTTTAATTTTAATCCCACCATAAATGAATGCAATAAATGCGCCAAAAACACGGTAGGCCCCTAATGATATAATGAATAATGATACTTAAAATAGAGCAAGCTTACCAATAAAAACTAGGAAATATACAAATGTAAATTACTTGGGCGATATTAGCATTTCGCTATCTTCCGCGTCGGTCTGTTCTTCGTCCTCGTCTCTACTCGTACCGTCATGCAGAGTCTGTTTTGAAAATAAACTTCAGGTTTAGTCAGAATAACTTTTTGTTAAAAAAAAACCCATTTTTAGGGTTCCGTAGTCAACTAGGGACCCTTATAGTTTCGCCATGTCTGTCCGTCTGTCTTTCTGTCTGTCCGCGGCTAAGCTCAGAGACTGTTAGTACTAGAAAGCTGTAATTTGGCATGAATATATATATCAGTCACGCCGACAAAGTTATTGAATAAAAAAAAGTAAAAAAAAATTTCTTAGGGTACCTCCCATAGACGTAAAAGTGGGGGTGATTTTTTTTTCTCGGCTAACCCTATAGTGTGGGGTTTCGTTGGATAGGTCTTTTAAAATCATTGCGGAGTTGCTAACATGATTTTTCTATTCAGTGATCTGTTTGCGAAATATTCAACTTTAAAGTGAAAATTTTCATTAAAATCGAGCGTCCCCCCCCTCTAAAATCTAAACTGTTAGGTGGAAAAATTTGAAAAAATTCAGAATGGTAGTAAATATATCAAATTTACTAGGAAAATTATAGCGGCTAAGATTGCTTGGAAATTATTTGTAGTTTAAGAGTAAATAGTAGCCTAAGGTATAAAACATACCTAAACTTGGATGATTCCGTACACATACGAAATCCTTAGAAAAATATTATACTTGATTTTTTCGTAATGGCTACGGAACCCTACCTTGGGCGTGTCCGACACGCTCTTGGCCGGTTTTTAATACTAGCTTTCTTTGCTGGCTGCACTTTTAGCCCCTGGTTAATCTATGACCAAAGTAGGTACTCGTCAAGACGGTCAAACGATCAAACGATCCCGAGTTCCTATGGCCCCCTTCCAGCTCCATCATCAGGATCAGCTCCATGTCATAGTAATATTGTATTGTCATTTAATTTACACATGTGTGCAAAATTTTAACTGAATCGTATCAGGAAGTGGGTCAAATTTAACTTGCAAGATTTGGTGACACACAGACAACGGGATAGGTAGGTGAAGGTAAGTAAAAGCTTGTAATTAAATAAAAGTACCTATATCCTATTAGGGTATGCTAAGCGATCAAGTTATTCGAGTAGCTTGGTCGGTAACCTGTTAAAAAGTCCCAAATTTAAGTAAATCCTGATTATTAACGGAATATATTTTTCAAAATAGTGTAGTTCTCACGCGGGCCCAGTGCGGATTGGGAACTTCACACACACCATTGAATTCCTTCGCAGGTGTTTGCAGGTTTCCTCACGATGTTTTCCTTCACGGTAAAGCTCATGGTAAAATTACACATGTAATTTTGCACATAAATTCCGAAAAAAGTCAGAGGTGCGAGCCGGGATTTGAACCCACGACCCTCTGCTTGAGAGGCGATAGGTCAAACCACTAGACCACCACGGCTTCCTTTTATTAATCCGGCAATTTTATTAATTATAGTTATTTCAATCCAATTTGGTCTTATTTAATATAATTTAATCTAATGTAATTACTAATGTACTTAATTTCATCTTAATAATGTATGTATATCGTGTACCTATCCTATTGCTAAGACTAGCATACACATGCACTATGTGTCCCTTATCCACGCATTGGTATGGCAATACCTGCATGGCTCCAAAGCTGATTGACATAGACTTATTCCCCGGGTTGATGCTTTCGCGGTGTTTTTCACGCTGCAACATACAAACTACATTAAGGCTACCTCAAACACTGAATCATATACACATATGGTGATTATGAAATAATTGGATACCGTCAATTACGCTATCGTTAATCAACTGACCAGTCTGGTGGTGGAGGCAATTTCCATGGAGTCCCTCGCCGCCAGCAAATTGGCTCTGTTGCTGGTGGTCTGTTGACCACCACAAGCGTAGTTCGAGGCCGTGCTAGGAACAAATATTACGATATCTACAGGCGTCTCGAAACTCAATGTACCCGGCAACAGTCCTTGTCAAAAGTAAAAAAAAACCATGTCACTTTGTTAAGCGATAATAGTTTTTTTTTCGATAATATATGATATGTCAATAATGTATTTCTTTTTTTTTTCCTTATTTTTGTACAATAAAGAGTTTACATACATACATACATATGTTATAATTGTTGGAATTAACTGTTAATACAAAAATTAATATCCATCTCTGCTCTAGATACCGTTGTTATGTAGCTACGTACCTATGTGATATATATATCGACTTACTAGCTTTGAAACACAGCCCTTTGTTCTTACTTACCGCGACAAGACCGTGTAAGGCGGACGTATACTTCTAAGTGCAAATTAAAATAAAATAAAGTTATTCATATTATTAATTCCATTGAAAATACTTTTATTTCGCCCCAAACCTCTAATAATAATAAAAAAAAAATAAAAAAAATTGCTTATTTTCAGGCATCATAGCCCATAGTACATATTTTTTTAGTAGGTACATTTGCTTAGTTAGCCTATGTTAGTGAGTGAGTAGTAAATTAAATTATAGTAAGTACGTAATAAAAACATGACATATTATTTATGAATTAATTAATGCACTCACATAAATTAATATCACAGATATCGACCAACAATCAATTAAATTAAATTTAGGATATTTATATGTTTATTTATGAAAAAATAACAAAGAATAAAACTTAATTATAAACTAAATATTACAAACTAAATTAAAAACTGAACTAGATCTAAACAAACAAAAATAATATTATTACAAACTAAATTTAAAACTAAACTAGATCTAAAAAAGGCCCCTGCGGCATTGTGCCGAAGATGCTGGCAGCATTACCTCGTTGAATCGCTAGGCTTAGGATATATTAAAATTTGAAAATTAACAATTATTAATATAGTTATAAAAAATAGCATGAATTCGACAAAATTATAAAATTATAATTATATTAAGTGACTCTTTTATCGCTTAAGTGACGTGGATTTTTTTTACTAAGTATTTCTTCCAGAACTGGTACGGTCAAGTGCAAAAATATGTTTCGATTCAATTCGTGACATTATTACCTAAAGAAGTATCTGCAGATTCCGCCTTTTCTTTTTGTATTTTTTTTGTCACGAATTAATGTCTTTCTTTCTTCTTTTCTCATAACTACCTATGTACCTACCGAACTACCGATACCTTAACCCTTAAATTGTCACCGGCAATATATTTGCCGTCAAACAGAAATCAAAGCCAATTAAAATTAGCAACATTTACGGTCCAAAATCTCAAAATCTCTTTCTTGAATGTCTTGACAGGGTTGCCAAATAGTTTAAGGGTTAATTCGACGGCATAAGAGCTATGGGACATATTATTATTTATGTTATGATTATGAGCAAGTTTTTATATTTGGTTGTAGAGCTATAACTTTACATCTAGTCCGACGAGGCTTTGATTAGTATTCTTATCCTTTTCATTTGTATATCTACACATATTAGTGCAAAAGAGAGACCGTTACACTGACTCGTGAACACTGCGGTGAACAAGGTATACAAGCCCAGGGGCTAAATTCAGGAACGGCCCAACAGGTTTGCGAGAGGTTTGAGCTGAGCTTGGGATGAGCCTTATTTTCTTCGAAAGAAAAAAATAAGGCGCATCCCAATCTCAGCCCAAACTCTCGTAAACCAGTGATTTTTGGCGTTCCTGGATAGCAGTTCATCCCTATCCTCTCGCAAACGCAAACCGTGTTGGGCCGTTCCTGAATTTAGCCCCTGATCCCTGATTAGCTTTCTTTGTCCTGTTCACTTACACACAAAAGTGCAAAAGAAAACCGCTATAATTCGTTGCCATGGACAGGGTATACAGGTACCTCTACCATGAGTTTACACTAGTTCACAGTGACCGTACTCGCTAGCGACGGCGTAAATGATTTGTATGGAGAATTGTACTTCCGTAAGTGACCGCTAGAGGCACTGTACAATCCTCCATACAAATAATTTACGCCGTCGCTAGCGAGTACGGTCACGTAAACTAGTGTAAACTCATGGTAGAGGTAAGGGTGACATCTAAGACGTAATCCAAAATTATACAGGGTTATTTGTAATTCACTGACATCCTCTTATCTTAACCCTGAATTCCTATCATTCAAAGAAATGTTTTTTGTTTTACGATTTTTCAAAATGAAGCACTTTTTCCCATACAAATACACAGAGTATCGTAAAAATAAGAGGTAGTCTCAAATTTTCAAACTTGCTAGTGAATTACAAATAACCCTGTATTTTCTGGATCCACTCATGATTACGATGCGATCAACTCTTAAGAGGGTACGATGGCTGAGAGAATTTTGAGAAATAGGTATTTTAATGAAATGTCGCTGTCTCGCCCGAACCCCTCCGTGTCAGTACAGCGAGAGCGGGACAACTGCACCTCAGACCGTTAATAGGCGCGTAAAATTGATCAAAACAGCATTTCGTAGTCCCCTGTTTTCTTCTCGAAAACTGGACCAATAAATTTATTTTTTTCATAAATAATTAGAGGACAGATTCAGCTATGCCCCTATGTTTTCCTTTTTTGTTTATAGGAGGGATTCTTTTCTGATGAGTGTCTGAAAATTACATTGAAATTGGGCAAATTTTTCAGTTTTTGAAAGCTCATACTTCTTATGTTAGTTAAAATATGAAAAAAAAAAAAAAAACATAGGGGCATAGCTGTGGTACATACAGATTACACAGTAAAAAAAATTTGGCTCTAAAGCCATTATCCAGGGAGGAAACAGGGGACTACGTATGTATGGAGAAATGGTGCGCATCGTACCCTCTTAATATGGGACCAACTTCGAAAACGTAAACACAAAATCGTCGTCTCCATACAAATTGTGAAACCAGTTGATTGCTTTTAGTATGGGAGGCTCAATTTTTTTCTACCGATTTCGATATTACTCCCATAATAAAAGTTGATCGTAATCATGAGTGGATCCAGAAAATATAATTTTGGATTACGTCTTAGATGTCACCCTGTAGTTAGTTACTAACATCATCCTGAGTATGGATCCCATGGCTGCTCTCATCTCCATGCTGGTGGTAGTGTAGCGACGGAAACTCGACTCTCGAGACTAAAAAGAGAAGAGTTATCTGTTTTATTTCATTTATTTTTTATTTTTTTCTGTCTACAACCTATAGTTTTAGTTTAAGTAAAAGGTTCACATTGAATACCAGCACTGAGGCCAGCAGAATCATGCCCAGCAGCAGCAGTTTAGCGCCTACTCACATGCATGTCCTTCTCATCAGGCGGGCTGTGGTCCTCCGGCGTCTTCTGTCCCTGGCACTCCCATTTATCCACGGGCAGGCGTTTGGGGTACTCGTCCTTGATGGAGTCCGAGTTTGGACACGTGTCCGTCAGGAACATCTCGTTGAATACTGGAAGGAGACACGAGCTCGGATTTAAGTATCTATTAGCGCTAACCATGGACGGCATGAGCGTAATTTTAGCCCAGTTTTGCACAAAGTTTACGGTACGTATATATTTCATCATCATCAGCCTATGTTTGTCCACTGCTGGACATAGGCCTCTCCCATGGCACGCCACTGAGCACGATCCTCGGCCATTCTCATCCAGCTGTTGCCAGCCGCCTTGCGAAGATCATCACTCCACCAAGTCTGAGGACGTCCCACGCTACGTTTGCCGATCCGTGGTCTCCACTCAAGAACTCGTCTACCCCAACGGTTATCGGTGCTACGGGTTATATGGCCTGCCCAATGCCACTTCAGCGTGCTAATGCGTAGGTATACGTACGTATATATTTAAGATACTGTAATACACTGACGAGCAAAAATAAAGGGTCGGTTACAAAAATGACGATAACTACAAAACCCGCTGTTGAGTTTAGTAAAGAGTTTTATTCTAATCAAGAAAAAGTTTAATTGAGAATAAAACTCTTTACTAAACTCATTTTACTCGAAGAAGCTATCACAGCGGGTTTTGTAGTTATCGTCATTTTTGTAACCGACCCTTTATTTTTGCTCGTCGGTGTATCTAACGCGTAGCGCAATCGTGATCGTAATGCAGCATCTCTTTCTATACTTCGTTTTTTTAGCACTAGAAATAAGGTAAACAATCTTGACGAGTCTTTTTATTGAAAAAAGCTTTTAAAAAAATAGTAAAGACTAGCATTCCGTCCGCAGCTTCGCCCGCGATAAATTAATTTTCCCGTAGGAAAAGGTATTTTCCCGCGGTAAAAAGTAGCCTATGTCACTCAGTGATAATGTAGCTTTCTAACGGCAAAAGAATTTTTGAAATCGGTCCAGTAGTTTCGGAGCCTGTTCAATGCAAACAAACAAACAATCAAATCTTTCCTCTTTTTAATATTAGTATAGATTACTTATGAAACCAGAAGAGTGTAAACTACGAGCATATAACCCCTGGAGACGTAATGCCTGCGAATTTAAAAGGAAACGATTCTGTCAACTAGCTCAGGTGCGGGGGGAGTTGCGATCGGTTCGAAGTGTTCCGAAGTATTCCGAACCCGATCGCTAGGGCGTGCATCGTAATGACTATGCTTTCTATCGATATCGATAAAAGGTTGTGCAAAAAGGTTTTTCAAGCAGTACACTCTGGTAAAATTTAAATGCCAACTTTGAATTTACTTTAAGCTTAAACTAAACAAGTTGAAAAGTACTTTTAATGGTTTATTGAACTTAAGTAAGTACTAAAATATCATCATAATAGGTATAGTTCAAATAAAATTACGTTATACCTATCCAATACAGGTACAGTCGAACAAATTGAATCATGACCCAGGGTGGACCTTTGTGCTACTAATGTTATAAAATAAATAAATAAATAAATAAATATCACGGGACAATTCACACCAATTGACCTAGTCCCAAAGTAAGCTAAGCATAGCTTGTGTTATGGGTACTAGGCAACGGATAAACATACTTATATAGATAGATATATACTTAAATACATATTAAACACCCAAGACCCGAGAACAAACATGCGTATTTTTCATACAAATATCTGCCCCGACACGGGAATCGAACCCGGGACCTCAAGCTTCGTAGTCAGGTTCTCTAACCACTAGGCCATCTGGTCGTCAAGTCGTTATGTTGACATCTCATACTTTTGTCATGGAAATCATAGTGAAATTGATTATTAAAAGGTTCTATCCTGTGTCATGATTCAATTTGTTCGACCGTACACGAAAATAAGAATTATAATTAATATCACGAAGTTAAATAGTAATAAACCACGAAAAAAAATCCGATATCAATAGATACAATAATCATTTAGTGGATAATTATCGACAATACAAAATAAATGCATCGCACCACACTAGTCATTGGCGACACGAGACTAATTACGATAATAAGAGATAGATATACACGATTGCAGTGAGAAAGAAAAAGATGGGGGACGAACCAGTCCAATCCAACTTGACCCGCGTTGCAACTAATCAAATTTTCGTAAATATTTTGATAAAATAAACAAATGGACTTACCGATGAAAAGTAACATTGTTTTTTTGTTTCATTACATTTTTACTGTTGTTTCCGCACCATTTAACTGCACAACAAGACATGATGCCGTATATTGAAGCTGTTTTACGTCGTAAATGTCAGCTGTCTCATCGGTCATACTTTATGGTTGAAACTGACGGTAAACCAAGGAGTCGGGAAATACATCATTGATAAATCACTGACTAGTCGACAGATTAGTGTCGCCTTTCACTACGTCTCTAGGGGTTATATGCTCGTAGAGTGTAAATGACCATATTTACTTTCAAATTATTACATATTAGCTGTGACTTATTTTTCAAAGCTGTTTTTCAATAAAAAGACACTTCAAGATCGCTTAGCTTCTTTATAATGCTAAATAAAACGAATTATACCTCATCCTATACCTTTTTTTTTTATTTATTTTTGAAACAGGCTTCGTACAACTTGTCACATTAGCCTATAGGGCAAAAACAACTATACAAAAAACGGATGCTCGCAATGCTATTTATAATTATGACTTTATCACATCAGCCAACCTGAAAAGCGCCAACGCCATGTCTGAAGTCGGCTGGGCTAAAATCCCCATAAACATTCCCGTATCATATTTGCTCAGGTTGGCTGCTGCAACCAACGCCTCCCTCGCATCTCGATTCCGAACACATTCCACCAACAAATGTTGGACATCTTCTACTGTACCACATAGTTCACAATTTGGTGAATCAATTTTCTTCATCAGATGTCCAAACTTGTTAAGTGGAACATGTCCGGTTCGCAGTCTATGTGCTATAACAATATTTATCCTACTTAAACCAATATCCTGAAACCAAGGTACGCGAGGAGGCTCACTTTGGATACATTTGTACCAAATACCTTTTTCTCGCGATCTTTCATTAAAATATTCTTTCCAAATTTCATAGCATTTAATTTTGAATTTACTTGTTACCTCCAAATAATGCGGTAGGATACAAATTTCACGACCTTCAATGATACCTCGTTTAGCCAAATTATCTGCCTCCTCGTTACCTCGCAAACCAATGTGTGCAGGAACCCATTGTTATCGCAAATTAAATTCATATAATCGTAAGTGAATAACCTTCGATAAAATTTCATAAGCTAAAGGCACCCCCCTGTGTCCAGTGACACAATGAGCTATATGTTGTAGCGCGCTTTTGCTATCTGTGTATATTACAGCTTTCCTAATTAATTTTTCTTGAATATACGATATTGCACGAGAGATTGCAATAAGCTCAACTGTCATAATAATGAAAAAGATGGCGATTCCGAGTACGTCAAACAATAAGGCCAGCTATTGGGTCAGTTTGACTGAACACCTCGAAAAAGGTTCTTCGTTGGAATTTTTGATTCAAAGTCACTTCACGCTTTTGACGTTGTAGCCGAGAGCTGATGGAAATTTTTGAGTAGGTATTTGGGGCATGCTGAAAACTTGTCTAATGCTTCCCCTAAGCTATAACGCCCAAACACAACCACAGACCTGGCTGACAGGTGGTGGGGCGAGGGCTAAATTAACCCTCATATTAAACAGTACTCTTCTTCTTCTTCTTCTTTAGCCATTCTCAATCTCTAAGGTGTAGGCCTCCTTCAGTTTATGCCATCTGTTCCGGTCTTGAGCAGTTTCCAACCACTTTGTTCCCGCCAGTCTTTTGATATCATCGTACC
The DNA here is from genome assembly GCA_947859365.1 of Archips crataeganus. Lineage (NCBI taxonomy): Eukaryota > Metazoa > Arthropoda > Insecta > Lepidoptera > Tortricidae > Archips > Archips crataeganus. The sequence goes on along the minus strand of OX402069.1, from coordinate 11,817,446 downwards.
AACGCATCTGCGGTCTTCCTCTCGGGCGTTTCTCGCCCCACGGTCCCCATTCAACACAGAACACAGTACTAATCAAGCTGGCAGTTGTGATGATCAGAAATTTTGTATTTTAAGATCTTTGTGCCTACTCACTTCCTTGCAATAAACGATTTGAATTTGAATTTGAATTTGAAATAAATTAATTTGAATTTGAAACCTTACCATATTCCTTCCACTTGGGTGGCGCAGTCTTCGCGGCCTTGACAGTGCCGAGCACCTCCCGCCGCTGCGGGGGTTTGAACTCGGCCATGTCGCCGAACATCACGAACGGGCGGTCCTCGCCCTCCAACCGCTCCCACCAGGTCTTCTCGGGCTCTGGCCCCACAGCACCTGAGGCAGAGATGGTGCAGGACGCAGAAATATTAAGAGGAACCTTGCCCACCCGAAGAATTCGTCATGCCAAAAGAAATTAGATACTCCATGCTCGTTTGATTGATATTCTTCATCATCATCATTTCAGCCGGAAGACGTCCACTGTTGTACACAGGCCTCCCCCAAGGCTCACCAAACAGATAGTCCCAACGCGATCCCGCTACCTTAACCTTGATATTACCCAGTTATAAACCATCGAGAAGGATGGTTGGTTATCTATTCATATAAAAGAGCTACTTAAGTGCTAGAGACTTGTAATTTGGCATACGTGTACCTTGAGTATCATAGAGGTGCAGTGCACTAAGAAAGGATTTTTCGAAATTTCCAAGGGATAGGACTATAATAACAACAAATTGCTTACTATCAGCATCGCGGTTGCTATTACATCATCATTTTGTGATATTAGTGGCCCAGGCATCATTAATATAACACCAAACAGATTTCTAGAACATTGATATATCTCGGATATACATCAAAGTTGTGATGAGCGGTACCGTAATACAAATGATATGTTATCAAACAACTGTAAAACTGGGGCCACTTTCCAATTATACAGATGTTTCTATCACGGATATACTAGGGGCGTTCAATAAAAAGTGAGAATGAGTATGTTATAAACAACTTTTACTAAATGTCATTTTATTTTTCGACATAGTCACCTTTTAGCATAATACACTTAGTATATCTTTTTTCTAAACTTAAAATTCCATTTTTAAAAAAGGTCTCATCTTGAGTACTTAAAAAATTTTGTACTGCAGCGACTACCGCGTCGTCGTCTTCAAATTTCTGGCCTCTCAGGTATTGTTTCAATCTCGGAAATAGGTAGAAATCACTGGGAGCGAGATCTGGTGAATACGGAGGATGCTTAAGGATATCGAACCCAGCATCACGAATTGCAGCCATTGCAACGGCGGACTTGTGTGCCGGGGCATTGTCCTGGTGGAGCAGCACAACTTTCGAGAGTTTACCTCGCCGTTTTTCGCGGATCTCATTACGCAATGTTGCTATTTGTTTGGCGTATAAAGTGCCCGTAATAGTGGCTCCATGCTCGAGATAATCAATCATTAATACCCCTTTACCATCCCAAAAAACAGAGCCCATGACCTTACCGGCAGATGGGCTCACCTTGAATTTCTTCGGAGTTGGAGATGATGGCCTTTTCCATGTCATAGACTGCAGTTTCGTTTCAGGGTCGTAATGATGGAGCCATGTTTCGTCCATTGTTATAAATCGCGCCAAAAAAAGTTCCCGGTCTTGCTGCATCAGGTTCAAAGCTTCTTGACAAATCTCTAGTCTAGTTTGTTTTTGCGTGTCAGTAAGCATTCTTGGTACCCAACGCGCAGATACCTTTTTCATACCCAAGCGTTCATGTAAAATATTATGCACGCTCCCCGTTGAAATCTTTACATTTTCAGCAATAAAACGAACTGTGACACGACGATCCGCCAAAACTGAGTTTTCAACTTTTTTCACAATTTCTTCAGTTACTGCTGTAGTAGGGCGTCCGGAGCGGGGGTCGTCCATTGTCGATGTTCTTCCACGTCTAAATTCGGCGCACCAACGTGCGACTGTCGAATACGGAGGAGCATTAGACCCTAAAGTGTCCCGCAAATCCAAATTGACTTGGTCCGTAGAAAATTTTTTCAAATACAAGTATTTGATAACGGCGCGCAGTTCAATTTTCTTCATTTTCGCTAACGTACTCAATAGCATTGCAAAGAAATTACCGTATATTTTTTTAAACAAAAGACAGTTAGTTTTTTTTTCATAGCAATCAGCTAGATAGATTAGCTTTACCGGCCAGTATTTAATTTCGTAATATTAAAAGAGTTTGCATCTCATTCTCACTTTATATTGAACGCCCCTCGTAAGACTCCTTACGTGATTGATATACAACTAAATCCGGTTCATTTTTCCATATAATTTTCGATTCTTCCATTAAGTTACGGTCATATAAAGTCTACGAAAAATGGTAGGTAAACAAAGACCTTGGGAAACTTTTGTTCTTCTAGTAGGATCGAAAAAGCTCGTGATTCGGAGCAAAAATCAAATTGAATTTTCCAAATGAAAAAAAACTCAAAACCGACAACAAAACAAAATAGCCCTTTTATGTTAAAAATGTGCGACATTAGGCTCGAACCCACGAGCCTCTGCTAGAGAAGCTATAAGTCGAATCACTAAGCTACTAAGACTCTTGTATAGTGCATTGTACATAAATGAAGTTTGACGACTACTGACCAGTGATTTCGTTATCTTCCTCACAGTCGCAGGGGTCCTCATTAGGGTTGTCCGCGATGGGTGTCGTCGTCTTCAGGAGGGTAGGTATGTCGAAGATGTACTGGTTGGTGTCGGGACTGCCTCCCGCGAAGTGGTACACATACTCTTGGAACTGGGAGGTAAGTGGGTGAGTAAGTGTCATAAGCAGCGGTGAATCTAGGATTGTTTTTCAGGAGGGGCACACAGAGTAGGTTATAGTAGAGTCTAACTGCACACACACACTTATTGTTAGTCTGCTATTCTCTTTGGTCCACTCAGTATTAAGTAATCAATGACAATCAATAACACTCTAACACTCTTTCCACATCGACGTAGGTATATCAACAATACTAGATGGAAAAACCCGCCTGTATAATTCCCGTTCCCATGGGAATTCTGGGAAAATATATATCCTATATCACTCGCAGAACTGAGATGAATCTAATGACACCTCACACTTCAAAATCCATTGAGCCGTTTAGGCTTCAGGGAAAAAACATAACAACCCTCCCTCCTTCGACAGTCGGGTGAAAAGGAGGACTTCCAGTAGGTAAGGGAGGACGGGAGGACAAAATATGGAAAAGGAGGACATGTCCTCCTTTTGGATACCATCTGGCAACCCTCACCCCAAACCACCTACCTCTTTGATGACAACCTTCATCTTGTCCCTCCACTCCTGGTCGACCTTGGCAGCTGTCTTGTATCCTCGCGAGAGGTGCAGAATCAAACGCTGGCCGTCGCTCAGGATACTTTGGAGGGCGTGGATGTAGTTCGTGTATTCTAGAACATAATTATAATTAGACATACAACCATGTCGCTCCATCTTGTTGGAGGCCTACCTACACTGCGTCTTCCGGTCCGCGGACGCCACTCGAGCACCTTTTTGCCCCATCGGCCGTCAGTTCTACGAGCGTTATGCCCTGCCCACTGCCACTGACGACCTGGTTAAGGTAAGGATCGCGTTGGATGCAGATGGCACGGAACCGATCTGTTTGGCGAGCCTTGGGGGAGGCTTATGTTCAGCAGTGGACGTCTTTCGGCTGAAATGATGATGATACAGCCATGTTGGTCATATGTAGTAACTAACACACAATGTGCGAGCCAAAGCGCGAGGCGGCTATATGCCTAACTAGCTGTTCCCCACGACTCCGTCTGCGAAGAATTCGTTTATCGCTATACCGTTGGAACTACGCAATTTTTCGGGATAAAAAGTATTCTAATGTTAAATCAGGCTATAAACTACCTGCGTGCCAAATTTCATCTGAATGGGATGGGATTTTCATTTATAATACCGTAAGGGCGCGTACACATAGAACGTCTTCTAGGATCCATTTTAACGGATTCGTCGCTACTGGAGGTAGGTAATCCGGAATACTGTCATGTGTGAACTAATCATACTTACAATTTAATTTCATCAATAACGTAAGGAAACGTTCAAATGGACCTGTAAAAAGTCCGATTTTTTTACTGGGTCCGAAATAACTACTGAATTGTGTGAACTCGCTCATACAACTGTACATACGGCATCAAATAACGGATCTGTAAACGGATCGCTATGTGTACAGGTCACGCGGTGGTTTAAGATCGCTAGGCAAAAGTGGAAGGGGCATGCGCGCAGTACAATTACGTCTAAGTATCTAATGTATGCGCAAATTACCCCCACCAGTTTCGCCGAGCGATCTTAAACCACCGCGCGACGTGTACGCGCCCTAAGAGGCGTAACGTAAGGTCTTAGCAAAGGGTGTAAGTATCTGGCCATTTTTAATATTGTAAGGGGCGTAAGGTAGTATATCAAAGAGTGTGTCTGTGTGTATCTGGCCATTTTCAAGTCTAGGGTGAATGAGCATTTTATAGGCAAGCTTGCTTCATCGTAGACCTCATCGCTTTGCATCAGGCGTGATTGTGGTCAAACGCAAGCCAAGCCTCTATTGTATGAAAAAAGTGTTATCCCAAAGACCTTTTATTTAGATAACACACAAAATTAGTGTTTACAAGACGCAAGTCAAAACCAATCTAACCAATAAATTATAATTCATTATAATTTTAATGTATGGCGTAAATCGCCTCGTAGTCTCCTATTGCATTGACGTCAATGCAATAGCTGACATGCCTATACTTGAAAGGTTTAGGTAATTAATAATAATAATAATTAATAATAATAATAATAAAGGCGTAGGGATGTGACGACCTCATCGCCCGCTGGTGTTGTCGTGTCACCAGTGCAGTCAGTCATCGCAGGGCGGCTTGTGGCGAGCTGTTGGTGCGTAGCGACACCACGAACCCGAGACCTCCAGGGGTACACATACACACATGCGCTTATACACACACTCACACACAGTTACACACCCACCCCGCCTCTAGTTTGCCTTTGTTGGCCGCCTAGAGTGGAGCGCAAGAGCTAAATGCTCGAAGGATGGATGTGTTTCCGTAAGTGGCGAGTTGGCATTCTGAAGTTTAAAGTCCAGGAACACCTCTCCATCCTTAGCCGTTTACACCAATGTTGCCGCCTCGTTGCCCCGAGTGGGCAATAGTTTGAGGGGCCCATTTAGTGAATGGCGAGTCACCGCCTACCAAAAGTTCAGTTTATGAGATATTGAAATGGTAGGTGTCCGTTATCTCACTCCATAGCCCGGTAATCCTGTCCACAACATCCCAACCCCATAGCCAATTCCATGTCGATTCCTACCTGGCAATAGATTGGCAACTGTGGAGGACTGTCCGCTAGCACATCCTCATGGTGTATTAGGGGATAGACCTCCATAGTTGCGCCCATCTCATTTATATTATATGGTACCAAAGGCCTCTTCATGTTGGCTTTGGCCCCATGAATGCCTTTCAAATGACCGGGTCCCCATGGGTCCGTGATCGGAAATCCGTACCAACACAATAATAATAATAATAATAAATCTTTATTAAATTTTACATTTAGGTACAATTAGATCATTCACTAAATGTAAACAAAACAATGTCAAATGATGTCTTTAAACACTGTAATTCTCCCATTAAACTATCTAAACATTTACATTTCAGTATTAAAATACGTTAGTCTAGTTTGTATTACAATGATAGATAAATAAAATGTTTTGAATCCTTGAATGTGCCAAATTTGGAAACTGAAGTTTGTTTACATTTAGTTAACTACCTAAACATTTCAAGTATAGGATTTGCCACACTGGATGCGTTCTGCGGTCGCGGTCAGATCAAATTGAACGCAGCCCGCATTATGTATGAACAACATTGTCGGTCTCTATTATATTGCGCGTGCGTGCGATCAGACCGTGCGGTCCGTGCGGTCAGATCGCATATCTATACAAAAATTATAGAGACCGACAATGTTGTTCATACATAATGCGAGCTGCGTGCAATTTGACGTGACCGCGACCGCAGAACGCATCCAGTGTGGCAAATCCTAAAATATTATTCTTACTCGTATGCCTATACAATACAGGGTTATTTGTAATTCACTAGCATCCTTTTGTTTTACGACTTTCGTCATAACTTAATATTTTTGGTGTAATAACGTTTTGAAAATTTGAGATTACCTCTTATTTTTACTATACTCTGTGTATTTGTATGGGGAAAAAAGAAAAACCGGCCAATAGCGTGTCGGACACGCACAAGGTAGGGTTCCGTAGCCATTACAAAAAAATCAAGTAATATTTTTCTAAGGATTTCGTATGTGTACGGAATCATCCAAGTTTAGGTATGTTTTATACCTTAGGCTACTATTTACTCTTAAACTACAAATAATTTCCAAGCAATCTTAGCCGCTATAATTTTCCTAGTAAATTTGATATATTTACTACCATTCTGAATTTTTTCAAATTTTTCCACCTAACAGTTTAGATTTTAGAGGGGGGGGACGCTCGATTTTAATGAAAATTTTCACTTTAAAGTTAAATATTTCGCAAACCGATCACTGAATAGAAAAATTATGTTAGCAACCCCGCAATGGTTTTAAAAGACCTATCCAACGATACCCCACACTATAGGATTAGTTGAGAAAAAAAAATCACCCCCCCTTTACGTCTATGGGAGGTACCCTAAAAAAAAATATTTTTTTGTTTTTTATTTTACAACTTTGTTGGCGTGACTGATATGTATATTCATGCCAAATTACAGCTTTCTAGTACTAACGTTCTCTGAGCTTAGCCGCGGACAGACAGACAGACAGACAGACAGACAGACGGACAGACATGGCGAAACTATAAGGGTTCCTAGTTGACTACGGAACCCTAAAAAGTGCTTCATTTTAAAAAGTCGTAAAACAAAAAACATTTATTTTGTTTGAGTGATAGGAATTCAGGGTTAAGAGGATGTCAGTGAATTAAAAATAACCCTGTATAGTCTAACCCTGTAATAGGGATGTTGACACCACCAATCAACTGACGTACTTTTTATGAGTGTCAAACAAAACACAAATCTCCCATAGAGTTTGAATGGCAATAGCAACTTATGACGTCACTTATTCGCCAACTCAATCAACTAACTACTTATTTGTTTTAAAGCAACAAAAAATCTAATTTTGCAGTTAATCGAAAATTAATCTGGTTTTCTGGGCTAAAATAAAGCGTTTTTTTACTAGAGTCATGTCTTTCATCGTCAATTAATTATTTATTGCTTGTGTTATGGGAGCCAGCCGCTAGTCGGGCTAGCGCTGCCCATTGTCTAAGACTTTAGACTCTTAAGTCCTAGCCCACAGCCTACCAACCAACACAGAGGCGCTAATGGAACCAGCTTCCGGCAGCAGTGTTTCCAGACAACTATGACATCGGGCCTTCAAGAAAAGGGTTTATACACCGTGAAATTTTAGTGGTTGTTTTCCCGAAACGAGGTGATTTAGTATCGATTGTACAATCGATTTATAATTACTATTTTGACTAGAGTCAAAAATCCAATTGTGAATAACGAAAGTCGAAAATGACCGCAAACCAATAGTAACGATTCGTTGGTACCTAACCTATCGTACGATCGTACGCTACTTGTACCAACGAAAGAAGCGTTACTATTGGTTTGCGGTCATTTTCGACTTTCGTTTTTCACAATTGGATTTTTGACTCTAGTCAAAATAGTAATTATAAATCGATTGTACAATCGAAACTAAATCACCTCGTTTCGGGAAAACAACCACTAAAATTTCACGGTGTATTATAGGGAACGTGTACATAGACGGTGCTGCCACCAATTTGAATTTTCACCCTGATAAGTTTATTTTACTGTCCGCATAGTGTCTCTTCTGTCGCATTAGTGCTGCCGCCTATAGTTTCTGCACACGTTCCCTAAAGGCCGGCAACAGAATGGCGACTCTCTTTGAGTTGTTGATATTATATATGGACGGTGGTGATTAATTTCCAACACATGGCCCGCTTGCTCGTGTTCCTCCCACTCACAATAAAAAAAAAGGACATATTTTGTAGTTGGGCATATTCACTCATATAAATTTTATTAACTATGTCGTAAAGTAAAGACATTGATTGATTGGATTTATTATTTTTATTAGAAGGTACTTTAAGTAAGTACCTACCTACACCTACTTTACTAAGGCTACTTATGAAACAATAAAATTCTTTAAGTATTTTACTAAAAAGTATTTTCCTTAATCCAATGTCTGTTTTACGTTAATAAAACAAACTAAAGAGGTCAATCGCATCCATGGCTGCATTGCAAAATTCCGCGTAAATTCAAAAAAACTATAGATCCTATTGCGCCGTAATAAAGTTCATTTTAACATAACAAATCACACTTAGAAAGCGACTCGTAAAAAAGGTGGCATTGTCTTGTCTATGACCGGCAAACGTCCGACGTCCGTCACCGACCGGCTAATCTCACGTCGTGACCTTTTGAAGGGCTAAAGAGGTGCCACACGATAGCACAACCAACCATACGACGAACGCACGGACTAACCACTTGGTCCGTGGACGAACGTATGTACGGACCGGCAGATGCGATGCAAATACCGTTAGTCCGTATTATCTTTTTATCAACTATCAAGTTGAAATTTGTATTATAGTAGGTACACACAAAGGCCGGCAACGCACTTGTGACTCTTTTGGTGTCGCAGGTGTCCATGGGCGACGGTAATCGTTTACCATCAGGCGATCCGTCTGCTCGTTTGCCCCCTATATCATAAAAAAAAAAAAAAAAAAAACACATATTTGAGTGTTTACGGTTATCAAAAAAGCTTGCATTTTTTGTTGATATCGAAAACAGCTCTTATTACAAAATTAATATTCTGACGAAGTGAGCTTTATAATGAATGTGATAATATTCGATTTAGTAGGTATACCTAATAACAGTAATAACTTGAGATAAGAGCGTTCTTCAAAATAATCATTATACTCGTAGTTGCGTAAGACTAATCTAATAAGTTTAAAACAATTATCATAGATTTTCGCTTTAGGTTATGAAAGGTTTTTTGCAGACAACGTTATTTACTTGTATTTGACTCTTTAATTTAAACAATGAACTCTCTGCAATTTGTACTCATACAGAGTTAATTTACTTATACCTACTAACGTTCTTTTTTTTTATTAAGAGCTTTTATTTAGCTCACCCCTTTTGTTTTATTCTTGGGTCAAATCTTAGAAGTCAAATTTGACCCACTTCCAGTGGTTGGATTCACCTGAAATTTGGTGTACTTATGTAGGTTGGATGACAATGCAAGTACAGCCAACAAAAAGTACAGTCAGCTAAAAAGCTTGCTTTAAAAATGAAATTTTTAACAAAACTTATTAATTGTAAGTCTCTCTGACCTACAAATCAGATTAAATTGTATAGGAAATACGGTAGGTAATGGAATGTAGGTACAGTCGCGTGCTTTCATTTGGGACCCATTTCGAAAAAAATATCCATTGGGACATGGAAAATGGAATGGTAAGTTGTATGTGGTTGTACCTACATACAATGTGTGTGATGTTATATGATAGCCTTATAGTGTGGGATATACAGGTTGTCCCAGAAACCGACGATAATCCGTTAAGGGCTGATAGACCTACTTATTACCTACCAGAATATCACATTTTAGGTTTTGTAAAAATCTCTTAGTTTTCGAGATATTGGTATTTTTGCAAAAATCTCGATTTTTCTCCCTCAGTTGAGTTTTTCGTCTGCCACAGCTTCAAATGACCGAATTTAGTAAATCTGATTACTGATAAATATTTCAGAAAAGATGGGCTTTTAAACGTGATATTATTTTATTTTAATATTTAATCAAACTTGGATGAAAAACGACTTAAGAGACAGTTTTCTGACATTTTATTGTTTCATCCTGTAACTTTGGTTCTCCATGGTATAAAAAAAAATAACTACGCTAAAGTAGCACTGGATATTAAAAATATGCCTAGCTAATGTAGTTTACAAAATGGTATAACACTTACTTATTTGTACAACAATTACAAATTTATTGCTATTTCACTACTGAAGAAGCTAATCAAGTGAGCCACCATTTAGTCTGAAGACGGCAGAATTATTGTTTTTATAAGGCTGGTAAAGTTGAATTAAAATTTCGAATAAAGTTTAAAATTTTTAAATTTGAATTTCAAAATCGAATTTGCTTTGTTTTTGGTTAGCGTGTCACGGCTTTTAGTAGATTGCGAATTTTCATTGCTGGTGCATGAAAAATTTCTTGTCTTGTGGGTGTTTTTTTTAGTAATTTGGATTAATTTAATTAGCTTCTTCTGTAATTAAAAAGCAATAAATTGGTAATTGTTGTACAAATAAGTAAGTGTTATACCATTTTGTAAACTACATTAGCTAGTCATATTTTTAATATCCAGTGCCACTTTAGCGTAGTTACTTTTTTTTTATACCATGGAGGACCAAAGTTTCGGGATGAAACAATAAAATATCTGAAAACTGTCTCTTAAGTCGTTTTTCATCCATTTTTGATTAAATATTAAAATAAAATAATATCATGTTTCAAAGCCCATCTTTTCCGCAATATTTATCAGTAATCAGATTTACTAAATTCGGTCATTTGAGGCTGTGGCAGACGAAAAACTCAACTGAGGGAGAAATATCGAGATTTTTGCAAAAATGCCAATATCTCGAAAACTAAGAGATTTTTACTAAACCTAAAATGTGATATTCTGGTAGGTAATTAGTAGGTCTATCAGCCCTTAACTTAACGGATTATCGTCGGTTTCTGGGACATCCTGTAAATGTGTTGCTTGTAATGTTGCCTGTTGTATCATTCAAGAAATCAAGCATCACCTTCAATTACTCTTAATTTCTCCAGTTTGCTTTTTCTTCTTTCCGAGCACATGACATACATTAAGCCCGCCATGTTTTTACACTCCAGCTGCGCTTGCAAAGCTTGTACTTTCTCCTGTCTCTCTCTGTGCGCCTCTCGTAGCATATGGCAAGTCCGTACCTGCTCATTTCTAGGTAAGTAAAACGAAAATCTTTTTAGTAATGCACAAGGAAGCTATCGTAAAGCAGGTAATTGTCTATCACTAAACATTCCTCATAATGTCTTTTGAAGTACCTAATATCATTAAGTATACAAAGTTTATTTACTCTACTTATTTAGCTCTACACTAGGGTTTTAGTTGTTTGTGTAGATGTAATTGTGAACTAGATGCAAAACCAAAGTTACAGTTTCTCTAATACGCAAAAAAAGGCCATTTCAACGACAAATTAGACGAGCCAGCTGCTAGTCAAGGCTTGATTGATAAAGTCGTAATCATTATCATTATTATCATCATCGTCTCGTCACATTGATCTCCATCCTATTTAGAAAACCTACAAGTTAAAATTCTACAATGCCCTTACTAAGAAAAGAAGTATTTTTTTATTTAATCTTTTAAATCACTTTTTAGCTCAGAAAATTTTGCCTTTATTTTCATTTGGTCACAGCTGCTGATAACTAGATCTTTAATTTAGTTGATTAATTCTTTGAGGAGTCTATGAACTCTCGATATTAGGTATAAACTAAGTTTGGTCTGTTTTAAGCTAAAGTGAGGTGTATATAAATTAAGATATCTAATTAACTTACTGCAAAATGAAATCAAATCTTTCCTTCATGGACTTCTCTTCACGTTCCAATTGTTGCTCGAACTCTGCTCTTAACTTAGCCTCTTTCTCTTTCAACATTTCTTCAACCTCCGCTGCTGCGAATTTGACACCGCCTTTTTCTTGACAACTACAGGTTGTGGGGCATACTCCTGTTTTATTCGCGGACCTAGGTTTACCCTTGGAGCCAGCATCAGGTTTGCTTCCCGTACTCGACTTCGAAACGGCATCAACATTGGTGTTTGAATCAATAGGTGTTAACTGTTCTTCCCTGATGACTGCTAGAGCGTCGTTTTCTGCTACATTGTTTCTTTCACGACTTGGATGACGAGACATCTGAAAATTTGAATAACTTTGTTTTATTTTGTTAAGAATACATTTTTGCATTTCATTACAAACATGAAACCATTATTTGCACTTCATACATACTATGAGATACAGAATATAATTACCATGAGTGAAAAGTAAAAAGAATATGGCTTCTTAGCTGTGAATCATTAAGAATTAAAAACTGTGTAAGTAAGTACACAATTATGTTTAAATTGGGGTCTGAAATGGGTTAGTGCTAATTTTTATGAAAACTTTCCATAAGTTGTGGTTTTGTTAGAAAACTCGTATTTTTGTAAATAAAATATCCTTAAATTCATAGAAATAATCGAAATAAAACTTAATTATGTATTGATTGATAACATAAATGACCAAAGCTACAAAAATGTAAACTATTTTTACTTTCTTTTACTTCATTGCACATGAACATACACGAGGCGATTGTTTTGGAAACAATAGCCCACTGCTTCCCGTTAAGAGGAGCAAAAGTAAGACAGTGATTTTTTTAAGCAGGGTTGCCTTTTTGCCAAGAGTAAATACTTAGTAGCAGGTAAAGGAGGGAAGGGGACAGGCGGAATGGTTATTCACATCGTATTCTTGAAGATTCAGTCTTCACTGCAAACGGAACTCAGACGATTAAGTCCGAAGCTCAGTTTTATTGAAAACTAGCTGTTGCCCGCAATTCCGTTTGCTAAGAATAGGAGTATAAAAAATAGCCTAAGACCTTTTCTCAGACCTACCGAATATAGACAAAAAAGTATCATAAAAATCGGACCAGCCGTTTCGGAGGAGTTCGATAGCAAACACCGTGACACGAGATTTTTACATAATTATAGATGTAATTTTTTAATATTCTACCGTGCGGAGACACTTTAAAACTTTTCCCGTCACGGCCGGCTGGCAACACCAAAATTTTGCAGTCGTGAAGTTCGTAACATGTGATGTTTCGTGAAAAGTGTTAATTTTTTACGAAAAACAATTAAATATCGTATGGACTCGTGTCTGAAAGTGTTAAGGATATATCAGTGTGAGTGTTTTTGGTGGTGTAATTTGTGATAGAGGCGCACAAGTCCTCAAGTGCAAATTACATGGATAGAACAGTCATCTGAGTCCGTAAGGTTAGTACTTTTTTCATCTGTTGTTTGTCCCAAAATAGATTTTTGTGCGGGTCGCAATGATATTTCAGTTTTGTTTGTGTAACGCCTTCATGTGACTTTTCAGTTTTTCACGAGACCTTGAACTAGAAACCTGTAACAACCTTATTCCGTTATCAAGGTTAGGTGGAGCGCGCGGGTTTTCATTTTACGCTAGGGATGTTTACATTAAATGTCCAACAACGTTTTTATGTAATATAGATCATTATTAACCCCCTTTAAAATAAATCTATATGTTTCATAATTGTTCATATTTACAATGGTCGCAAAAAGTCGCAAAATCGCGACCTAACCTACAATGTAAACTGGTGCAGTTTTTTTGCAACAATCGCTTAAAAGTACCGTTAGTTTATCTGAGCGTGTGTAATTAACAGTTTATCACTTAGTTGGGCGCATTTTAACTGTAAACTGCTATGGGATCACGTGATATTTGGATTGTTTTTACATTTTGACAGTTATTGAGTGGCTGCCGCTTATCTCCGGCTGGGCGATGTGTCGCGCATTATTTGTTAAAAAAACCGCGATAATAATCCAAGTACGAGTTGAAAGTTGCAATAAACCTATGTCACTGTCTAGGAATCTTGATGTGAGGTTTTATTCAATATTTACATTTACATAACCTTACTTAATTAGTACATGTGGGTGTGTTTCTATTATGTGAAGTAAATCTATGATTGTTATCGAAGTTGTGAACGAAATGTAGATAGTTTTTGATGTATTTAATTAAAGTTGTACAATCTTGAGTACAGTTTATTAGTAAATTGGCTGTTATTATGCAATTGGTCTGTGAAACTGTAAATATTGGCATGGGTTTTGTTTTAGGTTAGATTATAGTTATTTCTTTAACTGTAGTAACATTTTTTTTACCATTGGTGTGTCAACACTATAGTATAACTATATTAGCATTTTCCTGCAGCTATACTTATGCCAAGTAAGTAGATATTTGGTAGTTGGATTGAAATTCTGGGATTTTTCTTATTCTTCTGGGAATTCACAATAGTTAAATTTAAATTGTGCAAATTATGTGTCTCCAGACGTAGTTATTGAGATTTTTAGATTTTACATGCATACATCCAAACCCTTCTAGAATATTGAAGTAAAAGGTTCCCTAAATACAGCTATCTTCATACTAAATTTTCATCAAACTATCCAGCCATTTCACCGAACAAGTATCAAACAGACACTTGCAAGCTGTTGCTTATAATATTTAAGATTTATAATACTGAAATGTTACCATTTATGTCAAAAGCAAGGTACCAATTTGATTCATATCAAACTCATATTTTATCAAACTTCATAGGCTACTAGCCGTTTGATTTCTTAGATGTTTTTGAAACTATGATGCCTGCATTAAACTCATACCGTACATCAATTGTTGGGTGTCCCGGTATGTCAAATTAACAATTTCTCAGGGATGTAAATAAAAACAGTAAACTATCATAAGTTTCATGTTAAAAAAGATTAAAATACATGGATATTTTTAGCGCTGAATAAAAAAGCCTTTATTCGCATTTGCTTACAAGAATATTAGAGGCAGATTTTCACATTTTTTTTTTTACATAAAACTGACCCGTGATTGACCACTATCTCACCTGATGAAAAGTGTAGATGAGGCCAAAGGTGTACCTCACTGGTTCAGTAACAGCCTATTACTCAAAACTTACTTGACTTGACTTGTTACTCAAAATTGGATATTTTTTACATCATTATATTGTACCAACATTTCATCCCTTTAATGTTTTATTTTCAAAACAGATTTCCATAAATTTGTATTCCTTCGAACCTGGGCTTGCACTTCAGTGTTCTTCAAAACATATGTGCAAAATTACATTCTGAAATTTATCATGAGATATACAGTGAAGGAAAATGTCATGAGTTAACTTGCACACAGCTGAATAAATTCAATGGTGTGTGTGAAGTTCCCAATCTGCAATGAGTCCGCATGGGAACTACGTCCCAAGCCCTCTCATTGTGAGAGGCGTACGCCCTGCAGTATGACATATAGGCTGGAATGCAGGGTTGCCACCTTTAGGGGAAAAAAAATCGGGACAAATCGAGCATCCACCAGAGACGTTCGGAGTCTAAGGAAAATGAAACTTTATTTTGTGTTTTTATTAATTTTTTTATTATTTTTTATTGCAAAAATCGGGACAAAATCGATAGGTAGCCGGGACAATGTCTTCGAAATCGGGACGGTCCCGACAAAATCGGGACGGGTGGCAACTCTGCTGGAATGACAATGACAATGGTATTAAAAAAAAATATTTGGGGATTATTTTACACAAATCAACCTAGTCCCAAACTAAGCAAAGCTTGTACTATGGGTACTAGATGACGATAGACATACTTATATAGATAAATAAATACTTAAATACATAGAAAACATCCATAACTCAGGAACAAATAATCGTGCTCATCACACAAATAAATGTCCTTACCGGGATTCAAACCCAGGACCTCTTGCTTCGTAGGCAGGGTCACTACCAACTACAAAAGTCATCAATGATAAATTTTTATGCAACCAAACTAAAGAGTATGTTGATAAAATAATTATTAAACAAACTAGCTGACTCGGCAAACTTTGTTCCACCTTAGAGGCAATAAATGAGCAGATTTTGGATTTTATTAAGTTGAATTTTTTATTAGGATAACTAAAAAAAAATAGGGGTTGATCGTAGAAGGGTAAAAATTTAGGGTTGTATGTATTTTTAAATTCTGTATCATACAAAACTAAAAAAAAAAAACAAATTTTATCTAAAAAATAAAAATAAAAAATTAAGGGGTGAACCACCCTTAACATTTAGGGGTATGAAAGTTAGATGTTGACCGATTCTCAGACCTACCGGATATGCACACAACATTTCATGAGAATCGGGCAAGCCATTTCGGAGGAGTTTGGTAACAAACACCGCAACACAAGAATTTTATTTATTAGATATAAACTAAAGAGTATGTTGATGATGGTGATGTGTAAAAGTCAATTACTAATATTGCATATGGCTGGTTAACCCGATGCCAAAACTGTTAGTTGTTCATGTTTGTTTACATTTAGTTAAGTACCTAAACATTGCTAGTGTAGTAATTTAATTCAAATTAACACCTAAGTAACATCAAAAATATGAATTAGGTAATTATACTTAAGTATGGCAATTACAAGTAAATGCATTAATTTTTGAATCATCAAAGAAAATAATTTGGTCAGGAAATTGTTATTGATATAGTATTGATTACTTCACTGGCATTCAACTATTTACCTATATTAAACCATGATTAAACTTCTATTTAGAAACAATCCTAATGACAAGTAACAGGAACCGGTATAATGAGTTTATTTTGGCTTGCCCAGTCAGTGTGCACAAACAAAAGCTACAGAATAGACTTGACCAGTGAAATAAAATTAAGTTTAAGACAATGCCTAAGATATCTGGAAAAAAATCAGGTATGTTTTATATTTTTTTTAGTTCTTGTTCATTGATGTATACACCGTGAAATTTTAGTGGTTGTTTTCCCGAAACAAGGTGATTTAGTATCGATTGTACAATCGATTTATAATTACTATTTTGACTAGAGTCAAAAATCCAATTGTGAAAAACGAAAGTCGAAAATGACCGCAAACCAATAGTAACGCTTCGTTGGTACCTAACCTATCGTACGATCGTACGCTACTTGTACCAACGAAGCGTTACTATTGGTTTGCGGTCATTTTCGACTTTCGTTTTTCACAATTGGATTTTTGACTCTAGTCAAAATAGTAATTATAAATCGATTGTACAATCGATACTAAATCACCTTGTTTCGGGAAAACAATCACTAAAATTTCACGGTGTATATTACAGAGTAATTTTTTAATAATTGCACAAATTTTAATATGTGATACAGTGTTGGTAAAATAACAAATTCCAGTATTTTTCGTTGTAATTTTGATCACTCATTTTTTTATTTTTCATAGTAACTCAACCAGTTTATTGGATGAATTACTATGAACAACCCAAATTTCAAAATGTAAAAATAATCTTGAACAGCTAATTGTGATCTATTAACAGTACTGAATCACGTATCAAAATTTGTGCACTGATTAAAAAATTACCCTGTATGCAATCAATTTGCTAAGGGCCACTTGCACAGTTCAGGGTTTAAAAAATGAAAACAATAACCCTGGGTTAAGAGGGTTTATACCTGCTGAGCTGGCAACGTTGCATTTTTGTTAGTTTTTCTTGATTATTGCATAAAAATTAAATGAAAATTAAAAATGTTTTGTATACAAATTGTTCTAATATATTAGTTAATGTGTCTACTGCAATAATAATTCGTGATAAGACTTTTATTTTCTTTAAAAACCGTTAGGTAATAATTTGTTTGTTTTTAAAGAAAATAAAAGTCTATCACGAATTATTATTGCAGTAGACACATTAACTTATATATTAGAACAATTTGTATACAAAACATTTTTAATTTTCATTAAATTTTTATGGAATAATCGAGAAAAACCAACAAAAATGCAACGTTGCCAGCTCAGCAGGTATAAACCCTCTTAAGAATGACAGTTCCATACATTTTGACACTTGTTAACCCTGGGTTAGCAGTTAACTCGGAGTTAAGTAGTTAACCCAGGTCCGCGCAAGACGGCCTTACTGGGTGAATCAACTTTATTGTGTTGTTTACTCTGTCCCCGGTTGTCCAAGTGACATCTTCATACTGTTTCATAGAAAAATGCTTAGGTTGACCAGGAGACAAAATTTGTGTAACCATAGCAACGGTTGGCATGAAAAAGTTGATTCACCCTGCTAACTAACCATAGAACCTTGTCTTTTTTTTTCTATTTTTTTTTCCAGGCTTTAGTGCACCTGTGTGACTATGTCAGCCTCATTGGGAGACTCAATTCGTCAAACACTGCTCCTGCCATGTACAGAACCTTGTCAAAGTAACTAACAATGTCAATAACAATGCTTAACATGATGTAGTGAGAAGGTTCTGGGGTGATCTAGGAATCAAATTGATTGACTGTTTGCAAATAGCATCTAATTATTTTTTTTTATAATTTTCGTCCCAATTATAAATTTATACAAGATTTTTTTTTGCTGATTATATTTGCATTGTCATCTTATCTACATAATCATTATCAACCCAGCCTACATATGTCCCAATGCAGGGTACATGCTTCCTCTCAGAATGAGAGGGTTAATTTACATAATCATACCAAGTTTAAAATCAATTTGACCGCTGGAAGTGGGTCAGAAGCCTGTAAGACTAGATAACAGACAGACATACCTAGAGGCAGACAGGTGAAACTAAAGAAAAGCTTGTACTCTTTAGTGTGTGTACTATGATTGTGTACTATTGTGTCAGTTGAAGGAATAATGTCACCACCAGCTGAGATCTAAGAAAAATAAGAGCACAACTTTTGCTCAAAATTTTACATAATTTTGGCACCAAACAGTTGTTAATCACGTAATTAATTAGTAATTAAGTTAAGTGGGCTTGCATGGACGAGAGTTAATAAATAAATAAATAAATAAATATCACGGGACAATTCACACCAATTGACCTAGTCCCAAAGTAAGCTTAGCAAAGCTTGTGTTATGGGTACTAAGCAACGGATAAACATACTTATATAGATAAATAAATACTTAAATACATAGAAAACATCCATAACTCAGGAACAAATATTCGTGCTCATCACACAAATAAATGCCCTTACCGGGATTTGAACCCAGGACCTCTTGCTTCGTAGGCAGGGTCACTACCAACTAGGCTAAAGCGGTTGTTAATTATACATATAACTGAGTGTTTAGTGCTAACTCAGGGTTAAGTAGTGTTAAAGCGTACAGAACTGCCAACCCTAACTCAGGGTTAACAATTTGATTTAACCCAAGTGAATTTTAATGTCTCTTTATTGGGGGATGAAGAAGCAGTATAAATTACTCTTAAACGTTTAGGCTAGATTTTACCAAATTTTTATTCCGAGAATAACGCTTACTCTCAGATAGTAATGTCAAATTACTATGGCGGTTTGACATTAATATCTGAGAGTAAGCGTTATTCTCGCAATAAAAGTTTGGTAAAATCCAGCCTTAGTATACTACCAAGAACATTTTTATTGTTTACTTTTCATTTTCACCTGGCACTTTGTTTGCCATTGTGTACCTTGTTGAATCGAAACCCAGTTTTCTAATTGTAGTTAAATTTATCTCCCTTCTAATTTGATTGCAACCAGCTGTGTACACCTCATTAGGGTGTTTGTGCACTACAGTGAATTTTACTGTCCGGCAGTCCGAGTTTCTACCGGTCCGATATGGCACGCCATTAAATGTATAGGGCGCTTGTGCACTACAATGAATTTTACTGCCCGGCGGTCCTATACATTTAAGGCATGAAAAAAACGGACCATGAAAACTCAGACTTCCGGACAGTAAAATTCATTGTAGTGCACAAACGCCCTTAGAGTTTTATTTTATGAAATCGTCATCATCAACCTATCGCACCACCAACCAAATAAAGCGGTAATATGAAATGCCTCAGTTTGTAAACTAAGCTTTATCCGGTCGCATTATGGTTTGGTTTGTAAACTAAGGCATTTCATTTTACCGCTTTATTCGGTTGGGGGTGCGCTATAGTACCACTGCTCAACATAGACTTCCCCTAAAACACACCTAAGTTAGGGAAAGCGATTTGAGATCGATTATTGAAGAATCAATTATTCAGACTATTAAAATAGATTTTTTAGATTGATATTGTAGCACGGAATCGATTCAGTGAATCAATATTTCACCCTAGAAAATCGACGTTTGATTTTTTCTTAATTTAAGCCTTAATTGAGAGTTCTTTCTCAAGGCAGATCTATTCTTTTATATCTGATATGTTGGTATGGTTATAAAAAAAATAATTGTAATTATAGAATTCCCTGAACTGAAGAATTTCCTGGTTTTAATGAAAAGAGATTGATTATTATAGTATCTTTCTTGTTTTCCATAAAATGGATTTATATTTGCATTATATCTGGTATTTATTTCAAATTGAATAGGGTAATATATACGTAGACTGATTAGGTGAAAATTTGAACTGATATTATACTACTACATTAGCACACGACTTTTCCTGTTAAATGGTTATTGGTATCCCGCCGCAACTATGAATTCTCCAGGGAGTTAAAGCATTACTATCTATCATTGCACTGGTGAAAATAAGGTAACTTTGGGTAACTCAATTGGAAAAAATTGCATTGGTAGTTTTTAACATTAAAAACCGGCCAAGTGCGAGTCGGACTCGCGCACAAAGGGTTCCGTACCATTATTTATAAAAACGCCCAAAAAAACTACGTTTGTTGTATGGGAGCCCCCTTAAATATTTATTTTATTGTTTTTTAATATTTGTTGTTATAGCGGCAACCAAAATACATCATCTGTGAAAATTTCAACTGTCTAACTATCTTGGTTCATGAGATACAGCCTGGCGACAGACACAGACAGACGGACGGATGGGCAGCAAAGTCGTAGTAATAGGGTCCCGTTTTTACCCTTTGGGTACGGAACCCTAAAAAGGGAGATCAGGACACACAATCATACTTTATTTGTATGGATTGTGTTCTGTGTTTCATAAATTAATCAGTATCAGTAGATTAAATAAAAAAATATATATCATGGGACAATTGACATCAATTTCCCAATCAAAACAAAGCTAGTACTATGGGTAGGGCAATGGATACTAGAGGTAAATAAATAGATAAATAATTAGATTGACTGAGATTGAACTTGTTTTGTCAAGCAAAATGTAGCATAAAGTTTGTTATTTCTTATGGTAAGTTAATTATGCAACTTATTTTTGTATCCAAGTGCTTATGTTTGATTATTTACATGGTATTTTAGTCTTAGTAAACTGCATGGGTATTTTGTAAGCTTACTGATAAATAATGATCACTTGTTACCTTCAGTCACAAATATTTTCAGTACACTCAAAATGTGGTGGCCAG
Organism: Archips crataeganus; assembly: GCA_947859365.1. Lineage (NCBI taxonomy): Eukaryota > Metazoa > Arthropoda > Insecta > Lepidoptera > Tortricidae > Archips > Archips crataeganus. Next base: position 11,796,320 of record OX402069.1, on the reverse strand, counting down.
GTTTTTTTTTATTTTATAATCTTTTTACGATTTTTTTGCTTTTGTATGTTTTGTTATGGTTGTTTGACAGTCAGTCAGCTGTCTGTCTGATTTATAGAAAAAAACTGCCAGTGCCAAGTACCTAAAAAAAAAAAAAAAGTGTATACTGTAATATGTGGAAAAAAGGCTGTGTTTTTGAAACAATAATGCCTTGATTTACCATACGGGCTTTTGTGTTAAACTTATGATATTAATTTATTTTATTTTATTTATTTATCAAGAAACAAGGTGTTATAATATTTAGGTCAGTCCATGACGATAATAACAATAATAATAATTATATATAACCAAACATAAGATTAGGTAGCTTATGTTAGAATTTATATGAAATTACATTATTATTATTTTATTATGTTATGTCAATGAGTTATTGAAAATGTCATTTTGAAATATACCTACGCCTATCTAATTTTAATTATAATTACTTTAATTGCCAATATTTATTAAAATAATAATTTTACCATATTAAGTATATTAATAGAAATTAAATTGCAGTTTCGTCATTCAAGAACTCATTAACAGAATAGTTATTGCGAAGAATGCGAATGCGAGGTATAAAAAATACGACAACTACCTAATTTTGTTCCTTGACCCCATATAATATTCATCTAAGACAAACTGAGTCCATATATGCAGTATTTTTTTTAAGTATGATAAGATAAATTATAAACGTTTTAATAAAGTTACATTCTATGGCAATACAAATAGTGATGTTACGATTGAAATATCGCTATTGTATCGGTATTGTATGTATTGAACTAGATGTGTTCCCGCGACTTTGTACGCCTTGTAATTTTTGTTGCCAGGCTAGAGGGCTAAGATAAAATACCTTGTGTGCCAGTAATTGCACTGGCTGTCTTACTCTACAGTAGCGCAAGCACCGTTACTTGGCTGGGAGGATTAGCAGGCTTCTCCCTTAGACTTCTTCTTTGTCTAAATTCTCACCATTTTCACTTCCGCAGTCGTGGCAAAGTTCTCTACGCACACTGTCGAAAAAGGCGCGTTAAAAATCTTTCTGTTCTGTCTGGTTGACAGTTGAGTCAATTTAGTCTACCTTAGTCAAATACCTGCTCTACTAGCTAGAGGACCGCGTTCGTAGCGACACTAGCTTTGGGCGAACCGAAACTCCAACTTAACGTAGAAACCGAAATCGAATGTTGGTCAGACGCCAGTTAAATGTACCGAGTCGTCAATTTTCTTTTTCTTTCCAGCGATGGAGTCACATGTTCTGAACACATTTCACCAGGCTCGATACCGTACTATCGGGCACAAGAGGATGGGGTCAACCAGTGAGTCAATCTCTTCAGACGGCAGCTGCAATGAGCAACAGAACAGCCCCGATTACCCGGAAGCCCAGCAGGGCGAGTATGTTGGAGAGAACAGCTATGAGGAGGAGAGTTCGGAGTATGAAGGGGAATATTGGAGCCAGCCTGTAAGTATGGTATTTACTATTTATTTAGTTTTAAAGATTAACAAATATTTAAAACAAATAGTTAAGGAAATAAAAGAAAGAATTAAATGAGGGCACATCTTCGTAACTGTAACATTTTTGTTGTGAAATTCTTGAACATTTTTTTTCTTTTGTTTCAATTTTCTCTAGTTAAAGTCCTTTATGATGAATGCGAAATCTCTACTTGATTTACGAATGATCTGTTTGTTTTAGTGTCTGCCGCTTGGTAGTTTAAAAATTAACCTTCAGTAACGATTTTTTTTAACTCTGAATAACTGTATTTCCAGGCTACCACGCAAGAAAACAATGAAACAAGTTCAGATGACGATGACAACATAGAGGTTGTAGAAGTCAATAATAGTCCAATATTAGAAGATGACTATGACACTCTAGTAGAGGGCACAGACTATGATATAATCCAAGTCTATGCAGTCCATCCTGATCTAGACCTTGAAGCTTCTTCAGATGAAGAACAACTAGAAACAGTCAATGTTGAAGCGGCTAAAGCCTCTGAGGACCACGAGAATACACAAGAATCCGAAGGTCTCATAGAAGGAAATATGGAGTTCGATTATTGTGAAACAAAGCCAGAAATATACCACATTGGTTTGGAATTAAGCCTTCGGAGTCCAGTTGTTTCAAATGTCGATGAATATTTCATTAAAAATGATCCTAAACCAATCTTGGATGTTAAGGAGGAATTTGTCGTCAAGGATGTTGACGAATATTTCGTCAAGGAATCTGTACCAGTACACACTGCACCTGAAATTTCCAGTGTTGATGACTGCTTCGTCAAAGATAAAGAGCCTCAGGATAGAAACACTTCCAATGTTGTCGAGAGTGATACTGAGGTTGAAGATACATTGGAACATAATGATGGTAGAGTGTCTGATCAAAACGTGCTTGAACACGACACAATAGCAGATGTTTCATTGAATGAATCTGATTTATTAAACATCTTACCTAAAGTCGAAGAAGTGGAACAATGTATACAAGACGAATTATACAGGAAAAAAGGGACGCAAAGGTCCTTTTCGGTGCCTCAAACCCCATTCACAGATATCATGGAAGATAAGCACTGTTTAAGCTTTGAAGATTTAAACATAGTTTTGGCTAATCTGGTTGGGGATAAATCTGGTATGGGTACAAAAGGCGATGAGCTTCCGCGCACGTTGACCGAAGAAGACGTCAACAGCTTCCTTATTACCGATAAACCCGACCAAAAAATAGATACCATTGATGACTTCACGTCTCAAGACATGGAAATAGAGAATCCTGTCGAATCCACCATCAGTTGTTTAGACGAGGAACCGTGTCGAACATCGACTCCTATACCTAAACCTAACGTTTTGGATTTTTGTATAGAAAAAACGGCAAAACTTCAGGTTACCGATATCAAACCGGAGGCAGATGACTTCGTCGACGTAGAATCTTGCAACGATGCTGCCATACCAGTGTTGGCGGCGAATAATCTCAACTCTCTCCTCGAACAGTTTGAAGCGAACGAAACATTCGCCACCAAACCAAAAAAGCCGGTGATCAAGGAAGAGCCCAAGCCCAAAGTTAATGGATTGACAAACGGTACGCGTTTGCAAGATGCCGGCGTTCAGCTTAACAAGAACAAGATGCGGCAAATACTGGTCAGTAGTCTTTCTAAAACTATTTACTTATTTAATTGATTTTAAATTGCTATACTTCCCAACAGGTCATCATCATTTTTGTAAGAAATGTTATAATTTACAGCACAGTCTAGCTAGGTTATTCTCAGATCCATTTAAAGAAGAGTATCAAGGTAAAACTCATTTGCAGATGCCGCCGACTAAAAGCACGGCGGTGAAGCGGTCACCCAGCCCCGTCCACTCTGACCACGACTACTGCACAATGAAAAAGCGTCACAGTCTGCCCGCCCTCAAAGGCGGGCAGAGTCTCCTCAAACCGGAAGTGTTGTCAAGTAACAGCAGAATCTTAAATTCGCGGCATAGATCGTGTAAAAACAAAAGAGTTGTGTACGATCTCAGCAGTGATGATGAAAGTGAGAAGTGCACTAAAAAGAAAACTTCTCGCGACGATAGCGATGTAAAAATTAAAAAGTCGCCTAAACCACCTATAAAACAGCCGACACCATCAAACTGTCGTAAGAAACTTTCTCCTAAACACAGTGCTAGTAGTACTTTTAAAAATGACTTATCTGTGATTAATAAAAATGCTTATAAAGCGAGTGATGATGCATATAGTCAAACGAAAGCTAGTATTAAGTTAACGATTAAAAATCAGTCTGAGGTTATATTGAACAACTGTGATCATGAAGACTATCAGAGTGATAAAAAACATATTAAAAAGTGTACATCTAGTGTTAGTGATAAAGTGAACAATCTAACTGTAATTGATATACAGGAACTAGGTAGCAAAAAAAATGATTTTGTAAGTAGTAATAACGATATTATAAGTATAGTAAATGATGAACCCCGTCCGAAAGACGAAAACTTTTATACTGCTCTGTTCAGCAACAAATGCGACGTCCAGATTCCACAACAGATGGAATTGAAAACTGAGAAGAGGCCTAGGGATGATGACAGCATTATGATAGTTGACAGTCCCAACAAAATAGAAGTAGAACTGCCTCAGAAAAAGAAGAAGTTGAACCTCCAAGAGTACAAGTTAAGACGATCGGTTACTTCAAACAACAGCTCTTTAAACGTCAGCCCGGAAGCGATATTCCCCGATTTACCAAACCCATGTCCTCTAGAAAAAGTAACCAACAACTCTATAAATCTTGCGCCTCCCAATGCAGCAGTCAATGAAATGGAACAAAAACCAGAAACCCTTAAGAGAGTCTTTGATCCAATCAGAGAGGCATCGAGAAAGATCTTGTTAAATAACAAGAAACAGAAAGCCGAGGCGATGCGAAAGAGAGACGAAGATATAGTCATGCGCAAGATACCAAAGGTTGAGAATTTGGAACTGCAACCTTTGATTAGTGATGCCGAAATGTTGAAAATAGTTGGTGGTATGGCTCCAGAAAAGGTGCCAGAAGTTATAAAAGACGAGAAACCGAAAAATAAAGAGTTTAAAGAACTGGTTCTAGTTAGTATTGGTACGAACACAGAAAAGACGGTGTTTAAGCAAAATGAAAAATCATCACCTAAAGAAAAGAGACTATCTTCGTCGCCGCCTATGGATTCAAAGGCTCTGATCAACTTTAAAATCAAAAAATCTGACGCTGTTCTAAAGCAGAATGTATTTGATGTAATGAAGAGACATAGCCCAGAGGACAAAAGGCACCCAGACGCAAAAATTGACAAAACAAGGTTTATAAATATTACGGCAGCATTGAAGAGCGCAGAGAAGCAAGTAAATCCTAAAATCGCTAGTAGCTCATTATTTGCTTCAATACAAGATGTAGTAATGAAGAAAGCACCAGAAGATCAAGTAGAGAAACCGAACCAACAGATTTCTAAGTCGCCCAAGACTTGCAGAACAGTAATAGTTCGAGATTATGATCTAAAAGCAGATCACGGTGAAGACAAAATAATTTTACACCTGAGCAAACACCGCAGAAAACCTAAATCGGCAAGTGTTAGTGTTCAAACTGAACAAATGGAACCTACAGTGGTTAAACCTCAACCTAAACCGTCAGTTTGTAATGAGCGGAGTCCTATCCAAAGACAACGCAGGGATAGCGACATGTCTATGTCCAGTGACGGCAGTCCATGTAGCTTAGATAAATCTGGAAACACAGGCGAATCTATCACAGTACCTAAGAAATCCGTCCAGCGCTCGCGTTCAATAGAAAAGAGTTCACGCTCTATAGACAAGCGGTCACGTTCGAACGACAAGCGCTCACGTTCCCGAGACAAGCGGTCACGCTCCCGAGACAAGCGGTCACGTTCTCGTGGCTACGATAAATACAGACGTCGATCGAGATCGCGAAGTCGTCGAAGGAGGAGAAGCCGCAGCAGAAGCGTGCGCGGACGGCGGTCGAGATCGATCGATCGTTACAGAAGGCGCAGGAGAGACTCCCCGTACAAACGGAAACATACCCGGTCGCCGTACCGTCGCCGCTCGCCGTCCGTACGAAGAGACTATCGATCCAACAGATCGCCATCTCGCTCTAGATCGAGACATGGCTCAACACGATCAAAAAGTCCTAGAAAATCACCCCCAAAAATTGAGAAAAAGAACGACGTCACTTACACGCCTCCACTGAGGAAACCAACCATTTCTGAGAGCTCTGATTCGTCTAGCAGGTAAGCAGGGGTTATTTTGGTTTTCCTAAATTATTTTATTAAATGCTAGCTGATGCCCGCGGCTTCGCCCCCGTTGTGTGGCGTGGCGTCATCTGTCGAAAATTCGTTGTACCAACTCAGAAACCTTCTTTGGCTCATGCACAACAACTTTGCTAAAGGTCATCACATGATCAAATGCATAGTTTACGATTCTATAAAGGACGTACAGACAAACATTCATTTTTATATATTAAGATTTTAACGATATTCACTAAAAATAAACTAGATTGTTATGGTGATGCAGAAAACAATCAGGACAAAATTTGGTTCCTTTATTTGGTTAATCTTTATAATATCCGTTTTTATCTAAGTATTTTTCTGAATGATCGGATACGGAATACAATGAAAATTCTTTACATGGACCTAAGATTTTACAGTGTCTTTTATTAGTGTTGTATTTTGGAATTATTGGTTAACATCTTGAACGCTAGCCGGTTTACTAATGTTTCGCAAATTATTTTTCCCAATCTGATTCATTTGGCAAACGTTTAATTTCCCAACTGTTTATTTTTTCTGAAACTAAACTTTTCAGGATTGTTATAAAACAAACCTAACCTAACCTACAGAATAGTCCTGTAATACATCCTGGATAGTTCACAGTTTCAGAAAAACATTTGCCAAATTAATGAATCAGTTTGGGAAAACTAATTTGCCAAACGGAAGTACACCGTACGGAATACAATGAAAATTCTTTACATGTATCTAAGATTGTAGTGTTTTTTTAAATTATTGGTTAACCTCTTGAACGCTAGCCACACCTAAAGCATTCAAGAGCTGTTGTGCCTATAATGCCATAGATCCAGTGCAATAGCGACCTACGCGTGTATGTTTAAAGTTCAAATTCGCTTTGGGTTTTGTAATAATATGGCGTATAGTCGATGTCTTTTAGATGCTACAGCCAGGGCCAGATTTAGAGGTCTGTTTGCTTTTCTTTACTTCTGTTGGGGGGGGGGGGGGGGGATCCCCTCCTTGTGGAGGCTCTGGTGCCCTCACCCAAATCCGGCTCTGGTTACATTGGCGTTCAAAGGGTTAATTTTGTGATCTACCTTACGCTTCAAGTTTTTCTATGCCTAATCTTTTTATTTACTATCCAGTTCATCGTCATCTTCAAGTTCGAGCTCTTCTGATGATTCTCGTCAGACGGCCATGTCCTGCAGTCCAAGGAGGGAAGAACCCTACAGGAGGAAAGGGTACAGAAGCTACAGCCCTGAAGATAGGTAAGATGGTCCTTCGAAACTGAACATTCATTTTGTTAGGCTTTACCCAGTCGTGTTCCAAGTCAAAATTCATGAACGACTACGAAGCGAAACCAACTAACGCGACCATAACGAGGCAGCTATGTTTGAGACCAGTGTCTCCAATCAAAAACCGTCTAGCCACTTTCACGTAAACAAATGCCCCAACAGCACAAGATGCTGAAGCGTTTCGAGTACGACGAGTTCATAATTTTATATCCTAAAAAACTGACTCTTAACTTAAACTAACCTTTTGAACGCCAGCGTCGTCTATAGCCGGCAATAGGTACAGTAAAATTACATAAAGTTTACCACTGACAGATGGTTTGCCTTCATTTCATATTCAACTTTAACGACATACAAATAAAGCCAATTTTAGAATACTCTTACCCACGTTTGCAGATTTTGTAATAACTACTTTATTTGTATGGTGTTAAAGTTGGAAATGAAATGAAGGCAAGCAATCTGTCAGTGGTAAACTAAAAGTAAACGTATTTTACGGTAATACAAAAATTAACCTACTCTCATCCGCATAAGAATCAATTTTGTTCGTAACAAAAGTGATGTGTGGCGTTCAAAAGATACCAAACAACAAACCTTCTGTCATGTTTCCTAGAACATGGGCCAATTTTTCTTTCAATATTATGAGCGACGTTATTTTTCATCATATTATATTCTAGCTAATTGGGGATGTCTATTTTTTTGCAATGTATAGAAAATCGAAAACCATTTCGAGATAAATGCTTTTTAAATAGTTTTCTGTAGTTATTTAATTTTAATATTATGTAATGAATTTATTATATAACAAATAAGCAATGACCTTCATTTGACATTGGTGTAAATTGTGTGACCGGTTAAAGTCGTACTTTATTCTGTGTGGTTAGAATTCTTCACAATTTACGCGTGGATTATACTACGGAGTTTGACTTGGACCCGCTGTCTGACATCTAGCACTTTGTCAGTGCCAGTAAAGTGACACAGTGTATAGTGTACCACTACGCAAAAAATAATTAAAGGGGTTGCCTTATCGTACGCATTTAGATAGATTTAGAAATTTGGCTTTGCGGGAGCTCTCAATTATAATCTGACGTCATCAACTAAAATAGTTTCAATAATTAATTTTGAAAAAAGTAGAGAACTAAATGACAAAATATTGAAATTAGTTTCTTAAAATTGACTTTTCTATACAAAAAAAATATAAAAACCACTGGTAATTTTTTTTAGACATTCCCAATTGAGAATCGGAAAATAAGACTAGTGAAAATTTTCTTGATATATTTGAGCTACATAGTAGTAGCGTCCAAAAATATTTTTAATTTTGCAAAATTATTCCAAACCTATTGAGTATATACTACAGTTGCTCCGAACTGCCTGCCTGATAATATAAATAATAATAATAAAATTATCTAGAATGATACTAATTTTTATCCAGCAAATTAAGCTCTTTTTATTCAGTCACCTAATTTTTTTTTATGATTCCGTTTGTACTTATGGGTGCTATGCTGCATGCGATTTTGTTACAGAATTGTATGGGCTAACTAACGTTGGAATATGTTAGCCTTTGGTACCTCGTCTTAAAAAACTGTTTCGACAAGAGTTGGTAGTTGACATTTTTGTATTTATTTCAGAGACAGCAACAAGCCTGTTGAAGAGAGACGGATAGTGTTCGTCGGCAAGCTAGAAAAGGACAGCACTAAGGCGTCCTTGCGAGCTTCGTTCTCAAAGTTTGGGCACATTATAGAAGTGCGGCTGCATAATAAAGAGGACGGGTAAGTTGTTTATTCGTCTTTTTAGGGTTCCGTACCCAAATGGTGCCACCGGGACCCTATTACTGAGACTCCGTCCGTCTTTCACAGGGCTTTATCTCTTGAACCGTAATAACTATTATTGCTCGTTTGCCTCCCTCTCATAATTAATAAAAAAAAATCTAGACACTTTAATTTTCACCGATTATAAATAAATAAATAATAAATAAATATCACGGGACAATTCACACCAATTGACCTAGCCCCAAAGAAAGCTAAGTAAAGCTTGTGTTATGGGTACTAGGCAACGGATAAACATACTTATATAGATAGATACATACTTAAATACATATTAAACACCCAAGACCCGAGAACAAACATTCGTATTTTTCATACAAATATCTGCCCCGACACGGGAATCGAACCCGGGACCTCAAGCTTCGTAGTCAGGTTCTCTAACCACTAGGCCATCTGGTCGTCAAAATGATGATTATGTTTAGCTTATCGCTAATTAAGACTAGCCTACGTTCTGTCCCGAAACACGCTATCTACCAAATTTTATCTAAATCGTTTCAACAGTTCAAGCGTGAAGAAGTATCAGACAGGGACACTTTGCATTTCGTCGGGGATAGTGCAGTACCGCGTAACTAGCCTAGCACTGGTAAATACTGCGTATCTCCACAACACCCATAGGGAAAATCCGCGTAAGTGGCATTGGTTAATACCGCGTATCTGGGTCGATCAACTTTTTTTTGTCACTCGTCGCTATAGTGACGGTCTCCTGGGTAACTCCTTAAACCGTAAGTTTATCTGATTAAAATTTGCCAAACATGCATTTTTGTGGTAGTTTTAAACCCCTTCTACAATTGGTCATCTAATAAGCGTGTTAGTTAATGTGACACAACATTCTTCTAATCAAACTGTACTACTTTTGTCCCCTCGCTGACGGGACAGAATAACAACAAGAAATAGTTGATCCACCCATCTAACAAATGTAGCCTAATTAAGATTTCCCGCTAACGAACGTAGAATCCTGATTAGAATATCGTTGGCCGGAAATCTTAATTTGGCTACATTTGTTAGATATGCGGTATTAACCAATGCCACTTACGCGGATTTTCCCTATGAGTGTTGTGTAGATACGCAGTATTTACCAGTAAGTACCAGGTATTGCACTATCCCCGACGCTTTGTAATATTAATACGTAACTATCATAAGATTGCAGGTGAGCAAAGTAATTATTTCAGTACATTATTAGTATGGATTTTTCCAGAACTATTATATGTATTTCGGCTTATCGACAGGTACAGTCAAGTGTAAAAATATGGGTGCATACAACGTGTTCATAAATATGTCTCATAGCTCCTAAAATCCGAATTAAGGTATCGGTTCATAATTATGGGAGGATTGACTAAAAGTTTCTTTAACCTATTTCGTTAAGAATAATTTAGGAAAATACATCTAGTTAACGGAAAACAAAATATAATAATTTGATATATTTTATTTAAATCACATACCTAAGCATTTTTTTCGCTATTTATATAATACCGATTTTTTTGTTGCGAATATTTCTTATCAGTTTTAAATTGTTTTATTTCAAAAATAGGTTATATGAAAAAAGATAAATTATGATATGCATAGTATTGCGTAACTATTTCATCATAAGATCATATAACTCACATTTTCATTCACTCACTCATTTCATTAATTGACTACCTTTTTTGCAATCAGTACTTTACGTAGCTGTGTGTGTAATCATTCGCCTCAATTCTCGTGGCGTTACCTATATCAAGTTATCGTTTGAGTTTTGGGACACTGTTAAGGGTTGAAAGTGACCAAAATCGCCCCTAATCAATCCTCATTGCGCCCAGCACCCGTTATGGCTTCGTGACGTTCGAGTGCGGCCGCGACGCTTGGAGCGCTGTCGAGGCGGCCGCGCAGTTCCCGCAGTACGACGTCGGCTTCGGGGGCCGCCGGGCCTTCTGCCGGCAGAGCTACGCCGATCTCGGTAAGCATATAACGGGGCCAATGTCACAGACAAGAAAAAAGGAGCAGTAGAACGCCTTCATACAAACGGCCGGAACGCGAGTTATACAACCTGTAACATGTTGATATACAGGGTTATTTTTAATTCACTGACATCCTCTTAACCCTGAATTCCTATCACTCAAACAAATGTTTTTTGTTTTACGACTTTTTAAAATGAAGCACTTTTTTCCCCATACAAATACACAGAGTATCGTAAAAATAAGAGGTAATCTCAAATTTTCAAAACGTTATTACGCCAAAAATATTAAGTTATGACAAAAGCCGTAAAACAAAAAAACATTTTTTTAAGTGGTAGGAGTTTAGGGTTAAAAGGATGCTAGTGAATTACAAATAACCCTGTATAGGGAAAATTTGTGTCTTAACTCCTGACCAGTGGTGGTGTAGGGGCATAAGCACGCAGCACGGAACGCTGAGGACCTGGCTTCGATTCCCAGCGCTGGTCTCTTTTTCTGGCTTTTTTCTGTGTATCCATGTTCCAGTTTGTATTTAGTATGAAAATATTACGTTTTGACAATTTTAGCAATTTTAGGTTTAAAGGTAAAAAGTGGTATAATAGTGACAGGTTGCTAGCCTATCGCCTACAATATACCTTAAGAGGGTACGATGGCTGAGAGAATTTTGAGAAATAGGTATTTTAATGAAATGTCGCTGTCTCGCCCGAACCCCTCCATGTCAGTACAGCGAGAGCGGGACAACTGGACCTCAGACCGTTAATAGGCGCGTAAAATTGATCAAAACAGCATTTCGTAATCCCCTGTTTTCTTCTCGAAAACTGTACCAATAAATTTATTTTTTTCACAAATAATTAGAGGACAGATTCAGCTATGCCCCTATGTTTTCCTTTTTTTGTTTATAGGAGGGATTCTTTTCTGATGAGTGTCTGAAAATGACGTTGAAATTGGGCAATTATTTCAGTTTTTGAAAGCTCATATTTCTTATGTTAATTGAAATATGGAAAAAAACGAAACATAGGGGCATAGCTGTGGTAGATACAGATTACACAGTAAAAAAAATTTGGCTCTAAAGCCATTATCCAGGGAGGAAACAGGGGATTACGTTTGTATGGAGAAATAGTGCGCATCGTACCCTCTTAACCTACATATTACCTTAGTCGCTTCTTACGACATCCACGGATGAAATGGGGAGGTGTAATTCTAAACCCGACACGGGTATGGCGATATTTTTCCCAAACGCTTTTTCCTCACCATAGTTTTTTACTGAAGCTTATTTTCACAGTAGCGTTTTTTAGGGTTCCATAGTCAACTAGGAACCCTTATAGTTTCGCCATGTCTGTCCGTCTGTCTGTCTGTCTGTCTGTCCGCGGCTAAGCTCAAAGACTGTTAGTACTAGAAAGCTGTAATTTGGCATCAATATATATATCAGTCACGCCGACAAAGTGATTGAATAAAAAAAAGTAAAAACAATTTTTTTAGGGTACCTCCCATAGACGTAAAGTGGGGGTGATTTTTTTTTTCTCGACTAACCCTTTAGTGTGGGGTATCGTTGGATAGGTCTTTTAAAATCATTGCGGGTTTGCTAAGATGATTTTTCTATTCAGTGATCTGTTTGCGAAATATACAACTTTAAAGTGAAAAATTTCATTAAAATCGGCCGTCCCCCCCTCTCTAAAATCTAAACTGTTGGGTGGAAAAATGTGAAAAAATTCAGAATGGTAGTTTATATATCACATTTACTAGAAAAATTATAGCGGCTAAGATTGCTTGGAAATTATTTGTAGTTTAAGAGTAAATAGTAGCCTAAGGTATAAAACATACCTAAACTTGGATGATTCCGTACACATACGAAATCCTTAGAAAAATATTACTTGATTTTTTCGTAATGGCTACGGAACCCTACCTTGGGCGTGTCCGACACGCTCTTGGCCGGTTTTTTATTTTTCAATTTGAATTGACACAGAAACAGTGTCGACGGAGCTCCGCGTCAGCGGAGCTTCTTCTTCTGTGTGATTTTGGCCCTTCGGGCCGATGCAAACTTAACCTAACCTAAACCTACCTATGTTTCTGTGTCGATTAAAGTTTGAAAAAAAAACGCGATTGTGAAAATAAGCTTCAGTAAAAAACCATAGTGAGAAACAAAAAAATTGGGAAAAAAAAATTTAAACTGTTTATTACTTTCATAAGAAATACAAAATTAATTATTAATATTATTAGTACAATCTTTTAAATTTTAAGATTATATACTAACAACTTACTTTCATTAACACTACATTAACTTAATATAATTAGTTAATATTTGTTAATAGATACTTTTTAACAATACTCTTAGTCTGCTGTTTTGGCTGAAAATGGGAAAAAATGCGAATGGAAATTTTGCTGTCTGGTAAAAACGATTCTGGGAAAAATATCGCCATACCCCCCGGGTCACCACGGGGAAGCGACACATCAACTTATTAACCCCTTTTTCCGCAGACGGAATCGAAGCGGAGTACACCGAGAGCGCGTTCCACGGCGCCCCGGCCGCCCCCCCGAGGCGTAACGATATGTCCTTCGAGCAGATGCTCCTCGACGTCAAACAGAAACTCAGCCAGCGCAAGAAGGAGGAAGACAAGTGACGCAGGCCGCGCTATGCTAGCGTAACGACCAGTGTCGTTACGTGGACAACGATGCTAGCCTCAAGTACAGTACAAGTGTTTCTCAGATTGCTAAAGGACAGGTTTGCATCACACAAGTCTGTGTATCGTTTAAGCGATGCGACGAGCCATGCTAGCGCAATGACCGTCAGTGTCATGTAGACAATTTTGCCAGCGTCAAGTACAATAGATGTGTCAGAATGTCATAGGCTTGCAGATCAAATCCAAACCTAGATACCGTTTAAGAGTGATACGGTGTAGTCGACCAAGACATTCATTTGCCTTATTCAATATCAGGTTTATGGCGTAAAACACCAAAGGCAATCACTTACAAGTGAATGTGACAGTCAGCTTTGTTGTTTTTGTGTTGGTGTAAGAAATGTCTTTAAAAATGGTGAAGCACTGACTTGGTCGAGTCGATTGTTTGGATCCTTTTTATCCTGGTTACAATGAGTTGGCATTCGCTGTCGACTGTCATAGCTCATTTATGTCATAGCTCGTGTCATAGCGAGACGAACTGCGAGCCGAACAACGAGACGGGAGTGTGAATAGACGCTCGCGCCTCGTCTCGTGATTCGCAACGCTCGCGTCCGGAGCGAGACGCCGAGCCGAGACAGGAGACGAAGCACGAGGCGAGAGTGCAAATAAGGTATTGAATTGGAGACATTCTGGTGTCGCACGGTAGTGGTCATGATCGCGGCCTGTAGACGGACCTTTACAGGGCACATGTCGCTTCTGACAGCAACAGTAGGCGAAAACGAAGACGCCCACATGCATTGTGGGCAGTGAATGCACTATAAGTACTTAGATGTATAACTCTTTTGCAATATCTTAGAAACAGTACAACTATCGTTAAGTTTAATTTTCTAAGCACATCTGTTTTACTTCAAGATCAAAATCTACGAACAGTTTTGCTTTAAGTAACACTGAACACTAATAGATAAAAATAAAACAAACTTGGCTTAAAAGCCTGGCAGCCAGGCGTCAAAAGATGGCTAAAATCCTAGAAGCCAATTAAAAAAAAATGCTTGAACAGGGTGCGTGCAATTTGACGTCAACTGTCACAGATGTGTTCCATTAGTGCAATCGAAAAAGACAATTAGTATCGTGTTGGTGACCATGTTTGCTCACGCCGTACCTACTTTATTTTTAATAATATAGTTCTAATTCTCAACTCGTGTACATAGTAGTTTTAGTTTAGTTTTGTTTTGTATATACCGCCTTGATCCTGAACGCTACCTCTGTTTAAATTTGGCAGCAAATAGTTGCTATGCTATGTAAATAAATATAAATTGTCTAATTCTCGGAAACGATAAGAAAATGTTTTAAAGAAAATTAAAAAAAAAGCTTTCTTTATTGGTTTTTAGAGCTTCCACACTGGTTTGCCATTGTTCGCACATCAGGACACTGATGGTTGAAATTAGTATCCATTGATGGCCTAGTATTCGGCAGGCTCAATCCGACAGCTTGTGGATCGGATTAAATTCAGCTTGTATCGATATCTCGTCCGCAACTTGTGAAGAACACTATGCTTCATTTAATTTAGCATTGAAAAGCACAACAACATTATATTGCGGCTCGTGAACTGTAATCTCTTTACAATTTGTACTAGAGTAATAATTGACGACACGCAAATAATGTGGCATTAAAACAATTTTATTTTGCGGCTCCCAGACTATTGAACTGTACTATTTGCTAGGTAAGAAATAGTTGACAAGACGCAATATAATGTTGTTGTGCTTTTCAATGCTAAATTAAATGAAGTATAATCGCCTATATTAATGTGAAACACTAGCTGTCTATGGTGCCGTAAGTCATCGATGCGCTAGGGACGTGTGCGGTGCGTCACTTATCGATATCGACGCGTATAGATTCGTAAAAGAATCAAGAAGCGCTGGCGCTTGGTAGCTATCAATTTACCACTTATAAGTTGTTAATTATTTTCGAATTATTTAATAATTAATTTCTTTATTGCCTCGGCAACGTGTTTGACATTAGTACAGTGGTAGCTCTTAATTTAGATATAGGTAATGTCTATTACTGACCATTTTAGGTAGCACAAAAAAATAATTATATGAATGTTATGGTTTCATACGAATTGTGTAAAGGTACATCTAAGTCGAATGAGGCTCGCTCTCCACTCTGCTTAGTATATAGAACAAGGAATCAACAGTTTTTTTCTCTATTTTCCAATTTAATTATAAGATCAACAGAAGTACCCCACAATGGGGATGTTGACACCATTAAAAAAGAATTTGAAGACACGACTCCAGTAAAAAAACGCTTTATTTCAGCCCTGAAAGCCAGATTAATTTTCGATTAAATGCAAAATTAGATTTTTTGTAGCTTTTAAACAAATAAATAGTTAGTTGCTTGAGTATGCGAAAAATGACGTCATATGTCGCTATTGTCATTCAAACTCTGTGGGAGACTGTGTTTTGACAGCTCATAAAAAGAACGTCAGTTGATTGGTGGTGTCAACATCCCTATTGTGTTAACTCATTCATAGGTATTAAGTTAATTATGTCTGCTAATTCTGTACATATAGTTTACTCAGAAATATCTAGATTAAGTTCTTTTTTAGTTTTATTAAAATCTGTCAGCAATTTGATCCTTTAGCTTGTCTAGTTTTGTCTTTAAAACTGTTTAATTATTATTTGTCTTGGTATTAATTTGTGTGAATTAGGAAGTTCGATGTCTTATCCCTTTTCCAGGCCCCAACAAATTAGATACACCACAAAGTGAATCATTAATTTAAAAGCACAGCATATTTAAAAAAAAATCAATACATTTTCTACCATATTGTAAAGGGAGTAAGGTCGAATCTTTGTGTAGATTTATGTGGTACCTATATGCGCTTTGCCTGGAAAAGAGTTAAATGATGATGATGGGTTATATCCTTGGTGTTATTATGTATGCCTCAAGTGATATTCTATGGCGAAAGATACTGAAAAAAATGTCATGATGCCCACAAAATTACTCGTCAACATCCCAGCCTATATACGTCCCACTGCACGGCACAGGCCTCCTCGCGCGTCCTGTGCGCACGCGCACGTGTGTGCACACAATAGTGGGTAGGATTTAGAGTGGGACGCTCCACGGGGCAGGGTCGTGTTTCGCACTTCATGAGTTTTCGGAATGTAAGTGCGGAATTACTTTTGAAATTTACGATGAGCTTTATGGTGGTGAACAAAAACATGGTAAAAAGACTTGCACACGCCTACGGAGGAACTCAATGGCGTGTGCGAAGTTCCCAATCCGCACTGGACCCGCGTGGGAACTACGGCTGTATAATTAATCTCATCACCGTCACAAAACAAACGAGGTGACGTGGTATGCACGCCACAGAAAAACCAGCGACAAATCAACTTGATTTTTAATAACATTGGAGAAGGATTAATTTCGAGTTATGTATAGATGACCGTGACGTGTGAGGCATTCCATTGACTGTCACGACTAGCTGACTGGGGCGGGGCGGTGAGGAGGTTAAGTGTGAAGCCAGACGAGCGTAATTTTGTGAGTCGTGAGCGGCAGAATTTCGGTCGCGCCATACAATATGCAGGTCATCACGTGACAATGTATGGCGCAACCGAAATTCTGCCGCTCCAGACTCGCAAAATTACTTTCGTCTGGCTTCACACCCTAAGTTTAATTAATAGTCATTAATTGGAGTCCAGACAAAAAGTAATTAATAAGCATGGGCTATAAGACAACAGTGTAAGCAGAAGTTGGAAGCTGATGTTCTTAAAATGCTGTCAGATTTTTGTAAAGCCTGTCCAGTCATTATTATAAGTTACCTTGTCATACCAAGTTATTAGGTATTTGTTTTACCTAACTAAGCGCAATGTAGGTAATGTTTGTATTAACATTTTGTAACGTTGTGTTTCATGATAAATAAACTTTATTTTTGATAAAAAACAAAGAATAATTCGATATTGATACAGGTTTATTAGGTCGATATTAGTAAATCGTAAATGATATGAAGGACTTCTATCCTAAAAGGGTGAAATTGTTTAAATGATAATCAACATGAAATTGTACTTTAATTTCGCACTCCGAGAGGCCACGTCAAAGTAACAGATCATGAAATTCATAAATTTCTACACTTAACATCCTGTGCATAGAACTTTTAGTGAAATGCGATTAATTAGTAACTGACCGCTCCGGAGTGCGAGATTTAGTCTGTAGAAGCAAATTTAAGATTTACATTATTACTAAATGTTCCATAAATGGAATTGAATTTTGCTTCCATAAGAATATAAGTGCCAAACCTACAAAACATTGTTCCTATATACATAAACGATACTTTCAAGAAGAAGCCATCATTAATTTGTTTTGAAGAAAACATGGTTTTAATCTAAAACTAGTTTTTTTTTATCCCAAAAGAATCAGTGCTACTGCAAATTGTACAATTGGCACAAACAACTGCCCACCCCTTTGCCCAAGGCCGGATTTAGAGGTTTGAAAGAAAATACTGAAAAACAAGAGGGTGGTTGATCCGTCGAAATTTGGATTTATTTTTCTGTGGGCCTCTCCCTTGTGGAGGTCCCAGAGCTGTAACCTCGAATGCCTCCCTCTAAATCCGGCCCTGCTCTTGCCTACTTGACAATACTTGACATCACATCTGTTTTTATCTAACACTGACATTTCGCAAGATCCTAGGTCAATAGAGCATCTACTCAAACTAAACCTTAATAAGGCTCCACTTATTGGAGCACACTACCACAGAATCAAAAGCAGCTATCGAATACATACCTGACAAAGGATATTTTTAAAGCTAGTAGTATTTTCAATAATTACAATGGATATTGTAACTTATTACTGAAACAATAAAGTTTAATTTCCAAGGCGATGCACGTAGTCTCTAAATCGCCTCTACCTTATTAACGGACAATGTACCATTTTAATTTAGACTTTGGTTAATTGGTAGAAGGTTTAAATTAAAATCGTATATTATTAGTTGACGTTCTGTTGATCTAGAAGTGAGATGTGTTGCTGGACATACATCAAACATTTTGGCTAACGGGGTTTGTGACGAAACTTTAAATAATGCAAAGTTACAAGTGTCATTTTAAGTTAAAATCATGTTTCTGATCAAGCAAGTTATGATACTTATGGGCGTTTCTATTTTTCCTTGTAACCAATTAAGAAATTGTTAATAGGGAGTTAAAATTAGTCCGTTTCTTAACGCACTTTTTAAAGCCTTTACAAACCTTTACTTTACCGGTTTGTTACGTTATTTTTATTGTAAAGCCTTGAAAAAGTGCGTGACTAATAAAATTTTAACTCCCTATTAACAATTTCTTAATTGGTTACAAGGAAAAATAGAAATGCCCATGATGGATGCGTTTTAGTCATTAGGTCATTACCATGACACGTTTTGCTCTGAAACTGTAATCAGCAATGATCAATACAGAATGATGTTTGTTAGGTCTAAAAAAAAATGTTACACGATTGTCTTTGGAAAATTAAAGTTTAAAAATCATTTTTTGTGTTTTTCTGACGTAATTTCTACGCGTTACCTGCCTTTATAAGTTCTTCTTTACCAAACTACCGAGAAAGAAATAAAACCGGCTAAGAGCGAGTCGGACTCGCGCACGAAGGGTTCCGTACCATTATCTATAAAAACGGAAAAAAATCACGTTTGTTGTATGGGAGCCCCCCTTAAATATTTGTTTTATTTTAATTTAATTATTTATATTTAAAGTGAATATATAACTAAAAAAAGTTGAGACTATAATGCACGATTTTTTTCACTTCCCGCATACGAGTTGTAAAGATAAAAAATAAAGATGCCACACAAAACTATAGGTATCGTTGTAACTACGTTGTTTATTTATCATCTTATTTTGAATTACAATCAACATTTTCATGCCGTTGAAACAATTTAGCAGTATCCCTCTAATATAAAAGTGAAAGTTTGTATGGATGGATGTATGTGTGAATATTTGTTACTCATACACGCTAAAACGGATTGCAGACAGACAGACAGGTCGGTTGACAGATTCTTATGAAATTAGGCACCACATAGTTTAGCTTATAACCTGGATTAGTATTATGTAGTATACTTTTATCCTGGAAAATTGCAGTTTCTGCTTCTGCGGGATAGCGAGCGATAAACGAATTCTTCGCAGGAGTCGCGGGCAAAAGCTAGTTTAAAATAAAACACAAAAAGATACCAGTGACATCTAGTGACAATAACGTCAACATTTTATTCATGAACACAGAAATCAAGTTATGCTACTCGAACATAGATGTCACTAAACACAAAACGTAGCCGCTCACCGATAGATGGCGTTACTACGTACTTCCAACATTTTTTTAGTCAGTTCAGTGACGAAATCAGGGAATGGCTAGAATAATGTATCTATTGCATTTTGCATCTCATTTATTAATACTTTTTTTCAGTTTCTGCGCACTGACTTTAATTTTGTTCTAAGTTTCTTCATAAAAATGCAAGAAAGAACAAATAAGAAAATTGTAAGCCTACCGAAACCTCACTCAAGGATATACCAAGGAAAACATGCCACAGTATAGGTACCTAGGTCTTGAGGAGTTAAACTATTAGACACAGTCTAGACGTTTATTTTTTTCACCAAATCTGTGATCAAGCAAGAGACTAGGGTCTAAAAGGGGTTCAAGTGCACTTGAGGGGAATACGATTTTCTTGGACAGACACTATCCAGCAGGTTTATTGTCTAAGGGTATGCGCGCACGAGCAAGTTTGTCTCTGCGACAATTTTATCAAGTCTGTGTATTTGTATCCTGGGAGTCGCGGCGCTACGTGTGCGTACTTCCATACTAACCCATAGACTTAATAAAATAGTCGCGGAGACAAAGTTGCTCGTGCGCGCATACTCTAACGCTTCTGACGCTTGCCTTCGCAATCACTATTTCTTTCTGTCAAACGGTATAAGATGGTGACAGAAAGAGACGGTGAAAGCGAAGGCAAGCGTCAGAAGCGTTAGATAATACGGCCTCTGGTTCTGGGGACCGTAGGACGCGCTGCGGGCATTGCAGGTAGCTCTCAGGAAAGGTAGCAAGCAGTTCGTAAGGTTGGGGCCACGGTGTTTCAGGGTACAAAGAGAGTTCGTAGTGCTGTGCCGAAAGGTGGAGAGTGTAGCGGTGCTCTCGCGGTTTAGTCCCGACTATGGTGCCCTGGAATATGTTTGGTGTCAGCAGGGACCCATACAACTGCTCTGTCCACCGGCTCGACGTCCATAACGGTCCCTGACCATAGGTCCGAATTCAAACGTTGGCTGTGTGGCAGAGCAATCGTACGGAATTTGCAGGAAGTGATAGATGAAGCTAAATGTAATACATAAGAATAAAATAATTTAATGAAAACGAAAACTGAACTTTGAATTTTAAATTTGAACTAACTGAAACTGCCTAACGGTTCAGGAAGTTCAAAAAGAATTTAAAAATAAATGCAGACAGTTGAAATTAGCAAGGTAAAGATATTTATTTGCTTTTGAAGAGAACTTACCAATAAACGGGCATAGTTTCCACAGTATTATTGTAGCTACTTAGTAGTAGAAGATGAGAGATGTTTTTAGTAGTTATCCGGGTTCAAAAATGAGCCAAAAAGGGAGCTCCCTTGCTACCGTATCGGAGAGGGTTTTGCTCGGAGTTTCTCTGCTAGATCACGATAGAAAATGATGAAATCCGTCCAAGAACTAGTCAACGACATAGCACGAAGAATCGCCAGACTCAAGTGGCAGTGGACAGGGCACATCGCTCGTAGAACTGATTGCCGATGGGGCAAAAAGGTTCTCGGTTGGCGTCCACATCATAATAACTTATTTTACGAAAAATATATTTTACGAAAATATATTTTTCAATAATTTCTGTTGCTAAAAAACAGAAGTACAAATAACCGAATAAGTATATAAGATGCCGTTCAACTTGCTACACACTTTAAGAAATCACTATTAATAAATAGTCCGTCCTTACCAAACGTCCTACAAATTGTTTGTCTTCACAAATAACTTATAACAGTTATAACTTACCCTAGTAAAAATAAAACCTTTTCCAACCCGCCAGCAACATCCCTTCCTGCCCCTGGGCCTAGGACATCCGTGGCTTCCCCTAGAATCGGCAAATTAGTGTAGTCGCCGCGGGGGCACGCTTATTACCCCTATAATTGCCCCGGCTTGTGGAGGGCCCTCCAGATTCTCGTGTGACTAAGACGGAACTTTATTATTAAAAAATACAAATGTTTTTATTGCCAGAACATACTCAGTAAATACAATAGGTTTTAATGGTACAGGATGTTCTTATGTTCTACCCTAACTAGGCGTGCTATTGAAAATAATTTTTAATATGGGGCAAAATCGTATATTTCATCATACCATAATCTTATCTTTTCTGTTCATAATATTGTTGGTGTCCATGTAAGTAGGTATACTTATGGAATTTTGAAGTTACACTTCGTTTATTTTAGCATTAGACAAAGTAAGCGATCTTGAAGTCTTTTTATTGAAAAACATTAAAACACCTTTGAAAAATAAGTCACAGCAAACATATTGTAACAGTTAAATAGCAAGGACTGTTCATTTCCATCTTACATACCTATATAATTTCAAGTAAGTATTTCCAAAACACAGCTCTATTAAAAACAATCACCTACCATCCTGGTAATGATTCAATTCCTGTAGAAATATTTTTACTACAAAAATAGAGGGCGCTGTCCAAGAAAATAACGTACCGTAAAACCACATAACTATAGTCCTAGCCTGCAACAATAGTCCAATTTTCATCCTTACATTATCCTTAAAATATGATAGCTACATGGCTAGACTAAAGCAAATTATTTTAGGCCTAACAAAATAATTATATACCCAGAAATAATAGCAGTAAGGTATAATATTTTAAGGATAATTTAAGGACGAAAATTGGACTATTGTTGCAGGCTAGGACTATAGTTATGTGGTTTTACGGTACAGTCAAGGAAACTCAATCACGTGGGAGGGTGGAACCTCTTCACAGTCAATTTCCCGATGATTTTCTTTGGCCGACGTAAGGAATGTCAACATGAAATTTACAAAAAAAGGTTCCATCCTGGTAAGCGATTTAGTTTCCTCGATTGTCGTACTTATAATAATTGAGGCATTAGGTACTTAATGCAAACGCGTTCGAGCCCTTTTTGCATTTGTAATATTTACTTTTTGTGTCAAACAATTAAGTACATTTTCTCGCTCGTTTCTCGTTATTTATTTGTTGACAGCAGTGTGGAGTCCCATTAGTAGTGGGAGTAGAGATTTTTACGCGTCTTCGGGTGGAATTTAATTAACTTGTAGTGTTAGGGTGGGCTGGCGGCGAGCTGTGAGTAGAGACAAACAAGTTTAGGTATGTACTATTCCACAGAAAGTCTAGTCCTTGCGCTTAAAGTCAATTTTTATGCAAAAATCGCGATAAAAATAAAAAATTAAATACTATTGATCTACTTTGAACATGAAAATTACTGTGAGACTCACTCATAGTGAAAAACATAGCTCGATATGTTTCGGGCTAATCCGTAGCCCTTCCTCGTGGAGCACACGCCACGGCGGCTGCTGCCAAACGCGCACTGCGCGCCACCGCGCTACTCACGCGGCTGCTCGACGAAACTGATGCCGTCACACAACCACCCACGTTTTCATCGTCATTTTTATTTTCATTGTTAAATGTAGGGTAGCACACAACACCAACAACATCACCCTGTAAATTAAGGCACGTTCGCAGTCTATTTTTGCAATTAGCTTGCTTCTGTGACAGACGGACAGACAAACAGCGGCGGAGTCTCAGTAATAGGGTCCTATTTGGATACAGAACCCTAAAAACAAGTTGCTGTGAGATATAGACATCGGAATTTTTCAAAAGAATTTAAAATATTATATTTTTTTATTTACCTTTAGCAGGTATTATTTGCGGCGCTACAGACGACGAAATTGACGTAACAACACTTGGAATATCCGGCCATATGGCTTGCCGGATACCCGGTATCTGGTAGGCATCTGACCAAATATAAGTAACGCCATCAGAGTTGAGGTGAATGATTACACACACAGCTACATAAACTACTGATTGCAAAAAAAGTAGCGAATGAATGAAATGAATGAGTGGATGAAAATGTGAATTATTATGATCTTAAGGTGAAATACCTACGCAATACTATGCATATTATAATTTTTCTTTTATCATAATAACCTATTTTTGAAATAAAACAATTTGAAACTGTTGAAACATTCGAAACAAAAAAATCGGTATTCTATAAAAAACGAAAAATATGCTTATCTTATCTGATTAAATAAAATAGATCTAAACATTTTATTTTCTGTTTTGTTTGATCTAAATGTATTTTCTTAAATAATTCTTGACGGAATAGGTTGAAGAAATTTTTAGTCAATTTTGTAATTCACTGTTGAGTCTGTTGATCTTGCTATCGGTACGAATAAAAGTCAAAATCCCGCTGTCATTACATGAGATGTGGTTGTGTGCGTGACCTCAACTCTGGTGGCGTTACCTATAACTATCCGTAACATCACTAGTATTTATCTTATTGTTGTCTTATCTATCTATTCGTAATTTACTCGAAAATCGTCTTTTAAACACCTACACATTAAAACACCTACACTACAGAACTACTAGTACCTACTATAGTTTGGTTCAACTTAAAGGTGTTACCACACCAATCAATCGATGATAGAATAGATTGGTTGATGTCGATCGACAATTTCTACTATACCAATCGATCGATGTCGAACAGTACCTCTACCATGAGTTACACTAGTTTACAGTGACCGTACTCGCTAGCGACGGCGTAAATGATTTGTATGGAGAATTGTACTTCCGTAAGTGACCGCTAGAGGCGCTGTACACAATTCTCCATACAAATCATTTACGCCGTTGCTAGCGAGTACGGTCACGTAAACTAGTGTAAACTCATGGTAGAGGTACTGTACCTAGTATCGATCTGCTGTCGCTCAATTGGGATTGTCTTAAAAAAATTACCAACGGTTTTTTTTGTATAGTTAGAAAACTCAATTATAAGAAACTAATTTCAATATTTTTTTCATTTACTTCACTTCAAAATTAAGTTAAATTCACCATCATCATCATCGTCATTTCAGCCGTAGTGCGTCCACTGCTGGACATGGCCTCCCTCATTGATGCCCAATCATTACGGTTGGAAGCGGCTTGCATTCTAAATTGCACACAGAATAAAGTAGAAATTATATTTCACGACATATATTAAATATATTATACAATGTCAAATGAAGGTCATTGCTATTTGATATAGAATAAATGCAATTAAAAATTAAGAAGTAGAGAAAACGTTTTATAAAGCATTTGTCTCGGAATTATTTTCGATTTACTATATACATTACAAAAAATATACAACCCCAATCGTTTGTCGACAGGTATCCGTCGATCAGCCAAACCTACCACACCAATTGATCGACAATCGATCGATTGGTGTAATAACACCCTAACATTAACCTCCTGAGGCCCAACGTCCTATTTTTAGGACTGTAAAATGTAATCCTTTCAGCCCATGTAAATGTTAAAATTTATCAAATAGCGCCCCAATGTCCCAAAATAAGAACACGCACTAATTTGCAATTACAATATTGTCCAAAATATATTAAACTATACAGGGTGCGGGATCGCATTAGAAATGGTGAAATCCGCGCAAGAACTAAAGTCACGTTACAGACATAGGTAGCTCGAAGAATCGTTAGACTTAAGTGTCAGTGGGCAGGGCACATCGCTCGTAGAACTGACGGCCGATGGGGCCGAAAGGTTCTCGAGTGGCGTCCGCGGACCGGAAGACGCAGTGTAGGTAGGCCTCCAACAAGATGGAGCGACGACCTGGTGAAGGTAGCGGGAACGCAGGATGCGGATGGCGCAGGGCCGATCTGTTCGGCGAGCCTTGGGGGAGGCCTATGTTCAGCAGTGGACGTCTTTCGGCTGAGATGATGAATGATGATGATCACAGGGTGTAACATTTAGATCGGTCAGTATGGGATAGTCTGAAACTATAAGACATACGAAGATCTGTTCTTAGGAACCATGTCACCGATTTTAGGGATTTTATTAATTTTAGACATCATGTTTCATAGTTACATTTAACTGCTTAAGATCTACACAATCGATATCTAAATAGAAATAGTGTTAGTTTTATTTTTCAAAACATCCAGGTTCGATTCCCGAGTAGAGTATAAGTTTTTTTTAAATGTATGAATGCAGTTTTCCTTGTTACTAAAATCCATGACATGGTTCCTAAGAACAGATCTTCGTATGTCTTATAGTTTCAGACTTACCCATACGATCTAAATAAATAAAAAATATCACGGGACAATTCACACCAATTGACCTAGTCCCAAACTAAGCAAAGCTACTATGGGTACTTTTTTATTTTTTATTTTTACTAGACAACGGATAAACATACTTATATAGATAGATACATAGGTACTTAAATACATATTAAACAAAACACCCAAGACTCGAGCAAAAACATTCGTATTATTCACACAAATGTCTGCCCCGACCGGGAATCGAACCCGGGACCTCAAGCTTCAAAGTCAGGTTCTCTAACAACTAGGCTATCCGGTCGTCAAATGTTACGGCCCTGTATAATGATTTTGTAATTATTGAAGTCCTGGGTTACCAGTGTATGTGCCTATAAATAGGACACTGGGTCGTTATTACAAACGACCTAAAAATAGTTTGGACCTCAGGAGGTGAAAAGATAAGTCGTAGATATACAAATTGAAACGTAAGAAACAAACAATACTTGTACGCGATCGTGAAAAATCTATCTAGCAATCCACACAACCTAATATGTGTACCCACTCAGACAAATAACGCCTAAACCAAACAAAATCAGCGCAAAGTAGCACAAGTTAATTGCCAAATAATTATATTACTCCGGCCATATAACATGAAAATAGTTTCAACGATTTAGGATCCGGCAAGGGCGGATAATTGCTTTACCTCAGGAGGCATCGATCGAATGCAAAAAACAAGGTACGCTTATACTGTTCGGGCACACCCTATAGCAGAGGGTTGAGAGAGTGTTTTTGTAGATTTCACAAGGGTAGTTAGGGTTGTTTTTTGGGTAGAAAGGGATGGTGAAACAGTAAACGGTTGGCTGCGTCGCTAAGGGGTGGTTCTCGTGAAGAGTGACGCCCCAATATGTAAGGGTAGCTGTCAGTTTGTGAATGTTTGTCTTTAGGGGTGGACGTGGGAACGAACTCTGTATAGCTCGTGTATCGTTTCATGGATTTGTAGTGAAGTGAATATGATATTGTGACTGTGTTTTGTTTTGAAGGACATTTTGAAGCTTTCAAGGTTCGTAATTTTTCTAATGATTTAACGTTTCAATGAGTTTTGGCGGTGGGATTAAGATTCAGATTGCTAGAGTATTACGATTGGATATATTAGTGGTTAGTGGCCCTGACTAAGGAGCTATATAGGTCCCGGGTTTGGACTTCAATAGGGCAAACATTTATGTGAAGAATATGAATGTTTGTAGGTAGGTCGAGCCATGGATGTTATTATGTATTGAACAAAGACTAAAACATGCCAAGGGTTCCTTATGAAAGATCCCGAAGATACTTGGGCAGTCTATGTATGTGTGTAAACTCTTTATTGTACATAAAACATAAAATTAACAGTTAACAAGATAATCAGAAGTACAAAGGCGACCTTATCCCTTAAAGGGACCTCTTCCAAAGGGATCCTAGAAGGGATTTCTTCTTTTTTCTTTTTCTTAGGAATTCTTCAGTGTTATTGTTCCATTCGATTTCAAGACGAAATCGAATGGAAATGGACGAAATTTAAAAAGAGCGTACTCCTACCTAAAAGGCCGGCAACGCACTTGTGACACTTCTGGTGTCGCGGGTGTCCATGAGCGACGGTAATCGTTTACCATCAGGCGTCCCGTCTGCTCGTTTGCCCGCTATACCATAAAAAAAAGACCCTTCAAGGTTTTTTATTTTATTTATTAATTAATTTATTTATTTATTTATTCTAGCGTTATGAGGCTTCAAAAATAAATTACAAAGCGGCTAGTTAGTCGACGTCACAGAGGACCGAAGAGCTGGTAGCTACATAGGACAAAGAATTACCTTAGCTATTCAAAGAGGAAACGCTGCCTGTATCTTGGAAACCATGTTTAATGGGACTCCGTGTCGTGTTTTCATTTTTTTATCTGTATATATACATAGGTATGGGTCATGGGTGGAGTATAGCTCAGAATAACCGCCTAACTTAACTATTCAAATGAAAACTGGCATTTCAACTATATCTCGGCTTTTATTCAGATTCCAATAAACAAACAACATTTCAGTGGCACAGCCTAACCAAAAATGGCTGCCCAAACCGTCTGCTATCCGCTGTTCCTTACTTAATTCGAATTCTAGAAGACACAAATTCAAATATACGAAACATCAACACGGTCTCGGTGGCCAGTGTCTACAACACAAAATAAGGAAACAAAAGTTGTCTCTGCTGTGGAAATAAAATTAGCGACTCAAAGTCAGCAAACTTAAGATTAATTTAAATGGGGTGAAAGTTGGACAGGCGTCCCACACGCCGATGTAGACTTGACTGAAAAATATTGGCTATAGACCCTTAACTTTTGCCATGTCCACAGGAGAGACGCGAGAAAAAAAATGTATATGACCCTTTTACACACAAAGTATAAAAACTAAAAAGAAAGGATTGTAAAAAGAAAGAAAATTGTCTGTTTGAGAGACCATAGGTCAAATCACCACGGTTTTTTTCCACGATTGCCACGATTTTTAGTTGCTTCGAAAATAAATGGCAAATAAGTGACGTCACAGCTTGCTATTTACATACGAAAAAGCTATGAAGGTATCGTATTTCGACAGCTTATAAAATGTTGGTGGTGGAGTCTACTATAGTAGACTTAACTATAGTTAAAACATTGTTATTAAATTTAGACGTTTGTATCTCCGTAACCGTTTAAGCAATATTTACGAAATTTGGGATTCTAATTAATCTTATTGGTATCAATAAATAAACCAAATTTGGTGTGATTCACCAGTACCTTTTGGTTGAACTTGGCTTGACACGCTGCCGCGTGTTTAGAGATTATGTACTGGAACTAAAATACTATTTTTAACATTTACTTATCTACATAGTTGATATATCATTATCATTAATTAGTGACGGTTAATTTTTAACCTATTTTTTACTGTTTCGTTACTTCATGCAACATTAAAAGCCGTTTTTTCCAAGCTCGTATCGCCTTTACTAGCACCGTTGCAAATTCCACCTTGATGAATAGAGTTAAAGTTGAATTTTGGATTTTACCTAAATGTGTACTTAATACGAGGGAATAAAAGTAGATTAGTTAATTAATTCAGAGGGGATTAATTAAAAAGTTATGGCGACTAATGTCAGTGGAACTCGTGTTTTCATTCGATTACGATAATTATTTGTCAGAGTGACAGTGGATTAATTTGGGTGATAACAAATAGGCGAATTGAAAAATATATTACGAGTAGTTAAGTTAAGAACTACGTACTTACAGGCTTATACAAAATGTTTTGAAATTTCATACGTTTAAACGTGTTTTCCCGTGGGAATGAGATATTTTCCCGTGGGAAAAAGTACATGGCTAACTGCTCAACTATGTCCGTACAAACAATCACGGCAATCCGTCGCTCAGTTTCAACGTGAAAGAAAGACAAACAAACACATTTATCATTTTACATATAATATTACTAGCTGCTTCCGCGAAGAATACCTACGACCTATTCTCAGACCTACCGAGTAAAGAGAAAAAAGTTTCATAAAAATCGGTCAAGCCGTTTCGGAGGAGTTCGATAACAAACACCGTGACACGAGATTTTTATATATTAGATTAGATATGGAATATATGACCTTCAAGCTTTTAAAAAAGAGCGTTTTCCTACCTAAAAGGCCGGCAACGCACTTGTGACTCTTCTCGTGTCGCAGGTGTCCACGGGCGACGGTAATCGTTTACCATCAGGCGATCCGTTTGCTCGTTTGCCACCTATACCATAAAAAAATAGGGATACTATTTATTTTTATTATTTTTTTTATTATGAGAGGGAGGCAAACGAGCAAGCGGGTCATCTGATGGCAAATGATCACCACTGCCCATAAATATCAACAACTCAAAGAGAGTCACTGATCTGTTGCCAGCCTTTAAGAAGGAGAGGGAATAGGGGAGAGAGAGGGGGAGAGGTATTGGGCCCCCGGCGCTCTCAGTGACGATGAGACTGATGGATTCTAAAAACTGTAATTGATCCAACACATACTAAATTTGAATCCACCGTCATGAAGACACTAATACATAAGATTATATAATATACTCCGTTATCTCCGTTATCAAGTGGGCAGTTTGGTGGCTACCTAACAATGTCAATAAAAAACATTTTTTTAATTGAATTTTCTGATAAAAATTTTAGGGCTCCCATAATAGTTACAACGTCGAGACTTGGTTAGTTTGTCTTGCACATCACTAATCTTAAGTATTCACCAAACTGGCCGCTTGATAACGAAGTATATTTATAAAATTATGCATTACATCATGGAATTTGATTTTTTGTTAGTTCTTCTTCTTCTTCTTCAGCCCGTAGCCACCCAATGCTGAGTGTAGGCATCCTGCATTGCTCGCCACTCATCTCTGTCCAGTGCTCTCCTCATCCAGCACCTTCCCGCCACTTTGGCCAGGTCGTCAGTCCACCTCATCTCCTGTCTGCCAACGTTTCTACGCCCGGTTCTGGGTCTCCACTCCAACACAGCCTTCCCCCATCTTCCATCACTCGTGCGGCATATGTGTCCAGCCCACTTCCACTTTCTTTGGGTGATTACCTTGGCTATATCGGTGAGCCTTGTTCGTCTCCGAATCTCCGTATTTCGGACTCTGTCTCGGAGAGATATGCCCAACATCGCCCGCTCCATCGCCCTAGTTTTGTTAGTTGCTTTGTAGTAAATAAATAATCTAGTCAGTTGAATTGGCAAAACTGTGACGTCACAGTTTGGTATAACTTGGCGGTGGTTGCCTACTTTGCGGAGGTCCGTATCAATGAACTAAAACAATTACTTTGCTCACCCGCATTTTCACTCAGTATGATTCCATTCAAAATCGAAAACATTGAAATTTAGTCGGACACCCAAGACTTCACTCTGACTGGACCTTAAAATGTATCGTAAACTCGTAAAATCGGTTGGGTAATAAAAACTGCGCGCACGCCGTTAATTATTAACCGAGTTTTAGCGCCTCATCGTAAAATTACATTACAAAGTCAAATCCAGATAACCCTTTACAGCTGAGATATGTTACAACCGCGTGTTACACCGTAGCAAACCTTATTTTTGAAATCATGTCGGTAAAAATACCTTTCAAAATACTTTGGAGAACGAATAGCCCAGTGGTTGGAGAACCTGACTATGAAGCTTGAAGTCCTGGGTTTGATTTCCGGTCGGGACAGATAAATGTATAAAAATACAAATGTTTGTCTCGAGTCTTAAATTGGGTGTCCTGTGATAGGTATTTATTATTTACTAGCTGTTGCCCGTGGCTCCATCTACGAAAAATTCATTTATTGTTATCCCGCGACAACTATACAATTTTCCGGGATAAAAAGTATCCTATAAGTTAACACAGTTTATAAACTATCTGTGTGCCAAATTTCACTAGAATCCTTTAAACCCTTTTTAACGTGAAATAGTAACAAACATTAAACCCGTACATGCGTTCATCTACCCATTGAAACTTTCACGTTATAATATTAGTAAGATTTAGGGCTGATTTTTCAATCCCCAAATAAAAGTATCCGCCAGATAAAGTAAGCTCTGTCCTTTTTGTTCCTCTGACTTGAGAGAAGGAAAGCGATAGTTTTAACTGACTGATACTTTTATCTGGGGATTGAAAAATCGGTCCTTAAAGAGGTAAAAATTGTGTCAGATTTGAAATGTGGGTGAGTCAAGTGAGTGGGTATCAAGTAGAAAATTACTGCTGTAATAAATTATAACCATTTTTATTTATTAGAGTTGTGCCTTGGAATGTTGAATTGTTGGAATTGTAGAAGGGGGCATATGATGGGACACTTGATACGACACGACGATTTATTTTTAAACCTGCTGGAAGGAAAAATAGAAGGAAGACGAGGCAGAGGAAGGCCAAGATTGACCTATTTTAACCAGGTGAAGGAGAAAGTGGGTGTCGTGTCATATACACCGTGAAATTTTAGTGGTTGTTTTCCCGAAACGAGGTGATTTAGTATCGATTGTACAATCGATTTATAATTACTATTTTGACTAGAGTCCAAAATCCAATTGTGAAAAAAGAAAGTGGAAAATGACCGCAAACCAATAGTAACGCTTCGTTGGTACCTAACCTATCGTACGATCGTACGCTACTTGTACCAACGAAGTGTTACTATTGGTTTGCGGTCATTTTCGACTTTCGTTTTTCACCATTGGATTTTTGACTCTAGTCAAAATGTAATTATAAATCGATTGTACAATCGAAACTAAATCACCTCGTTTCGGGAAAACAACCACTAAAATTTCACGGTGTGTATCAGGAAGTCAAACGGCTGGCCGAAGACCGCGCGGAGTGGCGGTTACTCCACCGACAAGAGCATAGCTCTTAAATTTAAGAAGAGAGAGAGAGCCTTGGAATTATTGGTTAACGGCGTCAACTAAACAGTTGGTGTGAGAGTTGTCCCGATTAGCATGTAAGGGGTTATTCCCATTTTCCGGTGTTAAGTTGCGATGTTATCGTGGCCAGCTGCCTTTACACGTCAACCGCGATGACGGTGGACGGCAGAGTTAATTTTACAAGCTAAGTACCCCTAAAGAACTAATTAAGACACTACTAAGTTTGTGCTTTCAAGTTTTTTTTTCTGGCAATAAAGGCATCCAACCAATGTACAGACAGTCCAGTTGATCATCCTTATTCTGCGGGAACTTTACGTTTCCTTGATAAAAAATATCTTACGTGTTAATTCAGGTTGTTATTTAGCGGCGCGGTGAGCGTATTCTATATTCATTGCGTGTGACGAAAGGTAGAGACTGTGTGGCGAGTGTTTCAGCCGCGCAATTAATAGAGAACATGCTCGTCGCGCAGCCATGTAATAGACTTAGTCTTGGGTATGTTATTTATTTAGAAACAAACAGTCTCTTACAGTTATATGTATTACAATTAGATTTTTATTGAAACCATATATTAAAACTAAGGTAAACCACCCAGATATCGCCCCCGCACCAACGATCGATAACTCCAAGAGAAACACTATCAAACGCCAACCAGTCCATCGCCCACGCCTGACCAGCGTCTTTAATTGTACAGACAGCTAGCACCCGAAAATGCCTCCCCCCACCAAAGCGGCCAACCACCGGCACACGGACAACATCTAGGCTGCTTACTCTACGTAATACAAACAAAGGAAATATATACATAAACACAAATTTATGTTTATGTCTGAACCAAAACAAACACGAATAACATAGCCTGACCAAAATCTGTAATAAGTACACTGTTATGATTACATAGGATCACTTACAGATTATAAAAAACGTATCTCTACTAAAAACTTGATAGGTAAGTAAATACAAATAGGTTCAGGCGTTACAATGCGGAGTTCCATGTTAAAATAAATGGAATAGGTTATTTCCCTCCTACAGTGAGACCAAGTCATGCAAAATGACTAGGTACGTTTGCGTTGGTAATATAGCTTTGTCATTTAATTTTTTTAGGTTATACAAAACAAGATATTTTTTACGTTTCGTTCATAGGAGGATATTTACTTTGATAAGCTTATTTGTACACCCTCTGCTTATTTTACTTTAAAAGACTCTAAGTCGCATGAGAACTTTATCACAAAAAAATGTAAAAAACGGCAGGTGTTTAAACACCATCCCTCTCAAATTTCTAATTAATTCATATTTTGCCAACAGCTTAAAAGTTTGAAAAAGTTAATCGATTCGGTAAAATATCGATTACCCGCGTCCGCGCGGTCGAGCTCGCGATTATCTGTGGTGTTCGGTTACCACAGACATCATAGACTGACGTGGGAGTTTTTTTTTTATTTATTAGCTAAAGGTGGCATGGCCAGTACGATGTTTAAAAAACGATTTGAAAGCGACGTAATAACATAACGTTACCATTACGTAATGTTATTGTACAGCCAACCAAATAAAGTGCTTGACCATTTTTATGACATTTACTAAGTATATGAGAAAAAAAAAACTAATTGGTGTTGACGAAGCATGTTGCGGATTTTTATTTGAGTTTTTGTTAAGCTTTTGACGATGCTTAATTGTTGCGGATATTATCTTCTTGTATTTGGATGACTAGTTTTATTATTAGGTTGACGAAGCTTCTGGCAGATTGTTTTCATGTCTGATAATGATAAGGTTTTTTTAAATTGAAGTAAAAATGATCTTTGATGTTTTAAGCCACAAAAAAGCCGTGGTATCCTAGTGGTTCGAGTCGTGTGTTCGAACCCAAACTTGCGCCTCTGAATTTATGCGGTAAATACGTTCGAAATTACATCTAAAATTTACCATGAGCTTTACGGTGAAGGAAAACATCGTGAGGAAACCTGCACACACCTGCGAAGAAGTTCAGTGGTGAGTGTGCTGTTCTCAATTCGATGTGGGCCCGCGTGGGAACGTCAACATGACATTTGCAGCTTTCCAGAAGGTTTCACCCCGTTACGCGGTTCAGTTTCTTTGATTATACAGATAGACAGATTGGGCAAAATTATAAAGATTCCTCACCAACTCACTGACATAGACTGAAGACTCGCTCAAGAAATAACGAACAAGGACAATGACTCGAGTGACAGTGGGTAGGGCACATTGCGCGGAGAACTCATGAGATCACCAACAGGGTCTAAAGAGGTTCTCGAATGGCGTCCACGGACCGGAAGACGCAGTGTAGGTTGGCCTCAAACACGACAGAGCGACGAAGACTGGTTAAGGTTGCGGGATTGTTTGGCGAGCCTTGGGGGAGGCCTATATTCTGCAGTGGACGTCTTTCGGCTGAAATTATGAAAAAAAAATGACGATGCACTAACGCTAACGACAGTGGGGAAGCGCGGTGGTTCGAATTAGGTTGGTCAGACCGAGCGCAGTGTATAAGTATTTTCATCATATTGCGTTGGATGTAGATTGCACAGGACTGGTCTGTTTGGCCCTGGTCTCTCTGACCACCCGCCGCCGGCGCCCGGTGACCGACGCATGTCCGCGACCGACGACGTACGAATGTTTTGTTCGTGTTTGAGGGTGGTTTATCTGAAACGTCACGCATCCGCGACCGACGGCGTGTGGCAGCGTGCGACGCACACCCAGGCGCCGCCGGTCGCGTGTGACAAGCCTGAGAAACCAGGGCCTTTGGCGGACATATTTTCAGCAATGCACGTCTTTCGACTGAACTGATGATGATGATGATTCCTTGCCCTAAAGCTAACCTAATCGTCAAATTAAACCAAACTAATTTGGCCAAGTTCACCAAAAGGTCACCGGTTTAATGTTACAAGTTAACGCAATTACATGATTAAGCGTAGTTATTTAACAATTTTTCGCAGTTAACGGCACGCCCCGCTCGTAAAGTTAACTATTAAGTTAACTTAATGTTTCAACTGATAATGTACTTAGTTACGGTGGATCGTGTTAGGTTAAAACGCAATTTTAACTTGAAACGTAATTTAACTAACAGTTTAATATAGTAAAGCACTAGCTGTTGCACGAGACAAGCCTGTGATGAGCTCGCTTATCGCTGTTCAGCGTGTAATATGACTAATACCCTATGTGATATGTGATTTTCTACGATAAAAACTATCTTATGTCCTTCCTTACGACTTAGGCGGTCTCTATACCTACATACCAAATTAAATCTTACTTAATTTCTTTACTTTACTATAAAGTAAAGTAAGTATACACTTGTGTACGTCTTAAGCAGCAAATGTTACTATGAAACATGATGTCTAAAATTTTATATCCAAGAATAATTAACTTAAAACTAAAAACCTTAAAAATATAATAATATCTATACAATAACATCGTAATGTTGTCTAACATTACGTTGCCGTCATTCAATTAGGTCTGACTTGGACAATCGAGTGTGGCAATGTAATGTAACTTGTACAATCTTTCTTGCAGGCTAAGTGGACCTTAGTTTTTGTCGTATTGATACTCCAAATCTAGTTAAAAACCACTAAAGTGAAATCGTTTTAAAGCACAATTCAATCTCTTTTTAAACATTTATTCGGCTACGGATATCCATTACAGATAATGCAGCAATCGTCCATTTTCCAGCAATGGAGCTCCGTTAAAAACCTGATTCTCCGAACAGTTCTGATTTCCGAAAAGTGTACAAAATATCTGATATCGCTCCGATCTGCGTATAAAATGTTCGACTCGATTTGCCGACGGGCAAAGTGACACGTTGGTTTAATTTATATGACGAGCATTTTCGTTATCACATGGTTTTTGACGCGAAATGCCATCGAATACACAAATGATGGAGCTGTGGTTTTACCTCGATATGATCTGGTACATAACAGACATGTAATTAGATAGTTATGCGGGCCATGGGCACATAGATACCACTATAATTTCCTTGAGACGTGCCGGCTATCGAGGGCCTTATAAGAAAGCGGAAGGTCAAACAGAGACCAATAAGAAATAAATAAGAAATAAGAAATTTGTTTGATTTCTCCACCACCAAGTACAATGTAGGAACTTAAATATTATAATAAAGTTGTAATTGGGAGACTCGAGTAGGGGAGACTGGTGCCCGAACTAGGGAGATCCTGCGTGTCAGGTCACCAGGTCTCCTGCCCTCAGATGTCCGCAACTACTGAGTTACAGTTTAAAAATAAAGAAAACAATTTGCGTTACAAATTACATTAAGAATATGATATAGATTTTAACCATAGTTCATAAGGATGTGTATGTGTGTGTGTGTGTGTTCGTGCATGTGAGTGCGTGCGTGTGTGCGTCTACGTGTGAGCACGCGAATGAAAGTGTCTGCGCGGTGTTAATGGAGCTATGCTAAGAGTTTCACTGCGGGATCACATTAAAAATGATGAAATCTGCGTAAGAACTAAAGTCACCGATATAGCTCGAAGAATCGACAGACTAATGGCAGTGGACAGGCACATCGCTCGTAGAACTGATGGCCCAAGGGGCATAGAGGTTCTCGAATGGCGTCCATGGACCGGAAGACGCAGTGTAAGTAGGCATCCAACAAAATGGAGCGAGGATCTGGTTAAGGCTGCTGGACTGCGTTGGATGCGGATAGCACAGGAACGGTATGTTTGGCGAATTTTGGAGGAGGCCTTCGTTCAGTAGTTGACCTCTTTCGGCTGAAATGATAATGATGATGTCTATCTGACCGTTCAAATGTGTCCTCGGCCGCGCGGTACAGGGGCGGGGGGGTGTGACGACAAAGGGGACTTTATTATAGGTCATATTTTTCCTGCTCCGAATCTTGTCTATGTACGCATAAATTAAATAAGCATCAACGACGTTGGTTGACGACCAGATGGCCTAGTGGTTAGAGAACCTGACTATGAAGCTTGAGTTCCCGGGTTCGATTCCCGTGCCGGGGCAGATATTTGTATGAAAAATACGAATGTTTGTTCTCGGGTCTTGGGTGTTTAATATGTATTTAAGTATGTATCTATCTATATAAGTATGTTTATCCGTTACCTAGTACCCATAACACAAGCTTACTTTGGGACTAGGTCAATTGGTGTGAATTGTCCCGTGATATTTATTTATCTATTTATTTAATTGTTTTGCCGAAAAGTATCGTTGCAGAAATATGTTTTGTCATAGTTAGATTTAAATAATTTATTGACTCAACCACGCCACTGTTTTGTTAATCTAACATTTGGTAGAACAGTGAACGTTTGCGGTACTCTGAAGATGAGCTCTGGCTGAGTTCGAAACGCATTAGTGTAGGTTGGTGGTGATGATAGTTAGGTTTGTGTGATTTGTGTGTGTTCATTACAGTGTGGAGGTGGTGCATGAACACGCATTTTTTACATAAACGTTGCTATCACAAGGTCGCGGGTGAGCAAAGTAATTGTTTCAGTTCATTCATAGTTGGATTTTCCAGGTGTTCATAAAAAAATAACTAACACCAGAGGCTAATGCGGGAGTTTCGCTGCGCTACGCTGTACCTACAGGGTAATTTTTTAATCAGTGCACAAATTATACGTGATTCAGTATCGTTAATAGATCACGATTATCTGTTTAAGATTTTTTTTTACATTTTGAAATTTGGATTGTTTATAGTAATTCAGCCAATAAATTGGTCGAGTTACTATGAAAAATAAAAAAATAAGTGATAAAAATTATAACGAAAAATACTGAAATTTGTTATTTTAAGACACTGTATCACATATTAAAATTTGTGCACTTATTAAAAAATTACCCTGCATAAGTCTGTTATGCTAAATGCTATGTCAAATAGAAGGAGCCCCGGGCAAAACCACGATTTGCAAGCTAAAAAAAAATCCGTCACCCCACTAATCCTGAAGATAATATCTGAAGACAAAATCCGTTTTCCTTGAAATCTTATATTATCTAATACGATTATATCGCATTTTTGGCGAAGTTCTGAATCTCCATTTATAATTCAGGGGGCTTCAGATATTGGAGCCCCTGGGGCCCCGGCAATAACGCACTTAAGACCCCTGAATAATACAGGGTTTAGTTAAGAGCCAAGATGGATTTTTAGTGAGATTTCGGAGTAAGCGGGGTTTAACAAACGGCTAAGATACCGCTTATAAATACAGTTTATTTTTCAAATGAGAATTTTTAAATTTAGTGAAATTGTGAATTAAGGTTTTTAACGTGTGTATATATATTTTCGCTTTTGTGAATTTATTTTTTTAATCATCTTATAATCGGCTTGAGTACGTCCTACAGCTGAGCACAGGCTTTCTCTCAGAATGAGAGGGTTTGGGCCGTGGTTTCCACACTGCTTCACAGGTGGTGTAAGTTTCCTAACCTCTTCCCCGCCACAAAACAAACGAAGTGACTTGTTCTGTACGCCACAGAAAAACCAGCAACAAACTAACTTGATTTTTAATTCAATTGCAAAACGATTAATTTCA
This sequence comes from Archips crataeganus, assembly GCA_947859365.1. Lineage (NCBI taxonomy): Eukaryota > Metazoa > Arthropoda > Insecta > Lepidoptera > Tortricidae > Archips > Archips crataeganus. The sequence goes on along the minus strand of OX402069.1, from coordinate 11,757,799 downwards.
AGTTGAATGTTGGTCATGTACAGATGACCGTGGCGTGTGAGGCATTCCATTGGCTGTCACGTTAGATGACTGGGGTGGTGAAGAGGTTAATTATAATTTCGCATAAACTCAGAGGTGCGAGCCAGGCTTCGAACCCACGATCTACCATATCTAAGGCTACAAGGTGTTTTTTAAGGATTGAATCGAATAAAAAGCTACTTACACTACCTATCCCGGATTACTACTTATAGTTTTTCGGAATTTATGTGCGAAATTACATTTGAAATTTACCATGAGCTTTGCGGTGAAGGCAAACAACGTGAGGAAACCTGCAGAGATCTGTGGAGAAATTCGATAGTGTGTTGTGAAGTTTCTTGTGCCCTGCCGTCGGACACATGTAGGTAAGCTGGGATGATGATGATGATTTATTACGATTTCTCTATCTCTTTCCAGACTCCGTAAGATGCACTAAGCGCCATGGATTCCCCGCTCTCCTCGCAAGACGAGCGCGACATCGAAGTCAACGTCGTCTCCGGCGCTTCTAGCCCCGACATATCTCCTTCTAGAAGCCAGAAGAGTCCGTTCTACGAGCTCAAGAAGGACAAAGACGAAAAGGCAACGGGGAGCGCTCCATACACCAGTTTCTCTATAAGCTCTATCTTGAATAGAACGGAGCCTAGGAGAGAGAGTAATGTGCTTGAAGCGGCGTTAGCGGCGAACCATTTTGGCAGCAATGACGCCATGTTGTCGAGGTATGTTGGTATCTATTTTGCAGCAGTGAAATGTTTTGTTACTTATTCTATTTTTTGTTAGACGGCGCTGTACGGAAAATCGGACTAAGCTGAATTGGCTAACTTTTTTGAAGAGGTGCTAATTGTATTTTTTTTCGACAGTCGTCGTCTTCAAGATCGTGAATCTGCAGCTGTTTTATTTTTGTCTCCTATTATTTATTGGAAATATTTTTTTGAGTGTTCAAGATGACATTTGTGAGATTTTATGGCTGACAAGCCGTTCGTGCTCATAGTAGAGGAGACGTGGAAGATCGACCTTCACCGATCTGTTAACTCGATGAGACATATTTTTTATCAAATATAATTTATAAACAAATAGGTATGCCTATGATAACTTGCCTATCGAAAAGTGTTCATAGCTATTTTTTTTTGTTTTATTGTTGAGTGCCTTTAGCCATCTTCCAGCTCCATCATCAGAGCCTGGTTACCATCTGGGATCAAAGTACTCGTCAAGACGAATCAAACGAGTCCAAACTCGATGGGGTAATTCGTAATTTCATTAATTCAGTATGGCCAAAGGCACTCCACAATAAAACGACACAACCCCATCGAGTTTGGACTCGTTTGATTCGTTTTGACGAGTACTTTGATCCCAGATGGTAACCAGGGTCTGATGATGGAGCTGGAAGATGGCTAAAGGCACTCAACAATAAAACAAAAAAAAATAGCTATGAACACTTTTCGATAGGCAAGTTATCATAGGCATATTTGTTTATAAATTATATTTGATAAAAAATATGTCTCATCGAGTTAACAGATCGGTGAAGGTCGATCTTCAACGGCTCTTAGACCATCAGTAGAAATAGAAAAAAAAAGAAGTAAATTGTCACTTCTGTCAATGTCAACTAAAATCTTCAAAATAACTTTACAGCCAATTGTGCTATTGAGACTTTTCCGTGACACTATAAATAGGGTGTCAAATTTAAGTAGGTAAATTGTCACTAGGAATGTTGACGCCATTATAAAATAATTCGAAGACACGACTCCAGTAAAAAAAATGCTTTATTTTAGCCCTGAAAACCAGATTAATTTTCGATTAACTGCAAAATTAAATTGTTTGTTGCTTTAAAACAAATAAATAGTTAGTTGATTGAGTTGTCGAACAAGTGACGTCATAAGTTGCTATTGCCATTCAAACTCTATGGGATAATTGTGTTTTGTTTGACAGCTCATAAAAAGTACGTCAGTTGATTGGTGGTTTTTTTTTTTATTTATTTATTTAATCAAACGGTACATGCTTTTACAACAAATTCTGTTATCGCCAAACTGTTACCAGTTTGTTGGCGATGAAGCACTCAATACTATAACTGAATCATGCACCAGATACCTACACAAAACAGTTAACAACTAAGTAAATAAACTAACATGCACAACTACCTACTTACACTTTTTACATATTTTTCTAAAAGGTGTTTTTTCATTCTCTTTTTAAGGACCGGTGGTGTCAACATCCTTTTTCTCTTAGTGCATCTTTCTTGCAGTCTTAACCTCCCGACTAAAATTCCGAGTTCTAAAACCACTGTCAATTTACCCCGTCAAGTGGCGTGTCGTACAAGCCGTCCGTCCGTCCTCGTTTGTCCAAACAGGGGTTGCCACATTTACCCCGACATTTACCCCATTTCGGAGATAAAAGCCGTAAAGGGGGCTTGTTCCTTTGATTAGGGGTAAAGCAGGTAATGATCTCGGGGTTCTTTTATGCTTCCGCTTGGTTGTTTTCGAGAAACTACTGACGTGTTATTTGTATTTATTAACACAAGACTATCTCAACGAAATCTAAGATTAAAAAAAATTAACGCACTGTAAGGGATTTGGAGCCGTGTCTTTGTATATCCACTGCATTACGTTCATCATCATCATCATCATTTCAGCCGAAAGACGTCTACTTCTGAACATAGGCCTCCCCCAAGGCTCGCCAAACGGATGGGTTCTGCGCCATCCGCATCCAACGCGATCTCACAACCTTAACCAGGTCGTCACTCCATCTTGTTCGAGGGCTACCCACACTGTTTCTTCTGGTCCGTGGACGCCACTCGAGAACCTTTTTGCCCCATCGGCCATCATTTCTACGAGCGATGTGCCCTGCCCACTGCCACTTGAGTCTGGCGATTCTTTGAGCTATGTCGGTGACTTTAGTTCTTGCGCGGATTTCGCCATTTCTAATGCGATCCCGCAGAGAAACTCCGAGCATGGTTCTTTCCATCGCACTCTGAGTGACTTTGAGCTTTCTTATTTGGTTCTTATGAGATCTGCATTACGTTGCCCCCAATTAAACCGATTCGAAAATATGAATCGCTTGCATTATCGCAACTGTCATAATTCACGACTCTATCGTTCCAAATTGACTCTAACGTGACGTATTAACTAATAAACTAAGGTCTCTCAAGCAGAGGACAGTGGGTTCAAGACCGGGCTAGCACCTCCGAGTTTTTTGGCATTCTTGTGCGAAATTACAGTGATTGACATTTCGGTGAAGGTAAATATCGCAAAGAAATCTGCATACATACGAAGCAATTCTGTGGCGTAGGTGTACCTTTGCCATATTTGTCATCACTGACGTCACGTAAGCAGTAGTCGAGCATGGCATACCAGCAACCGATAGGAATCCATGTTACGGGGCCACGCTACTGGTTCATCATCATCATCGTCACACAGCAGGGCACAGGTCTCCTCTCAGAATGAGATTTCTTGGGTCAAAGTGTCACGCGGGCCCAGTGCGGATTAGGAACTTCACAAGTTCACAAACATTGATTTTATTCTCAGGTGTATGCAGGTTCAGGATGTTTTCCTTCACCGTACAGCTCATGATAAATTTCAAATGTAATTTTGCACGTAAATTTCGAAAAACTCAGAGGTGCCTGGGCTCGAAGCCACGACGTTCTACTTGAGAGGGCATAAGACAAACCACTAGGCTATCAGTTTATTATGGCGCTACTGGTTCTACAGTGAATATAGTTATACTTACACTCCGGTAATCCTCAAGCGCTATTCAAGAGCCAGTAACTAGCCACTTGCCGCCCGTGGTGGATAATGTACATCGATTAGTCGGCCGCAGGCGCGTTGCAACAGGCGAACTACTCGCAAGCGAGTACATGGCGAGCTACTTGCATGATTATGAATCGGTAGTGAAGAATGGTGTGGTGACTCAGTTGACGGGATAGATAAGTTCCTCTCTGTGTATCAAATAATATTTTATTCATACCATGTCGAACAATTCCGTGATTGACTGACAATGTTTGGTCGACGAAGAAATTTCTTTACTACCCTAAGTTTCAATGACTACCGAATGACCTAGTAGTAAGAGAGGCTAGATTTCCGGTCGGGCAAATATTTTAGTTTAATATGTATGTCTTACGAGGGGCGTTCAATATAAAGTGAGAATGAGATGCAAACTCTTTTAATATTACGAAATTAAATACTGGCCGGTAAAGCTAATCTATCTAGCTGATTGCTATGAAAAAAAAACTGTCTTTAAAAAAATATAAGGTAATTTCTTTGCAATGCTATTGAGTACGTTAGCGAAAATGGAGAAAATTGAACTGCGCGCCGTTATCAAATACTTGTATTTGAAAATTTTTTCTACGGACCAAGTCAATTTGGATTTGCGGGACACTTTAGGGTCTAATGCTCCTCCGTATTCGACAGTCGCACGTTGGTGCGCCGAATTTAGACGTGGAAGAACATCGAGAATAGACGACCCCCGCTCCGGACGCCCTACTACAGCAGTAACTGAAGAAATTGTGAAAAAAGTCGAAAACTCAGTTTTGGCGGATCGTCGTGTCACAGTTCGTTTTATTGCTGAAAATGTAAAGATTTCATCGGGGAGTGTGCATAATATTTTACATGAACGCTTGGGTATGAAAAAGGTATCTGCGCGTTGGGTACCAAGAATGCTTACTGACACGCAAAACCAAACTAGACTAGAGATTTGTCAAGAAGCTTTGAACCTGATGCAGCAAGACCGGGAACTTTTTTTGGCGCGATTTATAACAATGGACGAAACATGGCTCCATCATTACGACCCTGAAACGAAACTGCAGTCTATGACATGGAAAAGGCCATCATCTCCAACTCCGAAGAAATTCAAGGTGAGCCCATCTGCCGGTAAGGTCATGGGCTCTGTTTTTTGGGATGGTAAAAGGGTATTAATGATTAAGTATCTCGAGCATGGAGCCACTATTACGGGCACTTTATACGCCAAACAAATAGCAACATTGCGCAATGAGATCCGCGAAAAACGGCGAGGTAAACTCTCGAAAGTTGTGCTGTTCCACCAGGACAATGCCCCGGCACACAAGTCCGCCGTTGCAATGGCTGCAATTCGTGATGCTGGGTTCGATATCCTTAAGCATCCTCCGTATTCACCAGATGTCGCTCCCAGTGATTTCTACCTATTTCCGAGATTGAAACAATACCTGAGAGGCCAGAAATTTGAAGACGACGACGCGGTAGTCGCTGCAATACAAAATTTTTTAAGTACTCAAGATGAGAAATTTTTTAAAAATGGAATTTTAAGTTTAGAAAAAAGATATACTAAGTGTATTATGCTAAAAGGTGACTATGTCGAAAAATAAAATGACATTTAGTAAATGTTGTTTATAACATACTCATTCTCACTTTTTATTGAACGCCCCTAGTATTACTTGATTTTTCTCTTCTTTTCTTATTGTGATATTGACCCGAAACTTGGCAATTTGCTTAGTTCTGATGGCGATAGACAAATATGGTACTATTAAGATGAAGGCGCCAGAAACTAGACACTGGAACTCCAAGATAAAATAACTTTTTGTGTGTTGCTACAATGGTTCTTTATATCCACTGTACTCTGGGCTGTAGCTCAAACAGGCCTTATATCGATTCGCTTCTGCTCTACTTGACCGATTTAGTCTGCTAGTGTTAAGTAAGTAGTAAACGAGCCTCGCCTGGTCACCGTAAGATCGTCGGTTGCAACTCGGTTACGCCACTTTAGGGCTATTTGCTGGTATCGGAGCCGTATTCAACAGTTTGAATACAGTTTAAGCAGTTAGTAATTATTCAAAGTTTCAGGCGTATCCAAGTTATTGCTTCCGAGGATGAAGAGCAGTATTTCTTAACCTTTGTGATATGAAGGACCATCTCCAATCAATAAAAGCATTTAATAAAGGGATGTACAAGTCCATAGGGGAAAAAGTCGAAAACACTCCACTCAAACCAATCCACGGAAAAAAGCTTTGTTGCTCAGTAAAAAATAGAAAAACCGTACAAGAAAACAAATTCCAGTTAAATAGAAATAAGAAACACAATTTAAAACATACTTAACAGTAACGACCTTCTAAAACACGACATCATGAAAAATGCGCCCCTAAATCGCAAACGTCAAAACACATTTTTTTCTTAATTAGCACAGACCATGGAACACGGCTGAACAGCCACGGAATTTAAAAGTTGGCCAAGATGGCGCGGTGACAGGACACGGATCCAAAATGTCGGACATCGAGTAATTAAGAAGGGGAATTTGTAAATTTGAAATATGACTCCTGCCGCGAGCGCAAAATTGTCATTTAAGCTGTTATGTTAAAACATGGTTTTCCCGTCTCTGCCCTTAAATTTCAAGATTCGTTGACACTTCTGACTGGCTGATTCAAATTTTTACAGAAACAAACAGCTTTTTGTTTGTACTTTTTGCTGTCTTCTAATCTATCTCAGTAGAATCAAGGAAACTGGATAGCGTACCAGGGTGCACTCTATTCATTGCCGTTTAGGTTCATTTCATCCACATTCCCACTTCGTCCACATTCCCACTTAGTCAGCAATCCCATTTCGTCCACATTCCCATTTCGTCCTTTTCCCACTTCGTCCACATTCCCACTTAGTCAACATTCCCAATTCGTCCGCATTCCCATTTTGTTTACATTCCTAAGACACCCCATTAAAAAAAATAAACCCGAATGTGGACGAAATGGGAATGTGGACGAAGTGGGAATATGGACAAAATGGGAATGTGGACGAAGTGGGAATATGGACAAAATGGGAATGTTGACTAAGTGGGAATGTGGACGAAATGGGGATGTAGACTAAGTGGGAATGTGGACAAAGTGGGAAAAGGACGAAATGGGAATGTGGACGAAATGGGAATATGGACGAAGTGGGAATATGGACGAAATGGGAATGTGGAAGAAGTGGGAATATGGACGAAATGAATCTAAACGTTCATTGCAAATGTAATGTTGACATTCCAAACACATGTCAAAGAAATCATCGTGAAATTGGTTGTGAAAAGGTTTCACCCTTAGCGGTTCAGTTGATTCAGTTCGATCTCCTCATTCCTGATTCGATCCCGTAGAGAAACCCCGAGCACAGCCGTCTCCATAGCTCGTTGAGCGACTCAGAGCCTATTCATCAAGCCTATACTCTATAGTGAACCATCACGACTCAGATTCATACTGGCAACACACACTGGTTAAAAGCTAATCCGTCTACTTATGTCCGTATGGTTTTAATTATAAAAAATATTTTTTCAATAAATTTGGGCCAAGGTCACAGAATATATAATAGTACTAACGTACAGAATGGCCACGCTCCGCCCCGCACCGATTCGAGTTTCCCCACTCCTCAAGCGCAGATTGCCGTAAACCGCCGGAAACCAGTCGGGTGCGCAACGCACGCGATGCATGTCGGCCGCACGGCACTAAGTTCGGCAGCAATAATTTTGCGAAATGGTAATATACTGTGCATTAAGTATATGGGTGTTTGTCAACAGACAAATATATAAGGAAAGGAGTTTACCTACCCTACCTACTTCCTGTTATAAATAATGCTTTCTGAAATTATCGCGATTAATACATGAAATAACTACCTATAGTGAAAATAAACGGATCACTCACGTCTTAAAACGAGTTTAACTCGACTGTTTCGGGCTAATCTGTAGCCCTTCCTCTCGGAGTCGCACGTCACGGCGGCTGCCAAACGTGCACTGCGTGCTAACGCCCTGGTCGCGCGGCTACTCGACGCAACTGACAGCGACACACAACTACCCCCGTTTTCATCATCACTTTAAGACGTGACACCACGTCACGTTTTAAGACGTGAGTGATCCGTTTATTTTCACTATGAGTGAGTCTCACGGTAGTTTCATGTTTAAAATAACTACCTACCGAATAATTCGTTTAAGTTTGTAGTCGTATACCTATTGTAATATTTGTAATTGAAAATAATAATGCTTAAATACACAGACAGACACATTTTAAGCAGGTTTAAATAAATAGATAAGATTAACAATTACATTGATTTGCACATATCTAAGTCATACCTACATATTATTATAAGTACCTAAGTATATATGTCATTGGTAGTACTTTTTACTACCAGGGGGCTTACCATGATCTTTCAATGAACGTTCCAAACGCAAAGCAGTTAAATTTAGGCAGGTTAACTGAATCGTCGAAATTGGTACCACGACGTCTATTTCTCAGAGCTGAGTCTCAATCGCTTACAAGTGAACGAAAGACCGATATTGTCTCTGGCCCTATACTACGAAGCGCGAAATTCGAACTTCGTTTCATGCCGTTCCGCTCACGCTAAAGGTATTTATTACGAGAGTGAGAGGGACGCACGATCCGAACTTCGAACTTCGAATTTCGTAGTAACCCCCGGTCCGAAACTGAAACGCTAAGTCGCGAAAGGGATGCCGCTATATGCAAACCAAATATATCTATCTCTTTTAGTCTCGACTGACGTTTGGACGTTCGAAACCCAAAGTACTTCTAAAGTTAGCTTACGGTTTGATTTCTTTTTCATTTTTAAAGTACTGAAAACTTTATAAAAAACTCATTTCCTTAAATAATGTTTCTTTGTCATAAAATATGACTTTTTTTTAGAGCTAAATATAATTTTTAACACAGTGGTTGTGAAACCTTTGTACAAAATGTATTGGTTATATTATTCTCTTTGCTTTGTACATTTTAAGCAATCTGCCTGCAGCTAAGATTCGGAACGCGAGGGCTATCGCGTATAATTTGCGAGGCGCTAGTGTAGCTTGAGGTCTTCGAAATGTCAAATGTCACTGTTTACGGTTTGGCTTCGCGGGTTTATTTCTATTTATATTAATATTGCGAATATTTAGCAATACGTTAGATTAATTATGCCAAATATAAGTTACGGATTAATGAATGTGATTGCTTTAAAAGCGGAGTTAAGAAAAAGAGGTGCAAAATTATACGGTCTGAAAGAACAGCTAATTAAGAGGTTAGTTTTTTACTATAAACAAACTATTTTTTGTGTAAAATTTGCTTATTTACATTGTTGTTTACCAAGATTACAGCTGTTTTTTTCTTTTTACAGGCTTCAAGACTATGATAGGAACAATAATTTTGTTGGAAACATAGGAGATGAAATACTAAAAACCGATTTGGCGTACATACTGTTGAGTGGCCTTCAGACAGTTCGTACAGCAGTGTAACATCGAGAAGTGTACTTATCACCTGACTTAGATATAGTGAATATTAACACTTACTTTTTAGAGGTTAACAAAGACAGTGTCACAGATTACTTAATAGTTACTTCGTAACAGATACTGCATCCCGTACAAAATCTTGGTACTTACCGCGATTGTAGCCACAGATTATACTACTCCGTCTCCTTAAGAATGTGTGCGTGCCGACAGTGACAAGGGCTGGCAGTTTGGATTAAATTTTTTTTCTCTACATGTTGTTTTACCATTTTGTCGGGATAATTGCTATATATTATATCCATGCAAACTTTCTAGCACTAATATTCCCTAAGCTAAGCCACGGACGGACAAAGGGACAGACGGTCATGGCGAAACTATAAAGGTTCCGTTTTTGCCATTTTAGCTCTGGAATCCTAACAAAAAAGGATATTTATTGTAATGCGCAGAACACATTGCCATGCTCACAGTACCCTAACGTTATACTAGATACGACGGTCAACTTTTGAACTTCGCATCGTGCCATCCCGCTCACGCTTATAGCTTTTTATAGAAGAGTAAGAGGGACAGCACGATACCTACGAACTTCCAAATTGTTATATTAGCTATTAATTCTAGTATAGTCATATAAAGTTTGCCCCTGTTTCACCATTTTCACTTATAAAAGTCCAGGCGGCATATTTTTTCCGTGGAACACGAATGAACGTGCGTCGGCGCGCGCTTGTGACAACCTACTGAAATTTCGATCGTAGCAGATCGTCCCCGCGGTAGGTAAATATCGCGTGTAAGTACATGGCATGCATGAGGCCTGACAGTGTGCTGCAGTTCATAGAAAGGGCTATAATGATAAATGAATATTTAGTGGCTCTAGTGACAATGTACACAAAATAATTTGCTTTTCTATGGGGACAAGTCCACTCTGAAAACACGAAAGCATTATCATATTTTATGAGCATTGCCTTTGAATCAGATGGAAAAATTGTTCAATCCATGTGTGAGTGTGCTGCTGGTATGGGACCAAAGGCAGTTTGTGAGCACATAGCCTGTGTATGTTATTCAATTTTACGATTTAAAGAGTAAACAAACAGATATGGCATGAGCCGAAAAAAAAGAAAATGAACTTGTCTCCTAAAAAAGCTGAAAATCTTACATTTTAAATACAAAAATATAATGTCACCAAATCTAAACGAAATAATATGTGTTTTGATCCACGTACTGATAACACTTGCAACATGATACAGAAATGTAAATGTTTAGATAGTTCAATGGGAGAATTACAGTATTTAAGACATCAGTCGTCATTGTTTTGTTTACATTTGGTTAATTACCTAAACCTTTCAAATATAGTTAATTATTATAGTAGATAATAGGGATGACTATGTATTGAAAGGATAAATAAAAAGTTTAGATGATTGATTTATTTTTACTTGTATTTAAGTACCTATAATTAACGGTCCAAAATCCTTATTTACATTATATTCTTCCTGAAATTAGTGAGGTGTACTTTCGTTTGGCAAATTACGTTTCCCAAACTGATTCATTTGGCAAATGTTTCATTTCCCAAATGTTTATTTTTTCTGAAACTGTAAACTATTCAGGCTATATTTCAGGACTATTTTGTAGATTAGGTTAGGTTAGGGTTGTTTTATAACAATCCTGAAAAGTTTACAGTTTCAGAAAAAATAAACATTTGGGAAATTAAACATTTGCCAAGTGAATTAGTTTGGGAAACGTAATTTGCAAAACATTAGTAAACCATTAGTGAGCATAGAGCATACAAATATGATTCTTCCTCCAAGTGGTACTAAATTAGATGATAGATAACTTATTACTAAGAATCTTTAAAGTTTTTCCTAAATCAATGACATGCTTAACATTGATAGGTACGTTCAGATGACAATTTTTTCGATTGCCTGAGTTGGTGTGCTTCAAACTGATTACACCCTTTTTTCAGAAACTGTGGCATGTTTACTGTAACATCCATATGTGAAACAAGATCTTGAATACTAAAGCCACGATCACCGAGAATAATGTCCCCTTTGTCCCCTTTTTGAAGTAGATTTATTATGATGCCACACTTTTCGAATAACTCTCTGTTACTGACAGATCCACCATATGCATCTGAAACAAAGGTCACACATCTAGAGCCAGAAATTCCTACCAATACTTTTTATTTTCATGGTTCCAGGAAAATCGACTAGGCTGGTTTTAGTTTAGGAATAGCTGAAAATTTTTAACAACTTGCTCAGTTTCAAGGTTGGGGTAAATCAAATGCCTGATGCAAGCACGGTATTTAGGAATAAGAAAAATCATTACTTACGATTTTCTGTATTTGATTCTTTAGTTTAGGTAATGCATTATCGTCAAGATTTAAATGTTTTTTACAAATACGTGAATGTTTTGAAGGGGCATAGTTGACCCTGCGAATCGCTACTAACCACTGCTTTGAGACACTTTTATCTTTCGGAAACTTATGTTCGCCTTTCTTTTCCGAGCAAAACGGGACTGCGCAACACTGTGGCATGGCCAATACGTTTACTCTACAGTTCTATTGTATTAAATATGAAATTAATAATTAAATATTAAATGTCAATTTTTGTTTTGGCATCCGTAATAACAAACTTTGACAGCCGTAATGAGTAACGTATACTGAATCGCTAAATTTGACACTGAAGCGATTCAATTCCCACTCAAGTTAAGCGTCATGGTACGAAAACCACTAGAACTTGAAGGGAGTGAATGAAAATGTCTGTATCGCTACCGCTGAACCGCACTTGAACTGAATCGCAAAAGTAAGTAACGTCGTGGTACGAAATAGCGATGCAGTTCAGTTTAGAGCTTAAACTGAATCGTATTAAGAGATCATGGTAAGGCCCCAGGTTTTTGCGATGGTCAGCCTTGTGTATCTTACGCACACATTGACGCGTGTACAGACGTCGTCGTGCTTATGTAGATACAAGAACGCGTATTTTGTACGTCGTGGCCGCCGTATGCCAAGGTTACCTCATTTCTGCAACTAAAAAAAACCGTAGCCATTACGAAAAAATCAAGTAATATTTTTCTAAAGATTTCGTATGTGTACGGAATCATCCAAGTTTAGGTATGTTTTATACCTTAGGCTACTATTTACTCTTAAACTACAAATAATTTCCAAGCAATTTTAGCCGCTATAATTTTCCTAGTAAATTTGATATATTTACTACCATTCTGAATTTTTTTAATTTTTTCCACCCAACAGTTTAGATCGATCGGTCAATTTTAATGAAAATTTTCACTTCAATGTTGAATATTTCGCAAACAGATCACTGAATTGAAAAATCATGTTAGCAACCCCGCAATGGTTTTAAAAGAACTATCCAACGATACCCCACGCTATAGGGTTAGCCGAGAAAAAAAAATCACCCCCACTTTACGTCTATGGGACGTACCCTAAAAAAATTTTTTTTACTTTTTTTATTCAATCACTTTGTCGGCGTGACTGATATACATATTCATGCCACATTACAGCTTTCTAGTACTAACAGTCTCTGAGCTTAGCCGCGGACGGACAGACAGACAGACAGACGGACAGACATGGCGAAACTATAAGGGTTCCTAGTTGACTACGGAACCCTAAAAATACAGTTATTAATCGACCAACCGTTCTGAGATTCTCCACGCCCCATTTTGCTCTATGCAAACCGTAATGGACTGTAAAATAACTAGTATAATAATTCATCCATTTCCTGAGAACCTTAATTTGTCCGTAAAGAGATTAGCTCCCCCCCCTCAATACGACAATACGGCGAATCGCCGTCTTGAGGGGAGAGCCCTTCTGTTATAAATTATTTAACGCCCTTTAGCTATGGTTCAAGCCACAAGGAATTCAGTTATATTATTAAAATATATCTAGACTTGTGTCCGTGATTTCGCTTACGTGAATCGTTGGGTCTGGCATTCTTATAGAAAGAAAGAAACATTTTGTTTGTGACAAAATAGTTAACATAGATAAAAAAATAAAAACAATAAAAGTAAAAATAAAACAATGATAAAATAACATGCGCGTGTCACAGAATGGACCCAAATCAGCAAAACATTACCAATATTTATTTGGACCATCAAGCCCGAGAGGTAATTCCCGAGATCATCGGATTTTCTACAAAAATCGAGATATTTATAGTACGAATTTTTTGAGGTGTCCCGATCTCGTTAAGAGCCTACCTTTCGAACAAAGGCATTCTATTCTATTTATGTCCTTAAGTGAATAATCCTCAGTTTAAAACGAACGTAAATATAAGATAAAATAGCTCAATGAAATAACGACTTTATCATTTATAGTAGAGAGTTAGTTTTAATTGAAACTTTGTTTTTTGTTTGTTTTGGCTGCAGTCTACGACGCATTCAATGTTGAAAAATATTATCTGCCAACAAATTTTCATTGAAAATGAACTCTCTACTGTGAATAATAAAGTCGTTATTTCAATGAGCTATTTTATCTTATATTTCTGTTCATTTTAAACTGAGGATTGTGCATTTGAGGACACAATAGGATACAATGGCTTTGTACGAAATGCGAGCTGCTAATGAGATCGGGACACCTCAAAAAATTCATGCTATAAGGGCTATTTAATTAAGGGCGAACGAAAGCTATTTTTTGTTATGGGGCATCTTTGGACTTACCTAGGGTGAAATGTTATTAAATTAAAGACATGTTTTAGTACGAGGTCTGTATCCGAGGACATACGAAAATATTCGACCCACGCTACTCGCTTCATCGTGTTGCTTGTACCACCCTAAAATCTCGGTCTATGTGAAGTTAAGAGGTTACTTATCGTTTTAGCCGATTTGATATAAGGGTGGAATGCTAGAGCGAGAAGCCAGAGGTGTGAGTAGCGTCGGTTGGGGGGTCTTAAGTTTGTTTGTTAAATACGGCCGTGGTTTGGCGTAACTTTTGGTATTTTTGGGGTTCCGTAGTACAGTCGACAACAAAGAGATCGACACTGGAAAAAATACTAAGATATGACTAATTTGTATCACCCGCACCTGCACCTGCGTTTGTGTTTTGTGGTTTAGGGCCCGTTGTTTGATCAATAGTTAAATAAACTAATAGTTAAAATGTATGGCAAAGATAACAATAGTTAACGCATTTCAAAGGCAATTTGACTATTAGTTTTGTTTAACGGACGGGCCGTTAGTCGCGGGTGAGCAAAGTAATGTTTCAGTCAAAAAAATGTCTACACGACCTTAATGCTAAGTCAATAAAGACGTATATGCATATTTTTTAACTTTGGCTGTGTAGTGATGTGTTTGTAGTCGACTGTACAAGGAACCCTTATAAAATGTAGTTTCGCTATCTCTGTAAAAAAGTTGTATGGGTTACATACATAAACATGTACATTGATAAGATAAGGCGTCAAAAATATCTTTACAACTCTATGTCACTGACCGTAAGGTTGATGTTTGCATATATTTGACGCGATGGCTGTATAGATATTTATGCCTTTGACTGAACAAAACGAATTTGAAGTCAGTCCAATTACAGGAAACTGGTAAACTCAGACTTGTAAATTGACCTTTAGGTCAATGATTTAGACCCCATCAAACATTACAAGCTGTACAGTCAGCATCAAAAGTAGCTGGGCACTTTTGTACCTTGTCGCTCTACAGTTAGATGCAAAACGTCGTACGTGATACATAATTGCGTAATTACGACAAAGTTTGACGGCCGGATAGCATAGTTGTTAGAGAACCTGACTACGAACTTTGAGGTCCTGGGTTCGATTCCCGGTCGGGGCAGATATTTGTGTGAAAAATACGAATGTTTGTGCTCAAGCCTTGGATGTTTAATATGTATTTATCTATATAAGTATGTTTATCCGTTTTCTAGTACCCATAGTACAAGCTTCGCTTAGTTTGGGACTAGGTCAAATTGAAATGAAATGAAATGAAAAAGTTTATTTCACACACAAAACACATAAAATTACAAAAAATATATAAAAAAAAAACATTAAATTGTGTGTGAAAAAGGTCCCGCCTCAGCATAAATGCGGACTCCTGAGGTGGAGCCAGCGCTGGTCTTCCGGCGGGACCCTTTTTTTATCAGTCACAGAAACCCTGTCGTGCAACATTGAAATTGGTGTGAATTGTCCCGTGATATTTATTTATTTATTTGACAAAGTCAAAAAAAAACACTAAAACTAAGTACCACCACCCCGCGCCATACCCGGCTCAAAAGTGCCCATAATACCGGCAGCATTGCCCCGCTGTATGGTCAGCGCAATCTGTTGAACCAGGTTCAACAGTTTGCGCTGACACTTTGATATTTGATATTTATTTAAGTACAAACGTGACCAGATACTTTTGATGCTGACCGTACGTACAACGTAACTAGAGTTTTAAAATTTACCTGCAATATTTCCTCAGATGGTTTGGGTTAGTTTCACTGAACCCTGTCTGTAATTTGGCCGTCAATGGAAGTAAAATAAAACCGGCCAAGTGCGAGTCGGACTCGCGCACGAAAGGTTCCGTACCATCATCTATAAAACCGGCCAAGTGCGAGTCGGACTCGAGCACGAAGGGTTCCGTACGTACCATTATCTATAACAACGGCAAAAAAATCACGTTTGTTGTATGGGAGCCCCCCTTAAAACTATTTGTTTTATTTTAATTAATAATTAATTTTTAAAGTGAACAGGTATATAACTAAATATTCTGTGAATATTTCAAGCGTCTACCTGTTGCCGTTATCAATATCGAGCAAAAACGAGCAAAAAAATCACGTTTGTTGCATGGGAGCCCCTTAAATATTTATTTTATTCTGTTTTTTAGTATTTGTTGTTATAGCGGCAATCGAAATACATCATCTGTGAAAATTTCAGCTGTCTAGCTAACACGGTTACTGAAATACAGCCTGGTGACAGACGGTCAGACAGACGGACAGCGAAGTCTCAGTAATAGGGTCCCGATTTGACCCTTTGGGTACGGAACCCTAGAAAGAAATTTCAGCATAAAAGGTTATATTAAAATAAGTTATTTATTTTATCTTACTTGTGTCATATACGATTTATTATACATGGTGAAATCAAAATGGTGATACAAATATTGTTTCTTACTCAGTTGCTGGACAATATAATGCACTAACTTACACATTTTGTTTTAATTAGTCTCATGCATTGAGTTAGTGATTTCATGTTAACTAAGTATGAACATCCTAAACTTTGTCAGACTAATTTAAACAATTGAGTTAATGTATTATCTTGTCCAGCATGAACTGCGTAAGAAACACTAATTTTGTATCACCCTGTAGTTAATTGTGATCACAGAGCCGGCAGTTAATTCGCTATTTTAAAACTTTAGTTCTGATTCTGTATCGCAAAATCCATTTTAGACACGGATCGCGATCTTTAAAACCTTTGTCCGTGCAAGCGCCTCGCTAAAACGTCTCCGAACAGCACTACCAATAACTTAAAAGCCATCTCTATCTGTGTTATCCAACAAAAGGCAACAACTAAACACTTTAAGCTATAAAAGCAGCAAATGCCATTATTACGAAGCGAGAACTGTCTCGCGCCGCTGCAAAAAAAGAGTAAAGAGCTCCCGAGCGAGCATCGATTTTTATACCCCACTAGGGGGGCGGGGTCAGAGCCCCGGCCAATCACGGCGCGGTGAGCCGACCAATCACGCGGTTTCTTCCATTCCGAGCCTGTAATGGAATTTGAATTCGCAACTTTGGATTACGGGGGCATTTTTTCTTTATCGATTTTACGGCTATTGGCGTTTTTCTAATTAGCTTTTGTTGAAGGGTTAAGAGAATCGCCTGGAGGTTGGGGTAATTGGTGCCAATTATCTTTTTTTGAAGCTTTGAAGTTTCAAGTTTAGTTTATAGCGATTCAATTACGATTCTAAGGAGTATTTTCAAACAAAAAACAATGGTATTTTTAGAATATTTACTACTGAATTTTAATTAGGCTCGTCGCGTAACTCGTCTGTTTTTAAATTGGCTCAGGCGGGCTTGCACGGATTGGGTTAGCTACTTAACTCCGAGTTAACTGCTAACCCAGGGTTAACAAGTGTAAAACTGTATGGAACTGTAATTCTTAACCCAGGGTTATCGATTTCATTTTTTAACCCTGAACTGTGGAAGTGGCCCTTAGAGATTTAGTTTTGCTACGCGCTACGGCAACGTCTGCTACAGAGCTACGGCGTAGCACCGTAGAACACTCGTAGCACTCAGTAAAGCTGCGTAGACATTTTTGTAAGAGAGAGACAACGGTTTCTGTGGCAGACTAGTTTACTATGTTTTAACTTAATACATGGAATTTTATTAATATTATAAATTTACTAGCTGTTGTCCGCGACTTCGTCCGCGAAGAATAAGGCTATAAAAAATAGCCTACGACCTATTCTCAGACCTACCGAGTACGGAGAAAAAAATTTCATAAAAATCGGTCAAGCCGTTTCGGAGGAGTTTGATAACAATCACCATGACACGAGATTTTTATATATTAGTTAGATTAATAACTAATTTTTTCTTGTGAAATAATTATTAATGTGATTGTACCTAATTTACTTGTCTATTACATTAGGTATATACATGCCCTGTAATGATATATTTAACTATCAAATAAATAAAATGAAGTATTTTTAATATAAGTAAACTAATTATACACAAATAGAAACATCATCATCATCATCATTTCAGCTGAAAGACGTCCACTGCTGAACATAGGCCTCCCCCAACTCTCGCCAAACAGATCGGTCCTGCGCCATCAGCATCCAAGCCGTTCCCGCAACCTTAACCAGATCGTCGCTCCATCTTGTTGGAGGCCTACTCTGCGTCTTCTGGTTCGAAAATAAATATATATTAATTAAAGAAATATAAAATATTTACAGAAGAACTTAAACTAAATTAAAACTAGAAAGGTTCCCCCCGCGGCATGGACCAAGAGATGCTGGCACTCATGCAGCATTTCCTCGCTGTATAGCAATGCTTATACGTTGTGCAAGGAAGCTGTCAGCTCTTCATTTTTTTTTTATTAAATGGCGTCTGTCCAATTGGACAATTTTGCCAGTGTCAAGGTTGAGATCTTCATTAATCCATGCTAATATTAAAAATGCGAAAGTGTGTCTGTCTGGTACCTCTTCACGCCTAAACCACTGAACCGATTAAGATGAAATCCATCCATAGGCATTTCTATTTTTCCTTGTTAAAATATTGTTAATAGGGAGTTAAAATTAGTACGTTTAGTTACGCACTTTTTCAAGCCTTTACAATAAAAATAAAAAAAAAACCGGTCGGACTCGCGCACCGAGGGTTCCGTACAAATTTATATGTATCTATGAACATCCAGTCTTAGCAGACCCCTGCTCCTAAGCAAAATGTGCGCAGTGTGGGATCATTGTAGATTGGTTACTGATATAGACAGACAGACAAAAAATTTATCTGTGCTATAAGACCTTGCTTCGTACCAAATTTCAAGATTCTGAGTTTACGGGAAGTACCCTGAAGGTTTTGATTCCCTTGCGAGTGTTGAAAATTTGCGGCATAAA
This sequence comes from Archips crataeganus, assembly GCA_947859365.1. NCBI lineage: Eukaryota > Metazoa > Arthropoda > Insecta > Lepidoptera > Tortricidae > Archips > Archips crataeganus. The sequence goes on along the minus strand of OX402069.1, from coordinate 11,739,079 downwards.
TGGCTGTATCTTTTGATTGCGTTGGCTTAGAAGTTTGATTTTTTCACATCTCCAAGGGACAGTAGACTGTATTTGATATAAATTTCAGCTTGATACCTCCACGCGTTCTTGAGAAAAAGGGTCTTGACAGACGGACGGACGGACGGACGGACAACAAAGTGATCCTATAAGGGTTCCGCTTTTTCCTTTCGAGGCGCGGAACCCTCAAAACGTAACAAACCGGACAATTCTTCACTTCTTGTCAAACATTGTTCAACTTGTCCGATTTGTTACATTTTTTTATTGTAAGGCTTAAAAAAGGCGTAACGAAACGGACTAATTTTAACTCCCTATTAACAATTTCTTGATTGGTTACAAGGAAAAATAGAAATACCCCCGGATACCAAAAATATAAATGCAAAAGTGTGTCTGTCTGTCTGTTACTGCTTCACGATTAAACTGCTGAACCGATTTAGATGAAATTTGGTATATAAATAGATTGAGTCCCGGGAAAGGACATAGAATAGTTTTTATCCAGGAAATTGTATAGGTAAACGAATTCTTTGCAGACGTAGTCGCGAGCAATAGCCAGTAATAAATAAATAGATAAATAAATGTCCATTATTCCATTATTTCTGGTTTTGCAATGTATTCAAGTTTAGGCGTAATTTAGAAAAAAATAAATCTCATAATTATAATCCATAACGAGGTGATTAAGCAGCACGTGAGGGTTAAATAAATTGGTAACCGGACACCGGTTAACTCGTTACGCACGCACACTGTTAAAGGCCTGTTTACATTCTTCCAGTAAAATCATTCCAGTAGCTTGCACGGTGCTCGATTGATCTCTATAACTCGTTAGCATCGCGCGCGGTCCAGTAATGTCATGCTACTGGAATTTTATGACTTTAATGGAATAATGAAAACTGGAATTAATGTGTACAATACAATAAAATACATCATCATCATGCAGCATACAGGGCACAGGCCTCCTATCAGAATAAAAGGGCTTGGGCCGTAGTTCCCACGCGGGCTCAGTGCAGATTAGGAACTTCACACACACCGTTGAATTTCTTCTCAGGTGCGTGCAGGTTTCCTCACTATGTTTTCCTTTACCGTAAAGCTCATACAATACAAATATTCTTTATTCAACACCAAAAACAGTACAGAAAAATTAACATAAAATTCTGGCAGACAATAGGCGGTCTTGTCTATTATGTAGGTATGTATCTAAACACTTTATTGTACATAAAACACAAAAATAACACAAAACAACAAAACAAAAAGAGTACAAAGGCGAACTTATCCCTAAAAGGGATCTTTTCCAGCTAACCTGGCATGAATGGAAAAACTTAAAAAAGATAGGCAAACAATAATTTATGTACCTACCTACAGAGAGAAGAAAGGAAAATATAACATATAAATAAATACACAAAATAAACAACAATTACGCAGTTTACATAATTCCAATAAAATCGTTCCCCAGTGGAATAAAATTGCGGTGCAAATATGTAAATCAGTAACAAATTTTAAGACCTATCTAGCACCGCAGTGTCATGTTACTGGAATGATTTTACTGGAATAATGTAAACAGGGTCTAAAACGCGGGTAACGGCTTTGAGTATAAATACAATGTTATTTTTAACCCCCGACACAAAAAGAGGGGTGTTATAAGTTGGGCCGCTATGTGAGTGTGTCTGACTGTGGCATCGTAGCTTAAACAGGTGCACCGATTTGGATGCGGTTGTTTTTAATAGAAAGCAGGTTTGCGTTTGTAATAAGTATGTATGTATGTAAATACATTATTGTATTATACATAAAACACAAAAATAATACAAAAACATCAAAAAAAGAGTACAAAGGCGAACTTATCCCTACAAGGGATCTTCTCAAGCTAACATGGATGTCTAATACCTAATATTAGTAGCAGGATTACTCGGATTGTCAGAGATAAATTCCAAGAAAAGGTTAGGAACTACTACTCTAAATAAATAAGTGCTGGCACATAAACAACACAAACTTCCCACTCTAAAAATAGCAACAAACAAAAAGAAAAAAGTAATAAATCACTTTGGCGAGAATCAAAGGGAAATAGAGGAAATTGTCTATTGTCGAGAAACAAGCTTTCTCACTTTAGGTTCGAATCGTGGTATCGACGTATCGATTGTTGGCACAAAGAGGATTGCGATTCGCCTGGGGGCTAGGGAGGTATCGGTGTCGATGGCGACTGTCGATAGTATCGATATTGCAGGCCCTGGCTGGAAAAGACTAGTCTGCGCAACTGACTTTTTTTTTGAAAGAAACTTGTACAATTTGTCACATTAGTCTATAGGTCAAAAACTACTAGACAAAAACTAGATGCTCACGATGTTATTTACAATTATAAAATTGTTCCATCAAACGGCATTCCTTGACATTAACATGAAAAACATATGATTTTCTAAAACAACGGCCTAATCCAAAATACTACGATGTGTAACTTAATACTTTAATTATTGCAAATAAAGTGTAGCGTATCATTTCGAATTAGTCCGTTGTTTTAGAAAAGCAGAGTATGTGACATTCATATTAAACAGTTAAAGAAAGATAATATTTGCAAACATGTACCTCAAAAAATCACTAAGTTAAAATAGTACACCAGCAGAAACTAAAAAAAAATGTAATTTAGCGATAAGGCCGCCTATTGCTTACCTTGTAACTTACATTCTGTGTACCTGTTTTCTGTATTGCTTACTATTTCTGGTGTACAATAAAGAGTCATTTTATTGTATTGTATTCTAATGTAATTGAAAAAATATATAATTAAACTAACTGTTCATAATACGACTCTATTAATCGTATTCTACTAGCATGTTGTGATTGTTTTGCGATGACCTGTCTCAGCTATGGTAATCAAATCACTTTTTCTGTATCAAACATTATACTTTTTTGCTAGCGCGACGATACAGCTCTTATTAACAGTTGTACAGATCGCGTAGTTTTTTTACATTTGGGCCAATTATTAATTTGTTGTATGTTTTGAATTTTTTAATTTGGTCATTTTTATGTGATTTCTGCTCATAATCACGAGCTTTTTCGATCCTACTATGAGGACAAAAGTGTGCCAAATTTTTTTCCCATTGAGTTGCCATTTTTCATAGACTTTAAATGGAAAAATCGAAAATTATAAAGAAGTTTTGGGGCACTTTTTTCTCCTAGTAGAGTCGAAAGAGCGTATACTTAACAGAAATCACATACATTATGCAAATTAAAGAAAGTGAAAACGTACAACAAAATAAAAATTGACCCATTTGCGCGAGCCAGTCTTCCCACGCCACAGGACACACCGCATCGTATTGTCCTGGATTGCATCGATGCACTATAGCATCTGCTTGTCTAGCAATACTCATTGATGTTGATGAGGGCGCAATGAAGGCTTTGAAGGTTCGATCGGGCCCAATGTCATCTTTAAATAATTGTTCATTATTAGCGCAAATATACCTTGTGAACTGGACATCACGTGAAATTAAATAATTGTGATATTTTTTACGTCTTCAAATCACATGGCTCCACCATTTAAAAAAGCCGGTTAAGTGCGAGTCGGACTCGTACATAAAGGGTTCCGTGCTGGCCTATGCCCAGCGGTGGACGTCCTCTGTGCGTACCTATCTGGTGGCATGAAATTTTTAGTCATGAGTTTCAGCACTTTCACACGGGCAACGTCCCGTTTTTTGCGGGTTCGGTTTTTTGCAGGATCCCGTTTAGTAGCATACGTGTTACTGTGGTAACATTCACACGAGCATTCGGTTTGCGGTATCCCGTGTGAAAGTGCCGTTTGTAATTTTTTTTCCGTCGAAACCGTAATTATTCAGAAATTTTTGAAATGGGCACCTTTAGAACTCTATAGGTTAGGTTAGATTTGTTTTATAACGATTCTCTATGTACATTAATGGATTCAAAGTAAAAAGAGTTATGAATAACAATCATCATTCATCATTTCAGCCGAAAGACGTCCACTGCTGAACATAGACCCGCCCCCAAGGTATGCCATCCGCATCCAACGCGATCCCGCAACCTTAACCAGGTCGTCGCTCCATTTTGTTGGAGGCAACAACAAGCAACAACAATACATTATGACAAACATTACATTATGACGTAAAATAATACCACCCGATATGGACCCGGACGTCTTAGGGCTTAAATGATGGTGATGATAGTAATGATAGAGAATGCAATTTTTCCCCCTCGGGAGGAAAACCGCGGTATAAAGCTAGTTCTGAACAATGTGATTGTTGCAGGTTGGGTCTGATCTCACAGTGGAGCGCCCTGGCGGGCCGGTACGGAGGCCTGGTGCCCCCTTGGTACTGGCGGCCGCACGAGCGGTCACCTCCTAGAGGTTGGTATTATCTTGAGTCGAGGGTAACAGCTAGTAACATATACATTCTAAAAAAAATAGTTGTTGCCCGCGACTCCGTCTGCGAAGAATAGAGGTAGATATACAAAAAATAGCCTACGACATACCGAATATGGAGAAAAAAGTTTCATAAAAATCAGTTAAGCCGTTTCGGAGGAGTTCGATAACAAACACCGTGACACGAGATTTTTATATTATTATAAATGCGAAAGTTTATATGGATGGATAGGTGTATGGATGGATGTGTGGATGTTTGTTACTCTTTCACTCCAAAACGGTTAAACGGGTTCTGATGAAATCTGGCACACAGATGGCTTAAAACCTGGATTAACATGTAGGATACTACTTATCCCGGAAAATTGCATAGTTCCGCGGGATAACGATAAACGAATTCTTAGCAGACGGGGTCGCGGGTTTGCCTGCCATGCTTAAAATTAATTTATTAATTACCATGACCCGTCCGTCATTGAGTCACTGACTTTCAACAATCTACCAAAGTAATCAATCGGTATAATAGTTTTGGAGCAAACTCAGCTGTGACATTTTTAACCGACTTCAAAAAAAGAAGGAGGTTCTCAATTCGGTTGTATGTTCTTTTTTTTTAATGTGTGTTAGGTACCTCAGAATTCCGTCATTTATGAACCGATTTGGAAAATTTTTTCGTTGTTTGAAAGCAAGCTGGCTCGAGCTGAGGCACCGACTTCAAACAGATTAGTAGAAAGATATTTTCATGCTTGTTGTGGTCGGTTCAATTCAATTATTATTTCATAGGTTTTTTGGATGTTTTTTGAAGGAGGTTTTATTTTTTATTTAAAACTTTTTTCCCGTTTGAAGTACAAAGCGAAAAGAATTCGACGAAGATTCTACTTTATTTAAATCTGTTAAAAAACGTTTTGTGTCCCCTAAATGCGTCAATCCGGATCTCGAGTGCATGGCCATTCCGCGCCGCCGCGCTGCGTCGTCGGCTTACAGTCGTAAGGCGTCGCTCATTGATTACGCGTCACGTTACTGCACCGATTACAGCGATTACGTACGCTGCGGTAACACGTCCATTACTTTAAAACATTGAATAACCAGCAGGCTTATTGTGTAACGTTTTTGACGCTTACGTTCGCCATCAGTATTTCTTTCCGTCAAACGGTATAAAGGATGACAGAAAGAGACGGTGAAAGCGAAGCCAAGCGACAGAAGCGTTAGACAATACGACCTCTTGGGTCTGTTGCATAACAAAGTACAACTAATATTACAAGCGGAACTCTCGCTTCAGTTATATTAACTATAAAGGGAGTTCCACTTGTAATATAAGTTGTACTTTGTTATGCAACAGGCCACTGGTCATTAAATAATTTATTGAATCAGGCATTACTTTGCGAAGGTAAATGATATGATAGTTACGCTTATGCAGTTCCTCCACACTGTACGAACACACACAAATCACACAAACCCAACTATCACCACCAAACTACACTGACGCTTTCGATGTCAACTAGACCTCATCTTCAGAGAACCGTTCACTATGCTACCAGGTGTTAAAAATCTCGTACAGTGTGGAAGTGGAGGAACTTTATGAACACGTATTTCTTGCATAAGCGTAACTATTATAAGGTCGCGGGTAAGCAAAGTAATTGTTTCAGTTTACTGGTCATTAAAGTAAGAAAGAAATACACCTATTTACAACAACACATCATTCCCTTGCGTCTGTTTCAGACGAATTATACCGTATTGCCTGTGCACAATGCTTTCGTGGCTGATTAGCCCCATGCGAGAGCGACATATCCATCAAAAGGCCTGACAATAGAAGTTTGCGGAAGTTGAGCAGAACCACCTTGATGTCGTTTCTGTTTGTTTATTTATTTATTTATTTATTTATTGTTTTGGGAAACATACAGCATAAGATAACCATGAACCAGATGGTCTTGAACCAGGCCTCATCGTAATTCTTGCGAGCCTCCGCAATACGTTTGCGCTAATCAGCGCGTTTTTCCGCTAGTTTTTCCTAGTCGCAGTGGTAAATTTTAAAGACATAGATATTACAAGTTAAGTATGAAGTATCTTTTCTATTTATTTTTTCAACTTCATTTTTTTTTAATTACTTTTACGGTCATCCCGTGAAACCATATATTTTTAAACTAAATACAAACTGAAATATAGATGCACATCATATAGATGCATATATGCATGCATGACCGTAAAAGTAATAAAAAAAGAAAAAAAATTAAGTTGAAAAAATAAATAGAAAAAGATATTTCATACTTAACTTGTAAAAGTTGGCTTAGTAGCGCCATCTCTTGGTCCAGGTGAGCGGTTAGCTCCGAAGGAGTGTTAAAGTCTCTCGGTAGAGGGCATAACATAGATGCGCGCTTATCACTGCATAATGTGATTATAACAGACTGAAGTGTACATACGATGTGTGGGAAAAATTCGTCGCTAACTTCTAGACCAGTGATGGTGTAGGGGTAAGCACGCAGCACGGAACGCTGAGGACCTGGGTTCGATTCCCAGCATTGGTCTTTTTTCTGGGGTTTTTTCTGTGCATCTATATTTCAGTTTGTATTTAGTTTGAAATACATAGATATTATTACTATAGGACAGCAACAACACTAGACACATCAATATTTTTATTACAAACTAAAAGGATAGACTGTGTCGTTGCGGTTACGAATCGGACACTGGCTCAGCATGATTCTGAGGCACTTATAGGTTATTTTGGCGCTGATTTTCATTTTCATCGTCTTTTCAGCCAAGAGACCTCCATTGTTGAATATACTGGGTTATTTGTAATTCACAAGCATCCTTTTAACCCTAAACTCTTACCACTTAAACAAATGTTTTTTTGTTTTACGGCTTTTGTCATAACTTAGTATTTTTGGTGTAATAACATTTTGAAAATTTGAGATTACCTCTTATTTTTACGATACTCTGTTTATTTGTATGGGAAAAAAAGTGCTTCATTTTAAAAAGTCGTAAAACAAAAAACATTTGTTTGAGTGATAGGAATTCAGGGTTAAGTGGATGTCAGTGAATTACAAATAACCCTGTAGGTGTCCCCTAAGGCTCGCCAAACAGACCGGTCCCGCGCTATCCGCAACCAGCGCGTTCCCTTAGCCAAATCGTCGCTCCATTTTGTTGGAGGCCTACCTACGCTGTGTCTTCCGGTTCGTGGATACCACTCGAGTTTTCGCCCCCATAGTGTGTTCTACACTTGAGTCTGGCAATAGGCTACTTTCCTAACTAGTCAGTCTTTTAGATTATCAAAAAATATTGGACACGTATTTTTTATTTTGTCAATTAAACAAAACATTACGAAGATATGGCGCGTTGAAGTTTCGCGTGACGTCACTTGTTCCTACACTTTGTATGAGCGTTTTAGGACCAAGTGACGTCACGCCTCGTCACGCGGAACTTCAACGCGCCATATCTTCGTCATTTTTTGTTTAATTGTCAAAAGAAAAATTACGTGTCTAATATTTTTTGATAATGTAAAATACGGACTAATAAGAATTATTATTTTTTTACCTAGGAAACATCCCTATTCTTCAAGCTATGTCGATGACTGGTTCTCGCGTGGATTTCATTATTTCCAATGCGATCCCGCAAAGGAACTCCGAGAGCCCTCTTCATCGCTCTCTGGGTGACCTTGAGCTTTGTTAGCGGCCACGTCTCAGTGCCATAAGTCATCACCGGCAACACACACTGGTCAAAGACTAATCTGGTACAAAGGCATTATTGTCTAACGCATTTGGAATCACATTTTTTTTTACCACTTCTTTCTGTCACTCGTTATAAGGTCAGGGTAGAGAGAGAGATAAATGGTGATTGCGATTAAGATTTGGGGGTTGAAATCGCTCGTGTCCGTTGGTTTACCCTCGAGACCCTACTCGTGACCCCTGGGTGGTGCTAAACGAGCGATACAACTCCGGTGGTAGGCTTCGGCCGTGGTTGGTCACCATCCTATAGGTTGAGCCAGGCCGCCAAGCGACTCTTGTCGTGTTCCGGCCTGTTGGCTATAAAAGGCATCTGGAGGAAGGGTCTGAGCAATTTTGCAGCGCGCGCGTACCGGGTACAGTGCCCCGTATTTGTTGTACGGTTTGCACTGCTTGGGGGCGCGCGCAACACTGCGCTCAACTGCCTTCTTCCTGCTTATTCCCCTAAATTCTAGTCTAGGGTGAATGAGCATTTACGAGGCAAGCGTGCTCCACAGTAGGCCTCATCTTCATTTTCCATCAGGCGTGATTGTGATCTAACGCAAGCCTACTTACATTGTATAAAAAAAAACTTATGAATATTGAAAAATCTATCACCGGTTTGGAAAATACGTTTTTCGTATTTTCACAGGTTTTAATTGATCACGCAATCACCAATAAGACCACATTGTTTTGAGAAGTTAACTTCGTTGCAGGCTGTGCTGCGAAAATAAGTATATGGCTTTTTAGCCATATGCGCGGTACGTTTTTAGCTCACGTGACACTATGTACTTATTACTCCTCTAATTATTAGCTGTATGTCATTTATAATTCAAACGAGTTCCCATAAAACCTTTAAACAGAATAATGAGATACTTAAAAAGACATTGAGTTTCGTCAACGTACAACAAAATAACTCCATAATATTCCATTTTCTCAGCATAATTTTCTCCAACCCATAACATCCCACCGACTTAAAACCCTCATTTCAACTGGAAAAGCAATCATCATCACATCTTTGCTCTCCAACCCCGCTTTAATTTTCAAAACCCATCCTTAAACAAAGAACGCCATTTCACGCGGCCGAAACCGACCGAACAATGCTTTTCCACCATACTCCTACAATTATTCGCGTATAGCAACACTGCTACGAGCTGAAATACGAGAATTATAGCCGTCTTGCTCTTGCCTGTGTATGTTGTGTATATCATATTCGCGCGCCTCGTTCGCGCCAAAAGCGGTGTTGCTACGCTTTCGGACGTAATGTCGCGTGCGGTCGTTTTAATTTTCGAACGTGGTTTGTTCGGATTGCTGTTAGTTGGGTAATGTTTGTTCGTTGATGTTGGTAGACCGGATAAATCGTACTGAATAGTTTTATTCAGTCTAGTCGGGTGTTTATTGTTTTTAATGAATCTTTACAAGACTAAAGACTAGTTCCACAATTACTGTACTGGATGTTAAGCCCGTTTGATTTAGAAAGAAAATAGAAGTCATATTTACGTTAGCTAGCCTGGAGAGAGATCTCTATTGAGGCCTATCTCTAGAAATGCCTTTGCAGTTTAGAGTTTCATGGCCTAGTCGATTTAGCGGACTTACGGTTAGGGTTCGATGCTAGCGGTTGATATCATTTTTTTGCTTTTTCTTCATCATCCCAGCCGATATACGTCCCACTGCAGGGCTCAGGCCTTCTCTCAGAATGAGAGGGCTTGGGCCGTAGTTCCCACGCGGGCCCAGTGTGGATTGGGAACTTCACACACACCATTGAATTCCTTCACAGGTGTATACAGGTTTCCTCACGATGTTTTTCTTCACCATAAAGCTTATGGTAAATTACAAATGTAATTTCGCACATAAATTCCAAAAAACTCAGAGGTGCGAGCCGGGATTTGAACCCACGATCCTCTGCTTGAGAGGCCATAGGTCATAGGCTAGGCCACCACGGCTTTTTAACCCGTCCTTGATTCGGTGTAATTTGTTTAAAAGACAATCCTTCCAGCAAATCGCTGGTTTTAGAATAAAGTTGTGTGCTAATAAAGAAACTATACACTCATAAAATAAACTACTTAAACTCGTAAGCGTTTATGTAAACAGTGAGCAAGCAACACCGACAAAGGATTACAACTACGGTTTCGAAAATCAATGCCAATCACAACCAACTAACCAGCAAAACAAGAGCTCCATAGCTAGCACAAACAAACTAACAAAAATACCAAGTTACACTGGCGATGCGTCGAATCACAACCAACTAACAAACGAAACAAGACCTCCTATTCCAACATAAAATAACCATTTAAAAGACCGAGTTATACTGGCGTTTTGCCTTTGTTTTCACTTTAAAGTGATTACAAACAATCGAAATTGAGCTTTAAAGCGGTAACCTAAAGCTTGTTTTGATTTAGAAAAGGAATGGTATGAGTATTGTAGTGATTCGTTCAACGGCGTTGATGACACTCGGTTTCACGCCGCGTTCCGATTTTGACTTTGATTTTAGAACGTTTGGAATGGGTGGAGTTCAAAATTCGAACGTTTATTACCAGCCAGAGCCAGACACCGTATACATTGGGTACTATGGGTAGATAGATAAAAACTTTAAACACCGCAAAACATATATCATCCATCATCATCATTTCAGCCGAAAGACGTCTACTGCTGAACATAGGCCTCCCCCAAGGCTCGCCAAACAGATGGGTTCTGCGCCATCCGCATCCAACGCGTTCCAGCAACCTTAACCACGTCGTCGCTCCATCTTTTTGGAGGCCTACCTACACTGCGTTTTCCGGTCCGCGGACGCCACTCGAGAATCTTTCGGCCCCATCGGCCGTCAGTTCTACGAGCGATGTGCCCTGCCCACTGCCACTTAAGTCTGGCGATTCTCCGAGCGATGTCCGTGACTTTAGTTCTTGCGCGGATTTCTTCATATCCAATGCGATCCCGCAGAGAAACTCCAATCATAGCCTTCACCATCGCCCTCTGAGTGACTTAAAAAAATAAAAAAAATGTAAAAAAAATGTGACCAGATAATGAGGCGGTTGAAACATTTCATTCATTCATTAATTTATTCATTAAAATAAAAATAATTACAGTAGAGGTTTTTTACAAATATTGACAATTGAGGTTGCTTCCAATGTAGGTGAAACGATGGTTCCCACACTAGGTCTAGCCTGTATCGTGGGGACCTTACATTCATTGCTTTAACAAAATAGCATTAAAATAGAGGGACGCGTGAACAGCAGACAACAAAATAACTAGTTTTATTGATAGGTACATAATAATAAAAATCTAAAAAATAATTACAATTATCAGAAGACATAATGACATAAACTAGTAAAAGAATACTTCAAAATTTAGATACAAGCGATACTACAAGTGTGTGTGTGTGTGCGTGTGTGTGTGTGCGTGTGTGTGTGTGTGTGTGTGTGTGTGTGTGTGTGTGTGTGTGTGTGTGTGTGTGTGTGTGTACGCTCGAATAAATGCCTTTACATGTCTCGCAAGTGTCATAGCGTACAGTTAACAACTGTAATTGTTAGGCAACTAAATAGCCCGGTTCGTCTAATGTGAAGAGTGCCCATTTGCTCAACAGTTAAAGCTGTTGACCGTATGTCTGTCTTCCATCCCAGCCTGTATACGTTCCACTGCAGGGCACAGGCCTCCTCCCAGAACGAGAGAGCTTGGGCCGTAGTTCCCACGCGGGCCCAGCGCTGATTGGGAACTTCACAAACACCATTGAATTTCTTCGCAGGTGTATACAGATTTACTCACGATATTTTCCTTCACCGTAAAGCTTCCTTCCTTCATAGTAAATTACAAATGTAATTTCGCACGTAAATTCTGAAAAACTCAGAGGTGCGAGCCTAGACTCCAACCCACGACCCTGTGCTTGAGAGACCATGGGTCAAACCACAAGGCCACCATGGCTTGTAATAACAGATCTACATAAAGAATAAAAACTATGTTTCATTCAGAGGTAATTTAATTATTTATTCATTTATTTCAAACATGTAGTTCATATCAGGTTAGTTAACAATTTTACTTAAATGCTACGTTAGTAATGGTGTTTATTTAATAACAACATAATAACAAAATGGGTACGATAGCACAACAACAATAATGATATACCCGTCTTCTGACATTTCGGTCGTGTAGAGGCGCTGCTGTGCTTCCGTTCAGAAACCAGATAGAGTCTGGCCAGCGTAAGTTGGCAATGGAAAATAGCGGCAAATTTAAAAAATACGGGAATGGCAACCCACATTTTGACGAAAATTAAATCCGTCACAATTAATTTTAACACTGGTAATCCTGTGAATGAATGGAATAAATAAATTTGATACTTGTTTTAATTTCAAACCGCTCAATAAGTGTTGATCTTTTATTTTGATTGGTTTTAAATTAAAATCCATTTTTTAGCAGTATTTGCCTTAAAGTTTCTCGACATCCCATAAATCCAATGTCTTCTCGGAGTTCTATAAAGTAACGTTCTTAATATAGGAACCTGTTTTTTTTACTATGTATAAATCATTGATTTTATTCCTGATAGCGGAACCGTCAAAATCATCAACTTTTGATACAGTTTGTGTATAGTTGCAGGCAGTAGCTAGTTTCCCTATAAATTATCAAGAACAAACCAGCGCAGTACAAAAATAGCAACGATGATTTTTGACGGAATCAAAATGTTGCCAGTATTTAATTTGATGTACATTGCTGCTTTCCAAACTGATTTTTGGGGTTGCCAAAACGAGGTTTGATTTACATTGCTTGTGACAACTTATACTGGCCAGACTCTAGCGGAGTTATGTATAGCCTAACAGTACGTCTGTCTTATTTGTGAGTAAATCAATGCGAGTCTCGGTAACCTATAAAAACAGTCAACACCGAGATTCTCTTTATTACGAGTGTTGCGAGGCTTCGGGATCCAATTACGGGCTAATTCCGTCGATTTACGCCTCCGATTAGTTGAGTTTATTTGATACGCTGTAATCCGGTCATTTGGGACTGATTTTGGTGTACAATCAATAGTTCGTGTCCTTAAGACCGTAGGTATACATTTTAACGATTTCTCGTGATTTTAAACGTGTGATTTGATAAGTTTTAAGTTGTAAGTTTTAATGCATAATAAAAAAAAAACATTTTGTGAATTATTTAATGAATAAATTAAATCGTTTATTGCACGAATGTGAGTAATAGTGTTATGATATGATACAAAAAGCGCCACAGTCAGCCGTCGCCCAGCATGCAAAGTTTATAAGCCAGTTTAAAAGCTGTTGTAAACTTTCAATATTTATTATAACAGTCAACATTTGTTTTTAATTTTGAAATAAAACGAATCGAATGTGCTTAATGCATATTTTAGTAATCTAAAACAATTTGTGCATTGACAATAACAGGTCATATTTTAACAGCACCATTTAGGAATACTGTCGGTTGAGTTTACTTTATGCCTACCTATAACATCAATTTCCTTGTTACAGAAGACTCCATCACCAACGAAGAAGGCTCAGCGGGCGGCTCCCCGCGCCCGCGCAGCCCCCCTCGTGCCTCCACGCCCCCCTCCCCTTCCCGCTCCTCACCCCGCTCCCCGCGTCTCCACCCCGCTCTCTACCCGCAACAACCAGACCCCCAAGACTCCGACCCAGACGTCGACGAAAGCGACGACTTCGACAAGGACTCAGAAAAACGTGACCCAAACGCAAACTTAGGCAAGCGGAAGAAAAAAACGCGCACGGTCTTCTCGCGCTCCCAAGTATTCCAATTAGAGTCGACGTTCGACATGAAACGGTACTTGAGCAGTTCGGAACGCGCCGGCTTGGCTGCGAGCTTGCATCTCACAGAAACCCAGGTGAAGATCTGGTTTCAGAACAGACGCAACAAATGGAAGAGGCAGTTGGCCGCGGAATTGGAAGCGGCTAATATGGCGCACGCAGCGCAGAGGTTGGTGCGCGTTCCGATACTTTACCACGAGTCGCGCCCGAGCACTATGCCGCATACGCCTTTGCCTATGCACCCGCAGTTTTCGAACGAGAGCGTGTATTTTCCTCCTCAAGCGCCGCAGCAGTTGCAGCCCCTGCCAGCGTCGCCTGTGAACTCGCGAGCGCCGCTCAGTAGTCTAGTGTAGTGCCAAGAGAAAGTCGCTGAAGCGGCTGAACGGTTTTAAAGTGTCGCCCGGTTCCTAAACTAGTGCTTGTGACGTTCCAAGTTACGTAAGTTAAGTTACAGACTTTATAATGCCGTGTAAGCCGAAAAGCGATATTTAAAAAAAAATCGTAAAGTTAATTTTTATTTTATGGCTGAAAAAAATACCATCCAATTAACTAAAGGCCACAAAAAACCGGGAGCGCGGGGTGTCGACGGAGCGTGCCCAGCGCGTTCAATAACACTGAATCAAATGCGGTGTGTCGCGCTGCCGGTGTGTGTCACCGTATATTAAATTCAGTGTTATATAACGCGCTGGGCACGCTTCGACGGCGCCCCGCGCTCCCGGTTTGTGGTGGCCTCAAGTCAAATAGCGGTATCTTATTTAAGCATGTGAATAAACATTTTAAAAAGTTTTCCCTATCTCAATTTACTAAGATAATTAGAGGTAAGTATATCAATAATATGTATATTTTATACCGCCAAAACTTTTGAAATAGCGACGAATATTATTTAGAATAAATAAAAAAACTATCTGTAAAGTAAGAGGAAAACAATTTTTATAAATCTTCGATTTATTCGAAACTAGCTCTCATTGAAATACTGCTTTTCGGCTTAGCACGGCAGTATTGGTATTGTATTGGTATTGGTTGGTTGTTGGTTGGCCTACGATATTGTTATTGTTTTGAATTATTTCGTTGCTCAAGATTTTGAGTTGACTTAGCATCTATTGTATACTGGCGAGCAAAATTAACGGGTCACTTTTACTCTACTCGACTTATTTAGTAACCCAATAATTTTGTTCCTCAGCGTAAATTGATTACGTACACTTGAAAAGCTCCAGTCAACATAGAAAGATCTAAATGGAATGAACGCTATTTTAATACTTCGTATAAAATGTGTCTTTAAATGAAATAAAGCCTTATTTACACGGCGCGAGTAATATCGCGCTAGTTCCATTGAAGTTGGATTTATGAGTGTTCGATCGAGCACGACAGTGTATCGCAACTTGCACTATATTTTTGTTTCGTATAGTCTGAAAACAAGGAGTTAAATACTAGTATAATAATTGTGCAAAATTGTTGCTATTGTCAAGCATTTTACGTCAAAAATGTGACAGTTACGAAACCAGTAGCGATCTTTTTGCTGTAGTGCAGTGTATAAACTCTGCGTATAAACTGAGACTGAGTATAAACTCTGTATTTAAAAGCCCCACAAACTGGGAGCGCGGGGCGCCGACAGAGCGTGCCCAGCGCGGTCAATAACACTGAATCATATATACGGTGACACACACCGGCAGCGCGGCAAAGCGTATTATGATTCAATGTTATTGACCGCGCTGGGCACGCTCCGTCGGCGCCCCGCGCTCCCGGTTTGTGGCGGCTTTCGTTTATTATTACAGTGGCAACTGAAGTAGTAAAAACGACTGACAGCGCGTGTTCTGTCAATAATGGACAAAGATTTAGGAACCCGGGTTATTGTTCGGACTAGTCATAATCATGAATGTCAAATGCCAAATCGTTAATGTGACATATGTATAGGTGTAACTATAAGCTTATAGGTTATGTCCTTTTAAATGCCTATTCATTACTTTCATGGACACCAAGTGGAGTTAATTGGCACGTTACTTGATTACTGTCCTAATGTAAACGAGGCTTGGGAAACGTGTTAAAAGCGATTGGTTTTGAGTAAGTAAGTAGGTTGCCTTTATAACTGTTGGGTAGTAAAGAGGATGCTAATCAGTCGCCTTATTCATAAAGAACCATCTCGGCCAATATACGTCCCACTGCAGGGCAAAGTCCAGTTTCAGAATGAAGGGCTTGGGCCGTAGTTCCCATGCGAACTCAGTGCAGATTGGGAACTTCACACCATTAAATTTCTTCACGGGTATGTTCTCACGATGTTTTCCTTCACCATAATGCTCATGGTAAAGTTCAAATGCTAAATTACATTAACTTAGTGATTTGACCTTCGGCGTCTCAAGCAAAGGCTCGTTCGTGACTTCGAACCCAGGCACGCACCTCTGAGTTTTTCCAAATTTTGTATTATTTTTTAGATTTACTGTGAAGGGAAACGTCGTGATACCTGCCACACCTGCAAAGAAATTCAATTGTGTGCGTGAAGTTCCCAATTTGCACTGGGCCCGCGTGGGACTTCGGCGGAAGCCCTGTCATGCTGAGATGCTAGGCTGGGAAGATGATGATCACTTTGACATTTTACAAAAAACAGACAAACCTACGGCAAGATGTGTCACTCGTGATTATATATGAATAAGGTGATGAAGATTTTTAACTCATAATTGTTAACATGGTCCAGGAAAAAATAGTAATTTTTGCATTTTTACGAGCTGTCCAAGCATCTGGTTTACTAGCCAATAGAGGAAAGCAAATATTCGATAGCATAACAAATTGATCTGAACAGTTAGAAGTAGTTTATTGACAGTGAAATACTAGACTAGTGTAATGTCTAGACATTGCACTAAAAGAACAAGGGTCACCGACAGCCAAACGGATATATAGCTCGCAGAAAATTTGGCCACTGGGGCCGGAAAGTTCTCGAACGGGGACCACGGACTGGCAAGCGCAGCGTGGGACGTCCACCAACGAGACGACGGATCATTTGGTAAGCAGTTCACGGTGGTTGGAAGCGCCAACCGTAATGATTGGGAGTGAACTGCAGAACGGCAAGCGCAAACAAGGCGGGCAGTTTCTGCGATACAAGGACGTGCTGAAGCGTCACATGAAGAGAGCCAATATTAATCCATCCAAGGGGCAGTGTTGCCAACGTGGGCGATTTTTCGCCATGTAGGCTACTAGGAATGGGAATCGGCGACAAAAAAATCTAAAAGGCGACTGGTCGCCTTTGAGGCTACTTGAACAGGTAAAAGGTCCTTTCAGTTGGTGAAAGGATCACAAAACAAATGAATGCCCAATTAAGGGTTAAATACCATCTTTTTGTATTTTTTTTAAATACCTATAGAATTTTAAGGACTCCAAATTTAAGACTGGGTTTGAATTACCAACTTTTAGAAATTTTGCCAATTTAAGGGTTAAAAAACTATGTTTTTAATTTAAGTTTTACCATTTAGGCTGCTTTTGGCTACTTCAGCTCGAATTCGGCTACTTTAGGCTACTTAAGCTCTGAAAAATGGCGATACCAGGTCCTGAGTTGTTGGCCACACTGCCAAGTGGGAGGCTTTAGCAAAAGATCGACCACGATGGAGGCAGACGGTGCACAATAAAGTGTGTGACTTTGAGGCTAGTCGCTGCAGCGGATTAGACGCTAGACGCGACGAGCTGAAGGCCAGACCACCTGTGGCCATAAACTATAATTACGTCGGAGGGGTGCTGACCTGTGGCGAGTGTGGCAGAACATTCGCTGCAAAAATCGGCTACGTCAGCCACCTGAGAGCGCATCAGCGACGCTCTGAATTTTAGGAAACAGTCGCTGTGGCCGAATACGGCTAGGAGAGGGGGATGATGATGGGACGTCCTACGGCTGAAATGATGATGATGATGACGACGAGGAATTAAAAAAGCAGTAAACTTGCTCCCTTCATTTCTATCTAAATTTATTTTAACTCAATTTATTTTGGTAATGACATTGCATTATTACGGCCTCGTAATAAATAAATAATAAATAAATAAAAAATAATAAAATATCACCGGACAATTCACACCAATTGACCTAGTCCCAAAGTAAGCTAAGTAAAGCTTGTGTTATGGATACTGGGCAACGGATAAACATACTTATATAGATAGATACATACTTAAATACATATTAAACACCCAAGACCCGAGAACAAACATTCGTATTTTTCATACAAATATCTGCCCCGACACGGGAATCGAACCCGGGACCTCAAGCTTCGTAGTCAGGTTCTCTAACCACTAGGCCATCTGGTCGTCTAAATAATGTAATGCAACTTGCACAATTTTTCTTGCATACCTAAACTGGGCCTAAGATTTGAAGTAAAAACACTTTCTATGAGTTTATTTGAGAAACATAAACGTACCTTTTTTTTATGTTAGAAAGGCCAGTCAAACGAACTATTGGGTCACCTGATGTTAAATGATCACCACTGTCCATAGACACCCGCAGCGCTTTACGCGATGCCAGTACGTTGTCGGCCCTAAAGGAAAGGGAATACGGGAAGGGTGTGAGGGAGGGGGAGAGGGAAGGGGTGAGGTATTGGGCCCCCGGCACTCTCATTGACCGTACGAAACGCAAGCAGGATTACTGCTGCTTCACGCCAGTGTTCTGTGAGAGGGTGGTACTGCCCCGGACGAGCCGGCCCATTCGTGATGCAGCGGCTAACTACAACATGGCTCTACCACTACTAAATACTACCTACCTAAATAATACCTACTAGTAAACATTCGATCAGTTTTCATACTAAATGTAAGTATAGAGCGTACTCCTACCTAAAGGGCCGGCAACGCATTTGTGACTCTTCTGGTGTCGCAGGTGTCCATGGGCGACGGTAATCGTTTACCATCAGGCGATCCGTCTGCTCGTTTGCCCCCTATACCATAAAAAAAAAAAAAAAAGCGTCGCGATCTAAGTCTAAGACGGGGCGGAGACGCGGCCTGCGGACAAACGACGCTGACTGCGACGCGCCCGCGTCTCACGTATCTTCTGGGTGGCTTGCGCCTTAGAAAAGGCCTTTTTCTACCAGTGGACGTCTTTTGACTGGTATGGTGGTGAATATCATCATCATCATCAGCCTATGTTCGTCCACTGCTGGACATAGACCTCTCCCATGGCACGCCACTGAGCACGATCCTCGGCCACTCTCATCCAGCTCTTGCCAGCCGCCTTGCGAAGATCATCGCTCCACCGAGTCAGAGGACGTCCCATGCTACGTTTTCCGATCCGTGGTCTCCACTCAAGAACTCGTCTATCCCAACGGTTATCGTTTCTTCGGGTTATATGGCCTGCCCAAAAAAAATTTGAAAAAAATTGAATATACTACTGCTCAGATCATTTTGTGTATTATAAACGTACAAATTGTCATTCCCTATTGTAAATTATTGTAAATAAAAAAATGCTCTAGCAAAATTTTCGTGTATTTATTCTGTAGTAAGACTAAATTTAACTGTAAATATAATGCAAAGAACTGACTATGCTTTTTTATTGATAAGCTATTACATTAAGTATTAAGATCTGGAAGATTTTTTTTTATCTCGAGCATTAAAAAAATCGGCCAAGCGAGGGTTCCGTACTCATTTAACATGCAAAAAATAAGTTTGTTTCTCGTAGTGTCTTTGAAAACAAAGTTGTTTTTTGCGAATCAGTGTTTTCAAGACTTATATGCTTTAGTATTGTAGAGTCTATTTCATGCCTTTCATAATTTTGTTTAATCATCTGGAAATACAGGGTTATTTGTAATTCATTAGCATCCTTTTAACCCTAATTTCCTACCACTTAAACAAATGTTTTCTGTTTTACGGCTTTTGTCATAACTTAATATTTTTGGTGTAATAACGTTTTGAAAATTTGAGATTACCTCTTATTTTTACGATACTCTGTGTATTTGTATGGCAAAAAAGTGCTTTATTTTAAAAAGTTGTAAAACAAAAAACATTTGTTTGAGTGATAGGAATTCAGGGTTAAGAGGATGTCAGTGAATTACTAAATAACCGTGTATACAAGGCGTCTTAAAATTAAACCGGAATCTTTACAGTAAACGATTGGGTTAATTTTACTGAACACCCTGTACTTCCTTTGGAATTGTAGATTCTAAATAGGGATGTTGACGCCATTAAAAAATAATTCGAAGACACGACTCCAGTAAAAAACGCTTTATTCTATCCCGGCAAGCCAGATTAATTTTAGACTAACTACAACATTAGACTTGTTGCTGCTTTACCATCAGGCGATCCGTCTGCTCGTTTGCCCCCTATATCATAAAAAAAAAAAAAAAAAAAAACAAATAAATAGTTGATTGAGTTGGCGAACAAGTGACGTCTTATGTTGCTATTGCCATTCAAACCCTATGGGAGTATTGTGTTTTAAAAGCTCATAAAAAGTACGTCAGTTGATTGGTGGTGTCAACATCTTTATTATGTCTTTGACGCGGTACAAACTTAAAGTCAAAGTATTATTATTTAATAGGCTTTATAGCACTTCTAAAAGTCGAAGAATCTATCACCGGTTCGGAAAATCTTTGTTAAGAATAATCCGGCAAGAAACTCAACCAACAAGGTACCTATATATTTTTTTCAAAATGACCTTAGTGAGACTATCGACGTCTAACAATTTTGGTCCCTCGAATTTTTTCAAGCTTATTCTACTTAATGATATACAAAAAGTCATTTTCATTTCTACGCGTAACGCTGGACTCAGAGACGTCAACCAACTTTAATGCGTCATACCTACACCAACGTTGCATTTTTTTGTATTAAGGCTTATTCAAATCACAGTAATATTTACTTTAACATGTAGGGTCAACGTCATATTAAGTGATCACTTTTGTACCTTGTCACTTTAACGTCATGTTTGTAAAGCTATACGAAATTATGTAACGACTGAAAGCGACGAGGTACAAAAGTGATCACTTATTTATGACGTTGACTGACTTTGTTACGCAGTTCTCGTCGGCTGCTCCGAAATTCGAAGAAAGTGTCTTGCGGCCTCTCTCACTCTCCTATTAGATACTATTAGTGTGATTGGGACGGCGTGATACTTACAAAGTTCTAATATCGATCTTCTTAGCGTAAGGTATGGTTTCGTGACAGCTGTGGAATACCATACCAAATATCCGGCGGAATATCGCTTAGATTTGAATAGGCCTTTATCGTGGCATGATTAAATATTAATGACGTCTGTAGGTGCAGCAGTTAATGTGTTGTGTAAGAAATGAGGCCAATAAACGCCTTTCGTTAACACGCATGCCATTAATACAACTCTCCCCTCTTCCTCGAACAAAAGTATCAAGTCACATTATCGGATATCGGTGTCGGACGCGGGATACAATACAATGCAAGTATTATTTATTGAGTACCACTAATTAGTTGAACGAGTTAACGAAAATAAAGACTAACAGAAGACTACATAATACTCGGTTTTTAAGCCGTGATATCGGCGAACCGATATAAATTACAGCAATGGACATTTTAAAGTTCATAAATTTTACTTGGCCCGATATCGATTCGGCGTCCGATAACGATATCAGATTCAATAATGTGAAAACGCTGAAAGTATGTCACTAGGACGAAATACCGAAATTGCTACACGAAGCTAATGCAAAAGTCGTGCAGAAATTACGCTAGTTCTGTAAATTGTGCAATAATTCCATTTCAACAGTTTTATTTATAGTAAAACCTCAAAAACTTGGCGTGTCGTGGATAAAAACAGCTGACATGCATGACGAGCAACAATCAAAATATGAAATATCTGGTGTCATTCGAATAGATTATTGAGTCCCTTTCGGTTCACCGGACTGTTAGAATAAGAAGTCTCTATTTCACAATTAATACTTAGTATCATTTTGTACAAGTAACACTGAGATATAATTAACTAAATGTTAATTTTGTGAAAAAGAAATCAGCTCAGCATAGACGTGTGCGCCGATCGGCGTGGCGCATCCGCCGCCTCCGGTCATTGCAACGGCGTGAAATCGGCGCAATACATTTACAACAACTTTAAGGTTCGGCCAAACCGATGTTTACGTCACCAGATGTCTGTAGTTAGTTTTATAAAAAAATTACAAGTGAAAGTAAACTGTTATTTTCATTTATAATTAATTTTGTTTTATTTACGCCGATCACGCCGATTACGCGCGCCACCGCCATCGACGCACACCTCTAGCTCAGCAACCGTCCGATTAAGGTGACTCGACACTGATACTGTATGTGGATTCTAGCTGGCATACGACACAGAACCCTACGCAAAAATTACACAAATGTACATAATAATATTTTGTTCGATCGTTTGTTAACGCTATTATCGGCTTCTATCCAGGGCGCGCCATTTTTGTGGCTTATTATAGGACTTGTCACCCTGATATCGTAGGTACTGCGTCCTCCAATCCAGTCATCTCATACATTTTGATTACATTCTGAGTGAACTGTTGTAGGACGCAGGACTCATCCAGTATGACAAGGCCTAAATACTAGATCATTTGTAAAGAAACTGTGTTGCCATATCGCTTGGACGTACGTTCCGTAATGTTGCTAGCCTAATAATTAAACGATGCTTAATTCTAAATATTAATGTTATTTATTGATAGTAGTTGAGATCTTCGTCATATTGTAATATTATGCTAAGGAGGGAAATAAAACGAATATGCTGGTGTATATGGTTTATTATTTGTATTGGTTTACCTGATATCGCTGCACTTAACCTTCTACGAGACGTTCCACGGGTATAGGTACCTTATGGGGACGCCTTAAGGTACCTTTACCCGTGGAACGTTACACACAGACCTTACACAAAGAAATTCGATTTTCGAACTTCGTATCATGCCGTTCCGTTCATGCTTATGGTATGAATTATATAGATTTCACGGGATGACCGTAAAA
Source organism: Archips crataeganus (assembly GCA_947859365.1). NCBI lineage: Eukaryota > Metazoa > Arthropoda > Insecta > Lepidoptera > Tortricidae > Archips > Archips crataeganus. The sequence goes on along the minus strand of OX402069.1, from coordinate 11,716,373 downwards.
GTAATAAGCGTTTTGGCCTGAAGGTAAATCTGACAAAGACTCAAGTTATTATTATAGGCAGCTTGAAGCTTATCCCAAGGGTTGATTTTGCATCTTTGCCATCAGTATTCTTTGATGGAGTTCTGATACCGTACGCGCATCAGGTGAAGAACCTAGGTGTTATTATGGACCGCACTCTGTCATGGTCTCCGCACGTGTGCGAAATTAGTAGGAAGGTATTTGCTGCAATGGGATCCCTGAGACGCCTTCAGAATTTCCTTCCATTTGCTACCAAGGTTGCGCTAGCTTGGACTTTACTGCATCCCATTTTCGATTATGCTGACATTTGTTATCCTGATCTTTTAGAAGAGAATCTTAATAAACTTGAGCGAATTCAAAATCTGTGCATTCGGTTCATATTTGGTCTACGTAAGTACGATCATGTTTCTTATTTTCGATTACAGCTCAAGTGGCTCCCAATCCGCCTTCGCCGTAATTCACACATTCTACACCTTCTCTACGGCATTCTTTTTAATCCTGCAGCTCCCTGCTACCTCAATGAGCGATTTAACTATGTTACTTCTGTTCGATGCTCTCGGAACTTTCTTCTTACTGTCCCTCTTTCCAATTCTAAATTTATGTGTACTCTTTTACTGTCCAGGCTATTCGGTTATGGAACTCCCTACCAATAGACCTACGGCGTGCAAAATCTTTGCCCATTTTTAAATCTATGCTTAAGCAACACTATCTTTTATCCTGGGCTTGAGAATTGTATTATTGTGTCCATTTATTTACAAGTATATTGTGTATCACTTATTTATGTATGTTTTAGGATGTGTATTATTAGATGTTTTCAGTTGTTTTAATAAAATGTTTGTTTTTTATTATTATTTATTAAATTTTATATTGCACCACCTGCTGTAATGCATTCCTTGCTTTCTTTCTTTCTTTTTTTTAAAGGTTGCCTGGAAGAGATCGCTTCGAAGCGATAAGGTCGCCCATTGCTTACCTTATTTCTTTTTTGTCATGTACTTGTTTTTTCTGTATTGTATTTTTTGTGGTATACAATAAAGAGTCATTGTATTGTATTGTATTGTAATAAAAAATGAAGTTGAAAAAATAAAAAATACAAAAAGATACTTCATATCAAACTTGTTAAAGTTTGGCTTCGTAGCGACATCTCTTGTCCGGGTGAGCGGGTAGTTCCGAAGGAGTGTTGAAATCTCTCGATGAGGGTATAAACATAGATGGCGCTGTATCACGCAAGTGATGATTTAACAGATGGATGTATAGGAAAAATTCGTGTCTTGACTCCTGATCAGTGGTGGTGTAGGGGAATAGCACACGACACGGAATGCTGAGGACCTGGGTTCGATTCCCAGCGCTGGTCATTTTTCGGTGCATCCATATTTCAGTTTGTATTTAGTATGAATTACATGCTTATTGTAATAAATAGAAGAGCGAAAGGGACGACAGGATACGAACTTCATATTTCGACTTTCGTAGTAGACCCCCTGGTCCGTGTCATAGGATTTTCATCACAACAAACCGAATAACTAACTAATTTGGCTCAGGGACCCAAAGAGGGTCTTGGCATCCGAAACGAGAGCACGCCATCTGTCCCGATCGTGCGCAGCCTCTTGCCAGTCGTCGACTTGAAGACGTCGCAGATCCGCCTGGACACTGTCCCCCTAGCGGTACCTGGGTCGCCCAACCGGGCGGCGACCAGTCGGTCGTCCCACGTACGCTCTCTTGGCAGCACGATCCTCTCCCATTCGGAGTAGGTGGCCGAACCAGCGAAGTCTGTGTGATTTTGTTACGCCGATGATGTTGGGTTCAGCCACCAGCTCCAGGATCTCTATGTTTTTACGGATCCTCCACGTACCGTCGTCTCTCTTGACAGGTCCCAGGATCTTACGCAAGACCTTCCTTTCCGCTACAAGGAGTTGACATTCCTCTTTTTGTGTTAGTGCCCAGGCCTCACAACCATACATAAGGATAGGTCTTACGACAGTTTTATAAATCCTTAACTTTGTATTCCTGCTGAGAAGCCTGGACACCAACACCTTGTGGAGGGCTGCACTGCATCGCAGGGTGTTTTGGATGCGGATGTTTATCTCCTCCTCTCTGGTGTTAGTGTAGTGTGAATAAAAAATAATAATTATGAATATCACGGGACAATTGATATTGACCTAGTCCCAAACTTAGCAAAGGTTGTACTATGGGTACAAGACAATGGCGGGTACATATTAGACGGGAACACTTTCGTATGGTTATGTTCAATGAACATGTAAGCCCGGAACCAATTGCAGTTCAAGGCAGTATTCTCGAGGTTGTTAAAAAGGAGTAGGTATGCGTGTGTACCTGTGGAGTGTGTGTGCATCGGATGCGGATGGCGCTAAAGTTTGTAGAGCAAATTGCAGAAAAAAAGCTCAATTTTCTCTATTGCTGAAATTCTTGGAGGAATTTGGAGGAAAATATCCGATTTGCTATACTAGTAGATACAAATCGTAGAGCATAGTGGATAGATTCCAGTCGGGCCAGGGGTGTCCCACACTGCTTAGATACTTCTTTCAAGACGTACCTACTCTGCTCTCCAGAGGCCGTACTGTCTAACGCTTCTGTCGCTTGCCTTCGCTTTCACTGTCTCTTTCTATCATCCTTTTATACCGTTTGACAGAATGAAATAGTGATTGCGAAGGCAAGCGTCAGAAACGTTAGACAGCCTGCTGAACTCGTCTACTGTTGTGTATTGTTCTGCGACCAATGTGACTGGCCCATTGCCACGTCAGCTCCGCAATAGCTATCATCCAATATACCGCAATGTCTCAAGTCAAAAGTCTTTAACCAGTGTGTGTTGCCAGTGATGACTTATGGCACTGAGACGTGGCCGCTAACGATGAGCCTCATAAGGAAGCTCAAAGTCATTCAGAGCGCAATGGAGACGGCTATGCTCGGAGTTTCTCTGCGGGATCGCATTAGAAATGATGTAATCCGCACAAGAACTAAGATCACCGATAGCTCGAAGAATCGCCAAACTCAAGTGGCAGTGGGCAGGGCACGTCGCTCGTAGAACTGATGGCCGATGGGGCAAAAAAGGTTCTCGACTGGCGTTCACGGACCGGAAGACGCAGTGTAGGTAGGCCTCTAACAAGATGGAGCGACGACCTAGTTAAGGTTGCGGGATCCCGTTGGATGCGGATGGCACGGGACCGAGCAGTGGACGTCTTTCGGCTGAAGTGTGATGTGAGGATAATATTTATTTTAGGGTCACCTGGTCAGTCTAGGAATAAAAAAAATCGTTTACCTTGGATAAGGGATGACCGTTCAATAAATTTTGAAACTACTTAATCCTGGGTTAGAATTTAACTCTGCTCCGTGCACCAGCTAAAAAAATAATCACGTGACTAATCCACTATTAAATATCACTAAATTAAATCAACAGTTAACCGAAAAACGATTTGAATCTCGTCGCGTGGCGCCGTTTAGCCGGTCCGATCATATCTGCCCCGCAGTCCGACCCCGGAACTACCCCATTCCGGGGTAATGCGGTGAACGCTGGTAACACTAAGCGGCCGCATCCGGCGCTTCCGGAGGGCAACACTGTTTTTATAATGAAATGACGCGGTCATATTGGATTTTATGAAGATTTTATGCGTTTGATTTAGAAACTGAATAGTACAAAGATGAAGAATGTGTTTCCAAAATGGCTTAATCCTAACTAATATCCATACTATATGTATATATATCCATATCCATCATCATCATCATCATCATTTCAGCCGAAAGACGTCCATTGCTGAACATAGGCCTCCCCCAAGGCTCGCCAAACAGATCGGCCCTGCGCCATCCGCATCCAATGTGTTCCCGCTACACGTCGCGCGGTGGTTTAAGATCGCTCGGCGAAACTGGTGGGGGTAATTTGCGCATACATTAGATAGACGTAATTGTACTGCGCGCATGCCCCTTCCACTTTTGCCGAGCGATCTTAAACCACCGCGCGACCTGTACCTTCACCAGGTCGTCGCTCCATCTTGTTGGAGGCCTACCTACACTGCGTCTTCCGGTCCGCGGACGCCACTCGAGAACCTTTCGAATATCCATATCCATAGAATATTATAAATGCGAAAGTGTGTCTATCTGTCTGTCTGGCTGTTACCTTATTATGTTTTAACCGCTGAACAGATTTAGGAATTTGAAATGGAGATAGTTTGAGACCCTGGGAAGGACATAGGATAGTTTTTATCCCGGAAAATTGCATGGTTCCCGCGGGATATGGATACACGAAGTCTTCATAGTCGGAATCGCGGGCAACAACTAGTTTTTTTTTTTTTTTTTTTTTCTTCTTTCCTATGCCCTCGACACGCCTCGAGGCCCTTATCCATCTAATACCATTCGTACCAGTTCTCGCTTTTGCTACCGCTCGTACTTTCATACTTCATACGTTGTCTTTCTTATATTCATTCTCATTACCTTACATTAACAACTAGTTTTATCCATACGTGCTTACCTAAGGTCGGATAAATTTGGCTCTGACGGGCTCCGAACTACATATCTCTATACAAAAGAATGATGGGCAGACATGTATTGTATGGAACTGGAGCCCACCCAGCCTGATTATCAATAGGATTATCGATCATACCATTTGCTTTAATTGTTATTAAAACGGCCAAAACGTGAATGCTGGGAGAATCGACATAGTTTTAGGACGGAACGTACTCAATAAATAAAACTAGTGACTTGAAAGCTCACAAATTTGAGGGCTGATAACTCGCTTAACATTCTGATAGGATGCTTGTGCCCTGCGGCGGGACGTATGCATGTAGGCTGGGATCATGAATTCGCTTATTATCCGGAATTTTTGAAGTTTGTGTCAATTTTAGAAAATTTGTCTTAAATAACTAGCTTTCGTTTTTGATATTCAGGCCAATTTTCAGCAGGTTCAGCAGGTAAAGCGTAACACCAGACAGACAGTTAGGTACTACGCGTTTATAATTGATAGGGATGCCTTATGTTGGTTCAGACAAGCCCCTCAAATACATACCGATGACGTTATCAATACTCTATTAATCCAATAACAGACAGTTTCATAAACATATCTATTTAATTAAGCGATCCAATATTAATTCGATTATTACTTCGATTATTACCGGTCATAAAACTACAAAACAGACCTTTTAGCGCAAACGAGGGCTTCGCACGAACGAACCATAACCGTAAAGAAATTTCGCTTTTATTGCCCAGTGATAGAGATTAAATTGCTTTATCAACCTTTAATTACCTTTCGCGGTATCATACGCCACTTAAAATAAAATATAAAGTGAACCTTAAAGTCAAGTAGCTAGGTTATGAAGTCGAGTGAGTTTTGAAACTTTTTAATTATGTCATCTAAACATGGATACAGCACGAGCTAAAGTCTGTTTTGTATTGCATAAGATAAAGTTCAAATTTGACTGAGTTTGGTTAAATGACGTGTTTTTTATTATTAGTGATGTAGCTCGAGGCAACGAGGTCAAAATGTCGATAGTCTGCCTAAAATTTGGAGCGAATGCCAATAACATTTTTCAAGACGTATTTTTGGGTACGTTCTGCTGTAGAAATTTAGGTATATGAATGAGATTGTTGTTTACTACTGTTTCGGCGAAAAATTATTTCGCAAAATGATTCGTTTGGCAAATGTTTCATTTTGCAACCGTTTATTTTATCTGAAACTGTAAAGTTTTCAGGGTTGTTATAAAACAAACCTAACCTAAACTAACCTACAGGATAGTCCTGAAATTTACCCTAAATTTTAGTTTACAGTAGCAGAAAAAATAAACAGTTTCCAAATTAAACTTTTGCCAATTTAATCATTTTGCGAAATAATTTTCGCCGAAACGGCAGTACCCGGAGACGGCTACATTAAATTTGGATTATTATAGGTAGAATTAAAGAACGATGTACAAAAAATATCATACTAAAAATTTATACACCTTAGTTCCAATATCACACTATGATGGGGCATAGATATACCAATGCATTGAATATTGCCGAATGAATTAAAACCGTGATAAAGTTCTGTAATGGATATACCTAGAGATTGCCCTGACACGAACGATATGTGGTCAGTGTTTGACATAATAATAACATCGATTCGTATTTTCAATCGTGTCACATTGACATAATGCCACTTAAATAAGATATCGATAAACTAAGTATCAGAAAGAAGTCACTAGCGTTGCATCCTTCGTGACAGAAATTCTCTATTTAATATTACAGTGATGGTCGAGGCTAAATTGGTTGACACTACCAGTCGATAAGTTTATCGATGTTTTGGCACCACTACGTCGCCTCATCGCAAGCATGAGGAATCTTAATTTAATTAAAATTGTAATGCTTATCGCGCCATCGGCGCGTGCCCGCCACGCTCGGATTGCGCTCGGGGATTTTCGACAATTTTCGGTGTTCTTCGGTTATCAGCTGTCACTTAATTACCGAAATTGAAAATGGACGTTGGCGGTTTGTTTTCGATTGTTTTGTTTGACGTTCCGCTGATTAGGTCGTTTTGAATTAACCCTTGAAGATAGTGTTTGGAATGAATAATTAATTAAATTTGAAGATTAGTAAGAATTACGACGTATTTACTACCACTCCCGAGATTAATCATGGCAAATTTACCTCGACTTTTCGGCCACATTGATAGACAGTCGCTTGCGCTCGTTGAAATGACAAATGGGCCGGCCATATAGCATGCAGAAGAGATCGCCGTTGGGGCTAAAAGTTCCCGATTGGAGACCACGGGCTGGCAAGCGCAGCGCAGGAAATCCACCAACGAGATGGACGTATGATTTGGTAAAAGCCGCAGGGTCATGGTGGATGCAAGCCACTTCCAACTATAATGTAATGATTGGGTATCGATGAGGAAAGCCTATGTCCAGAAGTGGACGCCCTACGGCAGAAATGATGATGATTAGGATGTTTCATTTTTCAAAATTTTTGATTTTTCTTTGACTTTGCTCGAATTCTTGTTTCCACTCATATGTAAAGTTCATACGCCAAAAATCAGTAAAATCGATTATCATCTAAAGGTTGCACAGTTTGATGACTTTTATGTCAAGTAATTGATATCGGTGTATTAGAGGATAGCAAAATTTTCAAGTTTATTATCTGAAGTGGAGGGTTATAAGTGATTTAAGTGTGTCGTTTAAAAGATTGAAGCATATTTTAACCTAAATAATAATATGAATAGTCAACGACGAATTCGGTTACTCGGTTGGTTTCCTTGTGATATTTTGTTAGGAGCTGGACTTCCTTCCAAGGAACAAGTGCTGTTGAAACTCTTTCGGACGCCACTAAGTAGACAAGTATTAAACTGCAAGAAGTGTGGAAGAAGGCTAATATATATGTCAAGACAGTAACTGTTTGAGCTAACATTTAATAACTTTATAAGGAACACTTACCATAATTTGTTAACGTCTTCCTTAGAAATTATCCGAAAGCGTAAGAGACAAGACAAAGTGGATGCATATAAAATGTAGCATTATAAATCGATTAAAGAAATCAACATGACAATGACCTTGGACCAAGAATGCCCTTCATTAAGTAGTCATCAAGTCATGAAGACGATGAAAATAATTCTATTCTCTGTACCAGCAAAAATGTCAAGTCCTATTTATAAGTAAACTAAAATCTCTCGATTGGACACGCATAGCTGCATGGGACCGCTCTAGTATGGCAAGCTAGTATCTACTTCGTTTATTACAGCTGTTAAAAGCCTTGGTCACGATGTCTCAGATGTTTCTATATCGCCGTCTACTATTCATCGAGCTCGAATGACCAAAAGAAGCGAAATGGCTCAAATAAATTATCATCATTCACCTTTACTCTAACATTGAAACAGTAAATTGTTGCCATCAATCGCATCCTATAAGATTCTAGAAGACAGAGTAACTATTCTTTATTTAATGATTCGATCAGAGACGAATAGCAGAAACAAGCATGCAACAGAAAATGCGTGGTCAAGCGAACCACAGATGAGGTTGCAACTTGTGTAGACTAAGTAGTAAATTATTTATTGAGTACTTAATGTTCTATTTTATTCTTAATTTAATTTTCTTTCACTTAAAAACGATGTGTGGCTACCATATTGTGTTATTTTTAAATAAAAGTAATTACTTCTTATTTAGAGCTGTTCATTCTGTGCAACCTCTAAACACCCACTCCACTTGAAATTTGGAAAATATTCTATTAACATAAGCTAGAACCGGAAGCTGAGCAAAGTCAGAAAAAATATCACAAAAATTTTTTCACCTACAAAAGTGAAACACCCTAATGATGATGATGATAGAGCGCCGGAATAAAAGGAATATCGAATGCGGGTAGCTCGAAAAACTCACGCGGCTAAACAAACGTGAAACCCGTCAGTCTACTCGTGACCACGACCGCTGCAATGTAGTCGAAACGTCAAGGTAATATTATCAATTATTATACTTGATTATATATTCCGAAAATATTCGTGGTTCCAAGAGTCCCTTAAATGACAATGATCTTCTAAAAACTAACCTCTTAACATACGATTAATTCTACTTACAGCAAATTCAGGCCGTAAGCATAAAAACCGGGACAAGTCCGAGTCATATCGTACCCCTTAGAACGCTACAATAAACAACTAATTGCCACCTGCATTAATCGGTTGCCCGCAACTTTCGCGATGCCCTCGGTCCGCCTAATGGCAGCCCGGCCAACGCTAATCCTACACCAGCGGAGGAGCTCGGGAAAAGCCGAACCCATATTGCATGGTGTCAAACAGAGGAACTCCATCCCGGGGCGGCTGGCGTCGCGGTGTCTCTTCATGCTCCGGAAGCGTTCACAATGACAATGAGGGAATCCGTGCCTTTTTTAGTGGGTAGGCCCCTTGCGCGAGAGCCCCACATGTCCTCTGTTTCCCCGAACAGAGACAAATGCATGGCGCATTTTGCACACCATCAAAAATAGGCCGGCCAACGCTGCTTCTTCCATGGTCGCCACTCAAACACCTTTCTCCCCCAACGGTCATCTGTAATCTTCAAGCGATTTTACCAGCCCATTGCCACCTTAACATAGATAATTAATTGTTATGAGCTATGTCGGTGACTACTATTCTGATAAGTGGTTTACTTCTTTTTTTCTTTTGAAGTACGCAACCCTAAAAAACGGCAATTAATAAATTGTTAAAATGTAATTTACGTCAGTTTTCGTAACAGGTAACAGGCTAATGGCCAGTTCCATGTCAGCCATGTTTGTTTTAAAACTTGTAATTATTCAAATTTCGAGCAGATGCGTTCGAAAGCTATAATCGATTCGACTCGCATGATGCTCCAATTTGCTGGTGGTTACGCGAAATTTAATTAAATAACGCTTTTAAATACTCACACATAAGGACTGTACAATATTTGCGGTGTTACACATTACATTTGTTAGTTTCAGATACGACAAATATTTTTTTCAGTTTTTAAAATGAAAGCCATCGAAAATTCTACTTTATAATAGTCGCCTTAAGAAACAAGGAAATGTTTTTGGATAGTATTGACTTTAAAAAATGGCGTTAATTTTAGAATGCCTTTTATTTTGAGCTGTAATGTAACAAAGGAGTTAATGAATGATACATTTAATTGTGGTTTGTTGGATAGTTATATCGCCATAAGTTGGAATTAGTACGAATTATTTGTAGCAACAAGATGCGGATGGCTCAGACAGGACCGATCTGTTTGGCGAACCTTGGGGAGGCATATAATGTTCAGCAATGGACGTCTTTGATGATTCGTAGCAAAAAACAATAAAGAATCCCTAACACCCATGTATTACATATCTTGATGGGTTTTGTAGTTTAAATTATACTGAAAGGACGCAATGAAAAACCTATCCGAAACTAGTTCATTTTTTTTTCATCATTGGGATATACCATATTATACAGGATGTTCCAAAACTTAACGATAACCTGGTACCTACCAGACGAGAGCTAAGTTACTTATACCAGTTCTGAAAAAAATAAGAAAAAAATGACACTTATTGAAGGAATAATAGAGTCACATCATAATTTACCACTTTTATTACTAGATATTCGAAAACAAAAAAATATCGCTTATCTAACAAAAAACTGACATTCATTTTTTTCTTATTTTTCCAGAACTGTTATAATTTTTTTAACTTGGCGTTTCACCTATACCAGATTGACCAAATAATTTATTGGTAACTAGTACTAAAATAATTATAATTAAGATTGGTTTCTTGGAGTCTTTTTGTATTTTTATTTTTCAACTCCAAATTTTTACTTTTACGGTCATCCCGTGAAATCCATATATTTCATATTAAATACAAACTGAAACATGGATGCACAGAAAAACCCAGAAAAAAGACCAGCGCTGGGAATCGAACTCAGGTCCTCAGCCAGCATTCCGTGTACACCCCTACACTACCACTGGTCAAAAAATTATAATTACCTAAAACAACAATTTGATGTCACAAAACATAACACAATAAAAAAAACAACAAAATAAGTAATGGAAAATGCGTGGGGGAGGGGGGGGGGGCAATTCTTTTTCAGTACATAATTCTTGCTCCGTCTTCGCATTCAAAGGTTTTCATGTCTTCTAGTGCCCCTCTTGGAGACTGCTCGTATTACTGAGACTTGTAAGTAGATATCAGCCCTATTGCATAACAAATTACAAGCTAATAGTTTTAGCTATTTTGTATTGAAATTCGCTAATACTATTTGCTTGTATTTTGTTATGCAATTGGCCCCAGATTGACTTTACAGTGGTAGTACAGGCAACAATTATTGAATTAAATGTTTTTTTATTTAACAGTTTGGCTGCGGCGCTGATTTTTACGTACATTCAGACCGTGCGTTACTTACTAACACGATTTTAGCGCCCGCACAGGCGGTAAGACGCGTACCGTGCGGAAAAGACATGGTTTCGCAGCCAACGTGTTAATAACGTTAGTTGCTTCGCTTTGTCGGCTACAAAACTGACTATCGAGTCACGACATCCGCTCGTTAATAGCGATTCCATTCCATTATGTACCAATACTAACTACGCGGCCATATTTATTTATTTATTTATTTATTTATTTATTTATTGTTTTGGGAAACATACAGCATAAGATAATACAATTTAAATTAATTAATCTAAATAATACATTAGCCAAAACAGCTTCCACTAATGGCTTATACATTATTTTGCTCTTTGGATTAAAGGTAGATCTTTAAAATAATTTTAAAAAAATAAATAAAATTAACATTAAACATACAATCTTCAGAAAAAAATGTTTAAAAAGAATTTTGAAAAAAAAAACAAACGCTCCACGAATAGGCTGAAACATCGATGAACATAAACCTACACAAAACAATTATAATTGAAAAATACATGCAAAATATATATACAAGCAGTGTGCCATTCAACAAGTTAGAAAACTTAAAAAGCTTCTCACATTTCCATATTACCAAGTACAGTCGAAGTATATTTAACAGAGATATATCTGTTTTAAGTACTTTTCAAACCAGAAATAAATTTGCTGTAGTTTAGTTGAAACAAATCAATATGTTGGTATTTTTTGTTATACATGTTACAAGCTCTCACAAGTATCCCATTTTTTACATATTTTTTGCGAATTATAGGAACTGAAAATTATAAAAAATCATATTGCTACAACCTTCGCACTGTTCGATCCGATATCAATGAAGAGCCATTTATAACATTATACGGAGACGGAACCCTTCATGTACGAGTCCGACTCGCACTTGAACGGGTTTATAGCCTAAATTTATTTATTTTTAGACGACCAGATGGCCTAATGGTTAGAGAACCTGACTATGAAGCTTGAGGTCCCGGGTTCGATTCCCGTGTCGGGACAGATATTTGTATGAAAAATACGAATGTTTCTTCTCGAGACTTGGGTGTTTAATATGTATTTAAGTATGTATCTATCTATATAAGTATGTTTATCCGTTGCCTAGTACCCATAACACAAGCTTTGCTAAGCTTACTTTGGGACTAGGTCAATTGGTGTGAATTGTCCCGTGATAGTTATTTATTTTTATTTTAAATTGAATAAAGTACTTTGAATAATTTATTGAATCAGGCGTTACTTTGCGGAGGTCCATATGAATGAAGAAACAATTACTTTGCTCACCCGCTCAGCATGTCAACTAACATTTGGTAGCAAAGTAAACGGTTGCGTCAGGTACTGCGAGGATGAGCTCTATTTGAGTTCGAAATGCGTCAGTGTAGCTTGGTGATGCTGATAGTTGGGTTTGTGTGAAGTGTGGAGGTGGAGGAACTGCATGAACACAAATTTTAAGCATAAGCATAGACAATAAAAATAGTTACAATAAATATAGTAGTAAAGTATACATAATTTTAATAATTTTAATTATACATTAATGCCATTGCGTTTTTTTGTGGTTTCATGTCTTTTAATGATATTTTTAATGTTTTTTTTGTTATTGTGTGAACTGTAATTTTAAACCTTAACCAGGCAACGAGGGTTTTCTTGTCTATGAGTTTTTGATATAATATGGTTCTCAGTGATACTTTTCCCGATAAAAAAAAAATCGAATCTAATGTGGTCCTCGTCCTATATAGTAGGTACCTACATTGCCTGGTTAAGGGTTAATTTGGAATTTTAAATTGCAATTTTTACTTATAAATTTATTAATGTTTCGATAGTATTTTTAATGTGTTCTTTTATAGTTTAAATATAATGGTAGTTTTTATTTCGCATTTTCCTGTGTTCTTTACTGAGTTTAAATTGTTTATGATTTGAATTCTTCGATTTTATCTGAGTCACATTTAAAAAGTCTTAACTTAATTTATTTACAGTGTTTTATTTTCTGCTTTTAACTTTGATATTTTTGTAATTTTAACAGACGTCTCGCTTTATGGTCAATGATATGTACTCTGTAATTGTCGTATATATCAGAATAATATACATGTAACCAATTTTTATGGCTCGGAATGTAATATATATGATGTAGATGTACTGAATAAATAAATAAATAAATAAATAAATAAATAATCAAAACATTAATAATTAATAAATAACTAATAATAATAATAAATAATATATTGTAATTGCTGCGCCCAACAGGGTAGGTACATAATGTGATCTCCTAGTTCAAGTCTTTTTTTTCTTATTTTTATCGAAGCTTTGTATACTCCAGCAGGCTTATTGTCTATCGTTTCTGACGCTTGCCTTCGCATTCACTATTTCATTCTGTCAAACGGTATAAGATGATGACAGAAAGAGACGGTGAAAGCGAAGGCAAGCGTCAGAAGCGTGTGACAATACGGCCTCTGGTGATCACGTCAGCCTCATGGGTGCTTACTCAATTCCCTATTAAAGGGGCATATCAATAAAAAGGTAAATGCTGATTGCTTGGTCTGACAACGGGTCAGTTAGCCAACATTTGACCTCGCCATTCTGCATGGAACCAATACCCCCAATACCTAACTTCTTCTTCTCAAGTCTGAATTCCGGACACACTCCAACAACACATGGGTTAAGTCATCACACTGCTGACAATCATCACATAGTGGTGATGATTTAATTTTCATCATACAATACAATACAATACAATGACTCTTTATTGTACACCAGGAATAGCAAGCAATACAGAAAACAGGTACACAGAGAGTAAGTTACAAGGTGAGCAATAGGCGGCCTTATCGCTTAAGAGCGATCTCTAAAGCGATAAAGGAACTTGTTGCAATAAAGTATTGATTATTGAGTATCATAAGATTCATAAGGTAAGGTTTTAGACGACAAGATGGCCTAGTGGTTAGAGAACCTGACTATGAAGCTTGAGGTCCCGGGTTCGATTCCCGTGTCGGGGCAGATATTTGTATGAAAAATACGAATGTTTCTTCTCGGGTTTTGGGTGTTTAGTTTAATATGTATTTAAGAATGTATCTATCTATATAAGTATGTTTATCCGTTGCCTAGTACCCATAACACAAGCTTTGCCTAGCTTACTTGTGGACTAGGTCAATTGGTGTGAATTGTCCCGTGATATTTATTTATTTATTTATAAGGTCGCCGGTGAGCAAAGTAATTGTTTCAGTTCAAAGATACTTCGACTTTGAGTTTTGTAATTCCGCGTGCGCTGTGACATGGGTCACGAGCTCGAGCATGCGCGCGCGCCGGCGCGGCGTCGCCCAATTACCACTAACCCGCGCTTTACATAAAATAAACATTAGCGCGCGCCGCCCTCTGCTAAACTCACTACGACTGAATGACGTGAGCGATTTAAGAAAGAGAAAAACTAGGTCATCATCATCATCATCCCAGTCTATATACGTCCCACTGCAGGGCACAGACCTCCTCTCAGAATGAGAGGGCTTGGGCCGTAATAAAGCCGTCGTGGCATAGCGGTTTGACCTATGGCCTCTGAAGCAGAGGGTCGTGGGGTCAAATCCGGCTCGCACCTCTGAATTTTTCGGAATTTATGTGTGAAATTACATTTGTAATTTACCATGAGCTTTACGGTGAAGGAAAACTTCGTGAGGAAACCGGCATACACCTGAGAAGAAATTCAATGGTGTGTGTGAAATACCCGATCCGCACTGGGCTCGCGTGGGAACCACGGACGGCCCAAGCCCTCTCATTCTCATGCAGGCCTGTGCCCTGCAGTGGGACGTATATAGGCTGGAATGATGATGATGATGATGATTATATAGAAGAAACAGGACTGATGTGAGAAACAGAATGCAGCTAAATTACGCGATTCGTAACTCGAAAAATTCCCTCGTCCACCCCATCCTTAAGCGCGCACTGTAACTCGTCGAACGCGCCATCTCGTTCGCACATAGCTCATAAGCAAGTTAATTTATTGTCTAATTACTCGTCCGTCTGTCCAAGCGCGCCGGAGGCTAAACCGGGACACAATTAAACTGAGTAACGAAAATTAATTGTTTTTTAGTAATTAGGGGAGATAAGTATTAACTAAATGTTGTCCTATTAATTGCGGCACGTGGCCTGAGGTACAGAGTGTTCAAAAAAATTGTAGTGGCTTGGTAGTTGGATCTATGGTCTCTCAGGGGTCATGGGTTCGAGTCCATGCTTACAACTCTGAGTTTTCAGGAATTTATGTGCGAAACTGCATTTGTTTATTGCCTTTACGGTGAAGGAAAACATCGTGAGGATGCACAATGCGAAGGAATTCAATGGTGTGTGTGAAATACCCATACTACACTGGACCCGCGTGGGAACTACGGCCCAAGCCCTCTCTCTCATTGTAAGAGTACGCCTGTGCCCTGCAGTGGGACGTTCGCTGAGATGATGGATGACAATAATGACAATTCCTATAACGAAATGAATTCACAGTCTAATTATTTAATTTCTGATCTACTGAACAACGTTTTCACACTAAATATAAAGGAATTAAAATACATTTATTTACAACAACACAAGACACATCTATACTAATATTATAAAGAGGAAAGATTTGATTGTTTGTTTGTTTGTTTGTTTGCATTGAATAGGCTCCGAAACAACTGGACCGATTTCAAAAATTCTTTTGCCGTTAGAAAGCTACATTATCACTGAGTGACATAGACTACTTTTTACCGCGGGAAAATACCTTTTCCTACGGGAAAATTAATTTATCGCGGGCGAAGCTGCAGACGGAAGGCTAGTCATCAATATTTTTACAAAACAAAAGACAACACAAAAAGCTAAAAATAGAATGTGTCATTGCGGTTGCAAATCGGACACTGGCTCAGCATAATGCTGAGGCGTTTAAAGCACTCCAGCGCTGATTTCCAGCCAGGTACCGTTGATGACACTCGGATCGCTGTTTAGATAGATAAATAAACTGCACACTAATAGCTACATAAGATTACATGCGTAAATATATAATTTGTAGATTATAAAATTGTCACGAATAGTCTTAGAAATGCTACAAATAGAGAAATATCTTCGAACTGAGGAAGATCACGGGGGTCTATTTCCAAAGTGATAAGATAGTGTAGATCTGATCATCAACCAAACATCATCATCAGCACCAGAACCGCTCATCCGCTTTTGCTGTTGACCTGTACCTTTTTTTACCCCGACTGTACAAACTGGCATTTGAGGCGATTTCAAAAAAAAATACAAAATTAGGGAACTTAATTAAAACAAAACTTAATTGATTCCTTTGTGTAACGTAAGTTATCCATATACTTTACTTTGTATGACTAACTTTCAAATAATTTATTGAATCAGGTGTTACTTTACGAAGGTCCATTTCAATGAACTGAACAACACAACACACACATCAAACACATCTAGCATTTGGTAGCATAGTGTATGGTTGCGGTAACTAATAAATAAGATGAGCTCTGGTTGAGTTCGAAATGCGCCAGTGTAGTTTGGTGGTAATAATAATAATAATAAATCTTTATTTGGAACAGTAACAATTAGGTGCATTACAAAATATGAAAAACGATGTCACCCGCAGAAGTTAAAAACTGTGTCGCAGGTAGCAACGCCCCCCTCCGTAAACAAAGTGGTGGTGATAGTTGGGTTTTTGTGATTTGTGTGTGTGTTCGTACAGTGTGGAGGTGGAGGAACTGCATCAACACGCATTTCTTACATAAACGTAGCTATATCTGTCGGGCGGGTAAGAAAAGTAATTGTTTCAGTTCATTGACTAACTTTCGTTACACAAAGGACACGATAATCAAGCTCCTAATTATGTACGTTTTTTTTTAAAACGACCCATCTAATAAAACTAACATGTAACTTCAAAAACCAACTCGAAAGCCAAAAGTCCGTTATTACGGCTATCTCGGAACCATCGCTAATTCTAACGCGATAATATCGACCGACATTTTAAATTCGGGGGCCTGTTTAAAAAGTAATTATAATTATGGCCAGATAACTACCGAAATGATACAGTTAATTTAATTTATTTGTTTTTGGCACGACATTCGCGTGAGGCTTCGCTTTTGGGGAGACGCGGAATTAAAAAAAACCGGCCAAGTGCGAGTCGGACTCGCGCAAGAAGGTTTCCGTACCTTTATCTATAAAAATGACAGAAAATCACGTTTGTTCTATGGGAGCCCGCATAAAATATTTTTTTATTTTAATTTAATTATTTATTTTTAAAGTGAATACAGGGTGTTACAAAATAACCCCTAAAGCCTGAAACCCCATGAACAGTAAATAAAACTGTAGGTAATATTTCGCGCTGTTCTTTTTTTGTAAAAAAAAAATATTTTTTTATGTAGCCTATTTTTGTGCCCCACTGCTGGGAAAAAGCCTCTCCTCTCTTGCTCCACTCCTGCCTATCAAAGGCGAGCTCCCGCCATCCCAAAAAAAAAATATACTAATTTAATTCTTTACTGGAGTACTTTCATACTCTTCAGTTATTATGGGTAATTTTGTAACAGCCTGTATAAAATATTATTATAACTTATAACTAAATATTCTGTGAATATTTCAGGCGTCTACCTGTTGCCGTTATCAATATCGAGCAAAAACGAGCAAAAAAATCACGTTTGTTGTATAGGAGCTAGCTGGGTTGTAGCTATTTAATTCAATTTTTTAGTATTTGTAGTTATAGCGGCAACCGAAATACATCATTTGTAAAAAATTCAACTGTCTAGCTATTACGGTTCGTGAGATACAGCCTGGTGGCAGACGGACAGACGGACGGACGGACAACAAAATCTCAGTATTAGGGTCCCGTTTTTAACCTTTGGGTACGGAACCCTAAAACAAATCCCTTTTAAATTATTAAAACTGCTTTGAGATACAGACATCATACTAACATTATAAATGAGAAAATAAAAAAAATTAAGATGTTTGGATGTTTAGATGTTTCTTAGTCAATCACACAATAACGGCTGAACGGACTTATTGCCGACAATTTGGCCTTAACTCTGTGGGTAATCTTTAAGTAATGATCTTGTGTACACATTCATATCAATGGTTTTAAAAAAAACTTCTTAGTGTAAGTAAAAATTGCACAATAAAGATAGCGATCTTAGATCCCCTTAAGCTCTACCTGCCTGATGCGATTTTATCTTTTAAAAGAAAAACTACAGATTAAAAATACAAAGAGACGAAACCAGAATAACACAGACACTTTGACACACCAAACTTAACCTTAAGACTTTGTCTTAGAGATTAGCATGTCGGTATTGCGTGACGTGTAATTTGACTCCAAGGTGTTAAAGTGACGACAATTGGAACACCATTTAGACGAAATTTAAAAACATTCGATTCCAATTTCAAAATGATGGAGTTCTTGTATGGAGACACGAAAATACAAGCCCATGCGAAGTTTTCAAATATCATAATTGTGCCCCTTTTCTCCCATAAAATTTTAAGTCATAATGTATCATTAGTCATAATCAACGTTAGTCATACAGTGATTTATTTCTGAAACGGTATTTTTTTCAGGACTTTTTTAAATGCCATCTTATAGAATGCAGTAGGTTAGGTTAGGTTTGTTTTATAACAATTCCGAAAAATAAATTGTTTCAGAAATAAATCACTGTATGTCTAACGTTGATTATGACTAATGATACATTATGACTAAATATAAATAAAAATACAAGTCCGTCTTTTACTTAGTAAGAAAAATACAAGACAAAAGGCACATAATAAATGTTTTAAATTTTACATCATTATTTTTAAATATTTTATTGCTTCCTCTCTATTACTATCGAGGTATTATAAAGTACTAGAGCCCGCGAATTCGTCTGAAAAGAATAGGGGTATAAAAATAGCCTACGACCTGCCTTTAACCCGTTTCGGAGGAGTTCGATAACAAACACCGTGACACGAGATTTTTATATATTAGAGAAGATATTATAAGATGTTCAAAAGCTTCAGCAATGAGTTTTCAATATGACCAAAACTAATAAAACGCAAGAATAGTCAAAATGCTTAGGAATGTTGTTAATTTAATCGGACTTCATAAATCGTACATAACTCGTACTTTCGTTCTCCATACCCTGGAGGGAGTGTCCAATGACACCTCACTGATGTTTTGAAAAAGAATGCCGCATTCGCAATTTGAAACTACGAATTACAATTTGAAAAAAAGAAGGGAGCTGTTTTTTATTTTTTTGGCCCCGCTGAGTGCCAAATTACATTTACAGCTAATAAAATTTAGCTTTGAGTAACTTTAGGTTCGTGTTATGAATATGAGCAGCAAAATTAAGTTTGTGGAATTAAATAAAGCCGTTTATTTTTCTCTTTGTCCAGTATTAAAGCGTCGATTTGGGCGTTAAGTTCCTTTTTTGAAAATGAATAGGTAAATACTAACGTCTCGTGTTGCAAAGCATTCGAACTATTAGACTTTGAAAGCTGAGAATGTTAAGCTATAACAGACCTTTTGATTATCGTTGTAAATTCGATTATGGATTGAGTAAGTTAGAAAAAGATATTCAAAATTAGTTAAAGAATTAAAAATTGGATTGTATTGTTGAAAAGCTTTTTCTGTTAAGGTTGTTTAAGTGTCGACTTTGCATATTGCATTTAAAGATTTAGAAACATTGGTGGTGATTTTGACATTACAGGCTTTGTCACAATTGAGTAAGTATTAATTTGATACAAATATAGTTACGAGGTACAACTATTCGTAGATATAAAACATTGACCGCTAAGGCAAGTGTAGAAACAATTTTTTCCTCGATATATTTCTTAAGCATTCTCATAAGAATTTATTAAATCCATTAAGCTATTACTACTACGCAAGTAGTAATAGCTCAATGATTAAATCCCTGAATTTCAATTCAACTGCCAAATCTAATGATTGACGCGCGCTGGCTGGCTGAGCTGTCATAAAAAAGCTACTAAATAAGCGCGATTTTTTAATTTTTTTTCTGGCCATGGAGCCGAGCCCTTCAGCCAAAATTTATTACTTTAATTCAAGTGTTGCTCGCTCAACCGCTAATACTTAACTTATCGCCCAAATTGAATTAATGTAAGAACGGTCACAACATACGAGGAATTAATTGTGTTTTTATTCAAATGGTTTGGGATGTGCGTGGGCTGATAAGACATACTTACAATGTGAGGGGACTGGACAAAAGTTAGTTTTACGGTTAGAATATTTTGTCCATGCTTTTCTACGTACGAAACAACCTTATTATATTAACCATTGCAGATATTATAGACAAGCAACTACGGACCTAATCATAAGACACATAAGATATAAGATAATTTTAACGACCGCTTTAGCCTAGTTGGTAGTGACCCTGCCTACGAAGCAAGAGGTCCTGGGTTCGAATCCCGGTAAGGGCATTTATTTGTGTGATGAGCACGAATATTTGTTCCTGAGTTATGGATGTTTTCTATGTATTTAAGTATTTATTTATCTATATAAGTATGTTTATCGTCGTCTAGTACCCATAGTACAAGCTTTGCTTAGTTTGGGACTAGGTCGATTTGTGTAAGGTTGTCCCCTTACATTTATTTATTTTATTTAAGATAAATAGAATAAATATTCGCACCTCTAAAACACTGACGTACTTAATTATGCAATTTTACACAACCAATTTCACGATGTTTTCTGGATGAGTTTGAAATGTTAACACGTCATTTGCAATGAACGGGTTCACCCTGGTACGTGGTTCAGTTTTTTGGACTGTACACTTCAAGGATTAAGTACTCCAATAACACAATACTTAACACAATCTCCCCCTGGCGGTATCTTACAACAAGTTAAACAAGTAGCGGTACATTTCCGCGCTCAGACCACTACTTCCAACCAGTTCTATTCACGGGCTCGCGATGTAATGCAACTACGTAATTTTTCTTACACAGCGTATGAAACAAAAGTCTTTCCTGTGGATATAAAATTAGTGACTCCGAGTCAGCAAACTTGAGATTTATTTAAATGGGCCGAGAGTTAGCCAGGCGTCCCACATTTCACTAAAACATATAGGCCATAGATCCTTAACTTTTGTCATGTCCACAGAAGAGACTCAAACAATAAAGTGTGTGACCCTTTTAGTGTTAGCAAGTCGATGTCGCAATCAAGAGTTTGACCGATTTTTGACCGTTCTCTATCGTTACTCGTAAGTATTTTTTGGAAAAAGTTGCACTTATGCCATTGTTGTTTTGGATGTGCGATATTTTCTTCCAGAATGGGTGTTGCCAGTTGTTCGCTTCTCCTTACTAAGTATTTAGCCATAAAGGCGCATAGAGGGTATACTGCTCATAAATAGAACCGACGGCCAATGGGGCAGTACCTACTTAAGGTTCTAGAGTGGCGAACGCGAAGCGGAAGACGTAGCTTAGGAAGTTCCCCAACAAGATGTCCCGATGTTCCTATTAATAGTAGGTAATAATACTCGTTAACTTTTTTTTTATTATAAGTGAGGCAAGCAAGAGGGTCATCTGATGGAAAATGATCACTACCGCCCATAAATATCAACAACTGATACAGAGTTTTTAATCTGTTGCCGGCCTTTAATAGTAGATTGTACACCAAGGGGATAAAGCAGTGCATTATGTCACGGGCGCGATATTGAATCCTGAGCGTATCGAGGGACCCCAGGTTTAACTCCCGAGCGTAGCGAGGGAGTTTTTTAGTTGATTCCCGAGCGAAGCGAGGGAATTAATATGGAGTCCTGAGAGCAGTGAAGGATTTAAGCGCGCCCAAGGCAAAATCAGTTTTATCCCCGAGGAGTATACTCTACTTTTCTCACCTTTTGCGAGACAATAAAAACCAAGGCTACTAGAAAAATATTCGAAATAGACCCAGAAGCACTGATTCTGACACTGATTTTGCGCCTTTCGCAGTTTTCCATTTGTTGAAATCTTTGTAAGCTTTTAAGTATTTTTCCTTCGACTTCTCTGGGAGTACATTATTAACAATTTCTAAGGCCGGCTTGCGCAGACCTGGGTTAGCTACTTAAATCCGAGCGAGTTAACTGCTAACCCAGGGTTAACAAGTGTCAAAATGTATGGAACTGTCATTCTTAACCCAGGGTTACCGATTTAATTTTTTTACCCTGAACTGTGCAAGTGGTCCTAAGGCGTCTAATTTAATGGAATCAGGAGTCAAATCACTTTCGTCACTCGATATTTTCCTAATGTTTTATCTTCTTTTGCAGTTTTGATACTTAAAATTGCAGCGTATTGAAATACTCGCGGCTTTTGTTTTAAGTATTGATTTTTTTTCGTTCGGCTTGCCGTGGCGTGGCCAGCTCGATTTTCGAATAAGTTCGATTTTCAAATAAATGAGGCGCGGCGCGCGCCGCCGTCCACCTCCTCGCCGTCGGCCACCAGCAGCTGCAGCAGCCGCGCGCCGCGCGATTTTGACGAAATTAGACTTTAAATGCATAACAATAAGAACTACGAGAAGTGAGAATCACATTACTGCCCGGCGGGTTATAATGAAATTCAGTACAACATTACACCCCGGCAAAAGACAAGGGCTATAATGATTTACTTTGAGTAAGGTTTGCATGATATATAATGAGGCATTGTCGAGCAGGTGGTGTGAAAAAGAAGTATATGCCCTTTTCTTGAAGGTCCCGATGTCATACTTGTCTGGAAATACTTGATTCAACAGTTAATTCCACGGTTTCACTGTACGTGGCAGGAAGTGCCGACGAAATCTTGAATAGAGTAAGTATATCCAGTACACGGCAACTTTCCACTCAACATGCCACTAGTATAGCGCTTAATAAAAAGCGGTCGCCATTGTACTTAATTTTTCACCTCTGACATTGAAATATTTCTATTCTAATCGTGACATTATTATCGCGTATCCGTTGCATCGGAACAAGTCGGTTAATCGAGCATTAGGGCAATTAGCGACACTTTTAGTTTTAATTGTCTACGACATCTGTTGTGTGACTGTCGTTGAGGAGAGGGTGTTGTTACTATAACATTAGATGGGCATGCAAACGAAAGCATAGAAGTGTTTATCTATGAGCTTAATGATAATTTTAAACTGAGGTTGTGTATTTTTATCTCTAATATATAAAAATCTCGTGCCACGGTGTTTGTTATCGAACTCTTCCGAAACGGGTTGACCGATTTTTATGAAACTTTTTTAGGGTTCCGTAGTCAACTAGGAACCCTTATAGTTTCGCCATGTCTGTCCGTCTGTCTGTCTGTCTGTCTGTCTGTCCGCGGCTAAGCTCAGAGACTGTTAGTACTAGAAAGCTGTAATTTGGCATCAATATACATATCAGTCACGCCGACAAAGTGATTGAATAAAAAAAAAGTAAAAAAAAATTTTTTACGGTGCCTCCCATAGACGTACAGTGGGGGTGTTTTTTTTTTCTCGGCTAACCCTATAGTGTGGGATATCGTTGGGTAAGTATTTTAAAATCATTGCGGGGATGCTAACATGATTTTTCTATTCAGTGATCTGTTTGCGAAATATTCAACTTTAAAGTGAAAATTTTCATTAAAATCGGCCGTCCCCCCCCCTTTAAAATCTAAACTGTTGGGTGGAAAAATTTGAAAAAATTCAGAAGGGTAGTAAATATATCAAATTTACTAGGAAAATTATAGCGGCTAAGATTGCTTGGAAATTATTTGTAGTTTAAGAGTAAATAGCAGCCTAAGGTATAAAACATACCTAAACTTGGATGATTCCGTACACATACGAAATCCTTAGAAAAATATTACTTGATTTTTTCGTAATGGCTACGGAACCCTACCTTGGGCGTGTCCGACACGCTCTTGGCCGGTTTTTTCCGTATTCGGTAGGTCTGGGATAGGTCGTAGGCTATTTTTTGTATACCTACCCCTTTTCTTTGCGGACGGAGTCGCGGGCAACAGCTACTATTATATTATTCTTTTTATTTGATGTTTTTTTGTATTGTTTTTATGTATACATACATATTCTTTATTGAACACCAAAAACAGTACACAAAAATTAACATAAATACAAATACAAGCAGACAATAGGCAATAAGTATAATGAATCGAAAACCATTTCGAGATAAATGTTTTTTAAATCGTTTTCTGTGATGATTTAATTTTAATATAATTATCAAATTATCATCATCGCTATCATAGGCCTCTTCTAAGGTTCCCCAAATAGACCAGGCCTATGCCTTTCGCATCAAACTTTACCCAGGTCGTCGCTTCGTCTTGTTGGAGGCCTAAATACCCACACTGTGTCTTCCGGTCCGTGGACGCCACCCGAAAACCTTTTAGCACCATTGGTCATGTTGATTCATCGAGCTAGCCAGTCTTAGAACTACAAAAGAATCAAAAACAAAAGTAGAAGCTCCTACATTTTAATAATCATCGTTGGCATCGCGGTCATTAATTATTAATATCAGCGCAATTAATTTAACAACAACATGTTAAATGTTAATGTTAGAACGTGCGTGTGCGCTTTGGGGGTGCTTCTAAGCGGCATTTTTAGGGTCCCGAATATTTTGGGTGACTTCCTCTAAACGCTTGCGCTAATATAGGAAATATAGTATTGGGTAGGGGACTACTACAACCTTTATAAAAAAAAATAGTACATCCAATCTAATCACCATTGCCTATATACATCCTAATGCAGGGCACAGCCTCCTCACTGAATGAAAGGGCTGGAGATATAGTTCCCACGCGGGCCCAGTACGGATTGGAAACTTCACACGCACTATTTAATTTCATCACAGATGAAGCTCAAAGTCACTCAGAGGGCAATGGAGAGGGCTTTGCTCGGAGTTTCTCTGCGGGATCGCATTAGAAATGATGAAATCCGCGCAAGAACTAAAGTCACAGACATAGCTCGAAGAATCGCCAGACTCAAGTGGCAGTGGGCGGGGCACATCGCTCGTAGAACTGATGGCCGATGGGGCAAAAAGGTTCTCGAGTGGCGTCCGCGGACTGGAATACGCAGTGTAGGTAGGCCTCCAACACGATGGAGCGACGACCCGGTTAAGGTTGCGAGATCGCGTTGGATGCGGATGGCACGGGACCAATCTGTTTGGCGAGCCTTTTTGGGGGAGGCCTATGTTCAGCAGTGGAAGTCTTTCGGCTGAAATGATGAGGTGTATCCAGGTTTCCTCGCGATGTTATCCTTCACCGTAAAGATCATGGTAAATTTTCAAATGTAATCTATACATATAAAATCCTTTGTCCTGACTGACGGATCAACGCACAGCCTAAACCGCTGATCGTAGAGACCTGAAACTTGGAGGGTGTGTTCTTTGTATGACGTAGGCATCCGATTAGAAAGGATTTTTCGTAGTTCTACTCCTAAGGGGGTAAAAAAGGGGGGCAAAGTTTGTATGGGACAACGTGATTCCTTGGTCCAATCTACTTCAAATTTTGCATAAACATTCTATAACAGAATTGATGGAAGACGTGTTTCGTATTTTATTAAAATTCATCCCTTGACGGGGTTAAAAAGGAGTAGAAAGTTATTTTGGGGTTGATTTGCTTCGAAGTTGATATCAATACTCCTTAGTGCTTTTGATTTAAATTACTTTTTATTTTGACACAATGTAAACGAAACGAAACTTCAAATTTTGCAAACCATTTATCTACGTTTGTCAACCACTTCCTGATCTGATCTCTGATAATAACTAATTATATGTATAAGTATTTGCATTTCACCAAGGTTTTGCTTTTACGAGGGGCGTTCAATATAAAGTGAGAATGAGATGCAAACTCTTTTAATATTACGAAATTAAATACTGGCCGGTAAAGCTAATCTATCTAGCTGATTGCTATGAAAAAAAAAACTAACTGTCTTTTGTTAAAAAAAATATACGGTAATTTCTTTGCAATGCTATTGAGTACGTTAGCGAAAATGGAGAAAATTGAACTGCGCGCCGTTATCAAATACTTGTGTTTGAAAAATTTTTCTACGGACCAAGTCAATTTGGATTTGCGGGACACTTTAGGGTCTAATGCTCCTCCGTATTCGACAGTCGCACGTTGGTGCGCCGAATTTAGACGTGGAAGAACATCGACAATGGACGACCCCCGCTCCGGACGCCCTACTACAGCAGTAACTGAAGAAATTGTGAAAAAAGTCGATAACTCAGTTTTGGCGGATCGTCGTGTCACGGTTCGTTTTATTGCTGAAAATGTAAAGATTTCAACGGGGAGCGTGCATAATATTTTACATGAACGCTTGGGTATGAAAAAGGTATCTGCGCGTTGGGTACCAAGAATGCTTACTGACACGCAAAAACAAACTAGACTAGAGATTTGTCAAGAAGCTTTGAACCTGATGCAGCAAGACCGGGAACTTTTTTTGCCGCGATTTATAACAATGGACGAAACATGGCTCCATCATTACGACCCTGAAACGAAACTGCAGTCTATGACATGGAAAAACCCATCATCTCCAACTCCGAAGAAATTCAAGGTGAGCCCATCTGCCGGTAAGGTCATGGGCTCTGTATTTTGGGATGGTAAAGGGGTATTAATGATTGAGTATCTCGAGCATGGAACCACTATTACGGGCACATTATACGCCAAACAAATAGCAACATTGCGCAATGAGATCCGCGAAAAACGGCGAGGTAAACTCTCGAAAGTTGTGCTGTTCCACCAGGACAATGCCCCGGCACACAAGTCCGCCGTTGCAATGGCTGCAATTCGTGATGCTGGGTTCGATATCCTTAAGCATCCTCCGTATTCACCAGATCTCGCTCCCAGTGATTTCTACCTATTTCCGAGATTGAAACAATACCTGAGAGGCCAGAAATTTGAAGACGACGACGCGG
The DNA here is from genome assembly GCA_947859365.1 of Archips crataeganus. NCBI lineage: Eukaryota > Metazoa > Arthropoda > Insecta > Lepidoptera > Tortricidae > Archips > Archips crataeganus. The sequence continues at coordinate 11,689,731 of OX402069.1, read as the reverse complement.
TAGTCGCTGCAGTACAAGATTTTTACAGTACTCAAGATGGGACCTTTTTTAAAAATGGAATTTTAAGTTTAGAAAAAAGATATACTAAGTGTATTATGCTAAAAGGTGACTATATCGAAAAATAAAATGACATTTAGTAAAAGTTGTTTATAACATACTCATTCTCACTTTTTATTGAACGCCCCTAGTACAAGCGAAGCGTGGGACGTCCACCAACCAGATGGACGGACGTTTTGGTGAAGGCCGCAGGTTCAGGGTGGATGCAAATCGCTTCCAACCGTAATGATTGGGCGTCAATGAGGGAGGCCTATGTCCAGCAGTGCAGTGGACGTCCTACGGCCGAAATGATGATGATGAAGCTTTTATGTGAGTTCAACCTTTTTCGAATAAAATCGGATTGAGTATTCAAACATCATTGTTGAACTCGCCTAAAAGCTTGGTGCAATGCAAATACATATAAAATGCTTTGTCCTGAAGTCCTAAATGACTGACTGGCGGATGAACACACAGCCTAAACCGCTGTATGTAGAGACCTGAAACTTGGACGATGTGTTCTTTGTATGAAATAGGCATCCGATAAGAAAGAATTTTCCGGAATTCCCACGAGATAAGGAATATACGGGATGTATATATTTCATCAATCAAGAGTGACCCTATCCCCATAACGAAGATTACTAAACTGTTCAAATTGGGCATGCAAGCAGACTATTAGAATAGGTATAAAGATAATTTCAATAATTTTGAAAATTCCCACGGGATAAGGATAAATCAAGATTTATATACTCAAATCAACTGGATCTCCGTAACTACAATTACTAAACTTTTCAAATTCAGTATAAACGTAAATGGTCATATATAACAGCAAAAAAACGTATTGCTGGATTTTTGGAAATTCCTGTGGGATAGATAATCTCTGAAACTTCCGAGCCGATTAAAAAAAATCTTTTACCAGTAAAAAGTTACACTATCCTTTATTGACATAAAGCAAAATTCCCAAGGGATAGAAAAAAAAAATCAACTTCGGAGCTCATTTTAAAATGTCTTTCACCAATAGAAAAGATACACTGTCCTTTATTGGTATAGGCTAGGCTACCTACTATTTATTCGGTAAAATGCAAAATTCCCGTGGGATAGAAAGAAGTGATTATCACTTGAGGGCTGATTTGAAAATTTCTTTCACCAATAGGAAGCTACACCAACCATTATTTACATAGACTACTTTTCTCTGTGAAAAAGCAAAATTCCCACGGGAAAAAAATAAGTGAATTCAACTACGGGGCTGATTTTAAAACTTCTTTTACCGGTAGAAAGCTACACATTTATGGACATAGGCTACTTTTTCTCGGGAAAAATGCAAAATTCCCGCGGGATAAAAATAAGCGAAAATTTGCATAGAATAAGGACAAATTTGTTGAAATTCCCACGGGATAGAGAATAAACGGGACTTGTAATATTCACTAAAGTGATACTGATGATGATGAAATTATAATAATGATGGGTGTTGCCGTTGCCGGATTTTTGTTTTATACAATGAAAGAGATGAAGAAGCTTTACCACAAATTGGAATTCTACGCGGACGAAGTCGCGGGCAAAAGCTAGTTTAACACATAAATTCCGAAAATGGCAGAGGTGCGCGCCCGACTCAAACCCACGACCCTCTGCTTGAGAGGCCATAGTTCAAACGACTAGGCTTCAAATATATAATTACGTTATACCTTACAAAATTAGACATTTTGAAATTATATCTTTTGTTCATTAAATCCAGTAAACGTTTAAGCGAGCTACAAAGTCAGCGTATACAGGGTGGAATTTTATTGTGCCACCTCCAGGTACTCTAAATACTGAAAATAGGAAAATTTACTCAAAGGAAACATTTGTTTATTTTTGAAAAGGAAGAAAATTGAATTCAAAGATTTTCGGAAATTCGCTTGCTGCACCCGGAATCGAAACGGCTAAAATCTGATAAAAATATCGCCCTATATTTTTATCTCATTGATCGATGGAGTCAATCACAAGGATCAAATCTCTCTAACAAACTTAGTAAATTTACCTTACCTAGTTTTATTTTTAAACTCGTTATTCCTTATTGCCGTAAATTGTATCACTTTTTTTATGTTAGAGAGGCCAGACAAACGAACTAGTGGGTCACCTGATGTTAAATGAACACCACTGTCCATAGACACTCGCAGCGCCTTACGTGATACCAGTGCGTTGTCGGCCCTTTTCTTATTTTGAATGGAGGCCTGAACCCATGAGTAGAACGTATATAGGCCGAATATGTCCAGTAGCTAGGTATTCTCTTTTATCTACAGGTAGATCTAAAGGTGCCTCTATACTGCGCTGGAGCTACGCGCATGCGCGGACACATACAACGGCGCAAGCTAATGACTGCATAACTGATATTTACGCGTCAGGCCGTTGTCGGTTCTCGGTAAGGACGTTGTGTTAGACACTGAAGAAAAGGAGCCGTTTATTCACATATTTATTTACTCAAACGCGCTTCTCTACTGAATAATCAGTTGATTTGGACATGTGCGTGCAAATATTGATTACGACTCTTCATCTGTTTGAGAGCGTCGACTATTCCGTGAACTATGATCAGTGTGCAACATCCCGATCGACAAACCGCATAAAATCCAATCCTGTGTGAAAATGCGGTTTACAAATTAGACAAGCTATACTACTATGTTAGTTCTACACTGGTAACCGCTTTTAAGCTGAATCGGAGTCAGGCGCGGACCCATGGGGGGGGGGGGGAGGGGGAGCAATGTATACAATTGCCATACCCTACCTTTCCTATATACCCTGACTTCCAACCAATTCTTACTTGACAAATTGAAAATTCTATTTTTTTGTATTTATCGCTTTTCCGGAAGATTCAGCAGGTGAGATGAGCTAAAGCTCAGATTAGATTTGCCAGAAAAAAAATTGTAAGTTGCATTACATTGTTAGGCCGTTTAGCGTAGGAGTCTAAAGTGGTCTATCCAGCACCTCAATGCAATGCAACTTGCACGGTTCTTTCTTGCAGGTCTAAATGGGCTTAAGATTGCTCCTCCCTAAACCCTGGATGCGCGCCTGATCAGGGTATTCGGAGACAAAAATATATCTAGCTAGGTCTCACTTTGAGATTTTTAAAATGGCTATCTTCTTCTTCTTAGTCGTTCACTCTTGACAGAGTGGTCGTGGTCATGAGGGGTCGCTCTCCGCTGTGGTCGCTACCTTCGCAACCTCTCTCTATTGGTTGCCTGGCGAGCGCACTCCGCCACAGGGATCTTGGTTATGGACTTAATGGTATCCGTCCATCGGGTTCGTGAAAATGGCTTTAACGACTGGTTTTTGCTGTCTTGGGCTTTTTGAAGACAAAAAATCTATTCAGTTTGATCTCATCTATCGGGAAACGCGTTTTTCCGAATTAAACACCCAGCTCAATCGCTTACACTTTTGCGCTCACCTTTATTACAATTAGATACTTCATACTTAACTTGTAAAAGTTGGCCTAGTAGCGCCATCTCTTGGTCCAGGTGAGCGGGTAGCTCCGAAGGAGTGTTGAAGTCTCTCGGTAGAGGGCATAACATAGATGCGCTTTATCACTGCCTAAATGTGATTATAACAGACTGAAGTGTACGATGTATGGGAAAGATTCGTCGCTAACTTCTAGACCAGTGATGGTGTAGGGGTAAGCACGCAGCACGGAACGCTGAGGACCTGGGTTCGATTCCCAGCATTGGTCTTTTTTCTGGGGTTTTTTCTGTGCATCTATATTTCAGTTTGTATTTAGTTTGAAATATATGGTTTCACGGGATGACCGTAAAAGTAATATAAAAAAAAAATAAAAAAAATGAAGTTGAAGAAAATAAAAAAAAATAAACAGAAAAAGATACTTCATACTTAATTTATTACAATTATTAAATTATGTATAAAAGGTCGAACTCAGGAACCTCACTGCGAATGTACCCCGTACATCCCCTGAAAAGTAATACCAGTCGAATAAAAAAAGAGCTTTTTCCCCGAGTTATCAGCAAAACGAATTAAAAGAACCCCTAAAAGTATGGTTTCGGCAAAGGATTGGATAGAATGATACAAATGAAATATGGTTTCCGCACAGGGACGCGCCGCGGTTCGTAGAGATGGGGTATTATCGGTGATTTTAAAATAGTGTCTATGTTTTATCCCCATATTTATGTTTTGGTTCTCTATCGCTTCCCCAAATTTCACATGCCGTAATATATCGTTTTCCATAATTTTAATTTGTCGTACATTTATATTCCCTGAACACTACAATTTTTGGACGGACAAGATTTTGTTTCTGATTTAAAATTTATAGTTGTTGATTGATCTAGTGTAAATAATTAATGTTGATTATGTAGATAAACTAAATAAGGTTGACAAATAGAGTTCAATAATTAACCTTTTGAACGCCAGCGTCGGCTATAGACGACAGTACAGTAATACAAAATTAAACCTACTCGCATCCGCATAAGAACCAATTTAGTTCCTAACAAAAACCATGCGTGGCGTTCAAAAGGTTAATAAAGTCAGACAGATTATTGATAATAGAATAGAAGTTGTATATTATTTTCTTTCAGCGTCCGCAATTGCCCCATCCTCACCTATACTAGGAGATCGTTACCGAAATTGTTACCTCCTAGTCTATCGGTATAATCTCACGAGCAGCCCGTAAGATAGCAGTTTCTGCACAACAAAAAAAAATCCGAGAAATTAAATAGGCTATCCCAAAACTAAACGATTATCTGGTACTTTGTGGGAAGTCAAATTGTACCAGATCTGGAAAAAAAAGAAAAAATCCAAGTCACTTAGTTAAACGTTAGTAGACATTTTAAAAATGAAAACACATGTATCGCACAGATGTAACTGCTTTGCACGTGTTACAGAGTAGCAAATTAAAACGTTGCAGTTATTTGCATTTAAAAATGGTTCCCAGACCGCGCTACCCTAAAGCTCAGAAGCTCCGTCAAAAGAATGGTAAAGCTAAATGGGTAGCAAAAAACCAACGTCGATGTCCGAAACGTAACTATATTAGCTTTGAGGGATTACGTTTAATATCACGTAGGTACTGGCTGCGAATATGCACGGACTGTAGCAATTTTTCACACATATTTTTGGAGTAACGGTGATGTGTTTCGATGGAAAAAGAAGGCTTATACAAGATTTTATGACTGATCAGCAACTTTTCTGGTGGTGGTGCGTGGTGGTTTTTGTGGTGGTGGCGATTTAAGTTACTTACTTGTAATCAGGGATTCATTTATCACGTAAAGCGAGGGGGAGAGAAAGTGCGAAAAAATTTTCTTCATTCTCTAAAATCACAAAACTAAGCATAGAAAGGAAGAAAGAAAATACATTTATTTACAACAACACAAGACACATCATCAATATTTTTACAAAGATAGAATGTGTCATTGCGGTTGCAAATCGGACACTGGCTCAGCATAATGCTGAGGCGTAAAGCACTGCAGCGCTGATTTCCAGCTAGTACCGTTGATGACACTCGGATCGCTGTTTAGATAGATAAATAAACTGCACAAATAGCTACATAAGACTACATGCGTGAATAGATAATTTGTAGATTATAAAAGCAAATAATAATAGCAAAAGTAGTACTTAATCATAATTACTATATCTCGCATAAATTATGTTTTTGCCACTTATGCTTTGCATTTTGTAAGGTATATTGTTCTTGCGTAAAATTGTAAGGGGGGAGGGAGTCCACTATCATTTCAGGTGAAAAACGTCCACTGCTGAACATAGGCCTCCCCCAAGGTTCGCCAAACAGACCGGTCCTGTGTCATCCGCATCCAACGCGTTCCCGCAACCTTAAGGTCCTCGGTCTACCTTGTTGGAGGCTTACCTAAGCGTCTTCCGGTTCGTGGACGCCATTCTAGTACCTTTTACATTTTCGGGCAGGGGGGAGTTCATAAAACTCTTTTTTTTTCTTACATAAGCAGGATTGGGAGTTAAAAAGTATTAAAAGTTGGTTTAGGTTAAACAGCCTCTCAAGTTAATCAGATGGTTAGCTAAATTTTTGGAGATTTCAGCTAAATAAAAAGTTGAAATATCTTAATGAGTGTGCTATATTCAGTGCCTAGGGCCTAGAGTCTAACAGTTGGGTTCTATGTTCGTAGGCATTTTTCGTTACAATAGCTCATGTCATAATTTTATTGTGGCTCTTTAAAATAAATACAACTAATTTAACTCACAAATCGGATGTTGAGCTAATTTTCAAACAAAAAGTAAAAATATTTTACAAAATTAAACAAAAGAACAAACAATCACTTTCTTCAAAAAGGCGGTATCTAACAAACAAAAAAAACGGCAGACGCCAAGAAAAAAAAGAGCGCTGTCTATGGTAAACAATAGAGCTAACTGCCTTTAATGCCAACAAAGGAACTGATCGAACCATAGATAAATAATATTTCATATTCACCGCTCGCTATCAATTCATAAGCGATAGCGGGGTTAAATTAAAGACTACGCTTTGTCAGGGTTTTGTGGGTAACCACGCAGGCACGGAGCGGCGGCAAAGGCAGTCTGTTGAAAACCACAGTAACGTTCGATCGCGCCCCTTTTTTCCGCCGTCTCAATATCTGCCTGGTTAGTATTATTATTAGTAACCTTATCTATACTAATATATAAAGCTGAAGAGTTTGTTTGTTTGTTTGTTTGTTTGTTTGTTTGTTTGTTTGAACGCGCTAATCTCAGGAACTACTGCTCCGATTTGAAAAATTCTTTCGGTGTTAGATAGCCCATTTATCGAGGAAGGCTATAGGCTATAAATCATCACGCTGACACCAATAGGAGCGGAGCGGAGCGGAAGAATGTTTCCAAATCGGGGGTTTTTGAAGTAAAACTTCTATATCTCGGGATCTACTGCACCGATTTGAAAAATTCTTTCAGTGTTAGATAGCCCAGTTAGATAGGGCGGGTTGGGAGCGGGTGGGGGGGGGCGAGTTGGGAGCGCGTTGGGGGCGGGTTGAAAGCGGGTTGGGGGCGGTTTGAGATCGGGTTGGGGGCGGGTTGAGAGCGGGTTGGGGCGGGTTGGGAGCGGGTTGGGGGCGGGTTAGGAGCGGGTTGGGGGCAGGTTGAGAGCGAGTTTGGGGCGGGTTGAGGGCGGGTTGGGAGTGGGTTGGAGGTGGGTTAGGAGCGGGATGGGGGCGGGGTGAGAGCGGGTTGGGAACGGGTTGGGGGCGGGTTGGGGGCGGGTTGGGGGCGGGTTGGGGGCGGGTTGGGGGCGGGTTGAGAGCGGGTTGGGGGCGGGTTGAGAGCGGGTTAGGGGCGGGTTGAGAGCGTGTTGGGGGCGGGTTGGGAGCGGGTGGGGAGGGCGAGTTGGGAGCGGGTTGGGAGCGGGTTGGGGGCGGGTTAGGAGCGGGTTGGGGGCGGGTTGGGAGCAGGTTGGTTTATTATGAAGTTTCACTTCTTCCGGAAGGATCTAAGGAGAGCCATAATTGATGAAAAAGCAAATTGGATAAAAAAATAAGCTGCCCAAATTACTAATTCCACGCGGACGGAGTCGCGGGCAAAAGCTAGTTATATTATACTCCAAGTTATCTTTTTAAAAGATGTTTGACTTATTCTCCCGTAAAGTCACTCCATAACCAATAATAAATAGTAACATATAAAAAAGACCTACTAGACTGGAGCTACGATACATTGCCTACAAAGATAGTCAAAACTTGACTGCATTTAACGACAAGAAAAAATGTTAAATTTGATCATTTTGGCGAAATAAAATTAATATAAAAGAATCAAGTTTTCAGCGTCCAACATAAAATCAATGCAAGCAGTATTGTTTTTACATGTATTGCCGATTGTCCAACTATTCCATGGCCCCGTCATTTCATGCGACGAGCGCCTTTGGCCGATTGATAACAGCAAATCATCACAATCATATTTTTTATCAAATGTTAATCGGCTTAAGTTGGTTGTAGAGTGAAATGGTTAATACGAATGCGAACAAGATTTTATTGATTAGACAGTAAAAAATTCGACTGCGAAGAATTTTTTTACCGCTATCCCGTGGGAACTATGCAAATTTCCCAAAAAAAGTATTTCTCACCTTTATATCAGTAAATGTGTTTATAATCCAGGTTATAAGTTATCTGTGTGCCAAATTTCATCACTCTCTCTTTTCCACTATCTCTCTCTCCCTCTTTTCTCAGCTTAAATTTACAATAAAATCGCTGTATCCTGTGTCTCACGTCCGTCTAGCCGCCGAACGTTAAGGGTGCTTCATACGAGTTATTAGCCCTTTTGTGGAGTGCTCTTATATTTCACGCAGCGCCGCTCGCTCGTGTGGGAGGGGCTTTGTTTGGACATTGTTAATGGCAATAGATACTAACTAAACGGGCAATGTAGGTACGGCGGGTAAGGGAAATTTACGAGGAGGAACAATTAGACATGTTATCCATATTAATATTATAGCGAAAGTAACTTCTGAGCCGATTTAGGTTGATTTTTTTTGTTTGACACCTTGGGCTGGACCTAGGATAGTTTTTATACCAAATTATTGCATAGTTCCCGCGAAAGCGGGCAAAAGTTAGCTATATTTATATACTAATACTAACTAATGATCACTTCGTCTGCATATCCCGTGCGCATGTGATTTTTATCTAAACACCTACGTTCCTGCTGTGGCACTTTTTTACCACCCAAAACCTGGAAAGTGACTAGCGCTCCCACCAGCTACAAAAAATATAATTGATTTGTACATTTCTTACCCAAAGATTATAAAACGGAACTAACGTGCTTAGGATATATTTTAGGTAACTGGCGTCTCTGTGTGCAGCGGTAAACAGTATTAACGGCATTTTCCTTCACTAAATTTAAACTGAATCAACCGTAAACTAACAATACCCGAAACAATAATCACTATCCAAGTAAAAGGATCGAATGCGGTTAATTTAACTCGAGTGCAAGCAATGGCGCGTAAAATCGCAAATTTGTCTATGCCGCCGCAAACTTAACTTCCTTTGTGGATAAATTTAGAACTACGGCCATCTCAAGCTAATTTTCAAAATTCTAATAGACCGTGGCGCCACGGTTGGTGGTAAAGGTAAGGTTGTGACAAATTAAGATGGCGGTTTGACAGATGGAAAAAGCGCGCCAAAAACCCTTTGGGATCTGTCAAACGGCAGATGGCAGTAATTTGGTGGATATTGTTGACAATTTTCATTGTTATTTATTGTAGTGTGATAATTGTCTGGACGGCAGCTAGTTATGTTTCAACTAATCGGATGATTAAACTTGTTTTTCGGCTTCGAAGTAATATTACATAAACAAATGCCGCAGTGGAGGTCCTAAGAGCACCAGATTTGATTCAAACATTTGAATTGAAGTTGGTTTTTTTAAATCTTGAAGTGTAACGAAGTTTTTGGAACAGTATTTTTTTGAATTGTTATTCTTCTACTAGCTGTTGCCTGCGACTCTTTGTGCGAAGAATAATAGTTTTGTCATGGGCCTAGTTGCCTAAAACAAATAAATTCTATCCTGCAGATATTAAGACATGAGAGATTTTGTAAAAATGTTTGGATGTGTGGATGTTTGTTTTGTTACCCAATCACGCAATATCGACTGAACGGATTTACATAAAACTAGGCATACGAGATAGAATACTATCCTGGCAATGCAAAGAGCTGTTCAAGAACGTTGAGGTAGGTGCCTTCACAACCAAGACGACGCATTAACTTCGTTTTCCCTCAATAAAAAAAAACCGCGTGGATGCCGTTTTTGAAAATATTATCGTTACCTTTTTCAGGCTAAACTCTAAGACTACATATAAATAGAAATGAAACGTTTATTTGTGATATCATACAAATTAAAATAAGACAGGAATAAAATTAAAAAATATCCCATTAATATATCGACGGTTAAAAGGCAAAACGCATGAAGCGACAATTTTTGAACTTTGCATGAAACCCGGCTCAAACGACGGAGAAAAATTCGCCGATTTCAAATATGTATATAACTCATTTTGAAAAAAAAAGTGTCGCTTCATGCGTTTTGCCTTTTAACCGTCGATATAACAAAATGGTCCTAAATCAGCAAAGTGCCGGTCTTGCGAACGGCGCTCATCCTCCTTTAGAGTTAATTCTCCTCATACATGGAAAAACAAAGTGAAACCGACACTGCAACAACAACAACAACAACTTACAACAACAATAACACAATAATACAACTTAGGTTAAAAAAAAATAAGAAATTATAAACTAACACAATAACTACCTAAATAGGCATAGGCCTGATTCTTTACCCACAAAAAAACAAACTACTTCTTAACTTAAAAAAAACAGTGAATAATAAAGAAGACTTCTTTCTGGAGAAATATTTCTTGTGAATGCTTATTTCTAACGAGGCAAAGCTTGTTATATTCCAATTAACAATCTAAAACCAAAGCTCCCAAAGTTAACTAACATTATTCACGAGGGTCTATAATTGCGTAACGTTGTAGACACAAAGGGTAACGCGTGCAATTTGCCCGTTTGGGAGATATCTATCATAATTGGAGGGTATCGATGCGCTCGCGGTTTTTATTTCACAAGCAAATTAATTTATTAATGTAACACATGTTGAGGTTGACTGGTAGAGATCACTTGAAAGGATAAGTCCGCCTTTGTACATGTCTCTCGACGGTTGTCAATAGTGTTTTTCAACCCCCGGCACAAAAAGAGGGGGGTTATAACTTTGACCGCTATGTGTGTGTCTGTTTGTGGCATCATAGCTTTTATACGGGTGAACCGATTTTGATGCGGTTTTCTTTATTTGAAAGCATGTTTTTTGAAAATGGTTTTAGACATGTTTCATCAAAATTGGTTCAGCTTTTTCAAAGTTATCAGCTCTTTTGTTAGCTGCGGAAGGGATCTGAGACGCAGAATGGACATTTACTTTATTTTCAAACATTGTGTGTTAAAATCGGGTTCGTAGTTATTCAATTTTTAGTTTATTAGTTATTATTTTTGTACAATACAGGGTTTACACACATGACTTTTCTAAAAGCATGATAATACAGTCAGCCCAAAAATAACCTCGCATCTTTGACGGCACAAACAAACCACCCCACTCATTCAATCATTTAACTAGTGTTTATTCTCATTAAATACCCCATTGCACTTAGCCCGTCCCCGTGGCCCCATCGTGGCCCCGTGAGCCCATCGTGGGGCCCAAGGGATGGGTCCATAAAATTTGACAGTGTTTTGCCAGTTTGGCATTCTTTTATGGGGTAACGCGGTTTTTAGGGGTGATAAAATTTAGTGGTTTCTTGTGTTATTATGTTATCATCATCATCCCGGCCTATATACGTCCACTGCAGGCCACAGGCCTCCTCTCAGAATGAGAGGGCTGGGCCGTAGTTCCCACGCGGGCCCAGTGCGGATTGGAAACTCACACCATTGAATTTCTTCGCAGGTGTATGCAGGTTGCTCACGATATTTTCCTTCACCGTAAAGATCATGGTATAAATTTCAAATGTAATTTCGCACATAAATTCCAAAATACTTAAAGGTCGCTAGGATTTGAACCCATGACCCTCTGCTTGAGAGGCAATAGGTCAAACTAGTCCACCTCGGCTTTTTCTGGTATTAGTGAAGTTAATACCGAACTTTAGGCACGACGGTATATTATTATTATTATTATTACTAGCCTATTCTGTCCCACTGCTGAGCAAAGGCCTCCCCCCAACATTTCCACTGCTCTCTGTCCGCTGCATACGAGGACCAATCCTCCGTGAAGAAGTCCAGTTCATCTCGCCATCGCCGTCTGGGTCTGCAAGGTCGCCTTTTCGCGTTTTTGGGTTTCCTCTCGGTGGTTATCTTGGCCCACAACTCGTCTGGCATGCGGCAGACATGGCCAGCCCAGTCCCACTTCAGCTTAGACGCCGTTCGACCTGCATCAGTGATCTGAGTCATGGAGCGCAGGTCGGTGTTCCGGATCCGATCCATATACGGTATATACTAGTTTAAAACCGGCCAAGAGCGTGTAGGACACGCACAAGGTAGGGTTCCGTAGCCATTACAAAAAAATCAAGTAATATTTTTCTAAGGATTTCGTATGTGTACGGAATCATCCATGTTTAGGTATGTTTTATACCTTAGGCTACTATTTACTCTTAAACTACACATAATTTCCAAGCAATCTTAGCCGCTATAATTTTCCTAGTAAATTTGATATATTTACTACCATTCTGAATTTTTTAAAATTTTTCCACCTAACAGTTTAGATTTTAGAGGGGTGGGGACGCTCGATTTTAATGAAATTTTTCACTTTAAAGTTGAATATTTCGCAAACAGATCACTGAATAGAAAAATCATGTTAGCAGCCCCGCAATGGTTATAAAAGACCTATCCAACGATACCCCATACTATAGGATTAGTCGAGAAAAAAAAAATCACCCCACCTTTACGTCTATGGGAGGTACTCTAAAAAAAATTTATTTTTTATTTTTTATTTTACCACTTTGTTGGCGTGACTGATATGTATATTCATGCCAAATTACAGCTTTCTAGTACTAACGATCTCTGAGCTTAGCCGCGGACAGACAGACAGACGGACAGACATGGCGAAACTATAAGGGTTCCTAGTTGACTACGGAACCCTAAAAATGAAACTACCGTCAGACTCACTCATAGTGAAAAAAAACGGATTACTCACGTCTTAAAAAGAAGTTTAATTCGACATGTTTCGGGCTAATCCGTAGCCCTTCCATGGAGGACCACGCTACGGCTGATGCCAAACGTGCACTACGCGCCACCGCTCTGCTCGCGCGGTTGCTCGTGGGTAATTGTGCGCCGGTATCAATATACTCTATATTTGATTTCTCCATCTTTTTTCAAAAGCGAAACTTTCGTTGGCTCCCTTTAAGCCCTGCTTAGCGGGTCCCAATTACTTACTTACGGCACCCGATCGTAATGGAGTCATTACTGCACTTTGATGTTATAACGAGCTTTCTGCCTGCAATAGTCATATATTGTTACGTTTGGCATGTTAGTAATTAAAAGATCTTTTATTTCTACAAAATATATACCTCAATATAAATTTTCGACGAGTTTACAACAATAAGAGCTAGGTATAATAATGTTACTCTGCTTAAGAATGCCAATGATATTTCACAAATCGTCCCCCTCTACTTTTTTACAGCAATAATCATAATCAATGTCATTAAACGTGGAACTTCTCGATTTTATTCATCATTCATGTATCGGGTCATATCAACCCCATACCGCAGTAAACGTGTTAAGCCAAACTACATACATATACCTACATACTAAACTTTATGCCATCAACATCATAAGAAAATATCGAAATTGGTCAAAGATATAACAGTTCCAAATTTAACGAATCAATATTCTAAACATCCTTATGAAAACAAATTAAAAAGTTAAAACCAGCCAGCATCAAAACGCTAATTCGAAACAGCCAATTCGTCACAATAATCGGATTCCAAATTCAAACTCCTTGTTTGCTAACAGCGAATCAAATTTAACCACCGAATCGAAAACAAACATCTCAATTCGAATTTCGAACAGGCTTATTCCAAATTCAAATAGACAATGCTGGCTGAAGAGGAACATTAGGGATTTGAGTGCGCACCGCACACTGGCGCGTTAGTATCTAATTTCGAAGCTTTGTTTGTTTATAAGTAATTTATTGAATCAGGCGTTACTTTGCGGAGGTCCATATTAATGAACTAAAACAATTACTTTGCTCACCCGCGACCTTATAATAGTTACGTTTATGCAAGAAATGTGCGTTCATGCAGTTCCTCCACCTCCACACTGTACGAACACACACAAAACACATAAACCCAACCATCACCACCACCAAGCTACACTGACGCGTTTCGAACTCAACCAGAGCTCATCTTCAGAGTTACCACAACCGTATGCTATGCTACCAAATGTTAAACTATGCATGTGCATGAACGCACATTTCTTGCATAAACGTAACTATTATAAGGTCGCGGGTGAGCAAAGTAATTGTTTTAGTTCATTGTTTATAAGTACTTAGTTTAAAATGTTGAAATGTGTAAATAGTTAAACATAAATTGTACGAACTGTTTAAATCTGTTCTTTTCTTATATCTGCTTTACAATTTGCCTGGAAGAAATCGCTCTAAAGCAATTGCTGACATTGCAATATTCCCCATGTACCTATCTTTTCTCTATTGTTTATTTTGTGATCCACACCATACTTAATGAGCTATCGTATTGGTTTTATTATTATTTGTGTTTTCAACAGACTTATATAGCGGGCGGTTATGAGTACAAATAAAAAAAGCTCGTGTTAAGAAAAGTATTAAATATTTTAATTCATAATTTATGAAAAAAAGACTAATCAAAAGCATTGGCTTCACACCTCATTAATCCCGGATTTCAGTTAAGTTATATGTCTTTGGTTAGATTGCCGTTAAAATACAATACAAATACAAAAATTCTTTATTTTCAAAAATTTGAACGTACATTTATAGCAAGGGATGGAGCTGCCCCGTAAGCAAAAATGCCTGTATTGGGAAGCCCCGCTCTTCCATATATTATAATAAGTAGTACTATAATATCTAAAATAACATAAAAAATAATAAAGGAAATACAAACTAAAAACTAGAAATGGGAGTAGGCATGCAAGATCATGCGTGCGATGCGAGCGCAGCGCGCGCACGTATGTATGTGTTTGTGTGTGTGTGTGTGTGTGTGTGTGTGTGTGTGTGTGTGTGTGTGTGTGTGTGTGTGTGTGTGTGTGTGTGAGTGTGTGTGTGTGTGTACGTGTGTATGTGTGAGTGTGTGAGTGTACATGTTACATGTTTACATTGAGTATACGAGACTTATAAACACAAATTACTTCCGTCAATATTATTAAAAGTTATCGTAACTCGCTTACCGGCAGACAGACATGCATAGACTAAACCACTGGAGTTGAACTTAATAATAATAATAATAATTATGTATTCAGACTTTACAATCCAATTTTGTTAGTATTACGTAGCTGGACTAAATAGGGTTTTTCTGAAACTTGCCTATTCTTTATTTTTCCACAAGGCAAAACCAAAAAAGCTGCCACAAAATATATTCCCCAAACTCTATCGTAGCCTACTGTACGCCGCCCCTTCCGGAGCTATTACACGACCGGTTGGCCAAATGGCGCGAAACCCGACCCTCGCTGAAACACAGGCCGCCATAGACAACAGATTACACAGATAATGTATAGAGAGATGATGGGTCAGCTGAGTAATGACAAAATGGCGATGTAATAAATAATCTTTAGGGAGTTTTAGTAATATTTAATTGTTCTTTAGTCCTGAGATTCCGTAAATACATATATACATATAAAATTTGTAGAGATGATTTAATATAGTAAGACAACGAAATAAAACAATAACAAATGGATTTATAAGAAATAGTAATGTTCCAGTATTTTACGTCAAAAATATACAAAGAAAGTAGAGCCTACATTTTACTTTTAACGTTATATCCTAATCAACGTCTATGGGTGCGGCAGTTATTAAAGTATTAACTGGCCATCAACAAAGTGCTTACCAGTTAGTGTATACCGCACTCGTGTTTGGAACAACTTTAAAGTACTTTTACACTAAAAGGTCCAAAATTAAGGTCAACTGTCCACTGGGTAATTTAACCAAATTTTAAACAGATGCGCGCCATTAGGAAAATATTCAACTTTTTGGAGTGAAAATACAGACGTTAATGTTGTTTTCCTTTAAAGCTTCAGTGTGCAGTAATATGTAAGTGTAAGGAAATGTTACTATTAGAATATTGATGGCTGTTCGGGCCAATGCGTGGATGGAGGCTACTTACCGGTAGAACCTCGTTGCGTCCAATCCATTCAGTCGTTTTACCATGAAAGAGTAACATTAGAGTAGAGTAGTATTAGTAAGATTTGATACCGTTCTTCCGAGTATCAACATAGACATCTATGTATATTCTCCAAATTTTGGTTCAGGAACAGCGAATATGATGATATCTATCACTTTTTACCGCGTTTTATCCTAAAGCAAACGACTTCATTAAAATCCACTGAACCACCCTTCATTCCCGCCATTCATCCCAACATTAGGGCCGTTGTCCACAAGGCATTACCATCTCTTACTTTCCCAACCTCATATCTACATTCATTCTGTAATTACATTATCAACACTATCACTTTAATAGAAGGTTGATTTTACAATAATGTAACGCGGTACGATACGAGGCTGGGGATGTTAGTGGTCGATTAGGCAGTCTGTCCGCTGGGACTGCGTAATGCCCGCCTAATGGCATAAACACATATTTTCAATTCATTCGGACCACTATTAGCGTTTTATTGGCATCATTTATTAAGCCACAGGCTTTAATGTGGAGTTTAAAAATACTGGCTGGAAATCCGTTACGTTGGTTAATTTTGTCTATGGAATTCTAGTGGGAGCACTTTTAAGACATCGTTTGTTTTGTTTTGAAAAAACACTGGCTGAAAATTTTATTTATAAAACACATTAGAGAGTAACAAAAAATATTGTAAATGAAACTGGCCGCTAACAATGACCAAAAAAATAGCATCAAGTCACGTTAAGAGGGTACGATGGCTGAGAGACTTTTGAGAAATAGGTATTTTAATGAAATGTCGCTGTCTCGCCCGAACACCTGCGTGTCAGTACAGCGAGAGCGGGACAACTGCAGCTCAGACCGTTAATAGGTGCGTAAAATTGATCAAAACAGCATTTCGTAATCCCCTGTTTTCTTCTCGAAAACTGGACCAATAAAATTATTTTTTTCAAAAATAATTAGAGGACAGATTTAGCTATGCCCCGCCCCTATGTTTTCCTTTTTTTGTTTATGTGAGGGATTCTTTTCTGATGAGTGTCTGAAAATGACGTTGAAATTGGGCAATTTTTTCAGTTTTGGAAAGGTCATATTTCTTATGTTAATTGAAATATGGAAAAAAACGAAACATAGGGGCATAGCTATGGTAGATACAGATTACACAGTAAAAAAAATTTGGCTCTAAATGCATTATCCAGGGAGGAAACAGGGGATTACGTTTGTATGGAGAAATGGTGCGCATCGTATCCTCTTAAATAGGTCACTAGTCACTACTATTTATTATTCAAATAATCCTATTAAAATTAAAAACAACCACACCCCGACACGAAAACAGTAGTAATTTTATTCATAAACACTAATTGACACGAAAACTGATTCGTATAGACTTAATTACTTTGCCGCCCTTCACAACGAATTACCTAAGCACTCAGCGATTCATCTTCATGCGAGCTTTGTAAAAAAAGCCATCAAAATGATAGCGTGTTGAGAAAAACAAAATGGCGTATGGACGCGCGAATGCGAGGTTGTTACGTCGTTTGTTTCTTAAACGGGAAGTTCTGACGTTTCGATTCCAAGTCCAAACGGACCATCTGCCACCACAATGGGCACTTACATGCGTGCGCACTTCGAATGCTTTTTTCGAAATCGAATGTCGTTTCACGCAAACGAAATTCAACGCAACAGTTTAAACTTAGAGTGTTATTTGGAACGTTCCGCTTCCGAATAGAGGGAGCCGTTTTTGTACAGATTACGTATAATGAATCGTAAATTCGATCTTTGACACCTTTTTCATTCGGTTTCGGGTGCGTACATTTCTATCATTGTGTTTAATGGCAAGAGATGTCGTCCTTACCGCTTTGTTACATTGGACCTTATTTTATAGAGATTAGGTGTATTTTTGCGTGTGAATCGTTGAGTGTGTGTAAATTAAAATGTATTTAGCGGGTATCGGAGTGATTGGAAGGGTGGGTTTTTAGCTTAACTACGTTTTATTTGATGTAATTGTATTTTGTTTGTAATAGAGAACATATTTGTGAGTGTGAGAGGGTTTATTCGTTTTTGTACATAATAACTACCTATGCATATTATGATATCTTAAACGCGTAAGTCTTTGAAGATTTTTAGGTTAGTAGTCGTTAATCGTAAGTCTGCTTGCGTAGAATTGTCTTTTAGTGATTATATTAAGGAAACTGTATATTTATGTATACCTATGAAAGAGTGACGTGATCACGTGAGTGCAATTGAAATTTGAAATGATACCTACAGACAATTTCTTGAAGATGATTACACTAAAACATCATCATCTAAAACATCATCATCTAAAACATCATCATCTAAAACATCATCATCTAAAACATCATCATCTAAAACATCATCATCTTCATTTCAGCCGAAAGACATCCACTGCTGAACATAGGCCTCCCCCAAGACTCGCCAAACAGATCGGTCCCGTGTCATCCGCATCCAACGCGACCCCGCAACCTTAACCGGGTCGTCGCTCCATTTTGTCGGAGGCCTACCTACATTGCGTCTTCCGGTGCATGGACGCCACTCGAGAACCTTTTTGCCCCATCGGCCATCAATTCTACGAGCGATGAGCCCTGCCCACTGCCACTTGAGTCTTGCAATAATGTCTGACTGAATCTATTTAAAAGGGAAGGAAATAGGATAGTTTTTATCCTAGAAAATTGCACAGTTCCCGCAGAATAGCATCGCTAAAGGAATTATTCGCAAAGTCAATAAGTATTAAATTAATAAACAAAACACAGCCGAAGCGATTTCAACAGAAGCTATCGTACCGTTTATCGAAAACAACGAGAACGTTCACCGGAATTCGTTCGAATTTCAAAATTCGCAGTTTGTACGAAATTTGAATTCGTAGTCGGAGGCGTTCGACGACACCAAATTCGGCGCCGAGCGAATGTCACGAATTCACGATGACGCGGCCGTAGAGTAGAGCGTAAACAGAGACTAGCTATGATTGAGATATTTTATAAAATACTAGCCGCTCGCCCCGACTTTGCACGGATGTACTACTAATTAAAAACCACAACATTTTCTTCCATACAAACCTTCTCACAATAGTACTAACACAACAAAAAAGAAATATACAAATTGGTGCAGCCATTCTGAAGTTATGCACACATTTGATAAGTACATAATATTAAATAAAAGAGGAATTGAGGAACATGCTTTGAACTGCTCCATTTACAAAGAAGTAGCAGGAGTGAGCCGGGCTGTTTCTATGAAACATGTAATTCTGACTTAGTGATTTGCTTTATTCTTAGCCAAATGTTATTGAATGCAATTTTTCACAATAACCAGCCAACAATACGTTTTCAGATTTCCAGAATTTGATCTTCATAATAGGGATGTTTCCTAGGTAAAAAATAATAATTCTTATTAGTCCGTATTTTACATTATCAAAAAATATTAGACACGTAATTTTTCTTTTGACAATTAAACAAAAAATGACGAAGATATGGCGCGTTGAAGTTCCGCGTGACGAGGCGTGACGTCACTTGTTCCTAAAACGCTCATACAAAGTGTAGGAACAAGTGACGTCACGCGAAACTTCAACGCGCCATATCTTCGTAATTTTTTGTTTAATTGACAAAATAAAAAATACGTGTCCAATATTTTTTGATAATCTAAAAGACTGACTAGTTAGGAAAGTAGCCTATTATGTTATTACGAATCGAAACACGTAGCGGATTGAAGATGCTACGCGCATTCATGCGCAGCATTCGCGCGTCCATACGCCATTTTTCTCAAACGCTATCATTTTGATGATTTTTTTTTATAAAGCTCGCATGAAGATGAAACGCTGAGTGCTTGGGTAATTCGTTCTGAAGGGTGGCAAAGTATCTAATCAAGTCTATACGAATCAGTTTTCATGCCACCTTGCATGCTGTGTGCTAGAACGATAGTTCGATCAAACAACACATCAAGATAAACAATTATAATTATATGCCTAAATAAAAGACACCTCCTACGTGACGCGTCTTAGAAAAGACGGCTCAGGTTAGTAAATATGTTCATGGTTCCGTAAATACATAAGGCGATATAGAAAATGGCTTGTGTAGATTTAATTTCAGTCTAACAATACTATACTTAAAATACAATGACTTTATGGAACAACAAAATGACAATAGAAAATTTGCGTGGTGAAAAATACAACGTTTTGTAGGATATATCAAATGATCACGATAACGGGACGACAATAAAAATAAACTCTTCTTCAATGTAGGTATATTTTGGTTAAAATAGGTACATTAAAATAAATAAATATACGTACAGTTTACGCTGAAGCTTGAATGCCCAGTGACAGCGTTTCTGGAGTTTTAGTTATTTTAGCGTTTAATATCGTTAAAAAATGCGATAGCGGTCATTCTAGCAAATATTCTAAATGATCGGCCACCATTTCCGATCCGAATCCGTAAAAATACGGTTCGGGGTAGTCGTACAATTATTTGTATCGTAGTTTACGCACTAAATTTGAGAGAAATCGAAACTAATGAGTAAACTATCAAACAAAACAAATAGGTCTACGAATACTCTGGACCGTATTTTTACGGGTTTGGATCGGATACAAAGCGGACGTAATGCGAAACCGCTCTTATCAAAGCATGTCTTATTACATCAGAGTAATCTCTTTCAGGTAGATATACCCACCTTCCTTAATGAAATCCATATCCATACTTTAACATAATAAATGCAAAAGTGTGCCTGTCAGTCTGTCTGTTACCTCTTCATGCTTAAACCGCTGAACCAATTCAGATGAAATTAGGTATAGAGATTTTTAGACTCCCGAGAAAGGACAGATAGATAGTTTTATCCCGAAAAATTGGATAGTTCCAGCAGGTTACCGATAATCAAATTCTTCGCAGACGAAGTCACGGGCAACAGCTAGTATCGAAACATAGGCATTTCACGTTACGAACACTCGTCTCTGTACAGTTTCCTACTCTGTGTAACCGTGGAATAAATACGGCTGAAGCTGATTTCCCAGCGGCACGTGACGCGCGATGCTCCAATCACAGCGCCGCGTCCCCCACCACCCCACTCACGCTGTAGGGTTGCCGATAACAGATTATATAATACTACGTCACAGATATGACACTCACGTTGGATAACCACAACATTCAAGTAGCAGCCGGCTCACCGCCGATGGCGTTGGTAGCAGTCACAGGGTTCATTTTCGTGTGACCCACCACCACTATTGACTCTATTCTCTCTCTAATTAGAGTATGTCCGTACATACTCTATTGTATAGAGAGAACCACTTCCGCTTCGGTTAAAAAAAGCAGTGACAAAAAATGGGAATAGATTTTGATGTGGTGGTGATTTTTTGAGCTTCTTACTCTGTTTGACTCGTTGAATGCAGATACCATTTCAGGTCTGTTTTTTTTTCATCTTAATTTGTTTCTCCGTTGCCAGGCTTGTTCAGTAAGTGTTACACTTTACAAAATTTTGCAAAGAAAAACAAAATGAGTTTTGGTAAAAATAAAGTAATTTCATTGTCAGCGTATCCACATATTCCAACCAAATTTCAGCTCTACCAATTACAAAGCTACCAAAAGACTAATGACCTGGGCCCAATTGCATAACAAAGTACAACTAGGTAATATTGCAAGCGGAACTCTCGCTTCAGTTATATTAACTAGAAAGGGAGTTCAGCTTGTAATATAAGTTGTACTTTGTTATGCAATTGGGCCCTGGTAAAAAAGGTCACAGGAATCTATTAGATGTGAGCGGCGTAAGGCCAGACATTGTAGCGATCTCTGGGAAAAGCCTAAATCCAACGGTGGACGTCTTTCCGCTGGCAAACCAGATGATTCAAAAATTCAAAAATTCAAAATTATTTATTTAACATAACGTTTACACAGGTGGTGTCGAATCCTCCTTTTAAGTAAAGCACTTGTATTAGGAGGAATTTCGCTAATGATTCCAAATTGTCTTCCAAAATTCTTAGCTGTATATTTAGTTACAATACAAGTTATCTTATTAAAGGCGTCTTTGAAAAAAAAAGAAAAATAATTTGAACGTGACAACCCTACGACCTAATACCGGTTACCTCACCTCTCCCCCTAATCAACACGCCACAGACGATTCCTTCACCATTTTAAAATTCGAATACAGCCTCAAAAGGAATCGGAACGCCGAATGCTTAGTACTTTGTCGCTTTAAGCTCATGCATGCCATTGTTGAAACCTTCTAGGAAAGTGGAATGCGACATGATACTAAGGTTTATATTATTTATTATCTAATACGGCCAGCATTTTGTTCTTTTATTCAAAGACGATTTTAAATAAAAGCGGGAGCCGACGACGATTAAAATATTACAAGCGATTTTGAGAAAAGAACACAAAGATTTAACTGGCCAGTATCAAGTTTTGAATTTTATTATTGAAACCAAAAGCTATTTTAAAAAGTTAAATAATATGCTAATATGCGTGTAAGAGCAAAACTCTACAACTAATATAAAATGAAAAATTTGTGAGGATGTTTGGATATTTTTATTTTTTTATATTCTTTAGTCAGTCTAACGGTTGAACAGGTTTAGTTGAAACTTGGCATACATATACTTAAACAAAAATCTGGTTTGAAATATAGATTACAAATTTTAATTCACATACATTCTATCGATAATATGTATTTTAACTTTAAATTATATTTGAAATTTACCATGAGCTTTACGGTGAAGGAAAACATCGTGAGGAAAAATTCAATGACGTGTGTGAAGGTTCCGGGTATGTATACAATACCGAAGTACGAAAGGCCGAATGTATTAAAACGTCGAATGGGTCAAAAGACCGACACGATTTTTTTCTGAAACCGTAAACTTCTCAGAATTTATTAAAACGGCATCATACAGAACCCATTAGGTTAGTTTAGGTTTGTTTTATAACAATCTTAAAAAGTTAACGGTTTCAGAAAAAAATCGTGTCGGTCTTTTGACCCATTCGATGTTTTAATACATTCGGTCTTTCGTACTTCGGTATTGTAATACATACCCGAAGGTTCCATTTCGCACTGGGCCCGCGTGGAACTATGGCCCAACCCCTCTCATTCTGAGAGGACGCCTGTGCCCTGCAGTGGGACGTGTATAGGCTGGGATGATGATGATAAAAAATTTCAAGTGTGTCTGTTACGGTTCAGAGATAGAGCCCTGTGGCAGACGGACAGACAGACAGACAGCGGAGTCTCAATAATAGGGTTTCGTTGGCACTCCAACTCGCACTTGACCAATTTTTATTATTTCTTACCGAAAAACAAGCAAAAACTTTACATTTCATTCACCCCCACGCCTCCACAGATAACTTTACAATCCATACAAAGAGGGTCTATTTCAAAATCAGTTCTAAAAACAAAAACTGCCGTTACAAGACAAGAGCGAACATCAATCGAAAATGGAATGTCATCGTTGACAAAGCCGTCAAATGGCATTGCTCGGTGCCTGGTGACGCGGAACGTCATCGGATGGTTCTGGAATGGGTATCCGCCATTTCTGTTTTTTGTTTAAAACATTTTTTTTTATTGTGAGAGGGTGGCAAACGAGCAAGCGGGTCCTGATGGAAAATTACCACCACCGCCCATAAATATATCTACAATTCAAAGAGAGTCGCCAATCTGTTGCCGGCCTTTAAAGTATAAACCCTTTTCTTTAAAGCCCCGATGTCATAGTTGTCTGGAAACACTGCTGCCGGAAGCTGGTTCCACAGTTTCACCGTACGTGGCAGGAAGTGCTGTAGAAAACGTACAGTGGTAGACTGGTGGAGATGGTGACGATGGAACTTAGACTTATTAATCTCGTTTGTCTCTTTTCTTATAAATAAGTTTTTGTAAAAATCTTGTTTTTAACACTTTCCTTGGCAGGGTGTCCCCAATGTGGGGTCATGAAGCTTTTTTTGAATTTCTTATTCACCTTTTGTGAATTTATAATTAAGTATTATTGCATGGAAATTATCATATCGACGGTGGAAAGGAACATGACATTTTGGACGAAATATTGTTAGTTATATAGCTCTAACGTTGCAGAAAAAAATGCTCATTTCAACGATATATATTTTATAATAATAACTCAATTTCTTCCGAAATGTCGCTTAAAGTTCCACCGTCAATATAATTTTCATATAAGTAAATATTTTAATTTTACTGATCATTATTATTATTAAAAACATGATAGCCTAGTGGTTGACCTAAGGACTCTCAAGCAGAGGGTCGTGGGTTCAATCAAACCCGGGCTAGCACAATATAAGATTTTTTGAATTTATGTGTGAAATTACATTTTAAATTTAACATGAGCTTTACGGTGAATGAAAACATCGCGAGGAAACCTGCAAAGAAATTCAATGGTGTGTGTGAGGTATTCAATCCACACTGTGCCTGTGTGGCAATTACATCCCAAGCTCTCTTTTCCTGTGAGGAGGTCTATGCCCTGCAGTATGATGCACCCGAGATGATGATGATCTCTCTATCTTCAACTGGGTATATACTACAATACCGAAGTACGAAAGACCGAATGTATTAAAACATCGAATGGGTCAAAAGACCGACACGTTTTTTTTCTGAAACCGTTAACTTTTTAAGATTGTTATAAAACAAACCTAACCGAACCTAATGGGTTATGTATGATGCCGTTTTAATAAATTCTGAAAAGTTTACGATTTCAGAAAAAAATCGTGTCGGTCTTTTGATCCATTCGATGTTTTAATACATTCGGTCTTTCGTACTTCGGTATTGTAATACATACCCCTTCAACTGCATGTGTAGTTCGACCCATTTTTAAAAGCTTTTTATTAACTTGCAATGTATCTATGTATACGGGTCAAATCTTAGAAGTCGAATTTGGCCCACTTCCGGTGGTCGGATTTACTTGAAATTTGGTGTACTTATGCAAGTTGGATGACAATGCAAGTACAGTCAACAAAAAGTACACAGTCAGCTAAAAAGCTTGCTTGCTTAAAATGAAATTTTTAACAAAAACTTCTTTATTTTAAATAAAAATTGTTAATAAAATATCATGAACCAGGTTATAGTATTGGGCGGATGCGCGTAAAAATATCCGGAGAGAGCACGTAAATGAAATGAATCAGCGAAATTTACTTTACACAGTGCTGACACGTTCTCGCTTCCCATTGGTCGAAATATTGATACACGCCAATAACGCTGTTGCGATGGGTGTGACAGCCAATCAACGCACGGGTTATTCTGTTAGTGCTGAGTTTTGATGATAGGATGACCTAGTGGTTAGAGAACCTGATTACGAAGCACGGGGTAATAATAGAAAAAAAATATGTTTAAAAAAACGTCATCATCATCATATCAGCCGAAAGACGGACGTCCACTGCTGAAATAGGCCTCCCCCAAGGCTAGCCAAACAGATCGGCCATGCGCCATCCGCATCCAATGCGTTCCCGCCACCTTCACCAGGTCGGTACTCCATCTGTTGGAGGCCTACTTACACTGCGTTTTCCGGTCCGTAGACGCCACTCGAGAACCTTTTTGCCCCATCGGCCATCAGTTCTACGAGCGATGTGATATGTGTGTCGATTGAAAGCAATAGATCTTAAGTCGCGTCTTAAGTCTAGCGATTCTTCGAGCTGTGTCCGTGACTTTAGCTCTTGCGCGGATTTCATCATTTCTAATGCGATCCTGCAGAAAAACTCCAAGCATAGCCCTCTCCATCGAACCCTGAGTGACTTTGAGCTTTCTTATGAGGCCCATAGTTAGCGGGCATGTCTCAGTGCCATAAGTCATCACTGGCAACACACACTGGTCAAAAACTTTTGACTTGAGACACTGCGGTATATTGGATGACAAGATATTGCGGAGCTTCCCGAAAAAAAATGTATTAAATTCACAAGGAATCATAAAACACTTTCTACCGTTTGAGTTTGAACTCTTCTTTTGTTAGTCTAAATTTTTGGTACTTTAATACTTTCGTTTAAAATATCCCCTTTACTAATGTACTTAGTCAATTATACTTATCTAAGGAACCATAATGATATAAGTAATTCACTATTGGAAACTGACTTTTGTATTATTTAAATTTTAATCATTCATTAGTACCTATAATTATGTTATTTTTCACTATTTGTTTCCCATTGTCAATAAAATAAATAAAATTACCTACAAAAGGGTTGAAGTACTGCCTGAAGCCAAATTATTAAATGCTATGAAGTAAAATATTCTCTTTTATTTTATTTTTTGAAGCTTTTCGTTCTTGTTCAATTTTAACCGTCAAACCTCTCCTTTTGTGACCAATCGGATAAAAACAATATGTATGGATATCGCGAAACTTTATTAATCAAACAAAAGAAAAGACGAAGGTCTCTCATTAATATTTATTGAAGAAAAAACCGAAACGAATGCTAAACAATTTCTATAAAGAGACGTCAACTTGCGTAAAAGATATAAGAGAAAAACAAACTTATTTATACAGCTCAAATATTTAATAAAATAGAGGATTTAACCTTTATCACAAAGCAGATCACGCGGATAAAAAAGAAAATTGATTTCGCCGAGCGCAAACGCTGTGTTTCCCGACCACGATTCATATTCACTTCAATAAATTCCCACTGACTCTCATTCGGTTGTAATAAAGTCGGTTTCTGTGTGTTTTCGTATCTGTTGTTGGTAAAAACGGTTTGGCGGTTATGATAATAGCATTTTTCATATTAAAAGTTGTTCAGAGTCGAGGTGGTAAACGTATTTCCCTCGGGATACTTATTGGGAATGTTTAATAACGTTATATAAACAGCAAACACCCGGGAAAATAATGTACTGTCATAATCTGACAGCGTATTATCGATGTGGTCGATAAGTGTGCGATGCGAATGTAAGGTGGCGCCATTTTTAGGGCTCCGTGCCCATGTCGCTATACTGTTTCTCTACCTGGGTCATACACACAGTAAGATAAGAAACCAAAGTTGTCTCTCCTGTGCACATAAAATTAGTGACTCCGAGTTAGCGAACTTAAGGCCCTACCGAGCTTTTTGCGCATTTATTGCATTCATTTAATCTCATGCTGTATCATTACTAGCAAAGCTTTAGGCCTGAAATTCATGTGTAATATATTGAGGATTCACTCTCATGACCAGTGTTTATCGAAACACGATTGCTTGTAGTTCGCTCGATAGAAAAAAAAATCTAAAGTCGTCTTTAAAAAATAAAATAAATTCTTAGTACGACGTAAATAAATACTGCACCACGGTCATGATTTTTTGAATGTTAATAAAACAATTATGTTTTCTAGGGCGTAGTGTTGCTACATTTTTATAATGTGTGTTTGTTTTAGTAATACGATGAAAATACCTAAATACACTTGCTGTCTGACCAACCTACCTTGAGCCGTCGTGCTTCCCCCATGTCCGCATATTTGGTTGCGTTAGTTCTCCTTTGGCCATCGGACGGGGAACTTGTGTCGCTTGCGCTTACGCACCGGCTTTGATTCTAGCCGCTCTCACGCACAAATACACGAGTGCATAAGAATACCTACAATCGATTAGCGCAAAAATCTCGGTATTGGCCGAAAGATGGCCAGGCGCCTCACACGCTGATGCAGACTAGACTAAAAAATATTGGCTGTAGACCGTTAACCTTTGCCATGTCCACAGGAGACACGCGAACAAAATGTGTATGACCCATCTGTTAGTCAGTTACAGAGCTTTATCTCAAGCACCGTGGTAGATTATATTATAATTTCAGCCGAAAGACGTCCACTGCTGAACATGCAACCTTAAAGCTCCAAACGCACAGACAGCGGAGGCGTGGCGGTGCGGTGGCGGTGACAGTTGTAATATTCTAACTTGTATGAACGGTTGTGCGGTACGGTACCGCGAACTCGTTCATACAAGTTAGAATATTACAACCGTCACCGCCACCGCATCGCCACGCCTCCGCTGTCTGTGCGTTTGGAGCTTAACGCATTCACTGTCGGGAACGCTAGGGTGTTTCATTTTTCAAAATTTTTGATTTTTCTTTGACTTTGCTCGAATTCTTGTTTCCACTCATATGTAAAGTTCATATTACGCCAAAAATCAGTAAAATCGATTATCATCTAAAGGTTGCACAGTTTGATGACTTTTATGTCAAGTAATTGATATCGGTGTATTAGAGGATAGCAAAATTTTAAAGTTTATTATCTGAAGTGGAGGGTTATAAGTGATTTATGTGTAATTTATTGAATCAGGCGTTACTTTGCGGAGGTCCATATTAATGAACTAAAACAATTACTTTGCTCACCCGCGACCTTACAATAGTTACATTTATGCAAGAAATGTGCGAGTTTAACATTTGGTAGCATAGCATACGGTTGTGGTAACTCTGAAGATGAGCTCTGGTTGAGTTCGAAACGCGTCAGTGTAGCTTGGTGGTGGTGATGGTTGGGTTTATGTGATTTGTGTGTGTTCGTACAGTGTGGATGTGGAGGAACTGCATGAACGCACATTTCTTGCATAAACGTAACTATTGTAAGTTCGCGGGTGAGCAAAGTAATTGTTTTAGTTCATTGATTTATGTGTGTCGTTTAAAAGATTGAAGTATATTTTAACGTAAATAATAATATGAATAGTCAACGACGAATTCGGTTACTCGAGAGGTTTCCTTGTGATATTTTGTTAGGAGCTGGACTTCCTTCCAAGGAAAAAGTGCTGTTGAAACTCTTTCGGACGCCACTAAGTAGACAAGTATTAAACTGCAAGAAGTGTGGAAGAAGGCTAATATAATATGTCAAGACAGTAACTGTTTGAGCTAACATTTAATGACTTTATAAGGAACACTTACCATAATTTGTTAACGTTTTCCTTAGAAATTATCCGAAAGCGTAAGAGACAAGACAAAGTGGATGCTTGTAAAATGTAGCATTATAAATCGATTAAAAAAATCAACATGACAGTGACCTTGGACCAAGAATGCCCTTCATTAAGTAGTCATCAAGTCATGAAGACGATGAAAATAATTCTATTCTCTGTACCAGCAAAAATGTCAAGTCCTATTTATAAGTAAACTAAAATCTCTCGATTGGACACTCATAGCTGCATAGGACCGCTCCACTCGGCAAGTTAGTATCTTCTTCGTTTATTACAGCTGTTAAAAGCCTTGGTCACGATGTCTCAGATGTTTCTATATCGCGGTCTACTATTCATCGAGCTCGGATGACCAAAAGAAGCGAAATGGCTCAAAAAAATTATCATCATTCACCTTTACTCTAACATTGAAACAGTAAATTGTTGCCATCAATCGCATCCTGTAAGATTCTAGAAGACAGAGTATCTATTCTTTATTTAATGATTCGATCAGAGACGAATAGCAGAAACAAACATGCAACATAAAATGCGTGGTCAAGCGAACCAAAGATGAGGTTGCAACTTGTGTAGCCTAAGTAGTAAATTATTTATTGAATACTTAATGTTCTATTTTATGCTTAATTTAATTTTCTTTCACTTAAAAACGATGTGTGGCTACCATATTGTGCTATTTTTAAATAAAAGTAATTACTTCTTTTTTTTTATTCTTATTTAGAGCTGTTCATTCTGTGCAACCTCTAAACATGGTCCAATCCACTTGAAATTTGGAAAATATTCTATTAACATAAGCCAGAACCGGAAGCTGAGCAAAGACAGAAAAAATATCACAAAAATTTTTTTCACCTACAAAAGTGAAACACCCTAGGGAACGCATATATACGTTTTTGTGACTTTTGCCACGAAAGCTAAAGATAGACCATTAGTTCTACGAGCGAGCCCTATACACTTAGTATAAGTTTTACTTCACCAAAATACTTCTCGATCGCGTTTACGTAAAAAAAATCAATTACTAGGGAAACATGGACAGCGCCTCCGCGGCCGCGCGTCCATGTTTCCATAGAATTGAAATTTTTACGTAAACGCGATCGAGAACTATTTTGGTGTAGTAAAACTTATACTAAGCGTACTCTGCTCATTGCCACTTAAGTCCGGATTCTAGCGAGCTATGTCGGTGACTAGTTCTTGCGCGGTTTTTATGATTTCAAATGCGATCCCGCAGAGAAAATCGTACCATAGCTCTCTCCATCGCCATCTGAGCGATTTTGAGCTTTCTTATGAGGCCCATCGTTAGCGGCCACGGGGTCTGCCCCCCCCCCATAAGTCATCACTGGCAACACACACTGGTCAAAGACTTTTGACTTGAGACATTCAGTCCTCTGTATGCCTATGCAAAATCCCGAAATATATCTCTCTAATCGAAAACCCATTTCTCGCACGTTTTTCTATTGAAGCTGACAAATAGATGTAGACGGATTGCGGCACGGTACAGGTATATTGATTATCGTATATGTCGTGTTGTGACGGCGACATAAGAATACCATCAAGCGTAATGTATACTCCGAATCGAGCACTTCTTAGAAATAAGAAAAATAATGGTCCCGAGAATGTCCCTAAATTCATAAAAAGTTATAAAAATATTATAGGTAATGTTTTGAAAAGCTGTGGTTGTGAAAAACTTAAGTAAGTTAACGTGTCCGTATAAACAAATTGACGTTCCAAATTTAAACAATGACTTATTTCCATATCATTTCTGTGCACTACTACATACATACAACAGAGGCCGTATTGTCTAACGCTTCTGTCGCTTGCCTTCGCTTTCACCGTCTCTTTCTGTCATCATCTTATACCGTTTGACAGAAAGAAATAGTGTTTGCGAAGGCAAGTGTCAGAAGCGTCAGACAATAGTATGCAAGTCATTTACTTAAGTTTTTCACGTATAACGTGGTTTGACCTATGAACCTCTCAAGCGTCGGGTCGTGGGTTTGAGCTCAGGCTCGCACCTCTGAGTTTTTGGAATTTATGTGCGTAAATTTGATTTACCATGAGCTTTACGATGAAGCCTGCATACTACATAGTGCGAAGAAATTTAATGGTGTGCGGAGTTCCCGATCCGCACTGGGCCCGCGTGGGAACTACGGCCCAAGCTATCTCATGCTTAGAGGAGGCCTGTGTCCTGCAGTGGGACGTATGTAGACTGGGATGATGATGATGAATGTTTTATCTGCGTCTAATAGATGTCCCTACAATTAAAAGTAAAGTGTGAAATGACAGCTCTTTCCTCCCTTCACATCAATGGCTGGCAGTCCACTACAGTCCGTTTCTCGCAGAATCATTTGCCATTGCCACGCACGGTGAAACTTTGGAATCAGCTTGCAGCGGCAATATTTCCGGACCGGTACAACTTGGGGATCTTCAAAAAACAGGCCTACTCTTTTCTCGAAGGGCCGACAATGCATCCGTAACTCAACTTGTGTTATGGGTGTCCATGGGCGGTGATTGCTTTCCATCAGGTGACACTCCGGCTTGTTTGCTCCCTATCACACACAGAACTAAACATTTCCCTTGACCAATATCGTAATTTTTGGCAACCGCAAAAAATTTGTGAGTGTGACATACAAACGATAACACACACAAAACCAAACTGCGATATCTATTCTGAACGCAACGTCTCTATACTTATTCTCCGTAATTGAATTTCCTTATACATTCAAATATGCTCCAATTACTCTCTATCCCTATCCAACCAGATACAAAATCGTCGCAGCTTTCATACTATTTGAACGTATAACGGAATGCAGTCTTTGAGTCTTTGAAAATCGAAGCCGGCGTCAATCAGCTAAAATGGAACGCAAAGAACAGAACGCATTTCTCAATTCCAATTTCGAATTCGAAATGTTTTGGAGCGAACGCGTTCGGATACACGCCTCGCCCTTTGTGATGCAGAGCGTAGACTGCCAGTCTTTGAGTGGTGGTGTATCGGAAAATTAAAAAGTTTGTTTTTCGATGGCATCATGAAATGGGAGGGTGATATTTGGATTTCAACGCTTGAAAATGGAACAAAATTGAGTACCCACAGAAGAAACATAGATTTTGCCATCTGAGTGTAGGTACTTGTTATTGGAATCGTCGTATATCTAGTTAATGGTTGCCACTACTAGTAGGGTACTAAGCTAGATTAGATACAAATGGTACCTACATAGATGTTGTTTTTGAAACGCTCAGAATTTTGGTAGCAATGAAATCCCTGAAATGTAATAAATTTATAGATAAGTATACTTATTCCTATCAAAAAGTCGACGCACTCAAAAAAGAAGGTTTTATCTTATAGAGTCGATTGAAAAAGTTTGGCTTTTGCTTTTAGTTGATACAAGTTCCTCAGGGTTACCAAAAACTTGCCAACCGAAACCAATCAATCAAGCTCCTACTTTAAACCTCCTTTCCAATTACAACCCTCGTTATTTCAATCAGGCAACACTAAATTACCGAATAACATGTTGACGACAAAACGCTTTTCAATCCGCTAACAATGTTCCCCTAAAGGAGGCCCCTTTTTGTGCGTTGGCCCCCAAATGCCAATCTGACGAGATTGCTTTTTTTCTTTTGTTAGTTTTGAATACACGTATGCTGCTTCGAATAGCGCAATACTCAGCCTTTGAACATGATTAAATACGTACAAACGTTTTGCGAGCACAGATAACGTACTGGCATGAAAGTCTTGGCGAGTAGGGTCGAAAATGCGCGGGTGTTTCGAATTTGGAACGCGGTTGTCGTCATAAATGCGGATTGGTTATTTAATGGTTTCTTGATTCGAGTACGATTTGTCCGGTGATTAATTTTGTCGTGTGCCAGCATTTGGTATCGGTTGTGTTTGTTTGGGATGCGATGTCAATTGTTGGTAATGGTCAATTTAAATTTAGAAGAAGACGGAGTCATGGCTTTCTTTGTCGCTATACTTACCTACATCGAAACGATCGAGCACGTTTACCTGCCTTCCTTCCAGGTCGCTCCCTCATGTCTGAAGACCGTGGTCGGTATTATTAGGGTTGCATCTGGAGTGCATGATCTGCCTCCACCGGTTCCCGTCCAGCGCGTCTCTTATGACCGTGTAGAAATTGGCGAACGACGAGTCTTTTACTTGATCGATCTATCTCGTTGGTGAACGACCGCGCGATCTTCTGCCTTCGGTGTTCCCAACCACAATGAGTTTCTCTGGACTGGACTTTCATCGCCTCTACGCGCTGCCTCTGCTCGACCTTATTTAATGGCATAATTAATTAGTCATTCATTGTAAACGGTCAAGATGCTTGACTCAAGCACTTTTATTTGTATATACTTGGCGTCAAAGTGCTCTAAGGCGCAAGCCACATAGAAGACACGTGGGACGGGGGCACATCGCAGTAGTAGCACCCCTTGAATAAATTTTCATACTAAATGTATAGGAGCGTCGCTATCCAAAGCAGACAGAAGAGACGGGGCGGAGACGCGGCCTGCGGACAAACGACGCGGACTGCGACGCGCCCCCGTCCCACGTCTCCTCTTTGTGCTACAACAACACACTCAACGAGTGGCATTGGAAATGGCGAGGAAAAGAGTCCAAGGCGTAGTCATTCGTCATGCCGCATGTCATGCCACTCGCCATGCTCAGTGCTCCCTCTTTGGTCGGTTTTAGTACTCAAATTAAAAGATAAAGGACTCCGGAGCTAGTAGAGCAATGTGTGGCTAGAAAGTTATCGGAATGAATAACAAGGAGGTTCCTGCGTTGCTGCGGTATTCCCGGACCTATATGACCTTCAAGCTTTCAAAAAAAGAGCGTACTCCTACCTAAAAGGCCGGCAACGCACTTGTGACTCTTCTGGTGTCGCAGGTGTCCATGGGTGACGGTAATCGTTTACCATCAGGCGACCCGTCTGCTCGTTTGCCCCCTATACCATAAAAAAAAACCTATGCTAATAGATAGCGTCTTGTACTGGAAGTGCGAGTGTAAAAATGTTCATCGTAGAAATGAAACATTTATATAATAAGGGGCTAAGTTCAGGAACGGCCCAACACGGTTTGCGAGCGGTAATTCAATCGTTTGCAAGAGGATAGGGATGAACTGCTATTCAGGAGCGCCAAAAATCACTGGTTTGCGAAAGGTTTGGGCTGAGATTGGGATGAGCCTTATTTATTTATTTATTTATTCATTTATTTATTTACAAAGCGAATTAACAGGAAAATAAAGCTCATTCCAAGCTCAGCCCATTTGTATCCTCTCCCAGACGATTGAATTACCGCTCGCAAACCGTGTTGGGCCGTTCCTGAATTGGCATTGATCACTTTTTCACAATGTGGTCTAATTCCAAAACCATTTCGAGGAATAGGTTTATTAAATCATTTTATAACATTGTAGTAAAAAAATATTAAACGATCGTGTGTATTTTTGCAAAATAATGTTTGTCCTTTGTTTGATCTTTCTGTGGGCATTAACTTTGAAATTCTTTGCAACAAGAAAAAAAGCCGTCCGTCTAGTTTCTCTATACTATTCTCTGTCACTTCGACGTAGTTATCATCTGTCAGTTTAAGGATACCATTTTGAAAAACATTCTTCGCGTTTTTCATATTTTAATAATGGATTTATACAGGAAGTGTTTCATTCCTACTTGTGGAAATGATTCTGTCAATAGCCCAAACAAATTAATTGTTTGCATTAGAGAAGATTTACAAGAGAAGTGGTGCCGCAAAGTTAATTCAAAGTTTACAAGATGTACTTATTGTTTTGAGGATCATTTTAATGAAAGTATGGATTAAATCCGCCAAAGAACTTTCAAGGGAACACTTCTGACCATTTTATTTTATACATATAAAAAATACTATAGCCGTAAATCGTTTTTTTTACCTATTCTCTTGGAAGAATCGGCAACTTTAGTGTTATTGTTATTGTAATGTAAAGTGACATTGTCAGATGACAACTAACCATCGATTGTGACACATTTTTTTTGTCATTATGTCTGTGGTTTATACCTACACAGATTCAGCCGCGGCATGTAATTTACGAGAAGTCGTATCTCAAATTTTCAATAAATTATAAAAAAGTATTGGAGTGATGAATTGCTGAAATATTCAAATTAGTTTCTTAAAATGCTCTATATTTTCGATAAAAAAAATAAAAAAGGGGGTTAGAAAAAATGATCAATCCCAATTTAGCCCCTGAAAGGTACCTATAATTAGACGTCACTTTGCGTAGCTCCATCTACTCGTATTCTTGAACACATGGCAACTTTGTTTGCATCAAAATCTTTCGTAATAAGCCCCGTAGAACGGCTACCACAACATGTCACGACACGACTTGCCGTGTTGATAAGCACGTTCTTCTTAAACTAGTTCACCCCAAAAGTAACAACTAAACGATAGAAAGCCGAAAATAGCTAAACTGCGAGTAGCATTGTACACTTTCGTCGTCGTAATCGTCCTATTTTGACCCTTGTGCTATTTTACTACGAACAGTAATTTGTTATTATCAAACCGCGATCAGAATGGGACTGTCAGAACTGTCATTTCATACATATTTTGACGTAAGCATATATAATTACTGTCAACTCCAATCCCTTTTTAATCGCGGGCGAATAATAATTGTGTTTGTTTGTGTGTGATTGCCGCGTGGATACCACGGCCCAAGCCCTCTCATTCTGAGAGGAGGCCTGTGCCCTGCAGTGGGACATATATAGGCTGGGATGATGATGATGATGTGTAATTTGTTTGTATTAAACAACTAAATAGACCACGCAATGGAATGAACCTCATATTTGAACCCTCTTTTCCTGGAGAAAGGTAAATTCAACAAGTATAAGATAAGCTGATCCCTTTCGCCCATAGACAAATAAACGGCAATCCAATTTCTTAATTCGAAATTACGAATACCGGAGGGTCTGAATTTCAACTTGGAACGTCTTTGCCGCGAGTTCGAAATGCGTAGAGCCGGTTTTATTTTTATTTGCTTATGGTTTTTTTGTTCATTGAATGGAAAAGCAAAGGGAATTACGTTCACACTGCCAATTACCTGCCAATAAAAATACTTAGGGTACGTACTTATTTGTATTCTTCACTCACTGTCATGGCTACTCTATATAGAGCTACATTAGTGACTTTTTCTTATGTAGATTATGTGGGCAAGATTGTTAGGTATTTGTAGAGAAATAATATCATTATATAGGTAGTGAGTGTATAAAAATATACAATGATAGAAAATGTCTTTTACTTTAATATTGTTTTTCCAAGAATTTTATTGCAAACTACTAATAATAAAATATCCGACACTGGCTGAAAATACTCTACAGTCTCTAGCATTCGAAATTCAAAATCATACGGCTGCATACCAAATTCGAATTCGTAATTCCAGATTCAAAAAGCTCTAATCGAGATGAACGCGCAGATTTCGCCATAATTACTTAAAATATACTCGTGTCGTTCGCGCGACGCTTTTAGGGAGCAAGAGGTGCGCTAGGGTAGTGTGGATACGACTTCACAGTTTTCTTTTATTCTTATGGTGGTATTACGTAATTTTACCCCCACCAACAATGTGGTTCTCACCCACTCATCATCATCATTTCCACGTCCACTGCTGCACATAGGCCTCTCCCAAGGCTCGCCAAACAGAACGCGATCCCGCAACCTTAACCAGGTCGTCGATCCATCTTGTGGAGGCCTACCTACGCTGCGTCTTCCGGTCCGTGGACGCCACTCGAGAACCTTTTTGCTCCATCGGCCACCAGTTCTACGAGCCATGAGCTCTGCCCACTGCACTGCCACTTGAGTCTGGCGATTATTCGAGCTATGTCGGTGATTTTGGTTCTTGAGCGGATCTCAGTAGATTAAGTACCTACATTTATTAGAATGAAAGAAAGAAACTACTAACTCACGCTTCATTTACTCTCCGTATTACCTAAAGAAAATGCTCAGTCCATTCTGATAATCAAGTACCTTTAACGAAGAAGATATACTTATTAGAAACGAACATTTTCATAAAACCGTATATAAATAAGTTATGAAGTTCGATGTGAAGTGGCGGCTGCCTTTAAAAGTCGAGGTACCGTTTTTTGTCAAGCCAGCAACGCATCAATAGTTTCGATTGTGATCCAGGTGACCTTGGGCTACGGTAAAAACTTACCATCAGGTGAATAATTACATTTCTTTTTGGGAGGTAATTAATTAAATATGTTAGCAGTTTTCATTCAGTTTTGACGGCATATAAAGATTCTATTTGCAAGTGAAAGCCTTAACATACAAATAATGCAGAAAGTTTAATAATCTTTATATTACCTGAATACCTTACCTTCACTCAAACAAACAAGAATCGCGTTCATTTTGTGCATAAATAATTAAGTAAGATTTTTGACTATTTTAGTTGAGTGATTGAAAATAAAAATTCGCTTAACCTCCGAGTTCTCACTAAAATTTGGTTAAATTTGGTTATTTGTACAAAAAAATCAGTCCACAATGCTGTTCATGATTTATTTAGAAAATTTTGCTGACTATAAGGCACTGACCAATTAGTAATTTTAGCTGATTATCTGTCCACAAGAATACGAATACTTTCCTAATCAGTTAAATACCCTTTATTTTTATATGATGATGATGATAATTTTGGACGGCGTGTCCACATTAAGTGCCGCAGTGTGATCCAACATTTAAATGTTAAGCAACGCGCGCCCAAATTTGCGGCCGGCGTCTTAGCGAGCCGGGTACTGTCGCCAGCACAAGCGTTAGCACTTTATTAGCCGACTACGAAAAAAGGAGAAGGTTATACTCCACCGTATATATGATTTTGTTATTTTTTTATGTATGTTAATCGATTTCGCTGTCAATTTTGGATCGAACTTAAGAAAACCTTCTTGTTGATGATGAATGACGGGTATTAGAAAGATTCAGGGGCCTCTTAAAATATCGTAGGTAGACCTATAATGATTTGGGTATTTTAGATACAGTATTTAAATTAAATGTATACGTATAATAATCCAGACCTGGTTAAGGTTGCGGGATCGCGTTGGATGCGGATGGCACGGGACCGATCTGTTTGGTGAGCCTTGGGAGAGGCCAATGTTCAGCAGTGGACGTCTCTCGGCTGAAATGATGATGATGATGATGAATAATCCAGTCTAAAACACACAAGCCCGGTGCGATAGTGACCACGGAAGGACTCCATGCCGAGAGATGGGATAAACTTTTTTGGTCACGGCTTATTCTCTGATCAGTTTTATAACGCACGAGTGCTTTGGGGGATGTCATTTGGCCACCACTACCTCCCACTACCGCCGCCACCTTGTCTAAGTATGTGTCCTTGGTGAATCTTCTAATATATAAAAATCTGGTGTCACGGTGTTATCGAACTCCTCCGAAACGGCTTGAACGATTTTTATGAAATTTTTTGTCTGTATTCGGCAGGTCTGAGAATAGGTCGTAGGGTTTTTTATACCCCTACTCTTCGCAGCCTAGGTTTTCCCCCTCGCCGGAGTTGTGAATAAGTGGTGGGTTAAAAATGTACCCCAAAAGGGGTATTTTGCGGTTTTACGGTTATATCTCGTAAAGGACTTACAATATCGAAAACTCTTCTTCATAAATGCGGTGGTATGCAATTTCCCAGAAACAACCTTTTGGCTTTAGCCAGTCTGTAAGATGGGACTTTAAGGTTCGCTGTGTTTCTTTATTAAAGCTTTTAAGTTGAGTATTTCGCGCGCAACTGTACCTCATATTGTAACTTAGCTACACCTTTGAGATATTCTTCTAAAGAGCATGAATAAACTTGAGCTCGCCGACGAAGTCTTGATACTTGAATAGAATAGAATAGAATTTAATTTATTGCCACAACATAAAGTACAATAAGAAATCTTATTACAATAATTAATTAATATTTAAAAAAAAAAAAACTAAACTAAAACTAACACTGTTCCATCAGTTGTGGCAAAGGGGATGAATGACTTAAAAGTTAGGATTGAGAAACGCGATTAAACGCGATTAGGTAAACAAATTGCACGTTTAGTATAAAAACTGACTCAATTCGAATGATTCTCAATTCAAAAATAAGCTTAATGTAGAAAGCTTAAGGTTTAGTTTTAAAATGAGAATAATTCGAATTTGCGTTTTTTATTAAGCGTGCGAAATGTTGTTTGATGGCTATAAGCCTGTGATTGGAAAACTATAATAACAAAACCAATCCATATCAATCAAAATGCTTTTGACATGCTTATAGGTCAATTCATAGTTCCTTCAAAATTAAATAGATTACCTTGGTCGTGTAATACAATTGTATTTATAATTTTTTTGTAATTTTTTAAAGGTTTCTGTAATTAGCATTATTGTCAATTGGACTAGAGCTTCAATCTGATAGCATTCTGATACAATTTAACTCTCAAGATAGCTTGGGTGCATAGTATTGGCTTGTCGTAATTGTAGGGTACTTTAAGCTTTCTTCAGCATTTATTGCTTATTAATTGGTGCGGGTGTAGGTACTTACATTTACTTATCTAAATTTATCAAAATCTAAATATTTTGAAACTGGTGACACTTTTAGGTGAGTGAGCTATCTATTTCCTCTATAAATTAGTTGAGCGACTTACGGGATACCCTTTGAAGTAAAATAAAAAGCTTTTAAAAACAGCATAATTTTTTAATTTTAATTCAACTATCAAAATTATTTAAGCGCAGTACAGACAGGATATCTTAAGGCGACTCTGCATAAATAAAGTTGAGTTAAGAGAGACTGACTAATTACAACTTATACACTTAACTCGCTTATGTATAGCGCCTTATATTATGTTTATACTTTATGCCTTTCGCTGTAGGTAT
Source organism: Archips crataeganus (assembly GCA_947859365.1). Classification (NCBI taxonomy): domain Eukaryota; kingdom Metazoa; phylum Arthropoda; class Insecta; order Lepidoptera; family Tortricidae; genus Archips; species Archips crataeganus. The sequence goes on along the minus strand of OX402069.1, from coordinate 11,650,287 downwards.
ATTTCTATTTGGAATATTTTTGAACACTGAATTTAAAGTTTGTGGAAACTAAGTATAATATATTCACTAACGCAGTGATCAAAATTATTATCACTCTTAGAATATATTGCAATAGTTACACGTTGACAGTTCATAATAGAATGCTGGTACGGTCGACCAAGAAAGTGGTCTACCAGTTTTGACAAAAGTTTCTGTGACATCTAAATATCCCTAAGTTACTGTCATCATGTTATTGCAAGGGAAAGTCGACCTCGTTGTATCATGACGTGCAAATGAACTTCGACCGTAGCGTAGGGGGGTAGACCATATTTTTGGCCGACTGTACAAAACTATCGATTATCTATGGTCTTTTATAGTACTATTAATACTATTGGCAATTCAAAGGTGTGTGTGTAGTTTCTAATCCGCACGGGCCTGAGAGGAGAGGAGACCTGTGCCCTGCTTTGGGACGTACATAAGCTGGAATGATGATGATGATTGTTAGTTTTGCCTTTGATAAGCAACACTGATTCCGAGTGCATAGGCAACAGCCTAAGAGAGCGTGTTGTCAAACGCGCGAGCGCTTGCCATCGTTTTTGAGTCGTTTTCAAAAAATTTTTACAGAATTAAGGGATTAATTAAAAACAAAATTTAATTAATTATTTTTGTGTAACGGAGTTACCCATATACTTTGTAGGACTAACTTTCGTTACACAAAAATAGCGATCGTGATTTTTGTTTTGATTAAGCCGTTAACTATATACAAATTTTTTGAAAACGATCCTTAAACCATCCACAATATTATACCGCTTGACATTATTTGCCATTGCGAACATAATTTTCATTCACTTACAAAATAAATAAGACATTCGAAATTCGAACAGCAAGGCGTCAAATTCAAACCCAACCGATCGCAGGCGGAAAGAGCGGGAAATAATTAGCGTCGTCCGCCGCGGGCGAAGGAAACCGGCCATACAGCCGCGCCGGGGAAACGCGCGCTTTATATCGAGTATTTCTTAGAGCAGTAAGCCAATCAGAGTCGTAATACGCATTTTGTACTGGGCCAGGAAATTAAATCGACTATAGGTACGTGTAAAAATGGGTTTTAATTAATTTTTTATTTTATTTATTTATTTTTTTATTTATTTATTTATCACATTACATCTATCTTAACAGTTACCCAATACGATAGAGTAGCACATTTGACTTAAATGTAGGTAATTTATAATTTAGTTAATTAGTGATAGCATAATACAAATAAAGTAACTCTTGTGAACTCATTAAGAGAGCAACAGAAGACATCTAGTTGGGAGGCTACCCGGTTCATAGTGCGCAGCGCGCGCGTGCACGGCGCGGCGCGCAGCAGCCCGGCGCGCGCGCGCGGCACGGCCAGCAGCGGCACCGCGCCGCGCCGCCACACGTAGCGGTCCGGCACGCGCAGGCTTATCGTTGCCAGTACAGAGGGGTTGCTGCTCTTTCCTTGCAATAGTTTTAATATGTATAAAGAGACAGCCAGTTCTCTCCTGACCTCTAATTTGTCGTATCCTACCATTCCCAACACAAATAATGTGGGATACATCAGTGGATAATACGGATACACGCCATACAGTTTTAAGTACAGGAGTCTAACAAATTTATTTTGGATTTTCTCCAGCATAAAGCTATATTTGGCCTCACTCGGGCTCCAAATAACTGAGTTAGACTCCAAATGGCTTTTCACGAGTGCTTCGTAAAGAGCGCGTATAGCACTCATGTTAGAAAAACCCTTCGTCTGGCGCATTACAAATCCCAAGTTTCTGTACGCTTTTTTACAGATTAAAGTAATGTGGTTTTTAAACGAGAGATCAGCAGTAAAATGTACTCCTAAGTCCCGCACATCAGTAAGGCGCTCTATCGGGGCTCCCTCCACCACGTATCGATGATGTAGCGGACTACGAGACCGAGTGAAGGACATCGATGAGCATTTTGACACATTAAAATGCAGCTTGTTTTCAAGACTCCATCGAACAACCCGATCAATGTCCCCCTGCAACGCGCAGCAGTCCGACACATCCTCGATTTTTCGCACTAGCTTTAAGTCATCGGCAAAGAGTAGACAAGTACAATCCTGCACAACCTCTGGAAGATCATTAATCATCAGCACAAATGTTAGCGGACCCAGATTACTGCCTTGACTAACTCCAGATCTTGTGTAATATGGTTCTGATCGGTAACCAGCGCAGTCCACGAACTGGCGCCTATCCCGCATGTAATTGGCCAAAAATGCAAGCGTGTGCTGTGTACACCCTGCGTCCGCCAGTTTCCGCAGTAAAGTGTCGTGGTCTACCATGTCAAACGCTTTCTTAAAATCGAAATACGTAACATCAACTTGGCCACCCGCATCCACCACTGGAATCACCTGGGTCATCAGATGCAGCAGGTTACCCGCTGTACTGCGACCTGCACGGAAGCCGTACTGCGCATCCGATAACTGGGAACTCACTTGTTCTTGTAGTGATCTTTGTATGGCAGACTCAAAAACCTTTGCAGGTGCACATAGCACAGCTACCGGCCTATAATCGCTGGGTTTCGGTCCACCACTACCTTTTGGAACCGGAATCACACGCGTGAGTTTCCATTGGTCCGGAAAAACAGCACATTTCAAACATATATTAAAAATATGACACAATGGTTCAGCCAGTGCTGATCGACAGTCCTTTAAGATGAATGGTGGGATGCCGTCCGGTCCCACTGACCGCTTAGGTGGCAGTCTAACCAGTGCGCGGCGCACCTCCTCAATATGCAGCTCATGGATGCGAACATACGCGCTATTGGTCTTCGCAGACTCACTCGCTGCGTTTGGATCCAGTATGGCTGGATTTGGACTATAGACCGAGTGAAAAAAATTTGCAAATTCAAATGCTGATTCTTGCTGTGACAAAACACGCCCTTCGATAAATAATTTGCTGACATTATTGCTACCCCTTTTGCGTTTAATAAAACTCCAAAAAGATTTTGGATCTTTTACCATATTATCCTGTATGGTATTTTGATACTGATTGTGAGCAAATGAGATGGCCAATTTTAACTCTTTTCTGTAATGCGAAAACTCGTAGTAAAAATCCATATTTCCAGTTTTTTTATACTGCTTATGTAAATAATGTTTACGTTTAATAATTCCTACGATTTCAGCCGTATACCATACTGGGTACGAGTACCGAGACGTTACAACCTTCCGCTTTTTTATAGGAACGCAACTGTCAAAAGCGGCATTAATTTTATTATAAAAATAATGAATTGCCTCATCAACAGCATTTATTTGATAAAGATCATTCCAATCCACATTAGCTAGCAACATGTAAAGATTCTCAAAGTTTGCTTTAGCAAAATTCCATTCATGTCTCTGTGGCAAACACGTTGCTCCTACACCTACATCACTACGCAATACGTCGGGCGCAACACTACAGCCGCGGCCCAGCGCCGGCGCCGAGCCGGGCAGTGCGCCAACGCACACGGCGAGCGACGGGTGGTACGCATCCACCGGCAGCACGGCCTCCCCCGCCGCACACACCGACACAGGCTCGCGCACGCCCGCGCCGCTCAATATTAAATCAAGTTGCCTACCACTACAATTTGGTACCCTATTGTTCTGAATGAGCTCACAATAAGACACAAAATATTCGTAATATGCCAGGACATTCGAGTTACAAGAATGTAGATTAAAATCACCAATTACAATAATTTTACCATTATACTTCACAGATAATCCCTCTATCAAATTAAACATTAACATGTATTCATTTTCATGCGTTTGTGGTGGAATATACAAAACAACACAAGCAAATAAAAACTTGTTTCTTAAATGTACCGTTGCACTGACAAGTTCAAAATGATAATCGCCAAAATTGATGTCCCCGCAATTTACCCGACGTAACTCGAACCGCGGTGTGGCCACTAAAAGCGCGCCTCCCTGCTTGCGACCATCAGTTCTATCACAACGTAAAATTTGAAAACCAAATGGTACCAGTTCAGCATCATGAATTGAATCGTTGCAACCACTTTCTGTTATCGCGAATAAATCAGAAGAAGACGACAGCAGAAGAGTCATAAATTGTGTAGTCTTAGTACGAAGACCTCGCACATTCTGGTAAAAGATATCGATTGGTTTATTCTTTTTCCAGCCTTGACGATCTCCGAAACCAGATCCACTCACTAAATTCTGCATTCCGTGGCCACACATTCGCCTGAGCGATTTTTTCGTAAAATTTTTCAGGTACTCCCACAATAAACGAAGCGTAGCCCCTCTCTGTTTTATGTTTTATCTTCTCAACTGTAGCACCTATACCAGTACCACACACAGACTGTAGATGAGACTCAACTTGCTCGGACGTAGTTTCCGGCAACAAACGCCAAACATGTAGATGTTTTGGTTTTTCCATAGCTTGAATCCCCAAAATAGTACTTTCACCCTTCATTACTTTGGACTTCCGCCTCCTGCCGGACACCACTCTCCACTCATTTTTAGAGTCTGTAGGTTGATCTTCCAGCAGAGTATCTTCCCTAGTTCCAGATGAGTTACCCGAAACAAGCGGTAAAATCGGTGACTTTGTGGCCACAACCCTATCACTAACTAAGGAGGCTAGTTTTGTGCGTTTAGCTCGCTTGTTAGGTGCTTTTACGACCCCAGAATAGGTTGCAGCTTTCTCAGATGATGAGGATGACTTAGAAACTGAGTTTACATTTGGATCAACAACAGCTGATATTATTTTATGTTTCTGTTTATTTTCTGCGATTTTTTCTTCAAGTACCCTCATTTTTCTATCCAACTCTTGCAAATCCTTCCTTGTTTCGTTAAACACATGTTTAACAGAACTAATATTTTCGTTAATCTAATCTCACATGTTTAACAGAACTAATATTTTTAGCAAAAGGAAGAGGCGCTACCTGTGGCCAGATAGCTATGAAGTTTCTGAATTTTAACAATGTGAACCATAGGAAAAATACTAAGTAGGTACACTTACTTGTTGCGTGCTTAGAAAAGAATTCAGAAACTTTGTAGTTATGCAATGCTTTACAATTTACTTTATAACGACCGTTGACTGTATGTACTAAAATTCCTACAAAGTGTAAAGCACATTACTCGTACGTAATACGGATGCGTTTTTCGGGTTCCGTACCCAAAAGGTAAAAACAGTACCCTATTACTGAGACTCTGCTGTCCGTTCGTCCGTCTCTCTGTCCGTCTGTCACCAGGCTGTATCTCATGAAACGTGATAGTTAGACAGTTGAAATTTTCACAGATGATATATTTCTGTTGCCGCTATAACAACAAATACTTAAAAACAGAATTAAATAAATATTTAAGGCGGCTCCCATACAACCAACGTGATTTTTAACCGCTTTTTATAGATAATGGTACGGAGCCCTTCGTGCGCGAGTCCGACTCGCACTTAGCCGTTTTTTTGATCACGTCACTGTATTGGCCTTTAGAGTGTACCCTGCTTTTTGTTTTATTTTTCTTAACTCACTTTGTATGTAACACAGTGAAAATTTCAAACATTATTTTGAGATTCACGCACACACTCGCTTCCACACATGATACGAAATGTGTAGGAAGGTATATTGTTTGCAGTGGGGTTGACGTCTCCGGTTGGTTTCATACTCTTTTGATACCAAGTTAGTTAGCATTTTAATGTTGGCTGCCAGCATTTTATATCAAGTTTCCAACAGAACTTTTTTCTGACTTGGCATTTAAATGGAATTGTTTTCTTTTTAAATTCGACTCACGAATTTTCGGCCAGTTTTTTAGCACAATAGGTGGTTGGTATTATTGTGTGTGCGTTTCCGGTTCAAATTTTAGTGCTGTCGCAGATTGAATTAGTAAATTTTTATTATTGCCAGTGGTTCTTATTAATTTATTTAAACTTGTAAATATAATAGCAAACGTGTTCCAAAGTCTAAATTCAAATTTTAAGTGATTCACATCAAATCATACTACATACGAAGTAAAGTAGGCACTAAACTTATTTAAACATAATTTTAATAGTAGAAAGTTATACCTATCTACTACTGTACTACTTAATACTATATAACATTACTTTTTATCCCGAGAAAGAGGAAAATTACCTAAAAAGAGACACACACTAAGTTCTAAGTAAAAGCTTTTTCGTAACATAAATATTAAATAGGTACAGATCTATTAAACTTATACTTCATCATCCCAGCCTATACACGTCCCACTGCAAGGCACAGGCCTCCTCTCAGGATGAGCGGGGTTGGGCCGTTGTTCTTACGCAGGCCCAGTGCGGATTGGGAACTTCACACACACCATTGAATTTATTCCATGCAGGTTTCCTCACGATGTTTTCCTTCACCGTAAAGCTCATGGGAAATTTCAAATAATAGAGGGCGAGGCGGGATTTGAACCCACGACCCTCTGCTTGAGAGGCCATAGATCAAACCACTAGGCCACCATTGCTCTACAAGTTAGTTAGTTAGTCGTTTAACTTAACATATACTTACAGTTTAATAAATATATTTTAAAAGAAAATATTTAACTTGATGTAGTACATAATAATATGATATGTACCAACCTAACAAGATCACGCATCCAAACCCCCAATTTTTGCCATAACAAAATAACACAAACGTATCAACTGAGAAAATCGAAAAGCAAATCCTTAAAATCGCTCACGTATCAGCCTAATACCCCATTTACGTCGCCTCCCATCTGGCAACACCGAAAAACGAAAAAGGGAACCTGTCACAAAATGGCGTTATTATCTCGGCTAATAAAAATTCAGCGCGCGAAAATCCCCGCGCTCCGATTGGGCGGCCGCCGCCCGCCGCCTCGCCCCATTGGCTGCCGCGTGTTTATTCCATTTTCAAATTAAGTTTCACTGTCGCCGCATCGCGAATTTATTTGGTGTGCGCTTTATTACTGGCAGGGCGGGAAAGTGTGGATTATTAAAAATTTAAATTGGAACGCTTTTTTTTAAGTATTTTCTTATTACCTACCATATTTTTGTACCTAGATTTTCTTTATTTTAAAAAAGTAATATAATCTTAAAATAAAAAAAAAAAATAAAAAAAAAAAATAAAAAAAAAATATTAAGTATCGGTATAACATAATACGTCACACTACAATATAATAGGGCAAGGGTAACTTCACCGAAAATGTACAAAGTCATGACAGATAAAATTATGAAAAGAAAACTCCGTCTATAAAATCTGCCTGCGGCAGGGTCCCTGCAGGTCCTTTCCTTTTTATTTTTCTTTTTATTACTGTTGTTGTCTTACAAATGATATTTCATTAAAAATCTGATTATTTGTAGACCTGCTACGAGGTCTACGACGTAGGTCGTGGTCGTAGCAGGTCGTAAATAGCCTATAATAATATAGGAAAGGTTACTTTGCCACGTATTCAAGATTCATACATGCAAAAATTAAATTAGCTACGTAAATCAGCTACGTAGATAATTTGCTTGGGTGTTCTTCATAAGACTACGTGGCGATTATCGGGAATTCCCAAGGGAATTCAGTAAAATTCTAATGAAGACTGGATATCATAGTCGTTAGAGAATCTTATAAAACTTGAGTGTTCGATCCCGATTGGAGCAGATTTGTATGAAAATTACGTGAAATGTTCTCGAGTCTTGGACGGCTAATATGTATTTGAGTAATTATCTAGAAAAAGCCGTGGTGGCCTAGCGGTTTGACCTATGGCCTCTCAAGCAGAGGGTCGTGGGTTCAAATACCGGCTGGCACCTCTGAGTTTTTCGGAATTTGTGTGCGAAATTACATTTGAAATTTACAGTGAAGGAAATAAATCGTGAGGAAACCTGCATACGCCTGAGGAGAAATTCAATGGTGTGTGTCAAGTTCTCAATCCGCACTGGGCCCGCTTATTTTTTAAATTGTATGGGTTCCAAAAAAAAATGCCTAAATAAATACATTTATTATTTATTATTATTATTATTATTTGTTTTCAACATTCTGTTATCTCTCCTATAAAGGCTAGGAGGTAAATTGTTGCACGGGCCTAAGCCAAGTGCTTTTGAATTTATATCCAACTAACTAAGATTTTAACTTTAAATAATTATATATTGATAGGAACTTACGTACTATACGGCATGTGTTTAAGATGACTGCTTTTTGAAAGAGAGTGTATGTGAATGGATGTATGTTTATTATTATAAACTACGGCCCAAGCCCTTTTATTCTGAGAGGAGGTCGGTGCCCTGCAGTGGTACGTATATAAGCTGGGATGATGATTATGATGATATCTATTGAAATATGCTTAGACGACCAGATGGCCTAGTGGTTAGAGAACCTGACTACGAAGCTTGAGGTCCCGGGTTCGATTCCCGTGTCGGGGCAGATATTTGTATGAAAAATACGAATGTTTGTTCTCGGGTCTTGGGTGTTTAATATGTATTTAAGCATGTATCTATCTATATAAGTATGTTTATCCGTTGCTTAGTACCTACCCATATTACAAGCTTTGCTAAGCTTACTTTGGGACTAGGTCAATTGGTGTGAATTGTCCCGTGGTATTTATTTATTTATTATTTATTTATGCTTATCCGTTGCCTAGTTCCCAAAACACAAGCTTTGCTTACTTTAAGACTTGGCCGATTGGTGTGAGTTCCAGAATATTACATTTATTTATTTTATTAATGGTTCACGCAAGCGAAGCCACGAGTAACAGCTAGTATTCAAATAAAGTAAATTTCTAAGGCTATAGTCTATTTAAGAATACAGTCCGCCCGCGCACAATTCGCATCTCACCTTAAATCCCCACCATTACGAGTAAATTGGGAGCGGGGTAATTGTACCCACGTTAAGGGTAAGAATGGGAGCACCATGATATAAGACAAGCGATATTTGTTTAATTCAAATTCAAAATTCAATTTATATTTATTACAGATAGCAAAGATCCATGAGTGGTAGTCATTATAATAAAACTAGCTATTGCCCGCGACTCCGTCTGCGAAGAATAGGGGTATAAAAACCGGCCAAGAACGTGTCGGACACGCACAAGGTAGGGTTCCGTAGCCATTACAAAAAAATCAAGTAATATTTTTCTAAGGATTTCGTATGTGTACGGAATCATCCAAGTTTAGGTATGTTTTATACCTTAGGCTACTAGTTACTCTTAAACTACAAATAATTTCCAAGCAATCTTAGCCGCTATAATTTTCCTAGTAAATTTGATATATTTACTAACCTAACCTAACAGTTTAGATTTTAGAGGGGGGGACGCTCGATTTTAATGAAAATTTTCACTTTAAAGTTGAATATTTCGCAAACAGATCACTGAATAGAAAAATCATGTTTGCAACCCCGCAATGGTTTTAAAAGACCTATCCAACGATACCCCACACTATAGGATTAGTCGAGAAAAAAAAAATCACCCCCCTTTACGTCTATGGGAGATACCCTAAAAAAAATTTATTTTTTATTTTTTATTTTACCACTTTGTTGACGTGACTGATATGTATATTCATGCCAAATTACAGCTTTCTAGTACTAACGATCTCTGAGCTTAGCCGCGGACAGACAGACAGACAGACAGACGGACAGACATGGCGAAACTATAAGGGTTCCTAGTTGACTACGGAACCCTAAAAACTAGCCTACGACCTATTCTCAGACCTACCGAGTACAGAGATAAAAAAGTTTCATAAAAATCGGCCAAGCCGTTTCGGAGGAGTTCGATAACAAATACCGTGACACCAGATTTTTATATATTAGACTAGCTGTTGCCCGCGACTCCATGCGCGGAGAATAGGGGTATAAAAAATAGCCTACGACCTATTTTCAGTCCTACCGAATACAGAAAAAAAGTTTCATCAAAATCGGTCAAGTCTTTTCGGAGGGGTTCGGTAACAAACACCGTGACACGAGATTTTTATATATTAGAAGAAGAAGATTAGAGATTAAAAAAAAATAATTAAAAATGAAAATGTAGAATGTTAGTTGATGTTAGTAGGTAAAAAAATGAAATAATAATAGCAATAAATTAACAATGGAGCGCACGCTAGGCAGGAAATTAAAAATGTCATAAATTAAAACAATGACAATGAAAAATTTAAAAATTAAATTAAATTTAAATTTAAATCATGAATTATCCATTAAAGTCAGAACATTAACAAAACAAAAATCAAAAGCACAAAATCAGAATTAAAATTAAAAATGTAAGTATGAATTAAGATGTCCAGTAAGTTAATGTACAAGCAAGATAAGAGCTTATTAAGACACACTAGACTAGCTGATGCCCGCGGCTTCGCCCCCGCTGAAGTAGATTAAAACGCGTTTTCCCGTGGGAATGACTGATACTTTGGAGGACAATTTCTCCAAATAGGTTGAGTTTTTGGGCAGCTAAAAATGCTTTAATTATTTTAAGTGTGAAAAAACGCCACAGCATTAACTTTTTAAGCCTGCTGCACACTGCACTGCACTGGCTGAACAGCCAGGCTCGTCATATTCATCGTGCTGCCGCAGCCAGCCTGCTCAGTGCGCGAGTATACATCCTCGTCGTGCACGACCTGCTGCCGCAGGTTGGACACGACGAGGATGACGTTTTTATTTTTTAATTATGTGGTTTTGGGTACTGGCCACTAAGAATGGCCTCGCTCGTTTAAAAAATAATAATTATGTCACAAAAGAAAAAGTAAAATCGACGGGAGCAACGCAGTGTTTCGGTTGTTTGTTATTTCCTCGCATTAGTCGTGAAAAGCACAATGTTTAGTCTCAGCCAAAAGTGCAACAGATGGACTCGTACTTTCGAGGGCCTCCGCTACGCGTCGGCCCTCAAACTAACTCGTCCATCTATTTCTTTACTTAAGACTTACACTTACTTACTTACTTTTCTTTACTTTTTAAGTACTTTCAAGCCTCTACAACAATATACTATTGTGCATATTAAACGTTTAAGGAATAAAAACACCTCATTAAAGTCAGGAGTGACGCATTCTCATTGGTCAATTTAATTTCACATGCAGCAGACGATTACTTTTGATTGGGCCAATTGTCGTTTCAGCACGCCGGGAATGAAATTCAGAAATTATCTTTCTAAAAGTCGTATCCTATTATGAAATACATATATATTGATACGTCCTGTTTTCGTAATGTGTTACATTGGTGTCGTGTTTTGCGCGCCATAAATGAGTCAGCTGTTAAATGTGCATAATAGGTAATTTGCGGCCTACTTGCAGAATAAACGTTCTGATTTTGATTTTAAGCGTAACTTTCCGCTTCCGCTTCTCCCATTTACGCCGCCGGCTTTGGCGTAATTTACGACGGTAATCGCCAGCGCGCCGTTTTGGACGATACACAAAAATGAGATAGTAAGTAGGTTCTCGTTTTATGCGTTCGCTTGTTATTGGCTGTCTTGGGGTGGCTGAGAGGGTTTGTAATCGAAAACAGACTGCAATAGTAAACCTGCTGATCGTAGGTATTTGTATCCACCGAAACCTTAGAGATTAATGTACCATAGTAATTGTATCTAACTTTCAAACCGCTATAAGTAACTAAAAAACTTGCTTAGGCGACTAGACATAATGTTCTTTCCGTGTATAATTTTCGTAAACTTTTTTTTTTATGTTAGTGAGACCAGACAAACGAACTAGTGGGTCACGAGTACTGCTGCTTCACGCCGGTGTTAGGGGGTGAGAGGGTGGTACTGCCCTGTACGAGCCGGTCCACCCGTCATGCAGCGGCTAGCTACAACATGGCTCTACCACTATTTTTTTTTGAGAAATGCCCAAATTATTCAATTAAAATTATTAAAGAGAATAAGTCATAAATGGGCCAGTTTTTATTTTGTTGCCTGTTTTGACTATTTTTTAATTTGGAAAATTTTATGCGATTTCTGCTCAGAATCACGAGCTTTTCGATCCTACTAGGGGAACAAAAGTGTCCCAATTTTTTTTCCGTTGGGTTACCATTTTTCATAGACTTTATATGACCGTAACTAAATGGAAGTACTGAAAATTATATGGAAATCATGGAACACTTTTTTTCTCCTAGTAAAATCGAAAAAGCTCGTGATTCCGAGCAGAAATCGCATAAAATTTTTCATTTAAAAAAATAAATAAACTGACAAAAATAAAAATTGGCCCAAATAACAAATAAATTCTTAGGCCTCATCTTCGCTTCCCACCAGGCGTGATTGTGGTCAAACGCAAGCCTATATTGTATAAAAAAAAAAAACAAATTTTACACATGTACAAATTTAATGATGACAACAAATGACAACACTATAAAATGTGAATGACGATGACACTATAAATTTCTTGTAAATAATTTTTAAAACATGTTTTTTCCTGACTTTACCTCCATAGACCACACACATACGGAACCAAATTTCAAGTCAACCCGATCACTAGAAGTAAAATACGACTTTACAAGATTTTAACAAAAAAACATACGAACATTATTTGTAAAAAAAAACATTAAAAAGCAGCGTTCACATAAACATCAAACCTTTCACACGGAAAATACACAATTAGTTTATTTAAAAAGCCCTACTTGACAGTACTCGTACAAGTAGCTTGCCTACTCGTGATTAAGTAGTTAAGTGCGTACTCGAGCGGCACGCGGCGCCCATTGGCGGGTTAGGACGAATATGCTCGTGTGAAACCGGCTTTATGTAGAGCTTGGAACATATAGAAATTACTTCATGCTATACTATCGTGCCTTATTCTATTATAGTATAGGTTATTTATTTTCATACAAACTAAGTACATACTTAAACAAAACAAACAGATTTTTTAGTAAAAAAAAGAGAAAAAAAAACTTTATCTAACTTTATCATCCCAGCCTTCACGTCCCACTGCAGTGCACAGGCCTCCTCTCAGAATAAGAGGGCTTGCGCCGTAGTTCCCACGCGGGCCCAGTGCGGATTGGGAACTTCACACGCACCATTGAAATTCTTCGCAGGTGTATGCAGGTTTCCTTAGAATGTTTTCCTTCACTGAGCTCATGGTGAATTTCAAATGTATTTTCGCACATAAACGAAAACTCAGAGGTGCGAGACGGGATTTGAATATAACTTAATCCATACCAATAATAATACAGTCAAGACCGTTTATAGCGACACCAATTACAACGACATATTGGATGGTAACGACCAAGAAAAAAACCCAACACGATCTTATATACCAAAGGTGTTGGAACTTTTTGGTGTTTTGTAAACCTAGTTATAAACCTTTGTTTCTTCTAGTTGTGACAAAGTCACTCATTATTCTTTTGCTTGTCGCGTAGCGCGTTATTTTTGAATACATTTCGTTTTCTTCAGTTTAAAGCTTGTTTGACCTAAATTTATACAATATCTATCAAGGAACACCTGTTACAATGACCAACCGTGCTTAACGACCAAATATTGTTGTCCCTTGGAATGTCTTAGGCCGTGGTCGCTTTCACCCGCCGCACGCGGCCGACAGCGGCCCGCCGCCCGCGGCGTCTGAATGGTGTGTTCGGGAATGCTCGGGAGTGGTCGTTTTCGCCCGCCGCGTGCGACGTCCCGAACGCGGCGGGCGAAAACGACCACTCCCGAGCATTCCCGAACACACCATTCAGACGCCGCGGGCGGCGGGCCGCTGTCGGCCGCGTGCGGCGGGTGAAAGCGACCACGGCCATATAAACGGTTTTGACTGTAAATGCGAAAGTGTGTCTGTCTATCTGTCTGTCAGTTACCTCTTTACGCTTAAACCACTCAAACGATTTACATGAAATTTGGTATGGAGACAGTTTAAGAGCCTGGGAAGGAGATAGCATAGTTTTTATCCGGGAAAATTGTACAGTTCCCGCGGGATTGCGATAAACGTAGTTTTCGCAGACGGGGTCGCGGGCAACGGCTTGTTTATTATAATATTAGTATTACGATTACAATGGCACATGGTTTTCTAAATTCTATAACATAAAGGTATCAATTCCCACAGGGCCCTATGGCCATCGAACATCGAGCTTTGTGCGTAACCCTAAAAGGTCCCATTGTTGCAATCGCGGCACCAATTAGAAACATCCCCCATCACGGGGACCATTTAGGGGATGCTTAACATTATTATTGTTCGAGTGTAGCTTTGAGGATGATCTTGGAGAGAGTTTGGAACGCGTAGCATTTTCTGTGGTTTTTGTGATCGGTAAAAAAAAAAAAAATCTGTTTATTGCAATTAATGTTGTAACAATTTTCTCATACTTAGTTACAATCTTTAAATATTTAAGATTATTATAACTAAGGAAATAAACGAAATAAAATGAAACTATTACTATTACTAGTACTAGTACGGTCAGCGCCACAAACAAGCGACCACCTCTGCACCCCGCCACCATGTCATCCCATCATGTATAACGACTGAAAGCGACAAGGTACCAAGGCGCCCACTCCTTCATGACGCTGACCGTACTGTCAAGTTCACCAATATCCGCACCGCCAACATCCCACAAATATCTATACATAGATCCTATTATGGTAACATAAGGTCCATGTACAGACATCCATGAAAAGCCGGCGATACACATACCGGCGAACCAGACTGTACATTTATTACCTAGATTTAAGTAGCCTTATAATAAGTAAATACAGCATATGATGATGTCTTAAATACTGTAATTCTCCCATCAAAAACTATCCAAACATTTACATTTCTGTATTCAAAAACGTTAGTCTAGTTTGTATTACAATGATAGATTAATAAAAATGTTTTGAACCCTTGGTAGGCTTATTGTCTGACGCTTCTGACGCATGCCTTCGCAATCACTATTTCATTCTGTCAAACGGTATAAGATGATGACAGAAAGAGACGGTGAAAGCGAAGGCAAGCGACAGAAGGGTGCCTTTCCACCAGAGATGTGCTACGCTACGTTGCTATGGATGTGTCTGATATCCACGGTGATATCCACCAATCATGTTCATTGGTCCACATAGCATAGCACAGGGTTTTTTTTATATGAGAGGGAGGCAAACGAGCAAGTGGGTCATCTAATGGAAAATGATCACCACCGCCCATAAATATCAACCACTCAGAAAGAGTCACTGATCTGTTGCCGGCCTTTAAAAAGGAGAGGGAACAGGGCAGGGGAGGGGGAGGGGTATTGGGCCCCCGGCGCTCTCACTGACCGTACGAAACGCAGCAGGAGTACTACCGCTTCACGCTGGTGTTCAGGGTGGTACTGCCCCGGACGAGCCGGCCCATTCGTGATGCAGCGGCTAGCTACAACATGGTTCTACCACTACTAAAACTGGGTTCAACTAAGCTATGATTTTTATATGGAAAGATGCGTGCCCTGGATGCGTGCTATGGATACGTGCTATGGATGCGTGCTATGGATGGTCGCGAGTCGTGTAGCAATGTCCCCCCTCACCGCGCTGCCGCTCCGCAGCCCCTGTCGATACATCGCATAGCTCGTGCTGCGCATCTTCTTCGCACAGCTGCCTCGCGGCTGCTCATCTACATAGCCCATCTTCCTCGCACAGCTACATAGCTTAGCATTGGTGGAAACGGTCACACAGTTTTGTAGCGTAGCTTTCACATCTTCGCAGCATAGCTGCATAGCACATCCCTGGTGGAAAGGCACCCTTAGACAATACGGCCTCGGGTCTATGTGGACGTATGTGGTTTTATGTGATGATGAGGCCGGGTTCTTCCTCATCATTTCAGCCGAAAGAAGTCCTCTGCTGAACGTAGGCCTCCCTCAAGGCTTGCTAAACAGATCGGTCCCGTGCCATCCGCATCCAACGCGGTCCCGCAACCTTCTTGTTGGAGGCCTACCGACACTGCCTCTTCCGATCCGTGGGCGCCACTTGAGAACCTTTCGGCCCCATCGGCCGTCAGTTCTACGAGCATGCCCTGTCCACTGCCACTTGAGTCGGGCGATTCATCGAGCTATGTCAGTTCTAGATTTTGGTAGTAAATAAAATCTAGGCCTAGTACACGAGCAAAACCACGGCCAAATTCAGGTAAGATTTATAAAAATGAAATTCTGAGACATGTATAGTCGACCAAGTAATTGCTTTACCATTTTTAATGACAGTTCCTAGAAATAAAAAATAAGGCTGATTGTCACATTGCCTTTAAAGCGAAAATAGCCTTCGACGTTTTAAGCCGTATACAGTCAACGTCATAAATAAGTGATCATTTTTGTACCTTATCGCTTTCAGTCGTTACATAATTTCGTATGGCTTTTCAAACATGACGTTAAAGTGACAAGGTACAAAAGTAATCACTTATTTAATTAACCCTACATCTGACATTGAACCTTAAGTGGTAAAGGAATTTCTTGGTCGACTATACATACCGACAGACATATTATTTAAGCAAACACTTTTACTTAAACTCGTTTAACCGTGCAAATCCCATACATAATAGGATTATACAAAATCATTCTCAGAACGTTGCGCAAACGCATAAAAAATACGTTTCCCAAACGTAACAACTATACCAACAAAACGCAATTCAATTTGAAACTTCTGCCATTGGTATAAGGTGTATAATTAAATGTTTCGTGTGATGTCAACGGCTACCAAAACACGGTTCGCATCGACGCATACGCATAAAGTGTCGCAATGCGTGCAGTTCCAGTGACAAGTTTAGTTTTTAGGGTTCCATGGCCTTCAAAGAAAAATAGATTCATTCAGGGTGTCCCAAAAGTCAACGATAACCTGAAAAGAAATTAAATTATTTTTCACTTCTCATGCTCGTAAAGTTGTTCCTTATGTCGAGAGAATTCTGCGTAAAATGGCTTTTTATGATCTAGTGCATAATGTCCAAGCATGTTACTCCCACAATAGGAGGTAATACGGCAGCCTTGAGGTTGGCAACATTGCCTTGCCTCCTGCGCTTACGACGCGACAGTGGCGCCGTGGAAATAATAAGAACAGGCCCTTCTTCTTCTCGGCGGTTCGGCACGGGGCGGTTGCGCTCCGTGATATTAGTTATAATAATTATCGTCCAAACTTTCTGTGACTGTGACTTGAGGAACACCTCGGGTTTATTGGAGACACAAGGAACGGCCAAACCCGGCGGCGGCGGCATGCCACAACTACAAGACATCGCGCGCTTCTAAAGGTACCTAACATTGTCTTTTATTGGGGTCTGACATGCTTGGACACATATTTATGTATAGTGGCTCTAGCTATCGAAGGTAGGAATGTGAGTAAACACATAAAGTAAAATCTTCGGCTAAGACCAAAGCAATCAGGTGCAAACAGTCACAAACAGTAAATTTGTTTTATATTAAAAAAATAACACAACTAGGCAAATCTAGTACATTGTTATATAAATTACAATGCAACAAAAATAAAAGCTTATAAATTTAGTTTCCATTGTTGCTGTTTAACTTTCTTGCAATCGAAATGAAAAGAAACTCGAGCATTAAACCCATTTTCCCCTTGTCTCGCCTATCCACCCTCGCCGTACCAGCTCGGGTGGCTATATGAACGTCTCGGGTAAAATAGCTCGTATTATGCTCTTGTTGTACAATCTACTATTATTTGCGGAATATGGTTACTTAGGTTTTTACAGCATTGATAAAATAAATGCAGCCATATTCTGTGTAGAATTTAAAAATGTCGTATCAATTGACAATCGCTTGAGAGCCATCAACTTGAAAAATATACCTGGATTTAGCACGGAACTCGGAAACAGTAGACCACGATCACGCTTGCCACGCTTTTACTTTTTAATCCATTGTCTAAGGTAAGCCCTCGTTATCTGCCAATCGGTGTTGCCAGGAACACTTTCGGTGCCATTATTATGGTAACACAACACCATGTTTGCGCTAAAAGTGTCTTTATCCGAATTAGAAGAATTCTGAAATCTCTATTGAATTTTATTACACCGAAATCGCTTTCGTAGAGTGATGCGATTATGTAGTACTTTAGTTCTGAATAGTTTAAGTTTTACGGCGAAATTACATTCTCATGTACCTGTAGAGAAAACGATTAAAACAATAAATTATATTTTCTTATCCTATGGTGTGTATGAAGTTCCCAATCCGCACTGAGCCCGCGTGGCCACTACGGCCCAAGCTCTCTCACTCTGCGAGGAGGCTTGTGCCCTGCAGTGGGCCGTATATAGGCCGGAATGATGATAAATAGGGAGCGCAGCCACTTGCTCCCACATCAGTCCCTTAGTCACCTTTTACGACATCCACAGTAAGAGATCGCTTCTTCCCATTGTAGAAACAGGCAAAAAACTGACAACTTATTTTACCGTTTTGCCCCATCGGCCATCAGTTCTGCGAGCGATGTGCCCTGCCCACTGCCACTTGAGTCTGGCGATTCTTCGAGCTATGTCGGTGACACTGAGACGTGGCTAACGATGGGCTTCATAAGAAAGCTCAAAGTGGGCTGCATGTCCAATACGAAAGCTAGTTATTTCAGCTTAATTTTCTAATGTAGAAATAAACTTCAAAGACCCCCTAGAAGCGAGGCAACAGCCCTCAAATACGTCAGGTTACAAGTCATTAAGAATATTTGTTTTTGCTTTCATCCTATATTTATGTAAATTCTCCCAGTCTACACAGTATAGTCGTCTTAATAACAAAGCAAAGGGTAGAATTTGGTAGAATCGATAATTCTGCATACATTATAATTTTATTGGTGACCAGGCTGGGTTCCATACATACGAGGGGCGTTCAATATAAAGTGAGAATGAGATACAAACTCTTTCAATATTAGGAAATTAAATACTGGCCGGTAAAGCTAATCTATCTAGCTGATTGCTATGAAAAAAAAAAACTAACTGTCTTTTGTTTAAAAAAATATACGGAAATTTCTTTGCAATGCTATTGAGTACGTTAGCGAAAATGGAGAAAATTGAACTGTGCGCCGTTATCAAATACTTGTATTTGAAAAATTTTTCTACGGACCAAGTCAATTTGGATTTGCGGGACACTTTAGGGTCTAATGCTCCTCCGTATTCGACAGTCGCACGTTGGTGCGCCGAATTTAGACGTGGAAGAACATCGACAATGGACGACCCCCGCTCCGGACGCCCTACTACAGCAGTAACTGAAGAAATTGTGAAAAAAGTCGTAAACTCAGTTTTGGCGGATCGTCGTGTCACAGTTCGTTTTATTGCTGAAAATGTAAAGATTTCAAAGGGGAGCGTGCATAATATTTTACATGAACGCTTGGGTATGAAAAAGGTATCTGCGCGTTGGGTACCAAGAATGCTTACTGACACGCAAAAACAAACTAGACTAGAGATTTGTCAAGAAGCTTTGAACCTGATGCAGCAAGACCGGGAACTTTTTTTGGCGCGATTTATAACAATGGACAAAACATGGCTCCATCATTACGACCCTGAAACGAAACTGCAGTCTATGACATGGAAAAGGCCATCATCTCCAACTCCGAAGAAATTAAAGGTGAGCCCATCTGCCGGTAAGGTCATGGGCTCTGTTTTTTGGGATGGTAAAGGGGTATTAATGATTGAGTATCTCGAGCATCTCTGCTATTACGGGCACTTTATACGCCAAACAAATAGCATCATTGCGCAATGAGATCCGCGAAAAACGGCGAGGTAAACTCTGGAAAGTTGTGCTGTTCCACCAGCACAATGCCCCGGCACACAAGTCCGCCGTTGCAATGGCTGCAATTCGTGATGCTGGGTTCGATATCCTTAAGCATCCTCCGTATTCACCAGATCTCGCTCCCAGTGATTTCTACCTATTTCCGAGATTGAAACAATACCTGAGAGGCCAGAAATTTGAAGACGACGACGCGGTAGTCGCTGCAGTACAAGATTTTTTAAGTACTCAAGATGAGACCTTTTTTAAAAATGAAATTTTAAGTTTAGAAAAAAGATTTAATAAGTGTATTATGCTAAAAGGTGACTATGTCGAAAAATAAAATTACATTTAGTAAAAGTTGTTTATAACATACTCATTCTCACTTTTTATTGAACGCCCCTAGTATCTGCCTATCATCCTTTAAATCAGTGCTCCGTAAACTTTATGTGTTGAAGGTACATCTAGGAAAACGGATATTTTTGGAGGTAACTATACCATAAATATAAATTCATGTGAATCCGCGTGATTTACATCTATAAATATCATGGGACCATTCACACCAATTGACCTAGTCCTAAAATAAACTAGGCAAAGCTTGTGTTATGGGTACTAAGCAACGGATAAACATACTTATAAAGATAACATACTTAAATACATATTTAACACCCAAGGCCCGAGAACAAACATTTGTAATTTTCATACAAATATCTGCTCCGACACGGGAATCGAATCCGGAACCTCAAGCTTCGTAGTAAGGTTCTCTAACTACTAGGCTATCTGGTCGTCTTAAGCATCTGTTGAATGAAGTATTTTTATTTATTTTATTAGATAACCAACACCACGACCATGGTACACCAGTGTGCCGCGGCACACGCTTTGCGGAACACTACTTTAAATACCAGCACAGAAGCCGCATTTAATTCTACAATCAAAAAGTTTTTTCATTCGCAAGAACCATCAATAGCATCTTGAGTGGGATTAGAAACGGACTGCCGACACTTACGCAACTAAAAGCTATAGGCAGGTTTTGTAATGGTCAGACATTGTCGGTTTTTTCCGCTGCGCCGACTCCTAAGCACATTATTGACGTGTTGGAATAGTTGTAGAAAAAGTATCAATAGGTTCAATAGGTTTGTTTGTCGGACGTAACGGGCGTGATGGTAACCGCAACTATAAGCCGTGTAGGCTGTGTAACACACGGTAAAAAACATAGCTAATAATAAGAAATCATAGGAGAATTGACACCAATTGACCTAGTCCCGAACTAAGTAAAGCTTGTACTATGGATACCAGACAACGGATATAGCTAGACATTAGTAATATGAGAAATTGGGCATTGGGTCCACTAAGGTATTGTGCCCAGCGTCCACAGTGCCCACTCGAGCAATTTAAAACGATAACTACTAAGTACCGCTTATTTAGGGATTAAGGCGAGATTAGACCCATTTAAGACGTGATTTTTTAAGGGCTTTATACGACAAAGACTTATGTCAATTTAAGTCTCGGTATTTTAATTCATAGTGCAGTGGATTAAGGTCTAAGTTTTAATATTAAAGAAGTAACATGAGGATTTTTAGAACGTTTGAGTTGAAATATTTCACAGCTTCTTATAAATTATGGGATAAGTAGAATTAGGACGGTTTTTATAGGAGGTATTGTATTTAAGATGTAGATTATTGTGACCGCGCGGAGCTACCATCATCATCATAGTGTATGAGTTGCACTCTTATAGATGTTTTGAAGTTTAGTTTCAAAACAATAAAATAAATAATAATAAATAAATAAATATCACGGGACAATTCACACCAATTGGAGTCCCAAAGTAAGCTAAGTAAAGCTTGTGTTATGGGTACTAGGCAACGGATAAACATACTTATATAGATAGATACATACTTAAATACATATTAAACACCCAAGACCCGAGAACAAATATTCGTATTATTCATATAAATATCTGCCCCGACGCGGGAATCGAACCCGGGACCTCAAGCTTCGTAGTCAGGTTCTCTACCTACTAGGCCATCTGTACCTCTACCATGAGTTACACTAGTTTACAGTGACCGTACTCGCTAGCGACGGCGTAAATGATTTGTATGGAGAATTGTACTTCCGTAAGTGACCGCTAGAGGCGCTGTACACAATTCTCCATACAAATCATTTACGCCGTCGCTAGCGAGTACGGTCACTGTAAACTAGTGTAACTCATGGTAGAGGCACTGGTCGTCTAACAATGGAACTGTAAAACTTAAATCAGAGGCCGTATTATCCAACGCGTAGACGCTAGCGTCGTTCTTTCCCGTTTGACAAAAAGAAATGTTAAATGCCATTTTAATTGCGGGTGCGTTAGACAATATTGTCTCTGGTGCAACGATTAAACCTAGATTTATATTTTCCAGCAAGGCGAATTTCTATATACCAATAGATAAGACCTCATAAAAGTCGTGGTATCCTACGACGCCTCAAGCAGCGCGACGTAGGTTCTTGCCCGTAGATTATTCGAGCGTTTCTACCGTTATCATTACCAGGACCCATATATCAAAGAAATTAGCTATTGTTTGCATGGGATTTTAATGTTTTTTTTATTTTATAGCGAGTGCACTGTATCGTTTTACAAAAACCTTCCGTTCGGTGCGACTTATTTCTTCACTACCTGGCTAGTTCTACTATAGCGTTTCAAATAAGCTACAGCTTGAGTAAAATTTCAACAAATTGAAATTATACCACAAGCACGCTGTATCGTTATATAAAAGCCTTCCGCTAGGTGTCGCTCATTTACTTAATATATGCGACAGGAGAGTGATAGCGGTTGAAACGCTAGTAGAACTACCCACCTATATGTGGGCGGAAACGATGGCGGTTGAGACGCTCGTATGATTAGCCAAACATCCTGCGTTCCTTTAAATTCAAAAACTTCTCTTATCACCTTGAAAAAATCCCTAAAACTAAACATCTTTTCTTCAACCCTCTTATTTCCAAATGGGCCGCGGCATCCCAAAGAGCGGGGACCGTCAAAGGCCAATAAGAACGAGGAAAATATGATAAAAGGCATTTTCATACGTTATGAAATCAGATACGTCATAATAAAGCTATTACTGAATTGGATTTGTTTGTTACAAGAGGGGCTCAGTGGGTTTGCCTGTGTCTCGATATATCGTAGCACTAGCAATTGCCCGCGACTCCGTCTGCGAATTTGTTTATCGCTATCTAACTATGGACACTATGCAATTTTCCGGGATAGAAATTACCGTATGTCCTTACCCGGGACTCGAACTATATGTATTATACCAAATTTTGTCTAAATCGGTTCAGCGATTTAAGCGTGAAGAGGTAACAGACAGACAGACAGACATTTATAATAAAAAATAAATATCACGAGATAAATCACACCAATTAACCTAGTCCCATGCAAAGTAAGCTAAGGAAAGCTTGTGTAACAGGCAACGGATAAACATACTGCTGAAATACAGGTTTCACAGCTATTAGCAGCTGTGGCCCACTTTATTTATGATTTTGTCTAGTTTCCACATATCAAATTCAAATTCAAATAATATTTATTGCAACTAAAAAGAAAAACAAGCCTTTAAAGTAAAATTACAAAAATAAACAAAAATCAATGAAAAAATATATATGTACGTATTTGTAGAAGATACCTGTACCTTTTTATGGAAATAAAGAATTATTATTATACTTTTATAGATAGATACATACGTAATAGTATTTTATGCAACTGTATCATAATAAGGGTCATTAAGACACGAATGCGAGTTGCGAGTTGCGAATACGCATGAGTGTCTTAATGGCCGATTATGAATAGTTGCATACATTACTTTTTCTACGAGTTCAAAATAAACAATTATTAAATAATGAATACTTACATAACGGACAATAAATGAATTTTTCGATTTTAAAAGTAGCAAATTATTGCTCACTTTTCCATTGCCGCCTGTTTTATATCTGGCGGCGTCAACATTACTGCATCACTTAATTCACCAATGTTACAAATTCTCACAGATAAAAAGTCATTTAAATAGTGATTAACTCTTTTATTTCTTTCAACTTGAAAGAACTCCGTGCAAAAGCAAAACAAATTCCCGCTATTTTTGAAACTTTTTTTTTCACTATTCACAACCTTAGAATGGACCCGGGAATTTAGGTCATACAGACAAATTGAATGATGTTAAAATATTCATATTTAATAATGACTTTAAAATTCTTTTATTGTCCGTTATTTAAGTATTCATTATTTAATAATAGGTAGTTAATGTAAACATAATTTTAATTAATGTTTAATGACTTTTATTAATTTTCCGCTTTATTTTTTTTTATTTGCGACCGTACTCGTACTATAGAGCTTGATCAGCGTGTTCTCAATTACGAAATTTCACTTGAAAAAATAAACCTTGATTGTGATTGGTCTTACCTGTTCTTACTCATTTTTAAGCAACCAATCACGTGGCACACGCATATTTAAAGAAACTCGATTATCGAAATCAAATCCAGTATTCTTTTTTGAATGTTATTATATTACTCAGTCCCGTAACATAATGAAAATTATAAGGGTTATTATGTTACTGAATTTGCACCATAGAGCATAGAACTTAGAACAGACTTATAACGTTAGTTATTATTGTATAGTTTTTGACTATATAATTGAAAGATTATAATACTACAGGAGTAGAAAAATACATATTAAACACCCAAGACCCGAGAACAAACATAAATATTTATTAATTGCCCCCCAAAAGTGTCCCTTATATTATAATGCTAACTCAATCGATCCTGTTAATACGGAGAAGTTCACTGAGACAGACAGACAGAAGCGTGAACTTATAAGTTCCATTTCTACTGTTCTAAATGCGGTAC
This sequence comes from Archips crataeganus, assembly GCA_947859365.1. Classification (NCBI taxonomy): domain Eukaryota; kingdom Metazoa; phylum Arthropoda; class Insecta; order Lepidoptera; family Tortricidae; genus Archips; species Archips crataeganus. Next base: position 11,625,945 of record OX402069.1, on the reverse strand, counting down.
CCTAAACATTGCATAGATATTTTACAACAGAGTGAACACACAGATCGACTTTATATATTCAAGATGAACAACGTTACTTAGCGGATGTCTTAGGGGTTGAAGTTTTGAGGGATTGTCAGGGGTTTGTGTGTGTGTGTGTGTGTGTGTGTGTGTGTGTGTTTGTGTGTGTGAGGGGTTACGTGGAGAGTGAGATGGTTGATGGAAGCTATATTACTGGGATGGTATGGAGGAGGCTTCTGTATTAATTTTGCACTTATATTAATGGGTAGTTCTACTAGCGTTTCAACTGCTATAGTTTCTTGCCGCATATATTAAAAGTATGAGTCATAATAACCCATTTTTTTTAGTAAATTTAATAATGTATACCGCAAAGTCTAAGATCCGTACTAGAAGCGATCATATACCTATCACCTTAGGGCATAAAAAACAGCCTATTCTCAGACCTACCAAATAGAGAAAAAAAAGTTGTATAAAAATCGGTCAAGCCGTTTTGGAGGAGTTCGATAACAAACACAGTGACACGAGATTTTTATATATTAGATTAGAAGAATTGAAAAATAATTCGAATTTATAGTAAAGGTCACGTTGTAGGTAAATCATTTTCTGAGTAGGTCATATTCTAGGCATATGACGGACCTAGCGGCACAGATATACTCGTTAATACCTAGTGCATAATATTTTTCCATCGGGTAAAGTCTTATCTCAAATGGAATACGACGGCACCCGAAGTGTCAATCGAATACAGTACCTATAAAATTTAAATGAGTGAGTAAAATAAAATCAAATTAAAAATCTGACCAATATTCTTTTACATTAAAAGGTATCCTATTTTAAAATATTCCTACTGTTACAAAAATTACACTGGCATGTTCTGTAGGTAACCAATTCGCATGAGGGTCCACAATGCCCAGCGGAAAGTTAATACAAATTTAACCATAAAAATTACATACCTAATACAATACTCATAAAGAACAGTGTTCTCTTATTAGCTTAAATTTCGATAAAACCCACGCCCCTTTGCTTAAGAGACCTTATGTCAAATTAAAATGATTATTCATTTAATCGTATGGCGCAAAACATTAAACAATTACACTAAAGAAATAAACTACAAACTAGCTATAAATCCATAATCAGGGTCCCAAGCCACGAGATTGCGTCAGGTGTTAGCTTGTACAGATCTCCAGGGGAGCCCGAGTATGAGTGTAGAGGGCAGCGCTGTACAATGTGCTCCATAGTTTGGGCCTCCTCGCCGCATTTGTCCCGCCAAAATCATGAATGTTGAAAATAGGACTCCGAGTCCTTTTCTATACATACCTAGCTAATCTAAGCATGTGACACCCGTTCATATTTTACAACCAAACGCCTAATGCGCCCCCCTCCGCGTTACCCACTTTTGGAGGGCACGCGTTATCTATGCTTGCGTTCATCCCAGCCTATATACGTCCCACTGCAGGGCACAGGCCTCCTCTCAGAATGAAAGGGCTTGGGCCGTAGTTCCCACGCGGGCCCATTGCGGATCGGGAACTTGCACACCATTGAATTTCTTCGCAGATGTATGCAGGTTTCCTCACGATGTTTTCCTTCACCGTAAAAGCTCACGGTAAATTTCAAATATAATTTCGCACATAATTCCGAAAAAGTCAGAGGTGCGAGCCCGGATTCGAACCCACGACACTCCGCTTGAGAGGCAGTAGGTCAAACCACTAGGCCACCAATGATACGTTAGGTAGGTACGTATTACGTATTACGTTTATACTTTACAAAATTACATATTTTCATATTTTGAAATTTTATCTTTTGATCATTAAGTATATCCAGTGAACGTTGTACAAAGTGAGCGTCTATATGTATCATATGACTATTATATCATACGTTTTTATATCTCGTATTACTTACCCAAATGATCATTAGGTATGGCAAACATTAATATACGTACAAAACATAATATCTTTAAATAAATTAACACTATTAAATATTATGGATTCTGATCCACTTTGACAGAGTTGTTCGGATAACAAACCCAAACATCTTCTGAAATGCTCCGGCACACACAATACACTTGTATAAATGCTCTAAGAAATAACACCAGCGAATTACGCAACCATATCAAATTTATTTTTTAATGGTTTCATGGGAGATCTTCAAAAATCAAGCACCGAAACATACTATAAAAACTCAAGAGCTTTGGCGGTTCTTTTGACTATTTTTCTAAAAAACCGGGTATGTACGAGTTTGAATCGCACAACATAGGTTCCGTACGTTTTTATATTATGTACTTGCCTACTTGTTTTTATGTATTTTTTCTTTGTGGTGTACAATAAAGAATCGTTGTATTGTATTGCGCCGGGTTATTATCCATCATCGGCCAATGAATATCCTTAATTGACCGATGCCCGGCGTCGGCCCAAGCACTGCTATTCCCGAACAGATCCAGAAGGGAACCGCAACTCTTCATCTGATGGATGGTCACCACCGCCCATGAATATCAACATTCCAACTCATAACAACTCAGTGAGAGAATCTGTTGCTGGTCTTTAAAGGAGTATAAACCCTTTCCTTCAAAGCCCGATGTCAGAATTGTCTGGAAACAATAAACTTCTACCTACCGAATGATTCCACAGTTTCACAGTACGTGGCAGGAAACGTACAGTGGTATACCACCATTCATTGAGATGGTGACGATGGAAGTTTGATTTGCGACGGGAGGTGAGATGGTGGAATTTTGCAGCAGGCAGCAGCGAATCAAAAAATTCTTTGGAGCACTCGGCGTGGTAGACGAAAATGGATAGATGGTGGTTCAAATGAAAGTGCAGCCCCATGACAGACAGACGGACACAACAAATCTCTAATAGGGTCCCGGTGGCACCCTATAAGGAACCTTAAAAAACTTTCGATTAGCAAAACACTTACCCAAGCGAAAACGTTTGATCTGCACCGTATTAAAGTCACCAAGTTACTTTACCGGTAGGGAAACCGTGAACTAACGTGGTTTCAAGCAACTTGTGCTAACTCGTTCAACGGTAGCGCCACATTCAACGGCATCGATAAGTTTGTAATTCGACAATGATGTAGGTAGCTATCACGTCTCATTGAAGTTCAATAGCTTTAGAACTTTAAACGCATAGAATTGGGCTTTATTAGTGGAGTATTACGGTTTAATTTTCCTTGTTTATTTTGTGTATTATGGACCATTGTACGGCGCCACCCGCGGTGTTGTTTAAACATAGTATTTTATCCGATTTTGTCTATTGTACGTTTTTTTAATGCTAAATACCGAAGATAATAAGTGGAAAAATGGGATAATGTTTTGTTGCAATGGCTGTCATATTTGTTTTGTAGTGTTTTGTTTGTATTTTGCAAGGGCGTGACTGGGGGCCACGTTGAACTCAATAGTTGGTTGTTTATTTTTACCAGTTTTTATTTAACTTGCTACATGTGTAATGTCTGTAAGTAAAATTTAGGCTATTATTTACATTTTATGTACTCATCATCATCATCAGCCCATCATATATACGGCCCACTGCAGGGCACAGTCCTCCTCTCAGAATGAGAGGGCTTGGGGCGTAGTTCCCACGCGGGCCCCGTGCGGATTGGGAACTTTCTCACGGGAAGGTTTCCTCACGACGTTTTCCTTCACCGTAAAGATCATGGTAAATTTCAAATATACTTAATTTCGCACATAAATTCTGAAGAACTCAGAGGTGCGAGCAGGGATTAGAAGTACTTTTGAGTACTTTCCCGTTTTCGGCCGCTTCAGAAGCTGCACCAAGTCCGTAGGAGGTTCCACGGCGATGGGAAGGAGCCAATGTGTTCCATGGAATCAGACTCATACCATCCGGTCTCGTGCTATATACCTGTTGGCTCAAGCAAAGTTGGCACGTTGACGGTGGCAAGGGACCGGCGTAATATGTCGTAATATGTCTGTAAGTTGTCTTTAAAATTTGTAAACCGTTTTTCGGCATCGGCGTCGCAACGGGTCGTAAATCATTGAATCGATCTACAATCTGTACGCTTAGTATAAGTTTTACTTCACCAAAATACTTCTCGATCGCGTTTACGTAAAAATTTCAATACTATGGAAACATGGACGCGCGGCCGCGGAAACGCTGTCCATGTTTCCCTAGTAATTGATTTTTTTACGTAAACGCGATCGAGAAGTAATTTGGTGAAGTAAAACTTATACTAAGCGTACTTGATCGCATGGTTTTGAATCGATCTAGTAAAGATCGAATCGAAATCGGATTCATAATTATATTGTAAATTCGAAACGTAAGGGAGTTTGTTCGTTTGTCCTTCCATAACGTCGTATGTAACAGAAAGCCAGAATCATCTATTTTTTTTGTAGACTGATAGTTTATTGTACAGTCGAGTTCTCCAATATCTGTACAGCCAACCGTTCATAAATATATAAACATGAACCTTATGTTACGGTAATAAGGTAGGTCTATGTACAGATATTTATGAACGGTTGGCTGTACAGATATTGGAGAACTCGACTGTAAGTGTACAAACACAAACCTACTATTTATCTCCATCAAAACAAAAATGTAGTTTTCGTTGGATATTTTTTGACCCGCGTGACTGAAGCCCCGGAAAACAGTGCCGCACCAGCCGTGAAGAGACGACTTTTACTTGGGACGACCGAGTGGACGTAGGCCGGTTGGTCGTCCCAGGTACCGCTGGAGGGACGAGGTCCTAAAAGACCTTTTGGACCTCGGGGTCGAAGACTGGCAAGAGCTGGCTCAAGATCGCAAAGCGTGGCGTAATTTGGTATTGGAGGCCAAGACCCACTTTGGGTCACTGCGCCTTGGTAGTAAGTAAGTATACTTATGGATTTAATTCATAAAAGCAAGGATGATATAGACTGGATTAGCAATCGCCATAGTACAGATCGTCCGCAGAAAAATAGTTCGATTATTAAATCTAGATGGCGCTGACATATAGCCCGAGAGTTTGAAAGCAAAACAATAAGACTACAGATGTTTCATATTACTGCAAATGTATTATTTTTCAAAAATATTGCATAATAATACTATTGCAGTAATATGAAACATCTGTAGTCTTATTGTTATGCTTTCAAACCCTCGGGCTATATGTCAGCGCCATCTAGATTTAATAATCGACCTATTTTTCTGCGGACGATCTGTACTATGGCGATTGCTAATCCAGTCTATGTCATCCTTGATAAAAGCTAGTCAAAATAAAAACTTTTTAATAATAGTAATTTTGGCAATATTTGGGGGTCAAGCTTGTTCTACTGCATAATTTCTTTTTTAATAGTGTCTATCATAGCCGCAGATTGTTTGCTGTTAAGTATACTACCAGGCCTCATGCATGCCATCTACTTACGCGCGATATTTACCTACCGCGGGGACGATCTCCTACGATCGAAATTTCAGTAGGTTGTCACAAGCGCGCGCCGACGCACGTTCATTCGTGTTCCACGGAAAAAATATGCCACCTGTACGCTTAGTATAAGTTTTCCTTCACTTCAATACTTCTCGATCGCGTTTACGTAAAAATTTCAATTCTATGGAAACATGTAAGCGCGCGCGCGGAGACGCTCTCCATGTTTCCCTAGTAATTGATTTTTTTACGTAAACGCGATCGAGAAGTATTTTGGTGAAGTAAAACTTATACTAAGCGTACAGGACTTTTATAAGTGAATGGTGAAACAGGGGGCAAATTTTAATATGACTATGCTAGAAATAATAGCTAATATAACAATTTGGAAGTTCGTATCGTGCTGTCCCTCTTACTCTTCTATAAAAAGCTATAAGCGTGAGCGGGATGGCACGATGCAAAGTTCGAAAGTTGACCTTCGTATCTAGTATAACGCTAAGATACTGTGAGCATGGCAATGTGTTCTGCGCATTACAATAAATATCCTTTTTTGTTAGCATTCCAGAGCTAAAATGGCAAAAACGGAACCCTTATAGTTTCGCCATGACCGTCTGTCCCTTTATCCGTCCGTGGCTTAGCTTAGGGAATACTAGTGCTAGAAAGTTTGCATATAGCAATTATCCCGACAAAATGGTAAAACAACATATAGAAAAAAAAAATCCAAACTGCCAGCCCTTGTCACTCTCGGCACGCACACATTCTTAAGGAGACGGAGTAGATACTTATAGCAAGATTTTGTACGGGATGCAGTATCTGTTACGAAGTAACTATTAAGTAATCTGTGATACTACTATTTCACTTCACGTAATAGGAAACAGATCTCAATAAAAACTTTGGTCAAGAAATGTTTACTTTGATATCATATAGAGCTTAACAATAACGATCATTCGATTTTTTTATCCGATCTCTAAGGCATGTGAATCGGTCTTGTGAAAGATCGCATCGAGGTGAATCGATTCAAAAAATCGTAGATCGTATTGCTAAAGATCGATTCAGATCGGGCATCTCTATCTTGTGGAGAGACCTACGAGGGGCGTTCAATATAAAGTGAGAATGTTTAGTTTAGTTTAGTTTATTTATTCACTCAGACATAATAATTACATTATATAATACATTAAAGTCAGTATATAAGAATTTATGCTGAGATCGTCAAAAATTTATAAAAAACAAAACATAATAATATAATAATAAAAATAACCAAAGATGAAAAAACAATCAATAAAATGGAAATGTCAAAATAAATTCGTCCTCAAGTGGGAGTTGTCAAAATCAAATAATTAATTATGTCAATGAAAGTACAAAAATAACTACAAATAAATGGTATTTCCAATAGGGATCGTCATAACATAATAAATTTAATTAATACATATGCTTTACTACAATTACCAAGAGCAAAAAAAAAAAAAAAATTAAAACATAATTACCAATATTAAAATTATGTCAAGAAAAAATTATGTCCAAAAACTCACTTAAAGAATACAGAGGGTTATCCATCAAAAGGCTTTTCACCCGGCGACCGAATGCCTCTTCGCTCAGGTCTTTTATTTCGGCGGGCAGACGTTCATAATAGGTAGGCCCCACAACTCGTGGATTCTTTTCTGAGAGTGCCACGCGACGTGGGACTGTCCTAAGGCGTCCTGTGGTACGCAAAGTTTTGCCTTGGACATTTACGCATTCAAACGTAGATAAGACAAGTGTTTCCTCACAAACATCAGTAACTCATAAACATAAATTGAGTAGTGCGTCATTATGTGATACTTCCGAAACAGGTCTCTACAGGAATGCCTTGGTGGTACACCGATTAGAGTCCGTACGGCACGTTTTTGCATTAGCATTACTCTATTGGCATCCGTGGAGTTTCCCCAAACGAGTGTACCGTACGACATCAGCGAGTGGAAATGTGCGAAATAAACCTGTCTCAAAGCATCCCCGGAAATCAGTGGTTTAAGTTTCTTCAACGCAAAGACTGCACCACTCAATCTATTACACAGCCCACTCACATGGCTCTTCCAGTTGAGGTGAGCGTCCAATGTGAAACCGAGAAAACGGCACTCCATGAGATGCAAACTCTTTTAATATTACGAAATTAAATACTGGCCGGTAAAGCTAATCTATCTAGCTGATTGCTATGAAAAAAAAACTAACTGTCTTTTGTTTAAAAAAATATACGGTAATTTCTTTGCGATGCTATTGAGTACGTTAGCGAAAATGGAGAAAATTGAACTGCGCGCCGTTATCAAATACTTGTATTTGAAAAATTTTTCTACGGACCAAGTCAATTTGGATTTGCGGGACACTTTAGGGTCTAATGCTCCTCCGTATTCGACAGTCGCACGTTGGTGCGCCGAATTTAGACGTGGAAGAACATCGACAATGGACGACCCCCGCTCCGGACGCCCTACTACAGCAGTAACTGAAGAAATTGTGAAAAAAGTCGAAAACTCAGTTTTGGCGGATCGTCGTGTCACAGTTCGTTTTATTGCTGAAAATGTAAAGATTTCAACGGGGAGCGTGCATAATATTTTACATGAACGCTTGGGTATGAAAAAGGTATCTGCGCGTTGGGTACCAAGAATGCTTACCTACTGACACGCAAAAACAAACTAGACTAGAGATTTGTCAAGAAGCTTTGAACCTGATGCAGCAAGACCGGGAACTTTTTTTGGCGCGATTTATAACAATGGACGAAACATGGCTCCATCATTACGACCCTGATACGAAACTGCAGTCTATGACATGGAAAAGGCCATCATCTCCAACTCCGAAGAAATTCAAGGTGAGCCCATCTGCCGGTAAGGTCATGGGCTCTGTTTTTTGGGATGGTAAAGGGGTATTAATGATTGAGTATCTCGGTCATGGAGCCACTATTACGGGCACTTTATACGCCAAACAAATAGCAACATTGCGCAATGAGATCCGCGAAAAACGGCGAGGTAAACTCTAGAAAGTTGTGCTGTTCCACCAGGACAATGCCCCGGCACACAAGTCCGCCGTTGCAATGGCTGCAATTCGTGATGCTGGGTTCGATATCCTTAAGCATCCTCCGTATTCACCAGATCTCGTTCCCAGTGATTTCTACCTATTTCCGAGATTGAAACAATACCTGAGAGGCCAGAAATTTGAAGACGACGACGCGGTAGTCGCTGCAGTTCAAGATTATTTAAGTACTCAATATGAGACCTTTTTTAAAAATGGAATTTTAAGTTTAGAAAAAAGATATACTAAGTGTATTATGCTACAAGGTGACTATGTCGAAAAATAAAATGACATTTAGTACCTAAAAGTTGTTTATAACATACTCATTCTCACTTTTTATTGAACGCCCCTAGTATACCTTAAACATGAAACTACCGTGAAACTCACCAATAGTGAAAATAAACGGATCACTCACGTCTCAAAACGAGTTTAACTCGACATGTTTCGGGCTAATCCGTTGCGTAGCGTATCCTTGGGCGTGACGTGTGACTCCGGGAAAAAGGGCTACGGATTAGCCCGAAACATGTCGAGTTAAACTCGTTTTAAGACGTGAGTACCTAATCCGTTTATTTTCACTATGTATGAGACCTATACCCATAGTACAACAAATCTTTACTTAATTTGGGACTAGGTCGATTGGGGTAAATCGTCCCATTATTATTATTTATTACATGCTTTATACAATGTACATTGAGAACACGATGTAATTTTTAGGAATTCAACTGCTGTATCAAATGATTCACACGAACGGAGACGCGGGTGAATACTGGTCTGAAATAAGTGTGATTACTGCTAGCGCCATCTTTTGAGCAGTAGAATAAGCGTCTTACAGCGCCATCTATTGATGAGTAGCTAATTTACAACATTTCAACACGGTACACCGCAGCGAGCTTCAGTAGTTCTTCCAATAACACGTAGATGTCATTAACCCATCGTAGGCTTCGGATCCGTGCTTTTAAAACATCATTTTTCCATTTTTATTTGTATGAAAATTGAATGATAATATGAAACAGTTGAGGCTAGAAAGCACTTTTTTTTTCACTTCCCGCTTCCGAGGGGTTATCAATCTAAAAGCCACGATCCAAGTAGCCTGCAGGTTTTTCTATATTTTTTACTGAGTATGGTATGAATGAAACGAAATTAATCAAGAAAAACAAGTTTACTTCAATAAATACACAGTCACAGCCGTCACTGGGCTTTGGTACATAAACTGGATTGCATAAAATAAATACAATATACAAAACGCAACAACAGAAATTTTAGGTTTTATTGACATAGAAATCAAAATAATACTAATATAGGTAATAAGTAACCTTTTAACAGAAATTTAAAAAAAAAACTCAAAGTTAATTAATATAGCAGGTACCTGTTTGTGCGCAGGTTCGAAACTAAGACAAATCTAATTTGTCTTCAGTCATCAGAAATCTTTGTATTGGGCGTCATCATGTTTTTTAATCGTTGCTGTTTACATCTGATTCCATATGTATAAGGGATTCTGTACATTATTTATTTATCCGATTTGAAACAAATAATTTTTTGTCAATTCTATTTTTAAAACAAGCTTTTTTGCTCACCCTATTTGTAAATAACTGTTGCCCGGGTGCACCATATAGCTCAAGCCCTCCTTCACTTTACCACTTAAAACTAATTTCTCACAATTCCACCCTAACAGTCTTCTTGCTGATGCCTATCTTCAGGTTCTTGGGCCTCCATCCTTCCTCGACGATTCTCTTCTTTATGATCCTCTTGTAAACGAGGGCTGACTGGCGAGCCGTCCTGGTTCTTGCCGGGGACTCGAAGTCCACTTCGTAGAGGCCGAAACGCTCCCTGATAATATAAGAACGGCTTTTTATTAAGTACGTCTTAGAGCCTTATCAAGTTATCACACTGGCGATTTGCGAACGTGTTAAAAGCGAGGCGAGCGCGCGTTTTGCAGCCGCCGTGACGTGTGACTCGGGGAAGAAGGGCTATGGATTAACCCGTAACATGTCGAGTTAAACTCGTTTTAAGACGTGAGTGATCCGCTTATTTTCACTATGACTTATAATTTGCATTTTAGGCGTTGCATTTTGTTTTCTTTTTCTTATTTACCTACTTTTAGTCTAGGTCTAGGATAGTTGTGTGTGGTAGGTATAAATACTGTATAAGTATCATTATATTAATAAACTCTATCATCATCATCATCATCATTTCAGCCGGAAAACATCCACTGCTCTGCTGAACATAGGCCTCCCCCAAGGCTCGCCAAACAGATCGGTCCCGTGCCATCCGCATCCAACGCGATCCCGCGACCTTAACCAGGTCGTCGCTCCACTTGTTGGAGGCCTACCCATACTGCGTTTTCCGGTCCACAACATAAACAGCATAAACTCTATGATTTCTACTTACTCAGTTCCAGCCATCCACTCCACATTGTCCATGAGACTCCAATAACTGTACCCCAGCACGTCAGTTCCGTCTTCCATCGCCAGCAACAAAGCCTTCAAGTACTGTTGGATGTACTCCGAACGGCTCCAGTCTTCCAGACCAGGGTCGGTAGACCAGCCATTCTCGGTTATGATGATTGGGGGGTAGTCGTAGTGTTTGTTGATGTACAAACATACTTTGTAGAGGCCGTAGGGTGCACTCTGAAAAAAACCGGTTGTCTGTAAAGTCGGTTTACGGACGATAGTTTAACGTGATAACGTCATAACAAAACATTCAAAAAACAAAAATGAAACCAGGCGGTCACCCATCCAAGTACTGACCGCGCCCGACGTGCATACTACGGCAAAATCAATGAAATTTTCATCCCCCCTTTAACCCCCCCTTCCTCCCCCCTTCCTCCCCCCCTTCCACCGCACCCCGCACACCCCCATTAAAAATTACCCGAGCGCTAGTACAAGATTGAGTACATTCTGGCGCGCGCTGCTCTCTTGTACATCCTGGCGTTCACTGCTCTCTCTTGTTCGATCGTTCATCGGCTCGAGCGTACGGGACGCGTAACGGGACAATGCGTTATGTACGGGACATTGCGTCATTCTTTTTCGTGCGTGCAGCCGGCGTTCATCGATTTATTAGACGTTGTCACGTCAAAAAAAATAAAAATAATCGAGTATTCATACATTAGGTAATAAATGTAAATGTAAATGTACAGTCTGGTTCGCCGGTATGTGTGTCGCCGGCCTTGCATGGGTGTCTGTACATGGACCTTATGTTACCATAATAGGGTCTATGTATAGATATTTGTGGGATGTTGGCGGTGCGGATATTGGTGAGCTTGACAGTACGGTCAGCGTCATGAAGGAGTAGGCGCCTTGGTACCTTGTCGCTTTCAGTCGTTATACATGTTGGGATGACATGGTGGCGGGGTGCAGAGGTGGTCGCTTGTTTGTGGCGCTGACCGTACTAGTACTAGTAATAGTAATAGTTTTAGTTTATTTCGTTTATTTCCTTAGTTATAATAATCTTAAATATTTAAAGATTGTAACTAAGTATAAGAAAATTGTTACAACATTAATTGCAATAAACAGTTTAAATTTTAAATTTTTTATTTTTTATTTAAGGGGACATTCAAATAAATCAGAGAATACTTATGGCCTCTTTTCCTGTATCGCGCGAGAATATGGCGAACCCCCCCGCCTCCTAAATGCCTCATGCAAGTTCTAGACTCCCCCCATCAAAATCTACTAAAACCAATATTACAAAATGCTGCACTAAGTTAGTATAGGTAGCTCAAGTGTAGTACAGTTCAAGTGCATCCCAAAGTGAATGTCGCGCAGATACCTGTTTGTCGGAAGCCACTTTTATCACCACACTACTAATTTTACTTTTTGTGACTTTAAACATGAAACTACCGTGAGACACACTCATAGTGAAAATAAACGGATCACTCACGTCACGAACGACTCCAAGAAGAAGGGTTACGGATTAGCCCGAAACATGTAGAGTTAAACTAGTTTTAAGACGTGAGTGATCCGTTTATTTTCACTATTTGTCATGACTATTAAAATGATTTTAACTTACTCAATCCCAGCCGTCTACTCCACATTGTTTATGAGATCTAATAAGTAATCTAATCTAAACTAATACTATAATAATAAATATTTACTTAATGTAGGTATTCAAAAACTTTCACTTACAGAAAGCTATATTATCATCACTGATAACTGATTTTTGTCAATAGTACATTACTGCAGCGGCCGCGAAATAGGGGATTGCCGGCCGAGTAGTTATAGATGGCCGAGTGTTAACGAGGCCATCTAGAGATACGAAGCCGGCAATCCCTGTTCGTGGCCAAGGCTTGTATAGAGTTTTTCTCAAACATGCATCATCATCACCATCATCATCGTCATCGTCGTCGTCGTCGTCACCATCATCATCACCATCACCATCACCACCATCATCATCTTATCATCATCATCTTATCATCACCATCATCATCATCATCATCACCATCATCATCACCATCATCATCATCATCACCATCACCCATCATCATCATCATCACCCATCATCACCATCATCATCATCATCATCATCATCATCATCATCATCATCATCATCATCATCATCATCATCATCAACATCATCATCTCATCATCACCATCATCATCATCTCGTTATCACCATCATCATCACCATCATCACCCATCATCACCATCATCACCACCATCACCATCATCATCACCGTCATCATCGACACCATCAACATCACCATCATCATCACCAACATCATCATCATCTTACCTTACCTTAAATAAACGTAGTGGCAGAATGTCTTAATGAACCAAAACGCAAAATATTGCTTATAGTTTTTTTTTAATGGCTTTTTTTTTTTTTTTTTATGATATAGGGGGCAAACGAGCAGACGGATCGCCTGATGGTAAACGATTACCGTCGCCCATGGACACCTGCGACACCAAAAGAGTCACAAGTGCGTTGCCGGCCTTTTAGGTAGGAGTACGCTCTTTTTTTGAAAGCTTGAAGGTCATATCGGTCCGGGAATACCGCAGCAGGAACCTCATTCCAGAGCTTTGCTGTGCGAGGCAGGAAATTTCTGGAAAAACGCACAGTAGAAGACAACCAACCATCCAGATGGTGAGGATGGAAGTGTTGTCGCGTAGGGCGGTGGCGGAAGGATGCGGCAGGGATCAACCCGAATAACTCCTCGGAGCACTCTCCGTTGTACATGCGATAGAAGATGCACAGTGAAGCTACATCTCTACGCAGCGCCAAGGAATCAAGCCCATCAGAAGTTCGTTGGCAGCCGACTATTCGAGTCGCTCTCCGTTGTATGCGATCCAGAGGGAGAAGCTGGTACCGGGGAGCCCCCGCCCACAGATGAGAGCAGTATTCCATATGTGGGCGAACCTGCTAAATGCTAAATGCTATGATGCCATACACCTATAAACGTCATAGTATGAAACAATAGACGATCACTGTTGTATGAAATTCCATTATTGACCTCTCGTCTAGCACCTAGCCCGCACCTTCAACGTGACACTTCGTGGCGTATTATAAGGAACATAACGTCAATATTTCATAGCATGTTTGAGAAAAAGAAATATAATTATCAGAGAGTAACAAAGGTCCCGGGAATGTGTAGTTCCCGCAGGACACACACAAAGTCGCGAGCAACAGCTAGTTAATTTATACCTTCAACCATAAAGACCTCGACTGAGCCCATTCGTCCCCGGTGGTCATGTCGACGCTGACGTCATCCGCGAACGAGGGTGAACGGTGATTCTTGGTAGAAGGAGATAGCAGGAACGTCGTGTAGTGGTTGAGACCAAGGAAATCGGCCGAACCTTAAAGAGTAAATAGAGAGAAAGAAGATATTTATTCACTTTTACAAGACACACAATTACAAGAAAGTACACACAATTTCATACAAATAAACAAAGATCACAAACAATGAAGTAATAAATAAATATGTACAGTGAAGGAATTTTATTCCCTACCCATTTCGTAAAAAGATCGTTAAGCATTCGCAATGCATTAAGGTCTTGGCCCCTCGCCCGGTACCTTGGGTACCTTTTGCGACACGACACACACACAACAGCGCACCACAGATTAAGTGATGGATTTTTAATTGCGTAAAAAAATAAAAAACTCTGGCCGCATCGCTATAAAAAAATACGCCACTGCATACTCCACTGGTTAGAAAGCGATAAAACATAGAGCGAGTCATCTACTGACGCAATGAAAAACTAACCTTTGATAAGTTTTATTTCCTCCTGCGAAAATGAGGGTAGTCTCGACTTGCTATACCCCTGTTCCTTACTCCGCTTCGCAATACGGTCTTTCACTCTTTTAGGAAAATCCCCGCTCTTGGACCAGATAGGGTGCATAAATATGCCAAACTGAAAAAAAAAGCAATTTCGCTATAAAACCGGTACTCATAAGGTAACGTCTGATTCGATCAAACTATAATTTTTTCGTAGAACTGATGGCCGATGGGGCCAAAAGGTTATATAAATGGCGTCCACGGACCGGAAGACGCCGAGTAAGGCCTCCAACAAGATAGAGCGACGACCTGGTTAAGGTTGCAGGAACGCGTTGGATGCGGATTACGCCATGTTTGGCGAATCTTGGGGTCTATGTTCAGGAGACGTCTTTCGGCTGAAATTATGATGGTGGCGATGAATAACATTGGTAAGAAATTTTACTTTGCAACATTCGTATGTATAATGTATGTTTGTGATTTCAAAATTTTCAAACCATTTTTCCACCATAAGCCTCCCCCAAGGCTCGCCAAACAGACCGGTCCTGCGCCATCCGCATCCAACGTGTTCCCGCAACCCTAACCAGGTCGTCACTCCATCTTGTTGGAGGCCTACACTGCGCCTTCCGGTCCGTGGAAGCCATTCGAGAACGTTTCGGCCCCATCGGCCCTCCCACTGCGGCTTGAGTCTGGCGATTCTTCGAGCTATTTCGGTGACTTACTTACTTTGATCAATTATAATTGATCAAAGCTTACTTATATAGTTTACTCACCCCTAATTCTCTGTAATTCTCAGCCGCCTCTACATTTTCCGTACTGTTAGTGATGGGGTCACCCCAGTTCGCAGATATAGCTATACCCACTGAGCCTAAAAGACAAAGTTTAAGTAAAGTTATTGTTAAGCCGTGGTGGCTTAGTAGCAGTGTGGGGCTAATGCCCCACCACTAATTTCGTCATTCAACTGATCAATCATGACTAATGTAATCATGATTGATTTAATCATGAAATCATGACTAACGCCACAAATCATTAGTCATTGAATCGTTAGTTTTAATCACGACCATTATTGTGATTGATGCTTCTAACGGAATGTGAATGTTTGTTTGTTTCGTCGTACTTCTGTTCGGGTTATCGCTTTTCTGGTAGTTTTGTACTGTCCTTATGATATCTTAGGTAAATTAATGGAATCGTGTACCGATCCAAATTCATCAAAATTAAAACAAACAAAAGAAAAATATATTTAAACCACCAATTTGTTGGCATTTGTGTCCTGTATGGTCAAGGACTTTAATTCATGACCTACTATGGAACCATTTCCCAGTAAACGTCATAGTGACATCACATTAATTAACAAGGAAAATTTTAATGACTTTTCCTTTGAGAAGGTTCCATGGTGGCTCATGAATTAAAGTCATAAACGATAATCATAAACGATCAATCATGATTGCTTGACTAAGATTGAAACTAATCAATCATCAATCACCACACCACGACTAAACTAACAAATCATTAGTCATCAATCATGATTGACGTATCTAATCATTAGTCATCAATCATTAGTCAAACTAAATTTTGCCCCACACTGCTTAGTAGTTAGACCTATTACTTCTCAAGCACTTTACTTAGAATACGGGCTAAGGGTGATTGTCACAATGACTTTTAAGCGAAAATGGCCTTTGTTATAAGTCGTGCAGCGGACATTGAACCTGAAGGTGGCAAATGAATTTCTTTGTGGACTATGTATTCAATAAAGGATTTACATACATTAATACAACAGTCAACCAATTTGATTCCTACTAGGTCACTCTAGAACCATGTCATAATGAATCAATTTGTTTATCTTCTACGACAGTGCTTATTGCGTGATGGATGACATCTCAATCTTTGTGAAAAGCAAACGACAATTAATAGGAAAGGAGTTTGCTTGTGTATCAATAACTTGAATTGTCGTTGTACGGGGCCTGTTGCATAACAAAGTACAACTAATATTACAAGCGGAACTCTCGCTTCAGTTATAAAGCTAACTAAGCTAAGCTTTTCAGCTAGAAAGGGAGTTCCGTTTGTAATATAAGTTGTTTTTTGTTATGCAACAGGCCCCTGGCTGTCAAATTTATTTTTCTTCTCATATCATGGAGTGAAAAATTTTACAAACTCTTTATGTTTATTGCATGTTGTGATCGGAAAGTTGATAATCCTTTAACCCGCACTGACGTATTTATCTAGTAGTTAATGCGACAAGGTTCTATAGTGGCCTAGGAATCAAATTGGTTGACTCCATTAAAAACACAATTAATTCCTTATGGTAGTCAGGATTGTGACATCAAACGGACTTCATGACACTAACGCCATTTAGACGATATTCCACCAGTCACAAAACTCATTTTAGCGGGACGTTCCGATTTTTGGCAAAACAACGTATTTTTATTACAATAACTTTTGTATGATTTATTTAAATAACTATTTTCATATAAACGTTATTTGGAATTCAAAAACCACTGAGATTATACGTTTTTAGGGTTCTCCGTGCCTCTAAAGGTAAAACGGAATAGGTATAGGACCACATTGTTGTCCGTCTATCTGCCTTTTGGAACCATCGGTGCGCGAGCCCGACTCGCACTTGGCGTTTTTTAGTATGTCCCGCT
This sequence comes from Archips crataeganus, assembly GCA_947859365.1. Taxonomy (NCBI): domain Eukaryota; kingdom Metazoa; phylum Arthropoda; class Insecta; order Lepidoptera; family Tortricidae; genus Archips; species Archips crataeganus. The sequence goes on along the minus strand of OX402069.1, from coordinate 11,608,719 downwards.
TTCGACGAAAGAATCCCGCTTTTTTTACTCAAAATCTGGCAACGCTGCTCAAGCCACTTACCGCCATACTTTTTCTTGTACGCCTTCTCATACAGCCTATACACTTTGGCATGCGCGATCAAAACGTTCTTAACGCACAAATAATCTCCAATCCCTCTAGTAGTGTCCGGCGCAGGAGTTTCGAAGTACTCGTTAACACACATAGAATTAGGTTGGTTCACTGTTATCCAATATTTAACTTTCTTCGCATATCTTTCTAATACTATATTAGCGTAGTCTTCGAACCATTCTATGGAGTGGGAGTTGGCCCAGCCTCCTAAGTCTTGGAGGGGTTGGGGCAGATCGAAATGGTAGAGCGTAACCATTGGTTGTATGTTGTGTTTTAGCAGTTCGTCGATTAGGTTGTCATAGTATTGTAGACCGGCTTCGTTTTTGATGTTAGGGAAACCTGAAAAGGATTTTTAAGTTTTATGAAGCATCAACATGGCAACGTCATAACATCTTTCCATGTAAAAAAACAGCTTAGTTGAACCAGTTTCCACTGGTGCTATGCTATGTATGTGGACCAATGAATATCATCATCATTATCCCAGCCTATATACTTCCCACTGCAGGGCACAGGCCTCCTCTCAGAATGAGAGGGCTTGAGCCGTAGTTCCCATGCGGACCCAGTGTGGATTGGGATCTTTACACTTAGGGTGAGGCCACACGAGCGTAATTTAATGAGTGGGTGTGTAATGATAGATATAACAACATTTGATATAACTGTAACATTTGGTATAATGCTACATTTGACATAATTCGATTTACTCGAGAAGTAAACATTCTACGATTCTTTTATAAAATAAACTAACCTAACCTAACCTAATGCATATCAAATAGAATTAATATCAATCCTCCGAAGTTTACTTTTTGAGTAAATCGCATTATATCAAATGTAGCATTATACCAAATGTTACAGTTATATCAAATGTTGTTATATCTATCGAGGCGCACCTTTAATGAGTTTTGAGCGGCAGAATTTCGGTTGTGCCGTACATTGTGTCACGTGAGTGTCACGTGATGGCCCGCACAATGTATGGCCCGAACCGAAATTCTGCCGCTCACGACTCACAAAATTACGCTCGTGTGGCGTCACCCATACCATTCAATTTCTTTGCAGGTGTATGCAGGTTTGCTCACGATGTTTTCCTTCACCGTAAACCTCATTGGTAAATTTACAAATGTAATTTCGCACATAAATTCCGAAAAACTCAGAGTTGCGACCTGGGATTAGAATAGAACCCACGATCCTCTGTTTGAGAGGCCATAGGGCAAACCGCTAGGCCACCAGTATTTTTTTCACTGTAACTTATAACAACTTTAAAATAACTGCCTAAACTGTGCGCGAATCGTGGAATTAGTGACATCCCTCAACGTCCCGGCCACACACCCATCTCCCCGCTCACCTGAAGGCAGTATCCTCGGCCAGGACACGGAGAACCGGTAGAAGTCCACCCCCAGTTCCCGTAACATCTCCACATCGCGCTTGTAATTGTGGTAAGAGTCGCTGGCCACGTCTCCTGGGACCGCTGGCTGGTCCGGGCTGCTGTGGAAGTGATGGTCCCAAACCGAGGGTCCTTTGCCTGAAAAAAAAACTAGGCATAAGACACCAGTTAACCACTGTAAGGCAAGTCCGTATATCTAGTCTCTATTGGCTTAGGCTCAAAAAACTCATTTCCCGAAATGTGCACTTTTTCTAAAGGTACACTTGTTTAGATGGATTACTTTCTCGGAAGGTGCACTGTCCCAGAAAGTGCACTTTCTCAATTGGAGGAGACTATAAGACTGTCGCAATAAAGCTAGTGTTAGAACCAATTTTTTATCGATATCGATAGTTGTGCAATAGAAGAAAAAAACGGTCCACTAAATAAAAAAAACATACTTATTTAATAAAGAATTTTAGATCAGGTTTGTATAAAATTATACAGAGACAGATGCAATTTAGTCGACCAGATAGCCTAGTGGTTAGAGAACCTGACTACGAAGCTTGAGGTCCCGGGTTCGATTCCCGTGTCGGGGCAGATATTTGTATGAAAAATACGAATGTTTGTTCTCGGGTCTTGGGTGTTTAATATGTATTTAAGTATGTATCTATCTATATAAGTATGTTTATCCGTTGCCTAGTACCCATAACACAAGCTTTACTTAGCTTACTTTGGGTTTAGGTCAATTGGTGTGAATTGTCCCGTGATATTTATTTTATTTTTTTTATTTAATTTCTACTTTGAAGTTCGCGTCAGTACACATAGCAGCACATCACATTTTATTTGGTTTGTGATAGTGATAGGAGTAGATAATCATTAATTTCTCAACATTCTCTGGGAGTAGTCTGTTTCGTTTATCACCTGACCTAAAATTCTGTATTAAATATGGTTTTTTTATTTAGTGGACCGTTTTTTTAGGGTTCCGTAGTCAACTAGGAACCCTTATAGTTTCGCCATGTCTGTCCGTCTGTCTGTCTGTCTGTCTGTCTGTCTGTCTGTCCGCGGATAAGCTCAGAGACTGTTAGTACTAGAAAGCTGTAATTTGGCATGAATATATGTATCAGTCACGCCGACAAAATGATTGAATAAAAAAAAGTAAAAAAAATTTTTTTAGGGTACCTCCCATAGACGTAAAGTGGGGGTGATTTTTTTTTCTCGGCTAACCCTATAGTGTGGGGTATCGTTGGATAGGTCTTTTAAAATCATTGCGGAGTTGCAAATATGATTTTTCTATTCAGTGATCTGTTTGCGAAATATTCAACTTTAAAGTGAAAATTTTCATTAAAATCGGCCGCCCCCCCCCCCCTCTAAAATCTAAACTATTGGGTGGAAAAATTTGAAAAAATTCAGAAGGGTAGTAAATATATCAAATTTACTATTTGTAGTTTAAGAGTAAATTACAAGAAAAAATAAAAAACACATAAAATTAACTAAAACGGGGCTTCCTCTTCCAAAGGTAGGGCAGCGCGGGGCATTGTACCTAAGACGCTAGCCGCGTTGCCCCGCTGCACTGCGAGGCTCAGTTTTTGGACGAAGAAAAAACCTGCTCTTAGGTCGCCAGAGACGCCAATTAGTTTGTCCGACACTTCTTTAATAAACTTTTTTGTGTCGGACGACCAAGGCCCAAAGAGAGAGTAAATAGTAACCTAAGGTATAAAACATACCTAAACTTGGATGATTCCGTACACATACGAAATCCTTAGAAAAATATTACTTGATTTTTTTCGTAATGGCTACGGAACCCTACCTTGGGCGTGTCCGACACGCTCTTGGCCCGTTTTTCTTCTATTGCACAATTATCGATATCGATAAAAAATTGGTTCTAACACTAGCTTGATTGCGACAGTCTTATATTTTGCCGTGAAAATTCCGATCTCTACATATTACATATATTATTTGACGACCGCTTTAGCCTAGATGGTAGTGACCCTGCCTACGAAGCAAGATGTCCTGGTTTCAAATCCCGGTAAGGGCATTCATTTGTGTGATGAGCACGAATATTTGTTCCTGAGTCATGGATGTTTTCTATGTATTTAAGTATTTATTTATCTATATAAGTATGTTTATCGTCGTCTAGTACCCATAGTACAAGCTTTGCTTAGTTTGGGACTAGGTTGATTTGTGTAAGATTGTCCCCTAATATTTATTTATTTAGGCGGCTGGCAAGAGCTGGATGCGAGTGGCCGAGGATTGTGCTCAGTGGCGTGCCATGGGAGAGGCCTATCTCCAGCAGTGGAAGAACATAGGCTGATGATGATTATGATGAATTTATTTATTTATTTTATTTTTATTCAAAGTCAAAGTCAAAGTCAAAATTCTTTATTCAATTTAGGCATCAATTGATGCTCCTATGAACGTCGGTGAATCTACCACCGGTATTATTTAATTACCATCTTCATTCCAAGCCCCCTCAACCTGGTAAGCCGAGGATGCTGCTCCAAAGAGAAACTTTTCTTTGAAGCTTCTCTGCCGGTGGTCTGCGTACCCTGACACAGCTACCAATAAGCTGAAAATTAAACATTAACTTGAGAGAAATAAAGACTTATTTGGCTTAAAAGTAATGATTTTTTTTTCTAATATTTAATGAGGTTCAAGTACACCTACTGTGATTGTGTCAGCCTCATGGGAAGTCACAGAAAACTTGAACACATCAAATGCTGCCCTGATGATGTAATGATGAAAATAATGAAAAATTAAATGATGGGAGATGGTAGAAAACCTAGGTGCGGTCTTGAGTAACTGTCCAGACAATTGCTGGTAGGGCAAGTTGGCAGTACAGAGGAGCAGCAGTGGGATATTATTCTAAGCAAAGAAAAAAAAATTTTTTTTTTGATGTAATTTTTTGTGCCGACTGTACTTATTGTTGGTTGTACCTGCCTTGTCATACTGTACCAAATTTAAAGTCAATCAAACTACTGGAAGTTGTTTAAATTTATTTCCAAGATTTGACCCAAAGTAACAGCACAGGTCAAAGTAAAGCTTGTAATAACCAAGTCGTCAAGTCTGTTACAATCTGACTTTTACTGTTCTGTAATAGTGTTAGAATCTGTTACATATTTTACAAAATCCGAAAGAATTAGCTCCATAATCCATAATACTGTCCGAAACCACAACGCTGATTAGCAACTTAGACTTAAATAAATAAAATAAGATAATACTTTAAAACTAATAACAATTAGATTTAATGAGACTAGAATAGAGTCTATCTAATAATTCCAGTTACACATAAATAAATAAATAAATAAATAAATAAATATCATGGGACAATTCACACCAATTGACCTAGTCCCAAAGTAAGCTTAGTAAAGCTTGTGTTATGGGTACTAGGCAACGGATAAACATACTTATATAGATAGATACATACTTAAATACATATTAAACACCCAAGACCCGAGAACAAACATTCGTATTTTTCATACAAATATCTGCCCCGACACGGGAATCGAACCCGGGACCACAAGCTTCCTAGTCAGGTTCTCTAACCACTAGGCCATCTGGTCGTCTAACACACATCCAGACACATAACACATTCAGAGTTTTAAACAAATAATTACCTTAAAACACATGTTATTACAAACATCCTCGTCCTCAAGCGTCGATGTCCTTCTTCATTCCATTTACAAATCACACTGAAATAATCAACATTCATTTTCAATGGTTATCACTATTTATCACGACTACGTAATTAAAATTATCTTCGCAACTTACTAATGACTAAGTATAAAACGAGATAGACGAGATAGTAGACATATTTATTATCACAGCGCAAGGTTACTGCAACCACAATACAAGTATTACTTGTGTATTGTTCTGCAATTAAACAAATCGAATCAAAAAACCGGCCAAGTGCGAGTCGGACTCGCGCACGAAGGATTCCGTACAATTATCTATAAAAATCACGTTTGTTGTATGGGAGCCCCCTTAAATATTTTTTTTATTTTAATTTACTGTCTTCTTCTTAAAGTCAATACATAATGAAATATTCTGTGAATATTTCAAGGTTCTACCTGTTGCCGTTATCAATATCGAGCAAAAACGAGCAAAAAAATCACGTTTGTTGTATGGGAGCCCCCTTAAATATTTATTTTATTCCATTTTTTAGTATTTATTGTTATAGCGGCAACCGAAATACATCATCTGTGAAAATTTCAACTCTCTAGCTATCACGGTTCCCGAGATACAGCCTGGTAACAGACGGACAGACGAACGGACGGACGGACGGACAGCGGAGCCTCAGTAATAGGGCCCCGTTTTTATTCTTTGGGTACGGAACCCTAAAAAGTGTGTCAAAAAACTAGCACCGAAAGCGATGTCCGTTCAAATCAATTACCATTGTAAACTTTAGCGACGAACATTGGCGGGTCCAACACGCCCCACGCTGCGGCACAAAACACTAGATTTGGCGAGGCGTTTCCAGAAGCTGAACTGCGAAGGCTTGATCAGGTGATGCGTGACACAGCGCAAGAACTGCTGAGTCACCAGAGTTTGGGGGTAGTTGCAATAGAGAGATCTCTCACCAGGCAGATGTTATGCCTATGGAAGAAAGTTTGAAGTTGTTTGTATGCAGCTGAGTTAAGAAACTTCGATAGTGCGATGCAGAATGTAGTAATTAGTTCCTCACGTGAGTACTAGATGGCGCTAGTAGTCGCTACAAGAGCAGTTCCAAGCTCAAGCAAGCGTCAACAGCATGCTGAATATCTGGCATATCAGCGGGCTGCTGAGACACTAGAACAATTCCATACTCGCCGTCAACAAAATGCTCAATATAATGGCATCAAATACACATAAAACAAGGGCATATCAAAGGAATTCTATCTGTCTGTGACACCTTCACACCTAAAACGCAAAACCTAGGTATTTTAATGAATTTTGGTATAAACATAGATGGCACCTAAGAAAAGAAAATTACTGCCCCCCCCCCCCCCCCCTCTCTGTTCACACTCGTGGTCACATCAGGTTGTCACACTACTATAGAGACTTTTATCCTTTCGCTTTCGTCGGAAATTCGTCAGAAATCATTTTTATTCTGTAAAAGTAGGTAGGTTAGGTTCGTTAGGTATCTATAGGATGTCCGAAGGGCAAATAGGCTAGAAAGAAATAGTCCTTCGAATAGCAATGGTGTGAACGACGAGTCTGGCCCCACTCGTAGTAATAATCTTGCGCAGACGAAGTCGCGGGCAGAAGCTAGTTTTATAAATAAATGCATTTCGTACTAAATACAAACTGAAATATAGATGCACAGAAAAAACTCTAGACCAGTGGTGGTGTAGGGGTATGGCACGCGGCACGGAATGCTGAGGACCTGGGTTCGATTCCCAGCATTGGTCTCTTTTTTCTGGGGTTTTTTCTGTGCATCTATATTTCAGTTTGTATTTAGTACGAAATGTATGATTTCACGGGATGACCGTAAAAGTAATAAAAAAATGAAGTTGAAAAAATAAGTACAAAAAAAAAAAGATACTTCATAGCTAACTTGTTTAAAGTTGCACAGTAGCGCCATCTCTTGTCCAGGTGAGCGGTTAGTTCCGAAGGAGTGTTAAAATCTCTCGATGAGGGTGTAACATAGATGTGCGTTTGTCACTGCATAAGGTGATGATTTAGCAGATTGAAATGTATGATGTATAGGAAAGATTCGTGTCTAATCTCTAGACCAGTGGTGGTGTAGGGGTATGGCACGCGGCACGGAATGCTGAGGACCTGGGTTCGATTCCCAGCATTGGTCTCTTTTTTCTGGGGTTTTTTCTGTGCATCTATATTTCAGTTTGTATTTAGTACGAAATGTATGATTTCACGGGATGACCGTAAAAGTAATAAAAAAATGAAGTTGAAAAAATAAGTACAAAAAAAAAAAAAGATACTTCATAGCTAACTTGTTTAAAGTTGCACAGTAGCGCCATCTCTTGTCCAGGTGAGCGGTTAGTTCCGAAGGAGTGTTAAAATCTCTCGATGAGGGTGTAACATAGATGTGCGTTTGTCACTGCATAAGGTGATGATTTAGCAGATTGAAATGTATGATGTATAGGAAAGATTCGTGTCTAATCTCTAGACCAGTGGTGGTGTAGGGGTATGGCACGCGGCACGGAATGCTGAGGACCTGGGTTCGATTCCCAGCATTGGTCTCTTTTTTCTGGGGTTTTTTCTGTGCATCTATATTTCAGTTTGTATTTAGTACGAAATGTATGATTTCACGGGATGACCGTAAAAGTAATAAAAAAATGAAGTTGAAAAAATAAGTACAAAAAAAAAAGATACTTCATAGCTAACTTGTTTAAAGTTGCACAGTAGCGCCATCTCTTGTCCAGGTGAGCGGTTAGTTCCGAAGGAGTGTTAAAATCTCTCGATGAGGGTGTAACATAGATGTGCGTTTGTCACTGCATAAGGTGATGATTTAGCAGATTGAAATGTATGATGTATAGGAAAGATTCGTGTCTAATCTCTAGACCAGTGGTGGTGTAGGGGTATGGCACGCGGCACGGAATGCTGAGGACCTGGGTTCGATTCCCAGCATTGGTCTCTTTTTTCTGGGGTTTTTTCTGTGCATCTATATTTCAGTTTGTATTTAGTACGAAATGTATGATTTCACGGGATGACCGTAAAAGTAATAAAAAAATGAAGTTGAAAAAATAAGTACAAAAAAAAAAGATACTTCATAGCTAACTTGTTTAAAGTTGCACAGTAGCGCCATCTCTTGTCCAGGTGAGCGGTTAGTTCCGAAGGAGTGTTAAAATCTCTCGATGAGGGTGTAACATAGATGTGCGTTTGTCACTGCATAAGGTGATGATTTAGCAGATTGAAATGTATGATGTATAGGAAAGATTCGTGTCTAATCTCTAGACCAGTGGTGGTGTAGGGGTATGGCACGCGGCACGGAATGCTGAGGACCTGGGTTCGATTCCCAGCATTGGTCTCTTTTTTCTGGGGTTTTTTCTGTGCATCTATATTTCAGTTTGTATTTAGTACGAAATGTATGATTTCACGGGATGACCGTAAAAGTAATAAAAAAATGAAGTTGAAAAAATAAGTACAAAAAAAAAAAAAGATACTTCATAGCTAACTTGTTTAAAGTTGCACAGTAGCGCCATCTCTTGTCCAGGTGAGCGGTTAGTTCCGAAGGAGTGTTAAAATCTCTCGATGAGGGTGTAACATAGATGTGCGTTTGTCACTGCATAAGGTGATGATTTAGCAGATTGAAATGTATGATGTATAGGAAAGATTCGTGTCTAATCTCTAGACCAGTGGTGGTGTAGGGGTATGGCACGCGGCACGGAATGCTGAGGACCTGGGTTCGATTCCCAGCATTGGTCTCTTTTTTCTGGGGTTTTTTTCTGTGCATCTATATTTCAGTTTGTATTTAGTACGAAATGTATGATTTCACGGGATGACCGTAAAAGTAATAAAAAAATGAAGTTGAAAAAATAAGTACAAAAAAAAAAGATACTTCATAGCTAACTTGTTTAAAGTTGCACAGTAGCGCCATCTCTTGTCCAGGTGAGCGGTTAGTTCCGAAGGAGTGTTAAAATCTCTCGATGAGGGTGTAACATAGATGTGCGTTTGTCACTGCATAAGGTGATGATTTAGCAGATTGAAATGTATGATGTATAGGAAAGATTCGTGTCTAATCTCTAGACCAGTGGTGGTGTAGGGGTATGGCACGCGGCACGGAATGCTGAGGACCTGGGTTCGATTCCCAGCATTGGTCTCTTTTTTCTGGGGTTTTTTCTGTGCATCTATATTTCAGTTTGTATTTAGTACGAAATGTATGATTTCACGGGATGACCGTAAAAGTAATAAAAAAATGAAGTTGAAAAAATAAGTACAAAAAAAAAAGATACTTCATAGCTAACTTGTTTAAAGTTGCACAGTAGCGCCATCTCTTGTCCAGGTGAGCGGTTAGTTCCGAAGGAGTGTTAAAATCTCTCGATGAGGGTGTAACATAGATGTGCGTTTGTCACTGCATAAGGTGATGATTTAGCAGATTGAAATGTATGATGTATAGGAAAGATTCGTGTCTAATCTCTAGACCAGTGGTGGTGTAGGGGTATGGCACGCGGCACGGAATGCTGAGGACCTGGGTTCGATTCCCAGCATTGGTCTCTTTTTTCTGGGGTTTTTTCTGTGCATCTATATTTCAGTTTGTATTTAGTACGAAATGTATGATTTCACGGGATGACCGTAAAAGTAATAAAAAAATGAAGTTGAAAAAATAAGTACAAAAAAAAAAGATACTTCATAGCTAACTTGTTTAAAGTTGCACAGTAGCGCCATCTCTTGTCCAGGTGAGCGGTTAGTTCCGAAGGAGTGTTAAAATCTCTCGATGAGGGTGTAACATAGATGTGCGTTTGTCACTGCATAAGGTGATGATTTAGCAGATTGAAATGTATGATGTATAGGAAAGATTCGTGTCTAATCTCTAGACCAGTGGTGGTGTAGGGGTATGGCACGCGGCACGGAATGCTGAGGACCTGGGTTCGATTCCCAGCATTGGTCTCTTTTTTCTGGGGTTTTTTCTGTGCATCTATATTTCAGTTTGTATTTAGTACGAAATGTATGATTTCACGGGATGACCGTAAAAGTAATAAAAAAATGAAGTTGAAAAAATAAGTACAAAAAAAAAAAAAGATACTTCATAGCTAACTTGTTTAAAGTTGCACAGTAGCGCCATCTCTTGTCCAGGTGAGCGGTTAGTTCCGAAGGAGTGTTAAAATCTCTCGATGAGGGTGTAACATAGATGTGCGTTTGTCACTGCATAAGGTGATGATTTAGCAGATTGAAATGTATGATGTATAGGAAAGATTCGTGTCTAATCTCTAGACCAGTGGTGGTGTAGGGGTATGGCACGCGGCACGGAATGCTGAGGACCTGGGTTCGATTCCCAGCATTGGTCTCTTTTTTCTGGGGTTTTTTCTGTGCATCTATATTTCAGTTTGTATTTAGTACGAAATGTATGATTTCACGGGATGACCGTAAAAGTAATAAAAAAATGAAGTTGAAAAAATAAGTACAAAAAAAAAAGATACTTCATAGCTAACTTGTTTAAAGTTGCACAGTAGCGCCATCTCTTGTCCAGGTGAGCGGTTAGTTCCGAAGGAGTGTTAAAATCTCTCGATGAGGGTGTAACATAGATGTGCGTTTGTCACTGCATAAGGTGATGATTTAGCAGATTGAAATGTATGATGTATAGGAAAGATTCGTGTCTAATCTCTAGACCAGTGGTGGTGTAGGGGTATGGCACGCGGCACGGAATGCTGAGGACCTGGGTTCGATTCCCAGCATTGGTCTCTTTTTTCTGGGGTTTTTTCTGTGCATCTATATTTCAGTTTGTATTTAGTACGAAATGTATGATTTCACGGGATGACCGTAAAAGTAATAAAAAAATGAAGTTGAAAAAATAAGTACAAAAAAAAAAAAAAAGATACTTCATAGCTAACTTGTTTAAAGTTGCACAGTAGCGCCATCTCTTGTCCAGGTGAGCGGTTAGTTCCGAAGGAGTGTTAAAATCTCTCGATGAGGGTGTAACATAGATGTGCGTTTGTCACTGCATAAGGTGATGATTTAGCAGATTGAAATGTATGATGTATAGGAAAGATTCGTGTCTAATCTCTAGACCAGTGGTGGTGTAGGGGTATGGCACGCGGCACGGAATGCTGAGGACCTGGGTTCGATTCCCAGCATTGGTCTCTTTTTTCTGGGGTTTTTTCTGTGCATCTATATTTCAGTTTGTATTTAGTACGAAATGTATGATTTCACGGGATGACCGTAAAAGTAATAAAAAAATGAAGTTGAAAAAATAAGTACAAAAAAAAAAAGATACTTCATAGCTAACTTGTTTAAAGTTGCACAGTAGCGCCATCTCTTGTCCAGGTGAGCGGTTAGTTCCGAAGGAGTGTTAAAATCTCTCGATGAGGGTGTAACATAGATGTGCGTTTGTCACTGCATAAGGTGATGATTTAGCAGATTGAAATGTATGATGTATAGGAAAGATTCGTGTCTAATCTCTAGACCAGTGGTGGTGTAGGGGTATGGCACGCGGCACGGAATGCTGAGGACCTGGGTTCGATTCCCAGCATTGGTCTCTTTTTTCTGGGGTTTTTTTCTGTGCATCTATATTTCAGTTTGTATTTAGTACGAAATGTATGATTTCACGGGATGACCGTAAAAGTAATAAAAAAATGAAGTTGAAAAAATAAGTACAAAAAAAAAAGATACTTCATAGCTAACTTGTTTAAAGTTGCACAGTAGCGCCATCTCTTGTCCAGGTGAGCGGTTAGTTCCGAAGGAGTGTTAAAATCTCTCGATGAGGGTGTAACATAGATGTGCGTTTGTCACTGCATAAGGTGATGATTTAGCAGATTGAAATGTATGATGTATAGGAAAGATTCGTGTCTAATCTCTAGACCAGTGGTGGTGTAGGGGTATGGCACGCGGCACGGAATGCTGAGGACCTGGGTTCGATTCCCAGCATTGGTCTCTTTTTTCTGGGGTTTTTTCTGTGCATCTATATTTCAGTTTGTATTTAGTACGAAATGTATGATTTCACGGGATGACCGTAAAAGTAATAAAAAAATGAAGTTGAAAAAATAAGTACAAAAAAAAAAGATACTTCATAGCTAACTTGTTTAAAGTTGCACAGTAGCGCCATCTCTTGTCCAGGTGAGCGGTTAGTTCCGAAGGAGTGTTAAAATCTCTCGATGAGGGTGTAACATAGATGTGCGTTTGTCACTGCATAAGGTGATGATTTAGCAGATTGAAATGTATGATGTATAGGAAAGATTCGTGTCTAATCTCTAGACCAGTGGTGGTGTAGGGGTATGGCACGCGGCACGGAATGCTGAGGACCTGGGTTCGATTCCCAGCATTGGTCTCTTTTTTCTGGGGTTTTTTCTGTGCATCTATATTTCAGTTTGTATTTAGTACGAAATGTATGATTTCACGGGATGACCGTAAAAGTAATAAAAAAATGAAGTTGAAAAAATAAGTACAAAAAAAAAAGATACTTCATAGCTAACTTGTTTAAAGTTGCACAGTAGCGCCATCTCTTGTCCAGGTGAGCGGTTAGTTCCGAAGGAGTGTTAAAATCTCTCGATGAGGGTGTAACATAGATGTGCGTTTGTCACTGCATAAGGTGATGATTTAGCAGATTGAAATGTATGATGTATAGGAAAGATTCGTGTCTAATCTCTAGACCAGTGGTGGTGTAGGGGTATGGCACGCGGCACGGAATGCTGAGGACCTGGGTTCGATTCCCAGCATTGGTCTCTTTTTTCTGGGGTTTTTTCTGTGCATCTATATTTCAGTTTGTATTTAGTACGAAATGTATGATTTCACGGGATGACCGTAAAAGTAATAAAAAAATGAAGTTGAAAAAATAAGTACAAAAAAAAAAAAAGATACTTCATAGCTAACTTGTTTAAAGTTGCACAGTAGCGCCATCTCTTGTCCAGGTGAGCGGTTAGTTCCGAAGGAGTGTTAAAATCTCTCGATGAGGGTGTAACATAGATGTGCGTTTGTCACTGCATAAGGTGATGATTTAGCAGATTGAAATGTATGATGTATAGGAAAGATTCGTGTCTAATCTCTAGACCAGTGGTGGTGTAGGGGTATGGCACGCGGCACGGAATGCTGAGGACCTGGGTTCGATTCCCAGCATTGGTCTCTTTTTTCTGGGGTTTTTTCTGTGCATCTATATTTCAGTTTGTATTTAGTACGAAATGTATGATTTCACGGGATGACCGTAAAAGTAATAAAAAAATGAAGTTGAAAAAATAAGTACAAAAAAAAAAAAAAGATACTTCATAGCTAACTTGTATAAATAAATGATCCAATCCAAGTGCAAAGTACGACATGTTTATCTATAGCTTTACAGTTGACAGGTTTTTTCTATTGACGTCAGTATCTCATACTTACTTTCTAGGGTTCCGTACCTACCTCAAAAGGAAAAAACGGAACCCTTATAGGATCACTTTTACTGTGCGTCCGTCCGTCCATCTGTCAAGACCCTTTATCTCGAGAACGCGTGGAGGTATACAGGGTTATTTATAATTCACTAGCATCCTTTTAACCCTAAAGTCCTACCACTTAAACAAATGTTTTTTGTTTTACGGCTTTTGTCATAACTTAATATTTTTGGTGTAATAACGTTTTGAAAATTTGAGATTACTTAAGTATATTTTTACGATACTCTGTGTATTTGTATGGGAAAAAAGTGCTTCATTTTAAAAAGTCGTATAAAACAAAAAACGTTTGTTTGAGTGATAGGAATTCAGGGTTAAAAGGATGTCAGTGAATTACAAATAACCATGTAGAGTTGAAATTAAAATCGTATACCTACCAAATACCTACTCATGTCTACAGTCTCTTGAAGCTGTGAAAAAATCAAACTTCCAGTTAACATAAAAAAGATATGCCGCAAATAGCGTACATTTGGACACTCTCAAGGGAATCTGAAAAGAATAGGGAAAAATCTGAAAACTACTTATATATATGTCGACGCAAGACCCACAAACGCGTCAATTACTGTTAAAATGTTATTTTTCACGACACTGCTCGAAAATGTGGCCATAGATAACCTAAATCCAGTACTCAAAACTGCCTATATATGTACATTTAACAGCTGACTCATTTATGGCGCACAAACACGACAACAAAGTTACACTAATCGAAAACAGGACGTATCAGTATATGTATTTCATTATACGATACGACTTTTTGAAAGATAATTTCTGAATTTCATTCCTGGCGTGCTGAAACGACATTATTGGACCAATCAACAGTAATCGTCTGCTGCATGCGATGGATGGATGGATGAATGGATGGACGGACGGACGGACGGACGGACGGACGGACGGACAGACGGATTGGATGGACGGATGGACGGGATGGACGGGATGGACGGGATGGACGGGATGGACGGGATGGACAGAATGGACGGATGGACAGATGGACGGGATGGTCAGGATGGACGGATGGACGGGATGGACGGGATGGACGGAATGGACGGATGGACGGGATGGATGGACGGATGGACGGATGGACGGATGGACGGATGGACGGATGGACGGATGGACGGAATGGACGGGATGGACGGGTTGGACGGGATAGACGGGTTGGACGGGATGGACGGGATGGACGGGATGGACGGGATGGATGGGTTGGATGGGATGGACAGAATGGACGGGATGGACGGGACGGATGGACGGGATGGACGGAATGGACGGGATGGCCGGAATGGACGGGATGGACGGGATGGACGGGTTGGACGGGATGGACAGAATGGACGGATGGGCAGATGGACGGGATGGACAGGATGGACGGGATGGACGGGATGGACGGGACGGATGGACGGATGGACGGGATGGACGGGATGGATGGATGGACGGGATAGACGGGATAGATGGACGGATGGACGGATGGTCGGATGGACGGGATGGACGGGATGGACGGGATGGACAGGATGGACGGGATGGACGGGATGGATGGATGGATGATTATGATGATGATGATGATGATAATGATTTCCTCGCATTAGTCGTGAAAAGCACAATGTTTAGTCTCGGCCAAAAGTGCAATAGATGGACTCGTACTTTCGAGGGCCTCCGCTACGCGTCGGCCCTCAAACAAACTCGTCCATCTATTGCTTACTTTCCAGCCTCTACAACAATGTACTATTGATTATGCTTTAAAATTCATCTTCCTTAATATGAGTACCTATCCTTATTTGTAAAGGTGAATATGAACAAGTGTCTCCTTGCACATACAAACTGTTAATATTCCATTTCTTTTAGATTCCACATTTAAAAGCTAGCACTTGTTCATATTCACTTGAAAAATCTAGTTTTTAGTTTTAAGCGCCTAGTTAATAGCATTAATATTGAGAAATATTTTTACTGGCAACAAAGCGTTACATTTCATAGTATTTACAAACTTTAAATTATTTAATTAAAAAAATAAGAATAAAAACTTCTAAAAATGTTTCTAAAATTGTCAAAGAATTAAAACTTATTAACGGTTGATTTTAAAACTCATTTTAATTATAAAAAGAAAAAGAAGTAAGTGAATTGACTTTGGTATGTCATTTTTAGTTAAATTCTGATTAAGTGTGCTGCGACACATTCTTTCACGGGCCTCTGCCGAGGCAACACGCATCCTGTAAGTACATTACCTGTTCAAAATACTTAACTTTTTAAGATATTTCGTTTATTTGTGCTTTTGTTACATTGCAATAAAAATTTGTGCACTGGTTTTCATCTTTTGCAAATGAGTGATCCTAACGATGGAAATGGTGACGTCAGGTCTACTGATGTCACCATTCCCATCAACCCAGCTGGCCAACCCTCGCCGTTATATACATTTGTAATTTTGTAAGGGGTCCCTTACAAAACTTACCAATATAAAATGATACAATGCGTACATTTTATTTAAAAGTAGGGCTGCTAAGACTGGATTTTAATAGATACTGTTTACTACTTACGGCGTATATTTTGACAGACCTATAAATTTGTACGGAACTTGGCCGGTTTTTTTTTGTTAGAAAGATTACAGCTTTCGGGGTATGTTGAGATTCTCACTTGAGATATGTTGATTGCTTTGTGTTTTGATATATTTTCTGCCGTACATAAGAAAATGAAGATAACTTGTGGGCGACAGGATCAACGAGTGTGATAGTGGAGTTACATTTTGTTATGTAAACAGGTACTTGCATGGTACAATACATACGATAAAGATACTTTTGAAATACTTGAAAAAAACAACATTTCAAGATAATCGTATCGTTGTTCGAACAATATCACATAAAATATGCGATTTAATATATTTAAACAATCAACGACACGTAGAATTATTCATACGTGACCGTGGGATGCGTACTCAACCAGTACAAATCGAAAGGAACCGGGCGATTGCTGAAAAAACTGATTTGAAACGCCCAAATCGGCTGCGCAGAGGGCGACCTTCAATTGCTGCAGCAAACACTTTCTCCACTGTTTGGAAAATGCAGAAGTGTTTTTTTTTTTTTTTTTATAATAATATATATATAATATCATCTGGGAGTCTTATCGAACTAGGTTTAGTGTCGTGGGCTCTTAGACTATTAAGACAGAAGATCTCTTAAGTAAATTTTGGAAAATTCTTTCTTAGTGGAGACGTACTAGGGGCGTTCAATAAAAAGTGAGAATGAGTATGTTATAAACAACTTTTACTAAATGTCATTTTATTTTTCGACATAGTCACCTTTTAGCATAATACACTTAGTATATCCTTTTTCTAAACTTAAAATTCCATTTTTAAAAAAGGTCTCATCTTGAGTACTTAAAAAATCTTGTACTGCAGCGACTACCGCGTCGTCGTCTTCAAATTTCTGGCCTCTCAGGTATTGTTTCAATCTCGGAAATAGGTAGAAATCACTGGGAGCGAGATCTGGTGAATACGGAGGATGCTTAAGGATATCGAACCCAGCATCACGAATTGCAGCCATTGCAACGGCGGACTTGTGCGCCGGGGCATTGTCCTGGTGGAACAGCACAACTTTCGAGAGTTTGCCTCGCCGTTTTTCGCGGATCTCATTGCGCAATGTTGCTATTTATTTGGCGTATAAATTGCCCGTAATAGTGGCTCCATGCTCGAGATACTCAATCATTAATACCCCTTTACCATCCCAAAAAACAGAGCCCATGACCTTACCGGCAGATGGGCTCACCTTGAATTTCTTCGGAGTTGGAGATGATGGCCTTTTTCATGTCATAGACTGCAGTTTCGTTTCAGGGTCGTAATTATGGAGCCATGTTTCGTCCATTGTTATGAATCGCGCCAAAAAAAGTTCCCGGTCTTGCTGCATCAGGTTCAAAGCTTCTTGACAAATCTCTAGTCTAGTTTGTTTTTGCGTGTCAGTAAGCATTCTTGGTACCCAACGCGCAGATACCTTTTTCATACCCAAGCGTTCATGTAAAATATTATGCACGCTCCCCGTTGAAATCTTTACATTTTCAGCAATAAAACGAACTGTGACACGACGATCCGCCAAAACTGAGTTTTCGACTTTTTTCACAATTTCTTCAGTTACTGCTGTAGTAGGGCGTCCGGAGCGGGGGTCGTCCATTGTCGATGTTCTTCCACGTCTAAATTCGGCGCACCAACGTGCGACTGTCGAATACGGAGGAGCATTAGACCCCAAAATGTCCCGCAAATCCAAATTGACTTGGTCCGTAGAAAAATTTTTCAAATACAAGTATTTGATAACGGCGCGCAGTTCAATTTTCTCCATTTTCGCTAACGTACTCAATAGCATTGCAAAGAAATTACCGTATATTTTTTTTAAACAAAAGACAGTTAGTTTTTTTTTCATAGCAATCAGCTAGATAGATTAGCTTTACCGGCCAGTATTTAATTTCGTAATATTAAAAGAGTTTGCATCTCATTCTCACTTTATATTGAACGTATATAGCCAAATTTTAGCACAATCCATTCAGTGGTTTGGGCTGTGCGTTGATAGATCAGTCAATCACTTTTGCCTTACACGGTGATTTTGAAGCGGTAATCAGGACTTGAAAAATATGAATCCCTAGCCAAAACGGGATTTAATAGATGAGGTCTCATCAAGCAATTAAGTCTCTGTTTAATTAAAAAAAAACTTCCTCCATCCACCAAATGCAAGGCCCTCCTACATTTTTTGAATTTAAGTAGTTTCTTCAAGTGACATCGCTTTGACAGGGAATCAGACAGCTCGCACGTCAAAGTTTGGTTAAGAAATTAACTTGTCAAAGAGGTTAGCCTCATCATCATCATCATAGTTTCAGCCGTAGGACGTCCACTGCTGGACATAGGCCACCCTCATGATGCTCAATCATTACGGTTGGAAGCGACTTGCATCCACCTTGAACCTGCGGTCTTCACCAAATCGTCCGTCCATCTCGTTGGTGGACGTTCCACGCTGCGCTTGCCAGTCCGTGGTCATTCCAAAACTTTTGGCCACCAACGGCCATCTGTTTAGGCTCATAGATTAATAATAATGGCTCATGATTACAGTGATCGGAACTCTGGGAACTAAACTTTAACAAAACTTGTACAGCTGACATTAAGGAGAATTTACAACCAAGAAAAATAAGAATATTTTGGCAGATTAGTGTTCAATTTAACTCTATATCGAAATCTCAGATTTTGAGAAGTTTATTAATATTTTCATGTCTGGGTTTACTAATGTTTCGCAAATTATGTTTCCCAAACTGATTCATTTGGCAAATGTTTAATTTCCCAAATGTTTATTTTTTCTGAAACTGTAAACTTTTCAGGATTGCTATAAAACAAACCTAACCTAACCTACAGGATAGTCCTGAAATATATCCTGAATAGTTAACAGTTTCAGAAAAAATAATTTGCCAAACGGAAGTTGTAGTGAAGGAATGTGACAGTGAAATATAAAACGACGTAGGAAAATATTTATTTTATTCAATGCCCTTCGTCGATGGTCATGGTCATGGTATCGGGCCGATATTCCGGCAAGACGGTGCGCGTGCGCACGATGTTCTTGTACACGAAGGCCGATAATCGCGGGGTTCGGGTGCGGGCGGGGGAGGCGAAGTCCACTGCGTATAGGCCGAAACGCTCTCTGTGAAAGAGAAAATATAATAATAAATTAATAAATGTCACGGGACAATTCACACCCATTGACCTATTCCCAAAGTAAACAAAGCTTATGTTATGGATACAAGGCAACGGATAAAGATACTTATATAGATAGATACATACTTAAATATATACTTCGAGAAAAATAAACCATTCGTATTTTTCATACAAATAGGTATCTGCCCCGACGCGGGAATCGAACCCGGGACCTCTTGCTTCTCAGTCAGGTTCTCTAACCACTAGGGCCTATAGTACCTGAGTGCGGGACAGTCCGGTTCAAAACGGGACGTATGGTCACATTAAGCATAACTCACGTATATCCACTCATCCATTCATAATTGTCCATGAGGCTCCAAGCCGTGTATCCCTTGACCTTGATCCCGTCATCAATAGCATCCAGGACCTGGTCCAACATGTTGTTGTAATAGTTGACTCTCTCCTCATCCATGAGGTCGTCATCGGGGTGGGTGGACCAACCATTCTCCGTGACGTAGATGTCTGGGCTGTCGTATCGGTTCCGCAAGATGTTCAGACAGTTGTAAAGGCTGTTGGGTACGAGCTGTGAAGGAGTTGGAGGAAGGATTAGATGACAGTTTCAAACCGGAGACCTTAAAGTGCTTTTTCAGCAGAGATGAGCAGCGGTTGTTGGTGAGGTACCTAGTGCAATTTCAGGTGAATGACCTTAAACAATATACGCAGTTATTTAATGTGCGGGATTCCGGTTTCGTATTTTTTTACCGAATAGTTTCTTGACATGACATTGATTGAAGTTATATCGGAAAAACGCGAAAAATAAAAGTTTTTGTCATGGTAAATATACATCGTTCATATTTCGTTGAACAGTTGCAAGTGTTTACCACTTAATAAAACATAGTAATATGAAATTGTGTATAATCAAATCAAACAATCAAATAAAAAAAAACACTAAAATAGTTGATGACATACTTTTAATTATATTAAATGTATACTTACATACATCCACGCACTCTGCCCCTTGACCCACGACTCCGAATCAACAGTCCATCCAACACCAATATCATCATACTGAGACGGGACAGCCTGAGGTTTCTTGAATTCTGTGGCTGAGACGATGTTTCCAGAATAATGATTCAGACCCAAGAAATCGTAAGTGCCCTGGACGTAGACTCTTTCCTCCTCGGTGAAGGTAGGCATCCTAGATCTGGAGTAGCCTTGCTCTGCACTCTTTTGAGCTACTACTTCTTCAAGCATTTTTGGAAAACCACCCTCAGCTTTGTAGATTGGATCGGTGTACATGCCCCACTGAAAGCGTTAGTAAATAAATAAATGTCATCGGGAAAATAGCTAAAGATCTAGGCTCTGCAAATGTAGATTCTAAAGTTTAGACAAATAAACGTGAAAAGTTAAATAGAGAATAAAAGGGAGACCCTGCTTTGGATGGCTATTTTGAATACGATTTGGCTGTCTCAATACTCAATTGTTTTATCCCAAAACTGTCCTAATAATTAGATGATTTATTTTTAACGAGGAGGACAATGACACTAAAACTGGCTTATTCCATTATGCTCCCACTCCCATGGTCCCATTGGGATTATACAAAACTTTTGAGTTCATTAAGCTCCCACTAGGGAGCAGTGAACTCATCGTTCCATTATCATCCCATACACCCGGAAGTAATGATGTGATGTGAACATGTGAATATGTAGCTAGGATCAAAATGGAATAAAACCGGAGGAGTTTTTGAATCCCACAAATTGTGGGAGCTTAATGGAATAAGCCCTAAAACTGTATGGCATTTGTAAAATGTACATTGAGAAATTCACTCATTTCAAGTTAGCTGGATGTACCTTGTAAAAAAACCTTCCACAGGAATCTATGCACTTACATCAACATCGTTCATTAAATCGACCGCACGCGCATCTTTCTCGGAGTCTGTATGTGGCGCGTACCAGTCCAGATTGATGGTCAATCCGCACTGCCCACCCTGCGTTGGTTTGAAGTCGTTGTTATAAGCATGGTAAGCTTTTGCATGAGCTACTACAAGATGCTTGGCACAAAGATACTCTCCTATACCAGTAGCGTTCAGCTGAGGCACTTTTTCTGCAGACCCGTAACCTTGGTAACAGATCTGCTTAGGTTCATTAAAAGTTAACCACAGTTTAACCCTGTCTCCGAAAAGACTGTAGGCAACCCTAGCGAAATCTTCGAACCATTCTATGAATAAGGGGTTCATAAAACCACCGAGCTCTTGAAGTTTCTGCGGCAAGTCCCAGTGGTAAAGCGTGATCATGGGCTGGATGTTGTACTTCAACATTTCGTTGATGTAGTTGTCGTAGAAATCGACGCCAGCTTGGTTTATGTGGTTTGCGAAGCCGGTAGGTAGGAGTCTGGGCCAGGATAGGGAGAAACGATAGCAGTCTAAGCCCAGCTCTCTCAACATTTCGACGTCTCGTTCATAGTTGTGATAGGTGTCGGCGGCGATGTCGGCATTGCTCTGATCTTCTATGATGGAAGGGTCCCGGTGGGTGTTAAAGTCCCAAATGTTTTCACTTTTGCCTGAAAAAAAGGGTTATTTTGTACTTTAGAATAAGATGTTTCCGTTCGCATTACTAGTGATCTCATCAATGAACATGATGATGTCTAAAGGCATCACATTGGACGTATGGAGTCAACTGGTTGTGTCTGTCTTATACATACTCTGCTGTGGAGTTAAGTGCGTCTAAAATACAATGACTTCATCATCAACATCATTATCAGTCATTCGGCCTAGAGGTCTAAAATAGAACCATAGTAATTTCACCGGCTTTCTTAACCTCTCGTATGCGGGAAGTGATAAAAATCGTGCATTCTAGTCTTAACTGTATCATATAAATCCAATCATATAGATTAAGAAAAAAATACAAGAATAATGCCTTAAATTGAGCACGGATCCGTGTCTTAAGCACACGAGGGCTTAATTTTATTGACAGAGCACTGTTGCTTGGTGACAGGATAGCAAGTCAGCTAGCGATTCGGACGGACCTTGCAAATCATAACTAGGTACATGCTTGGAAGCCAACCAGGAGTTACCAACCAGGAAGCATGAAGCAAGGGTATAAAGCTATAGAAATACGTTTATTGCTAGAACATAGTAAATACAAGTAGTACAGGATTTTCTTATCATCTACCCTAAGTAGGCGTGCAATTTTGAAAATATTTTTCTCTTGGCATTAACAACACTTTGACAACACTAAGCCATATGCATAAATAGACGTTTAATTATTATCTACTTAGTTTTTGTCTTATTAAGTTACTAGCTTTTGCCCGCGACTTCGTCCGCGTAGAATTCCAATTTGGGGTAAAGCTTCTTCATCTCTTTCATTGTTAAAAACAAAAATCCGGCAACGGCAACGTCCATCATTATTATCATTTCATCATTTCATCATCATCAGTATCAGTTAGTGAATATTATAAATTCCATTTACTCTCTATCCCGTGGGAATTTCAACAAATTTGTCCTTATTCTATGCAAATTTTCGCTTATTTTTATCCCGCGGGAATTTTGCATTTTCCCCGAGAAAACGTAGCCTATGTCCTTAAAGGTGTAGCTTTCTACCGGTAAACGAAGTTTTAAAATCAGCCCCGTAGTTGAATTCACTTATTTTTTTCCCGTGGGAATTTTGCTTTTTCACGAAGAACAGTAGTAGTCTATGTAAATAATGGTTGGTGTAGCTTCCTATTGGTGAAAGAAATTTTCAAAACAGCCCTCAAGTGATATTCACTTCTTTCTATCCCACGGGAATTTTGCATATTACCGAATAAATAGTAGGTAGCCTAGCCATTACCAATAAAGGATAGTGTAGCTTTCTATTGGTCATTTTTTTAAAACTCAGCCCCGAAGTTAAATTTACTATTTTCTATACCGCGGGAATTTCGCATTTATCTGGAAAATAGCATCCTATGTTAATCAAGGACAGTGTTTCTTTTCTATTGGTGAAAGACATTTTAAAATTAGCTCCTAAGTTGATTTTTTTTTCTATCCCTTGGGAATTTTGCATTTTCCCGGAAAAAAGTAGCCTATGTCAATAAAAGGTAGTGTAACTTTTTACTGGTAAAAGATTTTTTTTAATCGGCTCGGAAGTTTCAGAGATTATCTATACCACAGGAATTTCCAAAAATCCTGCAATAAGTTTTTTGGTTTACTAATGTTTCGGCGAAAAACTTTTCGCAAAATGATTCATTTGGCAAATGTTTCATTTCCCAAATGCTTATTTTTTCTGAAAATGTAAACTTTTCAGGATTGTTATAAAACAAACCTAACCTAACCTAACATAACCTACAGGAACGTCCTGAAATATATCCTGAATAGTTTACAGTTTCAGAAAAAAATAAAATTTGGGAAATGAAGCATTTGCCAAATGAATCAGTATGCGAAAAATAATTCGCCGAAATGCAGTACACCAAGTTTTTTTGCTGTTATGTATTACCATTTACGTTTATACTGAATTTGAAAAGTTTAGTAGTTGTAGTTACGGAGATAGGATCCAGTTGATTTGAGTATATAAATCCTGATTTATCCTTATCCCGTGGGAATTTTCAAAATTATTGAAATTAGCTTTATATCTATTCTAACAGTCTACTTGCATGCCCAATTTGAACAGTTTAGTAATCTTCGTTATGGGGATAGGGTCACTTTTGATTGATGAAATATATACATCCCGTATATTCCTTATCCCGTGGGAATTCCGAAAAATTCTTTCTTATCGGATGCCTACGTCATACAAAGAACACATCCTCCAAGTTTCAGGTCTCTACATACAGCGGTTTAGGCTGTGCGTTAATCCGCCAGTCAGTCATTTAGGACTTCAGGACAAAGCATTTTATATGTATTTGCATTGCACCAAGCTTTTATGCGACTTCAACAATGATGTTTGAATACTCAATTCGATTTTGTTCGAAAAAGGTTGAACTTACATAAAAGCTTCATCATCATCATCATCATTTCAGCCGTAGGACGTCCACAGCTGGACATAGGCCTCCCTCATTGACGCCCAATCATTACGGTTGGAAGCGACTTGCATCCACCCTGAACCTGCGGCCTTCACCAAAACGTCCGTCCATCTCGTTGGTGGCCGTCCCACGCTGCGCTTGTAAAAGCAAAAGCTTGGTGAAATGCAAATACTTATATACATAGAATTAGTTATTATCAGAGATCAGATCAGGAAGTGGTTGACAAACGTAGACAAATGGTTTGCAAAATTTAAAGTTTCGTTTCGTTTACATTGTATCAAAATAAAATGTAATTTATTCATTTTTTTTTTTAGCCTATTATAGTGTCCCACTGCTGGGCAAAGGCCTCCCATCTTGACCTCCACAACTCCCGGTCCGGCGCAATGTCAGGCCAGTCCTTTGCGTACACGTCCAAATCGTCCCGCCATCTCCTTCTTGGTCTGCCTCGTCGTCGCTGGCCGTTCTCCGGCACCCACCAAGTGACCGTGTGAGCCCATCTTTGTGGGTGCATGCGACAGACATGTCCAGCCCAGTCCCATTTTAGCTTAGCAGTCTTTTCCACAACGTCGGTTATGCGTGTTTTTGAGCGCAGCGTGGTGTTCCGGATTTTATCTAGCTTTTTCACACCTAATATGCTGCGCTCTATTGCTCTTTGGCAAACCTTAAGCTTGGACTTTTGACTTTCGGTCAGAGACCATGTTTGGGCACCGTAGGTTAGGACGGGCAGGATTTATTTATTTATTTATTTATTTTAATCAAAAGCACTAAAGAGTACTGATATCAACTTCGAAGCAAATCACCCCCAAAATAACTTTCTACTCCTTTTTAACCCCGTCAAGGGATGAATTTCAATAAAATACGAAACACGTCTTCCATCAATTCTGTTAAAGAATGTTTATGCAAAATTTGAAGTAGATTGGACCAAGGAATCACGTTGTCCCATACAAACTTTGCCCCCCTTTTTTACCTCCTTAGGAGTAAAACTACGAAAAATCCTTTCTTATCGGATGCCTACGTCATACAAAGAACACACCCTCCAAGTTTCAGGTCTCTACGATCAGCGGTTTAGGCTGTGCATTGATCCGTCAGTCAGTCAGGACAAAGCATTTTATATGTATAGATGACATGAAAAAAGCGTGAAAATTTCACGCTTGCTACCAAATTATTTAAATGAACATGACAAAATCCAGACGGTGACAAATTTTGTCTATTGTTTTTAAAAAACAATACCGTAGGTAGAATATATGGTAATACCGCAATTCGACTAGGTGGTAAGCAAGATGAAATTTAGCATGGTGCAAAACTAGACTAATGCCCCTAGCTCAGTTGTAAATCGTGAAACGAACCTACTTTGCAAATATTTCGGCAGTTTTTTGGTAGTTACATTTTTTTTAACAATGAAGGTTAAGATGTGTTTAATCCCACAGAACACATCCTTCCTTTAGCTATTAAACTCATAGGGTATAAATATCAAGCCCTACGGGTTCTAAGTTCAGCATTACTAAGCTAGAAATTAGAAAAAAAAAAAAAATATTGTACACAATGGGGAATGTCTAAAAAAAATCACTAGTGGTTTTATGTTTTTTTTTGTACAGAAAAGTTAATTATATGAAACTAATTTCAATATTTTATCATTTAGTTCACTACTTTTTTCAAAATTAATTATTGAAACTATTTTGGTTGATGACGTCAGATTGTAATTGAGGGCTCCCACGCTGCAAAATTTCTAAATCTATCTAAATGCGTACGATAAGGCAACCCCTTTAATTATTTTTTGCGTAGTGGTACACTGTAGGTAACTAGTGTCACTTTACTGGCGCTGTCAAAGTGCTAGATGTCAGGCAGCGGGTCCAAATCAAACTCCGTAGTATAATCCACGCGTAAATTGTGAAGAATAAAGTACGACTTTGACCAGTCACGCAATTTACAATTTACAACAATGTCAAATGAAGGTCATCGCTTATTTGTAATTGTAGTTACGGAGATAGGATCCAGTTGATTTGAGTATATAAATCCTGATTTATCCTTATCCCGTGGGAATTTTCAAAATTATTGAAATTAGCTTTATATCTATTCTAATAGTCTACTTGCATGCCCAATTTGAACAGTTTAGTAATCTTCGCTATGGGGATAGGGTCACTTTTGATTGATGAAATATATACATCCCGTATATTCCTTATCCCGTGCGAATTCCGGAAAATTCTTTCTTATCGGATGCCCACGTCATACAAAGAACACACCCTCCAAGTTTCAGGTCTCTACGATCAGCGGTTTAGGCTGCGCGTTGATCCGTCAGTCAGTCAGTCAGGACAAAGTATTTTATATGTATAGAAGATAGATGAGATTGGGAGTATGAAAATATACCTATTAATTTATAATCCGGGGAGGCTTGAAGAGAAAAGATTGGGAAAAGGTCTAGCATGTAGACTGTTTGGAAACGGCTTACCGTCCTCATCCCAAGCACCCTCGATCTGATGGGACGCCGTGGCTGTTCCGAAGAGGAAGTCATCAGGGAAGCGGCGCTGCTGGCGAGGGCTGGCACTGCAGGCCACTGCCACCGCAAGGCTACGACAGAAATTCACGTTTAGCAACTAAAGGACAAGGTTTGCCAAATTACGGATCAACAACTGAACCTGGAAGACGAATCTATCCACTATGCTCTACGGTTTGTATCTACTAGTATAGCAAATTGGACATTTTCCTCCAATTTGGTCTACGAGTTTTAGCGATAAAGTAAAGGATTTGCCACACTGGATGCGTTCTGCGGTCTGCGGTCAGGGCCAAATTGAACGCAGCCCGCATTATGTATGAACAACATTGTCGGACTCACGATCAGATCGCATATCTATACAAAATATATAGAGACCGACAATGTTGTTCATTCATAATGCGGGCTGTGTTCAATTTGACCTGACGGCAGACCGCAGAACGCATCCAGTGTGCCATCTAGTAGGGCAAATTGAACTGGTTTCCTCCAGTTTGCTCAATCATTAGGAATTCCAAAATTTAAATTTTTTGGTTAGTTCCTAAGTTTTTTTAAATACACTGCGTCTTCCGGTCCGAAGACACCACTCGAGAATGTTTTCCCCATCGGCCATCAGTTCTACGAGCGATGTGCCCTGCTTTGACCTTGAACATTATTATAATTAGGAACTTAGCCATAGGGGGTATAACTATCACTTACCATAAGACGATGGAAGCCCTCATGGCGATGATTGACGTTGACTAACTACAAAAAAAACCCGCAGTTCTATTTATTGGTCAACAATCTTCTGCACACGTCCAATATCATCTAAATATTTTAAGACACATAATCAGAAAAGATGGATATTGAGATAAACCGCAACATCATCTTAAAACTCAGGGTATAGAATAAACCAGAAACTTACGCTATGATATTTTTGAAATTATAATATTTTTTTAAAAATTTAGGGGTTGATTTAGCCCCGCTACTCACCAGCCAGCAGGCTTATAGTCTAACGCTTCTGACGCATGCCTTCGCAATCACTATTTCTTTCTATCAAACGGTATAAGATGATGGCAGAAAGAGATGGTGAAAGCGAAGGCAAGCGTCAGAAGCGTTAGACAATACGGCCTCAGGTCTGCAGTTCCGTATCGGGGTGTAATAGGAGAGGTAAGTATGTGACAAGTTTTTAGCTTGCCTCAAATACCTACCCAAAAATTGTTGCCTGCTCTCCTACTAACAGAGGTGGGCAAACTGTCGGTAGGGGCCGCGGATGGCGATACCGTTCCCGTAGGCTCTCCCTACCTTAGCGGACCGAGGGAAAACCGTGGGGTTTTAGTCAGTAAGAGTTGTAAATAACCCATCGCCCTCCCCCGAGGAGGGTGGGTATCCATGAGAATTTCCCCACGATAAAAAAAAGAGTCTATAATAGCCAATATTTTTTAGTCAAGTCTATGTACATCGGCCTGTAGGAAGGAC
Organism: Archips crataeganus; assembly: GCA_947859365.1. Classification (NCBI taxonomy): domain Eukaryota; kingdom Metazoa; phylum Arthropoda; class Insecta; order Lepidoptera; family Tortricidae; genus Archips; species Archips crataeganus. The sequence goes on along the minus strand of OX402069.1, from coordinate 11,580,669 downwards.
GCTTGGCCAACATTCGGCTCATTTAAATAAAACTTGAGTCGCTAATTTTACGTCCACAGGAGAGACAACTTTTGTTTATTACGCTGTTTAAGACCCTAATGAGATAATGTAGCCAAAAGTTGCGATCCTAAAGGCCACAATAAACCGGAAGCAGGGACGCCGACGGAGCGTGCCCAGCGCGGTCAATAACACTGAATCAAATACGGTGTGCCGCGCTGCCGGTGTGTGTCACCGTATAATTAATTCAGTGTTATAGAGCGCGCTAGGCACGCCCCATCAGCGCCCCGGGCTCCCGGCTTGTTGTGGCCTTAAGCCGTAAACATGAAGGGTATCTACTGGGTAACCCACGTACGGTTTTGACTTTGATTCTCGACTTACTTGTGTAGGTACGCAGAGTAATGCGGCTTCTGTCTTATTTCATAATCTGAATCTTAAAATAAAGAAGATAAATTCAGGGCAGAAGCGACTCAGACAGGTTAGGTTCAGAAGGATAAAAAAAATCCTATATCATTAAATGGTGAGCCATTGAATTGAGTAACTCATTTTAAATATCTGGGACACATAATTCCTGTCTGACGATTTGAAAGATTACCTAGACATAGAAAGGGAACGGAGGGCGCTTGCAGTGCGAAGTAACATGCTGGCTCGTAATACCGCAGCATTTGCCGCAGCGCAAGCCGTAATGCTTTCAGGTACGCCTCCAACAAGATGGAGCGACGACCTGGCGGGAACGCATTGGATGCGGATGGCGCAGAGCCGATCTGTTTGGCGAGTCTTGGGGAGGCCTATATTCAGCAGTGGACGTCTTTCGACTGAAATGATGATGATGGATATAGAAATCTAATATGTATATACATAAATAAATAAAAAAATAGACTACACTATATATTTAACCATGAGCTTGTATTTTGTAGGAACATTGAGGAAAAAAATACATAGATACCTATAGATTTTCAAAGCTACCTACCAAGATTGTTAATTCAACGTGTAAGATGAATCTTTAAGATTTGATAAAAGGGTTTAGACTGCCAGAGAGACAAGATAAATATTAAACACTAGCTGATGCTCGTGGCTTCACCCTTCTGAAGTAGATTAAAACGTGTTTTCCCGTGGGAATGAGGTTCTCCTTGGTAAAAAGTAGCCTGTGTCACTCTCCAGCCCTTCAACTATGACTATTCAAAAAATTACGGCAATTGGAGATGTCTATTTTATGCAATGTATAGTAAATCGAAAACCATTTCGAGAAAAATGCTTTTTAACTCGTTTTCTGCAGTTATTTAATTTTAATATTATGTAATGAATTTATTATATAACAAATAATCAATGACCTTCATATGACATTGGTGTAAATTGCGTGACCGGTCCAAGTCGTACTTTATTCTGTGTGGTTAGAATTCTTCACAATTTACGCGTGGATTATACCACGGAGTTTGATTTGGACTCGCTGTCTGACATCTAGCACCTTGACAGTGCCAGTAAAGTGACACTAGTTACAGTGTACCACTACGCAAAAAATAATTAAAGGGGTTGGCTTATCGTATGCATTTAGATAGATTTAGAAATTTGGCAATGTGGGAGCCCTCAATTATAATCTGACGTCATCAACCAAAACAGTTTCAATAATTAATTTTCCAAAAATCCTACCTATAAAACCAGCACTTGATATGCCAACCTGTTGTTTTACAGGGTTATGTTTTCGCAGTTTACTTTTTCTTTATTGTATTTATTTATTTACATATTATGCTACGCAATAATAAATCTAAATTGTTTGTTAATTCATTATCTTTTTATTAATTTATCTTTTTATTAAGTAGTTTATATAGTATATTTGTGTATCGTTCCGTGTGTCACAGACGGTTCTGGCAGAAAATCAGCGCTGCAGGCGTGTAACGCCTCAGCATAATGCTGAGTCAGCGACCGTTTCACTTTTGCATGGACACACATGCAGATCTGTGTATTTATTACTTCGTTGTTTTGTGAACCTTGTTTATTTGTATGAATTTGTGTGTACTTTCTTGTATTTGTGTGTCTTGTAAAAGTGAATAAATGTCTTCTTTCTTTCTTTCTTTCTAAAAATATAGAAAAGTAAATGACAAAATATTGAAATTAGTTTCTTATAATTGACTTTTCTATAAGTACAAAAAAAATATATAAAAACCACTGGTAATTTTTTTAAACATTCCCATTTTATTCGTTGTTTGGTTTCGACGTGAAAGAAGACCAAACAAACAAACACACTTTCACATTTATAATATTAGTATGGATGACTAAGAAAAACTTTTTTGATAATTTTAAGCAGATTTCCTATGCATGACCTGTCGCTGATCTTGATCTGATCTGTTCATCGATAAAAAAAGTCATCTGACGAACATACCTATATTATTATAACAACACAAACAAGGATTATTCTAAACATAAAGTAAAACAATAGATATTTTGCGAAACATTACTCCGTTTCAGAGGAGTTCGATAACAAATACCATGACATGAGATTTTTCAACCGACGAAAACAAAAGGAGGAGGTTCTCAATTCGACGTGTATATATATATATATATTTTTTTTTTATGTATGATCACGCATAACTTTTTACAGAGTAGTCCGATTTTGATGATTCTTTTTTTATTGGAAAGTGTATACCCCGAGGGTGGTCCCATTTAAATTTGGAAACAATATTCCTACACTAAGGGTAGAAAAACAGGCGATGATTGATTGTTCAGTTACTGATTGTACTATATGACCACGCATAACTTATTACAGAGTAGTCGGATTTTGATGATTCTTCTAAGGGTAGGACAACAGGGGATGATTGGCTAATTTTTTACAGAGTAGTCTGATTTTCATAATTATTTTTTATTGGATAGATAGGGTATACCTTGAAGTTGGTATTATAAATTTGGAAAAAAACTACCCCAAGGATGAAAAAAAAATAAAAACAAAAAATAAAAACTTTTTAACAAAAAATTAAACCGCCGAAAAAACTGAAAAGCAAAAAATAATACCTTTTTTGTTTGACCTTAATCTAGGTACCAGTTTGAAGTCGGTGCCTCAGCACGAGCCAGGAGGAGTGATAGAAGCCAATCAGGTAGACGATTATAGGTCCACTCCTCCTGGCTAGTGCTGAGGCACCGACTTCAAACTTATTAAGGTCAAACAAAAAGGTATTATTTTTTGCTTTTCAGTTTTTTCGGCGGTTTAATTTTTTCTCAAAAAGTTTTTATATATATTAGAAAGACTAATACTATGATTGAGTGGAACATAATATAATATCTAACATATTTCAATAGAAAAAGTAAAGTAACTAGAGGAACATAGACACACTCAGACAGTAAGTGTTAGTTACATAAATTAAGGCCCTTGTTTGATTTTTACTCTTCATTATTGCCCACCGCGCGTCTTTTTTTGGCCGGTGGTGGGAACCGTCTGTCTAAGAAGCAAAGAAATATTTCTGGCACATTTTCCTGGTTATTGAAGCTTTATATTTCATACTAAATAATAAATATCACGGGACAATTCACACCAATTGACCCAGTCCCAAAGTAAGCTAAGCAAAGCTTGTGTTATGGGTACTAGGCAACGGATAAACATACTTATATAGATAGATACATACTTAAATACATATTAAACAGCCAAGACTCGAGAACAAACATTCGTATTTTTCATACAAACATCTGCCCCGACACGGGAATCGAACCCGGGACCTCAAGCTTCGTAGTCAGGTTCTCTAACCACTAGGCCATCTGGTCGTCTAAATACAAACTAAAACACAAACTACTAAATACAAACTGAAACATGGATGCACAGAAAAACCCCAGAAAAAAGACCAGCGCTGGGAACCGAACCCAGGTCCTCAGAATTCCGTGCCGCGTGCCACGCCACACCACCACTGGTCAGGAGTTTAGATACGAATTTTTCCTATGCATCCATATCCCAATCTGTTAGATAATCACTCATAGCAGTGATACAGCGCCATCTATGTTTATAACCACATCGAGAGACTTCAACACTCCTTAAAATAAAAAAAAATATTAAACATACTTCATATCAGACTTGTTATTGAAGCTTTGTTTAAGAACAGCTCTGATTTTTTGATATTATTTTAGTTAATATCTGGTTCATATATGTTTTTAAGCTCTTCCTGCCACGTGCATTTGAATTGTGATTAGCTTCCGGCAGCAGTGTTTCCAGACAATAATGACATCGGGGCTTTCAAGAAAAGGTTTTACACTTCCTTTAAAGGCCGGCAGCAAATCAGTGACTCTCCTTGAATTATTGATAAATTCATGGTCGGTGGTGATCATTTCCCATTAGATGACCCTCTTGCTCGTTTTTCTCACTATGATAATAAAAATAAACTTAATAATTTTTGACTTTAAAACAATAACTTTGGGAATAGCCCGGCTATATGTATATATTAATAAAGTAACTTCATAATTTATTTTCCCTACCTAGTATTTCCCCTAGCTTGACGGCTTCGAGTACTACGAATTTGTAGCGATTTAAGGAATCCAAAATCAAAGTCAAAGTCAAAACATCTTTATTCAATTTAGGCTACAATGTGTACTTTTTAAAGGCAAAGAAACTGCCACCGGTTCGGAAAAACCCTGTTGAGAAAAATCTGGCAAGAAACTCAACGACGTATATATTTTTTTTAACCACCAAACCATTTCAAAATATAAAACGACGTATTCCATAATACCTATTCCATCCAACCACCACACTACGTGTGGAAGAGCTCATAATTTATCTTGTATTGTGTCGTTTTGCTGTAAACAAACATACTTGGTATATTTACTCGTATATACTTTCTAATTGTTGTTAGGTTAACCGCACTTGCAAATGCCCAAGTCTGCGAGTTTGATGGATATTTGTCTTCTTAAGTTGTTTATTTTCTATGTCTTATTGATAAAGCTTTATTTAGATTAATGGTACTTCTTCCTGCCACGTACGGTGAAACTGTGGAACCAGCTTCCGGCAGCAGTGTTTCCAGACTACTATGATACCGGGGCTATCAAGAAAAGGGTTTATAGTTTAAGGGCCGGCAACAGATTGACGACTCTCTTTGAGTTGTTGATATTTATGGGCGGTGGTGATCATTTTCCATCAGATGAACCGCTTGCACGTTTTTCCTCCCTCTCATAATAAAAAAAAATATAATAAAATAAAATTACCCGATTACTGTCAGATACTAACTACATGGAAATGCAACCGAAGAGCTGGCAGCTTCCTCGCACAACGTATCAGCATTGCTGTACAGCAAGGTAAAGCTGCCAGCATCTTTGGGTCCATACTGCGAGGGGAAACTTCATAATTGAGAATGTCTAAAAAAAATTACCAGTGGTTTTTATTTTTTTTTGCATAGCAAAGTCAATTATAAGGAACTAATTGCAATATTTTGTCATTTAGTTCTCTACTTTTTTCAAAATTAATTATTGAAACTATTTTAGTTGATGACGTCAGATTATAATTGAGGGCTCTCACAATGCCAAATTTCTAAATATATCTAAATGCGTACGATAAGGCAACGCCTTTAATTATTTTTTGCGTAGTGGTACACTATACACTGTGTCACTTTACTGGCACTGTCAAAGTGCTAGATGTCAGGCAGCGGGTCCAAATCAAACTCCGTAGTATAATCCACGCTTAAATTGTGAAGAATTCTAACCACATAGAATAAAGTAGGTACGACTTGTAGGCAATTTACACCAATGTCAAATGAAGGTCATTGCTTATTTGTTATATAATAAATTCATTACATAATATTAAAATTAAATAACTACAGAAAACGAGTTAAAAAGCATTTATCTCGAAATGGTTTTCGATTTACTATACATTGCAAAAAAATAGACATCCCCAATTGGGTACCTTAAGTTTTATGAGGTGGTCCATATTATATTTTTTATCGATAGTAGACTTATAATGTAGCTCACTGCTGTAGATAGATATTTTTTTGCATTTGCCGTTTTTTTGAAAAAATAATTTGAAAATTTATTTTGGCATACCACACGTTTGACTAGATTTTTAAGTTTTGTGTACAAATACGACTTCGTTTGCACGCTGTGTTTTCCCATCTAGTTCCTATTGTTTCTGCTGTTGTCGAATTTTTATCAACAACTTCTGCCTGACCCTGGATTTTGTAGTACCCGCATCTCACGACGACCCCTGCATCACTATTTTACGGAATCGGAAGCCTTCACGACGACCTGCGCGCGAAACTTCGGACAACGATACTTCTTTGCTTGACAACGGCTGTTTTCACTTTTGTCTTGAATAAAGATACGATGGCTGGTACGACGACGAACAACCAAGACGCCTCCGATGAGATAATTAACAACAGGAAATATTACGGAGATGAGCTCCGATGCTTTGCACCATCATGTAAAAAGTATAGAAGGGATAACCGAACCTTAACTTTTTTACGTATACCACAGCCTCTAAAAGAAGTATGGTGTCGAGCCCTGGAAAGAAACTGCCCTAAAATGCCTTTGTACATATGTCTGTGATGAACACGTAAACGTAAGTATAAATAAAATTAAATAATTATTGTGAAGATAGGTAATCTAATCTTACACAAATCGACCCAAACGAAGCGAAGCTTTGTGCTACACTGAAAAGAACAGTCTACTTACGGAAGCGAAATTTGTAATGTGCTGGCAGCAAACTACTTCTTAAGTATACTGCCATTGTAATTTGGTTGCAACATACATATTTCTTTTCTCAACTATATAACATACATACATAATTTTCACAAGTTTAGTATGTAGGTTTTGCCTGCTTTCCAAAAAAACTATGCCCAATTTCATTCCCATTTGAGTCCCGGAGAAGGACATAGGATAGTTTTTATCCCGGAAAATTGCATATTTCCTGCGGGATATTGACAAACAAATTCTATGCAGATGGAGTTGTGGGTAATGGCTAGAATGAATATACAATAAAGTACAAATCTACCTATATTCATGTAACTGTTTAAAGTGAAGTGATAATGATTGACAGCCTGTTTAGCTTAGTTGGTAGTGACCCTTCCTGCAAAACTGGAGGTCACGGGTTCAAATCCTGATATGGGCAAATATTTGTGTGATAAGCAGGAGTATTTGTACCTGAGTCTTGGATGTTATATCTATCTTTGCTTAGTTGGGGACTTGGTTAATTTGTGTAAGAATGTCCCCGCAATATAATAGTAGCAATAACCTTGTATTATTTTGCTTGTCATATTTTTTATACCTTTTAAGACTGAGCAATGTAGTAATAATTATAATAACAATATGTGTAATAATTATTTTCAGCATGATTCTGCCAGTCAATGCCAAATTGATAAAAGACTAAAGCAGTTTTGGAAAAACCAGCATTGAAGTCTTGGGTGCACTGCAAATATAAAAAAAATGTCTGCAAAAATACCAAGCCAGCCCCAACAGTTGTCTTCTACAATGTGAAATAAAGAAAGTTGTGGTGTGGTTGATATTCTTCTTTAACCGATCGGGGCTTCAAAGGAATAGAAAAATATTTGAGAGACAGACATATGAACCTCCTTCGCCCTCTGAGTGTCTCATCAAAAGAAACTCCCACCAAGAAAGAAGTATTGCAGGGTAAAGTGAAGAGTGAGGGTGTTCCGGTTTTTGATGCCTCATTTGGTAATAAACCAAATAATTATTGCTTGTGCTTTGTTTGGTCAACTTGTAGGATAATTTAATAAAAATAGATGGATTGTTCTTAATTTTGTTTTATTTCAATAAATGGTGCCGCACCACCAGTAAACAGGACTTGTCAGATTGTAAAAGTGTGTTTGTGTGGCGCAGCTCACACTACACCCGCTTAAAGCAGCATTTCCACCAATAATGCGCGAGGATGTGTTGCGAGGAATATGTTTTTCATTAACCAATAGTAACGCGTCATTTGCACATCCTCGCATGAGCGGTGCGTTGCGAGGTAAATGAAGGGTTTCTATTGGTTAATTAATGAAAAACATAGCATTTCTTCCAATATAGCACTCTGTAGATGTTGGTGATGGTTCTATGGATTTTGGACCTAAAACAAAATAAAAACACAATTTATAATTTAAACCATTTGTATAGCCAACCAACCAGTAAATACAGGTCTTACTTATTTATTAATTAATTATTACTTATTTAATTACACAAGATATTATTATGTGACTAGCTGTTGCCCCATCTACATAGAATTTGTTTATACAAAGTTTATTATAAAGTGAATCAAACTAAATATTACAACAAATATTAATATCAGTGGTAAGCTGGTGTCCATAGAACTTGGACTCCTACTGGCTTGCCCGCTCTCTCTTTTTGGCTTGGGTTCTACAGACATTAAAGAGAATGAAAATCTGACTATGGTTATGGCTTGCTCCATGATATTTGGTGGGTCTCCAAATAGGATGTTTTACAAACTATTTTTCATACTTCTATGCAGACAGAGTAACAGGCAACAGCTAGTTATGTATAATTTTGCAAGTACCTAATCTATACCGAGGATAAGATGTAGGTATTGCTAGTTCAAATACATGATTAATAATTACATGTAAGACATACCACAAGCTTTACAGTGAAGGAAAACATTGTGAGGAAACCTCCACAAACCTGCAAAGCAATTCAATGGTGTGCGTGAAGTTCCCAATCCGCACTGGGTGGCCTGTGATTGATTGAAACTTTATTTCCTTCATAACAATGTTAAAAAAATACAAACATGAGATACAAAAACAGACAATACTGCTGTTCCCAGCAGTGGGATGTATAGTTGTATAATAGGCTGGGATGATTAAGACATACCTGCTTGTGCAGGACATCCATCACATTCTGTGTCAATGACGGTGCTCTCTTGTTCATTGATATATTGTAACCTTACAGACGTCAATCTGTAATGTTCCACCTTATGTGAACATAGTTTAACTTATTTTTTTATATCAAATTAAATTATTTCATACTCAAAGTGTATTAATGTTTATTTAAAGATGGTTTTGGTCTTCAAGTATCTTTATTTAATAATATTTCTTATTAAGTATGATTTAGTACAACCGGCTGTGTCGGAGGTCAGAGGTGAGAGATTTGGCGGTGTTGCCACACTTTGACGTTTTACATTAAATTGCGTTCCATTACATCATCCCCTTTTTAAACAAAACAATTTTTTAAATAATTATTAAATTGAATTTTACAGCTACAACTTTGAAACTGTTAATATTTTCCTCCCCTCCTAAGGAGTAAAATTAAACAAAAAATGTTATAAACTTATTCTATATAACATTATCTTATAATTACTATATACATTGCAGTTACGCGTTCAGCCAACTGAGGTAGAGACTTATTACAGAGCAAGCCCGTCTTGGGGGATCATCAAGTTATGCCGGTCGGATATAGAAAGAGGTTCTTGTGTAACATACATTATTATTATCTACTAAGTCATAAGCTCTATATCCATTACTACTAATAATTTTACCTTGACGCCATGTTTTTTCATTCATATCTTTTTTAAACCATACATTTTGCCCTGCAATGAACTGTTTTTTATACCTACTTGTTTTATTATAATTATTAGCATTGCGGTTTGCAACTTTATTGAACTCTGGCTGAACATTAATATTAATTTTAGGTTTTAGGTATTCATGTGATACTAATAACTTTGTTTTAAGATTTCTATTCATTAACAGCTGCGCTGGAGAAAAATTTGTGCCAGACACTGGTGAAGTTCTATACTGTAACAATGCTATTCTAAAATCAGTCTTATCTTCACAACATTTAATTAAAATTCTTTTACAAATTTGGACGGCTCGTTCGGACATCCCGTTAGATTGTGCATATCTTGGACTAGAAAAGGTAAATTTAAAACCATAATCTGCAGCAAATTTCTTACATTCTTTAGAGTCGAAAGGGATATGATCCGAAACTATTTCACATGGAATTCCAAAATTTGAAAATATGTCTATTAAAGTATTAATTACTGAAGTTGCACTTTTATTAGGCATTACTTTCATATCTATCCATTTTGAGAAGTAGTCCACTATAACAAGGTAGTTTTTATTTTTAAATTCCATAATGTCTATGCCTAGTTTAGAAAAAGGTAAGTCTGGTATTTCATGAGATAACAGTGGCTCTTTAATATTATTATTTTGATATGTTTGACATATAAAACATTTCCTTATAAATTCTTCTAAATGGTTATCAATTTTAGGCCAGTAATATAGAGTTCTTGCTAATTGCTTCATTTTAGTGGTGCCTAAATGACCTTCATGCAATTTATTAATTATAGAGATCCTTAATGACTTAGGTATTATTAATCTAGATTTTAAAAATACTAAGCCTTCGTCAGTTGTGATATCACCTCTTAATTTGTAATAAAACTTTAAATCATCAGGAACCTCTTTAATATTTTCAGGCCAACCATCCTTAGTGAAGCCTATGAGTTTTAATAACTCATCATCCTGTGATGTGTTTAATATTAATTCAGATTTCTGCTCCTCTGTGCACTGTAAGTAGCGTGCAAGACCTACTGAGTGAATAACTTCATACATATATGAGTCATCAGTATTATTAACATTCATGAATGAGCGAGACAGAAAGTCAGCTATGTACATTAGTTTTCCTTTTAAATAGGTGAACTCTATGTCATATTTTAATAATTTTAATTTTAATCTCTGTAGGCGGGGTGACGGTATATCATGTATATGTTTCTTTAAGAGACTCTCTAAGGGTTTGTGGTCATTTAATATTTTGCACTTTTTTCCATAGATAAAGTAATGGAATTTTTTGGTTGCCCAAACAACACTTAATAGTTCCTTTTCTATTTGAGAGAATCTTTGCTCAGAGGGAGTTAGACTTCTCGAAGCATAACTGACTGGTTTGCCATTTTGTAGTAGACAACAACCAAGTCCATCCTTAGAAGCGTCACACTGCAGTACAATAGGAATTTTAGTATTAAAATTTTGTAAAATGGGTGCCTCTGTTATTATTTTCTTAATATTATTAAACACTGTTTCATGTACTGAGGTCCACAGCCAAGTTACATCCTTTTTTAATAAAAGGTGGAGAGGCGATGCAATAGTAGCCATATTAGGAACAAATTTTCTTAGATAATTGACCATACCGAGGAATATCTGTAATTCCTTCTTATTAGTTGGACTTTTAATACTATTAATGGCATTAACCCGTTCCGGATCAATTTGCATGCCCTGTCCAGAGAAAATGTGACCAAAATATTTCACTTCGGTTAATCGATACTGAAATTTATTTTTATTAAATCTGACATTATGTTCTTTGGCACGTTCAAATACTTTATTTAATACTTCGTCATGTTCCTGCTGAGAATTTCCACATATTAAAAGGTCATCACAATATACCACCACACCGGGAATGTCACCAAAAGCTGTTTCGCTATATCTTTGGAACACTTCGGGGGCCACAGAAATTCCAAAAGGACATCTTAAAAATTTGTAGCAGCCATAAGGGCTATTAAAAGTACACAAGTCACTAGACTTTTCGGTTAACTTTATATTATAGAACCCATCCGACAGATCAAGTACTGAGAAATATTTTTTATTACTTAATTTAGGTACAATTTCATCCAAAGTGGGTATCAAATGGTGTTCTCTTATTAATACTTTATTTAAATCTTTAGGATCTAGACATATTCTTAATGAACCGTCTTTCTTTTCAATAATGACAAGATTACTCACAAAATTTTTAGGGTGTTCGACCTTAGCAATTACTTGGTGATCCTCCAGAAACTTCAGCTTCTCTGCAAGGCGAGTCATCAGTGCGTTAGGCACTCGACGTGGGGGTCTCACTACGTGCTCCACTCCTGGCTGAACGCGTAGCTCCAATGGGTTTTTAAATTCACCCACACCCTGAAACAGTTGTGCATTTTTATTAATAATTATTTCTTTGTCATTATTTGAGGTATCCGTTTTGACTATATTAATATTATTATTTTTTAAAAGTTTTAATTGCAACCTTGACTTGAGTCCTAGAATTGGTTTCGCTTTCTCTTTTATTACTAGGAACTCAGACTCAAAACTGTCCTCATCATTTTTAGTATAGACTTTTAATATTACTTTTCCAATTGGCATTAAGTGCCTGCCACCGAAGACCTCTATTATTGTTTTTGTCTCAGACAATTTAATATTGCTTTCATCATCGACAAGTTTATTGAGATCATGTTGTGAGATCACATTAATCTGCGCACCTGTATCACACTTAAAAGACACTCTTTTATTATTCACTCTTAATAGCTCTGTCCATTCATTTTTATTGAGATCTATGGAGCAGACTAGTGACAAATTATTAATATTATTAAAGTCACCCTCATTATTATTATTAATACTATGCACATGCTTTTTAAAAGTGCAGCCAACACTAAAATGGTTGGGCTTTTGGCATTTGCCACAAGTTTTACCATAAGCCGGACAATTTTTTGGTCCATGCTCGGTTTTACATTTTAAACACATGTAGTGTTTGCCATTATATTTTTTACTTTGGAAGCTATTATTATTATTAGTGTATACATTAGGCTTTTTAAATTTACTGTACTTATCTTTGGTATGTGTGGAGTGCGAATGTTGGGACTGGGTCTGTGACTGGACTGCAAGCACCTCCCTGGCCGGACTGTTCAGTGTCTTGATGTGTTCTCTGGAGAGCTCCGCCGATCTGCAGACTTCTATTGCGCGCTCCAGGCTTAAATCCTTTATTTCTAGAAGCTTCTGTTGTGTGCGCCTATCCCTGACTCCTATTACTATTCGATCACGAAGCATTCTGTCCTTCTTTTCTTCGAAGTTGCAGTTATCAGCAATTTTTCTGATGCACGTGTAGAACGAGTCGAAAGTTTCATCTTCTTCCTGGTTTCTCTTATTAAAATTGAAGCTATTAATTACCTCGTTTTGTTTCGGCTTGAAGTAACTGTCAAATATATTAATTATATCTTCGAGTTTCACCTTCTCTTTGTCGTCTTCGGTTTTTAATACGTTGAAGTATAGTTCTTGAGCCTTGTACCCTATGCAATTAATTAAAATAGCGCCTTTCCTCGTCTCGGACAACTTTTCGAAACCCGCCGCTGTTATGAAGTTTCGAAACGAGTGTTTAAATCTTTGCCATTGTGGCCAACAGTTGTCGAGATTCTCCAAGTTCAAACCTTGTGGCAAGGTATATTGAACGGCACCTGCATGGGCTATTGATTCTAATTGTGTGTTTTCTATTTCTTCTGGCATTATTAATATTAATGGTCTATCTTAATAAATACCTCGTCTTCGCCGGTTCGCCGTGACACGCGTGAGGTTACCGAAGTTAATCTTCCGCAATCTTCTTAATCAGTGTTCTTCTTCGACTGCGCCATGTATTAATGTTTATTTAAAGATGGTTTTGGTCTTCAAGTATCTTTATTTAATAATATTTCTTATTAAGTATGATTTAGTACAACCGGCTGTGTCGGAGGTCAGAGGTGAGAGATTTGGCGGTGTTGCCACACTTTGACGTTTTACATTAAATTGCGTTCCATTACACAAAGTAGACTATTGAATTATTAATTTATTAAAAATAAGCTCTTCATTACTAAAGTATCCGAATGCGAAAGTATTCGAACGACAAGTCAATAATTTACGATACACGTGCGGCCTTCGAGCTGAAGAAAGGGTAGCCAACGTAAACCTTGAAGTTACGCATGTCAGCGCGAGTATCAAAGGAAGGGTGACCAGCATCTCGTATAAATACCGAAAGGTTGGGCGATTTTGGCCTTGTAAGATAACAATGGCCACTGAGAATATTGAGATTACCTTGTTCCAGGTTTTACTACTGCACTGAAATTATGGTACGTTGCCACATGGCTGGTTTTAGCTGACCAATCACGTTCTATGTTTTCATTAGAATCCATCTATATTTGATTTTTAGAAAGGCCAAAGTTATTCCCCATTAGATCGGAATACTCTGACTTTATGGTATAGTTAAATATGAAAATTAAAAATAACTTATTTTACAAAATAAGATTATTTCATACACAAATAGGGCAAATTAACTATTAATTTTGTCAATAACGAACTTATCATATCCATTTCGACTCTTTCATTGTGAGAGGAGACCTGTGTAAGGCGTGTATGGGGTTCATTCTGAGGAGAGGCCTGTGTCCTGATGATGATGATGATGATAAAACATTTTATTACTAAGAAAATTAAAATTAGATCACTGGCAACACTTACTGACTCCGACAAGAATATAATTTACGATACACGTGCTGAAGGGAATGTAACCAATGTAACCAATGTAACCAATGTAGCCAATGTAAACTTGGAAGCTAGAGTAGCCAGCGTAACTTTTGACGCCAACGAAGCTAGGATTTTAGTATAAAAGGGGAGCGAGACGTGGGAAGAGGATCACTTTATTTTGCTACGAGTTCGGGAAAGGTTCTCTCTGAATTATTAGGTATTAATGGGTGTCGTAATTGTGTTGTGGGGTTTAAATATTTCTTGTGTTAATTATAAGGGGTATTTCTGTGTGAATTTCGGCTTTGTATATTTTATCATCAGAAATACCTGTGATTCGATATTCATTGCCAGAAATTTGTATATTTGTTTAGTTAATATATAAATTGGGGTTTAATGGGATTTTGTGGGTTTAATATAAAATTTTGTTTAAACTGTGTTAGTGTATGAGAACCTATTCGAGCATCAGCTGAAGTAATAGCTGGACTCTGAGAAGAGATAGACGGTCAACCTGACGGTGCTAACTGTAGTTTAGCTCTTCTCGGAGGCGTTTAAAGGTAGAATACCATCTATTGGAGAAGGATGGGGGTCTGTATTATAACTCAAGAGTCGGACCTAATTTCTCCCTGGGTGTTGAAGGGTTTGGGGTGCCACAACCGGTGTTTCAAGCTCATCAATGTCTAGTCCGCTTATCTATTTATATATATATTACACTCTGGTATTCATCTAACCCAATCCCCTCAGATGGATACCAGAAGCACACAGGTATAGAGGATAGAAGCTGAGTTAACCTGCTCAAACGTAGGCATTAGTTTAGGGTAGGCCCTCTCTTATCAGTTGGAGAGGGACCCCGCGGTAATTGTAAATGTGGAATCCGGATTCCTAGCTTGCTAATTTCGTGTAGAATAGATGGATAGTTTAGCTGCTAGGAAAGGATTATAGGGAGTAGGTATAGTCGCCATTAACTAATATCATCGTTCTGCATTATACTATTTGATGTTGGAGGGCATTGTTATGCTATCTGACTTATTTAATATCATTACCATTAACTATTACAAGTTCTTCATTAAGCTATTTTATGTTGTGGGAAAGGGTTACATTTGTTGACCCAATTATCGAAGCTGAGATCTTATTGACTGACTTTTGACTTAGACTTTCTTGTACTTACCGACGGATGGAAGATTTCAGGGTTTGCTTTCATCCATATGTCCTACATTACAAACGCTGGTAGCTGCTATTGAGTGAGTCAAAATAAAACTCAACAAACTCACTATGAATATTTATTTGCTGAAAAGTAGAATCTCCTTTGAAGCCGGCGGTCGTCCCTGGTGAAATAACCTTGGATTGCCTGGTCCTGTGATGGCTAGTTATACTTACTACATCTAAAATGGTAAAAGTCTTACCAAACATTTACATTTACAAACCGTCATTCTGACTATAACTGAGGCAGATGCAAGTTAGTGGCTTACTGGTACCATAGGATCTGGTAGCTACTCAATAGTCATTATGATAAACCATCGAGATTACGCTTACTACCAAAGTTCAGCTAGCTATTGCAGAAGCAATGTGATCACAGGTTGGATCCAAGAACGGCCATAGGCTGTAACTGATTTCCCTTTGAATTGTCCTCTCATTTACTTAATTTAATGCATTTATTACCTAAACAAGGAAAAGGTATATGCTTCTTCAAAGCCAGTGGGGGGAGCCCTACCCAAGTCTGGAGTCGCGGGGCTACCTTTTGGGGCGGTGGAGGAGCCTCAGAACTCTGCCACGTAATATAATAAATACCTTTTCCATACAAATCTATCATATACTATGGACAGACGACTCTTATGAAACTGTAGGCAATTTATCATCTCCATTTATTCATCATTAACATATCTTCATTATAAACTTTAATTATATAACTATAGGCAACCGTCATCCTCAGTTATTCATCACTAACATATCTTTATTATAAACTTAAATTATATGACTATAGGAAATTATATTATAAACTTAAAATTAGATGACAATGAACTCTTTTCCCATATCATACTAAAAGTTCCAAAGGGTTATTTGACGGACACAACGTGGGTTCCTTATCTTAGACCGCTAACGATCACTTGGCCAATTTTGTGACGTAAACAAGGTAAATCAGCTTAAGTTAGGAGCTAGGTATTTTGAGGACCCATATATATAGGCATACATAAGTACTATAAGTAGATAGGTTTCATACAAGGGTAGGTATACATAAGCGTATACATAAGTTTTAAATACGTAGGTAACGGTAGGATATCTAGTAAGGGTAGAAAGATTAGAAAAGGGACGGGGGGGTGTTACAATATGCAGTCACAAGGTAATATTTTTTTGTTATTTTGTGCTTTGGAACGACCTTCACTCTAATCGTGCAATAGGGGTCATCTCTCCTCAGCTCCACATACCCGACTGTACTCTGGACATAACCACTTCTAGACGCCCTGAAATAAATAAATCACTCATAACAATCAATGTGTAAATGATAAGACAACTTCTAATAATATGGCAATGAAAATAATGGTGTATCATCCAAACTGGCGAAACTTAAATTTAAAACTCACATCATGGTTTTAACACCCCTAATTTCAGCAATATTGTGCTTGTCGCTGGTTCTTAAATATTCGGTAATAATAGCCATATCCATGTCGGGCAAATTTCCGGAGTCTGCTCACACAAAGTCCTTTGTCCAGCTCATTTCTTTGTTCAATTTGGGCAATTTGGCTAGTAGGTAATCCGTAGTCGTCGTGAAAAGAAGTATCGTTGTCCGAAGTTTCACGCGCAGGTCGTCGTGAAGGCTTCCGATTCCGTAAAATAGTGATGCAGGGGTCGTCGTGAGATGCGGGTACTACAAAATCCAGGGTCAGGCAGAAGTTGTTGATAAAAATTCGACAACAGCAGAAACAATGGGAACTAGATGGGAAAACACAGCGTACAAACGAAGTCGTATTTGTAACGGCTGTCAGCTACATTTGACAACTGACGGCTGTCAGTCCCACGTCAGTCGGACTTTTTTTTCTTTATAAAACAGACCATGGCACAAAACTTAAAAACCTAGTCAAACGTGTGGTATGCCAAAATAAATTTTCAAATTATTTTGTCAAAAAAACGGCAAATGCAAAAAAATATCTATCTACAGCAGTGAGCTACATTATAAGTCTACTATCGATAAAAAATATAATATGGACCACCTCATAAAACTTAAGGTACCCAATTGTTTTCTAGTTTATGAAATTTAATTTATTGCTATTTTGTTTTTGTAATTATCTTGTTTATATGCAATTAGTTCTTCAAATAAAGAAATAGTTGCTAACAAAACTAAAGGATGTTAATTAAAGTACATAAGGGCTAAAACTAAATTAAAACTATACTTGATTTTATAGTTAGCTATTACATGCAAATCTGTATCTTGCAAGTCAAACACTCTCATACTAAATTGGTATAAACTAATTAAACCCAGTTATATTTTATCATTAAATTAAATCAGCAAACACAGTGTTGTTGCATTGGAAGTTGGTGAAATTATAGTTTCGAGATTTGTCCGAAACAAATATAAAAAAAACATTGCAAGTGAAATAAAAGCTTGTAAAAATGACAAGAGCGTGACCATGTTATGCCCAATATGCACACTTGGATACAAAATAGTTACTTCCTCGCATCGAAAGAAACTTTTTTCCGTTAATTAAACCGTGTTGTAAGACTAAACTCGATATTGTTTCCAGTTGCATAGTCCTTGGCAGCAATGCCATGCACATGAAGCAGTTCAGGAGGTTCCCTGATGACTTCCTGTTCGGAACTGCCACTGCTTCATACCAAATCCAAGGCGCTTGGAACGAAGATGGTAATTTCTTTATCCATGTTACCACCATTTATGTAGACGACCCTATAATTATGCCAATAAAAATATGAGTGGTCATGTGTGTGTACATTGGTTCTCTCTAACTCCTAACTCTCTAATATCTAACTTGAGTACCATTTTGTTTATTTTACTCTGATAATTATGATGACGAACATGAAGCCAAAACTTAGCAGTATCAAAATATATCTATTTCTCTAAATCCCACATTCCAGGAAAGGGCGAAAACATCTGGGATCATATGGTCCACAACAGGCATCACGTGATCAAAGACCAGAGCAATGGTGACATGGCAGCAGACTCCTACCACAACTATAAACGTGACGTCGAAACGATGAGAGAACTTGGCTTGGACGCCTATAGATTTTCCTTATCGTGGGCTATACTTAAAAACACCAATCTATAGCATCGTAACAATTTGGTAACAATTTCAAAGAATGTTTCTTAATTTCACATGACGTCAATCGTGGCTGTACTTACCTAACCATTTCACGAATTTGAATACCAAATTTGAGTAGATAAATATCAAACTCCAATATGTCCGCAATAAGTGACATAGAGATAAGATGCTTATTTGATCATTATTTTAAGAATCATATCTCCATGTCATTTATTGCGAAAATATTGCAGTCTGATCTAGACACGCGGCAGCGTGTCAAGCCAAGTTCAAGCAAAGGAACTGGCTAGCCAGCGCCGAGTGTAATATTACACGAACCACTTGGTGCCACTTTTGACCCTTCTATAACTCAAAACCTCTTTAACGTAAACACATAAAACTACGTGTGTTTAATTATATCCATAAGGACATCTAGAAGCCCAAATTTCATGAAGCTAGCTCAAACGGTTATAAAGATATGAAGGTCCAAAAGTCGTAAATTTTAGCACTGACTGACTCACTTATAGTACCTACCTAAACCTAACCTACTTCCAGATGTCCTAGGAAGTTCAAATCTGGCGTCCAGACAGGGAATTACGTGTATACAAAGGAAAAAATCTGAAAACAGCCAATTTTTAACTAAAATTTGAATTTTTTCCAAAACGCCTACAATGTTTGAAGTACGGGCGTTTGCAGTTTAAATAGCACCTAACGCCTATCACAATAAAATTATAAAGCAAAATTTAATGGGCGGGGTGCGGGGTGCGAGGGGAAGGTGAGGTGAAGGGGAGGAGGGGGCTGAGGGGGTGAAGGGGGGGGGGGTGAGGGGGGTTGAAGTGGGGATGAAAATTTTATTGATTTTGCCATAGGATGCACCGTTTTCAAGATATTTGACAAAAACACCGGGGTGGGGGGGGGGGGTGGAGGTGAGGGGGAGGGGTGCGGGGATTTCAAAGAGGGGGTGAAAATTTCATTGATTTTGCCGTAGGATGCACCGTTTTCAAGATATTTGACAAAAACACCGGTTCTTGTCCGATCACCGAAGTTAAGCAACGTCGGGCGCGGTCAGTACTTGGATGGGTGACCGTCTGGTTTTTTGTAGTAAAACTTCTTTAGGCACGCTTGACTAGCGGAGTAAAATACGTTACGTAAGTCAAGCGTGCCTAGAGAAGTTTTACTTCAAAAACACAAAATGAATCCAGGCGGTCACTCATCCAAGTACTGACCGCGCCCGACGTTGCTTAACTTCGGTGATTAATTTCTTTACAAAAAGTAATATATCCCACCAAAAACATAAATGTAAAAAATATTAGCCAAGTTCAATACTAAAAATATACTTGATTATGGACTTCACCGACAAAAGGATTAATGAACTAAAACAATTACTTTGCTCACCCGCGACCTTACAATAGTTACGTTTATGCAAGAAATGTGCGTTCATGCAGTTCCTCCACCTCCACAAAAGGATTGGAGATCTAAATGGGTGCCAAGTTCTGCAGGTAATACTGAAATCTATTTGTAAGAACAAATAACATCCTAAACAATTATAACACTCTATTTCGTTTTACTGGTCATAGAAAGCTGAAATTTGGCAAGGGGGTTCCTTGGGGAGTGTAGGGAAGCATTAAGAAAACATTTCCCGAAATTCTTACGGGAACGGGAAAAAACGGGATTTTGCGTTTTACTGGTTGTAGAAAGCTAAAATTTCAAAATTCATAAGTTTATACTGTAAGTAGGCCGCAAAGGGCACTTTAACCGACTTCTAAAAAGGAGGAGGTTATGCATTCCACTTTATGTATTTTTTATGTAGGTATGTTCACCGATTTCTCGGTCATTTGTGGACCTGCTTGCTTGCTTGCCTGTATGCTTGCTTGCTTGATATCTTGGTTCTTTGGA
The DNA here is from genome assembly GCA_947859365.1 of Archips crataeganus. Taxonomy (NCBI): domain Eukaryota; kingdom Metazoa; phylum Arthropoda; class Insecta; order Lepidoptera; family Tortricidae; genus Archips; species Archips crataeganus. The sequence continues at coordinate 11,560,343 of OX402069.1, read as the reverse complement.
ATACTCATAGTACACGCGACCACGCGAGCGAAGCCGCGGGCAAAAGCTAGTATTAAAATAATCAACTAACAATCTAATATAACGCTTGATTATTGTTATCTATGACATATGTATAATATTTATCCGTTAATTACGTAACGGCAGGCACTGGCCATATTATAGCACGCAGAACAGATGGCCGCTGGGGCCGAAAAGTTCTCGAGTGGAGACGACCTCGGAATGGGAAGCGCAGCGTCAGTCGTCCACCAACGAGGTAGACGGATGGTTCGATTAAGGCCGCAGATTCAAGGTGGATGCAAGACGCTTCCAACCACAATGATTGGGCATCAATGCCGGCCTATGTCCAGCAGTGGACGTCCCACGGCTGAAATGATGATAATGAGAGTGAGAGGGACGGCACGATGCGAACTTCGAATTTAGGCTCACCATCATCATCATTATTTCAGCCGAAGGACGTCCACTGCTGGAAGCGACTTGCATCCACCCGAACCTGCGGCCTTCACCAAATCGTCCACCCATCTCGTTGGTGGACGTCCCACGCTGCGCTTGCCAGTCCGTGGTCTCCATTCCAGAACTTTTGGGCCCCAACTGCCATCTGTTTTAGGCTCATAGATTAATAATAATGGCTCATAAACCATGTGTATGGTGACAATGGTTTTGACTAATATGTGATTTTTCCACGGACGTAGTCGCCACCGAATACTGATCTATAAATATTGGTTTCTGATCACCGATTAAAAATCATCGTGTACTTATAGGTTAATGAAGCTTTGAAGGAATGTGACAGTGAAATATAAAACGACGTAGGAAATGATTTATTTTATTCAATGCCCTTCGTCGATGGTCATGGTCATGGTATCGGGCCGATATTCCGGCAAGACGGTGCGCGTGCGCACGATGTTCTTGTACACGAAGGCCGATAGTCGCGGGGTGCGGGTGCGGGCGGGGGAGGAGAAGTCCACTGCGTATAGGCCGAAACGCTCTCTGTGAAAGAGAAAATATAATAATAAATTAATAAATGTCGCGGGACAATTCACACCAATTAACCTAGTCCCAAAGTAAGCAAAGCTTATATTATGGGTACTGTACTTATATAGACAGATACATACTTAAATATATATTTCGAGAACAAACATTCATATTGTTCATACAAATATTTGCCCCGACGTGAGAATCGAACCCGGGACCTCTTGCTTCTCAGTCAGGTTCTCTAACCACTAGGGCCAATAAATAGTACCTGAGAGTGGGACAGTCCGGTTCAAAACGGGACGTATAGTCACATTAAGCATAACTCACGTATATCCTCTCATCCATTCATAATTGTCCATGAGGCTCCAAGCCGTGTATCCCTTGACCTTGATACCGTCATCAATAGCATCCAGGACCTGGTCCAACATGTTGTTGTAATAGTTGACTCTCTCCTCATCCATGAGGTCGTCATCGGGGTGGGTGGACCAACCATTCTCCGTGACGTAGATGTCTGGGCTGTCGTATCGGTTCCGCAAGATGTTCAGACAGTTGTAAAGGCTGTTGGGTACGAGCTGTGAAGGAGTTGGAGGAAGGATTAGATGACAGTTTCAAACCGGAGACCTTAAAGTGCTTTTTCAGCAGAGATGAGCAGGCCTTATACTACGAAGTGCAAAATTCGAACTTCGTATCGTGCCGTTCTGCTCACGCTAATAGCATTTAATACGAGAGCGAGCGAGACGGTACGATGCAAACTTCGATTTTCGAATTTCGGAGTAGCCCCTCTGTGGTTGGAATAGGTAGTGCAATTTCGGGTGAATGACCTTAAAAACAATATAGGTAGTTAATGTGGATAAGGCCTGGGATTCCGGTTTCGTATTTTCTCACCGAATTGTTTCTTGACATGACATTTTATTGAAGTTATATTGGAAAAACATGAAAAATAAAAGTTTTTGTCATGGTAAATAGACATCGTTACATATTCCGTTGAAGAGTTGCAAGTGTTTACCACTTAATAAAACATAGTAATATGAAATGTGTATAATCAAACAATCAAATAAAAAAAACACTAAAAAAAATGCTGAAACAATTACTTTGCTCACCCACGACCTTAAGGTCTTTAAGGTACTACCTAGAATACTAGTGTCTTAGAAAAATTGGCTTCATTTGACCTGAAGAAGATTCCCTTGAAGTTCATAGAGATAAACAAAACAGTGTATATATTTATATTTCAAACTGACCAGCGATTGTCTTATCTCACCTGATGGTGAGTGCAGATGGGGACGAAGGTATCCTATAGCTTACTGGTTCCAGCTTATTCATTCAGCAGGCTTATTGTCTAACGCTTCTGACGCTTGCCTTCGCAATCACTATTTATTTCTGACAAACGGTATAACATGGTGACAGAGAGAGATGGTGAAAGCGTAGGCAAGCGTCAGAAGCGTTAGACAATATGGCCTCTGTACTTGAGTAGTTCTAAATTGTACTTATATTAAATGTAGGTATACTTACATACATCCACGCACTCTGCCCCTTGACCCACGACTCCGAATCAACAGTCCATCCAACACCAATATCATCATACTGAGACGGGACAGCCTGAGGTTTCTTGAATTCTGTGGCTGAGACGATGTTTCCAGAATAATGATTCAGACCCAAGAAATCGTAAGTGCCCTGGACGTAGACTCTTTCCTCCTCGGTGAAGGTAGGCATCCTAGATCTGAAGTAGCCTTGCTCTGCACTCTTTTGAGCTACTACTTCTTCAAGCATTTTTGGAAAACCACCTTCAGCTTTGTAGATAGGATCGGTGTACATGCCCCACTGAAAGCGTTAGTAAATAAATAAATGTCATCGGGAACATAGCTAAAGATCTAGGCTCTGCAAATGTAGAATTCTAAAGTTTAGACAAATCAACGTGAAAAGTTAAATAGAGAACAAAAGGGAGACACTGCTTTGGATGGCTATTTTGAAGACGATTTGGCTGTCTCAATACTCAATTGTTTTATCCCAAAACTGTCCTAATAATTAGATGATTTATTTTTAACGAGAAGGACAATGACACTAAAACTGGCTTATTCCATTATGCTCCCACTCCCATGGTCCCATTGGGATCATACAAAACTTTTGAGTTCATTAAGCTCCCACTAGGGAGCAGTGAACTCATCGTTCCATTATCATCCCATACACCCGGAAGTAATGATGTGATGTGAACATGTGAATATGTAGCTAGGATCAAAATGGAATAAAACCGGAGGAGTTTTTGATTCCCACAAATAGTGGGAGCTTAATGGAATAAGCCCTAAAACTGTATGGCATTTGTAAAATGTACATCGAGAAATACACTCATTTCAAGTCAGCTAAATGTACCATGGAAAAAACCTTCCACAGGAATCTATACACTTACATCAACATCGTTCATTAAATCGACCGCAAGCGCATCTTCCTCGGAGTCTGTATGTGGCGCGTACCATTGCAGATTGATGGTCAACCCGCACTGCCCACCCTGCGTTGGTTTGAAGTCGTTGTTATAAGCATGGTAAGCTTTCGCATGAGCTACTACAAGATGCTTGGCACAAAGATACTCTCCTATACCAGTAGCGTTCAGCTGAGGCACTTTTTCTGCAGACCCGTAACCTTGGTAACAGATCTGCTTAGGTTCATTAAAAGTTATCCATAGTTTAACCCTGTCTCCGAAAAGACTGTAGGCAACCCTAGCGAAATCTTCGAACCATTCTGTGAATAAGGGGTTCATAAAACCACCGAGCTCTTGAAGTTTCTGCGGCAAGTCCCAGTGGTAAAGCGTGATCATGGGCTGGATGTTGTACTTCAACATTTCGTTGATGTAGTTGTTGTAGAAATCAACGCCAGCTTGGTTTATGTGGTTTGCGAAGCCGGTGGGTAGGATTCTGGGCCAGGATAGGGAGAAACGATAGCAGTCTAAGCCCAGCTCTCTCATCATTTCGACGTCTCGTTCGTAGTTGTGATAGGTGTCGGCGGCAATGTCAGCATTGCTTTGATCGTCTATGATGGAAGGATCCCGGTGGGTGTTGAAGTCCCAAATGTTTTCGCTTTTGCCTGAAAAAAAGGGTTATTTTGTAGTTTAGAATAAGATGTTTCCGTTCGCATTACTAGTGATCTCATCAATGAACATAGTGATATCTAAAGGCATCACATTATTAGACGTATGGAGTCAACTGTGCAATATTTAAAATATTTTTCTCTTGGCATTAACAACACTTTGACAACACTAAGCCATATGCATAAATAGGCGTTTAATTATTACCTACCTAGTTTTTGTCTTATTAAATTATGAGATTGGGGGTATGAAAATATACCTATTAATTTATAATCCGGGGAGGCCTGAAGAGAAAAGGTTCGGAAAAGTGATAGGGTGGACTAGCGGCTATAGCATTTAAATAAAACGTAAAATACTTAAAACATTGTGTTTACTTGTATAGCAGAAAATATATAATGACACCATAATGACACCGTACATCAAAAGTAAAAGAACATAATACAAATTCAAATTAAATGCATCATAGACAAGTATACGTGGACAGCATCACGACCTTCCAACAAAAGTCTAGCATGTAGACTGTTTGGAAACGGCTTACGCTTACCGTCCTCATCCCAAGCACCCTCGATCTGATGGGACGCCGTGGCTGTTCCGAAGAGGAACTCATCAGGGAAGCGGCGCTGCTGGCGAGGGCTGGCACTGCAGGCCACTGCCACCGCAAGGCTACGACAGAAATTCACGTTTAGCAACTGAAGGACAAGGTTTGCCAAATTACGGATCAACAACTGAACCTGGAAGACGAACCAATCTATCCACTATGCTCTACGATTTGTATCTACTAGTATAGCAAATTGGACATTTTCCTCCAATTTTCTCTACGAGTTTTAGCAATAGAGTAAAGGATTTGCCACACTGAATGCGTTCTGCGGTCTGCGGTCAGGGCCAAATTGAACGCAGCCCGCATTGTGTATGAACAACATTGTCGGACTCACGATCAGATCGCATATCTATACAAAATATATAGAGACCGACAATGTTGTTCATTCATAATGCGGGCTGCGTTCAATTTGACCTGACCGCAGACCGCAGAACGCATCCAGTGTGCCATCTAGTAGGGCAAATTGAACTGGTTTCCTCCAATTTGCTCAATCATTAGAGCTAGTATAAATAAATAAAATAAATATAAATGTTAGGGGACAATCTTACACAAATCGACCTAGTCCCAAACTAAGCAAAGCTTGTACTATGGGTACTAGACGACGATAAACATACTTATATAGATAAATAAATACTTAAATACATATTTGCACCCAGGACCTCTTGCTTCGTAGGCAGGGTCACTACCAACTAGGCTAAAGCGGTCGTCAAGTATAGAAAATTGGAGAAAAACAAATAGGAGGAAAATGTCCATTATAAAGAAGGAATTCCAAAATTTGGTTAATTTTTTTTGTAAGTTCCTAAGTTTTTTTTAAATTACCTACTTTGCAAGTACGGATGAGTCCAAATAGGTAATACCTAGCTAACTAGTACAATGGCCGTAATAAAAATAAATATAAGAGCGTTTGCCGAAAGACGTCCACTGCTGAACATGGGCCTCCCCCAAGGCTCGCCAAACAGATCGGTCCCTTGCCGTCCGCATCCAACGCGATCCCGCATCCTTAACCAGGTCGTCGCTCCATCTTGTGGGATGCCTACCTACACTGCGTCTTCCGGTCCGTAGACACCACTCGAGAATTTTTTTCCCCATCGGCCATCAGTTCTACGAGCGATGTGCCCTGCTTTGACCTTGAATATTATAATATACTAGGGGACCCGACAGACGTTGTCCTGCATGAACCTAGATACCGACTGCAGCGCCATCTGCCGGGCTGATTTGTGAATCTAAACCATCCAGGGCACCACCCAAACGCATACAAAAAAAACATTCAAATCGGTCCAGCCGTTTAGGATGGAGTTCAGTGACAAATACACGTACAGTGGAACTATATATATAAAGATATAGATTAGTAACTTAATCCATTGGGGGTATAACTATCACTTACCATAAGACGATGGAAGCCCTCATGGCGATGATTGACGTTCACTAACTACAAAAAAAACCCGCAGTTCTATTTATTTGTCAACAATCTTCTGCACACGTCCAATATCATCTAAATATTTTAAGATACATTATCAGAAAAGATGGATATTGTGATAAACCGCAACATTATCTTAAAACTCAGGGTATAGAATAAACCAGAAACTTACACTCTGATATTTTTTGAAATTATAATATTTTTTAAAAATTTAGGTGTTGATTTAGCCCCGCTACTCACCAGCCAGCAGGCTTATTGTCTAACGCTTCTGACGCATGCCTTCGCAATCACTATTTTTTTCTAACAAACGGTATAAGATGATGACAGAAAGAGATGGTGAAAGCGAAGGCAAGCGACAGAAGCGTTAGACAATACGGCCTCAGGTCTGCAGTTCCGTGTCGGGGTGTAATAGGAGAGGTAAGTATGTGACAGGTTTTTAGCTTGCCTCAAATACCTACCCAAAAATTGGTGCCTGCTCTCCTACTAACAGAGGTGGGCAAACTGTCGGTAGGGGCCGCGGATGGCGATACCGTTCCCGTAGCCTCTCCCTACCTAAGCAGACCGAGGGAACACCGTGGGGTTTTAGTCAGTAAGAGTTTTATAGTATAAATCTTCCCAGGTGAATTTTTCGCTTCGAGCCATTACATTAAATTTGAACCTTAATACTATGACGATACCGTTTGTTTTGAAAGATAAGGGCTCGAAGCGAAAAATTCACCTGGGAAGATTTAAGTATACTATACATAACCCATCGCCCTCCCCCGAGGACGGACGGTGGGTATCCATGAGGATTTCCCCACGATAAAAAAAGAGTCTATAATAGCCAATATTTTTTAGTCAAGTCTACATCGGCCTGTACCTAAGAAGGACGCCTGACCAACATTCGGCCCATTTAAATAAATCTTTAGTTTTCTGACTCGGAATCGCTAATTTTACGTCCACAGGAGAGACAACTTTTGTTTATTACGCTGTATATGACCCTAATGAGATAAGGTAGCCAAAATTTGCGATCCTAAAGGCCACAACAAACCAAGAGCGCGGGACGCCGACGGAGCACACACTGAATCAAATACGCTGTGCCGCGCTACCGATGTGTGTCACCGTATAATTAATTCAGTGTTATAGAGCGCGCTAGGCACGCCCCGTCGGCGCCCCGCGCTCCCGGCTTGTTGTGGCCTTAAGAGGGTACGATGCGCACCATTTCTCCATACAAACGTAATCCCCTGTTTCCTCCCTGGATAATGGCTTTAGAGCCAAATTTTTTTTACTGTGTAATCTGTATCTACCACAGCTATGCCCCTATGTTTCGTTTTTCTCCATATTTCAATTAACATAAGAAATATGAGCTTTCAAAAACTGAAAAAATTGCCCAATTTCAACGTCATTTTCAGACACTCATCAGAAAAGAATCCCTCCTATAAAAAAAAAGGAAAACATAGGGGCATAGCTAAATCTCTCCTCTAATTATTTATAAAAAAATACATTTACTGGTCCAGTTTTCGAGAAGAAAACAGGGGATTACGAAATGCTGTTTTAATCAATTTTACGCGCCTATTAACGGTCTGAGGTGCAGTTGTCCCGCTCTCGCTGTACTGACACTTAGGGGTTCGGGCGAGACAGCGACATTTCATTAAAATACCTATTTCTCAAAATTCTCTGAGCCATCGTACCCTCTTAAGTCGTAAACATGAAGGGTACTGGGTAACCCACGAACGGTTTTCACTTTGATTCTAGTCATAGTGTAGGGTCGGTTCCCTAACTTAAGTACCCAATCCACTTTTCCATACTAACTGCATAGAAAAGTGGATTCTTATGTTAGGGAACCCACTGTACGCAGAAATAGTAATGCGGCTTCTGTCTTATTCTATAATCTGAATCTTAAAATAAAAAAGATAAATTGGAGATTTAGCTTATCGTAAATGCCACTTGATGGTGCCCCCAACTAATAAAAATAAATAAATAAATAAATAAATATCACGGGACAATTCACACCAATTGACCTAGTCCCAAAGTAAGCTAAGCATAGCTTGTGTTATGGGTACTAGGCAACGGATAAACATACTTATATAGATAGATATATACTTAAATACATATTAAACACCCAAGACCCGAGAACAAACATTCGTATTTTTGATACAAATATCTGCCCCGACACGGGAATCGAACCCGGGACCTCAAGCTTCGTAGTCAGGTTCTCTAACCACTAGGCCATCTGGTCGTCTAAAACTAATATCCATACTAATATCATAAATGCGAAATTCTGTTCACTACCTACCCCAAGGCGATACAGGCGTGAGTATATGTATGTACTACATACAGAGTAGAAAATAAATACAGCCGATTACGCCATCTCATAATTATACAACGAACTATGTCGTCTTTTGCGATAGCAATGATATTTATCTGCAAATTTAACGACCGTCTTAGCCTAGTTGGTAGTGACCCTGCCTACGAAGCAAGAGGTCCTGGGTTCGATCGAATCGAATCCCGGTAAGGGCATTTATTTGTGTGATGAGCACGAATATTTGTTCCTGAGTTATGGATGTTTTCTATGTATTTAAGTATTTATTTATCTATATAATGTAAGGTGGACCGTGAGGGCGCCTTACAGGTATCTATACCGGGGCAGGGGGTGGGGTTCTATGTGCCAAGGCTATAACTATGGTACTACCGAATCAAACCACGTACGTATATACTTATGTAGGATTTAATATCAATATCACACAACAGGTAGACAGGCATAGAGCATAGCATAGCAGTCACTTATATACACCGTGTGTGGGTGGAGGCTGTGCGACAGTGCGGAGAAGAGTTGTCGGCGAGAGTGACGGAAGGGTAAGGTACGCTGCCGCGTGCACGTGCCAGCGCGTCGGTTGGTCCGGGGTTCGAGCCGCGTGGCGGCACACAAAAGGCGGTGGGGGGCGGAGGCCGGCTTGACTTGGACGCCGAGCTTCGGGTGGGCACGGCTCCGGAGCGCGGGTGGCGGTCGGGCGGGGGCCACAGAGTCCGCGCCGCGTGGTGGCACACGACAGGTGGTAAGGGGCGGAGACAGGCCTGGCTTAGGCGCCGGGCTTCGGGCAGGGCAGGGCACGGCTCTGAAGCGCAGGTAGCGGTCGGGCGGGGGCCACACAACCGCTCCCTTGCGGAAGAACTATGAGGCTCTCGTACGAACTGCTACCGGGGTTGAGGCGTCGTCGCGACAGCGGCCGTCTGCTCTCCTCGCCGCGGGCAAAATGGCCGAGTCTCCCTAGCTTGCGCGCCACTCTGGCTCATTTTCTCCTCGCCTCCCGTCCCCCTCCGCTAGCGTCTCTATCTTTCCCGCTCTCGCCTGATAGGATGCGCTGTCGCCGTCTCCGTCGCACGATTGGGCGCGTGCGATGCCGAGTTTTCCATGACGACGATAGGTGGCGCGCGACGTATGTTCGAGGAGACTTAAGTTTAAGTAGACAACTAAGTTAATGCTATATGCTACGCTACAATAAGTATGTTTATCATCGTCTAGTACCCATAGTACAAGCTTTGCTTAGTATGGGATTGTCCCCTAATATTTATTTATTTATTTATTTATTTCTATTCTATCTTATCATTGATAAACTGTTTAGGTATGCAACTAGATGGCGCCAAACATAGTAAATTTAAAATAAAAATAAAGAAATACCACCGAACACGTCATCCGATGCATCCGGACCGAGGCCATTAAGCGTTACCGAACCAAATAGGTTCCAAGGGGTGGCCAAAGTAGCAGAGGTAGTCCAAAAAGGAGATAGCGGGACGACTTGAGCGCTTTTTCATCTCATCTCGATTGGCATATTTGGCATGCATGTCCAGAAGAATGGCGGAAGAAAGGGGAGGCCTTTGCCTAACAGTGTAAATATTATAGGTCCCAAAACTCAACGATAACTATGTACTGGACGAGAGGCCGAGTTATTAGGTAATGAACTTAAACAATTTGCTCACCCGCGTCCTTACGATCGTTACGTTTATGTAAGAAAGGCGTGTTCATGCAGTTCCTCCATCTCCACACTGTACGAACACACACAAATCACACAAACCCAACTATTGGAAGGTCACCAAGGACATCTCGCATCAACTTCAGGTCTTCGTGAACCGATGCCTTCGCAATATACTCGGTATTTTCTGGCCTGAGAGAATATCCAACGCTCAACTGTGGGATGGCTGCGATGAAGTCCCAATCGATCAGCAGATTAAACGACGCAAATGGAGCTGGATAGGCCACACCCTCCGAAGGGATCCCAACCACATCCCGAGGCAAGCCCTAGATTGGAATCCCCAAGGAAAACGCAAATGTGGTCGTCCAAAACAAACCTGGCGGCGGACTATCATTGGCGAAGCGAAGGCCATTGGCAAAACCTGGAGCGAAATCAAGCGAGACGCTCAAGACAGAACGGGATGGCGATGCACTGTGGACGCCCTCTGCCCCATCTAGGGGACATAGGACCTTAAGTCAAGTAAGTCAACTATTACCACCACATCTAGTAGGTATGTTAGTCTAAAATTTGGTAGCATAGGGTATGGTTGTGGTACCTACTCTGAAGATACTCTGTTAGTGGTAGAACCATGTTGTAGCTAGCCGCTGCATCACGAATGGGCCGGCTCGTCCGGGGCAGTACCACCCTCTCACAGAACACCGGCGTGAAGCAGCAGTACTCCTGCTGCGTTTCGTACGGTCAGTGAGAGCGCTGGGGGCCCAATACCTCTCCCCCTCCTCTATTCCCTTTCCTTTTTCCTCTCCCTTTTAGAGTCGACAACGCACTGGCATCGCGTAAAGCTCTGCGGGTGTCTATGGACAGTGGTGATCATTTAACATCAAGTGACCCACTAGTTCGTTTGTCTGTCCTCTCTAACATAAAAAAAAAGATGAGCTCTGGTTGAGTTCGAAACGCGTCAGTGTAGTTTGGTGGTGGTGATAGTTGGATTTGTGTGTGTTCGTACAGTGTGGAGGTGCAGGAACTGCATGAACACGCATTTCTTACGTAAACGTAACTATCGTCAGGTCGCGGGTGAGCAAAGTAATTGTTTCAGTTTATTAATATGGGCCTCCACAAAGTGACGCCTGATTCAATATTATAATAGGTAGTTTTGGATAATATAAAAAAACTTCCATGTCATTTAGTCAAGACAATAATCTATAATTAGTACCTACTAAAAGTGACATGTTTAATGTTTTATTTTTTATTTTATTTTATTTTATTTTATATTTTTTTTAATTTTATGTGTTTTGTGTGTGAAATAAACTTTTTCATTTTCATTTTTTTTTTTTTCATGTTATGTGACTATTATCGCTACTTAGTAGTAGATGTTTTCTCAAGTGGCAGTGGGAGGGCACATCACTCGTAAAATTGACGGCCGATGGGGCTGAAAGGTTCTCGAGTGGCGTCCTATAACCGGAAGACGCAATGTAGGTAGATGGAGCGACGACCTGGTTCAGATGGCGGGAACGCATTGGATGCGGATGGCGCAGGGCCGATCTGTTTGGAGACCCTTGGGGGAGGCCTATGTTCAGCAGTGGACGTCTTTCGGCTGAAATGATGATGATGGTTGTAGAAGTCTAATATGTACTAGTATATACATAAATAAATAAAAAATAGACTTTACACTATAATTAACTATGAGCTTGTAGGTTGTAGGAACATTGAGGAAAAAAATACACAGATACCTATAGATTTTCAAAGCTGCCTACCAAGATTATTAATTCAACGTGTAAGATGAATCTTTTAGATTTGATAAAAGGTTTTAGATTGCCAGAGAGACAAGATAAATATTAAACACTAGCTGATGCCTGGCTTCACCCTCCTGAAGTAGATTAAAATGTGTTTTCCCGTGGGAATGAGATATTTCTCCTTGGTAAAAAGTAGCCTGTGTCACTCTTCAGCCCTTCAACTATGACTATACAAAAAAAAGGCCAAGTGCCAGTCAGACTCGCGCACCGAGGGTTCCGTACAAATTGATTGTATCTATGAACATCCAGTCTTAGCAGACCCCTGCTCCTAAGCAAAATGTGCGCAGTGTGGGATCATTGTAGATTAGTTTTTGATATAGACAGACAGACAAAAATGTTTATGCTTTTCGCAATTTTTCCATTAAGTATCTGCGCTATAAGACCTTGCTTCGTACCAAATTTCAAGATTCTGAGTTCACGGGAAGTACCCTGTAGGTTTTGATTCCCTTGCGACTGTCGAAAATTTGCGGCATAAATGGTTGTATCTTTTGATTGCGTTGGCATAGAAGTTTGATTTTTTCACAGCTCCAAGGGACAGTAGACTTGAGTATCTAATATATAAAAATCTCGTGTCACGGTGTTTGTTACCGAACTCCTCCGAAACGGCTTGGCCGATTTTTATGAATCTTTTTTCTCTACACTCGGTAGGTCTGAGAATAGGTCGTAGGCTATTTTTTATCCCCATCCCCCCCCCCCATTCTTTGCGGACGAAGTCGCGGGCAACAGCTAGTTTGATATAAATTTCAGCTTGATACCTCTACGCGTTCATGAGAAAAAGGGTCTTGACAGACGGATGGACGGACGAACGGACAACAAAGTGATCCTATAAGGGTTCCGCTTTTTCCTTTCGAGGTGTGGAACCCTAATTACGGCAATTCGTTGTTTTGTTTCGACGTGAAAGAAGGACAAACAAACAAACAAACACACTTTCATATTTATAATATTAGTATGGATGACTAAGAAAAACTTTTTGATAATTTTAAGCAGACTCCCCATATGCATAACCTGTCGCGGATCTGTTCATCGATAAAAAAAGTCATCTGACGAACATCTTACATAACAACACAAACAAGGATTATTCTAAACATAAAGTAAAACAATAGATATTTTGCGAAACATGAATGAAACATTACCTACTCCGTTTCAGAGGAGTTCGATAACAAACACCGTGATATGAGATTTTTATATATTAGAAAGACTAATACCAGGATTCAAATTCAAATATTATATTGAGTGGAACATAATATAATATCTAACAGAATTCAATAGAAAAGTAACTAGAGGAACATAGACACACTCAGAAAGAAAGTGACAGTTACCTACATCCCACAAAAACATTTCATGATAAATGTTGCCAAGACGAGACCATGTAGCTCGCACTGTCAAAAAGTAATCAGATCTCTTGTAGAACCAAGATTCCAACCCAACCCCAAACCAACCCAACCCAACCCAACCCAACCCACCCAGCCCCACTCAACCCACCCACCCAACCCATCCCACCCACCCAACCCAACCCACCCAACCCCAACCCAACCCACCCAAACACCCATAGTAGTTTCTGTATAATAGTGGTTAGTGTATAATTAGATCTAAGAATTCCTGACATATGCGTCTCCCGCCCATACGACAGGTGAGCTCCGGACGAAGGACGCATCAGGTAGTTTCGGTGGGGAACTCGTGGGAGCAACGGCGGAAGCCTAAACAGAGAATCGAGACTAAAAGTTTCTTCTCTGGCCCTTCAGCATTGGCTGGGGTATGGTTCCGCTGGGCACCACATGACCCTTGTGAGACACTGGGGCGTCCAGCCGTCCGGGGGACACTCCTCATCCCTCCGAATTATTATAGCAGGAAAACTATCGATGGAAGCGGTAACGAAAAGAGGGTAGCGCTAGGAGACAAGCGCAAAAAAACACACAGCATGCCAAAAAACCATCAGGCATAAAGGGTAGCCCCACCCAAAAGATGGCATCCAAAGCCACACAATGGGCCCAAAAGATCTCCGACCCACCCTTCCATCGCAGGGCAAAAGAAAGGAAGCTCGTAGTTATAGATAAATGCATATGACAGGAAATCCCACCAACCCAACCAATAGCTCTAAGTAATTGTACAGAAACGGGCGAGGGTCGGTCAAGGAATAAACCAACGGGTAAAAACATAAAAGACCGACCTAAGTACCCCCCAGTGCCCAGCGGGAGAATGCATGCTCCTCTCCCGGCCTTCCAGCAAATGGCTGAGGCAGGACACTGTGGGTAGATTAAGTCCCCTCCCTACCCCTCCCCTCCTCAAAATATAAAGCACACGTTTTTTGTATTAATAATCAATAGAGAAGGGGACTTGTGACCGGGTTTTTTAGTCCGTGCAAGTCGGACACTGTCTGGGCCCTCCATTCCCAGTTCGTCCGAAGGGATTTTTCCCGAGCACAAGTCACTCTTCCTATCCTAAAGTAAAAAATAGCAAAGACTTCGCGTCTTTGGCCCCTCTGGCGACTCATTTAAAAAAAAAAACCAACCCACCCAACCCACCCAACCCACCCAACCCAACTCTAAATCTATCAGCCCTAATTTTACACTAATTAATCTCGTAGACGTGCAAACCGTGGACTAAACTGGCGAGTCGGCCGCACGAACCTTTTGCAATTCGGCATATGGGCTTGAACTTAAAAATCTATTCAATCTTTTAAACTCTTTCCGTGCGGCCGACTCGCCAGTTTAGTCCACGGTTTGCACGCCTACGAGATTAATTAGTGTAAAATTAGTGCTTATAGATTTAGAGTTGGACACGTAGGGTTAGAAACTTGGCTCTACAAGAGATCTGATTACTTTTTCACAGTGCGAGCTACATGGTCTCGTCTTGGCAACATTTAACATGCAATGTTTTTGTGGGATTTCATTTCTTTTTGGTAGGGGATGATTTACTAAAAATCCTGAAATACATATCTTATTATTTCTAACAAGAATAAGAAGAACCCTCTTTATCAATTTTCAGACCTCTAGCATCAAAATTTGCGGAAGCCTCATACAAGCTTTCACCCCCTAGTTTAAGGGGTTGGAGGGGAAAAAAGTTTTTATTTTTAAGATTTTTTCGTTGTTTGTATACTATTACTAGCTTACATACCAAATTTCAGCTTTCTAGGACTTCAGGAAGTATCTTAAGAATTTTGATGATCAGTGAATCAGTGACGAAATCGGGGATTTTTAGACATTGAAAAAACTAAAGTATAATAGCTACGACATTCAAACTTTGTATGTTTCATGTTTGTACTAGTGTCTTTATATCTTAAAATTTTCAACTATTTAACATCATCCAAAGCAAAGTTATAAGAGTTCAAAAAACGACGAAACGTTTCGAGAAAAGGTAGGTAGTGCCCTTGCGCTCCGCTTGGCTCGTCTTAGCGGGGGCACTCCCGTGCCCCCAGATAAATTAAAGACCTTGTTTGGTTTTTAGTCTTCATTATTGCCCACCGCGCGTCTTTTTTTGGCGAGTTGTGGGAACCATCTGTCCAAGGAGCAAAGAAATGTTTCTGACACATTTTACTGGTTATTGAAGCTTTGTTTAAAAACAGCTCTGATTTTTAGGGTTCCGTAGTCAACTAGGAACCCTTATAGTTTCGCCATGTCTGTCCGTCTGTCTGTCTGTCTGTCTGTCTGTCTGTCCGCGGCTAAGCTCAGAGACTGTTTGTACTAGAAAGCTGTAATTTGGCATGAATATATCAGTTACGCCGACAAAGTGATTAAATAAAAAAAAGTAAAAAATTTTTTTTAGGTTACCTCCCATAGACGTAAAGTGGGGGTGATTTTTTTTTGTCGACTAACCCTATAGTGTGGGGTATCATTGGATAGGTATTTTAAAACCATTGTGGGGTTGCTAACATGATTTTTCTTTTCAGTGACCTGCGACCTGACCTGACCTGCCCTGACCTGCTTTTAAAGCGAAAATTTTCATTAAAATCGACCAACCCCCCCCCCCCTCTAAAATCTAAACTGTTGGGTGGAAAAATTTGAAAAAATTCAGAATGGTAGTAAATATATCAAATTTACTAAGAAAATTATAGCGGCTAAGATTGCTTGGAAATTATTTGTAGTTTAAGAGTAAATAGTAGCATAAGGTACAAAACATACCTAAACTTGGATGATTCCGTACACATACGAAATCCTTAGAAAAATATTACTTGATTTTTTCGTAATGGCTACGGAACCCTACCTTGGGCGTGTCCGACACGCTCTTGGCCGGTTTTTTTTTGCTATTATTTTAGTTCATATCTGGTTCATATAATTATGTTTTTTAAGCACTTCCTGGCCGGCAACAAATCAGTGACTCTCCTAGAATTATTGATATTCATGGTCGGTGGTGATCATTTCCCATTAGATGACCGTCTTGCTCGTTTTTCTCCCTATCATAATAAAAACAAACTTTAAACATGAAACTACCGTGAGACTCACTCATAATGAAAATAAACTTAATAAATTTTGACTTTAAAACAATAACTTTGGGAATAGCCCAGCTCCCCTTGACAAATATAATCAGATCGATAAAATTAGAAGAAGTATCGCTTATCGCGTAAACACCGTACTATATAATGAGCATATGTCACGGTGACCGACGTTGATTGTACCAAAATGCGGATAGCAGTGGTCTTGAGGTAAGATGCTCTTCATAATTTATTTTCTCTACCACCTAGTATTTCCCCTAGCTAGACGGCTTCAAGTACTACAAATTCGTAGCGATTTAAGACATCCAAAATTAAAGTCAAAGTAATCTTTATTGAATTTTGGCTAAAATGAGCACTTTTCAAAGGCGATGAATGTGCTACCGGTTCAGAAAAACTCTGTTGAGAAGAATCTGGCAAGAAACTCAACGACGTATATTATTTTTAACAGACCATTTCAAAATATAACACGACGTATTTCATAATACCAACTCCATCCAACCACCACACTAGTATGTGTGGAAGAGCTCTTATTTAACTTCTTGTGTCGTTTTCCTGTAAACAAACATACTTGGTATATTTATTTACTTTCTAATTGTTGTTAGGTTAACCGCACCTGCAAATGCTCAAGTCTGTGAGTTTAATGGATACCTATTTCTCTTCTTAAGTTGTTTATTTTATATGTCTTATTGATAAAGCTTTATTAAGATTAAAATATAATAAAATAAAATTACTCGATTACTGTCAGATACTACCTTCAAGGAACCGAAGAGCTGGCAGCTTCCTCGCACAGCGTATCAGCATTGCTGTACAGCAAGGTAAAGCTGCCAGCATCTTTGGATCCATGTTGCGAGGGGAAACTTCATATTGTTTTCTAGTTTAAGAAATTTAATTATTTCTAATTGTGTTTATATGCAATTAGTTCTTCGAATAAACAAATAGTTGCTAGCAAAACTAAAGGATATTAATTAAAGTACATAACAGCTAAAACTAAATTAAAACTATACTTGCTTTTTTAGTTAGCTATTCTGTAGCTATTACATGCGAATCTTTATCTTGCAAGTCAAAGACTCTCATACTAAATTGATATAAACTAATTAAACGCAGCTATATGTTATCATTAAATTAAATTCAATGAGCAAACACAGTGTTGTTGCATTGGAAGTTGGTGAAATTATACTTGCGACATTTGTCCGAGACAAATATAAAAAAAACATTGCAAGTGAAATAAAAGCTTGTAAACATGACAAGAGCGTGATCATGTTCTGCCCAATATGCACACATGGATACAAAATAGTTACTTCCTCGCATCGAAAGAAACTTGTTTTCCGTTAATTAAACCGTGTTGTAAGACTAAACTCAATATTGTTTCCAGTTGCATAGTCCTTGGCAGCAATGCCATGCACATGAAGCAGTCCAGGAGGTTCCCTGATGACTTCCTGTTCGGAACTGCCACTGCTTCATACCAAATCGAAGGCGCTTGGAACGAAGATGGTAATTTCTTTGACCATGTTACCAACATTTATGTAGACGACCCTATAATAATTATGCCAATAAAAATATGTGGGATCATGTGTGATGACGAAATTTTTGAACTCCAGCAAATTCCACGTGTTTTTAAATCCTCTTCTTGGTTCTTGTTTTAGTTTTCATTTGATCCTCTCTAGCATGTTACCATTTTGTTTATTTTACTTTGATAATTTGATGGTGACAAACATGAAGCAAAAACTAAGCAGTTTCAAAATGTCTATTTCACTAAATCCTACTTTCTAGGAAAGGGCGAAAACATCTGGGATCATATGGTCCACAACAGGCCTCACGTGATCAAAGACCAGAGCAATGGTGACGTGGCATCAGACTCCTACCACAACTATAAACGTGACGTCGAAATGATGAGAGAACTTGGCTTGGACGCCTACAGATTCTCCTTATCCTGGGCTAGAATACTGCCTACTGGATTCTCCAATGAAATAAACCAAGCTGGCGTTGATTTCTACAACAATTACATCGATGAAATGCTCAAGTACAACATCGTCCCTATGGTGACTTTATATCACTGGGACTTGCCGCAGAAACTGCAGGAATTGGGAGGCTTTACTAATCCCTTATTCTCTGAATGGTTTGAGGACTATGCTCGAGTAGTTTATGAGAAATTCGGTGACAGAGTGAAGCACTGGATCACCTTCAATGAGCCTAGAGAAATCTGCTTTGAAGGCTACGGTTACACTACCAAAGCACCTCAGCTCAATGCTCATGGTATTGCAGAGTATCTTTGCGCCAAACATCTGGTCATAGCCCATGCTAAGGCTTATCATACTTATAACAATGAGTTCAAGGATACCCAAGGTGGTACATGTGGTATCACTATCAGCGTCAACTGGTTTGGACCTCTGACTGACTCTGCTGAAGATGCAGCTGCGGCAGAACTTTACCGTCAAGGCCAGGTCAGTCATATTATTCAGACCAAGTATTTTTGACCGTATCTACTGAGTTAAATTTTAGAGTTTTGCAATGATGAAACTTCTAAACCTCTGTCTTTATTTACTATTATTTAGCACATGAATACGTTTTCAAAATGACTTTTATTTTCAGTGGGGCTTATACGCAGAACCTATTTTCTCCGAGCAAGGTGGATTCCCCAAAGAACTCGCAGAAAGCGTAGCTGCTAAGAGCGCAGAACAGGGATACCCCTGGTCCAGAATGCCTGACTTTTCCGATGAAGAGAAGGCCTTTGTAAAAGGAGCTTCAGACTTCTTCGGAGTGAACCATTACTCAGCATACTTGATTTCAGCTAATGACTATAAAACGGAAAACCCGGTTCCTGGTCTACTTGATGATGTTGACGCAGGGTCATTCGTGCCAGAAGAGTGGCCGCAATCTGCCTCCTCGTGGTTGACTGTGAGTGATGTTTTATCTGATATATTTCGAGAGTTAAGTGTCGCGAGCCGTGTGTTGTGTTCTATACCTATATCTAATCTTTAGAAAAACATCCCACGTAGGTACGCAAACGCACTTGAACTTGAGTATTTTGCTTGCACGACCTTGGGTATAAGTTTTGATACAGGTGGGAATTTATGACAGAACAAAATGCACGCTTATAAAAATATTGGTTAAATTTAAATATAGGAATTAATTTCGAGCATTGGTAGCCACGTAATTTGTGACCAGCGGAAAGAGATTATTTGCAGACTACTGCAAATAATCCCTTTTCAGTAGTTGTTGGCGAAGGAACTCGGTATCCTTCGACAGTAAATACGAAGCTGCTTATCCACTATATAATCAATTTTCTTCTCTTAACTAGGTTAGCTGGAAGAGATCCCTTTTTAGGGATAAGTTTGCCTTTGTTCTCCTCTCTGTGTACTTGTATTTTTATTATTATGTGCAATAAAGAGTTTACATACATACATAACATACTAAGTACTACTGCCAACTTTTTCTCACTAGGTTTGTTACAATCAAAAACAAAAAAGAAATCGCAATAGTTCCATTAAAGGGACGACAGAGAATAACCCTAGAAAAGAAGCACAAACGAGTTAGAATCAGCGCAACATACACACTGTCCTTCTTATGCTTAATATTATTATAGTAACATTTCACCTTTATAACTGATTATTCTTTTTTACAGCAAGCACCTAACAGCATATACAACGCCCTCACTCACCTGAAATCCAAATACAACGACCCTGTTATATACATCACCGAAAATGGCTGGTCTTCTCATGGAGGCTTAGAAGATGATGACAGGATTCAGTATTACCGTGCTTCTTTAGAGAGCGCCCTGGACGCCTTAGATGCTGGTGTCAATCTAAAAGGTTACATGGCTTGGAGCTTGATGGACAATTTCGAGTGGATGGAAGGATACACGTAAGGGATTATTGAAATCTTTTTTGATACCTGATTCATCCATTGCCGATTATGCTGGTGATACCTTTCCTCTTAAGCAGTTTATTTCAAGAGCCGCAATAGCCTATGGCATCGGTTCTATTTAACAGTTTACCCTTTTTAAAGTCATAGTCTGTTTCTCCAAATATTCTATTTACAGTTTGGTTTCCTTTCTTGTATTTCTGGATTATACATAGACGATTTTTTGTTGCAGGGAACTCTTCGGTTTATACCAGGTTGACTTCAGCGACCCGGCGCGCACGCGCACCCCTCGTAAGTCCGCGTTTGTGTACAAGCACATAATCAAGAACAGAGTCATCGATCATGATTACCTACCTGAGAGCACTACCATGACTATTGACGAATGAACTGGAATGATGAAACAGTAATAATAATAATAAATAAATAAATAATTTAATTACTGAATATTTTTATATTGCTCCCTCAATTTTATCCATACGGTTATATAACTCAGCCTGAATGTAGTTCATCTGTACAAGGTATCACAAAATAATTTAATGGTTGAGTTTAGTTATTCCAACTGAATACCCAAACAAGATTTCTTCATCGGAAATCGGAAGTGAAACATTCTCCGAATCAAATTAAAATTCTTGAGTCACAAAGGCATTAAATTGAATTATAATATAAATAAAATAAATAAATATCACGGGACAATTCGCACCAATTGACCTAGTCCCAAACTAAGCTAGGCATAAAGCTTGTGTTATGGGTACTAGGCAACGGATAAACATACTTATAAATAAATAAATAAATAAATATCACGGGACAATTCACACCAATAATAATAATAATACGTTTATTTCGCATAAAATGTGGTACATAAAAGATGGCAATGTTGACCTAGTCCCAAAGTAAGCTAGGCAAAGCTTGTGTTATGGGTACTAGGCAACGGATAAACATACTTATATAGATAGATACATACTTGAGTACATATTAAACACCCAAGACCCGAGAACAAACATTCGTATTTTTCATACAAATATCTGCCCCGACACGGGAATCGAACCCGGGACCTCAAGCTTCATAGTCAGGTTCTCTAACCACTAGGCCATCTGGTCGTCTAACTTATAAAGATAGATACATACTTAAATACAATTAAACACCCAAGACCCGAGAACAAACATTTGTATTTGTCATACAAATATCTTCCCCGACACGGGAATCGAACCCGGGACCTCAAGCTTCATAGTCAGGTTCTCTAAACACTAAGGTCGTCTAAAAACTAAAAAAACCAACAATTCATTCATTTTCATTCGGTTGGTTGTATATAACTTCTATATAATCTCTGGTCGACATACTGTATTAATTTGGTGATACCTTGCATATACCATATACTTAACAACACCAATCTATAGCATCGTAACAATTTGGTAACAATTTTAAAGAATGTTTCCAAATTTCACATGACTACCATTTCACAAATTTGAATACCAAATTTGAGTAGATAAATATTAAACTCCAATATGTCCGCAATAAATGGCATGGAGTTAAGATCCTTATTTGATCATTATAAGAATCATATCTCCATGTCATTTATTGAGAAAATATTGGAGTTTGATATTTATCAACTAAATTTTTAGAGGCGTGCTTTAATTTGGGACTCATTTCGAAAAAGCGTGGAAATCACGGACTAGCAAGCACAGCGTAAGACGTCCACCAACGAGATGGACGGTCGATTTGGCAAAGGCCGCAGGTTCAAGGTGGATGGAGACCGCTTCTAAGGCGGCCCCTAGACCTACAATAACATTGTACAATACTTTTTATTGTACAATAAGATTGAAAGGCGCTCTGAATCCAAACGAGCAATTATATTGCTCAATAATACGAACTGCACAATGTTTTCGTGTTCAGTCGGATACTAAAATATTGCACAATACTGACCCTACACGATGGAATGGAAAAATATGGCGCAATAAAAATTAAACTCGCTCAAACTTTCGGTCAATCATTGCGTAATCTTCAATATTAACCCTAAACGGTCCATAATATTGCACAATTCGCAAAATTCGTTTAGGGGCCGCCTAACCGTAATGATTGGGTATCAATGAGGGAGGTCTATGTCCAGCAGTTGACGTCCTACGGCTGAAATATTGATGATAATGATTTTAAAAATGGTGTGAGCTATATAGGATACTAGTATCTTAGAGAAATTAGCTTCATTTAACCTGTATAAGCCGCCCTGAAAGTGAATGGAAATAAATACAAAAAACCGCCATTCTAATCATAAACATAAAACATTGCACACACTATGATAATGATAGGAAAATTTTTGTATGCTACATATCGACGGTACTCTGACTCAACCTCGTATATGAAATTTTATGAATTTGGAATAACCACTGTAAGCCTTGTGTCTAAAGTGTTTATTCCAATTTAGTAATATTTCATATACGAGGTTGAGTCAGAGTACCGTCGATATATTATTTAAATAGCACAAAGAGTGAAAATAAAAGTCGAACGCGCTAAATTAATCATAGTACGACCATAAACAATAATACTGTGCGTGGAATGAAACTCAAAGTCAGTGTGTGGCCACCTTTATGTATTTTGTCTATGCGCTTCCGATTGCGCACTGACAGTTGGTCGAAGAAATGACTGGTTGGGGGTCGCTCATCAATGGATTATTTGTGTTTTTATTGTTGTAAATATTAACAAACATCTAGATTCTCACTGATTCTGTGAGAATATAAATAAGCAAATATCACATACATTTTATGACACATTAAATCAAAATGCAGAGACGCAGGGGACCAAACTTTACGTACGTTAGTGGCTGTGTTAAATATATGATTTTCGTGCTAAACTTTATATTTTGGGTAAGTGATACTTAATATACTCTTGCTACAGATAGTACTTAAACTACATTTAGTGATAATAATCGTGTAACTTTCACGTAAATGTAGTCTTTTCTCTTTTATTGTTCCCTATTGTTTCGCTGTGTATTGCGATGAATCATTTTCCCAGACTTCAGAATGGGCCGTGGTTTGACTGTGCCTAAAATCAGTTTGCGGCTATATGTCTACATCGTTTCCGTTCGCATTATCTCACTGTTGTGTGTGGAATATAATTATCTAACTCTCTTATGTTAGCTATATTATGGTGTTCAGTTGATGTGTTTACTAAATATAGATCTATAGGATAAATAAATAAATAAATAAATAAATATCACGGGACAATTCACACCAATTGACCCAGTCCCAAAGTAAGCTAGGAAAGCTTGTGTTATGGGTACTAGGCAACTGATAAACATACTTATATAGATAGATACATACTTAAATATATATTAAACACCCAAGACCCGAGAACAAACATTTGTATTTTTCATACAAATATCTGCCCCCACACGGCATAAAATACCAGCAATAGGAATTGCTTGGTAAGATATTAGATTAGGTAGCTGCAGTAAAAATAATATGAATTTATATAAACTCATTAGTTTTCCTTATTATGGAACAATTCTATGTAGGTATTATGTTCATTGTGTAGCTATATTTAATTCACATTAAGTATGTATTTTCCTGTTAAAATCAGTTAAATTTGATAGCTTATAGCAAAGCATTACTTAAAAAAAACTATTCCTTAGTTGGTAAATATCTTTTGGACTTACAGTTTACACCAAATGCTCCAAAAGATAGCTTAATATATTTTTATCCATTCTTAATGTAACAATTTCAATTATTATTATTTAATAAAAATACATTTTATATTTGATAAACAAAATTGTGTTATTGATTAGTCGCTCCCTCACTAAATGCTCCTCTCGTCCATTCAAAGGTTGACTGAAACAGATCCCTGAAAGGGATAAGTTCACCTTTGTACATCTCAAAGGTTGTCAATAGTGTTTTTTTGTACAATAAAGGGTACACCTTTGTACATACATTCATACAATTTGATATTTGAATTTTATTTATTTATTTTTTTACCAATAGAAATATCTATCCTATATATCTATATATCTTGATCCTTTTTTCATTGAAAATAGTTTATGCAAATGAAGTTGTGGGTAAAGAATAGTCATTAACACTTGGTTTAGTTACAGCAATCTTAGCCAACCTAAGTTGCAAAGCCTTTTTTAGTGAAAGTTACTTGATTGACAAATACGTTGATCTTGTCTTGTAGCTCAATTTGATTTTAAACTCTAAATCAATAATGCTATGGTGCTTTTAACAAGACTTTAATTAGAAAAATCACTGTTGCAAAATTTACAAAAGTTTAATCTTAAACCAGTAGTTTGACGACCAGATGGCCTAGTGGTTAGAGAACCTGACTATGAAGCTTGAGGTCCCGGGTTTGATTCCCGTGTCGGTGCAGATATTTGTATGAAAAATACAAATGTTTGTTCTCGGGTCTTGGGTGTTTAATATGTATTTAAGTATGTAACTAACTATATAAGTATGTTTATCCGTTGCCTAGTACCCATAACACAAGCTTGCCTGGCTTACTTTGGGACTGGGTCAATTGGTGTGAATTGTCCCGTGATATTTATTTATTTATTTATTTATTTATTTATTATGTACTTGTTTTTCTGTATTGTATTATTTGTGGTGTACAATAAAGAGTCATTGTATTGTATTGTATTGTTTCTTGTTCTCATTTATGTTTTTTAAATTTCTCATTATGCCCATACTCCATTCATACTTCATAAATAAATAAATAATAAATAAATAAATAAATAAATATTAGGGGACAATCTTACACAAATCAACCTAGTCCCAAACTAAGCAAAGCTTGTACTATGGGTACTGGACGACGATAAACATACTTATATAGATAAATAAATAACACAGAAAACATCCATAACTCAGGAACAAATATTCATGCTCATCACACAAATAAATGCCCTTGCCGGGATTCGAACCCAGGACCTCTTGCTTCGTAGGCAGGGTCACCACCAACCAACTAGGCTAAAGCGGTTGTTAAATTTGCAGATGAATATCATTGCTATCGCAAAAGACGACGTAGTTTGTTGTATAATTATGAGATGGCGTAATCGGCTCACCATCATCATTTCAGCCGAAAGATGTCCTCTGCCCCAAGGCTTGCCAAACAGATTGGCACTGCGCCATCCGCATCCAATGCGTTCCCGCCACCTTAACCAGGTCGTCGCTCCATCTTGTTGGAGGCCTACCTACACTCATACTTAATTACTAAAAATTATAGGACATTTATTTGTGTGATGAGCACGAATATTTGTTCCTGAGTTATGGATGTTTTCTATATATTTAAGTATTTATTTATCTATATAAGTATGTTTATCGTCGTCTAGTACCCATAGTACAAGCTTTGCTTAGTTTGGGACAAGGTTGATTTGTGTAAGATTGTCCCCTAATATTTATTTATTTATTTATTTGGTTTTTATCCCAGAACATTGTACAATTCTCAAGGGAAAGCGATAAACGTATTCTTCGCGAATGGAGTCGCAGGCTATACTACCAATAAAATTCCATCAAATATTTCACAAAGGAAAACTTACTGAACAAATTATTCCGTGAATAAGTACTCTGATCGTCAGAAAATCATTCATTCACACCGATGAAGCAACAGAGTGTCAGTTTTTCAAAACATTATTCTTTCAGTCCTAAAACTGTTTGATATCTGGGACGATGACATTGATAACATTGCAGTGGCGAGGCGTGAATTTTTTTCCAGGTAAAGCCGGACGAAAAAAAGCAAACAAAAATCATACCCCATTTCTTAGTAGCTATACTAGGTTATATTCTTGAAAACTAGTACTTACGTGCAGTAATTCGGTCCATAAGACTGCAGCATATTTATCCTTTCACTGATATCAGTATCAAAACAATATGTTACTTATACATGAATTAGACACTGAATTATATTCAGATTTACAACCTGACAGACGATAATATGTACGATTAAATTTCACCGATATTGCGCATCAACACTGATCTAATATTGTGTTTTTATTAAAATTATTTCACATAATTTTATAATAATATAAATAAACAAACTACAAAACACTTAGCGATTGACATGACATTACCTAATGTTGTCATTTCAATAAATACCACACCACAAACAAATCGACCGCGCTAGCGGATCACGTCCGGCACGTTCTATGGCTCCGAATCGTACATACAGTGACACATTCCGGCAGCGCCGCACAGCCAGGCCTCATGCATGCCATGTACTTACGCGCGATATTTACCTACCGCGGGGACCATCTGCTACGATCGAAATTTCAGTAGGTTGTCACAAGCGCGTGCCGACGCACGTTCATTCGTGTTCCACGGAAAAAATATGGCGCCTGGACTTTTATAAGTGAAAATGGTGAAACAGGGGCAAACTTTATATGACTATGCTAGAATTAATAGCTAATATAACAATTTGGAAGTTCGAATCGTGCTGTCCCTCTTACTCTTCTATAAAAAGCTATAAGCGTGAGCGGGATGGCACGATGCGAAGTTCAAAAGTTGACCGTCGTATCTAGTATAACGTTAGGGTACTGTGAGCATGGCAATGTGTTCTGCGCATTACAATAAATATCCTTTTTTGTTAGGATTCCAGAGCTAAAATGGCAAAAACGGAACCTTTATAGTTTCGCCATGACCGTCTGTCCCTTTGTCCGTCCGTGGCTTAGCTTAGGGAATATTAGTGCTAGAAAGTTTGCATGGATATAATATATAGCAACTATCCCGACAAAATGGTAAAACAACATGTAGAGTAAAAGAATTTAATCCAAACTGCCAGCCCTTGTCACTGTCGGCACGCACACATTCTTAAGGAGACTGAGTAGTATAATCTGTGGCTACAATCGCGGTAAGTACCAAGATTTTGTACGGGATGCAGTATCTGTTACGAAGTAACTATTAAGTAATCTGTGGCACAGCGTATACGATTTGGTGTTGTGCAGCGCGCTGAGCACAGCCCGTGGCGGTTTAATTTTGTCTGTTTATAAATCTTATTATAAAAATAGATAAAATATCGTACTTTCTGTTTTACACTAAAACTCGATATTTTAAAATTCAATTTCGCTCCAGTAATTTTAAATAAGTCTACGAATGGCTGCATGAATGTCAATTCCGTCGGCTATTCCAAGTGGGATAAATTAATTAAAAAAAAAAGCTTCTGTCAAAGTGAAATTAAGCCTTATGCACAATGTAGAAAGTCTTTTTTTAAATGTGATAAGCCGATAGAGACCGGGTTATCTTCAGCCTATTCCATGCCTATTCTTACGGTAGACGCTTGTAGCACAGATTACTTAATAGTTACTTCGTAACAGATACTGCATCCCGTACAAAATCTTGGTACTTACCGCGATTGTAGCCACAGATTATACTACTCCGTCTCCTTAAGAATGTGTGCGTGCCGACAGTGACAAGGGCTGGCAGTTTGGATTAAATTCTTTTTCTCTACATGTTGTTTTACCATTTTGTCGGGATAGTTGCTATATATTATATCCATGCAAACTTTCTAGCACTAATATTCCCTAAGCTAAGCCACGGACGGACAAAGGGACAGACGGTCATGGCGAAACTATAAAGGTTCCGTTTTTGCCATTTTAGCTCTGGAATCCTAACAAAAAAGGATATTTATTGTAATGCGCAGAACACATTGCCATGCTCACAGTACCCTAACGTTATACTAGATACGACGGTCAACTTTTGAACTTCGCATCGTGCCATCCCGCTCACGCTTATAGCTTTTTATAGAAGAGTAAGAGGGACAGCACGATACGAACTTCCAAATTGTTATATTAGCTATTAATTCTAGCATAGTCATATAAAGTTTGCCCCTGTTTCACCATTTTCACTTATAAAAGTCCAGGCGGCATATTTTTTCCGTGGAACACGAATGAACGTGCGTCGGCGCGCGCTTGTGACAACCTACTGAAATTTCGATCGTAGCAGATCGTCCCCGCGGTAGGTAAATATCGCGCGTAAGTACATGGCATGCATGAGGCCTGCTTGTAGTGAATCTATGGTTTTATGAATGAATATTTACATGTGTGAGTGTACAATTCCTGCCGGAATATTGAATTTATGAATGACTGATTGGTCTTGTGGATATTTTGATGCGTTTTGTTACTGCACCATTTTGAAAAATACTTAAAAGTTTATTATGGAAGAGTAAGTCTCTATACAAACAATCGGTTACTAAGAGAAGCGTTTGGTTACTTCAAAATTTTAGGCAACCCGCTGGGAATCGAGTTGTTAGCACCCTTCGCCACTGTAACATTGGGATGTGAATAATGTGTATGTGTGTGAATTCTGATTATTTGTGATGTGTGGTTATCGCTTATCGCTAATTACTTAATATGTCATGGTAGCCTAGTGGTTTGACCTATGGCTTCTAAAGAAGGTTGTGGGTTTCAGTCTGGGCTCCTGAATGGGCCTTTGAATTTTTCAGAATTTACGTGCGAAATTACATTTGAAATTTACCATGAGCTTTAGAGTGAAGGAAAACTTTGTGAGGAAACCTGCACACACCTGTTTAAGAAATTCAATGGTGTTAGTTAATCAGTTGAAATCCTTTTGATTATTAACCCCCGACACAAAAACAGGGGTGTTATAAGTTTGACCGCTATGTGTGTGTGTCTGTCTGTGGCATCATAGCTCTTAAACGGGTGAACCGATTTGGATGCGGTTTTTTTTTTAGTAGAAAGCAGGTTTCTTGGCGATGGTTCTTATATATGTTTCATCAAAATCGGTTCAGCCGTTTTAAAGTTATCAGCTCTTTTGTTAACTGCGGAAGGGATCTTAGACGTCTAATGGACATTGACTTAATGTTCAAACTTACGAGTGACATAATTGCGTTAGGGGTTTTAAAGTTTTTTAATTTATAGTTATACTTTCCATGCTTGCATCCAGGTTCCGTGGTTTTTTTTTATACAATGTAGGCTTGCGTTTGGCCACAATCACGCCTGATGGAAAGCGATGATGAGGCCTACGATGGAGCAGGCTTGCCTAGTAAATGCTCATTCACCCTAGACCTAAGAGCGGCCAAATTGAATATCAAAATAAAAGTTTTCTTTGTATTCCTGTGTGGCGGAAGCCACATTCTCAGCGTTAATTTCTTACGTGCGATAGCGATAGGTTAAGGTATTTAAAGTCACGTAAGTAACTAAGTACACTTACGGCGTAGGTATAGTAGATAATGTATGTGTAGCGGTTAGCATATTATAATAACCTATCTTCTATCTATTATATAAAAATCTCGTGTCACAGTGTTTTTTATCGAACTTCTCTGAAAAGGCTGTGCCGATTATTATGTAACTTTTTTTGTCTATATTCGGTAGGTCTGAGAATAGGTCGTAGGCTATTTTTTGTATTACCTTACCTACCCCTATTCGCGGACGGAGTCGCGGGCAACAGCTAGCCTAATATAGTGCCTACATATAAAAATCCCGTGTCACGGTGTTTGTTATCGAACTCCTCCGAAACGGATCAACCGATTTTTATGAAACTTTTTCTTTGTATTCGGAAGGCCTGAGAATAGGCCGTAGGCTAGGCTACTATTTTTCGCGGACGGAGTCGCGCGCGGGTAACAGCTAGTAATTTATAATAATTAGACGTTTATTTCAGGTTGTAGTTTATTTTATTAAAACTATATATGTACTATATATACTAGCTATCTGTTGCTACTACGTCTGTGAAGAATAAAAAATAGCCTACAACGTATTCTGTAACCTAACTACCAAATAAAGAGAAAAAAAAACATAAAAATCGGTCAAGCCGTTTTGGAGAAGAGGAGTTCGATAAAAACACCGTGACACCAAATTTGTATAAATCCGGTACGAATAATTGTTAAAATCCCGCTGTCATTACACGACTTCAACTCTCGTGGCTTCCAAATTTCATCCAACGTGTCAAATCATTTTAGCATGAAAGAGTAACAGACGGCACACACCTTCGCATTATAATATCAGCCGGAAGAGTATCTACAGATAACTACTCTTATATTTAATGTAACTAGTCGGTATTACATGAACTGTTTGAAATTAGCTCTAGTGAAAAGTGAAAGTGTGACAATGTTCAAGATAATGTGTCCAATTGAAACCGTGGTGGCCTAGTGATTTGACCCACGGCCTTTCAACCGGAGGATCGTGGGTTAAATCAGGCATCGCGCTTTTTCGGAATTCATGTCCAAAATCACAATTGAAATTGCAAAGCAATTCAATTGTGTGTGAAGTTCTCATTGCGTACTGGGCCCGTGTAGGAACTACAGTCCAAGCCCTATCAGTCTGAGAGGAGGACTGTGCCCACGCACACGCCTTGCCTTAAAAAAATACGAACTGGGTAATTGGGTATTATTAGTTCACATAGTATATGTATACAGCGTAATCTACTTACGTTTCTATAGTAAAATAAGGTCCTACTGTGTGTATTTCGCGGCCCGAATTACGTAACTCTTACACTATAAATTATTTTCAGTTAAAAACAGTCCAAAGTAGATAATCTTCCTGAGCAAAATCCAAAGAGTATTGTAATATTATATGAACAAGAGTGGCAACTCTATGGTCAAATATGCATGTATGGAAGGTGCTGCCGCCCTACGCCCTGGTGAAGAACTAATGTGACGTATCTATAGATGTATACCTATCTATATGTATATGTTGGTAGTGATGTACAGCTATAATTACGCGTTATTTTAATTGATAGGCTAATTGCCACTATTCGTATTTTAGCCGTCTAATTCAAATCAGCATACACGAAGTATAAGCGGCTAAACCCGATTTGCACTATACGGCTAAAATACGAACATTGGCAAGTGGCCTATCAATTAAAGTCCTTGACCGTACAATTTGGTACGCCATGGCCATGGCCGATGAATGACAACTGACAAGTTTGACAAGTCAACCAAGATGGTCGCTAATTTAGTTCTTTACCAAACAAACAGAGATCGCTGTAGTCGCATGAAAAGTGTGATATATGTAAGTGTGCCCCCCCTGGCAAAATCCCAGACTCGTAGAATAGCAGAATTGCAAAATATCAGACTCGCGGGATACCATAGGCGCAAAACCACAGGCGCAAGCCACACAGAAGAGACGGGACGGGGGCGTGTCGCAGTCGCGGCGCCCCTTAAATCAGTCACACTAAGGGGGTGTTTCACCACCTTATTGTCAAACTGCTGGTTACGTAACCAATGAAGAAACTAAGTACTGGACAAATCTGTCAGCTAGTGTTTTTTCAGTTTCACCACTCCGGTCCTGTGCAAACTAAGTACCACTTAACTAATCGTGGGTTTAACAAAAAGTCGGAATGGCGACGTCGCATTTCACGACCACGCGTTCCTGTTCGCACACTTTCGTTCAAAGAGTCACTCATTATTAAAGCAAAAGAAATGGTTAACTATGTAATTTTTGAATACATCTATTTTTTTTGCATAAACAAATATGTAACATTATAATTGATCCAAAAACGGTATTAATTTACGATACTTTGTTAACAATAACAAAGAAAAATAAAATCACGTAAAACGAATCGAAAAGTGGCGCCAAACCATTTGACAGATTAACTTTTTTTTGTAATGGCGATGTACAAGTTCACGTAGAAGAAATGATTGTGCCACTGAAAAAAAGTCTGTAATTAAAAAATATTACAAAATTTTGGATTTATTTTTACATACTAAAAGCGTACCTATATTTTTTTATTCAAATCTTGATATTTGAATCCTCGTTTGCAATTTAGCATGACTTCTTTCTTTAAAAAATAAAAAATACTTTGATTTATTTTTCTAAAACCGGCTGAAGGGCTCTCCAACCATGGCCACAAAAAAATAAACTAACTTTATGTGACGGATAAAAATGCTAAATGCCTCCCAGGGGGGCACACTTACATATATCACACTTTTCATGCGACTACAGCGATCTCTGGTTGTTTGGTAAAGAACTAAATTAGCGACCATCTTGGTTGACTTGTCAAACTTGTCAGTTGTCATTCATCGGCCATGGCCATGGCGTACCAAATTGTACGGTCAAGGACTTTAATTGATAGGCCACTTGCCAATGTTCGTATTTTAGCCGTATAGTGCAAATCGGGTTTAGCCGCTTATACTTCGTGTATGCTGATTTGAATTAGACGGCTAAAATACGAATAGTGGCAATTAGCCTATCAATTAAAATAACGCGTAATTATAGCTGTACATCACTACCAACATATACATATAGATAGGTATACATCTATAGATACGTCACATTAGTTCTTCACCAGGGCGTAGGGCGGCAGCACCTTCCATACATGCATATTTGACCATAGAGTTGCCACTCTTGTTCATATAATATTACAATACTCTTTGATGCCTCCTGATCTGATGGTCAAATTAAGAAACAGTTTGTCCGTCACTTAGCGCTAATCGAGACTGGTGAAACAGAAATTTTAATTCCATCTGTCAAATAACGTTATGATTAAGCTAATCCGAACTTTAAGAAAAGTGGTGAAACAGCCCCTTAATGTATAGAAGCGTCGCGATCCAAAGCAGACAGAAGAGACGGGGCGGAGACGCGCCCTGCGAACAAACGACAACTGCGATGCGCCTCCATCCCACGTCTCTTCTGTGTGGCATACAAGAGTAGCATAATCCCAGACTTGGCTAATCTTAAATATTCCGTGTATTTGGTATTAGACTCTTGATATTCTACTCTACCAGGTATTCAGCGACTCTGATGTCCTACGAGTCTGGGGGTTTTGCAACTCTGGTATCCCGTGATATCCCGAATGTGATATTTTGCGATTCTGGTATTATGGGCGGGGAATTCTGCTCTGGGAGGACTCTCTTGACCGATTATGTAAAATAATGTATAATGTATAATGTGTGTGTGTGTGTGTGTGTGTAATGTGTGTGGTCTTTTTTCTGGGGTTTTTTCTGTGCATCTATATTTCAGTTTGTATTTAGTTTGAAATATAAAATAATGTGTTATTATTGTTGTTTACAGTTATTCGGAGGATTGCTCATCGCTGTCGGTCTGTACGCTTTCGTTGACAAATGGCAAGCTACGGGACTTATCAAGGTAAAATATTAATTTTCATTCATCATATCAGCCACGCAAAGGCTTTCTTCGCAAGGCGGCTGGCAACAGCTGGATGAGAGTGGCCGAGGATCGTGCTCAGTGGCGTGCCGTGGGAGAGGCCTATGTCCAGCAGTGGACGAACATAGGCTGATGATGATGATGATGATGATATCAGCCAGATCCAAAACATCCCTCATCAACGCGATCCCGCAACCTTAACCAGGTCGTCGCGTGGACGCTAGTCGAGAACCTTTTTGCCCCATCGGCCATCAGTTCTACGAGCGATGTGCCCTGCCCACTGCCACTTGAGTCTGGCGATTCTTCGAGCTATGTCGGTGACTTTAGTTCTTGCGCGGATTTCATTATTTTTAATGCAATCCCGCAGAGATACTCCAAGCATAGCCCTCTCCATCGCCCTCTGAGCGACTCAGTGCCATAAGTCATCACTGGCAACACACACTGGTCAAAGACTTTTGACCTGAGACATTGCGGTAAGACATCCACTGCTGGACAATTGCCTTTTCCAAAAGAGTTCCACAACGATCGATCCTACGGAGTCCGCATCCAACTGGTTTCTGCGACCTTTGCCAAATCGTCGGTCCATCTTGTTAGGAGACTTCAACTAGTCCCTACGTCAGGTCTTTTCGTTCGCGGTCGCCACTCCAGAACCTTCTATGAGCAATGTGCCCTGCCCACTGCCACTAAAGTCTGGCGACTCCGAGTAATGTCAGTAACTTTGTGTCTCCAGCGCATCTCATTTCTGGTTCGATCATGTAGGAGCACAGCTCGCTCCATCGCTCTTTGACTTTACATTCAGGTAGGTACATTTGTTCCCAGAGTAGACGAACTACGTATTACTACATACTACGTATTATCTGTGGTATTATGTAATTAGAATTTCGACAGATACTCTCACTATTCAAATTCATTGTTAATTTCGCTATACCGTGTGACAGAAAGTGGTGAAGAAGATTGTGATTCCAAGCTAATGCCGGCTCGTCCGGGGCAGTACCACCCTCTCACAGAACACCGGCGTGAAGCAGCAGTAATCCGGCTTGCGTTTCGTACGGTCAGTGAGAGCGCCGGGGGGCCCAATACCTCTCCCCCTCCCTCTTCCCCTCCCCCTCCCTATCTCCCTCCCTCTTCCCTATTCCCTCTCCTTTAGGGCCGACAACGCACTGGCATCGCGTAAAGCGCTGCGGGTGTCTATGAACAGTGGTGATCATTTAACATCAGGTGACACACTAGTTCGTTTATCCGGCCTTTCTTACATAAAATGTAACAACCGGTAAAATGTACAATACGCTGAATATGCGCAAGATATATTAAGCCGTGGTGGCCTAGCGGTTTCTAGCAGAGGGTCGTGGGTTCAAATCCGGGTTCGCACCTCGTGAGTTTTTCGGAATTTATGTGCGAAATTACGTTTGAAATTTACCATGAGCTTTACGGTGAAGGAAAACATCGTGAGGAAACCTGTATAAACCTGCGAAGCTGTTGTGTGTGAAGTTCCCAATCCGCACTGGACCCGCGTGGGAACTACGGCCCAAGTCTTCTCATTCTGAGAGGAAGCCTATGCCCTCCAGTGGGACGTATATAGGCTGTGATGATGATGATAAGTATTAAGGTTAAACAAGCCGAACGTGCAAAAAGCACAAGGGACATTTTCAAAAAGTACAGGTCGATTCACAACAGTTGGCACGAATGGATCGAATGAGCGAATGAAAGTATCTATGTGTTACCTATTTTAATACACTTCACACAGATATGTGAATGGCATGCATTAGTCATTATCCTACGAAAGTGTCAAAATGACATTACTTTCGTTCAATCCATTCATGCCAGCTCTTGTGAATCGACCTGTACAAATCGTCTCGGCACTTTTCGGCGTCTCGAATCGGCACTTTTTCCGAGTTGTACTTTTTGCGAATGTACATTGTGCTTTTTGAACGCACCGCTTGTTTTACCTTACGCGTTGTGCACATTTAGTGTATTGTACATTTCACTGGTTTTTACATTATGCGTATTGTATTTTTTGCTCTGAAGGTATCTGGAGTAAACTGGGTTAAATTAACAATTTACAACTGATGCTTTCAGCTGGACACAGTGTACGATGTGATGTTAAACATCAGTCTGCTGCTCGCGCTACTAGGTGGCGTTGTCTTCGTCGTGAGCTTCGCGGGGTGCGTCGGCGCGTTGCGGGAAAACACTTGCTTGCTCAAATTTGTAAGTATTTTATACTATTGCAGCTGTACCCGCCAGTACGTTACCAAGCCGTAAAACATATCATGGGTACACGGAAATAATATGTCTAGTCATCTAAGCAACTTTTTGAGTTATAGCGCAATTACTATGGTAACCATTTTTTTTAAGTGAAAAAAAAAATATATTTTCAGATATCCATTATTTAATCCAATGGTCAGTTATTTATAGTGCATTGCCAACTCTACATTTTGAGATAAAATCTCATTTTTCAAAAAAGGTGTAACATGTCTTTCCGTGGACCCTTCATATTGATACAACTTTATGCCACTAACCATAAGGTTGATGATTGCATATGTATGACGCGATGGCTGTATGGTATCCCTTTGTACAGTCAAGGGCAAAAATATGTATACACTTTAGTACCTTGTCTATGTTCGTCATATTTGAACTGCCATATATGAACTGTCACAGTGCTTAAAGTGACAAGGTACTAAAGTGTATACATATTTTTGCCCTTGACTGTACATCATGCTCTTTATTTACGTTGTATGAAGAACAACCTTGTAAAATTTTGTTTATACACTTACCACCTGTTTCACCATCCATTGATCAAATTTATTTGACGGATAAAATAATGTGATGCCGTCTCTGTTTGTTTTGTTCGAATAGGCGGAGACAGCATCACATTTATCCGTCAGTTAAATTTAATCAATGGGTGGTGAAACAGCCCCTTAGTGTCTGAGATTCCAGATATTTAAATATATAGGTAGTCTTTAATCAGTGTGTGTTGCCAGTGATGACATATGGATCCGAGACGTGGTGCTTCACTATGGGCCTGATGAATAGGCTCAGAGTCGCTTAGCGAGCTATGGATTGGGCTATGCTCGGAGTTTCTCTACGGGATCGAATCAGAAACGAGGAGATCCGTAGAAGAACCAGGGTCACCGACATAGCCAAACGGATTAGCTCGTTGAAATGGCAATGGACAGGCCATATAGCACGTATAAAAGATGGCCGTTGGGGCCCAAAAGTTATCGAATGGAGACCACGGACTGGCAAGCGCAGCGTGGGACGTCCACCAACGAGATGGACGGACGATTTGGTGAGGGCCCCAGGTTCAGGGTGGATGCAAATCGCTTCCAATCGTAATGATTGGGCATCAATGAGGGAGGCCTATGTCCAGCAGTGGACGTCCTACGACTGAAATGATGATGATGATGATGATGATGATGATGATGAGGTAGTCGAACAAGAAATTCGTTTACCACATTAAAATTCAATCTCAGTTGTATCGTTGTATGCCTTAAAAAGGCTATTTTTACTTACAAGTTAATGTTATAATCCACAGAAATAATAATAAAGAGGATAGAAATGCCTTAGTTCCTATTTTCTTCCGGAACTCGTGTCGCTGCTTCATCCCCTCTACTTACTGTGTTAATGCGCACATGCAAAAGACCAGAACCGTACTACGCAATCACGCACACAATTACTAATATTTTTGCTTACAAACAATTATGAACCTTACACCTTAGAGATAGCGTTGAATAACACTCAACGTAAGTCATACCCACATTTACACAACGGCGCCATTTATTGGCCGCGTCGGCATTATGTCTGTACTAGTCGTAACCTGTTTTTTTGTCCGTACCACGAACTTTTGTGCAAGACGGAAGGGTTATCAAAAATTACTTTACATTGCTGCGTATAATTCAAAACGATCTGCGTTTTTATGGGCATGAGTAGCAATGGTATATGAAGTTTCGTGTTAATAACGTGTAAACCAATATTTCATAATGAAATATTTTCTCAAGTTGTATTTTGATATAAACCGCATTATTACATTAAATTAATACATACCAATGAAATGTAATCCCCTTATTAGTGTAATTACACAGTGTGGACGAGTTTCCGCAATTGCTAATGCTGCAAAACACCATTTTAAAGCACTTGTTGTCATACCCACGTTTCAAATAGCACTGAGCCACAAGTCGCGCGCTTGTGACGTACGAGCCACAAGCGCGGCGCCAGGGTCACGCGTCTAAGGCACTTCTATCCTCTTTATTATTATTTCTGTGTTATAATCAGACTATATTTGGAATAAACTATGAGCTTTACGGTGAAAGAAAGCATCGTGAGGAAACCTGCACACACCTAAAGAAATTGAATGGTGTGCGTGAAGTTCCCAATCTGCACTGGGCCCGCGTGGGAACTATACGACCCAAGCCCTTTCATTCTGAGAGAAGGCCTGTGGCCTGCAGTGGTATATAGGCTGGGATGGTGATGATGGTGTTACAATCAGCTTCATTGTTTTTATTCTGTTGTAGGAACTGTCATAAAATATAGCACAGCACTTACTGGCTCGACTATATTATATTGTATGGAGAGAGGAAGCACTGCCTTTGGTCTGAGATTGTCCAATGTAACATTGACGATTTGACAAGGTGTAATTATGATACATACGTCTTAGGCAAGGATGATATAGACTGGATTGGCAGTCGCCATAGTACCGATCGGCCGCGGTTTTTGTAGTGTGATTTTTAAATCTAGATGGCGCTGAAATATAGCCAGAGGCTTTGAAGGCAAAACAATAAGACTACAGATGTTTCATATTACTACAAATGTATTATTTTTCAAAAATATTGCATAATAATACATTTGCAGTGATATGAAATATCTGTAGTCTTATTGTTTTGCCTTCAAAGCCTCTGGCTATATTTCAGCGCCATCTAGATTTAATAAACGAACTACAAAAACCGCGGCCGATCCGTACTATGGCGACTGCCAATCCAGCCTATATCATCCTTGGTCTTAGGTCACTATAGCATTAATTATTTATAAAACATAGCTGTATAGTGCGAGTAGCGTCTGATTGTATACTATGACACACTAACGTAACATTCAGTGTTTACAATCTTCTCACAACCAAATTCACGCGCGTTCTTGAGAATCTTTTCAATATCTTAACTATACCGTTACTATAAAGTAGTGTATAATAAAATTACACAGTCACCGAATGCGATTGAGTGAACGTTGAGCAGCTGGGACCTTTCACAATAAACGTTGTAATTAACGATACTTATTGATAGGAAGTTTATACGTCGCAGTGAAAATTTTTGCAAGTAAAGCCAGAGCAAAAAAATTCCTAAAACCGATTTATCCTCTTCTTGCAAGTGCAGTCTTTGATCAATTATAACTGTAGATCCACAGTCGCGCGCCCGAAAATGTCCGAGCCAAATGAGCGCCACTTTGATAAAAGTGGCCTTCTTTTTCTCAGTACGTTGCGTGAAATTGTCAAGTTTAGCTGTCAAGTGTCAACCGAAATTCGACTGTAATGAAGTAAAGACTAGGTTCAAATTTCTGTGTAGGTGATGATTTTAATTGTTACGCAAACAAATAAAAAAGTTCGGACATTCTTTGAAGGGGATTTTGTTCGGCAATGTGTATCTTCAGTTATAATTGATCAAAGAGTGCAGTACTGGAAGCGAAGCTTTTGGTAATTTTGAAAATTTAGTCAACCCGGGGAGAATCGGGTTGTTAGTACCCTTCACCACTGGTATGTCGTGATATTGTTAAAAGCTCAAAACGCTTATAGCAGAAGTTGTCTGTGCTCGCGGCTTGGCCCCGTGGAAGAACAAGGTATTTATTTACTAGCCTATTGGCTAGACTCCAATGAAAATTTTGAAATCCTTAGTGTACATTGAATATGTCTGGAAAATTTCAGGTTTCTAACTCCATTGGACCTCCATTCTGCCATTTGCCATGGAGGGCGACGTGTATACTTTCAGCACACGTCTACGTACGCTCACTAATGTTAGAATTTTTCACGTTCCTAAATACTCATAACAAATCAAAACCGTTACAGAAATACAAACATGCCATTATTTAGCGCCATAAAATTTCGATTCTCCCTGGTTCATGTGCAATAACTGATAAGAATTGCATCCTAAATCACTAATTCACACTTCTTTTTCTTTCTCCGGGTTGTCTAAATGTTCGCTCTGCCTGATAAGGATGCACAAATATTATCACTCCGCCTTTCTCTCTTCCAGTACTCCCTCTGCCTCCTCATTCTCTTCCTCGTGGAGATGGGAGGCGCGGTCTGCGGTTTTGCCTTCCCCCGCTCCTTGCACGGTCTTTTGGAGCTCAGCTTCACGGAACGAGTGCTGCACGCGTATAGGGATGATCCTGACCTCCAGAACTTCATTGACTTCGCTCAAAGTGATGTAAGTAAACCAAATGTCTGTTTGACACCGGAGTTTAATGCTTTTGATTGATGCTTCCCGTAAACTGCCAAAGTGCGATACAGTTGGTGTTTGAAAAAGCCACAATTTTTTGACTCAATTGGTTAAATAGGCGTTATTTGCGAAATTCTATGTCAATGAACAAATACGTTTATATTTTGTTCGAATTAAATTTTTGTCAGTGCCTTAGAACACAAGTTTGAAATTAGATTAAGACGAGTTGAATGGTTGAGTAATCCAAATTTATCCACATTATGCTATTATTGCTATTAAGTTATATCAATGTGATCAATCTAATTTTTATTTTTTATTTTTTGTATAGTACCACTGACTTTCCTTTCCCCAGTTCCATTGCTGCGGTCTAACCTCAGACGGCTACATGGACTGGTCCAAGAATGAGTATTTCAATTGCTCCTCGCCCTCTGTGGAGCGGTGTGGAGTACCCTTCTCCTGCTGCATCAATGCGACCGACATAGCGTCAGGGCTCGTCAATATTATGTGTGGCTATGGGGTGCAGAATTACCCGGTGAGTGGAGCTTCGTAGTTAGCGTGAATGTTGATAGATGGCGTTGATTGCAATGTAGCTGTTGATTGAAATCTGAAAGTCTACTTGTAAACTGTCACGTGTTAGCATACTTCAAACTTGTTTCTCTAAACGCTTTGTGTAAAATAATATTAGGGGGACAATCTTACACAAATCGACCTAGTCCCAAACTAAGCAAAGCTTGTACTATGGGTACTAGACGACGATAAACATACTTATATAGATAAATAAATACTTAAATACATAGAAAACATCTATAACTCAGGAACAAATATTCATGCTCATCCATCACACAAATGAATGCCCTTACCGGGATTTGAACCCAGGACCTCTTGCTTCGTCGGCAGGGTCACTACCAACTAGGCTAAAGCGGTCGTGTATGTTGAAAAGCTTTGAAATTATTTGCAATTTCGGCCAAGCAAAAAGCAAGAGCAAAGAAATGCACTATATCTTTTAACGACCGCTTTAGCCTAGTTGGTAGTGGCCCTGCCTACGAAGCAAGAGGTCCTGGGTTCGAATCCCGGTAAGGGCATTTATTTGTGTGATGAGCACGAATGTTTGTTCCTG
Organism: Archips crataeganus; assembly: GCA_947859365.1. Classification (NCBI taxonomy): domain Eukaryota; kingdom Metazoa; phylum Arthropoda; class Insecta; order Lepidoptera; family Tortricidae; genus Archips; species Archips crataeganus. The sequence continues at coordinate 11,519,693 of OX402069.1, read as the reverse complement.
AGTTATGGATGTTTTCTATGTATTTAAGTATTTATTTATCTATATAAGTATGTTTATCGTCGTCTAGTACCCATAGTACAAGCTTTGCTTAGTTTGGGACTAGGTCGATTTGTGTAAGATTGTCCCCTAATATTTATTTATTTATTTATTTTATTTATATCTCTAATCATGTGAGCGACGAAGCATTGACAGACGAGAATAGGGCAAACAAGGGGCTAGCATGACAGTGTAAAGATTTCAAAAAGCACTGGTATTGCCATGTGCTCTTAATATTTGTATACATAATGATCACGGGCGGACTCTTGTCCCGTTTTCCCTTGAACATGTTGCATGGAACTGCATCGAAATATCAGGAGCTCATTAAAGATAATCGTCTGAAAACCGTGAATCATTAAAATTTAAACTGTTACGCTAGAGAGAGTATAATACCAGCGCTTTAAAACATATTGTGTCAGAACTGTGACTATAGTCAACGAAAGTAAATCGCGTACCAGGATGGAACCTTTTCACAACCAATTCCATGATCATTTCTTTGGCAGATGTATGGAATGCCAACATGACTTTCGCAATGAAAAGGGTTCACCCTGGTACGTGCAGTTTCCTTGAATGTTCAGTCGACAACTTGTCAATAAGCATTTCAAAAGCTACTTCAGATGTTGTAATACTACAAACGCTTTATAGGTGGCCGAGGCAAGCAAACGCGTGTGGACGAGCGGTTGCATAGAGATCGTGCGGTCGTGGGCGGAGCGTAATCTGTACACGATCGCTTCGGGTGCGCTCGGTGTTGCGCTCGCGCAGTTGCTCGTCATCTACCTCGCCAAGACACTCGAAGGACAGATCGAACTGCAGAAGTCCAGGTTAGCCACTATGCATCTTACTGGTCTTCACATTTGCTGTAGCAGCTTTCCAAATGCCACCAAATTGTGGTTGTGGTGATATAGTATAGTTTACCCACCCTCTATCTTACTTATCTTAACATAATTTTTGCTATTCTCCCAAATGCCAGCCAAATCAGGTGGTAGCAAATAAGGTGATGGTACACGACGATTAAAGAGCAGATCATGGTGATGGAAACGGGTATGGCTATTGTAAACGAACGAAGAGTAGATCGAAATGTCCTATCCTTACTTGGCTTAGGGGCTGTTTCACCACTTTTCTTAAAGTTCGGATTAGCTTAATCATAACCTTATTTGACAGATGGAATTAAAATTTCTGTTTCACCAGTCTCGATTAGCGCTAAGTGACGGACAAATTGTTTCTTAATTTGACCATCAGATCAGGAGGCATTTAGCATTTTTATCCGTCACATAAAGTTGGTTTATTTTTTTGTGGCCATGGTTGGAGAGCCCTTCAGCCGGTTTCAGAAAAATAATTCAAAGTATTTTTTATTTTTTAAAGAAAGAGGTCATGCTAAATTGCATAAAATAATTTAAATATCAAGATTTGAATAAAAAAATGTAGGTACACTTTTAGTATGTAAAAATAAATCCAAAATTTCGTAATATTTTTTAATAATTAACTTTTTTTCAGTGGCTTAATCGTTTGTTCTACGTCAACTTGTATGTCGCCATTAAAAAAAAGTTTATCTGTCAAATGGTTTGGCGCCACTTTTCGATTCGTTTTACGTGATTTTATTTTTCTTTGTTATTGTTAACAAAGTATCGTAAATAAATACCGTTTTTGGATCAATTATAATGTTACATATTTGTTTATGCAAAAAAAGTAGATGTATTCAAAAATTATATAGTTAACCATTTCTTTTGATTTATTAATGAGTGACTCTTAGAACGAAAGTGTGCGAACAGGAACGCGTGGTCGTGAAATGCGACGTTGCCATTCCGACTTTTTTGTTAAACCCACGATTAGTTAAGTGGTACTTAGTTTGCACAGGACCGGAGTGGTGAAACTGAAAAAACACTAGCTGACAGATTTGTCCAGTACTTAGTTTATTAATTGGTTACGTAACCAGTAGTTTGACAATAAGGTGGTGAAACACCCCCTTAATATTCTTTATGGCAGCCTCCCAAATGCTACCAAAATGTGGTGGTAGAAGCGGATATGGTGATGGTACGAGCTTCTCGAAGGATAGATTCAATTGCAGAAGTTCAAGTTGGCTACTATGTGTCTTTATAGTAGTCTCCCAAATGTCTTCAAAATAAGGTAATAGAAGCGGGTATGGTGATGTGAGACGGTCGAAGGGTAGATCGAGCTGCAGAAATCTTGGTTAGCCTTGTACTTGACTTATCTTAAAATTCTTTATAACAGCCTCCCATAAACTACCAAAATGAGGCGGTAGTAGGAGCGGTTACGGCGATGATAGCAGTTTTCTAAAAAACACCATAACCGTGTAGCAGATGCTGGGAAAGCCGCGCCGGCCCTAGTATTAGAATGGGATAGAGCGAGGGTGTCTTTGGTACCCTTTCAACAGTCAATCAAGTCCAAATCAACTGGGTTAGGCTCGTAAAACTCACTTTCCCGAAATGTGCACTTTTTCTAAGGGTGCGCTTGTTTAGAAGGATCACTTTCTCGGAAGGCGCACTGTATCAAAAAGTGCACTTCCCAATTGGTACACTTTCTCAGATAGAGCACATTCTCAGAAGGTGCACTTTCCCAAAATGTGTACTTTCTCAAATGGAGCAGTAGCATGGAGCAGTTTTCTCAAATAGTATGTTTATAAAAGTACTTGAAAGATTTGGAAAAGTACGTTCTATATATATATAATAGACTATTCGATAAACGGTAAAAATGCACGAGCACGAAGGATTTATCTAGGTACATAGGTAAAAATGTTAACATCGTCATCATAGCTTAGGATCTTCATCTAAGGAAAACTTTGTGGTGATGATGACATTTTTAACTAGTGTACATTTTGGGAAAGTGTGCGTTTTGAGAAAATGTACTGTTTGGGGAAATGCACTTACGGGGAAAGTTTCCAAATTGGGAAAGTGTACATTTTGCGGAAAGTGCACCTTTAGAGAAAGTGCACGTTTCGGGAAAGTTTGTTTTACGAGCCTAACCCGATCGACTATTTCGTAAGTATCGTCTTAATGATCTTGATGGCAGTCTCCCAAAACCCCCTTTATTCGAAGTGACATTGGCGGTTGTTTTAGTTAGCTATTTTACTGACTTTTTTCTCATAGATGGCAGACATGAAACAGGGGCACCGCGGGCGCGTACCGCGACGAGTGCCGACGCGCGCTTCTGTAGCCGCCCCCCCCGCGCGTTCCGGCCGCGCTACACATATAGCCATGCGACACTTACACAACACTTTCAACCCCAACCCATATACAATTACACACACATGATGGATGACTCATGGGAATGACGGGTGCGTACTACGAGCCATATTCACGCGCAGCCATACATATCATACAAACGGCTGGGTCGCTAAAAAATATCTTCCAAAAAGCTTCTATCACGATCACAATAACGGTTTAAAATAGTATTCTAATAACATAATAAGCATTCCTGGAAGGACAAAGTTTCGCATCTTCATTATCATATTTAGTGTTTTCGAGCCCACTCTCAACAAATTGGAAAATATTTTTTAGAGAACTGCCCATTTGGTTAAAATAAACTCCGATCCGAAATTCAAAATCAAACTTTCCTTAAAATACAGTTCAAGAGTAACGTAGTTCTATATTTTGTCATTGTCTATTTTCAGTTTGACTTTGAATTTGTGATCTGAGTTTATGTCCTATATAAACAGCATAAAATGTCAACGGCACGTGTTCGTGAACTGTTTCAATTGTTATACAGTTCATGAACAGTCAACGAGTGTTGGCGATTGTAACGAACATTTGTCACATCATAAAACAGTTGAGCTTTTGACATTTTAATCTGAAATTTCTCATACATACCAAATAAAATGAAGGCATTTTAAACAGACGTCAGTTATTTGCATTTAAACGCGTGGGAAAAGTATACAGACATGAACTGTGAAGTGTTATTAAGAATGTGTACAGAACGTGAACTTCTGTGTAAGTGTGAACAGTGTGAACTGGACATGAAATTGTCACCATTATTTGTGGAGGTCGAAAGATCATTTTGCTCTTTTATAGTGTTATTGTGTAACCATAATTTAGTGACGTAGAAGGTATGGCCCGAGACAAAGTCTGCTCAGCTATACAGGGTGTTTTGTGATTGTTTTGATAAAAAGTGAACTGGTGATTTAGCTTTTTTAAAATAATGCTTAAAGTGCCACGTTTTCCAGCTCTTGAATAAGAAAAAAAGCCAAACCAAGCTAAGTTACAATACAAGTTCACAATTTATTCATGAATTATCAAACAGCCTGTGTATTTGAATTTTTTGTGATGGTAAATATATATGTATGGATACTTATATGGGACTTGATATAACAATGTCTGCCGATATGTGTCAAGCTTAATACAAATAATTAAGTGTCGTTAAATAAACTTGATTAAGTGATCAAATTATGCTCTTAAGGAACGCATTCATTGCGTACATTATCGTATATCGTTTTCGTGATTTTCGCTGCGCCGCTGTCATAATTACCTATTTGGACGCACATGTGCGTTTGCGGCACCCAAAGAAGTCTCGAGTTTGACAGCTGGCAGCGAATGCGTTAAACCGAAACAGGTAGTCTTTTCGTATTTAACTATCAAATTTAGTTTGCCAAAAAACTTTTTCTTAAACATTATTTACAGCCCCTTATGAATTCAAAACCAATTTTCTATAATTTCTATTGGAGATATCGAAATTTTCTCTTTTACAATTTATTTTGCACATTATTCGTTAATTTTGTTTCTACTTTTTTTGGTACTCTATTGCCCCAGTATTATTACAACTTGAAACATATAATTGTTAGTTAGAATCTTATGGGAAAAACTCGTTCAATGTAAATTAGTAATTAATTAATTATAGTTTAATTAAAATTCCCCTGCCATTAATTGATGAACAAAAAAACATATAAGTGCATTTATGTGGCAGTTCAAGTCATTATAACTCAAATATTATGTGCCATTGATCATTCCAAATCATATAATAACCGTCAAAGTTCAGAACATCGACATTTCTTTAGCAACTACTTTTTTAAGATTTTTTTGGTCAAACCCAATAAAAATCACTTTATCCATCTCGTAACGAAATTTGAAAGACAGCATCGTTTTTTTTTTTTTTTCACAATCACATGGGCAAATTAATGTCAATTTCAAGCTGGCTAGCTACTAAATCTGGGTACGATATGCGAAAATCATTCCCATTCTGTAACTATGGAAGCTACATTACTCATTTCGAAGCTGGTAATAGCTCTGGCTACGAAATAGGGCTATATAGTGAAAATTTAACCTGGAAAGAAAGACGTTATGCGAAAGACATTTTTACACTCTAGTATTTAATATTTAACATTTATAAGCGAAAAAGTTTCCGGGTGCGCCGGTGGGACTTGAACCCACATCTCCTGGGTATGCGCCCCAACGGGTGTTCTACCAACTGAACCACGTCGCATCCAACCGACCTCCCCGAAATTCTTAATCGCTTACATACGCCAACAGTGGCGGCGCACCCGGAAACTTTTTCGCTTTTAAATCTTAGGTTCGGTGAGCAGACGTAACTGCTAATAAAATAAATAATATTCTAATATTTAATCATTAAAAAAAGCATTTCATTTCATTCGACACATTATTTAGGGGTTCCATTTATCACATACATGAACGATTGGGTATCAATGAGGAAGGCCTGTGTCCAGCAGTGGACGTCCTACGGCTAAAATGATAATGATGATGTATAATTAAAGCATAGTATGATTATGTTATGATCCAGTGAGATGTGGATTGAAATAAATAGAGATGTCATCTCACGACTGCCATTGATTTGTCTTTGGACAGTTATAAATATTTTTTGTAGCATACTAGTAAATTGACAAGGTACAGTCAACATCGATAACATTCATAATACATTCGATAGGTACGATTATACAAGGTAACGCATAATTGTTGTCCACTAAACTATGTATCTTTGTACAAAAACACAGGAAACAACATTATTGCTTTTATAATAAATAAGTCACAATATCCATTGTTATTATTGAAAATACGACTAGCTTTAAAAATATACTTTATCAAGTATTCATTCGATAGCTGCTTTTGATTCTGTGGTAGTACTCCAATAAATGGGATATACAGATCGATATAGATTTGCTCAGCCACTGGATGAAATATTTTGGATTCCTTTTGTACCTACCTTGAAAATGTCTAGAGTACAATAAAACTGAGTGCATTTATTAAGTGAATCTCAATAATCTGTTCATGTTTTAATGAAACCAAGGACTGATAATGATAATGCCTACACAATGTCACGTTGCTTTACAATAACAAGTCTGCTGTAGCAAGTTTCGGTATAAACAGTACACTTATTGTCTAAAGCGTTGACTCTTGCTTTCGCATTCACTATTTCTTTCTGTCACAGATGGTAACAGAAAGAGATGGCGAGAACGAAGGCAAGCGTCCGCGCGTTAATACGGTATCAGAGGCCGTATTGTATGGTATAAGTTTGTGACAGAAAGACATGTTGAAAGCGATGGCATGCGCCTGCGCGTTAGACAATAAGTGTTGAGGACTGTATCATTAATTTTGTATGTTACTTGGACCTTTGCTTAACACGATAGCGCCATCTTCATTTAGATTCTTAGATTCATAGATGGCGCTTTTGTGATAAACGGGGGACAAAATGCCATACAGAAATTAATGCTACCTATAGGTAACGCCACGTGAGTTGAGGTCACGCACACAACAACACGTCATGTAATGACAGCGGGATTTTGACATTTATTCGTACCGATAGCAAGTTCAACAGACTCGACAGTGAATTACAAGATTGACTAAAAACTTTTTCAACCTATTTTGTTAAGAATTATTTAGGAAAATACATCTAGTTCAAACAAAACAGAAAGTGTTAGTTTTTTTAGTTACCACTGATTCCGAAACTACACTTCATCAAGACTCTTATAGTATATTAGGTACATGTATTCTTATAATTATCATTTTATTTTCGTATCAATTACATGTTTATTTTCATTTTGCATGGCCATAATATTTTTATTTTATCTACCGCAAGATTAGCGCGCGTGAAAAAAATTAAATCATAATAATTATGTGCAGTGTTTAGTTGACTTGACTGATTATTTAGTTTAAAACTAGCAAAATGTTTAAGTTTTGTAATTGTCAATTTTGTGAATAATTTAAATCTATAAGTCTTCCTTGATAACTTTAACTTGTATTTATTGTAGACTGCGTTTTTTGGCTCTATTTCCTCGCTAGATTTCTAACGACTAAAGCTATCCCTTTCTATTAAATGGGTATGAAAGAGATGTCTTTAAGACCCATTTCACCCTAGGACTGCTCCGGTACAGATTAAACTGTTGCTATCTGTACTTATATGCGTTTATACACCACTTAAATCCGTATTAAGCGAAATAATCTTATGAATTTCTGGCGTGCGACGATGTAATCGGCATCAAAATAATTATCGTGATAATTACCTACTATAGGTAACGCCATCAGAGTTGAGGCCACGCACACAACCACATCTCATGTAATGACAGCGGGATTATGACGTTGTGTTAACGTTTATCGTCAATACAACGTCAAAATCCCGCTGTCATTACATGAGATGTGGTTGTGTGCGTGGCCTCAACTTTGATGGCGTTACCTATAATAATGATTAGTCACAAAAACTTGTCAAAGTCTTGTCACTTTTTTCTGGCGTCACGTCGGTATTTATCCAACCACGAGAGGTAACAGATAAAACTACTTTTTATTTCACATTATATTGTTAGATAATAACAGGATAATGAACATTATTATCTTGATAATTTCCAAATCGATTACGTTTAATCGAACGCGAGAAATGTAAGGATTAGGATTACTTTTACTACACATTATTATTGTTAGATAATAACTGGATAATGAATGAACATAATTATCTTGATAATTTCCAACTCTGGCCGCAATGCAACTCACAGTGGGTAATTAATAAAAAAAAAATTTATAATGCGTGAGACCAGTAAGTGTCCTAGTATGACAGTCTAATAGAGTGACCTGGAGTGCGAGGAAAAAGGATGTCTTGTAATGTAAGCAAACACTAAAATGCTAAGATGCGCGTTTCATTTTGTTATCACTTTGATCCTATTCCAGGGGCTATGTTGTCGTCACGTCTGAAATCACAATCTCCCCATTTCCTTCTCTCAGTCGGTAAAAGATGAGTAGGAAGATACGTTAGACAATATGGTATTTCCAGTTACATTATGTATTTATTCACTGGGATTAAAATCAAAAACAGAGCAAACGCATCTTCTCAAATACTCAAATTTTTATTGCTCTTCCACAGTGTATGTTTTCTCTTTTACTTAGTAACATTCCAATGAAATCGGTACCTATATAGGTAAATAAATCATGCTACATTGTTTTACTTTGATGGCTTATATTTAGGCAAGCTGCAATGGTAAAGGGTGAATCAACTTTATAGTGCCACCCGTTGCTATGGTTACACAAATTTTGTCCCTTGGACAACCTAAGCATTTTTCTGTGAAACAGTATGAAGTGTCACTTGGGCAACCGGGACAGAGTAAACAACACAAAAAAGTTGATTCGCCCTAAAGAACAATGTAAATTTACTTTTTAAACACGTTGAAACTAACATCACAATTGTATTAAGGTTATTTTTGAAGTTTGCGTCAATTATTTAAGTCAAGTTTTTGTCTTTTAAAACGTATTTTGATCTCGTTAAGTCTCCAAAACGTCTTAGTACAGTACAAAACTGTCCATTACAGACAGAGCTGTCAGAAATTGTCTATGGTCGATAGAGATGGAGATGTAAATTTCATAGTACAGCCAGCAGCAGACTTGGATCAGTGGTTGGTGCACAAAATTATCTACACACGACTATACTTTTCCGAGATGATAAGAGGGTGAGGGTATGGGTGAGGGGGAGGGGAGGGTGAGGGTGTGTGTGTGGGGAGGGTGTGAGGGCTAAACCGTTTAGATGAGTCCTCACCTCACCCGCGGGGTATTGAGGCGCGGGGGTAGACGACAAAGGGGCCGAGAGAGGTGGGGGCGGCAGGCACACAAGCTCTATACTAGTGGCCATAATTCGAGAGACAACTTTAACAATTCATTTTGCTCAAATGTTGCCACAGACAGGGTAGTGCTGTTCGTGTCGATATTAAAAAAACAAGTGCGAGTCGGACTCGCGCACCGAGGGTTCCGTACAAATTTTTATGTATCTATGTACATCCAGTCTTAGCAGACCCCTGCTCCTAAGCAAAATGTGCGCAATGTGGGATCATTGTAGATTGGTTACTGATATAGACAGACAGACAAAAAAAAATATGCTTTTCGCAATTTTTCCTTTATCTGTGCTATAATATAAGACCTTGCTTCGTACCAAATTTCAAGATTCTGAGTTCAAGGGAAGTACCCTGTAGGTTTTGATTACCTTGCGAGTGGCGAAAATATGCGGAAATTTGCGTCATATACGGCTGTATCTTTTGATTGCGTTGGCTTAGAAGTTTGATTTTTTCACAGCTCCAAGGGACAGTAGACCTGAGTATTTGATATAAATTTCAGCTTGATACCTCCACGCGTTCCTGAGAAAAAGGGTCTTGACAGACAGACGGACGGACGGACGGACAACAAAGTGATCCTATAAGGGTTCCGTTTTTTCCTTTTGAGGTACGGAACCCTGAAAAACATTAAGGCTTTGGCTATCTGTGGTATTTATTCATTACTTACGGTGATATGATTCAATTATTTTAACAATTTACTTTTCAATGTAAGATATCATTAAAGGAAGTAAAAAAAAATCGTCTTATAGTAAATCATATGGTCCAGTCGACACTGATTATCCATATCGGTGACATCGCTATTTAATTTCGTCTAACCCTGGTAACCATTTAATTGTCAAGCTTGTCTCTCGAATTATGGCCACTAGTATACCCGCGCGCCTTTGTACCTCGCGGGCGAGAACGCATTTAAACGTACATTTCGTACTAAATACAAACTGAAATATAGATGCACAGAAAAAACCCCAGAAAAAAGACCAATGCTGGGAATCGAACCCAGGTCCTCAGCATTCCGTGCCGCGTGCCATACCCCTACACCACCACTGGTCTAGAGATTAGACACGAATCTTTCCTATACATCATACATTTCAATCTGCTAAATCATCACCTTATGCAGTGACAAACGCACATCTATGTTACACCCTCATCGAGAGATTTTAACACTCCTTCGGAACTAACCGCTCACCTGGACAAGAGATGGCGCTACTGTGCAACTGTGCAACTTTAAACAAGTTAGCTATGAAGTATCTTTTTTTTTGTACTTATTTTTTCACCTTCATTTTCAAAAAAAAAAAAAAATGAAGTTGAAAAAAAAAAAAAAAAAATAAGTACAAAAAAAAAAAAAAAGATACTTCATAGCTAACGCATTTAAACGGTTTAGCTATAGGTCTCTTCAAGGCTTGAGTGAACAGGCTGTTACTGAACCAGTGAGATACACCTTTGGCCTTATCTGCACTTTTCATCACGTGAGATAGGGGTCAGTTTTGTCGTTTAGATATCGTTTGCTTCAATTTCACATCGCCATGCATGTTATGTAGGTATAGTTTTTCATAATTTCCATTTGTCAGTGAGTAATTTATTTGTGAATCAGTACTTTGTACAGAATTATCGTTAAACTAACCTCGCTTAAGCGAGCTTTCAATCCCCAGATAGTATCTGCTAGTTAAAACTATTGCTTTCCTTTTCTCGAGTCATAGAAAAAAAAGGACAGAGCTTACATTATCTGACAGATACTTTTATCTGGAGATTGATAAACCGGGTCATAATGTACCTACTGTATTCTTTAAGATGACATTTTCAAAAAAATCTGGTATACAGCACGGTTTATCTATATGTATAATAGATAATTTATGGAAAGTGATATTATGACAAATAAAATTATGAGAAACGATAGCCCTCGCTAAAACAGACTATTTCTCACAGTTCCGTTTGTAATCTTCATTTATGTATGTCTGTGTTCATACGTATATAAGAGACGCCCATACCAACTATTAAAAACATACTAATTGCTAAACAATGCATGCATCACACTGCCGATAATCTAAAATTTAAATAACTGGTAAATTTCCCCCCAAACTGGGGCAAGTTGGGGATTCGGGGTTTTAACGTTTGATTTGATGTTTTCAAAGATTTTGCTCAAAACTTTGTCTGCTCATGTAATTCGGTACCAAATTGTTTCGACATTATTATAATAATTAACCAAATGTAAGTGATATACTAGTTAAGGTATTGTAAATAATTTATTGATATTGATATTGGACGCCATTTTTAATGTTAGATCCATTTAGGTATAAGAAGATTCAAATGTAATATTAGGCCAGTTATGAAATTATAATTTAGAATTGTTTTTCTTCTACATCTTATGATTATGTATTTGTGTTTCACACGTATTTTTTCTTCGCCAACGCCTAAATGCGTAGTAAATTTCGCACAAGTAAGTCATTTGAACTTACTTGTGCGTTTCCGCCAGCGAATAAGCTAAAGTAATGTAATTATATGTTGTATTGATGTCATAATAGTAGAAAACTATAAACCAATAGAAACTTCAGCTTCTTGAAACATTCGTACTTTAAAAGCGTAAAATTGGTACTGTAAACGATATATCACGACTAGTGAAAATAAACGGATCACTCACGTCTTAAAACGAGTTTAACTCGACATGTTTCGGGCTAATCCGTAGCCCTTCCTCTCGGAGTCGCACGTCACGGCGGCTGCCAAACGTGCACTGCGTGCTAACGCCCTGGTCGCGCGGCTACTCGACGCAACTGACAGCGACACACAACTACCCCCGTTTTCATCATCACTTTTATTGTCATTGTCAAATGTAGGGTAGCACACAACACTAACCACATCACTTTGTAAAGGTTCGCCCACACTCACCGTTGACGCAGTACGAACATTCAACATTGTTTTCCAACTCGGGGATACTGACCAACCACTATCCCGGTTAAAATTTGGATGACGACCAATCTCGATGGCTTCACGCACCTTCCGCGGAATGAAAAACTTTTCTCTCGCAAGTACGGAAGCCTTATCAAACCGGATGTAGTGCGTCGAGCCCGAGTCCATTGAGTGTTCGGCCACCGCAGACCCCTAGAGTTAAACTTGTTTTAAGACGTGAGTGATCCGTTTATTTTCACTATGAGTGAGTCTCACGGTAGTTTCATGTTTAAAATATCACGACTACTTTGAAAAAGCTCATAGGTATCTAAAATCGATGCGTAAACTAAAGTGAACCTTACCCTAACCTTGTAAAGTTCACTCAACAAGATTATTCATTTTGAGATACGAGATTTTTTAACCTCTTCACCGGCAGTCATCTAGTCGTGACAGCCAATGGAATGCCTCACACAGACCAACATTCCACTCTAAATTAATCCTTCTGCAATGGAATTAAAAACCAATTTGATTTGTCGCTGGTTTATCAGTACCTCTACCATGAGTTTACACTAGTTTACGTGACCGTACTCACTAGCGACGGCGTAAATTATTTGTATGGAGAATTGTACAGCGCCTCTAGCGGTCACTTACGGAAGTACAATTCTCCATAGAAATCAGTTACGCCGTCGCTAGCGAGTACGGTCACTGTGAACTAGTGTAAACTCATGGTAGAGGTACTGTGGCGTACAGAGCACGTCACTTCGTTTGTATGTATGTATGTAAAACTCTTTATTGTACGTAAAACATGAAAATTAACAGTTAACAAGAGAAACAGATGTACAAAGGCGAACTTATCCCTTAAACGGATCTCTTCCAGTTAACCTTTGAACGATTGACAGGACATCAGAAACAAGAGTAGGCATACAATGCAGATGTTTGTTTTGTGGGGGTGAAGATTTTAAAGTAGTGATGGATGATATTTTGTCGCAGGGCCAATTTTTGTCTAGTTTCAGCGCGATGCGTTGTTATTTTTAGTGTGGTCATAACCTAATATTTTAAGTTTAAAACCAAACATTTTCCATGCAGAAAATTAATCGTAAACTCAATTTAACTGCCAGGCTTAATACATAATGATTTGGTTCCCAAATGGTAATGAAACGAAGTCCCAGTTAAATTGAGCGCATCTTGTAATTTTTTCGCAGCGCGTAATTATCATGAACAGATTTAATCATTTTAATTGTACATAATCGGCACAATTTCACTAGTAAAAGCTATGTATTTAAAAAAAAAGACGTTATTCTTGTACGTTGTATACATCTACAGTGCAACTTGATATTATATCAGATGTCGAATAGATAATAAAATGTCTGTAATCTAGTAACGTTTTTATTTTCGTTTGAGTCTCTTTCAAAAAAATTGTGCACAATGAGGGATTTAATAAAACCAAAAATTAATTGATTCCTATGTGTGTAACGAAAGTTACCCATATATTTGTATGACTAGCTTTCGTTACACAAAGGACGCGATCGTGATTTTGTTTTGATTAAGCCCTTACTATGTACAATTTTTTTGTAAATTATCGTTATATTACCTTAAATTATGTGTGTGGGCGGTGTAGAACTGGTCATTGCGACATTCGTCACATACTTTTTTGGTCAGATGCGGTTTGGGTCAGATTCGTCGTTCGTTATCGTCAGCTAAAGCTAATCTTCAGATTATTTATTTAACAGATGCGTTCACCACAGGCCTCGTTGATCGTCAGATTTCTTTTTCATCATATACGTATATGATGTGTTGCTTACAAAGTATATGTGACGAACAACAAATCTAGTAGGTACGTAATAAACTGGTCGAACGGAGAATGCATCTGGCAAATATAGCTAGTGCACTTCACGAGGCGTGAATTTGTCAAAAATAGATAATAATGACATTTCAATATGAAACACGGCACGTGTCATCATGAATGAATGAATGATGCGATCTATATATAATCTGACGATTAGCTAGTCTGCTTAATATAGTAACTGACGATTAGCGAATCTGTCCTAAACCGCATCTGACCAAAAACGTATCAAACTGATATCGTGAAATACAGGTGTTCGGGGAGCCCTAGGATCCCTTACAGCTAACAATAATGATGATGATAAAGCAATAGTGAGAAGTCTTAATGCAGCTACTTCTTCCCCTTCCCCTTTTTGCCCTTCTGTTCTGGCTCTGGTGGGGGCGGCTCCGGTGGTGGGGGAGGCCAGTATCTGTACACAAAAAGGTAATTTTAATGACGGGATTTTGTAATTGTAATTACTAGGCATTTGACTCCCGACACAAAAAGAGCGGTGTTTTAAGTTTGACCGCTATGTGTGTGTGGTATGTGTGTCTGTGGCATCATAGCTCTTAAACGGGTAAACCAATTTGGATGCGGTTTTTTTTATTTTTGATGGTTCTTCAAAATTGGTTTAGCCATTTCAAAGTTATCATCTCTTTTGTTAGCTGCGGAAGGGATCTTAGACGCATAATGGCCATTTACTTTATTTTCAAACATATTGTGTGACCAAATTGCGTTGGGGGTTTTTAAAGTTTTTAATTTATAGTTAGTTATTAACTCTGTCAGTGTGATCTTATAGAACTAACTCTCAGGTATCTCAGTAATCCCTATAATGTCTACAAGTAAACGTGTCATAATAATGACGTGTTTGTCGAGCGCAGCGCTGAATCCAGTTTGTTCGACAAGTTTCACAAAAGCACTTTTTCACAGTAGCCAATTTTCACATCGCAAATTTAATTATTCGTCCTTTTCATGTAAGCGTTATATAATGTTCGCGTTTATTTTATTCGGTTATTTTACCAGTAGATTAATTTATTAGTCCCAATTTTTTTCAGTATAACATACTGCGGTTTGTTAGACATTTTACTCGAATTCACCCTCTACCGTAACCTTCTTAGTGTCCATATTATTAAATATTAATAGGTAGGTTAGGTTCATTAGTTATCTTCAGATGCCTGAAGGGCAAACTGCCCAGAAAAAGGCTCCGTCGAACATCAGGCGTGGTGGGTTGCCTAATTGGGGATATCTATTTTTTGCAATGTATAGTAAATCGAAAACCATTTCGAGATAAATGCTTTTTAACTCGTTTTCTGTAGTTATTTAATTTTAATATTATGTAATGAATTTATTATATAACAAATAAGCAATGACCTTCATTTGGCATTGGTGTAAATTGCGTGACCGGATCAAGTCGTACTTTATTCTGTGTGGTTAGAATTCTTCACAATTTACGCGTGGATTATAACTACGGAGTTTGATTTGGACCCGCTGTCTGACATCTAGCACTTTGACAGTGCCAGTAAAGTGACACAGTGTATAGTGTACCACTACGCAAAAAATAATTAAAGGGGTTGCCTTATCGTACGCATTTAGATAGGTTTAGAAATTTGGCATTGTGGGAGCCCTCAATTATAATATGACGTCATCAACTAAAATAGTTTCAATAATTAATTTGGAAAAAAGTAGAGAACTAAATGACAAAATATTGAAATTAGTTTCTTATAATTGACTTTTCTATACAAAAAAAATATAAAAACCATGGGTATTTTTTTTAGACATCCCCAATTCTACATGAAAAAAGACGAACAATTAAATTTGCGATCATGAAAGAATGCGATGTGAAAATTCGCTGCTGTGTAAAAATGCTTTTGTGAAACATGTCGAATCAATCCTGAATCCGCGAAAGAGTCTGTAGACAAAACACTCGTGTAGGTTAATTTGGTCCACATTCCCACTTCGTCAGCAATCCCATTTCGTCCGCAATCAATTCCCGGTTCGTCAACATTCCCATTTCGTCCATATTCCCACTTCGTCCACATTCCCATTTCGTCAACGTTCCCATTTCGTCCACATTCCCATTTCGTCAACATTCCCATTTCGTCCATATTCCCACTTCGTCCACATTCCCATTTCGTCAACATTCCCATTTCGTCCACATTCCCATTTCGTCAACATTCCCATTTCGTCCACATTCCCATTTCGTCAACATTCCCATTTCGTCCACATTCCCATTTCGTCAACATTCCCATTTCGTCCACATTCCCATTTCGTCAACATTCCCATTTCGTCCACATTCCCATTTCATAAAAAATAATAACGAAATTGATAGTGTAAGTATCTGAATAGTATTGACCCGCACCGTGCTTAGCAAGTATTTTTCTTAACATGAATACCTAAATCACAAAATAAAATCTTCCCTGAGAATTAAGCTAAGTGATAAGTGATAGCAAAAACCGCATTAAATCGGTTAGGTAGGAATGTTGACTAAGAGGGAATGTGGACGAAGTGGGAAAAGGACGAAATGGGAATGTGGACGAAATGGGAATGTGGACGAAATGAACCTAAACGAAAACACTTCACTGACTTGTCGAACAGCTCGTCTGTGGCTGCGAAGCCGAGCGGCAGGATGTGGCTCTTTCGGTTCCATTCCTCGCGCTCCAATTCTTCTCGTTCGTCCAACTCGCGTTCTTCCTTCGCTTGTAGCTGTGAAAGGAAAGCAGTAAGTCTGAAAGCGTTTAAAGCGTCAGCCTGATAAAGGGATAAAAGTATTATGGGACTAAGAAAATGAGTGAGTATGAGTATGAATGCGAGTTAAATTTTAGTTTTAATATCGACTCCATTGTTTTCTTTCATCTTACCGGGCGACGAAAAGTCCGAGCCTTGCTTATAGCGCTGATACTTAGTCTGTGTCTGAACACATCCCATCCCCCCATCATCCCATAATACTTTTATCCCTTTATCAGGCTGACAGATCGAAAATGTCATTCGAAAGTTAATCTTCCTTAATGTAAAAAAAAAATGGATTTTTGTAGTATGCTGTGGGAAATCTAGAATATACTACTCTTACGTCCGTTGATGTAGAACGATTTTACTCTAGAAAATATGGAAAAAGTCACCATGATAATACTCATTTTACAATTGTAATTTTGAATTGGATAGTACACACCTACCTTGTCAAGATTTTGAAGCACCCATTCATGTATCTACATGCCCTATGAATATTACGGACTCGCTAGACTTGAGTAGCAGTGGGCAGGGACACAGCTTGTAGAACCGACGGCGGCCGAATGAGGCAGTAAGGTAAACCGGAAGACGAGTAGGAAGGTCCCCAAAAAGATAGACTTTAGTTGGTAATTCCCCGGAAATTGGAATTAAATATCCGCGGAAAATGCAAAGTACCTCCAACAACGCCAAAAACTCTTCCGTGTCTACATCCTTCTTCTTTCCTTTCACCGCTTTAGCATCCTTCTTCACCGGCTTTTCCTTCTTCGGCTTGATCTTCAGCGGGGCATATAAACGCTTCGGGTTCTGCAGCTGGAAGGGGGCGTCGATCAGCTGGTATTCCGGCGTGTGGGTGAAGATGGAACGGACCAGGTCGAACTGGTAGTCTGTGCTGAATCTGAAACGCGTATAATTACGAACTATAAGTAATTTATCTCCTTAAATAACGTGACTGACTGACAGACAACGTACAGCTTTAACCCTTTCAACGCCACGCCTCGACAAAACGTAAACCTGCTTTGAATCTTATGTCATTGTGTCAAGATCACTTGGATACTGTACTTTGTGACACCTATATGTTCGTTGGCGTTGAAAGGTTGGCGTTAAACGTCAAATAAGGAAAATAACTATTTCCCTATGTCAGGAATTATAATGCAACGGGGATATTGAAAATCCGCATAACTGACATTGGATAATTCCGCGCGTCTTACAATTTTAGCCAATTTCCAATTTTTACTCCCAATTCGTTAAAATAAAACAAATATGAAGTTAAACCATCCCGAGTACAACTACATGCAGTGCAGATACGCGGTATTAAGGTAAGTTAGATTTGAACTATTTCCACTGAATGACAAGCCGTGTAGGTGATGACTTTTGTATGCTACAGAGGTCTCCAGAAGCTTTATACTAACAAATCAAAAATGTAATGCATGATCTTCATCAAATCTCTCAAGGCGCACTCGTATGCCGTAGCCTTGAATGTGACCAAGTGTTTCGAGTCCTGCCTGGATGTGGATATCTTCTGCACCTCCGCTTCATCAAGAGCCTTGTACCTGACTCCAGCTTCCTCTGGGCTGGGAAGCCTTTGGTCTTCGGCTATGAAGCGTGCTGCTGAGAGCATGTTGTCCTGAAGGTTAGTGAAAAGGCTATTAGGAATAGTAATTATTTGCTGGCAATATCAATAATTTGATCAGGGATCTGTCTATCAGCCGGGATTATTGCGGGATTTTTGATGGACATTCCGTGATCGGTCAGATTGACGATGTCTCGAAGAAAGGTCAGGCGCCATATTGTCTACCGCTTTTGTCGCTTGCCTTCGCTTTCACTGTCTCTTTCTGTCATCCTTTTATACAGTTTGACAGAAAGAAATAGTGATTGCGAAGGCAAGCGTCAGAAACGTTAGACAATAAGTCTGCAGGTCAAGAGTACCTACCTACCCGAAACTGGCGAGAATGTATGAAAAGGCTAATGAGTGTGTTGTCGAAGCAAAAGATGTATGTCGGTGATCGTAGTAGGTGGAAGCAAATAGTCTCTGCCTATCTCTTTGTTGGGAAGGAGGCGTGATTGTATTTATGTATATGTATTTGATTTTTTATACAAAACACCTGATGGCTATTGTTAAAAGGTGAAGTGAAGAGTTTAAAACCTGATCATTTTCTTTCTGTTAAACGGCATAGGATGTGAGTGCTAATGACGAGAGGGCTGCTGATATACACTCGTAACTCCAGATGAATTACATGTGCAAGTCATTGAGATGCAATACTGATGTTAATTTGATACATGACTTGTATATCCTCAATCATCTTTTTGCCTAAGGAAGTCGAGACGGGGAGAGCGTCTTCACCTTTATTTTGTTGGATGCCACTGCCCCAAACGAAGCGGTTCGCATCATCTTTCCTAATGCCTACTACTAAAGATTAACATTCTTTTACATCTGCCGTACTTCTAGTCAAATAAAATCCAGTGCTCTTCACGTTGAGAAAGAATAGGCTGGTTACTGAACTACTGAGTATGCTTTGCGTCAGATGAGATAGAAGTCAATTGCTGGTTACATTCTTGTAAAAGAACTTAGTGGGCTATGAATGTCATCACGGTCAACTAAATGTTTCTAGAAAAAATATCTTGTTTTCTCCTCCTAGTGTCCATTAGTTCTACAAAGTTTCACAGATTTCTTACCCACCACGCTGACACATAACAGTGGAAGCACTCCTGAGCTCATTACCACGTTTAATGAGCAAGATGATGGATCCTGCCTGCCACCCATAAATGTGATACAAAACCATTAAATAGTTCTTTACCCTGAACCTCCTCAGCATGCGTTGCCGGTCTGCCGCGTCGAACTGTTGTATCTCTTTCATCCATTCGCAGAACCACAGCATCAGAACCGCCTGCACTTCTGTAATAATCTCAATAGTCATTATCATCATCATACCTAATTGTCTCAGCTGTTTGTCATTTGGAGTATCGAATATGTGTAAATAAACATCTCTTCTCTCTTCTCTCTCTCTCTCTCTCTCTCTCTCTCTCTCTCTCTCTCTCTCTCTCTCTCTCTCTCTGGAGTTATCATGAATGATAGTTTCTAATTAGATACTCATAATTGAGGAACCCAATAAAAAACGGGCTAAGTCCGTGTTGGACTCACGAAGGGTTCTGTCTGTTTACCATACTCAAGCAAGACACCGAAAATACCCGGTTTGATCTTTAACTTTATTTTATTAAGGCATTGAGTAAGTAATATGCGTATAGATTTCAAGTATGGATAGACATGTACCTCTGTTACAGTTTGAAACAGACATCTCGTGTATAACAGACAGAACAATCTCAGCAATAGGATTCCGTTGATACTCTTCCGGTACCTAAGCCTTAAAAATAATCATCTTGCTCAAACTTACCTCTATCCAGCATATCCTCTTGCGCCCTCCTCAGCAGATTGGCCATTGTGTCCAAAAACCAAAACTCCGCCAAGCTGCTTTTATATCTCGTGCAACCAACCAATTCAGCTATAACGTCAATATACTTCTGCTGAGCAGTCACTGCTATTTTAGGTATAGCGGCAGGATCTATCGTAGTCTTAAAATTCTCTGGCAGTACATGAATTCTGTTCTGTTCTTCGATCTTCCTTATTTTGTCAGAGAACATATGACGTAGCGACGGAGTTGGGAAGACTTCCTTTTCCTCTTCAAAGATTTCTTCTACTGTTACTACGGATGCTTCTTCTGGGGGCGACTCTTCTGTAGGCAATCTTTGTTCTTCTACCGTGGGACCTGGAGTTATACAATTATCACCTCAAGTTATCTAAACAAGACTAACGTGGTGAAAATAATTTTGAAGATTCTGAGAATCATTTCCAAACAGCATTTGGTCAGAGCACCATTTAATTTAAAGATTAAATCATGTAAGCTGTGGCGGCCTACTGGCCATAGTATAGACCTATGGCCTCTTAAGTAGTGGCTGTAGGTTCGAGCTCGGGCTCGAACCTTTGAGTTTTCCGGGAATTATTTGCGAAATCACATTTGAAATTTATTATGAGCTTGAAGCCTGCATACAAATGAGAAGAAATTCAACGGTGTGTGGGAAGTTCTTAATCCTTACAGAGCCCGAGTGGGAACTACACAGCCGTGCCCTCTCATTCTGCAGTGGAACGTATCTAGGCTAGCTAGGATGATAGAATTATTGTTTTTGATCTGAGATCACAGGAAAAAAAGAGGGTAGGAAAGGACCTGAAACTTGTTTTGTGCTAAAACCAGTAATGCAGCTCGTTGACACCGGCCGCCCATGATGATAATCGTGCCGTTCCACTCACACTAATAGTATTACCTAACAGGAGAGTGAGAGGGAAGGTATGAAAAACTACACCTAAGAAAGAATAAAGAAATAAGACCCAAAGAAGAATACAATCGTGCAGATGGTACCCACCTATTTCCTCCATTTCTCCTGAATCTGATGAGGATGCCATGGATATTGGTGGTGACCTGATGCATTCCAGGCCGCTCACAGACAATATCTTGTTGATCCTGGTGATGTGGGTGTCTTCCACGCGTTTTGAAGCCATCTTGGTGATTATCAGAGCTTAGGGAATCAAATCAAGACTGGCAAGCTTTGGGATCACTGAACTCTTAATAAACTCTTAAATAAATTTTCTTAGACCTTTAAATAATGTCTACAGTTGACTTTGCTTATCATAAATTGAGTTATTTTAGCTATTTCGGTATTTTAACGTCTCCGTTTGTATCGATTGACATTTGACAGTTTGTTTTAACTGTAACTGGGTTACTGTTGATTTTTTTTGCGGTTAGTTCGTAATATGGAACGCTTTGGTAAAATTATAACATTATTTATGGTTAACTAGTTTTTACTCGCGAGCTCGTCTCGTTTATGTATTTATTTCACGATATTCCGGAGAACTATGAAATTTTCCAGGATGAAAAATATCTTGTATTAGTTTAATTAGCATTCTACACCGTGAAAATTTAGTGGTGGTTTTCCCGAAACGAGGTGATTTAGTATCGATTGTACAATCGATTTATAATTACTATTTTGACTAGAGTCAAAAATCCAATTGTGAAAAACGAAAGTCGAAAATGACCGCAAACCAATAGTAACGCTTCGTTGGTACCTAACCTATCGTACGATCGTACGCTACTTGTACCAACGAAGCGTTACTATTGGTTTGCGGTCATTTTTGACTTTCGTTTTTCACAATTGGATTTTTGACTCTAGTCAAAATAGTAATTATAAATCGATTGTACAATCGAAACTAAATCACCTCGTTTCGGGAAAACAACCACTAAAATTTCACGGTGTATATAAAATTACATAGGCTGTAATAGCATAGTGGTGTCTCTCAATCAGAGGATCGTAGGTTCAAACCCAGGCCTTACATCTTAAATTAGCATGGGCTTTTATGGTAAAAGAAACATCGTGAGGACATCTGCATACAGGTTCATGTGAAGTTCATAATTTGCATTCAACCCGCGTGGCAATTACAAGTATGTGTTCTGAGAGGAGGCCTGCGCCCAGCAGTGGGACGTAAATATAATGGCTGGAGATGAGAAGAAAATACATCATAATTTACATTAGTAATAATAATAAAAATAATAATAATAATAAATAGCTTTATTTCATTCCACAATAATTAGATAGAATTAATTAATTTGATATTCGATAATTATATCTTTAATGGCTGGCGCCCACTGACAAAACAAAAATATAAAATAATGATAATTATAACTAAAACAAAATTATGAAAGGTGGTCCCTTAGGCAAGGTGCCGAAGATACTGGCAGCGTTTCCTCTTTGAATAGCTAAGCTAATTCTTTGTCCGAGGAAGCTGCCAGCTTTTCGGTCCCCTGTGACGTCGATTAACCTCTTTGAAATTTCTCTAAAGAGCTTCAAAGCGCTAGGACCCCACGGACCAAGGGTCTCGACACCGAATGGAACAAAGTCGAATTCGCTGCCTAGACCCATTGGTAATTGTCAAATTAGAAGAATTTATGTTGAATTTGTCCCAAAAAGATCCATCGAAACTAAAAACAAACAGATCCTGTTAAAAATGTCACCGCGGCAGTCAACAACCACTTGTCTGCGCGTCTGTGACAAGCACAACTCGACAGCGGGGGCACTGCATATAATCGGTGTAAATTTCGGGAGACGGTAATTAGGACGTGTTAAGTGGAGCCTCTATAAATATACCTCTGTAGTTTTAAGCTGTGGCACGAGCTACGAGAGAAGAGCGAGATAAAAATAATATTTTTTGTCGAAAAATCAAATTTACTAGTTTTCTTTTCTGAATGTGGAACCTACACTGACGAGCAAAAATAAAGGGTCGGTTACAAAAATGACGATAACTACAAAACCCGCTGTGATAGCTTCTTCGAGTAAAATGAGTTTAGAAATAGTTATTTGTGCAACAAGAGAGCAAAGTTGTTTTTTACTGCGAGTGCTGATTTTGAATCACGAGTTAGCGAAGGATTCTATAATTGAATCACGAGCGTTTAGCGAGTGATTCTAAGTTAGAATCCTGAGTGCGCGAGTGATTCAAATACACGAGATGCAAAAAAACTTTGGTCTCGTGTGACACATACAACTTTTCACCTCAGCAGCGAGAACATAATAAATTATTAAAGGTAAATGAACGTCGTCTTTTTGTCTTTGTTGTGGTTTTCAACATTGAGTAAATACTTCATATTATATATATAACAATAGGTACAGTCTCCGAAAAAGTGTTTGCATTGTTTAAAAATATCATAAGCTTTTAAATATTTTTCGCGAGACTTTTCAAGTAAGAAACTTACTCTGCATTATGTATTAATTCGTCTCAATTCATTCCATTAATTCGTCTGGTGTTCAATTGTTGACTTCGTCACTGGACTCACTCAATTCACTCATATCATATTCAAAAATGTATTAAATGAGTACTTATTACTATTCTAATAATTTCCAAATTGCCTCTGATCGTGTACCAAACTCATAGATATCGAACTCTGTTGCTAGAGAAACAGAAGAAAAGAATTAAAATTTGAATCCCGCTATTTTTTAAAAGATGCGTTCCGATACTACACCCGCTGCGTTCCGATGCTGCATCCGCTGTATTTACCACGATGTTCAAGATTGTTAAAATTATTAATAATTATATAGATACATGTTTAAACTTTGTTTTCAACAACATTTTTACTATTAATTTGATTATATAAAAATATAATCCAATTATTAAAAAAGTACCTACAATAATTTAATTTAAAACCTTAACAGACGAATTACAATTTTAAGGTTAAGAACTTATTATGAGTATCCGAACGTTCAATCGTTCGTTTATTTTTAGGTCGACTAGGATAGAATTTGAAATCGAAATTCGAATCGATTTGATCTTATCTCTCGCTCTTTTCGTATCGAAATGAAAGTGACAGATCAAACTGAAGTTCAAATCTTTCGAATTCAGTAAGCAGACCCACCATTGTCTTTGACTTTTAAAAAAATAATTAAAAAGCTACTTTGTCTCACGCAGTGAGCAAAATCGGATTTTACTCACTGTTTTTTAGTAGCAAAACCTGCCTGTTTGAGGTGCTGAGGTGAAAAGAGTTTTATCCTCAATTAAACTTTTTCTTGTTAAGAATAAAACTCTTTAGGTACTAAACTCATTTTTCTCAAACATGCTATGAAATATTGACGTTATGTTCCTTAAAATACGCCACGAACTGTCACGTTGCAGGTGCGGCTAGACGAGAGGTCAATAATGGAATTTCATACAACATTGCTGGCCAAGGCCAGCAAAGTGATCGTCTATTGTTTTATGTGACACAGCTCCATGACGTTTAATAGGTCGACGTGGTCGACGTGGATGGATGGATGGACGGACGGATGGACGGACGGACGGACGGACGGACGGAGGGATGGATGGATGTTGATGGATGGATGGATGGAGGGATGTTAATGGATGTTGATGGATGTTGATGGATGTTGATGGATGTTGATGGATGTTGGTTGATGGATGTTGATGGATGTTGATGGATGTTGGTTGATGGATGTTGATGGATGTTGGTTGATGGATGTTGGTTAATGGATGTTGATGGATGTTGATGGATGTTGATGGATGTTGGTTGATGGTTGTTGATGGATGTTGATGGATGTTGATGGATGTTGGTTGATGGATGTTGATGTATGTTGATGATGTTGATGGATGTTGTTGGATGTTGATGGATGTTGATGGATGTTGATGGTTGTTGATGGATGTTGATGGATGTTGTTGGATGTTGATGGATGTTGATGGATGTTGATGGATGTTGATGGATGTTGATGGATGTTGATGGATGTTGATGGTTGTTGATGGATGTTGATGGATGGATGGATGGATGGATGTTGATGGATGTTCTTGTTCATGGATGTTAACGGATGTTGATGGATGTTGATGGATGTTGATGGATGTTGATGATGTTGTTTTTGATGGTGATGGTGATGGTGATGGTGGTGATGATGGTGGTGATGATGATGATGCATGTTTGAGAAAAACTCTATACAAGCCTTGGCCACGAACAGGGATTGCCGGCCTCGTATCTCTAGATGGCCTCGTTAACACTCGGCCATCTATAACTACTCGGCCGGCAATCCCCTATTTCGCGGCCGCTGCAGTAATGTACTATTACTCGAAGAAGCTATCACGGCGGGTTTTGTAGTTATCGTCATTTCTGTAACCGACCCTTTATTTTTGCTCGTCAGTGTATTTTGAATGTTCTTAAAAATTGTCATCTAACTTTAATATGCACAGACAATTTCAAGTCAATCCGAGCACTAGAAATGGTTTAAACACAACTTCCAATATTTAACCCAAAGTTAGGAAATAACGAGTCATATCAAATAAAAGGTAGTAAACATTAATTTGGTCTTACCACCAACTAATTAGCGGGGTCTCCACTGAGCGATCTGCCTCGCGCGCATGAGGCATAATTTTGTTCGACACAAGGTTCAAAATCGCGCTGAAAATGGCTGCCTCGCGAGGCAGTTCGCTCAGTGGAAACCCGGCTTTTGACATACTTAGCGAGTGCTAAGAGGAAGAGATGCGTACCCGTTTCAGCTTGGGCTAAAATGCTTTCGTATGTCTGTATGTCTGTACAGTGAATCGATAACTCGATTATCGATACTTACACAGGAAAAAAAACAAGTACATACAATCAGAAGCTTTGCTTAGTTTGGGACTATTTCAAATGATATCAGTCGCTACATGATTTATTTATTAAAAACAAAATTTTTGAAAATTTAATATATAGTCAAAATTTTATAAGCTGACCGTTTTAGCACTTGAGAACATATCTTGTAAAAAAACATACAGACGAATTGAGAACCTCCTCTTTTTTTGAAGTCGGTTAAAAACAACATTGCTGTTCTCTTTGATTGAAGGCTACCGCTAAATAACAAATCATAGCAAGTAATTAAAATGCAGACAAATGGATACCGTTTTCTCTTAGTCACAAGGTTGAAATTGCAAAATCATATAGCACATTAAATGATCAAATGTCAGTCACTATCAAATTTTGATAATGATCACTTTGACATTGAAAGCCGTACTCAGGTTCGTCGGCGTTGTAGTGACGAAAGGCCTTTCTTAAATGAGTTAACCTTTTGCAATTTCAACCTTGTGACTTAGAGCAAATAGTAACTATTTTTATGCGTTTTTTGTGACTTGCTTCATTTTTTTTTCTAAGCGGAGGTTTAGCTTTTGGCTTAAATAATACATATATTTCACATGAAATACAAACTGAAACATGGATGCACAGAATAACTCAGAAAAAGAGACCAGCACTGGGAATCGAACCCAGGTCCTCAGCATTCCGTGCTGCGTGCTAAACCCCTACACCACCACTGGTCAGGAGTTTAGACACAAATTTTTCCTATGCATCGCACATCTCAGCTTGCTTTTTTTAGGGTTCCGTAGTCAACTAGGAACCCTTATAGTTTCGCCATGTCTGTCCGTCTGTCTGTCTGTCTGTCTGTCTGTCCGCGGCTAAGCTCAGAGATCGTTAGTACTAGAAAGCTGTAATTTGGCATGAATATACATATCAGTCACGCCAACAAAGTGGTAAAATAAAAAATAAAAAATAAATTTTTTTTAGGGTACCTCCCATAGACGTAAAGGGGGGTGATTTTTTTTTTCTCGACTTATCCTATAGTGTGGGGTATCGTTGGATAGGTCTTTTAAAACCATTGCGGGGTTGCTAACATGATTTTTTCTATTCAGTGATCTGTTTGCGAAATATTCAACTTTAAAGTGAAAATTTTCATTAAAATCGAGCGTCCCCCCCTCTAAAATCTAAACTGTTAGGTGGAAAAATTTGAAAAATTCAGAATGGTGGTAATGGTACGAAAATTATAGCGGCTAAGATTGCTTGGAAATTATTTGTAGTTAAGAGTAAATAGTAGCCTAAGGTATAAAACATACCTAAACTTGGATGATTCCGTACACATACGAAATCCTTAGAAAAATATTACTTGATTTTTTTGTAATGGCTACGGAACCCTACCTTGTGCGTGTCCGACACGCTCTTGGCCGGTTTTTGTATTTTTGCTCATTTTTGCTCGATATCGATAACGGCAACAGGTAGACGCTTGAAATATTCACAAAATATTTAGTTATTATATTCATTTTAAAAATAAATAATTAAATTTAAAATAAAACAAATATTTATTTTTTTATTTATTTGTATAGACAATGGTACGGAACCCTTCGTGCGCGAGTCCGACTCGCACTTGTTTAGTCACTTAAGCAGCGACAGTAGATAAGTACGTAGTTTTTAAAATAAATAAAAAATACAAAAAGACTCTAAAAACCAATCTTGATTAAATAATACATACTTACCATGGCATTGTGTATAAAATAAACTCTCAAGTGGTAAACGGCCAGCTTATAAAATTTCAACTACTTATAACACAGTATTATGAAGTTCTACTTAATCATATCACTCATAATACCAATAGTCTTAATGGGAGTTAGTTAGGGAGTAACTGCATGTATGTTTGTATCTATATTTCAAACTAAATACGAACTGAAATATAGATGCACAGAAAAAACCCCAGAAAAAAGACCAATGCTGGGAATCGAACCCAGGTCCTCAGCGTTCCGTGCTGCGTGCTTACCCCTACACCATCACTGGTCTAGAAGTTAGCGACGAATCTTTTCCCATACATCGTACACTTCAGTCTGTTATAATCACATTTAGGCAGTGATAAAGCGCATCTATGTTATGCCCTCTACCGACCTGGAGGACCTGGGTTCGATTCCCAGCATTGGTCTTTTTTCTGGGGTTTTTTCTGTGCATCTATATTTCAGTTTGTATTTAGTTTGAAATATATGGTTTCACGGGATGACCGTAAAAGTAATATAAAAAAAATGAAGTTGAAGAAAATAAAAAAATAAATAGAAAAAGATACTTCATACTTAACTTGTTTGTATCTAGTATATATTTATACACTTGGTAGTTTATCGCTTTTGACTTAGGCCCCACGTGCACCCTTATTTCGGGTCTCCAACCACCCCTGTATTTCGGCTTCCAATTAGACCACGTAATGGCGGCGTGTACTGAATTTAATGAATTCACGGTGACATAGGTTATGGGCCCGCTTCATATGGAAATCGATGTGAATATGAAAGTGAATTTAACATAAACTACCTTTACGAATAAAACTATCGCGTTTGATTGAAGTTTTAGTTTTGTTTTAATTGCGAATGTGTACAGTCGTAAACGAAAATACTAAGTATTGTACTATACTTAGATTCTGAGGTACTTACTAAATTTAGTTTAGGAATAAAATTGGCTACTGTAGCCATTTAAGGGCACATGAAAGGGCAAACAACCGCAGCCCTCGTCCAACAGTTTAGCAGTCGCTGTAGCCGAAATCGGTTAGGAGAGATACATAAATTTAGTAGGTACAGTCGCCCAAAAATATGATCTAGCACCCTACGGCTGAAGTTCATTTGCACGTTATGATACAACGAGGTCGATTTACCCTTGAAATAATATGATAACAGTGACTAAAAACTTCACTCAGAAAAGTTAACTTTAGCGATATCTAGCTCTCACTGAAACTTTTGTCCAAACTGGTAGACAACTTTCTTGGCCGACCGTACATAAGGTACCTACTTACTTACGTCAAAGCAAAAGTTAACTTTTTTTTGATTGACAATAAGTTTTAGACATACACGCATGGATATAAGTTTGTCCGACATCAAAAAAAGGAAAATACACCGACTGTAGTCCGACACGCTCGTGCGCAACCCTCCGCGGAACCCTGTCGCAGTCAGTATTTGCCGCACTTATTAAAAACAATCTTGTTAAGGACAGCAGAGGCTCCCTGCGACAGGGTCCCGCCGAGCGCCGCGCACGTGCTTGTCGGACTGTAATACAAAAAAGTATTTCAAAACACGTTTAATGATGCCGAAAATTAATTGCTGCAGCAGGTCCCTGTTACACAGTAATGATTTTCAGTCGAGCCATTCAATCGTTGCATTTTTAAATTATCATAGTCAAAAATTGACGTGGGCTTTACGAGGTTATTAAAGTTTCATTACGTAACGTTTTACTAACTTTTTTACGTTTTTTTCTGTCGTAAATTCGAAACTTTAAGTGGCTCTCCTGTGAAGTATGTACACAAAAAGTCGCTTGAAACAAATAGCCTTTCACCCCTCAATAATATCAATCTAAACTGATTTTTTTAAATTACCTACCTACCAAAATGGCATAAAAATTAAAAATGACGTAAAAATTTACATAGTACAGTGCCACTCCAGCCGAAAGCCGTCCACTGCTGAACATAGGCCTCCCTCAAGGCTCGCCAAACAGATCGCTCCTGCGCCGTCGTTCCACCTTGTTGGAGGCCTGCCGACACTGCCTCTTCTGGTCCGTGTTATATATTTAATAAATTAAAATTCTATCAATACAGATAATAATATATTTTGTAGTGGTAGAGCCATGTTGTAGCTAGCCGCTGCATCACAAATGGGCCGGCTCGTCCGGGGCAGTACCACCCTCTCACAGAACACCGGCGTGAAGCAGCAGTACCCCTGCTGCGTTTCGTACGGTCAGTGAGAGCGCCGGGGGCCCAATACCTCTCCCCTCCCCTATTCCCTCTCCTTTTCCCAGGGCCGACAACGCACTGGCATCGTGTAAAGCGCTGCGGGTGTCTATGGACAGTGGTGATCATTTAACATCAGGTGACCCACTACTTCGTTTGTCTGGCCTCTTTAACATAAAAAAAAAAAAAAAACAAATCTTAGATTACTTAGGTAAATGAATGTTTTACGGATGTGTAAAACAGTGTGTGTAACGGATGCGATGACGGATATCACGATTCGTCGCGAATTGCCAACGGAGCTGGAGGCGCATTCTGTAAGTTAAAGAAAGAAAGTCAAATATAATAAAGAACACCGGCGTGAAGCAGCAGTACTCCTGCTGCGTTTCGTACGGTCAGTGAGAGCGCCGGGGGCCCAATACCTCTCCCGTCCCTCTCCTCTATTCCTTCTCCATTTTAAAGGCCGGCAACAGATCAGTGACTCTCTTTGAGTTGTTCATATTTATGGGCGTTGGTGATTATTTTCCATCAGATGACCCGCTTGCTCGTTTGCCTCCGTCTCATAATAAAAAAAAATATATCGACATGTCAGCGAGTTTACAAAGCCGTCATATCCTTACTAATATTATAAATGTGAATGTAAGTATAGTTAAAATCTTCCCAAACTGTATCGAAGCGAAAAATTCACCTGGGAAGATTTATACTATAACTGTATGTTAGGTACAGTCAAGTGCAAAAATAAGTATCTATTCGAACCACTCAAAAATATGTTACTACGGCCTTATTGCGTCGGAATAAGAGTCTGTGGTACTTATTTTTGAAACTTTGAATAAGTTCATATTTTTACACTTGACTGTACCTCTTCGCGTTCAAAAATGGAATACAAAAATTTACACCTTAGGGGCAAGTCACACAGAAGAGACGTGGGACGGGGGCGCGTCGCAGTCGCGGCGCCCCTTGGATCAGTTTTCATACTAAATGTATAGAAGCGTCGCGATCCGAAGCAGACAGAAGAGACGGGGCGGAGACGCGGCCTGCGAACAAACGGTCCATGACGTCCTTTATTGTCCCTATTATTTACCATAAATACTCCAATATTCGAATAGATTTAGTTTCATAAATGTGTTTTTGCCATAACAAAAAATAACAACTATATCGTATTTCGCGCAAAATCAAAGCGTAATTTAAATATTTCGCCGATTCCGTCTACCGAGCATTCGCCGAATTCGTCCTACGCACTTCTCAGATTTTTACCACGCTCGATGGCTCTTATAACATGTGTCATAGTGTGTGTAACACACACGCGTAATAATGCGTGCAGCAAAAATGCAACTCCGCGACTTGGTTAAATGTTGGATGGACAGGGACCATAGAGAGGGTTAGACTTTTTTTTTATTTTATATCGAGGAAGGAAGTCATGTATGAGTCATCATCACCATTATACTAGCCTATATACGTCCCACTGCTGGGCACAGGCCTCCTCTCAGAATAAGAGGGCTTGGGCTGTAGTTCCCACGCGGGCCCAGTGCGGATTGGGAACTTCGCACACTCCATTAAATTTCTTCTCAGGTGTATGAAGGTTTCCTCACAATGTATGTATGTATGTATGTAAAACTCTTTATTGTACATAAAACATGAAAATAACTAGTTAACAAGAGATACAGATGTACAAAGGCAATGTTTTTCTTCGCCGTAAAGCTCATGGTAAATTTCAAATGTAATTTCGCACATATATTCCGAAAAACTCAGAGGTGCGAGCCGGGATTTGAACCCACGACCCTCTGCTTGAGAGGCGATAGGTCAAACCACTAGGCCACCAGGCCATCACGGCTTTTACAAGTACAAAATTACAAAAGCACTTTACCACGGCTATTGCTGACACTTAGCGATTCTTTTTCTTTGACAGCCACTCGAAAATATCCACGCTGTGATTGCTACTTTGGGGGTAGGCTACAATAGAGAGATCTCTCCTCAGGCGGATGTTATACCTGGGGATCGAAGTCCAATGGATGAAAGTTGGAAGTTGTAAGCAGGCGAGTTGAGAAACTTCGATAGTGCGATGCAGGATGTAGTAATTAGTTTCTCATGTGACGACTAGATGGCGCTAGTAGGCGCTACGCTACTAATACTAACGCTGTTGGCGTTGGTGGTGAGCCGGCTGGTGAAGCGGTTGTCAAACGCGAGAGTCGAATCTGTTAACCTAGTAACTTTTAAATAATCTGTCTTCGTGCTTCTCAATCAGGGAGCCGTGGATTCGACTTCTGAGGTTTTCGTATGTGCGAAATTACATTCGAAATTTACCATGAGCTTTACGGTGAAGAAATTTTTAGTTAATTCGCTTTTTTTTTATATGGCTTGGTATCCAATGGAGTATAATTTTGCCTGTGTCAACTAGAAGACAGTTCTAAAACATGTCGGCCGTTGTTCGGTAAAATAATTGTAAATACCCCAAGTGTCGGGTTATTAGCCATTGGGCAATGAATATTCATAAACTATCCCCGGGCTCTTCCCGGATGGATCCAGAAAGGAACTGCAGCTCATTCGGTTAAGCTCGTAGATCGTAAAACCGAAAACCGAAACCAAAACCTGAACCAACTGAAACCGAACCGAACCAGAAAGAGAGAATCAGAAGTATCAGAACAGCAATATCAATCTGACGTTCTGGATTTTCGGAACCGAAACCTGACCTCCGTAACATTCCAGCTACAGTACGAACCTACGTAAGTACTTTTGTTTTATTGTGAAACGTTTTCCTTTTAGAAGTTAACTTAAACGGGAAAGCATATCAAAAACGTTAATTAACTAAGCCCTTGGACTACTAAATAACCACAGCACAAAAATAAATTAATGCAATTTTAATATTAATTAAATATTTTCCTCTCCATATCTTTTGTTGTTCCAAGTTCCCCAACTGGTAAGGTGAATGAACTCACGAAATGCACGCACACACGCCCACCGCACGACGGACAAGCCTGTACTTGTTGGTGTAGGTTAGTACTTCAGCTTTTTTTAAGTCCAAGACGCTTCTTGATTAAATTAATTTCTGGTTTTTGGAATTTTTATTTAATTTTTTAGCTCTGAACTAAAACAATTACTTTGCTCACCCGCGACCTTACAATAGTTACGTTTATGCAAGAAATGTGCGTTCATGCAGTTCCTCCACCTCCACACTGTACGAACACACACAAATCACATAAACCCAACCATCACCACCACCAAGCTACACTGACGCGATTCGAACTCAACCAGAGCTCATCTTCAGAGTTACCACAACCGTATGCTATGCTACCAAACGTTAAACTATAACTATTGTAAGGTCGCGGGTGAGCAAAGTAATTGTTTTAGTTCATTAATATGGACCTCCGCAAAGTAACGCCTGATTCAATAAATTTTTTAGCTCTTTCGAGTTGATGTTACGGAGACTCGATGTTTAAGAAAATAACTATACTTATATCTGATTAAAGTATGTCGAACTGCAGTGTTCTCTCAGAAGGCTTGGGCTTGGGGTAAAGATCCCACGCGAGCGTAGCGCGAATTGGGAACTTCACACACACACACAGGTCTATTGTGGTTTTCTTCGCAATATTTTCCTTCAACGAAAGCCTCATGCTAAAATATCAAATTTGATTTCGCACATGCCAAAAAACTGAAAGGTGCACGATACCATGCTTGAGACGATCAATGGATCATATGAATAAAGAACAATATCTATAAGATTTTTTTTCTACACGTACAGCTCATTGTCAAACGTAAATACGCAGGCTTTGAAAAGCATTAAAAATCACCGACATAACTCGAAGATCGCCAGACTCGAGTGCAGTGGGCAGAGCACAGCACATCGCTCGTAGAACTGATGGCCGATGGGGCCATAGGGTTCTTAAAATGACATTCATAGGCCGGAAGACTGTAGCAGGTATAGGCCTCCAACAAGATGGAGCGGCGACCTAGTTACGGTTGCGAGAACGCGTTAGACGCAGATGGCGCAGTACCGGTCTGTTTGGTGAACGTTGGGGGAGGCCTATGTTCATCAGTGGACGTCTTTAGGCTGAAATGGTGATTATGATGATGATGATTATACCGTACAGTCGGGGTAACAAAAGGTTCGTCACCAAGTTTTTTTTTCATGTTAGAGAGACCAGACAAACGAACTGGTGGGTCACCTGATGTTAAATGATCACCACTGTCCATAGATACCCGCAGCGCATCACGACTCTTTTCGATCCTATTAGGAGAAAAAAAGTGTCCCAAAACTTCCATATAAGTAATTTTCGATTCTTCCATTTAAGGTCATATAAAGTGTATGGAAAATGGTAAATTATTCCTTAAGTTTCAAATCAAAATCGAAGTTTTTGTCTTACCTTTTATAACTAAACAACTCAGCTAATAACTGAACTACTGAACTAAAACCAAGGCATTTAACATAACAAAGCAGCTCTCAATCAGGCGAGTGGGTACACCGAACCGAGGTAAGTACGATTTTTAATTTTTCCATTCGCATATAGGTTGAATGACCGCGCACGATTCATCAAACTGCAATAATGTGAGGGCCTAGGGGAGCCGACGGGTGCTACCTGACAGCGCTGGATAGAAAAAAAAAGCGGTTTTATAGACCCGTAGATAAATAATTTAGATACTGTGAAGGAGGATTACTTTAGCGCTGTCTTACTTTGGGCGTTGGGATATAGTCGATCTAGATTTTATTATTTACAAAACCGGCCAAGTGCGAGTCAGACTCGCGCACGAAGGGTTCCGTACTATCTATAAAAACGGCAAAAAAATCATGGCTGTTGTATGCCAATGGGAGCCCCCTTAAATACCTATTTGTTTTATTTTAATTTAATTATTAATTATTTATTTCTAAAGTGAATATATAACTAAATAATCTGTGAATATTTAAAGCGTCTACATGTTGCCGTTATCAATACCGAGCAAAAAGGTGTGCGTGTGGACTGAGGGACCCTTTGGTTTTAATGGTTTTAGACAGTTTTAGTAAGTGTAAAATTTAGTAGTAGTAGCGAATTACTTTGTAAATAAATCCTGGAATTCGTAAAGAATTCACTAAAAAGTTATACAGCCAAAGGTGTGGTCCCTCAGTTCACACACTGAACCTTCCACTTCTGGGCAAGTGTTTAATTTGCTGGCTTATTTTGATGTTACAGATTTAGTAAAAACATGTCTAAACGCATTCGTAATGACCGAAACGTAATTTGGCAATGATTATACACTAAAGCAGTCTTCCTTCTTTGGTCCCTGAGAGACCACATAAAATAACTAATAAATCGGTAAATTTGTACAAAAAAAAATGCATTTTTCTTGGCAAACATTAGTAAAAATCGCAAGGAAGATTATAAAAGTTAAACAAAAGCACAACTATTAATAAATTTCGTCAAATTTATATTTTTTTGTGGTCCCTCAGTTCACACACTACGAATTAATAAAATAATTAAAATATCCTAAAATATAAACATTATGGAAAGGTTTGTCGTACTGAGGTTTAGTTAAAAAGTTTGACTACATTTATATATTTTTTTAACGTGGATTGATGGCGTATAATATAAGATAAATTGCTTTTTAATATTTCCTTAGCAGTGTTTATTAGGGTGTCCACACAATGAAAAGCATTTACTAACGAATCATTTTTAAATTCAACTTTTTATATTTGCTTAATAACATTAAATGGACCAAGGAAAAACTGCATACAGCCAAAACTACATTTTAGATTCTGTAAGCAAAATTATGCATGCCAAGGTTTTCCTGCTCTTTTTCAAGCATTTCATTGACACTGTTGAATGGCTAAAATGTCCAACTATTTTCCTACAAGTTGTAATGACTTCCTTCACATATTCGCGTTCAAACAAACCATGCTCTAAAACCAACTGCAATGTGTGCGCATTACAACATATATGAACAAACTGACTCCCTGTCATTAAATTATCACATAGTTCATTCACTGCATATATCATATTCCGTGCGTTATCAGTAACAATTGCTATTACTCTTTGTAGTATTTCCCAGTTCAATATAGCCATTTTCATGTTCTCAGCAATATTCACACCCGAATGATTCTCTCCTTGGAAAGGCATGCCTTCTAAACAGTAGGACTTCGGATTGAAGGATTTATCTAGCCATGCGCAGTAAAGCTAATAAAATCATTCAAATGGGATGATGCACTACTCGTCCAGATATCGCTTGTCAATGTGATGTAGGTAAATGCTTTTCATTGTGTGGACACCCTAATAAACACTGCTAAGGAAATATTAAAAAGCAATTTATCTTATATTATACGCCATCAATCCACGTTAAAAAAATATATAAATGTAGTCAAACTTTTTAACTAAACCTCAGTACGACAAACCTTTCCATAATGTTTATATTTTAGGATATTTTAATTATTTTATTAATTCGTAGTGTGTGAACTGAGGGACCACAAAAAAATATAAATTTGACGAAATTTATTAATAGTTGTGCTTTTGTTTAACTTTTATAATCTTCCTTGCGATTTTTACTAATGTTTGCCAAGAAAAATGCATTTTTTTTTGTACAAATTTACCGATTTATTAGTTATTTTATGTGGTCTCTCAGGGACCAAAGAAGGAAGACTGCTTTAGTGTATAATCATTGCCAAATTACGTTTCGGTCATTACGAATGCGTTTAGACATGTTTTTACTAAATCTGTAACATCAAAATAAGCCAGCAAATTAAACACTTGCCCAGAAGTGGAAGGTTCAGTGTGTGAACTGAGGGACCACACCTTTGGCTGTATAACTTTTTAGTGAATTCTTTACGAATTCCAGGATTTATTTACAAAGTAATTCGCTACTACTACTAAATTTTACACTTACTAAAACTGTCTAAAACCATTAAAAACCAAGTGGTCTCTCAGTCCACACGCACACGCAAAAAGGAGCAAATAAATCTCGTTTAAGGTGATTTTCAGAAAAAAATGTAAACGTTTTCCGTACAAAATTGATTAGTCAGTTTTGTGACAGTCCATACAACATGTATGGTTAACTGCGTCACAAAACTGACAATTAAGAGAGGGACACATTTTTATTGCTTAAATCGATAGTGCTTGTGATTCTGAGTAGAAATAACCCAAAATTTGTTAGGTTTTTAAAAAAAGTACAGGGTACACTTTTTTGAAAATGCCCTCAAATCTTGAAGTATTTTATTCTGTTTTTTAGTATTTGCTGTTATAACGACAACAGAAATACATTATCTGTGAAAATTTCAACTGTCTAGCTATCACAGTTCATGAGATACAGCCTGGTGACGGACAGCGGAGTCTTAGTAATATAGGGTCCCGTTTTACCCTTTGGATACGGAACCCTAAAAACGCCGTGGTGACTTAGTGGTTTTACCTATGGCCTCTCAAGTAGAGGGGTTCGAACCCGGGCTCGCAGAGGTGCGAGCGAGTTTTTCGAAATTTATGTGCGTTTGGTTGTTTGATTAGCACTAAAATGGTAATATGATTTGATTACTTCATAGTAAAGTTGTGCAGCTAATCAAGCGCAAATGATATACAGTCAGCGCTTGATAATGTTTTTCTTATAGTGGTCAATCACTGGGTTGCTTACTCTATAAATAAAGACAGTAAATTATAACTGTCTCACATATTAAATAAGCTCACGGTTTCCCCTCTATTGTAGAAATCCTTATTCCGAATGGATTTTACATCAGCATCGCTTCAGCTGAACATAGGCCACCCTAAGGCTCGCCAAACAGATCGGTCCCTTAACCGGGTCGTTGCTCCATCTTGTTGGAGGCCTACCTACACCGCGTCTTCCGGTCCGTAGACGCCACCCGAGAACCTTTTAGCCCCATCGACCGTCAGTTCTACGAGCGATGTGCCCTGCCCACTGCCACTTGAGTCTGTTACTAAAGGGTCCCGGCTCAGCGTGTCGCTAGTTAAAAACCAGCACTGGTCTTCCGCCGGGCCACATTACAGTCATATCACGGAAGTACATACAAAACAGACACAAATTATATAATTATTATATTATACTAAACGCAATGCAATTTCATGGGATTCCTTGACGTCAACAACGTTTTCTAAAAGCGAACGTCGACTTTAAGATGATGGTCCTTTTCATTCTCGTTGTACTCTATTAAATGGAGTGACAGAGCTCCGACATATCTATGTCCACAACGCGACATACCCCAAACAATTTTTTAAATTTTTTTTTTAATTATCTCCTTATATTATTTTAGCGCTGAATTTGTCTATGAAGCGCTTACCGCTGGCGGGTTCTCCTCAACCCCTATCTATTGCAGAGCCTGTCATTGGCTGAACCTTGCCTAGGCCCAAACCCTTTGTACGCAGGGGCTTTAAAAAAAACAATAAGCGCCATTTTTGTTTTTCTGCTAATCTAGGAGGGTAGTGGAGGGTAATGACCGGGAAATAAATTGCCATTTTAGCCCCTTTAAGCCTAGATTGTTGACGTTTTTAAATAGACGAGGTATTTTATGGGGT
The DNA here is from genome assembly GCA_947859365.1 of Archips crataeganus. Lineage (NCBI taxonomy): Eukaryota > Metazoa > Arthropoda > Insecta > Lepidoptera > Tortricidae > Archips > Archips crataeganus. Next base: position 11,481,661 of record OX402069.1, on the reverse strand, counting down.
GTGTAGGCAATGGGAAATGGAATTGGTTTAAGTACTTACTCTAGTTTAGAAAGTTGGCATATAGGGTAAACACCTAGTTATTGCCCATGCAACAGTGATTGACAACTTTAAAAAAACATTCATCGTCATCATTCATCATTTCAGCCGAAAGACGTCCACTGCTGAACATAGGCCTCCCTAAGGCTCGCCAAAGAGATCGGCCCTGCGCCATCCGTATCCAACGCGTTCCCGCGACCTTAACCAGGTCGTCGTTCCATCTTGTTGGAGGCCTACCTACACTGCGTCTCCCGGTCCGCAGACGCCACTCGAGAACCCTTCGACTCCATCGGCCGTCAATTCAACGAGCGATGTGCCCTGCCCACTGCCACTTAAATCTGGCGATTATTTGAGCTATGTCCGTGACTTTAAGTAATTCATGCGCGGAGTTCTTTATTTCTAACGTGATCCCGCCATGAAACTCCAAGCATAGCCCTCTCCATCGCCCTCTGAGTGGCTTTGAGCTTAAGAAAAACATTGTCAACAGCTAACTGTCTACCTATATCAATTGGGGATGTCTATTTTTTTGCAATGTATAGAAAATCGAAAACCATTTCGAGATAAATGTTTTTTAAATCGTTTTCTGTAGTTATTTAATTTTAATATTATGTAATGAATTTATTATATAACAAATAAGCAATGACCTTCATTTGACATTGGTGTAAATTGCGTGACCGGTTCAAGTCGTACTTTATTCTGTGTGGTTAGAATTCTTCACAATTTACGCGTGGATTATACTACGGAGTTTGATTTGGACCCGCTGCCTGACATCTAGCACTTTGTCAGTGCCAGTAAAGTGACACAGTGTATAGTGTACCACTACGCAAAAAATAATTTGAGGGGTTGCCTTATCGTACGCATTTAGATAGATTTAGAAATTTGGCATTGTGGGGGCCCTCAATTTTATTATAATCTGACGTCATCAACTAAAATAGTTTCAATAATTAATTTTGAAAAAAGTAGAGAACTAAATGACAAAATATTGAAATTAGTTTCTTATAATTGACTTATCTATACAAAAAAAATATAAAAACCACTGTTAATTTTTTTTAGACTTTCCCAATTGCGTTAGATTAGCAATCAGTAAATGGTGCTGTAACAACTTTATAGTTGAGTTGTTTAGCTAATCAAACGCTATGATAGACAGTTATCATTTAACTATGTTTTTCTTTAGGCGTGTTTTTATTTCTTTAGACGACCGGATAGCCTAGTTGTTAGAGAATCTGACTACGAAGCTTGAGGTCTCGGGTTCGATTCCCAGTCGGGGCAGATATTTATGTGAAAAATACGAATGTTTGTGCTCGAGTCTTGAATGTTTTATGTATTTATATAAGTATGTTTAACAGTTGTCTAGTACCCATAGTCAAGCTTTGCTTAGTTTGGGACTAGGTCAATTGGTGTCAATTGACCCACGATTTATTTATTTAAGTGGTCAGTCACTGGTGCATAGGCAACAACTAAGGAAGGAGCAAAAATAGAGTTATTTTCAATAAAAATAGAGTTATTAACTAATAAGGAGCAAGAATAGAGTTATTTTCAATAAAAAAATCCTACTGATTTCGATCACTTTGATTTTGGTATCGAGATGCTGAGCCCCCAGGAAGGAAATTTACACTTTATCTTAGAAAGTTGCATAGTTCCCGCAGGATAGTGATAATTTATTTATCACTGATAAACATATACTTCGCAGACGGAGTCGCGGGCAATAGCTGATCTCATTTATCACTATCCCAGATCAAACTATCTCCATACCTCATCTGAATCGGTTTAATGGTTTAAGAGTGACGAGATGAGCTAAGAAACAGATAGAGTTCTAAGACCTTCAAAGGTCTAGATTACTCTAGATATAAAAAGCGTAAGTACCTATACCCTCAGCACTCAAACGACGGTTCATATGACGATTGACACCAATTGACCTAGTCCCAAACTGAGCAAAGCTTGTACTATTAGGCAAGGGATAAACATACTTATATATAGACAGATACATACTTAAATACATGTTAAACAAACACCCAAGAATCAAACACAAACTTTCGTATTTTTAACCCCCGTCACAAAAAGAGGGGTGTTATAAGTTTGACCGCTATAGAGATTTCGATGCGGTTTTTTATTTGAAATGCGGCGTTTTATGTTTATTTGGTGTGGCGGTTGCGGTTTGTTTTTTGGTTTATTTGGTGATGGTTTTTAGAGACGTTCCATCAAAATTGGTTGAGCCGTTTCAAAGTTATTAGCTCTTTTGTTGGCTGCAGAAGAGACCTTAGAAGCATTTACTTTATTTTCAAACGTAAGTGTGACCAAATTGCGTTGGGGGTTATTAATTTTTTTAATTTATAGTTATTCATACAAATATCTGCCACGACCGTAGATTGAACCTGGGACCCCTAGCTTTTTAGTCAAGCTCTGTAACCAGTAGGCTATCGTCTAGGTCGTCAAAAAAATACAATAAAAAAGTATTCTAAAACATCAGATTCAAACCACCCACTATTAAAACTGACATAACTTCAATATTTAAATAATCAAGCTTAATCAAAATTCGATTCGTCTATTTTCAATGCTCTAAAAAACGTCTAAAGCTATATGATTAAATCTTGAGACCGGTCCAGACCGCAACACTAGGTTTTTGCCGCGGCAGGTGACGGGAAGCACTCTTCTTATTGTCCCGGTCAGCCACCTTGTGTGAACGTGATATAGTGATACAAGTTTTCGCTATAAATATACGAGATAGAAATGTTTCATATCTCTAGCTTTATAACGTTTTTCATTAGTAATCATTAAGTGGGATAAGAACGTTGAAATAGCGATTAATAGGGCGTAATAAGCCACGTCTAGCTAATCTAACGATAATCCCTTTAATTTAACTGACATTCGTTTGTCTTCATTCATATGTCACTTTGACATTTCGTTTTGACAGCACGGACAAAACGAACATCTTGCAAAAAGCAAATTGTTTATAATTAAGAAAGTAACTGTTCTACATATATTTATTGCTCAGTCGCAAACAGTCGTTTATATACTTAATTATTTTTATAATAATGTTATTCTAACAAGTTTGGTTCTAAGTATCTTTTTGTATTTTTTATTATTTCAACTTAATTTTTTTTTTACTTTTACGGTCATTCCGTTTAGTATGAAAAATATAATGTTATTCTACTTTCGAGCAACGAATTTCAAGAAAAATAATTTAGCTTAGGATTCCAGATAAAATCACGTTTGGGGTAAAAAAAAATCTTTATTGTTTTTGAATCTAACTAATTAGTACTTAGGTACGTTTACCATGAGCTTTACGGTGAAGGCAAGCATCGTGAGGAAACCTGTGCCCACCTGCGAAAAAGTTCAATGATGTGTGTGAAGTTCTCAATCCGCACTAGGCTCGCGTGGAAACTACGGGCCAAGCCCTCTTACACTGAGAGGAGGTCTGAGCCTCCACTGCAGGGCTGTTATCGTTGATAGCACTATGAAACAAACAAATAACATGGAAGTTTAATAAACCATTCATGGTATATATAGCCCACGGTGAATCCTGTGAACACCCTTTTAAAAATGGTATTCGAAAATAACTATTAAACGACCAATAACCTGCCATATTCTAATCCCAACAACCAATAATAAACGACGAAAATCTGCCGCGAACCGGTTCCAAATTAGAATACCGAAAACAAACCACGTACGCACACACACCAACACAATATCCGCGACCTACCACAACATAATTTGAACAAAAAACAAAATGACTGTTACATAAAAATAAAGTTCGATGCGCAGGATGTAAAAACTCGATTGTCTTGCGCATGTGTGCGTCGTGTACTCCATACTTGGAATTTGAGTCTAATAAAAATTCATCGAATAATTTTTCAAAAACCGATTCATATTCAACGAACGTTAAACAGATAATTTTTGTGACGAACACAGACACAATTACGCACACTTGTGCAAATTTAAAGTGTGAATGAGATAATCGGTATTCATCACGCACACGAAAATGAATGGGGTTGCGGCGAGTGGGAAAGAGACGGGTATATCGACTCTGTTTCTTTCGGCCAAAATGCAGCCGATATAAGAATGACGCTTCTAAGGCCGTTGACCCTCTGTGGACTCAGTTTGGTTGGATGCAGTTTTTTGCTTTATTTAAATTCTGGTTCAAACGGTCAGTCAACTTGGCTCATTTTGCACGAACAAAAGTAAAAGTAAATGCAAACAAAATGTGTCATTGACCTGATGCAAAATTCTAAATTTTAATAACATTCAAGTTTTTAGGGTGCACGTTTTGGCCACTTTGGTCGTCTTTCAGTTTTATTTCTGAAATAAATAAAAAAAACATAAAACCATTTAAAATAAACGTGTAAAACTGGGAATAAAATTCTTATAAAACTTGTTTTGCGCGCTTTAAAAGTGCCTTTGCGTTAATTTTTGCTTACGAAACGTGCGCGCGCGTCGCTGACCGCTGCCAAGGCCGCGTCGAATTCAGCCACGCCGATAGACCAGCGAACTGAGGTAAAGGGTTGTAACTGAGAAATATGAAAACTAAATGAATAAAAAAATGCATGGAAATGTTTATGCATTAAAAATGAAACGGTCTCGTGCGGTATTAGAGCGCGCGCAGACAGAGAGCGATCTGGCGTTCCGCGTTCCGAGTTCCGAGTTCTGCGTTCTTTCGAATGTACTAGGTCCCTTACGATAACGCACACAGCAGGCGGTCGGTACTCTCGAGCGGTCAAAACACAGAACTCTGAACGCGGAACGCGGAACTCCAGACCGCTCTCTGTCTGCGCGCGCTCTTAGTACGGAAATGTTTTAGTTAAGTACCTACCTATACCTACGTGATATATAACTATACTATCCGGTCCTACTTATAATATAATCTAATCTAATATATAAAAATCTTGTGTCACAGTGTTTGTTATCGAACTCCTCCGAAACGGGTTGACTGATTTTTATGAGTTTTTTTTCTCTATATTTGGCAGGTCTGAGAATAGGTCGTACGCTACTTTAATTCTTTGCAGACGGAGTCTAGTAAGTAATTACATCATAATAATTGTTGATTTATGCGAAACCGGTAGAAGAGTCGTTTCTGCATGATTACACGTAGAAATGGCGTAAGTAACTATCCCGTACATGCAAAATAATTGGTTTAATTTATATGTTCTCGTCTTCACTGACAACTTATTAAAAAACTATTTAATGATAGATAAGATATTTTTAAGTGGTTAGTTTTACAGTTCGAAGTTCGATTATGTTTTCTATGTATATTTTTCTCGAATTTTCAAAGCACATTCGATAGTAGCCGCTATTATTTTAAATAGTAGAGTTATCAAAACTTATTTTTTTTTCTTATGCGCCTTTTAGCACTATGGCGCTGGATCGCAGGCGCACAATTCGTTCTGCATTTTGTGGTGACGTGACGCAAAACAACTGGCATTTTATTTTCATGTCCGCTAGTGACCCGAGTTTATTCGTTTTCTTACTTACTGCGTTATTACTTAAAGGTACAACTTCAATACTTTAAAATAGGAGTTGAAATTTTTGTTTTTTTTTCTTTGTTTTTATAATAGTGGTGTTTTTAAAGACATTTTCTAGATACGATCAGATAGATACTAAGTAATACACTATTGGGGATGTCTATTTTTTTGCAATGTACCTATAGTAAATCGAAAACCATTTCGAGACAAATGCTTTTTAACTCGTTTTCTGTAGTTATTTAATTTGACATTGGTGTAAATTGCGTGACCGGTTCAAGTCGTACTTTATTCTGTGTGGTTAGAATTCTTCACAATTTACGCGTGGATTATACTACGGAGTTTGATTTGGACCCGCTGTCTGACATCTAGCACTTTGACAGTGCCAGTAAAGTGACACAGTGTATAGTGTACCACTACGCAAAAAATAATTAAAGAGGTTGCCTTATCGTACGTATTTAGATAGATTTAGAAATTTGGCATTGTGAGATCCCTCAATTATAATCTGACGTCATCAACTAAAATACTTTCAATAATTAATTTTGAAAAAAGTAGAGAACTAAATGACAAAATATTGAAATTAGTTTCTTATAATTGACTTTTCTATACAAAAAAAAAATATAAAAACCATGGGTATTTTTTTTAGACATCCCCAATTTACACGCATATAAAACGAATGTCATAAAATAAATAAATAAAAAATGAGACAATTGACACCAAATTGACCTAGTCTCAAACGAACCATAGCTACTATCGGTACTAGACAACGGATAAACATTCTTACATACCTATATAGATAAACTAGCTTTTTCTAACGACTTCGTCCGCGCACAAATAAAATGTATTGTCAACTCCCGATCTTTATCCCGCGGGAAATTCCAAAAATTCCTTTTTACCGCACTTCGATCGATGATCTTACTGAGATATAGTCCCATTGAATTGTATATATTAATCCCATTTTTTTCTTATCCCATGGGGTTTTTGAAAAATCCTAAAATCAGTTTTCTAGAGGTAATTATCTACTTGCATGGCAACATTTAAGTCTCTATAATAATAGTTACAGAGATAAGGCCACACTGATGCGCAAAAAAAATCGATTGGGCAAAATAGTCAATTACCAGACAGTTTCTATTGATCACTGCAGTGCACAGGCCTCCTCTCAGATTGAGAGGGCTTGGGCCGTAGTTCTCACGCGGGCCCACTGCGGATTGGGAACTTCGCACACACACCATCGAATTTCTTCTCAGGTGTGCGCAGGCTTCCTCGCCATGTTTTCCTTCACCGTAAAACTCATGGTAAATCTGAAATGTAATTTCACACGTGAATTCCGAATAACTCAAAGGTACGAGCCCGGACTCGAACTCACTGCGCTCTGCTTGAGAGGCCATAGCTCAAACCACGAGGCATACCACGGCTTTTTAAAAATATTAGTAATGAAACGAAAACCCTGTGAATTTCTTATTTCGACGGCAACACAAAAATGTGATATTTTACATCGCGATAAAACTCGTAAGTACAAAATACTGACATTTTGGGCACTCGGTCCCCTCCACGCGGAAGCGACGTAAGTGCATTTATTGCATTTATGAAGCAGGCGACCCTGACTGCGCTGCGCCCAAAACACAGCGGACAAAGATAAACTTTAAACAGGCATGTTTACTTAATGTCCTTTTATTTTAATTCCCCCTCTACTGGGTAAAAATAACTAATTTAAAAGGATAATAAATTATGACAGCTTAGCGAGTAGGTAATAAGTTAAACCAACAGTTAATTAATAGTCGATTTAATTTTATCAATATTGAATATTTCCCATAATATGGATTCATGGCGTGTGAGTGACCTGACGCATTTAGTCGATTTTTTTTCTAAATAATTATAATGTGTCTAATAATTATAAGTTATAATTAGTATTTATCATTAAGTTCCTTTTTGTACTCTTATTTAAACAACTTATATATGGTAATAATTGATATTTTTGAATCACACTACGATATTTAATTTTACAAATATTTCTGTGGCAAAAACAGGTCTGTATACTTTAAAAACTGTATTGCCCATTATTCTAACAATACTCATGATAATTATAATTTACAATCAAATGGAAATATTTAATTTATATGCAACAAGTATATCCCTGCGACTACGCTTGAGCGAAACAAATAGACTTCGCAGTGACATCTTTAATTAATATTTTATTTATATACATAATTAATTATACAATTAAGTATCCTAAAACAAAAAAAAACCTTAAAGAAATATAATAAATAAAACATAATTATTATGAAAAGGAGTCCCTTTAGGCAAGGTTCCGAAGATACTGACAGCGTTCCCCTTTGAATAGCTAGACTAATTCTTTGTCCGAGGTAGCTGCCAGCTCTTCGGTCTGCTGTGACCTCGACTAACTTTTTTGCTATTTACTAAGATAGCTTCATAGCGCTAGGACCCCACGGGGCCACGGACCAAGGGTCTCGACACCGAATGGGACAAAGTCGTATTCGGAGCCTAGACCTCTATATTTGTTTGCTTTAGCCTTTTCAGCCGCTTCAGAAGATGCACCAGCTTCTCGGGGTTGAAACTATCTGTAAGTATACTAAATTTCATCTAAATCAGTTCAGCGGTTTGAGCGTGTAAAGGTAATAGACTGACAGGCAGACACACTTTTAGCGTGAAAGAGTAATAAACATACATAGGTACACGTACAAATAACTTTCGCAATCATAATATTGGTAAGCCATTAAGACAATTATAAAATACAATCGAACGAAACATCCAATTTGTATAACAAAAAAACAGTCGAAAATATGCGGCGGGCTTAATTTCTGCGCAAGCGGTCCCGTTCCAATGCGCATGTGTGCGAACGAATGCAACTGTACGCGTGTCGTTCGTTGACATTGTTTTTTCGCGTTTCGATTGGGAAAGGTCATGGTCTACCGTTGATCTTGGGCTTGCGATTGCATTTGCTCGATTTCGGGGTTACGTGGTTTTTCCGCGAGGCCGATTCTTACCATGTAATACTATAACTGTAGACATTAGTTGACTATGTATGTCATTTTACAGTTAACTGTCATTTGGTTTGCTTTTATTGTATTACGACTTCTTTCTTATTTTTTAATTTGTTATTTTTTTAAATTATGGGGGTATACTGAAAAGTCAGGGCCTCCTGTGGATACCTGACTCACAGCATACGCTGAGTCTATAGTCAAGTGTAAAAATATGGGTGTACACAACTTGCTCATAAATATGTCCCATAGCTCTTATGTCGTCGAATTAAGGTATAGGTATATAACAATGGGAGGATTAAATCGATACATATTATTGCACTTGACCGTACATCCCCTTTGACACAACCAATGTAACATTGTTAGTTCTAGTTTAGTTTTTTTTATATTAATTTAATTGCACTACCCTTATTATCTGGCAGTTGAATTGAAATCCCGGGATTTCAGTAAATTCCCATGGGAAAACCCAAATATTACACCGACGTCTCTCGTCGAGGTCTATTGAGGCCTATCTCCATAACAAAATTACCGTAGCTTGTATTGCGTTGTGACGAAAATTGAACCCCCGGGGAAAATTTCATGTCTCTAAACTCAACAGTTTATATTTTAAGATTGAACAAAAATCCCGTGGGAATATCGGGTTAAAAATTAGCAATTGATTATTTTTTAGGGTTCCGGAGTCAAAATGGCAAAAGGGAATGGCCCATCATTATAGAGTTGTGTAGACGATTTTTCAATACAGTGATTTTTTGGCGAGATATTCAACTTTAAAGTGCTAATTTTTGTGAAAATTGAGCGTTAGGTTTAACCTAAACTATTGGTATGAAAATTTTGAAAAAAAATCACAATGGGAATAAATATATCAAATTAACAAAGAAAACTATAACGGCTAAGTTAGTTTGAGAATTACCTATTAGTAGTTTAAGAGTCAATAGCATCTGACCTATAAAATATACCTAGGTAGGTAGGTAGGTACTTTGGAAGTTCCGTACAAAATACAAAATCCTTAGAAAAATCATTAATTTAATACAGATCGTCACGTCGTAACGTAACGGCTGCAGATCCCGATCCTGGGCGTGTCCGACACGCTCATGGCCAGTTTTTACTACTTACCTGTACGAATTACATCGTACAGTATTTTGCTGACATGTAACTTAAATATTCGCATTTGACGCATTCTTACTTAGTTGACAAATAACACCGCTCGCGATCAGTCACAGCTGAGCATTTTTAACTATAAAGTATTCATTTTCTGCTATTAAACTTAAGTGGGTTTAAATTGAGCAGTTTTTAAGTTCGACTCATCCTACAAACTCTACTAAGTACTACAAATTTTCCTCAAGTTTAGACCATACATTACCTTTAATCATTTTCAAAAGAACATTGTATCCATAATATCGTTCTAAAGGCTTCGATGCTTCAAATCTAACTGCCAAGTCATTTCTGCGCGCGTATTTTTTAACAGCCTTTGATTTTGTTGTAATGTACCTAGTAGTGCACAGAATTGATGTGGAAAGCTCCATTAAGCAAGCCATTTTTCCAATTGGGGATGTCTATTTTTTTGCAATGTATAGAAAATCGAAAACCATTTCGAGATAAATGCTTTTTAAATCGTTTTCTGTAGTTATTTAAATTTAATATTATGTAATGAATTTATTATATAACAAATAAGCAATGACCTTCATTTGACATTGGTGTAAATTGCGTGACCGGTTCAAGTCGTACTTTATTCTGTGTGGTTAGAATTCTTCACAATTTACGCGTGGATTATACTACGGAGTTTGATTTGGACCCGCTGTCTGACATCTAGCACTTTGTCAGTGCCAGTAAAGTGACACAGTGTATAGTGTACCACTACGCAAAAAATAATTAAAGGGGTTGCCTTATCGTACGCATTTAGATAGATTTAGAAATTTGGCATTGTGGGGGCCCTCAATTATAATCTGACGTCATCAACTAAAATAGTTTCAATAATTAATTTTGAAAAAAGTAGAGAACTAAATGACAAAATATTGAAATTAGTTTCTTATAATTGACTTTTCTATACAAAAAAAAAATATAAAAACCACTGGTAATTTTTTTTAGACTTTCCCAATTTGGAACGTCGATTTGTTTATACGGACACGCTACTACTACATAAGCACAACAAATCGTTTAAGGTAGAACGGCACGCTCTAGGCGCGAAATTCAAAATTTTTACAGGTTTAAATTTATTTAACTTTATATGGTACTTGCGCTTGTAAAACAGTGTTCGTTATATTATTGTGTAAAGCTTTTCCAGAATAAAACTGTTAGCTTGATATAAAAGTTGTCAAACATAGAAATTCGGACTTTCAACGTTTTGACAACTTTTATTTCAAGCTAACTGTTTTATTCTTAAAACACTTTACACATAATAATATAAAGAACACTGTTTTACAAGCGCAAGTACCATATGAAGTTAAACAGTTACACCGTTTACCCACAATAAATTGAAAGCTGTAAAAAGTTTGAATTTCGCGCCTAGAGCGTGCGCTTCCACCTTAAGTACCTAGCACGTATACACAAGCGCCTCCTTTTTCGCAGTCGATTGTGAACTGCATCAAACCACACCTAAACGCACAGCGTCCGTGCGCTCAGTTTGGCGGATGAGCATATGAGCACGCGAGCATTGAGCGAGCACGCCGGCTGAGCAATGATCATTGAGCGCCTGTGATCAAGGGGGCGCCCAATCGCCGGATAATTAGTTTAGGGCACCGTGGGACAGATTGGTGATTAAATATGGATGAGCTGATAAAGTTTTCTAATCTTTCTTCTGATATAAAAAGTAGCTGTTTCCCGTGATTCCGTCTGCGAAGTACCTATAAAAAATAGCCTACGACCTATTCTCAGACCTACCGTATACAGACAAAAAGGTTTAACAAGAATCGGTCAAGCCGTTTCGGAGGAGTTCGATAACAAACACCGTGACACGAGATTTTTATCTATTAAAAGAAAGAGAGAGACGAGATTAGGGGGGGAGGGGTCGAACATGTTTTATTTTTAGTGGGACATTTGAAATTTACTATGAGCTTTACGGTGAAAGAAAACATCGTGAGGAAACCTGCACCCACCAACTGAATTTGCCAATCCACACTGGGCCCGCATAGAGGAGACCTCAGCTCTGTAGTGTGATGTAGGCGGGGGTGATGACGATGACAGGACCCTCAGTGCGCGAGTCGAATTTGGCTGGTTATTCATTAATTCTGTTACAGTAAAAGAACTTCTAACATCAAAAAGCACTAGACAGCTGCCTAGAAACAAGTCTAATAGCCTAGCTAAGGTTAGGCCGGAGCACACCTGCCGCAGCTGCCCCTTCTGTGTTCCTAATATGGCCCGCGCCTAACGGGTTGGGTTTACTTTTAAAATAATAACATAACTCTTCTAAGTTGGCAAAAGTAAAAAATATATCTGTACCTATACATATAGGACTTTAAGAGGGTTTATACCTGCTGAGCTGGCAACGTTGCATTTTTGTTAGTTTTTCTCGATTATTCCATAAAAATTGAATGAAAATTAAAAATGTTTTGTATACAATTTGTTCTAATATATAAGATAATGTGTCTAGTGCAATAATAATTCGTGATAAGACATTTATTTTCTTTAAAAACCGTTAGGTAATAATTTGTTCGTTTTTAAAGAAAATAAAAGTCTATCACGAATTATTATTACAGTAAACACATTAACTTATATATTAGAACAATCGAGAAAAACTAACAAAAATGCAACGTTGCCAGCTCAGCAGGTATAAACCCTCTTATGAGCTCTTTCACATGTTTTTTTTTGAGTTTCGGAAAGACTATCCCTCTCAGAATAAAAGGGCTTAGGCTTGTTACCTTGCTGACCTAGAGCGGGTTGGGAACTTCACACACACCATTTCTTCTCAGGTGTGTGCAGGTTTCCTCACGATGTTTCCTTCACCGTAAACCTCATGACAAGGGTTCTGTACAATTAATAAAATGATGTTAGACCAAGTTATCTGAAATTAATTTTGTTTCAACTTTATTCGATGACATCATCTTCTTTTTGACTAGATAAGTATACTACATGTATTTAACATGCCAAGAATTCATTATTATTAGATTTAGAGCTTCAAAATTAAATACAACAAACTGTACCTAATCATAGAAAACCCCGAGGGTAGGTAAATCAAGGACTTGTTTATTAGTTTTTTGCTTTTAGTTTTTAAAATACTTTCTCTCTTAATAAAAAGTATAATTAATTACTTAGTGAAAAACAGTATACTTAGGGGCTGTTTCACCACCCATTGATTAATTTTAACTGACGGATAAATGTGATACCGTCTCCGTCTATTCGAACAAAACAAACAGAGACGGCATCACATTTATCCGTCAAATAAATTTGATCAATGGATGGTGAAACAGGGGGTAAATACCGTTTTTAACAGTAGGTATAGTTAGGAACCCTAAGAATAGGAGACGGTGTTGCCAATCAAGACATTTTTTTCAATCAGCTAGGTAAAAAATCAGCTAGGCTTAAGCTAGGTTCGACTACTTCGACTTAATCTCCAGACTTGTCTTAGTTAATGCTGTGACAGTGATTGCCTAGATCTAGATTATGTTTATGACTACAGTGCACTCAGATTAGTCGGGTAATCACCTGAGTCTTAGACATAGACTTCGTAGGCAGTAATTAAAATGGTACTTAACTACTTACCTTTAAATATTACTAGCTGTTCCGTGACTCCATCTACGAAGAATTCATTTATCTCTATCCCGCGGCTACTTTGGGGCTAGGCTAGGTCAAATGGTGTGAATTGTCTCGTGATATTTATTATTATTAATTATAGGTATAAGTCATGTGATGTATGATATATATAGTCTAATTATAGGTACATAGCTCATAGATATTTACATAAATAGTAACAACCATTGTAATCATTTCAGTAATAAATAATATTTACACTAGATTGGTCGTCTATTACTCTACGCCGATCCTCTCACCCTACAAGTCACTTCTCAAAAATCGCAAAAAAACTCTCCACAATATCTATAGAAACGCCAATCAACTCCGAAAGCTTCAAAGCTCTAAAGCTTGCGCGAGCGCCGTCCGAAATTGTAAATTGAATTTTCTCCCAGAACTTTTAAAACGGACCATCAAATTTTTAACGTTGGTCATCCACCGCCAGGTTCCCACTGCTAGGCGTTACTATGAGTTCTCGAAGGGTTTACGCTCGTATGTATATTGTAACCATCTATGTTGACAAAATATAAGGGAGAATAAGCTATATTGAATCGGCGCTTAAATTAGACCACTTCCATATTTCTACCAAATTACACTATTTATTTACACTGGCAACAAAAAATGAAGAGATGACAGCGCCACAAACAGAGGCCCTACCACGAAGTGCATAATTCGAACTTCGTTTCGTGCCGTCCCGCTCACGCTAATATGATTTGACACGAGAGTGAGAGGGCTAATACGATGCGAACTTCGATTTTCGAATTTCGTAGTAGCGCCTCAGGTCCGCCATTTTGCATCATCGCTTAATTTTTTGTTGCCAGTGTAAATAAATAGTGTAATTTGGGAGAAATACGGAAGTGGTCCAATTTAAGCGCCGGTTCAATATAGGTTATCACTTTGACTTTGAAATTTAAAACGATTTGAAACGACTGGTGTATAGCTTATTTTAGTTGGTTTTTCAGTGTAATGGTATAAATTCAGTGTTGTAAATTAGGTGTAACTTTTTTATGAATTAGAATGGCACGAGTAAGTGAACCCATGAACACTGTTACACCACAAAATCGTTTCAGCGGTTTAAACGTATACAGCGGTAACAGACAAACAGAATTACATACAACTTTTTATGTTTGTTTTCGGACATCATCCCACCGTACAGCGGTAGATTGTACCTATATGTAGATCACCTACCTGTGTCACTTGCGATGTACAAACGACCACTTAATCAGTTGGTTACAGTTTGACGATCAAATGATCTAGTGGTTAGAGAACCTAACTACGAAGCATGAGGTCCCGGGTTCGATTCCAACGTCGGGGAAGATATTTGTATGAAAAATACGAATGTTTCTCGAGTCTTGGGTGTTTAATATGTATGTAAGTACCTATCTATCTACCTATTTATGCCTATTAGTTCCCATAACATAAAGAATTATGAATCATAACCCAAGCATTGCTTTCTCTCGGACTAGTTTAACTGGTGTGAATTGTAGCGTGATATATTTGACGGACGGATAGCCTCTAGTTGTTAGAGAACCTGACTACGAAGCTTGAGGTTCCGGGTTCGATCCCCGGTCGGGGCAGATATTTGTGTGAAAAATACGAATGTTTGTGCTCGAGTCTTGGATGTTTAATATGTATTTACGTATGTATTTATCTATATAAGTATGTTTATCCGTTGTCTAGTACCCATAGTACAAGCTTTGCTTAGTTTGGGACTAGGTCAATTGGTGTGAATTGTCCCGTTATATTTATTTATTTATTTATTTATTTATTTATTTATTTATTTATTGTGATATTTAGTTAGGTACCTATAGCTTGTCTAATTTAAAATGACGCGCCCTGACACCACATTTACGCACAGGATTTTTCATGTGATTTGTCGATCGTGATGTTACACACTAATTATAGTGATAGTTGACGCTCCCAAACAGATGAAGAGTCGTAATTAATATTAACGACCGCTTTAGCATAGTTGGCAAGAGGTCCTGGCTTCGAATCCCGGTAAGGGCATTTATTTGTGTGATGAGCACGAATATTTGTTCCTGAGTTATGGATGTTTTCTATGTATTTAAATATTTATTTATCTATATAAGTATGTTTATCGTCGTCTAGTACCCATAGTACAAGCTTTGCTTAGTTTGGGACTAGGTCGATTTGTGTAAGATTGTCCCCTAATATTTATTTTTTATTTTTTTTATTTAATATTTGCAAGGACACATCAAAATTAACTGTTTCAATAGAGGGGCGCGCGTCATTTTAGCTTAGACAAGCTCTAGCAACGATCAAACTCACTGGATTCTCACTGGATTCTCAGTCGATACTCACTCGACCCTCTTCGACAACCCCCGCTACCGGCCAGCTAATGCGCCGAAGCATTACGAGCACTCACTATTTATGGGCACATAAACACCGTCGCTCAGCGCGTAAGATGCTCGCCGTAACTCAGATATCGCGGGGGCCCTAAGGGATACACCCTGTATATGGGGAGGCAGTCTGATTGTTTTTAAACCCCGACACAAAAAGAGCTTAGGGGTGT
This sequence comes from Archips crataeganus, assembly GCA_947859365.1. Classification (NCBI taxonomy): domain Eukaryota; kingdom Metazoa; phylum Arthropoda; class Insecta; order Lepidoptera; family Tortricidae; genus Archips; species Archips crataeganus. The sequence continues at coordinate 11,465,918 of OX402069.1, read as the reverse complement.
TATTAGTTTGACCGCTATGTGTGTGTGTGTCTGTCTGTGGCATCATAGCTTTTAAACGGGTGAACCGATTTGAATGCGGATATTCTATTTGAAAGCAGGTTTCTCGGCGACGGTTCATAGATATTTTTTATCAAAATTGATTCAGCCGTTACAAAATCAACACTTCTTTTGTTAGCTGCGGGATGGATATTAGACGTAAGACGGGAATTTGAGTACTTTATTTTAAAACATATTATGTGTGACCAAATTCCACCAACGAGGTGGACGGACGATTTGGTAAAGGCCGCAGGTTCAGGGTCATGCAAGTCGCTTCCAACCGTAATGATTTGGTATCAATGGTGGATGTCTTACGGCTGAAATGATGATGATGATGATGTGTGACCAAATTGAGTTGGGGGTTTTTAATTTTTTTTAAATTTAGCTTATCAAGACAGAGTACGAGCTTCAGAAATGAAGAACACGATGAAGAAGAAGAAAGGCTGGCGGAGGAAAGGCGCAACTATAAAATGTTGATGATTATACAGTAAAATTACATAAAGTTTACCACTGACAGATGGTTTGCCTTCATTTCATATTCAACTTTAACGACCGACAAATAAAGCCAATTTTAGAATACTGTTACCCACGTTTGCAGATTTTGTAATAGCTACTTTATTTGTATGGAGTTAAAGTTGGAAATGAAATGAAGGGAAGCCATCTGTCAGTGGTAAACTAAAAGTAAACGTATTGTACAGAGGTGAGCGAGGAGGCGGGGGTGAGCTGTTTTTACGTCATTAATGTCATGTAGTTGTGTCTTGTAGATATTAATATGGATAAGGTAAATGGTCTATCTATAAAGAAATATTAAAAGGAGACAAAACTAAAATGATTAAACTAAAAGGAAAACGCATTACGAAACGAGTGTTAAGCTTTTTTTATTTATTGTAAGTTCTCTGTGCTATTTTAATATAACCATAAGTATTTCTATATTTTCAATTTTTAATGAGTTTCGCCTCGAGTTTAATATCCATTTATAGATAGAAATAGATCTTTCTACATCCACCGAAGTGTGGAGTGAAATTGTACATTGAAATGCCGTCCACTTATGTTGCTTCCGAACGTTGGCAAACTCCCTAAAAAAAATCTAAGTCTGGTTTTCTAGAGATGACGTCTTCTAATTTGTGACTGACAGAAGCAGATGAACACCAGTTTATAACCGCACTCACTTGATCTATAGTTAAAAATGCATCTACAATAGAAAGTTTAGATTCTTGAAAGTTCTTTAAGGCATATTCAATTATATGAATATTCTCAACAATAATTTTTCAGCACTTTTTCAGACAGCTCACCCCCGCCGACCTCTGAAGAATGATGATATAAATGGTGATGTTCTCAACGTAAACAGATAAGACGTAAACATACCCTCGATAGAGTATCACATACAAACCCCCACAGAAGCATTAACTTTTCTAATATAAAAATATCAGGTGATTATTGTCCACGCACGGAAACGCACGAAGTTCCGCGACGGCTTCCGACAGCCGCCGATAGTGTCCGGCGAATAGTCGCGAATAATCGCGAAACTGCAGCGGCCGGCGCGCACAGATCTAGTGGAGACGGGAAGAGACAGTTTTCAACACGTACCTTGGTCATACAAATTTTATGTTCGCGTCTCTCCTGTGGACATGGCAATAGTTAAGGTTCTATGGGCTCTTGTGCACTACAAGGAATTTTACTGTCCGGCATCCGATTTTTTACGGTCCAATGTATGGCACGCCTTAAATTTAAATTCTGGCTTGTGCTCTACACGTAATTTTACTGTCCGACATTTTACTTTTTCGCTTTCCGGACACTCTTTGAGACGACAAAAATGAAAACTTCACTTATAAGGGGATAAATAAATATCACGGGACAATTCACACCATTTGACCTAGTCCCAAAGTAAGCTAAGCAAAGCTTGTGTTATGGGTACTATTAGGCAACGGATAAACATACTTATATATAGATAGATATATACTTAAATACATATCAAACACCCGAGACCCGAGAACAAAAATTCGTATTTTTGATACAAATATCTGCCCCGACACGGGAATCGAACCCGGGACATCAAGCTTCGTAGTCAGGTTCTCTAACCACTAGGCCACCTGGTCGTCTAAACCCAATACCAATGGGTGGGTGGGATGGACCCAATTCTTTTTGTCTTCTACATCTTCGCACGTAGAGTAATAAAGCAAGAAACTGCTGACGTTCTGAGAAGCTCATCGCTCCTAGCGTATATGTAACGCCAAGAGAGTTGAGGCGAATGATTACACACACAGCTACATAAAGTATAGATTGCGAAAAAGGTAGGGAATGAATGAAATGAGTGAGTGAATGAAAAAGTGAGTTAAGTATATGATCTTATGATGAAATACTTACGCAATACTAGGTATGCATATTATAATTTATCTTTATTAATATAACCTATTTTTGAAATAAAACAATTTTTAACTGATAAGAAATATTCGCAACAAAAAAATCGGTATTTTATAAATAGCGAAAAATATGCTTATCCGATTTAAATAAAATAGATCAAAATATTTTATTTTCCGTATTGTTTGAACTAGATGTATTTTCCTAAATTATTCTTAATGAAATACACTGACGAGCAAAAATAAAGGGTCGGTTACAAAAATGACGATAACTACAAAACTCGCTGTGATAGCTTCTTCGAGTAAAATGAGCTTAGTATAGAGTTTTATTCTTAACAAGAAAAAGTTTATTTGAGAATAAAACTCTTTACTAAACTCATTTTACTCGAAGAAGCTATCACTTTATTTTTGCTCGTCAGTGTAGGTTGAAGAAATTTTTAGTTAATCTTTTAATTCTATGTTGAGTCTGTTGAACTTCCTATCGGTACGAATAAATGTCAAAATCCCGCTGTCATTACATGACATGTTGTTGTGTGCGTCTCCTCAACTCTGGTGGCGTTACCTATAGGTAATTATGCGGGCGTGGCGAGTAGTTTTTACTTTTCAAAGAGAGCTAACCCTTAACTGTGCCGCACCACCGAGAAAAGACGGACAAGTGCACAAACCAATCATCCGTTTATTTTATGGTGTGGCATGAAAAAACCGGACCGTAAAAATCGGATGCCGGACAGTAATAGTACATTACTGCAGCGGCCGCAAAATAGGGGATTGCCGGCCGAGTAGTTATAGATGGCCGAGTGTTAACGAGGCCATCTAGAGATACGAGGCCGGCAATCCCTGTTCGTGGCCAAGGCTTGTATAGAGTTTTTCTCAAACATGCATTATCATCATCACCGCCATCATCATCACCATCACCATCACCATCACCATCACCAACAACATCATCAACATCCATCAACATCCATCAACATCCATCAACATCCGTCAACATCCATGAACAAGAACATCGATCAACATCCATCCATCCATCCATCCATCAACATCCATCAACAACCATCAACATCCATCAACATCCATCAACATCCAACAACATCCATCAACATCCATCAACATACATCAACATCCATCAACCAACATCCATCAACATCCATCAACATCCATCAACAACCATCAACCAACATCCATCAACATCCATCAACATCCATCAACATCCATCAACATCCATTTACCAACATCCATCAACATCCATCAACCAACATCCATCAACCAACATCCATCAACATCCATCAACATCCATCAACCAACATTCATCAACATCCATCAACCAACATCCATCAACATCCATCAACATCCATCCATCCCTCCGTCCGTCAACATCCATCCATCCCTCCGTCCGTCCGTCCGTCCGTCCATCCGTCCGTCCATCCATCCATCCACGTCGACCACGTCGACCTATTAAACGTCATGGTGCTGTGTCACATAAAACAATAGACGATCACTTTGCTGGCCTTGGCCAGCAATGTTGTATGATATTCCATTATTGACCTCTCATCTAGCCGCACCTGCAACGTGACAGTTCGTGGCGTATTTTAAGGAACATAACGTCAATATTTCATAGCATGTTTGAGAAAAATTCCTTACTAGGTCGTGCACAAGCGCTCTATAGCCAATATTTCTTAGAAAAAAAAAAAATATATTGGCTATAGAGCGCTTTCTTAGTCAAGTCTACATTGATGTGGACCAATGAACATTATTGGTAATTGAGTCTCCCAATGAGGCTGGCATAGTCACACAGGTGCACTAAAGCCTCGAAAAAAAAATAGAAAGAAAAAAAAACATTATTGGTGGATATCTAGCGTAGCACATCTCTGGTGGAAAGGCACCCTAAGAGTAGTATCGTCATCTTCCAGTAAGTATTACTATTCTGTGTACACGACAGATCGTTGGTAACATGCATATAAAATGTATTGAAAGCAGTGTAACATAGTTAAGTATACAGTTTTGCAATATTTTAAGAAAATCGTAGTTTGTTTCTACTCTGCCTATAGACGTCCCAATGCAGGGCCTTCTCTCAGATTGAGAGGGCTTGAGCTGTAGTTCCCACGCGGGCCCAGTGCAAATTGCTAAATTCACACACCAGGAAATTTCTTCGCAGGCGTGTGCAGGTTTCTTCGCGACTGTTTTCTTCACCGTAAAGCTCATGCTAAGTTTCAGAAGTAATTTCACACATTTTCTAAATACTAAGAGGTGTGAGATGGGCTCGAACGCCTTTGGTACCGTTTCGTAGCTAAAAGTTCGTAATCAGCTTTGAAACGGAAAAAAAAACCAATTCGTAACTGGCTTTTCCATTACCGATTCGTAACCGCGGTTGGTCACCAGCTTACCAATTGGTTACTAAACGGCACTACGCAGGCCCATTACGTAGCCAGCTACAAACAGAGAATTTCGGATTCCCATTTTGTAGCCAGCTACGAAAATTGGCTAAGTACGAAACGGTACCAAAGGCGTACCACAATTTCAAAAATCCCCGTCCCGAACCGCGCCCGGCCCAAAGGTCCCCATGACGCTGGCAGCGTTGCCCCGCTGAATAGCCAAGGAAATCCTTTGCACCAGGTATGAACCTGGGGCTAAATTGTGGAACGGACCTTCTCGGGTTTGGTAACGATAATTCAATCGTTTGGGTTGGGTTTGGTTTGAACTGCTATTCAGGAACGCCAAAAATTACTGGTTTACAGAGGTTTGGGCTGAGTTTGGGATGAGCCTTATTTATTTGTTTAGGTATTTATTTATTTACAAAGCGAATTAACAGGAAAATAAGGCTCATCCCAAGCTCAACCCATTCCTATCCTCTCCCAAACGATTGTATTACCGCTCGCAAACCGTGTTGGGCCGTTCCTGAATTTGACCCCTGAACGGGGATCACACCCCTTGTCCCTCAGCCTGCGGCCCACCTCGCCCCCAAAAAGACGCACCTCTGCACCTCAGGTCCACCTGTTTCCACCGCTACAGGTAGGTACGAACTCAAATTCAGGCCAAATTCTATGACTGTTTGTAGGTACTAAACGTTTTTCGTAAAAACATTTCTGACGCAACGAAGCCACAAGTTAAAGCTAGTTATAAATAAAAGACTACCAATACCTACTTATGTTGCACCGGTGTAGTTGTTGTGTAACAGTGCAGGTTCGAGGCCGCTAATAAGATTTGCCGAAGCACAAAATACAGCTAAACATGGCGGACGGTACAGCGGTTAATACTGCGGTTGGTACCGGTTCTATTCTAGAGAAAACCTAGTTTATTTCTAGTTTTTGAAGTGAAACTTCTAATGCGACTTCCAACAAGGCTGCGTTAAACGTTTAACGCTACCATGGAGGGAGTATGAAAGCATTAGTATATGTACTGCCGAAGCAAGTAATCTCGCATTGTATAATATACTAACGGATGTTAAAAACTTCGATAGTGCGATGCAGAACTCATACTGTCTGTGCAAATGTATGAGACTTGATAAAAGCGCCATCTAGTGAGTAATTTAAACACATAGATGCCATAAGTAAATTAAGTTCTTTAAGTTATTGCAATAAGGTTCAAATTGATGTATAAGTGCCTTTTTCATTTCCACATTACGAAATTTCACTTCTTTCGCACGGAGGAACTGCACGCACGTTTTTTTTGTGTATTCTTCATGAATGAGTGTTGGTATGTTAAAGTGACCAATGCTCACCATACATGTACCTATGTAGGTGAAGCCAGAGGCAAATGGAAACATACCTAATGTTGCTCACTCTAATCCTACAGCCAGAATTACCATGTTTTTGTACTTACGAAAACTCGAGCGCGTCAGATTAAGATAAGGTGGGTTACTTACTAGCAGCACAGTGTACATTTCACTTCCAAATCGTCAGTCTTTGGAACTAACATCCCTTATAAAAATCTAATGAGCGTCCATCCATATGGCCACCCCCAACATGCAAAGCGGCAGATTATCATACCTTTATTATCAGAGAACTGAAACTGAAAATTACTCGCGACCTAAACCTACCTACCTACCTAGTAATTACCTAGTAATTGTTTCAGTTCATTAACATGGACGGAGGTTAAATTAACTCCTGATTCAATAAATTATTTATTTATTATTATCAGTGTCACGCTAGAGTATCAAATTATCAAATACAGACGCGCTCGAGTGTTTCAACGAATCTATCTTTTTACTAAGTATTCTGACGGGGTGCCCCCCCCCACATGAAGTGCTCATATTCGCTGGTGGTACTCTTATGGTATTCCCTCTTGGGCTCCCCTGGTACAGGGGAGACGTTCTCGAGTGACGAGTACGAAACGGAAGACGCAAAGATGACAGGCCTCCCACTAGGTGGACCGAAATCATGGGAGTTGAAGGCAACGGTGGATAGAGTTGGCAAGTAATCGTTCATTATGGGGTTCTGAGGCTTTTGTTTAAAAGTGAACGTCTTCCAGCGCTAACGACGAGGATAAAAAAACCAAGGCTTTTTTTGATAGTTTTGATTTTTGCCTCCCATAAACCGCCACAAAGCGGTGCGGTTGTTTGCAAGAGCCGCGCAGTGACCTACCTAGGGTTTTTTAGGGAGGACCTGGTCCCTGAGATGCCATGGCTATTGGGGCGAAGCAGAGGCGATACCCCAGTCCTATTGTGGACTAATGTCCATTCTTGGGTGAGCATGGCACACTCGGCCGCCCTCTACAATACAATACAATACAATGACTCTTTATTGTAGGTAAGTACACCACAAACAAAACAATACAGAAAAACAAGTACATAGAAAAAATATACAAGGTAAGCAATAGGGGGCCTTATCGCTTCGAAGCGATCTCTTCCAGGCAACCATTTTACAAAGAAAACAGCAAGGAATGGATTTAAGCAGGTGGTGCAATTATAAAAATAAAAATAAATAGTAATATGACACTATACAAAACAACCTAACCTAATATACAATACATATCATACACACAAAAAAATTATACACAAAAATTAACTTTTAAATATATTAACGGGCTATAATTTTCACGCACAAGATAGTAAAATAGTGTAATACACCTCTGAAGCCACCTAAACATAATCGTTACTTTATTGGTCTGATTACGCGTTAGTTTGTGGAGTTACAAAGCCTTGAGACCTTACAATGACGATGATGATGATATTAAAGTAAGTTCAGCCAAGAACTACTTTTGCAAGTACCAGGCAGACATAAACCAAGTGAAGCTACTGCAGTTCGGAAGCTCGAAATAAATTGACTTAGCGCTGCCGAAGCCGCACAACCGCTAATGCTTGCTGCCCGTTCATTATAATATAAGTATTTTGAGCCGTAAAAACGTAAACATTCCTGATTTGTCAAGGTATGGGGTTAGGTTAGGTAATGATTTCATTTCATTTCATTTCATGTCATTTCTTCTCTTCTTCTTCTCTAGTTCAGAATAATAGACTTTTGTTTATTACAAGCTTTTACTCGTATTTACTTTTACCTGTCCCTTTGTCTGTGTGTCATCAAATCTTCCAAGTTAAATTTGACCCATTTCCCGATTGAGCTGAAATTTTGCATCCGTGAGAAAATGAAATTAAGTAAAATACTAGGGGCGTTCAATAAAAAGTGAGAATGAGTATGTTATAAACAACTTTTACTAAATGTCATTTTATTTTTCGACATAGTCACCTTTTAGCATAATACACTTAGTATATCTTTTTTCTAAACTTAAAATTCCATTTTTAAAAAAGGTCTCAATTTGAGTACTTAAAAAATCTTATACTGCAGCGACTACCGCGTCGTCGTCTTCAAATTTCTGGCCTCTCAGGTATTGTTTCAATCTCGGAAATAGGTAGAAATCACTGGGAGCGAGATCTGGTGAATACGGAGGATGCTTAAGGATATCGAACCCAGCATCACGAATTGCAGCCATTGCAACGGCGGACTTGTGTGCTGGGGCATTGTCCTAGTGGAACAGCACAACTTTCGAGAGTTTACCTCGCCGTTTTTCGCGGATCTCATTGCGCAATGTTGCTATTTTTTTGGCGTATAATGTGCCCGTAATAGTGGCTCCATGCTCGAGATACTCAATCATTAATACCCCTTTACCATCCCAAAAAACAGAGCCCATGACCTTACCGGCAGATGGGCTCACCTTGAATTTCTTCGGAGTTGGAGATGATGGTCTTTTCCATGTCACATAGACTGCAGTTTCGTTTCTGGGTCGTAATGATGGAGCCATGATTCGTCCATTGTTATAAATCGCGCCAAAAAAAGTTCCCGGTCTTGCTGCATCAGGTTCAAAGCTTCTTGACAAATCTCTAGTCTAGTTTGTTTTTGCGTGTCAGTAAGCATTCTTGGTACCCAACGCGCAGATACCTTTTTCATACCCAAGCGTTCATGTAAAATATTATGCACGCTCCCCGTTGAAATCTTTACATTTTCAGCAATAAAACGAACCGTGACACGACGATCCGCCAAAACTGAGTTTTCGACTTTTTCACAATTTCTTCAGTTACTGCTGTAGTAAGGCGTCCGGAGCGGGGGTCGTCCATTGTCGATGTTCTTCCACGTCTAAATTCGGCGCACCAACGTGCGACTGTCGAATACGGAGGAGCATTAGACCCTAAAGTGTCCCGCAAATCCAAATTGACTTGGTCCGTAGAAAAATTTTTCAAACACAAGTATTTGGTAACGGCGCGCAGTTCAATTTTCTCCATTTTCGCTAACGTACTCAATAGCATTGCAAAGAAATTACCGTATATTTTTTTAAACAAAAGACAGTTAGTTTTTTTTTCATAGCAATCAGTTAGATAGATTAGCTTTACCGGCCAGTATTTAATTTCGTAATATTAAAAGAGTTTGCATCTCATTCTCACTTTATATTGAACGCCCCTCGTACATCTGTCTGTGGACTCATCACCATCATTTCAGCCGAAAGACGTCCACTGCTGAACATAGGCCTCCCCCAAGGCTCGCCAAACAGATCGGTCCTGCGCCATCCACATCCAACGCGTTCATGCAACCTCAACCAGGCTGTCGGTACATCTTGTTGAAGGCCTACCCACACTGCATCTTCCGATCCGAGGATGCCACTCAAGAACCTTTTGAACCTAGAATCTAATGTCTAATCGTCCAAATAACAACTTAAACAACACGCATCCTTTTAGTTTAGGCCTAATGCGACAAATCCTTGACAGCAAAATGCGCAATTTATCAATTCGAGTGCTAAATATAGGACAGACAGACAGACAATCTGCTAGGAATGTGGGCAATCAGTGCGTCTGGCGCCCACATCGGTAGAATAAACTAGGTTCCGCCTGGATTAGGTAGCTACGTCATAAAAATAAGTGATCACTTTTGTACCCATTTACTTTAACGTCATGTTTGAAAAGCCATACGAAATTATGTAACGACTGAAAGCGACAAGGTACAAAAGTGATCATCATCATCATCATCATCATTTCAGCCAAAAGACGTCCACTGCTGAACATAGGCCTCCCTCAAGGCTCGCCAAACAGATCGGTCCCGTGCCCTCCGGACGCGATCCCGCAACCTTAACCAGGTTGTCGCTCCATCTTGTTGGAGGCCTAACTACACTGCGTCTTCCGGTCCGTGGACGCAACTCGAGAAAAAAAAGAAAAGTGATCACTTAGAACAAATAACATCTTATATAAACAAATATAAAACTCTATCTCTTTGTTTTCTCTGCTACAAAAGAGTTGATATTTAAAAAATTCTTAAATTAAATTGTCGAAGTTGCTAATTGGTTTGAATTTATACTTATTTTTAAATAGGTACTTACTTACTACAGTGGGACAGTACAGTGGGACTGGGCTGGCCATGTCTGCCGCATGCCAGACGAGTTGTGGGCCAAGATAACCACCGAGTGGAAACCCAAAAACGCGAAAAGGCGACCTGGCAGACCCAGACGGCGATGGCGAGATGAACTGGACTTCTTCACGGAGGATTGGTCCTCGTATGCAGCGGACAGAGAGCAGTGGAAATGTTGGGGGGAGGCCTTTGCTCAGCAGTGGGACAGAATAGGCTAGTAATAAATAAAATAAACTTACTTACTTATCAAACACTACTGTAGCAGAGAAAACGGAGAAACAGAGTTTTATATTTGTTTCTCATGTTATTTGTTGTAATAAGTAGATTTCAGGATTATCTGCAGAACTTGCCACCCATTTATATCTCAACCCTTTTGTCGGCGAAGTCCAAAACCATAAATATTTTTGGTATTGAACTTGGCTAACATTTTTCACATTTAAGTATGTTTTTGATGGGATTTTTTACCTAAGTAAGTACACCATACACTTAAGTACTTAGGTAGGCACAACATAAATAATAGATGGTAAGCTATCAATTCAATATCTCCAAGCAAGCTAATTACTTTTAATTAAACAATAAAAGTATTTCTCACACCGACAGAAAAACGCGCCTAACTAAACTAAATATTCACGGCACACTATTTACTTACACGTGCTAACTGAATAGCAAATACACATCGCCTTTGCCTGTGTGCATCTAGCGCGTTTAGACGCACTCACGCGCATCCAAATTCGAGCGCTCTGATTGGTTGGCAGCGCTAGACAAAATTTGGGTGTTTGACTCGGGAGTGGTTTAGATTTGATAGGAGTATTATTTGCGTGTATTTTTTCTATACTTACATTTTATTGTAATACATGTGCATTAGAGTAGGTATTTAGTTACGGAAAGAAATGTGATGGTATGTTCAGTGCTTTTGGTAATAAATAAAATAAAATAAATAAATAAGAAATCTTTATTTCGCATAAGTAACAGGTACATGTTAAAAAGAAAAATAAAAACAATAATTGAAAATAGAGATAAGCTACATATACGAAAAAGGAGTCCACTCAGCACTCGTCGGGTCACTAAAGGTGGCTCGACGCTGATATTATGTGGATCCTGGTTAGCATCCGATACAGAGCCTTGTAATACACAGACTTGTTTTTTTTATTTCCGTTATATTAGATACTTTGCTCGGTACAATATAAAGGAAACTACCTGGTAAGTATATTGATTTTTGGTAAAATCGAAAAAAAAAAATTAAAGTGTGACATTTCCGTTGAGATAAACACGATTATTGATACAATGCCTATGTTTACTATTATGACATTGATGTGACCTTAATCTCCTAGTTGTTATAGGGCCACGCTAATGCCAGCCACCCTGTTCTGGTATCCGGCACTATAGGCTACTTTCCTAACTAGTCAGTCTTTTAGATTATCAAATAATATTGGACACATATTTTTTATTTTGTCAATTAAACAAAAAATTACGAAGATATGGCGCGTTGAAGTTTCGCGTGACGTCACTTGTTCCTACACTTTGTATGAGCGTTTTAGGAACAAGTGACGTCACGCCTCGTCAAGCGGAACTTCAACGCACCATATCTTCGTCATTTTTTGTTTAATTGTCAAAAGAAAAATTACGTGTCTAATATTTTTTGATAATGTAAAATACGGACTAATAAGAATTATTATTTTTTTACCTAGGAAACATCCCTATTATGACATTGATGTGACCTTAATCTCCTAGTTGTTATAGGACCACGCTACTGCCAGCCACCCTGTTCTGGTATCCGGCACTATTGTTTCCAGTATTTGCCAGTTGAATAGCGGAACTGGAGTAATTTGCTGAAAGCGTTTACCGAAGTCCCCCGGAGGACGCTCAATTTATAGGGTAAATAAAAACCGCGTCACCTGAACTGGTCGATAATTTCGCTACCTGAGCATTTGCAGGAACAAGTATACTTACCTTTTCCTTTTTAAATGAGGAAATTTTGGGTTAAGGGGGTGTTTCACCACCTTATTGTCAAACTACTGGTTACGTAACCAATGAATAAACTAAGTACTAGACAAATCTGTCGGCTAGTGTTTTTTCAGTTTCACCACTCCGGTCCTATGCAAACTAAGTACCACTTAACTAATCGTCGGTTTAACAAAAAGTCGGAATGGCAACGTCGCATTTCACGACCACGCGTTCCTGTTCGCACACTTTCGTTCAAAGAGCTGCTCATAATTAAAGCAAAAGAAATCGTAAACTGTGTAATTTTAAAATACATCTATTGTTTTGCATAAACAAATTTGTAACCTTATAATTAATCCAAAAACGATATTTATTTACGATACTTTATTAACAATAACAAAGAAAAATAAAATCACGTAAAACGAATCGAAAAGTGGCGCCAAACCATTTGACAGATCAACTTTTTTTTTAATGACGATGTACAAGTTCAGGTAGAACAAACGATTGTGCCACTGAAAAAAGTCTCTAATTAAAAAATATTACGAAATTTTGGATTTATTTTTACATACTAAAAGCGGACCTACATTTTTTTATTCAAATCTGGATATTTAAATTCTCGTTTGTAATTTTAGCATGACTTCTTTCTTTAAAAAATAAAAAATACTTTGATTTATTTTTCTGAAACCGGCTGAAGGGCTCTCCAACCATGGCCACAAAAAAATAAAGTAACTAATTAAAAAGTTATGTGACGGTTAAAAATTCTAAATGCCACCTGATCTGATGGTCAAATTAAGAAATAGTTTGTCTGTCACTTAGCGCTAATCAAGACTGGTGAAACATAAATTTTTATTCCATCTGACAAATAAGGTTATGATTAAGCTAATCCGAACTTTAAAAAAAGTGGTGAAACAGCCCCTAAGTCTTACTTAGAATCAATTACTTAGAAATCCTTCCTTTCCTTCGTCTCCAACCTTCAATTATAAAGATACTATGTAATTGCTTAGGTATATATATTTTGAAAGCTAAAACTAAGTGACACATATGCTCGCCAGTGGTCAGACACTGTCGCCGGAGATACTCTGGCCGACCAGGATTACACTGTGGGACAAATAATTAGTAGACACAGTCAAGTGTAAAAATATGGGTGCATGAGTATGCAACTTACTCTTGAATATGTTCTATAGCTGTTATGTCGTTGAATTAAGGTGTTGGTACAATAATTATTTATTTACTTATTTATTTATTCAAAGGTAGGTAGGTAAGTACATATTTTTGCACTTGATGGTACTTACATATCTACATAGCATTAAAAAGCTACAATAGAATTATTTAATAAATACCATTACATAAAGTCATAATAAGGAACCTATTATAAAAATATTGGTACTCTATACCTACCTATACCTACAAATATAAAAGCAAAAACAACAAAAACAAAACAAACACAACACAGCACAAAACACGTAACAAAAAGTAACGTTGCTTCTAGGCACTAGGTAAACTTTTTTTTTTTTACGTGGGGAAATCCTCATGGATACCCACCGTCCTCGGGGGAGGACGATGGGTTATGTCAGACTCCTACTGACTAAAACCCCGCGGTGTTCCCTCTCTCCGCTTAGGTAGGGGCTACGGGAACGGTTACGCTATCCGCGGCCCCCACCGGCGGTTACCCTTGCGGGCCCACCTCAGTTTAAGGCGCTCCGGAAACACCTGGAGCGCCTTACAACCTCAGGACATCTTTGGCGGGTGGCGGACCCCGCGATCCACCACCCGATATCCAACTGATGGAAGCGGGGAAAGCTCACCTCACCGGGGCCGGGAAAAGACCCAAGGAATCCTTGGGCCACCCGGGGCACTCAGGCCCCGGGATACTTTTCCTCCAGGAGGCCCCCGGAGCTACCCCACACCACACCAGACCACACCTCGGCCGCAAAGGATAGGGTAAGCAGCGCACCGCAATACCGACATGGCTCTTCGTCTGCGGCCCCACCAGTGCCGTGAGGCACTAGGTACCTATACCTACCTACTCCGCCATCAGCTAGGTAAACTAAGGTTTAATTATATGATTTTACAATGATATTTTTTTAATGTTGTAACTTTTTTTGTTTATTTTATTGTTGACTTCAAAATGGTTAATTTTAATTTTAATACGAATGAATGACTGACATACCTACCTAGGTGGATGATAGGTATTTAGGCAGGTGTTAGATACTGACATGTTTTTAATATAAATCTAAATCTGAAATAAATTACTTCTTCTTCTTCTAATCTTCTTCTCTAACATATAAAAATCACGTGTCACAGTGTTTGCGAACTTCTCCGAAACGGCTTAACCGATTTTTACGAAATTTTTTTGTTTATAGTTGGTAGGTCTAAGAATAGGTAGGTCGCGAGCTATTTTTATACCCCTATTCTTCGCAGACAGAGTCGCGGGCAGCAGCTCATATAATATTAGGTATTATTATTAAACTAACTCCGTTTTATGTCCGCCAGTGCATTGTCCGTGGGTACACTGGGCGCAATTTTTAAGACTAATTATCGCACTACGTCAGTGTCGCGACGTGACGTAGCGTATTTGTCCGCCAACTGTACTTAGGTGGAGTGCACTTTTGAAAATGTGTTTACTTTAATTTAGTAGGTACAGTCAAGTGCAAAAATAAGTATCTACTTATTCGAACCACTCAAAAATATGTTACTACGGCCTTATTGCGTCGGAATAAGAGTCTTTAGTACTTATTTTTGAAACTTTGAATAAGTTCATATTTTTGCACTTGACTGTACCTAAGTAAAAGAATGTTTGGTTTTTGCCACAGAACTAAATTAAGAGAATTAGCCGTGGTGGCCTAGTGGTTTGGCCTCTCAAGCAGAGGGTTGTGGCTTCAAATCCCGGCTCGCACCTCTGAGTTTTTCGGAATTTATGTGCGAAATTACATGATTTATGATGAATTAGTGATTTGAAATTCACCATGAGCTTTACAGTGAAGGAAAACATCGCGAGGAAACCTGCATACACCTGCGAAGAAATTAAATGGTTTATGTGAAGTTCCCAATCCGTAATGGGCCCGCGTGGGAACTACGGCCGAAGCCCTCTCATTCTGAGAGGAGGCCTGTGCCCTGCAGTGGGACTTATATAGGCTGGGATGAGAATACCGTGTGGCTTTTTACCCGACTGCGAAGAAGGAAGGGTTATGTGTTTGACCCGTATGTATGTATGTATGTATGTATGTATGTATGTAGTATGTCCATTCCTATATGTCCTCTCGTAACTACACAACGGCTGAACCGATTTTGATAAATGATACGTCATTCAGATCTATGTTAGTTCTAAGATAAGTACAATGCCTATGCATGTTACAAACGGACCATACAGGCGGAACCATAATCTGTAATATAACTATCTAATCCTATTGCAATCCTTTGTGTACCGAACCCTACAAAAACAAAACAGACCTAACAAGTCAAAAAAATACCCCAAAAACTTTCCATCACCACCGACCAATAACAATCAACAAAAAATACGCACACAAACAAAAACCTTCACCTATTCAGAACGCCCATTAACCTTCTCTGTGTGCGTCTAACGCGTTAGACCCACTCTTGCGCCGCCGAAATTTGGGCGCTTCTGATTGGCTGCCACCATTAGATGAAATTTGGCAGTTCTTCACGCTGTTTGGTCGACTTAGAATTATTTATGCTCTATGTAATTCTAAGAGCGTTTTTGATTGGTGTTCTTTATGACCATACAAGTTTTATCTTTTATATTTTTTTTTATTTCGGTACTTTGTTTTGTTTTTTTTTGTCACGGAGATTTAGTAAGTTTCTGGAATCCTGGTTCATGTGAGAAAAGACGCGAGATACTATGGGTTAGTAACAACATATTTGTAAGTCATTCAACTATCATAAACAATGTATGTTCCCCCTCACCCACGCTTCTCATACATGTCATGGATGATCAGGTACTTACATGTTTTGATATAAGGGCAAGTTTAGAATGGAAAACGGGGAATGCAATACCGTAAGGTTTGGGGTACTTGGACAAAAACAATGTATCGAAAACCATTTCGAGATAAATGCTTTTTAACTCGTTTTCTGTAGTTATTTAATTTTAATATTATGTAATTAATTTATTACATAACAAATAAGCGATGACCTTCATTACACATTGGTGTAAATTGCGTGACCGGTCCAAGTCTTACTTTATTCTGTGTGGTTAGAATTCTTCACAATTTACGCGTGGATTATACTACGGAGTTTAATTTGGACCCGCTGCTTGATATCTAGCACTTTGACAGCGCCAGCAAAGTGGCACTAGTTACAGTGTACCATTACGCAAAAAATAATTAAAGGGGTTGCCTTATCGTACGCATTTAGATAGATTTAGAAATTTGGCAGTGTGGGAGCCCTCAATTATAATGTGACGTCATCAACCAAAATGTTTCAATAATTAATTTTGAAAAAATTACTGAACTAAGTGACAAAATATTGAAATTAGTTTCTTATAATTGACTTTTCTATACAAAAAAAATATAAATACCACTTGTATTTTTTTAGACATTCCCAATTGGGGTTGCCATACGTCAGGATTTTTGACCCTTTGCCCTGGCAAAAATAATCCTGAAATTATTCCTGATTGCAAGTGTAGTTAGGCCTCCAACAAAATGGAGCGACGACCTGGTTAAGGTTGCGGGAACGCGTTGGATGCGGATGGCACGGGACCGATATGTTTGGCGAGCCTTGGAGGCCTATGTTCAGCAGTGGACGTCTTTTGGCTGAAATGATGTCGATGAGGCAAGTGTGACAAATGATGCCTTTTTAGGTTAAAAAGTTGTTTACTAAATAAGACAACATAATGCAATATAGTGCAGATACGCGATATTACGTATATCATAATCCCAGCCTATATACCTACGTCCCACTGCAGGGCACATGCCTTCTCTTAGAATGAGAGGGGTTGAGCCGTAGTTCCCACGCAGGCCCAGTGCGGTTTGGGAACTTCACACACACCATTGAATTTCTTCGCAGGTGTATGCAGGTTTCCTCACGATGTTCTCCTTCACCGTAAAGCTCGTGGTAAATTTCAAATTAATTTCGCACATAATTTCGAAAAACTTAGAGGTGCGAGCCGGGATTTGAGTTTTAATATTCAAGTGTTTTACCAAATTTAAAGTCAATCCAACCATTAGAATTGGGTTAAATTTAACTTCAAAGATTTAACCCAAACTAACACGGCA
This sequence comes from Archips crataeganus, assembly GCA_947859365.1. Lineage (NCBI taxonomy): Eukaryota > Metazoa > Arthropoda > Insecta > Lepidoptera > Tortricidae > Archips > Archips crataeganus. Next base: position 11,448,530 of record OX402069.1, on the reverse strand, counting down.
ATTTATATAAAAAACAGTAACCTATTGCAGACTTTCAATCAGCCTAAAAATGCGCCTAAAAGCAAAACTTCACACATAAATCAATTGCCACATTGGCCACACCTTTACTAACGCAACATTGCGCGTGTGTGCGTCTAACAATCGAGCGCATCCCAAATTTGAACGGCGTTAGATGATTGGTTGGCGGGCGTTCGTTTTTTAAACCGGTTGCACGGGTTTTTACTGACCAGTGTTTCTTTGAGCTACGTGAGTTTTTATAGCAAGTTATAAACGTCTTAAGCGGTTTTTTACGTTCAAAATAATACTTATTCAATTTTTAAAGTTTTACAAACGATTAAAAAATATTGCGACAGGTAGGTTGCAGCGGTTAACTAATAGTAAGTCTTATTTTAAAAATGGAATGAGATTAAACTTCGTTAACAGTCAATTTGACGTCCAAAATACATAATTTAAGTAATTACCAAATCACAGTTTTTAATACAGTTTTTAATATTTTGCCATAGGTAGTAGGTAGGCATAGACAAGGGGAGACCGTCACACACGGTAAGTACCTATGCATAACTTAGGTATATAAAATTCGAAAAGAACCTGCCTAGGTACCTAATTTTTGATACAAATCGATTGTCAATTCTGCAGGAATGTTAATAAGTTTTTTGGTTGATTATTAAGTAAGTAATCCTTCTACTTGCACGGACGCCTTTAAAAGGCTAGTGTCAATTTTTGCAAGGTCGAGAATACACCAGCAGTTTAATGCACTAAAGGTAACCATAGAGGTGGTATTCTTCGGCGTTCATAAGAGCTTCAATTAAAGTCTAAACTGACTTTGACTTTGACATAAGCGACGACGATCACTTACTTCATCACAATCATTTCAGCCAAAAGACGTCCACTGCTGAACATAGGCCTCCCCAAGGCTCGCCAAACAGACCGGCCCCGTGCCATCCGCATCCAACGCGATCCCGCAACCTTAACCAGGTCGTCGCTCCATCTTGTTGGAGGCCTACACCGCGTCTTCCGGTCCGTGGACGCCACTTGAGAAACTTTTTGCCCCGTCGGTCATTAGTTCTACGAGCGATATGCCCTGCCCACTGCCACTTGAGTTAGGCGATTCTTCGAGCTATGTCCATGACATTTGTTCTTGCGCGGATTTCATCATTTGTAATGCGATCCCGCAGAGAAACTCCGAGCAAAGCCCTCTCCTTTGCCCTCTGAGTGACTTTGAGCTTCCTTATGAGGCCCATCGTTAGCAGCCACTGTCAGTCCCGTAAGTCATCACTGGCAACACACACTGGTCAAAAACTTTTGACTTGAGACATTGCGGTATATTGGATGACAAGATATTGCGGAGCTTCCCGAACGCTGCCCAGCCGAGTCGGATTCGTCGATTGACCTCTTTCTCGAAGTTGAACCAACCTAATTGGATCACTTACTTACCATACGGCATTTGTCGGCATTAACATAAAAAAACGCTCCCTAAAGCCCAGTTTAGACTAGCAAGAAAAATCGCGCAAGTTGCTTTACATTGCAGCGTTCGTTTGTCCACTTCAAACTAGTTTGCTTTGCGGCCGTACTATGTAATTCAACTTGCACGATTTTTCTTGCAAGTTTAAACTTGGCTTAAGACTATGGCTATGTTTTTCATTTGAATAGCTAGCCCATTAACAGTCAATTGACGTCTCTGTGTGCGGTAGTAATACAGGATACTTAATTTAAGTTAATAATCGCAACGTGACAACCCTAAGTTAAGTACCCAAAACAACGTGCAGAAACGAACAAATGAAGTCCGCCGCTGTGCAGAAAGAAGCCCCGAATTGCCTCACGCACACAGCCGCACGCAGACGCACACGCGCGCGCTGCGTTCGAGTAGACTCTTTTTATTTGTTTATCGATCATTGGACATTGGCTTGGACTGGCAGGTTTAAATAATTAATAATGAGGATTTATGTTAGGTGTGTATTCATCATCAGCTGGAAGAGTTACACTGTCGTATGTAGAGCCGGCAACTCTTGTTATGTCTGTTTGTCTAGTTGGAGATTTTCTCTCCCAACGAACGGTTATCTGTTCTTCGGGGGATATGGCCTCCTCATTGCCACTTAATGAAACGTAGGTACCTACCTTCTACACACAAGGTTGTCTAAAAATACATACCTACCAGGTGCCTACCTGTCAGGTGCTATAAGTTCCCACGTGTCGTATCACTTATACTACCTAAATTGGAGCTCCAACTACCTGCTTGCCAATTTTTTTGAGCGGTCTGTTGTTAGGATCGGAATCATAGCTTGGAAACTTTGAAAGTCGGGGGTTACGTTGACTTTGAATTTTTGTATGGTTACTGGTTAGGTTAGGTAATAAGTATTGTCTGTATTTCACCTTGTTTGTTGAGTTTCTTGCCGGATTTTTCTCAATAGGGTTGTTCTGAACCGGAATCTGTTTGAATTTTAAGTGATGGTTATATAGGTAGTAGATGGTCGTTGAATAAAAATATTTTGACTTGAATTCATGCGTATTTAATTACCTTGCCTAGCTTTTGCTATATTATTTCTACAGGCGTTGGAATTACGTATGCCAACAAAACAGATGCAAGGGTAACAAAATTAAGTTTGAAAATTAATAAACATTCTTCAAAATTTTGTTCACCTATTTCTAGATATCTCTACAATTTTTACACTTACCTGCTGTAAGTACATTATAGCCGAAGAAATCGACAAAAGGATAGTTATAACTGTTTTATTTCGTAATAAACGCGATCTCGTTGACAAAAATGTAAATTTAGGTTACAACCCTCTTCACGATTAATTCAAGCTTTCACAAAAAGCGACAGTACAAAAAAAAACCTCGCCCTACTCAAACCCGCCACGGTCCACGCACACAACAACAAAAGGCCCCAATTCGAATTCCGAACGCGCACAGCCGTTTCCGCGATGGCGGCGCGGTCGTCGACCTCTGTTTTGGAGGGCGCAGTGACGTCACGGCCTGCCTCAACGTGACCTTGTATTTCGGCATTGTCCTGCTGTGACCGAATTTTGGCCGCCATATTGGATTTTGCTGATTCGAATTTGGAATCGAATGACACAGTTAATTCTGATTGCAACGTTTTGCGTTTTATTTGTTCTAGTACGTTTTGTGAATTCATTTAAGTAGACGGCGCGGGAAATATTGAGTGGTTTCGTTACGTTGGTGGGCCGCCCAACTATGAATAATTAATTACAAGTGATCGGTTGTCGAAGGCAATGTAAGTACTTACTTAAGAGGGTTTATACACCTGCTGAGCTGGCAACGTTGCATTTTTGTTAGTTTTTCTCGATTATTCCATAAAAATTGAATGAAAATTAAAAATGTTTTGTATGCAAATTGTTCTAATATATAAGTTGATGTGTCTACTGCAATAATAATTCGTGATAAGACTTTTCTTTAAAAACCGTTAGGTAATAATTTGTTCGTTTTTAAAGAAAATAAAAGTCTATAACGAATTAATATTGCAGTAGACGCATTAACTTATATATTTGAACAATTTGTATACAAAACATTTTTAATTATCATTAAATTTTTATGGAATAATCGAGAAAACCTAACAAAAATGCAACGTTGCCAGCTCAGCAGGTATAAACCCTCTTAATGCTCTCATAATTATAAGAGCTATATGGGACATATTTATAAGCAAGTTGTATGCACCCATATTTTTTTTAAATTTGACTCTTCTTCTTCTTTCTGGATATTCATAGTGTGAATATTTGTTAACTAGATATAGAATAAGGTGTAATAGTATAAGAATTGTTTTGTGTATATTTGGTTGTTTATGGATACTAAAAATAATAAATTAACTCCATAACCCGCTCCCCTGTAATAGACCTAAGTAGAATGAATGAAAGATGATAAGTGTGATAAAGTGGACAGATTAAGTGATTGACGAGAATGGTACTAGAGGCCGGAATGAGAGAAAATAATTTATTATATATAGATAGATAATAAGTTAGCTAGATTAGTTTGAAGGGTCGGAAGCCCAAAGAAAGTATGAGGATGGTATATAGAAAGACAAAGTATGAAGCATAAAAGTACGAGATGTAGTATTTGGTGGAACTGGCATGAACGTTGTTGCGGATATAGGCCCTGCATTTATGTGGGGGTAGCTAGATTATAAAAAAAAATATATATATGTATATACACCGTGAAATTTTAGTGGTTGTTTTCCCGAAACGAGGTGATTTAGTATCGATTGTACTTACAATCGATTTATAATTACTATTTTGACTAGAGTCAAAAATCCAATTGTGAAAAACGAAAGTCGAAAATGACCGCAAACCAATAGTAACGCTTCGTTGGTACAAGTAGCGTACGATCGTACGATAGGTTAGGTATCAACGAAGCGTTACTATTGGTTTGCGGTCATTTTCGACTTTCGTTTTTCACAATTGGATTTTTGACTCTAGTCAAAATAGTAATTATAAATCGATTGTACAATCGAAGCTAAATCACCTCGTTTCGGGAAAACAACCACTAAAATTTCACGGTGTATATACCTATAAATATATTTCTCCCACTGTCTAAATAAGTAGCTAGGTATTTAGAAGTTAAGTATGAAGTATCTTTTTCTATTGATTTTTTATTTTCTTCAACTTCATTTTTTTTTATTACTTTTACCAGACCAGTGATGGTGTAGGGGTAAGCACGCAGCACGGAACGCTGAGGACCTGGGTTCGATTCCCAGCATTGGTCTTTTTTCTGGGGTTTTTTCTGTGCATCTATATTTCAGTTTGTATTTAGTTTGAAATCTAGGTATTTAGTGTAAGTAGGCACAGCCAACCAATTTCATTTCTGAATCTTGCCATTGTGACATTTTACGTCATTCGGAGCACTAAAGCGGCGATTACACGAGTCGTTCACCTAACAACTTGTTTCAAACTACCTACTGTACGCTCAGTATAAGTTTTACTTCACCTAAATACTTCTCGATCGCGTTTACGTAAAAAAATCAATTACCAGGGAAACATGGAGAGCGTCTCCGCGCGCGCGCTTACATGTTTCCATAGAATTGAATTTTTTACGTAAACGCGATCGAGATGTATTGAAGTGAAGTAAAAGTTATACTAAGCGTACTGGCCAACGAACGTCGTTTTCACTAGCGTGTTCTTTACACTTTTGCGTTCGCCGCATACAGCATGCGGCGAACGACTTAGTGCAATTGCAGCTTTAGAGACAACTAGAGATTAAATTATTACGACGAGGTCCTGTGGTGGCATGAAATTGGTTGATTGTAGCTGTACAACTTGTACAAGTTACTCTCTACGAATGACAAGATAATGCTAGGAGAATTGTCCACTCCTATGGACGGCAACGCCATAGGATTACAGAAGCATCGCCAGCCTAGAGGGCTAACTAACATAAGTAAAACAGTAAATGATTGATTGACAGAAAACGCAAACCCTAAACCATCATCATTGAGGTCTATATTTGTACCAAGCCTCCTCTCAGAATAAGAGAGCTTGGTGTGTAGTTTCCACGCGGGTCCAGTGCGGATTGGAAACATCAAACAAACCATTGAATTTCTTTGCAAGTGAGTGGTTTCGTCAATATATTTTCCTTCACCGTGAAACTTATGGCAAATTTAATAAGATAATATCTGTTACTTCGCAAATGGCTTCTACAACTGTGTGTTAAGATTAGGGTTGCCATCTCTAAAATTCGGCAACCAGGACAAAGAGCGTACGGTCCCCGGATTTTGGAGCTCAGAAACCGGACACGTCATCGTTTTTTGTTTGTTTTATTTTAATCTGTACTACTACTAGCGGAACTACAATCTAACTACTACAATTCAAACCCGGACTACAAATGGAACCCCGCCCGGACGTTCCCCGGACGCTCTCTAAACTAGGACAAATCCGGGGAAACCCGGACGGATGGCAACCTTAGTTAAGATCCCATTCTGCACTGGGACTTCGTGGGAACTACGGCCCAAGCCCTCTCATTCTGCGAGGACGCCTGCCCTGCAGTGGGACGTATACATATAGTCTGGGATTATGATGAGCAGATTTCAAAGAAACCCTGCTATATTATAGGTACCTACTGCGCCAGAGGCCTAAATACTTGTAAACAAGGACACCTGTACCACTATCACAGGTCATTAACCCTCCGCTGCAGGCCTTGCAATAAAATATAAAATTAATTAATGCAACGAAAACGATAAATGTTCAATGCCGAATTTTAAACAGAACGAGGAAAAAACAATGCTATATTTAATTGAGACCAATGCATTGTTGGTTTTAATGCATTGCTCAATTTATGCCAAAATGCCATCGGTATTAAGTATACGTACACTGGGTACTTTGATATGCGCCTACTTTAGAAAACAGTTTTTTACGCCGTCTCCTTAATTTTTAGACCATCTGTGGCAGTGATATAGCTACCTTGATAAATCACCTAACTTTTTACGTCATTTGGTCAATCGAGCTATGAAGATTTGCGTTTTTATAACCATTTTAAATCTATCAAAGTAGCCCCAAAATTTGCTAAAGTAACCCCAGTTTGCCGGTACTTTTAGAATTAAAGCACGGTTGCGAAGCGCGAAGAATTCCGTACATTGACCATTTGTGGCTGTAAGATAAAAATGTAATAATCTTGTTTTTTGTAAAACAAATACTTTGTGCCAAGTTTCTTACGCATTCTTGTCGGCAAATCATGTCTTTCCGAAAACGCTGGTAATATACTCAAAGAAAGACATGTAAAAAAGTTCTTAACAACTTAGGTACCTACTTACCTTAGATTATTTATACACTAGATAGAGCTTTGCCGGCATGAAAACGTCCCGAAAAATATAAGCCAACAATTGGCTTAATATGTCATTTGCCCCCTTCAGTTTGAATGACGTAACGCGATCGTAAGATGAAGCTGTCAAATGGATTTTTGGACGTTTTGTATCGCAGTGTTTGCTACTGACACTATCTAGTGTGTAAATAATCTAAGGTACATACTTACCTACCGAAATAAACAATAGATTTTTGTTTACTTTTATATCACTACTTAAGTATTTATGTCTTTGCCAATCACACAATAAGTACAGAATATAGTCGACCATTAAATTCCTATACTACTAAGGTTCATCTCAGTTGGCAACTTCACACACACAATTGAAACTCTGCGCAGGTGTGTGCAGGTTTCCTCACGATGTTTTACTTCATCGTAAAGCTCATGGTTGAAATGTAATTTCGCACATTTTCGAAAAAACTCAGAGGTGCGAGCACGGGCTCGAACCCACGATCCTCTGCTTGAGAGGCCGTAGGTCAAACCACGGTCTTTTTATATCAAGCTTTACTGATACGCAATATGTTTTAAATGTAGAAGTTAACACAATTTTCAAGAACTTATTTTCATTTTACTAGCTGTTGCTCGCGACTCCGTCCGCGAAGAATACGGGTATAAGAAATAGCCTACGATCTAGTCTCAGATTTGCCGAATACAAAGAAAAAAGTTTCATAAAAATCGGTCAAGCCGTCTCGGAGGAGTTCGATAACAAACACCGTGACACGAGATTTTTATATATTAGAAGATTAAGGGACGGTTATTTATTTATTTATTTATTTATTGCGTTTCACATTGTACATTTGGTGTTACAAAATAAAATACAGCTTCAACGTGAACCCTGTAAGGGCACAGCAACAGTAGGACAGATACGCATTTCATTAATAATATGTCATTGATATACTAAAACGACTGAAACCCGACCCCTGACTGTACGGCTGAAATGATGATGATGATGATGATACTAAAACAGTGTCAGCATAATTATAAACTATTATTTAAAACATTAATAATCATTTTTACAGCTAATTAAAATTAAAATTAGTTAGTTAGTGTGCTTGGCTATGAGAATGAACCCGTATTAAGGCTCCTGTGAGTCCTTTTATGCGAAAGATGGCAGATATTGCTTGTTTTCGTGGAAGAAAGTGTAATGAGACTAATGAGTATTGGAGAAGGACAACGGTCGTATGATTCAGAGGGCAATGAACCGATTCGATGATGCGTCGCCAGACTGCAGTAATACATACACATACATATGTGTATTGTATGAGGTACAGATAGCCCGAAAACGAAAGCGAATCTGTATTAAATTGGACGGGTTTAAAATGTAATTGAAAGTGAACATGTTTACGGGGAATGCCGGCTGAAATAACATCTGAAAGTGTACAACATTCACGCGGAAAATTCGGCCATTGTTAGGGTTTCGTAATGAATGGCAAAATTGGAACTGTTATAGTTTCGGTACGTCCGTCTGTTCGCGGCTTTGCTCAGAGGATTGACGAAAATTGTCGCTGCTAAATAGATGTGTACTTACCAAAACTGGGCAACGACCTCTCCCCATTTTCTCCATTCATCCCGATTTTGCGTTGTGTCTGGATAGTCATAAACACGTCTAAGTGGTCCCTCTAGTACCTCCTGGGCCTACCAGATCGCTCGCCATCCATCTTGCAGTATCCAGTCATGTATTATGATAAGTTTTATATACCTACCATAGTCATTTTCTGTACTTATTTATGACAGGGGGGTGTAAATGTACCTCCTCGCACCCCTCTCCCGGCGCCCATGACCCAGCTTCATTACTTCAGACCAGGTCGATAGATGTCCAGAATCTATTTACAGTGTAATTATATCAATAGGTACTCCATAATAAGTTCATTGAAGACTATTCAAAGTACACTGAGCTGTCAAACATGTCCAGCCAATACGTTTCGGAGCATCATTTAAATTGACTGATAGACCATTCATTGGGACAATCAAAAACAATATAATTCTACTAATAGGAACCTATTTGCAGTTTTCCTTTGTAACAGTCTTCGATTATAGAATAAAATAGAAGCTGCTGGTCAATCTCTAACGTATAGTCGACCAAGTAAGTGCTTTACCATTTTTAATGACAGTTCCTACATCAGAATAAAAACCATAAGGCTGATTGTCACATTGACTTGTGAGTGAAAATAGCCTTTGATGTTGTAAGTCATGCAACTGACATTGATCCTTAGGGTGGTAAAGGAGTTTCTTGGTCGACTATACCTACTATGACGACTGTGTCCGGAGTCTTTTTTTTTACATAAAATTGACAATCGCCCCAGCCTATACACGTCCCACTGCAGGGCACAGACCTCCTCTCAGAATGAGAGGTCTTGGACCGTAGTTGGATTGGGAACCGTAGTGTGTGCAGCCGTGGTGTCCTAGTGGTTCGACTTTATGCCCTCTGAAGCAGAGAGTCGTGGGTTCGAGGCTAATTTGCCATGAGCTTTACGGTGAAGGAATATATCGTGAGGAAACCTCTATCTTGCTTGATGAAAAGTGCAGATGAGGCCAAGGGTGTATCTCAATGGCTCAGTAACAACTCATTCACTCTAATCTTGAAGAGCCCTAAGGAAATATTGAGTCAAAGTAACGCGTGATATTCTCCATTTCGGTCTATTTGTGACAGGACGATTTTTAACCCCCGACACAAAAAGAGGGATGTTATAAGTTTGACCGCTAGTGTGTCTGTCTGTGGCATCGTAACTCTTTAACGGATGAACCAATTTGGATGCGGTTTTCTTTATTTAAATGCCGGTTTTTTGGCGATGGTTCTTAGACATGTTTCATCCAAATTGGTCCAGCCGTTTCAAAGTTATCAGCTCTTTTGTATGCTGCGGAAGGGATCTTAGACTGAATTACGTTGGGGTTTTTTTTAATTTACTTAATTTATAGTTATTATTCCTACAGATTTGTATCAATAAACCTATGTTAATTTTTCAAGCCCCTACGGCAAGATAGTAAAGTTACTTATTTAAAATTTGCAAAAAAATAAATAAAAAAGAACGCGTGCGCCGGTTTTTCTGCGGCCACTATTGACCTAAATACGGCCGCAAACAAAATATGCGTTATTTTGTTTCGCGGCTATCGGAACTGACCTGCGCAATGACACGCGCTTTGTGTGCAGGAGTTGAAGCGACGTTTTGTTCCTATCTGTGACAGGATTTTAATCTTCAATTAAAATGCTGTAAATGGATGAAATGGATGAAATAAATTGTAAATATTTAAATCAAAACTTAAGAAAATACAATAACAGTGTCACTCGCACACGACTTTAGTCTTTTTGTCCTCTTTCATTCACTCTGTCTCATTCTATCATCACATTCGATCAATCATTCATCAAATCATTCAGTCCTACTTTGATGCTAGCAAAATTAACTAATTTGTGGGGGTGCGGGGGCGGGTAATTTTTATATCGAGGAACTAAGGAGAGCCATAATTGATGAAGAAGCAAATTGGATAAAAAAATAAGCTGCCCAAATTACCAATTCCACGCGGACGGAGTCGCGGGCAAAAGCTATAAATAAATATATATGTTCACTCTTTAATGCTTACTTTCAAATGAGCACTTTCAAATTTGATTATTCTAAGTCGTACAAATCTTAACAGAGTAAACAAATTTATTAGGGATCGCCTATTATTGCGGACGCTCCCTTTTCAATTCATTTATTGCTTTTTTTATTTTTTTATTTTATTGCTTGAAATACAATAGTTTTAATAGTCATATTTCTTTTCATTCATTAAATAATAGTCAATAAAACAAGTTAGCTAATGAAGTATCTTTTTTTGTACTTATTTTTTCAACTTCATTTTTTTTATTACTTTTACGGTCATCCCGTGAAATCATACATTTCGTACTAAATACAAACTGAAATATAGATGCACAGAAAAAACCCCAGAAAAAAGACCAATGCTGGGAATCGAACCCAGGTCCTCAGCATTCCGTGCCGCGTGCCATACCCCTACACCACCACTGGTCTAGAGATTAGACACGAATCTTTCCTATACATCATACATCTTACATCTCTAGACCAGTGGTGGTGTAGGGGTATGGCACGCGGCACGGAATGCTGAGGACCTGGGTTCGATTCCCAGCATTGGTCTTTTTTCTGGGGTTTTTTCTGTGCATCTATATTTCAGTTTGTATTTAGTACGAAATGTATGATTTCACGGGATGACCGTAAAAGTAATAAAAAAATGAAGTTGAAAAAATAAGTACAAAAAAAGATACTTCATTAGCTAACTTGTTTAAAGTTGCACAGTAGCGCCATCTCTTGTCCAGGTGAGCGGTTAGTTCCGAAGGAGTGTTAAAATCTCTCGATGAGGGTGTAACATAGATGTGCGTTTGTCACTGCATAAGGTGATGATTTAGCAGATTGAAATGTATGATGTATAGGAAAGATTCGTGTCTAATCTCTAGACCAGTGGTGGTGTAGGGGTATGGCACGCGGCACGGAATGCTGAGGACCTGGGTTCGATTCCCAGCATTGGTCTTTTTTCTGGGGTTTTTTCTGTGCATCTATATTTCAGTTTGTATTTAGTACGAAATGTAAAATAGTCAATAAGTTACATTTATTTTATTTTATACTATTTTTTTTGTAATTATTAAATTCATTGTACAAGTCAAAAGTCATCAAAATTGGGGTTAAACGAAACTAACTATTTTGGCTCAGTGACCCAAAGTGAGTCTTGGCCTCCGAAACAAGATCACGCCACTTAGCCCGATCCTGCGCAGCTTCACGCCAATTATCGGATTGAAGCTGTCGCAGAGGTTAATATAACATAATATTATTTACCGCACACCAAGCTACCGAGCAACGGCCAAACATAATGTCTTTCTCTGCCTTCACATTGGTAGAATCATCGATAGTATCGATGGAGCTATATAAAAAAAAAATCGTGCGTGCAGTTCCTCCGCGCGGAAGAAAGTGAAACTTATACACCAATATGAATCTTATTGCAATAACTTAAAGAACTAAATTTACTTATGCATCTATGTGTTTAAATAACTCACTAGATGGCGCTTTTATCAAGTCTCATACAAATTTGCACAGACAGTATGAGCTCTGCATCGCACTGTCGAAGTTTTTAACATCCGTTAGTATATATACAATGCGAGATTACTTGCTTCGGCAGTACATATACTAATGCTTTCATACCCCCTCCATGGTAGCGTTAAGCGTTTAACGCGACCTTGTTGGAAGTCACATTTGAAGTTTCACTTCACAAAAATGAATTGAGTAATACTTTTGCTTTTCGCGATTCTAATTCGCGATCCTTCTGAACCGATCTCTTAGGTGGTGCATTCTGATTTGATGGTGTCTTTCTGGTGGTTGGTGGACCACGTGGTCCTTTATCTTTAACTCTGTTTTGAATTACCAATCGCTCGCTTCACCCACTAAATAAGCACTCTTAAGTTATTAAATTGTAATGCTTACTTTGGAACGCTCACTTTTAAATGAGCATTTGAAATTAAATTGAGATGTCCCTTGCTTTCTTTCCACTGTAAAATGTTGCCTAGAAGAGATCGCTTCGAAGTGATAAAGCCGGCTATTGCTTACCTTGTATATTGTTTACATATTATTATACTTGTTAATCTGTATTGTTTTCTAAGTGGTGTACAATGAAGAGTTTGTATTGTATGCTCACGTTCAGTTCAGCATACTTTGAGATGCTCATTTTCAATAATGGCCACTTTGTCTTTGGCTTTGGCTGTACAAAAATGATTATCTCCTCAACACAAACCATCAAGGCCTCATAGTTGAAGGTTATCAGTCGTTCACTCGCACAAAACGAGCAAACATACGAGACAAAAGTTGCGCGTACATTCATCTATGTTAAGTCAACAGTTCATTGACAGTTGGGAACAGCTGCGCTAACGCTGGTTAGTCCCAGCCTAAACTATAAGTTTCATTATCATTACATACTAATTAATAAAATCAAAAGTTTTTTTTTTAATTTTTTAACTCCGGTGACGGTTGGTAGGCAACACGAGAGACTCTATGCTGTTTGGATTTTTACTTAGGTATCTATAAGTTTGCAATTTTAGTGCTTATATACTCGGCGTCAAAAATATCGCCCCTCTTATTTGTGCACTTTTTTCCGAAACGCTCTGATTCACAAGCCATTATGTTTCGTTTAAATTAAACATTGTTAATTTAAAACACATTAAACGTGCTTTTAATTGATACTACATAATATTAATTAGGTAACATAATTTCGCTAAGGACTAGATTAGCTTGAATCTGATTTTCGCCGGAGGGGCGATTTTTTGACGCCGAAAATATATATTTTGGCGATTATTTACTGAACTGTTTTTAAAACGTTGTACAGACGTACAGAACCCTTCATGTACGAGTCCGACTCACATTTAACCGCTTTTTTTAATACCTTTGGTGAATACCAACATTCCCATGAAGGATGCGCACCAAAAAAATTGACACAGTTGTTTTTTCTTCTAATAAAAGTAACTGATTCTTTGGCATTATTCTCATCTAAGTCAATACAATCGTGATTAGGGTTGCCATATTCAGGCATTTCATTTCCAGGACAATCCGAAAGTCACGAACTTGATCGGTGGGAACATATACAAAAATGATATATGTTTTATTATATCGTTCTACTTTTAATATTTTACAAACACTATGATGAAACACTATTTATATCTATAGTGAAATTAAACTTAACTACTTTATACATTACTTGTACATGAATTTAAAAAAAATCAAATTCAAATTGAACACCGCTTTTGACTTTTCTTTGCTCAGTCATTTTTATTGAGCGACCTACTATAGTTACTCGAGTTACTCGTAACATGATGAAAAAAGTAGTAAGTACCTATTCCAAATCCGGGACTATAAAATGTAATTCGGGACAATCCCGGATTTTCCGGTCATCTGGCAACCCTAATCGTGGTAGAGTGGTCATGGCCGTTGATATCAGATTGCTAGCTCTAGCTATGAGGACTTTCTTGTGAAAACGGATTGGTGTGGTCTCTTCTTGCCTTCCACAAGGGAGTGCTGGAGTCAGGAGTTCATGGTTGGGAATAAAGAGCGATGCTGCTCATACCCACACTAAGTACGCTAAGACTACACTTTCAATACGAACGAAGAACGAACTTGTAATCAAAATTATATCGACGGTTAAAAGGCAAAACGCATGAAGCGACATTCTTTGAACTTTACATGAAACCCGGCTCAAACGACGGAGAAAAATTCGCTGATTTCAAATATGTATATAACTCATTTTGACAAAAAGTGTCGCTTCATGCGTTTTGCCTTTTAAACTTCGATATGTACTTTTGACTTTGAGCGCATTCAGGCAGGACTTTACCTCACTCACGGTCAAAATAACATGACACATTAATGAGCTAATTTTATTGCTCACATTTGTCATGACGAACAGATAAAGGACATGTTTGTTTCGACGTTAAAATAGAATATCACTTCCTAAATATTAATATGTAATTAGTTTTAACAAGGTTTTACTAATGTTTGGCAACTATATTCTCCCGAAATGATTAATTTGCCAACTATTCATTTTTTCTGAAACTGTAAACTTTTCAGGATTGTTATAAAACTAATCTAACCTAACCTACAGGATAGTCTTGAAATATATCCTGAACAGTTTACAGTTTCATAAAAAATAAACAGTTGGGAAATGAGTCAGGTTGGGAAATGATTTTCAGTGAAACGGCAGTACCCCTTTAAGGGGTTCTTAAGTTAAGGAATTGGACAGGATTCTATTATATACCAGCCCTATGCCCTAATCTTTCTATAATGTTTATTCTCGGCAAATATTTAAATTGCGTAGGTATTTGTATTTTTAAATACCACTTCAGAAGACATTATCCCCAATTTATTGAATCAGGCGTTACTTTGCGGAGGTCCATATTAATGAACTGAAACAATTACTTTGCCTACCCGCGACCTTACGGTAGTTACGTTTATGTAAGAAATACGTGTTCATGCAAGAGTGTGGAGGTGGAGGAACACGCATTTCTTACATAAACGTAACTATCGTAAGGTCGCGGGTGAGCAAAGTAATTGTTTCAGTTCGTTATTCTCAATGGTCATCAGTTACTTCGAGCAAAATGTGCGTGTTTGAGGAATCAAAACTGCTGAACGGATTTATTGACATAGGATAGTTTTTATATCGGAAAATTACATCATTTCCGCGGGATAACGATAAACGAATCGTCGCTGATGGAGTCGCGTTCAACAGCTAGTTTAAAATAATTATAATTATTTCGCTTTAGATTAAAACTCTTACAATTAATATCAGTACTTAATGCTACGAAATATTGCTTCGTTATCTAATCTACATTCGCGGTACCCCAATGTGTTTGTCTGCATTTTTATCGGTCGTAGAACCCCAGATAAAGTGTTGCTAAACTTTATCCTGTTGAGTATTTATATTGCTGCTTTGTATTTGTTCTAGTACCTTGACCTACAATTTTTTAATTTATTGAATCAGGCGTTACTTTGCGGAGGTCCATATTAATGAACTAAAACAATTACTTTGCTCACCCGCGACCTTACAATAGTTACGTTTATGCAAGAAATGTGCGTTCATGCAGTTCCTCCACCTCCACACTGTACGAACGCACACAAATCACATAAACCCAACCATCACCACCACCAAGCTACACTGACGCGTTTCGAACTCAACCAGAGCTCATCTTCAGAGTTACCACAACCGTATGCTATGCTACCAACTGTTAAACTAACAAACCAAAACAAATGTTTTAACTTGTCACTGTAACTTCTCAAGTACCCACTTTATTTTTCTTATTCTCAAACTACCCCACAAAAATTAACTTTTATTGACATATTATAAAACTACCTTGAATTTTATCGTTTATTTATTTATAAGGCATATTTAATTAATACTAACTGTTCAAATTCGACCCAAGCCGCAGTAAAGGAGAAGATACTAAATTTACCTGTTCATTAATAATAGACCCCATAGTGTTGTACCTAATTATTTCCATGCATTCCAGAGCATCCAGACGCAACCCCTTGCCGCAATAATGTAACACTTCATAAGAATCTGAATCTAACAATGAATGATTTGATTCCAACAAACTGAAGATGAGCTCTGGTTGAGTTCGAAACGCGTCAGTGTAGCTTGGTGGTGGTGATGGTTGGGTTTATGTGATTTGTGTGTGTTCGTACAGTGTGGAGGTGGAGGAACTGCATGAACGCACATTTCTTGCATAAACGTAACTATTGTAAGGTCGCGGGTGAGCAAAGTAATTGTTTTAGTTCATTACAATTTTTTTACTACATATATTTATGTCAGTGACTCCTGGTTCTTGTGTGGATTTCATCATTTCTAATGTGATCCCGCAAAGAATCCCCGAACATAATAGCTCTCTATCTTTGATAAAATATTTGGAATTAATTTTAGAATAATCTTGTAAGTTTTGACATACTTGGGTTTGACAAACCGTAAGAAACAAAAGTAATCTCTCCTGTGGACATAATAAGTTTTTGTTAAAAATTTAATTTTCAATGCAAGCTTTTTCGCTTTTTCGCTTTTTGTTGAATATATACTTGCATTGTCATCCAACTTACATAAATATACCAAATTTCAAGTAAATCCGACCACTGGAAGTGGGTCAAATTCAACTTGACCCGTACATGCATAAATAGATACATTGCAAGTTAGTAAAAAGTTTTTAAAATTAGTGACTCCGAGTCAGCAAACTTAACATTTATTTTATTTAAATGTGTCGTAAGTTGGCCCGGCGCCCCACTTGCTAATGTAGATATTACTAATAAATGGTTCTCTAATTTTTCGCAACTATTTTTCCCAACTAATTCATTTGCTGACTGTTTCATTTCCCAACTTTTTTTTGTTTTTCTGAAACTGTAAACAATTTAGGATTGTTATAAAACTACCTAATCTAACCTATAGGGTTTTGCAGGATAACCCTGAAATAAATCTTGAATACTTTATAGTTTCACAAAAAAAAAAACAGTTGGGGGAAAAAATCTGCGAAAAGGCAGAATCCCCTTAAATTTTGCCATCTCTACGGGAGAGAGGCGAACAAAATAAAGTGTGTGAACATTATAAACAAACAGTTACTAACTCGTTAATTTTTATGTTGTACTGGCTGTTGCCCGCGACTCCGTCCGCGAAGAATGGGGGTAGGTATAAAAAATAGCCTACAACCTATTCTCAGACCTATATACCAAATATAGACAAAAAGGTTTGACAAAAATCGGTCAAGCCGTTTCGGAGGAGTTCCATAACAAACACCGTGGCACGAGATTTCTATAAGTATATTCGAAGATTGTCTATGTGACTATGTAAATTGTGGTGCTCTGAGGAAGAGCTCTGGTTGAGTTCGAAATGCGTCAAGTGTAGTTTGGTGGTGGTGATGGTTGGGTTTGTGAGATTTGTGTGTGTACGTACAGTGTGGAGGTGGAGGAACTGCATGCACACACATTTCTTGCATAAACGTAACTATCGTAAGGTCGCGGGTGAGCAAAGTAATTTTTTCAGTTCATTACTATGTAAATTGTCAAATTCGCTTCTAATATCGCGCATCGCATAATCTTAACCAGGCTCCATATTATTGGGGGCCTACCTACACTGCGTTTTCCGGTCTGTGGACGCCACACGAGAACCTTTCTGCTCCATCGGCAAAGATGTAGGGGTGTGTCTGTGGAGGTAGGTATTATGTTAAATTTGACATAAAACTGGGGATTATCAAAATATGAAATTATTCTCTTTGATAGTTAAATGTGTTATTATTATTTGATTATTGAAACAAGAATCCTTAATTGCTGAATACCGAACACAGACAAGGAAAACCTCATTATGTTTTTATTAATAATATCCATAAAAATTTGGGGAAAAAATGCTGGCAAACCAACAATGGATGAATTGAACAAGGTACTTGGATGATATTTTCGAGTTTTTATTTTTGTATAATATACTTTAATTTGGTGGAAAAGAGTTGAAATTGCTTGGTTGTAATAAATATTTTGTAACAATTTGTGGTTCCTTGAATGAATCATTGTTTCCTTTGTTTAGTTTTGTGTCGAATTTATTTTAGGTGCAGTCGCCATCCGAGCAGTTAGGGCGCTCAAACGGTCAATTCATCATCATCATCATCATCATCATCAGCCTATAGCAGTCCACTGCTGGACATAGGCCGCTTCCTGGCACGCCACAACACTCTGTCTTCGGCCCCTCGCATCCATCCGCCGCCAGCGACCCTCTTAAGGTCATCCTTCCACCGTGCCTCAGGACGCCCTACACTACGTTTCCCCGTCCGTGGTCTCCATTCGAGGACTCGTCTGCTCCACCGCTCATCAGCCCTGCGACAGACGTGGCCAGCCCAACGCCACTTCAGCGAACTAATTCAATAACGGAATTAACGGGTTAATGGTTAATAACGGTCAACTCAATACATATATAATACGGTCGTGTTGAGATATTTTTGACCACATTGACTACTCCGATGTTACGGGTAGGCTGTAAATATAATGACATATTACCTTTAAACTTCGATTTCGTCTACAACCCAAGTCTCAGAGAAATCATATTTATTTATTTATTTATAACAACTTACACGGCATGACAGTAATATACTAGGGCACTGAGTAGGACAAAAATAAAACAAAAATTGTGTCCAGCACTGGGACGACTTTGTACCTATAGTCGACTATGTCAGCAGTGTTCCCAATATCTTAAAGTGGTGATGTGAGCCACATCTTCTTCAAGTCTTCCTTGAACAACACCACGGAGGGAGATTGCCTGATAGAGGTCGGTAACGGATTCCACAGCCGTGCAGATTACACTGTAAAGGATTTTTGAAAGAGGTAGGACAGGCTAAAAGGAGATTAGTAATACTCGACTGCAAACGATGCTATGCGATCACGGAATAGAAAAAAACTATGTTCTGTGGATGCGACAGCCAAGTAACTGCAACGCTCGGAAAAGTATAGGGGGGGGGGGAGGGGTGAAGTGACAATTTATCCCTCGAAAGTGTCAAGTTCCCGCGGGCCAAAGACGGAGTTACAGACAACAGACAAGAAAACAAAGGAAGCTCGATGAGGAAACAATAAAGTTTCGTCTAAAAGTCTTACGAATCACGCCAGATTTAATTAGAAGCCCAAACAACAATTTTTGATAACTACGCACTTAATAATGGTAATGACGAATAACCACAGAATTTGATAAAGCGGAATAACAAATTTTGGATACTTGTAGAGTAAACACTGTAATTGAAGGGAGGGGGATCTCCCGGTATGAGGATATGTACTTCCTTATGCTTCAGAAGTGATTTTATTGCATAACTCGCAAATGCCATTGAAGAAATAGGTACAGTAAAAACTGGTTTAACCTATTAAATTTCAATTGATACTTTACTCGCGTGATCTTTGATCCAGATTTCAATGAAATTCCGGGATCTTACTCAATTAAATCTTATCGTATCCTATCTGTTGTCCAACATTAGACATAAGAAAGTTTATAAAGATATGAAAAATATGAACAATTAACCGATCTCAAAGAACCAAGAAGTTTTTCTATCATTTGCCTGAATTTCATATGCCATCTTAGAGTAACCAAAAGTTAGTGTAAAATATGACAATGTTTAACTTTGACAATGTTTAGCTTAGCTTAGTTGTACATAATGTACCACACATAGTAATCATCATCATAATAATTTCAGTTGTATAGGACGCCCACTGCTGGACATAGGTCTCCCTCATTAATACCCAATCATTACGGTTGGAAGCGGCTTGCATCCAACATGAACCTGCGGCCTTTACCAAATCGTCCGTCAATCTCTTTGGTGGACGTCCCTCGCTGCGCTTGCCAGTCCGTAGTCTCCATTCGAGAACTTTTCAGCCCCAATGGCCATCTGTTCTGCGTGCTACAAGGCCTCGCACATAGTCAATTAAATTTAATTTTTGATTACCTTTTAAACAATAAAAGTTAGGACAATAATGTCTTAAATAAATTATCTTCGTTTGACCTGTTGTTTGTACCCTTATAGTTAACTGTAAAAAATAAGGTGTATATTATAAGGTTTATTATATACCTCTATTATATGAATAGATGGACCCAATTACACCTACCGACGCAAACATAAATACATCTAAAGAAAGGTTTACAGTACTAAAGCGCTAAGTATTCAAATTAAAATGCAGACATAACCAAAACAATTGAATTTCACCTGAATCAACAGACAGAGATAGCCCACGTTAATCCTGCGCCAGAGAGAGACGGAAGATACCATGACCTTAGTCAATACACCGGTCAGTGACTTTTACTGATAAGCTTATCAAAATTTGGCTGAATAATCCACTGTGTGGCATTGCAAAGTTATTTGTGCTGGCGGCTAATTGTGGAAGTAACGCTTATTCTATATTAATCCCGAACATTCTCATAGACAATAACGACATCGCTAGCGGTTTTTCTAAATTTGTATTGTATTTTTGGCGGTTATCAAGTTAGATTATGGTTATCTTATTTAAGTAAGTCTTTATTGGCTGGCCTGGTTTCGTCCGCAAAGTCAGAGGTTATGGGTTCGATTCTGCGTAGACAGTTAGTCAATTCAGTGTGACCTAGAACCTTGTCCCCGAATACGAAGTTACGGCGTAGTTTTAGAACTGTGTGAAACACGTGTTGACAGGATAAGAGAAGCAAAACAATTGAGGGATTATGAAGAACTTAGTAGGTGCTTTTGATGAAATTCGCGCAAGAACTAAACTCACCGACGTAGCTCGAAGAATCGCTAGACTCAAGTGGCAGTGTGCAGTGGGCAGGGCAAATCCCTCGTAGGAAAGGTTCATGAGTGGTGTCCACGGACCGAAAGACGCAGAGTAAGTAGGCCTCCAACAAGATGGAGCAACGACCAGTTCAGTTCAGTTCAGTTCTGTTCTTTATTTGCAATAAATTGAGTGTGATACACAAGGATGGTACAAAAATATAAAATAGTCTCAACACAATTTTGCCAATACGGCGTAGCAAGTAATACAAAGCAAAAAATATGAATAATGGTATTTAAACTTAACATGCAACATTTCACCTATAATATTCATTTAGATCGTATGAACACAGATCAATAAGGTATTTCTTTAGAGAAGTCACGAATTTAGCATAAGGTAGGCCACCATATAAGACCATATATATTGTCTAACGTGTGGATAGTTGCCATCGCTCTCGCCATCTCTTTCTGTCACCAGCTTATACCATTTGACGGAAAGAAATAGTAAATGTGATAGCATAAGCGTCCGCGCATTAGACAATATACGGCCTCAGGTGGCGGGAACGTGTTGGAGGCGGATGGCACAGGATCGGTCTGTTTGGTAAACCTGTTGTATGGGAGCCCCCTTAAATATTTATTTTATTCTGGTTTCAAGTATTTGTTGTTATAGCGGCAACCAAAATACATCATCTGTGAAAATTTAAATAGGGATGTTGACACCACCAATCAACTGACGTACTATTTGTGAGCTGTCAAAACACATTTCTCCCATAGAGTTTGAATGGCAATAGCAACATATGACGTCACTTGTTCGCATACTCAATTAACTAACTATTTATTTGTTTTAAAGCAACAAAAAATCTAATTTTGCAGTTAATCGAAAATTAATCTGGGTTTTAGGGCTAAAATAAATCGTTTTTTTACTGGAGTCGTGTCTTCGAATTATTTTTTAATGTTGTCAACATCCCTATTGTCTAGCTATCACGGTTCGTGAGATACAGCCTGGTGATAGACGGGCAGACGGACAGCGGGGCCTCAGTAATAGGATCCCGTTTTGACCCTTTGGGTACGGAACCCTAAAAAGGAGATGGAATAGGGGAATGAGAGGGGGAGAGCTATTTGGGCCCCCGGCGCTCTCACTGACCGTACGAAACGCAGCAGGAGTACTGCTGCTTCACGCCGGTGTTATGTGAGAGGGTGGTACTGCCCCGTACGAGCCGGCTCATTCGTGGTGCAGCGGCTAGCTACAATATGGCTCTACCACTACAAAATCTATATCTGCCATAGAGGTAAATTGTATATAAGTACGTAATCATCATCCTGCTGATAATATATTATAACTTAAATGGAAAAGTTTTAATACTTAGATGTTTGAATGTTTGGACGTTTGTTAGTCAATAACGTGATAGTAGCTGAAATAATTTAGATGAAACTTGGCGTACAGATGCACAAAGATATGGATTGAAACATGGATAGGTACTTAATATCCTGGTAATGAGTTCTCGTGGTAATATTTTAATCAAGAATAGAAGGGTGCTGTCCAACAACGTTGACTAATAAAAATTCAAACATCTAACCGTCCAAATATCTTCACAAGCTTTCTCATTTATAATACTAATAAGATAGGATATTCCATAAGCCTATTTATAATACTACTTAATAAGATAGTATATTCGATAAGCCTATTTATAACACTAATAAGATAGGATATTCGAAAAGCCTATTTACAATACTATTTAATAAGATAGGATATTCGATAAGCCTATTTAGGTATAATACTAATAATATAGTATATTCGATAATCCTATTTATAATACTAATGAGACAGAATATTCGATAAGCCTATTTATAATACTAATGAGATAGGATATTCGATAAGCCTATTTATAATACTACTATGATAGGATATTCGATAAGCCTATTTGGCCACCGATCTTTATACCTTAAAGAGCGGTGCCCAAATAGGCTACCCTAAAGAAGGGTACTTCTTCAACATAGGGTGGTCTTTAGGGTTCCGTACCCAAAGGGTAAAACGGAACCCTATTACTAAGACTCCTCTATCCGTCCGTCTGTCTGTCCGTCTATCACCAGGCTGTATCTCATGAACCGTGATAGCTGGACAGGTGAAATTTTCACAGATGATGTATTTCGTTTGTCGCTATGACAAGAAAAAACAGAATAAAATAACTATTTAAGGGGGCTCCCATACAAAAAAACATGATTTTTTTTGCTCGTTTTTGCTCCATGTTGATAACGGCAACAGGTAGACGCTTGAAATATTCACAGAATATTTTGTTATATATTAACTTTAAAAATAAATCATTAGATACAGGCTCAGCCTAGTTTGGGGTCCACCGGATACTGTTTCATGTAAATTTTTAGTTTGTGTAATAAATATTTTCTTTCTTCTTTCTTTCTTTCAAATTAAAATAAAACGAATATTTAAGGGGCGCTCCCATACAACAGACATGATTTTTAGCGGTTTTTATAGATAATGGTACGGAACCCTTCGTGCGCGAGTCCAACTCGCACTTGGCCGGTTTTTCTATTTTTTAGGTGTCGAAAAGGTGTACGTGTTTAGGAAGAATCCGTAGTTTTCGGGGAAAACCACGCAATTACGGTTTTACCTGCCGCAGAGTAATTGATGACGATATTTTAGTCATGATTTCTGGGAAAATACTACGTTTCAACTGTAAAAAATTAGGTCTGAGGTCGCGTAAGGAGTTTTCTATTATTTATTAATTTACAATAACAACCTGGATTATTTAGCGTGAGTTGCGGATAGTTACTATAACCAAGGCCGTTTCCGTGGGAGCTCTTTTGATAATTAAATGCAATAAAAATACATGTTGCCCGCGGCTCCGTCCGCGAAGAATAGGGGTATGCAAAAGTAGCCTACGCTACGACCTATTCTCAGACCTAGGTACCGCATACAGCGAAAAAAGTTTCATTAAAATCGGTCACGCCGTTTTGGAGGAGTTCGATAACAACCACCGTGACACGAGATTTTTATATATTAGACTAGCTGTTGCCCGCGACTCCGTCTACAAAGAATAGGGGTAGGTATAAAAAATAACCTACGACCTATTCTCAGACCTACCGAATGTAAAGAAAAAAATTCATAAAAATCGGTCAAGCCGTTTCGGAGGAGTTCGATAACAAACACCGTGACACGAGATTTTTATATATTAGAGATACCTAGTTTATTTACAATATTGCTATTTAATATACATTTAGACCGGTCAGTCTGGGTAGGTCTGAAACTATAAGACATACAAAGATCTGTTCTTAGGAACCATGCCACTGATTTTAGTGACAAGAAAAACTGGGTTCAAACTATTTTTATTTAAATTTAATTTTTATAAAAATTGTTTTGCTGACTATACTTTTGTTAACTGTATTTGTACAGACACATCCTATCTTAATATTTATAACATATTTGAAGTCAGTCCGATCACGAAAAATGGGTCAAAGTTTACATTCTTGAACTGCTTCCTGGTAGACGGGTAGGTACGGAATGTAAATATTTTTCTCCAACATGACCAGGCTCGATTCCCGAACCAAGTAGGATTTTTTTTAAATCTATTTTTTTAAAATTTTAAATCATCCACTGCTGAACATAGGCCTCCCCCAAGGCTCACCAAACAGATCGGCCCTGAGCCATCCGCATCCAATGCGTTCGCGCCACCTTCACCAGGTCGTCGCTCCATATTGTTGGTCCGCGGACGCCACTCGAGAACCTTTGGTCCCATCGGCCGTCAGTTCTACGAGCGATGTGCCCTGCCCACTGCCACTTGAGTGTAGCGATTCTTCGAGCTATGTCGTCTGACCTTCTGTAAACTTATAATAATAACTCATAGGAAGATTGACAATATTTCAAACTAAATACAAACTGAAATATAGATGCACAGATAAAACCCCAGAAAAAAAAAGACCAATGCTGGGAATTGAACCCAGGTCCTCAGCATTCCGTGCTGCGTGCTTAACCCCTACACCATCACTGGTCTTAAAAAAAAAATGAAGTTGGAAAAAAAATAGTTATTTGTTATACAAGGGGGGAAAGTTGTATTTTAACTGCGAGTGTTCATTTTGAAACACGAGCTATCGAAAGGATCCTATGATTGACCACGAGCGAAGCGAGTGGTTCAAAAATAGAATTCTTTCGATAGCGAGTGCTTCAACACACGAGACGTAAAATAACTTTTCACCCGTGTATAACACAAAACTTTTCACCTCACTACAGCGAGGAAAATAAGAAAAAGGGTTTGTACTATCAATTATTATTTATTTACCTCTTTGTCAATACAATAATTTTGAAGTACTTATAGAAATATTGGTAAAATCAAAAATAATGCAAAATAGCCTAAGCAAATCCAGTCTTTATGGAACTATTCCAATACCGACATATCGTCACTACTTTGAAAAAACTCGTATCTCCAATCAATGAATAAACCAAACTGAACTTTATTGCACATCGAGTAAAGTTCAATTAGCCAGATTATCGATTTTGAGATACGAGCAAACTGTATTACTGCTAAATTGTATACCGTTTTGACTTAAGTTTTTTTTTTATTATTTCGGATGCGTTTTGTTCGCACATCGACTTACTTGGACTGTCAGAACATTTTATCCGTTTTTACAACAAGAATGAAGGTTAATGTTGAATGCTGATATTGATGAATTAAAATAAAGTTGTAAGACTGTATTTAGTGTTTTTACTCGATGCAATTCATTAATTGTGATGTTAAAAATTCAGCTCTTTTAACGTTTTACGTTTTGTTAGCTGTCAAATATCACTTAAGCTGCCTTAAAATGTCAAAACTCTTTCTTCACTTGTGGATAAAAAGCGATTTTCTCAATAGATGTCAAACAAACAAAAAGGGCTTTCCGAGCTAGTGAGGTGAAAAAGATATTACTTCATACCTAAATTGTTTAAGATTGGCAATGTCTCTAAAAGCTACAATAGAGAAATATTTATATTGGCAGATGTTAGCTTGAAAAGATTCCTTTTAGGGTTAAGTTCGCCTTTGTACTCTTTTTGTTTTTTTTTGTTGTTTTATCTAAATATACTAAAGATTTGATTGTTTGTTTGTTTGTATTTTTGTTTGTTTGTTTGCATTGAATAGGCTCCGAAACTATACCGGACCGATTTCAAAAATTCTTGTGCCGTTATAAAACTACATTACCACAGAGTGACATAGGCTACTTTTTATCGCGGGAAAATACCTTTTCCTACGGGAAAATTTATTTTATCGCAGGCGAAGCTGCGGACGGAAGGCTAGTGTACAATAAAGTATTTATATACATACATACTAAGCAAAGTTTGTACTATGGGTTCTAGACAAGGAATGAACATATTTATGTAGATAAATACGTACTTAAATACATAATTAAACACTCGAGCACAAACATTCGTATTTTCACACAAATATCTGCCCCAACCGGGAATTAAACCCGGGACCTCAAGCTTCGTAGTCAGGTTCTCTAACAACTACTCAATCCGGTCGTCTCGAATGTAAGATAATGATAGAAGAAAAGTGGCTGGCTGAAAAGTGCTTTTTCTCAAACATGCTATGAAATATTGACGTTATGTTCCTTAAAATACGCCACGAACTGTCACGTTGCAGGTGCGGCTAGACGAGAGGTCAATAATGGAATTTCATACAACATTGCTGGCCAAGGCCAGCAAAGTGATCGTCTATTGTTTTATGTTACACAGCACCATGACGTTTAATAGGTCGACGTGGTCGACGTGGATGGATGGACGGACGGATGGACGGACGGACGGACGGACGGACGGAGGGATGGATGGATGTTGATGGATGGATGGATGGATGGATGTTGATGGATGTTGATGGATGTTGATGGATGTTGATGGATGTTGGTTGATGGATGTTGGTTAATGGATGTTGATGGATGTTGATGGATGTTGATGGATGTTGGTTGATGGTTGTTGATGGATGTTGATGGATGTTGATGGATGTTGATGGATGTTGATGGATGTTGATGGTTGTTGATGGATGTTGATGGATGGATGGATGTTGATGGATGTTCTTGTTCATGGATGTTGACGGATGTTGATGGATGTTGATGGATGTTGATGGATGTTGATGATGTTGTTGGTGATGGTGATGGTGATGGTGATGATGATGGCGGTGATGATGGTGGTGATGATGATAATGCATGTTTGAGAAAAACTCTATACAAGCCTTGGCCACGAACAGGGATTGCCGGCCTCGTATCTCTAGATGGCCTCGTTAACACTCGGCCATCTATAACTACTCGGCCGGCAATCCCCTATTTCGCGGCCGCTGCAGTAATGTACTATTATAGTATAAGGTAAACGTCCCTGTGCTCAACCACTGATCCAATACATGGCACCTTCAATCTTATGTCATAGTAAGAGAGGTGACAGATGGTGTCATCTACTGGGCGTTGAGGTGTCGAGTTGGTACATTTACCTTACTGTAGGTACAGGAATTTTTAATCTATAATTAATTAGAGTTATGTTATTATTGTCTTTTTTCGTTTGTTTGTTACGCATTTTTGTTTCGTACATTTATTGACACTTAATGCAGTTTATCAGTTTATGTAATCTTTTTGAACCCGAAATCAAGTGAATTAATTTGAAAAAAAAACCTCACAGGCCTCCAGTCAGAATGAGAGCGCTTGCGCTGTAGTTCCCACGCGGACCCAGTGCGGGTAGGAAACTTAAAGATGGCATTGAATTTCTTTGCAGGGGTTTGCAGGTTTTCTCGCTATGTTTTCCTTCACCGTAAACCTGATCGTAAATTTCAAATATTACTTCGCACATAAATTTCGCATCAATGATGTTGATGACATAAATTTTGAAAAACTCAGAGGTTCGAGCCCGGGCTCGAACCCACGAAGCTCTACTCAAGAGAGCATAGGTCAAAAGACTAGGCTACCACGACTTCGTCGTCGTTCGTCGTTTTTTATCAGCTTCGCTGCTTTGTAGCTGATAAGACTTGAATTTTTCTAGGCATATTCCTAAAGAATCATAGAGGTGGCTACGGGATAGAGTGCTATCCAATTTTCTATTCATTCACAAGTGCAAAACTATAGGATAAAGCTTGTAGACAGATAAAATTCAAGTGTTGCATAAACAGATGCAAATAACTACCGCGATCACAAAGCGCACTTTATGGTTTAAAAACGTGTGCGTCACCCCGAATTCGAACCAACACAGATGCATTTCGAAAAAGACAATAAACGTCGAAAGTAAAAGTTGCACACATGTACAAAATGCACACAGCCAGACCTGACCTTTCCCAACGTAAATGGACGTTCGTCGCCCGAATACTGGGTCGTTGACCCCGCGCGAGGCCGGGCAGGACTCGAAAAACCGCGACCACTTTCGCTGAAATGCACCCAATTCTACAATTCGAATATGGAACGCGTTCATTAAAAAAAAATCTCTATTTTATTTTAAATTTCTTACATAACGTATTTGGCCAGTTATAAGACCTGTCAAAATTTGAATTATTCCTTTGAATTTAGAATGAAATTTTGTGACACGCTCGAAGCGCCGCGGTATTCGTTTCAATTTTAAATTCGTAACGCGCACTTTGTTTGAATTTATTTGAATTACGATTTGAATAATTTTGAAATGGGATTGTGGGGTATTTTTCAGGATATGCGTAAAATTTATTAGCTATTCCCTCGCGATGTGTTGTTGGATAAAATTTTGGCTCAAAAAGGCATGGTTTAGAGTTTGAAAAATTTTAATTTACCAATGAGACGAGCAATAAAATTTAAAAAATATATTTCTTTATTGAAACTTGACCTGATAATGCAAACATTCTGTTATAGTAGGTGTCGAGTTCAATCATCGATGACCCGATGATCTAATAGGTTGTTTGATTAGATAAAACAATGCGAATTATCTATTGTTTCCTGTAACTCGGATATTTTTTTATCAAAACATAAAAGTTTTTGAATTTGAATTTGAAACGAATCATATTGTGGATGTAGGATGCTAATTTGACAAACTTTTATTCAAGTAGGCTACTTTAGAATGCATCTAGTTTTAGAGGCAAATTTTGTTTGTGTTTTTGTTAAGGGAATAACTAAATTAATTTAAAAAAAAATCAACCGCCATATTTAGCCTTCTATTGAAGGCTGACTAAGTTATTCCAGATTAAAGGTTTCTTTTAGAACGCGATAGTGTGAAATTTCTGACAGTCGCAAACAAAGTTGCATCCAAAGTTGTTCCATATCCGTCTTCTGCCGCTGACGCAAATTTGAGTGAAAAATTGTTTGGCAACTGTTTTTTTTTCGAATTGGGATCGATCGATTAAGTACGTCTACTTACGTCTTACTGGCCAGCTATTTTTCAGTAGGCAAGTTAAGCGGCGTGTTCGAAATGAAATTCAAAATTGGAACGCGTTCGGATATCAAACACCGTAACGGCATCTCGATTCATATAATCGTATGAGCGTATCAGAAGTACGCAGAATTACTACGAGCTGCATCGAGTTTATTGACGCCCGGTCTGTCTGAACTTGAGTGTGCTTGTGTGAATGTCATCTAGGCTCAGTGCAACCCGACGACCGACCACGCATGGACCTAGCCACGCGCGACCGACAAACAAACGAAAAACCCTAATTAGAAATAGAAATAGGAAAAATCCAAACACTGAAACCGCGATGCACGCGCGACAAGGACGGCTATAGTTCCGTCACGCGCTGCACAAATATAATAATGAAAACTGGCATTCAGTAAATTCGTTGTGTTTACGCGCGTTGCTAGTTTATTGAGTTGAGTTGACAGTGTTTTTTCGCGGCGCTTGTGCTCGCTACCGTCTTGTTTCCGAAACATTGACTGTTGTGTGCCAGAGTGATGTGTGCCCGGACGTTTCGGCGGAGAAGCCGTCGCGGTCGCAAGGCGGAAAATTGAGCTAGCGGTGTTTTTTCCAAACTTAACCTACGACAATTCAGTTGCGCGCGAGCTGTCCACGCGTTGCGCGTCCGCGGAGCCCGAATGGACCCCGACACGCGCCGAAGAGACCCGAACAATTTTCAAATTTCGAAGTGCCTGAATTCCGAAAGGGAGGTCCGCCGAGGTGAATGACCTCCAAATGCTTTGCTCAATTTTGTGATAGACTTAGTGCCTTACCCCATGTGATTTCAAAGTGCAAAGTAACTAGGTTAAATAATAGTGTCAGTGCATTAACGGACAAATCGGACTGTTAGTTCATGGACAAAACTGCGTACAGGTGAGTTTTTTAAATGCAATATCGTCGTGTAAAGCGACAATCTTAATCTATGAACTTGATTACATACCGGCGTGAAGTTGGTCGCACGTGGTTGCATTCCCGTCAGTCGGGTGCAGTTACGCTTATGTGCAAGGGCCAACGTCAGAGCGGTGTGCGCGCAAGGGAAAATGGTCCTTCGATGTTGTGTGGCTTCAGTTGAAAGTGGTGCGTGTAGTCCCTTTATGTGTTAATGAACTTGGGTGTATATTCGAGCGGCATTTGGTAGGCACTTGCGTGGTTTTGCGTTGCCTTGTGCTACTTGGTCTGATGGCCTTCTGCTATCATCGCTGAGAACTAACCTAGCGCTAGGTACTATAGTTATACCTAGACTTGTTAGCGATTCTGACTTATAATGACGATTAAATCGTTTTAATTCCGTAACTTAGAGCTGCAATTATACAGTCGTTGAAGAGACTTATTACGTTGTAAATAAGTGAAGGTTTTTTTTTGATATGTCAACTTGACAATAAATGGAATTTAAATCCATGGTCCACGGAAATAACATTTGCCTAGTCACCTTTTTTGAAAATTGAGATTTTAATCACAAAATGTAGAGCTCGCAAAATACCACCATTTTACCATTGAATGAAATATGGAAATCTGAAAACAATATCCCACCAAAAACATTTTCATGTAAATGTTGCCAAGACGAGACCATATTCCTTGCACTGTCAAAAAGTTAGCAGATTATAGAGCCAAGCTTCCTAACAACTCTACAAGCCCTAACTTCACAAACTTTACACCTTAGTCAAAATATCTGGCTTGGCTGTTTGACTACCGTGACACGTAAAGTGAAAATTTTATTCTTATTTATTTAAGTATATCAATTTTTTACGCATGGATGCGGATGGCGCAGGGCCGGTCTGTTTGGCGAGCCTTGGGGGAGGTCTATGTTCAGCAGTGGACGTCTTTCGGCTGAAATGGTGGTGATGATGAATTTATTGCTGTTCATTTCTTCTATCATACAATAGTTCTTGTAGTAGCCATATGGCCAAGCCACATATTTTGACTAAGGTGTAAAGTTTGTGAAGTTAGGGCGTTTAGAGTTAGGAAGCTGGGCTAAGAGATACTTTTTGACAGTGCAAGCAATATGGTCTCGTCTTGGCAATATTTTACATGAAAATGTTTTTGCTGGGATTTCACTTCTTTTTGTAAGTTACTTGAGACAATTTTTTTTATGTTTCAAGTTTTACCCCCATGAATGCCTTTCTAATGACCGGGTCAACCCGAGCTCTTGATGGTAATCCGTCTTCTCTTTTCTTCTTAGCCACACCTATACATCCTATCCTACCTACTACAGGGCACAGGTCTGCTCTCAGAATGAGAGAGCTTGGGTCGTAGTTCCTAAGGGGGCCGTACGCATTGGGAACTTCACACACACCATTGCATTTCTTCGCAGGTGTGTCTAAGTTTCCTCACGATGTTTACTGTACAGTTAATGGTAAATTTGAAATGTGAGTCTGCACATAAATTCTGAAAAACAAACCCCGGGACCGGCAAGAGCCCGGACTCGAAGTCACTCTCTGCTTGAGAGGACATAGGCAAAACTACTAGGCTACTTGCTATTGCCATAATCATCATCATCATCATCATCATCCCAACCTATATAAGTCCCACTGCAGGCCACAGGCATGGCATGGCATGGCTTGAAATTATCCAGTCGTGCATTATTGGCGGTCATTGTGGGTCGACAACGGGGCCGTATTTTAACCGCATCCAATGAAATCTAAGACTATTTTAAAACAAACAAAACTGATCCAACTACAAAAAACAAAGATCTAAGGGATAAAATTGCTGTCGTGTCTTATCAGGAGGTCACGGAGATGGCTCATAGCTCATAGGAGGGATGAATGGAAGGTACGCCACCGGCAAGAGTGTAACCAAACAAAAACCATGAAAACAACTGTCTACTGATCTGTTTGAAGTCGGTTCCTCAGCACGAGCGAGCAGGAGTAGTAGGGTCCTAAAAACAAGTATTTAGGCAAGTTAGATAAAGATGATCAGTCCATGATGGAGTCCTGAAGTAACAAACATAAAAGTAATACAACCAAATTGATAACCTCCTACTTTTTTTGAAATTCGTTAAAAAGTTTTTAGGTGCACCGAACGGCGTAACGGTGTTTTCGTTTGTAAAAGATGTTGTGATAGAAAAATATCTACATTATTTAACACACGTTAAAACATTAATTGACGTCTCTTTGTGCATCATGTATGAGTAACTTCGGTAAAAATACGAATTTGGAGGTTTTCCGCTTCGCTTTTTAGCGTTAATCATTTCTAAAATATTCATCAACGACAACATTTTAAAATCATATATTTATTATCCTCGTACAAAGTTAAATTTGGTACGTTGCCAGTGATGACGTATGGAACTGAGACGTGGCCGCTAACGATGGGCCTTATAAGAAAGCTCAAGGTCACACAAAGGGCGATGGAGAGCGGGCTTAGAGTTTCTCTGCGGGATCACATCAGAAATGATGAAATCCGCGTAAGAGCTAAGTCACCGACATAGCTCTAAGGGGTCTATAATGACTCCCATAAAATTTTTGTTCCGAATTTTCAAGCCCATAACGTTTTCTGTCATAATTTTTCTTCGACATATTATCGGAAGTCATAATATAAAACAACATAAATTGGAGTTACGATTTTCTTAAGTCATAATTATTGTAAGGAACAATAAGTTAAGTCATATCATTCAGTGTCATGAATGTATCACTCTTCATAATGTTAAAGGTAATAAAGTCACTCATAATAATTATTGCATGGTCTTTTTTCGCAGGTCACAATTATTTTTAGGCATAACATTACTTTGTAATAACATTCAGTGTCATGGTTGTATGACATTTCATAATATTAAAGGTAATAATCCTTTTCTGTGCTGTCATAAAAAAAAACCTAACATCGAAGGCTAAGGCGGGAGCTACGCTACGCTTCGCTACGCTTCGCTCCCGCCTTAGCCTTCTGAACCTAACCTGTCCGAGTTGCTTCTGCCCTGAAAGGTCTTGCTCGCTCGCTTCGCTCGCTCGCTGCCAGCGGTATGCCTTACAATGTTTCTGAATAATTATCGATATTCCTTTAGATGTTATAGATTTCGATGTATATGCTTAGTGCATTTTAGGTAATGCAAAATTATGACTGAAAACAATTATTACTTTAAGATATATGCCTTACAATGTTTCTGAATAATCAACGATATTCCGTTAAATTTTATTGATATCAATATTATGACTTTTTAAAGTTATGATCAATAGGATTATGGATCATTGCGGTTAGAACTATTAAGCAATATGCTTTAAAAAAATTATGACCATCGATATTTATGAGCAAGAATATTATGGACATCGATTTCTGACTTTCAAAATTCGGATAAAAAAGATTATGGGAGAAAAGGGGCTCCCAGCTCTAAGAATAGCCAGACTCAAGTGGCAGTGGGCAGGGCACATCGCTCGTAGAACTGATGGCCGATGGGGCAAAAAAGGTTCTCGAATGGCATCCACAGAATGGAAGACGCAGTGTAGGTAGAACTTCAACAAGATGGAGCGATGACATTAATAAGATGTGATGGCGCAGGTCTGGTCTGTTTAGCCAACCACGGAGAGGCCTATGTTCAGCAGTGGACGTCTTTTGGAAAAAATAAGGAAAATTAAAAAAAAGTTTTTGATTGTCGAATGAAATAAGTTTTTCTATAAACCACAGTGGCGTGAAGCAACCGTTTTTGTTAGGCAAGGACAGTGAATGAGGAGTGAGTTAGGTAAATCTTCAGATACTACTCGTTGAGTTGTTGATATCCATGGGCGGTGGTGATCTTTTCCCATCAGATAACCCCCTTGCCCGTTTGCCTCCCTCTCATAATAAAGAAAAGCGGACAAGTGCGAGTCCGACTCGTAGGTACATGAACGATTCCGTACCTCCGTACAATATTTTAGAAACAGTTCAGTAAAAAAGCGCCAAAATGTAAGTTAAAAAATTGCAAACTTATAGCTAGATAAACATAACAGAACAGCAAAGGGTCGTCGCTCGCGTTGCCTAGCAACCTGCCAGCTGTCGCGTTGCCTAGCAACCGTGGTCGTAGTTAAAAACGATTAAAAAATCACGTTTCTTGTATGACGATTCCCTTTAATTTTTAACTTTATTTTATTTTTAGTGTTTGTTGTTATAGCGGCCACAGTAATACATAATCGGTTAAAATTTCAAGAGTTTAGCTATTACGGTTTAAGAGATAGAGTCCTGTGACAGACGGACGGATAGACAGACAGACAACAGACAGCGAAGTCTCTCCTGCCCACTACCGTCAAGCCCTGTTTAGACCTGCAAGAAAAATGTGCAAGTTGCATTGCATTGCGGATTGACCAATCAAATTCGTTCGCCATACGATCGCGCAATACAGCGCAACTTGCACAAATTTTCTTGTAAACCTCTACTGAGCTTTAGTACTTGGCAAGGTGTTTTAATGATAAGGTTAGTTTGACAAAACCGGCCAAGAGCGTGTCGGACACGCCCAAGATAGGGTTCCGTAGCAGGTACGAAAAAATCTTTGCATACTTTATTAATGTGGTTGTTTTGGTCCCAACTCCCACCACGCACAGAATTTCAACGTCGGCGGTACAGAACCATCTATCGGCGAATTGGGTAACTAATCTAATCTGTGCAGTCTTACTAGAACTATGTTGATGGTTTTTCAGATGCAATTCCTCATTTTATGAACCGATTTCAATTTTATTTTTTTTATTTGAAAGGAGATACTGTTAGCGTGATCTTATAGGTATTTAAAGAAAAAAAATGCTTGCAATGGCGGTTAAATTACAATCTTAGTTTAGATTTTTTTTTTTACAAAAACTTAAAAACTGTTCAACTGATTAAGTTGAAAATAATTTTCCTAGAAAGTTTTTATTAAGTTTAACTTACGTGATTTTTTTCATATTTTTTAGACTTGCTGTTCAAAAGTTAGAGGGGGGGGGACACATTATTTTGAACTTTCGGAGTGAATATCTCCGAAAATATTCACTTTATCAAAAAAATGGTTTTAGCAAACCCTTATTTATTTTCAAATACCTATCCAATGATATCCCACACTATAGGGTTAGTCGAGAAAAAAAAATCATCCCCACTTTACGTCTATGGGAGGTACCCTAAAAAAATTTTTTTTAGTTTTTTTTATTTAATCACTTTGTCGGCGTGACTGGTATATATATTCATGCCAAATTACAGCTTTCTAGTACTAACAGTCTCTGAGCTTAGCCGCGGACAGACAGACGGACTGACATGGCGAAACTATAAGGGTTCCTAGTTGACTACGGAACCCTAAAAAAAGGTATTGTTTTATTGGATAGGTATCAATATAATCGGAAAGTTTTAGATATCGTTCAAGGGGACGGTTTTACAGTTTTACGTAAGGACCCTACAATTACATTTCACAAAGATCTAAAGAGACTAATAAAGGGTTCTTTGTTTGCCTTTGAAACCGAACAACAAAAGAATTTTGTAATTCCCATGAATCCGCAGGCGCCAATTCTATATGGATTACCTAAAATTCATAAAGATGATGTGCCTGTTCGTCCAGTTGTCTCATACGTGAGTGCTCCAGCATATAAATTGGCGAAGAAATTAAATAGTATTATTCGTGTGAAGGCTTCCTTTAAACCTTCTTATAGTTTAAAAAATGGTTTAGATTTGGTTAGTAAAATTAAGGACATCAGCATACCGCCGAATGCAACGTTGCTTTCTTTGGATGTAGACAGTTTATTTACTAACGTACCATATAGTGAGACACTAGAAATTCTAAAAGACCACTTAGAAAGGAAGCGGTTGCATCCGGGTGAAGTTTGTGAATTAATAGATTTGGTAACTTTATGCATGAAACAAAATTATTTCCGGTTCAATGGTCTTTATTACTTACAGAGTGATGGTTTAGCTATGGGTTCACCTCTGAGTCCTTTAATGGCAGATATATTTATGGATCATTTTGAGAATCAGTATATTGTGGGTAATAGTAATATTGTGTACTATTTTAGGTTTGTTGATGATTTGATCCTATGCTGGAGAGGGAGTATGAGACAGCTTGACGTGTTTATTAATGGTTTGAATAACAAGCACGTAAAGATAAGGTTCAAAAAAGAATTGGAGGAAAATTGTTCGTTGAACTTTTTGGATTTAACGATTTCAAAATTAAATGGTAAACATCAATTTAAAATATACCGTAAGCCCACGTACACAGATGCTGTTATACCAGCATCTTCTAATCATCCGTGGCAGCATAAACTGGCTGCTTTCCATTGTTATGTTAATAGATTGTTGACTGTGCCTCTTTCTAAGGAACATTATGATTTAGAGTTGAGTACTATTTATCAGATAGCGATCTCAAATGGTTATACAAAATCAATGGTAGATAGTTTAGTTCAAAAGAAGCAGGCACGGTTAGTAAATAGCATGCTTTACGCTGCGTTACCTTCTCAGTCTACTAACAAATATAGATCTAGCATCTCTTACGTCGGGGGTTTGTCTGATAAGATTTATGGCATTTTAAAATCAAACAATATTAATGTTGCCTTTAAGACTAACAACTCTTTGTACTCTAGGCTATGTAACCACAAAGAACAGGTAGATAAGGGAACTAGATCGGGGGTATACAAGCTTACTTGTAATGACTGCAATGGGATATACGTAGGACAGACAGGCCGAAGTTTTAATACTAGATTTAAAGAGCATGTTTCGGCATATAGGAATGAGCATCCAGATAGATCGAATTTTGCAAAACATTTGTTGGAATCAAATCATTCATTGTTAGATTCAGATTCTTATGAAGTGTTACATTATTGCGGCAAGGGGTTGCGTCTGGATGCTCTGGAATGCATGGAAATAATTAGGTACAACACTATGGGGTCTATTATTAATGAACAGGTAAATTTAGTATCTTCTCCTTTACTGCGGCTTGGGTCGAATTTGAACAGTTAGTATTAATTAAATATGCCTTATAAATAAATAAACAAAAAAAAAAAAAAAATTCAAGGTAGTTTTAAATATGTCAATAAAAGTTAATTTTTGTGGGGTAGTTTGAGAATAAGAAAAATAAAGTGGGTACTTGAGAAGTTACAGTGACAAGTTAAAACATTTGTTTTGGTTTGTTAGTTTAACGTTTGGTAGCATAGCATACGGTTGTGGTAACTCTGAAGATGAGCTCTGGTTGAGTTCGAAACGCGTCAGTGTAGCTTGGTGGTGGTGATGGTTGGGTTTATGTGATTTGTGTGTGTTCGTACAGTGTGGAGGTGGAGGAACTGCATGAACGCACATTTCTTGCATAAACGTAACTATTGTAAGGTCGCGGGTGAGCAAAGTAATTGTTTTAGTTCATTAATATGGACCTCCGCAAAGTAACGCCTGATTCAATAAATTACTAAAAAAAGGTAGCTCAAATTTTTTTAATTGATATTTGTTTCTATTGATTGATCGATGTTCGAAGTGCACCGTGATAAAGGCGTGTTTGATTCAAAAATTCCAGTGAAAAATTTAACAGCCGTTCAATCAAACTTAGTCATCTGTTGAAATATGCTAAATTATGCCCTTCCTTCAATAATACAGCTGAAGAGTGGAATTCCCTGCCGCGTTTGTTTTCCCTGAACACTACAATCTGGCTGTTTTCAAGTCTAAGCCAAACATGTGCTCCGAGGAGTTATTCGGGTTGATCCCTGCCGCATCCTTCCGCCACCGCCCTACGCGACAACACTTCCATCCTCACCATCTGGATGGTTGGTTGTCTTCTACTGTGCGTTTTTCCAGAAATTTCCTGCCTCGCGCAGCAAAGCTCCCCCCCGGACCGATATGACCTTCAAGCTTTCAAAAAAAGAGCGTACTCCTACCTAAAAGGCCGGCAACGCACTTGTGACTCTTCTGGTGTCGCAGGTGTCCATGGGCGACGGTAATCGTTTACCATCAGGCGATCCGTCTGCTCGTTTTCCCCCTATATCATAAAAAAAAAAAAAAAAAAAATGGTCCTTCGTAGACCTCATCTTCCCTTACCATCAGGCGTGATTGTGCCACACAGAAGAGACGTGGGACGGGAGCGTTTTCATACTAAATGTATAGAAGCGTCGCGATCCAACGCAGACAGAAAAGACAGGGCGGATACGCGGCTTGCGAACAAACGACGCGGACTGCGACGCGCCCCATCCCACGTCTCTTCTGTGTGGCTTGCGCCTAATTTGTATAAAAAAATTTGAAGATACGGTATCACTTTATTTACGGTAAAATTTGTTAACAAAAAAATTAAACCGCTGAAAAAACTGAAAACCGAAAAATAATACTTACCTTTTTTTTAGGATAATCTAGGTACCAGTTTGAAGACGGTGCCTCAGCACGAGCCAGGAGGAGAGATAGACGCCCATCAGGTAGACGACTACAGGTCCTCCTCCTGGCTAGTGCTGAGGCACCGACTTCAAACTGGTACCTAGGTTAAAGTCAAAAAAAGGTATTATTTTTCGCTTTTCAGTGTTTTTCAGCGGTTTAATTTTTTGTTAAAAAGTTTTTATTTTATACTTTTTTCCCACCCTCGGGGTAATTTTTTTCCAAATTTATATAAGACCAAGTTCAAGGTATACCCTATCCAATAAAATAAGAATTATGAAAATCAGACTACTCTGTAAAAAGTTATGCCTGGTCATACAGTACGATCAAACATCCCCTGTTTTCCTACCCTTAGGGTAAGAATATTTTTTCCAAATTTAAATGGGACCACCCTCGGGGTATACGCTTTCCAATAAAAAAATAATCATCAAAATCGGACTTCTCTGTAAAAAGTTATGCGTGGACATACATAAAAAAAATATATATAAATATATATATATAGAAAATAAAAAATAAATAGAAAAAGATACTTCATACTTAACTTGTAAAAGTTGGCCTAGTAGCGCCATCTCTTGGTCCAGGTGAGCGGGTAGCTCCGAAGGAGTGTTGAAGTCTCTCGGTAGAGGGCATTAACATAGATGCGCTTTATCACTGCCTAATGTGATTATAACAGACTGAAGTGTACGATGTATGGGAAAGATTCGTCGCTAACTTCTAGACCAGTGATGGTGTAGGGGTAAGCACGCAGCACGGAACGCTGAGGACCTGGGTTCGATTCCCAGCATTGGTCTTTTTTCTGGGGTTTTTTCTGTGCATCTATATTTCAGTTTGTATTTAGTTTGAAATATATGGTTTCACGGGATGACCGTAAAAGTAATAAAAAAATGAAGTTGAAGAAAATAAAAAATAAATAGAAAAAGATACTTCATACTTAACATATATATACGCGTCGACTTGAGTACCTCCTCCGTTTTTTTTTCGTCGGTTGAAAACTAGTCGCAACTTTCGTGGCGCGACTCCACTCACCCTTGTTTTTTAATTGCTAAAATTTGCTAAGGGCAATGTTCCTTTGTTCCCGAAAACAAAGGCTGCATGACAGTGAGCTAGTTAGTATCGATTGCGCGGTCGAATAGCACCGCTTCAAATATTAAAAAGCTGTTTGGACATTTTTGTACGCGATCGATATTTTTAACTCTAGCATGAAGTCGACAGTTAATTGAATTTGTTGGGTTGCTCGTAATGAATAAGCTCAACGTCGCTGAACGAGGTATGGGTCAGGGTTTATCTACGGGATGGAAGCAGGAATGAGGAGATCCGTAGATGAACAAGGGCACCAACATGCCGCCCATTGCCATTTCAACGAGGAAATCTGTTTGGATTATCTCGTTGAAATGGCAATGGGCAGGCCATATATCTGTGCTCGCAGCAGCCCCTCAGTATGATCTTTTTGAAACCAAGATAGCGAGACTGGAGATGGGATGGATGAGAGAGCTAGAGAGTATGCAGGATGCGTAAAAGTTGTGTGTACTAGTTCTTAGTCTAGTTTAGTTATAATTAATTTTAAGTATCTATTGTAACGATAATACTCTTTTAACTGTCATGTTACATGTAAACAGATAAATAAATAATATAGGTAGCACGCAGAACAGATGGCCGTTGGGGCCTAAAAGTTCTCGAATGGAGACCACAGACTGGCAAGTGCAGCGAAGGACGTCCACCAACGAGATGGACGGATAATTTGGTAAATGCTGCACGTTCACGGTGAATACAGGCCTATGTTCAGCAGTGAACGTCTTTCCGCTGATAATGATGATAAATTCAAAACACTCTCTTCATTCCGTCCATCTACCTCTTACTCAATCATCATTTTTCACTATTAATTTTCAAGGTACCTAGTTATGAAATTCTAGTTTTTCTAGTCGTCGTTATTCAGCCTTATTTTTGCAATAATATTTGTAACAGACAATGGAGTGACAGGAAAATGTAGAAGGTCAGATTACTAGTCGATACGGGTGTAATTATAGATTAGTGACAAGTTTCAAGTGAGAACACTAAAGCCGCATTCACATTTATCTGACGTTTTGTGTCGTGGCGCGTCAGAACACTGTAGGTTTCATACATTCAATCAATCAATCAATCAATATTTGCTAGAAACACCTTATTTATTAAAATTGGATGAGTAGTCTAGTCGGTACGGTGGAACACACATAAATACAAACATACATAGACTGCTAAAATCATTACACCTCCTTTTAGTCGTTTAAAAAGGGTGTGAGGAAATATCCTCATACCCACTTTACTTCACTTTAATATGATAACATTAAAGTTTTATATTAAGGTGGAAGCGCACGCTCTAGGCGCGAAATTCAAACTTTTTACAGTTTTTAATTTATTGTCGGTAAACGGTGTAACTGTTTAACTTCATGTGGTACTTGCGGTTATAAAACAGTGTTCTTTATATTATTGTGTAAAGTTTTGTAAGAATAAAACTGTTAGCTTGAAATAAAAGCTGTCAAAACGTTGAAAGTCCGAATTTCTATGTTTGACAACTTTTATATCAAGCTAACAGTTTTATTCTTAAAAAGCGTTACACAATAATAAACACTGAATAAATATGAACACTGTTTTACAAGCGCAAGTACCATATGAAGTTAAACAGTTACACCGTTTACCCACAATAAATTAAAACCTGTAAAAATTTTGAATTTCGCGCCTAGAGCGTGCCGTTCCACCTTATGTTCTTTTCTTGCTGTTCAGAAACTGCATGCAAATATAAATGTCAAAATAGTAACACCATTTCTTCAAATTACTTAATACAAATATCAAAATAATACAAATACCCATTAAATAAGTAAATAATGTTAGTATTTTTTTAACTAATGACAATAGTGTAGTAGTTTAGATATTCTACGACACTATAAAAGGAATTTTTCAGACGTGGTTTACATAAAAAAGCATTTAAATTTATTTAAATTTACATTTAGCAATGCCTCTGGCAATTTGTTGAATAGTTTTAATGCGCTCGTATTAATTATGTAGTTTTAATACGGTTGCGTTCGTATTTCTCTGACGCAGCAAGTTGTGACGGCTCGTTTTAAATGTATGGAACCGATACTGTTCTGACGTGTCGCGACACGATATGTCAGATAAATGTGGTTGCGGCTTAACTGGTTTGTGATTATTATAGTGACTACGAATACTTTAAATTGGATCTATATAAGGGCCTTCTCACAGCCATCAACGCGGAATGCCGTAAAGCCGATCAGAACAAGATTTATATCCACACAATGAAAGCAAAAAAGTATTTCTATAAGTACAAGTTTTTTTGCTGACTGTTATGAACTTTTTGTTGACTACCTACATCCATTGTCAACCAACTTAAGTGTACCAAACTTTAAGGCAATCTGGCCATTGAAACAGCTTCTAATTCCCCTTACAAGGATTTACCTATCAAAATTTAGAATTATTTTTTTCCGAATATTTAAAATCCCGAATGCTTCATTTATCCGAATGCATTTTTTTCTGAAACTGTAAATATTTCAGGATTTTTATAAAACAACCCTAAGCTAACCTAAAGGGTTCTACACGATGGCCCTGAAATAAATCCTGAAATATTTACAGTTTCAGAAAAAAATGCTTTCGCACAAATGAAGTTTTCGGGATTCTAAACCGCGACAAATAAAATTTTCGGAAATAAAATTTTCTAAACATCGATAGGATCCCCCTTACAAGATTTGGCCTAAACGAACTATCATAACTAAAAACGAAAACATTTTAACAAAAAATTAAACCGCCGAAAAAACTGAAAAGCAAAAAATAATACCTTTTTTGTTTGACCTTAATCTAGGTACCAGTTTGAAGTCGGTGCCTCAGCACTTAGCCAGGAGGAGTGGACCTATAATCGTCTACCTGATTGGCTTCTATCACTCCTCCTGGGTCGTGCTGAGGCACCGACTTCAAACTGGTACCTAGATTAAGGTCAAACAAAAAAGGTATTATTTTTTGCTTTTCAGTTTTTTCGGCGGTTTAATTTTTTGTTAAAAAGTTTTTATTTTTTGTTTTTATTTTTTTTTCATCCTTGGGGTAATTTTTTTCCAAATTTATAATACCAACTTCAAGGTATACCCTATCTATCCAATAAAAAATAATTATGAAAATCAGACTACTCTGTAAAAAATTAGCCAATCATCCCCTGTTGTCCTACCCTTAGGGTACGAGCATTATTTCCAAATTTAAATGGGACCACCCTTGGGGTATACGCTTTCCAATAAAAAAAGAATCATCAAAATCCGACTACTCTGTAATAAGTTATGCGTGGTCATATAGTACAATCAGTAACTGAACAATCAATCATCCCCTGTTTTTCAACCCTTAGGGTAAGAATATTGTTTCCAAATTTAAATGGGACCACCCTCGGGGTATACACTTTCCAATAAAAAAAGAATCATCAAAATCGGACTACTTTGTAAAAAGTTATGCGTGATCATACATAAAAAAAAAAAATATATACACGTCGAATTGAGAACCTCCTCCTTTTGTTTTCGTCGGTTGAAAATAATATAATGCTTCTTAAATAAAAGCTTGTAAAATGGCGTCGATCAGTTCGGCTTAGTTCGGCTAGCCGAGCCGAGCTGGTTGACGTCTTATTCGCTCTTACTCCATGACATAAAGTTTTTTTTTAAGTCTTCGTGACTTGCGAGAACTGTACCGACTAGTTTCTACCGATGTACTAAGCCATTTCATTTTCATATATTTTCACCGGTGAAGATGTGGTAGCCTAAGTGGTTTGACATATTGCCTCTCAGCAGAGAGTCGTGGGTTCGAGGCCAGGCTTCCTTCTGAGTTTTTCGGAATTTATGTGTGAAATTACATTTCAAATTTATTATGAGGTGAAGGAAAACTCATGAAGAAACCCGGAAACACCTGCGAAGAAATTCAATGGTGTGTTTCGAATTCCCAATCCGCACTGGGCCCGCGTGGGAACTACGGACCAAGCCCTCTCATTGTGAAGCCCTTTCATGCAGTGGGACGTACATAGGCTAGGATGATGATGATGACAATGATGACAGCGTTCTGACGCCTGTGAATTTAAGAAAACGCATATATGCGTTACTGGCAGTAAATGCACTACTTGCCCATGCTAGCACTCTCATCATTATCGGTGCAGCGATTTGGGGCGTTCGTTGGCTTATTTTTACAAAGTGAATTGGGGTTTGTCACGAAACTAAAATGTCCTTCTATGTCTGTGGGTTGTTACGAGTTTTTTTAAACAATTCCGTTTGGCTTCCCTGAGCTTAAATACGCTGGACATGAAGCCTAGGCATGCTAAGTAGCCGTGTATTCGGTGCAGTAAACTATATACACATAATATTTTATGGCTTGAGCATTCACGTACCTACCTGCAATACGGAATCTATCCACTATGCTCTACGATTTGTATCTACTAGTAAAGCAAATTGGACATTTTCCTCTAATTTGCTATACAGGGTGTTAGGTACTAAATAACCCCTAAAGCCTGAAACCCCATGAACAGTAAATAAAACTGTAATTTCTCGCACTGTTCTTTTTTTTCTAAAAAAAAAAATTCTTTATTTATTTATTTATTTACATTATCATCACTTAAACAAATAAATAACACTAATAATATATACTAATTTAAATCTTTACTGGAGTACTTCCATACCCTTCAGTTATTACGGGTAATTTTGTAACAACCTGTAGGTACTAGTTCTAACAATAGAGCAAATTGGAGGAAAACAGTTCGATTCTCCCTACTGGTTGGAAAGCTAGAGCCGTTTCTATTCATTTCATAGTTTCGTTTTCTATTTATTTCATTAAAATTAATTAGTAGAGCAAATTTAAGAGAAAAAATTGAGTTTGCTCTAACTTTCCAACTAATAGGGTAAATCGAACTGTTTTCCTCCAATTTGCTACATATTATACACACCATACATACATATATTACATATTATTGATACACCTCTAATTTTCTTACTAATTTCAGATAAAACTGAGTTAGCAAAAATTTTTAAAGTTTTTTTTAACATGTTTTAAATACCCTTATTTGGCTTAGTTCATTGATGCCATAAAAATCAAGTTTTGTTACGATTTTTTTTGAGATGTCTACCGATTTGCACTTAGCACGACAGGGTAGACTATCGAGTTGGCAAAGAAGTGACATCGTATTTTTTTATTATTTATTTACTCAAATAAAAACTTACTTAATAAGTACAAAAATACTTACCTCTATCTATATATCTCTGCTAAACTGTCACGCAAAATTTTTATTTAGTAAACTAGTTTATAACCTCAAAATGCGCTTTTTTTAGCTAAAATAGCTCTTTCATCATAAATAAGCCAATTCCAGATAGAATTTTAAACATGGTATCCAAAATGTTGAATCTGGTAGCTCTATTTACGAGAAAGTACATAGCTGTTTCAGTTAAAAATAATGCTTTCTGAGGTTA
Source organism: Archips crataeganus (assembly GCA_947859365.1). NCBI lineage: Eukaryota > Metazoa > Arthropoda > Insecta > Lepidoptera > Tortricidae > Archips > Archips crataeganus. Next base: position 11,403,898 of record OX402069.1, on the reverse strand, counting down.
GAATGTTATTTACTAAATAAGACATGTACCTATGTATGAATGCAATGTAGCTCACAAAAAGTAAGTCAGTAGATTATTGATGTCATCATCCCTATTTTAAGAGTTATGTTCTTTTAATAGGATTTTTTTCCGAAAATCAAATTACTTTAAGCGCGAAATTAAAGTTTCTCTACCCAAGTCATCATGCAATTGCAAGATGGCCGCGTTTTTTTTGTCTATGCCAACCGCCGCGTCAGAACCTGTTCCATTCTTAACGGTCATTAGGACTGGTTGCTTATTTTTGAATTTCGAAGAACGAATGAGAAAATTGATAGCGCTGCCATTTTGGAATTATATCTTGAGGATACGGTGGAATTTAGACTTTAGAGGTACCTAGGGGCAGGTTTGATTTACTTAGTCGAAGGCATAAATATCTATACAGCCATCACGTCCAATATAAAACACAAAACTTATGGTTTAGTGGCATAGAGCTTTAGGTTTAGATATTTTAACGCCTTAGCAACGTACATATATACCTTGATTGAACATTTTTTTAAATCTTAATAAGGCAGGCGATTTAGCGACCACATGTATTGACTTGGAAATTCAACCTTATTGTTTTAGTAATAAGTTACTACTAGACTAGCTTTAAAATTATCTTTTGTCAGGAATGTAATTGATAGCTGCTTTTGGTTCTGTGGTAGTATGCTCCAGTAATTGGGGCCTAATTAAGGGTTTATACCCAACTATTCCGAGAAGAGGCCTGTGCCCTGCAGTGGGACGTATATAGGCTGGGGTGATGATGATGATGACCCAACTATTGCACTCACAATATAAGTTAATTTCAAATAATAGTTATACATTTAATCCTAGTGATTAATACTGTCTTATGCTATGCGTTTTCGTGACTTTAGCCAGTTTTATCAGATGCATGGAATTAATACCTAACCAGGACTGAGTACTAACTTTTATTAGTCAATCAAAAGTGACCCATATTACCAAGCCATAAAGTTTAATAATGGCAACTAGAGACAGCGGTCCGAGAGATTACATACAAACTAGAGAAACTAGTGGATTGTGTCCCACTCGCACCATTACTTGATCACCCTAATTAGAACGAGATGCAATCCACTAGTTATTTTTTTTTACGGCCTCACTTTTTTGTCGCAGTAGGTACTCAGTCCTGGTTAGGTATTAAGTCCATGATCAGATGACATAAAAATTACAACACTTGGACGCACATTTCGCTACCAATCAATCAATCATATTTACATAGGTAAATAATACATGAACAGAGAGAGTGTAATTTAACCCCTGTTTCAGAGAGAGAGAGAGAGAGAGAGAGATGTTTATTTACACATATTCGATACACAGGAAATACATTTGACAGGAAAAGATACAAATAAAAATCATCGAATAGTATAAATTGGGCCCCACTCAGCATAAAGTTGCGGCAAGCCGCAACGCTGTTTTTCAGTGGGACCCATTTAAAAACTAAACACAAAAAAAAACAACACATTGTGAAGACACGAACGCCAGCGGAAAATGTAGTTCGCAACAAAAACCTAGATAGGTATACAAACCGGAAGTATGTATGGCAACACTTGATCAGTTTAATCGTATCAGAACCATTAAACCGCAACAAATTACGCTAAAGATTATTCTGGCTACTGTAGTGAATTATCAGCAATTTCACAAATTTTGATATTGTGACGCATTCACTCAACCTTCGATAAAACAAACTTAAAAACAACAAAACATTCTAAAGACTTAAGGTTAGGCAGGAACGCAGCCCGGCCCTTTGTAAAGTCGTTCACAATAAAATTAAGCTACCGCCATTTCGTGTGAAAAAAAAAAAATACTTAGCAAATAACAAATAGGTAACAAAAAATATATAAATACATCCCAACGAATAATTAAAAACAATTAAAAAGTCTGTGTCAAATGCGCTCAATATACGTGTTGCCCTGAGAGCGTTACCCAAGCCAGCCAAATGTCTTGTTGGAGTTGGAGCAAGGTAAGTATAGTGTTCTATTTAGGTTATCCATTCAGCGCGAGAAAGTGAATTTTACATTTTGTTTTAAAAATATGCTTTGACTTTAAAGCACGGATCGGTGGAGGCAGATCATTCCAACACTTCGTGGCCGCGTATCGAAAGCTACCACGAAATGCAGCTGAGTGGTGCGGAGGGAAAATAAGCTGAAGGTACCTCTCAGGACGGACTTCCGCAGACCTGGCGTTACGCGACCAGGTCAGCCTACTGTACAGATACGAAGGCTGTTGCTGGTTAACAATACCAAACATAAGAGTGGCCATGTGCAGTTTTCGGCGCGAAGACATATTCAAAATGCGATTCCGGTTAATGTACGGAGATACATGGGAACGGGGAGGAATAATAAAACAGAAACGCGCGCATGCGTTTTGAACGCGTTGTATTACGCGCTGTGTACGCGCCAAAAGGCGCGGGCCATATACGATGTCTCCGTAGTTCAACTTTGACAGTACCAAAGCATCGCAAAGTCTGATTCTAAGCTCAACATCGAGGTATTCTCGAATTTTATATAGCAGCTTAAGCCTGTAAAAGCAATTACGCACCGTGTTATGCAAATGTGATTCGAACCGTAATTCCCCGTCCACGAGCAAGCCCAGGTTGCGGGCCTCAAGCACGCGTTCCAGAGGCTTATCGTCAATGTGCACCTTGAAATTAACTTTGGATAATTTATCTATCTGTTGTTTTGACCCCAGGATTAAGTATTTTGATTTACTGGGGTTTAAGATCAAAGAATTACGATGCGACCAGGCATTAATCCTGTCAAGATCCTCGTTGAGCTTGTCAACCTGTAAGCACGCGTTGTCAACGCCACACGAAATGTACACTTGCAGGTCATCCGCATAAATGTGGTAGTTACAATTTCTTATCATTTGCGTAATATCACTGGTATAAAGGGCAAACAATACCGGAGCCAGGATGGACCCTTGCGGAGCACCCCTGGGTACCGAGCACAGCTCAGACACCGCGCGCTCACCGTTCGGTCTACACAATTCAACTAGCTGACTGCGGTTACTCAGATAACTAGCAAACCAATTTACGGTGTCATTATCAAATCCGTAGTACGATAATTTTGACAGGAGTAGAGAAATATTTATAGTGTCGAAAGCCCTAGAAAAATCGAGTAAAGTAAGAATTGTACCGTACCCATTGTCCTGTGCCGATAATATACTATCTGTGACGTCCAGTAGCGCAGTAGCAGTACCCCGGTTTTTGCGAAAACCAGACTGAACAGCAGGTAGGATATTGTTTAGTTCAAGATATTGTGACATTTGTTCACAAACAATTTTCTCTAGGACCTTTGAAAAACAAGGCAACAGACTGATTGGGCGAAGATCTTTGGTACTTAGAGGGTCTGGTATTTTAGGGATAGGTCGTACTAAAGCTGTTTTCCAACAGTCGGGAAAAGAATTGGTTGCTATTGACATATTTATTATTGAAGTGAGAATTGACAAGGTACGGGGCAGCGTAAGCACTAACATGTCCAAGGAAATTTCATCTATGCCCTGCGCATTTGATTTGAAGGTTTTTATGATTTTGAAAACATGAGATTCCGTTACTGGTTTAAGTCTAAAAGTAGTTTGGCTATGCCGATGAAATTCGAAAAAGGTTAGATCACTAATTGAAACGTGGTTACTACCGGGCAGGTCAAGAAAATGCCCATTGATTTTATTGGGATCATTGAAATGCGCTGGCAACTCCCCTTTCGTGCGGTTATCGCTAATAACATTGTTTTTAAGGTTTTTCCACAAAGTTTTAGAATCATTGATATTACAATTTATTTTTTGTTTAAAATAGGCCTGCTTTTCAGTGTGTATAGCCGACACTACGATATGCTTAAGGTCTTTGTAATATTTCCTATGAGCAGGAGAGCCCGTCCTCCGATACCTGTCATGAGCCTCGTTACGCAAACGCATCATCTGCTTCACGGTGTGAGTTATCCACGGACACTCGTGGGATTTAGCGAAAACAGTTTTAAGCGGCGCGTGGACATCGAACAAGGAGACAAGAAGTTGATTAAAGGCAGCTACCATTTCATCGAGGCTTGACAAAGAAAGAATATATTCCCAATGTATTTCGTTTAAGTCCTGTCCTGTGTTTCACCATCCGTTTATCAAATTTATTTGACGGATAAATGTGATGCCGTCTCTGTTTGTTTTGTTCGAACTATTGTTATAGTTATTGACCTAACTAAGCCATAAAACTAAGTATACATAAATTAATAGTACATTGCTACAGAGGCCGGGAAGTAAGGGGTTGCCGGCCGAATATTTTTATCGGTCGAGGTCGGATAGTTTATGAGGCTGGCAACTCCATTTCCCGCCAAGGTATGTACATAGTGCTTTTCTCAAACATGCAACGAAATAAATAAATAAATAAATATTAGGGGACAATCTTACACAAATCAACCTAGTCCCAAACTAAGCAAAGCTTGTACTATGGGTACTAGACGACGATAAACATACTTATATAGATAAATAAATACTTAAATACATAGAAAACATCCATAACTCAGGAACAAATATTCGTGCTCATCACACAAATAAATGCCCTTACCGGGATTCGAACCCAGGACCTCTTGCTTCGTAGGCAGGGTCACTACCAACTAGGCTAAGGCGGTCCTAATAAAAAAAAAACTCCAAAAAAATCAAAGGTTTAATTAAAAATATAACTAACACATTTATTACTATTTATTTCGTTCCATTTCCAACTCGGATTTTATAGAAAACAGAGATAATTCTGAAATATTTATTTTTAATTGCAGAATTTCACATTGAACTAACAAGCAAATATTGCTTATAGTTTTTTTTTTATGGCTGAATGCCACGATGCCGGGTCGCAAATGTATGTGAAATGGAAATTAAAAAAGAGCACATTGCAAGCCTAGGCCTGCCATTTTGTATGAAATTCCATTAACGATCTCGTCTAGCCACGCTTTATACGCGATACTTCGCGGCCTATTATAAGGAACATAACGACAATATTTCATAGAGAAAATCAATATTATTCGAACAACTGCTTTGAATACAAAATTTTGCACTTAGCATATAGAACACGTTTTATCCCGGAAAATCGCATAATTCCCGCGGGATAGGGATAAATGATTCATCGCACACAAAGTCGCGGGGCACAGCTAGTACATACATTACATACCTAAAGCCTAGTTTAGACTAGCAAGAAAAATCGAGCAAGTTGCTTTACATTGCGGCGCTCGATTCCTCACTTCAAACTCGTTCGCTTTGCAGCCGCGCAGTGTAATGGAACGTGCACAATTTTTCTTGCAGGTATAAACTTGGCTTATTGTTCATTAGTCAAATGGGTTTCTCAATGCAATAGGCTAACCAAAAACATGACTTGGTTTTATTTTAACCTTCTAACCAAATATCTAGCAGAGGTCGGATGAATAAGTAAACTTTAATTGCTTGCATGTTTTTTAAGAGGAAGGAAAACTAGTACTATTGCATAATTCCTCCTACGGGAAGTACACGCCAGAATTTAAATTATTGTTTCCCCAAAAATTGTCGTCTTATCAATGTTAGGTATTTATTTAATTCACTGTTGTACCATTACTATTAACAATTTAAAAAAACTGATCAAGTGTGAGTCGGACTCGTACATGACGGGTTCCGTACCTCCGTACGATGTTTTAAAAACAGTTTTGTAACAATTAGTAAAAAGAACCGTGGCCCAGTGGTTTGATGTATGGCCTCTCAAGCAGAAGGTCGTGGGTTCAAATCTGAGTTTTTCGGAAATTATGTGCGAAATTACATTTCTATTTTACCATGGGCTTTACGGTGAAGGAAAACATCGTGTGGAAACCTGGATACACCTGCTAAGAATTTTAATGGTGTATGTGAAGTTCCCAATCCGCACTGGGCCCGCGTGGGAACTACGGCCCAAGCCCTCTCATTCTGAGAGGAGGCCTGTGCCCTACAGTGGGACGTATATAGGCTGAGATGATGATGATGATGATGAAGCACTAAAATCCACCGTTCCACATATTGTATCTAACTTTGTGTATTGGTATTGTATTGGTTTTGGTTTGGCATTGGCTGTCAGGAAGAGATCGCTTTTGAGCGATAAGACCGTCTATTGTCTGCCTGAATTTTTATTTTTATAAATTTTTCTGTACCGTTTTTGGTGTTCAATAAATTTATAGGTAGGTTTTCAAAAACATCCGATCAGCATAGGGTCGTGGGTTCCATACCCAAAGGGTGCCAACGGGATCCTATTACTGAGACTCCGGTGGCTGTCTGTCACAGAGCTCTATCACTTGAACCGTAACGAGTCGCACTTGATGGCGTCCATGGGCCGGAAGACGCGATTAAAATAGGTAGGGTAGTTACAATACAATACAATACAAATATTCTTTATTGATCACCAAAAACAGTACAGTGACATTACGAAAATAAAAATTCAGGTAGACAATAGGCGGTCTTACCGCTAAAAAGCGATCTCTTCCAGACAACCAATTACTCAGAAATTAATAAATATCAACAGACTAATGTAGGTGGCAGAAATAACAGACAAGAGAAACGCAGTATTACTTAATTGATGACCAGATGGCCTAGTGGTTAGAGAACCTGACTATGAAGCTTGAGGTCCCGGGTTCGATTCCCGTGTCGGGGCAGATATTTGTATGAAAAATACGAATGTTTGTTCTCGGGTCTTGGGTGTTTAATATGTATTTAAGTATGTATCTATCTATATAAGTATGTTTATCCATTGCCTAGTACCCATAACACAAGTTTTGCCTAGCTTACTTTGGGACTAGGACAATTGGTGTGAATTGTCCCGTGATATTTATTTATTTTATTTATTTTTATACTTAATACAAAATATAATGCAATGTAAGGTAGGTACATAGGCAGGATCCAACAAGATTGAGCGACGACGATTAACGTTACGGGAATGTGCTGGATGCGGATGGCGCGGGACGTCTGTTTGGTGAACCTTGGGGAGGCCTATGTTCAGCAGTGAACGTCTTTCGGCTGAAAAGATGATGGTGACATGTCAAAAATGTTTATCTTATGGTCAATAAATTTTTACAGCAGTTAATATAATTAATAAGATGGCTCTCCCGCCTCTCCCCGTTTTACTGTAAAACACGCGTAATAATAGGTAGGTATTATTATTGACAGCGCTTGGTATGGTACCAATAGTACCAAACTAAGAATAAAACGTTTAAATTCATATTCAAACCTCACAATCCCCTCTCCAAGCTTCAAATTGAAACACTATAAAATTCTATAATTATAAATTCTAATTTATCAACCAGTCAAACTTGTTTCGGTAGCCTTAACCACGCCACGCAAGGTGCAGTGAGTAGCCCTTCGTAACCATCCCAGCTTGACCTCTAAACACCCACCCAATCCACTGACTGAGGTCACAGACAGTTCCAGTAAACTATCTACGGAGTTCTAGTTTAGCTGGCCACCCGAACACTAACGGAACATTCCGAGGAGCCCCGAAGAAATCTAATATGGCGGAGCTAGCGTCACTATTTTGAGGTTAAGGTTTGACATTTGCAACCAAAGTTAGCGGTGCGCTTTCGATAAAATCTATTGCTAAGGCGTTTAAGTTTGTTTTTGGTTAATTTGGGCTGATGGTTAAGGCTGTTTGAGAATGGGTTGTCATTTTCTACGCCTAGTAATATAAGGTCGTGATCTTTACATTGAATTTGTTTGCTCTAACTATACGTTTGTCGCGTTCAGTTCCCACGGATGTTATTATTGTTTAATAATTGGTTGATATGTGACTTTCGAAGACGCACTTCTTTGTATGAAAACTCTATTCAGTCTGATTAGGGGTATTTACAGAAAGTTCAATTCACATAACGGTGTAGAAAGACGCTTTACGTAAAGCCCAGTTTAAAAGTGCGAGAAATCAATGCAGTCTTTTCATTGCGCCGCTTGAATGGCTATATCAAACTCGTTCGCTTTACGGCTTCGCAATGTAAGAGGCAACTTGCACAATTTTTCTTACAGGTTTAAACGGGCTTTTAACAGAAGACTTATTGCAAGGAAATCGTTCTGGCAACCATCTGAGGCAGAGCACTGGCCTTAAAACTAAATACAAAATTAGATTTTCAAATTTCGTATCGTGCGTGATGTTCTGAAAGTAAAAAAAAATGCAAGGTCTCAATTTTTTAGTTATTAAATGAATTTTCGGAGATGTCCTTCATATTCTATGACTTTTTTCGACACAATTTATACAAATAAATCTATAGAGGTAACAGTAATAAATAAACAATATTATAGGGCCGGGAGTTGCGTCTCTCAGCGAATTAGCATAGCCATTCAACGAGGACACGTTGCCAGCCTTTTGGGGACACTGCCACGGAGGCCATTTCTAGATTTAATTCAGTTATAAGCTGCTAGATTTTATTTCATTTGTTAGTTTTGTATGTTTACTGTTCTAACAGCATCTTTAATAAGAGCGACAGAGAAAGATTTTTTTTAAATCACTCTATATCTATCCACAATAAGGTTGAGGTAAATAATTTGCTATTCGAAACACTTAATGTCTCACTGACATAGAAAATAAAAGAGGGGCACCGCCAGACGCTCTTGGTAATTCCTATGGGAATTTAATAAAATTACGATATTTAAATTCAACTGTCAGGTAAAATGGTATCATCATCATCATCATCATCAGCCTATGTTCGTCCAATGCTGGACATAGGCCTCTCCCATGGCACGCCACTGAGCACGATCCTCGGCCCCTCTCATCCAGCTGTTGCCAGCCGCCTTGCGAAGATCATCATCATCATCATCATCATCATCATCATCATCATCATCATCGATCATCTTGTAAAATGGTATACGAGAGCGAATCGGGTGAAGAGCAGTATTTAATAAATACATGCATATAAATAACATCATATTACGTCTTACTCACGCCTGTGTAGAACAAGCGAAAGGTAAATTTATATGACTTTTGATTCTTCTTACGTGCTGGCCACTATTACTACTTTGTTCATCACGGTCAAACTAGACAAAAAAAACTGAATGCACCGAAAGCAATCGGTCACGTTCGCAAATTGAAACGTATTATAAAACAATGCGCGCTTATCACCTGCCGATTATGTTGGCAACACGATACTGGGCCGCTAAAATGACGCCCGTGTAAATAGTAAACAGGATGCAATACAGATGGCGCCGCTAAACTTAACAATGATTCGAGAGTTTGCAATGATTTTGTAAGTTGACAATTTTTTCTTCATATTAATTTTCTTTGACAACGAGGAGGCCGGTTGAGACACATGACAGGCCTGGCGTTGTATTGCGCCAGACCAGGAATTGTGGTCGTCAAAAATAGGGAAGACCCAACAAAGGGACACTAGAGGAGGCAATTGCTATTTGAACCATGGTATAAGCTTTGCTTAGTTTGGGACTAGGTCAATTGGTGTGAAGGAATTGTCCCGTGATATACTTACTTACTACTTACTACATTGGCTCAGCGACCCAAAGAGGATCTTGGCCTCTGACACCAGAGAGCGCCACTCTTCCCTACTTTGCACCACCTCACGCCAATTGGCATTTATTGGTATTTATTTAATTAAAATTGTTAATAATATTTTTATGAATCAAAGAAGGTTAATATTAAAAAGGTAACCGCTGGTAACACCACAGCGTTTAAGATAAGTTACAGCCGAAAGTCAGAAATCTTTAAACTTTCGTTTTAGTTCCGTAACTATCATGTACATTATCTATTTATCAAAGAGCTGGTAATCATTGTGACCTATTAAAATCCCATCTTAAAAGCAACATTCTTTATTAATACGAAAGTAACTAAATCTTAGATAGACGAAATATCTTAGTATTGTAGATAGTTCTAATCTAAAACCGTGTTGAATTTGCATGGTGTTACAAGTCTGACTAGTTGGAGGTCCGGTATTGAGTGAAATTTGTAAGATCTCTCTCAATTGGCTGCTTTTATAACGGTAAAGTACCTACTAAATATTAACAAGTTTCAGTGTCAGTGCCATTGGTATTTAACTGGCCACATCCTGTTTATAATTTAACACCATAAGTAATAGTATAGAAAAAAAAATGTAATTTAAATTATTTGAAAAAAAAATGTTCATGGGTGATACTTCACAGCTACTATCAGAGTCTCTCACAATCATAGTAGGTACTTAAAACAAAATAAAAAGATTCCTCCATCATGCAATATAATGAGTACGAAAAATAGCATGCTATGTTAGCCATTTTGCATTTTTGCCTGGTGGTCCCTGTACAAGGTCCTTATGGCCACTACCATTTGTATTGTCATGCTCCGGTGTGGAGAGTGAAGCAGCTGCGCAGAATACTGGCACTAGACGTTCATTTTATCACTTATGTTGAAAACGCATCTGTAATCCTTCTCGTTTTGCAGGTGATCATGAGAAAAACTAATTAGTTCTCTTTATAGTACAATTAAAAGTAAAGTAAAAATAAAGGTAAGATTAATAACGTTTTAAATGGAGCTGTATCCACGTCATTGACATTAATCATTTGAATTCCAATTAATTTCAAACCGGACCATTTCGGCGGTTATGCCCAAAAACAAACAACACCATATTAGCGGCCCCGCATTTGTGTTCTCAATTTAAAATCCGTTCGGGGAACACGAAAAGATAACAAAAATTTCCGCGCCAATTCCGGGGAAGGACACTCGAGCCATTGTTTGAATTTGGAACGCTTTCGGCGAACGCAAAGTTACGTTTTACAGTTCACCAAATCATGTTCTGGAGGTAATCTTTCAGCGCTCTTTGGATTTAAGATGCGGTTTCGAAAAGTTTTTAGTTCCCTGCTGGCAATAGTAGAGTTGTAAGCGTTTGTATTTTACAATTTAAAAATAGAGTTTTCGTTTTATTAATTAGATTTTCTTTTGTTATGAACTTATGATTGTTTAAACTGATATGAGATATCGAATAAGTACGTTCAACTCTGTTTCTATTACACTATCGAACTGAATATGGAACCTTATCATATAAATTCATAATGATAGCAGAAAAATCAAATGTTTCAATTGTAACATGTCGAAATAAAAGAATAATCTTATTTTATAACTCTGAACTACCTTATCCTATATACGTCCCAAAGCTGGGAACAGCCGGCACAGGCCTCCTCTCAGAATGAGAAGGTATGGGCCTTTGTTCCCACGCGGGCCCAGTGCGGATTGAGAACTTCACACACACCATTGAATTTCTTATCAGGTGTGTGCAGTTCGCGATGAAAAAAATGAAATGAAAATGAAAATGAAATGAAAATATATTTAATGCTCTTAAAAATTTAAAACTGTAGGTTAGGGACCTCCTAGTAGGTATGCGAGATACCTGTGACGGGAGACCCCGATCCTCTCGAACTGTGCAACAATTACAATAAACTATATAATAGGTAAACATAAGAAAGTTTTACATTTAAATTTGTGTTTTCCTTCACCGTGAAGCTCATGGTAAATGGCAAAAAAAAAGGTGTGAGCCCGGGCACAACCCACGACCCTCTTGCTCGAGAGGCCATAAATCAAACCATTGCCCGCAGTGAGACGTAAGTATATAGACTGGAATGATGATAATGATGACTAAAATAACAAGCAAAAGTTATACTATGACATAAAACTTTTAGATCTCGAAGTAAGCTAACTTTCTAACTAGTTTGAGCAAATTACGGTAATGACACACACACATACAACGCGAAAAACGACGGACATTTCTCAGAATCGAAGCCAACTGCCTACCGTGCTGGCTTTATTAGACCCACCCAGAGTCGCCAATTAGGCATAAAATAACCAATAACAGGAAGAATAGAATAGGGATTTCATACTAAATTTCATACTAAATACTAAATCCCACGGTCCCCGGTCCACGGTCACGGGATGACCGTAAAAGTAATAAAAAATGAAACTGAAAAAATAAAATACAAAAAGATACTTCATAAAGAAATAATTCGAAGACACGACTCCAATAAAATTACGCTTTATGAAAAAAAAGTAAGAAAAACATTAATTCGTGACATTTTTATAAAAACAATGAAAATTAAACTATGCATCCAGAAAACCAGATTAATTTTCAGTTAACTGCAAAATTAGACTTTTTGTTGCTTTAAAACAAATAAATAGTTAGTTGATTGAGTTGGCGAACAAGTGACGTCATAAGTTGCTATTGCCATTTAAACTCTATGGGAGAACTGTATTTTGACAGCTCGTAAGAAGTGCATCAGTTCATTGGTGGTGTCAACATCCCTATTGTTAGTGTGTTTCTTTCCAGAGTCGAAGTCGCCACTTTTTCGCCTCTCCTGCGCTATTTTTAATGTTTTCGTAGGTTTTAGTAATTTACGGTGTTAACGGATTAAATTTAATCGTTTTTTAACCACCATCTTTGGAAGCTAGTAGCCTAGTGGTTTGACCTATGGTCTTTCAAGCAGAGGGTCGTGGGTTCGAGCCTCTGAATTTCTTCGTAGGTGCTGACCAAACCAAGTCCTCTTAGAACTTGGGACGTACCTAGTTCATATGAGAGCCCAGTGCGGATTGGGAACTTCACACACACCATTGTTTAAGTGTCTATTACGGTTTAAGAGATAGAGCCCTGTGACAGACAGACGGATGGACGGACGGACTGACAGACAGCGGAGTCTCAGTAATAGGGTTCCGGCACCCTTTGGGTACGGTACGGAACACTAAAAATTTGTTACCAGTCCTGTGCCATCTGCATCCAAGGTCATCGCTCCATCTTGTTTGAGGCCTACTTACACTGTGTCTTCCGGTCCGTGGACGCCATTCGAGAACCATTCTACCCATCGCGCATCGGCCATCAGTTCTATGAGCGATGTGCCCTGGCTTCCGCCCCCTACTGCCTCTCGAGTCTGGCGATTCTTCGAGCTATGCTATGCTGCTGTGCCTTCTATTTGGTTAATACCTAACTGTTTATAATGAAAGAAAATGTTTGAAAAATTGCACGGAGAATAAGTGAGCAAGCGAGACAAAGATTCAATCCCGTTTTGCCATTTCGTTCATCAGCTGTTTGGAATCGGAACGGACTATTCGTTTAAAATAAAAAAAAATAAAAAAATAAAAATATTAGGGGACAATCTTACACAAACGACCTAGTCCCAAACTAAGCAAAGCTTGTACTATGGGTACTAGATGACGATAAACATACTTATATAGATAAATAAATACATAGAAAACATCCATAACTCAGGAACAAATATTCGTGCTCATCACACAAATAAATGCCCTTACCGGGATTCGAACCCAGGACCTCTTGCTTCGTAGGCAGGGTCACTACCAACTAGGCTAAAGCGGTCGTTGAGAAAAAAAATTGAGAAAATAAACATGATTTTCATTGACCCTGATAAAATAATTGCATAGAATAGAATAGAATAATTTTATTTCAGGCTGCATAGGCCCATATAAAAAAAATACCTAAAAGACTAACATACATATATAGGTAGGTACTTAGTATTTACCTATTGGAAACTTCGCATTGTAAAACAAACTTAATATCAATGCCGTGGACATTTTTAATTATAACAAATAAAGCGAGACGACATTTCACACAGAAATGTTATTTTATACGATTCAATTTCCTCTAGATGTCCTCGGATGGCTGACGAGAAAACAATGGTTATTTAATAGTAGTTTATTCACTTTGTTTCTATTAGCACAGCGTAATAATGAATGACAGTGAGGGAACTCGACTGTCTAGACAGTAGACAGGGTAACTTCGGGGTGCGGGGCAACCCCCCTCTAACGCTAACTCGCGGGCCCTAGTCTGTTCGGTCTTTAGTACACGCCGGGACTCTGTCGATTGTCATCATCATCATCATCATATCAGCCGAAAGATCCACTGGTGAACATAGGCCTCCCCCAAGGCTAGCTAAACAACTCGGCCTCGCCCCATCTGCATCAAACGCAAAGGGTTACCAGTCTAGAAGGCGATTGTGACAGATTTTCGTTAGGCACAATAAAAAATGGATTGCCAATTTTTTTGGTATTTGTGCCTGTTTTCTATGTTTTTTTTTTCTATTGCTAACTTAAGTTATATATTATATTCTTATTTAACTTACGTTAGCCAGACTTAAATCAAATTTTGTATAGCATCCGTGGAACTACAGATTTTACTTCAGGTGATTTAGGGAATTCTACGGATTTTTTCGCATGGGCCTACGAATTAACATAAAATAGATGGCAACACTGAATTCATGCCTAAATTGAAAAAAGAATTTTGCCTGACTTTGATGCATAAACATTAAACATCACTGTCAGAACGATGTTGTCAGAATGATTTCGCGAATATCTAAATATCTAACAGGCATCCAGAAACTGTCTTTTCTATGCCCATAAGCTCAGTGGCATGAATAGCAAAAATGTAAAGCGGATCGGCATGAGTTCCGATACAACTTGTAGCGCCGAATCGCAGACACAACAACAGCGAAACGGCGACGGAAGTAGGGTCAGCAGGTAAAGAATACTGGTGCATATAATGAGCATACGACCGCTTTAGCCTAGTTGGTAGTGACCCTGCCTACGAAGCAAGAGGTCCTGGGTTCGAATCCCGGTAAAGGCATTTATTTGTGTGATGAGCACGAATATTTGTTCCTGAGTTATGGATGTTTTCTATGTATTTAAGTATTTATTTATCTATATAAGTATGTTTATCGTCGTCTATTACCCATAGTACAAGCTTTGCTTAGTTTGGGACTAGGCCGATTTGTGTAAGATTGTCCCTAATATTTATTATTATTATTTATTATTATTTATGTGCATTTCTCAAAAACTTTGTACCTACAGGTCTCTGGTTTCGCATAATTTAACAAGACATTCTTCATAATCAACGTTACATGATGGGACAATGATATGCGGGCAAACGATAGAGACTCCAAAATTAAATGTAGGGATCCCTTGGTTTCGCATAATTTAATAAGTCATAATTCTTCATAATCAACGTTAGTCATAAAGTGATTTATTTCTGAAACAGTTTTTTTTTTCGGGATTGTTATAAAACAAACCTAACCTAACGTACCTACTGCATTCTATTAGATGACATTTAAAAAAGTCCTGTAAAAATACTGTTGCAGAAATAAACCACCGTATGACTAACGTGGTTTGAGCTATGACCTCTCAAGCAGAGGGTCGTACCTCTGAGTTTTTCGGAATTAATGTGCGAAATTTTATTTGAAAGTTACCATGAGCTTTACGGTGAAGGAAAACATTGTGAGGAAACCTGCAGATACCTGAGAAGAAATTCAATGGTGTGTGTGAAGTTCCCAATCCGCACTGGGCCCACGTGGGAACTAATCTTAATCTGAGCGGAGGCCTGTGCCTCTGCAGTGGGTCTTATATAGGCTAGGACGATGACTAACGTTGATTATGAAGAATCATGCATTATGACTTATTAAATTATGCGAAACCAAGGGATCCCTGTACCTACATTTAATTTTGGGGTCTCTATCGTTTGCCCGAACTTCATGTGCCATAATGTATCGTTTTCCATAATTTTCTTTTGTCATGAATAATTTATTTATGAAACAGTATTTATTTATCTATTTTTTTTATTGTGAGAGGGAGGCAAACGAGCAAGCGGGTCATTTGATGGAAAATGATGACCACCGCCCATAAATATAAACAACTCAATTGCCGGCCTTTAAAGTAGTAAGTATAAACCCTTTTCTTGAAAGCCCCGAAGTCATAGTTGACTGGAAACACTGCTGCCGGAAGCTTGTTCCACAGTTTCACCGTAGGTACAAAAAGTAAGTAAATATTTTCTTCCGAATTGCTATTAAACTAATCTAACCTAACCTACGACATGATGACATTTATTATTTAAGTTACATAATTATAAACATGTTTCTATTACTTATACTTAATTTTATTTAGAATTAGAAACCACAATAACATCATATTGCGCCTGGTCAACTATTTCTTACCTAGCAAATAGTACAGTACAATAGTCAGGGAGCCGCAAAATAAAATTGTTTTAATGTCACTTTATTTGCGTGTCGTCAATTGTTACTCTAGTACAAATTGTAAAGAGATTACAGTTCACGAGCCGCAATATAATGTTGTTGTGGTTTCTAATTCTAAATTAAATGCAGTATAGATAGGTACGAAACATTGCTTGCGTCATCAAATAGTTCAGGCGTTTTATCGTTTATATTCTAATAATCTTTACCCGCATCTTCGCTCGCGTGATCCCCATCAAGCATTTGAACTAAAATTCCGCGATCCCGCCAATATTCCCGTGGGAATTTCCAAAAGTTACATCGTACTTCATTAAAGTTGCGTAAAACATACCAGTGCCAAATTCTATGTCTCAAAACCTAGCAGTGGAAATGTTGGAATTTTATCCCGATGGCGTGGAAATATTGGGATAAAAAATTGCCTATCAAAGAATGCCTTCTTGTATACATATGTAGGTATTATCGTTTAGTATGTAGTTTTTTCTTTCTTTCTTTTTATAAAGGATTTAAATTAAGAGCAGAGTGTCAGAGAGCGAAATTTTTCTGCCAACAAATTGTCATGCAGTTTGGCAGATGATTAATCAAAAATGTATTCTGTTTATTAGAGAAATCAGTGGGACGTAATTATATGGGCCGGCATGATGATGATGATGTGTATCCATGTATTCAACTATTTGTTTTGCTGACGCACCCTGTCGTCTGCGCCGCGGTAAACCTACAGATTGCAGCATCGGGCCCAAACCGACGGACGGACTTGTGAACGGTTTGACGCGATGCGACTAGGTATTGGAGCTTTTACCCTTAAATACAGTTGAATACAGGCGTAGGGTAAACGTGCTTTAGGTGGCCTGGAGAGTGATAGAAGCGTGAGTTTGGTGTGTATTCGTATGTTGGAGTATTTCCAAACAATTATGACATCGGGGTTTCCAAAAAATGGGGTATAGAGTAAAAAAAAATCTGTTGGATGAGTCAATACTAACATACTACTTTAAGTGAGTATTTTCATTTTCAACAGATCAGTGACTCTCTTTGGTGATCATTTACCTACCACCAGATGACCCGCTTGCTCGTTTTCCTCCCACGCATAATAAAAAAAAATCTGATTGATTAACTAACTGGGTTCGATTCCAGACATAGTCTATACTTTTTTGTTTCATTGTCTTCTAAATAGTTTCAGTTCAATTCAGAAAAAGCCATTTTTTACAGAAAACAATCTGAAAAGCACTTTCTAACTTCGCCTAAAATGTCACATAACTTTCTAGTAAATAATCCGTCCAACGTCGCGACTACCCGGTGCAAAACAAAAGGGCTCTTACCCACTTTTCCCGTGAATTTTCCACGAAAATCTGGGATAATTACGGATAGTGCAATTTTCCACCCGCGTAAAGGGCTTAAGTGAGTAGTTGCCCAAAACGAGGCGAAAATGCAGCGGAAAAGGGAAAAAGTAAGAAAGTTTTCAGCGAAAAATGTTGGTGAAGTTTCTTTCTGTAATTCTATACTATACAAGTCCTTACCTACGGCTTTGCTCGCCTAAACTATTAGATCTAGCAGTTGGCGCGAGCAGAGCGGTGACGCGTAGTGCGCGTTTGGCAGTCGCTGTGACATGTGGCTCCGAGAAGAAGGGCTACGGATTAGTCCGAAACATGTCGAGTTAAACTCGTTTTAAAACGTAGGAAATCTGTAAATTTTCACGGTGGTTTCATGTTTATTCTGGCAGTTGAATTGTATCATATTCGGGATATTACTGAATTCCCATGGGAACACCTATACTTCGTTTCATTTAGAATTAGAAACCACTACAACATTATATTGCGGCTCGTGATCTGTAATCTCTTTACAATTTGCACTAGAGTAACAATTGACGACGATAATTAGAGAGTTACAAGCGCGCACATATTGTGTAATCGACAAAGAAATTCTACACCCTAAGGTTAAATTTCTGTTGTATGTTTTAAAACATCAAAAGCTATTTTTACTAACAAGTTTAACGTGATAATTAGCCTTATTTACAACTTAGAACTTAGAAATAGTCATAAATTTGGCAAAACACAGCCATCAGTTCATGAGTTCATCATGTTTTGGCAGTAGTCAGTCGACACAGTCATGCACAAGTTTTCTCATTCAAAACATTACTAGGATATTATTTTGAATAGAAAAACCGGCCAAGTGCGAGTCAGACTTATATACAGGGTTATTTGTAATTCACTAGCATCCTTTTAACCCTAAACTCCTACCACTTAAACAAATGTTTTTTGTTTTACGGTTTTTGTCATAACTTAATATATTTGGTGTAATAACGTTTTGAAAATTTGAGATTACCTCTTATTTTTACGATACCCTGTGTATTTTTATGGGAAAAAAAGTGCTTCATTTTAAAAAGGCGTAAAACAAAAAACATTTGTTTGAGTGATAGGAATTCAGGGTTAAGAGGATGTCGGTGAATTACAAATAACCCTGTAGTAGTAGTAGTAGAGCATACATGAAAAATAAATAAAGAAACCCCCATCTCCATAAAATGAAGATGATGATGATGATGATTATGACGATGACTACAAGAACTAAAACAATTACTTTGCTCACCCGCGACCTTAGTTCATTAATATGGACCTCCGCAAAGTAACGCCTGATTCAATAGATGACTACAAGCTTATGCCTGCGTGCGGCTTTGCCCCGGCAGCAAAATTCTCTACTCCTTAAGTATTTAACAAACACCGTTTTTATTCTGGTCCGCATCATAACACAAAGGGAACCATGAGCTTAGGCTGGACGTCGATGATGAGTCAATCAGTTAGTTCCGTTCTGCAATTAATAATTAATTAGTTTATTTTATTTATTTTTTAATCTCACTGAAGAGGGTGGATGTATTGCATAAAAAACGTCGCACCTTCACAATTGGCCCTGTAAAATAAAAATAAAAAAGACTCGCGCACGAAGGGTTCCGTACAGATATCTATAAAAACGGGAAAAAACACATTTGGTTTGGGAGCCCCCCTTAAATATTTGTTTTATTTTAATTTAATTATTTATTTTTAAAGTGAATAGGTACTTAAAGAAATATTCTGTGAAAATTACAAGCGTCTACCTGTTGCCGTTAGCAATATCGAGTAAAAACGAGCAATAAAAATCACGTTTGTTGTATGGGAGCCCCCTTAAATATTTATTTTATTCCATTTTTTAGTATTTGTTGTTATAGCGGCAACCGAAATACATCATCTATGAAAATTTCAACTGGCTAGCTATCACGGTTCCAGATCCAGAGATACAGCTTGGTGACAGACGGACGCACAGCAAAGTCTCAGTAATAGGGTCCCGTTTTTACCTTTTGGGTACGGAACCCTTAAAAACGAAACACTGTCATTATAACGAACCGGCTAAGTAAGGTGCCCTAAAGAAGGTATCTACTTTTCCACACAACACGGTGTAGATGTCATAGTTCTCGCTAAATAAAAACATTCTAAATCCAAACCCGCAAAAATACTTTTTTAAACAATAGCTGGCAACACAATTTCCTAAAGCGAATGGAGTGTCAGTCGTGCGACGGTTTTTGTCGCACGACAAACGCGCCAACTCGCGTGTGTCGCTAGTTAGCCGAAATGGAGCCGGCTACAGAAATACATGGAGTATGTTCATGTAATTAAAATATGAATTTAGTTTTTAGCCGAACATGTCTGGATTGGTTACATTCGGTACATCTGTGAGGCCATACTCTTTACGTGTAAGTATTTTACAAAATTTTACGTCACGAAAAATCACAACAAAAAAAAATTGTGAAGTGCTCGTAAGCAGTAACTACTTGCTAAAGATAATAATTAATCATCGCATTATTATCGTATTTATAATAATATGTATGTAAAATTAAAATTAATTGGGCCATTGAGTTGTGTTTAATCATTAACTTAACTACAAAGATTTGTTTGACATTATTAAGATAATAACTGGTGAAAATAAATAGAAATAAACAGAGAGTAAGCTTATTTTTTTTACTATCTAGCGACATTATTGTCTATTAAAGTATAACTCCCGAGATTTAATCATGGAAAAATATCATCATCACTATTTCAGTCGAGAGACGTTCACTGCTGAACACAGGCCTCTGTTGCAAAAATATATTCTTAGCTGAAATGACCTTGGCGTTTCACCAGAAAATCTTTTTGAAAATATTCTAATAACGACTCCACGTCTTTCTCTGTTTAGAGCGACGTTTTTTTGCAAACTGCAGCTCTCACCACGGCCGCAGCAAAAGTGGGTAACTCGAATATTCGACCTATTTTGCTGGGAGAGCTTTTAAAAGTTTCGGAAGCTGAAATACCACTTTCAGAAGCACTTTTCAGCAATATTGTTCGCTATTGTGATGTATTACAGTTAGTTAACTTTTGGGTTAGATAGACATTATTTTATTACTTACAGGAACTAAATAGTTAAGTTACATATATAGCCTGACATTACAAAGCTGCACTAAGAAAGGACGCTTAGAAGTTTCCACGGGATAAGAAATTGTCCATTTTTAATAGGGATGTTTCCTAGGTAAAAAAATAATAATTCTTATTAGTCCGTATTTTACATTTTCAAAAAATATTAGACACGTAATTTTTCTTTTAACAATTAAACAAAAAATGACGAAGATATGGCGCGTTGAAATTCCGCGTGACGAGACGTGACGTCACTTGTTCCTAAAACGCTCATACAAAGTGTAGGAACAAGTGACGTCACGCGAAACTTCAACACGCCATATCTTCGTAATTTTTTGTTTAATGGACAAAATAAAAAATACGTGTCCAATATTTTTTGATAATCTAAAAGACTGACTAGTTAGGAAAGTAGCCAATTGTCCCGCGCGGGTGTTGCTTCACCTGTTGGGCATGAATTAAGGCCATTACAGACCGCAACGTGGGGCGTGCGCCCAGCGCGTTGTATAACACTGTATCATATACGCTGAGCCGCGCTGCCGGTGTATGTCACCGTATATATGATTCAGTGTTATGCAACGCGCTGTGCCAGCTCCGCCGACATCGCGCGCTCGCCTCGCGCTGCGTTCTGTGGTGACCTTTAATAACTACGCAGTACAAAAACAGGCATGTTAATTTTTTTGGGTAGTAAAAAGTCACCATCATCAACAGTTTACAGTTAGGTATACCTATATTTTGTCGGTGGAGTACCTAATTGCCGTTTCTCCCTTCCAACTTCTTGATACGAGCCGGCGTTGACGTTCTTTCTAATTTGATAATTTAATACAATACAAGTATTTTTCAGACATACATACACAATCATGCCTCTTTCCCAGCAAATAGAGAGGCAAAGACTATTTATTTCCACGTGCTACGATCCTGACATACATCTTTCGCTTCCACAGCACTCATAACCAAATACCAAATTTCAAATAAACCCGACCACTGGAAGCGAGTCAAATTCAACTTCCAAGATTTGACCTGTACATACACAATATACTTACATTGCAAGTTAATAAAAAGCTTTTAAAATACGAATGTTTGTTCTCGAGTCTTGGGAGTTTAATATGTTTAATATGTATTAAAGTATGTGTAATATAATATAATATAATATTTTTTTAGTCTAGGATAGTTGTACATAGGTATATAATATAAGTATTGTGTTGTAAATAAATTTAAACATTAAAAAAAATATATATATATATATATATATATATAATATACATATATAAGTATGTCTATCCGTTGCCTAGTATCCATAACACAAGCTTTGGTGTGGTTTGTCCCATGATATTTATTTTATTTTTAATTATTTATTTTTGTTAAAGTTTTGTTTATATCTACAGACATTCAGCGTGCCAGACACGTGCTGTGGCAGACTCCAAAAATATAAATTTGTAAAAAAAAACTCTTTCTTTGAATATTCTTGACTAGTCCTAATAGTTTTTAAGAAGCATCTCCTCTCTTCATTAACAATACTTCATTAGTCTTCCTTTCTGTCCATTTTATCCTTATTATCTTCTCCAAAATAAGTAAAAATTACACAGGTATAAATATTGGCACAGCATCAAAATAATTAAAAACGCGAGTTACTCACATTGCTCTTTAGCCGCGTGTTGCCAACCGCGAAAACAACGAAAAGCGCCGGTCAACAGGTAACAACGAAAAACGAGGAATTCAAGCGGTGGGGACTCAACTTTATTGCCCTATTTTTATCAGTACAACTTTACGTCGGTTATAAGTCGCTTAAATGGCAAAAATTGGACAATTTACAACGTTTTATTTTATCTCCACGTGTCTTTTATCCCGTGAGAATTTTGAAAATCACGTCTTAGGTCCACTTGCACAGTCTAGGGTTAAAAAATTAAGTCGTTAACCTTGGGTTAAGGATGACAGTTCCATACATTTTGACACTTCTTAACCCTGGGTTAGCTCTTAACTCGGGGTTATACAGTTAACTCGGGTCTGTGCAAGTCAGCCTTAATGTGCTATGATACGAAAGGTGAACACTCAGCATCAAAGTAGCTGGTCACTTGTACGTTGTTTTAATAACACAATTGTCAATCATGTATGACATTTGCACCTGACGGTAAAGCGACAAGGTACAAAAGTGACCAGCTACTTTTGATGCTGACTGTATCTACTGTCAGATTTGGGGTCTATAGATTTTATTGTATAGGCTATGTGTTGTCTATCCGTTAGTTCAGTAACAGTACTCTTTTACTAATGAGTAGTTTAAAGATTTGATAATCAGACATACTTACAAAGAAACGTTACATGCTAAGTAAATAAAATAAAAATGACAGTAGGTACAATAAACACCAATTAACCTAGTCCCAAAGTAAGTAAAGCTTGTGCTATGGGTACAAACACACTTCAATAGATCCTTTAATACAATACAATATTTATTAAACAGCCAAGACTCGAGAATAATCATTCTTATTTTTTTCTTCTAAATATCTGCCCCGACTGAGGCAGATCTAGTAAACCACTTGGTTATCCGGTCGGCAAGTTAATAAAAGGTTTTAGTTAAGTTTTTGTTGACTGTACCTACTTCCATTGCCATCCACCACATGTAGTGTGATGCCTTGCCTGTACTACAGATCTTACCATACTTCAAGTCAATCCGAACTGGATAGAAGTGGGTGAAAGACAAACACAAAAAAAAATTGAAATTTATCGAAAGCTTAAAATTAAGGTTAGACGTTTTATTATCGTCCCAGCCTATATACGTTCCACCGCAGGGCACAGGCCGCCTCTCAGAATGAAAAAGCTTGGGCCGTAGTACTCACGCGGGCTCAGTGAAAATTGAAGACTTCACACACTCCATTGAATTTCTAGAATTTCTAGATGTTTATCCCGCGGGTATATCGATAAAACCTTACTGAAACTTTCTCGCCTCTAGCGCCGCCGGTTTAAGCTATGCGTTGTCAGGCACTCATGATACTGTTTTATAGATACAGAAACGGGTTCGAATACTGACAGACGAACGAAACGAGAGCAAGGTTGCCGATCTAGGTTAGCATTCGGTGCTTAGCTCTAGAGTGGAGATAGAACGTGACTAGCGTTTATATACGAAGCGTTCAATTCGGTAGACAAAAGAGTAGAAAATATTTAGAATAGCGACCCACAATTGATTAATTCAATTGATTCAGGCGTTACTTTGTGGAGGTTGTATGATAAAGGAAAAAAACAAAGTATTGGATAAAAATAAAATGGGAAAAATGTGAATGCAAATAAAAATACGGGAGAAATATATTTTTGTGTACCTAAGTAATTGATTTGTAGAGACTGTGAAGTCTCAATGCTGTGACATTTTTGTATATTATTATCATCATCGTCCTAGCCTAAATATGACCCACTGAAGCGCACATGCCTTCTCTCAGAATAAAAGACCTTGGACCCTAGTTCCCACGGGGGCCTAGTGCGGATTGGAAATTTCACACACACCATTGAATTTCTTCTAAGGCAACCATAGTTTGTGAAGACACCATAGTTTCCTCACGATGTTTTCCTTCACCGTAAAGCTCATGGTAAATTTCTAATTTACATTTGCACATGCTCATTTGCATGCACATTGTCGAAAAACTCAGAGGTGCGACCCCGGGCTCGAACCCACGACCTTCTGCTTGAGAGGCCATCAGTCAAACCGCTAGGCATTTTACGTACCAATTTCATTTAAATCAAACCGACATATACCTACTTACATCCAAAAATATTAGCAGAATTAACACTTACTAGTTACAGTAAAATCTATCGTTGCCAACACATTCACTATGATATAGTAAACTAAACAGTCTACACGTGTCGCATTTCACGCCGTGGGAAGCTGTTTTAGCATAGTAAGCGCTATATGATACTAAAAGATTCTTACTCGTAATAATCCAACTAAAACTTAATATGTGAAGTCATGTCTGTCGAATTATGTAGCTGACTAAGAAACTGTCCAAGTTTTTTACCAATTTTGTTTAGTTGTACACTTAAACTAATCTACCTAAAGTTTGTTTTTATACTATTAAGACTTGCGTATGACCACAATCACGCCTGATGGAAAGCGAAGATGAGGCCTACGATGGAGCAGGCTTGCCTTAATAAATGCTCATTCACCCTAGACTTGAATTTAGGGGAATAAGAAGAAAAAAGGCAGCTGAGCACGGTATTGCACGTGCCTCCAAGCAGTGCAAACCGTACAACAAATACAGGGCACTGTAACCGGTATGCGAGCGCGATGCACAACTGCTCAGATCCTTCCTCCATAATGGGCTTCAGGCAGCAGGGAACACGACGAGAGTCGCTTGGCGGCCTGGCTCAACCTATAGGGTGGTGACCGGTAACCTATCTCAAACACTAAAAAATATTGCCCGAATAACACCACATGAACGGTTCTGCGCCCGTATTCACCAGGCCATCAGTCGAAATAGAGAGAAACCACGCTGCAACTTCTGATACGTGGTCTCCACTCAAGCACACGTTGGGGCTAACTGCCACCGGTTCTTCGCACAACGAGCCCGCCACTTGAGAGGATTGTGGAAAACAAAAGGAAGTAAAAGCAAAAACTAGCCTTTATATACAACCGGTTTTCAGTTTGTAAATTTAGTTATAGTAATTTTTATACCTGATTTACACTCTCGCCTCGTCACCTCACCTCGCGCCTCGCCTCGTCGTCTCGCTCCGGACGCGAGCCTCAAAATCAAGGCAAACCACGAGACGAGGTGCGAGGCGCGCCTGTTCACACTCTCGTCTCGTGGCTCGTCCCGCAGTTCGTCTCGCCACTCGTACGCGATTGTAAACCAGGTATCAAAATCAAGGCAAATCACGAGACGAGGCGCGAGGCGCGCCTGTTCACACTCTCGTCTCGTGGCTCGTCCCGCAGTTCGTCTCGCCACTCGTACGCGAGTGTAAACCAGGTATTATGGTACAGGAGGCTGGTTGCGTTTTCTGGTGTACTACCCCAGCAGTTGCCATTTTCAGCTTTATGTCCTTTAGCTATAGAGGTGACAGCAAGTTATTAGCATGCCAAACACTAGGAGATTTACCTTAATTACTAATTCTGTAGGTACATTGTTTAACAAATATGATTGCATCATCAAATACCCAAATTGTTATTGAGCGCAGAGACGTGAGTAGTCAACACTAAGTGGATGAGTGATTTGTATGAATAATTATGGTGTTTTTGGAATGTTAATGATATTACTTATGTGTATTTAGGTTCTTTATCGTTGGCCCAAATTTCATACTAATATAGGCTTATCTACATTATATCGACATTAAAAAAATACACTGACTAATACAATTTAAAAAAAATATACTTACCTAAAGATCCTGAAAAGGAATTTGACTCAGCGTTTATTTATTTATTTATTCGCTAAGCTGCATTTACATTTACATAATAATAATGTATTTACCATGAGCTTTACGGTGAAGGAAAAACCTCGAGGAAACTTGCATACACCTGCAAAGAAATTCAATGGTGTGTGTGAAATTCCCAATCCGCACTGGCCCCGCGTGGGAACTACGGCCCAAGCCCTCTTATTCTGAGAGGAGGACTGTGCCCTGCAGTGAGACGTATATAGGCTGGATTGATGAAAGTACTTTTTATAGTTATTTATAGTTCCAAAGGGATAACGATGCACGGTTTTTTCTCAGACGGAGTCGCGGGCAACAGCTAGTCTCAGACAATACCTCTAATAGCGTTTCTGGGGGTTTTCACAAAAAATGTACCCGTTTTGCCTTTTAGTCAGTTTTGTGACGGTCCATACAACATGTACCTATGGTTAACTGGTCACGAAACTGACAATTAAAAGTGGGACACTTTTTTTACACGCTTTATATTAGCTTCACCTGTATGTTTGTATGTATGTTTGTATGTTTGTATGTTTGTTTGTAACCGACTCCTTAGGGCGCGATTTTGACCCACTTCCCGGTTTCCGATTGAGCTGAAATTTTGCACATATGTGTAAATTGGATGACAATGCAATATTATTGTAACATGGAGCTGATTTGGGCTCGTTTGATTCGTCTTGACGAGCACTTTGATCCCATATGGTAACCAGGGTCTGATGATGGAGCTGGAAGATGGCCAAAGGCACTCCACAATAAAACGACACAACCCCATCGAGTTTGGGCTCGTTTGATTCGTCTTGACGAGCACTTTGATCCCATATGGTAACCAGGGTCTGATGATGGAGCTGGAAGATGGCCAAAGGCACTCCACAATAAAACGAAACAACCACATCGAGTTTGGGCTCGATTGATTCGTTTTGACGAGTACTTTGGTCCTAGATGGTAACAAGGGTCTGATGATGGAGCTGGAAGGGGGGTAGGTGGCGGGGTGGGGGGGAATGGGGTATGGGTTAAGGGGGTCGGGGGTTTAGAGGGTTGGGGGTTAGGGTGTGGCGGTTGGGGTTAGGGGATAGGGGGGGGGGGGTTTACGGGAAATAGGGTGGGGGTGTTGGGGGGTTCGGGGGTAAGTGATTTTGGGGGGTTGTGGGAAATGGGGAGGGGGTAAGAGGCTTAGATGGTAACAAAGGTTTGATGATGGAACTGGAAGGGGGGGGCGGTAGGTGGCGGGGTGGGGTGTGGGAGGGGTTGGGAGGAACGGGAGGGGGGAGGGTGGGGGGGGGGGTTCCGGGGGTTTGGGGGGTTCGGTGTTATGGGGGTTGGGTTTAGGTGGTTCGGGGGTTTGTAAAATGAGGAGGGGGTAAGGGGGGTTTAGGAGATTGGGGGTAAGGGTGTGGGGGGTAAAGTTAGAAAGAAAAAAAATGCAACTAAAAAATAGAAAATAAATAATAGTTTAAAAAAACTAAAAAACACGCTTTAAAAAATAAAAAATAAATTTTAATAAATTTCAATTCACTATTCTTATAGTGCAGTAAAAAATCTTAATAAGCAATTATTATACATATTGTTATATCCAGATCAAAATTTGTAAGCAATTCTAAATATTGATAAAATAAATAATAATAGTTTAAAATATTTTATTGTAAAAAAAGCGTGGGGTGCTTTTTAAGATGTTATCAAAATGATAATCCTTGACAATTGACACCATGCACCCCACGCTTTTTTTACAATAAAATATTTTAAACTATTATTATTTATTTTATCAATATTTAGAATTGCTTACAAATTTTGGTCTGGATATAACAATATGTATAATAATTGCTTATTAAGATTTTTTACTGCACTATAAGAATAGTGAATTGAAATTTATTAAAATTTATTTTTTATTTTTTAAAGCGTGTTTTTTAGTTTTTTAATTATTGCTTACATCGATAGTGCTTGTGATTTTGATTAGAAATAACCCAAAATTTGTTAGGTTTTTAAAAAAAAAACGGGGTCCACACATTCTAAAATGCCCTTCTGATAAAAAAATCTAAACAACTGATCTCGCTAAATCTTTCAAGCTCAACAATGCAGTTGTGCCCAGCATACCTACTCAAACAAAACATAGTAGACAGTTAAAATTATAATAAGATTAGCATTATTTTGGACTTTGGCTATCAACCTAGATTATTTCGGCGTCTCTTAAGACTGTGTCACGAAAGCAATAGCCAATTATTGATTATTGATCTGAATAAGCTACCGCTTTTCCGTGGCTTCGCACGTGTAAACTATTAATAAATAAATAATAATAAATATCACGGGACAATTCACACCAATTGACCTAGTCCCAAAGTAAGCTAGGTAAAGCTTGTGTTATGGGTACTAGGCAACGGATAAACATACTTATATAGATAGATACATACTTAAATACATATTAAACACCCAAGACCCGAGAACAAACATTCGTATTTTTCATACAAATATCTGCCCCAACACGGGAATCGAACGTGTAAACTATTAGATCATCATTCAGCCTATAAATGTCCCACTGCAGGGCACACGTCTTTCAGGCTTGGGCCGTAGTTCCCACGCGGGCCCAGTGCGAATTGGGAACTTCACACTTACCAACTCCAATTTCTTCTCAGGTGTGCGCGGCTTTCCTAATGATGTTTACGTTAATTGTAAAGCTTATGGTAAATTTCAATAGTAAGTACTAATTTTTAAGTAGGTACTTATGTTTATCCGTTGCTTTGTACCCATAATACAATCTTTGGTTAACTACTTTGGGGCAGGGTCAATTTGTGTGAATTGTCCCGTGATCTTTTTACACGACTACGGCAAAGCCAAAAGGAAGTGTAGTGATGTTAGCAGTCTATGTATGTTTGTATTTATGTGTGTTCCACCGTAGCGTCGAGACTACTCATCCGATCTTAATAAGCAAGGTATCAATCGATTCGTTTTTCGTAGAAAGAAAAAAATAAGGCTCATCCCAATCTCAGCCCAAACCTCTCACAAACCGGTGATTTTAAGCGTTCTTGAATAGCAAACGATCGAATTACCGCTCGCAAACCGTGCTGGGCCGTTCCTGAATTTAGCCCCAGTTAGCAAACCGTCTCTCAGCTCCCTCGTGAACAACATAGTGAAGATCGTGAGTGTCGTGCCATGGTCGCATACCACCATAAAATTAATTGTTAAGCAAGCAACCCTTAAGGCAAGGTGGCATGCAACCAGGCTCTTCTCTGAAGTATGTGTGCAAGAGTTTGGGACAAGAATATTTTCTTGCTTGATTGAATCAAGAGCTAATTTGCGGCGGTTCATATTTGTTGTCGCGGAGAAGCAAATTAATTGTGTATTGTATTTGAACATTTTGTTATTTCATACTTTTTAGAGCGCGTTTTCCGTAGTCGGGTTTCAGTTTTTTTTTTAGGTACCCTCTTTTTATTTATAGTAATGCGAGGAAGCGCAGTTCGAGCTAAGCGATGTATTGACAGTAGAGACCATCCGTAACCCGCATATACTTACATCACGCACCCATAGCACGCTACCAAATTTTGCATAGACATCACTTTTTTCTTTTTTTCTCGTATAGGATCGAAAGAGCTCGCGATTCTGAGCAGAAAACACATAAAACTTTCCGAATTAAAAAAAGTCAAAAGGTAGGTACAACAAACTAAAAAATGGCCCAACTAAGTACACTATAAAACTTTTTGTCAAGACTTTGGGATGCAGTCTGTATGAGCATGAGGTAACACGTTTGTTATTCGTCTAGACGAAATGCATTTGGACAAGGTCGCTGCATTGTCATGGCCATTTTGGTTTGGTATTTGCAATAAAAATGTATCGGCGCTCGTTATGCAGCGCTTGGAATATATACTACGGAATTACAGCGACGTGCCTAGAACCATAGCGCTTAAGGAGTTACTGTGTTTTTCTTTTGAGTGGCTTTTGGGGCTACAAGCGTTTCAACTGAAATTACTATCCTGTTGCTTCCCGCGTTCCCACGCGGGCCCAGTGCGGATTGGGAACTTCACACACACCATTGAATTTCTTCGCAGGTGTATGAAGGTTTCCTCACGACGTTTTCCTTCACAGTAACGCTCGTGGTAAATTTCAAATGTAATTTAGCACATTTGAACCCACGACCCTCTGCTTGAGAGACCATAGGTCAAACCGCTAGGCCACCACGGCTTTTTTTGCCGTTGGTGCTCCCCCACATTTGCAGTATCATCGATAGTATTTTTTTGACGTAAAGAGTCATAGGTATACAGTGTACACAAAAGTTTGTCTCTCCTGTAGACATAAAGCGACTACGAGTCAGCAAACTTAGAGCGCGTGCAGACAGAGAGCGGTCTGGAGTTCCGCGTTCCGCGTTCAGAGTTCTGTGTTTTGACCGCTCGAGAGTTCCGACCGCCTGCTGTGTGCGTTATCGTAAGGGACCCAGTAGTACTCAATAAAGTATTTAGCACTAAGTAATTGTACAGAAACGGGCGAGGGTCGGTCAAGGAAGTAACCAACGGGTAAAAACATAAAAGACCGACCTAAGCATCCCCAGTGCCCAGCGGGAGAATGCATGCTCCTCTCCCGGCCTTCCAGCAAATGGCTGAGGCAGGACACTGTGGGTAGATTAAGTCCCGGTCCCCTCCTCAAAATTTAAAGCACACGTTTTTGTTTTGATAACCAATAGAGAAGGGTACTTGTGACCGGGTTTTTTAGTCCGTGCAAGTCGGACACTGTCTGGGCCCTCCATTCCCAGTTCGTCCGAAGGGATTTTTCCCGAGCACAAGTCACCCTTCCAATCCTTAAAGTAAAAAACAGCAAAGACTTCGCGTCTTCGGCCCCTCTGGCGACTCATTCAAAAAAAAAAAGTATTTAAATACAAAAAAATGTGTATAGCTGGGTCCCCACTGAGCGAGCTGCCTCGCGAGGCTAGCGCATGAGGCATAATTTTGTTCGACACAAGGTTCAAAATCGCGCCGAAAACAGCTGTCTCGCGAGGCACTTCGCTCAGTGGAGACTCGGCTTTTGACACTAAAATGGCATACAAGTCGTTATCGTTCAAATATTTCGTATCAAATCGCACCACAATTATAGTGGCATAAGGTGACCCGGTTGTGTGGCACTTACACTTAAATTGTACATTCATCTTGCCCTAAAGGGCCCCTACCAAAACAACCTATTCACTATTATCCTAGAAGGTCGTACAAACGGTTTGTTTTTACACCTAGCCTCGTGTGAGTGGTCTAGGTTGTTTGGAAACCTACTCAAAAGTTATGCCATCAAGCTGGAATAATGGTTGTTTGAAAATTACATCCGACGGTATATTTACTTGGTGATGTCATATGTTTAAAAATGTGTTATAGTTTTCTTGATCATGAGTTCCGGCATTCAGAAGTTTAAACTATTGGTCGGAAATATCTGTGCACCTCAAGCTGAAATATAGTTCCCCCTCGCTGCACCTTGCCGCGGACTTGTGTTCATAAGCCGAGTTTAGATTTGCAAGAAAAACCGGTTGTCTGTAAAGTCGGTTTACGGAGGATAGTTTAACGTGACAACGTCATAACAAAACATTCAAAAAACAAAAATGAAACCAGGCGGTCACCCATCCAAGTACTGACTGCGCCCGACGTTGCTTAACCTCGGTGATTGGACGAGAACCGGTGTTTTGTCAAATATCTTGAAAACGGTGCATCCTACGGCAAAATCAATGAAATTTTCATCCCCCTTTCATAACCCCACCCCCCATTAAAAATTACCCGAGCGCTAGTAGGTACTAAGATTGCACATCCTGGCGCGCGCTGCTCTCTTGTACATCCTGGCGTACACTGCTCTCTCTTGTACGGGACAATATGTACGGGACATGTACGCCTGTACGGGCATGTACGTTACATTGCGCCATCCTTTTTCGTGCGTGCATCCGGCGTTCATCGATTTATTAGACGTTGTCACGTCAAAAACGTGCAAGTTGCATTACAAGTTGTACATTACGAGGCAGTGAAACGGAAGAATTTGAAGTGGTCAATTGAACGCCGCATGGTAATGCAAATTGCATGTTTTTGCTTGCAACACTGCATTTTGGCACGCCTCTCACCA
Source organism: Archips crataeganus (assembly GCA_947859365.1). Taxonomy (NCBI): domain Eukaryota; kingdom Metazoa; phylum Arthropoda; class Insecta; order Lepidoptera; family Tortricidae; genus Archips; species Archips crataeganus. The sequence goes on along the minus strand of OX402069.1, from coordinate 11,372,066 downwards.
AACTAAGCTATCTTAATATTTTATTCTTAAAAGAAGTGGCTCATACACATTTTTTTCTTCGTGTCTCTATAGGCAATATTTTTTAGTTATGTCCGTGTGGGGCGCCTGCCCAACTTTGGGCCAATTTAAATAAATCTTAAGTCTGTTGACTCGGAACATACTCAAACACACACACATATATACATAGCTAAACTCGTTTTAAGACGTGACTGATCCGTTTATTTTCACTATGAGTGAGTCTCACAGTAGTTTCATGTTTAAAGTTGTTGACTCGGAGTCACTAGTTTTATAACCACAGGAGATACAACTTTTGTTGCTTACTGTGTGTATGACCAAAGTACAGGATTTGGTATATCAATTTGTCAGAATCGTTATTTCCTAGCAGCTATATTTTCATTCTAATTTTTTCCCAATAGGTATGCTTTTTTTCTCACATTGGTTTTTTTACTGACGCTTCTTTTCACATAGCGCTTTTTACTGACGCTTCTTTTCACATGGCGTTTTTTACTGACGCTTCTTTTCACATAGCGTTTTTTACTGACGCTTCTTTTCACATGGCGTTTTTTACTGACGCTTCTTTTCACATAGCGTTTTTTCCCAATTAGATTGACTGACACAGAAACAGTGTCGACGGAGCTCCTTCTTCTGTGTGCTTTTGGCCCTCCGGGCCTATACAAACTTAACAAAACCTAAACCTAGCTTTGCTTCTGTGACGACTAGAATTGGCATAAAACGCGATTGTGAAAATGGGCTTCAGTAAAAAATTGCAAATGAAAATTTCGCAACTAAAGTACAACGATTCTAGTTAATTGATCTGGCCAACCAAGTACAGAACCCTAAAATATTGCAAATTCTTTAGAACCACGTAGAACCCTGTAGTTGTAATGTGTGCCAATGTTATTGTAATTTAATCGTCACCATTTTCAGGTATCCCGACCACTCTTAACTCGGTCAAGACCAGAATTACCATGTATAAGGTCATGGGTTTGCAATTCAAGTATGAGTATATTGCAAACGTCAGTGCGATTTCTTTACCATGATAAAATAAATAAATAAATTCATTTATTTCGAGCAAATTTTACGTGACTCATTGAAAGAAAGAGATTTATTAGTAACAATGCACTACTTTAAACATATGTATGTAGGTAATAGTATTTTACTTTGCTTTACTTGAAAATAAATATGCAAATAAAAACAGACTACTTGCTTGCTTGTCTTGTTGCCTATACATAGAAAAAAGTGGTAGCCTAGTTGTTTGAGCTATGACCTCTCAAGCAGCAGGTCGTGGGTTCGAGCCTGGGCTCGCACCTCAAAGTTTTTCGGAATTTATGTGCGAAATTACCATGAGCTTTACGGTGAAGGCAAACACCGTGAGGAAACCTGCACACGCCTGGGAAAAAATTCAATGGTGCGTTGGGAACTACAGTCCCAATGCTCTCATTCTGAGAGGAGGCCGGTGCCCTACAGTGGGACGTATATAAACTTGTGCATTTTTATACATCTAGGGTTTTAGCCTTAAACAAGCATTCCTAAAAAAGTTTGTACTTTAATATTGGACTCCGAATTGCATACAGGTAAGCAGCGTGAATGGAACTGAGCTTAACTAACACAGCCTACCAAAATGTCCTGATTCATTTGTATGGAAATTTCCTTTTTTGTTACCCACCACGGTGTGTATGTGGTAACAAATGAACTCGGCTAAAAAGGAAATTTTCATACAAATATATCATATTTATATATATTTTTTTATATGAATTAGGGCATTTTAGAAGGCTGTGTTAGTTCATTCCCGCTATCAACCTGTAAATGTCTATGCAATTCGGAGTCCAAAATTTAATTTATTTATTTTATTTTTATTATGAGAGGGAGGCCAATGAGCAAGCGGGTCATCTGATGGAAAACGATCACCACCGCCCATAAATATCAACAACTCAAATGTATAAACTTTTTTAGATTTTAATACTCGTACCGGCGCTTCACATTTGAGGTCATGTTTTTTTCAAACTGGCTGTAGTTTTCAGTTATTTACTAGAGGTCCTGCACTGCCATTTCTACAATAAAATTTCAATAAAAATGATTCGGCAAAAAATAACTCTTAATCCCTAGTTTCCGTATTGAACTGCATTTATTTGAGTTGCCCTGCAAGTAAAGGGTACGTGCAGGTTGCATAATCTTCTTACCGGCGGCCCTTAGGAAGCCATGTTGTGTAAACAAATCCAATAGAGTGTGAGTGTGTGCGCGTGTGTGGGTAGGCGGGGGCGCCTTTATAAGCGAATATCTTGAATTTGTTTTAAAAACCCGCCAACTGTGACTACTAACTACTAGCGAATGATTTCGTGGAAATTTGAAAAGCAGTAAAACATGTTTTGTTCAGTCAAACTCACTTCTTTTATTCTTAAATCGGGAAAGGAAAACTAAAAATAAATAATTTATAATATAATTGATATAAATTATTAACAAAACACGCCGCCGCATTTTTAATAATTTAATTTGAAGAGGTGTATAATATTACTAGATGCGCATAGAGATAAAAGTGTAATGTTGTTGTACAAAACTTTTTTTTTCAATTACTTAACTTTACTTTTACTTTTTGCTGTTTAGCAATGGAATTTGTATGCAACATTAACTTTTTAGGGTTGTGTACGTGTCCGTCTGTTTGTAGTGTGTACAGTCAAGATCATTATAAATATATGCAGGTACGATACCAAAATCTATACATCTGCCACTAACAATAAAAAAGTTTGACCTATGGCCTCTCAAACAGATGGTGATGGGTTCAAATCCAGGCTCGCACCTCTGAGTTTTTCGGGATTTATGTGCGAAATTACATTTGCAATTTACCATGAGCTTTACGGTGAAGGAAAACATCGAGAGAAAACCTGCAAACACCTGAGAAGAAATTCACACCATATTATTATGTGAAGTTTCCCAATCCGCACTGGGCCCGCGTGGGAACTACGGCCCAAGCCCTCTCACTCTGAGAGGAGGCCTGTGCCCTGCAGTGGGACGTATATAGGCTGGGATGATGATGTTGAGGTCAAACCGCTAACTAACTTTTTAAGCAATTAATGAATTTATCAATTTATTTCAGACTAAAAACATTGGTCCATTTTGTTAGTAAAAATTGTGCTTAAATCTATGTTAGTACCTACCTGATATGGAAAATAATGCCAGAATTAATCAACTATCAACTATAGAACACTTAATGTCAGGACATCCACACTCGTCATTTATAAATTCCCACTTTTCCACAGACCTAATTTAGGGGGTAGCAGTATCCCTTGCGCTCACTTAGCACCACCTTCCCCTCCTATTGATTTCGCTCGTCCCACTTTCCACTTCCCCCCTTTTTAAAATGTCGGACGAGACAATAGGAAAAAGGAGGACCGAATTTTTAAGTCTAGGTTCTGGGATTGATTGAAAGACTGGATTATTATTAATACGGGTTTGTTTAGATAGAATGTGAATTATGAAAATTTTATGTGTACTCTGATTCAAAAGATAGTGATAATGTTACTATTTTAAGAAGATAAAGGCTGACTAGGAATAATCTAAAAAAACCGGTCGAATGTGATTAAACTTGTAGATACTTACATGATGGGTGTCGTCCGTACTATGATTTAAAAATAGTTCAGTAAGAAACAAGACGGAAATCTTGTTAATTTTATTATTAAAGCTTATTAAAAACGCTGAAAACACATGTTTCTTGTATGATGACCCACTTTAATTTTTAATTCGATTTTTTTTATTTTTTTTGTTGTAGCGGTCACAGTGATAGGTACATAATGAAATTTTCACCAATTAGCTGGACTCTAGCTATTACGGTTTAAGAGATTAAACCCTGTGACAGACGAACGGAAGGACGGACAGACAGCGGAGTCTCAGTAATAGGGTCACATTGGCACCCTTGGTGTTGGGAACCCTAAAAAGTCCAAGTTAAAACTCATTGACAGTGAGCACATTTCTTTATGAGCGATAAAGTTTTTGAATCTGAAAGGAAACCTGCACACACCTAGTTACGAATATATTCAATGGTAGGTACCGTGAAGTTCCCAATCCACACTGGGCCCGCGCGGGAACTACAACCCGAACCCTCATTCTGAGAATTTTTTGGCAATAACCAGATTTTTCTTCATTATTAATCTAACTCTATTTAACTTTGTGCCTTTTTGTGATCTTACGTAAGAACTACCAAGACTCCCTTCCACTCCCTTGTAAGAAGAAATAAGGAATGGACGACCCTCCTTTCCCTAAATCGAAATACGTAATAAATGAATGGCACCTATACTCCATTTAATTTAGATTTATAAACCACAATAACATTATATTGCGGCTCGTGAACTGTAATCTCTTTACAATTTGTACTAGAGTAACAATTGACGACACGCAAATAAAGTGGCATTAAAACAATTTTATTTTGCGGCTCCCAGACTATTGTACTGTACTATTTACTAGGTAAGAAATAGTTGACGAGCCGTAATATAATGATTATAATGATGTTGTGGTTTTCAATTCTAAATTAAATGAAGTATATATAGCCTGAACGAGAATGAAACATACTATCTGAGCACAGATTTGTAACCGTAGCATAGATTCGAATCTCAAGACGTTCAAATCCGCGCCAAACCCTAACCTAGGAACACCCACGTCTCGAAGCTTCCTTGGCTGTCACCGGCCGAACAAAATCAATACAATAGAAGTGTTTTTAACGCCCGTCTGGATCGCTATACGCAGTTACGGGGCGCAACAGTTAGCGCACCCGCGTCGAGGGCAGTGGCGACAGCGTGCGGAAATAAGGTAAAAATTGGTAAAAAACTGGCCGAGTGTGTACGGGGTTCTCACACCGAGATTCCGTCAAGGTCCGCCCATATCGGGTTGCATAAAGTTTTTACGCATAATTCATCATTTGATATAATTTATAGTTTCGCATAACTCTTTTTTTTTCCTCAGAAACCATGAACTATGGACAAGAGGGCATTTCAAAATTTTTGCAAAATTTACGGTCTCGACGGAAAAAAAATGACTACGAAAAATTATGACAAACAATACATTATGATTAAGAATTTTATGCCACCATATACGCTCCCGAAAAATACATATACACCACAAAACGTCACTATCATCATTTCAGCCTAAACCGTTCTTATATATTTATATAGACATCCCGAAGATTAGGAAAACAGGCTGATCCTTCGTTCCAATGCGTTCTCTCAACTTAAGCCAGGTCGTCGCTCCATGTTGGGGGCTTACCTATACTGCGTCTTCAGGTCCGAAAATGCCATTCCAGGACCTTTTAGCCCCATCGGCCACCACGAGCGAAGCGATGAGCGATGTGCCCCGCCTACTGCCACTTGACTTGATTCTTCGAGCTTTGTCGGCAACTGTAGTTCATACGTGAATTTCATCATTTTACACACAAAACTTATAAAAATAAAACTACTCGTATTTTCATGTTTAAGTTCATAAAATATAGCCGTTGATAGACAAATTACAAAGTTGACCCGTCCATTCCGATTTTTATTATTTAGTGACGGAGGGCATTTATTTGTGTAATGAGCACGAATATTTGTTCCTGAGTCATGGATGTTTTCTATGGATTTAAGTATTTATTCATCTATATAAGTATGTTTATCGTCGTCTAGTACCCATAGTACAAGCTTTGCTTAATTCGGGACTAGGTCGATTCGTGTAAGATTGTCCCCTAATATTTATTTATTTATATTTCCTGTTACTCAAAATTTTAAGTTTGTAGGTATGTTTAACCGTTATAACAACAATAATGAAATCAAAAATAATGCGATTCTTTTAAAGGTCCCCCATTATTTTCTGTTTTCGTTACATCTGTAACGTTTAAACATAAATGTAGTGTTTTCATTTTATAATATTTAAGTACATCCTCTGTCCGTCTGTGTTATCACTTTGAAATAATCCCAGTTCAGTTTCGCTTACCATACTTCCAGTGGCTGGCTTCTGCACATGCGTGAAGGTCGCATTACTTGGTGAACAGTGCATTCATTTGTTTGTTTAGTCGCTTTGTTTTAATGCATCTGGGTCAGGATTTGATTTTCTTAAGGGTCAAATAAAGTCTGCATTCAAAATATTGGACGGTGTTTAAACTGTTTCGATTATCCTTCATTACTAGTTTTTGGTAGGTACATTTTTTTTACTTTCCTCAAAGAAAAGTTTATAAGTTTATCAAATATCTTTTTTTTAAAGTAATAGGAACACCATTATTCTGAAAAAATAATAGTTGAAATTCTTTTTAACCCCCGCCACAAAAAGAGGGGTGTTATAAGTTTAACCGCTATGTGTGTGTGTGTGTGTGTGTGTGTGTGTGTGTCTGTCTGTCTGTCTGTGGCACCATAACTCTAAAACGGCTGAACCGATTCGGATGCGGTTTTTTTATTTGACAACTTTAGACGACCAGATGGCCTAGTGGTTAGAGCACCTGACTATGAAGCTTGAGGTCCCGGGTTCGATTCCCGTGTCGGGGCAGATATTTGTATCAAAAATACGAATGTTTGTTCTCGGGTCTTGGGTGTTTAATATGTATTTAAGTATGTATCTATCTATATAAGTATGTTTATCCGTTGCCTAGCACCCATAACACAAGCTTTGCTTAGCTTACTTTGGGGCTAGGTCAATTGGTGTGAATTGTCCCGTGATATTTATTTTATTTATTTATTTATAGCTGGTTTCTTGGCGATGGTTCTTAGACATGTTTCATTAAAATCGGTTCAGCCGTTTCAAATTTATAAGCTCTTTTGTCTTAGACGCATAATGGGCATTTACTTTATCTTCAGACGTTATGTGCGACCAAACTGCGTTGGGGGTTTTTAAAATTTTCAATTTATAGTTATTGTTTATACGCTAAACATTTAATTTTACAGATTTTTTTGACCAGGCCGGCAACGCACTTGTGACTCTTCTGGTGTCGCAGGTGTCCTTGGGCGACGGTAATCGTTTACCATCAGGCGATCCGTCTGCTCGTTTGCACCCTATATCATAAAAAAAAAACTTGGCATAACATAAAATAAGTATCCTAGTGATCGACATGCTAATGCCCAATATATAACCTGCTGTCACCTCTATTGCTAGTGACATAAATTTCAAGATGATAACTACCTGGGTTAGTGACTTAGGTCTTACACTATACGAAACTTGATTTTCGAACTTCGTATCGTATCGTTGCATTCACGCTAATAGTATAATGTAACAGAAATTTGAAAGGTACGACATGGCACAAAATTAGAACTTCGTAGTAGCCCGAAGTACTCGGACTTTAGTGTACGTATGGGAAGAAGCATAAGAGAGGCTGTAGGCCTGATGAATAGGCTCAGAGTCACTCAACGAGCTATGGAAAGGGCTATGCTCGGGATTTCTCTACGGGATAGAATCAGGAATGACGAGATCCGTAGAAAAAACTTTTTAACAAAAAATTAAACCGCCGAAAAAACTGAAAAGCAAAAAATAATACCTTTTTTGTTTGACCTTAATCTAGGTACCAGTTTGAAGTCGGTGCCTCAGCACTTAGCCAGGAGGAGTGGACCTATAATCGCCTACCTGATTGGCTTCTATCACTCCTCCTGGCTCGTGCTGAGGCACCGACTTCAAACTGGTACCTAGATTAAGGTCAAACAAAAAAGGTATTATTTTTTGCTTTTCAGTTTTTTGGGCGGTTTAATTTTTTGTTAATAAGTATTTATTTTGTACTTTTTTTCCATCCTTGGGGTAATTTTTTTTCCTAATTTATAATACCAACTTCAAGGTATGATACCCTATCTATCCAATAAAAAAGTATTATGAAAATCAGACTACTCTGTAAAAAGTTAGTCAATCATCCCCTGTTTTCCTACCCTTAGGGTACGAGTATTATTTCCAAAATTAAATGGGACCACCCTTGGGGTATACGCTTTCTAATAAAAAAACAATCATCAAAATCCGACTACTCTGTAATAAGTTATGCGTGGTCATATAGTACAATCAGTAACTGAACAATCAATCATCCCCTGTTTTTCTACCCTTAGGGTGGGAATATTGTTTCCAAATTTAAATGGGACCACCCTCGGGGTATACGCTTTCCAATAAAAAAAGAATCATCAAAATCGGACTACTCTGTAAAAAGTTATGCGTGATCATACATAAAAAAATATATAAATATATACACATCGAATTGAGAACCTCCTCCTTTTGTTTTCGTCGTTTGAAAAACAAGGGTCACTGCCAATGGATTAGCTCGTTAATAAATAGATGTAATAAATATCACGGGACAATTCACACCAATTGACCTAGTCCCAAGCTAAGCAAAGCTTACTATGGGTACTAGACAACGGATAAACATACTTATATAGATACATACTTAAATACATATTAAACATCCAAGACTCGAAATCGTTGAAATCTGAGACTCGTTGAAATGGCAATAGGCAGGCCATGCCATGCAGAACAGATGGCCGTCGGAGCCAAAAAGTTCTTGAATGGAGATCACGGAGCGTGGGACGTCCACCAACAAGATGGACGGACGATTTGGTAAAGGCCGCAGGTTCAAGGTGGATGCATGCCGCTTCCAACCTCAATGATTGGGTTGAGGGACGCCTATGTCCAACAGTGGACGCCTTGCGGCTGAAATGATGATGATGATGATAAGAGACGCATTTTTCTTATGAAATAAATGAATGATAGACTAAATGCTACTATAAAGAGCAACTATCCCATCACAGCTCATTATGAAGGTTTAATTAATTCATACAAATTGAACAATGTAACTACGGACCGAGTGCTGATTTTCAGAGTCGTAGTCGTTATATCCTGTAACTAACGAATCAGAAACGGAATCTGTAATATTATAAAAGCTTGTAACTGTCATAATACCTTGTAATGGAAGGACGAGGTGCACGGCAGAGCTTAGCCAAGCCAGTGAAAGCTGCAATTAATGTTAATAAAGAAAATCGTGCGTGCAGTTCCTCCGCGCGGAAGAAGTGAAACTTCGTAATGTGGAAATGAAAAAAGGCACTTATACATCAATATGAACCTTATTGCAATAAATTAAAGAACTAAATTTACTCATGCATCTATGTGTTTAAATTACTCACTTGATGGTGCTTTTATCAAGTCTCTTACATTTGCACAGACAGACAGTATGTGTTCTGCATCGCACTATCGAAGTTTTTAACATCCGTTAGTATATATATATAATGCGAGATTACTTGCTTCGGCAGTACATATACTAATGCTTTCATACCCCCTCCATGGTAGCGTTCAACGTTTAACGCAACCTTGTTGGAAGTCGCATTAGAAGTTTCACTTCAAAAAGGTTTTTTGGGGATTAGAAAGTAATTCATCGTTATTTTATTATATTAATGGTAATTTAAAAGAAGAATTTTTTCAGAATGTTACTTTTTAAATCGTATCACTAGAAAAAGTATCCTAAAGTGGTGAAATATTGTACTGAATTTTAAATAACAGTGTATACCATAAAGTCAGAGTACTTTGGCTTTTGGTGTAAAGTCAGGGTGATTTTGGCCCACATAGAAGGGTATAATCAAAAAACATAAAAACGTGTTCGGTCAGTTAAAATTAACCGATAAAAAAACGTGAACCGAGTTATTCACAATGGGCAGTTACCATTCAGGGCCACTTTACCGTGTTAAAGAGTAACTCGGATTTAAATAATGAAATAGGGCAGTTCCAAAAATGGTGGCACCGACAGGTTAAAGTATTGTGTATGAATTGAAAATTGGAGCTTTAGCTTTGTATCAAAAAACAGATTTTCGATTGACAGCTTAGAAAATCGGTGCTCAGAAAATAATGCCTAACACGAACGACAACTTGGCTCATTTTACAAAAAAACATTTTTTAAGGTTAACAGTAAGTATTTCGACGTAGGAATCAGCAGATGTTTAAATAACTTTGCAGACTTGTCATTACTCTTTACTAAGTCTACTTGATCGCCATCCTTCTAATTATAAGTACAGTCAGCTGCGTCGATAAACTTTTTTTTATTTCGACCTAGTCTTAAACGAGTGGCTACAACCAACGTCAAGATACCTGGGGGCTTACCATGATTTCTTAATACAATTCAGTTTAAGCTCTAAACTGAACTGCATCGCTATTTCGTACCACGACGTTACTTACTTTTGCGATTCAGTTCAAGTGCGGTTCAGCGGTAGCGATACAGACATTTTCATTCACTCCCTTCAAGTTCAAGTGGTTTTCGTACCATGACGCTTAACTTGAGTGGGAATTGAATCGCTTCAGTGTCAAATTTAGCGATTCAGTACTCAGTTACTCATTACGGCTGTCAAAGTTTGTTATTACGGGTGTCAAAACAAAAATTGACATTTAATATTTAATTATTAATTTCATATTTAATACAATAGAACTGTAGAGTAAACGTATTGGCCATGCCACAGTGTTGCGCAGTCCCGTTTTGCTCGGAAAAGAAAGGCGAGCATAAGTTTCCGAAAGATAAAAGTGTCTCAAAGCAGTGGTTAGTAGCGATTCGCAGGGTCAACTATGTCCCTTAAAACATTCACGTATTTGTAAAAAACATTTCAATCTTGATACCTGATTTACACTCTCGCCTCGTCACCTCGCCTCGCGCCTCGCCTCGTCGTCTCGTTTAATGCCTGCCAGCAAGCGAGTCAGGTTATAGTTGTCAATTGACCGCAACGCTGGATTCGCGGACGAGATTTGCTTACCTTGCAATCTTGCAACCTTGCCTATCATTAGGGAGCTTCACACGCACCATTTTTTTTTTCGCAGGCGTGTCCTTATCAATATTCTCCTTCACCGTACAGCTCATGGTAAACAAATACAATATCGCACATACGAGGGGCGTTCAATATAAAGTGAGAATGAGATGCAAACTCTTTCAATATTAGGAAATTAAATACTGGCCGGTAAAGCTGATCTATCTAGCTGATTGCTATGAAAAAAAAAAGTAACTGTCTTTTGTTTAAAAAAAAATACGGTAATTTCTTTGCAATGCTATTGAGTACGTTAGCGAAAATGGAGAAAATTTAACTGCGCGCCGTTATCAAATACTTGTGTTTGAAAAATTTTTCTACGGACCAAGTCAATTTAGATTTGCGGGACACTTTAGGGTCTAATGCTCCTCCGTATGGTCCTCCGTATACGACCCCCGCTCCGGACGCCCTACTACTGCAATAACTGAAGAAATTGTGAAAAAAGTTGAAAACTCAGTTTTGGCGGATCGTCGTGTCACGGTTCGTTTTATTGCTGAAAATGTAAAGATTTCAACGGGGAGCGTGCCTAATATTTTACATGAACGCTTGGGTATGAAAAAGGTATCTGCGCGTTGGGTACCAAGAATGCTTACTGACACGCAAAAACAAACTAGAGTCGAGATTTGTCAAGAAGCTTTGGACCTGATACAGCAAGACCGGGAACTTTTTTTGGCGCGATTTATAACAATGGACGAAACATGGCTCCATCATTACGACCCTGAAACGAAACTGCAGTCTATGACATGGAAAAAACCATCATCTCCAACTCCGAAGAAATTCAAGGTGGGCCCATCTGCCGGTAAGGTCATGGGCTCTGTTTTTTGGGATGGTAAAGGGGTATTAATGATTGAGTATCTCAAACATGGAGCCACTATTACGGGCACTTTATACGCCAAACAAATAGCAACATTGCGCAATGAGATCCGCGAAAAACGGCGAGGTAAACTCTCGAAAGTTGTGCTGTTCCACCAGGATAATGCCCCGGCACACAAGTCCATCGTTGCAATGACTGCAATTCGTGATGCTGGGTTCAATATCCTTAAGCAACCTCTGTATTCACCAGATCTCGCTCTCAGTGATTTCTACCTATTTCCGAGATTGAAACAATACCCGAGAGGCCAGAAATTTGAAGACGACGACGCGGTAGTCGCTGCAGTACAAGATTTTTTAAGTACTCAAGATGAGACCTTTTTTAAAAATGAAATTTTAAGTTTAGAAAAAAGATATAATAAGTGTATTATGCTAAAAGTTGACTATGTCGAAAAATAAAATTACATTTAGTAAAAGTTGTTTATAACATACTCATTCTCACTTTTTATTGAACGCCCCTAGTAATACATTCCAAAATACTTACAGGTGCGAGCGAGCACGGATTTGAGCCCACGACCATATATCTTGCTTGATAGGCCATACATCATAGGTCCAACTAAGTTATCACTGCTTCGTATTTATAAAATTATATTATGGATTTCTGTGGATTTTGATTGTATTTTGAACTCTTGTACGTTCTCCTTCTACCTATATACGTCCAATTTGTTGTACGCCCAATGCAATTACTTCAATTATCTACTACCGACAAATTATGAGGAGTACCTAGTGCTTTGAATTATAGACTTCTAATAATGAGACATACCTATTAATAAATGAGGTACGCTTTATAAGTGAGCCATAATTTGTAGACTGTTTTGGAGTGGCTGTAGTAGCGGGTAACGATTAAGTTGACGCAGTTGTGTTATGAAGTCAAAAGGTATGTCTTTATATTTATTTCATACTAGTCTTTACTCAAAGTGATGGAGCGAAGGTTTCTTGGTGTCCGAAGATCCAAAAAAATAAAAAATGGCCCCAAAAAAATTAAAAATACTGAGCTGCGCCATTTTTTATTTTGTTGTACCTTTTGACTTTTTTTTAATTCGACAAGTTTTATGTGATTTTTTGCTCAGAGCCACGAGCTCTTTCGATCTTACCAGGATAAAAAGTGTCCCAAAACATTCATATAATTTTCGATTCTTCCATTCCGTTACGGTCATATGAAGTCTATGAAAAATGGTAACGGAACGGAAAATAAACTTGGACAATTTGTTCTCCTAGTAGGATCGAAAGAGCTCGTGATTTTCAGCAGAAATCATATAAAACTTTCCGAATTTAAAAAAAAGTAAAAAGGTACTACAAAATAAAAAATGGCCCATCTGCGTTCAAAGACTCCTGCTGCTGACGAGGGCGTGATGACGGCCAAGTTGAAGTTCGACTGGGCTGGATATGTCTATCGAACGAACCCTGAACGTTGGGCCAAAGTTGCCACGGAATAGGTCCCTAGCGATGGATATTGTAATAGAAGCAGGCCGAAGCGGAGATGGAGGGACGACCTAAATATATTTACACCTTAGATTATTTATACACTATACTCTTTTCACGGTGTACTGCCGTTTGGCAAATTATTTTTCCCAAATATGACTTCCCAAATAACTTATCTCAATAGTTTCATTTCCCAAACGAATGTTTAGCAAAGTTACATTTCGCATTTTATTCATTTGGTCAAGTCATCATTTGGCAAAGTTTCACTTCGTCAAGATTTTATTACGCAAATGTTTATTAAGCAAATGTTTTATTTTGTCATAAATTATATGCCAAAAAAATGTTTGCCAAATTTGTCACCTCCCATGCTCAACTCATTTCCCAAACGAATATTTTGTTGCAGATATACAATAGTAGGTAACATTGTTAGGCATATCGCCGGCAGCGAGCGAGCGAAGCGAGCGAGCAAGACCTTTCAGGGCAGAAGCGACTCGGACAGGTTAGGTTCAGAAGGCTAAGGCGGGAGCGAAGCGTAGCGTAGCTCCCGCCTTAGCCTTCGATGTTAGGTATTTTTTTATGACAGCACAGAAAAGGATTATTACTTATATTATGAAATGTTATACAACCATGACATTGAATGTTTTCCATGCTTTAATGTAGTAGTCTTAGATGCAGTACCTACACTTCTTCACTTTATCCCGCCGTAATTTACAATACCAGTATTATTAATTTTTATCCTACGCACTACTCACACACACACACTACACTTATCTACGCGATAAAATGCTTCTATAATTATTATTATTCGTTATTTAACGACTTATTTTATTTAATAAGGTTTATTAAAATAAAAGATACAAGTAGGTCATTATCATCAAAACCTACCTAAAAATTTGTACAGAACCCTCGACTTAACTATTTTATTTTTGCATTATAACAGAACTCCGGTACTTAGTTTACTTTATGTGATTTCATGAAATAATCGTAATATTATATTATTAATTACACATGATTGAAGTAATAAATTTACACTTTTATCGATTCGAGTTTTAAAGCTTTCACTTCTCTAGTCTGGGGTTTTGACACCTGCCACCCGCACCATGCTACAGTGAAAAGAGCTTAGGCGGCATGAAAACATTATATAGTATGTCATTTGCCTCCCTTCAGTTTGAATGACGTAACGCGATCGTAATATGAAGCTGTCAAATGGATTTTTGGACGTTTTGTATCGCAATGTTTGCTCCTGACACTCTATCTAGTGTTTAAATAATCTAAGATTTACACGTGGGATGGTGGGAGCTCGCGTTTGATGGGCGAGAGAAGAGCAGGAGTGGAGAGGCCTTTGCCCAGCAGTGGGACACAAAAGTAAGTTTAAATAATCTAAGATTTACACGTGGGATGGCGGGAGCTCGCGTTTGATGGGCGAGAGAAGAGCAGGAGTGGAGAGGCCTTTGCCCAGCAGTGGGACACAAAAGTAAGTTTAAATAATCTAAGATTTACACGTGGGATGGCGGGAGCTCGCGTTTGATGGGCGAGAGAAGAGCAGGAGTGGAGAGGCCTTTGCCCAGCAGTGGGACACAAAAGTAAGTTTAAATAATCTAAGATTTACACGTGGGATGGCGGGAGCTCGCGTTTGATGGGCGAGAGAAGAGCAGGAGTGGAGAGGCCTTTGCCCAGCAGTGGGACACAAAAGTAGGTTAATTATAGACCAATAAATAAAAACAGTCTTTACCTTCCGTTTTGCTCGCATAAACCTTTAAATCTAATATATAAAATCTTGTGTCACGGTGGTTGTTATCGAATTTCTTCAAAACGGCTTGACTGATTTTGACAATTTTTTTGTCTGTATTTGGTAAGTTGTAGGCTATTTTTTATACCCCTATGTGATATATGGCAAAACAGCGTTTGCGGGGTCAGCTAGTAAATAAATAAATATCACGGGACAATTTTGACACCAACTAATTTAGCCCCAAAGTACCTAAGCAATGCTAAAAATGAGATATGAGATGGTAAAAAAAATAAGGTATTACTTGAAGTCTGCATTTGTAATTTATGGCAAAAATAAAATAAAAAACTTAACGTGTGTGTTACTTTCTTGACCAAAACAATTGTACAAAATTATGAATTTAATTTAATACCAAACGCCAATGCAGCGTGTGAGTGTGCTCCAGGGTACACCACCTGTGGCTTCGTAAATTTAGTGTATTCTTCTCCCTCTCACTCCCACGACACACCCTCACACCCCTCTCTCTCACTCATGTTTTCACAAATAAGTTCCATCCGAAAACAACATAGAAAACTCTTGGCTCTCTCCAAAGTGAAGTGAACCGTATTGAGTTGGTTTAAGATGAGTTTCTGTGGGAGTTTGAAAAGGCTGAAAAATCGTTGTGAAGCAGGTTTCTGTAGGATACTGAGGCACGTTCTATTATCTGATTGTAATATAAAGCGATATAAAATAAATAGTGATGAGACTGATTTTATATCGATTGATAATCCTACTAAGATAATGCCAAGGTTTGTGAGCATGTGTGTTTACTCCTTCACGCTAAAACGGATGAACAGATTTGAATGAAATTTGGTATATAGATAGCTGAAATTCTGGAGGCTACTTTTTACTCCGATATTACATAGGGATCTTATGCCAAATCTAAAAGTCTTAACCGCTAAGCCTAGAGCCATTCAATATAACATGGGTATTCTTCATCCGACGTAAATGAAAACGTAATGGGTTATGCGAACGAAGCCGCGGGTATAGGTCAGTTTTATTTAACCTCCATTTGACAATCCTGACATTCGATTTTGAACCGTAAATGTTGCTAGTTTGAATCGGCTTTGATTTGTGTTTGACGGCAAATATACTGCCGGTAGGTATAGATTTAAGGGTTAACCTAGTAAAGCCCACGGCAATAAATGTTGAGTATCATATTTTGAAAACCCTTCCGTCGCTGGATATCCCACTTATTGTCAATCAAAAAAACGTGTTTGACGTTTCTCGATGAGAACATTAACATAGATGTCGCTAGTGTCGCTGCTTAAGTGACTATAAAAACAAACTGAAAAATGTCGATATATAGGAAAAATTTGTGTCTAAACTCCTGACCAGTGGTGGTGTAGGGGCTTAGCACGCAGCACGGAATTCTGAGTGGGTTCGATTCCCAGCGCTGGTCTCTTTTTCTGGTTTTTTTCTGTGTATCCATGTTTCAGTTTGTATTTAGTATGAAATAAATCAAGAAATGTCGACATTTGCTTTGACTTATGTTTTAAATTTAGCACGCTGGGCCTTACGAGGTTAAAGCAAATGAAGATAATAAGTAAAGGTCGGAAAAACGCCCGTCATTATCAAATTCAATACTTACTTTTTAGGGTTCCGTACCCAAAGGGTAAAAACGGGACCCTATTACTGAGGTTCCGCTGTCCGTCCGTCCGTCCGACTGTCCGTCTGTCACCAGGCTGTATCTCATGAACCGTGATAGCTAGACAGTTGAAATTTTCACAGATGATGTATTTCGGTTGCCGCTATGACAATAAATACTATAAAGCAGAATAGAATAAATATTTAAGGGGGCTCCCATACAACAAACGTGATTCTTATGCTCGTTTTTACTCCATATTGATAACGGCAATGAAGACGCTTGAAACATTCACAGAATATTTAGTTATATATTTACTTTATTAAGTATTTATTATTATATATTTAAACATGAAACTACCGTGAGACTCACTCATAGTGAAAATAAACGGATCACTCACGTCTTAAAACGAGTTTAACTCGACATGTTTCGGGCTAATCCGTAGCCCTTTCTCTCGGAGTCGCACGTCACGGCGGCTGCCAAACGTGCACTGCGTGCTACCGCCCTGGTCGTGCGGCTACATTCATTTCATTATATATTTACTTTAAGAGTTTTGTATAGTTTTTTGTTTTATCGACTTGTTTAATCGATGTGTTGCCCACCCCTAGCCGGGTTAACCAGGGCATAAAGTACGGTAATCCGGCGCGCCGCTAATGCCGGGTTTGGCAGACAAACGTCACGGGCAGCTGGAATCGGCCTATATCCGGATATCCAGCCCATTTTATACGTCCCTGTCTCTACGACGTCCCTACAAACGTATAGTCAAACAATTTGATTCTTAGGCCACTATGGAACCTATACGTTAGTGAATATTTTTAGTAACGTGGCCAAAATGGCAAAACGGAACCCTTTTAGTTTCGCAATGTCTGTCTGTCCATCTGTCCGTTCGCGGCATAGTAGTAGAATAGAGACTATTAAATAGGTAGTGCTAGAAAGCTGTATTTTTTTTGGGTAGCTTGTCCCATAGACGTAAAGTGGGGGTGATTTTTTTCTCATGTAACTTTATAGTGTGGGGTATCGATGAATAGGTCTTTCAAAATAAATACGAGGTTGTACAGACGATTTTTCGATACAGAGATTCGTTTGCGAAATATTCAACGTTAAATTGCAAATTTTTGTCAAAATCGAGCGTCCTCTCTAAAAGCTAAAAGTTAGTTCGAACATTTTGAAATAAAATTCATGATGGGAGTAAACATATCAAAGTAACAAAGAAAACTATTACGGCTAATTGTAACTTTGCTTCAGAATTACTAGTAGTTTAAGAGTATATTTACTCGAACAGTAGCCTGACCTTTAAAATATACCTACTTGGGAAGTTCCGTACAAAATAGAAAATCTCTGGCGAAGGAGTACAAATTCTGTTGACACTCATGCGTGTCACTGGCATCGTCATCATCATTTCAGCCGTAGGAGGTCCACTGCTGGACATATTCCTCCCTCATTGACGCGCAATTATTACAGTTGGAAGCGACTTGCATCCACCCTGAACCTGCGGCTTTCACCAAATCGTCCGTCCATCTCGTTGGTGGACATTCCAGCGCTTGCCAGTCCGTGGTCTCCATTCGAGAACTCTTGGGCCAAAATGGCCATCTGTTCTGTGTGCTATATGGCCTGCCCATTGCCATTTCAACGAGCTAATCCGTTTGGCTACTCACTGGCATGTTTTTTGATCACGTTGTGTCACTGACAATTGATTAACCGAGAAGAATTGAGTTGTGTGGCACAGCGCTACTGATTCCCGCTAACCAGTTGCTAGGCTAAACTTTCTATCAAAATACTCCGAAATCGGAGCGTTAGAAAGCAACCTCTGACCTTAGAAATGCAGACTGCATCCATAATTCGTACTGTGTCTTCTAACCCGAACCGCTTCGGGAATGTTTTGAATATCAGTTTCTAACAAGTCATAGAACTAAGTATAGACATGTCACGTGAACTAAAAGTGCGAGTACCTATAGGGCTACAAAGATATATCGTATGTGAAGGTGAGGGCACGTGTAACGCTTTGAAGAGAGCGAGATACATGTATTTAGTTTAGTGAAACGAAGCTCGCGAAGTATTAAAAAAACACGTCTAATTTCGACTATCCGAATTTGAAGCTTAAAGTGAGTTGAGAAGAGTTGATATTAACTTAAACGCATGTCTTAAATATAGTACAACATTGAGCCAGGGACTAAGTATGGTAAAATTATATTCAAATTAAATTAGCTTAGAACGCAATTTGCCGCGTTAGTACATAAGCAATAAAGATATGCGTTATCATCACAAGTACAAATTCGACTTTATCTAACTAACAACAAATAATAAAATCGTAGATAACCCAATCAAAATGGCTGCCAAACAGCTATCTATCGTAGCAACCGGTGTTGCTGGTCTTACATTTAAAATGACGCCAAATGACGCTAAAATAGCCAAAAATTTTAGCCAACTGTGAAGGTTCGACGTTTTTTATGCAATACTACCACTTAAAAAATAAATAAACTAATTTATTATTAATTGCAGAACGGAACTGACTGACTGACTCAACATCGACGTCCAGCCTAAGCTTTTGGTTCCCTTTTTGTTATGATGCAGACCAGAATAAAAACGGTGTTTGTTAAAATTAAATATTTATGGAGCAGACAGTTCTGCGGCTGAGGCAAAGTCGCACGCAGGAATAAGTTTGTAGTCATCGTCATAATCATCATCATCATCTTCATTTTATGGAGATGGGGGTTTTCTTTATTTCATGCATGCTCTATTACCTACTGTACGTTGGATACGAATAGTGCAGTACCTCTACCTAAAAGGCCGGCAACGCACTTGTGACTCTTTTGGTGTCGCAGGTGTCCATGGGCGACGGTAATCGTTTACCATCAGGCGATCCGTCTGCTCGTTTGCCCACTATATCATAAAAAAAAAAAAAAAAAAAAGTTACACTAGTTTACAGTGACCGTACTCGCTAGCGACGGCGTAAATGAATTTGTATGGAGAATTTTACTTCCGTAAGTGACCGCTAGAGGCGCTGCACAATTCTCCATACAAATAATTTACGCCGTCGCTAGCGAGTACGGTCACGTAGACTAGCGTAAACTCATGGTAGAGGCACAGGACCGGTCTGTTTGGTGAACTTAGGGGCAGACTTGTAACAAGTTTACGGGTACGTATCTTTCTGTATTTTTATTTTTTCAACTCCATTTTTTTTTTACTTTTACGGTCATCCCGTGAAATCCATATGTTTCATACTAAATATGGACTGCAACATAGATGCACAGAAAAAACCCCAGAAAAAAGAACAGCGCTGGTAATCGAACCCAGGTCCTTGGCATTCCGTGCCACGTGCTAAACCTGGTTGGTTTAGCACGGGAGACTTATGTTCAGCACAGCATTAATTTGTCTTTTGTGGGAACCTCTTTTATTAATGTTTAATAGCAAACATAGTAGATGTTTTTAGCTAGCAGACATTTAACCTAGCCATTTAGCCTAGCCTATTGGTTTGCCCTATGGGCTCTCAAGCAGAGGGTCGTGGGTTCGAGCCCGGGCCCACACCTCTGAGTTTATCGGAATTTATATGCGAATGCGAAATATTTTTTTTTAATTTAGCATGAGCTTTACGGTGAAGGAAAACATCGTGAAGAAACCTGCACACACCTGAGAAGAATTTCAATGGTGTGTGTTAAGTTCCCGATCCGGACTGGGCCCGCGAGGGAACTACGGCACAAGCCCTCTTAATCTGAGACGAGGTTTGTGCCTTGCAGTGGGGCGTAGGTATATGATGATGATGACATAATACTTAGGTCTAGATAATACAATTAATAGATATCTTATCAAAATCTTCATCATCATCATCTCAGCCTATATGCATCCCACTGCAGTGCACAGGCCTCCTCTCAGAATGAGAGGGATTAGGGCGTAGTTCCCACGTGGGTCCAGTACGGATTGGGAACTTATCAAAATAAAAATATATCAAAATAGTAACTATCAAATCTATGGTAGAAAGTAAGAAATAATAAAATCTAATCTCAGATATGAAAACCAGTAAAATTCAATAACTGTTTGTCTATTTGAAACGCATACTAAAAACAACACTAGTAGGTATCCTAAAAAACTGCCACAAATTCCATAATTACCGTAGCATGCAACCCTGGCCTAGACTACTAGGAAGCAAGCGTTAGATCTTTTGACATTGCCAGCGACCTTGGTTCCGGCGCTCTGATTGGCCGAGCGCCCAAAATGGCGGCCCACTCCCGCGCAGCGCATTGTTCTAATAATTAGACGACCGGTTTTTGTTTTTCTAACGCGTGACGCTTGTTTATTACATGCAGATTCGGGTTCCATTGTCTTTGCTTTTACAGATTGTAGGAACTAAGAATTATTGGGAAATAATAATGTAACTGATAATGATTTTGCGATTGTGCCAGCATCAACATTGCTGACTATTTTTATTAGCAACCTTTAAATATTTCCTGTATTTAATAAGTGATTTAGTAGAACAGTAGGTAGCGTCGGACACTTACTTTTATTTTTAATATCAGTAAGAAAAATTGGAAATAAAGGAGCTCAAAGCGTTTTTAAAACATCGACTAAGTACATATTAGGGAAAAATTCTTATTTTGTTGTGTACATTGAAATGGGCTTAAAATAGTACATTACTGCAGCGGCCGCGAAATAGGGGATTGCCGGCCGAGTAGTTATAGATGGCCGAGTGTTAACGAGGCCATCTAGAGATACGAGGCCGGCAATCCCTGTTCGTGGCCAAGGCTTGTATAGAGTTTTTCTCTTACATGCATCATCATCATCACCACCATCATCACCGCCATCATCATCACCATCACCATCACCAACAACATCATCAACAGCCATCAACATCTATCAACATCCGTCAACATCCATGAACAAGAACATCCATCAACATCCATCCATCCATCCATCCATCAACATCCATCAACAACCATCAACATCCATCAACATCCATCAACATCCATCAACATCCAACAACATCCATCAACATCCATCAACATCCATCAACATCCATTAACCAACATCTATCAACCAACATCCATCAACCAACATCCATCAACATCCATCAACATCCATCAACCAACATCCATCAACATCCATCAACATCCATCCATCCATCCATCCATCAACATCCATCCATCCCTCCGTCCGTCCGTCCGTCCGTCCGTCCGTCCGTCCGTCTGTCCGTCCATCCGTCCGTCCATCCATCCATCCACGTCGACCACGTCGACCTATTAAACGTCATGGTGCTGTGTCACATAAAACAATAGACGATCACTTTGCTGGCCTTGGCCAGCAATGTTGTATGAAATTCCATTATTGACCTCTCGTCTAGCCGCACCTGCAACGTGACAGTTCGTGGCGTATTTTAAGGAACATAACGTCAATATTTCATAGCATGTTTGAGAAAAAACCGTTACCTATCTTCTGGGGCTCTAGTGAAAAAGGGGTCAATTCTGCAGAAGTTGAACAGCTGATTTCGACTTAGCCCTCCTTACACACAAGTTTTTTAACGGAAATTAAGGATTGACATCATGATTCAAGGAGCATAGTAACACGCTTTATAGGGACAAAAGCTTTGCTCAATAGTGGGATACATCCATAAAAAAACATGCTGAGCCAGTGTCAGATTTGCAATCGCAATGGCACTCTATCTTTATCCTTCGTGTAATAATATTAATGGGTCTTGTATTGTATGTATGTATGTATGTAAACTCTTTATTGTACAAAAATAAGGAAAAAAAGAAATACATTATTGACAACCGTTGAAATGCATGTACAAAGGCAAACTTATCCTTTTAAGGGATCTCTACCAGTCAACCCTTGAGTGGATGAAAGGAGCATTTAGTAAGGGACCGACAAAGAGTAAGTCAAAATAATACAGTCGGACAAAGCAAAGGCTACAATACAACTTTTAGTAAATACAATACATAAACTCATAATATAAAGAAACCTAATAAAAATATACTACCATATACAACATATATATGCAAAATACATATAATAAATAAGCAGTGTTCTCAATATATTAAAGTGATGGTGTGAGCCACATCTTCTTCAAAGCTTCCCTGAACGACACCACGGAGGGAGATTGCCTAATGGAGGTGGGTAATCGATTCCACAGTCTAGCAGATTGCACAGTAAATTATTTTGAGTAAATTTTGGAAGAAGTAGAAGGACAGGCCAAAAGAAGATTTAAGAAGATTTATTGTTGTAAATAAGAGTAATTTATTTCTTTCAAAATAAACAATTATTTCATAAACTTAGCCATTTTGCCTGCACAGATTAATAAAGTGTATGTATGTCATTCGTACAGTCGGTAACCTTGAAACTGTGTTTACTCTAGGTCGCCCGGTGCACACAGATGCACTTGTGTTAACTACGCTTTATATGTATGTAAATATGCATTAGTATCGTGTTACGTCACCTAAACATTATAAATTTATTCTGTTTCACGGTTATTAGATTGTTTATTTTGTTCGTAGAGGTGCAAAGGTGGAAATATGCCCAATGCAGGGCGTAGGTCTCGGAATCTAAAATGAGAGGGCTCGGACTGTAGTTCCCCTCCCACACGGGTCCATTGAAAGAAAGAAAGAAAACATTTATTCGTGGCATTATGGAAAAAACAAGATAATATAAAAAATGCGCATGCCACGTATGGTTCTCAAGTCAGCAAACCTTGCGAACGGCCCTGACTCTACGTAAATATCCCGAATTGAGTTTAGGACTTTTTTTTTCTGCACCACTGTAAGTGTAATAGTTTCTGGTCTTGGTGGCTCTTTAGTCGGGAAATAATATATTTGCAAAGAATTGCTCCAACGAAAGACCAGCGTCGGCTGCAAGGCCGACATCATCCTGAGTTCGGACCATTTCTTGACCTAATTAACAAAAAGGTTTGTAAAAAAAAGCTTAAACCAACTTTGTCTAGAGTCAACTTAGAAGTAATTTGCCTTTTGTAAATGTTGTATTAAAACTAGTAAAAAATACAGATTAGGATTACGAATAATTCTGCATTCAGCAAGTAGGCTGCAAAAGAATTTCACTTATGGAACCATGTGCAATAGCAACATACGTAATAAATATATCCAATGGGCAACAATGTAGTATTTACTACTAATGGTGATGAATGACTTAGTAAAGATTTAGTACTACGTCGCTTTTATGATCTACTGAGCGCTTTCATTCAACGCAATTGTACATTAAGTATACAAGATGTTTAAACTTAATAAAAAAAACTGTGAACAATTACAACTCCAATGTAACTCCAACTCCAATTGTAATCCAATCCGAGAAAAAAACTTTAAAAATAATAGTTACAAAATAACTAACAGAAAAGTGTAAATAACAAAAACATTTCATTTATCTTCTAATATATACACATCTCGTGTCATGGTGTTTGTTATCGAACTCCTCCGAAACGGTTTGACTGATTTTTATGATTTTTTTCTGTGTTTGGTAGGTCTGAGAATAGGTCGTAGGCTATTTTTTATACCCCTATACTTCGCGGACGGAGTCGCGGGCAACAACTAATAATTATAGGTATAGAATTCAAGAATTGTAGCAGAGTTTTCACAAAATGACCAATATAAAAAGAACAATTACCTATTCCAGAATTGAATTCAAATTATTAATATGCAAATATATCACATTATTAGGAGTAGACAGCAATTTTTCCTGCCTCAATTTTATTGAATGAAATGTGCAAGTTTGTGTAATCTAAATGTACTTAAATGGGCCTTCAATCATTTACGAAATGGAAACGAAGATTTTAAATCATATAATCTTCAAAAATGTGAGCCTTAATAAGACTGCACTTAACGTCATCTTACAGCGAAGGATAAAAATATTAATAATTTAGTGAAGAGTCCTTAATAGCTGCGCCAAAGGAAAGGAAAAAGTCCAAAAGGACGAGCCACTTTGCCTCCAAAAGCTTTACGCGGGATCTTACTGGCCAACTGTTAATTTTTAGCCGTTTCTTTATTAATACGAGTTGTTTAAAAAAACATAATTAAAACAAAACTTAATTGATTCCTTCGTCGAACGAAAGTTAACCATACAGTTTGTATGCCTAACTTTCGTTACACAAAGGACGCGACCGTGATTTTGTTTTTATTAAGGCTTTAATTGTCTATGATTGCTCTTTATTTTATTTTTTACTATGACCCGATAGGGTAAAGGACACTGGCCTATAATATTGATTTTTGTATTTTTTGTTTTATTTTTCTAAGTCTCAACTTGTTGGTTTCACTTTGATTTCTTGTGTTTTTTTTTGTACTGTTATGGTTTTATGGTCCCAAAGGAAGATCAGCGCCGTTCGCTAGATTGGCAATATTTTGCTGATTTGGGACCATTTTGTGACACAAGCATGTTATTTTTTAATTGTGTTATTTTTACTTTTATTGTTTATTCTGTTTTAATTTTCTTTTGTTTATGTTAGTTGTCACAAATAAATATTTCTTTCTTCTTTCTTTCTTTCTTTAATGCATGTACATTTTATTTTAAAATGACTCATACACCGTGTTTTTTTTATTTCCTTTAACTTTGACATAACTATTTGGTACATTTACAGAAACTATGTACCTGGTATCGTTTTTTGGTCGAACCTAAAATATTTTTGTTTCTTCCGTACATAATAATTAGATACTCAACTTATGTTCCATATAAGGCACTTAAAGTTAAAGGGAACAAAAAAATAGACCATAATGTTCCAGTTATTCTAAATTAATGCCAATCTCGGAAGTTTACCACGAAGTATACATTTTTAAGAAATTAGTTTTGTTTAAGCTATGTTGTTCGATTTGTAACAAGAAAATGGGAATTCTAACCCTTTCCTTAAAAACAAAACAACACAAGTAAATTTCAAGTGAGAAAGATAGTTCGTTTACCGGAACAACAAAGAGTTCTTTCATCCTGGAGAATAGCGCATTTCCCGAAGGACTGACGAAAAACGATTTAAAAAGAAATGTGCAGCAAGCTATGTACATGTTACTGAACAGAAAACAGATTATTTTTAACCCTTTCTTTTAAACTTTGGGCGTCTTACTCCGAACTAGTTAGTTAGTAACTTCGTTGACTTTTTTAGCAACGACTCTACATCCAATAGCTGTTTTTAAGGGTTCAGTAAAAGCCGTGGCAGCCAAGTGGTTGACCTATGACCTCTCAAACAGGTTGTGGGTTCAAGACCTCTCAGTTTTTCGGAAATTATGTCCGAAGTTTTGAAATTCAGCATGCGTTTTACGATGAAAGGGACACCTCCGAAGAAATTCAATATGTGTGTGTGTGTGTGTGTGAGGCTCCAAACTGGTACTGGGCCCGTGTGGGAATTACGCCCAAGTTGTGTCGTTCTGAGAGGAGGCCTGTGCAGGCAGTGAGTTGTATATAGGCTGAAATGAAACATACAGAAACATTTATCAATCCCAATTACATATGCCAAAAGGGTTGGACTGAAAACCGAAATTATTTTTTTTATCATTAACTTTCCGGTGAAGAAAAACGTGAGAAGAACTGCAATGCAGTTCTGACTCTGAGTGCCAACATACAGGCTCAGCCTAGTTAGGGACTTACCGGATAATGCTGATCTTTATCTATCATCATCTGAGCTTATATACCTACGTCCCGCTGCAGGGCACTTTCAGAGGGAGAGGACTTGGGCGGTAGTTCCCACGCGAGCCCTATGCGGATTGGGATCTTCACACACACCAATAAATTTCTTAACAAATGTGTGTAGATCTTAACATGTTTTCTTTGACCATGATAAAATTTCAAATGTAATTTCGTACATTTGTAAATCTCACGATCCTTATGTAACCATGTAATTTGTATTATAATACTAATTCAATAGTTCCCAATTCAGATTAGGCACGCGTAGTAACTGCAATCCGAACCCTCTCATTTTCTGACATCCAGCAGTGGGACTTACTCCGAAGAATTCCTATATTTCCAAATATCACTACATATGCCACAGCTCCGGCCTGTAAAGAACATGATTCCAATAAAACACTACCATCTTGAAAACAAGCAAAGCAGCGCGACGAAACTAATTACACTGAAGATAACAGATTAATTATAAACTCAGGTACATACGGGAAAAAGGCTAGAGCACTAAAAATTGATAAAGGGGGAACCACCCGAGCTATTGATCGGACCCCCTCCCCTAGTGTATAAGTATAAAAAGCGTAACAAATTTTCGTCTTAAGAAAACGAAAAGAAAAAATGTACACAGCCACCCTGAGGGTGGTGCCCCCCCTTCACCGGGGGTGCATTTTTCTCTCTCTTCAGTAGGGGGGGTACGTAAGATGCTACAAAGAAAGTTTTGGTGCGATATTGTTAATTAGATAGCCGGATTATGTGTGTGTGTTCTTCCATGCCCTCGTGAGTCCTGTCCTGATGTACATTATAAAGAACATATCAATTGTATAGGTAAGACTTGCCGAATGTACTACATAAAGGATAAAGTACGCGGAAAGACATGTCTAACCACCTTTTTTTTAAATAAGATTTTAATCTCAAAATGTAGAGCTGGAATAATACTATAACTTACCATTGAATTGGATTTAAATAAATAGTTACCCTTAAATTATTTATACACTAGATAGAGTGTCAGTTGCAAACACTGCGATACAAAACGACCAAAAACCCATTTGACAGCTTCATCTTACGATCGTATTAGCATCAGATTGAAGGGGCAAAAGACATATAAGCCAACTGTTGGCTTATATTTTACGGGACGTTTTCATGCCGCCTAAGCTCTATCTAGTGTATAAATAATCTAAGTGGTTACCGTAGTAATTGTTCGTTCCAAACCGCTTTATCTCAACAAGTTGCTTAGGTGACTAGACATGTTCTTTGCGTGTAACTTTCAAATTATTCAATGAATAAAGAAACTTAAAACGTGCTTAAGTAATTTTCAAAATTACAAAATTTATGACTCTCATCTGGGTTTTAAGCACTAGATCGCTTAGACCTAAACCCAACCATACCTGAAACCTAATTAGTTTTTGGAGAAACTTCAAATACGCCTCTTTCTAGTTTAACTCCTATCTAACACGGTGAATGAACAAACTGTACGCATTAAAAGATGTAGCAAAAACAAATGAGTCACTTTTAGTCGGCAACAGGTTGACAATGCACGTGGCTATCGAATTGCAACTCTATTCCCTTGAGATAGCGCGTATTGGAATACGTGCTCGCGAGGCCTAGTTTCAAACTGATCGAAATACACGTAGTAGTTTATATAAGTAGAATAAGCTTAAAGTACGGCATTTTGGCGATGGAGCCGGCTATGCTCGGAGATTCCCAGTGTAATCAAATCATAAATGAGGAGATCCGCAGGAGAAGCAAAGTTACTGACATAGGAGAGAATCGCCAGACTTTAAGTAGCAATGGGCACTCCCACTAGGTGAACTGACAACAAGTTGCGGGTAACCGGTGGATGCAAGACGAGGTTGTCGTTCATAGTGGCGTTCAGGGGAGGCATTTTTCCAACAGCGGACATCCTCTGGCTGATGATGACGATGATGATAATCACTATTCTACAGGCTTTTGATTAACTTGCAATGTATTATGTACCTATGTATGTATGTTACGGGTCAAATCTTGAAAGCCGAATTTGACCCACTTTCAGTGAGGAGTGAGGTTAAATTTGGTATACTTATGTAAGTTGGATGACAATGCAAGTAAAGTCAACAAAAAGTACAGTCAGCGAAAAAGCTTGCATTTAAAATGAATTTTTTAACAAAACTTATTATTATGTTTACTATAACTTTGACATCGATCATAAAATTCGTTTAAATAATTTGTACTCATGCAGCGCCCAAAAGGAGCTTAATTTGGTTATGTAATAAGCGTTTGTGAAAAAAGAACGTTTTTTCTGATTGTACTTTTTGTTGACTGTACTTGCATTGTCGTATACGAACTTCAAGTCAACCTGACTACGGAAAGTGTGCCAAATTCCACTCACAAGATTTGATTACAGACACCCACTGGAACAGATGAAACTGAAACTCTTGTAAAAATCAGAATCATTTTCATAAGAATTACATCAAACACCTCGTCAACTCATACCAGAAACAACATAAGATATTGTAACCAAATACAACCCACCTCAACAAATATATCAAAGACGCCCGCCCCCCCAATCGATACGCCCGCAAAAAACTCCAATAATTATAATTTATGTAATAAAAAAACACACGACTATCTACACATACAAACTAATAATTAATCATCCACCCACCCCCTCCTTAGTTTAATTCCGTACCCCCACTTTTTTTCGAAGCGTGTTTTCATTTTGTACGTCTGGAAGGAGTGCCGTTTCTCGTGCAAATTGAATTTTGTGGTCTCTCTGAATATTTTAGACGGGTATTGGTGGTTTTTGAGCTCTTTGTCTGGATTCTTATGCTTTGAAGGTCTTTGAGCAAAAGGGTTGTTTGCTTTAGGGTTTCTCGTATGTTTCTATCCACCGTTAGGTTTAACAATTCACACAGCATTTAAACAAAGAGATTAAAACCGGCCAAGTGCGAGTCGGACTCGCGCACGAAGGGTTCCGTACTTAAACATGAAACTACCGTGAGACTCACTCATAGTGAAAATAAACGGATCACTCACGTCTTAAAACGAGTTTAACTCGACATGTTTCGGGCTAATCCGTAACCCTTCCTCTCGGAGTCGCACGTCACGGCGGCTGCCAAACGTTGAGTGCACGTTTGGCAGCCGCCGTGACGTGCGACTCCGAGAGGAAGGGCTACGGATTAGCCCGAAACATGTTGAGTTAAACTCGTTCACTATCTTCTCTCACTATGTTCACTATGTTCTTTGGGTTCTCTTTTCACTATGGTTCCGTACTTACCTATAAAAAATTGCGGTTTACGATTTATGACTTTAAAAAAAAACTACTTACTAGATCTCGTTCAAACCAATTTTCTGCGGAAGTTTACATGGTAATGTACCATCGCCCCAGACGTCAGATACCCATTTTCAAAACAAATTTGCTTGCAGCCGTTGATGTTTATTGCTATGGATTGTTATGGACAGATGTCTAGCCACTGCACGCAAACTGGGCCCTTAAGGTGGTTATCTGGCGCTTGGGGCGATAGTACATCGTATATTTTTTTAAGTTTTATCATTCTCTTATTTTAGAAGTTACAGGGGGTGACACACATTTTACCACTTTGGAAGTGTCTCTCGCGCAAACTATTCAGTTTAGAAAAAAATGATATAAGAAACCTCAGTATCATTTTTGAAGACCTATCCATAGATACCCCACACGTATGGGTTTGATTAAAAAAAAATTGAGTTTCAGTTCTAAGTATGGAGAACCCCCAAAATATATTGTTTTTTTTTTGTGTGAAAATCTTAATGCGGTTCACAGAATACATCTACTTACCAAGTTTCAACAGCATAGTCTTTATAGTTTTTCAAAAAAAGTGGCTGTGTCATACGGACGGACAGACAGACAGACAGACAGACAGACATGACGAATCCATAAGGGTTCCGTTTTTTGCTATTTGGCTACGGAACCCTAAAAAGTAAGGTAACCTAATGTAATGCTCGACATCTCAACGCCCAGAAGATGACACCCATCTGACACCTCTCTTACTATGACATAAGATTGAAGGTGCCATGTATTGGATCAGTGTTGAGCACAGGTACAAAGCGTATGTTTACCTTATCTAAATTTTAGTATATTGCAGTGGTTTGGCGTGGTGACTCAAGTGGCTGTGGGCAGAGCACATCGCTCGTATAGCTGATGGCTGATGAGTCTAATTAAAAAACTTTTTAACAAAAAAATTAAACCGCCGAAAAAACTGAAAAGCAAAAAATAATACCTTTGTTGTTGAGTCAGTGCCTCAGCACTAGCCAGGAGGAGTGGACCTATAATCTTCTACCTGATTGGCTTCTAACACTCCTCCTGGCTCGTGCTGAGGCACCGACTACAAACTGGTACCTAGATTAAGGTCAAACAAAAAAGGTATTATTTTTTGCTTTTCAGTTTTTTCGGCGGTTTAATTTTTTTGTTTTTAAAGTTTTTATTTTATTCTTTTTTCCCATCCTTGGGGTAATTTTTTTTTCCAAATTTATATAATACCAACTTCAAGGTATACCCTATCCAATAAAAAAGAATTATGAAAATCAGACTACTCTGTAAAAAGTTAGTCAATCATCCCCTGTTTTCCTACCCTTAGGGTAGGAATATTATTTCCAAATTTAAATGGGACCATCCTTGAGGTATACGCTTTTCAATAAAAAAAGAATCATCAAAATCGGACTACTCTGTAAAAAGTTATGGGTGATCATACATTAAAAAAAAAAACAAATATACACGTCGACTTGAGAACCTCCTCCTTTTGTTTGAGTCCTAAACTAAGCAAAGCTTGTACTATGGGTACTAGACGACGATAACCATAGATAAATAAATACTAAATACATAGAAAACATCCATGAATCAGGAACAAATAATCGTGCTCATCACACAAATAAAATGCCCTTACCGGGATTCGAAACCAGGACCTCTTGCTTCGTAGGCAGGGTCACTACCAACTAGGCTAAAGCGGTAAAGCGGTCGTCAAATAGGTTCTCGAATGCCGTCCCCGGAACAGAAGGCGCAGGAAGACCTCCAACAAGATAGAACGACGACCTGGGTATGGTTACCGTCACCGAAAGACGTCCACTGCTGAACATAGGCCTCCCCCAAGGTTCGCCAAACAGACCGGTCCTGCGCAATCCGCATCCAACCCGTTCCCGTAACCAGATCGTAGCTCCATCTTATTGGAGACCTACATGCGTGGACTCCATTTCGAAAACATTTTGGCCCAATCGGCCATCAGTTCTACGAGCGATGTGCCCTGCCCACTGCTACTTGACTCTGGGAATTCTTCGAGCTATGTCGGTGATTATTGCGCGGATTTCATTATATCTAACGTAATACTTAGTATAAATAAATAAATATCACGGGACAATTCACACCAATTGACAACAACGCAACAAACAACGGATAAACATACTTATAATGGATATTAAATATCCAAGACTCGAGCACAAACATTCATATTTTTCACACAAATATCTGCCCCGACCGGGAACCGAACCCGTGACCTCAAGCTCCGTAGTCAGGTTCTCTAACAACTAGGCCATCCGGTCGTCTAATAAATAAATAAAAATAAATAAATATTAGGGGACAATCTTACACAAATCGACCTAGTCCCAAACTAA
Source organism: Archips crataeganus (assembly GCA_947859365.1). NCBI lineage: Eukaryota > Metazoa > Arthropoda > Insecta > Lepidoptera > Tortricidae > Archips > Archips crataeganus. Next base: position 11,340,469 of record OX402069.1, on the reverse strand, counting down.
GCAAAGCTTGTACTATGGGTACTAGACGACGATAAACATACTTATATAGATAAATAAATACTTAAATACATAGAAAACATCCATAACTCAGGTACAAATATTCGTGCTCATCACACAAATAAATGCTCTTACCGGGATTCGAACCCAGGATCTCTTGCTTCGTAGGCAGGGTCACTACCAACTAGGCTAAAGCGGTCGTTAATAAGTATATAATCATCATCTAATAACGACCGCCTTAGCCTAGTTGGTAGTGACCCTGCCTACGAAGCAAGAGGTCCTGGGTTCGAATCCTGGTAAGGGCATTTATTTGTGTGATGAGCACGAATATTTGTTCCTGAGTTATGGATGTTTTCTATGTATTTAAGTATTTATTTATCTATATAAGTATGTTTATCGTCGTCTAGTTCCCATAGTACAAGCTTTGCTTAGTTTGGGACTAGGTCGATTTGTGTTAGATTGTCCCCTAATATTTATTTTATTTATTTTTATTTATCTCTCTTGTGTACTTTGGTCTCTATGAATATGCAGTTTTTAAAACTGAAAAATCATTAAACATGCCACCTGTTTATAGTTATGATCATATTGCTCTAGTATTAACCAATATTCTAAGTTCCCAATGAAAATTTTAATATGAACTAGATTTTCCTGAGCTAAGGTTATTTTAAATAGCGCTAGCCGTAAAATATTAATTAACAAAAACTAGAAAAAAGCACCGTTTTCTTTCGCTAGAAGTTCATTTTCTTGAACGTGTTAAGGAGAATGTTCACAGACATAGTAATCTGTTTTAACATAGCACTTTTGAATATTTAGATGTTTCGATGTTTGAGTACGTTTAGATAAATAAATAAATATCACGGGACAATTCACACCAATTGACCTAGACCCAAAGTAAGCTAAGCAAAACTTGTGTTATGGGTGCTAGGCAACGGATAAACATACTTATATAGATAGATACATACTTAAATACATATTAAACACTCAAGACCCGAGAACAAACATTCGTATTTTTCATACAAATATCTGCCCCGACACGGGAATCGAACCCGGGACCTCAAGCTTCGTAGTCAGGTTCTCTAACCACTAGGCCATCTGGTCGTCGTTTGTACTTTTAGATGTTACTTGTTGTACTGAGTTAGATGTAATTTGGTGTGGAGATAGTTTATATGTCAAGTGGATAGACATAAGACATTTTTTGATCGGAAAATTGCACGATAGTGACAAATAATAAAGTTCAAATACAAACAAATAACTAAGTGGTACTTATTGGTTATACAAATGCTTGCCCTTATCGGAATTCGAACCACGAACCTCAAACTTCATAGTCAGGTAATTAACCAACATCGATAACCGATTGTCTAATTCAATCAATGATTTTAAATGTTTTACATTGTCATCATCACCCGACAACACATTATCGAGACCATGGCCTTAGCTATTTGGTCAAAACGTCAAGGTGATTTAAGCGATATAGATAGTTGTAAGTCCCGGGTATATTAATTATAACCATTTTAACCCCCGACACAAAAAGAGGGATGTTATACCTATGTTTGATCGCTATGTGTCTGTGTGTGTGAGTGTGTGTGTGTGTGTCTGTTTGTGGCATCATAGCTCTTAAAAGGTGAACCGATTTGGATGCCGGTTTCTTGGCGATGGTTCTTAGACATATTTCATCAAATTGGTTCAGTCGTTTCAAAGTTATTAGCTCTTTTGTTAACTGCAGAAGGGATCTGAGACGCAGAATGAGCATTTACTTTATTTTCAAAATATGTGTGGCCAAATTGTGTCGGCGGTTTTTAATTTTTTTAATTTATAGTTATAAAAGTCATAGTTCGTTAACGCACCCCTCTGAAAACTAACGCCTGAATCATCAAATCATCATCCCAGCCTATACCTATACATCCCACTGCAGGGCACAGGCCTCCTTTCAGAATGAGAGGGCTTTGTTCACACGCACACCATTAAATTTCTCCACACACAGCTTCCTCACAATCTTTCCTTGACCTTTAAACTAATGGTAAATTTCAAATGTAATCCTCAAATACGACTAATGTAAACCAAACTCGGTCTACCCCAGTGCATAAGCCTCACAAGAAGCTCCAGTCTTCCCATTTTTGTCTTTCCACGACTTCAATTTAAAATTTTATTCCCTGCTTGACCCAAAGCTGGGGAAGGGGGAGGAAGGCACTCATTATAACCAATTTTTCCCTCAGTTTTTCTAGCCATTGTTTTAGTGATGGCTCATTTTTGTCTTTGAATTCAAGTTTTGTTGCTAAAAAAGTTCCGCACAATTACGTCGCTTGGTAAATGGGTCGGCTTTTCTTGGCCATTGTTTTCTTGTTTTGGGGCACTTGAATTGTATTTTTAAGCTCCTGAAGCAAAGGTTTATTTTATGCAAAATATGTCTGCCTGGATCACAGAATTGATGGAAAGGGGAATATTATGTTGTCATGTGTATTTCTTTCCGGAATCGATGTAGCTAGTTTTTCGCCATTAGGTTTTGATAGGTTTTAGGAAATTACGGTACTCATCTCGTTTTATACACGTCCCACTTTCAGAATGAGAGGATGTGAGTCCAGTGCTGATTGGGAACTTCACACACACCATTAAATTTCTTCGCAGGTGTGTTCATCACGAAGCTCATGGTAAATTTCAATTTGGTAAAGTGTGAATTACGGTACTCACTCATTAATGATATACAATGACTAGCTTGCTGAGCTGCCCGTCTGGCGGCTCGCCCTCTCTCCGGTAAGCTGTAAAAGCCGTCGAGGCTAACAGCAACAGTCCGTCCGAAAAAAAAAAAACAATGACTAGCTTTTTCCCGCGGCATCGCGTTAACCATTAGGTTAGCAGTTGAATGGAAATTTGATTTTACTAAATTCTAATGGGAATTCCCGAGACTTGTATCATGGTCTTCATTACACAAGTGCAAAATAAAACCTCTACACTTATTGTTAGTTTAAGGTCATTTTGGGACATTACATACTTACGCTACGTACGTACTTTAAGCCTAAGTAGACAACCACACACAACAAATTTTCGCGTTTTTAAACTATAAGGGTTCCTAGTTGACTACGGAACCCTTATAGTTTTTTAATATAAATTTTTCTACTCGATAAACTTTTTTCACAAATGTACCTTCATGAAGGTAGCTATTTGATATTTGACAAATAAAAGTGACGATCGCTATTAGCTGCATGTTTTTAATGAAAACTTTCAGCTCAGCGGTTAAAGGCATCCTCTCCGGTCAACCCGAATGTTCCCTATAATTAATTTTACCTTAAAAATATCACCCAAAAATCCCCACGTTACCCCACTAATTACCACCTTACCCCACAGGGTCAAGTGTTACCCAGGCAGTTTAATGCGCGCTGTATTGATTCACATTCTTTCACACAGGCGCGCAAGATTCCCCCACCCCTTGGGGGGGTGAATTGGGATGCGAAATTATGGGGGAAGAAATTAGATGTGGTCAAGGGAATGGGTTGAAAGGAATTAGGGCTTGGGGCATAACGGTGCATATGGTTGGTGATGGAATTTGATGCTTTTGTTAGAAGGAAAAATCGGCTAAGTATATTCGGACTCGTGCGCTGAGGGTTTTGTATATTATAAACCAGAAAAGAAACAGTTTAAGAAATATTTAAAATTTGTGATGAGTTGCATATTTGCTTTGTTTTAATGAATAATTGTAATGCCTTGCTGAGTTTAGAATTAGAAGAAACTTTGACAACACCGATGATAATGATGTTACAACTATTTCTTAAGTATTCATAGTAATTTTAGTTCGAAATACCCTCATTCTAGAAGTACTCATCTCTTAACTTATTTCAATATCGAGTAAAAATCGACCTAGAGAACTAACGCGTAGTTAGCTCTTGTACACAAATTTGTAACCTAAGTGTACATAGTTACGGTCTAAATCCGATTGCAGAAAATTCCGGTCACATGTAATTTATAGGACAAGGGAGGTTCAACTGTATAACAGTGGTTATAAGGGTTAATTTTGTCTGTGAAGGTGGTATCATATTTGATTTTGTTTAGCTGGCGCCCTTCGGAAGGCTATTTTGAGCAAGGACTAGATCTGTTTTGTTTGTGCTATTTAACACTTGGAAGGTTATACGTTATATTATAAGTCTGTTTTGATTTTATTTTTAAAGTGAATATATAACTAAATGTTCTGTGAATATTTCAAGCGTCTACCTGTTGCTGTTTTATCAATATCGAGCAAAAACGAGCAAAAAATCACGTTTGTTGTATGGGAGCCCCTTAAATATTTATTTTATTCTGGTTTCTAGTATTTGTTGTTATAGCGACAACCGAAATAAGTACATCATCCTATGAAAATTTCAACTGTCTAGCTATCACGGTTCATAAGATACAGCCTAGTGACAGACGGACGGACGGACAGACGGACGGACATTGGAGCCTCAGAAATAGGGTCCCGTTTTTACCCTTTGGGTACGGAACCCTAAAAACGACAAAATAATAACAGTAATACAAACAAATTGTGTGCAGTGAATGCGTTAATGTTCTATCGTGCGTGTGCATGTGTGAGTGTGTGCAGTCAATTAAGATGAGATGTAGAGAGAATGAGTCCTGGAATAGGATATTTAGTTTTTCCCCGGAAAATTGCATAGGATAGCGATAGCCGAATTCTTCGCAAACGGAGTCGCGGGCAATAGCTAGTAGGGGTATAGATCAAGAATCAATGACAATCCCTTTTTAACCTCAATGCAAAAACGACGGGGTGTTATAAGTTTGACCGTTAAGTCTGTGTGTGTCTGCGGCATCATAGCTCCTAAACTGGTGAATCGAATCGGATGCGATTTTTTTTATTTTAAAGCAAGTTTCTTGACGATGTTTCTTAGACATGTTTCATCAAAATTGGTACAGCCGTTTCAAAGTTATCAGCTCTTTTGTTAGCTGCGGAAGGGATCTTAGACGCATAATGGGCATTTACTTTTTTCAAACATACGAGTGACCAAATTGCGATGGGGTTTTTTAAATTTTTAATTTATAGTTTTGTACAGTCAAGCAATTTGATTCCTAGGCCACTATAGAACCATGTCAAAATTAATCAATTTGTATATCTTCTTCGACAGTGACTATTGGGTGATGTGTCATGATGACAAACTCGATCTTTGCGAACGTGTGTCAACGATATTGAATAGGAAAAGAGTTTGCCTGTGTATTAATAACTTGAATTGTCACTGGCCGTCTGTCAAAACTTCTTTTTCCTCTCGTGTCATAGAGCGAAAACCATGGCGAAAACATTTATACTTAATCTCTTTACTTTTATTGCAAATTGTGTTCGGAAATTTGGTAATACTTTAACTCGCACTGACGTTGTAATTGTCTAGTAGTTAATGCGACAAGGTTCTATAGTGGCCTAGGAATCAAATTGGTTGACTGTACCTAGGTAGTCTGAATGCTAAACTTTACGTTCGTTGGAAAGCTCTACGAAGCTCGAGATCAGACAATTCAGACATCCATCCATGGACCTGTTGCATCCACGTTTAGATACCGTCTGTGGACATGGGCGAGTTCTGTGTTCATCTAACAATGGCAAAAAAGGATAATCATCATCATCATCGCAGCCTATATACATCCCACTGTATGACACAGGCCTCTCAGAATGAAAGGGCCAGTGCCGGCGGACCCAATGTGGGATCTTCACACACACCATTGAATTCTTCGCAGGCGTGTGCGGGTTTCCTCATGATGTTTTCTTTCATAAAGCTCATGGTAAATTTCGAGTATAATTTCGCACGTGAATTCCGAAAAGCTTAAGCTTAGAGGTGCGAGCCCGGGTTCGCACCCACGACCCTTTGCTTGAGAGGCCGTAGGTCAAACCACTAGACTACCACCGCTTTTTTCAAAAATTTTGTATGTGATCATATCATGACCGGCTGGCTTGTCTAACACTTCTGATGCTTGCCTTCGCATTCACTATTTCTTTCTGTCAAATGTTATAAGAATAGAATAGAATAGAATTATTTATTTCTGTTTAGAGTTACATTTAAGTACAATTTGTATTAATTGCCAAACAACAGAGCAGTTTGTCGGCACTTTAGCTCTTGGTTTATGAAATTACAAATTACAAGCAACGCTAAACACAGGTATAGTTAGTATTAAGATTTGAAATGGTTAGTGTTATGTTATAAGTTATAACTTATGACATTATACAAATTTAAACTATTTAACTATTACAACAAGCATGATACATATGCACCGCACTTGTTGCTAAACAATTAATTTTTAATTATCAATAAAGAACTTTTTTAATTTTAACTTAAATAAATGTTTTTTTGTTATTTCTAAATCCCTAATGAGTTCACTCGGTAATTCATTATAAATTGAGGAATCAGGTAACTACTAGTTCTACGACCATAATAGTTGGTGACGGTCGGCGTGACATATGGTTTAATCTTTTTGGGACGACTTGAGTAGGTACTAGTTTTTTTTAATATAAAATTTGATTTATCAAAGTACTCCGTGGCCAAAATATATTTAAGATGATGACAGAAAGAGATGGTGAAAGCAAAAGTACCTAAGCTTCAGAAGCGTTAGACAATACGGCATCAGGTAAAATATATCTGGACTGGACAAGTACAGTTAATAGCAAAAATAGCTGCACAAAATTGCTATAAAAAGTAGCAAAAAAAATGTAGAGCAAAGACAAATTCAAACCTAAGACTCATTGGAGATGCTACCAGAGCCTAGAAGATTGTCGTAAAATGACTTGTTTGTCTATATTTCGTACTAAATACAAACTGAAATATAGATGCACAGAAAAAACCCCAGAAAAAAGACCAATGCTGGGAATCGAACCCAGGTCCTCAGCATTCCGTGCCGCGTGCCATAATATATGATTTCACGGGATGACCGTAAAAGTAATAAAAAAATGAAGTTGAAAAAATAAGTAAAAAAAAAAAAAAAAAAAAAAAAAAAAAAAGATACTTCATAGCTAACTTGTTTAAAGTTGCACAGTAGCGCCATCTCTTGTCCAGGTGAGCGGTTAGTTCCGAAGGAGTGTTAAAATCTCTCGATGAGGGTGTAACATAGATGTGCGCTTGTCACTGCATAAGGTGATGATTTAGCAGATTGAAATGTATGATGTATAGGAAAGATTCGTGTCTAATCTCTAGACCAGTGGTGGTGTAGGGGTATGGCACGCGGCACGGAATGCTGAGGACCTGGGTTCGATTCCCAGCATTGGTCTTTTTTCTGGGGTTTTTTCTGTGCATCTATATTTCAGTTTGTATTTAGTACGAAATATATGATTTCACGGGATGACCGTAAAAGTAATAAAAAAATGAAGTTGAAAAAATAAGTACAAAAAAAAAAAGATACTTCATAGCTAACTTGTTTACTTGTTTGTCTGTTTTCATCGGACACATATTAAAGAGAGCGCAGGAATAACATGAACATATTTATTGTATTATTCTTGTCATTCTTGTAAAACGCTTCGCTTCATCTTTTACTGTGCGAAAATTCGCTTCCGTCTTCTGTTTTTGCTACCATCGTAATTAGGGTTAATCAAGGCCCTGAGTGAATAGGCTGTTATATTATATAATAACAATGTGTTATTGTCTCCAGCCTCATTTGAACTGCCCATCAGGTGAAATAGAGTTCAATAGCTGGTCAATTTTAAATTAAAATCAAAAAGGAAAAAGCAATTTTCGATAGCGCTTTGTGTTGTGACCATAAATTATCTCCATTTAAACACCTTTTAAACAACGAACTAAAACAATTACTTTGCTCACCCGCGACCTTACAATAGTTACGTTTATGCAAGAAATGTGCGTTCATGCAGTTCCTCCACCTCCACACTGTACGAACACACACAAATCACATAAACCCAACCATCACCACCACCAAGCTACACTGACGCGTTTCGAACCCAACCAGAGCTCATCTTCAGAGTTACCACAACCGTATGCTATGCTACCAAACGTTAAACTAACAAACCAAAACAAATGTTTTAACTTGTCACTGTAACTTCTCAAGTACCCACTTTATTTTTCTTATTCTCAAACTACCCCACAAAAATTAACTTTTATTGACATATTTAAAACTACCTTGAATTTTTTGTTTATTTATTTATAAGGCATATTTAATTAATACTAACTGTTCAAATTCGACCCAAGCCGCAGTAAAGGAGAAGATACTAAATTTACCTGTTCATTAATAATAGACCCCATAGTGTTGTACCTAATTATTTCCATGCATTCCAGAGCATCCAGACGCAACCCCTTGCCGCAATGCCGCAATGCTCTGGAATGCATGGAAATAATTAGGTACAACACTATGGGGTCTATTATTAATGAACAGGTAAATTTAGTATCTTCTCCTTTACTGCGGCTTGGGTCGAATTTGAACAGTTAGTATTAATTAAATATGCCTTATAAATAAATAAACAAAAAAATTCAAGGTAGTTTTAAATATGTCAATAAAAGTTAATTTTTGTGGGGTAGTTTGAGAATAAGAAAAATAAAGTGGGTACTTGAGAAGTTACAGTGACAAGTTAAAACATTTGTTTTGGTTTGTTAGTTTAACGTTTGGTAGCATAGCATACGGTTGTGGTAACTCTGAAGATGAGCTCTGGTTGGGTTCGAAACGCGTCAGTGTAGCTTGGTGGTGGTAATGGTTGGGTTTATGTGATTTGTGTGTGTTCGTACAGTGTGGAGGTGGAGGAACTGCATGAACGCACATTTCTTGCATAAACGTAACTATTGTAAGGTCGCGGGTGAGCAAAGTAATTGTTTTAGTTCATTAATATGGACCTCCGCAAAGTAACGCCTGATTCAATAAATTATTTAAACCTTTTAAACATTAAATTTACTCGCCACGTGACTTCGTAATAAACTTGTTTCAAATCAACCTCCAACTTGCAACTAGCGACGATCAACAAAAACAAAAGCAAAGCAACAGGTCGCCCAGCAATAACCCGGGAATGGCACAGAGTAAAAGACCTAGTAAATTATAATCTCCGCAGAAGTCAGATCGAAAACGATTCCTAGCCAAGTTTTCCCGTCTGTGGCAATAAATAAAGCATTCGCCGAAACTCCAAATTCGCAATTTGAAAACATGTGAGTTTACATTGCGGATTCGAATTTGAATTTGTTCGGAACTTGAATGCCTTTTTGTTTCTAAGTGGCCAGTATTTGTGCACTCAAATAGGGCTGGCACCTAATTAAATTACGTATCGTTTAAAAAAAGTGATGACATTTTTAAATTATTCCTTATTGGGTCTGCTAGGTTCTATCGTAGGACAGATTAAAAATTAAGCTCGTTTAAATGAACTAAAACAATTACTTTGTTTTTTAAATAATTAAATGTTAAGTAAGCGTTCCATACTAGTTTTTCGTTATGCAAAATGTCCGTTAGCCTTTCGACAATGGTGTCGCAACGGAAACTTTCCGCCTATTGAATTTTCGCGACAAAGGAAAGTTTTCAGGAAACCACCCGGGTTACCGGCTCCGTCGCGTTTCACATTTAAGTGTAACTCGAAATTGTTTCACATGAATAGTGCATTCAATTAAAGTTAGCGAGCGTGCAAGACGGCCTTTTGTGACTTAATTAACCGCTTATAAAAAGTAATTTAAGTATTATAAAGAGTATACGTACCTACTGGCCACCGACGAAAACCGTTGGAAACTAATTAAAAACATCAATTCGTTGCGCTACGGGGGAATATTTCAAATGCACGCACACACACGCAGCGCCTCCCCTGCACACACGCGCGCGACGCACACAACAGTTAAAAATAAGTCCCGGGCCATATCCGCGCGAGAGAATGGTCCGGATACTCCGCGAGATCAGAACCTGGTACGTGGAGATTTTCTAAAGGTGATGATTACTAGTACTTTTTTTTAATAACTTTACTATGATTTTTTACATTTTTATTTACCTTCGTCAAGGTACCTAACACATTTAGTAGACATTAAACTTAAACCCAACTAGTAAATAGAGCTGCAATAAAATGTTGTAAATAATAGTTCACGTTATTCTACATAATGATCACTCTAATCTATTTTTTTATTGCGCAAAAGCGCGTATAATTACTTAAATTGTAGACATTGTACAAAGTTGTTACCTTAGTTATACTTTTTTTCTTTTAAATGCGTCCAAAACATTGAATACATTTACAGAAAATGAAAGGTCAATTTGGTTAAAATCAGAAAACAGATACTAAGATCTAAGATTTTTACATGCATGTAGTTGGAAGTAAAAAAGCTCTCTTTTCAATTAGCTTAATATCGCTATTACATTACAAATCCGAAGCCGAAACTAATTCCAAATTTTCAATTCGTCTGCCGGATATTCGGTTCTGATAACAAGCAGTGCTGGGTTCTAGAAGTTATCCGGGGGGAGACGGGGATACCCGGGTGTCTTAAGGTGGAGCGGGACGGCGCGCTAAAACCGAGTTATCGTAAATTGATCTGGGAGGGGAGGCGATGGGGTGGCGGCGACGCGGTTCCAAATTTGACAGCGATGGAAATTGGCGGGAAAGATTGGTTGCAGCGTTCGATTTTTCAGTTCGCCCAATTTCGAATTTCGTATTAACGGTCATATATGATTTGTTAGTTAAACTGGTTTTGAAACTAGTTGAAAGCAGTATTTTTTGCTGGAATCGGAATGTTCTGTACCAAAATTGGGTATTGCTCTCAATTCGAATAAGGTAAGGAAGTTACTGTTATCTAGGTCGTGTAGGTCAGTGATGAAGGATTTGTTACGACCGAATTAGATTCTTCTTGAGCTTCAGCTGTTTTTGATACGGAATATAAAATGGTGAAGGTAAGGATTCTCCATATATCCCTTTGTGTCTTAGGGAGCTCGCAGTCGAGCGTCCTCATAAAAGCGCACACACCAAGATCTTAATAACAGAATCCGAACGCTTCGAGCGATTTTAAAATAAGAATATCATAACTGGCCACTGGGGTGGGGTGGATTTCGGAATAAGAACGTTCGCACCCCCCTCAAGTTTTTAAAATAAGAAAATTTCGGTGGAGCGTGATATTTTTAAAATAAGAACCTCTTTCGGGGCATATTCCGTGGAGAGAGATTTTAAAATAAGAATAGTTTCGCGATACCCCCCTGCCCCCGTCGTCTGGAGTTTGAAATAAGAATTCGGGGGCCAGATTCGGGTGGTGGTATATTCGGCGGGCGTCGGGGCTTCCTTGATGAGGACCGAGGTTTTTCGTGAAATTTCGTTAGCTGGGGGCATTGACCGGCGGAGTCAATATTCGATGAATGTTATAGTAATTGGACGCTGTGTAGGTTTTATTTTGTCGTCTCCGTCTCCGATGTAGATGCGATTTTGTTTGAAGTCCTTGCTTTCGTAGCGATGTAGGTGTATTAAATTCCCTGTAGATTGGAGTTGATGTTACGGATACCGATATAGATGAGAATTTCGTTTGGTTGTGCAATTGCACTGGAAGGGTGGGTTAATGAAATTAAAAACTGACTGACGCTTTTAGTTTTGGTACTTCCGGATTTTAACTATAAAAGCTTTTGCTCTGTATGCGAGTAATGCATTAAATTAAACAAGTTGGTTTTGCGACGTTTTATTCAATAAAATTTGTTTTGTTTTAACTGTATATTTTTTTGAGAGATATATATATTTCAATAGAACATTTTAAAATATGACAGCTTTAGCTGTAGCTTTTATTGTGTAGTAAATATATTAACATTTATTATGAGAGTTAGAAATAGGAATTGTACAATTATGATTTTGATTGACTATTGCCACTTGTACCTGCTAAATAATATTCGTCAGAAATATGGGAATAGATCTCCAAAAATTCTGTTCACTGGTTCTCTTTAAATATACGTAAAATATTGTAGGAATTAAATTACAACTGGTACCTGATTTAAGTCGTTTTCCCTAACGTATTCGTTATTTCTCTTGCTACTTATAATATTATATATCCGAAGTTTTATGTGTATACATGTGAGTGTAGGTATTTTTCTTCTCCTCTCTTCCTCCACAATAAAACGGCGGGATAGATTTGGATGAAATTCGATATGTATAGACGTCTGTAATAACACATAGGCTAACTTTTTATCTCTAGAACAAGAAGTACAGGTTGATTCACAAGAGTTGGCACGAATGGAATGAACGAAAGCAATGTCACTTTGACATTTTTATAGGAAAATGACTGGTGTGCCTCGATAGATATAACAACATTTGATATAACTGTAACATTTGGTATAATGCTACATTTGTTATAATGCGATTTACTCAAAAAGTAAACTTCGGAGGATTGATATTAATTCTATTTGATATGCATTAGGTTAGGTTAGATTAGTTTATTTTATAAAAGAATCGTAGAATGTTTACTTCTCGAGTAAATCGAATTATGTCAAATGTAGCATTATACCAAATGTTACAGTTATATCAAATGTTGTTATATCTATCATTACACACCCGAAAATGACTGATGCATGTCATTTTCATATTTGTGTGAAGTGTATTCAAATAGGTAACACATAGATACTTTCATTCACTCATTCGATCCATTCGTGCCAACTCTAGTGAATCGACTTGTACAGTAGTGCTTTATTTTTGGGTGATGATGATAATGATGGTTTTTTTAATTGATCGTGGTCTTGCAGGGCTGCCGCTCGTGTGTCATGGCGCAGTGTTCGTTCGCGCGCTGCCAGCAGGAACGACGCGCCATCCGCAAAGAACTGCAGCGCTGGACCAAGAACATGGTCAGCATACTCGGTGAGTGACAACCCTAGCTACAAGACATTTTAAGACTAATCCTAATCCTACCAAGTCATGGTCAGAATACTCGATGAGAGGCCACCCTAGCCACAAGACATTTTAAGACTAATCTTAATCGTACCAAGATAAGATCATGAGCTTACACAAGGCATTTTAAAACTGCAGCGCTGGACCAAGAACATGGTCAGCATACTTGGTGAGTGACAACCCTAGCCACAAGGCATTTTAAGACTAATCCTAATCCTACCAAGTCATGGTTAGAAAACTCGATGAGTGAGAACCCTAGCCACAAGACATTTTAAGACTAATCTTAATCGTACCAAGATATGATCATGAGCCTACACAAGGCATTTTAAAACTGCAGCGCTGGACCAAGAATATGGTCAGCGTACTCGGTGAGTGACAACCCTGGCCACAAGGCATTCGGAAAACTAATCCTAATCCTACCAAGATCATGGTCAGAATACTCGATGAGTGACAACCCTAGCCTACACAAGGCATTTTAAAACTGCAGCGCTGGACCAAGAATATGGTCAGCATACTCGGTGTTTGACAACCCTAGCCTACACAAGGCATTTCCAACTAATCCTAATCTTACCAAGACCAAGAATATGGTCAGCACACTCAGTGAGTGATATACCTAGCCTACACAAAGCATTTCAAAAATAATCTTTATCTTATCAAGACCAAGAACATTGCTCAGGATACTCGGTGCGTGAGTGCGTGTGTGTGTATGTGTTTGTTACCCTTCACGCTCTGGATGGATTTATCTGAAATTTACTATGTAAATTGTTGACGTCTGAAATAACACATAGCCTACTTTTTATCCCCATATTCTCACAGAGTTAGAATAATATCCCGGAATGTTAACCACTGGGTTTATAGATATGTGGCACGGGTGTTCTTGTAGGTATACATCAGCAACGATAAGAATACAATATGTTCACCAAATCAAGTTAACAGCTTTACATGATTCCAAGCTTAAACATTGTCCGTTACAGACTTCGTCATCAAAGCAAATTTAAAATCCTCGAGAAGCTACATCACTGTTACTTAACACTATCTACTTACCTACAAATTCGATACTGGCCGCTTTGAAACACTAAATGCCCAGTAACAATGTGCTGGACCATATAATATGAAAAACAATTCTATTCCATTCTCGAACGCATCCTAAAAACTTCGAAATGAATGCACTCGCTTTCCTCCTAAAGTATGGAAACTCTCCGAAAACCCCTGAACTTCGTGTAATAAGCCCGCGAACTTCTGTACAATCCCTAAAACTCAAACAGACAAACAAACACATACGAACAAACAAAACAAAATTCATACGCATCTGCTTGAGAATTTCTAATTTCGAAGTCTGGATATTGTCCAGGTTTTTTACTTTTAATTTTGTATCTCTAAAGTATTTTATTCACGTTGTTAATTTTAGCCATTTGAATTTGGAATGAAGATGTTCTTTTGTTTTCAATTTTCAAATTGAATTTTTTAAATTAAAACTATTACTCAGACAATGTAACGCGAGAACAAACTGCTGCTTTCGTTAAAAAATTAGAAGGCATTTGCAAAAGCTGCTTTATGAAATACCTACCTACTACCATGCCATATCAATTTTTAAATTTTACTGTCATGCGTGTAATTAGATTATTCCCTTCGCGTACCTAGTTTTTCTCTTTGAAAACTCCAACGTATGTTTATGAATTTATACATTTTCAAAATTTATTTATTTTTAAAATCAAACTGAGATGTGCCAATATCTTGGTAAAGGTCAGCAGATACCACTGGCCACTAAAATTTTCAAATTAAGAACTTGGTGTTCCGAACACAGATCTTAAAGTTACAGACTGGCCGTTTTACATTAATTTGTCTTTGTGCGACCAGAAAAGCAATTTGGGCATAGATTAAAGGCGTCGGGTATCGCATTGCGCCTAATTCTATACGCGGATATACTCACATAGAAGCTATGCAGCGGGGCGCGCCACAGTGGCCACAGTCGAGTACAGGAATGCGCTATTTATTCATTTATATTTTAATGGTTTTTGATGATTATTCTCAAGTGGCACGTGTTCTCAAGTTAGGATCTGAACAATATTGTTTGTTAAGTTGGAATGCATTAATTGAATAATTATTACTATGGCTGAAAAAATCCCGGTTTAATACTATGAAATAGGTGTTCGTTAAGTAAATTTCACAATAATTGCTTGCTGCGGCCAAATTGCATAGGCAAGTAACAAAAAAGGGGGCTAGGTATACTACTAAGTAGAATGCGTTAAGCTGCATGGTCTGCATGCAATGTCTAGGAAACTACTGGAAACATTAAGAATTTGAAACGGTGTTGGGCATAATATAAAATGAAGCGCAGGATTTTTCGGTAGGAATTCCTTGGTAATTGGACAAGAATGTGAGATATAAACAACGAATCAATATTAAATAGCCTTAAGAATGTTTGTTGTAACTTAATACTGCCTGCTCAATGCTCATTTATTAATCCATAGAATACTGGTAGACAAAAGACAATAGAAGTAGATTACATCATAATAATTGATATCTTAACTAGCAAAAACTCATTTAATATAAGAATCATCAAATTCATCACGTTTTAAAAGAAAACCCGTAATAAAAATTACATTACATTAAAACGTTCGCTATACTTTTGGCAAACATGGAGCTAGCTAGCTAGCGTCTCACACTTTTCTTCTTTAACAAGTTTTTACTTAAATAACTTATATAATGATGTTTGTTTCGATTTTCACCCCCACTTTACACAATACAATACAATACAAATATTCTTTATTGATCACCAAAAACAGTACGGTGACATTACAAAAATAAAAATTCAGGTAGACAATAGGCGGTCTTATCGCTAAAAAGCGATCTCTTCACCACTTTAATGGTCGGATTGACTTTAAATTTGGCATTCACTATGGAGATAGCAAAATTTTTTAACAAAAGCTTATTCCTTTTTACTTACCCTCTTATTTACAAAAAAACAAATTACAAGTATACGAGTAAATAAGATTGTGTTTCGCCTGTTCTTAATTTGATAAATATTACGAACAATTTGTCAATGAACACAGTCTTCATCAGTGTGTAACCACCGATTAAAACTCTGTTCTACGTTTGTCCTTAACAATAAGTGGTAGTCCCACCTTTTTCTTTTACCACCGGTAAATTGCTAAATTAAATCAAAACTAACTAGACCCTCCGTCTGCGACCACTGTGGCGCAGTGCATCGGCCGGACGCAGCGCGCCTGCGCCCTCCGACGCGCTTCAAACAACCTGTTGCAACTGGGCCGGCGTGCACCGATGCAACTTCTCCGCAAAACCCGAACGGGAAAACACCAAAAAACGACCGTTAAAAATAACCGTTAGGGAATAAAACCGAAAACAAAAGAGCATCGATCCAGCGAGAATCCAAATTCGAGACGCGTTCCAAATTCAAAATCGGAAGTGGCCAGTTTCTTGTGAAGTGTCTTGAGTTCAGACTACGTCGTGGTGTGCTGAATTTTTTGTAAAAAATAATCGTGAAGTTCCTGTTTATATTGACGTTGTTAATACTAAATAGAGACTGAAGTAGTGTAGAATTTGAAACAGTCAATTGGCAATCCGAGTAAATTTAAATTTGGTGCGGCGAAGTCCGGGAAGTGGCCGACGCGAGAAGTTGGCAGCAACAAGTGGTCGTCTGATGCGTCTCCCGGTAAATGTGCCACTGTTATACGGCTTTGCATGCCCGCTTTTGCGGGATTACGTTGCGTTCTACGTGAGTTTCGGTCCCGTTAAATTTGGTTTCAGTTTATTTGTTATTCGGTTAGTTTCAGCCATTCCGCCTGTTGATTTGCGCTTTCCACCGCGTTCCAAATTTGATTTTTTAAGTTTGGCTTTTTATTTCTTTTCAAATTTGATGGCATGGCTATAAAGCCAGCCAGTGTTTGTGAAAAAAGAGTATAGTAAAGATACAACAGGAAGCGAAGTTATTTTTTTAAAGTGGGCGGGGCAGCGATTGAATTTCTTTTGTCTTAAGTCTTTGGGAGCGCCATCTTAGGTCGTTCGACGAAAAAAACGGTGTCATGGCGGCTTCCTAGATCCAAGTTTTTCCTTCAACAAGTACAATAGTAATTAGTTCTGTAATTTCGAATGCTAATACATTTGTTTCAACAATATTTCCGCTTTCAATTGTTTTGTCTTAGTTTTCTGTCGTCTTAATGGAACTTAGGCACGAATGTTAGATGACGTAATTTTTTGAAGGAGTAAACTAGACTTAGGATTGTTCAGTATTATTATTGCAACAGCAAATTTAAATGAAGGTTTAGTTTTTCAACTGATTTTGATCTAGTTGTTTCAAAAACGATTAACTATTTTAGGAATACGTATTGGGAAAAACTCTCCATACTGCTCCATATCTCTTAGTGAAAAAAGTAAAATGTTTTCTCTATAAAACCAGCCGGTACTTCATGTTTTCATCGACTAATTTAAAAAGTGAAAAACATTTTCTTGAATATTTTCAGAGTATAGCGATTTCAGCAGACCTCTTCATTTTATGACATCTATCCCAATATAGTTGCCTGATCCATATCAACGCCGTATAGGATAATGCCCTCCCCCGAAACGGGACAACTATCCCCTAAATATTTTGATCGCATTTTGGATTCCCGTGCAATCACACAGAGGCATGCGACTCGGTCAACTTAGTGGTAGCTGGAAAGTATCTTGATAAATAATTGAAATAAAATACGATTCATTCGCAAAACTAGAGTAATTATAATAGGGGCAACTATACCCCTGGGGCCTCTATCCTGGTTTTACCCTTTATGTTTTGAGGCATGTAACTATGAATTATGTAATTCGCCTTGTATCTTTATTTATTTGTCCCTCAACATAATTTGTAATTAAATTAACATGAAAAAGAGGAGATCCGAAATAAGTAAAATAACAAATAACACTAACGCTTATTGGACTGTCTGATATTGGGTGTGACTTCAATTACTCTTGCATGTAGGGTGGATTGATAGCAAGACTGCATTTTAAATGTGAAAAAAGGTATAGCTCCTATGCCAATAAAATAAAACAGAATAGTAGCCCGTTATATAACAGAACTGTATCCGAAAGTAAAATTTAGTGCAGCGCAATGAAAACATGTTTCGTTTTTTCCAAAGTTTTATCGAAATTGTGATAGTGGTTTAACCTATGTCCTCAAGCAGAAGGTTGTGGGTTCAAGCCCGGGCTAGCATCTGACTTTTTCGGAATTTTACCATGGAGCTTTACAGTGAACGTCGTGAGGAAAGCTCCACACGCCTGCGAAGAAATTCAATTGTGTGTGTGTGAAATTCCTAATCCGCACAGTCCGGGGTACAGTCCAAGCCCTCTCATTCTAAGGGGAACCCTGTGCTTGCAGTGGGACGTGTGTAGGCTGGGATGATGATGATGATGATATCGAAAACAGCCCTTATTCATTGCTGAAGTCAAAAATGACTTTAAATCTAAGGTTAACAGAGTTCATATCAGATCGATATGCTTAATCAGTTAAATCTAGTTAGCCAAACTTAGTCGTATTCGTAATTGACCAAGCTCCGAAAACGATCAAAATTAACCCTCAACAAATTGGGTCGTGTTAAGCTTAGCTTAACCTCCCGTTAGGAAAGTCCTGACTAACTGATGGAATGACTCATTATAACGTCCAACGCAAACTTTTGAACCTAAGTACAATGTTGAAATTTTGGAACCTCCATTAATGACTTAGCTAAATAAAAGCTTGTAAAAAACGATTTATGCTCTAAAGAAAAAGAAACAATAGTTTTATGATTATTTTTTTTTTCTAAATTTGATTTGTTTCACTTCCTTTGTCAAATTTGCTTGAAATTTAGTTCATGTACATTCAAAGAAACTGAATCACATACCGGGGTGAACCCATTTCATTGCAAATGTCATGTGAAATTGGTTGTGAACAGGTTCCACCCGATTCAGTTTCCTTAATTGTACGCTTATTGTCTAACGCGCTGACGCTTGCTTTCGCATTCACTATTTCTTTCTGTCAAACGGTATGAGATGGGGACAGAAAGAGATGGTGAAACCACTGCGTTCGACAATACGGCCTCTGATGGCAATGCGTAAGTATACCAGGTGCGTAATCAGTGTGGGTTAGCTTGACTAAAACACTCATGAAAAGGTTTTTTAAAAATATTATAAAGATATATTTTTGCTATTTTTTAACCTCTTCTAACGCATTCACTGCCGGCTGTCAGACTCGAGGCTTATTTAGGTGCCACAAACGCCCATGTGCGTTCAAATATCTGCTAAACTATGACAACGGCACTTGGCGAAATCCACGAAAACGCTCATAAACGTTCCCGGCACTTCGACTTTTAAATTAAATTTTTATATGTCGTTTCAATCATAGCTCTGTTTGCCGTGACGTTCGAAAATTGCCGTGTCACGGCAGCGTCAGAACGGCAGAGGATTCCCGTCACGAGTCTTGTTACAATATCGGTGTCCGCCGCACTGTACCGATCGATACCTTAGGTTTGTTAGGTTTAGCGCGATGCTGAAAACTATAATCTGACCATTTTCAAGTCTAAACAACTAGCACTAGGCAAGCGTGCTCCATCGTAGGCCTCACCTTCACTTTTCATCAGGCGTGATTGTGGTCACACGCAAGCCTATTTTATATTAGAAAAAAATGTTTCATGATTCGCTTACTCGCTTGTTCTATCGCTGACCAATAGCTTGGAGTGTGGAGCCTTGCACAAGGTCGAACCACCCACGAACGTTTTCACCTCACTATTTCGCAAAGACTATCTTTCTCCTTTGAAGTGTGCATGGAAAATATTGAATTTCGAACGTGATAATGAAATTGTGACGCAGTGAACTTTTTCTTTACATAAAAGCATAGTGACGCGTTCAGAAATAAGATTCGTTATACATTGCTGTAATCTAGCGTGGTGTAAATTGTTTAATTCAAAATGCACCCATAAAACAATTGATTTTCTTTAATCTAGGTACTATTTTTTCTCGCTGTTGTGAAGAGAAAAATTGTGTTTCGCTGCAGGCGATTTCCATAGCTATTCTACCATTACAGACAGAAAGTTAACCTAATACGATAGAAGACAAATACTAGTATAACTCCGCTAACTAACGCCAGAATCAATCAATATTGATGCGTTACATTTTGGACATCGTAAAATGTTATGAACATTTGTCAACACCAACTAAACGTTTGTCACCGAGCTATGGAGCGCAGCATAATAGGGGTTAACGAATTGATGGAAACTGGAACACCACATTGCGCTCCAAAACTCGAACCCCTGATGTTGGGAAGCTTAAACGGGACTGGGCTGGGCATGTCTGCCGGATGCACCCACGAAGATGGGCGCACTCAGCGACATGGTGGGTACCGCTCGACGGGCACCGACGGCAAGAACTGAAAGTCGCCAAATATAGCTCTGGATAGGGGGCCGTTCAATAGTCATACAAACTTTTAGCATAATTCATCATTTGTCAGAAATTATCATTTCGCATAATAACTCTTTTTTCGCAGAAACCATTGATTATTACAATACAATACAATACAATGACTCTTTATTGTACACCAGGAATAGTAAGCAATACAGAAAACAGGTACACAGAGAGTAAGTTACAAGGTAAGCAATAGGCAAGCAATATGATTATTCAGGAATTTTGAAATGATTATCCAGTATGACTCTATAGGTTAGGTTAGGTTTGTTTTGTAACAATTCTGTACAATTAATGGATTCAGAGCAAAAAGAGTTATGCGAAATGATAATTTCTGACAAATGATAAATTCGGACAATAGTTCTTATGACGATTATTACACACCCCTCTGGATAGGGAGATGTAGAAGTCAAGAGGAGAGGCCTTTGCTCAGCTGTGGGACACAAATATATGCTGAGAAAAAAAATACGATTGTATTCAGTAAGCCCTACCCAAATTAGCCAATAGAAGTCACAAAACGACAAAGGCTTCCCCAAAGAGTTCCACAACGATCGCTTCTGCGCTGCCTGTATTCAAGTGATATCGGCGTTCTTTACCAGATCGTCGGTCTACCTTAATGATCCGAGGCTCTTCCCACGCCACGTCTCCTACTTCGCGGTCGCCAAGGCAGTCCAGTCAATTTCTGAGATTTAAAGATGTTCAGAAACGGGTTATGAAGAGATTTATTTATTTATTTATTTATTTAAATTTATAACAGTAAGCTAACAGTCAGAACTTCAGAAGAGATGAACGATTGAGCCCGCTCTATGGGAAAATTTGGCGGCAAGGCGTCTTGAGTGAAGAGGTCTCGTGAAGCGTCAGGTTGGGGACTCCGAGAGCCAGCGGAGAGCTGACATAGATGTTAATCAAGACGAATTGGCTACGTAAGCCATCTTAAGGCGCATCAGCGTCGTTATGAATAGGAGTTGAAGCAGTCGCCGTGACCGAAATCGGTCGGACAGATTCACATTCACATTTTAGAACCCTACTGCTCCTTCGGCCGTCGGTTCTACGAGCAATGTTCCCTGCCCACTGCCACCTAAGTCGGTTAACTCTCCGAGCTATATCAGCAACTTTGATTCCCCTGCGAATCTCATTTCTGATTCGATCACATAGGGAGACTCCGAGCAACCCCACTCAACCCAAACCCAAATAGAAACTGAAATATTCCAGATAAATTTTGTAATACCCTGTATTGCTGTGAACCGTACCTACCAGGTGACCTACAGTACTCTGTGCTCATAACAAAAGCCTTTTATTTTGTCAAAATGACAGCACATTTTTGTGACAGCTGTGGATTCGAACGAGTATTTGGAGCGTGTCGCGGGCAGTGTCCCCCGTAGAAACGTCACTCCGAATTATTCGCTAAAAATGGCAGCACTGACGACATTAAATGTGGCCTACATTTAATTATGTCATTTGCCGCAAAACGGTGCGCTGTTTTGACAAGGATGTTTTTAATCGTTAATGTCTACGTTTAAGTTACCTACGTTTATCTACGTTAATCCGTTGGCTAGTGCCCATAGTACAAGCTTTGCTTAGTTTAGGACTAGGTCCATTGGTGTCAATAAAATTATTGTACCATGAGTTATTTATTTATTTATTAAAATTAGCAACTCCGAGTCAGCAAACTTAAAAGGTATTTTAATGGTCCGAAAGTTGGCCAGGCGTCCCACACGCCGATATAGACTTGATTGAAAATATTGGCTATAAACCCTTAACTTTTGTAATGTCCACAGGAGAAATGTGTATGATCCCACTATGTACGACAGCTCGCTCTGCATCCACTGGTTGCCTGCAACTGTCACGATGTGCGACCGATCGTATTAGTTGAATCACACTTCTCTCCCCACTCCCCTAATTTTAAGATTAGGTACACTATTACTGAGACTCCGTTGTCTGTCCATCCGTCTATCCGTCTGTCTGTCACAGGGCTCTATCTCTTGAACCGTAATAGAGACTCGAAATTTTCACTAGCTATGCATTACTGTGGCCGCCATAGCAATAAATAGGTACAAAAATAAAATAAAGTTAAAAACTAAATAAAACATCATACCAGAAACAGTTTATTTCAACGTTTTCAACTCGATCTTTGTATTTTTTGCACTGCTCTATTTTTAAAACAATGTACGGAGGTACGGAACCCTTCATGTACGGTCCGACTCGCACTTGACTGGTTTCCTTAACCTCGTATGGTCCAAACAATTTTTAAGACGTCTGTCAAGGATTTGCCAACCTGACCGCATCCAGAGTGGCAAATGCTTTATAGGTAAGTGAACGTTAGTACGCATGTTAGTGACTAGGAACTAGACTAATCTAGCACGCAATAGGCTTAGTCATACTAAGTAAATGACTAAGAATGAACCAAAACCCAGGCGTGTTTATTTTCCGCAAAACGGAGTTCCTTTAACCTTACTCCAACCTTTCGAGGTGTGCCTGTACCAATATCTGACCACCTTCAGCTCCTTGGTTTAGACCTCTCGGCTAAACTGAACTTCGGGAGTTACATTGAATCCTTGGCAAAAACCGCTGCGAAAAAGCTTGGTATCCTATCCAAGGTTAGGCGATACTTCACTACGGACCAGCTCATTGGTCTTTACCGAGCTCAAGTTCGATCCTGCATGGAGTATTGCTGCCACCTTTGGAACGGTTCTGCTGAATATCAGCTAGCTGCTTTGGATTCGGTAGAACAGCGAGCGAAGAGGCTCATCGGCGTCGCTTGCGATGCGGATTTTTGTCGCCAGAGCCTTCGTCATCGCAGAAGAGTGGCTTCTCTGTCGGTATTCTACAGGCTGCATTTCGGTGAATGTGCTTCGGTACTGCACGACCTTATTCCGCCTGCTCCTTTCTTCCACAGGTCGACCAGGAGTAGGCGGGGTCTCCACCCTTACGTTGTCAGTATTCCCAAATTCCGCACAAAGCGTTTTCGCTCTTCCTTCATCAACCGCCGCACAGCTAAGGAGTGGAATTCCCTGCCTGCGACTGTGTTCCCTGAACACTACAATTTGGCCGCTTTCAAGTCTAGGGTGAATGAGCATTTACTAGGCAAGCGTGCTCCATCGTAGGCCTCATCTTCGCTTTCCATCAGGCGTGATTGTGGCCAAACGCAAGCCTATATAGTATAAAAAAAACACACTAATACTTATTTTCCCAAAGCTAAACACGGCTGGGTAGTTCCCCACTTTTTATATGTGGGGGGACTTTTAAACACACATCAGAAATCTGACTGGACACACTGACTTTGAGAGTGGCATTAAGGGCCTACGCTAACTGACGCGGACGCCCGCCGCGTGCGCCCGCTCGCGGGTCTAAAATGTACCGAAAATCCGTCGCACGCGCCCGCGCCACTTAGCGCTGTTCATACAATTTCTTATAAGACGCGCGCACGACGGGCGTCCGTTCGGGGTAATCCGCGTCAGCTAGCGTAGGCCCTAAAATGTACCGAAAATCCGTCGCACGCGCCCGCGCCACTTAGCGCTGTTCATACAATTTCTTATTAGACGCGCGCACGACGGGCGTCCGTTCCGGGTAATCCGCGTCAGCTAGCGTAGGCCCTAAGAGATGTAATGATCGTATGGTTCACTTTTGAAAGCTCATGTGGGGTTCCCAGGGTGGTGGCCATAAGTATCGCTTAACACTGAGACTGGGAGAGATTGGATCCACTATAATAAAGGACGCGAGCCGTAGTAGTCTAGTGGTTTAAGCTACAGCTCCTCAAGCAGAAGGTCGTGGCTTCGAGCCTCGCACCTAAGTATAACATGTTCGTATGTTGTGCGAAATTACATTTAAACTTTAACATGACTTTTACGGCGAAAGAAAATATAGTGACGAAAGCTAACACACCTGGGAAGAAATTCAATGATGTGTGTGACGTTTCCAGTTCCCACTGGGCTCGCATAGGTAGTACGGTCCAAGTCCTCTCATTCTGAGCAGAATGAGCAAGGCTCAGTCCGTTGACTGAGCCTTGCATTGAAATGTCTACATTATATGTATAAGCTAGGATGATAAAGGACAATTTACTGATACCATTAACACGGATTAATAATGTTTGGCAAAAAATGTTTACCAAAGTATCACATCGCAAACTTTTTTTCCCAAATTTTTATTTGGCAAAAACTCAATTGTCAAAACTAGTTATCGCAATTTTACAGTCAGCAAACCTCTTTTTTGGCAAGTGATTGTTTAGCAAATAATTACATGGTCAAGTTCTATTTTCCCAATTTTTTTTTGGCATATGTATCGTTTGGCATTAACATACCAATCCCAAAACATTGCATGGCATACGGTTTATATCCCAATTTGTGTACTTAGTGCGTAGGATAAAAATGAATAATACTGGTATTGTGAATTACGGCGGGATAAAGTGAAGAAGTGTACTGCATCTAAGACTACTACATTAAAGCATGGAAAACATTCAATGTCATGGTTGTATGAAATTTCATAATATCAAAGGTAATATTACTTTTCTGTGCTATCATAAAAAAAACCTAACATCGAAGGCTAAGGCGGGAGCTACGCTAGGCTTCGCTCCCACCTTAGCCTTCTGAACCTAACCTGTCCGAGTCGCTTCTGCCCTGAAAGGTCTTGCTCGCTCGCTTCGCTCGCTCGCTGCCAGCGATATGCCAAACAATGTTACCTACTAGTGAAAATAAACGGATCACTCACGTCTTAAAACGTTAACGTAAACGTTAAACGTTACGTTATTTTAAGACGTGAGTGATCCGTTTATGTTCACTATGAGTGAGTCTCACGGTAGTTTCATGTTTAAAATGTTACCTGCTATTATATTTCTGCAACAGTAAAAATTAATTGTCATTTGCCGAACTTTTGCTATAAGTTGAACATGGGAAGTGACAAATTTGGCAAATATTTTTTGGCATATAATTTATGGCAAAATAAAACATTTGCTTAATAAGTATTTGCTTAATAAAATCTTGACGAAGTGAAACTTTACCAAATGATGATTTGACCAAATTAATAAAATGCGAAATGTAACTTTGTTAAACATTCGTTTGGGAAATGAAACTATTGCGATAAGTTATTTGGGAAAAATAATTTGCCAAACGGCAGTACACCCATTAACACATTTACTGTCGGCTGTGAGACTCGAGTCTACTTCAGATGCCACCAACGTACATGTGCGTTCAAATTACTGCCAAACTATAACAGCGGCACTAGGCGAACGTCACGAAAACGCATATATGCGTTCCCGGCAGTGCGTTAAAATTGATAGAAAATTGAGTCTTGAGACAATTAATGATATTTTTCTTGCATAGTAAAGCTTTAATGAGATTGCGAAGGACTGAGCCCACCCCGAGCCTACTCTTTTCTCAAAGGGCCGGCAACGCATCTGTAACTCAACTTGTGTTGTGGGTGTCCATGGGCGGCTGTGGTTGCTTTCCATCAGGTGATTCGCCTGCTCGTTTCCTCCAATCACATATATATTTCAATTTTTTTTTAGTTATATTTTTCACGCAACCTTTTCAGACTTGCACTTGGCCGTTTTTTTATGCGTATTGCTTCAAAGTACACGTTTATTCTAAATGTATTCCTTATTATGACACAAATGCATTCTATGCATGCGATGCAACGCAAAAACAACATGAATCACTGACAAGATGAATCATTCAAACACTAAATTGAGAAACGAAATAAAAGAACGATTGTACTGAACATATTAAAATAAACAACTGAACAATGAAAATGGATCCTACGCGACTCTAAAAGAACTAACCCTATTTATGTATGTATGTATGTATGTATGTAAAACTCTTTATTGTACATAAAACATGAAAATAACTAGTAATAATATCATCATCATTATCATCATTTCAGCCGAAAGACGTCCTGAACATAGGCCTCCCCAAGGTTCGCCAAACAGACCGGTCCTGCGTCATCCGCATCCAATGCGTTCCCGCAACCTTAACCAGGTCGTTGCTCCATCTTGTTGCAGTATCTACACTGCGTCTTCCGGTCCGCGAACGCCACTCGAGAACCTTTTGGCTCCATCGACCATCAGTTCTAGATCTACGAGCCATTACTTACACCCCATTTAGTAGTAAAGGAGTAATGACTATTGACAATATTTATTGTAAACCAGCTTTTTCCCGTGACTTCTTTCGCGCACCGATAAAATTTACGGACAACTCGTGTTCTTAATCCCGCGAAAAAATGCAAAAACTCTCACTGCATCTCTATGGTCCTAAAAGATGACATAATGCCAAGTATCAAGGCTCTATAACAGAAACAGACAACGTTACTTTTTTATGGCATAAATGTCCCGTTTATTCCTTATCCCGTGAGATTTTTCCCGTAACAATATTAGAAATCTTCAAAAAAAAGGTGAATGAAATCGCTAAGGTCGTCCTCAAGTTATAGAAGAACACAAAGTTGAAAATACTTCTGTTTTACGCACGTTCCAATATTTTTTACCCGACATTTAAATAAGATTTTAAATTGGAACAAGTAAAGGGATTCCTCCATTCTATTTTTAAAAAGCGAACGCGGACTAAACCTTCCAAACGTATGACACAACGCCATCTATGTTTCGCGGGCAAAATTTTTAACACCCATTTTCTTACAAGAACTCAACACACGGGCGCATCCATGCAGTTGTACGCACACAGCCGCGAGCGCTACACAATCGAACGCACCCACACGTCGAGAAAAAAACGATAAAAAAGCGCACACAAACACAGACTTCAATCCGCGTCACCAATACCAACATAATTATGCTCTATTTGAAACCGCGAATTTTTAATACCTGAATCTAAAGGTCTTTATTTACGAGTTTCGATGTTTTTTGAGAATTAGTTCGATGTTTGTTAAAGACAAGAAGTTAGATAAGTTGGAAGAACTGAAATCCACAAGGTTTTGTGGAAGCGCGGGCACTCACACATGGATAAATGGACGTGAGCGAAAATGCAGTTTTGAGTCTGTGTGCAATGTAGCGCGCTTGTGAGGTCTTGATCGTAGCGAGTTCACGTCTAATGCGATGTTAGATTTCTCTACTACACTTTCATGAAATTTTATAAATGAAACAGTGGTACTAATTTAGTTTAATGGTGTCTTTACTTGTTTGTTATTAGAATAATGTGAAAGCTGGACAAATTTTCATCTTCAATGTTGTTTTATTAATCTGCGATTTCAGTTCAAGTCGTAGTTTAATAAATAATAACTAAAAAAGAAAAAACACCGTTTTCGATTTGAATTTCAGTTAAAACAATTTATTGCGTTATTATTCAAAGGAATTCTAAAATTTTAAAGTAACGTTGGCGGGCAAAAATGGTTGCGGCTCACCGCCTCGATCGTAACGACATATTTTTTTCTAATTTTTTGATTTTTTTTTAATTTTTTTTTAACTGAGCAAGTATCAAGACTTGTGCTCGTATAGCGCTCGGTCGCAGTAAATACAAGGTAATGGCTAAGTACGCACGCCGACTAGTACCGAGCGCGCCGCCGGTGCAGTGTCGCCTATGCACAACGCGCCGAGAGTCGCATTTCCGCTCCCAACACAACACGCGGCGATAAAAAACCTCCCAAAATAAAAATAAAATATTTAGAAAAAAAACAAGACTATTTTTAATAAAAACATATTCATATCAACCGAGAGAAATATTTTGAGTGAGTTTTCCAAGTTTTCAAAGTGACATATCAAACGGAATCTTAGGACCCTTAGCGTATGATAGATCTATTTTGTGTCGTGATGTGTATGTTAAGTGACAGTGCCGCTAAGTACGGTTGAATGGATTCGTGACAGTGTTCATGACAAGGTGACACCGATTCGTAATTGGATTTTTTTATTTTTTTTACAAAATTACCACCGAAGTGTCAAACTGGACCGACGAAGATCAAGCCACCTCTGACGCATGTGAGTAAACTTTTGAATTTGACGCGCGCTTTCGTATGCGTATGGAAATTATCGAAATAGTTTAGGATGCGGAACTTAAATCGCTTCCCGATTGCGGTGTTTGCATACAGAAGTTGCTCTTAACTCCGGTTTCTCAGTCAATAATTATGTGCCCTTAATCTTACGTTCTCCTTGACTTAGCTCGAACATCGTAGTGTGTGTGCGTGACGTCGCAGTGTGCGTATGGTTCACGCACATTTTTTGTGTTTTTCTTACGGATCCCCACCACGCGCCCCACCAATAGTCGTTATCGTTTATCTGTCCCACTCTTTTTCTATAACTATTCCGTTTTAGCGCATCTGTGCGGAATTCGTTGGTGTGCGTGAATTACAACCTATATTTTGATCGAAGGCCAATGATGGAATAGAAAACTTGTTTTAAGTTCGCATAGCAATCTCTATGGAACACTGTGTTTTGTTTCGTAATTGGTTCGTTTCAAATTGAGAAGCCCTAGCAACTAACAACTGTAAATAGAACGAAGAAACTTAACAAATAACCCAATTAGTAACTTTAAAAGTCAGTGACGTCGCATAAAAAGTTACTTAAGTATTCAATTAATTTACCAATACGATGATAAATAAGTAAATTAAGTGAAAACTGTCTTTTTTATTAACTAGGCCTAAATTAGTTGAGTTAAGAGCGCCGCGCGAAGCTGTAGGCTAAAATAATGCCGACGGAACTTTAAAGCTCGCCCTCGCGGGCCATTTTATAAATCAATTAGTTATTTTCGTTTCTATAAAAAACGATATTATATCTATAACTTCTATTTTAATTTTTCGAAGTTCTTTGGATTTTTCCGCGCATTGAACTTACTTTTTATTATACTATACTCCTTTGTTTTTTTTACCTTGCCTTAGTGAAAACTTTAATGGGTCAACATGTTTGCAAGGTGTCTCAAAAGGGTTCCGGAGTAAATATTTGAGTACATGGTTACTTTAGATTGAATGGACACCCTTGTGAAGGATATTTATCGGAAGTTTTGATTCATAATGTGGTCACACCTTTGGTACGGAACGCTTTGAACATTCGGTATATGAAAACATGTCAGCCGCAATTCAAAATTCCTAGAAAACTTTTACAACGGTGTTTGGTCAAACCAACCTAATCATCTACAAAAATGTACCGGATCAATTTTAAGATACACTAGCGACCCGCCCCGGCTCCGCACGGGTGCAAATATGCATGTATTATACCTGCATATAAACCTTCCTCTTGAATCACTCTATCTATTATAAAAAAACCGCATCAAAATCCGTTGCGTAGTTTTAAAAATCTAAGCATACATAGAGGCAGACAGTGGGAAGCGACTTTGTTTTATACTATGTAATGATAATTGTTTTAAAAGCTAAGATTATCAGCGCTGAGGTGTTATAAACGCCTCAGCATTATGCTGAGCCAGTGTCCAATTTGCAACCGCAATAACACACTCTATTTTTAGCCTTTGTATTGTCCTTTTTGTTAAAATATTTATGTGTCTTGTGTTGTTGTAAATAAATGTATTTTCTTTCTTTCTTTCTTTCTTTTCTTTGCAGTAGCATTTTAATAAAGAGTTAATTAAGAATCCAACAAATTGATGTGACGTCTATCAATCTACATATACAGAGTTGTACACTGACATCCTCTTAACCCTGAATTCCTATCACTCACACAAATGTTTTTTTGTTTTACGACTTTTTAAAATGAAGCAATTTTTTCCCATACAAATACACAGAGTATCGTAAAAATAAGAGGTAATCTTATACCTGGTTTACACTCACGTACGAGTGGCGAGACGAACTGCGGGACGAGCCACGAGACGAGAGTGTGAACAGACGCGCCTCGCGCCTCGTCTCGTGCGTGATTTGCCTTGATTTTGAGGCTCGCGTCCGGAGCGAGACGACGAGGCGAGGCGCGAGGCGAGGTGACGAGGCGAGAGTGTAAATCAGGTATCAAATTTTCAAAAGTTATTACACCAAAAATATTAAGTTATAACAAAAGCCGTAAAACAAAAAACATTTGTTTAAGTGGTAGGAGTTTAGGGTTAAAAGGATGCTAGTGAATTACAAATAACCCTGTATAAGTAGCCATTGTTTGATTCATCCCGTTCCACGTATTTTTAATGCATAAAAAAAATAATTTTAATTTTCCTTTATCAAGTAAAACCGTGTCACCTAAAATTATCATTTGACCGCAATGCTTGTACCAATCAAGCAGAAATAAATTGAACTGGAAAAATAACGATGCATTTTGAAAACAGGTCACTGAACAGGAAGCGATATTGAAACGCACTCAAACTTGAGCTCAGCTCAACTTATAGTTATTGCACTTATTGCTCATGTTCATGAGTTTATCTTAATAACGAACAATACATAAAACAATGCACTTGCTTAAGAATAGCCTTCAGCACTAAGCACATACAACTGGTCAGTACTGTAAACTTAAAATACTTCTAAAAAAAAAAAAGAATAATAATATATTAGGGGACAATCTTACACAAATCAACCTAGTCCCAAACTAAGCAAAGCTTGTACTGTGGGTACTAGACGACGATAAACATACTTATATAGATAAATAAATGAACCCAGGACCTCATGCTCCGTAGGCAAGGTCACTACCAACTAGGCTAGGCGGTCGTTCTGGTTGAATAAAATTGGCTTTGTAAGTAGTACATAATTTTCCTGCATTTACATGGAAGTTTACATTCACAGACGCACTTAAAGTGTTTATTTATGACCCCTGTAATCAACTTAAACATAAATAAACTTTTATATACAAAAAATTGGTTACTTTTCCATCAACACGTATTTGCTACGTTAAAAAATCTGAAGGAGTGTTAAATTTATAAATAACTACTATATATGTGTAAATCGTTTCAATAGCGTTCAGAAAAAGCATGTATTAATTAATGCAAATATCCTGAGAAATAAAATGTTTTTCTACAGTGAATAAACTTCATTATTTAGAACAGCGAGTCCTTGGTCTGGCGGCCAAGGCACTTGCACAACTCATGCGCAGCGCACTAGGCGACTGTCAATGTTACTATATTACCTACTACTAGTACTAGGCATAATGTTAGTCTTACTTCAACTCTAGTAGATACCATTCACATTTAGTATAGGTAGTAATTTTATATATTCTATTCCTAGTAGTGTCATTTTAAATTAGCTTACCTAAAATTATGCAACAAGTATCAAAACGTTTCAATCGTCATTTTCAAAATTTGAAATGGTAACAATTTTTAAATAGTAAATTTAAAAAATATCACATACCTTATTAATGGTTTAAAATTCGAACATAACACGTCGTTATACAAAATGATGTTCTTAAGTAAGTAAATAACCTCGAAAATTTGAATAAAATATTTTTTTTTAATTGCAATCCTCAACAGAACAGGACAGCTCTGTCTAATACACAAAGCGAACTAAATCAAAATCTAAATAATAGTCGATTTGTGAAGCTTAAAGCATTATCAGAGAAAATAATATCTTAAAATGAAATTGTTACAAACACTGTCATCCAAACTGACGTAACTTAAAAAAACCCATTTTTTTTAAATTTAAAGTTAATTTTCTACTTAGATAGTCCTTGACGTGGCGGCCAAGGCTCGCTTGCACAACTCCGTGCTCCGGCGCAGCTGTCAATGTTACTATAACCTACAACTCGGCGCCATCTTGGATCACTATGCGCTTTGAAGGTTATTAGGTACTAGCGCTTTTATTTATAACTTAATCAAACTTTTATCATTTGACATATAGATATTGCTAATTTTATATAGTGATGCGTTAATTTTAATAAAAGTAACTAAACAAAAACAAAGCATAAAAACAATATTTTAGCCAAAATAAACAATTGCACAGTGACAAATAAATAAAAATTTTAATAAATTTTAATCATATTAAATTTTAGACTAGTTTATTTAAAAATTCGTTTGGAAGCTACGCTAACGTAACGTACCACACGAAATACGCAAAATACACAAAATAAACTTACCGCATTCCTCTGCTTCAATCGGGAGTAAAAAAACTTCAAATTAATTTCGAAAATACATAACAATATTTTTATGCTGATTTAAGTCACTGTAAAAAACTTTTAGGCTTTAATTTCAGGCACTCATCCATATCCATACTGATATTATAAATGCGAAAGTATGTCTGACTGTCTGCCTGTTACCTCTTCACGCTTAAACCGCTGAATCAATTTAGGTGAAATTTGGAATAGAGATACTTCAAGACTCTGCGAAGGACATAGGATAGTTTTTATCCGGGAAATAGCATGTACCCGCGGGATAGCAATAAACAAATATTTTGCAGATGGAGTCGCGGGCAACAGTTAGTTATATCATATATCTTTTATTTTTCATTGCACTTGCACACGCCAAATAAGGTATGTTTTGGTTTGAGTCCATTCATTCAAATTCACGAAACAACTTATTTAGTAAATAATAGAAGTTTCCGAACCTACCTTATTATCTACTATTGCCTAGGGATGCTTAGATCGTATAAATCGTCAAAACAATTTCATCCACTCATGCGCCTGCGTAATATGTTTACTGCTAAACACTCAGTAGCTTACGTAGCAGTGATAAAATGCAGTGCTAACTGCGACCTATTTGTAGATGAACCTATTACCTAGGTTGTAGCTAAAGGTAGGTAGGTGTTTCAAAATTAAACCGAAATATTTCGACAGGTTAATTTGACCGAAGACTTCTGTAGTTTTTTCAGGATTTCTTAACTGTGGTTGACTAATGTTTTCAATGGGTGATGTTCAAAGTGTACCACGCCAAAACGGGAATACATTTTGAATCAAAAATTTCGATGAAAAACCTACACGGAGGTATACAAGAAACTATAACTATAAACTATACTATTCAGTCACAAGAAACAAACCATATGCTGAAATATTTCGAATTTAGCCTTCAAAGCTTATCATATTAAATTTTAGACTAGTTTATTTAAAAATTCGTTAGGAAGCTACGCTAACGTACCACACAAAATACGCAAAATACACAAAAATAAACTTACCGCATTCCTCTGCTTCAATCGGGAGTAAAAAAAACTTCATTTGCTCATGGACTGTAGAATAAATCAAAAATCATGAACACATTCATCATAGTTTCAAAGAGAATAATTATCATGTCTTGACAATGAATTCCTCACACGGAGAAAAAAATATTCCACAATATTACCAGATTGTATAGTAATTATGATTCTGGTGTAGGAAAACAGATTTCAGCAATGATTATCAGATATTTTTTTTATAACAACAAGTCATATTTTATTCAGTACTAGAATATTCTAGTTAAAATATTCTAGTCACATATAATACAATAAAATAAAGTCAAATTCACAGTATTCTGTTTAAGGAAACTAGATTTTTCTGTCCGTGCATCAAATCAAAAGTTTAACTACCAAAAGATTCCCGCGCGCTTTTTGCGTTTTTATTCTGAACGCATTTGTCACTACACGGAGATTATAAAGCGACTTCTGGCTCAGTCTATATTCTAAGCATTTTCTCAATATTTGCAGCTAAACACACTGCAGAGCATGAACAATCTACTAACTTATTGCGTTATCAATTTATTTTAAACGGCCTGCGTCTAATTATGGCGCGAACGGTCAATGTTACGCCGGCGCGGCCATCTTGCATTTATTCCGGTCCACGCACACATAGTTTCTACCGCGACACGACTATTATTGCTACGAGCGTCACTACGAAATGTCAAAGTCCATCATTTTGCGAAACGAAACGACTTTCTAGGGCGTTTATGTTGGATTTAGATTGGTATGTGTGTTTTAATTTTGTTTTATTATTAATTATTACAGAGATATAATGAAAATGACCTCAGCATAATACGGTTGGTAGAATCAGCTGCAGAGGAATGGTACCCCCCCTGTAACGGCGGCAACCACACCAAGTACCTTTTCTCGGCATCTGACTGGTAATCTGTTATGTAATTAGGATCTCAATCGTTATGGCAACTCATTAGAAAAAAAAAGTCATATCAAAAAAAAAATTTTGTTCCAAACTCTCCAACGATTGACCTCTTTCTCACACGATGGTAAGTGTAGATGAGACCGAAGATGCAGCTGACTGATTCAGTAACAGCCAATTTAATCCGACCATGAATAATCCTTAATTGTTTTTATCCTCCGCCAACAAATTAATAAACACTACCATTTTAAGACAGATTATGATGTTAATGTTGTAAGTAATCCTCTTTCGACTAAATAGCTTTGTTTGTTAATATATTTGCTTGTTTTGTTTGAGTGTTTGCTTCAAATCTCACATGCAATTGTTGACCTCTTTGTGGTTATAGAATTGACTTGTATAGAGAAAAATGTTTACTAAAATGAACACTTCATGCAGTGGTTGATCATGTCCAAATTACCATTCCTGCAACTCACCGGAAGTATTCATTCAAAATGACGCATGTCTTTGAACCGTTAGACTTTGAACATCAGCTAAATGAGTCCATTTCAATTTAAAAAAAAAATACTCTACATATTCAGTTAAACTTACCCATGCTTTGGCTAAAACAGTCGAAATTCATTTTGAAATACTTTTTGTAAAATTATAATACTATCGATATGTAAACTCAATACAGAACATTCAACTGAATTTCATACTTAACAACTTGATGTTCATTTTTACAGTCGATCGTAAAACATTTAAGACAGCACAACTCAAGTTACCCTAAAGCTGTTAAACATGTGCAAAGACAATGTCAGACGATAATAATTGACCTCCTTTTTGACGCCATTTTTAACTCTGCCGAAATTCATCTGCCGTCTGCATCATTCAATACGACCACAAAGGATCAGTAATAAATCAATTTATGCCAAAAACATCTGCCGGCGCAAGACAACAATAAGTACATGACCGTGGCCTCCAGACGAAATTAAGAGCGAAAAATAATAAAAAGTGACTTACACGCTTTCTCCAGGGAGTGACCTCATTTTTGGCAGTGCAATGTGTGTGTGGCTTTTTGTTTTACGCGTTTTGTTTTTGTCTGGATCGTTTTTTGTTTTCTGCTTTTTTTGTTTTAATCTTTTAAATATTGGAGGGGTGCAAGCTGATGATTCGGTTCGCATTACTCTTTTGTTTTATTGCATTTGCGATAAGCGATATAAATGTGAAATTATTTTGAACTGGTTATCGATATAGCCCACCGCATTAGCACGCTGAAGTGGCAATGGGCCGGCCATATAGCCCGAAGAACCGATAACCGTTGGGGTAGACGAGTTCTTGAGTGGAGACCACGGATCGGCAAACGTAGCGTAGGTCGCCTCGCGCCTCAGACTCGGTGGAGCGATGATCTTTGCAAGGCGGCTGGCAGGACCAGTCTAGAAGAGGGAAACAAATGATGGATCTGGATGGAAAAAGACTAGAGAGGCCATAATATTTGACGACCAGATGGCCTAGTGGTTAGAGAACCTGACTACGAAGCTTGAGGTCCCGGGTTCGATTCCCGTGTCGGGGCAGATATTTATATGAAAAATACGAATGTTTATTCTCAGGTCTTGGGTGTTTAATATGTATTTATGTATCTATATAAGTATGTTTATCCGTTGCTTAGTACCCTTAACACAAGCTTTGCTAAGCTTACTTTGGGACTAGGTCAATTGGTGTGAATTGTCCGTGATATTTATTTATTTATTTATTTATTTATTTATAATAATATGCTCAAAGAAAAAGTCTCAAAGTAAATAAATAAATTAGTAGTCAGAATTCAAAAATTAAGGGAGTAATGATCTAAATGACAAAAGAGAAATGGTCGTATTTCCAACACTTTGTGTAATGAACTGTGACTCCGTTTGCAGAGAATAGGTTTATCGATAAAAACTATCCTAATATGTCCTTTCCAAAGTATCAAGCTATTTCCATACCAATGGTTTAATCGTTAAAAGGTAACAGACGGACAGACTGATAGACAGATTATAATATAGTATGGTTGTATGGATTTTGTATATAGCTGTATATTTTATAATATGTCATAGACAGAAGTCTATGATTTTATGTATTGCGTTTATTATATCATCATCATCATCAGCCTATGTTCGTCCACTGCTGGACATAGGCCTCTCCCATGGCACGCCACTGAGCACGATTTATTAAATAATTGTATTGTATTCATTGTTTCTCACTTTTAAATTTAATTTTTATCGGTCCCTAGATAAATGTTCCTCTCATTCACTCAAAAGTTAACTGGTAGAGATCCCGTAAAAAGGATAAATTTGCCGTTTTACGTTTATCTCGACGATTGTCAATAGTGTGTACAATACAAAAGATAGTAAAATGTCATATCTTTTTGTTATTAGTTCTATGATAGACTCTCTGTAACGGCTAGTAGGTACCTAGGTAATGTCTTTGGTGCCTAAATCTAGTTAAGTCCTAAATTGTATGTAACTAACCTATACCGAATTGCCAACATAATTTGTATGAAATATGGATGTGAATTGCCAAAGCTTTGGTCCCACGTGGCAGCATCGCCACAGCTGCGCAGTTAACCGACATCGCGGCAGAGAGGTTTTGCGTTTACACAGCTGGTATAATGTCAAATTATTGTCGAATTCAAATAAACAGATGTTTAATTCGTAGACAAATTTATCGGTGGTTTCAATGGTGGCATACAAAAGTGAAAATTAGAGGATTTTCGATTTTTATATTTTGTATATTTACAACATGGCTCTGTCCATCAGTACCACTACCATGAGTTTACACTAGTTTACGAGACCGTACTCGCTAGCGACGGCGTAAATTATTTGTATGGAGAATTGTGCAGCGCCTCTAGCGGTCACTTACGGAAGTACAATTCTCCATACAAATCATTTACGCCGTCGCTAGCGAGTACGGTCACTGTGAACTATACCTCTACCATGAGTTTACACTAGTTTACGTGACCGTACTCGCTAGCGACGGCGTAAATTATTTGTATGGAGAATTGTGCAGCGCCTCTAGCGGTCACTTACGGAAGTACAACTCTCCATACAAATCATTTACGCCGTCGCTAGCGAGTACGGTCACTGTGAACTATACCTCTACCATGAGTTTACACTAGTTTACGTGACCGTACTCGCTAGCGACGGCGTAAATTATTTGTATGGAGAATTGTGCAGCGCCTCTAGCGGTCACTTACGGAAGTACAACTCTCCATACAAATCATTTACGCCGTCGCTAGCGAGTACGGTCACTGTGACCTAGTGTAATCTCATGGTAGAGGTACTGAAGACAATCTTGCCAGTGTCGGTTTTCGGTAAAAAAACTAGAAATCGAAATAAGAGAGGTAATGGTAGATGGATGGTGACAGAGCAAATCTAATAGCTCATTGTTTTTTGTTGCTATGACGCAAATGGTTTTATTACTATATGTGAAAAACGATTTTTCGTGACTCGTACAGTCCTTGAATTGTTTAAACTGCATAAAAAATTTACATTAAGTATACCCGAATAACACCTACGTAAATAAGAAAATTTTGGCACTATTTAAAAAATAAGTTATGCTGCGACTACAATACAACCATTACGGGGTATGTATTACAATACCGAAGTACGAAAGACCGAATGTATTAAAACATCGAATGGGTCAAAAGACCGACACGATTTTTTTCTGAAACCGTTAACTTTTTAAGATTGTTATAAAACAAACCTAACCTAACCTAACGGGTTCTGTATGATGCCGTTTTAATAAATTCTGAAAAGTATACGGTTTCAGAAAAAAATCGTGTTGGTCTTTTGACCAATTCGATGTTTTAATACATTCGGTCTTTCGTACTTTGGTATTGTAATACATACCCCATTACAGAATATCTCGGGAAACAGGTATCCATTATCTCGCCTCATTCGTTTTTCGTTTAATTCTTATTTCGTCTCATTCTGTATTCGCCTTCGTCATGTTCACTATGCGTCACTATCTTTTTTGGCCAAATTCTGTAACTTGTCTATCTCTTAATACGTCTTATTCGTTTTTCTTCACGGTCTTCCTTGGACACTTTTGTCGTTCTTCCCTTTCGTTTTTTGTCTCATTTACTTATTCGCTGAAATTATTTCGATACGTTTGGTGCTGGTAAACAAATGTTCGTAAGTAAATGAGACAAAAAACGAAAGGGAAGAACGACGAATAAGCCCAAAGAAGACCTTGACGATAAACAAGTAAGACTTATTAAGAGAGAGACAAGTTACAGAATTAGACCAAATTAGATAATGACGGATAGCGAACAAGACGAAGTGATCATTACAGAATGAGACGAAATAAGAATTACTTAAACGGAAAACGAATGAGGCGAGATAATAGGATGCCGAGAAACAGACATCGGTTACACGTTACTTTTTACACACGTGATTTTCTATCATTCGCAACCAGTGCCGGCGTTACGACCACTGACACCCCGGTCAAAAATATTGTGGCGCCCACACTTAAGGAAACCAAAATCGAGTGCCAGTTTGGCGGGGGAAGCATCCCACCCCCACCGATCGCCCCCTGAAATTTGGCGCCCTGGGCTGCCGCCCAATGTCGTCGCCAAATCATAAAAAGACCTACGACCTATTCTCAGACCTACCAAATATAGACAAAAAATTCTTAAAAATCGGTCAAGCCGTTTCGGAGGAGTTCGATAACAAACACCGTGACACGAGATTTTTATATATTATATTAGATATTATATATTCAGTCCGTCAGTCTGAGAGGGTTATGCGATATTTTCGTCGTCATTTTGACCACAATAAAATTATTGACTTAATTGATGCCAGAATTAGCGTAAACTTATATCAAAAAGATGGGACGTGAAATAAAACTCAACCGCGCATCCATTACTTAAACATTATAAATATGAAAGTGTGTTTGTTTGTCCATCTTTCACGTCGAAACTGAGCGACGGGTCGCCGTGTTTTTTTTTATACAGACATAGTTAAAGGGCTGGAGAGTGACATAGGCTACTTTTTACCACGGGAAAACACGTTTTAATCTACTTCAGTGGGGGCGAAGCCGCGGGCGTCAGCTTGTATGCCATATGGTACAGGCATATGTTTGTTTCCCAGCTCAGACTCTGTTGCGCCATCATCATCATCATTACCCCTATTGGGTCAAAGTACTTACGGTACTTATTGAGAATTTATCTTGGGAATACTTAATGTATCAGCAGCAATAGAAGTATGATACAAATAAAAATATATAAGATTTAATACGGCTCGGTGAAAACCAGTTTTCATTATGAACAGGTTTCACACAAGAACTTGATTAAAAACCGCAACAAATAATTTTCAAGTAGCTAAACTAAAATCAAAATGGCGCCGGGATCAGGTTATCTATCGTCAAGGGGACGGGTCCACACTAACCGCACAACTCGGGACTTGACGAGCTAGATTTGCTGCGATACCGATACTTATTCATGTTCATCATCATTAATTTAAGAGCTTAGCTCTTGTCGGTGGAGTAATCGCCACTCTTTTCGGTTCTCTGCCAGCGTTTTCAGCTCCTGATACGACATGACATTGACTTTTTTTTCTTTTTTTTTTTATTCATGTTCATACGTCTCTAAATATTGCACACCTATGACTTCATTTAGTGTGCATTAAGAAATATTTTTGGGTTTTTTTTTTCAATAAAAGCTTTTTTGCATGACTATCTAAGAAAAAAGAGTAAGTACCAAATTTTAGATCCTTTTCAGTTACTACAAGTGGGTTAAATTCCATTGACCAGAACAAAGTAGGTACCAAGTAGACCAGAATTACATTTAATATCGAAATGTCGACAACTCAGTTAATAACGATTTGCAGGGGAGAATATGAGTAATGAAATTAACCGCGAATCATTTAAAACTGCAACGTGAAGATAAATAAATATACATGGAACGGAGTTCTTTTTTCAAAATTAATTGATGATACAAAATTATTTTGCAACTGCCAACCGAACAACCTACATAGCAATGAATAATAAAAATTTTGAACGCACTGTTTTTGTATATGACATGGTATATTGCAACATTTTTATGATTCTCAGTCAAATTACATTAAATTGCCTTTTGAGTTCATGAAATTTTGACATTTACCAGTGGCATGACATGGTCAAGGTCTATATTGAAGCAC
Organism: Archips crataeganus; assembly: GCA_947859365.1. Taxonomy (NCBI): domain Eukaryota; kingdom Metazoa; phylum Arthropoda; class Insecta; order Lepidoptera; family Tortricidae; genus Archips; species Archips crataeganus. Next base: position 11,300,280 of record OX402069.1, on the reverse strand, counting down.
TTGGATGCTGATAATGATAAGAAATAATATGTCAGCCAATTCACAAAAACTAAAAACTAGATTTTAATACGAAATGGTATCTTGTCGCCTCCTCAACATTTTATAAAAACAAGTTGAATGGCTTAACATCTTCACGGTGTCGAAAAACGATAAAAGTGGTCAAAATAGATGCGTTTGTTCATCCCTGATATAAATTTTCAGCGCCCATTTTCTCAAAATGATGTGCGTGTGGGTTAGCATGTTATTGCTTATCGTATCAACAAATCCATATGTTTAGTGCTACATAATAGTTACAACTATTACAAAACGCTGCTTAAATAAAGCCACACAAAACAAACGAGATTATTTTAATGCCAAAATCGCATTACGACAATTTACTTTTTTATTTGTTTGCGTTGCTTTTGTATGTACAATACACCACCGCGACGAATATTCGCATCGTTGTGCGCAGTTGGTGTGGACCTGTCCCTATAAATTCCCTCAAGTAAAAACACCGCCTCATCCGTCTAGAAACTAAAACGAGCAACAAGCAAAAACTGTAATTCCAGAGATCTAATGCTGGGGCCACACTGTCAACGAAAATATCTTTTTACTAGCCTTTAATGGTCATACAGTCAGCGTCAAATAGTTCGTGACACCCAAAGTGGTCAAATAGTTCGCAACACGTCTTTATTACAGTTGGAATAAGGCCGTGTTGCTAACCTTTTGGCCACTTTGGGTGTCACGAACTATTTGACGCTGACTGTACATATTTTTTCTTCGCGCCTCTTCAGTCTGAAGGCCCCGAGGGTCTGAACTGTCTAAAGCCAATATTTTTTGGTCATGTGTACATATTATGAGTGTGGGACGCCTGGCCAACTTTCGGTCCATTTAATTAAATCTTAAGTTTGCTGACTCGGAGTCACTAATTTTGGGTCCATCCAAAGCCTTATGAGTCCTAATTTTTTTTATCAAATGAAGTACTTAGGGGCCATCCATAAATTACGTCACACCAATTTCGATCAATTTCGACCCCTCCCCCCCCCCTTGTCACACTTATTACTATGAAAATCGCCATTATTTTGTTCTAGTCTAGTGTCACAGATCCCCCTAAATGTGTGACGTAATTTATGGATGGCCCCTTACCTAACTTACTTAGGACTTAACCAAGACGTGAGTCACCAGTATTATTATTTTGGGAACTGTTTCAACATATTTCAGATTCATTATTAAATAAACTAGCGACTACTAGCGCCATCTAGTCACCACATGAATAACTAATTACTACATCCTGCATCGCACTATCGAAGTTTCTCAACTCAGCTGCATAAATACAACTTCTAACTTTAATCTGTTGAGAGAGAGAGAGAGAGATCTCTCCATTGTAACTATCCCCAAAGAATGATTTGTGCTTTTTAAAGTACATTCGGCGGTTATTCTCACTGTTAATTTGTTCTTTATAAAGTACGCGGCAGTCCACTTAAATATTCACAACTCTTGCTTGCTACATTTACTTGGTGGATAACCCGTAAATGTAGTTAATACCAGCCTAGAGCTGAGAAAAAAAAAACATTCGAAAATAATAATAATAATAGTTTAATTCAGACAACGTCCATATTTTGTTAGATACATAATTCTTACATCCTATGTTAGTAATTGACACAATAAATACACAGTCATGAAATAATAATAAATATGTTTATTACATTAGAATATGTTGTACACACTTCCCCGCGAGCCCATGTGTACAACATTCCAATGTCTCGACATTGCGCAGGCAGGGTACTCCAACACCAGGCGCAGGAGACTGTTGGAACTGTCCCGTATGCGTCGCATCAAGGAGGCAGCTCTATTGCGTATTATTGCACCGAAGCTATCGGTACCTGCCTCAGCGAACATACCTGACGCACTGCAGAAACGTGGCAGTCCCAACAGCATCCTAAAGCCGTTGTTATACTGGACGCGCAGGGCACTGAACGCCTTTTTTGTATAATTCGTCCACAGGCTGCACGTATAAAAAGTCTGACAAAACGCCTTAAACAGGGTTATTTTGACACAACCGTTACACCGCGCAAACCTGCGAGCCAACATATTACCGCGTACGGTTAGTGCCCTGCGCTCCCTTTCTATGTCTGCATCATCCTGGAGATTCTCGGTAACCCAGTGTCCAAGGTACTTAAAGCGCGACACTCTTTTAAGAGGAGCACCGTTCAAATGCACAGTTGGAACCGTGCCCAGCGCCTTATTGCCCGCTTTGAACACAAGTAGCTCACTCTTGCTAACATTGTACCTCAGACCATGGGCAGCCGCAAACTCCTCACAAATTTTCAGCAGCCTCACGAGCGCACTGATCGACGGGCACAGCAGCACCATGTCATCGGCATAACTTATATTGTTTACCGTGGTGCCACCCACCGAACATCCGATACCCGTGCTGCTGAGCCCGGTAATCAGCTCATCCATGTATAGATTGAACAGCCTGGGTGAACTAAGACCCCCCTGCCTCACCCCGCACTCCAACCTATACACATCTGAGTGCGCCCCTGCCCATCTCACCTGGTTTGTTTGGTTGTCGTACCAATAACGAAGCAGCCCGATCACCCCCCTCGGTGTACTTGTATTCCTTATAAGAATATAAGAATATCTTATTTTACTAACCAATGAAGTAACACAGATCACGAAATTAGAAAGTACACATTATTACATAAGTGATACCATTTGAGTCATGCACAGCTTAAGAAAGAAAAGTTGTCTCTCCTGTGGACATACAATTAGCGACTCCGAGTCCGAGAACTTAAGATTATATGGGCCGAAAGTTGGCCAGGCGTCCCACACGCCGATGTAGACTTGACTATGACTAATAACTATAAATTAAAAATTTTAAAAACCCCAACGCAATTATGTCATACGTATGTTTGAACATAAATTAAATGCCCATTATGCCTCTAAGATCCCTTTCGCAGCTAACAAAAGAGCTGATAACTTTGGAACGGCTGAACCGATTTTGATGAAACATGTCTGTCTAATGAACCATGAAGAGCTATGATGCCACAGACAGACAGACAGAGACACGCACACACACATACACATACACACACACACACACACACACACACACACACACACACACACACACACACAAACTTAGCGGTCAAACTTATAACTCCCCTCTTTTTGTGTCGGGGGTTAAGAAATATTGGCTATAGACTTTTTTGTCATGTCCACAGGAAAGACGCGAAAATTGTATGACCCATTTTTAGAAATCCTGGAAAACATTTACAAGCCTGCTCAGTTAAACTAACATCCGGTGAAATATTTCTGATTAATTTTAAAACACAATATACTAAGTACCTGTAGATATTCCTACATTGCCTACATCAATATCAAACTCTAACTCTACTGCCAACTTTACAAAACGAGCCATATTCCCAAAACACAAGGTTCAAATTATCAATTACACTTACGGCCTTATGGTATCAGAAATTCATCAAGACCAGTTAAAAACCAGTTTCTACGTCACTTATGTTTCATACGTACTTGAAATACGCGGACTAACGCATATACAGGGTGGCTTTGAAGACGGTATCTAAATATGTCAATTCAGTTGAGTTATTAATAAATACGGTAACACATTGTCTAATAAACCACAATTTGCAATACACAAAACAACATAATGTGCATGTAATTATGGCGAGTCCAGTGAATTTCTATTTAAAATAACTATTGTTATACCTAATATAAATTATAACAATATTGTATAGTTAAATAAAAAAAAATATGGATCTCTCTATGACTGGAACTATTTTTATAGTAATTACTATACTAAACGGGACTTATCATACAATAAATATTTATTTACCTCGACGTTTCGGCCACATTGCAGCAGCCGTGGTCACGAGTTAACTATTATTAACTAACTATTAACTATTATTGCGTGATAAGTCCCGTTTAGTATTAATTATGAGTGAAAATCACGAAAGTTTAAAACAGTATATTTTTATAGTGTCAAGTAGAAGACAGTTTTAAAACATGTCGGCCAAAAATAATTTTATAAACCTCACCCGACACGAACCCAACTGTTCTACTTTTTTGCCTGATAACTTGACAATGACATGATTGACAAATTGCTGTCTTTAGTTTTAGTTTTAGAGAGGATTGTACAAGTTTTTTACAGTCTGTGCCAGTAATTTCATTGACTGTCTGATTCTCCATACCCTAACGCAGTTCAAGCGTTAATCAGAATTAGGAAATAATAAGGTGGTAGCGGTCCGGATGCACCTTGCATGAGGTCCTAGCACCCGCATGCATTCCAGCAATTAGCATCAAAGTGTGACATTTACGTAGAAAGTGTAACCCTCATTTAATTTCTACCTTTATGATGGCAGTCTGTTTAGTTAGTAGCGTTTATTTGGCATCAAAACAAATGCCAACAAAGACACCAAAATTGCCAATGGCTATCACATATACAGCTCTATCGTATTTAACCAAAAATCATCTGGCAGTTTCTTATTCAACCGGCGGAATCGTCGCACCGTTCGATAGGGCTATTGAATTGAATAGCGTAGTATTGGTCAACCATAGTCACAGGTACTATGTCGGTGTCCTGAGGTAAAAATAAGGGCCCCGAGTGAGTAACTACTTCGGTTAGTAGAACATTAAATAAAATAGTAGCATAATTACTAAACAGGTTGCCTGATGATATCCGCCTAGAACCTGATTTAATTCCTTAGAAAATATCTATTAGAAACTTTACCATAAATTGCAATATTTAAGACACTAATATTTGTGAAAAACTAATAAATTTCATATAATGGGTATCGTAGTCCTAACGATCAACCTGTATATCTGTACTAAGTACGTTTAGTCTGTGTATAATACTTACGCATATACATTTGGCCGCATGCGGGCAAAAACAAAATGGATCGGTGGTCAACGGCCGTTCAGTTGAGGTTGAGGCAGGCTCTGTCAGGTTTGACAGGCTTTTTTATGCCCACGGCAATTTTTGAGAGATTAAGAACTGGTTTGAGTGGACGGAGATGCTTTTGAACGCGGGGAGTGCGTGGTTTGGTATATGAAAAGTTGAGTCTTGAATAACGTATCAGGACGTACCAGTTCGTGAAGGAAAAAGCGCAGAGATTTGAAAGTCGTTTAACGAATTTTTTTATGTTACGCCTTTCGTACATATTGTATCGAATGTGTTGATGATCGCGAAACTCTAGAACGGCTGGACATATCTGCCTTCTTTTCGCTTGTTCTTTTTCTGTAGCCGTCTTCGTTATTGTCAGGACAAGCTTTATAATTATGTATGTATGAACGTAAATCCTAAAAAAACACTATTGAAAATTGTTGAGTGAATAATAAGGAGCATTTAGGCAAGGGACCGATCAAGAGTATGTTAAAAAGTAAGAAATAGTGAACGCTAGGTACTTTTTTTGTAACAAATACAATTCATAAACCGACATAAAGAAATATTACTGTTTACAAAATAGACAGCATGTAACTGAACGAATAGTAAAGCCAATAGAGCTTGTCTAAGCTAAATCCTGATTTGGACGAGTGCGTGCAAATATTAATTACAACTCTTCATCTATTTGGAAGCGTCAACTATTCCGTTAAATATGATCATTGATCAGTGTGCAACATCACGATCGGCGATCGACAAATCGCATGAAGAATGCTGTGCGTAAATGCGGTGGTGGGGCGCGTCATTTTAAATTAGACAAGCTCTACCTGCCGGCTTATTGTCTAATTTCTTTCCGTCAAACGGTATATAATGATGACAGTAAGAGACGGCAAAAGCGAAGGCAAGCGTCAGAAGCGTTAGACAGTACGGCCTCTTGTTGAATGATGACGACCAAGAGGATTCTGATAGAATGTCATACTTTTTACTTATTAACTTTTTGGCACTTTTTTTCGTTTGGCCCATACAAAGTTATATGCATAATACTAATTAAATATTAAAGTAAAAGAAAATAGCGAAATTCACAACAACATATTTATTTACTCTGCTCTTGCATTTTAAGTGATATTGACTCTAAAAGGTCACATACTATCAGTTCAACAAACGTTTTATGATTCACTGTTTTATCGTAGCAAATAAATTGCATTTTGTCGATGATATGGAGTTATTGCACTTGTTTAAATTATGCTTTATGGGTGGGAAAAGTTTACCGTCTGGGCGAATTAAGACAGGGAAAGCGGGGAGGAGAAAGAATAAGTGGTACGACTCAAATGGACTGACGAAAAATTACGAGAGTCGACCCCAAATGAATAAGGCAGGCAAATAAAGAGCCAAACATATCTTCAAGTTAGTTTTTTATATCATCCTGTTCCATCCAACTTTTTGGTACTGTCACCAATAGAAGCAATAGAAGTAGAGTGACCTGTAATAGGAAGACACTTGAAATTTCCACAAAATGTGTACACTAGCTTTCATCATCAACATCATCCCAGCCTATATACGTGCCACTGCAGGGCACAGGCCTCCTCTCAGATTAAGAGGGCTTGGGTTTTAGTTCCCACGCGGGCCCTTGGAATCTAGATACGCACACGCCATAGAGTTGCTTCGCCTATTATTTTGACATAAGATCTCTCAAGCAGAGGATCGTAGGTTCGAGGACGTGCTCCCAAAATAAAGCACATTTACTAAGACGTAGTATTAAAATAATGTCAGGTCCATCCGCTAGAGTACCTCTAGAATGTTTTCTGTCTATATATCACACAAATAGCCCATCAGTGAAACTAACCAAAATACTAAATTAGTAACACTTATTATGTAAACATTGTCAACTGAAAATAATTCAGGAAGTGTTTACGTATGAGTTTGATAAATAAAAATATTTTGTTACCGATCGAGGAATTCCGGTGTGTGTTTGTTACTTGCGTGTCCGTTATGTTTTGTTCGAAATGATTCAGCAAAATTTGTTTTTATTTTTTTGTTCACGAATAGCTACTTCGACAATGTGTCAACATTAACACTAAATAAAATATTTTTATTTTAAGGATTTTTTTTTACCGCCAACTGTGTTATAAATCAACTGGCTTTTGCCAGCGACTTCGCGCAATCGACTCATGAACAGCCCGTATGTGCCTAGCCTACTGCATCGTTTTAGTACCTAATCCAAAATCATCTTCGCATTATTGACTTTCAAATGAAATCAGCTTAATGCCATTGCCCATTGGTTGGATCATGTTTCGACAGCTTATAACAAATGCGTCAGTCGGTTGGTAGTATCATCTAATTTTTTTTTTACATAAAACTGACCTGGTTGCCCTCTGTCTCACCTGATGAAAAGTGCAGATGAGGCCGCAGGTGTTTCTCACCGATATGCGCCGTTTTACATTGCCAAACCGCGAATCTAATCATCATACCAAGCTATACACCGTGAAATTTTAGTGGTTGTTTTCCCGAAACGAGGTGATTTAGTATCGATTGTACAATCGATTTATAATTACTATTTTGACTAGAGTCAAAAATCCAATTGTGAAAAACGAAAGTTGAAAATGACCGCAAACCAATAGTAACGCTTCATTGGTACAAGTAGCGTACGATCGTACGATAGGTTAGGTACCAACGAAGCGTTACTATTGGTTTGCGGTCATTTTCGACTTTCGTTTTTCACAATTGGATTTTTGGCTCTAGTCAAAATAGTAATTATAAATCGATTGTACAATCGAAACTAAATCACCTCGTTTCGGGAAAACAACCACTAAAATTTCACGGTGTATATACGGCCGTACTGCAGGACAGATGCCTCTAAGAATGATGGGGAACCCATACAGACCCCGTGCGGATTGGGAACTTCACACACACCATTGAATTTCTTCTCAGGTATGTGCAGGTTTCCTCCAGTTACAAATGATCTATCGAGACCCCCGGGATGAACCTAATGCTCTACGCACAATTTGTACACTTGGCTTTATAGGTAATATAATTCTGTATACTTAATACTACCAAACACTAGCGCAATGAAGTTATCCCAGTTTCCCAGTTATACACACTACACACAGACGTCTGTCTGGACATTGACGTACAAAAATGGGGGGCGATGAACTCGAGAATCGAACGATTTCGTACTTTTAAGTTTTCCTTTTACCGACGTCTTGGTCTCGAGAAAAGAGTTTATAACGTTGTTAAAAAAAGTTTTAAAATTGAAGTATCAGACATCATTTTTAGCGGTACTAAAATATATAATAGATTCACCATCGCTACATACGAGTACAAATGTAGTGCAAAATGATTTTTCATCGGGAAAACTTGGATCTCAATCGGAATACGATGGCACCCGAACTGTCAATCAACGATTGTATTAATTAAATGAGTGACATTTTAGTATCAAATGTCAAAGTGAAAAATGTAAGATAGGTACACACACGTCTGTAAGATGGGTACTGAAGTTAATTAAGAGAGCACGATAAATACGAACTTTTCCGACAAAGCACGAAGGAAAATCATTTTGCACTACATCTGTAAGCACTAGGTACCAGTCAAAAAATGGGACATTGCCAACACAGGACTCCATCATCATTGTATTTATCTTAGTCATTTGATAATTGTTATTGTATCATCTCGGCCTATTATGTACGTCCTCTACTGGGCATAGACTTCCTCTCATAATTGGGAACTTCACACACACCATTGAATTTATTCGCAAATGCGTGCAGGTTTTCCTCGCGATATTTTCCTTCACCGTAAAGCTCGTGGTAAATTACAAATGTGCGAGCCCAGACTCGAACCCACGACCCTCTGCTTGAGAGGCCGCAGGGCAAACGACTTGGATACTACGACATAACAATGTTTTCATTCTTATTGCTATTGTTGTGATTTTATTTATATACTACGATAAGGTTTCATGGCGACGACCCAAGAAACAAATTGGTTTGTTTCAGAAACTCCTGTTGTCATTGAAATTTCGTTACGTACTTAGTTGAGTTGTCAGATGCAGCCGTGAATTTATTACGTAACAATTACTCTAATAAATAAATATTTATTTCGGCATTACCCATTAGGCTGCTCTTGTGACTGTGAGCGCCAAAAATCGGTTAATCTTAACTACTTAATCGCCGCAAAAGTCATGTTGACACTCCATAATTATATCTGCCAAAAAAAATCATCGTCAAATCGATGGTGAAAAGTTTTTTCCCTGGGACATGATTGTCTACCAGATGAAGTAACTGTTTTACGACTATATAACCGTCTAAACATGTTAACGCTCCAAATCGTAAAAAAGGGATTTTATTCTTTAGTTTGTACCTATACTTACCTTAATACGGATTCCCGGAACTTTTTTAAAGTCCGGACTTCAGGCTCAATTTCCGATCAAGTCCGGAACACCGTGTCATCCACTCGAGCCAGGCTGGTCTCATGCAAATTTCCACCAACCTAGAACCGTTCCTTTGTTCGCGACGTAAGATATTTTACAGAAGAGATCTTTGACCGTCTGCACTACCGCAGACGTGGAGGGTGGTTGATGCGGTATTTTCATTGAAGATGCGACAATAGTTTATCTTGATGATTTTAGATTGATTAATAAACAAAAGTCATTACTTTACTGAGGACTATACTATACTTGGTTGAGGAGAAGCAAGGTATCTAAATTGGGATGTGATTCTCCAAAGTGCAATCAAGTCTTTTTTTGTTATTTGAATAAAGAGCGTAAGTACACACCGCGTTATAACTACATATCATATTTAATAGCTATAGTCACCAAAAGAGTGGTTGTGGAGCTCAAAATTATCTAAACATGACGCTACTATCAAGGTAGTAGGGTATAAAATATTTTGAGCCCCAAAACCGAATATCAACCTCCGCTTCTGATTGTAATATACAAGATAGACCGACGACTTGGTTAATTAATATAATCTAATCACCAGCAGACCACCTCATGTTAAAAAGAATGAAACAAAAGTAAGTATAGCGAAGTCGTCCAACTAAAACCAGAAGATATTTATTACTAGCATATTCCGATGAATATTTCCACAACTTACATCGTGGTGTATTTGGATGGCATGAAAAATAGCCGTGTAAAATTTCATTTCTTTTAACTAAGCGAGATTTTGAAATGTTACTTGCGTAACTTCTTAACTCCTCGAAACTGGGATAAAAAAAGTAGCCTATGTGTCTAGATCCAGCTATCTACATACGCTACTTTGTAATCATAACGCTGGCGTTACGCGTTCTCGTTGAAATGTTATGTAAACCATTATTTTTTGAGAAGAAACGTTAACTAAAAAACAAATATTTATTTATGAAAAAATAACAAAGAATAAAACTTAATTATAAACTAAATATTACAAACTAAATTAAAAACTAAACTAGATCTAAACAAACAAAAATAATATTATTACTAACTAACGTTAACTTAAAAACAGTTCCTCTGCTTGGTTTCGTTTCCCTTAGTTAAAACGTTTTCCTCAAATACAGTTAGTTATAATAACGTTTATTGTGATGCTAGTTTTAGACAATAATAGGTTACTTGTTCGTGTAAGGAAACTTAGTCTTTAGTATCGTTACTCGAGTCGCGGTAAAAAAAACTGTTTTTTGTTTTGACAAGAAACGGTTACTCCGTTACTTTATGAGAAATCGTTCCGTTGGAAGTGGATTGCACGGGACCGATCTGTTTGACGAGCCTTGGGGGAGGCCTATGTTCAGCAGTGGACGTCTTTCGGCTGAAATGATGATGATTTATTATTTATTTATTTATTTATTGATAATAATTTACACTTATAGGCTTACAGTATAGATGATGAATGTTAGTAGGATAAACAGCCGCATCCGCGCCTTCATAGATGGGCTCCCATTGACCCAGCGTCTTGCAGTTTTATAGGTCGCGCCGATCGTCCACTCTCGTATCGACCCGTGCAGCTAACGACGAAAATTAAGACTTTAGTAAAGCTACTGACTGAATATTCATACCTTTTGAAATGTTAACTTACTTTATCTAATTACCTATGGGGAATGCTTCTGAAATGATTATGGTTGCCCTGCGTCCATTCTCTTTTTTCGCGACCAAAATTTCATAGTCAAATCAGTTTTTTTTTGACAACTTTGATGTTTGGATTTACTGAGGCCGAAACCAGAATAACGACAGAACAAAAGGTTTCATTGTATAAAAATTTAAGATAATTTATTTAAAGCTATTTAACCCATACACAGTGGTAGTTCTAAATTAGTAATAATTTTAAAAGGAAAAGAGAAAAAATTTATGTGTACAACAATATTGTAATTTCAATAAATTAATCCCAATACCATGCAACTTTCTTAAATGACTTAAGACACCAATATCTTTTGTAGTATCTAAGGGTCCTGTATTGAGTACTGATTTATTAATACGATACTGGATCGATATATTGTTACTCCTGGGTTGAGTGAAGTTACTCAGAAGCTTGTGTAAAGCCAAAAGCTATCACTGTCCCTGAAGAGGCGTGCTGGATGGCTGCCAACAAATGAGAGTAAAAGCTCGTCTGTAACTTCATCCGTGGCAAACTATTGTTTTTTACATTGTGATTTTAGTGTTATTTAGATTAACCTTTCTTGACAAGGAGTGTATTGAATCAAGTGTTTTTTAGACTTTGAAACAGTTATATATTTACAAGAAACATGCGTCGTCGATAAAGACCCTCTTTCTCTTTCTTTTTTCTTTTTTCTCTTTCGCCTTTTTCTTCTTCTTTTCTTTTTGTTCTTGTTTTACCGCTTTAACTTCAAATACAAATTATTTTGCTAAACTGTAAAAGAAAATTTTTGAATGGTTTCAAAAATAAAATGAAAGCTAATGTTATCTACTGTCAGACTAAAGATCAAATTTCATAAAGGCAGTGAAATAAAGTTATTCAAGACCTACTGTAACACCGCTGTTGAGGGAATGAAAGAAGAAAGGGAAAGAAGTAGAATAATGGACAGGGATGTTTGGAAATAATTCCGATCTACATTGGCGTTGCCTATACATATAATTGGCTAAGTAAAGTTTTTTGATGAGGTGCTAATTATATTTTTTTTCGACAGCAGTCGTCTTCAAGACCGAGAAACTGCAGCTGTTTTTTTTTATCTCCTACTATTTATTGGCAATATTTTCTTAAGTGTTCGAGATGACATTTGTGAGATTTAATGGCTGACAAGCGGTTCGTGCTCAGTACTTAGTAGAAATAGAAAAAAAACGAAGTCAATTGTCAGTGTCAAATTAAATCTAACCGTTTGCGTTTCGTTTACTTTGCGTTGTCCAAGAAGCAGTTCCAAAATAGTGATCGAAAATATTCAATCGTGATTCAATATCGTGCATAGGTCGTGGAGAAATGCGGTAAAATTGAAAATCCGGATTTTGTGCGGAGGTCGTTAAAAATAGTCCAAAAATCACACTGATCACACTAAAACGCAAAGCAAACGAAACGCAAACGGTTTGACATGGACAAAAGTGACAGATGACTTCGTTTTTTTCTGTTTCTACTAAGTACTGAGCACGAACGGCTTGTCAGCCATTAAATCTCACAAATGTCATCTCGAACACTTAAAAAAATATTTCCAGTAAACAATAGAGATAAAAATAAAACAGCTGCAGTTTCTCGATCTTCAGAACGCCAACTGTCGAAAAATATATAATTAGCACCTCTTAAAAAAACTTTACTTAGCCAATTAGTTGTATTAAATACTTTAGATGTATGTATAATTTAATAAAATAACAATGTAGATCTGTTTGAAAAAATATACCTCGTTGAGTTTCTTGCCGGATTCTTCTCAACAGTGATTTTTCTGAACCGGTGGTATTCTTCGACGTTCATAGGAGCTTCAACTGAAGTCTAAACTCAATAAAAAGTTTTGACCTTGACTTTGACTTTGAAAGGAGGGAAGACAGGAACAGGAATGAATTCAAAATGCACCTAATTATTTTATAATTAAGGCTACTTGGGAGAAAAATACTGAGTGACAAGTGGAAATGGCACTTAGCTTCCCTGTGGGGCCGGATTTAGAGGTCTGGAGGCCTGGGGGCATAAAAGGAGTGGAGGCCCCCGTCTACAAATTATTTTCTACATAATATCCAAATATTCGAGTTGTGGAGGTCAAGAGGGGAGGCCTTTGCCCAGCAGTGGGACACTATAACAGGCGAACAAAAGAAAAATATCCAAATAATAAAAAAGCCGTGGTGGCCTAGTGGTTTGACCTATGGTCTCTCAAGCAGAGGGTAGTGGGTTCAAATCTCGACTCACACCTGAGTTTTTCGGAATTTATGTGCGAAATTACATTTGAAATTTACCATGAGCTTTACGGCGATGGATAACATCGTGAGGACACCCGTATACACATGCGAAAAAATTCAATGGTGTGTGTTAAGTTCCCGATCCGCACTGGCCCGCGTGGGAACTACAGCCCAAGCCCTCTCATTCTGAGAGGAGGCCTGTGCCCTGCAGTGGGACGTCGTATATAGGCGGGGATGATGATGATGATGATCCAAATAATTACTCGTCAGAGTTTGAATATTTTTTTCGAAGGTTCTATTGTGGGGGGCCCCTCTATTGTGGAGCCCCGTGGCTTTGGCCCCGGTTGCCCTCCCATAAATCCGGCCCTGTTGTGTCTTCGTATCGTAATAGCCTTCAGTATTCAGCCATTATTGCTGTAAATAATTCCATGCAATACATTACCTACTGCGAATGTGCCTTGTGGTTTGACCTCCTCTCAAGAAGAGGGTCATGGGCGCGAGTTCGGGCTACCACCACTAAGTTTTTCGCTTAGGCTGCGGCTCCACTGAGGCGGAGACGAGCGGAGCTGAGAGGAGACGTGTGGGGATCGACCAATAATATTACATGGAATCCACATCTCGTCTCCGTTCATGTAATATGATTGGTAAACCACCACTAAGTTTTTCGCTTAGGCTGCGGCTCCACTGAGGCGGAGACGAGCGGAGCTGAGAGGAGACGTGTGGGGATCGACCAATCATATTACATGAAATCCACATCTCGTCTCCGTTCATGTAATATGATTGGTAAACCACCACTAAGTTTTTCGCTTAGGCTGCGGCTCCACTGAGGCGGAGACGAGCGGAGCTGAGAGGAGACGTGTGGGGATCGACCAATCATATTACATGGAATCCACATCTCGTCTCCGTTCATGTAATATGATTGGTAAACCACCACTAAGTTTTTCGCTTAGGCTGCGGCTCCACTGAGGCGGAGACGAGCGGAGCTGAGAGGAGACGTGTGGGGATCGACCAATCATATTACATGAAATCCACATCTCGTCTCCGTTCATGTAATATGATTGGTAAACCACCACTAAGTTTTTCGCTTATGTGTGGAATTACATTTGAAATTAACCATGAACTTTACGGTGAGGGTAACATCGTGAGGAAAACGGCACACATTGCAAAGTAATTCAATGGTGTGTGTGGAGTTCCCAATCCGCACTGAGCCCACGTGGGAACTACGGCCGTCCTAGCCCTCGAATTTCGAGAGACGTGTTGCCTGCAGTGGAAAGTGTGCAAGCTAGGACAATGATGATGATAGTGTGACAGAATACTGAGAGCGATTGGAAGCTCTCATTCTTATCAACAGGCAATAAATGTCGTAAGTATAATTATTAGTATTATTACGTATACCTACGACATTCTTCCTTCAATTATAAAAGACAGTTAAACAAAAACTCATTTCACCACTTTCCTAAGCTCGCTTTCATCACTAGAATAACCAATTTAATCATCAATGAATAAAGTTGAAATTCCAAGTAATAAGCATTAAGCGACGTGTTATTGGCGAAGACATCAATAAAGCCGGTGACACACTGCGCCCCGTAATGTAAGGGCGACGTCACACTGGGCTTTTAACTTAATTAGGGTGTGTCGCGATCTGCTGACAAATAATTTTAGTGCCTGTTGAAGCCAAACGAGTTTGTTAGTGCTGCCCTGCAGACCCTAAAACGCAGTAAGAGCAAAAAAGTGATTAGACCATTATGTTCCTTACGCTGTGCTTGTTATAGTTCAATATTCAACAAACGTAAAAACTTTCTTACTGCGTTTTAGAGTCTGCAGGGCAGCGTGGGAGTCACAATGTCGTGAGAGTGCGGGGTTTTAAAACTGTAAATACTAGTTTTTATACCTTAAATAAAGTAGTAACATAGCATCATTATTCGGGATATAATTACTATCTATACTTACATATATAACTACACTGTAAACCAATAAATAATTAATTACGTTTTCGTCGTCTGTCGATAATACATGTAGGTATATATCCCATGTACAAACTGCGCAATATGGTTAATTATTATGTAAGAACAAAAAAATGTCCTGTTTTTAATTAAAAACTTATATTATTATCTTGTAATATACTAGCTTCTGCACGCGACTTCATTCGCACATAATTAAAATTTGTAGTAAAGCTTCTTCTTCTCTCTCATGAAATAAAGCAAAAATCCTAAAATCCATCATCATCAACATCATCATCATCGATATCAGTTATCATCATCATCATCATCATGATGTCCACTGCTGGACATAGGCCTCCTCCAGTGATGCCCAATCATTACGATTGGAAGCGACTTGCATCCACCCTGAACCTGCGGCCTTCACCAAATCGTCCGCCTATCTCGTTGGTGGACATCACACGCTGCGCTTGCCAGTCCGTGGTCTACATTCCAGAACTTTTGGGCCCCAACGGCCATCTGTTCTACGTGCTATATGGCCTGCCCATTACCATTTCAACAAGCTAATCCGTTTGGCTATGTCGGTGACCCTGGTTCTTCTACGGATCTCCTCGTTTCTGATTCGATCCCGTAGAGAAACTCCGAGCATAGCCCTCTCCATAGCTCGCTGAGCGACTCTGAGCCTATTCATCAGGCCCATAGTTATCAGTTAGCTAATATATAAACTACCGGACGACTGGATAGCCTAGTTGTTAGAGAACCTGACTACGAAGCTTGAGGTCCCGGGTTCGATTCCCGGTCGGGGCAGACAAAATAATACGAATGTTTGTGCTCGAGTCTTGGGTGTTTAATATGTATTTAATTTAAGTATGTTATTATCTATATAAGTATGGTTATCCGTTGTCTAGTACCCATAGTACAAGGTTTGCTTCGTTTGGGACTAGGTCAATTGGTGTGAATTGTCCCGTGATATTTATTTATTTATAAAGCCCGTTTTTTCCCGTGTACAATGCAAAAATCAAAAAAATTGTTTTTTTTTTCTGTTGTGATAACTTACATTTATATCGAATTTGAAGAGTCTAGTAATTATAGTTAGGAGATAGGGTCCCACTGAATTGAATAAATAAATCCCGATTTATCACTATCCCGTGGGAATTTCCAAAATTCCTGATATACATTTTTTACTGTTATAATCACCTACTTGGACGCCAATTTTATAGTCTCTAATAATTATAATTACGAAGGTAGGGCCACTCTGAAGCGAAAATAAAAATCCCATTAATTTCCTATCCCGTGGGAATTTCAAAAAATTCCTTCTTAGCGGATGCCTACGTCATAATAGCTCGATCTGTTCAACGGTTTGAGCTGTGTGTAGATAGATCAGTCGGTAGTAGTTGCCTTTTATACACCGTGAAATTTTAGTGGTTGTTTTCCCGAAACGAGCTGATTTAGTATCGATTGTACAATCGATTTATAATTACTATTTTGACTAGAGTCAAAAATCCAATTGTGAAAAACGAAAGTCGAAAATGACCGCAAACCAATAGTAACGCTTTGTTGGTACCTAACCTATCGTACGATCGTACGCTACTTGTACCAACGAAGCGTTACTATTAGTTTGCGGTCATTTTCGACTTTAGTTTTTCACAATTGGATTTTTGACTCTAGTCAAAATAGTAACTATAAATCGATTGTACAATCGATACTAAATCACCTCGTTTCGGGAAAACAACCACTAAAATTTCACGGTGTATATACTTACAGATTTGTGATTAAAAACAGGATATTTTTGTTATTTATGCAAAATAATCAACAGTATTGCGCAGTCTGCAGATACGATATCTCAATAACATTTTTTTCTAATTCCCACACAGCAAACTAATTAGTAATTAGCTCTCAAAATCTATTAACTGGGCATGTTTTAGTGATAAAGTATCTGCAATCTGCATATTGCATAACACGGTTAATTGTTTTGTACAAATTATAAGAAAATTATCCTGTTATTAATAAATATTATGTTATAATAACGATAAAAATATTAATGAACTAAAACAATTACATTAAATTAAAAAATATTAATAATAAACATGATTTTTGTGGTTGATACAAAACATGGTATTTTAATTATTAGGCTCAGAGTGCTGTCAGCCTTACGCAACGAGCAAGGCGCAGTGTGTCACCAGCTTTATCGACCAATAAGATGCTGTTTAATGCTTATTAGTTGGAATTTAAACTTTATCCTTATCAAGTTAGATTGGTTTTACTAGTGTAGGAATAGCGTGAGCTTGAGAAATTAGAAACCTACATACATTTTTTATTTCTTTTAAGATATTTATTTTATTAAGTTATAAGTGCTAAAAAATCTAGAAATTGATTTTTTTTCAAGTGTCAATATGACTAATTAAGTAAATAACTACAGAGTTATTTGTAATTCACTAGCATCCTTTTAACCCTAAACTCCTACCACTTAAACAAATGTTTTTTTGTGTTACGGCTTTTGCCATAACAATATTTTTGGTGTAATAACGTTTTGAAAATTTGAGATTATGAGTATGGGGAAAAAGTGCTTAATTTTAAAAAGTCGTAAAACAAAAAACATTTGTTTGAGTGATAGGAATTCAGGGTGAAGAGGATGTCAGTGAATTGCAAATAACCCTGTATAAGTAAGTAGGTATTTTTTGTATTTTTTATGTGCTTACCTACCTAATTTTTTAACAAAAACCATAGTTGATAACTTAATAGTCATCAACCAAGCCATTTCCGAACAACTTTTTTCACACAATACAAAAACTACCACGAAACTGCCGACATGAAATTTATCAGACGAAAAACGGCAAAACGTACGAAAACAAACTATTGTAACGAACATAAAACCAACTGCATGCATGAAAAGTTTTATTTTAAACCGCGTAAAAAATTGTTTTTACAATTGGCAAACACATCTATTGGGGAATGGAAAATATTAGAGCTCACTTCAGTTTTTCCAAAACAAATTAAGTACTTTTTGGTTGATAACTGAACATGGAATAAAAACTAACATTCTCTTACTCCAATATTATTTCAATAACTCAACGTCATAAATTCCCAAGACGAACTGCTGCCAACGTAACGAAAAAAAAAATACTGGCCGAAAAATCTAACACTCGCCCGAATCATCAAAACGAAAAAAACATCATTGTCTCCGTCAAGTCAGTTGGCCCCGCCCGCGCACGCTATTGGACGGATTCAAAATTCGAACAAAAACCCCAACCTAGTTCCGCCTTCTAAAATGTTTTTAACGAACTAAAATGGCGCCCACTCTATTTTGTTACTAGGCGTTCATTGTTTTGATTAAGTGATTCAAATCGTTATTTAAGTAACTAGCGATTTGAATTGGGACTTTAAATCTTTCTTGACATGAAGGATCAGTGTTAGATGGCTGCAATATATGTGAAAAATCATTATTGTGAAAATATTCATACAGTACCTAGCCAACAAAAATTACCTTCTTATATCTATCTCTTCATCTTCTTCTTCTATCTCTGAGATTTATTTGTTTGTGTTTTCTATTTTACATTTCGTTTTACGTTAAGTATAAAACCGGCCAAGAGCGTGTCGGACACGCCCAAGGTAGGGTTCCGTAGCCATCACGAAAAAATCAAGTAATATTTTTCTAAGGATTTTGTATGTGTACGGAATCATCCAAGTTTAGGTATGTTTTATACCTTAGGCTACTATTTACTCTTAAACTACAAATAATTTCCAAGCAATCTTAGCCGCTATAATTTTCCTAGTAAATTTGATATATTTACTACCCTTCTGAATTTTTTCAAATTTTTCCACCCAACAGTTTAGATTTTAGAGGGGGGGGGGACGGCCGATTTTAATTAAAATTTTCACTTTAAAGTTGAATATTTCGCAAACAGATCACTGAATAGAAAAATCATGTTAGAAACCCCGCAATGATTTTAAAAGACCTATCAAACGATACCCCACACTATAGGGTTAGCCGAGAAAAAAAAATCACCCCCACTTTACGTCTATAGGAGCTACCCTAAAAAAATTTTTTTTACTTTTTTTTATTCAATCACTTTATCGGCGTGACTGATATATATATTGATGCCAAATTACAGCTTTCTAGTACTAACAGTCTCTGAGCTTAGCCGCGGACAGACAGACAGACAGACAGACAAACAGACAGACGGACAGACATGGCGAAACTATAAGGGTTCCTAGTTGACTACGGAATCCTAAAAAGGATGTTAATTCGATTTTGATTAAATTTTCTTTTTAAAATTGTGTTATATCTTGATAACCACCGATATTTCGATAAAGCCATAAAGCCTCTTTTTGTTTCTACTGAAAAAGTACAACGGTGCCATCTTCATAATGTAGAGTGTTTTAATTTTGTTTAATGTCATTAAAACGCACATAGATGTCGCTATTAGTGCTACAAACAAATCCTGAATGGCGCATTTTTTCTAACACCGTATAAATAAGCTGCGTTCCTTGAAAAATAATATCATTCCCAAACTAACCGTAGCATTGTTAACATTGTTGTGTGTTATATTCAATCAGAGATTTATAAAACATATTTTTTTTTATTACGATTTACATTATACAGTGTATTACTCAGTAGTTACATTTTACTGTTAACATTCTAATTGACATTCTAATTTTTTTGTGTTATTTTACGGTCACAACACAATATATTATTTTTACACATTTCTAAATTGCCTACTACAGGTAGTACATGTTGTTGATCTTCAATGTATTTGTTTCTTTAAAAAAAAATAGTTTAATGCTGGCCATAAATAAGTGCAGACAGAGGAAAATGGAAAGCCAAGAAAGCCTTTGCCCTGCTATGGACGGTAGCAGGCTATTCAAGAAAACTGCAGGTAATATTTTTTTCTTTAATTTTTTAGCTTTATAATTTTTCGGTTAACTTGTTTTTGTACTCTTGAAAAAAAAATAGGTTATTGCATTAAAATTTTTCGGATTTTTAAAAAAGATGTCTTAATTTTACCCGCGAGATATTTTTATTATTTTTTTTTTACACCAAACTAAAAATTAATGTAAAGTTGCGACTGGAAATCGAAACCATTGCAGCGACACTATTTCCGGACCTGTACAAAGAAAGAAAGAAAGAAAGAAGACATTTATTCACTTTTACAAGACACACAAATACAAGAAAGTACACACAAATTCATACAAATAAACAAAGTTCACAAAACAACGAAGTAATAAATACACAGATCTGCATGTGTGTCCATGCAAAAGTGAAACGGTCGCTGACTCAGCATACAACTTGGGGATCTTTAATAAACGAGCCTACTCTTTTGGCAAGGGCCGGTAACGCATCCGTAACTCAACTTGTGTTGTGGATGTCCATGGGCAGCGGTAATTTCAATCCATCAGGTGACTCACCTGCTCTTTAACCCCATAATAATATTTAAAAGTTACTATTCTGTGATGCGTTTTTGTTTTGTTTTGAAATTTGTTTAAAAAAAAAAATTAGGGGACAATCTTACACAAATCGACCTAGTCCCAAACTAAGCAAAGCTTGTACTATGGGTACTAGACGACGATAAACATACTTATATAGATAAATAAATACTTAAATACATAGAAAACATCCATAACTCAGGAACAAATATTCGTGCTCATCACACAAATAAATGCCCTTACCGGGATTTGAACCCAGGACCTCTTGCTTCGTAGGCAGGGTCACTACCAACTAGGCTAAGGCTCGTATCTCAAAATCGATAAACTGACTAAGTGAAATTTATTAAGTGTGCATCAAGGTTCAGTTTCATTTACATATTGATATGGGATACGAGCTTTTTTCGAAGTAGTGACGATAATAGTAACAGCTTACCCTAGTAGCTTCGCATAGAGTCGCTAACCATTTGTGTGTCTATTCTGTGGGCACAGTCACCACCACATTAAAAGTTAAATATTGTCGGACAAGAGTGGGAAAGTAAAAGTGTTAACTTGTCTGCAAGTTGGTCTTTTACGTACTCACCTATCTTGTTTAAGAATAGGAAAAGTCTATAAGTTAGCAGGACATTTCCAATTGAAAGTGCACCAGTATTTTTTTTTACATTAGGAAATTTTGAGATCTTTTTACTCAAAATCACGAGTGCTATTCATTTTTTTTTAAAAAAGTGTCTTCGTTCTTTGAGCACTTTGGTTACTTGTTTTTCATACAGGTTATATGATTCTTCAAAAAACTGACACAAAAAAATGTGAGGGACATTTTTTTTTCATCAAAAGAGCTTTCGTTCTTGATTCTGTGTAAGAAAGCCCTAGAGCTGACAAATTTTGAAAAAAAAAGTATAACAGGTGAAATACAATTGGTGTCACCACCATTAATAATGCATAAATTAATATAAGGTATATTTTTTTTTTATTATGTGGTATATTGCTACAATAGAGAAATATTTCTCAAAGCAGATGTTATGCCTGTTAACTTAAGTCTAACATTTGGTGGCATAGCGTACGGTTGTGGTACCTACTCAAAGATGAGCTCTGTATGCCTAGTATAAGTTTTCCTTCACTTCAATACTTCTCGATCGCGTTTACGTAAAAATTTCAATTCTATGGAATCATGGAAGCGCGCGCGCGTGGAGACACTGTCCGTGTTTCCTAAGTAATTGATTTTTTTACGTAAACGCCATCGAGAAGTATTTCGTGAAGTAAAAACTTATACTAAGCATACGGATTGAGTTCGAAACGCGTCAGTGTAGTTTGGTGGTGGTGATAATTGGCTTTGTGTGATTTGTGTGTGTTCGTACAGTGTGGAGGTGGAGGAACTGCATGAACACGCATTTTTTACATAAATGTAACAATCGTAAGGTCGCGGGTGAGCAATAGTTATTTGTTATACAAGGGGGGAAAGTTGTATTTTAGCTGCGAGTGTTCATTTTGAAACACGAGCTATCGAAAGGATCCTATGATTGACCACGAGCGAATTGAATTCAAAAATAGAATTCTTTCGATAGCGAGTGCTTCAACACACGAGACGTAAAATAACTTTTAACCCGTGTATAACACAAAAATTTTCACCTCACTACAGCGAGGAAAATAAGAAAAAGGGTTTGTACTATCAATTATTATTTATTTACCTCTTTGTCAATACAATAATTTTGAAGTACTTATAGAAATATTGGTAAAATCAAAAATAATGCAAAATAGCCTAAGCAAATCCAGTCTTTATGGAAAACTATTCCAATACCGACATATCGTCACTACTTTGAAAAAACTCATATCTCCAATCAATGAACAAACCAAACTGAACTTTATTGCACATCGAGTAAAGTTCAATTAGCCAGATTATCGATTTTGAGATACGAGCAAACTGTATTACTGTTAAATTGTATACCGTTTTGACTTAAGTTTTTTTTTATTATTTCGGATGCGTTTTGTTCGCACATCGACTTACTTGGACTGTCAGATCATTTTATCCGTTTTTACAACAAGAATGAAGGTTAATGTTGAATGCTGATATTTATGAATTAAAATAAAGTTGTAAGACTGTATTTAGTGTTTTTTACTCGATGCAATTCATTAATTGTGATGTTAAAAATTCAGCACTTTTAACGTTTTACGTTTTGTTAGCTGTCAAATATCACTTAAGCTGCCTTCAAATGTTAAAACTCTTTCTTCACTTGTGGATAAAAAGCGATTTTCTCAATAGATGTCAAACAAACAAAAAGGGCTTTCCGAGCTAGTGAGGTGAAAAGTAATTGTTTCAGTTCATTAATGTGGACTTCCGCAAAGTAACGCCCGATTCTATAAATTATTTAATTGAAGTGTTTGAACAGTTGACAGTTTAAAAAATCAGACCAACATACAACAGAAAATTACTTACCTGGGAGCTTATTGTTTTTTTTTTTCAATTTCTGCACTGTGAACTAATTAGTAATTAAATTACCTCAATAAAATCTTTTAACTATGTAATAATATAGATATCGTATCTACACACTCCATAATACGGTTAATTATTTTGTATAAACAACAAAATTATCCTGTTTTTAATTAATATAATTATCAATGTTATAATATAATTAAATGATTTCAGCTATTTGATTAGGTACACAGTATAATTAGTTTATTAAGTACCTACTAGGAAAATCTAAACAGATTTAGATCTTGTTTCCTCTCTGGATTATAATTATTCTGTTTCTCCCAGGGAAAACCTCATTTTATAGATAACGTATACAGGGTTGTTTGTAATTCCACCTCCTCCACATCCTCTTAACCCTGAATTCCTATTACTCAAACAAATGTTTTTTGTTTTACAACTTTTTAAAATGAAGCACTTTTTTCCCATACAAATACACAGAGTATCGTAAAAATAAGAGGTAATCTCAAATTTTCAAAACGTTATTACACCAAAAATATTAAGTTATGACAAAAGCCGTAAAACAAAAAACATTTGTTTAAGTGGTAGGAGTTTAGGTTTAAAAGGAACCCTGTATAAATAAACGAACCTATTTTTCAATTTTTATGTAACTATAATGTAAGGCAAGTTATGTTTAAATATGGACCAATATTTAGATAGCAATTAATAATGCCAATTGATTAAAATTTAAAAAAAAAACTGAATTTCGCAATTGGATACCGAGTAAAGATACTTACGAGACTAAAAATATTATTGCCCCAATTTCAACTACATACATCCAATGCACTTTGCGATCTTTGCATGTGACCGCGCCCAGTGTGATCGCGCCTCTGTTTGCGCGCAGTGTGCCCGCGCCTTTACCCTAATTGACGCTCTTTCTAAATTGGAACTATGATGGATTTGTTACGGTTTCATATATGAACTTATATGTCTTAACGTCGTGAGAGACCACATGTCTGGCTTCTAAGATTGTGTTCATATTGCATGTTCTGATATTATTTTCCAAAAAGTTTGATTTTATTTTAGTTTATAGAAGAATAGAAGTGAAGCAATACGTGGTCATAAAAAAATTGGAGTGTTTTCATAAAAAAAATAAACAAGAAACATTTATATTCAAATAAATTATACCCAGCTAATTGATGTTTGTGAGGGAAATAGAACAAAAAATGCTATATATATTTTAGATAAATAGTTAAACGTTTATTTGGCAAACACGCACAATCACGTTAAACTGTTACCAGTACTACTTTTAAGACGTAAATTATTAACCCTGCTTACGACTAAGTGCTATTATTTTGTTTTTGAATTTTTAAATGATGCCCTAAATTGTTTGTAATACTTAATTATTTCTAATTTAATTTCTCTTTTTTTTTCGTTTAATTTTGTTGTTTTCATTTTATTATTATTTCATTATTAATTTAATTATCATAATGTGACATTATCTATATCATAATTATATTTTTTTTAATGTAATGTTCAGATGGGCATATTAAGCCAAGTTTTTGTACGGCCATTGGCAAAACATTGCAACACAAAAAATGTAACAACTCTTTATTTATGCAGCCAACACCTATGTTTCACAAATAAAACACTTTTGACTTTTGTTTGACAAGATCAGAGCAATCCAAAAAAAACAAACAACTAACCTAAAAAAATGAAATTTCTTTTTTTTTTGGCAATATTATTTTGATCATTTAATTTTATTTAATAGATAATATTATTTACTTAATTTAAGTTAAGCGTAAAAAACTAAAAATGGCCCCGTGTTGAGTTATATTTTTTATTATTATTATTATTGTCTTTATCATTTAATTTCGTTTTACAACAACTATACACTACCACAGAAAAGGTCCCGTATCTAATTCCCGTAATTCCAACCACTCACGTCAAATCACAATTAAATAAAAACTACTCAAAATGGCGGTAAAAAATCACCGCAATTTCACAACAATGTAAGTAATGACGAAATTAGGAGCACACACACAAGCACCGTGTAGACGCTTCGACTTGACAGATAAGCTTGTGTGGGTGACATGGCCAATTTGAAAGAAGCCATTCTTTTTTTTTTAAAATTTTATAAAAAACCATTAGTGTAGATATAGTGGTCAAAATTACTATGAGAAAAACTTGGAGCTGATAGTAATACGCGCCGCTAGAAATATGTACTTACAAATGCGAAAGTGTGGATGTTTGGATGTTTGTTGCTCCATCACGCAAAAAGGCTTAATGGATTTGGATGAAATTTGACACACAGATATTTTACAAACTAGATTAACACATCTTACTCTTTAATATATCCTGGAAAATGGCATTATTCCCGCGGGATCACGATAAACGAATTCTTCGCGGACAAAAGCTAGTAGTAAGCAAGACGATAGTTTGAATCTCAAGACTTGTTTGACAAAAATTGAATGATGAAGACGTTGCTTTTACAGTCAGTTCATTTGTTTAGGGCATGTAAGTGTAACTGAAAAGTTAAATAACTGGGTAGTTCACTTTCAGCAACAATTGCCAAAAAATATAATTATTTTTTTTTAATACGGAACCCAATCCCGCTCGGCACTTAACAGACTTTTTGCGTGCGTAAAACGTGTTAACACGCCACGCACACATCGAAACGCTGGTGTGCGTAAAAATGCGCGCGTGTACGCACTCACCCACACAGACGTCCGTCCGAAGGACACGCCGCGGAGTCGTCGACCCCAGTTTTTTGCGAGGCAACACAGCCACACTGCGCACTCGGCCCATCGTGCATTGGTCCCTGTTTTTTTACTTTTTTTTTGTTAAAGATCATTTACCTTGTCAGGATGACAGCATTCTCGGATTTTTTTACTTTTTTAAGTGTACTAGCACTTGAAAGATGATAGCTGACTTTTATTACTTTATCTGTGGGAATGTTTTTTATTGTTTTCTTGCAAGGTTGAGTTAGCATTTTGTATTAATTGAATTGTTAATTTAAACAGAGTTGATTTTAATTTGTGTAATGAATTTTTATACTTCTAGGTAAGTGTGTGTGCCCCTTGCACTTTATGCATTATTAGTATGGTTAAATTAATAAAAACGTGTGAGAAATAACTACTTAAGACGTCAGCTTACTGATTATTTATGTAGGTAAAGTTGATTGTCATGAAACACGTGTTTTTTTTTACTTTTATTTTTCTTATAATAAAATAACCAACCCTCGAGAAAATGACATAAAGTCCCGACTTAAGCTTTATTGTAAAATTAAGAAAATACGCCCGGGAATAGTTCTTGATTTAACTGCGCCAACGCTGGGCAAGGATATATCCTCACGAATAGGGTCTTTTGGTTTAGCTTTCTGGATCATAAAGCTTAATTACTTCGCATAATGCATTAGTGTCCATAATAAAACTTTCTCCACTTTAATTAAACATTGCCGAATTCCGTTTTACTTAATTAAACAACGAATCCAATTTGTAAATTGATTGATTATGGCCGAACACAAGCAATTATTGTTTCCTAGTCAATGTTTATTTGTAATTACTTCGGAATCAGTTATATCATGCACAACCGTTAATTTATGCAAACATTATTAATTGAAAGGATTTACCAGATTACCTAATAATTTCGTATGCTACATTGAGCAAAATTTAGAGTGTATTAGAAACATGAATAAATAACTATTGACTACAGTTTCACCTCATATGACGTGATCTACGATACAATTAATGCCTGCTTTTGGCATAAATAACATTGTGACAAATAAAAAAAAATAGAAAACAGCCAATTCACTACGGCCTTGTAAGTATAACCCAACCTAGCCCAACATTCGGCACCCCAGTCCCTAACCTACCCTAACATGTCTGTGTGCCGTCTGCTCAAGACCTCTGTGTGTGTTCGACGGACGTTCGGTTTTTAAATTTTTTGAGGAATTTAGCTTTTTAAAATTGTTTCGTGCCAGTTTTAATTTTAGTTGTCAGAGTTCACATTGAAAACGATAATTGTTGCAATTTGTTTTTCATGGAACATGACTGTGTTTTTGAATCGTGTAAGTGGCAATTGTTTTTTGTATTTAACTTATTTAAATCAATTAAGTTAGCTATCGTCACGGAGTACGACATCAAGTCTATAGATAAGTCGGTATGCACCATTTGATTAAAATAGTAATCTAATAAATATCACTTATTTAAACTTATTTACGTCACTAGTATTAGATTTGTATTAGGTACTTACAGAGTCAAATATACATATAAGTAAAAACTCGAAGCCAATAAATCGAAGCAAAAAAACTCTACGAACACAAATCGAGCCAAAATTAGGGTTTAATAAAAACTAACTGACTGACTACACAATAATTAAATAGCAAAACTAACAACCAAATTAAATTTGAATTGGTTGAATTGGCCAATAAAATCATACAAAATAGATTCGCACATAAATAAACTGTCCCCCCTAAACCTCGTTTCTTTGTGTGTGTTAACCCATATTGCGCGCGGCTGTGTGCGTGCCCTACATAAATACAAATACAGATTAAGGGGCCGACGCACGGTTTGATATTTCGTTTTTTATTGGTATAGGTTAGGGTTGAGACGTTTTAAGTTATTATAGACATAGTTATTGGTATGTATTTAGAGGGACTAAGACTTAAGGGTCCGATAGTAGCTCATGTGATTTTACATGCTTAGAACGGTTATGTTAACGTGCGGTTGCAGTAGACGTCTAAAGACAATAAAAACACAGTAAAAAATATATGATTTACGCCAACATGTAAATCATCATGACGTGTCCTACATTAAGAATTTTTACAACAACACAGTTTTGTTCCATTTTGGAAATAGATTTTAATGTTAGTCTAGTCATACTCATGGATGATACATGTACAGAGATAATGTTGTTTACCTTACTATAAAATACAATAAAAAAATAAATTATAAAATGCAAAAATAGCTTTGTCTGTCTGGCTGTTACCTTCCACGCTTAAACTGCTGCATCGATTTAGATGAAACTTGGTAGTTCTGTAGATAGTTTGAGATCCTCAGAAGGGCATAGGATAGATTTCATCCCAGAAAATTGCATAGGTAACTAGTTCCCGCGGGATAGCGATAGACGATAAATTTTAGCAGACGGAGTCGCGGGTAACATCCAGTAAGTACTTTATAATATCACCGTAACATCAGAATCAAACGAAAACATTAGAAGCATAAAGTAGGTACACAAATTATTATTATCAACCATTTACTTTAAATTTACTCGACTGATGGGCCCTTAACATCAAAATCCGTATGCGTGAGTTGCTTATGTGTGCGTGCCTTCTTCGCTCGGAATTTCAAGTTTCGAATTGGAATGAATGACGTCAGGTTACTGACCTATGGCAAGAGGTTTTTAAATTTAGAACTTTTTTTTTATTGGCTGCCTAACTTTTAAGGTTTCTTGATTCGTTGTAGGACTGGCTGGTTCGGTTTTGTTTGAAGTTTGTTTTGTTTTTAAAAATAACTTGGAAGGTGGGGCAACGTTTCTTATTCTTGTTCCGTATTTTGTACTAAGGTTTTTTATGGGGACAAAGAGCAATGACCCTTCTGTTTATATAAGCGACAAACAACTTCTGGCCTTTTTTAATTTTAGTTTTTGGCAATGTCCATAGAACCATAGGGGTACCTTATGCCTTCAATGTATTATAAAACATCCTTACTTACCTAATACACCATTATTAAATTTAAAAAAAACTGCCTTTACAAGTAACAAATGAAAAATAAACATCTTTTAATGTAGATTTGATTATTACTCATAAAAATATAACTAAGTACTAACTATGTATCAAAACCGTCTGACCAATCCTTTTTCCTTTTAATCAAAGAATCCATAAATATAAAAAAAATCTCCGTTATCTTGACATAAAAAAACCAACTTCCGGTTATTAAAAAAAAAGCTTTTTCCTTTCCAGGGTTCCGTAACTTCCCCATTGTGCGCGAGTGACAGTAGATACATAAAGACGTGTGTTGAAGCGAGACAGACGAAGGGCGACGACCTCTAAAACAAATCGTAGGGAGGGTTCGAATCTTGTAGAGTCAACGCAAAAAATGATTATCTCCTTTTAATGAGGGCTTCTTTGGTTTAATCTTATTTAATAAAAACGGTATTAAATACCGTTTTTATAATTGATATGGGCAGGTACTGTTAACTGCTGGGAAATTACCTAATGTATAACTACGAAGCGGATTCTTGGCCAAATAAATTAAATTTATTTAAGAAACTGTGGAAGTAATGGAGTTCTGTTCCTATGTATTGTTTATCCATAATGATTAATGTCTAATTGTGTAAAGTTATGTGTATATTGTTCAGTGTAATATTTAGGATGTAATTATTATTAGTTCATTGTTTAATAACAATAATAATAATTTATTGTCAAAAAATTTAGTACGTATACGTATATCATAGTTCTTGTTGTCGATTTTGTGTATTTATTTATTTATATACTCTTTTATTCTCACTGTGTATAAATGACGGTTCGCCTATTGTTTTAGTTTTTCTATAAAAACAAGGTTAGCTTAAAATATCCCTTTTAGGGGTAAGTTCGACTTCGTATTTTTTTTATTGTTATTGTGTCTTATGTAAGTACAATAAAGAAGTTACTGACATTTACATAGTCAAAAATATTACAGTTAAAAAAAAACAATCAAAAAGGTTATTCTGTACTTACAGACCGAAAGGAGCTCTTTGACATGTCACTTTTTTATAATTACCAGCGCTTTCGGAAGGACCAACATTGCTAAGAAGAATGGGTCGCAAGAAGCTTGGCAGAAAGTAATTTTTCCGGGGTAGATACTGCCGTTTCACCGAAAATCATTTCCCAACCAACCAATTCATTAGCCAACTGTTTCATTTCCCAACTGTTTATTTTTTCTGAAACTGTAAACTATTCAGGATATATTTCAGGACTATCCTGTAGGTTATCTTAGGTTAGGTTTGTTTTAAAGTCCTGAAATTTTACAGTTTCAAAAAATAAACAGTTGGCAATTGACACATCTGGGAAAAATATAGTTAAGTAGGTACCTACGAAACATTAGTGCCTAAGCTCATTTTTACAAAACAAAATTTCAATTGCAAACAAAAACAAAACATAAATTACAATAAAAAATTAAGGAAAAATATGCAATGTGTGATGACCAATTATTTACGTTTCAACCGAATACATCATCATCATCATCATCATCATCTCAGACGAAAGTCGTCCACTGCTGAACATGGGCCTCCCCAAGGCTCGCCAAACAGATCGGTCCCGCGCCTTCCGCATCCAACACGATACCGCAACCTTAACGAGGTCGTCGCTTCATCTTGTTGGAGGCTTACCTACACTGCGTCTTCCGGTCCGTGGACGCCACTCGAGAACCTTTTTGCCCCATCGGCCATCAGTTCTACAAGCGATTTGCCCTGCCCGAACCGAAAACATAAGTAACCAAATTTTATCCGAATCCGTTCGGCAACTTCGACACTGGAACACATTCGCATTTTTATAATTAAGTATTTAGATTAATTAAGTATTTAGAAGTTGAACTATAATGTCTATCGATTCTGCTATCCCTACTGATCTAGCGCACCCTATTCCCTAGGCTCCTCTAGGGCTAGGCTAAAATACTAACACACTAAACGTTACAATAGTGCGCATGTGTGCGTGTCCATGTGTGCATATTGTAAATTAGCTGCCGGAATAAGACAGTGTTTGTAAATTTTTGTGTGTAGTTTGAAATGGTTAAAAAATATTAATAGGACCGCTATTTATTGCCGGGGTAACCTAGCGGTTTGACCTATGGCCTCTCAAGCAGAGGGTCGTGGGTTCAAATCCCGGCTCGCACCTCTGAGTTTTTCGGAATTTATGTGTAATTTTGCAAATTTACCATGAGCTTTACGGTGAAGGAAACCTGCGTACACCTGCGACGAAATTCAATGGTGTGTGTAAAGTTCCCAATCCGCACTGGGCCCGCGTGATTCTCTTTCTGAGAAGAGGCCTGTACCCTGCAGTGGGACGTGTATTATAACAAACACACTTTTACATTTATAATATTAGTATGGATATCTTGGATCAATTATAATATAACTGTAGATCCACAGTCGCGCGCCCGAAAATGTCCGAGCCAAATGAGCGCCACTTTGATAAAAGTGGCCTTCTTTTTTCTCAGTACGTTGCGTGAAATTGTCAAGTTTAGCTGTCAAGTGTCAACCGAAATTCGACTGTAATGAAGTAAAGACTAGGTTCAAATTTCTGTGCAGGTGATGATTTTAATTGTTATGCGAACAAATAAAAAAGTTCGGACATTCTTTGAAGGGGACTTTGTTCGGCAATGTGTATCCTCAGTTATAATTGATCAAAGATCAATCAGATCGGTCAGTGAGAGCGCCGGGGGCCCAATACCTCTCCCCCTCCCCTATTCCCTCTCCTTTTCCCAGGGCCGACAACGCACTAGCATCGTGTAAAGCGCTGCGGGTGTCTATGGACAGTGGTGATCATTTAACATCAGGTGACCCACTAGTTCGTTTGTCTGGCCTTTCTAACATAAAAAAAAAAAAAAAAAAAAAAAAGATGGATATCCCTTAGCGCAGCCTTACACGCAAGCCTGTTGCTTCAAGATATTAGTTATAAATTTCTAACTTATGTTAAAACTACCCAATTTTCAGTCTCAATGCGTCTCAAAGCTATCCGGCAAGGGATCGATCGCTTTGCAAAACAAAGGCCAAGTCCGGGAAAAAGTCCCAATTAGGTTTGTCTTTGCCTCCGCGCTGCTGGGACGCGCGGTTAGGCCGCTGTGACAGCGGATAGTGAATTATTTTCATACTATACTCTGTTCAAATTAACGAGTTAGTAGTAAGATAACATAGCCGCTTATAATAATAATAATAATAACAGATCGATTGAAACGCCAGACAATGCTCATCGACATCACCATCCCCCATGACGAGAACCTCGTGAAAGCTGAGAAGGACAAAGCCAGCAAGTACCTTGACCTAGCTCACGAGATAACCGCCATGTGGGATGTTGATTCGACGATCATTGTCCCGATAGTCGTTTCTGTGAACGGTCTGATAGCGAAGAGTCTCGACCAACACCTCAAGAGACTCTCGCTAGATGGCTGGACCAAGGGTCAGATACAGAAGGCGTTACACCTGGACACTGCGCGGATAGTCAGGAGGTTTCTCTCTCTGTCGCCCTAACCACCGATAGCTTAGGCCCCGCCTCGCTGCCGGTGGCACCCTAGGTTAGGTTTTTATAATGATTTTACGTTTTGTATGTAGTTTTATATTTTACTTTTTGTATAATTATTGTAAAAATCTAACCTAAGAGAAAAAATATAAATAAAGAGAATAATAATAATAATAAATATTAGGGGACAATCCAACACAAATCGACCTAGTCCCAAACTAAGCAAAGCTTGTACTATGGGTACTAGACCACGATAAACATACTTATATAGATAAATAAATACTTAAAGACATAGAAAACGTCCATAACTCAGGAACAAATATTCGTGCTCATCACACAAATAAATGCCCTTACCGGGATTCGAACCCAGGACCTCTTGCTTCGTAGGCAGGGTCACTACCAACTAGGCTAAGGCGGTCGTTATAGAATGAATTATCGTCTATGAATGGTTATAGATATTTGATGACAGTTTTGCGGCGCCAAAACCTCGCCGGCTGTAACAGGCATGGCAGCATATCGTAGAACGGTTAATTAGTTACACGATGCACCGTTGTTGGATTATTTCAGTAGATATCTACTGAGTTATTTCAACTGAACATCCCGTTATGTTTAGTCGAAATAACCTAGGTATCTACAGAAATAATTCGGGTTCAATTTTAAAAACACCTTGCAAATCCACTCGAACTTTAAAAAATATGTATACATAATACTTACATCTTATTGTCGCTGAAATAATCTCTACATCTACTGTTGAGACTTTTTTTGTGGTAACATATTGGTTAAAAAATTAAATAAATATTTTTTAGAATACAATAAAAATAATATCTTCAGATAAGTTTATATGTATTCACCATGTAAGTAAGTGTAAAAATATTTATTTACTCATAGATACGGCACGGCAGTCTATTTTTACGGCATTTGCTAGATTATAATTATATTAATTAATTAATGAGGACTTCTACCCCATGATTAAAGTACCTACATACCTAATCTACCTACCCAATTAATTATAGCAATTTATCTATTAACTATTTTATTACTTTCCCGACAACTTTCTTTCTCTAGTAGCCTTACTAGTTGCGACCTATGACTGTAGTTGACGGTAGTTGACCTCTAGTTAGTAATCCACGTGTCAACTGTATTTGTTTCTTTATTTTTGTACAGTCGACTTGACATTGAAATGGTCTAAGTTACAAAAACATGTATTGTATACATGGCCTTAATGATATGGAAAAATCAATCCAGTCATCTGAATATTATCCTTAACCCTTAAACGCATAGCGTGTCCAAAAGGCAACGCTGTGCCTAAATTTCATTTTCAAACATATTTTAAGTAAATTCAAAAAACTTATAACTTGTGCTGTAAGGTTTGAAGTTTTGTCAATATTTAAATTAAGAAATGTACTTTAAAGGCAGCGTTTTTTTGGACACGCTATGCATTAAATGGTGAGAACATTTAAGAAAATTTAAAATCTTAAAACCGCTGTTAGTGGCGCCTCGCCTCGCCCCCAAAGAATTTTATTGCTCTGTCCGAAGGAAGTAATTTCGTAGGTCCGACTTTAGTAAGAAAAGTTCATTTTCCCTAGACATTGGTACAATCGGGGACAAAGATATACTGTTACGTCTATTGCAACGGAAGGCGCAAATATCTGCTCGGTTTCTAATTCGTATTCTAAAGGGTTCATAACTAATTAGATGAAATTGAGCAAAAAATAATAAAAAGTACGAGTAGGTAGTACATTATTATCTTGTATTCCGACCCGTGATTTAAAACGAAATTGCCATTAAAGCGGCTATAGTGTACATATTATGTGGCAATTGAAATTGCTCGAAAGTTAGTTGTTCGAAATTTGTGTGAAATTACATTTGATTAATCAAAAGTTTGAAAGAAAAAATGGTCAGAGAACGTGTTTAAAAAAATACTTAAGCAAGTGTAGGCGGCCTCCAACAGGATGGAACGACGACCTGGTTAACGTTGCGGGAACGCGTTAGTTGCGGATGGCGCAGGACCAATAAAATTATGGTGCTGATTCCGGTCCAACAAGTTTGATGCACTGATATGAAGGGTTTGACTGAAAATCAGCGCTGTAGCAGGCACCTGCTGCAGCTTAATGCTGAGTCAAATTCCTTTTCGATCATTGTCATTGTTTTTAAGGTTCCGTATCCAAAGGGTAAAAACGGGAACCCTATTACTGAGGCTCCGCTGTCCGTCCGTCTGTCTGTCTGTCTGTCCGTCTGTCACCAGGCTGTATCTCATATCTATTTGGGTAGTGTGACATTTTTTTATTTGACAGCCACACTACCACTTTCCTCGTATTGGGTGAGGACTGAAAACCAGCAACTTTGCTGAGTCCTCACCTTTTCACAAAATTGTATTTGTCTTTTTTCATTGTTTTTTGTTTTATTTTAAGTTTGTGAATAAACATTATTTTATTTTATTTTTATTTGTTATTCATAAACCGTGATAGCTAGAGATTTGAAATTTTCACAGATGATGTATTTCGGTTGCCGCTATAACAACAAATACTAAAAAATGGAATAAAATAAATATTAAAGGGGGCTCCCATACAACAAACATGATTTTTTTGCTCGTTTTTGCACGGCAACAGGTGGACACTTGAAATATTCACAGAATATATAATTATATATTGACTTTAAAAATAAATCATTAAATTAAAACAAAAAACATATTTAAGGGGGCTCCCGTACAACAAACGTGATTTTTATAGATAATTGTACGGAACCCTTCGTGCGCGAGTCCGAATCGCACTCGGCCGGTTTTTATTTTCCTCGATGTCTTAGTGTATTTTCTTTTTTGACGTCGAATAAAGTTATGTCTATTTAGAACATATTTTTGTAATTTTCGCTATATTGGCTTTGTAGTCGACTGTACTTTGTCCGCTACTGCATCCGGCTAGTGCAGGCGCACGCCCAATTCCAGACGGCGGTGCTTTGGCTGTTTGGTGGAGAGAGAATTACCCCCATTTTTTCCCCATTTAAGTTGGGAAATTTTAAATTGGACCTTGTTTTTTAAAGGAGTTGAAAGTGGTTTTGAATTTATTGCTGTTGTTCCTTTTTAGGGTTCCGTGCTCAAAGGGTACAAACGGGATACAAACGGGATCCTGCTGCTGCGGGATCAAAATAAAAAAATAATGTTTATTCAAAAACTTAATTAGAACAAAAACAATGAAAACATAGTAATAATAAATACAAAAAACAAATACAATTTTGTGAAAGGTGAGGACTCAGCGAAGTTGCTGGTTTTCAGTCCTTACCCGATACGAGGAAAGTGGTAGTGTGGCTGTCAACTCAAAGACGTCACACTACCCAAATAGATATACTTCTAGCTATAAGTCCAAATATAGCAGCAGATCCTTGACCAAATTAGACAACAACTTAAAATTGATTTAGCTTTAGACAACCAGATAGCCTAGTAGTTAGAGACCCAGACTATGAAGCTTGAGGTCCTGGGTTTGATTCCCGTGTCGTTGCAGAAATTTGTATGAAAAATACGAATGTTTGTTCTCGGGTCTTGAGTGTTTAATATGTATTTAAGTATGTATCTATCTATATAAGTATGTTTATCCGTTGCCTAGTACCCATAACACAAGCTTTGCCTAGCTTACTTTGGGACTAGGTCAATTGGTGTGAATTGTCCCGTGATATTTATTTATTTATTTATTATTGATTTAGCTGCATTTATTTACCCTGTTTACATAAATAGTTTTTTACTTCTCATGCTCGTGAAGTTTCTCTTTATGTCGAGAGAATGCTGCATAAAATGTTTTTTATATATGCTCTAGTGCACAAAGCAGAATCTTCAAGGCAATTATGCGTTAACAGCCACAAAAAGTAGGAACCTACAAAATATTAAAAATTAGTGAGACTCCGCTGTCTGTCCGTCTGTCCGTCCGACTGTCACGGGGCTCTATGTCTTGAACCGTAATAGCTAAAAACTTGAAATTTTCACCGATTATGTATCACTGTGGCCGTTAGAATTACAAATACTATGATAAATAGCCGTGGTGGCCTAGTGGTTTGACCTATTGGCCTCTCAAGCGGATGATCGTGGGTTCAAATCCCGGCTCGAACCTCTGAATTTTTCGAAATTTATATGCGAAATTACATTTGAAATTTACCATGAGCTTTACGGTGAAGGAAAACATCGTGAGGAAACATGCATACACCTGCGAAGAAATTCGCTGGTGTGTGTGAAGTTCCCAATCCGCACTGGGCCCGCGTGGGAGCTACGGCCCAAGCCCTCTCATTCTGAGAGGAGGCCTGTGCCCTGCAGTGGGACGTATATAGGCTGGGATGATGATGATGATGATGATGATGATGAATAACTGCCTATGAACATGATAAAAATTGCAGTTGCATTGCCCGGCTTGGCTGTTATTGCACCATGCGTTATCAACGCTGGTTATGATAGCATGCTAATAACTTGATATCAGTTGATAACAGCCAAGAGTGCACTGCAGTTTCGTGCACACCGAAAATGCACTTTGCAGGCGTGCATTACATGACGGTAGGGTGGCTACGCGTTTGTACAAAAGTCGGGACTTCAAAAAATAAATAAGTTTTGTTTTAAATTCCATTTTTAAAGCAAGCTTTTTAGCTGACTGTACTTTTTGTTGACTGTACTTGCATTGTCATCCAACCTACATAAGTATACCAAATTTCAGGTGAATCCAACCACTGGAAGTGGGTCAAATTCGACTTCTAAGATTTGACCCAAGAATAAAACAAACGGGGTGAGCTAAATAAAAGCTTGTAAAAATAAATAAATCATGGAACAATTCACACCAATTGGGATGCACCAAAAAAAATTACCTATAGTTTTTATATTTTTTTTGGAAAGAATAGGATATTTTAAGATACCATTTTCATCGATTTTGAATTTGGTTGAGTATTTAATTTTTTATATTTTTTTTAAGAAATACGTTGGATGACGTCACAGTGAGAGAGCCACGTTCCATTGCCTAGAAAAATTCAAGTCGTACATAACATAATCTGTGGCACTACTGATTTGTCTTGTCACTGTCAATAATACAAGCACGGCTTAGGGTCCTAAATGAACCATGACAAAATAGTTTTATTTATTTCTCTTATTTTAGCTTTGATTATTCCTGTTTGTTTAATGGTGTGATAGTAAATAGATATTTTTTATTAAAAATTGATATTTAAATTCTTTTATATTTACTTGTAACGTAGTAATTTAATAATTAAATTTGTAAAAATTTTGTAAAAATACATTGGAAATACTCGTATACGTTTCGGACTTTACGATAAATGACAACTGTTTAAAGCCAGGTGCGTATCATGTGATTAAAGTTCTGTCTTTGTCACTCTTTGCTATTATAAGCAGGACAGCAACATTTCAAACTGTCAATTTGCTTTAGAGTGTAGACCTGATTCACTGCAGGGGTCAAATGAAAGTCATTACTTAAATTTTCTTTATTTAATTCAGATTATCATATTTTTGGA
Source organism: Archips crataeganus (assembly GCA_947859365.1). Classification (NCBI taxonomy): domain Eukaryota; kingdom Metazoa; phylum Arthropoda; class Insecta; order Lepidoptera; family Tortricidae; genus Archips; species Archips crataeganus. Next base: position 11,262,651 of record OX402069.1, on the reverse strand, counting down.
ATCTGATTTCTGAAAACGCTTTACAAAGCCTATTTCTCCAAACGGTTTCCGATTTATTATACGTTGTTAAAAATTGGGACATCCCAATTGACGTAGTCCCAAACTAAGCAAAGCTTGTACCTACTATGGCTACCAGATAGATAAATACATACTTAAATACGTATTAAACATCCAAGACTCGAGCACAAAATATTCGTATTTTTTACTCAAATATCTGCCTCGACTGGGAATCGAATCCGTGACCTCAAGCTTCGTAGTCAGGTAATAACTGGGCTATCCGCTCGTCTTTTCGACTTTTTTGGATTTTTATATAAAATTGGTCTTTTTTCTGGGGTTTTTTCTGTGCATCTATATTTCAGTTTGTATTTAGTACGAAATGTATGATTTCACGGGATGACCGTAAAAGTAATAAAAAAAAATGAAGTTGAAAAAATAAGTACAAAAAAAGATACTTCATAGCTAACTTGTTTTTATATAAAGTCGCTACGAACCAAATATAGTCACTGCTTTGAAAAAGCTAGTATCTCAAAATCGATAATCTGGCCAAGTGAACTTTACTGAGTGTGCATCAAGGTTCAGTTTGGTTTACATATTGAATTGAGATACGAGCTTTTTTCAAAGAAGTGACTACCTAGTAACACTCAAATATGGTTATTTTTTGAGTCCTTTTTTGCGTCACAAAGGTCAAAAGAATGAATATTAATATACACAGCACGGTAGAAAATACAAAGGAACAATTACAATAGAACTTAGATTAAATATACGGCAAAGCAAAACATGACATTTAATACCACAGTGACGTCAAAAGTTGACATTTCCGCACAACCAGTCCTTACTGATTCGCTCGTGACTGTTCGGCAGGCGCTCGGACCCGCTCGGGCGCTCGGCTCTGTTCGTGGCGAACATTTGCGAAAGTCCCCGAAGTCTGCCGAACGAACGTAACAATGCACACGTCTAAAACTAATGAGTACAGTCGGATCAGGACATTACGGGACTGTCCTGCTAACTGCCGCCGCATGCGAACCCTAGTGATAAGCCGCTAAGCACTATAGTGATAACGATAGTGCGGGTCGAACAGACAAGGTTCTAATATTATATGTATGTTATATTATATACCTGATTTACACTCTCGCCTCGTCACCTCGCCTCGCGCCTCGCCTCGTCGTCTCGCTCCGGACGCGAGCCTCACCTCGTCTCGTGGTTGCCTTGATTTTGAGGCTCGCGTCCGGAGCAAGACGACGAGGCGAGGCACGAGGCGAGGTGACGAGGCGAGAGTGTAAATCAGGTATCAAAATCAAGGCAAACCACGAGACGAGGCGCGAGGCGCGCCTGTTCACACTCTCGTCTCGTGGCTCGTCCCGCAATTCGTCTCGCCACTCGTACGCGAGTGTAAGCCAGGTAATACATAACTAGACCTTACTCGCGGCATCGCTCTTTTATACCACAATCTGCCAGTCCCAATAGTTATCGGGAAATTTATCGGGAACTTTAGCAAATTTAAATTTAGGGAATAGGACTCGCGCATGAAGGATTCCTTACCATTTACATATCTGTAAAAACGGCAAAAAAATCACGTTTTTTGTACGGGAGCCCCATTTTTTTTTTTTTTTAATTTTATTCACTAAACAGAAAAACAATATAACATTTTACAATAAAGCAACGAGCAAAACCATACTAAGGTTTAACTGCCGTTGAAATCACTCACAAAAATACTTAAGTAGGTAATTAAAAAAAAAAAGTCAATCACTTAAATATGTATATATTTTATTCTGTTCTGTACTACATATTTACATAATATTTTATTTGTCGTTATAGTGGCAACCGATTATACATCATCTGTGAAAATTTCAACTGTCTAGTGGCAGACGGACGGACAGCGAAGTCTCAGTAATAGGGTCCCGTTTACCCTTTGGTTACGGAACCCTAAAAGTAACTTTTAAATTTGTGTGTTTTTACAGAGACCCAGGCCCTATACTACGAAGCGCGAAATTCGAACTTCGTTTCATGCCGTTCCGCTCACGCTAATGGTATTTATTACGAGAGTGAGAGGGACCGCACGATCCGAACTTCGAACTTCGAATTTCGTAGTAACCCCCCTGCAGTGGGCCGTAAATAAGCCGAATGATGATGATGATGATTATGAATAGTCAAATACAACGCAATAAGGTAATTTAAACGTTTTATCTCATAATCAAGTTCTTATCTAAATCGTTTTAATATTAGCATAGTTTACATATACACCGTGAAATTTTAGTGGTTGTTTTCCCGAAACGAGGTGATTTAGTTTCGATTGTGCAATCGATTTATAATTACTATTTTGACTAGAGTCAAAAATCCAATTGTGAAAAACGAAAGTCGAAAATGACCGCAAACCAATAGTAACGCTTCGTTGGTACAAGTAGCGTACGATTGTACGATAGGTTAGGTACCAACGAAGCGTTACTATTGGTTTACGGTCATTTTCGACTTTCGTTTTTCACAATTGGATTTTTGACTCTAGTCAAAATAGTAATTATAAATCGATTGTACAATCGATACTAAATCACCTCGTTTCGGGAAAACAACCACTAAAATTTCACGGTGTATACTTAAGTAAGTATACTGAATATATTTGGAATTTGAGATAAATAATCATATCAATGCAGCAATAATACCTACTGTGATTATTGATCTAAATAAGCAAAAATATTTAAACTATAATAGGTAGGTATACTTTAATAACGGTAACACCTTTATTTATTACCCTCGACGAAGAGGGCAATTAACTCGTAAAATTCACTTAAATTAATGTGAAATTAAGATCTTTTTTATGTATATTTGTAAACTCAGTGGCAAATCTAGTCGCCCACTTTACATAGGTTACATGTTTCTAAGGAAGGAGGGCGATTAGATTCGCCGCTGAGTACATTTTATCGATTCCGATGACGGCGACCCTGTGAAAAAAAAACCAGCCAACAAAAAAACTTACCACAGTAAAATAGACTTCAATATTCAAATTTGAAATTCGAACGCGAAGCCGTCGCGCGCCAAGGTCGCTGCGTTGACACCGATCCAGTGACTCGCGCGAGCTACTCGCCTACTCGCCTATTTGGTTCTAGGTTAACTTAGCGCAGGTCATTGCTAGTAGTTAAAGAACTGGTGGGTAGTAAGTGTGCGAATAACTGTTGAAAGGGAACTATTGTAGAAGTAGTGTTTTGTTCGTACATAGGTTTTTGATATGCATGAAGAGTTGTGTGTGACAAGTTAAAATTTAAATTAGTGACGTGTTTTAGATATTCTTGTTTATTGATTCTGAGTGTCATTTCATAAACCAGTAAGTAAAGTAAAATACTTGCCGCCAATTCTTGATTTATATTTATGCTAAAAGTTTGAAATGTCATCAAATAAGGGTTTCTGTGATGGGCTATTTATATATAGTGAGGTCCGTTTGGAAACTGTCACATTTCTGTCACATTTGGGATAAAATAAATGAGATCTTCAACGCTGGCGAAATTGTCTCATTGGACAGAAGCCATTTATTAAAAAAACGGACCTTACTATACTAATGCCATCTAGTGATATTCCGCCTGTATGAGAACCCTCATTATTGACGCACGGGATTTAACCCTAGCATTCTAAGCTGCGATTCTCACCAAATTTTGTGTCATAAATTGCTGTACTTTAACCGCTTTTACCTATTGTATATGTATAGATAAATACATACTTAAATACATAAACATTCAAGAGTCGAGCACAAACATTTTTACTTTTTACACAAATATCTGCCCTGACTGGGAATTGAACCCGGGACCTCAAGCTTCATAGTCAGGTTCTCTAACGACTACACTACACTATCCAGTCGGTACCAAGTCCCAGAAACTCAACTGGAACGGAAAAATCTTGGTTTTGTAATGTACCGTTGTAATAATTTCAATATGAAATGCCATTTTAGAATGTTAGAACGTTCACAGGCTAGCTTTAACCAAAACAAGACTCGAATCTGTAACCGTTTTTACCGAAAGCAGGTCACCTGCCGCCGAGCTATTCGGTCTCACGGTTCGCTTGCCTCGCGGATCCCAAGTCAGATAAAGGTTATCGTGTCAGTAACTATTGAACAATAAACTTTAATTAAATCTCACTACAATTTTTCCATTATTAATGGTAGATTTCAATGTCTTTATTAAAATTGCTTAGAACTTCTGTCTTGAAATGTCTAATTGCCACACTCTGATAAATACGCCAGTTTAAACCTTCTAGCGCTCGTTGAACTGATGGCCGATGGGGCCAAAAGGTTCTCGAATGGCGTCTACGGGCCGAAAAACGTAGTGTACGAAGGCCTCCAACAAAATGGTGCGACGACTTGGTTAAAGTTGCGGAAATGCGTTGGGTGCGGATGGCGCAGGACCAGTCTGTTTGGCGAACCTTGGGGCCTATGTTCAGCAGTGGAGTCATTCGGCTGAAAATAAATGATGATGATAAAACCTACTATTCCGTAACTATTCGGTAATTGGCGTGAAACTGCGCAGGATCGGGCTAAGTGGCGTGCTCTTGTTTCGGAGGCCAAGACTGATTTTGGATCACTGAGCTAAACTAGTTAGTTAGTTATTCCGTAACAATAAGCAAGGTGAAAGGTTGTAGATAATTGATATAGACCACCGCAAAGTAATGCCTGAACCAATCAATTAAGTATTTAACTTTATTTCCTTGTACTATACTATTTCTTGTAAGATTATCGTCAGTCATGAGATATTAACGTCTCTAGTGAAACTGGAAATATTTGATACAAATAAAGTCCTTCATTTTACTTAGTTTTTATTTTTATATTCAGTAAGCAATTGCCATCTACTCAAGCATAAATTCTTTAACGGTTAAGATTATGGAAATTTTCAGGGATCCCGTGGGAATATCAGGACAAAGTAGCATGTGAGTGACGTCCAGCTATCTAGACATATTAAATTTCATTCAAATCCGTCCAGCCATTTTTGCGTAAAAGAGTAGGTAGTAAAAATACACACTCACGCGCTCGCATACACGTGCCTAGTCAAAAACCTTCGCATTTATAATATAAAGCAAGATTAGTTCTGTGCCCAATAGGTAGGTATAGGTACACGTGAAATATTACTGTGTAGAAGCAAAAAAATACTATTAGTTTTGCTCAGTATTTGATTTAAACTAGGTACTTACGATTAACTGCTTCACGAGTAAATAATAGAAGGAAGAATCTGCATGGCAATACAACCATTTTTTTCGTTGTGCAGTTATTTATTTTAATCAAGCTAACTGAAATTGATTCCAGTTAATGAGTAGGCTCTACTGACTCGGTAACTATATAATTTTAGTATGATTGCGTTGTAGAGCAAAAGGTTGGTATTTACATATTGTTATGCCAATTGATCAGAAAATAACGTACCTACCCGCCTAATGAGTAAAATGTTTTCGTTAAAAAAAACCCAACTTTTAAATAATTAATCAATACCTATATATTTTTTTTCACTTTTCGCTAAAAGGAAGTGGAGTTTAATTAAATTAAATGTTTTACAAATTCTGAAATTGTTATTGGTTTTTCCCTAGAGACTATAAATTGAACCAAAAAAGGAAAATAACAGACAGTCTCTGTAGGAACTTGATTTTTAAATTACTGGTTTGCCTGGCTGCGATGATTATTTAAAAAAAAAACGTAAAAAATACATTTATAGTAAAAATAAGCGAAATTAAAAATGTCAACATAATATACTACACAAAATTAAATAAGTACAACTAAGCATTACTTATTATTTCTAACTTTCTGTTATCAAAATCAAAATTATTGAATTGTATTTAAAATTAATGTGCGCTATAGCGTCACTAACATAATTAATTAAAAAACATCATTGTTCAAAACACTAGAATTCTTCAACCGTTATACCTCATCATATTCCATAAAAAGGTCACACAAACAATTAAAATCATATGAAAACAATCAGACAATAATAGAGAGTGAACGCAGCACAAACATTTAAAAACAAAACATTCCACGACAAACACAATTAATAGAATAAAACCTTCATTTAGGCCAAACTACGAGGACGGGGCTAAGCGAACTATATCGCACCCTTTCTAACGTGCCAAAGGGTAGCTGGCTGTCTCTATCGCACGTTCGAAATACCGTAAGCGAGAGGCAAGGTGGGCGGCGCAGTGGGTATTTTTTCACGGTTATCTAACGGATCAAACGGTTCGCATCTAAGCGCTTTCCGCATAACGATGTTGACTTTTGGTGACGATAAAGAACCTAGAGTTTTTTTTTTCTGCCTAAAGGCGTTAGTTTGACCCAAGTTCTTGATGAGATTGGAGCTTAAGGTGGCTATGCGGTTTATTTTTGCCTTTTCAAGAAAAAAAAAATTAAAAAAAATTAAACTGGTATTACTGGTAGGTCGGAGATGGTAATGATGATTACTTGGGTAAATGGGTAGTAAGACGACGACGATGCGTATTTAGATATAAAGTGAAGGTTCCGCGGAAAGAACATTCTAGTCACCTAAGAAACTTTTTGAGTTATAGCGGTTTGAAAGTTAGTCATCACTCATCATACCTGATTTACACTCTCGCCTCGTCACCTCGCCTCGCGCCTCGCCTCGTCGTCTCGCTCCGGACGCGAGCCTCAAAATCAAGGCAAATCACGAGACGAGGCGCGAGGCGCGCCTGTTCACACTCTCGTCTCGTGGCTCGTCCCGCAGTTCGCCTTGCCACTCGTACGCGAGTGTAAACCTGGTATCACAAACAATTAGTATGGTACCTCCTTAACCATTTTTTTTTAAAGTGAGAAATAGAATTATTTTCAGATAACCATATTTAATCAAATGGTAAGTTATTACTTTGCGAGCTCTACATTTTGAGGTGAAAATTAGACATGCTCTTTCCATGTATAGTTACGGAATTAAAAAGTTCGTCACTTTTCGATCTTAACTCGTTAACATAGAGTCGAAAAGTGACGCACATTTTCATTCCGCGACTGTACCCTTCAAGTAGGTATTTTCTTAACCCGCTAAGAGTTTTTGTACTGTCCTAAATTACCTACATGTTCGATCACAAATTGCTGTACTTATTTGAGACAGTTTAGTCACTATTTTGACACAATAGCCTGACCCGAATCTCCTTAATCACCGCTAACGAGCTGTCACAGTGACAAATCGACTGTAATTGTTCGAAAAAAACAGCTTCGATGCACTTGATGTGATTGCAATTTGAAATGTCAAAAGTGTGGTTAAAAATGTGTTTTACTAACCAAGAGTAATTAGTTAGTTTTTCGCCCTAGGACCAGAATAGTTGACTTACTTACCTCAAAAACGAATGATGATGAAAGCTCATCGTAGGTAAATTTAAAATGTACCTACCCTATTATTTGTTAGTTAATTAAAACTGTAATTAATTAAATACTTAAGTTAAAACAGCACGTAACCCAATAGTCGCAAGCAAGGTTATGCCCTTGTTACTCCCAACTATTGTATGTCAATATGACTTAGAGTGTAATTACATAGCTAATTGAATAGCATTAATATCCGAACCGTTTGACGTCAATGATAGAGCAACTGTAGTATATTATTAAGTCGGCCATTTTGTTAAGTTTTTAATGACGTTTGTCTCATCAATTTCGACCTGTTACGTACGTCCTACTGCAGGGCACCGGCCTCTTAGAATGTTACGGCTGCAGTTCCTACGCAGGCCCAGTGCGGATTGGGAACTTCGGGCGCCTGTCGTATCGCATAATATTGATTGTCCTAAAAAAATGTAACTGTTTATGTTTGGCATATTATTGAGTGGCATACTATTCGTTTATTCTATTCATCGTTGCTCATACACGTTTTAAAAGTCCCAAAGCATTGTGTTTATGTATTGGTAACTCGAACATAGAATTACCTACCTAAAACTTAATATTCCTAATATCAATTGCAGTAAGAATTATTTTGCATATCATTAAAATGGCTACAATATGTACTTTTTATTGACATAATTAATTATTTGCTTTGTCAATTAATTATGGGATGAATTTATTTTTGACATTGCATTTTATTCATTGTTTTTTATCTTTTCTTATTTTTATTATTATATTGTTGTTTTGTTTTTTTTTGACGATCTCAACATAAATTCTAATAATTATATTCTGTAATTGTTATGTTGAGTGAATAAATAAACTAAATTAAACTAATCACAGCACCTAAACTATTTTGTTGGTCATACACATTTTGTGGGCCATACACATTATTTTGTTCGCGTCTCTCCTGTGGACATGTAAAAAGTTAAGGGTCCATAGCCAATATTTTTTAGTCAAGTCTGCATCAGCGTGTGGGGCGCCTGGCCAACTTCCGGCCCATTTAAATAAAAATCTTAAGTTTGCTGACTTGGAATCACTAATTTTGTGAGCACAGGAGAGACCGCTTTTGTTTCTCATAGTGTGTATGACTCTTGTCCCTAAATCTACTCGTATCAAACGTGTATTACCTGTTTAAAGTGCAAGCAGTAAGTAAGCAAAGCGAGTGAAAAAGATGGGTCCGAGCGGTAGCAAGCTACTATACCACAGTGTTTCAGTCTGTCTTTGACAAGTGTGTGTTGTCAGTGATGACTTATGGCACTGAGACGTGGCCGCTAACGATGGGCCTCATAAGAAAGCTCAAGGATAGACTGAGGGCGATGGAGAGGGGCTCGGAGTTAAAAAATTCTAGTTGGGATCCCTACCTATAAGTATTTAGAGTGAGTATCTATAGCGACCTCAGAGGTCGATCGAAAGAGCTATGCTTGGAGTTTCTCTGCGAGATCAAATTAGAAACGATGAAATCCGCGCAAGAACTAAAGTCACCGACATAGCTCGAAGAATCGTTAGACTCAAGTGGCAGTGGGCAGGGCACATCGCTCGTAGACTTGATTGGCGACAGGGCCAAAAGTCGAGTGGCGTCCACGGACCTGATGATGCACTGTAAGTAGGCACATAGAGGGAGCGACCTGGTTAAGTTTGCTGATGGCAGCGATGGCACAGGACCGGTCTGTTTGCCAAACCTTGGAGGAGGCTTATGTTCAGCAGTGGACGTCTTTCGGCTGTTACAATCACTACATAGTATAAAACAAAGTCGCTTCCCGTTGTCTGTCTTTCCCTTAGATCTTTAAAACTACGCAACGGATTTTGATGCGGTTTTTGAAGTGAAACTTCTAATGCGACTTCCAACAAGGTCGCGTTAAACGTTAACGCTACCATGGAGGGAGTATGAAAGCATTAGTAAATGTACTGCCGAAGCAAGTAATCTCGCATTGTATATACATATACTAACAGATGTTAAAAACTTCGACAGTGCGATGCAGAACTCATACTGTCTGTGCAAATTTGTATGAGACTTGATAAAAGCGCCATCTATTGAGTAATTTATGAGATGCATAAGTAAGTTTAGTTCTTTAAGTTATTGCAATAAGGTTCATATTGATGTATAAGTGCCGTTTCATTTCCACATTACGAATTTTCACTTCTTCCGCGCGGAGGAACTGCACGCACGATTTTTTTTAATGATTTAGTGATTCAAGGGGAAGGTTTATATGTATAGTATAATACATGCATAAATGCACCCGAGCGAAGCCGGGGCGGGTCGCTAGTTAATCATTAAAATAATATACCTTGTTGAGTTTCTTGTTGGATTCTTCTCAACGGGGTTTTTCCGAACCGGTGGTAGATTCTTCGGCGTTCATAGGAGCATCAATTGATGCCTAAATTGAATAAAGAATTTTGACTTTGATTATTATTGCTTAGTGTACTTACGTCATGGAATATTACAGCTCGAACATTGCAGTTGCACAAAACTGAATTATTTCCGGCCATGAAACAAATTAACAATAATTTTCCTCCCGCGTTTCGAAATACGGTTTTTACAAGTTGTTAGTCATTTTGGTTGGCCGCCATTGGCTGGGTTGGGCCAACCTTCCGATAAAATTGGCGGCTTATTTGTTACTAAAAGTTTCCTTATTTGCTTAGGCATGAAGGTATAGTTTGTAGTCGACCATGTGTAAGCGCAGTGACGTGGAGTGAACATTTTTTTAGGTAAGCCAGAGAGCAAGGAAATATTTTATGTTAGGTGTCTTTCATCATCACCATTCTAACCTATACAGGGTTATTTGTAATTCACTAGCATCCTTTTAACCCTAAACTCCTACCACTTAAACAAATGTTTTTTGTTTTACGGCTTTTGTCATAACTTAATATTTTTGGTGTAATTACGTTTTGAAAATTTGAGATTACCTCTTATTTTTACGATACTCTGTGTATTTGTATGGGAAAAAAAGCGCTTCATTTTAAAAAGTCGTAGAACAAAAAACATTTGTTTGAGTGATAGGAATTCAGGGTTAAGGGGATGCCAGTGAATTACAAATAACCCTGTATAAGTGCATACATCCCACTGCAGCATACGGACCTCTCAAGGCGCACAGAAAAGACGTGGAACGGGAGCGCGTCGCAGGCCGCGTCTCCGCCCCGTCTCTTCTGTTTAATGAACTAAAACAATTACTTTGCTCACCCGCGACCTACTATCTATCTTCTGTTTACTTTGGAGCGCGACGCTACTATACATTTAGTAATGAAAACTGATTCACGGCGCGCCGCGACTGCTACGCGCCCCCGTCCCACGTCTCTTCTGTGTGGCTTCCGCCTCAGAATGTGAGGACTTTGACTGTAGTTTTGACGCTGAGTGCGGATTGGCAATTTCACACACACCATTGAATTCTTCGCATGTTTCCTCATGATTTTTTACCTTCATCTTCATCGTAAAGCTCATGGTTAATTTCAAATGTAATGTCGCACATAAATTTCGAAAGAGGTGCGATCCCGGACTTGAACCGACGGCCCTCTGCTTCAGAGGTATAACACTTTCGACCTTGTTAACTTGCAGCTGTTCAAAACAAACTTACCTTATTGGCAAACAACCATCTCTATACCTACTAAAATAAACCAGGAAGGCATTACGAAATCTAGTATTCTAGACAAATGCAAGGCCTACTCAAGGCGTCTTCCGTGTTGTAAAAGGAAATATCCTGCGGCGAATACAATAGGATTTAAACTACGAACTTTAAAAACGACACCAGTTATATTTAATTGTAATTTCTTTAATGAACCCTCATTAATAAATATTATTATAAACTTTTATTACCTCTTAGACGGTTTTATTTTCATATTTATAGGGTTCCGCACGCAAAGGATGTCTGCTACAAGCTTTATCTCTTGAACCGTAATAGCTAGACACTTGAAATTTTCACCAATCAAGCATGTAATACTGCGACCGCTATATATATAATAAATAACATCTAAACATTGCAATATCCTAACATGTTCACAAAATAATAGTACATTACTGCAGCGGCCGCGAAATAGGGGATTGCCGGCCGAGTAGTTATAGATGGCCGAGTGTTAACGAGGCCATCTAGAGATACGAGGCCGGCAATCCCTGTTCGTGGTCAAGGCTTGTATAGAGTTTTTCTCAAACATGCATAATCATCATCACCACCATCATCACCGCCATCATCATCACCATCACCATCACCATCACCATCACCAACAACATCATCAACATCCATCAACATCCATCAACATCCATCAACATAAATCAACAACCATCAACATCCATCAACCAACATCCATCAACATCCATCAACATCCATCAACAACCATCAACCAACATCCATAAACATCCATCAACATCCATCAACATCCATCAACATCCATCAACATCCATCAACATCCATCAACATCCAACAACATCCATCAACATCCATCAACCAACATCCATCAACATCCATCAACCAACATCCATCAACATCCATCAACATCCATCAACCAACATCCATCAACATCCATCCATCCATCCATCCATCCATCCACGTCGACCACGTCGACCTATTAAACGTCATGGTGCTGTGTCACATAAAACAATAGACGATCACTTTGCTGGCCAAGGCCAGCAATGTTGTATGAAATTCCATTATTGACCTCTCGTCTAGCCGCACCTGCAACGTGACAGTTCGTGGCGTATTTTAAGGAACATAACGTCAATATTTCATAGCAAATTTGAGAAAAATAAATAAATCACGGGACGATTGACAGCAATTCGACCTGGTCCCAAACTAAGCAAAGCTTGCACTATGGGCACAAGGAAACGGATAAACATACTTATATAGATAAATATATACTTAAATACATATTAAACATCCAAGACTCGAGCACAAACATTCGTATTTTTCACACAAATAGGTACGTTTAATACGGTTAGTAAATAATAATAATAAATATATTTTTTTCCTTATGTTTGTACAATAAAGAGGTTAAATACATACATACATACAAATATCTGCCCTGACCGGGAATCGAACCCGGGACCTCAAGCTTCGTAGTCAGGTTCTCTAACAACTAGTCCATTCGGCCGTCGTTTCTCATTTATTAGATGTATTAGTACAGTCAGCGTCAAATAGTTCGTGACACCCAAAGTGGTCAAATAGTTCGCAACACGTCTTTATTACAGTTGGAATAAGGCCGTGTTGCTAACTTTTTGCCCACTTTGGGTGTCACGAACTATTTGACGCTGACTGTACAATCAGAAGTAGGATTTTTTCGCATGATGGAAGCGCGTGTTTAAACTAGTATTATATTATAAAGGAACTCTCTTTTGGTATTAGATAGGTATTAATACAGGGTTATTTGTAATTCACTAGCATCCTTTTAACCCTAAACTCCTACCACTTAAACAAATGTTTTTTGTTTTACGGCTTTTTTCATAACTTAATATTTTTGGTGTAATAACGTTTTGAAAAATTGAGATTACCTCTTACTTTTACGATACTCTGTGTATTTGTATGGGAAAAAAAGTGCTTCATTTTAAAAAGTTGTAAAACAAAAAACATTTGTTTGAGTGATAGGAATTCAGGGTTAAGAGGATGTCAGTGAATTACAAATAACCCTGTATAGCTAGCTTTACTTGTAAAATGGCGGTGTGATATCGAGATTAAGGTATTAGATACCTGATATCACATAAATGGGAGGGATTTTAGATAGCATAGTCATTTCGTTTTAAAACCACGAGTCATCATAGATAAGTCTGTACTTGGTATAGAGTGAACTAGAAATAAAAAGGTTGTAAGTGTGAATATTTTGAAGGATTTTCAACTTTGTGATAGCTTGTATATGATTCAAAATACAAAGAATGGAAACGCGGAAAGGTGCTTTTATAACTGAGGCAAGATTATACGCTTAATTTTATTTCGAGTCAATATTTTGAAGTGACACTTTGATGTTGATTTTGAATTACGTCGAAGGGTATTTCTGTTTAAAATTGTAAGTAAGTGCCTTTTTATTTTTTCTAAATTGTATTGGTTTTAGGGTTCCGTGCCTCAAAAGGAAAAACGGAACCTTAATAGGATCACTTTGTTGTTTGTTCGTCCGTCCATCCGTCCATCCGTCCTTCTGTCTGTCAAGACCCTTTATCTCGGGAACACGAATTTGGATTCTAATTTGGTTTCGGTGAATAAAATTAGGTAATTACCTAAGTCAAAATAACAAGTTACCAATCCAACATTCTTCAGAAATCAGAATATAATAATATAATATAATATTAATAATATAATATTCACACAAATTAAAAAAAGAGATGATGCCTTATATTACTGGTCAGGCTTTATAATCGAGCGGTCCACACGATTGAATATTTACCCAAACTTTAACTTAGGTAAAGTCCAAACGCAACCGTTCCTACTGTATGCATGTATGTATGTGTATGCGATAGACCTGTTAATGATAGAGCCACCTGCTTCCGCTGAAACCGGCTCGACTGCTGCGACTGGCCGCCGCAGAAAATCTTTTTAAAAGCCTACAATAGGAGTTTAGTTTAACGGGAAAGAAATTCGTATTATAATGTTTTAGACTTTCGCTATTGTCACTTATAATTTTGATACTCCAACGCGGCATTCACTTCGATTCCGTTTCCAAATAGTTCGTTTATCGCTATCCCTTATCGCTATGCAATATTCCGGGATAAATACTTATACCATGTCCTTTGTGGGGTCTCTAACTATCTCCATACCAAATTTTATCTCAATCGGTTCAGCGGTTCAAGCGTGAAGAGATAACATAGGTACAGACTGGTTACATTCGCATTTATAATGTTAAATAAGGATTTTGTGCGAAATTACACTACATTTAATCAGTGTGTGTTGCCAGTGATGAAATAATGGATCCGAGACGTGGTGCTTCACTATGGGCCTGATGAATAGGCTCAGAGTCGCTCAACGATCTATGGAGAGGGCTATGCTCGGAGTTTCTCTACGGGATCGAATCGAGGAGATCCGTAGAAGAACCGGGGTCACCGACATAGCCAAACGGATTAGCTCGTTGAAATGGCGATGGGCAGGCCATATAGCAGGCAGAACAGATGGCCGTTGGGGGCCAAAAGTTCTGGAATGGAGACCAGACTGGCAAGTGCAGCGTGGGACGTCCACCAACGAGATGGACGGACGATTTGATGAAGGCCGCTGGTTCAGGGTGGATGCAAGTCGCTTCCAACCGTAATGATGGGCATCAATGAGGGAGGCCTATGCCCAGCAGTGGACGTCCTACGGCTGAAATGATGATGATGATGATGACATTTGAAATATGAGCTTTATAGTGAAGGAAAACATCGTGAGGAAACTACCTGTGAAGAAATTCAATGGTGTGTGCGAAGTTCCCAATTTGCACTGGGCCCGCGTAAGAACTACGGCCCAACCCCTCTAGTTCTGAGAGGAGGCCTGTGCCCTGCAGTGGCACGTATATAGCCCGAGATACAACTACCTCAAAGCATTGTTTATCACTATTTTCATTTGTTTATTAACTTTTAGAATTGTAACGTACAATTATCCCCCTAATATATATTTTTTTTATTATATTATCATGAGCTTAACAAGCATTTATAAGTAAATAATAAGTTAAGAGTCACGTAGAGTCGTGTATATTTTTTCCCTCTTCAATTGTTTAGCATGTTTTACTTACTGTACCTAGGTATAAAATTACGTCCCTTTGTTTTTTCTGTCTCACGAAGATTCCATTAGTTAATGGAATAATTTCTTTGTTCGTTTCTATACTACAAATCACGCCAAATTTCTCAAACGTGAGAAAAGGCAGAGAAAAATCTAACTTTCACTATCATTAGATGTGACAGAAACTAAATTTATGTGCGAAATAACATTTGAAATTTACCATGAGCTTTTCTCGTGAAAGGAAAACATGAGGAAACATGCATCACCTCACCTGCGAAGCACTTAACTAAATGGTGTGTATGAAGTTCCTAATCCGCATTAGGATCGTGTGGGAACTATCGCTCAAGCCCGCTCACTGAGCAGAGTCCTGTGCCCAGCTGCGATGATAATGATGACTTCATAAACATGCAGTTAAAAGTTTATATTTTAAACGGTTTTTGGGGGTTGAAATCGCCCCCGTTCGTTTATCCTCGAGACCTACACATGACACCTGGGTGGTGCTAAACGAGCGACACAGCTCCGGTGGTGGCTGGTCACCACCCTATAGGTTGAGCTAGGCCGCCAAGCGACTCTCGTCGTGTTCCGGCCTGTTGCCTATAGAAGCCATTCTGGGGAAGGATCTGAGCAGTTGTACAGCGCGCGCGTACCGGTTACAGGGCCCCGTATTTGTTGTTGTTGCACTGCTTGGGGGCGCGCGCAACACTGCGCTCAACTGCCTTCATCCTGCTTATTCCCCTGAATTCAAGTCTAGGGTGAATGAGCATTTACTAGGCAAGCGTGCTCCATCGTAGGCCACATCTTCGCTTTCCATCAGCGTGACTGTTGCCTATATTGTATAAAAAAATGTTACTTACAGTACTCAGTAGACCGAATCTCGAAATAAGTAGGTAAGTACACTGTCGCTATGTGGTTTCATCCCCTTCCATGCTAACTATCGTATCTAACAATAAATGACGTACGTGTTACGACAGTTTAGAAGAAAGTACGATTTCACTTTTATTTTCCCAAATTCAAAACACTTTGATATCATGGTGGTCTAATGGTTTGACGTGGGTTCGAATCGAACCCAGACTCGCACCTCTTGAATTTTTCGAAATTTAGGTGCGAATGACATTTGAAATTTACCATGAGCTTGACGGTGGCAAACATCCGAGAACGTGAGCGTGAGGAATTTGTGCAGGTTCCACATGCTAAGAAATCCAATGATGTTTTGAGTTCCCAATCCGCACTGGGCCCGCGTGGGAACTACAGCTCAGTCTCTCATTCTGAGAGAAAACCTGTAGTGCCCTGCAATAGGACTTATACGGGGTTATTTGTAATTCACTAGCATCCTTTTAACCTTAAACTCCTACCACTTAAACAAATGTTTTTTGTTTTACGGCTTAAATAAATAAATAAAAATAAAATAAATATTAGGGGACAATCTTACACAAATCGACCTAGTCCCAAACTAAGCAAAGCTTGTACTATGGGTACTAGACGACGATAAACATACTTATATAGATAAATAAATACTTAAATACATAGAAAACATCCATAACTCAGGAACAAATATTCGTGCTCATCACACAAGTAAATGCCCTTACCGGGATTTGAACCCAGGACCTCTTGCTTCGTAGGCAGGGTCACCACCAACTAGGCTAAAGCGGTCGTTAGCGGCTTTTGTCATAACTTAATATTTTTGGTGTAATAACGTTTTGAAAATTTGAGATTACCTCTTATTTTTACGATACTCTGTGTATTTGTATGGGAAAAAAGTGCTTCATTTTAAAAAGTCGTAAAACAAAAAACATTTGTTTGAGTGATAGGAATTCAGGGTTAAGAGGATGTCAGTGGATTACATATAACCCTGTATGAGTAGTTTGGAAAAGAATTGTACACAATTAAGGGATTTAATTAAAACAAAACTTAATTGATTCCCTTGTAGGTATATCTAACAAAAGTTCCCATATGTTTTGTATAACTAACTGTCGTTACACGAAGTAAGCTATCGTGATTTTGTTTTGATTAAGCCTCAACTATGTACTATTTTTTTTAAAACGATCCTTATAGGCCAGGATGATACTGACTAAGACTTTTTTCATGACTACATCCCGATCCCGGGGGAACATCGGGGCAAAAACTAGCCTTTGTGTAATCCCAAAGGTAAGGTAAACGTACCGACGCTCGACACCTCAACGCCTAGTAGATGACGCCCATCTGTCACCCCTCTTACTACGACATAAGATTGAAAGTGCCATGTATTGGGTCAGTGTCAAGCACAGGGACGTTTACCTTACTTAGACATGGAGGTGCATGAAAGAATAACAAACATTTTATACCTAATATTAGTAGGATAAATTCCGCATTGCACAAAATGCTCACAAACGCGTACTCAAACGATGCAAATGACATGCGCAAAGGCAACTAACGATCTATTAGCTGGACAAACAGGGAAACATTGCTGTTTATTGAGAAAACTTTGCTGTGTGCCGTAATGATTTTAGAATTTTACCGTGTGAAGAGTACTGTCGCCATCATAAAACGTCGTATGTAAGGTGCTCAATATCTTGGCCCTACCGTGTTTATGGCGCATTTGTTGCATTCATTTAATTTTTTGTTATATCATTACTAGCGAAGCTATAGTCCTTAAATTCACGTGTAAGATATTTGAGGATTCACTCTAGTGACAAGACAAGTGTTTATCGAAACACGATTACTTTGTACTTCGCTCGATAGAAAAAAATCCAAAGTCGTCTCTAAAAAATAAAATAAATTCGTAGTAGAGGTACGACGTAAATACTGCACGGCAGGCAGGTCATGACTTTTTGAATGTTAATAAAACAAGATGTTTTCTAGGGCGTAGTGTTGCTACATTTTTAAAATATGTATTTGTTTTAGTAATACGATGAAAATACCTAAATACACGCGCAGTCTAACCAACCTATCTTGAGCCATCGTGCTTCCCCATACCAAAATCTCTGACCTAAAATTGATTAGCGCGAAAAGCTCGGTAGGGCCTTAAGCACTTGTTCCATTGATAATAGGGATTAGGGATTTTTAACGTGGGAGAGCCACGCTTCGGCACGAATGGGCCGGCTCGACCGGAGTGATACCACTGCCTCACAGAAAACCAGCGTGAAGCATTACTTGCGTTTCGCTGAGTGAGTGAGGGTACCGGAGGCCCAACCCCCCACCCCCCAACAAAAAAAAAATGATGATGGCGCGGCTGAGTAACAGACTACCCCAGGAGGGTACCAGCTGCACTAGCGCTGGAGAATCCCTCTCTGGGCTGCCATGCTCAGGTAGCATTGTGCCTGAGCATGGAAGCCCAGACTCTGCCCCATCGTACTCTGGGGGGGGCAACCCAACTGCGCTCTTTCATAATTCCACATTTGCTAGGGGCGAGAGCATAGCAGTTACGGCATCCCCTGTCACGCTGGCCGTGGACTTCTGCAACATCAGGGGTTTACATTCCAACCTCAATGCTGTTCATCACCACCTTGAGACAGCTAAGCCGGCCTTGCTCTTTCTGACTGAGACGCAGATATCGTCTCCGGCAGACACGTCTTACCTCTCTTACCCTGGGTACGGATTAGAACACTCTTTTGTACCTAGGGCTGGGGTGTGTGTGTACGTTAGAGATGATATCAGTTCTCGTCACCTCAGCAATCTTGAAGGTAAGGACCTCTCCACTTTATGGTTACGTGTGGACAGCGACGACCATCCACGCGTCTATGCGTGCCTGTATAGGTCCCATAGCGGTGACAGCGAAATTGACCGACTCATGGAGCAGTTCCAAATGGCTGTGGACTCCGTGCAACAGCAGGTCCCTTCTGCAGAGATTGTGATACTCGGCGATTTCAACGCCCATCACGTCGAATGGCTTGGCTCTGGCAGGACCAATCATGCAGGGAGATCTGTTCGCGACTTTGCTCTGGCAAATGGCCTGACGCAACTGGTTACTGCGCCTACGCGAATACCAGATGTGCAGAACCAGGAGCCTTCTCTGCTTGACCTTTTGCTGACTTCTCATCCGGCAGGCTACCAAATCTCCGTTGAGGCCCCTCTCGGCTCCTCGGATCATTGCCTGATCCGGAGTAAGGTGCCACTCACGTGCCCGCTGCGTCGGCGAGTTGCTTGTAGCCGTCGTGTGTGGCATTACAAGTCAGCAGATTGGGATGGGATGCGGTCCTTCTTTGCGTCCTACCCTTGGAGGCATGTTTGCTTCAAGCTGGATGATCCCAACGTCGCTGCTGACTCTGTTACTGACGTGGTGCTGCAAGGAATGGAACTCTTTGTTCCTTCCTCAGCGGTCCCCGTTGGTGGCAGATCCCAACCTTGGTTTGGTCGATCTTGTAAAATGGCTTCTCGCCGAAAGCAGGAGTGTTACCAAGCTTGGGTAAATGCAGCGAAGGTTCGGGATGTAAAGACCAGTGTTTTAAAAAAGGAGTTTAACTTTGCCTCCAGGTCCCTTAAAAGAGACATTGCCAGAGCTAAATCGTTGCACATTGGTAGAATTGGCGAGAGACTAGAGCGCCTCCCTTCGGGAACTCGTGCGTTCTGGTCTCTTGCCAAAGCTATCCAGGGGAATTTCTGCACGCCTTCTTTTCCGCCTCTACACGCGGGTAACGATTCTTTGGCCCACGACGCAAAGGAAAAAGCCGATCTTCTAGGTAAATTCTTTGCGTCCAACTCGACTTTGGATGACGGGGGACGCATGCCACCGACCATACCGCGTTGTGAGAGCTGTATGCCGGATATCCGGTTCCACCAAAGCTCAGTGCGTAAAGCACTTCTCTCCCTCGATATCCATAAGTCCAATGGGCCTGATGGAATCCCTCCGGTAGTGTTGAAGATGTGCGCTCCTGAGTTGGCTCCGGTTTTAACGCGTCTTTTTCGGCTCTCCTACTCTTCTGGCGTAGTCCCGTTCTCATGGAAGTCTGCTCTGGTCCACCCGATCCCTAAAAAAGGTGACCGCTCTAATCCATCTACCTATAGGCCAATAGCCATAACTCCCCTGTTCTCTAAGATAATGGAGTCCGTTATCAACCGCCAGCTCCTTCGATACCTTGAGGACCGACAATTGCTCAGTGACCGTCAATATGGTTTCCGTAGCGGCCGCTCGGCCGGCGATCTACTGGTTTACCTGACACATCGTTGGGCACAGGCGATTGAGACAAAGGGTGAAGCATTGGCTGTTAGTTTAGATGTGGCGAAGGCCTTCGATCGGGTTTGGCACAAAGCGCTCCTCTCAAAACTTCCGTCCTTTGGGCTTCCTGAGAAATTATGCGGATGGATCAGCAGCTTCCTAACGGACAGAAGCATAAAGGTTGTAGTTGACGGTGCATGCTCTGATTCCATGTCTGTGAATGCTGGTGTCCCTCAAGGCTGTGTGCTATCGCCTACGCTCTTCCTTCTGCATGTCAATGATATGCTGCCATCCGGCGGCATTCACTGTTATGCGGATGATAGTACGGTTGATTCCTCTTACACCGGCCGCGCCGGTATTTCTCGGGAAAACGTTATAGAGTGCCGAAATAAACTTGTGTCTGAAATTGAGACTTCCCTAAAAGAAGTTTCAGAATGGGGTCGACTTAATTTAGTCCGTTTTAACCCCACTAAGACACAGGTTTGCGCGTTTACCGCAAAAAAGTCTGCGTTTGTCGCGTCACCTCTTTTCGAAGGCACTCCCCTTGCTACCACAGCCAGTATCGGAATCCTTGGTATTGACATCTCGAGTGAAGTCCAGTTCCGCGACCACTTGGAGAGTAAGGCTAAATTAGCCTCGAAGAAGCTCGGCGTGCTCAACAGATCGAGACGGTATTTCACTCCAGCCCACCGCCTTCAGCTTTATAAGGCGCAGGTTCGCCCACATATGGAATACTGCTCTCATCTGTGGGCGGGGGCTCCCCGGTACCAGCTTCTCCCTCTGGATCGCATACAACGGAGAGCGACTCGAATAGTCGGCTGCCAACGAACTTCTGATGGGCTTGATTCCTTGGCGCTGCGTAGAGATGTAGCTTCACTGTGCATCTTCTATCGCATGTACAACGGAGAGTGCTCCGAGGAGTTATTCGGGTTGATCCCTGCCGCATCCTTCCGCCACCGCCCTACGCGACAACACTTCCATCCTCACCATCTGGATGGTTGGTTGTCTTCTACTGTGCGTTTTTCCAGAAATTTCCTGCCTCGCACAGCAAAGCTCTGGAATGAGGTTCCTGCTGCGGTATTCCCGGACCGATATGACCTTCAAGCTTTCAAAAAAAGAGCGTACTCCTACCTAAAAGGCCGGCAACGCACTTGTGACTCTTTTGGTGTCGCAGGTGTCCATGGGCGACGGTAATCGTTTACCATCAGGCGATCCGTCTGCTCGTTTGCCCCCTATATCATAAAAAAAAAAAAAAAAATAGGGATGATGACACCACCAATCAACTGACGTACTTTTTATGAGCTGTCAAAACACATTTCTCCCATAGAGCTTGAATGGCAATAGCAACATATGACGTCACTTGTTCGCATACTTACTCAATTAACTAACTATTTATTTGTTCAAATATTATTTATTTTATTAGCAGTACAGCAGCTCACCGAATCTAAGATTATTTCAAAGCGAATAAGTTTTTCGGGTGCGCCGGTGGGATTTATTTGTTTTAAAGCAACAAAAAATCTAAATTTGCAGTTAATCGAAAATTAATCTGGGTTTTAGGGTTCTAGGTTTCTAGGTTTTATTAAGCGTTTTTTTACTGGAGTCGTGTCTTCGAATTATTTTTTAATGGCGTCAACATCCCTATTCGATGGTGAATCTTTTAGAGCACCTCATTATGCTAACCTATATAAGTCCCACTTCCTGCAGTGCCCTGGCACAGGCCTACTCTCAAAATGAGAGGGTTTGGGCCCTAGTTCCCACGCAGGCCCAGTGCGAATTGGGAACTACATAAACACTATTGAATTTCTTCGCAAATACATGTAGGTTTCATCACGATGTTTTCCTTCACCGTAAAGCTCATGGTAAATTTAAAATTACAAATACAATTTCGCACATACATTCCGAAGAACTCAGAGGTGCGAGCCGGGATTTGAACCCACTACCCTCTGCTTGAGAGGCCATGGGTCAAACCACTAGACCACCACGGCTTACAGCACTTACTTAGAGCACCTAGCTATAGACATTCTGATGGTACGTTTATTTATACTACATTAATACTTAATACTTATGGTTTTCAGTGGCTGCCTGGGACGTATCTGTTTATAACAACATTTAAATTAATAATTATATAATAAAACGCATGAATCTTTTCTCATGACAGAAGAAGAAAGTTTTTTATTTCTTCTAAAATATTATATGGCATTATAGATGGCCAGTAATAATTTGAACTTAAATGAGTTTTTATGTCACAGACAGTATCTATAGGCGGGAACGATGACGATGAATTAACTCTTTTTTTAATACTTAATACTTATGGTTTTCAGTGGCTGCCTGGGACGTATCTGTTTATAATAACATTTAAATTAATAATTATATAATAAAACGCATGAATCTTTTCTCATGACAGAAGAAGAAATGTATTTAGTTTGAAATATATGGTTTCACGGGATGACCGTAAAAGTAATAAAAAAAAATGAAGTTGAAGAAAATAAAAAATAAATAGAAAAAGATACTTCATACTTAACTTGTAAAAGTTGGCCTAGTAGCGCCATCTCTTGGTCCAGGTGAGCGGGTAGCTCCGAAGGAGTGTTGAAGTCTCTCGGTAGAGGGCATAACATAGATGCGCTTTATCACTGCCTAAATGTGATTATAACAGACTGAAGTGTACGATGTATGGGAAAGATTCGTCGCTAACTTCTAGACCAGTGATGGTGTAGGGGTAAGCACGCAGCACGGAACGCTGAGGACCTGGGTTCGATTCCCAGCATTGGTCTTTTTTCTGGGGTTTTTTCTGTGCATCTATATTTCAGTTTGTATTTAGTTTGAAATATATTATTATTTATTATTATTATTATTTATTATATGGTTTCACGGGATGACCGTAAAAGTAATAAAAAAAAATGAAGATGAAGAAAATAAAAAAATAAATAGAAAAAGATACTTCATACTTAACTTATAAAAGTTGGCCTAGTAGCGCCATCTCTTGGTCCAGGTGAGCGGGTAGCTCCGAAGGAGTGTTGAAGTCTCTCGGTAGAGGGCATAACATAGATGCGCTTTTTATCACTGCCTAAATGTGATTATAACAGACTGAAGTGTACGATGTATGGGAAAGATTCGTCGCTAACTTCTAGACCAGTGATGGTGTAGGGGTAAGCACGCAGCACGGAACGCTGAGGACCTGGGTTCGATTCCCAGCATTGGTCTTTTTTCTGGGGTTTTTTCTGTGCATCTATATTTCAGTTTGTATTTAGTTTGAAATATATGGTTTCACGGGATGACCGTTAAAGTAATAAAAAAAATGAAGTTGAAGAAAATAAAAAAATAAATAGAAAAAGATACTTCTTACTTAACTTGTAGGAGAAGAAAGTTTTTTATTTCTTCTAAAATATTATATGGCATTATAGATGGCCAGTAACAATTTGAACTTAAATGAGTTTTTATGTCACAGACAGTATCTATAGGCGGGAACGATGACGATGAATATGATTTTCATTTGATTGTTAGGTACGTGACGCTTTCCTAATAATTATTGTTTGGAGGTTTCTAGAAAAAAAAAAACGTAGTCAATAGGTAGATACTTAAATAAAGTTAAAGTATGTATCTGCAACATATTTTTTTAAAGGGGTGTTTAACGAAACTAACCCGACCATAATATGCTGAATTCCGCATCAATGGTAAAACACCTTGTGTATTACTTTTTGTCCTGTATTATTAGTAAAAATTGGCAACCCTATACTGCTAAAGTATCTAAACTTGCCCGCGCAGAAACAGGTCCGCGTCAAATAAATAAACAGATCGAGTCTAGGCCGCTCTATTGCGCGCGCAAGGTCACTACGGCAACCACGCATTTGGGATCTATAGGGACAAGTCCCGAAAAAGTTTAGTCTTCGGATGACTTTAATATAAATACGATAGAATGTAATGTTTAATTTAGTTTTTAAGTATTATTGTGTGCCCTTGCAGGGCGTCGTGGACTGACTTATACAACTGTAACATCTTTTGAAATGTACATGACTTTACAGTGAAATAAATCATTAGATAAGATAGCATTAGTATAGAGTATAGATATTTACATTGAAAAACTACAAGTAATATAACGTACATACTTTCACATATTTTACTACTGTGCTATGTTAAATCATCTGCTACGAACATTGAAAGGTAATTCTGGATCTGTATATTATAAATATTGCTTTTCAGTAAATTAGCATTTTCTGTAGTAATTCTCACTGAGAAAACTGTTAAATAAGAGCATGAACACCAAACGCAAGTGTCTATTCAAACCCGCCTGTTGAACGTCAGTGTACTTCATTGAAGAAACGTTTATTGAATTATAAATAATGCATCTTAGTACATTTCCCATTATTGATGAAAATTAGAAAAATAAATGGTAACTAATTCAGTTTTAGCATCTTTTGTAACTTTATCACTAGCCTAATATAAATCTTTAAAACCGAAGAAATATTGATTTGTTATGATGTTTAAATTAAACTAAATCTCTAAAATTATTGGCAGGTGTTTAAATTACATTAAAGACTTCAGCAGCCATAAATATCGATTAGCTCTGTATTACAAATAGCTAAATCAAGATAACATACAGTATTTTCATGAAGTAACTATTGGTTAACGATAGAGTAACTATGGACCATGAGCAAGAAGTTATTGACATTTGCAACCACCCGAAGCTCCATCAAACTTACATATTTTTAAAATACAATGTGACAATGATACCGTGACCATTCCAATTAAACTTATCTAACAGCTATAACAAGCCTATAGCCTAGTCATTGGACCTATCGCCTCTCAAGCAGAGGGCTTGCTTGCCAACCCCGGGCTCACCTCTGAGCTTTTCGAAATTTATCTGCAAAATTACATTAGAGATTTATTATGACCGGTGAAGTGTAAAGTTCTCAATCCGCGTTTGGCCGCGTGGGAACTACGGCCCAAGCTCTCTCATACTGCTGCATAAAACGTACATAAGCTGAGATGACGATGAACACTACAAGGTTAATAGCTCGTCTTGTATTGAAATGTCAGAAAACAGCGAATGATATGTCTAACTTAGCGAATTTTATAGGCTGCCGTAAATGCCTAAAAAGAGATGAGGCTTTGCTTTGTTTCAACTGAGTATTTGGGTGGGACTCTAAAGCGTTTCCACCGGCATATCCCATATGTTAAGAAAATCTTCTAATAACATATTTGTCAACCAAAAATCCCAATTACCACCACCACACTTGGTGTGGCGTGTGGTCGCAGAATTATAATTGATTTTTAGTTCAAGTAGGTACAGTACATTATTATTAGATTTCAGTAACACACGTGA
Organism: Archips crataeganus; assembly: GCA_947859365.1. Taxonomy (NCBI): domain Eukaryota; kingdom Metazoa; phylum Arthropoda; class Insecta; order Lepidoptera; family Tortricidae; genus Archips; species Archips crataeganus. The sequence goes on along the minus strand of OX402069.1, from coordinate 11,237,215 downwards.
TACGGTGATTCTAACGCTTCAAAGTCACACCTAGTTTCTAAGAATTCCCGTTTGTTTCTATTTTCAATAAAATTCGACCATGTCATTCGATAAAATGTGTTTTTATTTTAAGTCAGTACACACATTCTATCGTATGAATTCAGCATTCATTGTGAATAAATGATGAAATGCAAAAAATGGTGTTAACACTGTTGTCTTTAAAATTATATATATTTAACCCTTTATAAAAACTGTGGCAACGATTTCTTCTCCCTAAGCAATCTCGATTATGTTCCCCTAGTTAATGTAAATGGTCAATTCTTCACGTCTCCGCTCTGCTTTGTCTTAAGAAGGCGTAACACTAAATCAATTAAGATTTATGAATGTTAAAAAACTATCTTGTTTATAGGCTAGCTCCTTACTAGACAACAGTATACATTAAAAGTATCCTAAATATTATCTAGTACAATACTAAATGCAGTTCTAATTAATGCTGCCATCACGTTTTTATTAATGCCTCGTTAGAAACAGCCAGGCTGTATCGAATAAACTAAAACGCGAGTCTAGGCCACGCCAATCTCGTGCGCAAGGTCAGTGATGTGACCACGCTTTTAGGATCCACATGGATCTTTTCTAAAAAAATCTTCAGTCAAATATCGGACATTCAAATGCACATTTTTAAGAATTTTAATTATTTTGTTCCATCTAATTTGTAGCCTATATAGGTCCCAGTGATGGGCACTAGCCTTCCTGTCAGAATGAAAGGACTTGGACTGTAGTTATCACGCGGGCTAAACAATTTCTGCCACATTATTGACATGCATCGCAGTTTTGTACAAGTTTTCTTCACTGTAAAGCTCGTGGTAAATTTCAAAATGTATTTTCGTACAGTAATTCCGAAACAGCCGGGGTGCGAGACTGAATTTAAATCCACGACCCTCTGCTTGAGAGGCCATAAATCAAACGGCTATTTCACTTCACATACCTTATATCTAAAAAAATATGTTTTACAAAACTTCCTGTTAATATGTAGATTATATGTGAAAATAAATAATGTTTACATAGTACCTATCTAAATCATTAATGTTTCTTATTTTTTATCTCATACTTTGTCTATCCCACCTCTTATCTCTTTTTTTAACGTACTTCAAAATGACTTTATTACGCACAAAATATCACAAAATGGTATGTAAAAATAAAGAGGGAAAAAACTTTATATTTGCAAATATCACTACTATAGGGGAGGGTAAAGTAGTTAGGCCGGTTAGGCTTAATATTTAAACCGCCCATTTGTTGTTTTATTTTTATAACGGAAAATCATAATTTTTACATGTCGTTATGATTAAGAATGTTTAACTGGCAAAAACAAGAAATGATCCTAGTTTCCGGGATTATAAAATAAAGTAGACATGCATTTTTAATTATAAAATGTACACAGCTGTAATCAAATCAAGATCGTTTTCATTTACTACATGACATACCTACATCAATTTACCTAATCAATGACGTCATTCAACGCGGAAATTTTACTAAACAAGATGGTAGTTTAATGAAGACGCTTTTTATTGCTTTAATTGGATTTTAATACGGAATAATGAATATTTTATTATTTTAATATGCCGAGTCTCGTATTATTGTTTATTTTATTTAAGATCTGTATCTAATAGAAGGACAAACACAGGCTATTTAAAAAATAATAATTTCAATTACCTATATATTTTGGCAATAGTCATGCGTCAATGCACTCGTACTTTTAAATGTATCTAGAATATTTTAGCAAATTATTTGGCAAGTACGACTGAACACCTTTAAAGTTTTTTTTTCAGGGTTTTTTAACTGTAGTTGACAAAATTAAATGTTTCAATACATCGATCGGTTATACATAATCATACTTATTGATTTGTTAATGTATGTATTTGTTCTATATTAGGTACTTGCCATTTGTTAAATGATTTTAAATTTACGTTGCCAACACAATTACAGCAATAAACTGTACAAAAGAACTCATTGCATAAAAATAAAACGAATCAGACACAATAACTTAATGTAAACTAAGTACATATATACAAATATTTCAGTAGGTACTCACCAGGCTTTGACTTAAAATTAAGACGTCAAGAATGTAGAATGTGTTCGGGAACCCAATGAAAAGCATGAATTATGAATTTACTACATACCTAATGAATCAAAAATTTCGATGAACAATTTTTATAGGGCGTTCATTCAAACTTACCCACTATTGAAGTATTCCGAATCAATCTTAAAATGTTTTGTTCATTATGTATCCATTAAACATGTAAATGAACCAAAAATATCCCATAAACACCCAAAACCATGGCGACCGTACAAGCGCGCGCGCAACCTAGAAACGGCTGGATTTCGTGACATTCGCGTCTCGCGGTCGTGTGCGTCACACACACAGCCACACTCTACCGCTGTGTGCTAACGCGCAAACATAACTCTGCCGCCGCCTAATCAATTGCCGCACCAATTTAACGTTTATTTCCACAGTTTAAAGGTTAATGTTTTATATTTTGATTCCTAGTTTATGTTGGTCGTGCTACTTGACGTGGCATTGGTCGATTTGGCATGTTTAAATGGGCGTCACTGTAATAAATTTGAAGGTTTTACAAATTGGAAATGAGTTTAATGTGAAGCGATAGAATTTAAGTATTCGAGCGGATAAGATCTACATTTTACGATTCATTCAGAATGTGTATGATATTTTTGAATTAATATGCTTGAGAGACCATTACGTCAAACCTGTAGGCCACCACTGTTTCGGAATAGGGTAGTTACCTCTTTGAAAATAGTACGGACCAGTGGCATATAGGTAGTTATACTTAATTAGTGTAGGTAAATAAATGTTTTGATTTGGTGTCATCGTTATAAATTGTCAGCTAGATTAAGCACGTGCCTTTTTTCTATACCGTCTCTATTATTACTCATAAAACATTTTATTGTCTCTTTTATTCGTAGAATTTTAATTATTTTGGTTAGATAAACTATACTTGAATGGACAAAGGAAGTATAGAACTGAGGCCGTATTGTCTAACGCTTCTGACGCTTGCCTTCGCTTCCACCATCTCTTTCTGTCACCATCTTATACCGTTTGACCACAGAAATAATAATAAAGAGGATATTATTTCTGTGCGTTTGACAGAAAGAAATACTTAGTAATGGCTGGCGCCCACTGACGGCATGGCACGGCGTGGCATTTTATTAGGTACTATCAAGTTTTTGAATCTTATTTCAATGAGTTTAGAATTCATGTTACTTTATTTCGGTACCACGATGCCGCGACGTCCTGAGGGCCGATGCCACGCATAACCAATAAAGTAACATGAATTCTAAACTCATTGAAATAAGATTCAAAATAACTTGATAGTAATAAAATGCCACGCCGTGCCATGCCGTCAGTGGGCGCCGGCCCTAATGCAAAAGCAAGCGTCAGCAGGTTAGACAATTAAATAAGCCTGCCGGTTCTGTTACTTTTAGTTTAGCTTGTGTGACGTCAAAGAGCTCACACGTAATCATTTCCAGCCTATTTGCCTACGTCCCACTGCTGGGCACAGGCCTCCTCTCACTGTGAAAGGGCTTGGGCTATAGTTCCCACGCGGGCCCAGTGCGGATTGGGAACTTCACACACAATTGAATTACTTCGCAGGGGTGTGCAGGTTTCCTCACGGTGTTTTCCTTCACTGAAAGCTCATGATAAATTACAAATATAAATTCGCACATAAATTCCGGGAAACTCGTAGGCACGAGCCCGGCTTTGAACCCACGACCCTCTGCTAGGTCAAACAACTATGCCACCATGGCAACGGGTAACATACTTAGTTTAAGTACTTAAGTTATTTCTGATACCTTAAACTTTTTAAGATAGTTAAAAACTAACCTAACCTAGTGAGAGTTCTATCTTTATTCTAAATCCTGAGATGTTACGGTTTCAGCAAAAAACTTTTTGACATTATAAACATTCGATATATCAATTTTCGATATTCAGATCCATGGCCCGTTCTCATCCTAAACATAACATTTTGTACATCAACTGAACTAAGTCCGCATAGATATAATTATAGCATAGAGACACTATATCTGGGTATCGCATTTCACACACACGGACGCGTGCGGTGACCGTGACATACTATTCAATAAGCACAAACATATATGTCGTTTTTGTCTATGTTGGGTTGAAATTTGCTTCAATGTTAATGAAGTTGTTTTGTCTTTGTTCGACGTATTTTTGATGAGATATACCTAGTATAGACCGCATTACCTACCTTACCTCACGCGATTAATCTACCTGTCATCATGATACATCATACATATGTAATGTAACTAGCTGATGCCCGCGGCTTCGCTTATGCTGAAGTAGATTAAAACGTGTTTTCCAAAAACTAAACGCTCAAAAATTAAAATAAAATATATATTTTAGGGGTCTCCCATCTCCCATACAACAGACATGATTTTTTTTGTTGCGACTCGCACTTGGCCGGTTTTATTTATGGATATTTAACACGCGCGAAGCAGTGGTTCGGAGCTAGTGTAGAATATTCATACGAATATTATCCGGTAAAACGGTTCTCCGTAAAGTGCCAACAAACCAGTAATTCAACATAACAATACGCTAACTATCAGCCAACCATCAATTCGCAATCTTTCCAAAGTTCAATAGACATTCAAGTGTGGATAATTTCTCTATTTAGGCATCTGTGTAGAAAGTTGATCTTTGGCCTCCAATCTTTGTGAGTTTCTCCCAGAACGACTGGTTTATAATATTGCGAGGTTTCCCATAATGTTTATGGTTTTAAATATCGATATCAATATTAAGTAGAAGTTGCTGATTGGGTTGGAAAACACACTTTCCCAAAATACACCTTAAATCTACGGGAGCCGTTCAATAGTCATACAAACTTTTAGCATAATTCATCATTTGTCAGAAAATATCATTTCGCATAACTCTTTTTTCTCAGAAACCATTAATTATTCAGGAATTTTGAAATGATTATACAGTAGAACTCTATAGGTTAGGTTAGGTATGTTTTATAACAATTCTGTACAATTAATTGATTCAGATCAAAAATAGTTATGCGAAATGATAATTTCTGACAAATGATAAATTCGGACAATAGTTCTTATGACGATTATTACACACCCTAAATCTACACTCTCAAAACGATAAATACAATTTTTCAAATAGGTACACTTTCCACTGTGAGCCCTTTTCAAAAACGTTGGTACATTTTCTCAAAATTATTCCTCTTAAGTACCTAACTATCTGGAACTTTACCTAATCTTTCGTAAATAATTTAACAGATATTCATAGAAACATATCACAGACATAGGCCAGGCATATACAGTAGGCCATAGACATAGGCTTGGGTTGTATTTCTCACGCGGGCAGCACCATTGAATTGCTTCGCATGTGTATGTAGGTTTCCTCACGATGTTTTCCTTCACATATTTAACATATTTATGTACATGAATTCTGAAGAACTCAGAGGTGCGAGGACTCACTTGAACCCACGATTATCTGCATGAGAGGCCGTAGATCAAACCACTGGTCTATCACGGCTCTTAAAAAATATAACCCTCCTTCGGCAGTCGGGTGAAAAGTAATTAAGAGCGTTTATACCTGCTGAGCTGGCAACGTTGCATTTTTGTTAGTTTTTCTTGATTATTCCATAAAAATTGAATGAAAATGTTGTGTATACGAATTGTTCTAATATATAAGTTAATGCGTCCTTACCGTGCCTCTCTCTAACTCCAAATTCTATGTCTATTCTTATACTGTCCAGGCTATTCGGTTGTGGAATTCCTTACCGATTGACTTACGACGGGCAAAATCTCTGTCAATCTTTAAATCTATGCTTAAGGTGTACTATTTGTCATCTTGTAATAGTTAACTTTGTTATACCTAGTTTATTTATTTATTTATATGTGGCTGTTTATCCCACTGCCTATATTTATTTTTGACGTCTATTATAATGTACGATGTATGTATGAGTAGAGTAGATGTACTAATTTTTGTTGTGTTTAATTTTCTGGTCCACTGTTGATGCACCACCTGCTGTAAACTAGTCCTTCCTTCTTTCTGTTAAAGGGTTGCCTGGAAGAGATCGCTCTTAAGCGATAAGGCCGCCTATTGATTACCTTGTAACTTTCTCTCAGTGTACCTGTTTTCTGTATCGCTTACTATTTCTGGTGTACAATAAAGAGTCATTGTATTGTATTGTATTGTATTGTGTCTACTGCAATAATTATTCGTGATAAGACTTTTATTTTCATTATAAACCGTTAGGTAATTAATAATTTGTTCGTTTTTAAAGAAAATAAAAGTCTATCACGAGTAATTATTGCATTAGACACATTAAGGGGGTACCGTGTTTTTGGCGCATTTATTGCATTCATTTAAACTCGTGGTGTATCATTACTAGCAATGCTATAGTCCTGAAATTCATATGTAAGATATTTGAGGATTCACTCTAGCAACTTGTCTTTTTCGAAACACGTTTACTTGTAGTTCGCTCGATAGAAAAAAAAATCCAGTCGTCTCTACAAAATATAAATTAAACTCGTAGTACGACGCTAATACTGCACGGAAGGTCATGACTTTATGAATGTTAATAAAACAAGATGTTTTCTAGGGCGTAGTCTGGCTACATTTTTAAAATATGTATTTGTTTTAGTAATATGATGAAAATACCCAAAAACACGCGGGTATAAGCCTACGATAGTCAGAAGTACTGTGTAGCATTCTATTAGTAAAAGAAGCTTTCGATTTGGTTCAGTAGTTTTTAGGGTTCCGTAGTCAACTAGGAACCCTTATAGTTTCGCCATGTCTGTCCGTCTGTCTGTCTGTCCGCGGCTAAGCTCAGAGATCGTTAGTACTAGAAAGCTGTAATTTGGCATGAATATACGTATCAGTCACGCCAACAAAGTGGTAAAATAAAAAATAAAAAAATAATTTTTTTTAGGGTACCTCCCATAGACGTAAAGGGGGGTGATTTTTTTTTTCTCGACTAATCCTATAGTGTGGGGTATCGTTGGATAGGTCTTTTAAAACCATTGCGGGGTTGCTAACATATTTTTTCTATTCAGTGATCTGTTTGCGAAATATTCAACTTTAAAGTGAAAATTTTCATTAAAATCGAGCGTCCCCCCCCTCTAAAATCTAAACTGTTAGGTGCAAAAATTTGAAAAAATTCAGAATGGTAGTAAATATACCAAATTTACTAGGAAAATTATAGCGGCTAAGATTGCTTGGAAATTATTTGTAGTTTAAAAGTAAATAGTAGCCTAAGGTATAAAACATACCGAAACTTGGATGATTCCGTACACATACGAAATCCTTAGAAAAATATTACTTGATTTTTTCGTAATGGCGGCTACGGGACCCTACCTTGGGCGTGTCCGACACGCTCTTGGCCGGTTTTTGAAATTATCCACTACTTACCAAACGCGGCAAACTTAGCAACAAACAATGTCACTCTCTTTATTATAATTTATGCAGAAATGTTGCCAACAAACAAACTTTCATGAAGCATTATATTATTTTCAATATTCAAAACCTGTTCTAACAAATAAGAAACGCCGTAGCTAATTCATGTGATCGAAACATCGCGGCAGCCATTTTGAAAATTGCGCGGCAACTGTCATTAGGCAGTGATGCCAACCTGCAAAATTGCTTTTTACGGCTGCGTTCGTCTAATAAATTACGGGTTCTTAAGTATGCCGCGACCTCCCTAATTGTACCGTTTTTGTGAAATTAAGAGAAGATAATTTGCTGCTATTTCAGAAAATACATTATTTGAATGCAAATGCCGGCGTAGTTAATAATGATGTCATTATAAAAATAAAACGGCCAAGTGAGAGTCGGATTCGCGAACAAAGGGCCGCCGGACATTTACCATTATTAACATAGATAAAAAATACAAAAACTATACGTTTTTCGTTTGATCCATTGTAGCTTTGTAAAAATTTCAAGTAACTTTTTTTGTTTAAATCTAATCAGCAAAACCTATATTTCATTTAATAATAATAAGTGCAGATGACAAAGAAGACGTAGGTCACTGATTCAGCAACCGACTTCTAGGCTTAAATAGTTCTAAATCCTTATTACGACTAAATGCAGCTGTGTAGGTAAATGACAGATAGACAAACGGGGTCTTGGCACCTAACAGTTGGCAAATTTTGGTTACGGATCCCTTAAAAAAAGAATCGATTTTCCAACAGTTATTCCAACTATGCCATAATGAAAGCTGTTGAACAACGTGAAATTATGATTAGTAACTTAACTGAATGTAATAATCTATTATATCTTAACCTACTAATATTATAAATGGGAAAGTTTGTGAATATCTTTATAGCTAAACCGTTTAACTGAGTCCTCGCCGCCCGCACCTCTCCCAGCCCCCTTTGTCGTCATACCCCCAGCTAGGGTTGCCATCTCTAAAAATCAAAAAGCCGAACTTACCTGTCAAAAGAGCCGGACTTTTGGGTCCCAAAGCCGGACATTAAGAAAAATTAGGGATTTTTGACAAAAATATCGAATAAAACACACATTTAAAAGTGGGACTTTTGAATTCCAAAGCCGGATGCTAAAAAAAGGGATTTTTGAGTGTGTGTATGTGTCCGTCCGATGCGGGCGGGGGCGGCGTGGCAAGACTCGGCAAGGCCGTGCGCGCGCGCAGTGCGATAGTAATAAAAAGCCTAACGAAAGCCGGACGGCGCGATGCGCAGGCGGAAGACAGTTTGCTCTCCGCTCGCCCTTGTCCGCTCGGGCGCTCGTCCGCCCATCGTCGTACGAATCGCCACTCTGACAAAAAGCCTGACAAAAGCCGGACAGGCCGAACACGTACATATTTGGCCGGACACGACCGCAAAAAGCCAAACATGTCCGGCTAAAGCCGGACACCTGGCAACCCTACCCCCAGCCCCTGTACCACGCGGGCGAGGACACAATTAAACGGTCTAGCTATAGTCATAACATAAACATATCACACAAGCTCAAAAGCTTACGTCCATTCATTAAGACACATGAAAATTAAGAATGTAGGTCTGCGCAACTTTCAGTTTCTTCATGTTTGGAGACGAGCAAATTTTCATGCGACTTTTTTTATGCTAAAGAGGCCAGACAAACGAACTAGTGGGTCACCTGATGTTAAATGATCACCACTGTCCATAGACATCCGCAGCGCTTTACACGATGCCAGTGCGTTGTCAGCCCTGGGAAAAGGAGAGGGAATAGGGGAGGGGGAGAGGTATTGGGCCCCCGGCGCTCTCACTGACCGTACGAAACGCAGCAGGAGTACTGCTGCTTCACGCCGGTGTTCTGTGAGAGGGTGGTACTGCCCCGGACGAGCCGGCCCATTTGTGATGCAGCGGCTACAACATGGCTCTACCACTACAAAAACACAACAATTGACTAATCAACAATTGAACTCAATAAAGGCAAATCAATGAGCTTTGAAAACTGAATCCCTACGAAATCGATACCCAACTGCTGAACAATTTCAATCTAAATACTTTGGTTGTCAACTAGCGGTTACATAATCCCTCTCGGTACTGGTACAATAGCCGCTTATATTAAAATAGTTGGCATACTCTTGCATAATTTTATAACACCTGCGAGCTAGTCACTGGAGTGTTTAGGTCATTTATTGGTAATATTGGTGACTCGTTTGTATAGAGCAAGTTACTCATAGGGTCGGAAAAACGACTATCATTTCACTCGTACGTCGCGACACTATGGGTGTTTTTCCTTAATTTCATTCTTCACTTAAACTTAACTATCACAAAGACCACACAAGATGCTTACGCGTTTCAAATTCCACACAAGCTCAATCTCAACGCTACAATAAACATTCAACTGCTCCAACAGTTCAGTCCATCATTCTACTTAGAATTACGAGAGAATTATCGTGTACTTACTACCCCTCTCGGACTGACCGACTCGGGCCGTACTGATAAAAATGAAAATCGAATTTCGTACCTAGTATGAGGCCTAGTCCTTTAGTCGCCTTCACGTCACTATTCCAAAACCGGGTAAGCCACAGCAACGAGACAAGTAACCTTGTCTCATTTTTAAACGGTGCACGATTTTCCTACTCTCGGTGAGCAGTGTTTTTTAAATGAATGGTAGAGTAACTACTCTGGCAAGTACTAAACGGCACGCAAACAAACCTCGCGCTTGGCCTACTGTGCCGGCGCAGGTTCAAGATCCCGACGACGTTCGAGTTTCAAAAGGGTATAAGTGGCAACAAAGTCAATTGCGTTTTGAACTTTCTTTGTTGCGGCTTAGAATACAAATTGCTTTGTTTCGTAAATTGAGTATTAATTAGATGAAATGAAAAGGTAAAAGTTTAATAAATGTATAATTACCTGGACTGAAATGGAACTGTTCTGTTAAGTGGCCATGAGATGGTTTGACTTGGTAACTAAGTTTAAGGTAAGGATCGAACTAAGGACCTCAAGCTTTGCATGTTTTCTGACCACTCGGCTATCCGGTAGAGTGCAATTATATGCTTTTATCTACACTTACATCATAAAGCCTCTATAATATGTCCAAAAACCGCAAATAACGACCAGCATAAAGATAAACTGTTTTGTTACAATAAATTTCTTATCAGTGAAAATGTTATTATTGCTTCAAAATACATTCAAATTTAGAACATCTCTGAAAAAAAAGCAATTTGAATTGACCTCAATTCTAATATCAGTCGATATGACGTTTCATTCAAAATGAAATGTCAAATTGCAAACAATTCTTACAAATTTCGCATGTTACTTGATATCGAACAATATGGCAATTGGGGCCGACTCTAGTTTGTCTCTGAATTAAAAGAACTACGGTTGCGTGACATGCGTCACTGTCAACAAACTTTCGCCCGCCATATTTTGTTCTTCGAATTGTTTTGTCGCAATAATTAGTCGTTTTGTTATTTATTATAACACACCAGTTTCGTGTGAAATGAGCGATCAAGATAATGATCAAGATATTTCGAAGACGCCATAATGATATCCGCGATAGAGCAACGAACGTTATAAATTTAATATATAAAAATCTCGTGTCACGGTGTTTGTTACCGAACTCCTCCGAAACGGCTTGGCCGATTTTTATGAAACTTTTTTCTCTACACTCAGTAGGTCTGAGAATAGGTCCCCCCCCCATTCTTCGCGGACGGAGTCGTGGGCAACAGCTAGTAACTTATAAATGACTTTTTACTGGCAAATTCAAGGAAGCTGTACGAAAAAATTTACCAAGATGTTATGGAATGGAGGCAAAAAAATCGTCTTCCTACGTATTATTAATAAATTTTTAATTTGTTTTTTTTTTTAATAATTACTGCTTGAAGCTCAGGTCAATGCCGGTCGTAACATGCGATTCCTATGAACACATCATAGAGACATTATAATACGTGTGTAGAGAAAGTAATGTATGTATCTGTATTAGGCATTATGTAACAGTCGCATAAACTACTTTTATGCTTGTTAGTATGTTTGGGATAACTTTAAAAGTCGAATTTAACCTACTTTCATCCTTTAATTCTTTATTAAACGTCAATGCGATATTCTGTGTCGTATGAAACTAAATGTTGGCAGGACTGCAAGCAATTTTCAACTTTAGGGTGACGAGCCTTTTCCTTACCCCGACTATATGTTTAGGTCGGATGACAATTTAAGTGCAATCAACAAAAATTACAGTCAGAAAAAAGCTTGTATTAAAAAATAAATGTTTAACAAAAATTCATTTCGATGTATTCTGCAATCTCCACATTCTTTCTGCTAGTCAGTAGTTTCCCGTAAAGGCATTTAAAAAACCAGCCAAAGACTTAACGATTTAACTGTATAAGAGATCAAACCGTCACAGTCAATCAAGTTCCCAGTAAAAACTGTTTGTCCGATTCCCAGCGTCCTAACTGACGCGAAACAAATCGTTTGTTCATTCAATCACTTCTTAAAAATGTTTTATTGTAGACTAGCTGTTGACCGCGACTTTGTTCCGGATTCACTTATCGTTATTCCGCGAGAACTGCGCAATTCTCCTGGATAAAATAAAATACATTATACAATATAATACAATACAATGACTCTTTATTGTACACCACAAATAATACAATACAGAAAAACAAGTACAAGAAAAAAAATAAGGTAAGCAATGGGTTATATATATGTTATTCCAGTTTTAAATTATTAAATTATCTGTGTGCCAAATTTTTCATTAGAATCCGTCAGACTTTTTTAGCGTGAAAGAGTAAGGGTGAAGCCAGACGAGCGTAATTTTGTGAGTCGTGAGCGGCAGAATTTCGGTTGCATTGCACCATACATTGTGTCACGTGAGTAATTCTGCCGCTCACGACTCACAAAGTTACGCTCGTCTGGCTTCACCCTAACAAACATCCATACTTATATTTGTTTCGAGTTACTTTGACTTTCGTTTGACGACGTATCTTTTACTTCTTTTAGAAGTAATCTGAGTGTCTACCAATCTGGGTCAGCTTGGCAGGTAATAGCTTGTAAAAATAATCATTAAACCCCCAACGCAATTAGCTTACAAATATGTTTGAAAATAATGCAATGCCCATTATACGTCTACAATCCCTTCCGCAACGAACAAAAGAGCTGATAACCTTGAAACTGCTGACCAATATTAATGAAACATGTCTAAGAACCATCGCCAAGAAACCTAGTTTCAATTAAAAAAAACCGCATCCAAATCGATTCACCCGCTTAAGAGCTATGATGCCACAGATAGACTCATACACACAAACACAACATAGCGGTCAAACTATTAACACCGATCTTTTTGCGTCGGGGGCGGGTTAAAAATCGGTGCACAGTACCTCTACCATGAGTTTACACTAGTTTACAGTGACCGTACTCGCTAGCGACGGCGTAAATGATTTGAATGGAGAATTGTACTTCCGTAAGTGACCGCTAGAGGCGCTGTACAATTCTCCATACAAATCATTTACGCCGTCGCTAGCGAGTACGGTCACTGTAAACTAGTGTAAACTCATGGTAGAGGTGCAGACCGCTTCTACATTACATACATTAGGTACATCCATTTTTACATCCAGTAAATTTTTTTGCCAGTCTGTAGTTATATGTACTCCAGCAGTACAGCACAGGCCTCCTCTTAGAATGAGGTGCTTGAGCTGTAGATCCCACGCTGGCCCATAGCGGATTGGGAGCTTCACACAAACACAAACCATTGAAATGCTTTATTGAAACAGAAGAGCGCATGATAAATTTCGAATGCCATTTTGCACAGAAATTCCGAAAAATTCAGAGGTGTGAGCCAGGACTCGAACCCACGAGCTTGAGAGGCCATAGATCACACCACTATGCTATCCCGGCTTTTTTTTCTACCATAGATTATCTGCCTCACACATTTAAATATACCTACGAATATGAGAAGTTTATAACAAGTATAACAATCACTTCCTAGTAGAAAACTACCAATTCCACAATTAAAAGATCCCACGCCATTTTGATTCTCCGTAGCGGCGCCAGAGGTTCCCAACCTTCGGTCTGAAAAAATGAAAATTACAAAATACTAGTTTTTGCTGCAGAGTCGATAAATAATAATGACTTATTACAGGTTCCAACACTATTCATTTATTCTTAGCAGTGCTTCGTGAATGCTAACTATTAGCAACAATTGTAGTTCTAATTAAAGTATGCATTTCCGCCGTACCTAATGATTGAATTGTTACTGGTCATAGATTTTCGTTTTTTTGGCCATTGTATTGTGAGTTTTTATAACGCAACAAAACCTTATTATGAAACAGCGTAAAAATAAAATAACGGCGATATTACTCGCCGAAGTAAAGACATAACAGTTATAGTAACATTAGGTACTGCAGAGGCCGCAAAATAGAAGATTGGCGGCCGAGTAGTAATATATGGCCGAGTGTTAACGAGGCCATCTAGATATACAAGGCTGACAATCCCTGTTTACGACAGAGGCTTGTATAGAGCTTTTCTCAAACATGCAATGAAATAAATAAAAAAAAGTCCATAAAAAATTAAAGTTTTATTTCTAGAGAAATTATAAGTAAACTAGATAAAAAATATAACTAACTACTATTTATTCAATTTTATTTCCTACTCGGATTTACTAGAAAACAGAAATAATTCATAAATATTTATTTTAAATAAGCGTAGTGGCAGAATGTCATAATAAACCAAAAAGCAAATATTACTTATAGTTTTTTTTATGGCTGAACTGTGTGTAATTGAAATTAAAAAAGATCACTTTTCCGGCCTAGGCCGGCAATGTTCTATGAAATTCCATTATTGACCTCTCGTCTAGTCGCACCTGCAACGTGACACTTCGCGGCCTATTATAAGGAACATAACGTCAATATTTCATACCATGTTTGAGAAAAATTTACTATAGATTCTATATATACTTATTCTATACTAACTTGCCCATAACTCCGTTTGCGAAGAATTTAATTATAACTGTCCTAACAGTTAGATATAAGTACTTAGTTTTCTGGGATAAAATTTATCTATTAGGTTAGGTCAAATAGATTGACACTTAAATGTATATCAAAATGAGTTAGTAACATAATAATAAATAATAATAATAAATATCACGGACAATTCACACCAATTTGACCTAGTCCCAAACTAAGCAAAGCTTGTACTATGGGTACTAGACAATGGATAAACATACTTATAAAGATAGATACATACTTAAATACATATTAAACACCCAAGACTCGAGCACAAACATTCGTTTTTTTTCACACAAATAGCTGCTCCGACCGGGAATCGAACCCGGGACCTCACAAGCTTCGTAGTCAGGTTCTCTAACAACTAGGTCGTCTAAACACATAGGTTTCACATTTATAACATGAAGACGTGTACCCAATAAATTTGTCTTTTAGGAGTTTGGACAAATATTTTATTTATGGGGTTACCTTGTTTTAATTTTAAAATGAATGCTTAAAAACAAACATGTTTATACCACAAGTGGTCGATACATTTGCAATTAGGTACTCAGAAACTGACAATTGTCTTATAAGGGCATGAATGCCTTACTAAAATAATTACATACGATACACGTAATCTAGCAACGAGCGGGTTATCGTTGTAACTGGCTCCATCTGCCGTCCGCCATAAAAACGATTATAATTTAAAAACATAGACCCTACAAACTGACCATAAAAGGAACACAGAGATGTATTAAAAATTGTTACTTGCGTGCATTGACCGATAGAAAAAAAAAACAAATAAAAGAAGACGCCACGTAAGGATTGCAAATGAGATCTTACAACGATAAATTTAAAGAACTATTTCGAATAAACATTAGCGTAGCAGATGTTGTTCGAAATGAAGATTAGGGGAACTAAAGCATAAAAACTGGTCAGCCAATAGCAGTCCGCGGACGTCTCGCGTCCCGCTCCCTCCACGCGCGTTCTCTCTCCTTCTAATGCTCATATTTTTTGCCATCTTATTCTAATTCCTCATTCAAATGCCTGGCGTTCTATTCCAGAGGCACGTAACCTTTAAATCGTGAGTGTTTTTTAATTACATTTATCGCTTCAAAATTGTAACAGTTAATTCAAAAATGCAATTAATGTGTTTTAAAATTAAAACTGAACAGATGCGAAGATAATTTGAAGAGGCAGCGTGTTTTTGTCGGTAACAATTAATGGTTATCATAGAGTAAGATCGATGGCTTTCATTTTTTCCACTGGTTGCGTGAGCGCGATGGGAACACAGATAAGCTACGTGCCATGGCAAAAATGCTATTATTTTTTCGACAATTATCGTTGTGTTTCATTAATTCGCGTGCTTGTTGGCACGGATATTTCTGTTTTTGCTATTTTTTTACTTGCCTATTAAGCAATTAGCGCTTTAAAAAAGTAGGTAAGTAAGCCTGAGTGCGGCAAAAAGTAAGATGAATCGTTTTGCTGACAACACCACGCGTATCGTGCGTATATCCTATAAAAAAAGAAGACAACAAAACTCCTTGTCTTGTTAAACAACTTCATAAACACACGAGTACCACAATTCACACATAGGTAAATACAATACAATTGTACGCAGTCCGTCAGGTTGAACTTTAAAAAAACGGTAAAAGTTGAACCATCTTCATTTAAATTCAATTCTGGGACACATTGGTACTTAAAAAGGGGACGATATGCTTTAGTTTTGCAAACTTTTTACTAATTTGAGTTTTACATTTGTTTTATGTTATTTAAATAATTCTTACTTATAAAGATAAATGGTTTTTCGCTGACATTATAGTCGCCAGAAATATTAAAACTGGCGATATGACCAGTAAAATAGTAGATTTTACAGGTATTGTATTATAATACCGAAGTTTTGTTTCTGAAACCGTAAACTTATTAAGATTATTATTTATTTGTTTATTTAACGAGAACCAACAGCTTATAACATAATTAGGTATAGGTAGGTAGGTTATAAAAGTAACCAAACCTAGTGGATTCTATACGATGCCGTTTGAATAAATCCTGAGAAGTTTACGGTTTTGGAAAAACTTTTCGTTATTTCGTCCCATTCGTTATTTCAATACATTCGGTCTTTCATACTTCGGTGTCATAATACACACCCGATTTTACCGACAGGTAGACGAATAAGCTATTTTTTTCAGATTAATTTAAACTTTATCGGCTGTTTCGTACCCATTGGCTCAAATCGTCCTAGCATTGTGTTCCTCTGTCAAACTAATGTATAGCATGATCTCGGACTGGAGGTCACGCAGGCGCATCCGGCCTTTCATTGTCTTTGCCGAGATTTAAGAGCCCACTTAATCTGATGCCTAGATTATTGTTTTACCACACCTTTGTTTGAAGGATGATACTGTTAAGGACATATTCTAAAAGTTAGTTTAGACACGAATTCTTGAAGCATATATTTTTTGCAATGTTTTTATATTGGGTACATACTTACTTACTTTAGAATACCAAAGAATAAAAATTAGCTAGCTTCTATCCCGTAAGAATACCCTTCTTAGTGTACCTTTATGGTCCTCAAGAAATACTTATTTGTACCAAATTTCAGTTCTCTAGCTACTGCAGTTTAGACTGTGCGCTGTCTTGGAAGACGTTAGCTTGGAAGGCGTTGACGTTAGGTCAGTCACGTTACTTACCCATTTACGCGGTTTTAATTAACTTTTTCGTATATTTTTCCTTTGCTTAAAAACATGCAAATTTATTTTCGTGGATAGATTGACTTGAAATTTCGATACAATAAATAATACAATGATAAAGTATTTACAGGCAGTAAAAAAGTCTAAAAAAAGAGATGGTTGGACTCTTTAAAAATTACGGTTTTAAATGAAAAACTTACTCTATATAGGTACCAACCTACCTACCTACTAAATTGTAGCTGCATATGTTAATTATCTAAGTTTAATTATTGCACAGTTCGACCTACGCTTGACTAGCACCTACGTTTGCCTATGAAAGGTACTTTTAAGGTTTTTGTAACGACCGCCTTAGCCTAGTTGGTAGTGACCCTGCCTACGAAGCAAGAGGTCCTGGGTTCGAATCCCGGTAAGGGCATTTATATGTGTGATGAGCACGAATATTTGTTCCTGAGTTATGGATGTTTTCTATGTATTTAAGTATTTATTTACCTATATAAGTATGTTGATCGTCGTCTAATACCCATAGTACAAGCTTTGCTTAGTTTGGGACTAGGTCGATTTGTGTAAGATTGTGCCCTAATATTTATTATTTATTTATTAAATCGGGCCACTATTTTCACAATAAACTAAAAGTCTTATTCCCGCTTAGAATGGTTCTAGGTCACTAGGTACCTAATTAAAAATAAATAATCGCGAGTCTGCCCTCATTAAAGACATCCTGCTACAATTTATATAACACAATTTTCTCACAGAATGATAGCAACGATTCTAGACGCGTTAAATATGATGTTTAACCATAAAGTAATAACATCCTTTAATAGGCCGGCGGCTATATCTATAGAAGGGCACTATTTAACAATGATAATGTGCGAATAATCTCGACTATGCAATTCGCGATGTGTCAAACAAGGACGACGGCCATTTCCGCGTTGATTCACTTTATGTTATGCCGTGGGACAAGTCAGAAGAGTTGTGATTGGAGCTCTGTTGAGGTAAATTATTTATTATACGTTTGTTCAAGGTCTTGTATAATTGGTTTAGTTTGAGTTCGTGGCGCAAGTAGGTAGTTAACTAGTTAGGAGTTAAATAGTTTTAGGTATAGTTGCCTGGGACGTCCTCAGACTCGGTGGAGCGATGATCTTCGCAAGGCGGCTGGCAACAGCTGGAAGAGAGTGGCCGAGGATCGTGCTCTGTGGCGTGCCATAGGAGAGGCCTATGTCCAGTAGTGGACGAACATAGGCTGATGATGATGATGAGGTATAGTTTTGGATACAACATTTGTTAATCTTGTGTGACATTACGTATAAGAATTTTATGCCTTCAAGTGGAAAACTAAGCAGCTTTTTTTGACGTTATTTTTAATGAATTTTGTGACCTCAAGTCAAAAAAAGTTTTGTAATATCGTATATACTTAAGTAGTATAATTATTTGATATTTGCTTAATATATTGGCAATTTGGTATTATTGTTTCATAATTTGTTATACTTATATTATAATAATATAGTTGTTAACCCACAACAACGCTCTAAAGTGTTCAAATTCCTTTTATTATTTGTTTACATCTACTCGCTTCTTCATCATATCCAATTCAATCACAACAGTCATCTATTGGAAAGACAGTACCAAAAGGACAAATAATTCTTACGACGTAAAAACTTCTTTTAAAATCCTAACACGTGTCATCCCGTTTCGTACCCCTGACAACCTAATATTTGTTCTAAAACATCGTCCAATCACCGCTCGCGCCCGTCACGCACACCAGCGGCGCACACGCACACACGCGCGCTGACTCACGGCGACCTTGAAACAGGCTGGTCTAATCGCAGTTTTAGCCAATCAGTAGGCAGCATGCACTGACACAGTCTCCTTTGTTAGATATCATATGTTTGTCACGCCATTTTGTCGAAATGGCCTTTTGTTGTTTTAAATGAATATTTTGAACACGGAATTGTTTCGTGGTTAGATTTAGATTGACATTTGTGTGAGTGGGGACATAAACCAAATTAAATTACTACTTAATTAATCATGTGTTATTTCAATAGGTTTGCAGGATTATTGAAATACATAAGTATAAATAACCTAGTTGTTCGGTTACATAATAATACTTAGCTATTAGGTAGGTACTCTAGGTAAATTGAATTCGTTTGGTGATGGAAAACGATATTTAAAAAGCAGGATTTTTCTATGGTTTTATTAGGTATGGATGTGTATTGAAAACAAAACATTACCTTATTTTATTGTAGGTAGGTATGTCTAGTGTGGTTAGGTTAACGAGTGTTATAAAAACAATAGGTATTATAGGTACCTATTATTTTTATTATTATAAATTATTAAAAATTGGTATCAATTGTTTTGCATAACACTGATTGAAACCTTGACTAAACCATCACACAATACAGGGTTATTTGTAATTCACTGACATCCTCTTTGTCGGTCCCTTACTAAATGCTCCTTTCATCCACTCAAGGGTTGACTGGTAGAGATCCCTTAATGGGATAAGTTCGCCTTTGTACATACATTTCAACGGTTGTCAATAATGTATTTCTTTTTTTCCTTATTTTTGTACAATAAAGAGTTTACATACATACATACATACATACATCCTCTTAACCCTGAATTCCTATCACTCAAACAAATGTTTTTTGTTTTACGACTTTTTAAAATGAAGCACTTTTTTTCCCATACAAATACACAGAGTATCGTAAAAATAAGAGGTAATTTCAAATTTTCAAAACGTTATTACACCAAATATATTAAGTTATGACAAAAGCCGTAAACCAAAAAACATTTGTTTAAGTGGTAGGAGTTTAGGGTTAAAAGGATGCTAGTGAATTAAAAATAACCCTGTAGAATGTTTATTACGTATTAAATGAATATTAAATGAATTACTATTTTTTTATTATATATTTTAATATTCAAGTAAAGATATTTTTATTTTTTCATGATATCTAAGTGTAACCACTTGTTATTTAACATTCGCTATTTTCCGGATTATACATAGCATAATTAAGTTCCTTTTTTGTAAAATAATAATTGGCCTTTTCCTAGTAGGTAGGTAATTATATAACATGGAACCGATTGTAAGCAATAAGTATTTAAATACTTCGCTTCATGTGTTTCAATAATTGTCAATCACCTACGAAATATAATCTTAAGTAGGTACCTACTACTTAATATTTGTAAATCCAAAAGTTTGTAAGGTAAACGTACTAATTCTCGACACCTCAACGAGACGAGAGTGTGAACAGGCGCGCCTCGCGCCTCGTCTCGTGATTTGCCTTGATTTTGAGGCTCGCGTCCGGAGCGAGACGACGAGGCGAGGCGCGAGGCGAGGTGACGAGGCGAGAGTGTAAATCAGGTATCATACGTTAAACTGTGTTGTCAGTTCACAACATTCTTGTACTCGTGTTACAATTATGCCATAACGTCTGAAATGGAGGTTCATCGCCGTCGTTCGGAACCATTGTAGCATTAAATGTCTCGGTTCGGTTAACTTCGGCAAAACTCGGCAAAATAGCAGAAAATTACAAGTTAAGTACACTATTTTTTAATTTTTAACATTTACGTAAAACTAGTTTTTCTTTTGCCAGCTCTGTTTTTACGTTTTTACTGCAACAAGGGCTAATAGAGTTGATCGATAAAAAAAAGATGAACACGTCTGTAAATTTGTTAAAATATAACCTATGGCGATATAATGAAGAAGATAATGTTTATTTTTTATTGATCGATTAGAAATGGCATTTACTACGTCGTTAATGAAAATTATGAGTTCCATTTCAATTGCACTGTTATTTTTATCGTAAATGTTTTAACATTCGAGGTGTATTGAACTAATTATTTCTGATACGTTCTTAACTATTTTATTATAATTGTACCAGAAATTTAATCTCCAAAGTACAGTTAGCCAAGTAATTCCTTCGCCACCCTAATGTTTAAAAATGACAATTATACGTACCTACGGCTCGAAACATGAAAGACTTGTCACTTATCTATTTTTTATCTGATACAGAACTGTCAAAAAAACAATAAGGCACTTAGATATTCGGTCAACTATAATTATTAAACGGTTTAAAGTATCACATCGATTTTTGCTTGCCAGTAAAAAGAATCGTTAGTAAAAGGTTGCCGATCCCGGAAGTAACTGTCACTTGTTCAATCATTCTTTTATGGTAATTTTACCATTCCCATTGTTATTTAAATCATGGGTATTAGACGTGTGATGTTTTATATTGCGATGTATTCACAATTTGATACGTAGCTTGACAGCCCTCCCTTTTATACACAACTAGCTTTTGCCCGCGATTTCTTCCGCGCACAAATAAAATTTATAATCAACTCCCGCTCGATCACTAACTCGCGGTTAGTTCCAAATATCCTTTTTACTGTACCTCTATGGTCCTAAAGGAATGGTTGCGGAGATAAGGTGCCATTGAATCCCATTTTTCCTTATCCCGTGGGATTCTCCAAAAGTCCTCATCATCATCATCATCATTTCGGCCGAAAGAAATTTATTTATTTATTTATTTAAGAAATGGCGCAGGGCCGATCTGTTTGGCGAGCCTTGGTGGAGGCCTATGTTCAGCTGTGGACGTCTTTCGGCTGAAATGATGATGATGGTGATGAGGCTTGTGGGACGCCTGGGCTACTTTCGGCCCATATAAAAAAAACTTAAGATTGCTGACTCGGAGTCGCTAATTTTATGTCCACAGGAGAGACAACTTTCGTTTCTTACGCTCTATATGACCTTTTAGAAAGAAGTACTGTAAGGTCATTTTTGTATTTTTCCATGTAAAGACAGAAATATTTTGCAAAATGTCATCACTACAATATTTACCTACTACCCGTATTTCATTCATTACTGACTCTATCGCGGCATAAATGTTCAATAAATCAAGTTATTGCTTAATTAAAGAGATAACTAGTTTGGGTTCGATGACATTTTTAATATATCTATGCAAATTCCACTACATGATATATAAATAAATAAATAAATAAATAAATAAATATCATGGGACAATTCACACCAATTGACCTAGTCCCAAAGTAAGCTTAGCAAAGCTTGTGTTATGGGTACTAAGCAACGGATAAACATACATAAATAAATACTTAAATACATAGAAAACATCCATAACTCAGGAACAAATATTCGTGCTCATCACACAAATAAATGCCCTTACCGGGATTTGAACCCAGGACCTCTTGCTTCGTAGGCAGGGTCACTACCAACTAGGCTAAAGCGGTCGCTTTATATATTAAACTGATCTTTGCAGATTTTGCGCCGTATTAAATTTAGTACAGTCCACCAATTTGATTCCCAGGCCACTATAGAACCATGTCATAATAAATTAATTTGTTTATCTTCTACGACAGTGATTATTGCGTGAAGTAACTAGGATAATATATGCCATGATGACATATCTATCTTTGCAAACATTGTGTCAACGATAATGAATAGGAGAGGAGTTTGCTTATAACAGTTATAACTTACAACTTGAATTGTCAGTGTCTGTCTATCTAAACTTGTCTGTCAGTGTCTATGTAAACTTCTTTTTCTTCTTATGTCATAGAACGAAAACGTTTATAAACTCTACGTTTATTGCATGTTGTGATCGGAAAGTTGATAATCCTTTGACCCGCGCTGACATTGTAATTATCTAGTGTAGTAGTACGCGACAAGGTTCTACAGTGGCCTAGAAATCAAATTGGTTGACTGTACCTGAGTCAAACCTATGTTCTATTTCTCTTGGAAAGTTCTCCATTTAGTGGAGTGTCACATCATTCCACTCCGTCGCTAACTAAAGAGCATGTCGTCAACATAACTCCAGACGACCAGGGGCTAAATTCAGGAACGGGCCTTCACGGGTTTGGTAGCGGTAATTCAATCGTTTGGGTTGGGTTTGGTTTGAACTGTTATTCAGGAACGTCAAAAATCACTGGTTTGCGAGAGGTTTGGGCCGAGTTTGGGATGAGCCTTATTTATTTGTTTAGGTATTTATTTACTTACAAAGCGAATTAACAGGAAAATAAAGCTCATCCCAAGCTCAGCCCATTCCTATCCTCTCCCAAACGATTGAATCACCGCTCGCAAACCGTGTTGGGCCGTTCCTGAATGTAGCCCCTGATGGCTGGATGGATGGACGGTTAGAGAACCTGACTACGAACCTTGAGGTCCCGGGTTCGATTCCCGTGTATGAAAAATACGAATGTTTGTTCTCGTAGTCTTGGGTGTTTAATATGTATTTATGTATGTATCTATCCATATAAGTATGTTTATCCGTTGTCAGTACTCATAACATAAGCTTTGCTTAGCTCACTTTGGGACTAGGTCAATAATTATTGGTGTGGATTGTCCCGTGATATTTGTTTTGTTTAAATAAATAAATAATAAATATCACGGGACAATTCACACCAATTGACCTAGTCCCAAAGTAAGCTAAGCAAAGCATGTGTAATAATAATACATACTTAAATATATATTAAACACCCAAGACCCGAGAACAAACATTCGTATTGTTCATACAAATATCTGCCCCGACACCATTATTTTATTATTATTATATATTATGTCTATTTAAACCAGCATTTTCGTTCACTCCAGGTCTAGAACGGGTGGCCGAGGAGTTGATGGGTCGCAGAAAATGGAAACTCTACCAAGACGCGATCCTGCCGAAAAGAGACGGAGAACCCTCCAGCGACGACTCCATGCCCTCCACAGACCCGCCGCCGGCGCTCAAGATCAAGACCATAGAGCAGATCAACGAGGACAAACAGGTACCCCATTATCATAGCTACCATTGGCATGGCTCCCACTCGACCAACTAAATTCTACTGGGATACTTACTTACTTATTACTCCTCTGGCGCAACGACCCAAAGTGTGTCTTGGCCTCCAACACGAGCGCACGCCAAAGATCCCGGTCCTGTGCCGTCTCTCGCCAGTCACCAACCCCAAGCTCGCGCAGATCCGCCTCTACCACATCTGCCCAACGGTATTTAGGGCGACCAACAAGGCGCCGCCCTGTTAGCCTACCCTGGTAGGCCCTCTTCACTGCACGGCCGTCCTCCATGCGGTCGTGGTGGCCAAGCCACCGAAGTCTGTGAGCTCTGGTCACTCCAATTATATTGGGTTCAGCAACTAGCTCCGCAACTGGAATACCTACCTATCTATTTTTAAGGTTTCCGTGCCCAAAGGGTGCCAATGGAATCCTAATACTAAGATACCGCTGTCTGTCTGTCTATCCGTTGATCTGTCAACGTCAAATTTTCACTGATTATCTATTATTGTACCCGCTATAATAACAAATACTAAAAATAAAATAAAAGTAAGTGCTTTAACATTTTTTATGACTGTTCTTACGGCAGAGTAAAAATAATAAGCCTGACTGTCACATTGAATTGAAAGTGAAAATAGCCTTTGATTTTGAAAGTGGTACAACTGACATTGAATGATATAGGAATTTCTTGGTCGACTATTACTTATTTATTATATCAGCCGAAAGACGTCTAGGTACTGCTGGACACAGGCGTCCCCTAAAGATTTTCACAACAATGGTCGGTCCATCTTGTTGAGGGCCTCTTTTACATGACAGGATCACAAGATCCTTTCCTTTTTCCTCTCCCTTTTAGGGCCGACAACGCACTGGCATCGCGTAAAGCGCTGCGGGTGTCTATGAACAGTGGTGATCACTTAACATCAGGTGACCCACTAGTTCGTTTGTCTGGCCTCTCTAACATAAAAAAAGGAGGTTGTCTAACGCATTCGGAAGCACAATCGCCTTTACCACTTTTTACGCGCTTTTACAATCCAAATTATAGGCAACGGATCATCATCTTCATCATCCCAGCCTGTATACGTCCCTCTGCAAAGCACAGGCCTCCTCTCAGAATCAAAGGGCCCAGTGCGTATTGGGAACTTCATACACACCATTGAATTTCTTCTCACGATGTTTTTCTTCGCCGTAGAGCTCATGGTAAATTTCAAATGTCATTTCGCACATAAATTCCGAAAAACTCAGAGGTGCGAGCCGGGATTTGAATCGACCCTCTGCTTGAGAGGCCATAGGTCAAACCTCTATGCCACCATGGCAATGGATAATATACTTAGATAGACACATACTTAAATACCGAAGGACGTGACGTGGGAAGCCCCCAACAAAACCAACAAAATGGCCCGACGAGCTGGAAGCAATTGGACGCAGGCAACGCAGGACTGATCGTTGCTGGAACTCTTTGGGGGGGGGGGGCTTTTCCCAGCAATAGACGTCTTTTACTGATACGATGATGATGTGATGACACTCAAATACTCTAGAACAATCGTATTTTTCATACGTAATAGCTGCTTCGACCGAGGATCAAAGCCGGGACGTTGACGCTTGAGCTTTGTCAGTTTTTCTAGGGGTATCTGTCCGTCCAATACGACACCAACCACGCGGCAGCCCCTACACCATCCTGGACGTGTTAGTTGGCAGGTGGGATTCCCCAATGTTGTAGCACTAGATGCAATGCAGTGTCACTCACGTCCATTATTATGTGTAATTTAATGTCATGTTATTTTATTAATACTAGTCTAAGTATCCACTATAATTTACTAACACCTATGAATGATGTGCCGAAATCACTGTACCTATTATACATCCGAAATAAATATTTTTGAATTTGAATAATACTGACCTTTCTTTGCAGGAAGAGAAAAGGCCAGAAACGATTCTGGAGAGCCTGATCAAGCGGCCAGCGACGGTGCCAAAGGTGGAGATGGTGGAAGAACCGACGGATTGGAAGCCTTCAGACAAGTGCTACTTCTGCGTCGAGGGTGAGGGCGGCGGGGAGACCAGGCCCACTGGTGCTCAGGTGAGTGAATAAGTAGATCAAGAAGCTAGTGAACAACTGTTGTATGTAGTGATATGTAATTTAGCCCGTGGAGTGTCCGATGGACAACATTTGTCCCTCAACTTTTTGTGGTCAATCTAGTGGACACTACCGGCACAAAAAGTTGAGGGACAAATGCGTCTTCGGACATTTGTCCCTTAGTGTATCCGTGGCTTTAAGAGATACTAACTTTTATCGTGACTTCACAAGCGTTTGTAAACTATTAGACTTGGCATTCCGGAATATTCCCATTGGAATTCCCAGACATTACACAACGGTCTGCATTTATGTTTCCCGAACAATACTTACCTTTAGCTACTTAATAACATTCTAGACATAGTGGTTCAAAACTATCTCATTTATCATATTATACCAAAGCATTTAGCATTTAGGTAACAGATAGATAGACAGAGTTAATATCCCATTTATAATATTTTAGCAGGACTTGTAGTTGTGATTAGTATCCAACTAATAACTGACGCATAATCTGTAATAGTACATTATACCTCGAGCGGAAAACCTTCAATTACGCGAAAATGCTAGATGAGTCAAAAATGACATCAATAGATAGATACAACCTTTGACCTTCACTAGTGCATCGTACAGCAAATGCAGCTAACAAAGGTGATTCATATGCTAAATACGTAATAATTATCGTGCTGGGCATATAAAAGGTAATATTAAATAAATATTATGCATTAAATTGTGATTGATGGATATTGGAATACTTGGTTGAAATCGTTAAAGCACTCGTGAGACATGATATAACAACTAGAAATTAAATGACTTAACGAGTCTGACAGCGTCGGGTATTTCGGAAGCCCTTCATTAAGTCGACTACCTAGTCTAGGTTTGACCTATGATCTCTCAAGCAGAGAGTCATGGATTCGAGCTCTGGCTCGCAGCCGCAGCTGAATTTTTCGGAATTTATTTGCATAATTGTACATTTGAAATTCGTCATGACCTTTACGGTGAAGGAAAACATCGTGCCCAAACCTGTATAAACCTGCGAAGGAATTCAATGGTGTGTATGAAGTTCCCATTACGCACTAGGCCCGCCAGATTTTTTTCGGCCAAAGAGAGATTTTTAAACCTTACAAAAAAACGTGATGATTCTGACTCTCTGTTACGTACGACAAAGAAACAAACTCCCTTCTGAAGTTTCGGATTTACAATGTAACTAAGTATGGATGGAAGTATGGATTTCGATACTATTAGATTTTTACTAGGTCGACTCAAAACCATGCGATCTAGATCGTAGATCGATTCAATGCTTTACGATTCGATGCAATCCAAAAGATCGATTGAAAACAAAATATTGGGCATCCCTAATTGCGAGAGAGTGCCCTGCAATGTGACGTATTTTGGCGGAGATGATGTAAATGAACAGGCTCTCTTCCGTGCCATAATAAATAAATAAATAAATAAATAAATATCATGGGACAATTCACACCAATTGACCTAGTCCCAAAGTAAGCTTAGCAAAGCTTGTGTTATGGGTACTAAGCAACAGATAAACATACTTATATAGATAGATACATACTTAAATACATATTAAACACCCAAGACCCGAGAACAAACATTCGTATTTTTCATACAAATATCTGCCCGACACGGGAATCGAACCCGGAACCTCAAGCTTCGTAGTCAGGTTCTCTAACCACTAGGCCATCTGGTTGCCATAGCAATTGCACCTTTCATTTCTTCGACATGCCTCTATACGATAAACATCGTGTACCCAATAATCGCTACGGCGAAGTTTTTGCCGACTATAATTCTTTGATTGCATCGTGGGAGCGATGGCGTTTCATTGTCAATTGCTCCAAAACCACTTGCGAAGAGAAATTGTGCGTGCGAGCTATTTGAGTAGGTATACTTATAGTTAAACATAGGTTATTTTTTGCTAGGTTATGTTAGGTTGTGTGATGCATAAAAAAAGGTACACCCTTTTGCATAAAAAAGGGTGTAAGCGAATTGGTTCCTCGCCCACGGCCTAGCGGTCTGAGGGGCCTTGCGCCTCGAAAGGTTCTCTTTTTGCTAAACTAAAACTCTGTCAGTTAATCTGTGGTGAAGCCGTTGTAGCCCAGTCCTTTGCCCTATGGCTTCTCAAGCGAATAGTCCTGAGTTCGACCCCGAGCTCGCACCTCTGAGTTGTTTGAAATTTACGTGCGAAATGCTATTTGAAATTTACTACGGTATCGCGAGGACTGCACACACATGCGAAGAAATTCAATGGTGTTTGTGAAGTTCCCAGTCTGCACTTGGGCATCGTGGGAACTACGGCTCGACCCCTTTCATTCTGAGAGAAGGCCTGTGCTCTGCAGTGGGGCTTACATAGGCTGGGATGATGACGATGTAGGTAACAAGGCCTATGCGCTTAGTAGGTATATAGGTCCTTTAATATATTTGAGATTTGAGATCAATAGGTAATCATAGGAACGCAGCAATAATGGTGATTATTGAACTGAAATATCCAAAAAATTTTAAACTAATTTAACTATTTAATAATGGTAAAGTAGGCCTTATTATATTATTACCTACCATAGTAAAATAAGGCCTACCTACTTGTAACTTTTCATTTTGTTTTTATTCATGGTAAAGCGATTTTCTTTGTATTTTAACATTAAAACTTGTAGATAAAACTGAAAAGGTATTTTAAATTTGATTAGAAATCCCCTTTTTCTAGGCCTTATTACGTACAGGTAGTCAGTCATTATTCTCTGACAAGAGTCATGAAATAACGGACGCTTATCCAACCCTTGCATTTTGTAATATTAGCAACATTGTACAACTGTTCCCATAACAATAAAAATAGATTGTAACGAGTTCAATGTCAGCTACACGATACGAGTTAACTATAAATAGTACTGCAAAATGAACGGTTACATAATATACGTCATTAGCGTCAGCGGTCAGCGGCTTAGAAAGAAATGGAGTATAATAACTTTAATTTCAAATTTAGATATAAAAACCGCCTGTACAATTCGTTCCCATGGAAATTTCGGGATTATACCCCATGTCACTCTCGCATTGAGACGAGTCTAATGACACCTTACGCTTTAAAATCCATTGAGTCGTTATGGCTGCAGAGCAAAAAATCACACATACATACATAACCACATACAAACATACGTACGCTCAAAAACATAACCCTCCTTCGACAGTCCGGTGAAAAAAAACCCCAACCGTATTGCGTGTATACATTTAAAAAAATACAAATTTTTTTGAGACGTTTAATTCTATTTGAATAAAAAGAAAATACTTCAAATAAAAACAAAAAACAATTTACTCCTGAAGTAAATTGTTAATAACTTATTATTTAAAATATTTTTTTGAGAAGATGCTTCTTTTTTGCTAACTACTGACCTACGTTTACCTACATAATTATGTACTTACACTGATACAAATCGTTAATAAATTTTAAGTGAATCCACTAGGAGTGGGCGAAATTTGACTTACAGTACCTACAAAATTATTTAAGATAGCTTCCAAGGAATATTTACGTACTTACAAATATTGCAAGTTAAATAAATGAACTTAAATTCTACATCGCATAAGTAAAACTGAAAAAATACACTGCAAAAATCCTCACTAAATAACAATGCATTCAATTTCTAATCACTGTCTCTCTAATTACAGTTTATTGTAAACCCTTTAGCCTAGAATAGCAATTATGAACCATGTCTAAAACAAGCTTAGGCGAACTATCGTACAAGGAGCCCTACAACCCTTAACAAAAACCCCTGATACACCCGCTTTTGTATGCAAAGGGAGAAGAGGAATAGCTCTAATAACACTGGCTGCTTAGTAAACCATAGTTTCAATTTATGAAACAATGCCTTATCCATTTGCTACGATTCTACGTCAAAGTAGAAAACTCACATTTTGATTAATGCTAGAAAGAGAGGGGGTGCGTAAAATATGGTGCAAGCTAAAATCAACCGTACAACAGCAGGTAAAGGGTCGGTTTGGGCGCGCAGCGGCGTTAGTAAAATAGTGAGCGTGTAGGCGTTGAACGAAAAGTAGGCAGGAACAGAGAAAAGTGTAGAGAGTTTTTTTATTATTAAGTAATTTACATCTATAGGTTGGAAATTTCTTTTGAGATTCAAAACATACGGCTTTGTAACTGAGTAAACATATTTTAAACATTGAAATATAAATCTGTTTGGAAATAATTTCAAATTTATCATACGTACTGATGTAAGAAAATTCATTTAATTTAATCTGAAGCCCTTATTTTATTCAATGTAAGTGGAATGTAGTTGATCAAACATTTTAAATTTATTAATAAATTTTATAACAGTCATTATTTCATTTTAATTGGCAACGTATCCATCGACGCGACGTGTAATTAAAATATGAAATGCAAATGTACCTATATCTCTCATTCTGTTTCCACTTGCCTAACGTCTGTACTGTAGAATAGTTGCTAATTGCATAGACAAGGGCGGCCAAGCGAACACTTGGTTCTGGAACTTGGTTCCGTGAATTAAACAATAAAAAAAACTACATACTCTAATATTATGAAGATCAATCTCAATTGTATATTTTTTATAGTAATAATAACTACACAGTGTATAATAAGGTTTTAAGCTAGGTAGTTAAAATGTATGACTATAAAACATATACTTACTTATTATTTATTTGTTTTGAACGCGCTGGGTTCGCTGATGGCCAAATGGAACACAAAATAGACCGAATTATTTAGTTAAATAAAATTTATTTCTGTTTATTCTTTTTGAACAGTTACTTCAACCCAACTTTTTGCACATATATGAAAAATCGGTCGACCATAATGTTGGTAATTACAAAGAAGTAATAACTCAATTAATCATTTCCGATTAAACAGAATCGTAAAACACTGGTGCGTGTAAACATTATTCACTTAAGTATTCTTGTTGCGTCATATTTTCGATTTGCAACTCAAAAGATTACGCTTTGCGGCAGTACTTTAGCTCCCTATTCTGTTCTTTCTTGTTTTTAAGCTTGGAGGGTTTTTTGCACTTGCAAGTGTGGGATATAATTATCATAAAATTCTACGAAGTTTCTAACGTTTTTTGTAGGACGTTACATTGTTTATAAGCCACGTTACATTGTAAATTGCTGTTTGAATTAAATTATACCACAATAGTGCATTCAATGTGTTGCTTTAATTTAAAAAGTAATATACTCATGGTTTTTTATTATTTGTAAATATTAAAAAAAAATGTAAGCTGTTTATTTCAAGCAAAAAAACATTTTACATAACATGTAAAACGAGTCCTTAATCCTAATTTTAAGGATAATTGTTGTTATTTAGGAATGGCTTGTTGATTTATATCTACTTCATTTTCATTTTAAAATACCTACTTACATAATTTTTGGATATTTTTAGCACGCTTTTTCAGTGAAATACTTTAGTACCTACACTTCGGTTTTTTAGCGTAGAAATAAGGTAAACAAACTTGACGAGTATTTTTATTCAAAAACGCTTTTTAAAAAATAGTAACTATCACTTATGAAACCAAAAGAGTGTAAATGACCATATTTCCTTTCAAGTTGTTACATATTAGCTGTGACTTATTTTTCAAAAGTGTGTTTCAATAAAAAGACACGTCAAGATAGCTTATCTTCTTTCTAATGCTAAAAAAAACTAAGTATAGTATGTTTAAATGCAATAATATGTTAGCCTGACCTATTTTGTAAGAGTTTTCTCTAACAATAGCTCTATCAATGCTTTCTGGCAACTCCAGCCACACTCCTAAGACTTATCTCCAAAATAATTGTAAATATTCTGTGAAACATTGTCGACTCCACACCTCCCCAAGCCGATCGGTTAAACAGCATAGGCCGGACAGAAAAGCCTATAGGGGCGGTCCGTGGAGGGTGGAAACCTCGGAAAATTCACGTGAAGACCCACCCCTTAAGCCACGTGCGACTAAATAGGCTCAGTATACAAACGCCTTTACTAATCATTGCTGCTCACGAAAAAAGAAAAATAAAAAAGAAAACGCGCGCGCTCGCATACCACATTCGAAATTGAATTTTCGAACACTATTCCCACGTTTGCGTTCCGTTTTTTGTTCAAGCTGCGGAATTGCCGTAATGAAAACTTGCTTTGTGCACTTTGAGTGAAATGGAACACAAGTTTCATGGTTAGTTGAAGTCGCTGGTTCCATGTGAGTTTTTTAACGGTTTTCTTTGTTCGAAATGACGTGTTTGAATACAGGATGATAGATTATTCGTAGCTGCGTGAAAACGCTTTTTTCTGCTTTCTGTGAGTTATGTTTTGACGCTTCAACTTGTTTGTATTTTTAGCCAAAGAAAAAAGTACAAGCAATTTAGTCATTAACATTTAGCATACGTAAGTACTACATATATGTGGAATTTAAACAAATGTATTTTTATCATATCTCTCGTGAAGAATGCAGTAAAAAAATATTCCACACGTGTTAATGACACATTTTGGTTTCTAGCGATAAATAAGTAAGTAGGTACTTTAGGTGAAAAATTCACGTACGCATTTATATTTCCATCGTATACTTATTAAAAATAAACCGTAGTCATTACTTTACACGTGTTACAATTATCAACAAATTACCTATCCTTAAATCATTATTTCCGAAGTACCTATGTACTACCTACGACGAAAACGAATACGTCAAACATATATATTTGTATATAACGTTCAGTAAATTGTTGACTCCTTGCTGTCCTTTCATTAGGTACAGTCAGCGTCAAATAGTTCGTGACACCCAAAGTGGTCAAATAGTTCGCAACACGTCTTTATTACAGTTGGAATAAGGCCGTGTTGCTAACATATTGGCCACTGTGGGTGTCACGAAGTATTTGACGCTGACTGTACACAACTTGTTTATTTATTAATAAGTTTTATTTTAATTTATCTTAATTATTCAAACACGTATCTACATATGCCTTTTCTGAGTAACTGCATAAATTTTATTGAAACATGGTTAATTTAAGCAATTATGCATAAGCAACGACACTAGAAAAATACGTCAAACTATTTATTTTTTAACTGTTTACGAGTATTTATAATTTCCTGCATCAGTGAAGCTCTTTACAGGCTTAGCCTTGTCTAGAGACTTAATAAATTATAGTAAATGCTCACTTTATATTACTTGCATCTACAGTGCATGAATATATTAGGAATATGTTAAGGATTTTTTAATATACTAAGTACACGTATCTAATAGCATCAACGTACAACATTGGTACCGTATCAATTTAAATAACTATAAATTAAAAATTTTAAAAACCCCCCACGCAATTATGTCACACAAATGTTTGAACATAAAGTAAATGCCCATTACGCGTCTATAAGATCCGTTCCGCAGCGAACAAAATAGGAAGTTGATAACTTTGAAATGGGCAAACCAATTTTGATGAAACATATCTAAGAACCATCGCCAAGAATATAACACCCCTCTTTAAGTGTTAACATACTTTGTACCTACTGTACTTTGTTTGAGGACAGGTTACCTATTATCAATGGGATCTTGACTAAAGTAGGTACTTGTGGGTGATAGGTCTAGTTAAAGAATACTTAATTACAATAAAATGAATACTCTCTTATTAACTTCAAGTTAGTTCATTATTTGAGGGCAATTTCTATATAAGTAAATAACATAAGCAAAACATGGTTTAGGTAGCAAGATAACAAGGCCTACGTGCTTAACACACTAAATAGATAAGCTTTAAGTACTTAATATACCTATTTATTTGGGATGTGAGAATTGTGAGATCAATAATCATGTGAATCCAGCAATGATTCACATGATTATTACAGCTGTGATTATTGATCTAAAATTACCAAAAATGTTTATACTATATTTTAACTACTTAATAGTGTTAAAGTAGGCCTTATTACCATTATAATAGTAAAATAAGGCCTAAGTACATGTAAGGTATCACTAAATTTTTAATTTTGTTCTTGTTTATGGTAAAAGTTAACACTTTTTGTTTACACGTTACACATATTTTAATAATGATTAACATTAAAACATGTCGAACCAACTGCTTATTTCCATTTTTTTATAAATATGGCTCGGCTAGGCCTTAGTTATCCACCATGATCTTAAGAAATTAAAAAAACTATGTAGGTACAGTCAACATCAAAAGTAGCTGGTCACTTTTGTACAGTTGTACAATTTTGTCAATCATGTAGGTATAACATTTGCACCTGACTGTAAACCGACAAGGTACAAAAGTGACCAGCTACTTTTGATGCTGACTGTACTTATATAAACCTTCATATTTTAATTTTATATCTTCTAGCTAAATTTTTTGACCAAATATTTTTTGGTAAATATTTATAAAAGCTAGAATTTTTTATTATCTTTCGCTTGGATAGCAGACCAGGTCAAACATGGCATATTTCTGTTTATTTAATCTACTTATGCAACATTAATAGTCAAATACACACACAATCTCATATTGTAAATTTATGAAATAAGTTACCTAACATTTCGTAATAAAAAAGATGATTTAAAACTAGAGCGTTTGTTTGAGTTTAGTTTATAATTATTCAGTATTAAAACATAAGTAAATACTTAAATATATTTTTCATATATTCAGTTCATACGAATGTAAGTAAAATAAGATATGTTACTATTTATTTAATTGTGAACTGCAGTTAATCTCGTAGTAGGTACCTAATTGCAGTAATGTATCTACTAAACCGACTGAAATAACATTCGGAAGTGATCCTAAAAGCGGGGTTAACTTAAATTGTGGATAAATTTAGTTATGCGGAGAAATCTGGGTCAAATTTAATTATAACATAAAAAGGTGAAAATAAGATTTAAAAAAATTGAAATCATATTACGGCAGATTTATTCAATAAAAAAAAGTCCTAAATTCCATTACGCGCCCATCACAAAAAGTTGAACGCGAAAACAAAAGAACGAAATGATAATCGAACCTAACGAACGCGTTAAAAAAGCTATTCTAAATTCAAACGTCCCATTAACCGGTTCCCACGACCGCCATGTTGCGCGTCCTCGGCCGCCTATTGGTCGAGGCCACGTTTAGAATTAGAATGTGTAGACCCTACCATTTGGCGAACGGTAAATTATGTGGCCAGTTTTTTACGTTCAAATAATGGCAGCTGCGAATTGTCAACGGATGTTAGAACTGGTTCTCAAGCTTTTATTTTATCGTCACGTTCACAAACTTAAGTCATTTTTCTAATTTGGAACGTCAATTTGTTTATACGGACTCGTTACTACATACCTACCTCTACAACTAGTACTTTCACCTATGACAGTTTTCGTATTTTGAAATTTATGAGGAGTCTAATATGAGTTTTGTCATATATCGCGGGGAAAACACAAATGATGATTAAAACACTGTCATCAATAGTATTTAGAGTCTGTCAGTTACAGTAGGTACGTACCTATTTACCTACCTAATTTAGCACTACACGAATACATTAGATATTTCACGTGTTGTTGTTTTTCTTGTTATACCTACCTAAATAAATTGTTCAATTATTCAGTATGTATTATCTTAAATTATTCAAGTGAGTAAGTACCCTAAAAGTGATATTAAATTAAAAAAAAACAAGCTTTTATTAAGTAGATGTTAATAAAAAGAACTAAAAAGCTTAAAATAAAATAAAATTCTGATAAAAAATAGACCATGCATTTAATCTTTGTATTTTTATCACCGTCCCAATTTTTTCAATAAATGCGTGTTACACCTTCATTATTTCTCTTGACGTCAAAATGTAACGTACCTACCTAAGTGGGTCAAAAAGCTTGTAAAAATAGACTCATATAAAATTTACTTATAAAGTGGGTCTCTATAAAGTCTTATGACGTATAGGTAACGCCACGAGAGTTGAGGCAAATTATTACACACACAGCTACATAAAGTACTGATTGCAAAAAAGATAGTGAATGAATGAAATGACTGAGTGAATTAAAATGTGTATTATATGATCTTATGATGATATACATACGTAATACTATGCATATTATAATTTTTCTTTTTCATGTAACCTATTTTTGAACTAAAACAATTTGAAACTGATAAGAAATATTCGCAAGAAAAAAATCGGTATTTTATTTATAAAATTTATTTATATTTCGCTATTTACAGCGAAAAAATATGCTCATCTGATTTATAAAAATAGATCAAAATATTTTATTTTTCTGTTTTGTTTGAGCTAGAGGTATTTTCCTACATTATTCTTAAAGAAATAGGCTGAAGAAATTTTTAGTCAATCTTGTAATTCTATGCTGAGTCTGTTGAACTTGCTATCGGTACAAATAAATGTCAAAATCCCGCTGTCATTACATGACGTATTGTTGTGTACATGACCTCAACTCTGATGGCGTTAGGTACCTATAGGTATACTTTGTCGCACACTAGTCACCTGGTAGCACACGCAAAGTACATAGAAAATGCTCGCCGCGCCGCCGGTCCTGCATATTCGTTAGTAAAATCGTAGCTAATACCTAGTTTAAGTATTTTCTCGTCTACTGGTACTAGCACCCAGGAAATAAAATGCCCAGTTTTAATTACCATTTGCAGTAAAACGCGGTTTAATTATTCTTATAACCTACGTAATATTTTACGGCATTCATTATCAATCCTTCCGTTCATTATTTTTACATTTATTAAACTTTATTCAAAACTTTCATGCTGAAGTAAGTTTTTATAAAAAAAATGTGCCTGATTTCGAATAAGATGGACCGGACCTACTTCCCGTGGTTACCGTAAAAGGGACCTGCGTCTTCCGGTCAGTGGACGCCATTCGAGAACCTTTTGGCCCTATAGGCCACCAGTTCTACGAGCGATGTGCCTTGCCCACTGCCACTTGCATGGGTCTGGAAATTCTTCGAGCTACGGTGACTTTATTCTTGCGCAACTTTTATCAAGTGATCCCTCAAACTCCGAGCATAGCCCTCTTCATTCCCTTCTGAGTGACCTTGAACTTTCTTATGAGGCCTATCGTTAGCGGCTATTTGTCTTAGTAACAATATAAATCTGGTAATCACACCGTCAATCATCAGGTAGGTAAGTCACAATTTCCACTATAAGGAGTTGTACTGTACTTAGTCAGTACTGAAAATATAACACATTTTTGTTAATTTGTGGTACAGTTACTACACCACCCCCTTTCATAAGGAAAAAAAACTGTAATATAAAGATTTATGTTTTGTCTGTGTCTTGCATATGCAAATGTTTAAATGGCAGACAGAGAAAAACGAGTAATATAAGTATGTAATGAGCATTAGTTTAACAAGTTTTATTTAAACGAATTTGGCTTGGCTTCACCAAATACCTATTTGACTGTGCGCTAGTAAATAACCGCTGGGGGTTTCCCAAACGCAAGTACCTACTGCATGGTGTAGTTATTATAATCATGTACATAATAAATAAATAAACAGACATTATACTTGTTTTTATTCCACTTGCAATGATATAATGGTCATTGCAAGTCTAATTTTTGGTTGATTTAATTCCTCCACGTCCATTTTGGGCTGGTCCTCTGTCAGTCATGCTTGTTTTTATTATGAGAGGCAGGCAAACGAGCAAGTGGGTAATGTAATGGAAAATGATCACCACCACCTATTGATATCAACAACTCAAAGAGAGTCACTACAACATGGCTCTACCACTATAAAACTCTAGGTACCTCTACTACGCTGATATGGTTTTTCTGGTTAGGTATGGATGCAGATAGAGATAGACGTACAAAAATATTCCACGACAGAGGCGATGTGACGCATTGTAGCGCAGAACTGTTCACCTTGACAGTTCGCTAATCATGAACGCCTTGAATATTAACTAGTTAGGCCACGTGAATTCAAACTGAGAATCGTACTGAAATATTATACCTATGTTATCCGTTTTAATATTCGGGCTACATTCATTAATGTTATTGACAAATAAGTAGGTTTTTTTTTAGTACAAAATAGGCTTGCGTTTGACCACAATCACGCCTGAATGAAAGCGAAGACGAGGCCTGCGATGGAGCACGCTTACCTTGTAAATGCTCATTCACCCTAGACTTGAAATCGGCCAAATTGTAGTGTTCAGGGAACACAGTCGCAGTCATGGAATTCCACTCCGTAGCTGTGCGGTTGATGAAGGAAGAGCGAAAACGCTTTGTGCGGATTACGGGAATACTGACAACGTAAGGGTGGAGACCCCGCCTACTTCTGGTCGACCTGTGGAAGAAAGGAGCAGGTGGAATAAGGTCGTGCAGTTGATGCTCCGACTTCAAAACGGATCAGTAGTAAGTTATTTACGCAATTTTTGAAGTCGGCTCATTTCTTTAATACAGAAAGGAGTAGCTTTATCTAGTCCACCACGGTGTCACCATCGTTTTATGACCAATGAACCAATGAATAAATTAGTAATAAGTACCTAATTAACCTCGATCAGCTATTAAGACATTGCGGCTTAAATGCCCTTATTGCGTTTTCCGATCTCCATGTTTCCAATGTTTTTAATGGTATAAAGATCAAAAATATGTGGAAACTTTATTTAGGTACAATTCCCGCGGCTTTAAAGTAGATTAAAACGTGTTTTCCCGTAGGAATGGGATATTTTCCCGTGGTGAAAAGTACCTAGCCTTTGTGCTCCAGCCCTTCAACTATGTCCATGCAAAAAATCACGGCAATTCTTCGCTCAGTTTCGACGTGAAAGAAGGACAAAAAACAAACACACACTTTAAAAATTATAATATTAACAGCGTTTATACCTGCTGAGCTGGCAACGTTGCATTTTTGTTAGCTTTTCTCGATTATTCCATAAAAATTGAATGAAAATTAAGAATGTGGTCTATAAGCATTGCTCTAATATATAAGTTAATGTGTCTACTG
The DNA here is from genome assembly GCA_947859365.1 of Archips crataeganus. Lineage (NCBI taxonomy): Eukaryota > Metazoa > Arthropoda > Insecta > Lepidoptera > Tortricidae > Archips > Archips crataeganus. The sequence goes on along the minus strand of OX402069.1, from coordinate 11,198,396 downwards.
CAATAATTATTGGTTATTTTCCTTAAAAACGACCAAATTATTACCTAACAGTTTTATAAAGAAAATAAAAGTCTATGACGAATGATTATTGCAGTAGACACATTAACTTATATATAAGAACTTATATATTAGAACAATTCTTAACTTATATATTAGAACAATTCTTATAGACCACATTTTTAATTTTCTTTCAATTTTTATGGAATAATCGAGAAAGACTAACAAAAATGCAACGTTGCCAGCTCAGCAGGTATAAACGCTCTTAATAGTTAGTACCTACGTATATAATTATGGATATGGTTTGCAAGTATTGCAACTGAAAATACATCAGGTGATTGTTGATTTGTGGTGCTGTTACACCACCCCCCTTCGTAAAATAAAAAAAACCTGTAATAGCAATATTTATGTTTTGTATGTGTCTTGCATGCAAATGTTAAAATAACAGCCAAAGACCAACGAGTGTGCAATTAAAATTAGCTTAACAAGTTTTTATGAATAATGTATGACGGGTGATAAAAAGTTAAGGAAATCAAAGGTTAAGTTAGAAATATTCTAACTACTTGAGATAATTAAGTTCGAATGAATAAACTATCCCCTATTAATATTAGACCATGAATTACTTAAATATTGTAATACTACCTTTTGCCCGCGACTCCGTCCGCGTGGAATTAGTAATTTGGGCAGCTTATTTTTTTATCCAATTTGCTTTTTCATCAATTATGGCTCTCCTTAGATCCTTCCGGAAGAAGTGAAACTTCATAATAAACCAACCCGCTCCCAATCCGCCCCAACCCGCTCTCAACCCGCCCCCAACCCGCTCCCAACCCGCTCTCAACTCGCCCCCCACCCGCCCCCAACCCGCTCTCAACCCGCCCCCAACCCGCTCCCAACCCGCTCCCTACCCACCCCCAACCCGTTCCTAACCCGCCCCCAACCCACTCCCAACCCGCCCCCAACTCGCTCTCAACCCACCCCCAATCCGCTCCTAACCCGCCCCCAACCCGCTCCCAACTCGCCCCCAACCCGCTCCCAACCCGCTCCTAACCCGCCCCAACCCACTCCCAACCCGCCCCCAACCCGCTACCAACCCGCCCCAAACCCACTCCCTACTGGCCCCCCCACCCGTTCCCAACCCGCCCCCAACCCGCTCTCAAGCCGCCCCCAACCCGCTCTCAACCCGCCCCCCCCTAACCGCTCCCAACCCGCCCTATCTAACTGGGCTATCTAACACTGAAAGAATTTTCCAAATCGGAGCAGTAGTTCCCGAGATATAGACGTTTTACTTCCAAAACCCCCGATTTGGAAACATTCTTCCGCTCCGCTCCGCTCCTATTGGTGTTAGCGTGATGATATATAGCCTACTTATAGCCTTCCTCGATAAATGTGCTATCTAACACTGAAAGAATTATTCAAATCGGAGCAGTACTTCCTGAGATTAGCGCGTTCAAACAAAAAACCTGTTCGATAAATTCTTAAAATAGACGTATCTTTCTTATTTGTGAACCGATTCAAATGAAACAAACACTAAATGTTAATCCAAGAAAATACCAACATATCAGTGAAAACCGCATCCTTCTAGGTTAAGCCGTTTCTGAGATTAGCGCGCACAAACGCACAGACAAACAGACAAACAGACAATAATTCTAAAAATCATTGTTTTGGGTTCTATTGTGCTAATAAATAGCCCTAGTGACAGTTTTTCTCAAATACCTTCAATGTACAGACACCGACTTGTTACAGATTTATTATATGTATAGATATAGATTAATAAAGTAGCTATACGTATTAAAATAAAATAACACCCAAAAATATACACCGTGGGTACAGGAAATGTACATACCAGAGTCATACGACAGATTTACGAGTTCCTCCAAAGAAAGAAAACGTTGCGGAAATCTGGGGTCTAAACGGCAATTTTGACATACTATTTTTTGCACACAAAAAAATAATAATTTCGCTGTTCAAGAAAACAAGGCAACAAGCTGATAACGCATTCTAAATTATGATGAAATAATCTGTTATTGCTTAATAGACTTTTTAGGTTTAAAAAGGCAATGCATATCATTAGGGTGTGTTGCACTGCCAAATTTATCAAAATTGTTTTTTCTATAATAAAATATCTCAAAAACTAAGCCAAATTGACCTGATTTCAAACTACATTTTTGGCTTCAAATAATCTGAGGAATCTATATTCTAAATCTGTTGAGTTACTCGTCCTCCACAGTGTACACATATCAAGTGTGTTTAATCTGTTTAGCCAGTTGATCTGCTGCAGAATCCTTAGTAATATTACAAATGCAACAGTAAATATGTCTGTCCGTCTGTCTGTCACGTCTTCACGCATCATTATAGATGAAGTTTGGTACGGAGATAGTTTAAGACCCTGGGAAGGACATAGGATAGATTTTAACGCTAAAAATTGTACAGGGTTATTTGTAATTCACTAGCATCATTTTAACAATACGAGGGGCGTTCAATATAAAGTGAGAATGAGATGCAATCTCTTTTAATATTACGAAATTAAATACTGGCCGGTAAAGCTAATCTATCTAGCTGATTGCTATGAAAAAAAAAACTAACTGTCTTTTGTTTAAAAAAATATACGGTAATTTATTTTCAATGCTATTGAGTACGTTAGCGAAAATGGAGAAAATTGAACTGCGCGCCGTTATCAAATACTTGTGTTTGAAAAATTTTTCTACGGACCAAGTCAATTTGGATTTGCGGGACACTTTAGGGTCTAATGCTCCTCCGTATTCGACATTCGCACGTTGGTGCGCCGAATTTAGACGTGGAAGAACATCGACAATGGACGACCCCCGCTCCGGACGCCCTACTACAGCAGTAACTGAAGAAATTGTGAAAAAAGTCGATAACTCAGTTTTGGCGGATCGTCGTGTCACGGTTTGTTTTATTGCTGAAAATGTAAAGATTTCAACGGGGAGCGTGCATAATATTTTACACGAACGCTTGGGTATGAAAAAGGTATCTGCGCGTTGGGTACCAAGAATGCTTACTGACACGCAAAAACAAACTAGACTAGAGATTTGTTAAGAAGATTTGAACCTGATGCAGCAAGACCGGGAACTTTTTTTGGCGCGATTTATAACAATGGACGAAACATGGCTCCATCATTACGACCCAGAAACGAAACTGCAGTCTATGACATGGAAAAGGCCATCATCTCCAACTCCGAAGCAATGCAAGGTGAGCCCATCTGCCGGTAAGGTCATGGGCTCTGTTTTTTGGGATGGTAAAGGGGTATTAATGATTGAGTATCTCGAGCATGGAGCCACTATTACGGGCACATTATACGCCAAACAAATAGCAACATTGCGCAATGAGATCCGCGAAAAACGGCGAGGTAAACTCTCGAAAGTTGTGCTGTTCCACCAGGACAATGCCCCGGCACACAAGTCCGCCGTTGCAATGGCTGTAATTCGTGATGCTGGGTTCGATATCCTTAAGCATCCTCCGTATTCACCAGATCTCGCTCCCAGTGATTTCTACCTATTTCCGAGATTGAAACAATACCTGAGAGGCCAGAAATTTGAAGACGACGACGCGGTAGTCGCTGCAGTACAAGATTTCTTAAGTACTCAAGATGAGACCTTTTTTAAAAATGGAATTTTAAGTTTAGAAAAAAGATATACTAAGTGTATTATGCTAAAAGGTGACTATGTCAAAAAATAAAATGACATTTAGTAAAAGTTGTTTATAACATACTCATTCTCACTTTTTATTGAACGCCCCTAGTACGCAATATGGATGTAAAAACGTCTGAAATAAAGATTTATTATTATTATTATTATTATTATTAACCCTAAACTCCTGCCACTTAAACAAATGTTTTTTGTTTTACGGCTTTTGTCATAACTTAATATTTTTGGTGTAATAACTTTTTGAAAATTTGAGATTACCTCTTATTTTTACGATACTCTGTGTATTTGTATGGGAATAAAAGTGTTTCATTTAAAAAAGTCGTAAAACAGAAAAACATTTGTTTGAGTGATAGGAATTCAGGGTTAAGAGGATGTCAGTGGATTACAAATAACCCTGTGTAGTTCCTTCGGGTTAGCGATAAACGAATTCTTTGCAGACGGAATTGCCGGGCAACAGCTAGTCAAAACGTTATTAGTTTGCAAGTTTGCTATGAAGTATCTTTTGTATTTTTTTTTACAACTTCATGTTTTACTTTTACAGTCATCCCGTGAAGTCCATATATTTCAAACTAAATACAAACTGAAATAGGAATGCATAGAAAAAAAAACCCAGAAAAAAGAACAGCGCTGGGAATCCCTGGTCTTTTTTCTGGTTTTTTTTTCTATGCATCCATGTTTCAGTTTGTATTTAGTTTAAGTTATTAGTTTTGTTCAAAAGCGGGATCAAGATGGATGGAACCTAGAGGGAGGCCAATTTCCAGCAGTGGACGTCTTGCAGCTGAAATGATGATGACGATGATTTTGTTTCAGAGCCCAGCGTCAGAGTCCGACAGCAGTTCGGTGTCGGGCGCCAAGAGTCCTGCAGCGGCGCCGCCATTGTTACAGCATTTACTGCAACTGCAATTGCAAGCGCAGTCGCCACAGGCCATTGCACAGGTAAAGAAAAAGACAGACACAAATGGAAAGCCCCTGTTGGTGCGCGGTGTTAGTGTTCCGTACCCAAAGGGTAAAAACATCGGGAAATTTACTGTGAAGAAGTTCCATCCTGGTACGCGTTTCAGTTTCCTCGAGTGTACAGACAATTACAGAATCCCCAGCTTACCAGTTGCATTTAGTTTTTTTAGTGTCGTATTCATATTAACTTTCAATCATCATCATTCTACCGTCTATGTATACAGGCTGTTACAAAATAACCCCTAAAGCTTGAAACCCCATGAACAAAACTGTAATTCTGCGCGCTGTTCTTTTTTTTTGTAAAAAAAAAATATTTTATTTTTTTATTTAGCCTATTTTTGTGTCCCTCTGCTGGGCAAAGGCCTCTCCTCTCTTGCTCCACTCCTGCCTATCAAAGGCGAGCTCCCGCCATCCCAAAAAAAATATATACTAATTTAATTCTTTACTGGAGTACTACCATACCCTTCACTTATTACGGGTAATTTTGTAACAACCTGTAGTTAGGTTGCCAAAGTTTCAACCACATCCAGCGATTCTTCCAAAACTGTTAAATTCGCAAGACTCAGTAACAGTGGGTACGTACGCACATCGCTTGTAGAACTGATGGAGCCAAAAGTTCTGGAAAGGCGTCCACAGACCGGAAAACGCAGTTTAGGTAGGCTTCCAAAAATACCGACGACCTGGTTAAGATTGCGGTAACGCTTGGATGCGGATTTTTTTTTATTATGAGAGGGAGGAAAACGAGCAAGCGGGTCATCTGATGGAAAACCACCACCACCGCCCATAAATATCAACAACTCAAAGAGAGTCACTGATCGGTTGCCGGCCTTTAAAAAGGAGAGGGAATAGGGGAGAGGGAGGGGCCCCCGGCGCTCTCACTTACCGTACGAAACGCAGCAGGAGTACTGCTGCTTCACGCTGGTGTTCTGTGAGAGGGTGGTACTGCCCTAGACGAGCCGGTACATTCATGATGCAGCGGCTATCAATATGGCTCTACCACTACTAAATGGATGGCTCAGGGCCGTTCTGTTTGGCAAACCTTGGGAGCAGCCTATATTTAGCAGTGGACCGCTTTCGGCTGAAATGATGATAATGATGATGATATCACTGCGGCGTTTCTTTAGAATAAGCAGGTTTACAAGGTCACCTGTAATATTATAACCCCGTCCTGTATATGAAACCTTTCCCGATCATACAGTCAACCAATACGCAACATTTCAACTTTGAAATAACTCCTATAGCAGCTCTGCCGTGTCATGACAAAACACTGTATCTAAAAAACACCTATGTTTCAGAAATCCCAAAAAACTTTTTTTTTTCTTTAATTGGCTACAGAACAGTGAATATTGATCTGATTGCAATGAAACTTGGACAAATCACGGATAATGTGCTACTAGTAGTGTACAAAGAAAAATAATATTAAAATTTTTACTTTTTTATGAATTTTCAAGCAAAAACGTGTTATGTCGTGATGTGCTTTATCAATAATATATGAGAGTTGCTATAACAAAACACTGTAACGTGATAATTAATGACATTATACTCATATGAAAATGCTACTTTAAATTTCATTTAATAATATATTGCTAACATCACAATTCATAAAACTATTATTATCATCTTAATATATTTCTTAGTCTTTAGAAAAGATGATTACCTTGAAGAAGTCCCGACATAAACAAGGACTTGGACTAATAATTCCTCGTGTGATTGTTGCGACAAAACACTGTAACTCTTGATACTATGCTAAGAAAATGTGAGTTTGTTTTGACAAAACACGGTATCTGGAGGATAATACAGTGTAATAGTCCAATCAAGACTCTACATTTTAAGAGTTACAGTGTAAATTGCAATGACGTTTTTCAATGTTTTTGATAGAAAACCAGTTACTCTAAGCAGGCATATATAGATTAGGGTCCCAATAGTTAATTTAACGGTGTTACCACAAAACACTGTAACTCGAGTTACAGTGTTTTGTCATGACACGGCAGAGCAGAGTACTTTTTCGTCCCCAATACAGTTGATTCTCTCTGCACCGCCATTCTCATCTCATGCGTTCCCCAGGGAAATAATATTACTTTATTCATGCCGTTGTTTTTATCTTTGTCGTATTTTAAATTACATTATGTGTTGCGCGCGAAAGCGAGTGGTTTCCAAATGATAGGGAAATACAGTTATCGTGGACAAGAGCCCTTAGTGCAAGCTTTTTGCAATAAACCTCTTAAATGCTGGCATTATGAAGTTTCTGATACGCGCTACCAAATTGCGCCTCTGCGCTACCAATTTGCGATAGTAAAATAATAATATTGAAACGTAAGAAAAATCTAGTGGTTTGACCAATAACTTTTCAAGCAAAGACCACTCTTTCGAACCCTGGTCCTTGACGATGTCTGTTTGTCTTTAGCTGCAGCAGATGATTGCGACGCTGGCAGCTCTGAACACGGGGCTGGTCCCGCCAGCACTCTCCCAGGCGTGGCTCATGCAGCGGCTCACGCATGCGCGGCTACCTGATAGGTGAGTGAAATACGGCTCTACAAGGCTCTTGGCGACCAATGGCTTAGTGGTTAGAGAATGACTACGAAGCTTGAGGTTCCGGGTTCGATTCAAGCGTCGGGGCAGACTGAACTAGAAAGTAATAGCTGTTAAAACACTAGTAGAAGTACCCAAATAAATTAATATCTCCCAAAGTAAGCCTAATCAATTTGACTTCTTGTTGAGTATATTTTTGTAAACGAACTAAAACAATTACTTTGCTCACCCGCGACCTTACAATAGTTACGTTTATGCAAGAAATGTGCGTTCATGCAGTTCCTCCACCTCCACACTGTACGAACACACACAAATCACATAAACCCAACCATCACCACCACCAAGCTACACTGACGCGTTTCGAACTCAACCAGAGCTCATCTTCAGAGTTACCACAACCGTATGCTATGCTACCAAATGTTAAACTAACAAACCAAAACAAATGTTTTAACTTGTCACTGTAACTTCTCAAGTACCCACTTTATTTTTCTTATTCTCAAACTACCCCACAAAAATTAACTTTTATTGACATATTATAAAACTACCTTGAATTTTTTTGTTTATTTATTTATAAGGCATATTTAATTAATAGTAACTGTTCAAATTCGACCCAAGCCGCAGTAAAGGAGAAGATACTAAATTTACCTGTTCATTAATAATAAACGAACGCACATTTCTTGCATAAACGTAACTATTGTAAGGTCGCGGGTGAGCAAAGTAATTGTTTTAGTTCATTAATATGGAGCTCCGCAAAGTAACGCCTGATTCAATAAATTATATTTTTGTCTATAAACAGGCCCAAAAGTTATGTGGGAATTTTATTTAAAAGTGCCCAATTTATTAATTTTTAAATGAGGAAGTTATGAATGAGAAAACCCCGACCTGTCTTCATTTAACAAAAAAAGTAAAGTGCGCGCTTTAAAATGCACGCCCTCGTTTAAAGTCTTTCAGGTTCCACGTTCACACCCTGTATAGTCTTTGGTAGATACCACAAAAGTACCTATTTACTCCAATCGTGCGATTCCAAGGCAACCAACACAATAAACAATAGTTTGGGCCGTTATATACTGATTTATGTGCATCGGGAAGAAATTAGATGCCAATAGCTTGGTATTTACCTCAATGCCATTAGAGCGTGGTGCAGTAGGTAAGTTCTAAAGACTATAGGTCTGCCGCAGTATAATACCGTAGGTAATCTCAGGGCCCTTGCACACCGCGTTTGTATCGATACAAACGCGATACGCACGCGGGTTAGGCTGTTCTATGGAATGAAAAACGCGCTGTAAACGCGCGTTCCTAAAATGCGCGTCGACGGCGCGTTTAAGAAACGAAGTGTGCAAGGGCCTTTAGTAGTACAGAATATCTTTAAAAAATTACAAATTTTACTAGGCACGGTTTAGGGCGGGTGAAATACAGGATTTTTTTATATTTGTCACATTATAATTTGAGGGGAACGTGGTCAAACCTAATTAGTTGCTCTAACGAGTTGTAGCAATCCGAAATCTAGATTATTTTACATAGTGTTTTTTTTTCAACAGTCAATTATTTCGATTTATCGGGTTCGACCACACACCCCTCGAATTATACTTTGTAAAGTATTTTATCAGACTTCAATTAAAACCCTGACTATCATTTTTATCATACAAACTGAAATTTTAGGTTAAAAGTATTATAGAATTATTGAAGAAAAATCATATTTAAAAACTGCGTACGTTGCGATTACTCAGGTCACGAGTGCAAAGTCGTGTTGTTCGTGGATTACTTACGGGAATTAAACTGTGGTTTTGTTGAAGCGTGAAACAATCGGTTGAGTATAGTTTATTTATTAAATAGCTGTTGACCCTGAGGCATAGATTTAATTTAGATTTATTAAGATGAGTTAATCAGATACAAGGTATTCTTAAGCTCGTCCTTGATTTCCTTTTACATTATAGACCTATTCACTCATAAACGGCAAATTTTTCATGTTTGTTGTTGTTGGTGAAATAAACGTATTATTATTATTACTAAACTTATCATTATATTGTTAACTATAGCTAGATCGTTCAAATGAGTCCTCGCCCCGTGCGGTGAGAACTTTTGGGCCCCAATTTTTTTTACTTCTGTGATACTGTATGAAAATACAACTTTACGCTGCTACCCCACATTAATATTAAACACGCTCGTTTGTCAAACCCCCGGGTTGGTAATAGGTACCTTTCATCACTTGAAACTACCTATAGTTTAAATAATAATCGACTTAGAGCGTGGCTACTATTGTACAAAACGGTCAGCAATGGCCCTAAATGTTACTACGTTATTGCCTCTGGCCTTTTCACAATTCTACCACGTGAGTAACCTTTATAAACCCCGACGTCCACCGTCACTCAGACCCACGGCTAGACAAGGGATATAAGGCTTATATGCTATATTAATGCATTATTAGGCAGAAAGTAGTTGTTCGAAGTTTGGTTGTACTGATGTATTTTTAACAGTAAAAAAAACAGCGCAAAAACAGCAAACCCTTATTTACGTTATACTTGGATTATCATAGGCTCTTAAACCTCTCGTATAACGAAAGAAAAAAAAACCTGCGTTCTGGTCTCGTTTGTTTCAAATAGTACCAATGTTACAGATTAAAAAAAAATACAAAAAGATAACCCTAAATCTGACGCGGATCCGCGTTCCATACGAAAGGTTAATGTAAATGGTCAACATTTTTTATTTTATGTATGTATGTAAACTCTTTATTGTACATAAAAACATGAAATTAACAGTTAACATGAGAAACAAATGTATAAAGGCTTAGTATGAGTTATAGAAACTCTGTATTTTGCATAACAAATTAAAAATACAATACCTAGTATATGTAAAGTAGTGCAAAGATGAACTTAACATTGGTGAAAATACGCTATGTGCCTTACGAATAACATAGGAGATAACACAAAATTAACTTTGCCCTTGTAAAGTTTACTTTGGAATCTTTGCCTGCCATTTATTATTTATTATTATTTATAAGGTAACAGGCAAACTTGCCACAATACATATACATTTAAGGATATAATACTTATTGGCAGTGGTCGAAGGCTATAATCGACGAGCGATACGTGGGAAGGTCGCCAGGAATATCTGATACCGATAGCGTATCACATTATTGTTCTGCGGTCATAAAAATGGGGGAGTTATGTACCGACAACCTAAGGCGGATAAAGTAGCTTTATATTTTTCTGAAACTAATTCCCCGTAGACTAATGAGATGTCAATGAAAAAGCTGATTAATAGTTGTCATAAATAACTGTTTCTAAAAAATAACCACTGACATGGGCTATCTTGTAATTTATTTATTCATAATTATTCAAACATCGGTGAAATAAATGTTTTGTGCGTTTAATAACTTTAACCATGGTGTCGTCCTGTGAATGTCACGTACGTTTTTAATAGCCCGTTACATTATCAGGGTAAAGACCTCACCTCCATGCAGCCGCTTCACGCATAATATTATAATTATAATGCTAGATTATTTTGGTCTAGGCCGTCCATAGACACTAATGAGTGCAATTCAACAATGGTGCGGATAGGCAACGCATTTAAAATTCAAATCTGTCGGTAAATATGCAACCTTGTGGTTTGCACCTGACTGTCTTGTTGTTACGTATTATAAAATTAATTTGTGGAGTAGGCTAGATAGCGTGTCGATGGTGCTTTTAAAATTATAATGAAGGCATTCGGACTCTGCTTTAATTTTGATATTATTTTTAAAAAAATCATGCGTTTTTTTAGTCATAAGAAGCATCAAGTGTATATTTTATTTTTATAAATAGGTGGGTTGTAAGGTAGGATACGCTACAGTGATCATAATTTCTTAATTAAAAGGTTCAAACATTAGACAAAATTAATTATAAGTTCGGGAAATGAAGGGATTTATACGATCTTTGAGTAATAGTAGATTGTTCAACAAGGGAGGAAAATAACCAATATCAGACGATGTTACTTGGCACCCGAGCACAGCGAGGGTGCCAATATTCCGAGGGTGATATTGGTGTTTATCCCGAGTTAAAAACTCTGCTTTTCATTTCCACTACGAGGAAAGTAAGAAAATAAAAGAAAGAAAAGAAAGAAAGAAAATACATTTATTTACAACATCACAAGACACAATATTATACAAAACAAAAAGGCAATACTAAAGCTAAAGATAGAATGTGTCATTGCGGTTGCAAATCGGACACTGGCTCAGCATAATGCTGAGGCGTTTAAAGTACCCCAGCGCTGATATAAGATATATGATATATGATAGTGAAAATATAAGTATAAATAAATAAAAATGTCTAAACTGGTCAATATGATCGTTGTAAAATATTTCAATGGAGTTTATTGTTAAGGAAAAATTAATTTAACAAAATATAGAATGTTCAATATAATAATCAATGAAAACAGTAGATAAAGTAGGTATTTTAGTAAATTTATTTATAAAATATGTAAGTAACCAATTTGAACCAAGGAGTTAAGCTGTATAGAGATAGGCTGTGTGGACAATAACATTGTCGTTTACGTGTTTTTTTCTTAACATTTTCTAACTTTTCTGGTTTAAGTCACTAAATAAGAAACTAATGTAAATTAATAATTTAATTTAATAATATTTCACTGGCATTATAAAATTTGTAAAATGACTAATTAAGAAAAAAAACTCAATAGGTACGTAATTATTCCATGTATATGCCGTAATGCTTGGCTGAATGCGTATGTGTTCCATTGACAGCCAATGCCTTTATTTTTTTTAATTCATTTCTACCCTAGGGAAGAAAATAATAGTTATCCTCCCGTATGTCAGATATGATTTGCCTCACTTTCCGAGTATGAGAGATGAAAAAGATCTTCCGCGCGCAGTTTAAGAGTAAGAAGCAAGGTTGAGATAAAACATGAGTAAAGCAAGTATACGTTTTTTTACCTGGCAAATGATCGGAAATTGCCAGTATAGCGTCTTTTTTGTCTAAATACAATGTGCAGTACAAAGCCGTCGGATGTCAGCACATCCGCTCTCAGATCCAACAGACGGCTTTGAGATTAAGTAGGTATTAATTTTATGTATAGATTGTTATTGAGTACCTGTAGAGGCTCAGTAGAGAACGGCTACAATAAAAGAAATTATAGGTTGACTGTATTTCGAAAATTTCGATTCACGACTTAAGTTGACTTGCACGGATTAAAGTTAACAATATAACCCCGAGTAAAATGCTAACTCAGGATTAAGTTGACAAAATGTATAGAAATGTCATCCATAACGTTTTACGATGGTTAATCGTTATGGATGACATTTAATAGGGTTAACAATTTGATTTTTTGACTCCAGACCGTGCAAGTAGCCTTTAAATTTTACCGTGTATTTTATTAAGCAGTAGATGTATCTTAACTACCTAAACCAAACATCTCTGTAAACATCTGAAGTCTATTTCCACTTTGTTGAATGCCTTTAGAATATCGCGCGCAGATTTAACGGTACGTAATGAAAGGCACTGTCAAACTGATGCGTATTCTGCTGAACGATGTTATACCGAGAAACAATTAAAAACGTGATGTCATCACGTTCTTATTGTGCGTCAATTCCGAGATTAAGGTTGAATGTTGACTACTGACAGCAAAGAGTCTGGTGGAGTTCGAAAAAGAATAACATAACTTAACGGCGGCAATGATAATTTGTATTCATGAAATTTTTCCGATGCAACGCGAAAATTAACCACACTGTACGGGTATTTTTTGTGTCACAACGGAACTTTTTCCAGTCATTCGTTTTGTAATGCTAACTACGATTTTACTTGATCCAACTTTTTGGGATCTACCCGTTCATTAGATCGCTCTTAATCGAGACTTAAACTACATAATACGTAAAAGAAAATAACGATTTATTGAACCTAGTAGTACTACCTACCTACACAAGACCAAACAAAGGGGGTAATTGTGCCGAACTTTTGTTTTACAGTTTTGAAAACTAATTTAGTTAATGTAATTAAAAGCAACGAATGATGCGCCTGAAAATAAGTACTGCGTAACTTTATCCATTATCACATTTATTACACTGTTCTATTCTTCTTACTCGATACCTAAGCAGGGGCACAAGTATGTACTTAATTCTAACAAAGTATCTACGTGTACTAATATTACAAAGAAGTATTTTTTTGCTCCTCTTACATGATGACCACTGACGGTTCTCATATCAATATGTGACTGATTCAAAACTGCGCTCTCTAGCTCCGTTAAACATAGGCTAAATTTTATTTAATAGCGACTCGGACGATGTAGCGAAATAACCTAGCGTATCAAATTTCTGTAAATGTCTCAAGACCATCGCATAATATCGTCCAGCCACGAGCTAACACAACAACAATCGTCAAAATACATTGAAACATCGCACCGGCAACATCACGACATCGAACGAAAAGCATCTCAATGCATTCACGACAAAAGCGCGCGCGTCATTGTGCCTTCTTGAGGTGACAGCATTGAACGTTTGAATTTAGAACGCGCTAATGTTGCCGTTTTGTGGCCAGTAACATGAATGGGTTTTGGTGGCCATGTTAAATACTAGCTGGATATATTCGTACAGCAGGCCTTTGCCTTTTTTTCCTGGCGTTTGAACACTTGTAAGGCTAATTTAAAATTTAATTACACAAGTTCTGTAGTTTTTGTTGAATGTACATGTATAGGTAATTATCTGAAATATAAGATAAGATAAGACACACATAAAATAAGTAAACATATATACACTATTATATGCAGGCGGGGACGGCATTTTCAGTTTTTTACCCGCCTCGATAAAAATCTTGTACCGGCGCTGCTTATTGTAACATGCACCACAGTTAATAAAATATTCTTCTCTCCCCAGGCTCCAGGATGTAGAGAAAGTGTCGGCACCTAGTGCGTCTCCAACTTCTGCGGAGCAGCCTCTGGATCTCAGCGCGAAGTCTACTTCCAGCACCAGCGGAACCCCACCTCCTGACAGCAAGGATAACAGGTAAAGTTACCTGGCATAGTTACCACAGGGCAAAGTTGCAATACCAAATTTTTAGGACTCCCCTTGAACAGCCTCTGGATTTCAGCGTGATTTATCCAGTACCAGCGGAACCTCACCCCCTGACAGCCAGGATGCCAGATAAAGTTACCTGGTATGGTTACCTATCAAAATTTAGAATTATTTTTTTCCGAATATTTAAAATCCCGAATGCTTCATTTATCCGAATGCATTTTTTTCTGAAACTGTAAATATTTCAGGATTTTTATAAAACAACCCTAACCTAACCTAAAGGGTTCTACACGATGGTCCTGAAATAAATCCTGAAATATTTACAGTTTCAGAAAAAAATGCTTTCGTACAAATGAAGTTTTCGGGACTCTAAACCTTCGGAAATAAATTTTTCTAAACATCGATAGGATCCCGTTGGGGTTATGCTTTCCCGTAGGATAATATTATATATTTACTTAAAACAGGAAACTACCAATGAAACTAACACAATACAGAAAAACAGGCTAACAAATCAAAAAATACAGAACCAAATACCCAACAGGGTTATCAGGTCATCACCAAGCATTGCTACGTTGCACAGCTAAAATCACCAGAGGCGAGGACCAAACGCGTAGATATTTCTCTGCACAACGCCTTGCTATGAGATGACCACGGGCACAAAGTTTCCACGGCCAGCGTCACAAATTCATAATGTGCAGAAAGGGTTTCTATGGTTTCGCATAATTTGACAAGTTATAATGTATCATTCTTCATAATCAACGTTAGTCATAAAGTGAATTATTTCTGAAACAGTTTCTTTTCAGAATTGTTATTTGTAATTCACTAGCATCCTTTTAACCCTAAACTCCTACCACTTAAACAAATGTTTTTTGTTTTACGGCTTTTGTCATAAACTTAATATTTTTGGTGTAATAACGTTTTGAAAATTTGAGACTACTTACCTCTTATTTTTACGATACTCTGTGTATTTGCATGGGAAAAAATGCTTCATTTTAAAAAGTCGTAAAACAAAAAACACTTGTTTGAGTGATAGGAATTCAGGGTTAAGAGGATGTCAGTGAATTACAAATAACCCTGTATAATTATAAAACAAACCTAACCTAACCTACTGCATTCTATAAGACGGGATTTAAAAAAGTCCTGAAAAAAATACTGTTTCAGAAATAAATCATTGTATGACTAACGTTGCTTACGAAGAATGACTGAATGATACATTATGACTTATGACTTATTAAATTATGCGAAACCAAGGTATCCTGTGCAGAAAGATGTGAAAGGACGTTGAGATAGGTATCTCGCGTCAGCGTCAACTTCGTTAACAGTCAAAAGATGGCGTTGTCCATACGATTATTGTGCTCTAAAAATGTTTGTGTAACCTTTTTTTAACAAAACTTTAAAATACTTATAATTTTTTTCGTTATGCTATTTCTAATACGGACGAAGCCAAGGGTTTGAACTAGTATCTTTCTAAGTGTAACTGTCAGTAGGTCAAGTGTATTACAAACATGCACAAATGTCATAATGCACTTAATGAAATTAGGCTATTTTATCCATTATAGTAAATGCTTCGAATTGAGGTCATGGTATTTTAATCCATTTAGCAATGATTAAAACTAAACACTAATTGCTTACATGTCGTTAAGCTAAAAATTAATTACTAATTTACGTTCAGTGATATTTTTATAACTTTGAACTTACCTATTCGAACACTATTTTCTAAGTTTAAGACCAGTGGTGGTGTAGGGGTTTGGCACGCGGCACGGAATGCTGAGGACCTGGGTTCGATTCCCAGCGCTGGTCTTTTTTCTGGGTTTTTTTCTGTGTATCCATGTTTCAGTTTGTATTTAGTATGAAATATGTATTTTTTTTTTTTAAAAACGTGCTGTGTACTTAACTTGTTTCCTTTAGATAATTGTATTTTTTCCTTTGTTTTAAAGAAAATACCATCAATCATAATTAACTTCAGTCGCTCGCTAGTCGTCAACGATTAACCTATAAAATTTATTAAAAAAAAATACTGTTTCTTAACATAACAACTTATTTAACTAAACTGAATAAAACACTAGACCCAAGAAATGTTGAATACGAAATGCAATCAAACAAAGCAACTAAAGCATTTCTCTTAATTTTCACACATAAAGTCAGCACAACCTGAATAGCCCATAAAACCTTATCAAAAACTATCCAAATAAACTGCCACTGGCAACACTAGGAAGTCCATTAACAATTCTCCATGGTCACCGAGTCTTTGCACTGGCAACATTTCCTATTGGAACGATCGGATTACATAAACAATGAGACGTGAATGCACCCATTAAATCATGAAAACGAAACTGAACGATTGGGGTCGATGAACTTTTGACAGCCGACGCCATCATGGGATACGCGCGCTTTTAAAATGGCGGCTGTCGTAAGGTTTCAAATTTTAATGAATGTGTATAGTTATTAAAGGCTACTGAAGTAGTTATAGTTTATGCCTCATTGTAGCTTTGTAGCATAAGAAATGAGAGAATAAAGAACCTAATATATAACCCAACGGCAACGTGAATTAAATGCACATATTCGGTGGTTAGCGAATGGGCAGTTGATTCATAGCAAGATTAAAAAAATGTCTTATTTTATTTATTTTACTTAGAAGCAGAGCTCTGCCAACACTGGATTTTTATAGTTACGGCTGTTTACGGCGTATATTTTGACATAGCTAAAAATGTGTACAGAACGCTCGGTGCGCGAGTCCGACTCTCACATGGCCGATTTTTAATCTAAGAACAGTGATAGGAATGAGTTTTTTACGAACAATCTAAAACATTTAAAACCAGATCACTATGCCAAGGGGAAAGAAGTCATAAAAGGACAAGCAAACTGAGAAACATTTCATTTGGAATGACTCAATCTCAGCTGAATATACAGAATATTTAGATCGGTCAGTATGGAAAAGTCTGAACCTATAAGAATGTTGAATTTAAAAAAAAATGGTAGTCATTTCGAACACCTACCAAAATAAATGAAAGGATATGAAAACAATGATTTTTATTAATTTTAGGCACCATGTTTACGTAGTTAGAAATAGTGTTAGTTTTATTCTTCAAAACGTCCGAATTCGATTCCCGTGCTGAGCAAAAGTTTTTTTTAAATTTATGAATGCAGTTTTTCTCGTTACTAAAATCAATGGCATGGTTCCTAAGAACGGATCTTCGTTTGTCTTATAGTTTCAGACTTTCCCATACTGACCGATCTAAATGTTACACCCTGTATAATAGATAAATAAAGAAAAGTCCCAGATTCTAATTTAATTTTTATGCGGGCGAGTAATAGATGGCCGTACCTACTTATAGATCTGTCCTAGATTTTAAATTCTAAAAATACTCGTAACATAGGAATATCTATGAAATACAAATGGGTCAATCAACTTTTTTTTGTAAATTTCTATTTACTCCTTTACAAGTAACTCTGTAATCTCTGGTTAGTGAAACCATGATTTTGCAGTAATTAGATAAACTGTTTATCATAGTGCGTATGTGAAAACCAAAAAAAATAAGTATTTCTATGAAAAAATCCGGTCACCCAGGGGAAATACCACTATTTTCATACAAATTTCGGGGACAACATTGTCCCCTGGGTCACCCACGAAATAGAAGCTAAACAAAATAAAATAAATATGGCAATTATACCATTATTGACTACAAAAATCTAGGGTTTTGAAAAGTATACTTTAAATAAGGAAAAACAATCAGTTTTTTAATTATTTCGGTTTTCATAGAAAGTAGCAGAAAATCGTTTACAAAAAAAAGTTGATTGACCCAAATAAAACAGAGGACCGTGGGTCGTTGGTTCAAATCCTCGGTGCGGAATTATGTTTGAAATTTACCAATTTACCTAATTATGGCGAAGGAAACATCGTGAGCAATCCTGTACACTGGAATTTTGTGGTGTTTGTGAAGTTTCCAATAGTACGCAAAAAAATGTTGACTGTATGATGCATTGTCATCCAAACTACGTACTTATTCAAACCAAATGGCTGTCTCTTCTGTGGACATATCTATAAATTAAACATTGTAAAAACCCTCAACGCAATTTCATCGCACATATGTTTGAATATAAAGCAAATGCCCATCCCATTATGCGTCTAAGATCCCTTCCGCAGCTAGCAAAATAGGTGATAACATTGAAATGGCCGAACAAATTTTGATGAAACATGTGTAAGAACCAACGCCGAGAAACCTGCTTTAATTTTTAAAAAAAACAACCAAATCGGTTTATCAGTTTATGAGCTACCTATGATGTAACAGACAAACACACACATAAGGCGGTCAAACTTATAACATTCCTCTTTTTGTGTCGGGGGTTAGCAATATTAGCGATTTCGAGTCAGCAAACTTATTAACTTAAATATATATTTAAATGGGCCGAAATTTGGCCAGGCGTCCCACACGCCGATGTAGACTTGACTAAAAAATATAGGCTATAGAGCCTTAACATTTGCCATGGAAATCGATCCTTGCGCACGAATCATCATCCATCATCGCAGCCTTTATACGTCCCGCTGCAGGGCACAGGCCTCCTCTCAGAATGAGAGGGCTTGGGCCGTAGTTCCCACGCGGTCCCAGTGCGGATTGGAAACTTCACACACACCACTGAATTTCTTCGCAGGTGTATACAGGTTTCCTCATGATGTTTTCCTTCACCGTCAAGCTCATGGTAAATTTTAAAATGTAATTTCGCACATAAATTCCGAAAAAAATTCAGAGGTGTGAGTCGGGATTTGAACCCACGACCATCTGCTTGAGATGCCATAGGTCAAACCACTAGGCCAACGCCACGAATATGGCAAGTTACACCTAAATGCCTAATGAAATGAATTTCCTAGACATCGAACCCATTATTTCGCCCATTAAACTTTAAACTGGCCACTTAAACTAATAAACAGGAATAAAGTTAATTCTTATCGCTATTATTGCGAAAACTTGCTTTCGAAACTCGGCAAATAGCCGGGCTGATAGGGGTGTCATTGCCCGGGAATTTAATGACAAACATCGTTCGAAAAGAGTTTAATGACCCGCCAACAAGGGTTTGTTATTTGCGTTGAGTCATGCGCGGGCGCAGGTTTCTGGGTTCCTTTATATCTGTAGGTTATAGTTACGGGTGTTGGATGAAATGAATGAATTTTATGGAGTGTTGTAATTATTTACAAAAACTACGACATTGGTGACTTTAACTTTAACTTAACTTCCGTGAGACTCACTCATAGTGAAAAAATACGGATAACTCACATCTTAAATCCTGTTTAGCTTGACATGTTTCGGTCTAATTCGTAGCCCATCGACCTGGAGCACGCATGCGTATTTTGAGCCAAGTAGCCGCTGTGGCGTGTGCTCGAAACAAGTCGGGCTAAACTTGATTTAAGATGTGAGTTATCCGTATTATTTTACTATCTTCAATAGGTACTATATCTGTTAAAAATTAGGCTTAGGAGGATACAACAGTTAATACTACAATAGTGTCTGAAAATTATCGATCAAATAAATTGTGATTCACAAAAACCGATAAATGATCTATCTGTCAAATTGATTACTAATATAATAAAAAATTTCAAACAAGATAAAGATATACGTTGGCCTCGGAGAATTGTAATTCATTAAAATCTTCAAAAGTTAAGATTAGTAGCAGTCGTTTTGTATGTTCCTTGAAAGGAACAGATTTTTTTTAATATTAACTAAAAGTTCTGTGAAAAATAAATGAACTTAATCTAAATCTAAAAACCTATGTACACAAAATAAATATCGCCCAGATCGCTGCAATTGGGCAAGGTGCCCATAAACGCTGCAGCGCTGGCTGCGTTTCCTCGTTGTATGGCAATGCCAATATTATACGTTAAACGAGCAAAGTGCGAACCCTACGGCCACCTGTGGATCGGACAAGCATAATTATCTATTATGTATAGCCTTATTACTTAGCAAATAAAACATTTTTCATTTTTTTTAAATATCTACTTTTAAAAAAAGTTTTTGAGTTTCGGGTCCCCACGGCTCGAGTCTCAACAGCAAAAGCCGCAAATATGTAGCTGTCTGCCTTTAAGTTGCGTATTTGGATCATACTCACCGTAAGAAATAATTTTCCCTCCTGTGGACATACAAGCAACTAGTCAGCCAACTTAAGGGCCTACCGAGCGTTTCGCGCTAATCGATTTTGGTTGGGCGATTTCGGGCGTGGGGGAGGCACGATGGCTCAAGATAGGTTGGTTGGACTGCGCGTGTTTTTGGGTATTTTCATTATAGTGTGAGAATACGTCACACTCCCTTATATGTTAGCATAAGATCTATATATGTAACCGTAGCAATAAGATGAGTCAGTCTCATTAAACGCGTGTACTCCAATACATGTCTTTTCTGTTACTACCCCGAGCTCCCCACATCGCATGGCGATCCTTGCCAGCGCTTGTGTTTGAGTTGGGTAATAATTGAAAATTCGAGTATGTAATTAAAACCTACTACAATGTGCGCGCGCGATAATTCGCGGGAAATGCAAAAATTGGAGGACTTTTGTCTCGAGTTTGCCTATGTCGTGCTGTCTTGTGGCGCGCTGATTGTGGCGTTGATCGCGCTGTTCGCGTTGTGCAAGTTTATGCGGAGCCGCAACTAAATTAACGATGGGCTCATCCCAGACAAAGGAAGAAGTGATCGTGGCGCAGAATGCTGCCGGGGGTACAAACACTGCAGACCTGAGGGACATTGGCAACCACCTTTCAAACAACAATGTCATTTTGACGGTGGTGCTGGTCATCTTGTGTATTTTCTTGCTGGCGATGGCGTATCGAATGTACCGCAAGTGCCATCAAAGATGGATTCAGCAGGAGATCAACAGCGGAGTCATCGAGCGTCTTCGTGCCCGTGCATCTCTGCGTAAACAAGAGGCAGTAGTATGAACAGTTAACTGCCTTCGCGTAAGTGTTTGTGTCAGTGAGTGCGCGTCAAATATCGGTATTTCGTAAGTTAACCCAATGCGTATATCCGGTTTTCTTTAAGAACTTTAACTGTACTATATTTCATTATTAAGATAGCTATTTGGTTACAAAAATATGTAACTACTCTATTATGTAAGTATATTATAAGTAATGATTTATTTTAATGGAAGAAATTTTAAGTAAAGCATATACGGAACTTTCTGGATTAAAAGATTATCTTGTAAAAGTAGGTCCTGCTAGACGCAAAACTAAGGGTCCAGCAGTACTCAGTAAATTGGAAGATGCTGCCCAAATTTATTATGATTTTGAGGCAGAGGT
Source organism: Archips crataeganus (assembly GCA_947859365.1). Classification (NCBI taxonomy): domain Eukaryota; kingdom Metazoa; phylum Arthropoda; class Insecta; order Lepidoptera; family Tortricidae; genus Archips; species Archips crataeganus. The sequence continues at coordinate 11,176,978 of OX402069.1, read as the reverse complement.
CGATACTATTCATAGGGATATAGAAAAAGGGTATTTTAAACAAGCAGACGTAGATCGCATCTTGTCCTTGATATCTAAAATAAAAGGCGTATATAAGGCAATAGAGGATTTAGCCCCTTTTGATGTTGATGAATCCAGTTCCTTTGAGGTAGAAAAAATGGAGTTCGATTTAAAAACGGCCGTATCTTTATTACCAACCATGACGGGTGACGAAAACGTTACCAAACAGTTAATCTCGAGTATCGAAATGTACGAGTCAATGTTAAATGACACGGGAAAAAAAACGTTAATTACTTTCATTTTGAAAACGAGGCTTTCTGAAAATGCTAAGGTTCGATTATCCTCAAGGTACGCATCTGTAAACGAGTTGATTTCAGATATGCAAAAACACTTGCTCAGCCGGAAGTCCGATTCCGCGCTACATGCCCAGTTACTGCGAGCCCGACAGGACAATAGAACCATCGAGGAATTTGGTAAGCAAGTTGAAACCTTATTTTCAGAGCTAACGATTTCACAATCCAATGGAGAATCCGATAAGTTTACGATACTTAAACCGATTAATGAAAAAATTGCCATAAAGCGGTTCTCGGATGGGTTGCGAAATTCGAGGTTAAGTACGATTATCGCGGCGAGAAATTATGACTCATTAAAAGACGCCATACGTGGTGCTATAGACGAGGAGTTATCAACACAAGACCCAAACTCGTCGGTTCTAAGTTTTCATCGTGGTATAGCATCGTACCGAGGCCATAACAATTTTAGAGGCCGCGGTATGCAGTGGAACAATAGGAGGAGCCATGGGTTTAGTAACCCCAGGAATAACTCAAACTACCAAAGGTCGTTCCAAGCAAATTCGAGGAATGACGCTAATTATGGTCATGCGTCTCGTGGTAGACACACAAGCCATACTTCGCGCTATTTCAGAGGTACAAGGTACAAAGGTCGTAAGCCTAGCATTAATATGGCACAAGTAAACATCGATTCCAATTCTAATCCCAATGCCATATCAAACGATTCCATATCCGACGGACGATCGACGGATCAGTTTTTTCTTGCATGATTGCATTTGTTATTGTAACAATGTAAGTACAGCCAAATTAAGCGTAAGCAATGTAGCACTCCAGTGGTTAATTGACACGGGCGCATCCTTATGTGCCGTGAAACATGAAAAATTGACACAGTTAAATTTAACGTATGACCACGAAGTGATAGAAATTAAAGGTATAGGTGGCAGTATTTTTTCAGAAGGGTCTATCTACTTAAAATTAGAAATTAATGGTCACAGTTTCATCCATAAGTTTTATGTATTTAAAAATATGCCATGTAGAGCAGATGGCATAATTGGCCAAGATTTCATTTGTAAATATAAATGCAATTTGAATTACGAGAATAACACGTTTACTTTAAATATGGGACAAAACTCGGTCGTGCTACCATTGCAGATGGGAAGCATAGGCAGTAACAGTTATTTAACTCTACCGCCCAGGAGTGAGTCGATACATTTTATTTCAACAACATTGGTAGATGACGTATTAGTTCGAGCGAGACAGTTATGCAAAGGTGTGTTTTTAGCGAGTGCTATAGTAACTCCGGAAAATGGGAAAATTCCAATTAAAATTTTAAATACCAGAGACGAGGAAGTGCGACTAAGTTTTTTTACTCCAGAGTTTAGTTTATTAAACGATTATCTAATTTGCTCATTTGCCAAACCAAGCGTCAATGCGGAGAGAGTGAAAAACCTTTTTGAATTTTTAAATTTAGAGCACCTCAATGACGAAGAAAAAATGTCTATTAAAAGCTTATGCGCTAAATTTTCAGATGTATTTTGTTTGCCAAATGATAAATTGGGAGTCACTAATGTTTACGAAACGTTTATTCATTTAAAAAATGATGCAACTCCAGTCTATACCAAGCCGTACCGCCTTCCGAAATCTCAAAAAGACGAAATTAAAAAACAAATTGGTAAAATGTTGAAAGACGACATCATTGAGGAAACTCAGAGCGAGTGGTCCTCCCCTCTTCTTTTAGTCCCAAAAAAGTCGGATAGTAAAGGTGAAAAACAGTGGAGAGTGGTAGTAGATTATAGAAAGTTGAATGAAAGATTGAAGGATGATAAGTTCCCTCTTCCAAACATAACTGATATTTTAGATTCGTTGTCAGGATCCATGTATTATTCGCATTTAGATTTAAGTCAAGGGTACTACCAATTGTCCTTGAACCCAGAGAGTCGGAAATATACAGCTTTCACTGGTGATAAACAGTACCAGATGAAGAGATTGCCTATGGGTTTAAAAATAAGCCCTAGTACATTTAGTAGAGCCATGACTGTCGCATTATCAGGGTTGACGAATGAAAAATGTCTCGTGTACTTGGACGATTTGGTTTGTTTTGGTCGAAACCTTGAAAGTCACAACAAAAATTTATTAGATATTTTTACCAGATTGCGGAAAGTTAACTTGAAGCTAAATCCACGGAAATGCCAATTTTTGAAGAAAGAGCTTTTGTATTTAGGACACGTAATATCAGAGAAAGGCGTTTTACCTGACCCAGCAAAAACTAGTATTTTACAAAATTATCCTAGACCAACGAATAGCGACGAGGTGAAAAGATTCGTTGCATTTTCTAATTACTACCGTAAATTTATTCCCCAATTTGCATATATTACAATACCATTGAACAAATTAACTCGAAAAAACGCAATATTTCACTGGACAGACGAATGTGAAAAATCATTTTTGAAATTGAAGCAATCATTAATACATCCCCCTATTCTGCAATACCCAGATTTTTCACAAGAAAATGAGTTTATTTTACATACTGACGCATCGGGCTTGGCCGTAGGGTCAATGTTATGTAATAAAAACAACATGCCGATAGCTTATGCTAGCCGTGCACTTAATAAAGCGGAAGTAAATTATCCCACCATCGAGAAAGAGTTGTTGTCAATAGTATGGTCAGTCAAATATTTTAGGCCCTATTTATTTGGGAAAAAATTTAAAATTATGACAGATCACAGACCCTTGATTTACTTGTTTAATATGAATAATCCATCAAGTCGTTTACTAAAATTTCGATTATCTTTGGAAGAGTATGACTACAAGGTTGAGTACGTAAAAGGAGCGAATAATGTGGCGGCCGACGCATTATCTCGTATTGTGTTGACATCGCAGGAATTGAAAGAAATGAATGCACATGTCGTAAGCGTGATGACTAGAAGTATGTATAGGAAGTATAACGCGCAGTTGGATAATTCTTCGGTTAATAAGCCTTGCACCAACGATTGGTCTGATCAGCCAAAAGTTGTGGAAGTACTTAAGAAACCAAAGAATTGTATAGAGTTGATATTTTCGCGAAATATATACAGTAGATATAACAATAAAGGACATGAATCCACGAATGGTTTAATTTATGTAGAAAACGAATGCATTCTTATAGCGGATCCTACCTCTCGATCATGTTTGACGCGAGACGTCTTCGTGAGTGATTTAGGAACATTTTGCGCTAAATTAAATATTAAAGAAATATATGTGATAAAGAATATTGACAATAATAAATTCATAGAGTGGTTAAAAAGTGAAATAAAAAGGAATTTAAACTGGCCAGGACCACGATTGTGTGTCATTAGAGGAGTTATTAGGGTAGACAATGATGATGACAAGCGAGTAATTGTTAATGATTTTCACATTCTTCCCACAAGTGGGCATGCGGGCGTACGACGCATGGTTAACAACATTAAACGATATTACTTTTGGCCAAAAATAGAAGATGACGTCAGAAACTTCGTAAAGAGATGCGACAAATGCCAAAAACAAAAGCACTCTTTGCCGACGAAAGAGCCTATGGCAATAACGACTACAGCGAAGTCAGCTTTAGATAAGATATTTTTAGACATAGTAGGGCCCTTAGTTAGAGATTATTATAACCATACATATATTTTAACGGTACAATGTGAATTAAGTAAGTATGTGGAAGCGTATCCGTTAGAATCGAAAGAGAGCGCAATAGTAGCCAAAAGTTTTGTTCAAAATTTTATCTTAAGATATGGCGTGCCGAAGGAAATTGCTAGTGATAGAGGAACTGAATTCATCTCATCCATAATGACCCAAGTCTGTAAGTTATTACAAATAAATCAAATTTCATCATCAGCATATCATCACGAAAGTATGGGATCTTTGGAAAACACTCATAAATCATTAAATGCTTTTTTGCGCATACAAACAGATAATAATCCAAAATACTGGAGTACATGGGTACCTTTTTGGGCATTTTCTTATAACACTACAGTGCATAGTGAAACAAAATATACTCCGTTTGAGCTAGTATTCGGAAAAAAATGTCAATTACCCAGTAACCTTCTTTGTAATACTGTAGAGCCGTTATATAATAGCGATAACTATGCAGCTGAGTTGAAATTCCGATTACAACAGTCAAATGTCGACGCTAGAAATAATTTACTAAATAGCAAGCACAAAAGAAAACTTATGTATGACTCATATACGAATCCTGTGACTTATAAGAATAATGACTTAATACTTGTTAAAAATGAAACAGGAAATAAATTTTCAGATATTTACTTAGGTCCTTTTACTGTTATAGAGGACATAGAACCTAATGTTAAGATTTTGAGAAATGGGAAAGAGGAAATTATCCATAAGAATAGGACTAAAATGTATTATAGTTAAAAACAAAAGTGTACTTAAACTAAAGTAAGTAAATAAAGTGTTAAGTAAGTGATGAGAAAAAAAAATGTATTAATGTTTCATTTTTTTTTAATTTTCCATGGGAGGTATAGTGTGAGAATACGTCACACTCCCTTATATGTTAGCATAAGATCTATATATGTAACCGTAGCAATAAGATGAGTCAGTCTCATTAAACGCGTGTACTCCAATACATGTCTTTTCTGTTACTACCCCGAGCTCCCCACATCGCATCATCTTATTACTAAATCAAATACATATATTAAAAATGTAGCAACACTACGCCCTAGAAAACATCTTGTTTTATTAACATTCAAAAAGTCATGACCTGCCGTGCTGTATTAATTAGCGTCGTACTACGAATTTATTTTATTTTTTAGAGACTACTTTGGATTTTTTTCTATCGAGCGAACTATAAGTAACCCTGTTTCGATAAACACTTGTCATTAGAGTGAATCCTCAAATATGTTACACATGAATTTCAAGACTATAGCTTTACTTGTAATGATACAGCACGAGATTAAATTAATGCAATAAATGCGCCAAAAACACGGTAGGGATTTATTTAAATGGTCCGAAAGTTGGCCAGGCCCACACGCCGATGTAGACTTGACTAAAAAATATTGTCTATAGGCCCTTAACTTTTGCCATGCCCACAGGGGACACGCGGACAAAACAATGTGTTTTGCTGTTTCGGCCGTTCGCGTTGCAGCCATATTAATGCTTATCTAAGAAGAAATGTACTGTATTTTTTCCATATCTCATAATTTAAATTGAAGAGGGAACCCTTATTTATTTAATCAATTTCTTCGCACTATTTTGTGCCGGTCAAAGACTCTGCAAACAAAACGCAGCGTCATTTAGATAAACCAATAGGCATTTAAAAACAAGGAAATCTTATTCAAGTCTTTGAACCTTTATTATTACGCTTTATCAAATTTTAAATAGATTAAAATGCGTTGACCTAAAGGTGCTTCAACCCAGTGATATACCAGGTTTACACGGAGCTTAGTAGCTAATGCTTAGTACTTGTCACTTACACTTGTCAGAAGTGTGTAAACATATTGTACAAGTGCTTAGTATTATGCTAGGCCTACACGACCTTAGTAGCTAATGCTTAGTACTTGTCACTTATACTTGTCAGATGCGTGTATTGTATAACACTAAGCACTTGTACAATATGTTTATACACTTCTGACAAGTGTAAGTGACAAGTACTAAGCAATTAGCTACTAAGCTCGTGTAAACCTAGCAATTATACAATACACGCATCTGACAAGTGTAAGTGACAAGTACTAAGCATTGGCTACTAAGCTCGTGTAAACCTAGCAATATATGTATGTATTAGCAATATACATCCATCCACTCCAGCCTATATACGTCCCACTTGCAGAGCACAGGCCTCCTCTCAGAATGAGAGTATATTAGTAATATACACAGTGGCGTAGCGTGCCTTGGAGGACCCTGTATCAAAATTATTTAGGGGCTTTCCCGGGAAGCACGAGATTAAGGGACATTGTGGAGTGGATAACATTTTTAGTAATTTATGCTTACACACGTTAGGGACCTCTGTAGCCCGGAGTCCCGTATCATTGACACGGCTGATACGGCGGTAGCTACGCCCCTGAATATACATAAAGATAATTATAAATAAATAATAATAAATAAATAAATATCATGGGACAATTCACACCAATTGACCTAGTCCCAAAGTAAGCTTAGCAAAGCTTGTGTTATGGGTACTAAGCAACGGATAAACATACTTATATAGATAGATACATACTTAAATACATATTAAACACCCAAGACCCGAGAACAAACATTCGTATTTTTCATACAAATATCTGCTCCGACACGGGAATCGAACCCAGAACCTCAAGCTTCGTAGTCAGGTTCTCTAACCACTAGGCCATCTGGTCGTCTAAAGTAATAAATAATTTGTATTGCGTTCAAAATCATTGTAACAAGTTGTCTATCAATACATACTTTCTAGTCGTGGTAGCCTGGTAATGGGCCGTGGGTTCGAGTCCGGGCTCACACCTCTCAGTTTTCCGAAATTTATGAGCGTAATTAAATTTTAAATTAGCTTTATTATGAAGAAGTTACAACTGCGCACATGTAAAGAAATTCAATGGTGTGTGTGAAGTTCCCAATCCGCGCTGGGCCCGCGTGGGTACTACAGACTACAGCCCAAGCCTTCTCACTTTGAGAAGACGTATATAAGCTGGGATAATGATGATAATGAACTCATTGCCCTCAAATAACCTCTTTATCACCCAGCACAATACCCTACGGATAAAAGCATCTCGATTTCAGCACCGATATTATACACAATATCGAATCGATAACTGAATAAATTCATTCGCTGCCCGAGATCTGGGTCGCTTGGCTCGCCAAAACAAATAAAAATGCACCGATAGCCCGGTGCATCGACCTTAACTCCGCAATGCAACGAAACATCACCCTGTATCAAAGACCGTAGGTTTTATATCCAAAGGCTAGGCTACAAAAAATAACAAGACAAGATGAAACTGAAGACGGGCGAGCAATTTTGAAGTGTAATGAGAGGGGTTAGAGTTGACTTTTGAATGATGGTTAGTTAGGATAAGGATGAATTCATAGTAGCTGTTATCGAATGTGCTTGTCTTGGTTTAATGTTTCGAAATATTTAATTTAGGTGTTTGACTGATTAACGTTGGCCAGGTGTTACCCATATCGGGTGAGGGCTGATAAAATTGTTTGTTGCTTCTTTGTGTCATACTAATATTATAAATGCGAAAGTTTTTCGGTTACCTTTTTCGATATAGTAGATGATATTTGGTATGGAGATAGTTTGAGGATTCGTTTATCGCGATCCCACGGGAACTATGCTATATTTTGGAGTAAAAACTATTCTAAGTCCTTCCTAGGGTCTCAAGCTATCTCTATACCAAATTTCATCTAAATCGGTTCAGCGGTTTAAGCGTGATGAAGTAACAGACATAAAGACAGACACTTTTGCATTTTAAATATTAGTGTGTATGTTATCCACTATGAATACGTCCTAGTCTGGGTAGTATGCTCAGTCTTCACAAAGAAGTGTTCATAGATTCAATACGCATCGACATAATATAGTCCAGTTGCGTTTGAGTTGCCTTTTGAAGCAAATTATAATTCCTACATGTAAGAAAAATCGAGAAGTTTTTACTAGTGGCTTCTTCACAGTGCAAAAATTGACTAAATCACATTGTTTATAATCTACCTATTACCGCTCAATCAGGGATACATTATTTCAAATGTCAGCATCGCCTTACAACGAAGACAGCTAGCCTATCTCATTAGATATAATCATTAGGAAGAGTCTTGGTCCCTAGCAAAAGCACCAACCGTGGCTCTTATTATGCAGCAAATTTGAAAACCGGCGAATTTAATTAATGGCCCTTTTTAACAAAATGAAATGTGTTGTTGCAGGTTGAAGCGTCCTCTAACCGAAAGCGCCGGCGCTGGTAACAGCGGAGCGCGACGCACGTACACTGAAGACGAACTCCAATCAGCCCTCCGCGACATCCAATCAGGCCGCCTCGGCACCCGGCGCGCCGCCGTCGTCTACGGCATCCCTCGCTCCACACTCCGCAACAAAGTCAACAAGTTCGGCCTCGCCGCAGACCCGCCTGACTCCGACCCTGACTCTGACCCCGAACGACCCGACTCCCCACCTTCTGTCATACTCAAAATCCCAACATTCCCACCACCCGACGATAAGTCACCATCGCCAGCGACCCCAGGCGCGCCTGTCACTCCTATTTTACCACCTCAACCGCAGCTCTCACAGTCCTCATCGCTGTTATTACCGGCGTCAGTCTTCGCTGATCCGCCTTCCTCGCAGCATCTATTCACGTCGCTCAGCGATGTCATAGCGAAGAGCATAAGCCAGAAATTTCAACAGCCGCTCGACCGACCGCACCAACAGGCTGACTTAGCCTTCATGCGACACCAGCAAGACAGACACGTTTCCGTCATCAAAACACCACCAGATAATTCCAGAAACTTCTCAGCTCCTTGCAACTCGCGTGCTCCACCGAATAACAACGGGCAGCCAGCGACCGGCAAAGGCACCAGACCGAAGAGGGGGAAGTATAGGAACTACGATAGGGATAGTTTGGTGGAGGCAGTCAAAGCGGTGCAGCGGGGTGAGATGTCGGTCCACCGCGCCGGGTCGTACTACGGCGTGCCGCATTCCACACTGGAGTATAAGGTTAAGGAGCGGCATCTGATGAGACCTCGTAAACGCGAGCCGAAGCCTCCCCAGGACGTGAAGCCGCAGCCGCCTAAGCCGCCGCCACCGAAGCCGATGGGGAAACCTTTCAGCAACGGCATGAACGGACCAGAAACTCCAGGGTATCCCCCGAGTTACTTCTGGGCGGGGGGTGGTTTCCCAGCGCCACCCGCTCCGGATCTATACGCGTCGCACATGATGCGTCGCCTGCGCGAGGAAGCGCCGCCGCCGGCTAACGGGTCGTTTCTCGAAGGGATTATCAGGTCGAGCTTGGAGCGTCCAGGCGCGGCGTTGCTTCAGCGGCTGACGGAGCCCCGAGCGGGCGGCGAGGCGTTGCTGCGACGGCTGGCGGCGGACGACGAGCCGCCGGCGCGGCGCGCGCGCGTGGACAGCTCGGACCGCGCGCTGGCGGCTGAGATGCGCGAGGCGGTGCAGCGGCTGCGCGCCGACAAGCTGCGCCCGCGCAACGGCACGCCGACGCCGCCGCCCGCGCCGCCCGCCGCGCCGCCCGACCGCGCCTAGTGCCGCGACCTCACGACCGACTATCGGCTAGTGTTCGCCCAAGGATTCTAAAGCGTCGAGACGTTCCGATCTCCTCAGTCTTTGTGATAATTGTTGTAAAGTACATTCCGTTAGGAGCGGCCCGCGGCCGCCCGGGGCGGGCCAGGGCTGGCGGGTCCCGTGCGGCCGCGGGCCCGCTCCGCGCGCCGGTCGGATCTTAACGCTGTGCCTAGGCCGTCGCGAGGCGTGCCCTAAACAAGTTTCTACATTGATACATACAATTAGAGTGCAATAGAACCTACTTCGTAAGGATTTTTCATACGAAACTCATGCATTGTTTACGTGTATACTGTTGTAGTGACAATAAAGTTAGTTACAGGCTTTTCCGTACGGTTCCGATGCATCTGGGTTCGCATTTATTTCACGACTATAACTGTTTTTAGTAGTGTCCGTTTTTCCGTTTCGCTTCCGTCTATAGTCCAGCTCTTTCACAGTGTATACATCGACTCACATAATCACCAAATAACACAATAGTTACCTACGGTCACACCCAGTTCAATATACCACAGCTTTACTATGAGATATCACAATAAATAGATTTAGTCCCACGACGTTATGTTCGGAGCATCGTTTGTGACTTACAGTGTAATTCGGAGGGCGAGAGGGCGTTGGGTGCTCTTGAAATTGCCGTTTATTTTGTACAGGCTGATTTAATTTTGCAACGACGCAATGTTCTCCGTTGTGAAAACAAAATGTTGCAAAGTTTGAAAAAGGAGTAACGAAACTTTTTAATCAAATATATTTAAATTTGGAATTCATATTCTAAAGCTCGTGAAGCAATTTTAAAGTAGCCGGTATGAAATAGCGGGAATCGCACAGATAGCCTAAAGGCAACACTATCTTTCGATAAATAACGTAGGATCTAAAACGTCTTGTAATATAAATCTGTCTTTTTGTTAGTGACTGTTTGGCTGTAGATAGACTAGCTGGGGTGGAGAGGTTTTGCGTCTCCGGCGAGTGCTTCGTAAAATTACCTAAAATTTATTTGATGTCTATGATATTTGTCTGAGTAAGACGCTCCGATGTCAGGACTCATCACACTGCAAGCCACGAATGAACGGTCGTTCAAATTCTGGCAAAACTTTGACGCCTCATTTTTGACCTTGTGTTTAAGTAAAAGACAACCAAAAGTTAACGTTATAAAATTTACCTATTTAAATAATTTTAAGTGAAAAAAAAACAATGTAACAAATTAATTATAAAGCTAGCCATGAGTGTAAATGTTATCGATTTTTAAGTGAACTATTGCAGATTTTGTGCGGTGTTTTTATAATTAGATAGGTAATATATTGAATGAAATTATTAGCGCTATTGGGTAGGTCGTGTGCGAGCGGCGCAGGCGGCGGGCACGAAAGGACTTATGTGCAATTATTATTTTGTATAAAATAGTAATTTAAAGTGTGTCTAAAGCTAACACGTGGATTTCCATATTACTGAATGTGATATTTAGATATTACGAATGCGTTCGGGCGAGCCGCATCATACATATATACACGTACGTACATTAAATACATCTAGTGAACTTATATATTTTATGTACTATTATTGTATCTTAAGAAAATATATTCTTATTTTTCATGGTCCAAGTTTTAAATGTTTTATCGACTATACAAAAATATGGATAATCATTATTATATTCTTGTCGACTTTAAAAATTATTAGCCCAAAAATCCTCAAAAAAAAATTGATATCTTCAAATTTGTGAAATTTTTTGGTGTTCAATCGAAAGTATATTAATGAAGTACGAGATGGAAAAAATGTATACGCTCTCCCAAGAAGTAAAAATTAGGTAAAAACTATTTGGATATAAAATTATCGTACTACGATTACTGTAAGTTATGTGTAAATGTGCGCCTCATGGAAAATAAGAAGTCTTTGTATTATGTATGTAATTGAAATATACATATTATATTATATACACGTTAAAATTATATGTCCTCTCTTTCCTTCGGAGACCACGATGTGCAAAATAGGACTACCAATTGAATACTCTCGACATTTCGACATTTTATTTTAATTCGTCTGCATTATGACTGTATACGCGTCTACATTTACCTGATTTCAAACTACGGTCGAAATATCCAAAACCAAATACATATCCCAAATGCCGGGATGTCGAACGCATTCTCAAGAAAAAAAAACAAAAATTTTTATATTCAAAATTTACTAGTCGATAGCATCTTTCACTTTGATTTATCTAGATCATTTTCGATGTCTTTTTAATGTTTAGGTATAATCCTAAATCTGTATTTGTTTACATTTTGTGCATTTAAATCTAAACTTTGTATGTACCTACTGGGATCTCGTCACCATGTTGTCACGCCACCCGGACCGCATTTCGGTTGCGTTTGAAAAATTCAAAAATCGAACAATTTATTCTTATTTCAAAAAATACGTACACGAATCTGTGTGTTATGCCAGACCTTTGTTGATAGCTTAAAAACGGTTACTCTGTGTAAATCTGTACAGAAAACATAGGATGGGACAATTTGCAAAGAGAATTCTAGATTTTAATAAACATTCCGTTTAGAATGTTATTAGATTTTTTTTAATTATAAATAAAAATATTTTTTCCATCGGGAACAAATCATTATGTTGTTTAATCTTATTTGTAACGTTAGTTATTTTTTAAGCGGCTTTATTTTTTAATGAACTACAATTATTATATTATATTGAGATGTTATACATGTCATTGTTTTTGTGCAAAGTGTTTGGGGCTTGGTGCCCGGTTAAGAGAGTTGCGACTGAAGTAGTAGAATCAAGTGAAGCCATTGAGCGCTGGCTTGGCCTGTACAAAATATGGTTTACACCGCCTTAGCACTTACCTACAATGTTAAACCTACAGCGGTCTCTAGCGAATAATCACCACTGACCAAAAAAATCCGCTTAATTTCTTTGTCTAATTGTTGGTTATTCGCAGGCCACGCGACGAGGTCACATTTCATTTGTTTTTAAAAAACAAACCTGAGTTTTTTAATACAATGCGAGCGTGCAGTGCAGTGTAAACTGCCAGCGAATTGTCAAAAGAGAGTAGAAAATAGAAACGAATGAATTCTGACTTCTTTGCAAAGAGATTGCTGGAATTATTAGTGAATCATTTTATTTGTATATTGTTCAATAATTTTTCCACATAGTTTAAGAATTTTAGTTAAAATACGATAGCGTAATTTTTAATTAATAGCTAGCCGGTAGTGATTCTTTAATCATTTTGTTATTTTTTTTTTGTAAATGTAATACAATTTCGCAGTAAGGGTTAGGTTAGGTCTTGAACGGTCCTCGACTGGTCCAGGAACAAAAAAGACAATGAAGGGAAGTTGCATTTTTAAGTAGAAACTTAGTGAACCTTAAATATTCCATGAGACATTTTTGTGAACGCGTTTATTTTTTATCTCACATTTAAAAACAAAGGTTTCCGAACTCCGAACGCATGGAGATGTCGCATTCATAGCGTTCGTTATTCAATTTTTAAATTTGACTCTCGAATCCAGATTCGATATTTGAATTTAAAAATGGGCCGTTTGTAAAATGTTGCCAGGCTGTTTTCTGAGCAAGTGTTGTGCGCGTGGTTGTTTGCATGTATCTGTGTATTTGCCAACCAGTGGGTGATGGGTTTTTGTTACTGGCCACACCAGTCAGTAAGTGCATGTTGTTTGTGGCAACACTACGAAGTACTTAGTGTTGCTAGCCAGATTGTAAAGCGGACGGTAAATGTAAGTTTCACCTTTATTGTCAACAATTGTTTTCCTTTACAACTGTATGTATTTCTAGAGGATTAATTTTAATAAATATTGTACTATTATTACAATAATTGACTTATTATTATTGACATTTAGAATTATTGTGGAAAGGTACGACAGTTAAGGTTTCGGAGTAAGCGTGAGCGGAATGTTCACACATTCGTTTTTTTTAAATTATGTACAACAAGAAGCATTTAATTTTAGACATATTAAATATAATGTTATCTTTATTAAAGGAGGGTAGTGTAAAATTCGAATACAATATTGTCATGTATTTATTAATAAATAAAAAAAGGAAAACGCTTGTAACGAAGTAACATCACACTGCTGTGGAATTTTCTTTTTTTTTAAGAAAATTAATTTGCAATTTACGGACTCTTTCAAGAGTCGATTTGTCAAAAAATGATTAAAAATCAGGTAATGGACCAATGTATAACATAGAAGACGCTGTTATTTCCTAAATAATTGATTGAAGGCTCATGTTTTTTTAATAATGTAATAGTAGGTACCTAAACTGCTAAAGGAGCTAACAAGATCAAATTATAATATTGTTATTTAATTATTGAGTACAAGTTTTAATGGAATATTTTTTTTTCAATATACCTTACTCGCTTCTATATTTTTTGTTACTTTGTTCCTTTAGTTTTATATAATTATCATTGTTTAGTTTTCTTTACAGAATTAATTGCAAACGAAGCGTATGCATAAGCGATTCGTTATTTCACGATATTATATTATTTTCACTTCTTTCTAAAAGTGATGGTTTCTAATTTTGATTGCTGAAAACCAACCCGAATTTTTTAAAAAAATTGGCGTAATAATGTGATTGGCTTAACTTAACTGTATTAAATCTAGTCAAATTTATAGAAAAGGTGCGAAAATTCGAAAAAGCCAAGCTTACACTTTGACTGACACTTTGATAGGTAAAAACGTCCAAAAACGTCGCTAGGCGGCACAAGTTGATTTGAAATTGTGGAATTGCAGGCGATCGTATAGTGGGGCCGTTAGGCATTGGCTCGTTTTTATCTCGGGCAACACTGAGCATAAACACGCGCCAATTCTCCCCAAAACTGTGCGAAACCATTTCTTACGTATACTTGTATCTTACATAGTATCATTTTGAAGTGAAGATTTTTCCAAATGTAATGTCCTTTATCTATAAGAACTTTATCCTTATGTTAACTAAAGATTGCTGGTTAGGCAGGTGTAAGAATGTGCGAGGATATTTAAAACCTGTATACAATAAATTTCATTCATTTGTTGAATTATGATTTGTTTTATTTCTATAGAACGCCCTAATCCAACGTTATAGGTATCTTACTGGTATACAAAGCCACTGTGTCCTACTTAACCGAAAAAGTTTGTGAAAATGTTTGGATGCTTCGATACAGTGATTCTTTCGCGAAATACTCAACTTTAAAGTGCAGCTAATTCATGACGAGAGTAAATAACATCAAACTAATAAGGAAAATCATTACGGCTGAGTTTGTTTGAGAATTATTAGTGGGTTAAGACTTAAGAGTAAAAGCAGCCAGACCTATAAAATATTACTTGTTTAATACGGACAGTATATTTAATAGTAAAATTAACAAGATTTGCAAGGATTTTTTCGTAACGGCTGCGGAACCCTATCCTGGGTGTGTCCGACACGCTCTTTGCCGGTTTTTTATTCAAACCATGAGCATATCTAAAGGTATTTATAAAAACATAAGAAAGTATAACTGCTGCTGTACTCGTGAGAAAAGCCACTGTTATTAATTGTTACAAAAAAAAAACTAAATTATTACCTACAAACATGTCGTCAACGTGCGAACAAAACTTTAAATTCAGTCAAAGAACAGTAAAGGAAATTGGTGGTTTACATTAACCAGACATAATTACATGTCAAACTGTAAGTTTGTCTGTCAGACTCGCTGTAGGGCATCAAACATATGCCCAAGTTGCTAAAAACTTGAATAATAATGGGCAAGTTCGAGCGCGATCGCTCAGCGCAGGATTCTCTCTCTGCGATACGAAAAAGCATATCGTCGGGGATAGTGCAAATTTACTTATCTACCATACGTAGATATCGCGTATCTGATTCTGCACTATATCCTTCATCCATAGTTGTCTTATTTAGTAAACAACTTTCTAACCTTAAAATATATAATTTTTAGCTAAAACAGCTACTTTCTCGTAAATAAAGCTACCAGATTCAACATTTTGGATATTATGTTAACTTCCGCTCTTAAATTGCTTTGCTGCGAAGATGTGAAAGCTACGCTACGAAACTGTGTGACCGTTTCCACCAATGCTAAGCTATATAGCTGTGCGAGGATGATGCGCTATTTAGATAAGCAGCCGCGAAGAAGAAGAAGAAGAGCTATGCGATGTATCGACAGGGGCGCGCGGAGCGGCAGCGCGGTGAGGGGGGAGACGCTTGCATCGCCGCCCATATCCATAGCACGCATCCATAGCACGCATCCATAGCACGCATCCAGGGCACACATCTTTCCATATAAAAATCATAGCTTAGTTGAACCCGTTTTCACCAGTGCTATGCTATGTGGACCAATGAACATGATTGGTGGATATCAGACACAGCCACAGCAACGTAGCGTACCACATCTCTGGTGGAAAGGCACCCTAAGCGTCATTGTGATTTTCTTTGACTGCTTATCACTGTGACTTTCGATTCAGGTGGTTCGTATGCGATACCAAAACTGAACCCCAAAAGTGCCCCCATTACCGCTTAACCTCAAAACCCAATCTTGCCAAATTGTTTGACAGCCCGTCAGCCAAATGTCCCACGATTTAACAATGGTTCAAATAAACATCCCACTAGTTTGGTAACCGCAAATTGCACTTCTTTCAACAGCATGTAGAGACAGTAGAAGTGGATGGCGATTGTGGGGCCTAAAATGATCTATACTCGACTCTACTGTCAAGGTAATAAAGTTAGTGTTTTCCCTGGCTATACTATCAGTAGGTATAATGAAGGACCTACATAAAAAGTAAAATAGGTCAGGAGAAATGTCCCAAGAAGTAAAATTAATTGTTTAAAATGAATAGGTATCTGGAATAAATAATAAATAAAAAAGTTAAGGTATCATCATCATATTAGGTAGGTAGAGCTCATTATTTTCTTCATGAAAAGGGATGCCACATGATGCATTTATTAGCGAAATAAATTATTGAATCAAGCGTTACTTTGCGGTGGTCCATATCAATGAGCTACCAGTTTGGTAGCATAGTGAAAGGTTGCAGTAGTCTGAAGATGAGCTCTGGTTAAGTTCGAAACGCGTCAGTGTAGTTTGGTGGTGGTGATAGTTGGGTTTGTGTGATTTGTGTGTGTTCGTACAGTGTGGAAATGGAGGAACTGCATGAAAACTATCATAAGGTCGCGGGTGAGCAAAGTAATCGTTTCAGTTCATAAAAACGTACTAATGTAGGTAGGTATAGGTATGGCACTAACGCGTTGCACTTTAAATTAATTTGCAATCGTCACCGGTCTATCGTAGTTCCTAGTAAGTACTTACATGAAATAATAGGTAGTATTGTACCGGGTTTATTAAAAAAAACACTGTTCAAAAGTTTAACTAATAGGTACCTAGGTACAATTTTAAACAGAATTACAGGTACAATTTTAGGTACCTTTGATAGTTTTAATTTTTTGCTATCGAACTCCTCCGAAACGGGTTGACCGATTTTCATCAAATTTTTCACTAAATTTGGTAGGTCTGAGAATAGGTTGAGCTATTTTTATACAACGGGCAACAGCTAGTAATAATATGTAAAGCTTGATCACGTGTTGAGTTGGTATAAATAACGTATGAATTAATACGTCTAGCTTCTGCTTCTTAGTGACTTTTGATGTCTATATCCTATACTCGTAGCAGTAACTTTTTAAAACTTTGTCTATACAATTTTTCGTTCTGGCCGCAAGCCACTTGGTGCCAAGGCCGCGGTTTTTTAAAAAGAAAAAAGAAAAAGAAACAAAACTTAAAAACAGCCAGCATCCACAAACTTATCTTCAACAGCCGGTAAAGTTAACACAAACTCATCGTCGTACAAATTTGCTTACAACTTCCGCCAGGGGCGTCTTGTGCGCCAGTAAAATCAAGTTGGTATTTTAAAATAAAGTGAACCAGTTTGGGCTGGTTCAATTTGGTAGAGCCATGGTTATTTTTGTATGTGAAAATAAAAATGGCGTGGTCCATTGAACTCGTGTTTTGTTTTCAATTAATAAGTATAATTACATTTTCGAATTGATAGATAAAAATACCAATCAATGAAAACAGGTTAAACACTGTTGTTATTGGTATTTGGTCTTATGTCTTATAGACAATAATAAGGTAAGTAGGTACAGTTAAAGTAAAGGAAAAACATACCTGCCTAAAACTTTTCAAAATACTATTTAATGTCTCAAAACACCTACCTACAGCTGCACTAACTGAAATAACTTCAAAACATTAAAAAAAAAACAATAAATTACAACTGAAACACCTAGTTGAATACAAACTATCAGCATTTACATATTTAACTGATAGGTAGGTAGGTACCTAAGCACATAATATACATATAAACGAGTTTTGCATTAAAATAAAAATTCGACCATCCAAAAACAAACACCCAAACCAAAACCTCGCCACCTCATTGGTCGCCTAAATTCTACCTGGCATCCTAAACACCGATTGAGCGATCCTAAATTAAGAAAAAAACCACCGACAAAGTTAATGTTGCAGTTAAAAATGTCGCTACTGTCTTAAGATAGACATAAAGCGCTCAGTAAAAGTATTAGTTCCATTTGTATCCGCACGCAGAGATAAATTTGTGTTATAACCCCGGCGTCGGCGCACCCCGAACGGAGCCGAAAACAACCGAAAATAACCGAAGTCGCCGAAAGAGTTAACCATGACCTTACCCGCTTGCTCTTGACTTGAGTTTGATGTGTTCGTGTTTTGTGCGTGTGTGTGTGAGCAATTCGGGTACTTCGACTGGTCGTTTTTTTGTGCAAAGAGTATAAGTTAAGTTATGCTATTTAAAAGTCCAGAAGGGACATTTAATTATGGCTGTTCAGTAAAATTAATGTAGGTAGGTATGTTGCGCAGTCATCAAAAACGGCAAAAAACATATTCATCAAAATGAAGACTACCTACATATTATTAAATTTGAGGACGAAAGTAAATTATTAATAATTTTAAACATTATTTGACACTAAGTACACATTTGCTGACAGAACAAAAGAGTTCGTCATTTTAAATAACCAACTCAGTAATAATAATATAAAATAGACGTTAATTTAAGGGTGACAATGAACAAGTGCAAGACAGGTGTACGTCAGTGCGACACATAAATGGTGTAGGTATTCATGTAGAAACACGGTCTTCACTTCCACGCAAATTAGGTATTGTTAGTCGAGTTTTCTAACAGGTAGGTAGGTACCGTAGGTAGTACGTCGATTTAGGGCCGGCGCCTACTGACGGCATGGCACGGCGTGGCATTTAATTACTATCAAGTTATTTTGAATCTTATTTCAATGAGTTTAGAATTCATGTTACTTTATTGGTTATGCGTGGCATCGGCCCTCAGGACGTCGCGGCATCTTGGTATCGAAATAAAGTAACATGAATTCTAAACTCATTGAAATAAGATTCAAAATAACTTGATAGTAATAAAATGCCACGCCGTGCCATGCCGTCAGTGGGCGCCGGCCATGCATTATGTGAAAGTGGAAGAGGGCTGATTTTTATAAGAAAAAAACACATTATCTTGCACGTTTCATAGCGGAGTAGCAATGTAAAAAGCTGTGGGTACTTAGTCGTAGTTGTAGTATTCAGAGGTCTGCTAGTTTTCGGCATACGTCGGAGTGGAGGCTCCTAAGGCGATTTATGTATGTTTAAAAAAAACTAAAAAGAGCTTAGGTACCCGTCGAAATTCGGACTTTTTAAGGGGGGGGGGGGGTAATATGACGATAAGTGTCATGTTATCATTTTTTTATATCGAGGAACCAAGGAGAGCCATAAATTATGAAAAAGCAAATTGGATAAAAAAAATAAGCTGCCCAAATTACTATTTCCACGCGGACGGAGTCGCGGACAAAAGCTATGGAGTCATAAATGTTATGTGAACCTAGGTCGAATTATGCTTTTAAACTTTTTTATTTATTCATACATAATAAATACGCAATCCCAGCACCTTCACCACTTTCATAGTAAAATTTAAACATAAAAATGGATATACCTCAAAAAGTAAGCATTATTCGACCTAGGTTCAGATAACATTCCTTTATTACTCCATATGGCCTCAGGAATGCGTGGTTAGACTCTCGCGGAAACTTGGTGGGCACGTTGTATATCCAAGTAAATCCCAGAATAATTAATAAAATTAAAACTTCTACACCAATGCTTCCTTACTCAATGGTTTCAAACGTTTCTTTCTGTCCCACGACATTATGTAGATAAGGCCTCTATAGGCTTTCGAACTTTTGCCGGACTTCCACCAAACTATTCTTTCTTCTTTATCATCACTTAAGAGCAAGTATACCTTGACAAGCTCGTGCGCGGCGCTCGGCGGAACCCTGTCGCAGGAAGCCTCTGCTGTCCTTAACAAGATTGTTTTTAATAAGTGCGGCAAACGCTGACTGCGACAGGGTTCCGCGGAGGGACGCGCACGAGCTGGTCGGACTATACATGCCTCTCAGAGGCACCAAAATGCACACCATCTGTCACTCCCCACTCTTCGCGCGCAATTGGGATACTTTTTGCCAGCGCAAGCCGTGGCTGTGTGCGTGTATTTTTCGCGCTTTGGGCAATGCACTCGGCACAATGCCACTGACCTTGGCTTGCAGCTGCGTGTGGTGGGGGCGACAGCGTTCGATTTTTGAAAAAAAAATTCGAATTACGAACGCCTTGAAGACCGATTTGCGCTTGCAAAATGTACTTATGTGAAAATGAGTTTTACGTAAAAGTTTTTAGCAAATTCTATACATTTTTATGGGCATTTGGTTTTAAAAGTTTAAGTAGTTCATCATCAGATCATCCCAGCTTTACATCCCATTACAGGACACAGGTCACCTCTCGGAATGAGAGGGCTTGGGCCGTAGTTCCCGCGCGAGCATTCACACACACCATTAAATTTATTCGTAGGTAGGTATGTAGGTAGGTAGGTTTTTCGCGATATTTTCCTACACAGTATAAGATGGTAAATTTCAGATGTAATTTTGTACATTTTCGAAAAACTCAGAGTCGCGAGCCCGGGCTCGAACCCACAACCCTCTGCTTAAAAGACCTCTAGGCTACGACGGCTTTCTCCACTAGGCTAAGTAGGCTAGGCCACGTTGTATACATACCTACCTACTTACAAATATCCGTACCTACTTCAAGTCAATCTGTTCACTAGAAGTGTATGAATTTGTAATTTACCATGAGCTTTACGGTGAAGGAAAACATCCTGAAGAAACATGCATACACCTGTGATGAAATTCAATGGTGTGTGTGAAGTTCCTAACTCAATCTGGGCCTGCATGGGAACAACGGCCCAAGCCCTCTCATTCTGAGAGAAGGCCTGTGCGTTGCAGTGGGACGTAATATAGGCTGGGATGAAGTACATATTACTTACTAATCATTATCATCATCATTTCAGCCGAAAGACGTCCACTGCTGAATATAGGCCTCCCCAGGGCTCGCCAAACAGATCGGTCCTGTGCCATCCGCATCCAACGCGTTCCTGCAACCTTAACCAGGTCGTCGTTCCATCTTGTTGGAGGCCTTCCTATACTGCGTCTTCCGGTCCCTGGAGCCACTCGAGAACCTTTCGGTCCCATCGGTCGTCAGTTCTACGAGCCACTGGAGAATGGCGATTCTTTGAGCTATGTCGGTGACTTAAGTTCTTGCACGGATTTCATCATTTCTAATGCGATCCCGCAGAGAAACTCCTAGCATAGCCCTCCTTACTAATATTGCAGGTTAAAAAAAAAACCGGCCAAGTGCGAGTCGGACTCGCGCACGAAGGGTTCCGTAGGTACCATAATCTATAAAAAAGGCAAAAAATCATGTTTGTTGGGAGCCCCCCTTAAATATTTGTTTAATTTTAATTTAATTATTTATTTTTAAAGTAAATAAGTATAAGTATAACTAAATATTCTGTGAATATTTCAAGTGTCCACCTGTTGCCGTTATGGATATCGAGCAAAAACTAGCATAAAATCACGTTTGTTGTATGGGAGCCCCCTTAAATATTTATTTTATTCTGTTTTTTAGTATTTCTTGTTATAGCGGCAACCGAAATACATCATCTGTTAAAATTTCAACTGTCTAGCTATCACGGTTCGTGAGATACTTACAGCCTGGTGACAGACGGAAAGACGGCCAGAGCGGCCAGACGGACAGACGGACAGACGGACGAGACGGACGGACAGCAGAGCCTCAGTAATATGGTCCCATCGCGTGCTGACTCGGTATGCTTGCATGCCCTTTTCTCTAATTTGTGCCCAGTTATTTTTATTGTTACGGATAAGACGAGTATTAGCCTGAGGGCAATGTTGCCAGGCACAATTATTATTTGTATGTATTTATAATACCGAATCATTATAGGTACGGTTGGAAGCGGCTTGCATTCTAAATAATTCTAATCCACACAGAATAAAGTAAAACTCATCTTTCACGACATAAATATTTCAATGTCAAATGAACGTTCATTTCTTATTTGATACAGCGCCATCTACAATGTATTTGCCGAACTAGATGGCTTGCTAATTAAGTAATAACAATTGATGCCTGATTGACAACCAATCACCTCAGTAGTTCTAATTGCACTCACAACTTGTGGTGGCGCTAGTATATGTTATGTATATAAGTTAAGGTTTGAGAGTATGTCTGACTATTCCCGAGCAATCGGCTTCGAATTATAAGCTCCCAAAAACCACCCTATCTCTCATTTCTGGGCACCCTATTTTACAGTATGTAAAAACTAAAAAGTTCAGAAAATGATTAAAAAAGCATTTAAGTATCTCGAAATGGTGGATTTACTATAAGTACATTACAAAAAATAGACATCCCAATTGACCAAACTAAGCGAAGCTTGTACTAACTATGGAGATAAAAGTGGTAAAATAGTAAACAGGTTGCTAGGCTGCTAGCCTATCGCCTACAATAGGGACCACCAATTAATTTCGCTCGGGGTCCGTTTTAAGAAATGACCATCGCGGTCCGCACACAACTTTAAAAAAAAAATATTAAACATGTAATTACGGAAATGACACAGGTACCTATTTGAAATAAGTTTCAAGTCTTTCTCGCTTGTTAGCTCGTTACTTCGCTCGGCCGTTTTCGAATTGATGTCAACAAAGATAATAAGGGGGATACATTTTTTGGTAGTGCCAGTTGCTGTGTTCTCGCGATCCGCCTGGCCTACAATATACCTTAACCTATTTCATTCGCTTCTGTTTATGCCAAAGTTAGTTATGACGTCCCCTTATATGCCGACTCAATCGATTATTTATAAGTTTTAAAGCTAACTAAAAATCTGATTTTCCTGTCAATTGAAAATGAATCTGAGTTACAGGGCTAAAAAAATATATATTTTTTTACTTTTTTTTTATCTTAGAGTTAGGCATTGTTATATGGTGTATTTTTAAGAAAATTGGCATAGAGATAGTTTATAAGATAGATAAAGTCATAGGATACTTTTTTTCCCAATAAAGTGTATAATTTCCTTTGGATAGCGGTAATCGATTCTATCCAGACGAAGTCGCGGGCAACAGAAGTCTCTGAACTAGGGGAAATCTGTTAAAATTAGGATGAATGATTAATCGACATCGATTTTTTGTTTCTACCTATTCAATAGTTGACGATCGATGGTAGAATAGATTGGTCGACATCGATCTATTATTATTTTATCCACACTTTTCGATTTTTGACGGTTGGATAAAACCCTCATCAATTCGCCTTTTAAATTGCACTACACAGTTATAATTCAAAGAATTCCCAGACATTTAAAAATAAATTTTCAACGAAACCTAAAAAGCATCGCATCGCATGCATGCTGGACATTAGTTTCGTTAAGCATTTTCGTTGAAAAGTGACTAATTTAGCCGCATTCATACTTTGTTAGTAAAAACGTGGTATTGAGGTACAGTCAGCTACGGAGAAACATGACCCCCATGGCATACAAACTTTGGATGCGAGGGGGTCACGTTTCGCTGCAGCTGACTGTACCTACTCATTGCTACGAATAGGTATTTATATAAATTACTCAATAATCTCGTTGATTCTGAAGATCTCCTAAGCGAGATAACATTTAGGTGTCCCAGCTTCCGTACTCGTTCCACCAATTTGTTTGTGACGTGGCTCTGCCGTACACACTATGCCAAGAACTCTTTCTTAGTAAGAGCATGTTCCAGTTTTAATAGTAAGTACTCATGTGCTGATATGTTTTAAATGAAATTGCAAGAATTTGTGTCTGAAATAAGAAAACTAGGTAAGAGTACAACGTCACCTTAGTACCTATAAGTTCATTTTGTAATTTTACATGTGGAATAGTTATTTCCAATGTACCTATCTACCTAGCTTCTCGCAAATCTAGTAGTTCCATAAAATATTATATGTTTGTTCTGCGTTGTCTACTTAAATTACATCTGAGCATAAAAATAAAAAAAATGTAAGTTAACTATAAGTGGAAACTGATTTGGCTTATGTGCTATCTATCATGATTATCTTATAGGTGTTACTTTTGAGCTGTTTGTTTCCCATTAAATAAATAAATAGGTACCGTTGAACTACAAAAGTACAATCAGCCAATTTGATTCCATACTTTGTCATCGTGACATTTACGTCATTTGATAAGCATTGTCATTATTACAGGCAAATATTTTTATATTTGTTATATTTTAGTAGTGGTAGAGCCATGTTGTAGCTAGCCGCTGCATCTCGAATGGGCCGGCTCGTCCGGGGCAGTACCACCCTCTCACAGAACACCGGCGTGAAGCAGCAGTAATCCTGCTTGCGTTTCGTACAGTCAGTGAGAGTGCCGGGGGGCCAATACCTCACCCCTTCCCTCTTCCCCTCCCTCACCCCCTTCCCCTGTTCCCTTTCCTTTAGGGCCGACAACGCACTGGCATCGCGTAAAGCGCTGCGGGTGTCTATGGACAGTGGTGATCATTTAACATCAGGTGACCCACTAGTTCGTTTGTCTGGCCTTTCTAACATAAAAAAAAAAATAACAATTAAGTAGGTAAGTAAAAATACCATGGTCCATGGTGGCCCAGGAATCAAATTGGTTGACTGTACGTGTCTGAAGCCGTTGCTAGCCTAGTGGTTATACATACGGCCTTTCAATTAGGGAGTTGTGGATTCGAGCCCAGACTCACACCTCTGAGTTTTTCGAAGTTTATGTGCGAAATTACATTTGAAAATTGCTATAAGCTTTACCTACAAACACCTGCGTAGAAATTCAATGGTCTGTATAGTTCTCCAATCCGCAATGGTCCCGCGAGAGAATTACAGCCCAAGCCCTCTCACTCTGATAGGAGGCCAGTGCCCTGCAAAAAGTAGATAGGCTGGGATGATGATGATGGCATTATTTTCTTGGAGTTCTGGGCAAATTAATATCAAATGCCGACGTCTCGTTACGCCGCACGCGACCGGCACGTTAGCGCCTATCGATGTCACGAAAGTAATGCTACATATTTTTACACTGGCAACACCGAAGCACGGGCATTAGGCATTATGTTGATGACCTGTGCCCTAAGCCTGTGCCATTTAAAAATGTTATGCGGTGCACCCACTGCTCTGTTAGGTACTCTGCACAATGAGACTACCCTATTATTTTTATCAAAATGTCATCTGAAATTTTAGGAGAACCTAGGTACCCCGAATTTTGTTTCCTTTCTAAGTAATTCTAGTCTATGACTGTTACGTTACTAACACCGTTTTTGATGAGCCGGCTATAGAGATAACGTGCCTCCAAAGTATTGACGTAAACTATGCTATGGGGCGGCAGGGCTGACAAAATGCCACAGGCCCCAACCCTAGAGGGCCCCGGCCCAAGGCACAAAGCCACACAGAAGAGACGTGGGACGGGGGCGCGTCGCAGTCCGCGTCGTTTGTTCGCAGGCCGCGTCTCCGCCCCGTCTCTTCTGTCTGCTTTGGATCGCGAGATCGTGATGCTTTTAGTATGAAAACTGATTCAAGGGTCGCCGCGCCCCCCGTCCCACGTCTCTTCTGTATGGCTTGCGCCCAAGAGGCCGCGAGCTCAGAAATAACAACACAACGTGATTATTTTTATTTGGAAGGCCCCATACCAATAAGTTACCACGGGCCTCAGGTGGTAATAGTTAAGTCATTCCCCCAAAGGATTTCGAATGATGACATTTCAAAAATCGACCCTCTTTATAATGTTCAACTAACTTAACAGAGCGAAAGGCAATGCGGCAGGAGACTTGAACGCCATTTAAATAGTTTGCCCCGAGTGCTGCATTCTACAGGGCCGAGTAGCGGGTTGACGGGAAGCCTATCCCCAACAATGGGACACCTCAGGGTGATCTGACCTGTTCAAATTATTTCTCAAGGCAAAATACGACAATCTTTTTCTTTTAATCACTCTGTATTAATTCAAAAACTGTCCACTGAAAGTACCGACTGAACCGAAAAAATCCACACAAAACTACTTAGGTATTGTTAGTAAAAAAACCTTTCAGCATTAAAAGAAAAGAGCTGTTTTCTTGAACAATGTCTTTTTTGCGAGCTGCATAAAAATAAAGAAGTGATTCGTTGTTTATATTACTTAGTTCTAGCAAGATGTTGTGGGCGTTCCGTTGCAATTTTGTAGATAATGTATACATAGTATAGGTAGATAGTGTACATATTTATTGTATTTTAAGTGTTTTAAGCACGGAATAGACGAAACTTTTTTATGTTCTGTGGTTTTAAGCATGTCGAAGGCTTTTGTGTCTAAGGATTTGTCGATGAAAATAACATGAATACCTACCTAACTATTTTTTTCGAAAGAATTGTTAAATTTATATTTTGGTTCTGAGCTTTTGTACTTAAGTAACAGGTAGTGGCATCTAGTGGATGTCGTAAGTACTACAGGTGACATGAGCAACCACAGAGTACATTATAAGGCGGATAGAGTTATCACTCTATTCAACGGCACAACGCCATCTAACGCAAATTCCCGTAACTACTATTAGGACCATCTATTACCATACCTAGGACCAATAATCACACGTAGCAATACCAGCCCTGCTGTGCCACAGCCCATGTGGGCCACTGCCACAGCTTTTTTGAAACTAGAATTTAAAGTTGTTTTCATCTATTTTCTACATCGATTGCCCAGACGAATAAACGTGTAATCGTAAAACGACAACTTTACAAGAAAAATAAAATCAACTTTAACAAAGATAACTGACAGTTCTGGCAGCCTTTATAATAATATATGTGCTTATATCATTAGATAGATATAAAAATTACCTACAAAACTGTGTAAATATTTGACCCTTATTTTTAACCATTTTCCCGTAAATAGTGAAAAACCTCTTTATTTTTTATTAAAAAAATACAAAATAACAAATATTTTATTCATACAGTATAACATAACTAAGCTTATTACAGAAACTTATTTACGGTATTGTATACTGCTCAAAAGTTACCTGATAGAATACCTGTATCACCTACACTAGGCTGAGCCTGTACATCGTAGGATGACACTTTATGATTCGAATCATAAATCTTCAGGTCATTTTGTGTTATGGCTCATTGCACCGTTATTCGTGTTAAAAAGAGTAATTGCTTTTAGCGCAATGTACATTAACATCTATTTTTGTATTTTATTTGATTTCGCATTCGGTGTTTGCAATTTTGTTCGTGTTAATTTGTTAAAATGATTTTATTCTATGACTCAAACGTTAATGAGTAGTATGTAAAAGCTAGTATAACTAAAATTTGGCTGACAAGATTGAAGGCGATCAAAGGTGTAATGCTAGTTTACACGAATCTTGCTACCAAAGTTTAATACGAATAAACGTGCAAAGTAATATTACTAAAATTGGAATAAAAAAAAGTCAATGTAGAAAACCATTGCACGTTTATTCGTGTATAGTAACAAAATTGTTAAAACGGCAACACTCTTTTGGAATCTTATTCGTGTTAATTTATATGGAAAATTACCAACGAATAAAAATTAAATACATATTATTCATAAACGGTAAATCGGATTGGCTTAAAAAAAAATTACAACGTGCCTAAGGGTACATAAAAGCATAAGAAGCAAAAAAATTTTTTTTGTGTAAGGGCCTCTGCACGTTTATTCGTTTGGGCCATCGACATGATTTGATAAATAATATTGCCATCTAGTGCAAATTGACGGAACTAAAAATAGCCATTGTTGGAAGTGAAAGCACCGTGTGAGCAACATTCGAGCAATTTTTTAATACTGTGGCAGTTTAACAATAATTGTAAGTTATTTGAACATTTTCTACATCATAATACTGAATAAAGACACCAAAAATGTTTGAAATAATTATTACTATGCAATTATTTAGTAATTTGCTTCTAAACTGTTCCAGACACTTCTTCAATTAATAATTTGAACTGGCAGCACATAAACGTCAACTTTAGTATTGCCGTAGTAAATAACTGAAAAAATGGTCGGGGTAATTACGAAATGAGAACATAGCGTATTTAATATTAAGAAACGGAATGTACTTTTACGTTACAATATTAATACAATTAAAAATATACATCTTATGTCGTTACCGAAACAACATACGATATTTTTTTTCAATGTTAAGTAGATATATGTAGTAAACCAAGAAAATACTTTATTATCAGAAAGTATAAAAATGAATCAAAATAATAAATCAATTCTATTCTTCTTTATCCTCGTAAAGCCCACGTCAAATTTTGACTGTCATAATTTGAAACTTATTGTCAATCAAGAAAATTTTAGTATGTTGGACCTTACGAGGTTAAGTATTGTAAATATTTTATAGTGCAATAGTACTCATTACCCAGCAGCTATCGTTTAAAATACGCTTTGTGTAAACTTTATCATATCATATTTTGTCTCCGAAATAAAACATACAAAATAATACAAACTTACAACAAACAAAGCTGGGGGCGTTACTAGTATACACCGTGAAATTTTAGTGGTTGTTTTCCCGAAACGAGGTGATTTAGTATCGATTGTACAATCGATTTATAATTACTATTTTGACTAGAGTACGCTACTTGTACCAACGAAGCGTTACTATTGATTTGCGGTCATTTTCGACTTACGTTTTTCGCAATAGGATTTTTGACTCTAGTCAAAATAGTAATTATAAATCGATTGTACAATCGAAACTAAATCACCTCGTTTTGGGAAAACAACCACTAAAATTTCACGGTGTATAGGAAAAGCGTCGATAGTGTGCCCTATCGATAAAGGAACTCTCTACTTGTCATTAAATTTTGCCCCCTGAATTCCTGTCTGTTTATTATGTTTAGGTTCAATGTCAGTTACTTATCTAATATATAAAAATCTCGTGTCACGGTGTTTGTTATCGAACTCCTCCGAAACGGCTTGACCGATTTTTATGAAACTTTTTTTTCTGTATTCGGTAGGCCTGAGAATACGTCGTAGGCTATTTTTTATACCCCTATTCTTCGCAGACGGAGTCGCGGGTAACAGCTAGTTATGGCATAAAACAAGACTATTGTCAGTGATAAGTGTCAATCAGCTTTATCGTATTTCTCCCAGAGTAAAACTTTCATTAAAATGGTAGAGCTTTTCAATTACACAGTCAGTGAATGTGGATTGAATTTTTAAACAGATCTCGGAACCAAGCTGTTGCTTCTGATGTCAAGGTAATCAAAACAATGACAGGTCCGAAAGCGGGGTAATTGTTAATCGCACATGACAACCCCGCACCTAGTACCGTACGAAAACTACACGACACTGGAACCGCTTTAACTCAGTGCTAACAATATTCGTTGAAAATGCTTACATCAAAATGGTAGAGTCGCTGCAAATGTTCTTATTCCTGTTCAAATCTAAATACAGACGAAAATTCTCGTGGTTCTCACCATTCCTGTGTTCAGTGCTCATAGTGTTATTGTTTTGCAATGATGCGCTTGCTAAGTGTAGTGACCATAGCTGTTTAAATGGTGCTTGTAAGAACGAAACATGTTTGTGCCTGGAGGGATGGCAGGGTCCAGAGTGCCAGTACTGCGGCGGGAAAGTCAAGTAAGTAGCGGAATCGCTGGCCACTACGCAACGGAACTTTAGTTCACTGACCCATTTAGGTTGTCATTTGGCTAACATTGGTGCTCAAAACATGTATATTTACAATAGAAAGCGACTGAGGGATTATCCAATTATGTTCTTTGGCTTCTCGTCTTGATACGCCTGCGAAGGCCGCGCGGGGATCGGCGCTAGCCCTTGCGTATTTATTTATCTTTTTTCCTGGGTCTGCTGAGGTAATGAAAACACAATTGAATTGATTTAATTGTTGATTTGAGCGTTCGATCTCTATTTACAGATGTCCTGCTGCCATTTTAATGTGAAACAGGCTATTGTAAGACTGAAATGATGTCATAACTGTTTGTGATCCAATTTAGTAATCTTATAATCAAGTTCAGCACAAAGGTGCAATCTTTAAGGATCCTGCAGCTGCTATGTAGGTATCTAATGCTGAATCACAATGTGCATTAAGTATCCTATTTATGTTGAAATGGGGGTAGACCTCCATATCTATTAATCTTATTGAAATAAGTTTACAACTAACATTTAACCAAAGGCCCAAAAACCCTTTTTTTTTAAATAAATTATCACTATAATATTACCAATTGACCAAGTCCCATCCCAAATTAACAAGTTCACTGCGGCCATTAGTTTAATTTGTCAATTAACCATACATGTAGGGGGTCACATCAACCCCGTACCGCAGCAAATGTGTCAGACAAAGCATGCCTTATATCTTACCTAGGCTAAGGCTAAGATACCTAAATACTTATTAAATACTCCATAGCAAAAATTGTATTTTTCATACAAAATAACTGCCCCAACCAAGGATCAAACCTGGGACCTCAAGCTTCATAGTCATATTCTCTAACTACTGGGCCATCCTATTGTCTAAACATCAATTTTTTAAATGTAAACTTAATCTATTCTTTTTTTCATTTACAAATATTTTAAAATGAAAATGTCTAGCTATGAAGTCATTTATTCACCAACTGAATCTAATTCTTTAATTCAGTGTTTTTTAAACTGGGTCGCAAAGCCTTATTCAGAGGGTTCCGGGTAAAAAAAATGGCAAGTATATCTAGATCCTACATCACATTAAAAAAATAATATTTTAATGAGAACAATGGGCTTGCTTATTTTTCTAAATTAAATATTAATAATCAAAGTCGTTTTTTGATTTGATTTTGACCCTAGGCTAGGGGTCCCTAAGATATTTTATGTTGTAAAGGGTTGCATATTCAAAAAGATTGAATAACACTGCATTAACCCGTCGCACAACCAACATCTTCTTTGGGCAAATTTTCTAAGTACCCTATGTTAAAAGTGGTGATGCTGATGATGGTGATGGTGGGTGAAGGTGATGATGATGATGGTGATGATGATGGTAATGGTGGGTGATGATTATGGTGGTGATGATGATGATGATGATGATGATGATGATGATGATGATGATGATGATAATGATGATGATGATGATGGTGACGATTGCGAAGACGACGACGATGACGATGAGGATGATGATGGTGATGATGATGATGATGATGCATGTTTTTGAGAAAAACTATACAAGTTTTGGCCACAAACAGGGATTGCCTGCCTCGTATCTCTAGATGGCCTCGTTAACACTCGGCCATCTATACCTACTCGGCCGGCAATCCCCTATTTCGCGGCCGCTGCAGTAATGTACTATTACTTGAGACGACTCTTGCAATTATTGTTTTAATTTGTTCTACTCTATTATTTAATACATGATATACATTGATATGACATCCCCATCTTTATTTATCAAGAAATATAACACTGATATATTAAAAGATGGAAAGATGACATAGTGGAGATAGCCGGTAAAGACTGGGCGGAAGATAGGGTGACTTGGAAGAAGCTGGAGGAGGCCTGCACCCAGAGAGGGGTCCAAATCTACGGAAACTAACATACTAACACAATTAACTGATATATTAAAAGATGGAAAGATGACATAGTGGAGATAGCCGGTAAAGACTGGCTAATGAAGGCGGAAGATAGGGTGACTTGGAAGAAGCTGGAGGAGGCCTGCACCCAGAGAGGGGTCCAAATCTATGGAAACTAACATACTAACACAATTAACTAACTAAACTAAGATATACTAACAACACTAACTACTCGTAATGGATTTTTCTTTTTGTAATGGATGTTTTGTAACTCCTGTATTTGGAATAATAAAGGCTTTTTTTTATTTTATTTTAATCAAATCGGAATATTCCTTAACCTCTTGCATACCGAAAGTAAAAACAAACCTGCATTCTAGTCAAGTAGTACCAATGTTACAGATTCCAAAAAAATACAAAAAGATAGCCATAAATCTGTCATGGATCCGCATTCTGGCATACGAGAGGTTAATTGGTTTACTCATCAGAACATTTTCATTTTCGAATGTAGCTCATTACATTATCTAACTAATATTATAAAAACGAGAATGTGAGTATGTTTTGTTTGTTAAATTTTCACACTTAAAGTACTCAACTAATTGTGTTGAACATTTGGTATGGAGTTAGGATAACGCCTCAAATAATTTACGAATTGTTTATAACATTGAATGAATCATTGATGCCTAATGTTAATGAAACACCTGTTTCCGTCATTGTTTTGTGTTAATGAGACCATATTATCTACAATCTCATTTTGCATAAAAATGTTATGCTGAAATTCCAAAGCATTTGAAACCTTGTGTATACTGTATGTAGATATAATAGGCTTCATAATGAGTTAAAAAGTATACAGTTGTTTTGTTTCGACAACAGTAATTCAGGTTCAGGTGGACCTTTTGTATCATGGTTTTTCAACTTGTGGTAACTGTGTGGCAACCTTCATACTTACTTAGGGATTGACGGAAATCTAAAATGATGGGATGAATAATTTATTCCTCAATACAATGAAGAATAACTTGTGTAAACAAGTAGTAGGTAGTTATAAGTCAATAAAAATCCAAAGAGTGGCTTTGGAGGGGCACCAATTTAAAAAAAAAACAATTAAATTAAATTTTTGGGGTAATAATCACCACACTAAACAATGCAATGATTCCGCTAATGTTGAGGTTGTATAAGACACTGCCAGATGACTTTTAATCTAGTTTGGTAGAGCTGTCAGAGTTTGGTAGAATACCAGCCACAACCAATTTAGAACAAAAAAAAATTCAAACTGCCACCAATATAGGTACAACACAGTATTTGGGCATTTCTATTTTTCGTTGTACCGAAAATTAAGAAATTGTTAACAGGGAGTTAAAATTTGTCCGTTTCGTTACACACTTTTTTAAGTCTTTACATACAATAAAAAAAAAATGTAACAAATCGGACAATTCTTCACTTCGTGTTAAACATTGTTAAACCGATTTATTACGTTTTTTTTATTATAAAGGCTTGAAAAAGTGCATAATCAAACGGACTAATTTTAACTCCATGTTAACAATTTCTTAATTTTCGGTACAACAAAAAATAGAAATGCCCATTTATATGTATAACAACTTAGTTATGTACAGTGGGATATTTGAAAAGGAATGTAAAAGATACATTTACAAAGGAGAACTGTAATTTAAGGAACTATTTACGGGATTTATTTTTCAGTTATTACCTATTTAATTACTATTCTAACCACCAAGCTCAGGCAAGGTTTGTGTCAATTTGATACAAAAAGATTATGAAGAGCAATGAAAGAAAACGAAAAATATGTGTACTATATTAAAAGATAATAATACATATTTCAGCTAATGGTTATTTAACTGTAAATGTAATTATCTAAATAAAGATTAACAAGGTTAAATAAAAGTAGCCGTTATTTGTTGACATAATAAAGATAATTGACGCCAGCCACACTTGCATTAGATGCTTTATTGTCTAATACACTCGGAATCTTAATAATTTTCGCCATTTCTCTCTTTCACATGCTGTAGGATAAGGGAGGAAAAAGATGGAGAATGAGATCGCGAGCTTCCGTGCGTTAGACAATACGGCCTCTGAATTGTCTTCCCTCCAGTTGTTGCCATCTCCTTCTGTCTCTATCCTGTTTGAATAAAGGTTAATTTAATATGATTATTGTCCATTCCAGATTAACAGAGCCAACGGGCATCATAACAGACGGCCCGGGAAACTACAGTGTGAGCACACAGTGCACGTGGCTGATATCACCCCCATGGCTGGGGCCCTCGCCTCCAGCGCTCCGTGTGAGGCTCGAGTCCTTCGCCACGGAGTGCGGATGGGACCACCTGTATGTTTATGACGGGGATAGCGTCCGGGCTGAGAAGCTGTTGGCTGTCTTCAGGTAACACATACAATACCATATTAATTTAAAGCCAGAGCAGTGCTCTGTTACTCAGTGAAATAGATGCGTATTAATACCGGTATTTAATTAGTACCGGCATGTACCGGGTTTAGTACCGGTATGGACCGCTTCAGTACCGGTAAGGTACCGGAATATAACGCTTTAGTACCGATATATACCTCTTAACCATCGGTATATACCGTTTTGGTACCGGCATATATAACCCTTTAGTACCGGCATATACCCCTTTAGTACTGGTATATACCGCTTTAGTACCAGTATATACCGCTTCAGTACAAGTATATACCTGTTCGTACCGGGATATACTCCTTTGGTATCGTTTTAGTGCCGGCATATATATCGGTTTAGTACCGGTGTATACCGCTTTAGTACCGATATATACCTCTTAACTATCGGTATATACCGCTTTGGTACCGGCATATGACCCTTTACTACTGCTATATGAATACAGCTTTAGTACCAGTATATACCGCTTCAGTACAGGTATATACCCATTTTAACGACCGTCTTAGCCTAGTTGGTAGTGACCCTGCCTACAAAGCAAGAGGTCCTGGGTTCGAATCCCGGTAAGGGCATTTATTTGTGTGATGAGCACGAATATTTGTTCCTGAGTTATGGATGTTTTCTATGTATTTAAGTATTTATTTATCTATATAAGTATGTTTATCGTCGTCTAGTACCCATAGTACAAGCTTTGCTTAGTTTGGCACTAGGTCGATTTGTGTTAGATTGTCCCCTAATATTTATTTATTTATTTCTTTATTTATGGCCCCTTACCAGATTAGCACTATTCCTGACAATGTGCCGCTTTAACACCAGTATTCTTGGTGCTAGTGCTTGATACTAGTCCAAAAGGGATACCCCTTTGGTATCGTTTTAGTGCTGCATATACCGGTTTAGTACCGGTGTATACCGCTTTAATACCGGTGTCAGTATGAGTATTTTTGGACTAGTATCAAGCACTAGCACCAAGAATACTGGTGTTAAAGCGGCACATCGTCAGGAATAGTGCTAATCTGGTAAGGGGCCATCCATATTTTACGTCACAACAATTTCGATCAATTTGGACCCCCCCCCCCCCCCCCCTCTTGTCACGGTTATTACTATGAAAATCGCATTTATTTTGTTCTTGTGGCACAGATCGTTTGACCCCCTCCCCCGAAATCTGTGACGTAATTTATGGACGGCCCCTAACTAGCATTGGATAATTCCGCGTATCTGACAAATTAAAACTACATTTAGAGCAGATAGGCGGTTTTTACGTGTGTTAGATAAGCGGATTGACATTATCCCCGACGCCGACGGTGTACCGGTATTTTTGGTATCGGTTTCAACTCCTAGCCACAACTTTTCTTATACAAGTACTTAAGAGCCTACCGTGTTTTTCGCGCTAATCGATTTTGGGTGGGCGATTTCGGGCGTGGGGCCGCGTGGGGGAGGCACGATGGCTCAAGATAGGTTGGTTGGACTGCGCGTGTTTTTGGGTATTTTCATCTTATTACTAAAACAAATACATGGGCCATTCTACTTTTAAGTAACATTAATCTTTTGTGAAATATAAGGCATACCTGGTGATTTTTTTCAAGTGTAAATAACTTATATACAAACTGAAACACCTAAATTTAATGTTTTAAAGCAATAAAACTTTAAATTCAAAGAAATTTTGTGGAAAAAATTGGTAACTCAGCGGAAAATACATCAATTTCCATACAAATGGCGGGGACATGCATGTCCACTGCGTTACCTACTTTATAGATAATAATGATTACTTTTTATACGTAGTGATAATTTTAAATGTAAGCTTAATTATGTGCTTATTTAGATCTTTAATGATTTGAACCGAGGACTTTACCGTTTTTGTAAAAAAAATATTTGAAGAGCACAGTACAAAAAAAAATTAAATAAAAAATAAAACCGCCTTCAAAAAACACCCAAAAAAAACTTGGAAATAAAAAAAATTTAAATAAAAAATAAAACCTCCTTCAAAAAACCCCCAAAAAAACATAAAATAATAATTGATTGAACCAACCACAATAAGCATGAAAATATCTTTCTACTAATCTGTTTGAAGTTGGTGCCTCAGCACGAGCCAGCAGGAGTGTAGAAGCCCTATAATAGGTATGTAGGTAAGTTAGATTACTAGGTCCACTCCTGCTGGCTCGTGCTGAGGCACCAACTTCAAACAGATTAGTAGAAAGATATTTTCATGCTTATTGTGGTTGGTTCAATCAATTATTATTTTATGTTTTTTTGGGGGTTTTTTGAAGGAGGTTTTATTTTTTATTTAAATTTTTTTTATTTCCAAGTTTTTTTTGGGTGTTTTTTGAAGGCGGTTTTATTTTTTATTTAAAATTTTTTATTTTTTTCTTTTTAGTTGTTGCTAATGGCCTGGACTGGCACTCTTTACTGACTGTACTTTTTGCCTCTGGTTACCAAAGTACTTATCAAGACGAATCAAACGAGACCAAACTTGATGGGGTTATGTCGTTTTACTACGGAGTTCTTATGGTCACCATCCAACTTCATTGTCAGACCCTGGTTACCATCTAGGACCAAAGTACTCGTTGAGACGAGTCAAATGAGTCCGTACTCGATGGGGTAAGTGCCGTTACTTTATGGAGTAACTTTGGCCACCTTCCAGCTCCATCATCAGACCCTGGTTACCATCTGGGATCAAAGTGCTCGTCAAGACGTTTCAAATGAACCCAAACTCGACGGGGTTGTGTTGTTTTATTACAGAGTTTCTATGGCCACCTTCCAACTCCATCATCAGATTAGCTCCATGTCACAATAATATTGCATT
This sequence comes from Archips crataeganus, assembly GCA_947859365.1. NCBI lineage: Eukaryota > Metazoa > Arthropoda > Insecta > Lepidoptera > Tortricidae > Archips > Archips crataeganus. Next base: position 11,140,402 of record OX402069.1, on the reverse strand, counting down.
GTCACCTGATTTACACATGCATGTAAAATATGAAATCAATCAGAAACCGGGAAGTGAGTCAAATTCAACTTGCAAGATTTGACCCGTTGAGGAGTTCCGTTGGCCATCTGCGGTCTTCTTCATCAGATCTAGTTTACCAAATGACACTTTATGAATGCAAATGCTCGATTTGTCACTGAAAATACTAAAATCGCTTTACATTTCCCTTGAACTTTTGAAGAGTTCCTTCAATTCCTCATGGATCCCATCATCAAAACTGGATTCCGGTAACAACGGGACCAACCTTGAAACATATGCTTTCAAACAACGAAAGAATTTTCCAAATCGGTTCATAAATGACGGAGTTCTGAGGTAACACACGTTAAAAAAAAAAAAAAAAAAAAGAACATACAACCGAATTGAGAACCTCCTCCTTTTTTTGAAGTCGGTTAAAAATGACTGGTCAACGAAAAGTAGGATGGTCCACATATTTTAAAAATGTAGCAAAACTACGCCCCAGAAAACATCTTGTTTTATTAACATTCAAAAAGTCATGACCTTCCGTGCAGTATTAGCGACGTACTACGAGTTTTTTTTATTTTTTAGAGACGACTTTGGATTTTCAGGACTATAGCATTGCAAGTTACAGCACGAGTTTAAATGAATGGAATAAAGGCGCCAAAAACACGGTAGGGCCTTAAGATTTTAGTAAATTAAAAATGTTCCTCGTCTTTCAGCGGGGTGATCGAACGCGGGGAGTCCGGCTGGACGCGGCAGGTCATCGCCCGGTCTGGCAGCGCCCTGCTCCACTTCTTCTCTGACGACGCCTACGCTATGGAGGGGTTCAACGTGACGTACGCCGCCTACTCGTGCCCCTCTGACGACCATAGGACTAACTGCAGTTGTGAGTGTAGTTGTAGCTGATTCATCATGACAAGAGGATGACGGATGGATGGATACTGGTGTTCCAAGACTCGCCGGTAGTACCGGGCGAGAGCTATCATCTGGTGGTGATGATGATGATGATTCATATTAGCCTAAAGACGTCCACTGCTGGACTACCTTTCGGACCGTTCTATCTGTTTCCCAAAATATCCGTGCCTATCATTGGGAATGTCTAAAAAAAATTACCAGTGGTTTTTATATTTTTTTTGTATAGGAAATTCAATTATAAGAAACTAATTTCAATTTTAATTTAGGTCACTACTTTTTTCAAAATTAATTATTGAAACTATTTTGGTTGATGACGTCAGATTGTGATTGAGGGCTCCCACACTGCCAAATTTCTAAATCTATCTAAATGCGTACGATAAGGCAACCTCTTTAATTATTTTTTGCGTAGTGGTACACCGTAACTAGTGTCACTTTACTGCATCTTTACTGGCGCTGTCAAAGTGCTAGAGGTCAGACAGCGGGTCCAAATCAAACTCCGTAGTATAATCCACGCGTAAATTGTGGACAATTCTAACCACACAGAATAAAGTACGACTTGGACCGGTCACGCAATTTACACCAATGTCAAATGAAGGTGAATTGTGAATTGCTTATTTGTTATATAATAAATTCATTACATAATATTAAAATTAAATAAATACAGAAAACGAGTTAAAAAGCATTTATCTCGAAATGGTTTTCGATTTACTATACTTTGCAAAAAAATAGACATCCCCAATTACTTTTCCTAAATAATCATTTTTCCAAAATGCGCTTCACCCAAAAGATACGTTTGTATTGATGTCCGTTTTCCGAAACAACCGTTCCCAAAATCATCCGGTTCCATCACTACCCTTTTCTAAACACGGATGTTATGACAACCGGGTGTTTTGACGCACGGATGCTATGAGAACCGGGTGTTGAGGGGGGTGCGGGGGCATTAAAGGGGGGATGAAAATTTCATTGATTTTGCCGTAGGATGCACCGTTTTCAAGATATTTGACAAAACACTGGTTCTCGTCCGCTCACCGAGGTTAAGCAACGTCGGGCGCGGTCAGTACTTGGATGGGTGACCGCCTGGTTTCATTTTTGTTTTTTGAATGTTTTGTTATGACGTTGTCACGTTAAACTATTCTCCGTAAACCGACTAAACAGACAACCGGTTTTTGAGATTTGATTTGTAGCATTCTAACATGGCGGATGTAGACAGTATATAATTTTGGTATTTCTGCTTCTTTGGCTAGTTGAAGTATAATTTTGATAGTGTTTTATGCGGCGATTAACCTTAACTAACAGTGATCACAAAATTCTATATTGTTCTCGTGTCTGTCATTTTTTAATGCGCAAGTTGTCTAGGTACACGTGGTTTCTGGAATTTTACTATCAAGTTGCAAAAACTACAATCAGCGTACAACGTCGCTCCCGAAGAGAGCTTACTTTGACACTGGCGAAATGGTTCTCAAATAGGACAGAAGCCATATTTTTAAATAAATAATAATATCAACCGGTTTTTTGTTTGTTTCAGCCCATGGTGAATGTGATGAAGGTACGTGCCGGTGCGAGCCGGGGTGGATTGGCGTTGCTTGCGACCAGCCGCTATGTCCAGGTAAACTCAGTAATCATACTTATACTAGCGTATGCCCACGGTTATGCACCCGCGGAACTAGCTAGTTCGCTGTCCCATAGGAATTAAAAAAAATACCTAATTAGTACAGCTTTATAATTATATGATCAAAACATACAGGTGTCCCAAAACTCAACGATAACCTTATACCGGTACCGGTCACTTTAAGTACTAGAAAAAAAAAGTCTGCAACCGCTTAACGCTTAAAAAGGTGGAGGCAATTTACAGACGATTGCTTTGGAAATTCAACCATATTGCTTTTATAATACGTCACAATATCTATTGTAATTATTGAAAATACGACTAGCTTTACAAATATACTTTATCAGAGGCCGTATTGTCTAACACTTCTGACGCTTACCTTCGCTTCCACCATCTCTTTCTGTCATCATCTTATACCGTTTGACAGAATGAAATAGTGATTGCGAAGGCAAGCGTCAGAAACTTTAGACAATAAGCCTGCTGGTATGCATTCGATAGCTGCTTTTGATTCTGCGGTAGTAAGCACCAATAAAGGGGCCTTATTTAAGTGTTAACTGACATGGATTTGGTTTACTAATGTTTCGGCGAAAAACTTTTCGCAAAATGATTCATTTGGCAAACGTTTAATTTCCCAAATGTTTACTTTTTTCTGAAACTGTAAACTTTTCAGGATTATTATAAAACAAAGCTAACCTAACCTAACCTACAGAAAAGTCCTGAACAGTTTACAGTTTCAGAAAAAATTAACATTTGGGAAATTAAACATTTACAAGTTAAGTATGAAGTATCTTTTTCTATTTTTTTTTTTTAACTTTTATTTTTTATTTTTTCAACTTCATTTTTTATTACTTTTACGGTCATCCCGTGAAACCATATATTTCAAACACCAACATAACCATATATTTCAAACACCAACATAACCATATATTTTATCACTGCGTAATGTGATTATGACAGACTGAAGTGTACGATGTATGGGAAAAATTCGTCGCTAACTTCTAGACCAGTGATGGTGTAGGGGTAAGCACGCAGCACGGAACGCTGAGGACCTGGGTTCGATTCCCAGCATTGGTCTTTTTTCTGGGGTTTTTTCTGTGCATCTTGATTTCAGTTTGTATTTAGTTTGAAAATAAACATTTGCCAAATGAATCAGTTTGCGAGAAATAATTCGCCGGAAAGGCAGTAGGTACACGCATGGATTTATTTTCTTACTTCTCCAACCTTTGTTTACAGACGACTGTAACTCGGCATACGGCGGCGGCACGTGTTCTAGTACAGGATGCGTGTGCAACCCTTCGCGGTCGGGCGCGGACTGCTCGCGCGACGCCAGCGCTGCCGGCTGGCTGTGGCGATGGCGGGAACCGGGGGAGGGCGGGGAGGGGAGCGCCCCCCCCGCGGCCGGACACGTGCTGCTCGCCAGAGGGGGGGAGCTGATCAGAGTCGGGGGGGAGAGCTTCGCGCCTGCTGATTTCTTGTACAGGTTAGTTAGACAGCCGAGATTTACAGCTTTGCGGGATGGCTGTGACTCTGGTGGGAAACTAGGGAGGGCGGGAAGGGGAAAGCCCCCCTGTGGTTGGCCGCGTGCTGCTCGCCAGAGGGGGGGAGCTGATCAGAGTCGGGGGGGGAGAGCTTCGCGCCTGCTGATTTCTTGTACAGGTTAGTTAGACAGCCGAGATTTACAGCTTTGCGGGATGGCTGTGACTCTGGTGGGAAACTAGGGAGGGCGGGAAGGGGAAAGCCCCCCTGTGGTTGGCCGCGTGCTGCTCGCCAGAGGGGGGGAGCTGATCAGAGTCGGGGGGGGGAGAGCTTCGCGCCTGCTGATTTCTTGTACAGGTTAGTTAGACAGCCGAGATTTACAGCTTTGCGGGATGGCTGTGACTCTGGTGGGAAACTAGGGAGGGCGGGAAGGGGAAAGACCCCCTGTGGTTGGCCGCGTGCTGCTCGCCAGAGGGGGGGAGCTGATCAGAGTTGGAGGGGAGACTTCAGCTCCTGCTGACTTCTTGTACAGGTTAGTACACAGCCAAGGTATCCAGCGTTGCGGGAGGGCTGTGGTGCTGGCGAGGACCATGGAAGGGAGGGTAGGGAAGCGCCCCCCGTGGGTGGGCACGTAATATTCGCTAGAGAGGGAACTCCGGAACTGATCAGAGTCGGGGGGGGGGGGGGGGAGGGGGTAGACCTTCGCGATTGCGAAATTCTCCGTCGAGGTCCGATGGTGGGGCAGTATTAATCAAAGCCTGGAGTATCGTCAAAAGTGATTTTTTTGACTGTTTTTTACCCGTAAGGGTAAACCACACCTAACGATCGATGGCAGAATGGATTGGTCGCCGTCCATCGACAGTTTCTACTGCACCTAAACCTACCACACCAATGTATCGACGTCAAACAGTAGCATCGATCGGCTATCGATCAATCGTTTATCGGCCAGTATCCGTCGATCAGTCAATATCGATTACTATTGTAGAAACACATTAATATTGTACTAACAATTTATACATTTCCATGTGCAGATACAAAGTAGCAGATAACATTTGGGAGCCCATGGCGAATCATGGCGACGCGCCGGCGGCTCGCTTTGCGCACTCGGCGGTGTTGCACGACGATGAAATCATCGTGTACGGCGGCGTGGTCGCTTCCGACGAGCCGGAGAGGGGGTGAGTCACTCTAGGCCACCACAAACCGTGAGCGCGGGGCGCCGACGGAGTGTGCCCAGCGCGGTCAATAACACTGTATCGTATATACGTTGACACACACCGGCAGTGCGGCACAGCGTATATGATTCAGTGTTATTGACCGCGCTCGGCACGCTCCGTGGGTGCCGCGCGCTTGGGTTTGTTGTGAGTACATTATTTTTAGTATTGTGTACATTACACTACGTATAGGTTATATTACGTGTATATTACAACATCATGTGCCACATTTTACATTTCGCACCTTTAGAATTAGACTGACACAATTGGGATTGATCATTTTTTCTAACCTCCCCTTTTTATTTTTTTTATCGAAAATATAGAGCATTTTAAGAAACTAATTTGAATATTTCAGCAATTCATCACTCCAATATTTTTTTATAATTTATTGAAAATTTGAGATACGACTTCTCGTAAATTACATGCCGCGGCTGAATCTGTGTATAAACCACAGATATAATGACAAAAAAATGTGTCACAATCGATGGTTAGTTGTCATCTGACAATGTCACTTTACATTACAATAACAATAACACTAAAGTTGCCGATTCATCCAAGAGAATAGGTAAAAAAAACGATTTACGGCTATAGTATTTTTTGTATGTATAAAATAAAATGGTCAGAAGTGTTCCCTTGAAAGTTCTTTGGCGGATTTAATCCATACTTACATTAAAATGATCCTCAAAACAATAAGTACATCTTGTAAACTTTGAATTAACTTTGCGGCACCACTTCTCTTGTAAGTAGGTAAATCTTCTCTAATGCAAACAATTAATTTGTTTGGGCTATTGACAAAATCATTTCCACAAGTAGGAATGAAACACTTCCTGTATAAATTCATTATTAAAATATGAAAAACGCGAAGAATGTTTTTCAAAATAGTATCCTTAAACTGACAGATGATAACTACGTCGAAGTGACAGAGAATAGTATAGAGAAACTAGACGGACTGCTTTCTTTTTCTTGTTGCAAAGAATTTCAAAGTTAATGCCAACAGAAAGGTCAAACAAAGGTCAAACATTACTTTGCAAAAATACACACGATCGTTTAATATTTTTTTACTACAATGTTATAAAATGATTTAATAAACCTATTCCTCGAAATGGTTTTGGAATTAGACCGCATTGTAAAAAAGTGATCAATGCCAATTTCTAATTATTCTCATTTCAAAACTAAACCTGTTTTTTTTTGACACAAAGTTTATTTCTGAAATGAAAATAATTCGAATTGTGCCAGTCTAATTCTAAAGGTGCGATTTGTATTACGAAAGAAACAATTCTGATTTTTGTAGTAGTGTTATAGGGGTTCTAAAACAATTTCAATTGGTGTATCGTAATTTAAAGATGGCTCCTTGTCGATGCCCTTTACTTGTCAAACAACTAAAGGCAACCAAGAAAACGTCATTATCTAAATTTCTACAAAATTGTCTGCATTATTTTACTCCATTATAATGTATGTTACATTATCCATACGTAACGTGTACGTTCAGCATCAAAAGTAGCTGGCCACTTTTGTACTTTGTTATAATAACACAATTGTCAATCAAGTATGACGTTTTATACCTAACTGTAGAGCGACAAGGTACAAAAGTGACCAGCTACTTTTGATGACTGTATGTTACCTTACGTATAGGAGGTTAGGGTTTAAAAAGAAGAAATTGAACTTGATATGGGCAATACTTTTATTGTACTTTATTATTTGTTACTGGGAAGCAATGATACGTCCGCCTTACTTGATTCGTACAGCAAGAGTGAGACCATCTTATTTGAAACATAATTATGACAGTTCTTGTAATAGACAAACTTTGATTTACCCACATTATTTAATTATTAATTTTTGCACCATAGTAAAGTAGAATAAACCAACACGCCCCCTCAAAAATTAATTAATAATGTTTTCCATGTATGTATATTTTCTATGGTACATACACATATTTAAATAATCATGATACATCAAAGTACACTGCAAACGTTTTATCTTACGTTTTAAACAGAACCGGAACGTATATTACTTCCAAGAACATTCTGGGAAATATGTACAATTCTATGGCCCAACATTTGTTGCACGGATTAGGGAAAACCCAGAAAAACCTAATCAGACCATTGTTATAGCATTAATACTTAATCAAATTTACACCATTACACTTGTAATTACCATTACAAGTACTTATTTGATTTACATTCTAAAACTATTTTTCTTCTCATTATTTGAAAACTACTTGCAGGCAACGGCTTTGTCAAAATATCTGCCAGTTGTTGATTTGTAGCTATACAGTTTATATACTCAAATATTACAAAAAACTCATTTAATTTTAAATTAATACTTTCAGCTAGAGACTTAAGCCACAAAGCTTCTTCGACAACTTCATACAGCGCCATGTATTCAGCTTCAGTAGGCGAAGCTGCTACTGAAGTTTGTCTCTTTGTACACCATGTTATTGTACTCTGCGTAAACAGTTTAAATAAGTAACCAGTAGTACTTTTCCTATCACATTGATCAAGACCACCCCAATCAGAATCTACATACCCACATAAAATATTATTGTGGTGACCTCTTTTTATACATCAATTTCAAATCCATTGTACCTTTGAGAGACCTTATTACCCTTTAAACATTGCCACAACTCTTTATTGTTGTTATTTTTGTATAGCAACTTAATATATTTACAGGTATACTTAAATAGGGTAGTGTACATATCATTAGGTACATCAAAGATCCTATAAGGCTACGGCATGAGGCATCATTGTGATATTTTGAGTTATTAAACTCATAGTTTAATTTAGTCTCAGTGGGGGGTACTTGCAGGTTTACATTCGCTCATATTATATTTATCAAAAATTGATTGAATGTAAGCACTTTGGTCTAATTTTATAATATTAGAGTATCTTGTTACTTTTATATCGAGAAATAATTTTATGTCATTTAGATCAGTCACTACAAATTTACTGATAAGATATGTTAAATACGTTAACGTTTTTGATATGTCAAAGACTTTTCATCAGCACATACCAAAACTAAGTCATTAACATATAGTACAATATATATATTATGTTTTATTAACATCACCTTAATCCAAAATATATGCATTTATCAACTGATGAATTTTTAAAAAAACTTTTTCTTTAAGAGATTGCTCAAACACCTAACCAACATCTTGCAGCCTGTTTTAGCCCGTATAAAGCTTTATTAAGATTACACACATAATTATTTTTACCAAAAAACACCCTCTGGAACTTTCCTATATATTTCTTCTTTTAAGGTTCCATTTAAAAACGCGGTTTTTACATCCATATGATGGATCAGTAAATTATGTTGATTGGCAAAACTAATTATAAAACTAAAGCTACAGGTGCAAAGATTTCATTATAATCGGTGAGATATTCTTGGCTGAAACCCCTGGCGACGAGGCGTGCCTTATATTTTATTGTTTTTGTTTTTTTTTTCAAATCCATCAGTTTTTATTGAATATATCCATTTACAATCAATTATATTTTTATGGATCTGGTTTTGGTACTATTCATGTTAAGAGAATTCAATTCATCTCGAACTGCTTTCTCCCACTGAGGCCTTTCATTTGTTAATTTTATTTCACGGTCTAACAGCCTTGTTTTAACGAAGGGAAAAGTTAAATTTTTCTTCAGTTAAGGTTTCTATCGCTGCTGTGACACCGTCATATGACTTCGGCAATGTTAACAATAAGTGTGCCACTATGTCGGTTTCCTCCAACTTTGCTCCAGCCGCCGCTAGCTCCGTGATGATATGCTTTACCAGTGGCATGTCACCTTGCAATTTAAATCCTTGCAACTTCTTTCTAAGGGGCAATTGCGTGGCAATACTTTTACGTTAGTACAGCGAATCCAAATTATTAAATATTTCTTTGGCTGTGATATTATCATTTACGAAACCGATATAAGAGTCGGATAATACTCAACAAGAATATTTTTAGTAGTGCGATTATTTTTCTCCCAAAGAACAGTTCGTTCCTGTGTAATGTCGCAGTCAATTACCTGAACCACGTCCATCTCACTTAACATAGAACGTATTCTAAACTTCCAGATGCTATACTTATCACCATCAAACGGTTTAATATTCCATTTTTATTTAGCGTTCTCCATTGTGAACAAAATTCAAATTTGTAACGGCACTTTTCACTTTATGATTAATTTATTACCTATATTTACACTTATTAACGTAATTATGTTACTGGGCCCATAACCTATAGGAGGTTAGGGTTTAAAAAGAAGAAATTGAACTTGATATGAGCAATACTTTTATTGTACTTTATTATTTGTTACTGGGAAGCAATGATACGTCCGCCTTACTTGATTCGTACAGCAAGAGTGAGACCATCTTATTTGAAACATAATTATGACAGTTCTTGTAATAGACAAACTTTGATTTACCCACATTATTTAATTATTAATTTTTGCACCATAGTAAAGTAGAATAAACCAACATTACGTGTGTGTTACAAGATGCGTACATTACATTACGTGAACGTTAAAATTGTGTTTAGTAATTCATTGCAAATAATTTTAATTTATTAAAGTAGCTGAACTAGTAATAACTCAGTAATCTAGCACACTTATTACCATGAAAACCGCCATTTTTTTTCTTGTGTTACAGATTGCTTGACCCCTCTCCCCCCTAAATGTGTGGCGTACTTTATGGACGGCCCCTAGGTGTTACAGGCTAAATTTGCCGATTTGCCATCCATTAGTTTTAAGCGAAGTGCAAGCTAAATATCAAAGTCATAAGAAATCTTTTTCAAATCCCAGGGGCGGCTTAGCCGGCCTTGAAGGCAGGGCTGGCGAGGTGACCAACGAAATATGGCGTCTGAATCTAGCGGCCCAGCATCCACAGTGGGTGAACGCCACGCCCACGGGCTGCGGGAACAAGCCCGCGCCGCTCAAACACTGCGGTAAGTGTTAAACTGTGACTTTTAGTTCCGATGTTTTGCGATAGATGGCACTGTCTCGTCTACTGGAAATTTTTAAAACGCGCTTTTGAGTTTTCCGGCCGCCCTATAAAAGGGCTGTCAAGTTTAATAAATTTGGCATTACCAAAGCAACCGTTGTTTGAGTACAGTACCCGGCGATAAAGAATGCACATCGGCCTTTAGCAAGAGACAATTCGCAGTTTACGACGATTTCCGAACACTGGCGACCGTCCATCAATCGCCGTATTTATAAGTGACGTTTGATATCAAATAAATACTGCACTCCATGGACTTAATTAGTTTACGTCAAATTAATGACATGTAAAGTTTTGATATCTATAAGGGGTTCTTGCAACTACTAGAAAAAGGATAGTCAAAAAAGAGATTAGACTATATTAAAAGATACCTATTTTTTCGTCAATTTAAATTTACAATAAATCTCAATTCCTTTCATTTCACTATCTGTGCTCTCAATTTGGTCAATATCACTGTCACTATCAGCCGTATTTATTATTAGTCTATCAGTGTATACATCATACAATTTAAAGTTGGGGGGTTTCAATAACTGTACACCGTGAAATTTTAGTGGTTGTTTTCCCGAAACGAGGTGATTTAGTATCGATTGTACAATCGATTTATAATTACTATTTTGACTAGAGTCAAAAATCCAATTGTGAAAAACGAAAGTCGAAAATGACCGCAAACCAATAGTAACGCTTCGTTGGTACCTAACCTATCGTACGATCGTACGCTACTTGTACCAACGAAGCGTTACTATTGGTTTGCGGTCATTTTCGACTTTCATTTTTCACAATTGGATTTTTGACTCTAGTCTAAATAGTAATTATAAATCGATTGTACAATCGAAACTAAATCACCTCGTTTCGGGAAAACAACCACTAAAATTTCACGGTGTATATTATATATTTTCACCGGAACGCGTCCGTACCCTACGGCACCTGAACAGCGACTGACAAACGTCACATAAGTAGTGTGTGACAACGCTATACGAAGCCGACATTTGCCGAGTCTTTTTCCAAAGACCGATGTGCATTCTTTATGGCCGGGTACTGTAAGTGCGTTTGACGTTCAAACAGTAAGTGTAAGCAGGGCCCAATTGCATAACAAAGTACAACTAATATTACAAGCGGAACTCTCGCTTCAGTTATATTAACTAGAAAGGGAGTTCCGCTTGTAATATTAGTTGTACTTTGTTATGCAATTGGGCCCAGGTTATAAACTATCGGTAAGCCAAGCCAAACGTCAGAATCCGTCAAATGTGTTTTATTATCACATCTACTTTTATAATAGTTACAAAGATAGCGTATAGACTAAACACAAAATCATTTAATAATCGTCCATTACGGTAGCAAGTTTTGTAAAACTTATTTTATTTAGGTGCATTATCCTTTGTACAAAATGACGTAATTTTCACCTCATCCGCACTAAAAGTTCGAGCCCTGGTTATGTCCCATGATTTTTATTTATCCCGTAAAATCGGATAGTTCCCGCGGGATAGCGATAAACGGATTCTTCGCAGACGGAGTCGCGGGTAAAAGCTAGTAATTTATATGCTCTTATCTGTTATATTTCCTTCCAGTTATTCGGGTTCGGGTTAAAAATATACTTTATTCTCAAAAGAATTACATAAATTCACTTAAATGAGAACATTAAAATAGTTACAATTAATACAGATCGTGCAGTACATGACAACAATTTATAGTAACAACATGCGGTGCTATAACAATTGACAACATTTCATATTTCTAAGACTATAATTTGATTCGTTCTCTGTATACTGCTTGGAAAGAGAAAGACGCTGATAGTTTTAAATTTTCACAAGGATTATTAATTAATTTATTACAATTTTTTAAAGATGTGCTTATTCTAAAAGAGCGTAACAATAAAATAGATCCATTACTTTTGTCTAGTCTCTATTAAAAATGTGATGACGTAAATTTGACATTAAGGTTGTTATCAAATTTAAAATTATGACAGCTCTTTTTTCTAGTGAAAAGGGTAAAGGAAACATATCTATTCTGTGGAGGTACAGGTAAGTACACATATGTTTTTTTTAAATATGTTGTATTTTTTTAAATATGAAGAAATAAATTATAATAAATATTTTTCCGTGTTCAGGAGGTTAAACTCTTTCGATTCCTGTAGTAATTATCAGGTGTTAAAAAAATGAAATGTTGTCAATTATTTAACAAAAACAATCATGATTATATTCGTAAAATGTATAAACAGGGTAGATTACCACAGTAGCGCGGCACAGTAGCGGTATTTATTGCTAATAACTTAACATTTGTGCCGCAGGGGGCCTGGCAGTTTCGGGGCATACGGCACTAACGGTCCATTACAATGACAAAGCAGTTATGCTCGTGTTCTTTGGACATTCACCACATTACGGATATCTACATTTAGTGCAGGTAAATATAAAAAAAGTCACATGTTAGCTTTCTTATGTTTCCGCGTATTATAATGGTGTTTTTTTTAGTATTAATAGGAACTCAGTTCTCAGTACATGCCACATGCCTCCTCTCAGAATAAGTTTGGGCTGTAGTTCACGCGGGCCTAGTGCGCACTGGTAACTTCACACACACCATTGAATTTCTTCGCAGCTGTGTGCTGGTTTTCTATACCTATAGGTACCGTACCTGTGATGTACCTGATGTGTGAAGTACTCATTGCGCCCTGGGCCCGCGTGGAAACTAGGGCCCAAGCCCTCTCTTACTGAGAGGTCTGTGCCCTGCTGACGAGGCTAGGATTATGATGATACTTCGTTTTACTTAAGCTACATGTGTCTTGCAGATATACTACGTTCTCCCCTAAAACGTCGGATTGTTCTAGGAGTACTACATAGAAAAGGGCGTGTGGGTGGCGGTCCCAACTGTGGGATGGCCGGCGCGCGGCGGCTTCGGCCACACCGCCGTGTGGGACCCACTCTCCGACCGCGTGCTCGTACACGGCGGGCTCGTGTCCCAAAGTGAGGCCACTCAGGTCAGTTACAACCACAATAGTAGATTGATAACCAAGGGTGGAAAGTGACCCATTTAACCCGAGATATAAGTGAGAGCGCCAATAGTTCGAGGGGAAATGGGTAATTTCACCCGAGTTAGACACTCTACTTTTCATTTCGACTGTGAGGAAAGTAAAATACTACAAAAAATGAGAATAATAATAAATTGAATTTACTTATAGCCAAACGAAGAAGTTTTGACCTTTATTACTTGTTTATATTATTCTTTCACATTTTCACTAATGACCATTTTCCATCTCTTTCTTAACCTAACTAAAGAAAGAGATAGAATATTTTCGTGACGTAATAAAGATCAAATTTCTTGTGTCAAACGGATGCTCGGCGTACAACCTCCAGTGTTGTATATTTATAAGCTCCTTGGTCACGACGAAACGTGAAAATAGTGTCGTGACTTATCGTAAACATTAAAATAATTACTTTCTACCCTAGAGATGAAAACGCAATTTTCCACCCGGCTGTCTACGCATGAAAATTTAACTTTCCGAGCAGGAGAGATAAAAAACTAAGGCTGTGTTCAGACCAAACCGACTGTCGGCCGCCGAATGTGAGCGCGCGTTACGCAGTTTATTGTATTTCCATACATAAAGGTTGTCCCAGAAGTAAAGAGACAAATTTCAAATATCAAACTGGTTGAAAAGATTTTTATTTTTTTAAGAAAAATAACTGTCATGGCCGCCGCACATACAGGTATTTGCACGATCTACGCGGCCATAAGTCCCCATATCAAAATAATAATAAAATTCATAAAATCGAGTTCCTCAAACAAAGCACGAACCCGGGAACAATACTCCTACCCTTTCTACCTGCTAGCGCACACCCCACGCCCGTAACGTCAGTCGGAATTTAACCGTTTCAGATAGTGTATTTTTGTTCTCGGCGCGCTTTTCTAAACGTTCAACTTCGGAAGTGATATTTATCGTTATCAAGTTATTCTTACAAATTGAAAGTGATGGATTCTGAAGGACAAGGTAAGAAACTTATAAACTACGTTAATAAAGTCATGGTACCCTAAAAAAAAGCACTTTTTTAGGTAATTTAAAAAGACTCATTTTCGTACCGTGTTTTTCTTCAATATTTTTACTTTACTAGTGTTTTTGTTTATGTATCGGGGTAGATCGGGCTATGGTTACTATTATAGATTATTATTTGATCCTTCTTCTTATAACTTCTACTAAAAACGCCTCCGGAAACATCCGGATAAATACAGTTTTGGGAGATTAAAGATATTTAGCGAAATTACGTATAAAACTCGAAATGTTTGTCTGCGATTTTAACATGGTGTATGTTTGTTTTAGGTTCAGAGGGTACATCAGGAGTAAGGATTGTGACTCGACAAAACTTGTTTGACCGCATGAAGAAGGAAAATTTGCCTAATTTAGATGCCAAACTTAACTATCTAAGATATCAACTTTTGTCATGTGAAGGTTACAATGAAGACCAAATTATTAATTTGAAGCGTGGTTTTGCCCATTTCAAATCAGAAATCAAACAAAGGTGGGCCAAAGCTCACTATAAAGAAGATAATTTTATTAAATACAACTAGTCTTGGCTGGAAGGTACTTTTGGAATACCTGTTGTTGAGACATCACAAAAACGACCAGGCCGTCCATCCAAGTCGTTCGAAGACTCAAGTGAGAGGAGCAAACGGCGCGTAAGACTGAAGAACTTCGTTTTAATTTTGAAAAGGAGATCATAATACAGCACAAGATCTACAAGTAGGTGCTACATATGTGGAGCAACATCCAAAGATTTTAATAACTTGGACTATGCCAGAGGAGTGAATTTTGAAGCCCTTGAATTCGGCATATCGGTCTTACATCCATTCTACATTTAGCTCACAAACTCCAAGTAAAAAAGTACAGGGTACGAAAAACGAAAGAGGAGAAAGACCAAGAAGAACAAACGAAAAAAGAGATTCAAAGAAGTTTTTGCACTGAAACAGGTCTAATAAATAATAGACATGCCTAAATCCAATTTTGGGAGTACACATGACGGGAATACCAGCAGAAGGTTCTTTGAGGACCCCAGATTAGCTGCAGAAATAACTGGCATCAGTTATGAGCTAATTTAACACTAAAAGTCATTTTAGAAGCTATTTCAAGCGAGTTCAAAATTGATCCTTTAAAATATGAAAGATATGCTTTAGAAACTGCTCGTGTTTATAAGAACCTTTATGATTGGCATCCTATGACACCAACAGTGCACAAGCTTTTAATCCATGGCGCAGTCATCATCGAGAACGCATTATTGCCAATCGGACAGCTTTCAGAGGAAGCAGCTAAGGCTCGCAACAAACATTTTAGATGTTATCGCCAAGATGTTGCAAGGAAAGTTTCCAGGGAAAGTTGTAATTAGGATATTTTTAATCGCCTTCTGCTTAGTTCAGATCCTGTGCTAAGTAGCATGCAAACTGTAAAAAAAAGGAAACAAAAAACCTTTTCACCTGAAACTTTGGCCATGTTTGTATCTGCAGAACCCAATATATCAGTAAATTCATCAGAGAGCGACGAAGAAAGCCAAGAAACTTAGCATTATTACGTTTTTCTCCCTTTGTACCGACCTAAATATTTGTATTTTTGCTTTTTTATAAAAAATATTGTATTTTTTTATTAAAAAAAAAATTATTTCTGTAAAAAAACTTTTTTTATTTATTTACATTGTTTTGACACCAATTAAGCTTAAGAATAATTTTGGCCGCGTAGATCGTGCAAATACCTGTATGTGCGCCGTAGGCATTATGTCTGTCAGATTAAGCGGGAATTTTGAAAGTATTTTTAAAGTTATTTGCAAAAAGAGTTATTCAATTTTATAAATGTCATGGAAAAACGGACACGATACGTCATATTTCTCCAGAGGGAGTCAGAAGAACTACTTTGTATCGAATTATAAGCGTTTTGAAGAAACGCACGGAGATATTTATAAAAATATTCCTGCAAGAAAACGTACTGTTTCGTCACCTAAGAATATAAGTAAGGTAAAAAAAGTTTATAAACGGAATCCCTCGATGTCTGTTAGAGTTGCTGCGGATAAATTGAAAATATCGAAGTCAAGTATAGCTTGAATGAAAACACACGACTTACAGCTTAAAGCGTTTGCAAAATTATCTGCTCCTAAATATATTAAAGACCAGGAAGTGCGAGCTAAAAAAGGATGCCGAAGAGGGTATGAAAAAACACTGAAAAAAGTTCTTATAATTGATGACGAGACCTAAGTGCCCGTGGACCCAAGGGATCCAATGGATGTTCCTGGGAAGCAATACTATCATGCAAACAATCGGGACGCTGTAGATTATTCACAAAAAATCATACCAAAGGCCAAATTTTTCAATAAATACCTAGTTTGGCAAGCCATAGACCAGAGTGGTAATACTTCTGAACCATATATTTGCACAGGCTCTATGAACGCCCGCATTTACCTGAGAGAATATATAATAAAGCAATTGATTCCCTTCATTGATAAATATTACCATGGGGAAGAAATTATATTCTGGCCGGATATGGCGTCATGCCACTACGCCACCGAAGTCACCCAACATTTACAGGCTGCGGGGATAGATTTTATACGAAAACAATAACGCCCCAAATGTCCCCCAAGCTCGTGGTATTGAAACTTTTTGGTCTTTATGCAAACGAGAATATAAAAAACAAACGGAAAACCCCAAATCATTGGCTGCATTTAAACATCGATGGACTAGATTGGCTAAAATTGTGGCAACTAGGTCAGGAAAAGCTGTAATGTGGCGAGAAGCAATAAACCTCAGAAAAATTGGCTATAAAGGCATTCCACAAGCAAATTTTATATAAAATAACAAATTTGAATATATTCTTGATTGGACTTAATGTAAATGTTAGCACTTTATTATATTTTTTCATTTCATATTTTCATTTCAAACTTGTCTCTTTACTTATGGGACAGCCCAGTATTCACTGTTTCGTTCACACCGAACCGACAATACGCCATTACGCTATGCGTAGTCGCCGACATAAAATACCGTACAAAATACGGTCACACTGGGGCCCACAGTGAGCCTGCTCACATTCGGCGGCCGACAGTCGGTTTGGTTTGAACGCAGCCTAATAGCTCATTTAGGGGGTTTTTCAGCACCTTATTGTCAAACTACTGGTTACGTAACCAATGAATAAACTGAGTACTAGACAAATCTGTCGGCTGGTGTTTTTTCAGTTTCACCACTCCGGTCCTGTGCAAACTAAGTACCACTTAACTAATCGTCGGTTTAACAAAAAGTCGGAATGGCAACGTCGCATTTCACGACCACGCGTTCCTGTTCGCACACTTTCGTTCAAAGAGTCACTTATTATTAAAGCAAAAGAAATGGTTAACTATATAATTTTTGAATACATCTATTTTTTTTTGCATAAACAAATATGTAACATTATAATTGATCCAAAAACGGTATTTATTTACGATACTTTGTTAACAATAACAAAGAAAAATAAAATCACGTAAAACGAATCGAAAAGTGGCGCCAAACCATTTGACAGATAAACTTTTTTTTAATGGTGACATACAAGTTCAGGTAGAACAAACGATTGAGCCACTGAAAAAAGTTTGTTATTAAAAAATATTATGAAATTTTGGATTTATTTTTACATACTAAAAGTGTACCTACATTTTTTTATTCAAATCTTGATATTTAAATTATTTTATGCAATTTAGCACACCTCTTTCTTTAAAAAATAAAAATACTTTGATTTATTTTTCTGAAACCGGCTGAAGGGCTCTCCAACCATGGCCACAAAAAAATAAACTAACTTTATGTGACGGATAAAAATGCTAAATGCCTCCTGATCTGATGGTCAAATTAAGAAACAGTTTGTCCGTCACTTAGCGCTAATCGAGACTGGTGAAACAGAAATTTTAATTCCATCTGTCAAATAAGGTTATGATTAAGACTGTTAGTCTGTGGAATCGGTTGCCGAGTGACATCAGGCGGTCGCAGTCAATAGCCATCTTCCGGAATCGCTTAGGGGCGTACTGGCTTGACAGTTCCTCTTAAATTGAGACTACCTCTGTTGTGTTCTTTGTTTAGTGTATATGCGTATATTAATGTAAGTATTTGTAGTTTTTATGTAGTCTATTTATGTTGGTATGATATGTATTAGTCTATTGTATTCATTATATAATATATGTGTGTACTTGTGTGTATTCTTTGTAAGTATGGGTATTGTTTATGTTTTGTTAGTTTGGGTTTATTTTTGATTTCGGCTCTTTTTTTTTTTTTTACTCAGCATTGTAGGCCTACTCTTGTCTCTAATGTCCTGTCAATCGTTCTAAGGTTAACTGGAAGAGATCCCTTTAAGGGATAAGTTCGCCTTTGTACATCTGTATCTCTTGTTAACTAGTTATTTTCATGTTTTATGTACAATAAAGAGGGGTTTTTTCTGTGCATCTATATTTCAGTTTGTATTTAGTACGAAATATATGATTTCACGGGATGACCGTAAAAGTAATAAAAAAATGAAGTTGAAAAAATAAGTACAAAAAAAAAGATACTTCATAGCTAACTTGTTTACAATAAAGAGTTTTACATACATACATACATACATACATTAAGCTAATCCGAACTTTAAGAAAAGTGGTGAAACAGCCCCTTAGACTAGACTCCCAAGTGCCTGCCAAGTTGGTAAAGGCCACCGCAGACCGCAGCGTGGGGCGTGCGCGAACGCGACGCCGACGGAGCGTACCCAGCGCGTTGCATAAAACTGAATCACTGAATATGATTCAGTGTTATACAACGCGATGGGCGCTCTAATAATGAAATCGTCGGGTGACAAGCTAAAGTCACTAAGTACCATATACCTACTTAAAACAAAGCTCGTATCCTCAGTATGAAATTACTAACTAGATACGACTTTTTGAAGAACAGTGACAGAAATTTTAGTGAGTTTTGCTTGTCATCCGGCGAAATAGCAATAAATTTGAAATTATTGAACAAATAAGTAAGTGTTATACCATTTTGTAAACTACATTAGCTAGGCATATTTTTAAAACCCAGTGCCACTTTAGCGTAGTTATTTTTTTTTATACCGTGGAGGACCAAAGTTACGGGGTGCAACATTAAAATATCTGAGAACTGTCTCTTAAGGCGTTTTTCATCCAAGTTTGAATAAATATTAAAATAAAGTAATATCCCGTTTAAAAGCCCATCTTTTCTGCGATTTTTATCAGTTATCATCAGATTTACTAAATTCGGTCATTTATTGAGGCTGTGGCAGACGAAAAACTCAACTGAGGGAGAAAAATCGAGATTTTTGCAAAAATGTGTAATTAGTAAGTCTATCAGCCCTTAACGAGTTATCATCGGTTTCTGGGACATCCTGTATATTAGATCAATAAATTATGAATACAATTGTCACGCGAATTAAAAAGCGCGAGGTGCGTATATGGCTAAAGACCTGACCTGACCTGGCTGGCTGGCGTTCGAAAGGTTAATATACTTTTACTACATTAATCAAGAGACGTGGCTCCATAAATTTAATATCAGACAGTTCATTCGGATGAATATTCATTCATTTTAGACGACCAGATGGCCTAGTGGTTAGAGAACCTGACTACGAAGCTTGAGGTCCCGGGTTCGATTCCCGTATCGGGGCAGATATTTGTATAAAAATACGAATGTTTGTTCTCGGGTCTTGGGTGTTTAATATGTATTTAAGTATGTATCTATCTATATAAGTATGTTTATCCGTTGCTTAGTACCCATAACACAAGCTTTGCTAAGCTTACTTTGGGACTAGGTCAATTGGTGTGAATTGTCCCATGATATTTTTTTTTATTTTATCATTCTTTCATTCTGTGTTCACACGGCTTAGCTGGAATGACGTGGAAATGAACAGTCATCCGTAGTTTCTTTCATACGGCGGCCAATGAAGTCATGCGTCTTGGAATAAGTTTAAATGGCTGAATCCGAATGAACGTTCATTCGGAGTGGAGTGAAAGATTCCGAATGAGAAGATCCAACACTGTTGGATTTTTTCATTCGGCATTTTTGTTTCACTTTGCGTTCAGACGTGTCATTTTGAGTAAAAGATGCAAAATGAAACATGAAAATCACAGAAATAATAATAAAGAGGATAGAAGTGCCTTAGACGCGTGATCTTGGCGCCGCGCTGGTGACTTGTAGGTCTCCAGCGCGCGACTTGTGGCTCAGTGCTATTTGAAACGTGGGTATGATAACAAGTGCTTTAAAATGGTGTTTTGCAGCATTAGCAATTGCGGAAACTCGTCCACACTGTGCAATTACACTAATAAGGGGATTACATTTCATCGGTATGTATTAATTTAATGTAATAATGCGGTTTCTATCAAAATACAACTTGAGAAAATATTTCATTATGAAATATTGGTTTACACGTTATTAACACGAAACTTCATATACCATTGCTGCTCATATCCTTAAAACGCAGATTGCTTTGAAGTATACGCAGCAATGTAATGTAATTTTTGATAAACCTTCTGCCTCGCACAAATGTTCATGGTACGAACACAAGACAGGTTACGACTAGTCCCGAGCTAGTGATGCCCGTTGACTTGTACACTACAACCACACTGTCGACGCGGCCAATGAAGAACGCCGTTGTGTAAGTGTGGGTATGACTTACGGTGAGTGTTATTCAACGCTGTCTCTAAGTGGTTAGGTTCATAATTGTTTGTAAGCAATAAAATTAGTAATTGTGTGCGTGATTGCGTAGTACGGTTCCGGTATTTTGCGTGTGTGCATTAATAGTAAGTAGAGGGGACAAACTAGCGCCACTGGTCCCGGAACAAAATAGAAACTAAGGCATTTCTATCCTCTTTATTATTATTTCTGTGATGAAAACGAACCGTCTGATATCACCTTAACGTGGTTGACGCGGGCGACGTCGCGAGTCAGCACTAGTTTATTTATTTATTTTAGGGATAAAAAACAACTGTACACAATACTACATTATTTAAGATTATTAGTTAAGATTATGCATGCAATTTTGTAATTTTACTGAAATAAACAGTTTAAATTTTAAATTTTAAATTTTTTTTTTTTTTACAAACTATAAAACTATAACGGTTGTCGACATTAGAGTGCCGTACTACACTTAGCTCAAGTTAATTAAGTCGGTACACATTACGTAAGTTAACCTCATGAAAATTTTAAACTAAAAAACACAAGAATTAGCTTTATGTAACAATTAAGGTTCATTTTAAAGAAAAGATTCCGAGAAATCAATGATAGATGTTAGATGTAAATGTTTATAAGGACTCTAGAATTAACTTTTTATATCTAGTGGTGGGCAGGTGGAATATGTCAATATTGGTATAATGTAGGTTGTAGGTAGTTAGCAGTCGGCGCAGAGGCGCGCGTGCGCCAGCGTTGGTGCGGCATTGTGCCCTCGCGAACACCCGGTAGGCGCGCGTCTCTCGCCTACCGGGGCGCCTTGGAACTACGTATCTTATTTTACAATGCATATGCTCGGAAAGTGCCTCTTGACGCGAGTCAACATATCTATAGAAAGTCCCAGCACACTTTCGCAAGTGTGAAAAAAAATTGTATGGATTTTACTTTCCACACGCGTGCGGAAAATTAACTTTTTAAATTGCCAAATCTCAAAAAGTTGTGTCCAAACTAGTGTTTAAAAAATAAGACTAGAGAGTTGTGTCTTCATAATTCAGCTTTGCACAAATAAGAAAATGTTTGATGCAACCAAATGAATATTTACTGATAAAATAATAAAACAGATTGTTTTAATATTAAAACACACAAATATTAATTTCGACAAAAGTTTTGAAATAAAAAATTTAGTACTAAAATAATTCCTTGAGTCCATTTCGGACCGTACGACATCTGCGCTTTCAGTGCGCGCGCATGGCGTAACACGAACCAATCATGTTTACCCGTTCGCGCCTGTCAACCAATGAGCTTTCAGTGTGCGCGCATGGCGTAACACGAACCAATCACGGTTACCCGTTCGCGCCTGTCAACCAATGAGTTTTCAGTGCGCGCGCATGGCGTAACACGAACCAATCATGGTTCGTTCCGTTCGCGCCTGTCATGAAAACCCGCCACAGTAATGTTCATGAATTCAGTCCGGAGAGTTAATTTAAGTTTAGTAAATTAAAATGGAGAGTTCAAGTGATGAATTTACATAGGACTTAACGCCGCCTGACGTCCTAGACCAAGCACAAAATTAAATGTGATAGCCTCCTGCTGACTAAACCGATGCTGAAATATGTAAACGTCTACGAGACTTTCCCTCAATGAAAGGTAAATAAGAACGCAACATCTTTTTCCGAAAATGTTTATGAGCGCGCGCAGACAGAGAGCGGTCTGGAGTTCCGAGTTCAGAGTTCTGCGTTCTTTCGAATGTAATGAGTCTCTTACGATAACGCACACAGCAGGCGACTGGAACTCTCGAGCGATGAAAACACAGAACTCTGAACGCGGAACTCGGTACTCCAGACCGCTCTCTGTCTGCGCGCGCTCTTAGTCCCAATTTTTTTCCTCGCTTAATGCATTGTAAAATGTTGTATGATATACGTGTCGAAAGTAGGAAATTCCCAACTCATGTCGGCTAAACCAAACTAGCTTCGCTCGTTTGTTTAGACCTCCGCCATTCGTTGAGAATAGCCTACTTTCCGCACTTGTATCATAAATAACTATTATTTATGAGTTGTGGACAATCATATTTATTATGGCATAGTCCATGCAGAAACGTCTATTACTTAGTGTAAGCAATCTAAATTTTGTCACTAATGTGTTTCTCCACAGGCCCCGTCTGCGGCGCTGTACGAGTACGACTATAGGCGTCGGATATTCAGGCCGCTGCCGTCCGCCCCCACCCCTAGATACTTGCACACCGCTGCTATACTATCGCCAGGTTAGTTGGGCATTTTTAGAAAAAAATCGTGCGTGCAGTTCCTCCGCGCGGAAGAAGTGAAACTTCGTAATGTGGAAATGAAAAAGGCACGTATACATCAATATGAAACTTATGTTTTCTATGTATTTTAAGTATTTATTTATCTATATAAGTATGTTTATCGTCGTCTAGTACCCATAGTACAAGCTTTGCTTAGTTTGGGACTAGATCGATTTGTGTAAGATTGTCCCCTAATATTTATTTTATATTTTTATTTATTGCAATAACTTAAAGAACTAAATTTACTTATGCATCTATGTGTTTAAATTACTCACTAGATGGCGCTTTTATCAAGTCTCATACAAATTTGCACAGACAGTATGAGTTCTGCATCGCACTGTCGAAGTTTTTAACATCCGTTAGTATACAATGCGAGATTACTTGCTTCGGCAGTACATATACTAATGCTTTCATACCCCCTCCATGGTAGCGTTAAACGTTTAACGCGACCTTGTTGGAAGTCGCATTAGAAGTTTCACTTCAAAAATATGTACTTACTGGTGAATCAACTCTTTAGTGCCACCCGTTGCTATGGTTACACAAATTGTGTCCCTCGGACAACCAAGCATTTTTCTATGAAACAGTATGAAGTGTCACTTGGACAACCGGGGACAGAGTAAACAACACAAAAAGTTGATTAACCCACTTACTGCCTACTTACTTAAAAAACTTACTTACTTTTAAGAAGGGGTAAATCGCCAATACTGGCCACCTCATATTAAAAATGAACTCTATTCACCCGTAATAGAATTCATTTTTAGTATAAGGTGTTAATTATGCCGGAAAATGGGCCATTCTACTTTTCGTTGACCAGTAATTTTTTGTAATGTGCTCTTCAAATATTTTTTTTACAATAACTGTAAAGTGCTCGGTTTTATCATTAAAAATTTAAATAGGGACATAATTAAGCTTACATTTAAAATTATCACTATTTATAAAAAGTAATCTTTATTATCTATAAGTAGGTAACGCAGTGGACATGCATGTCCCCGCCATTTGTATGGAAATTGGTGTATTCTCCGCTGAGTTACCAATTTTTTTTACAAAATTTCTTTAAATTTAAAGTTTTTTTGCTTTTAAAGATTAAATTTAGTCATTTCAGTTTTTATATAAGTTATTTATACTTCATTAATATTACCAGGGATGCCTTATATTTCACAAAAGATTAATGGTTACTTAAAAGTAGAATGGCCCTTATTGTTACTTTTATGGTTTTTGCGATTGTATTAATATTTACGCTCACTAGCTTAGTTTATAGTTTTTGCATGTAATATTTCTTTCTCAAGTAAGTGAATTATTGTTATTCTTTTGAGAAATAAAGATATTTAAACCGAATTACTGGCCACCATTTAATAACTGGCCACGTTATAATAAATTGAATTCTGTTTGTACGGGAACAGAGTTCATTTTCAGTATGCCCTACCCTACTTACATTACTTTTTAGGGTTCCGTGGTCAACTAGGAACCCTTATAGTTTCGCCATGTCTGTCCGTCTGTCTGTCTGTCCGCGGCTAAGCTCAGAGATCGTTAGTACTAGAAAGCTGTAATTTGGCATGAATATACACATCAGTCACGCCAACAAAATGGTAAAATAAAAAAAAAATTTTTTTAGGGTACAGACGTAAAGGGGGGTGATTTTTTTTTTCTCGACTAATCGTATAGTGTGGGGTATCGTTGGATAGGTCTTTTAAAACCATTGCGGGGTTGCTAACATGATTTTTCTATTCAGTAATCTGTTTGCGAAATATTCAACTTTAAAGTGAAAATTTTCATTAAAATCGAGCGTCCCCCCCTCCCTCTAAAATCTAAACAGTCAGGTGGAAAAATTTGAAAAAATTCAGAATGGTAGTAAATATATCAAATTTACTAGGAAAATTATAGCGGCTAAGATTGCTTGGAAAATATTTGTTGTTTAAGAGTAAATAGTAAATAGTAGTAGTAGTAAATAGTAGTAGTAGTAGTAAATAGTAGTAAGGTATAAAACATACCTAAACTTGGATGATTCCGTACACATACGAAATCCTTAGAAAAATATTACTTGATTTTTTTGTAATGACTACGGAACCCTACCTTGTGCGTGTCCAACACGCTCTTGGCCGGTTTTTTTTTGTTTTAAATGCGGTAATTTTGGGGTTTGTATATCACACATAATTATTGATTATCGGAATCCAAATAAGTTGCTTAGTATTTATGTAATATTTGTAATAACAAATACAGAGTGGTAGCACCATACAAATACCAACAGTGTTCTGCGAAAATTTTGAAAATGGCGCTTGTATGTTTTTGGCCGATTCTTCTCAGTAAGATTTTTACCGATCCGGTGATGGATTTTTCGGCGTTCAGATGTTATTGAATCCTGAATAAATATAGTTGGAGTTTGACTTAATATTGTTTTGTTCGTTCTTAGGTATTATGTTAGTGTTAGGCGGCAACGCTCACAACGACAGCGCTGCTGCGGCCGTAAGCAATCCCGCGGGATCGCAATGCTACTCCGCCGGTGCCCTGCTGTATGATATAAGGTATGTACTGTAAAGAAAAACTCTTGACAGTTCTTCCCGCGATCTCGGCATCCCAGATGCCATTATTGTCTACTGTTATAAATTTGACTTAAATACAAAAACACTAGCCGAGGTAGCCGAGGTAGCCGTGGTGGCCTAGTAGTAGTTGTCTCTCAAGCAGAGGGTCATGGGTTCGAGTCCGGGCCCGCACCTCTGAGTTTTTCAGAATTTATGTGCGAAATTACATTTGTAATTTACCATGAGCTTTACGGTGAAGGAAAACATACATACACCTGAGAAGAAATTCAATGGTGTATGTGAAGTTCCTAATCCGCACTGGGTCCGCGTGGGAACTACGGCCCAAGCCCTCTCATTCTGAGAGGAGGCCTGTGCCCTGCAGTGGGACGTATATAGGCTGGGATGATGATGATGACAAAAAGACTCCAAAAAAAAAAAACAATCTTGTTAAGATTGCTTAAGCGCGACATCTCTTGGTCCGGGTGAGCGGTTAGTTCCGAAGGAGTGTTGATGCCCCTCGTTGAGAGTGTTAACATAGATGTCGCTAGCGTATCGCTGCTTAAGTGATTAAGCAAGCTGAGATGTGTGATGCATAGGAAAATTATAGTGTCTAAATCCCGACCAGTTGTGGTGTAGGGGTTTAGCACGCAGCACGGAATGCTGAGGACCTTGGTTCGGTTGCCAGAGCTGGCCTTTTGTCTGGGTTTTACTGTGCTTCCATGTACCAGTTTTTTTATTTAGTATGATACATATTTTATGGATATCTACGAGTTAAACCATTCTTATTTATTGTGTGTGTTTGTCTGTCAGAT
The DNA here is from genome assembly GCA_947859365.1 of Archips crataeganus. Taxonomy (NCBI): domain Eukaryota; kingdom Metazoa; phylum Arthropoda; class Insecta; order Lepidoptera; family Tortricidae; genus Archips; species Archips crataeganus. The sequence continues at coordinate 11,113,976 of OX402069.1, read as the reverse complement.
GCGCGACGTGGCGAACCATCCCCACGCCGCCGGGCGCCGCGCGAGCCGCCGCCGCCGCCGCCATACTGCCTCTGCAGTCCAAACCCACCGCTATTATTTATGGGGGGTGAGAACCACCATATCAGTCATACTATACATAAAGCCCAATTAGGCCTGCAAGAAATATCGTGCGTGTTATCGACTTATTTGAGAGAGAGAGAGAGAGAGAGAGAGAGAGAGAGAGAGAGAGAGAGAGAGATGTTTATTTACACATATTCGATTCGATACACAGGAAATACAGTTGACAGGAAAAGATACAAATAAAAATCATCGAATAGTATAAATTGGGCCCCACTCAGCATAATGTTGCGGCGAGCCGCAACGCTGTTTTTCAGTGGGACCCATTTAAAAAACTAAAAAAAAAAACAAACACAAACACATTGTGATGGCACGAACGCCATCGGAAAGTGTAGTTCGCAACAAAATCTAAATAGGTCCAAACCGGAAGTATGTATGGCAACACTCAGTTAAATCGTATCTGAACGATTAAACCGCGACAAATTACGCCAAGGATTATTCTGGCACTGTATTTCACTTATTTGTCCTTTTTTTTCAGTTTCGACGGGCGACTCCGCTCGGACGCGCTAGTGTTCCAAGCGGGCGCGCCCTGCTCGTCGCACAGTGACGAGGCCGCATGCGTGGCGAGTGCGGCGCGCGCGTGCGTGGCGTGCGCGTGGCGTGCGCGAGAGCGTGCATGCATGCCGGTCAGTACTCACAGTTTTCATCATTTCAGCCATAGGGAGTCCACTGCTGGACATAAGCTTCCCTCATTGATACCCCATCACCATCATTTAAGTCAAAGTCAAAATATATCAAATAAAATAAAATAAATATTAGGGGACAATCTTACACAAATCGACCTAGTCCCAAACTAAGCAAAGCTTGTACTATGGGTACTAGACGACGATAAACATACTTATATAGATAAATAAATACTTAAATACGTAGAAAACATCCATAACTCAGGTACAAATATTCGTGCTCATCACACAAATAAATGCCCTTACCGGGATTTGAACCCAGGACCTCTTGCTTCGTAGGCAGGGTCACTACCAACTAGGCTAAAGCGGTGGTTAATTTATTCAACTTGGGCTACAACAAGCACTTATGAATGTCGAAAACTTATGTGTAACTTGTGTGTGCAAAATTACACCATCGCACTTCCCGCCGAAAGTCTAAGTTCTATCGTCACCATCTCGATGAATGGCAGTCTACCACTGTACTTTTTCTTCGGCACTTCCTGCCACGTACGGTGAAACTGTGGAACCAGCTTCCGGCAGCAGTGTTTCCAGATAACTATGACATCGGGTTTTCATGGAAAGGGTTTATACTTCCCTTGAAGGCCGGCAACAGATTAGTGACTCTCTTTGAGTTGTTGATATTTATGGGCGGTGGTGATCATTTTCCATCAGATGACCCGCTTGCTCGTTTGTCCCTCTCATAATAAAAAAAAGAATTTACCACCGGTTCGGAAATACCCTGTTGAAAAGAATCCGGCAAGAAACTCAACAAGGTACCTATCAGATCAGATTAGCTTTAGTTTTTAAATAACATAGATCTATAAAGTATTTAATACATCAATGTCATTGATATGTAGAAGAAATAATGTAGGGCACAATACACATCCCTGTGGAACACCAGAGTTCACGAGCTTTGAGTTGGAGCATGAGACGTCGACTAAGACTTTAATGCTCCGATCTGAGAGGAAACTGGAGACCCAAGTGCACAACTTTTCAGGTAGTCCATAGGTAGGAAGCTTCGAAAGAATAGCTCCGTGCCACACACTATCAAAAGCCTTCGCTATATCCAAACTGACTGCCAGAGGGAGGGAGGAGGCTTGTTCTCACCTGTTTTCCGCGCACCTGTTTTAGTATTGACCATTTAATTTGTTGCAGCTTGAAATAGCGGGCTGGAATCAGTCGTTTGACGGCACGGCGAAAGCCTGCGTCAGTGAGCCTGTTACAGGTAAGCATTGTCATACCAGAGTTGGGTAAAATTTATCTATTTACGAATAACCGGGAAGATAACTAAATTGTTCGTTCGTTAGAAATAGGCAAATAATCCTTCATTTATTATTTTTAATTTATTTATGTATTTGAGTTTTATTCTTATCTAGATAAATTAGTTGGGGTTTTGAATAAAATATGAATGTTAGTAGTAATATCAGTGTGGCGGTTTGATCTGTCGTGCGTGACACATTTATTTTTTCAATTATTTTATTTAAATAAAAACAAAAAAAAATTGCGATCTTTAATCGTCGAATAAATTAATTTCAAATGATTAGACGAAATAAAATGATATATTACAGACTATTAATTACCTACTACTAATAAACGTCCAAGTCTGGTACATACATAAATTACTTTTTATATCTATATGTATGTAGCTCGGTGTTTTGGTCAAAGATGATGATGATGATGATGGTCATTATTGAATTAATGTACGGCAACAGCCACCAGCACTGAGTTTTTTAGAATTCATGTGCGTAATATGTGCAATTTCCCACAAGCTTTTCGAAGAAAACATCGCGGGAAAACCTGCTCATACAAGCGAAGAAATTCAATGCTGTGTATGAAGTTTCCAATTCACATTGGGTCCGCGTGGGTACTGCAACCTGTTCCTTTTCCCTCTGAAAGGAGGCCAGTACTCCAGTGGGACGTATATAGGATGAGATGATGATGATTTTTACTTGTTCAGATACGCGTCGTTGCCAGCTGGCGACCAGTTGTGCGGCGTGCACGGCCGCTAATTGTACTTGGTGCGGGTCCTGTATGGCCGAGCCTCAGCTCTGGCCCAGACATTGGCCCAAGGTAAGTGGGTGCTGAATATGAGCTCAAAGTAAGCTACTGTAAAATTACATAAAGTTTACCACTGACAGATGGTTTGCCTTCATTTCATATTCAACTTTAACGACCTACAAATACAGCCAATTTTAGAATACTGTTACCCACGTTTGCAGATTTTGTAATAACTGGGCCATTCTACTTTTCGTTGACCAGTCATTTTTAGTAATGTGCTCTTCAAATATTTTTTTTACAAAAACGGTAAAGTGCTCGGTTTTATCATTAAAGATTTAAATAGGCACATAATTAAGCTTATATTTAAAATTATCACTACGCATAAAAAGTAATCATTATTATCTATAAAGTAGGTAACGCAGTGGACATGCGTGTCCCCGCCATTTGTATGGAAATTGGTGTATTTTCCGCTGAGTTACCAATTTTTTCCACAAAAATTCTTTGAATTTTAAGTTTTATTGCTTTAAAATATTAAATTTATTTATTTCAGTTTTCATATATATATTTACACTTGAAAAAAAACACCAGATATGCCTTATATTTCACGAAAGATTAATGGTTACTTAAGGGGGTGTTTCACCACCTTACTGTCAAACTACTGGTCACGTAACCAATGAATAAACTAAGTACTGGACACATCTGTCGGCTAGTTTTTTTTCAGTTTCACCACTCCGGTCCTGTGCAAACTAAGTACCACTTAACTAATCGTCGGTTTAACATAGAGGGGGAATGGCAACGTCACATTTCACGATCACGCGTTCCTGTTCGCACACTTTCGTTCAAAGAGTCGCTCATTGTTAAAGCACAAGAAATCGTAAACTATGTCATTTTTAAATACATCTATATTTTTGCAAAACAAATGTGTAACATTATAATTAATCCAAAAACGGTATTTATTTACGATACTTTGTTAACAATAACAAAGAAAAATAAAATCACGTAAAACGAATCGAAAAGTGGCGCCAAACCATTTGACAGATTAACTTTTTTTTAATGGCGACATACAAGTTCAGGTAGAACAAACGATTGAGCCACTGAAAAAAAGTTTGTTATTAAAAAATATTACGAAATTTTGGATTTATTTTTACATACTAAAAGTGTACCTACATTTTTTCATTCAAATCTTGATATTTAAATTATTTTATGCAATTTAGCATGACCTCTTTCTTTAACAAATAAAAAATACTTTGATTTATTTGTCTGAAACCGGCTGAAGGGCTCTCCAACCATGGCCACAAAAAATAAACTAACTTTATGTGACGGATAAAAATGCTAAATGCCTCCTGATCTGATGGTCAAATTAAGAAACAGTTTGTCCGTCACTTAGCGCTAATCGAGACTGGTGAAACAGAAATTTTAATTCCATCTGTCAAATAAGGTTATTATTAAGCTAATCCGAACTTTAAGAAAAGTGGTGAAACAGCCCCTAAAAGTAGAATGTCCCAACTACTTTATTTGTATGGTCTTAAAGTTGGAAATGAAATGAAGGCAAGCAATCTGTCAGTGGTAAACTAAAAGTAAACGTATTGTATACTGGTGGAGGCATTGGCCCAAGGTAAGTTGTGCCATTTGGGGAAGTCTATTTTTTGCAATGCATAGTAAATCGAAAACCATTTGATTTGATGATGATAATGATGATGACTTTTAAAGAAATGATTACCGTAGTATTGTTCGTGATGACTAACTTTCAAACCGCTATAACTCAAAAACGTTTAGGTTCATTTCGTCCACATTCCCAATTCGTCAGCAATCCCATTTCGTCCACAAACAATTCCCAACTCGTCCACTTCCCATTTTGTCAACATTCCCACTTCGTCCACATTCCCATTTCGTCCACATTCCCTTTCGTCCACATTCCCAATTCGTCTGCATTACCATTTCGTTCACATTCCCAAGACACCCCATTAAAAAAATACACCCCAATGTGGAGTTGTGGACGAAATGGGAATGTGGACGATATGGGAATGTGGACGAAGTGGGAATATGGACGAAATGGAAATGTTAACGAAGTGGGAATATGCACAAAATGGGAATATTGACTAAGTGGGAATGTGGACGAAATGGGAATGTTGACTAAGTGGGAATGTGGACGAAGGGGAAAAGGACGAAATGGGAATGTGGACGAAATGGGAATATGGACGAAGTGGGAATGTGGACGAAATGAACCTAAACGCTCAAAAAGTTGCTTGGCTGACTAGGGGCCATCCATCAAGCGATCCGTGACACTAGAACAAAATAATGGCGATTTTCATAGTAAAAAAAATGGAAATCCAAAATACAAAATCCCAAATTCCAAAAAATCCAAATTGATCGAAATTGGTGTGACGTAATTTACGGATGGCCCCCTAGACATCTTTACAATACAATACAATACAATGACTCTTTATTGTATACCAGAAATAGTAAGCGATACAGAAAACAGGTACACAGAGAGAAAGTTACAAGGTAAGCAATAGGCGGCCTTATCGCTTAAGAGCGATCTCTTCCAGGCAACCCTTTAACAGAAAGAAGGAAGGACTAGTTTACAGCAGGTGGTGCATCAACAGTGGATCAGAAAATTAAACACAACAAAAATAGTACATCTACTCATACATACATCGTACATATAATAGACGTCAAAAATAAATATAGGCAGTGGGATAAACAGCCACATGTAAATAAATAAATAAACTATTACAAGATGACAGATAGTGCTCCTAAAGCAATCTTTCCATGGATCATTGATCTAATTCCTTCTGGTGTAATGTAGCCATGATTGTTTCGAACATTGCCGGCAGATGGCGCTGCTGGTGGAAGAATGCGCGGGCTCCGGAGAGTTGCCGCGCGACGCTTGCGGTCGCTACCACTCCTGCGCCGCTTGCCACGCCCACCAACACCATCACGCGCATGTACGTATTCGCTATGTGCGCGACGACAGTGCCCCTAGTGGCCACAATAGGGATGTTGACACCACCAATCAACTGACGTACTTTTTATGAGCTGTCCAAACACATTTCTCCCATAGAGTTTGAATGGCAATAGCAACATATGACGTCACTTGTTCGCATACTCAATTAACTAACTATTTATTTGTTTTAAAGCAACAAAAAATCTAATTATGCAGTTAATCGAAAATTAATCTGGGTTTCAGGGCTAAAATAAAGCGTTTTTTTACTGGAGTCGTGTCTTCGAATTATTTTTTGATGGTGTCAACATCCCTATTATTCAGGAGTTTAGATCTGTCAAACTATACCAACTGGATTGTTTGATAACGATATTCCGATTGTTTTTTCAGCGAAATTAAATGAAAATATCTAAAAAAATTTGTGCATATGTTTGTGCATATCATAATAAGTGATTTTCCTACTTAAACGGAAAAATGAATGTTATGTTTTGAACTTTCGTGATTTTCACTCATAATTGACAACCTTTCATTATTTTAACACCTGAAAATTACTGCAGGAATCGAAAGAGTTTCGCCTCCTGAACACGGAAAAATATTTATTATAATTTATTTCTCCATATTTAAAAAAATACAACAAATTGAAAAACATATATGTACATACAAATACGTCAACAGAATAGATATGTTTCCTTTACCCTTTTCACTAGAAAAAAGAGCTGTCATAATTTTAAATTTTATAACAACCTTAACGTAAATCTACGTAAATTTACGTCATCACTTTTTTTTAATAGAGACTAGATAAAAGTAATGGATCTATTCTATCGTTACGCTCTTTTAGAATAAGCATATCTTTAAAAAATTGTAACAAATTAATTAATAATCCTAGTGAAAATTTAAAACTATCAGCGTCTTTCACCTTCCAAACAGAATACAGAGAACGAATCAAATTATAGTCTTAGAAATATGAAATGTTGTCAATTGCTAAACGGGACTTAATATTAATTGATATTAATATAATAATATTAATTGCGTGATAAGTCCCGTTAAGTATAATAATTATGAATGAATGCGATAAAACGTGAAATAAATCTCCAACCTCAAACAGTGCAAAAAGGGAAAAAATTAGTATTGGACCCATATCAGCACGAAAACAAATAAAAAAGGGTTGTAATTTTTGCACGCAGTAGAGTAAAAAAACTAACTGAAATAAAAATTTGACACGTGACACGCCAGAGTTCCTTCACATTGCTGCCACATCGCGCGCTGCGATCGATTTAACGTTCCCCACCACCCACTTTGCACAGCCAATACCCACGCGCACCACAAGCTGAGAGTGAAAGCGATAGAGGACAGATAGTAAGAATGACAGGGGGAGAGAACGAGGAAGAGGGAAGAAGGGAGAGACATGGGTCTCTATCGCTTGCCCTACTTTCTCATGCCATAATGTATCGTTTTTCATAACTTTCATTTGCAATAGGCTCGTTTTAATAAAAAGTACATAAAAAGTACAAAAAAAGTTTGCATTTAAATACTCTATAGATAACTGCTGATCTCAGATTTTTTTTAATGTCAACATGTAATGAATACATTAGGTAAGGTTGGTTTAGTAACAATTCCGAAGCAAACACAGTTTCAGAAAGAAATTACTTTACGAGTCGTTTAAAAAAGCAACATAATTTAGAGCTTAATGAAAACAAAATTTAATTGATTCCTCTGTGTAACGAAAGTTACCCATATGGTTTGTATGACTAACTTTCGTTACACAAAGGACGCGATCGTGATTTTGTTTTCGTTAAGCCCTTAATTATGTACAGTTTTTTTTTTGAAAAAGACCCTAACCCGAACATTAATTAACTATAACATTAATTATTATTGTTTTGTGTAATTCAGGGCACAGACGAGCGGGCGTGCTATTGGGACTACGACACTGTCAAGTGTAAACCTGCCAATACATCTGATGACATCAGGTAAGATGTTCTTATATGAAAATAGTAGAACGGATTTTAATAATTCTCATTCATTTGGAAAGCGTAAAATTTGACGGAGCTCCAAATTAAATTCACTGTGGACCAGACATCTACATAGAAGAATTGGGTTTTGATTTTTCCTTATCATTGTAAATGAGTCATTAAAAAAAAATACGCTAAATGCGCTTGCGCTATAAACGCTTAATGAAAAGAAAATCGCGTCCTTTGTGTGACAAAAGATAGGATAAGATAAATTTATTAAAAAATTGATTTTTACAGAATAACTTAAGTAGGTACAAAGTTTCCTTATAAATCTAATTAACTAACTCGTAAGCCCGAACTAGGAAATCCTGTGTTTCGGACTGGAAGAACTAAAATATTAACTTTAAATAAATAATCAAACACACTGTGAAAAATGCAAGTCAAGAATTCTGTCAAATACAATTTAAATATAATTAATTTTAAAAGTTAGTTATACAAATTATATGGGCAACTTTCGTTACACAAAGGAATCGATTAAGCTTTGTTTTAATTAAAGCTCTGAATTATGTAAAAAAATGACTCAAATAAAAAGCCTTTGTGAAACACATTTTGAAAATGGCTGTTGTACAAAAGTAAATAAATACGTCTAATTATTAAAAGGGTGCCAACACTGTAATAAATTACGATCTTTGTTTAAATTATTACTTTCAATAAATCACAGGATCGATAGAGCTCCGCTTGGCGGTGCTCCTATTCCTCACTAACAGCACAGTATTATTTATTTATTTATCTATTTAGACATGCCAACAGTACATAAACAAAACATTACAAATCAAAAAAAAAAACAAGTTTTGGCTCCCGTTCATGCACCAATAACAGGCATGCGACAGCATTATTCATGTTCAGGGACGTACACTACAAATAAAAATACAATAGATCATACAATATAAACATAACAATATTAATTAAAATACACAAGAAAAGTAAAAAACGCTAATTATCAGAGGTGTACAACGGATCCAGCATCCTACGCCTAATTGAACGTATAGAGTCCTGAAAGATGTCCAATTTGAATTGATTTGCTAAGTCCAGGTCGTTGAAAGATTTTTGGATACGATAAAGTGAAAGAGATCTACCAAGTTTCGTCCTGGTGCCTCCCGGGCATACATGATTTTACTTTTTTTTTTGATTACTGGACGCATATATGATTTTTTCTGAAATTGCTGGCTGCTCATTGACTGACTCATAATGTTTTCCCCGCAGAAGCGTGGCATCGGCTGGTCCGTGCAGCGCCCCATGCGCGACTTTCCACACTTGTTCGAATTGCACAAACGAGGAGTGCATTTGGTGCGCGTCGCAGGGCCGTTGCGTTGATAAGGTGAGTTCAAGTCAAGATAATATTCCAATGGCCATCTGTGGTCTTCCTCGTCAGTTCCACTTCGGCATAAGATGATTTCCAAGAGCATAGCAAGATTTACTACAAAATATACCCAAATACAATATTTGATGAGTTTCCTCAATGTCCCCGGGTTCTTCTCGTCAGATCCTGACTTTGGTGGCAATGGGAACTAAAAAAAAGTCATATCAGTTTCCGAATGACGGAGTTCTGAAGTAAAAAATATCAAAATAAGTTTTTGTTAAAACATCTATTTTTAACACTAGGTTTTTGTTGACTGACGAGTCAAAAGAACCCAATCTCGATACGGTCGTGTCGTTTTATTATAAAGGTCCTACGGCCACCTTCCAGCTCCATCATCAGATCAGCTCCATGTCATAATAATATTGCATTATCTATCATTCCATTTACACATGCATGATAAAATTTGGCTTCGAATTATCATGTCGGTATTGTTCGGCCGGTAAACTCATGTTGGTTTTTGACGTGACAACGTCTAATAAATCGACGAACGCCGGCTGCACGCACGAAAGAGGATGACTCAGTGTAACGTACATAACGCATTGTCCCGTTACGCGTCCCGTTACGCTCGAGCCGATGAACGATCGGAGCGAGAGCGCGGCACGAGCGAGCGAAAGGCACAATCGGCAAAAGTATGCAATCATTTAATCAATGTTTTGTTATGTTATGACTTTGTCACGTTAAACTATCGTCCGTGAACCGACTATACATACAACCGGTTTCTTTGCGGTGCCCCTTTTCTCCTATAAAATTTTAAGTCTTAATGTATCATTAATCATAATCAACGTTTTTTTTTTTTTTTTTTTTTAATGTTGATAGTGGGAGGCAAACGAGCAAGTGGGTCACCTGTTGGTAAGCGATCACCACCACCCATGAGAACCAGAAACCCCAGAAGGGTCACTAGTCCGTTGCCGGCCTTTAAGGGAACAATACACTCTTTTCTTGAAGGACCCGATGTCATAGTTAGTTGGAAACACCGTAGACGGGAGTTGATTCCACAATTTAACTGTGCGTGGCAGAAAATGCCGACGGAAACGCACAGTTGTAGATGTATATTCATCAAGGTTGTGACGGTGGAACGCAGACTTACGGCGCGACGTGCGATAGTGGAAGCCCGAAGCTGGTGGGTAAATATTCAGCGTTTTTACGGCGGTTTTTTTTGTCATTACCATTTGAGCAGAAATTATTAAAATGGATGATGCTTAGGGTTAACTTTTTATGAAAACTTAAGACAACACCGATGCTGTATCTAGTTTGATGAAATTTCGCGCGATTCGTCCTTCGGTTGTGGTAATAATCGTCGAATGGTAATGACGTTTAACCGCGCGGTCAAAACGCTCGAATATTCACCCTGGTAATAAATTGAATAGCTCCTCGGAGCACTCCCCGTAGTAGAGCCTGTAGAGCACACAAAGAGAACCTACGTCTCTTCGCAAGGACAGGGGATCCAAACGACCAGAAACTAGCGGGTCGCCGACAAGTCGATCTGCGCGACGTTGGATACGGTCAAATGGAAGGAGAAAGCATTGGGGCGCCCCCGCCCAGAGGTGAGAGCAGTACTCTAAGTGCGGCCGCACCTGGGCCTTGTACAGTTGAAGAAGGTGCTTTGATGTAAAGTACAGCCTGGATCTGTTCAATACCCCAAGCTTTTTCGAAGCCAATTTGGCTTTTCCCTCCGTTAACGTTAGTCATACAGTGATTTATTTCTGAAACCGTATTTTTTTCAGGACTTTTTTAAATGCCATCTTTAATGATTAATGCAGTAGGTTCGGTTAGGTTTGTTTTATAACAATTGGCCATGCTTCATATTTTTGTTGTATGGTTTTTATAATTTATTTGATAAATATAGACTATTTTAAGAAACTAATTTCGGTATTTTTGTTTTTAATGAATCCTATCTACATTAAAAAAAAATATTAATATATTGCTGACGTGACGTCATCAAACGCATAATGGATAATGTAGTCTTTGCCTGCACAAAAAAAATACAGTAAAGTCTATGGTAAAGTCAACATCAAGGTGTTAACGTCACCGCCGACGGCTAACCTCAAAAAAATTTGAAATCACTAACTGAACTTGTTTGAAATGGAAGGCTACGAGTGTTTCGCCCCTTTATGTTCGAATAACAGCAGGGATAACCCGGATTTGTTATTCGTACCAATCCCAGAACGACGGCGAGAGGAATGGTGTCGAGAAGTGAAGCAAAAATACTTCAAGAACTATTTGCAGTTTTGTTGTGAAGATCATTTAAATGTATGTGCCTATTTAAAACAAACACATTACTTGTACACAATGGTTTAACAATAAAGTCTTGACCGTTGAGTAGCTCCTCTTATTTCAGCGATGTTGTGGTTGCTAGAATTCGTCATGAACTCCAGTATCATGACATTGTCCACTTGTGGCAAATTGCGAGAATCGGCTTTTTCGTTATTAGCCGTCCTTTTATAATAAAATGCTGCTTAAACCTTATTAGGTATATGGTTTTACTCTTTGTGCTTAAATAACAAATAAACAAACAAACTACAAAACGAAACGACACGTCAATGTCAAGTTTGAGTTTATGTTTGATATAGACTAGACAGACGTCAGTCGATTTTTTTTTAAATAAGGCAAAAGAATCATTATCCATTATTCGTTTGATGACTCACAGAAAGGGCATTTGAAGGTCAAAACATTTCAACGAATATCTTAATAATGTAAGACTTTTTTTAAAATCTGATATACAGAAACTGTACCGAAAGCTTGTTTCTCGAAATGGTTTTGAGATTTCAATACATATTTAAAAAGTTAGCATGGCTAATTGTTTTTGACGACCAGATGGCCTAGTGGTTAGAGAACCTGACTACGAAGCTTGAGGTCCCGGGTTCGATTCCCGTGTTGGGGCAGATATTTGTATGAAAAATACGAATGTTTGTTCTCGGGTCTTGGGTTTTTAATATGTATTTAAGTATGTATCTATCTATATAAGTATGTTTATCCGTTGCCTGGTACCCATAACACAAGCTTTGCGTAGCTTACTTTGGGACTGGGTCAATTGGTGTGAATTGTCCCGTGATATTTATTTATTTATTTATTTAATTCCGAAAAATAAATTGTTTCAGAAATAAATCACTGTAGGTATGACTAATAATACATTATGACTTAAAATTTTATGGGAGTCATTATACACCCGTTTTTTCGTCGTGAACAGAACGCGTACGGCGCCTCGTTCCCGCTGGGCGGCTGCCGACTGTGGTCGACGAGCAGCGCGTCCCAGGGGTGCGGCGCGGCGCGCGCGGGGTGCGCGCGGCACGTGTCGTGCGCTTCGTGCCGCGCCGAGCCGGCGTGCGGCTGGTGCGACGACGGCGGCGGCGGCGGCCGCGGCCTCTGCCTGCCCGGAGGCGCGCGCCGCCCGCACGAGCCGCACGTGTGCGCCGCGCACAGGTCAGTGTACTGTGGTCCACGAGCAGCGCGTCCAGGGGTGCGGCGCGGCGCGCGCGGGGTGCGCGCGGCACGTGTCGTGCGCTTCGTGCCGCGCCGAGCCGGCGTGCGGCTGGTGCGACGACGGCGGCGGCGGCGGCCGCGGCCTCTGCCTGCCCGGAGGCGCGCGCCGCCCGCACGAGCCGCACGTGTGCGCCGCGCACAGGTCAGTGTACTGTGGTCCACGAGCAGCGCGTCCAGGGGTGCGGCGCGGCGCGCGCGGGGTGCGCGCGGCACGTGTCGTGCGCTTCGTGCCGCGCCGAGCCGGCGTGCGGCTGGTGCGACGACGGCGGCGGCGGCGGCCGCGGCCTCTGCCTGCCCGGAGGCGCGCGCCGCCCGCACGAGCCGCACGTGTGCGCCGCGCACAGGTCAGTGTACTGTGGTCCACGAGCAGCGCGTCCAGGGGTGCGGCGCGGCGCGCGCGGGGTGCGCGCGGCACGTGTCGTGCGCTTCGTGCCGCGCCGAGCCGGCGTGCGGCTGGTGCGACGACGGCGGCGGCGGCGGCCGCGGCCTCTGCCTGCCCGGAGGCGCGCGCCGCCCGCACGAGCCGCACGTGTGCGCCGCGCACAGGTCAGTGTACTGTGGTCCACGAGCAGCGCGTCCAGGGGTGCGGCGCGGCGCGCGCGGGGTGCGCGCGGCACGTGTCGTGCGCTTCGTGCCGCGCCGAGCCGGCGTGCGGCTGGTGCGACGACGGCGGCGGCGGCGGCCGCGGCCTCTGCCTGCCCGGAGGCGCGCGCCGCCCGCACGAGCCGCACGTGTGCGCCGCGCACAGGTCAGTGTACTGTGGTCCACGAGCAGCGCGTCCAGGGGTGCGGCGCGGCGCGCGCGGGGTGCGCGCGGCACGTGTCGTGCGCTTCGTGCCGCGCCGAGCCGGCGTGCGGCTGGTGCGACGACGGCGGCGGCGGCGGCCGCGGCCTCTGCCTGCCCGGAGGCGCGCGCCGCCCGCACGAGCCGCACGTGTGCGCCGCGCACAGGTCAGTGTACTGTGGTCCACGAGCAGCGCGTCCAGGGGTGCGGCGCGGCGCGCGCGGGGTGCGCGCGGCACGTGTCGTGCGCTTCGTGCCGCGCCGAGCCGGCGTGCGGCTGGTGCGACGACGGCGGCGGCGGCGGCCGCGGCCTCTGCCTGCCCGGAGGCGCGCGCCGCCCGCACGAGCCGCACGTGTGCGCCGCGCACAGGTCAGTGTACTGTGGTCCACGAGCAGCGCGTCCAGGGGTGCGGCGCGGCGCGCGCGGGGTGCGCGCGGCACGTGTCGTGCGCTTCGTGCCGCGCCGAGCCGGCGTGCGGCTGGTGCGACGACGGCGGCGGCGGCGGCCGCGGCCTCTGCCTGCCCGGAGGCGCGCGCCGCCCGCACGAGCCGCACGTGTGCGCCGCGCACAGGTCAGTGTACTGTGGTCCACGAGCAGCGCGTCCAGGGGTGCGGCGCGGCGCGCGCGGGGTGCGCGCGGCACGTGTCGTGCGCTTCGTGCCGCGCCGAGCCGGCGTGCGGCTGGTGCGACGACGGCGGCGGCGGCGGCCGCGGCCTCTGCCTGCCCGGAGGCGCGCGCCGCCCGCACGAGCCGCACGTGTGCGCCGCGCACAGGTCAGTGTACTGTGGTCCACGAGCAGCGCGTCCAGGGGTGCGGCGCGGCGCGCGCGGGGTGCGCGCGGCACGTGTCGTGCGCTTCGTGCCGCGCCGAGCCGGCGTGCGGCTGGTGCGACGACGGCGGCGGCGGCGGCCGCGGCCTCTGCCTGCCCGGAGGCGCGCGCCGCCCGCACGAGCCGCACGTGTGCGCCGCGCACAGGTCAGTGTACTGTGGTCCACGAGCAGCGCGTCCAGGGGTGCGGCGCGGCGCGCGCGGGGTGCGCGCGGCACGTGTCGTGCGCTTCGTGCCGCGCCGAGCCGGCGTGCGGCTGGTGCGACGACGGCGGCGGCGGCGGCCGCGGCCTCTGCCTGCCCGGAGGCGCGCGCCGCCCGCACGAGCCGCACGTGTGCGCCGCGCACAGGTCAGTGTACTGTGGTCCACGAGCAGCGCGTCCAGGGGTGCGGCGCGGCGCGCGCGGGGTGCGCGCGGCACGTGTCGTGCGCTTCGTGCCGCGCCGAGCCGGCGTGCGGCTGGTGCGACGACGGCGGCGGCGGCGGCCGCGGCCTCTGCCTGCCCGGAGGCGCGCGCCGCCCGCACGAGCCGCACGTGTGCGCCGCGCACAGGTCAGTGTACTGTGGTCCACGAGCAGCGCGTCCAGGGGTGCGGCGCGGCGCGCGCGGGGTGCGCGCGGCACGTGTCGTGCGCTTCGTGCCGCGCCGAGCCGGCGTGCGGCTGGTGCGACGACGGCGGCGGCGGCGGCCGCGGCCTCTGCCTGCCCGGCGGCGCGCGCCGCCCGCACGAGCCGCACGTGTGCGCCGCGCACAGGTCACTCTAATTATAATTCCTAAGTAACCAGCAAATATACATTATTTGCATGTAAACTTTAATGTAACTTCCGTAGCGACAATATTTTATATTGTTTTTGTACACCAGTTTAAATTCCCTACCGTATCATGCAAGTATTATTTACTTATCGATGTTTTCAAGTCCCTGTATGGTGACAGATAAGATGTTTAAGATGGTGCCTAACACCTACCGTTTCGATTTGTTAATTAACTATGTATTTCGTTTTATTTTCTATGGAACTTAAGGTCTGTTTGTTGTTACTTAAGTTGATACTTAAAGGAAACCAGAGTTTGGCAGTGGAAAATGGTTAAATATATTATATGTTCAACGGTAAAGATGTATGAGAAGACAGAGGTGACAGCAGAAAGTAATGAATGGAAAAACAATATTCAAAAATACAAATCATACACATGGCCAGGGTGTTTGATATTATTAAAATATACAAGAAGGTTTAACACCCCCCCCGTAATATAAACACCCTGTATATATATACAAGTAGACAATCATATCAAAAAGCTAAACTATACACTAACTATACACCCTGTATATACACCTACTTAAGACTAACTGTACACACCTAAATCAATAAACCTGCTATAAAAGCCTAATCTAACTTAAACCTAAAAGATTGACGCATTTGCAGTGCTTGAGCTTTGCCAAAGGTTTAGTAAGAATGTCGGCGATCATATCATTCGTGTGAATGTATGTGAGGTGTAGGTCGTGGTGTGTCAGTGTGTCTCGTATGAAGTGGTGTTTGATGTCGATATGTTTTGTGCGTGCGTGATAAGTGTTGTTGTGTGCAAGTTTGATAGAGCTTTGATTGTCTGTGTGTATGATTATGGGATGAGAGATGGCGAATACTTCCCATATGAGCGTTTTGAGGTAAATGGCTTCTTTGCAGGCTTCTGCGAGAGCCATGTACTCTGCCTCAGTGGCAGATAGCGCGACAGTACGCTGTTTGCGCGCTTCCCAGGAGACAGGTGCTCCACTCATGAGGAATGCGTAACCAGTAAAGGATCGCCGATCTATCATGTTACTCCCATAGTCTGCGTCTACGTAACCTACTGGGTAATTCTGGCCTTTGGTGAAGTGAAGTTTAAGATCCTTGGTACCTTTGAGGTATCGCAGAACTCTCTTAGCGGCTTTCCAGTGTACCCCCCCGTAATGTGCGTTGATTTGAAATAGATACGACACCGTGTGGGCAATATCGGGTCTAGTACCAATCGAAACGTACATTGCCGAGCCGATAAGTTCGCGATAAGGCACTTCCACTTCATCTTCCTTCTCTGGTAAGGTAAGTTTAAGTCCAGGCTCCATAGGTGTAGTTACGGATATAGCGTCGTTCATATTATATCTATCGATTAGTTTATCGATATAAGTCGTTTGGTCGAGAGTAAGCGATCCATTCTTTTGGATAACTCTCATGCCGAGACAGTCCTTTAGAGGACCTAGGTCTTTTACCTTAAAAAAGGTGTTAAGACCATTTTTAAATTCGGATTTTAGCCGGTCATTGTTGCATAAGACGTAAAAATCGTCTACGAATACTGCAACTACTAGCAAGTCTTTTTCGTCTCGTTTGTAGTAGAGACAGTGTTCCGATGTGGGTTGTGTCAATGATAAGGCTGACATTGCGTCACATACCTTTTTGTTCCACTGACGCGGTGCTTGTTTCAAGCCATAGAGAGACTTCTTAAGTAAACAAACTTTGTTTTTAGGGTCAGTTGAGAAGCCTTCAGGTTGCTCCATGTAAATTTCCTCTTCTAAATCACCATACAAAAATGCCGTTTCCACGTCCAGGTGGTCAATTAGACAATTTAAGTCTACTGCGAATGCCATTAAAATTCTCACTGAGGACAGTCTTGCAACTGGCGAGAAGGTTTCGCCGTAATCAACTCCTTCAACTTGTGTGAAGCCTTTGGCTACAAGTCGCGCTTTGTATTTCACAACTTGCCCGCTTGTGTCCTTCTTAAGTTTAAAGACCCACTTGCATTTTGTGGTCTTACGATCCTTAGGTCTGTCCACTAACGTCCACGTCTTATGATTCATTAATGAATCATATTCAGCCTTCATAGCTTCGAACCATTCATCCTTTTGCGGATGCTCTATGACCTCTTTGTACGTTTCAGGTTCCTCTGAAGACATCTGCACTGTACAAACATACCGCGCAGGAGGATGCCTGTCTCTTGACGGGTATCTCCGTTCCGGTACTGGATCTGGATGGGTGGCTTCAGGTTCAGGAACTGGTTGAGGTTCTGCTTGCTGGGGTTCAGGTTCAAGCTGCGCTGACACAGGTGTCTGGATGTTCGGCTGGAGTAGAGGAACTGACTGTTCAAATATCGGAATTTGGACTTGAGTTGATTCTGGCTGGGATTCTGGCATGTCGATTTGAGGTGAATTCTGAGTGGACTGCTGCTGTGTTTTGTCTTCTATAAAGACAACATCTCTCTTTAAACATGAAACTACCGTGAGACTCACTCATAGTGAAAATAAACGGATCACTCACGTCTTAAAACGAGTTTAACTCGACATGTTTCGGGCTAATCCGTAGCCCTTCCTCTCGGAGTCGGAGTTGTATGCACGTTTGGCAGCCGCCGTGACGTGCGACTCCGAGAGGAAGGGCTACGGATTAGCCCGAAACATGTCGAGTTAAACTCGTTTTAAGACGTGAGTGATCCGTTTATTTTCACTACAACATCTCTCGCGACAATTATCGCTCGAGGATTTTGGGGATTGATGAGTCGATAGCCTTTGCTTTCGGTCGCGTAGCCAACAAAGATGCACGTTTGCGTCTTCGAGTCAAGTTTCGTACGTTTTTGTTTAGGTACGAGAACGTGAGCTTGGCAGCCGAAGACTCTCAGATGAGACAGGTTGACTTTCGTACCAGTCCATATCTCTTCTGGGATCCGATTTTGAAGAGACTGAGTTGGCGTTCGATTCTTCAAATAGATAGCTGTGTTGACAGCTTCTGCCCAATACGCTTTTGGTAACTGCGAGTCCTGGAGCATAGATCTTGCTTTCTCGATTATGGATCTGTTCGCACGTTCTGAAATCCCATTCTGTTCAGGGGTGTACGGGATTGTAGTCTGATGAATAATCCCGTTCTCCTTTAAGAAGGTTGACAGTCCGTGGTTAACGTATTCACGGCCGTTGTCCGAACGTAAAATCTTAATCCTATGACCTGTTTGATTTTCTACTAAATGTTTAAACTCTAAAAATTTACTAAAAACTTCGTCTTTTGTTTTTAAAAGATATCCAAAAGTTTTGCGACTAAAGTCGTCTGTAAATGTTAGCAAGTAAAGGGCTCCGCCCCACGAGTGCGTACTCATAGGACCACATAAGTCCGAATGAATCAGCTGCAATACGCAACTCGACTTACTGGTAGAGTTCGGGAAAGGCCTCTTTGAGAGTTTACCTTGTAAACAGGGAACACAAGTTTCGTTTAAACTACCTGCGTAGTCTATGCCAACGTTTCTGTTTTTTAAAATGTGTAAACATTTGGCATGTATATGGCCAAGGCGTCTATGCCACAACATAGCAGACTCTTTGCTTTTAGTAAGCAAGGCGGTACTCGAACTCACGTCTAGTTTGTACATGCCTTTATGGTTTGAGCCTGTGGCAATGACATTATTTGTCACTTGACATCCCCCGCTAGGAAAGATGCTAGCGGATTCGATTTGTGGCATTCGAACATGGCGGATGTAGACAGTATATAATTTTGGTATTTCTGTTTCTTTGGCTAGTTGTGGTATAATTCTGATAGTGTTTTATGCGGCGATTAACCTTAACTGTTACAGTGATCTCAAAATTCTATATTGCTCTCGTGTCTGACATTTTTTAATGCGCAAGTTGTCTCCACGTGGTTTTTGGAATTTTACTATCAAGTTGCAAAAACTACAATTACCGTACAACGTGAGTCGCTCTCAGAGCAATTAACTGATATTGGCACAAGCCTAGTGGCCGCCATTAAGGAAGAAAAGAAAGAAAGAAAAGAAAGATGCTAGCGCCTTTCGATGTAAACAAAACATCGTAACCATTTTGATTTAATTTACTAACTGATAATAAATTAGTAGCTAGGCCAGGGATATACAAAACGTCGCTTATTTTACTTACACTAGGAGATATGTTCATATTTACAGTACCTTTACCATGGCTTAGTAATTGTTCCTTGTTCGCAACAGTAATAGGAATCGTATGGGATGACAGATTCGTAAACCAATCGCTCCTGTTACTCATATGGGAAGTTGCGCCAGAATCAATGAACCAGTCTTGATGACCTGTGGAAGGAACGTTAGAAAAACAAGATGAAAGTGTATGTTCAGATGTATTGAAGGATTTGATCGCCGAAACATTCTTGTTTTTGTTAGTTTTGATGCTCTTACACTGCGAAACAACGTGCCCTAACTTTTTCCAATAATTACAAAACAGTTTCTTCGATCGGTTCACGTGTAGCGCGGTGTTGACAGGTCGTTGTAGGGTACTGGGTGAGGTGGGTACAGCTCTAAGGTCTTCCTTGAGGAGAGCTGTCACCACATTCTCCGACGTAAGCTTGACGTTGGCGTGCTCCAGTGTGACGACGAGTGGCTTGAAGGACTCTGGTAGTCCCGCCAGCATGATGACTGCAAGGAACTCGTCTTCAACTGCTGCTCCAATGCCCTGTAGCTCTTGCTGTGTAGTCAGCATATTATTGACGTATTCTTGCATACTCCCGTTGAACTTGCATGCTAATAATTTCTTGATAACGCCAAGACGCCTAGTCAGCCCGCTGTCAGCGTAGGCCTTCTTCAGACATTCTAGCGTTTCAAAAGCTGTTTTAGCTGACCTTATTATCGGGTACACCAATTCGTCGCAGGCTAGGCAAATCTTCGCTCGAGCTTTTGCATCCTTCCTCTTCTCGACGGGGTCTGAGAGTTCGATGGGTCTTGAGGAAACGTCCCAAAGATCGAGGTCGGTGAGCAAGCACTCTAGGCTAAATACCCACGTGCTGAAGTTATTGCCGTTGAGCTTTGTAAAGCTCACAGAGCCTGACACTGATGTTGATGCCGATGGTGCCGACGATGAGGGCATCGCCGATGAATTATTACAATTCATAGCACTTTTTCTTATTAGCACCGTTTCTTCTATATTTCATTAGCGGCTCTGGGTCCCATAACCACTTAAAGGAAAGCAGAGTTTGGCAGTGGAAAATAATTAAATATATTATATGTTCAACGGTAAAGATGTATGAGAAGACAGAGGTGACAGCAGAAAGTAATGAATGGAAAAACAATATTCAAAAATACAAATCATACACATGGCCAGGGTGTTTGATATTATTAAAATATACAAGAAGGTTTGACATTGATTAATGTTGAACTGTGACTGTTTGTTTCCTAAATAAATCAAAAAAAAAAATCCTTTATTTCAAAAATGTCCATAGATATTTTGACAAAATGACCACCAAATGACCACCAATAGAGTAATATATGTTATGTGAACTTAGATCGAATTATGCTTTTTAACTTTTTTATTTTTTCATACATAATAAATACGCAATCCCAGCACCTCCACCACTTTCATAGTAAAATTTAAACTTAAAAATGGAAATATCTCAAAAACTAAGCATATTTCGACCTAGGTTCAGATAACATTTATTACTCCATGTGGCCTCAGGAATGCGTGGTTAGACTCGCGGAAACCTGGTGCGCACGTTGTAAATTTCGAGTGCGCCAATATCTGCTTGATAGCATGCAAAATCTTACTTCTTCATTTTGGCGAAAGTGAAAATACTATAGTAGCGTTTGTGAACAGTGTCACCGTCCATGTTTGCAGAACTATACCTACGTAAAGCTCCGGAGGCGTGGCGGTGCGGTAGCGCTGAAGGTTGTAATATCCTAACTTGTATGAACGAGTTCGCGGTACGGCACCGCACAACCGTTCATACAAGTTAGAATATTACAACCGTCACCGCCACCGCACCGCAGAGTTGGGCGTTATTTAGATAATTTCTTATCTAGATAATTATTTGAAATAAAATCATTTCAAATAAATTTATTCGAAGATAAATTCAATCACAAATAGTGCGTTGACAACTTTTTTATTTAGATAAATTATCTAGATGAAGATAACCGACCTCGTTTGTTATTGAAGTAAGCTTATAATAATAAATGTATACAGAATGTCACGTCGGGTCAAGCCGTCACACTGACACCACTTCTAGTTCTACATGACTGTACTACTGACATTCATCTTTTATTTAAAATCCCAACTAATTTATCTAGATAAAAATTAAACTGATCTAGATAAATTCAAAATAACAAATGACGGATTATTTAGTTACTTCAAATAAAAGATGATTTAGTTATCTTCCCGGTTTTTCGTAAATAGATAATTTTTGCCCAACTCTGCCGCACCGGCACGCCTCCGCTGTCTGTGCGTTTGGAGCTTAATAGGGATGTTGACACCATCAATCAACTGACGTACTTTTTATGAGCTGTCAAAACACATTTCTCCCATAGAGTTTGAATGGCAATAGCAACATATGATGTCACTTGTTCGCATACTCAATTAACTAACTATTTATTTGTTTTAAAGCAACAACAAAACTAATTTTGCAGTTAATCGAAAATTAATCTGGGTTTTAGGGCTAAAGCGTTTTTTTATTGGAGTCGTGTCTTCGAATTATTTTTTAATGGTGTCAACATCCCTATTGCGTGTATGCCACAGGTGGCACTTCACACGGTGCCCGCTGTGCCAGTGCAACGGGCACTCCATCTGCGACGCGGAGGGCCGCTGCGTGCAGCCCTGCGGGGCGCGCAGCGTGGGCCCCCACTGCGACACCTGCGCCCCCGGACACTTCGGGGACCCGCTCAACGGGGGCACGTGCCAGCGTGAGTAGCACCCCGTACCTACAAACAGTTCATGGCCTACACGGGCTGTATAACAGGCTAGGTCGTGTATTTTTAGTAGAACGACCGCTTTAGCCTAGTTGGTAGTGACCCTGCCTACGAAGCAAGAGGTCCTGGGTTCGAATCCCGGTAAGGGCATTTATTTGTGTGATGAGCACGAATATTTGTACCTGGGTTATGGATGTTTTCTATGTATTTAAGTATTTATTTATCTATATAAGTATGTTTATATAAGTATGTCTAGTACCCATAGTACAAGCTTTGCTTGGTTTGGGACTAGGTTGATTTGTGTAAGATTGTCCCCTAATATTTATTTATTTATTTATTTTTATTTTATTTACTTTTAGTTTACCACTGACAGTTGGCTTGCCTTCATTTCATTTCCCACTTTAACACCATACAAATAAAGTAGCTATTACAAAATCTGCAAACGTGGGTAACAGTATTCTAAAATTGGCTTTATTTGTAGGTCGTTAAAGTTGAATATGAAATGAAGGTAAACCATCTGTCAGTGGTAAACTTTATGTAATTTAACTGTATTCGGTCTATCCAGCCACAATTTTACTATTCTTCCTAATACAATACGAGTTGCGTATTATTGGTCGCATACCGAATGGTGAAGTAACTATAGTTATGCTTGAAAAACGGGTATTTGTTTAAATATAAATAAAATAAAATAAATATCACGGGACAATTCACACCAATTGACCCAGTCCCAAAGTAAGCTAGGCAAAGCTTGTGTTATGGGTACTAGGCAACGGATAAACATACTTATATAGATAGATACATACTTAAATACATATTAAACACCCAAGACCCGAGAACAAACATTCGTATTTTTCATACAAATATCTGCCCCGACACGGGAATCGAACCCGGGACCTCAAGCTTCATAGTCAGGTTCTCTAACCGCTAGGCCATCTGGTCGTCTAAATTAATTTGATTAATTTTGATTTGTTTAAATATATGTCAATAATTAACATAAGATCGAGACGGTGTGCTTGAGATGTGGTGCAGCAGGCTGTCTAACTCCCTCGCAATCGTCATCGCGTTCATTTTGACAGTTCTTGTATGGGCTGACAATTGGTATCGGAAACAGCCAGCTGTCACAGCCATACAAAAACTATCATTTAAATCCGATACCAAGTCTCAAAAAAGTTACACAAATACCCTGCTGGTAAACTAACCCCTGGTGGTAATTAGCTGCACTGCAAGAAGAACGAATGAAGTGGTTTCGTATTTGGTAGAGGAGGAAAGGCTGCTGTTGAGGACGATTTAAAACAGGAGAGGAAATATGCTGGGCCATCTGATACGACATGACAGTTACATAAAAACTGTATTGGAAGGGCAAATAGAAGGTAAACGAGGCAGGGGAAGACCGCGACGGGAATTTATAGATCAAGATAGATCTACAACGGGGAATGCTCTGAAGAACTCTTTGACCTCATTCCAGCTGCGGGGTTCCGTTACAGATCCACCCGTCGTAAGCGTTCATTTCATCGTCATCATGTTGATGAATGGCAGTCTTCGAGGGTGCGTTTTAAGCGGTCTTCGTCTTGCCACGAACTTGCAAAATCTGGAACGAGCTTCCCGCTGGGGTCTTCCCATCGAGTTACGACCTGGGTGCCTTTAAGAGGCGAGTGTACAATTTTCTGCAGGGCCGACAACGCACTGGCATCGCAAAAAGCGCTGCGGGTGTCTATGGACAGTGGTGTTCATTTAACATCAGGTGACCCACTAGTTCGTTTGTCTGGCCTCTCTAACATAAAAAAAAAGCTAAAGAAAAAGTCAATGTCACATCGTATCAGGAGCTGAAAACGCTGGCAGAAAACCAAACAAAATGGCGATTACTCCACCGACAAGAGTTGGGCTCTTACATTGATGTGATGATGCAGTGGGACGTATATAGGCTGGGCTGATGATGATGATTAAAAGTACAAAACTTACCCCTGCATAAGAGAAATTTATCATATATGTTTGTGTGTTACAGCTTGTGAATGCAACGCGCAAGCTGTGGCGTGCGCGCCCGATTCGGGGCGTTGCTTTTGCAGTACCAAAGGATTGGCGGGCGAACGGTGCGACAAATGCGACAACAGTAACCACTATCACGCCGATCTGTATAACAAGGGAGCATGCTACTGTGAGTATTACTCAGAGATGGGAATTTATCGATTTATTTTTTAACTAGTCTTCTTTTTAAAGTGCCCTCTCCGTTACTGGATTGGCCGTTAGCGCTGTAAATTTTGCCCTCAATAATAACTTTGCTCACCCGCGACCTTATGATAGTTACGCGCTTATGCAATTCCTCCATCTTCACACTGTACGAACACACAAAAATCACACAAACGCGACTATCACCACCACCAAACTACATTGAAGTGTTTTGAACTCAGCCAGAGCTCATCTTCAGTTCAGTTCAGTTTGGTGATGGTGATAGTTGGGTTTGTGTGTGTTCGTCACAGAAATAATAATAAAGAGGATAGAAGTGCCTTAGACGCGTGACCTTGGCGCCGCGCTGGTGACTCGTAGGTCACCAGCGCGCGACTTGTGGCTCAGTGCTATTTGAAACGTGGGTATGATAACAAGTGCTTTAAAATGGTGTTTTGCAGCATTAGCAATTGCGGAAACTCGTCCACACTGTGCAATTACAATAATAAGGGGATTACATTTCATCGGTATGTATTAATTTAATGTAATAATGCGGTTTATATCAAAATACAACTTGAGAAAATATTTCATTATGAAATATTGGTTTACACGTTATTAACACGAACTTCATATACCATTGCTGCTCATATCCTTAAAAACGCAGATTGCTTTGAAGTATACGCAGCAATGTAATGTAATTTTTGATAAACCTTCTGCCTCGCACAAATGTTCATGGTACGAACACAAGACAGGTTACGACTAGTCCCGAGCTAGTGATGCCCGTTGACTTGTACACTACAACCACACTACCGACGCGGCCAATGAAGAACGCCGTTGTGTAAGTGTGGGTATGACTTACGGTGAGTGTTATTCAACGCTGTCTCTAAGTGGTTAGGTTCATAATTGTTTGTAAGCAAAAAAATTAGTAATTGTGTGCGTGATTGCGTAGTACGGTTCCGGTATTTTGCGTGTGTGCATTAATAGTAAGTAGAGGGGACAAACTAGCGCCACTGGTCCCGGAACAAAATAGGAACTAAGGCATTTCTATCCTCTTTATTATTATTTCTTTGGTGTTCGTACAGTGTGGAGGTGGAGGAACTGCATGAACACGCATTTCTTACATAAACGTAACTATCGTAAGGTCCCAGGTGAGCAAAGTAAGTGTTTCAGTTGAGATCTAAATATCGCTAAGGTTGCTTTAAACATGAAACTACCGTGAGACTCACTCATAGTGAAAATAAACGGATCACTCAAACGTGCACTCGAGTGCACAGCCGCCGTGACGTGCGACTCCGAGAGGAAGGGCTACGGATTAGCCCGAAACATGTCGAGTTAAACTCGTTTTAAGACGTGAGTGATCCGTTTATTTTCACTATCACTAAGGTTGACTTTTCTGAGTGAAGTCATTATAGTAATTGTCATCCATCACATTATTGTAAGGGAAAATCAAACTCGTTGTATCATGAACTTCAACCGTAGGGTGGTAGACCATATTTTTGGCCGACCGCACAGGGCCGAGATGACGATGATGATATTATTATTGATGATGTATATTTTAAAATAAATGGAATACCTGTGTTGCTCCTCCGCTAAGTAGTGAGGCCAAGTCGCGCGACACAGCTGCGTTTGCGCTGAAAAAATGCTTTTTCATGCAATTTAACCCGCCCTCCCTCCGCATAAAAAACGTAAATAACCAACGCAAACGTAACTGAACCCACCACCAACAACATAAACAAAATCACGGACACGTGTTTCGCTTCTCTCCGAAGCATCATCAGCGGTTGTTGGTCAACGACGACGGTTAGTCGAAGAATAGATGATGATGATGATGATGATGATAGGTTAGATGATGTATATTTTTTTTCACAGATGACCTAGCAGTGGACTACCAATTCACCTTCAACCTCTCAAAGAAGGAGGACCGTCACCTCTCAGCCATAAACTTCCGCAACGCCCCGGTGAAGGCGGACGTTGACGCGGACTTCAGTATAACGTGTTCGGCGCATGCGCGCATGAACTTGACTGTGCGCACGCGAGCGGAGCCAGGGGAGAGGACGCTGTTCGCTCACGTCAACTGCAGCAACTTTAGATACAAGTTAGTACAGTAAAATTACATAAAGTTTACCACTGACAGATGGTTTGCCTTCATTTCATATTCAACTTTAACGACCTACAAATAAAGCCAACTTTAGAATACTGTTACCCACGTTTGCAGATTTTGTAATAGCTACTTTATTTGTATGGCGTTAAAGTTGGAAATGAAATGAAGGCAAGCCATCTGTCAGTGGTAAACCAAAAGTAAACGTATTGCATTGATTAGTTTAGTTTTAGCTTTTAGGGCCGATACAGACTGGGAGCATTTGAACTGCATCCCAGCTGTAAAATGGCCGTTCGAGTGTAGTTCTCATGCAGTTGATAAACTTTCGATTACGATCCAACATTAGAAATTTTTACTTACTAGCTTTTTCCCGCGAATTCGTCCGAAATAAATATATATAAATATCTCGTGTCACGGTGTTATCTAAGAACTGCTCCGAAACGGCTTGACCGATTTTTATGAAGCTTTTTTCTCCATATTTGGTAGGTCTGAGAATAGGCCGTAAGCTATTTTTTATACCCCTATTCTTCGCAGACGGAGTCGCGGGCAACAGCTAGTCAAATATAAAAAGAAAGAGACGATTTGCATTACAAATTAAATTCACTAATGTTAGGTAGCCACCGAACTGTCTGCATGATAGCAGAATATAATTCTGAGTAATAAAAACCCAAAACTCCCTCATTTTGACTGATCATCAATTCAACTACATAAATCGACATCTCTGATAGCTGCATCAAGATCAATGACCTCAGACCCTTCAATTATAGGTTCCCGAAGTCAGACCACGCGTTCGGCGTCGAGGACAATGTGACACTGACGACTTTCTTCGTCTACGTGTACGACTTCCGTCCGCCGCTCTGGATCCAGATATCGTTCTCGCAGTACCCCAAGTTAAATCTTCAACAGTTCTTCATTACGTTCTCATCGTGCTTCCTCCTGTTGCTGCTTGTTGCGGCTGCGTTGTGGAAGATAAAGCAGGTCAGTGGGATGTTGAATGTTGTTTTTAACCCCCGACACAAAAAGAGGGGTGTTATAAGTTTTACCGCTATGTGTCTGTCTGTGGCATCAGCTCTTAAACGGGTGAACAGATTTGGATGCGGTTGTTTTTATTTAAAAGCGGGTTTCTTGGACATGTTTCATTAAAATTGCTTCAGCAGTTTTAAAGTTATCAGCTCTTTTGCTAGCTGCGGAAGGGATCGTAGACTCATAGTGGGCAATTTTATGTTAAAACCTATGTGTGACCAAATTGCGTTGGGGGTTTTTAATTTTTTTTAATTTATAGTTATAAACTTTTGCGGTCATCACTAGGGATCAGAAATTACATATTTACCTAAAGTTGAGAAAACCCCGGAAAAAGCTAAGTAAATATAGTATCGGCTTCTTAATTTTTTTTTTTAATCATACAGAAGTATATTATTTTGTCTGCCATGGCACGTGTCTTACACGCACGGTCTCTGTAGATATGGATCGACCTTAAAACACTCGAATAATTAATAATGACCGATTGATTCTGGTTTACAGAAATACGACCTGTATAGAAGAAGGCAGCGGTTGTTCGTAGAAATGGAGCAGATGGCTTCACGTCCCTTCAGCCAAGTCTGCGTCGAACTCGAGAAGGGAGCGGCAGGTAAAATTTTGTAGTTTTAATCGGTTTGCTTTGAGTAGTTTAGCTTGCTGTTCCAGATATATTCGACTCACTTACGTACCTAATCATCCCAGCCTGCATACGTCCTACTGCAGGGCACAGGCCTCCTCTCAGAATGCTCTCATTTGGGCCGTAGTTCCCACGCGGGTCCAGTGCAAAGAGTATTGTAATATTATATGAACAAGAGTGGCAACTCTATGGTCAAATATGCATGTATGGAAGGTGCTGCTGCCCTACGCCCTGGTCAAGAACTAATGTGACGTATCTATAGATGTATACCTATCTATATGTATATGTTGGTAGTGATGTACAGCTATAATTACGCGTAATTTTAATTGATAGGCTAATTGCCACTATTCGTATTTTAGCCCTCTAATTCAAATCAGCATACACGAAGTATAAGCGGCTAAACCCGATTTGCACTGTACGGCTAAAATACGAACATTGGCAAGCGGCCTATCAATTAAAGTCCTTGACCGTACAATTTGGTACGCCATGGCCATGGCCGATGAATGACAACTGACAAGTTTGACAAGTCAACCAAGATGGCCGCTAATTTAGTTCTTTACAAAAGAACCAGAGATCGCTGTAGTCGCATGAAAAGTGTGATATATGTAAGTGTGCCCCCCCTGGTCCAGTGCGTGCGGATTGGGAACTTCATACACACCATTAAATTTCTTCGCAGGTGTTTTCCTTCACCGTAAAGCTCATGGTATATTACAAAATGTAATTTCGCACATAAATTCCGAAAAACTCAGAGGTGCGAGCCCGGATTTGAACCCACGACCCTCTGCTTGAGAGACTACAGGTCTAACGTAGTGGTTAGACCTAGTGGCCACCACGGCTTTTCCGCCGATTCACCGATTCGCACTTAGTCGGTTTTTAGTTTTGTTCACTAGTAACTATAAGTACAATCTAGGTCTTTCAAGGCTAGAGTGAATAGGCTGTTACTGAACCAGTGAGGTACATCTTTGGCCTCATCTACACTTTACATCAAGTGAAGATAGTGGTCAATCACGGGTCAGTTTTATGTAAAAAACTTTTTAACAAAAAAATTAAACCGCCGAAAAAAATAATACCTTTTTTTTTGACCTTAATCTAGGTACCAGTTTGAAGTCGGTGCCTCAGCACTTAGCCAGAAGGAGTGGACCTATAACCGTCTACCTGATTGGCTTCTATCACTCCTCCTGGCTCGTGCTGAGGCACCGACTTCAAACTGGTACCTAGATTAAGGTCAAACAAAAAAGGTATTATTTTTGCTTTTCAGTTTTTTCGGCGGATTTTTTTGTTAAAAATTTTTTATTTTATACTTTTTTCCCATCCTTGGTATTTTTTTTTCCAAATTTATATAATACCAACTTCAAGGTACCCTATCCAATAAAAAAGAATTATGAAAATCAGACTACTCTGTAAAAAGTTAGTCAATCATCCCCTGTTTTCCTACCCTTAGGGTAGGAATATTATTTCCAAATTTACATGGGACCACCCTTGGCATATACGCTTTCCAATAAAAAAAGAAACATCAAAATCCGACTACTCTGTAATAAGTTATGCGTGGTCATATAGTACAATCAGTAACTGAACAATCAATCATCCCCTGTTTTCCTACCGTTAGGGTAGGAATATTATTTCCAAATTTAAATGGGACCACCCTCGGGGTATACGCTTTCCAATAAAAAAAGAATCATCAAAATCGGACTACACTGTAAAAAGTTATGCGTGATCATACATAAAAAAAAAAAAAAACAAATATACACGTCGACTTGAGAACCTCCTCCTTTTGTTTTCGTCGGTTGAAAAAAAAAACTCGTAACGTGTTTTCGTGTGTTGGTGTTAACAGGCGCGGGCGTTCCGGCGCCGGTGGCGCTGGAGCCGTGCCTGGGGTCCCGCGCGGCCGTGCTGTCGCTGCTGGTGCGGCTGCCGACGGGCGGCACGGGCCGCGCGCCGCCGCTGGGCGGGCTCGCCGTCGCCTCCGCGCTCGTCACGCTCGGCCATCACGCGCCGCAGCCCGCCAAGCGCGCGCGCCGCTGACCGTGAGTGCGCCCGCTCACACCGCACACCGGCACACTTACGTTAATACACTACTTACATTACATACACTAAGTACATTACATACACTACTCATATGACATACACTACTTACATTACATACACTACTAACATGACATAAACTACTTACATTACATACATTACTCCTATGACATACACTACTTACATTACATACACTACTAACATGACATAAACTACTTACATTACATACATTACTCATATGACATACACTACTTACATTACATACTCTACTAACATGACATAAACTACTTACATTACATAAACTACTTACATTACATACACTACTAACATGACATAAACTACTTACTTTCTTGGCAATGATGGGCCTTCCGAAAACGCTGGTAGTTTAAAAAAAAGTGTCATGTAAAAGATCCCTTTGCGGCCTACTTGCAAAATAAACGTTTTAATATTACGTTTTATAAAAAAAAAAAATATTGATTACTTACACTGCTTACATTACATACACCACTTACTTTCTTGGCTATTGCCAACCCTCAATTTCTTGACCATCATTATTGTCCTTCCGAAAACGCTGGTAGTGCGGCTTACTTGGAAGCTAAAAGTTTTGATTTAGATTACTTACATTACTTACACTACTTACATTACATATTCTACTGACATAATATGCACAACTTACATTACTTAAACTCATCATACGTACCACCTATATACTTCACACTGCAGGACACGGGCTCCTCTTAGAATGAGATAGCTCGCGCCTTCACACCATTGAAAGCAAATGGTAAATTTCACATGTAACTTCGCACGTGTATTCCGAAAAACTTAGGAGCTAGTCCGGGCTCGAACCCACGGCCCTGTGCTTGAAAGGCCATAGGTCAAACAACTAGCTTTTTCCTTACCACGGTTGTTTCATTTACACTCCTTACACTAAATCCATTTCACAGTACTTGCATTATTTACTCCACTCCCATTATAAGCTACATGCATTACATACCCTAATTCCATTATACACTACCTGCATTACTTACCCTACTTGTATTACTTACCCTACTTCTTATGTATTAGTCGGTCAAATTATTATTAACTGCAACAATCCTACAAATTAAGGATTAAAGTAAATGCTGTATAAAGTGTATTTTTTTTCTGAAATAAAAATTTTAATTTTTTTTTAACAGTGGCAAGTGGCTGTACCCTACTACAATAAACCATAACTACACTACACCCCATTAAACTAGCTTATTTCTTTGCAAGAGTTGGATACATTAAAAAAAACCAATGAATTTCTTCTCGACTTATAGCTACCTGTCTAACCATAAGTTTTCCTTTGTTTCAGCACGAGCAACACCAATGTATATGATAAATATATGTAAATGGTGTATAAATAGACAAGTATAGTGAGTTGCTCAAACAATACTCAATTATATCGGCCCCGGACGTTATCAGCATGCGGACAAAATGCAGTGTTTAATGTTCCATAGCTTTAGGTTCCAGGTGTTAAATTATGAACCTTTTTGGTTAGGGTACGTTTTGCATATTGAATGGATTTATTTATAAATGCCTGGTTGTTATTGTCTTCTAGTTAAATACACTTTAACCTTTGGCATGCTTACCTAAAGCGATATTGGGAATATATTAATCGTCCAAGGTTAAAAGGTTAAATTTGTTAGGTTTTTTTAACTAGGTGTAATAACGTTTAGAATAAGTTAAAAATGAATTATTAATATCAATCGAACATTTTTTCCCGTTTGCATCAAATGAACTATGTCCTTTCTAAACCGGAATCTATCATGTTCATCAACGTCTTCAGTAAAAGTTACGCTTTCTACACATTTCTAAACATTATTATTTCTTATAACAACGTTGCATGCAAAATATACTATTTTCTATATCGATGACAGTTATATTTTATTGACAATATCTATTACCCATTTTGACTTTTAATAGAAGGCAATAAGAACTATGCATCAAAATATTAGGACACACATCGCACGTTAAAATTAAAAGCTATTCCTTAAAAGACAAAGTCAGTCATTCATTCCAATTAAATAAAATTAAAAGCAACAATTAAAAATAGTTTGACTAATTTATTTTTTAATTTAAACGTGCGAATGTTAATATTTTAAGTTAATAATTAAAGGTATTACAAAAACTGATAAAATGATTATGAACTTGTAATAAAATGTTACAATTAACGCAATGTATCAAATTACTATATATATTGAATAATCGTCTGACAGTTTTGTATTTATCAGTGTTCGCCGCGCTGTCTCATGTCGCACACCATGAATAAGAATCTCGGATAGAATCGAAACTGTGGGACGATTATCCATTATATTGAATTCGTGAGTAATCCCCGATATATTGCATTAATTAAGCCTGAGTCTCAAGGTAGTTTTCTGTATAAAATGTTAGGTCGGTTTTTGGATACTTTTGATATACTTAGGGCATATTAGATATATCTTGTATGAAAAAATCTAATTTTAATGATATTATGAATTTAATTTAAAAAGTTTTAGTTATTTACGTAGCGGAAGTATATGTGCCCTATAACGAACCAATTCATTTAAAAGAAATATTTGTTAAGTTACCCTTTAAATGAGTCAAATATTGATATATTTATAAATATTAAATTTAGATGTAGTCATCGTCTACTTCCTTGCAAGAAGTTGCCAAATATTGTTATTATTAAACTTTAATCACATGTAGGTTGCTAAAACTATTTGGAAATATTATGTCAATGCTTCCTGCACCGTAAGTATCGCAATGACGGCTACACTTACTATAATTTAGAGGCAATTTAGCTGAGAACAATCGCGGTTAGATTAACTACCTATTTAAAAAACGTGTTCGAATCGGTCCATTCCTTTAGCAGCTACGATGCACTAAATAGATACATCTGTGTCAAACAGTAAAGTTATTATTATTATTTATTATTTTCTCTTTAGTGGCGACTTTAAGGCTTGGGCCAATGTCAGTTACGATGACAGGTTTGCGGTTGATTCTGCAGAAACAGTAATGTTGTAACTCTTTTTTTTTACGTCGCTGATTAAAAAGGTTAAAAACATTCAAGCCGTTATCATTAGAAGTTTATGCCTAATGAAACGTACAAACGTGAAACGTACAATATATTTTTACAATTTTTAATACCACTACCATTTTTAAACCATTCGCATTACATTTTATGTCAAATTATAATATTGAACGCGACTGACAGTCCGTTCCATCTGTGTAACAGAAGTTGTATAGTCATACATCTGTGTCACACAATTTGTACCTTTCACTTCGGTAGTTAAAAAGGTTAAAGTTAGGTTAAATTAAAATGATCGTAACGCTTAACGCGCCTGACCCGGTGTAGTGAGCATTGCCAATTATTTTTTAACAGTCATTCACTCTAGTTATTTGGTAACTTTGTTTATATTGTGTAGTTCTAGATTATAGACAAGGTGCTTGTTTTGTAAGCTTGCGAGTAATATGAAATGGAGGATCCAGTGAAAGTTAGTGCAGTGCACGAGTGATTTCGTTAGTATCGAAGCTACGCCTAGCCCTTGTGTTTTTCTCTTGATTGTCGTTAATGAATTCCTTACCTGATGATATAAACGAGAGCCTTGGATATATATACCTTATAATAATATGACAAACGAACGGATTCGGTCAACAATCTGGCTAATAGATCAGATATACATGATGATTTCGGAAAGATAGGGAATCGGGATCAATCCTACAGACACAACTCAGTAAATGTCGCTCATGCAGACGAACCCTGACACAATTGCAAATTATTGTCATTTCAAAACTAAACTTTATGTAATATATAAATTATACATGCATACATACATACATACAATCACGCCTGCTTCCCAGCAAGGGACAGAGACTATTTTTTTGTTTCCACCTGCTGATTCTGACGTATATCTTTCGCTTCCACAACACTCATTACTCTTTTCATACATGCTGGCCGAATATACATAAAGTTTAGTTTTTAAATGACAATAATTTGCAATTGTGTCAGTGTTCTTCTGCATGAGCGATGTATTCAAGTCGTTTAACACCGTATTAACGTGAGACATTTACACTTTTGTTTTTTAATTGACATACAATTTACGGTATAGTCGACTTTACAATATTTTGTGACAGTTCCCAGGTCAGAATAAAAATAATAAAGCTGATTGTTACATTGACTTGTAAGTGAAAATAGACTTTGATGTTTTAAGCTGTACGACTGACATTGAACCTTCGGGTGGGAAATGGAACGAAAATACTTTATCGAAATCGTTTGCGTACTGTATCTTAGAAGTAGGCGAATTTATTTGCCAATTTCAAAATTAGCGGCCCAGCGGCCATTTGATATATTACACAAAATTTTCTCCATGTAACATAGTCATAGAATAAGTTCGAACTGATCCAGATCACTAAGTGCTTTAGACGTCGCTTAGGCAGTTTTCAAAGCGTTTCAACCGCCCTTGGTGTTTAGGAATTATTGCCAAATGAGACGATATGTTTAATTAAATGAAAATGAAAATGCATGTTCGTAATAAATAACGGCAGCTCAAATAATATATATTTTTCACCTCACTAGCTCGAAAAGCCCTTTTTGTTTGTTTGACATCTATTGAGAAAATCGCTTTTTATCCACTTGTGAAGAAAGAGTTTTGACATTTGAAGGCAGCTTAGCTAAGTGATATTTGACAGCTAACAAAACGCAAAACGTTAAAAGTACTGAATTTTTAACATCACAATTAATTAATTGCATCGAGTAAAAACACTAAATACAGTCTTACAACTTTATTTTAATTCATAAATATCAGCATTCAACATTAGCCTTCATTCTTGTTGTAAAAACGGATAAAATGTTCTGACAGTCCAAGTAAGTCGATGTGCGAACAAAACGCATCCGAGATAATAAAAACAAACTTAAGTCAATCAAAACTTTTCAATTAAGCCGTCAACGTTAAAATATATTCGCATGTTTTTCTAGTGATTTTGTCATTAAAAATGAGTGATTCGAGTGACGAAGACGTATTAACACCTGTGGAATTACGGGAAACAGTCCGTGCAAAATGCGGAATCGAACTTGCGGAATGTCGGTATTGGAGTAGTTCCATAAAGACTGGATATGCTTAGGCTATTTTGCATTATTTTTGATTTTACCAATATTTCTATACTTCAAAATTATTGTATTGACAAAGAGGTAAATAAATAATAATTGATAGTACAAACCCTTTTTCTTATTTTCCTCGCTGTAGTGAGGTGAAAAGTTTTGTGTTATACATGGGTGAAAAGTTATTTTACATCTCGTGAGTTGAAACACTCGCTATCGAAAGGATTCTATTTTTGAACCACTCGCTTCGCTCGTGGTCAATCATACTCTCCTTTCGATAGCTCGTGTTTCAAATGAACACTCGCAGGTAAAATACAACTTTCCCCCCTTGTATAACAAATAACTATTTGTGATTTGTAAATCACTATTTCTAACATGCTAGTTTGCGTCACTTAAGTCATCGTAATAATGGCGGTTGGGAACCTAGAGTTGCCTGCTCGATGGCTATTATTTTATATCAGCTTTGACTGTATCTGTTAATTATTGCGAATATTTTCATAGATCATTTGGATTACCGTCGGTGATAGTGCAAATCCGCTTAACTGGCGTTGGGTAATTCTGCGTATCTGGCCAATTTAGCCAATTTCAAATTTTTACCCCAAATTTATTAAAATCAAATATGAAGTTAAAACTATCCCCTGTAAAGTACATGTAGTGCAGATACACGGCAGATATTTATGCATGGTAGATAAGCAGATTTGTACTATCCCCGACGTTATGTATTTTGTAGAAGGGTTTTTAACTAACCTCCAGAATTAATGCAGAGTCCTTATGAAATATTTTTTTATTATTATTGCAGTCATCTATTTACTAGACAGTTTATTATTTCCTCATATCGTTCGTTGGTATTTTGACTAAAATTATTGGTCGAAATGGATAGTGTCTGTCTGTCTGTACCAATGAGTCTTCACGTAATTGTTAGGTATGATGGAGGCGTGATATCACTATAAATATAATCTACATGTTTTTATACGTGAAAGAGGCCAGCCTTTTCCTGACGCTTACGTCTTTGATAACAATCTTTGCCAAGAAAGCTTAAGTGCCTGCTGGCTTTGACATCTTAAGTAAATCATCAATATCAATTGATAATATACTTCGACTGTTGAATAAACGTTTTCACAAAGTTGATCTTACGTTTGTCATTATGAATTTAAGATTGTAAATAGTGCAGCTTCGGTAAAACTACGATATTTTTCTTACGACTGATTTGTAAATGTTGTAAAGATTGTTTTTTTATGTATGTATATCTAAAAAGCATTTAGTTTCGATGTCGTGTCGGCACCGAAAAAACGTTTATAAAGTTTTTTTTATAGTATCTGCACAGCATCGTTATAGGGTTAGTGTGTAACAAAAAATGTATTTAGATAGCATGTAAAATTTGTAATTTATTCATCGGTTTAGGTATCATATTTGACAGTACGCGTTAAGTAACTAATTATAAAATTGACACACTGAAACGGCATAATTTAGCACAAGTTAGCATTTAACTCACGTAAAGTATCCCGTTCCAGTTACCTTATTTATTAGCAGAGAACCGACGGATTAGCGTCATTGTTCGCAATAATGTGGACATGACTCCAAAATTGATTCCTAGTAAATACAACAAAGATATTTATATCGTATGTTCATAAAAGAAAATAAAACAATATTTTTCACAAATTTTCTGTAGTCAATTTATTTTGAACATAAAACTACCGCGAGGCTCACTTATAGTGAAAAAATACGGATAGTTAATGTGGAAATGTGGAGCTAAACTCGATCATAGACGTGAGTTATCCGTATTTTTTCACTACAGTTAATCTATTCTTATTCTTTGTATATTTTGGAGTCATGTCTAATCTAAAA
The DNA here is from genome assembly GCA_947859365.1 of Archips crataeganus. Lineage (NCBI taxonomy): Eukaryota > Metazoa > Arthropoda > Insecta > Lepidoptera > Tortricidae > Archips > Archips crataeganus. The sequence continues at coordinate 11,077,272 of OX402069.1, read as the reverse complement.
ATGACTAATCCGTCCGATTCCTGTTTTTTTTAGAGATACAATAAGTGCGTAAACGCCAGGAGGTAGTTCTTTATTAAAATTGCAACAATGTTGCTTATGGTTGGTTTGTAATTACAAACGGTATTCAAATAAAATTACCGTTATTGTAAATTACGCTGTTGCTTTTAAAAGTAGTTACTCAACGCGACACATTGAAAGTAAGCTTTATGTTTCGCTTATTTATTTACTGATTATAACAAACAACTGCCAAGTTATTGCTTCATTTATTAGAAGGGCTTAGCAAATCCTGCATTGTATTTATAAAATAGAGTAGGATGGGTTCAGCCTGATGTAGTTTGTAACGGGGTATATGGACGCCAATGCAAATTTCCATTGTGTATTGTATAAATGGTTTTGATAGATTTTTCCATATGACTTTAACTGGGGCCTAATGGCGCTTACACCCTAAAACATTTGTGTAAATATACATAAGTGACACTAAGCGTTTTGTGTTCATATAAAAATATCGCGAATATTATTAAAACATTAAACGTCACGTTTTTTACTTTCGCGAAATAATTCAGATTTCATTAAAAATAATAAACGTTTAGAAATCTGTTAGACCTCATGCAAATAATAGTAACTTTTTTAATAGCAAGCAAATTATATATTTGCTTTTTGATAACACCACGTAGATATAGATAGGTATAATGATGCAAATCATGCAAATGTCGCCTTTCTAAAAAAACCTCAAACGTGTCAAATATGAAAAAAAAACTTAAACTTGGAACTTAGCCATATATCCTTATGCAGTGGTGTGTGCCTGAAGCCGGAAATACCTACACACGTCTACAGAATAGATCAGCATCATTCAATCTATTTGCACAAAAATATACAAGCTATAAGCATGTATAATCCCGGCATTTATTCATAATTTTACCGTTTTAAAAAACTTACGTGCTGAGCATTATTTGCAATATACAATTACGACTGTTTAGATGAAAAGGTTAAACAACGTGTACAATTAACTATCTAGTAATATAAAAACACATATTTTGGGTCACTAGCATGATGATTTTGAATATTAACGTTTTGACTGTGCTATGTCGCAATCTCAGCCTGTAATAGCCAGAAATACAATTGGAGCTAATAGACATCACAATGTATCCATCACCCTTATATTATGAATACTCTTTTATTTGTATATGATCTCATTTTTAATTGGTTTTTTGACTTCTCTTGTTCGACTGGCTAAGTGGTCGAAAAATATGTTTATAATAATTGTACGGCAGCTTTTTATTGAATGGACGTCCATTGAAGTAGGTTAATATTTTAAGCATCCTTTTTTAATACAATATATTTTATAAATATGACCTTATTTTTTATTTTAATCCTTTACTTATTCATCTGAACCTTTTAACCTCTTTATTTCGTTAGTGACATTCCAAATGAAGAAAAAAAGAATAGAAATCTTTGGCCTTGCTGTTTATAATTTTCTTCAAGTCAAAAGTCCTAAACTGGACTTGGTTCAAAGGTTTATTTGTTATCTGAAGTGCCTTTACTGTCCGGCCATAATTACACGTGACCGGCAGTGCGGAGAGCGTTTTCTCTATCCATTGCGCGGGTAAGACGCTCGCCACACAGTGCTTCCCTGGCAGTACGCGTAATGGACACAGAAAATGCTCGACGCGCCGTCGGTCGCGTGCTTTCATGGTCTAGCCTTTAGCCTCCACTACCTCAATTTCAACTCGAGCAATATTAAATGTAGTTCAATGGATGTCGCGTCGCTTACCTAGGTCATAAAATTATTTAATTTCAAGAAAACTTGAGACAATATTATTTTAAGTATACATACTTATTCCTTGATGTTTCTTCCAGTTTCTAATGATTAGAATATGACCGGTTAAAGGCGACATTTTTTAACCTTTTGACCGACCTACTTTTAACTGATCCTTATCCATATACAAATTGTAATGTTAACTGTCATGAATAGCCTAGTTTTATTTTTAAGAAAATATGAGTTTCATGGCTTAAGTTAATATTTTAAAACAAAATATCAATAAATTTCGTCCGCTATGACTATTGATTAATTAACGATTGCAGATTTTCGTTTTTAATAAATGTACTCAATAAAATGTTAATAAAATGCGTTTTTCCCAAAACATTGGAAAAATAAATAAGCATTGAAGTGTAATGAAATGATGAACGTAGTGAAGTTTTGTCATCAAAATTAAACAGATTTTAAGTTCTTAGGTACAGTCAAAATTCAAATCTTTTTGGACATTATAAAAACACACGTACAACCATCGAACAACTATTATGACGTGTGAAAGTATAAGTAAATTAGTGTATAATTTTATTTTCTTAACAGATTTTTATTGATAGAAATTGATCTTGAAATATGTTTGTTTGTCTGTCTTTAGAAAGCAGGAACATTTGACACCGTTTTACCGCCGCGATCAAAGACATTAATTAACATTAATTAAATAAGTAAATTGTGCAAAAATATATAGGGTGCAATCGTTGAGTGTGCAAACTGATATCGAAAGCAGGTACATTATCTGGGTCAATCAACTTTTTCTTTTGTCAACGATTTTCTGCTACGTTCTATGAAAACCGAAATAATTAAAAAACTGATTATTTTTCCTTATTTAAAGTATACCTTTCAAAACCCTAGATTTTTGTAGTCAATAATGGTATAATTGCCATATTTATTTTATTTCGTTTAGCTTCTATTTCGTGGGTGACCCAGGGGACAATGATGTCCCCGAAAATTGTATGAAAATAGTGGTGTGTCCCCTGGGTGACCGGATTTTTTCATAGAAATACTTTTTTTTTGGTTTTCACATACGCACTATGATAAACAGTTTATCTAATTACTACAAAATCATGGTTTCACTAACCAGAGATTACAGAGTTACTTGTAAAGGAGTAAATAGAAATTTACAAAAAAAAGTTGATTGTCCCATCTAATGAGTAAATTTACATCAATTACTTGTTGAAAATCAAAAGAGAAATATCAAATAGTTTTTTGACATTTGTACCTAATAGTTACGTAGTAATCGCCTGTGCAAACTTAACGATTACACCCATATTAATTGACTTCCATTGATGTTTTTGGTGCCCCCACACTGGTGTTATTGTGTTGTATAACGGTATAAAACGTGGAACCACGTAACATTTTATTACAACTTGTAAGCTGTTTAAAACTCTCCCATACCTACTGGTAAAAATCATTATAATTAATTACCGTGTTGCAATTTGTAGTACATTTAAAAATTTATAATTATATTGTTACATGTAATATGATAACACTGTATGACTTTTGTTAAAATTTGTGACAAAATGTTTACAACGTAAATACAACACCGGTGTGAGAGTACCATTTCTCATTTCATTTGTATGAAATGGCACTAAAACTGTGTCAAATAGAGGCGCTGTTGTATGTTTGTTCGATCGCAGCTAGTAAAATATTAACCGAAAAAAAATATGTTAAGTGTTTTTGTGCCTATAAAATAAATTGTATGGACGGCTAAATTCGCCAAGAGCACGAATATTGTATGAATATTTAAAAATCTGCTTCAATTTAATGTATACGGATCAGAAATTTATGTTTACAAAAATATTGTGAAATGATGTACGCCAGTAGTACTAATTCGAGAAGAGGTGTCAGAGCTCTTACACGTTAGGCAGCTTAGCCACACTACACTAGTAACTGTTGTGGTATTCGTTAGCATAACTGCAGTGCTTTAGAAGTCCGCAGTTTTCCGGGGAATTGCAGTTACATATTGTTGCAAAATGAACTTTAACCTTTTGAACGCCACACCTCGTTTTTGTTACGAACAAAATTGATTCTTATGCGGATGCGGGTAGGTTAATTTTTGTATTACCGTATTGTCTATAGCCGACACTGGCGGTCAAAAGGTTAAAGTGGTTGCGTTAGCAATGCGACCCTTTTTTAACGAGGATTTAAGTGACTTTTATATTATCTTATTATACCTATAGATGAGCATTTTAAATGTACCTGCTACTTTTTTTCAGAATTAGTTAATTTTGGGGTTTTTTTACTTAGAATCGAGAGCGTTATTGATATTGGTGTTTAAAGAAATGTTCCTAATTTTCCATAATTTTTTTTGTCTCTGTGATGAGCCATGACACATATGTGAGTACATGACATGAACATGTCGAGTTAAACTCGTTTTAAGACGTGAGTGATCCGTTTATTTTCACTATGAGTGAGTCTCATAGTAGTTTCATGTTTAAATAGCCATAGGTATATAGACGGTATGAAAACGTCACAAAATTGACTCGAAAAATAAGGACCCTTGTTTCTATATGAAAATGAATAGCTACTCGTGCTTTTAAATAAGAAAAATCCAAAATTTCGTAATTGCTACTTTTCATATGGAAGAATTGCAGAAATCTCCATAATGAATTTAACTGCTAAAGCTGCAAACGAACAACAGCGGAGGGTTGTAATATTCTAACTTGTATGAACGAGTTCGCGGTACCGTACCGCACAACCGTTCATACAAGTTAGAATATTACAACCGTCACCGCCACCGCACCGCCACGCCTCCGCTGTCTGTGCCTTTGGTGCTTTGCTTTATTCATAATTGTTTAGAGTCGTGCGGTTTAGTTGTCTAATGTGAAAGCTCCATTAGGTTATAGAAACTTGTAACATATAGCATAGAAGCATAGCCACACTAATTAAGTTGACATAAGCATATAGTCTGTACTATAGCTGCTAAGGAGAACGTTCGCGTTGTAAATATCCTGACACATAAATTATTGTATTTCTTAATAAAAATATCGATCGATTGCTTTCGTTTTATTTATATTTAGCAGTCAGAGTATTTAGATCAAAATACAAGCAGAGGCCTATAGACTCGCACCTCTGGAGTTTTCCGGAATTTATATGCATTTGAAATTTATCATGATTTTTACGGTTAAGAAAAATATCGTGAGGAAACCTGCACACGCCTGCGAAGAAATTCAATTGAGCGTGTTAAGTTCTCAATCCTCACTACGCCCGCGTGGAAACTGCGGTCCAAGCTGGGGTGATGATGTTGATAATGAATTAAATATTTTATCTAATATACTTAAGTATCATGATACCAAACTCCTTCGTACATAAAATCATAGACAACAAGATCCTTTTTGCACATTTCTGACTTAAACGCCAGCTGTCTGTAGGACATGTAAATACTCCGCATCCTACCGCAAATTTGTTATTTTGTACTTTTTTATGTACAAGCCATTCAAAATTGTCTCACTTTTTAGAGTTTTTCTTTTGTATTAATCGTTGTTTTTTTTTTTTTTTAAATGTTGTTTAGTGTTTTACTGGCGTCATAATGGTAAGGGATTTCTTAAAATAACCTATATCGTATGTTACAGTATCGCTAGATTGATAGAGCCGTGAATCGTTTCAGCCACCTTGTCCTGTCTGTTACCAAAATAGACTAATATGACCTACATCCGTCAACTAAAAACCTCGCATGGAGTGTTTGTTTGGTCGCAGAGTTGCAATTGGTTTTGATTCATGATACGGCTTTAAGCTATGGAATAGTTTGTTTATTTTATTTTTACTTTAACATTTAAGATTAACACTTAATTTTACCCTCGGCAATTCATACTTGGCCACTGCCACTTAAGCCTAGCGATTCTTCGAGTTATGTCCATGACATTTGTTCTTGCGCGGATTTCATCATTTCTAATGCGATCCCGCAGAGAAACTCCAAGCATAGCCCTCTCCATCGCCCTCTGAGTGACTTTGAGCTTTCTTTATGAGGCCCATCGTTAGCGGCCACGTCTCAGTGCCATAAGTCTTTGAAAGACTTTTGACTTGAGACACTGCGGTATATTGGATGACAAGATATTGCGGAGCGGGCCTTCGTATGTTTCAGAACAATTCGTGTTACGTCGTGATAACCTTGCTCGCTTGCGCGGCGCTGGCGATAGAAGACGACCAGCCGTACTGCGCCGTCCGCTACCGGCGCCTCTGCCAAGGGAAGGGTCGCCACGTCGCTTGCCAGTTCCCTGCTGTAAGTCATAAGCCGCGTACTGACTGAGAGAGCAGCCTCGCAAGGCAAGTCCTCGGGCAGTCAGGACATGCCTCGCCCGAGGCAAACGCTTGTCCGGCCTCGGGCGAGCGCGCCGCGGCCCAAGCCGAGCGTTATCAGTTTTTGTGCATGCTCAAAGGCGCCTCGGTACGTTTGCCGCGCTCACTCAAGACTGTTGTGTTTTGTCTCGCGTATTAGCGGTCATGGATAAAGAACAGTGTCTTAAATTAATACAACTATGAAGTACAACTCTTCAAACAATCTGTTCCCAGCTTGTAATATGTTTTGATATAACAGTTTCATCCAAAAACGTTTAGGTTTCCGTTTTTTTACAAGAATTATTTGATACCTTTCCGAACGTGCGGCCTCATGACGATCTTGAGCAAAACTGGCTCGGTCTTTCCTCGCGCGGCAAATCATATAAGTACTTACTTCTTTTTTTCTTTTTTTTTTGTAATGTCACTGTACTGCATTTGGTGATCAATAAAGAATATTTGTATTGTATTGTATTGTATACTACACGAGGCTGCCTCGCCGCGGCAAACGCCCGAGGCTGCTTCGCGAGGCTGCTCGCTCAGTTAGTAGGTACGCGCCGGCTATACAGGCGCACTAGTCATCCATACTATAAAATATAAATAAATGTTACGAGCTAATCATTATACTAGACTAGTCATCATTAGTGTCACAGTAATTGTTGTCTATTATGTGTATTTGTTTATTTTCTAATGTGAACTCCTTTCTTTTCATCACGCATAAATAACTTTTGGCCTATATTTTTCAGTTTTTAAATGATGATGACTTATCTATTAAGGTGTAAACGTACTTGTCTCATTTTTGCATGTACAGCCGGGCCCCGGGTTGAATTGCCAAAACTACACGCAAATCAAATTCACCAGTGAACTGAGGCATTTTATCACGCACTATATCAACAGGTGAGTATTAAGTTTGATATTGAATGGACACGTATGTATGCATTAACTCTATTGAATGGCAGCCTCTACTATATTTTTATTGTGACAACACATTTCGTCTCTTGCCGTATGTTGACTCGCTGCTTGTTTTGCTGTAAATAGGCCCCATTTATTGGAGCATAGTAGGTACCACAAAATCAAAAGCAGCTATCGAATACATACTTATAGTATAAATCTTCCCAGGTGAATTTTTCGCTTCAAGCCCTTATCTTTCAAAACGAACGGTATCGTCATAGTATAGAAAAATTCACCTGGGATGATTTATACTATACCTGACAAAGGATATTTTTAAAGCTAGTCGCATTTTCAATAATTACAATGGAAATTGTGTCGTTTAGTGAAGTCAATAAGGTTGAATTTCCAACTCAATGCATGTGGTCGCTAAATCGCCTCTACCTTATTAAGGGTTATTGTAAAAAATACTTTTCTGATTTCACGCGTTTTAACCTTTTGAAAGTGAATTTTCATACAAAACTAGCTTTATACTACAAAATTCGACTATCGAACATCGTACGGCGCCCTTCTGATCACTCTAATGGCCTTACACCAAAGTGTGAAAGGGATGGTACGATACGAATTTCGAATTGAATAGCCCCTCCTGTTTTCCGACCTCCGGGTTGTTTCAGACGCCGCCAGCGCATAGCGGCGGGGCACGAGCGCGTGCGCGGCGGGGCCCACTTGCCGCGGCCGCAGATCATGATGTTTGTTGTAAGAACAGGCTTCGTATCATGCCGTTCCGTACACGCTCCTGATATTAAACATAAGAGTGAAGAAACGGCATGAGACGAACTTCAGATATCGCTCTTTTTACCCTCTTATACCGTGTGACAAGTGGAAGAAACGATTGTGGTTCCGAGTGCGTTAGGTTGGACAGTAACGCGCAAGCCACACAGAAGAGACGTGGGACGGGGGCGCGTCGCAGTCGCGGCGCCCCTTGAATTAGTTTTCATACTAAATGTATAGAAGCGTCGCGTTCCAAAGCAGACAGAAGAGACGGGGCGGAGGCGCGCCCCTGTCCCACGCTTCAGGATAAATAGTGTTTTGTTTTTTAATGAAAAATAGTTTATGGGTGCCAGATGAGATTCAAAGCCGCGTCTCCTTACTATAACGCGTCAAGTGTTGAACAACTGTACTACGGGCCTACGGGGCTCCTGAACAACCATCCGAAAATCTTGATCGCTTGTAAACGTCAATGTTGCTTGTGGATGGGTGAATATTCAAGCGTTTTGACCGCTCGGTTATACGTCATTACCATCTCACGATTATTGTCACAACGGAAACACAAGTCGCAAGATATTTGATCAAACTAGACTAAGCATCGGCCGGCACCTACTGTTTGTAGTTATCATAAAAAGATAAGCCTGAGCATCATCTCTTAAAATATTTGCTGAAACTGTAATGACCCTTATTACCATCCAATGATTATTAATACCAGTGGCGGATTTAAACTTTTGCCGCCAGTAGGCTATTAAATTTTTGCCGCCCCTAGTGTTAGACCAAGATAAGTCTGCAACGATTTTGATAGCACACGAAGTGTATGTGATATTTATACGTCATAATTTGATACAAGTTTGACGTTTAATATAATACTTACACTGCGTGTGCTATCAAAATTGTTGAAGACTTATCTTGGTCTGACTCTATTAGTAAGCTCTGTAATTTGATACCCTAAATTTATTATTATTTATTTATATTATAGTATTGAACGCTATTGGAATATTTAAAAAAATCATGTTTACAAAAGTACCTATACTTTACAAAACACTTAGTAATTTTTCATATACTTACAGACATTGGAGTAAGTATTCGGTAGGTATACTAAAATATCGTAGTTTTTCTTAAATTTTCGAAATTTTTTTTTCTCCGTGTATAAAATCTGGGGGCACGGAAGTGCCCCCGCCAAGACGAGCCAAGCGGAGCGCAAGGGCACTACCTACCTTTTCTCGAAACGTTTCGTCGTTTTTTTGAACTCTTATAACTTTGCATTGGATGATGTTAAATAGTTGAAAGTTTCAAGATATAATGACACTCTAGTACAAACATGAAACATACAAAGTTTGAATGTCGTAGCTATTGTACTTTAGATTTTATCAATGTCTAAAAACCCCCGATTTCGTCACTGATTCACTCACTCACTGATCATCAAAATTCTTAAGCTACTTCCTGAAGTCCTAGAAAGCTGAAATTTGGTATGTAAGCTAGTAATAGTATACAAACAACGAAAAAATCTTAAAATTTGAAACTTTTACCCCCGCAACCCCTTAAACTAGAGGGTGAAAGCTTGTATGAGACTTCCGCAAATTTTGATGCTAGAGGTCTGAAAATTGATATAGACGGTCCTTGTTATCCTTGTTATAAATAATAAGATATATATTTCAGGATTTTTAGTAAATCAATGTTTTTGTGGGATAAGGTTTTTCTTTTTATTTGTATAGAAGAAAAAAATTGAGCCAAATTTGCCGCCCCCCCCAAGATTTGCCGCCCTAGGCTCCAGCCTACTCAGCCTGCTGGTAAATCCACCACTGATTAATACAATTGATGGACGAGTCGCACGAATTTTCTTGTCTGGAGTTTTCATACAAAGTTAACCCTAAGCATCATCCTTTTCAATAATATTTGCTGAGATGGTAATGAGAAAAAAAGTCCTAAAAATGCTGAACATTCACCCGGTAACAACGCCGAATATTCATCCGGATACTTAAGTCACGAGTCATAGGTCCCTAATTAGATAGGAAATACGTTAGAAATAATGTGATGTGAGGACATCCGCAGAAGAACCAAAGTTACTGAAAAAGGTTCCTAGGCGTAAGTGTCATGTTGGGACACATCGTTCGTAAAACTGATGGCCGATGGGGCAGTAAGGTTCTCGCATGGCGTCCACAGACCGGAAGACGCAGTGTAGGTATGCCTCCCACAAGATAGAGCGACAACCTGATTAAGGTAGTGAGAACGCGTTGGATGCGGATGGCGCTGGACCATTCTGTTTGGCGAGTCATGGGCATGGGGGAGGATTATGTTCAGCAGTGGACGTTTCACCACAAATGGTGATGATAATGATCAAATTATTAGTGATTTATTGCAGGAGTGGGATCGCGAGCTAGCAAGTTTGGCGCAAAGACTCGCAGACCAGTGCTATTTTGTGCACGACGACTGCAGAGCAACAGGTAATTAGGCTTATAAAACCCATTTTTTCTAAATTTTCATTAGAAGGATTACTTTACCGGAAAGCACACTATCAGAGCAGTCTTTGGGAACGCCGGGCCTCCTGGGCACCAAAAACGACGGGGCCGTTGGAAAGTGTTAAAGGGCATGTCATTGGCATCAAAAACTAATAATTTTCGTGTAAACCAGCGATACCCAGAGTGGTCTATACCGACCCCAGGGGTCAACGAAGACCTGCGATGGGTCAACGTACGCGAAAAAACCGCGTTTGAAGTCGATTACTTTGCTATAAATCAATATTAATATAAGCAACACAGACATAAAAGTTTGGAGATTTCTGGTGTAAACCTATATATTTGACTTTCAGGGCCCTCATGAGGTCGGGAACCCTTGGTTATACCATGGTGATTTTTAATCGGTGATCAGGAATAAGAAAAGCGATAAAGTAGGCCATACTGAATAACTTTTGCCATGGGACCAATATGAAAATTGAAAAAAAAAATCCGTGGTTTTATTCATGGGGGCTGGTGAGGCCCTGAAGTTTTCTATGAAATAGCTGATTATTTCACCCCGACTTTCATATTGGTTCCATCGTCTTTATCGCTTTTTGTTACTCCTGATCACCAATTAAAAATCATCGTATATTAATATTGATTTATCGCCTTTGTGGGAAAGACGGTACAGCGGACTACGTATATCAATAAGTGCACTTTATCAAATAGTAGGTACAGTTACCCAAAATGTACAATTTTTCATAGAGCACTGATACTGTACGCACCATTGAATTTCCAGTACGATATCCATACGCGGGCCAGACAGTGGGCGAAGTGCGATGGCGACGCTCAAGCGATAGCGACGAGCTGAGCGCACAGCGGGCGATCCGGCGCGTGTTCGACGCCTGGTGGGGCGAGCGGCGGCGCGTCGAGCCGCGACAACTCACGCAGCCTTTCAGGATCACCGCCAAGTGAGACCAGGGCCGGATTTAGGGCAGGGCATTCGGGGCCACTGCCCCGGGGCCTGCACAATAGAGGGCCCCCACAATAAAGACTTCGAAAAATTGTTTAATGAAATCTCGATTGAAAAAAATGGTCATTTTATTTGGAAAATAATTTGTGGCCAAGGGGCCTCCACTCTAAACATGAAACTACCGTGAGACTCACTCATAGTGAAAATAAACGGATCACTCACGTCTTAAAACGAGTTTAACTTGACTTGAGTTTGACTTGTTTAGTTTGTGCGCGTTTGGCAGCCGCCGTGACGTGTGACTCCAAGAAGAAGGGCTACGGATTAGCCCGAAACATGTCAAGTTAAACTCGTTTAAAGACGTGAGTGATTCGTTTATTTTCACTATGGGCCTCCACTCCTTTTATGCCCCGAGGCCTCCAGACCTCTAAATCCGGCCCTGGTTGAGACATACACACACGTCCATCGAGCGACAGCGACAGCACAGCGGGCGTTCACACATAAATGTTCATACTACTTATCCCTTCAGACGCATCACCTTAACTTTTAACGTTAGCGTGTTGCCTAAAAAGGAAATGCATGGGTGACTGTCCCTACTTTTAAGTAGTTTTAAGTAGTAAAGTAACCACAGAACAATATCCTCATTATTACCGAGCTACTAATGTCATTACCGCGCCTTTCGTCATTACCGACTCAGCGAATATTGTTGAAAGATGAAAGAAAGAAAAATATTTTAGTTACGGTCCTAAAAGTGCCACCACCAAACAGAAGATATCAATATTAATATACCTAAAATAATTTACAAATACTCAGAGATGATATTCAGAGTTAACTTTTTATGAAAACAAAGGAAAGTACCGAAGCTAAAGCTAGATCGAAGTGGTTGTTACCTGTCCTTTCCTTGGTACTAAGTAATAAAATAATCATAGGATGGTAATGACGTTTGAATTAGAGCGGTCAAAACACTTTAATATCCCCTTCTGCTCCAATTACGACGGGATTTCTAACTATCAGGGGCTCAGTCTGGGGCCACTTCAGCCAGATCGCGGTGTGGACGCTCCGGGCGGTCGGCTGCGGGGCCGTCCGGCACGGCGCCGAGCATCCGCGACTGTTACTCGTCTGCGACTTCTCTCACACGAACATGCTCGGCCAACGGACCATCTCCCCGGGCAAGCCGGCGCAGTGCCCCGACCACACCAAGCGAAAGCCGCGCTCCGGGTACCCACTGCTCTGCGCCGCGGTCAGTTGACATCATCGCCGTCATCAATAGTATCAGGATCATTAATATCCACTTCATTACCCCTATCAACATAATTAACATCGTTGCCATCAGGAGCTTTATCATTATCGTTCATCTTCATCGTCACTGCCGTCATTAGATTGGTTTTTATCAATATCAATGTCAGCATAGTCAACAACACCATTAAGTACATTTACATCGTATAATGGTCATTCATGTTCAGATGGTCAGTCATGGTCAGATGGTCATTAACAACCGCAACTGCTTACTCGTCTGCGACTTCTCTCCCACGATCATTTCCCCGAGCATAAGCTGTAGTAGGCACAACGCGGTCATCAAAACCATCGTTACTGTCACAATTGTCAATATTGTCATCACCATCACTATTATACTAATCATCATCGTCATTACGCTGCCGGACGCTGCAGTTAGTGTGATTTCATTAACCAACATTAGGTTCTATTAAGTATTATTTTAACTTCTACTACTTTTGCTTACAAGCTTGGTCAATTAAATTGCATTGTCTTTCCTTCAAATATCAGCAAGATTTTAAAATTAATTAAACTATATCACAGGTACGCCATCCTTCAGCATACGCAGATACGGAAGAGCCCAGAGACGACGTGTATCAATACGATGATGAAGAGGATGAAATAACTGATACAGAAACCACTAAAAAAGACTACGAAGCGGTACCATATGTTCGTCCTGAACCCGTCGAATCCCGTACCTCTGATCCAGGAGCAAAAAGCTCCCGCAGAAAGCTATTCGAAGATGGAGTACCGAACGAATACGGTGGCAGGTCAAGGTTGCAGTCCCAAACTCCTCCTAACATTGAGGAGGCAAAGACGACAAGAGAACCAGAAGCTAAGAGCAAGAGGAGAAAGCTGTTTGAACAGAGACCAAATCAAAGCAGGAGATTGAGACCTTCGGCGACCTCTGAGGAGTCTATAGAAGAAACAAGTCACATTCCTAGCCGACCTTCGACGTCGCCTAAAGATGATATCATCGATGTGCCGGAATTTCAACCAGGTGCGTCACAGTTTTCGTAAAAAGGAATTCCAAAGTGAACATTTCAAAAGTTTATTCAAAAGAAAGGTTTATAAACCAACTTCCTTTTTCGTGAATGATACGTTTGCCTTTATTTATCAGTTTGTTAATTAGCCTTTGCCACATAAAACGTAGCTAGTGTTCTTATACTTAAAGAATAATAAATAATTAGGTACAACACTATGGGGTCTATTATTAATGAACAGGTAAATTTAGTATCTTCTCCTTTACTGCGGCTTGGGTCGAATTTGAACAGTTAGTATTAATTAAATATGCCTTATAAATAAATAAACAAAAAAAAAAATCAAGGTAGTTTTATAATATGTCAATAAAAGTTAATTTTTGTGGGGTAGTTTGAGAATAAGAAAAATAAAGTGGGTACTTGAGAAGTTACAGTGACAAGTTAAAACATTTGTTTTGGTTTGTTAGTTTAACATTTGGTAGCATAGCATACGGTTGTGGTAACTCTGAAGATGAGCTCTGGTTGAGTTCGAAACGCGTCAGTGTAGCTTGGTGGTGGTGATGGTTGGGTTTATGTGATTTGTGTGTGTTCGTACAGTGTGGAGGTGGAGGAACTGCATGAACGCACATTTCTTGCATAAACGTAACTATTGTAAGGTCGCGGGTGAGCAAAGTAATTGTTTTAGTTCATTATACTTAAAGGTTTGTTACTTTTATGAATAAGGGGATCAGCAAGTTGATTGCGTTAGCCCATTTCTTTGATGTTCTTCCATCTTGTCCTGAAATTGAACCTGTTACTAGTTTTTAAGACTTGTTTGCATCTCATTTTCTACGCAATGTATCCTGCAAGAGCATAGCATTTACAATCATCGAACAGACAACAAGACAACATCACTAAATTGCAACGACACTGAACTAATATGAAAAATGTTGACCTTGTCGTAATTTTTTGCCTAATGGGAAGAGGTAGACTAGAAAATCGGCAGTAGGTCTTGACAAATTACTTACTGCAATACTTACTCAGTTGCCTTCTTAAAAGAATCGTGCTCCCTCATCCTAGACGAAATGCCTTGATAACCATTCCGCTTCATGAACAACAGCTCATGTAGTTAGGTAGAGTTATGAACCCACCAGGGATGTTTTTGGTGTTACAAGCATCCATGGGATGATTCCTCTTTCAGTGTCAGAAGCCTCCTTCTACAACAAGCTGGCTGTTCAGCTGGGGTCGGCTAAAGCGGAAGACGGCGTCGGGAGACCAACTCCGAGGAACAGAGAACCGGAGGAAGAGGAGTACAGGGCTGTGGAGCACAACCGGAGAGAGGATGACAGGTGGGGTGGAGGATCAGCGTAATGTAGACTTTGTGGTAGAACAGACGCACTTTCACATTTATAATATTTGTATGGATTACTCGTGATTTTAAATGAGAAAATCCCAAAATTTTAGTACCAGGTAATTTTGGTAAAAATGCCAAAATGTATAAAATGTTGAGATGTAACAATCATTGTCAAAGAGTACAAAATGTTTGTGCTACCAGGTACCTACCTAATTTGGTCTGAATATTTTAGGAGCAGAATATGCTTTGGCCAACATGTTCTTTTAGACAAAATGTTTCCAAGGCAGCATTCACTATCGTCTAGATGTCCTAGTTGCCTGGAAGTTTTCAGGACAGAATACTCTGGGGCCAAAATGTACAAAATGCAATTGAATATGCTCATTGACATTAATATACTTTTGACTTTAGTACAATTTTCGACCTCATTGAGTATTTTGGGATCTTGACCATTTATCTTCTGTTCGTATTATCTATCATACAATGATGCTCTTAGCTTTTTGTGGCATCTAATTGTTTTGTCTTTTATTCATTATAACATGTTGATATGTTCATTTTGAACCATTGAATATTTACACATTTGTACCAAAGTTACCTGTTACCAAAATTTCCTCCTTAATAAAAGTAAACGGTACCTACCATCCTACCTACACAAAAGTGTATTAGTGTAATTGAAAATGTCCACAGAACATCGACCTTCGTGGAGATTTTCGATATTTATCTATGATGATAATGATGATGAAAACAGTTCCGTTTTACATTACAGGCACAAGTTGAGGATGGAGGCCCGCAAGCGGCTGCCGATGGAGACGACGCGGTTCTGCGGGAAGACCCAGGAGCCGGAGACGGAGCGGGACGCCTTCAACACCTGGCAGACCAGGAAGCCTCTCAACGAAAACTGGAGGTAGGACTCAGAGGCGGCGCTAGGCCACCGCCCACGGCCTCGCGGTCTGAGGGTCGGACCTCGAAAGTTTCTCGTGTTTTTGCTCTTGTGTGTGGGCCTCATAAGAATACTCGAGGTCGCGCAGAGGGCGATGGAGAGGGTTATGCTTTGGTTTCTCTGCGGGATCATACTTAAAATTATGAAATTAGCAAGAACTAAGTCGCCGACATAGCTCTAAGAATCGCCAGCCAGACTCAAGGGTATGGCGATAACTAAGTCACTGACTGGCATAGCTCTAAGAATCGGCAGACTCCAGGGTATGGCGATATTTTTCCCAAAATCGTTTTTTCCAGATAGCAAAATTACTATTCGCATATTTTCCCAAAAGTTTTTTTTCTCACCATGGTTTTTTACTGAAGCTTATTTTCTCAATCGCGTTTTTTTCAAACTTTAATCGACTCAGAAACAATAGGTAGGTTTAGGTCATGTTAAGTTTGCATTGGCCCGAAGGGCCAAAAGCCCACAGAAGAAGGAGCTCCGCGTGAGCGGAGCTCCGTCGACAATGTTTCTGTGTCAATTCAAATTGAAAAAACCGGCCAAGAGCGTGTCGGGCACGCCCAAGGTACGGTTCCGTAGCCATTACGAAAAAATCAAGTAATATTTTTCTAAGGATTTCGTATGTGTACGGAATCATCCAAGTTTAGGTATGTTTTATACCTTAGGCTACTATTTACTCTTAAACTACAAATAATTTCCAAGCAATCTTAGCCGCTATAATTTTCCTAGTAAATTTGATATATTTACTACCCTTCTGAATTTTCTCAAATTTTTTCACCCAACAGTTTAGATTTTAGAGGGGGGGGACCGCCGATTTTAATGAAAATTTTCACTTTAAAGTTGAATATTTTGCAAACAGATCACTGAATAGAAAAATCATGTTATCAACTCCGCAATGATTTTAAAAGACCTATCCAACGATACCCCACACTATAGGGTTAGCCGAGAAAAAAAAATCACCCCCACTTTACGTCTATGGGAGGTACCCTAAAAAAATTTTTTTTACTTTTTTTTATTCAATCACTTTGTCGGCGTGACTGATATATATATTCATGCCAAATTACAGCTTTCTAGTACTAACAGTCTCTGAGCTTAGTCGCGGACAGACAGACAGACAGACAGACAGACAGACAGACAGACAGACGGACAGACATGGCGAAACTATAAGGGTTCCTAGTTGACTACGGAACCCTAAAAAGCGTTTGGGAAAAAATACGAATGGAAAATTTGTTATCTGGAAAAAACGATTTTGGAAAATATATCGCCATACCCGTCCACGAACTAGAAGACGCAGTGTAGGTAGGCCTCCAACAAGATGGAGCGACGACCTGTTTAAGGTTTTGAAAATGCGTTGGTGGTGCAGGACCGATTTTTTGGCGAACCTTGGGGGAGGCCTATGTTCATTGCGTTAAGTCTTTTGAGCGAAATGACAATGATAATGATTACTCTAAAACGGTTGGGCGGATTCTAATGAAATTTACCACACAGATTTTTTATAATCTGGATTAACAGTTCCCGTGAGATAACAATAAACCGATTCTTCCAAGATGGAGTCGCGGGCAACAGCTAGTACCTATGCCCATAATTTGGTACTTATTTTTTTTTACTACAGTGAGATCACAGAAGAAACGTACCAACAGCCGGCGAAGCGGCGACCACAACCCACCACCGCGGTGGCGGCGAGGGCTAACAGGCGGACTACAACTACTGAGCCACTGGAGACTAGCTCTGTGAGTTAACAGACTTCAACTGCTGCATAAGCTATTGCCTGGAAGTAAAAAAATATTTATTTGCAAGTTCCACACATGTACCTGCAGAAAAGTATACGTCAAAGGTTTAACCTAGCTAGTAAAAATAGTAGATTGTACAACAAGAGCATAAAGCTAGTCATTTTACCCGAGATGTTCATATAGCCACCTGAGCCGGTACGGCGAGGGTAGATAGACATGTCGAGGGGATTATGGGTTTAGTTCTCGAGTTTTGCACTCCGCTTTTTTGCTTTGACTGCAGGGAAATTAATCAGCAACATTGGAAATAAAATTTAAAAGCTCTTATTTTTCAGGAAGTTCAGAACATGAGACACCGATGGAACTGGAAACAGACTAGAGATAGACCTCGAAGGTACGTTCTATCTGTGGTTCTATGTACCACCATACCATAAGGTCGGTGTACAGTCAAATGTAAAAATATGGGTGCACACAACTTGCTCATAAATATGTCCCTTAGCTCTTATGTCGTCGAATTAAGGTTTAGGTATATGGGTCAATCAACTTTTTTTTGTAAACGATTTTCTGCTACTTTCTATGAAAACCGAAATAATTAAAAAACTGATTGTTTTTCCTTATTTAAAGTATACTTTTCAAAACCCTAGATTTTTGTAGTCAATAATGGTATAATTGCCATATTTATTTTATTTTGTTTAGCTTCTATTTCGTGGGTGACCCAGGGGACAATGTTGTCCCCGAAATTTGTATGAAAATAGTGGTATTTCCCCTGGGTGACCGGATTTTTTCATAGAAATACTTATTTTTTTTGGTTTTCACATACGCACTATGATAAACAGTTTATCTAATTACTGCAAAATCATGGTTTCACTAACCAGAGATTACAGAGTTACTTGTAAAGGAGTAAATAGAAATTTACAAAAAAAGTTGATTGACCCATATAACGATGGGAGGATGAAATCGATACTTATTTTTGCACTTGACCTTACCTTCATCGAACGCATAAATATCTGTACAGCCATCGCGTCCGATACGTAAATATCAACCTTATGGGTAGTGGCATAGAGTTGTATAGATATTTTTGACGCCTTGATAACGTACCTACATATATGTATGACCTTGACTATACTTTGACCCGATTCATGTTAAATTCATTATAACGACCGCTTTAGCCTAGTTGGTAGTGACCCTGCCTACGAAGCAAGAGGTCCTGGGTTCGAATCCCGGTAAGGGCATTTATTTGTGTGATGAGCACGAATGTTTTTTCCTGAGTTATGGATGTTTTCTACGTATTTAAGTATTTATTTATCTATATAAGTATGTTTATCGTCGTCTAGTACCCATAGTACAAGCTTTGCTTAGTTTGGGACTAGGTCGATTTGTGTAAGATTGTCCCCTAATATTTATTTATTATTTATTATTTACTTATTTATTTATTATTAAACTAGCTGTTGCCCGCGACTCCGTCTGCGAATAATAGGCGTATAAAAATTGCCTACGACATATTCTCAGACCAACCAAACATAGAGAAAAAAATCGGTCGAGCCGTTACGGAGGAGTTCGATAACAAACACCGCGACACAAGATTTTTGTATATTAGATGATGTCAATTTAATACCTCTGAAAAAAAGGTCTTAACAAACAGAATGTAGTGATTATTTATTTAATTATTTCACTGTAAAGTTATGTCCTAAGGGATCCTTTTTTAGGGTTCCGTAGTCAACTAGGAACCCTTATAGTTTCGCCATGTCTGTCCGTCTGTCTGTCTGTCTGTCTTTCCGCGGCTAAGCTCAGAGATCGTTAGTACTAGAAAGCTGTAATTTGGCATGAATATACATATCAGTCACGCCAACAAAGTGATAAAATAAAAAATAAAAAATATATTTTTTAAGGTACCTCCCATAGACGTAAAGGGGGGGTGATTTTTTTTTTCTCGACTAATCCTATAATTGTGGGGTATCGTTGGATAGGTATTTTAAAACCATTGCGGGGTTGCTAACATGATTTTTCTATTCAGTGATCTGTTTGCGAAATATTCAACTTTAAAGTGAAAATTTTCATTAAAATCGAGCGTCCCCCCCTCTAAAATCTAAACTGTTAGGTGGAAAAATTTGAAAAAATTCAGAATGGTAGTAAATATATCAAATTCACTAGGAAAATTATAGCGGCTAAGATTGCTTGGAAATTATTTGTAGTTTAAAAGTAAATAGTAGCCTAAGGTATAAAACATACCTAAACTTGGATGATTCCGTACCCATACGAAATCCTTCGAAAAATATTACTTGATTTTTTTGTAATGACTACGGAACCCTACCTTGTGCGTGTCCGACACGCTCTTGGCCGGTTTTTTTTTCCTTTCGAGATACAGCACTCTAAAAAGCTTTATTTGTGTTTATTTGTGTTTGTGTTTAGCTCGTGTAAGCGTCCGAGTCTATCTAGGCTTTTTAAGTTTCTGAGTAATAATTTTGTTGATTCATACAATATTTAATCTTTTTATCTTATCATAATGTTTGTTTCCATACAATCAAGTAAGTGATTTCATTGAACGTTACTAAGCTTATACTAGTTAAGTATGAAGCATCTTTTTCTATTTTTTTTTTTATTTTTTTATTTTCTTCAACTTCATTTTTTTTTTTTATTACTTTTACGGTCATCCCGTGAAACCATATATTTCAAACTAAATACAAACTGAAATATAGATGCACAGAAAAAACCCCAGAAAAAAGACCAATGCTGGGAATCGAACCCAGGTCCTCAGCGTTCCGTGCTGCGTGCTTACCCCTACACCATCACTGGTCTAACCTAGACAGCAGCAGGCCGCAGCATTGGTCTTTTTTCTGGGGTTTTTTCTGTGCATCTATATTTCAGTTTGTATTTAGTTTGAAATATAAGCTTATACTGTATCATTATTATCGAAGGTTTATCTAAATTATAAGCATTCGGTGATAGGCACTTCCTGAAGAAAACTACTCGTACCTTACACTTCAAACTAGGGAATAAGTAAAATATAAGAAACGTCACAAGCCCCAAATTGTACCGAAGTCAGTGTCGTCGGAAGTGCTCACATGCGCATTCATGGTTCTTGCCACCCGTTGCTATGGTTACACCAATTTAATGAACTAAAACAATTACTTTGCTCACCCGCGACCTTACAATAGTTACGTTTATGCAAGAAATGTGCGTTCATGCAGTTCCTCCACCTCCACACTGTACGAACACACACAAATCACATAAACCCAACCATCACCACCACCAAGCTACACTGACGCGTTTCGAACTCAACCAGAGCTCATCTTCAGAGTTACCACAACCGTAACACGGAGTTTAACGTTTGGTAGCATAGCATACGGTTGTGGTAACTCTGAAGATGAGCTCTGGTTGAGTTCGAAACGCGTCAGTGTAGCTTGGTGGTGGTGATGGTTGGGTTTATGTGATTTGTGTGTGTTCGTACAGTGTGGAGGTGGAGGAACTGCATGAACGCACATTTCTTGCATAAACGTAACTATTGTAAGGTCGCGGGTGAGCAAAGTAATTGTTTTAGTTCATTAATATGGACCTCCGCAAAGTAACGCCTGATTCAATAAATTATTCAATAAATTAAATAAATTACACCAATTTAGTCTCCTGGACCCTTTAGTTGCAGTAGTTCGGTTGATTTATCCGGGACCGAACTGCTGCAACAATTTTTGTCTCAGTAGTTCGGTTATGACGTCAAACCGAACTGTTTGGGAAACCTACAGTAACCAGAATAATCCTTGGCGTAATTTGTCGCGGTTTAATGGTTCAGATACGATTAAACTGATCAAGTGTTGCCATACATACTTCCGGTTTGTACCTATTCAGGTTTTGTTGCGAACTACACTTTCCGCTGGCGTTCGTGACATCACAATGTGTTTGTGTTTGTTTTTTTTTGTGTTTAGTTTTTTAAATGGATCCCACTGAAAAACATCGTTGCGGCTTGCCGCAACATTATGCTGAGTGCCCAATTTATACTATTCGATGATTGTTATTTGTATCTTTTCCTGTCAACTGTATTTCCTGTGTATCGAATATATGTAAATAAACGTCTCTCTCTCTCTCTCTCTCTCTCTCTATCTCTCTCTCTCTCTCTTAGTTGCAGTAGTTCGGTTTATTGTCCGGGACCGAACTACTGCCACACTTTTAGTCTCATTAGTTCGGTTATGACGTCAAACCGAACTACTGAGAATTGAAATGATTAAACCTACATCTACGATGGTAAATAACAATTTAAAAAAAATACGAATCCAAAGTCCAGTCGTCATTCGGGCCCTGTAATACGCTCGATACCTTCTTAAGTACCTACAGCTTAATGTCGCTAGTGAATCATTTCTAAGCCGAGTTTACTTACAGGCCTGGTGCCGCGGCGTTACTCCACACCACTTCACCAGAAGCACCAAAAGAGACGACGGACGCCCAGCGAGCCAGCGTAGGGGCCAGTGTAAGTGTGGTCTTATACTACAAAATTTTATTTTAGAACAGCTCTAGATGACTTTTTCTAGTCTCATTCGTCACCTTAAATTGTCCACAGTGCCATGTCGTCAGCCTGCAATTCCTATATCGTGACCATCCGAACTAGTCCACTTTCTGATATGGTCAATATCCCATTTTGTCCACATTCCTATTTCGACTACAGTGCCAAATCGACCACTTTTTTTTATCTACCACATTACTATAGTATAAATCTTCCCAGGTGAATTTTTCGCTTCGAGCCCTTATCTTTCAAAACAAACGGTATCGTCATAGTATTAAGGTTCAATTTTAATGTAATGGCTCGAAGCGAAAAAATCACCTGGGAAGATTTATACTATACTTGGTCACCAGTGCCAACTCGTCTTCATTCCTTTATCGATCACAGTGCTGCTTGGTATAAATAGGAATGTCGACGAGTTAGCACTGCAGTCGAAATAAGACTGTTGACGAGTTGGCACTGTGATCGAAATATAAATAATAATAATAATAGTTTATTTCATAAGCCTCTTACAAAGGAAATAAAAGAAAATATAAAATCAAGCATTAATATTATACAAGGCCTGCTCTTATCGATACAATTTAATAGTTCCCTGGCCTCCATGCTAGGATACCCTGTGTTATGAAGGTCAGTGGTTCGGAGCTCGAGACACTGGTTGTGCTAACCTTAATCTAATGCTGATTTTAAATGAGTTGAGATTTTGTGGTGTGTGTGTGTGTGTGTTTGTGTGCGAGAGTGTGTGTGTGCGTATATATGAATCATGTTTGTGGGTGTAATAATGTACTTGCGTAGTGATAATTATAAAGTTTGATTTAAGTACATTTCAAGTTTTAATTAATACAATGTGAGGTATATAATAATTTTAAGATCTGTTCAGATTTGTCATAGTCTTGTGTTAACAACCATGATTTTAGTTTACTCTTGACTTCATATTTATTCATACTATCAATATATCAAATGTCGACGAGTTGGTACTGTGGCCCACGCAGAAATGCGGACAAGATCTCTCTCTCTCCAGTCGTTCCCTCATGACTGAGGATCGTGGTCATCAACAAGTGGTCCACACTTGGAGTGAACTATTTGTTTCCATCGGCTTCTGGCCATCGCGGCCCTGATGACGGAGCTAAACCTCGGAGACCTGGAGTCTTGTTTGGCGGACAAGATAGGAATGACGATATACTTAGGAATGTTGGAGAATCAGAACAGTAGACCATATGACAATGAGGACGATTTAAGGTTTTGTAACATTCAGCCGTTATTCTTACTGACGATGTGTTCTTTATAAAGTACGCCAGGATTTAAATCTGGCAACAACATCGTCGTGAAATTCACTGTGAAAATATTCTACCCTAAGATATTTTAAGAACGAAAAACTTTTCGGGTGCACTGGACGGGATTTGAATCGGCGTCTTTTGGCTATACGCACCGATTACGTTAACAATTCGTCGCCCTCACACAATATGGCCAAAATTACCCCATTTGGTTAAACGTTCCTCAACTTCGTACGTTGGAAGCAATTAACATTATAACGGTACGCGAGATCTTAAAGTTTTAAACAATCACATCATTAGCATTTTGTGGAGTATAAGCGCCATCTATTAGTAGCTATGGATCTATCTTAAACCTATTGCAAGGAGGTACAGCGTTATCTGTATGTGTGGCGGTATACAGACATATATCGGGAGTTTGAACATCACACGTTCAACTACCTCCATTTGTATCGGATTGCTTTACTAACTTTTTTTTTCTTTCAGCAATCTGCGTTCGTCACAGACGAAGAAGTAGTGGACCAGCTGTTCAAGGATACTGGCTTCAACCCCTCCTGGAGAAAGTCTAGCCCCTAGCACATTTATAGACAAGCGCTTAAGTAATATCTATTCATAATGTACCTATCTAATTTTACTCAGTCGTCAGTGGTTTTTCGCTAATATATTTAAGACTAGTTAGATCAATTTACCAAAATAACTTTCCTAGTAGCAAAAGTTCTATTCGCATTTTTTCCCAAATGCTTTTTGCTCTCTGTAGTTTTTTACTGGAGCTTATTTTCACAGCATAGCGTTTCTTCCCAATTTGAATAGGCTACTTTCCTAACTAGTCAGTCTTTTAGATTATCAAAAAATATTGGACACGTATTTTTTATTTTGTCAATTAAACAAAAAATTACGAAGATATGGCGTGTTGAAGTTTCGCGTGACGTCACTTGTTCCTACACTTTGTATGAGCGTTTTAGGAACAAGTGACGTCACGCCTCGTCACGCGGAAGTTCAACGCGCCATATCTTCGTCGTTTTTTGTTTAATTGTCAAAAGAAAAATTACCTACGCGTCTAATATTTTTTGATAATGTAAAATACGGACTAATAAGAATTATTATTTTTTTACCTAGGAAACATCCCTATTGACACAGGAACAGTGCCGCGGAGCTTCTTTTTATGTGTGCTTTTGGCCATTCGGGCCGATGCAAACAATAACATAACCTAAACCTAGCTATGTTTCTGTGTCGATTAAAGTTGGGATAAAACGCGATTGTAAAAGTAAGCTTCAGTAAAAAACCATAGCGAGAAAAAAGCATTTGGGAAAAATGCGAATGGAAATTTTTCTACCAGGAAAAAACGATTTTGGTAAATTGATCTTACCAGTCTATTTAATGGGTGGTTTCAGCGTTGATTTGACTGGGTTAGCGAACAATTACAATGGGTTATTGTCTAATGCACTCTGAAACACTATAGTTTTCACCATTTCTTTCTATCACACGGTACAGTATGAGGTTAGAAAGAGATGGTGAATGCGAAAGAACAAATAAAAAGAGGGTACAATTGAAGTAAAAACTGTTCTAAAAATAACCTAACAATATGTACGATTCGCCTAAGTCCTGTCCCTGTGGAAGAGTGCCTATAAGGCTGGTAGCATTTCTTGTGACGCCAAGACGTTGGGCGAGAAATGCACCAGTAATGGTGGTAATTTGGCCGAAAAGTTTCTGAGCGTCCGGGCTCCATGGATTTAATGTCTCTACAACAAAAGCCGCAAATACCTAGTCTCTAGAAAGACCTGCGTATTTTCAGCATTTTGTAGATTCAGCTTGACTGACCCCGCCTTGAGCTACGATGGGACTTAATAATCTGAAACTGCCCTTACCATGTATTTTTTATGGCCCACCCTTATATATTAAAACTTTTTTCCTATTGTTCCATAGAGCAAACTCCTTTGACAGTTGACAGCTTACATCAATTTAAGGCTCTAAAAGAGACACAGAAACTTACAAAATAAGACATTATTTATAGTATGTCTGCGATTAACGAATTTAAGTTTAATTTTAACGCATATTGCACTTTACAACGACAAAATGAAACCACGATTGCACACCGCAATATCTAGTGTGTCTAATCATGTCTATAATGTAGTTGTTTAATGTTTAAATTGTTGTTCAAAGTTATGTGTAATATAAACTGTTGTTCAAGTGCTGTTCAAATGTTGTTCAAATGTAGCTTCACAATATGATGTCTTGGCTGAAACGTGAAAATTTCTACGCGTCTCCAGAATGGCCATGTACATGTCCAACATGGTCGTGTGAGTGTCCTAGCTGGTTGAGTTGTGCGTATTGCATGGCGTTGTGTGCATTGTGTGTGCATGTGTGTGGGTGCGACGAAGTTTGCGGCCGCGCCTGTGGGTGTGCTTGTTGCGGCACCGTTAACGAGTAACTAGTTCATTAAAACATGTATTTTAAATGTTGTTTTATTTATAGTTCAGTAACTACTTGTTAAATAGCAAATCAACCTAACCTGTGAAACAATTCAATGATGTGTGTGTGAAATTCTTAATCCGCTCGTAGAAATTACAGACAAAACTCTCTCGATCTGAGTTGAGGTCTGTGCCTAGCAGGTAGGTACCGTTATAGAAATGTACACAGAAGCATGAAAAACGTGTACCTACGCAGAAAACAGGAGAGGTGAAAAATGGCAACAAATTTGAAAGAAAATGCGATAACGTTTATAAGGTAAACGTACCAATGCTCGACACCTCAGCGCTCAGTAGATGACACCTATATGTCACCTCTCTTATGAGTTACGGCATAACATTGAAGGTGCCACGACGTATTGGGTCAGTGTCGAGCATCGTGCGTTTACTTTTGCGTTGGTCTTATTATTAGTTCTGTGTTTGTGACATATCGTGACCTCACCGCATCTCGCTAGGCAATCGGTTCACGTTCACTGTCCCCGTAAATACAAAATGATTTGACAAAGTCACACGTCCAAGTAGTAGCTTCCACTTCGAACTTGTCTTTAAAGTTGTGAGCCCGTAGGTGAAGCACGGACTCCTGAAAAAAGCTACATGACTCCGCATTGGTTGCAACCTGACAGGGAAGGTGTTAACACAGCGTAACATAGCGTCGCCGATATGCGGACCTGTGTATGACCCTCTATGAAATTGAATTGCTTTAGTCGCTTAGAGACCAATGATATTACATATAAACAGATTGTTAAAGACTAAAATCGTCAAGTACCTATCGAAGATTTGCGTACGAAAGACCTAAAAAGTGGCGTGGATCGAATCGCAAATGAGGGCAAATAAAACAAATTAACTATTCGTCAATTGACAATTCCTTCAAATTTAATTATTCGTTAATTCTTTGATTGCTCCATCTCTGTTGTCACAAACTTTTTCCAAGCAGGGACCGTTTCTACATCCACATGTCAGTCCGATGCATTGCAACAGTCTGTCTAAGCAACTTATGGGAAAGAAACATCTAAAAGTACCCCAATACTTGCAGTAACACATTTTCTTTAAAATTTCAGACTTTAGGACATCTTGCCAAGTATGAATTCCTCCACGTCGGTTTTCTGTTTATTTATTGCATTGAAGATAACACACGAAGAGCCTTTAGCCACATTTTAACATATTGCCTCCCAACTCGCAACATCTGTTTACGAAAATGGTTAATTTAGTCGGTTTAATATTTTCTATTTACGGTTTATTTAATTATAGATAGCTGGGAGGCCAATTCATACTACTCATAATACTGAAACATTCATATACCCGAATAACTTGTCACGTTTGTTGTTATCTCTCTTCTTCCTTAATGGCGGCCAATAGGCTTGTGCCAATGTCAGTTAATTGCTCTCTTTGGAGCGACGTTGTACGGTGATTGTAGTTTTTGCAACTTGATAGTAAAATTCCAGAAACCACGTGGAGACAACTTGCGCATTAAAAAATGTCAGACACGAGAGATTATTATTCTTCGATAATCATGACATCAATGAGCTTGTCTTGTGCCAATGTCAGTAGATGTAAAAAAAAATACAGTAAAAACTATGTTAAGAACGAAAGGCCAAAGAAACCATAAACAATTATGGAGGGAGGTTGGAGGGAGGTCACAAAAGAGAAAACTCACTTCAGGAAAACGTTGTTCCACGACGGTCTTTGCGTCCGAAGAAAGAGATAGATGGAAGGTGGAAGTATTTTTAAGCATCAGAATTGAGAAACTTCTACAACGCGACACAGCCTTTTTTATTACTTAAATATTCTTTGAGTAGAGTATATTAAAATGACTGTAACAGCGCGTAAAACCCTACTCTACTGGCATACTTTTACTCTTTACCACGAAAGAAGTTTAAAACCATTCTAAAAAAAGCTTTTGACAGCTTACACAATTTTGACGAATCTTTTACAATGTTTACAATTGAAAATCATTATAAACTATAACTTTTTATATAAAATTACGTCATCTATACGCTTTATTATGAATAAAAATGCAGTACTTAGGCACTTAGACAACCTACACTGTTGTGTCGAAATTGTTGTTCAAATGAAGCAGTGACTATGTGTTGTTGTTCAGCTTGCTGTCATCCATGTTGTGAAGGTTGTTGTAAATTTTTGCGGTTGGTTTGCTGCATCACGCTTTGCATGTACTGCTTTGAACAATGTGGCTTTGAAGACTGCTGTGCTGACTTATGTAATTGTGACGATTTATGTAACTGTGGGGAAATGGGCTTCGATATGGACTAGAACAGAACATTCTAAACTAACTTTTCCTGTGACCGTATGACAGTGGTGGCGAGTAATGATTGGTACAGGAACGAATAGCGATAGCGCATGACCGAAACTAGAACCTATTAGCATCCGCAACCGAAACCGAATTTCAGTTTGTGTTCCAGATTCAACCGAAACCAAAACCGGAACTCTATTCGAGGGCTGTTCTACAGTCTACATTTTTAAAACTTTTTAAAATACCTATGTGTTTGTGTTTATAGGAGTATTATGTTCCGTTAACACCTACTCCAGTAGCATTCCAGTCCAGTGAACGAATTCAGTGCTGGACTGGATTTAATCGTTTACATTATTACAGTCATTTATGAGTTGTTCAAGTGGTGACTCCTATAGTGACAACAACGATACCAAAAACAACGATGCGTATTCACTATAATCAAGTTTAATCCAGCACTGGATTGACAGTATTCCAGTGGCACTGAATTGCGCGAGCTGGAATCAAGCTCGAATCAGAAGTACCTAGATCGTCATTCCAGTCACTGGAATCGGAATATTCCGGTGCCGGTTCACATTATTCTAGCAGTATTCCGGTGCTGTCACATGTCATCGTCGCTGGTCTAGAATTTTCTGGAATGCTACTGGAGTAGACAGGTGTGAACGGAGCATTATTAGATAGATAGATAGTTTGGTGGCCCTAAAAGAGTAAGTAGCGAGTGGCGATAAGAACGTAGCCATGCGCCAACATGCTAACGCAGCAGGAAAATTCAACGAGGCAACCAAGAAACTCTAACGCTGACACTCTCCCCTTTTGAATGCCACACATCGTTACGAACAAAATTGATTCTTATGGGGATGCTGGTAGGTTAATTTTTGCAATACCGTACTGTCGGCTATAACCGTCACTGGCGTCCAAACGGTACTGAAACCGAATATTTGGTCAGGCACTAGAAACGGCATTTCTGTCTCTAATTGGTTACCTATCAAAATTTAGAAATATTTTTTTCCGAATACTTATTTAAAATCCCGAATGCTTCATTTATCCAAATGCATTTTTTTCTGAAACTGTAAATATTTCAGGATTTTTATAAAACAACCCTAACCTAATCTAAAGGGTTCTACACGATGGTCCTGAAATAAATCCTGAAATATTTACAGTTTCAGAAAAAAATGCTTTCGGACAAATGAAGTTTTCGGGATTCTAAACCTTCGGAAATAAAATTTTCTAAACATCGATAGGTTCCCCTTATACTAGCCGCGCCGGCTGTAACGAAAATCATATTATAACGATAGCAAAGTTCGTTAAGAAATAATTGTTTAGGTATAATTTGAATTACATTCGTCTTGTACTTATTCGTATTCGTACATTTATACTTGAATAAAAATATGTATACACATTGCATTGTTTATTTACTCGTTTTATTTTTCCTGTTGACGAACATGTTGTTATACCCAATACTACATACGTTGGTGCACAATCAAACTAGATTACTTATAGATTAACCTGGAAGATTATCTACTTATACTTACACCGTGAAATTTTAGTGGTTGTTTTCCCGAAACGAGGTGATTTAGTTTCGATTGTACAATCGATTTATACTTAATTACTATTTTGACTAGAGTCAAAAACCCAATTGTGAAAAACGAAAGTCGAAAATGACCGCGAACCAATAGTAACGCTTCGTTGGTACAAGTAGCGTACGATCGTACGATAGGTTATATTAGGTACCAACGAAGCGTTACTATTGGTTTGCGGTCATTTTCGACTTTCGTTTTTCACAATTGGATTTTTGACTCTAGTCAAAATAGTAATTATAAATCGATTGTACAATCGATACTAAATCACCTCGTTTCGGGAAAACACCACTAAAATTTCACGGTGTATATTAAAAATCAATTCCAGAAAATGTATGTAGGTACACGATTAACCTGATTATTTTTGTTGTGTTAGTAACTACCTACCTATCGAGAGAATGATTATATGAAAAAGTTTATTTTAAACATCCGTGCGAAACCGGGTCGGTCAGCTAGTTTATGATAATGCGCTAAACTAGCTGTTGCCCGCGACTTAGTCCGTCAAAGAAGTTTATCGCTATACCGCGGGAACTGCAATTTTCCGGGGTAAAAACTATCCTAACATGTAACTATCTCTGTACCAAATTTCATATAAATCGGATCAGTGGTTTAAGCGGGATTGAGTAGGTAACAAACAGCCAAACATTTTCACAAACTTTCACACTTATATTTAGAAGGATATCGTCGAGACATTTCAGATGAAGATTTGTCAAAAGATCTGTAGTCCGGTTAGAAACAATAAAAATAAAAGATAATACAATACCATCACATTTTTCGTGGTTCCATTCGCAGAATCCAATATCTTATCTTGTATTTACTATTAGATAAAAGATAACAGTCCAGTTAAATGATAAACACTATACATTTACGTTCAGTCGAGGTCATTGCGCCAAGTCGTTCGGTCCACTTCACCTGCGCGGAGATTTACTTGCAACTGATTGAAACCAAACAAAACTAAAAAGGGTGATTCATATCGTTTGAGAAAGATCATAGAAGAGTCCAAATTCTCAAACTTACAAGACGTTTTACGGCTCAAAAAACCAGTTTTTCACAACTTGAGTTCTATCGCACCGAATTAAAGTTCAAGATGTGCGTGTGTTGTTCGTGTGACTGCGGCTCATGTGGCAAGATCCTGCGATGCCTGCTTTGTATAACAGCGTGTGTTTTTCTGCTGAAAATGTGCGGAGTGGAAGTCGATGATGATTGCTGTCAGTGCGGGGAGGAATAGCTATAGAGGAAAACATCGCCATGGGGGAAAGGACGCATGAACATAAGCCGGAATGTGCCCACTGTTGAACAAAAGTTCCCCTTAGAACACCACAATGAATGACCAGTTGCCACCTACATCTACTCGTTGCATGTGACCAGGAGAGCTACGCAGGCGGGCAGGGCACGTGTCAAAAATAAAAATTTAGTACCTATTTAAAAGAAAATACAATCTGAATTCGCACATATGGCGAAGGAAAGCGAAGAAATTTGGAATTTTCATGCCACGTTGAAATAAAATCACAAACTCAATGTATGGACGACACCTTAAATTTAAAGACTAAGTACTTACATTTCGTACTAAATACAAACTGAAATATAGATGCACAGAAAAAACCCCAGAAAAAAGACCAATGCTGGGAATCGAACCCAGCATTGGTCTTTTTTCTGGGGTTTTTTCTGTGCATCTATATTTCAGTTTGTATTTAGTACGAAATGTATGATTTCACGGGATGACCGTAAAAGTAATAAAAAAAAAATGAAGTTGAAAAAATAAGTACAAAAAAGATACTTCATAGCTAACTTGTTTAAAGTTGCACAGTAGCGCCATCTCTTGTCCAGGTGAGCGGTTAGTTCCGAAGGAGTGTTAAAATCTCTCGATGAGGGTGTAACATAGATGTGCGTTTGTCACTGCATAAGGTGATGATTTAGCAGATTGAAATGTATGATGTATAGGAAAGATTCGTGTCTAATCTCTAGACCAGTGGTGGTGTAGGGGTATGGCACGCGGCACGGAATGCTGAGGACCTGGGTTCGATTCCCAGCATTGGTCTTTTTTCTGGGGTTTTTTCTGTGCATCTATATTTCAGTTTGTATTTAGTACGAAATGTATGATTTCACGGGATGACCGTAAAAGTAATAAAAAAAAAATTAAGTTGAAAAAATAAGTACAAAAAAAGATACTTCATAGCTAACTTGACTAAGTACTTAATTAAAACAAATGAGTTAGTGCATTATATTATCCAATATCAACTGAGTTACAAACAATAATTTCTGTTCACGAATTAGGATTCAACCTTTATGTATAGGTACATGGTGGGTATAGTTATTTTGAAATAATGCCTTTTATGAATATACGTACAGATAACAAAATATTTTCTTGGAGCTAAATACCTACAAATGACGCGCTAAGCTTTATGTTACCTAGCCTGTGCATTGTTTAGTTAGAACAATAGTAACAAAATAGCTAGAAGTTATGTAGTCACCACACTTTATTATCTGAAGACAACAAACTATTATTTTTTATGTATCTTGTCATAATTCTTTATGACAATACCTAGTAAGTATACGTAGTTCTGTAAAACCACAAGAAGTTCAATTTAGGTCTACAAACATTATCTTGAAAAGATTACCTTATTACTTTTTACTTTTATTATAAGATTTAAATTAATGTGGGTATTATGTATTTCTCTTCGAGGTATTTCTTGGTCTTGTATTATTAGGTAGCCTTGTATGTAATTAAGTGTTTCTCACCACCAGTTTTACCAGCGATCGTAAAATGCGAGCAAAATCGATTGAAATGACGTATCATAACCAATTAGTTAGTTAGCATTTCAATGAATTTTGCTCGCATTTTACGAACCCTGATTATGACATACGTTTACATATAAGTAAACTTGTTCTTATAAAAATGGTTTTATTTTATGCACCACACCCTACCTCATGGCTGTATGTAATCGTTTACATTTTTATCAGATAGGTAAGATTTTAAAACATAAATAACTAGAAGAAAAAGACTAATAACTTAATAACTGACGAAGTGACTATGACTAATAAGAAATTAGCCAGTAGATATTCACTAACTGTCCTTGTATCCATTAGATACTGCAAGCTAAAGACCTACATTTCACAACCAAGCTAAATCACGCCCTATACATTTAGCATAAAGCTGCATTTGTTTTGAACGGCACCGTGTCCGATTTGTACGACAATGACTCATTGACAATGGGTTATAGTACCTATCGGTAAATGAAATCGGTAGGTACCCTAGAACTAAGACGAGGAATAGAAATGTTACGCGAGTTAAAAATGCAACCAGGCATGTGGCTAAAAAGCCATAATTATGTTCTTCCAGTTCAGGTTGTAACAAAGTGTGCCCGAAAAATTAGGTAATTGGAGAGATAGTGGTCCAAAACCGGCAAAGTGCGAATTGGAATCGCGCACCGAGGGTTCCGAAGTCTTCATTTCAACTTGTCAAAATTGGTTTCTTACTGTTGCTGTTACTGAACAAGTGGGATACACTTTTAGTCTCATCTGCACTTTCCATCAGGTGAGATAGGGGTCAATATTACGGGTCAATTAATGAAAAAAAACCGGTTGTCTTTAAAGTCGGTTTACGGACGATAGTTTAACGTGACAACGTCATAACAAAACATTCAAAAAACGAAAATGAAACCAGGCGGTCACCCATCCAAGTACTGACCGCGCCCAATAATCCGCGCAAAATCAATGAAATTTTCATCCCCCCTTTGAAATCCACGCAACACCTCCCCCCCCCCACATTGTACATCCTGACGTTTGCCGCTCTCTCTCTTGTACATACTGGCCGTCGCTGCTCTGTAGGTACATGTACGTTACATTGCGTCATCCTTTTTCGTGTATGCAGCCGGCGTTCATAGATTTATTAGACGTTGTCACGTCAAAAGAATTGCGTTTTGACAGCTCATAAAAAGTATGTCAATTGATTGATGCTGTCAAATAGGCTTACTGCTTTGACTGAGGACCTAAGTGCTAAATTTGTGTGGGGAAAAACATAAAAAAAGTTTTTATACAACGTTTATTTCATTTCAGAGTAATATTATATGAAAAATATATTTAAAAAAATCGCTTAATTTAATTAAAAAAAATACTTACAAAAAAAGACTTCCTGTTTCATATTATAACGAAGAGAGCCGTTTTTATAATTCACTCGTTACTAACTAAACCTTTTTGAGGCTGTTCTGGCACGTTTCTTAGTTCTTCCATTTTATTGACTGAAAAAAAAACTGTGTTAAAAAATGCAGTAAAGCTTTTCGAGACGGACCTGCAATTGACAACATTTCATATTTCTAAGACTATAATTTGATTCGTTCTCTGTATACTGTTTGGAAAGAGAAAGACGCTGATAGTTTTAAATTTTCACTAGGATTATTAATTAATTTATTACAATTTTTTAAAGATGTGCTTATTCTAAAAGAGCGTAACGATAGAATAGATCCATTACTTTTGTCTTGTCTCTATTAAAAAAAAGTGATGACGTAAATTTGACATTAAGGTTATCAAATTTAAAATTATGACAGCTCTTTTTTCTAGTGAAAAGGGTAAAAGAAACATTATCTATTCTGTGAAGGTACAGGTATTTTACGGGTTGTCCCGTATTACTGGCGCGAATTTTTCATCGTCCCGTAATTTTATGATTCAAGAAAATTAAATGACAAAAACGCCAATTAGAACATTATTTATTTTCTCGTACACAGCGGTATAGGTTATTTAATTGATTATTTCACATTATCCTTTCTAGATAACTTAAAAATTGTTGTTTTTAAATATTTAATATTATTTTTTAGTCTTTCATTAAGAAATTTAGCAAAATGTATAGGTTATTATTTTAATATGCCAAATTTTTAATAAAAAATGGCCTGTCCCGTATTTAAACCTCGAATCCCGTATTTTCAATGCACTTGTCCCGTAAAACAAGAATCAGATCTGGTCACCCTACCTGCAATGGACATAGGTACGGTCAGTTACGGAGAAAAGGTACCCCATGGTGTGGTTACAGCCGTTACAGGGTTACCTTTTCTCTGCAGCTGATTGTACATTGGCTGGTAGTAATATCTGATGAAACAAAGCATTCAAAAATATCTCATCAGCATCATCAACCCATATCTATATAGGCCTCAATGCTGGGCCCAGGCCCCAGAATGAGAGCATTTCGGACGTACCTAGTTCCCTCGCGGGCCTAGAGCGGATTGGGAACTTCACACACACTATTACATTTCTTCGCAGGATGCTTCACGATGTTTTGCTTCGTGTCATGGTAAATTTCAAATGTAATTTCGCACATAAATTGACGCACAAAGATGTGGGGAGACTTTTTAATGTATGTATGTTGTACATGTTACAGTCAAAACTCATAACCGGTCAAAGCAACTTTTGACTGCAAAAATCAGGCAATAGTGGTTTTGATCTATGCCTTCAGTTAGTCTTATAATACATAACAACAATAGTGTTCTAAAACAATTTTAAGTTGTAATTGTTATGTGCTTTGTGCATACAAAATCCCAGTTTAAATTGACACAGAAACAGTGTCGACGGAGCTCCGCTGTGTGCTTTTGGCCCTTCGGGCCGATGCGAACATAACATAAACCTAAACCTACCTATGTTTTTGCAGTCAAAAGTGGTCAGTATTTTAACTTACGTTATCTCGAAGCGTATTCTCGACTAGAATATACTCCTCTGACTGGGGATTGAGCGTCATCTTATAATTCGTGAGCGCCTGTCTGTCTTTCTGCTTCGCATACGTCTCTATAACCACAGTATGAATCTGCAAAGTACGATGATGATACAGAAATTAGTAAGTAATCTAAGGACGTTATAAAAACCGGCCAAGTGCGAGTCGGACTCGCGCACAAAGGGTTCCGTACAATTATCTATAAAAATCACGTTTGTCGTATGGGAGCCCCCTTAAATATTTTTTTTATTTTAATTTCATGATTTATTTTTAAAGTCAATATATAATTAAATATTCTGTGAATAATTCAAGTGTCTACCTGTAGCCGTTATCAATATCGACCATAACAAGCAAAAAAATCATGTTTGTTGTATGGGAGCCCCCTTAAATATTTATTTTAATCCATTTTTTAGTATTTGTTGTTATAGCGGCAACCGAAATACATCATCTGTGAAAATTTCAACTCTCTAGCTATCACGGTTCTCGAGATACCGCCAGGTGACAGACGGACGGACAGCGGAGCCTCAGTAATAGGGTTCCCGTTTTTACCCTTTGGGTATGGAACTCTAAAAATATCTATTATACTAAATTAGATAATACTAATTTAAACAATAACATAAAAAAACTCTCGCTCGTAGCTCGTCTAGCCAGGAGCACGACCATCAAGTTAACTACCTTGTACTAGCACCAGTCGGAGTGGATCATGTAACGCGGCGTTTCTATTACAAAGGTGGCGAGTAACTGACTACTCGCTCGTAGCTCGTCTAGCCAGTAGCTTGACTGTCAAGTTACCTACCTTGTACGCTAGCGCCAATCGGAGTCGATCGTGGGACGCGGCGACTTTATTGACGCAGGTGGCGAGTAACTGCCGACTCGCCTGCAACTCGCTTAACCGAGCCAGTAGCGACTCCACTGGAATGTGGGAGGACACTGTTGTACGACCTAGCCAGTCCTGGACAAACAAGAATTATTGTATTTATCCATTTCAAAAAAACCGGCCAAGTGCGAGTCGGACTCGCGCATCGAGGAATCCGTACAAATTTTTGGGTACCTATGTCAAAATATACACCGTAAACAATAATAATCCAGTGTTAGTAGAACCCTGCTTCTAAGTAAAATGTACGCAGTATGAGATCATTTTATATTGGTTAGTCGATACCGCCCTTAATATTTATTCAATGACTAGCTAGCTGTTGCCCGCGACTCCGTCTGCGAAGAATAATAGGGGTATGAAAAATAGATGTTGACTGATTCTCAGACCTACCCGATATGCACACAAAATTTCATGAGAATCAGTCGAGCCATTTGACAAACACAGTTTGGTAACAAACACCGCGACACGAGAATTTTATATATTAGAACTAGCTTCTGCCAGCGACTTCGTCCGCGTGGAATAGTTACCCCCCCCTCCCGCACCCCCATATATATATATATATAAGAGACCGTAATACATTAACGACCGCTTTAGCCTACGTGTAGTGACCCTGCCTACGAAGCAAGAGGTCCTGGGTTCGAATCCCGGTAAGGGCATTTATTTGTGTGATGAGCACGAATATTTGTTCCTGAGTTATGGATGTATTCTATGTATTTAAGTATTTATTTATCTATATAAGTATGTTTATCGTCGACATACCCATTAGTCCAAGCTTTGCTTAGTTTGGGACTAGGTTGATTTGTGTAAGATTGTCCCCTAATATTTATTTATTTATTTTATTAAATTTATACACACTATCGAACTTTAAAAAAAAAGTTTATTAGGTGTGTGGGGCCTTGAAGCGTTTCAACCGCCGTATCCCATGTGTTATATATACCCATACGTACAGCCGAGGAAACTGAATTGCGTACCTACCAGGGTGGTACCTTTTCGTTGCAAATGTCATGTTGACGTTCCTTACATCTGCCAAAGAAATCATCGGGAGATTGACTGTGAAAAGGTTCCACCCTGGTAGGTACGCGATTCAGTTCCCTCGACTGTACTAAAATGTAAGGATAATATCCATCATAGACATAGACATAACTTTATTCGACATCAAAAAAAGAAAAATACACTGACTAATACAGGAGAAAAATAATAATAAAAAAGAAAACAATAATAATAATTAAAACAAAAAACATAATTGAGATGTCGAAAAGGAATTTGACTCAGCATTAAGCTACAGTAGGTGCCTGCTGCAGCGCTGATTTTCAGTCAAACCCTTCATATCATTGCATCAAACTTGTTGGACCGGAATCAGCACAAATAAGTTGGTGAAAAAAAAAAAAAAAAGTGTCACGCGAATCAACTATCAGGCGAATTTAAATCGGGAGGATCGGGGGGTCAAGAGGGCGTATTTGGGACGCCCAACTGGACGTCGTCCGGTCGGTCAGCCGAAGTATCGCTGGGCTGATGCTGTGGAGGCGGATCTGCGACAGCTTCAAACCGGTAATTGGCGTGAAACTGCGCAGGATCGGACTAAGTGGCGTGCTCTCGTTTCGGAGGCCAAGACTCACTTTGGGTCACTGAGCCAAACTAGTCAGTTAGTTAACTAGCAGTTGAGATTCTGCCACCACACACCACGGTTGGTGGTAGTTATTAAAAAAAATTTAAATAAAAATAAAATTTCCTTCAAAAAACCCCCAAAAAAACATAAAATAATAATTGATTGAACCGACCACAATAAGCATGAAAATATCTTTCTACTAATCTGTTTGAAGTTGGTGCCTCAGCACGAGCCAGCAGGAGTGTAGAAGCCCTATAATAGGTATGTAGGTAAGTTAGATTACTAGGTCCACTCCTGCTGGCTCGTGCTGAGGCACCAACTTCAAACAGATTAGTAGAAAGATATTTTCATGCTTATTGTGGTCGGTTCAATCAATTATTATTTTATGTTTTTTTGGGGGTTTTTTGAAGGAGGTTTTATTTTTTATTTAAATTTTTTTTATTTCCAAGTTTTTTTTGGGTGTTTTTTGAAGGCGGTTTTATTTTTTATTTAAATTTTTTTATTTTTTTCTTTTTAGTTGTTGCTAATGGCCTGGACTGGCACTCTTTACTGACTGTACTTTTTGCCTCTGGTTACCAAAGTACTTATCAAGACGAATCAAACGAGACCAAACTTGATGGGGTTATGTCGTTTTACTACGGAGTTCTTATGGTCACCATCCAACTTCATTGTCAGACCCTGGTTACCATCTAGGACCAAAGTACTCGTTGAGACGAGTCAAATGAGTCCGTACTCGATGGGGTAAGTGCCGTTACTTTATGGAGTAACTTTGGCCACCTTCCAGCTCCATCATCAGACCCTGGTTACCATCTGGGATCAAAGTGCTCGTCAAGACGTTTCAAATGAACCCAAACTCGACGGGGTTGTGTTGTTTTATTACAGAGTTTCTATGGCCACCTTCCAACTCCATCATCAGATTAGCTCCATGTCACAATAATATTGCATTGTCACCTGATTTACACATGCATGTAAAATATGAAATCAATCAGAAACCGGGAAGTGAGTCAAATTCAACTTGCAAGATTTGACCCGTTGAGGAGTTCCGTTGGCCATCTGCGGTCTTCTTCATCAGATCTAGTTTACCAAATGACACTTTATGAATGCAAATGCTCGATTTGTCACTGAAAATACTAAAATCGCTTTACATTTCCCTTGAACTTTTGAAGAGTTCCTTCAATTCCTCATGGATCCCATCATCAGAACTGGATTCCGGTAACAACGGGACCAACCTTGAAGCATATGCTTTCAAACAACGAAAGAATTTTCCAAATCGGTTCATAAATGACGGAGTTCTGAGGTAACACACGTTAAAAAAAAAAAAAAAAAAAGAACACACAACCGAATTGAGAACCTCCTCCTTTTTTTGAAGTCGGTTAAAAATTAAAATTATTTATTTTCAGACAATTACAATCCATAGTTGTTAGTATTCACCTATAAGCTATGTTAATGTTATATTACAGAACAGTCTCGGTCTTTTACACAGTCAGTTGCGGCAGATCTACCGATCCGCATGTTTGTGAACATGCAGCTCAATATATCGCCCCAAAATGACAGAGTCAAAACGCTCCACTATCATTTGCAGGATCCCATTGGTGCTCCCACGCATACGGTGCACCACTGACGCATTATTTTTGCGCATAATGGCATAAAAATCATCTACATGCGCATCCGCAAACATGCCAGAAGCACTACAGTATCGCGGAAGCCTCAACAGGGCCCTGAAAATGTTATTGTACTGGACCCTCAGAGAGTCAAAGGATTTCTGCTTAAAATTGGCCCACAGACCACTAGTGTAAAAACATTGGCAATACGCACGGAATAAAGTAATTTTGACCTCAATGCTACACTTAGCGAACCTGCGCGCCAACATACCGCCACGAACGGACAACGCCCTCCTCTCCCTCTCCATGTCCATGTCATCTTTTAAATCCTCTGTCACTATGTGACCTAGGTACTTGAAATGGGTAACACGGTTTAAAGCAGTTCCATTTAACATAATAGGAGGCACATTCGCGGGACCCTTATTTCTACCTTTAATTACCATAAACTCGCTTTTCTTTTCATTATACTTTAAACCATGTTGTACCGCATATTCTCGGCACACTTCCGATAATTTACGTATACCAGCCACCGACGGACTCAACAATACCATATCATCAGCGTAGCTGATATTATTAACACAAGTTATTGGGATTTTCAGGACGGACATAGTCGGTAGGCCTCCAAGTCTTATAGCTGCAGACTTTCCCATACTGACCGAACTCAATGAGCCACCCTGAAAAGTGAAAGTCTTTGTATTTTGGGCCATTCTTTTATTTTTGGGCCATTAATCTTTTGTGAAATATAAGGCATGCCTGGTGATTTTTTCAAGTGTAAATAACTCATTACCTGGGCGACCGAGCTCCGCTCGGGCTAAAACTCGGTACCAAGCGTTTTCCCAGAGATAAGACCAAGCTAGATCAATTTTTCATCTCCGAAAACCCCCACATACCAAATTTCATCGAAATCGTTGGAGCCGTTTCCGAGATCCTGATTATATATATATATATAAATCATTATTATCCATAAAGTAGGTAACGCAGTGGACATGCATGTCCCCGCCATCTGTGTGGGAATTGGTGTATTCTCCGCTGAGTTACCAATCTTTTCTTTAAATT
Source organism: Archips crataeganus (assembly GCA_947859365.1). NCBI lineage: Eukaryota > Metazoa > Arthropoda > Insecta > Lepidoptera > Tortricidae > Archips > Archips crataeganus. The sequence goes on along the minus strand of OX402069.1, from coordinate 11,037,013 downwards.
TAAAGAAATTCTGTGGAAAAGATTGGTAGCTCAGCGGAGAATACACCAATTTCCATACAGATGGCGGGGACATGCATGCCCACCGCGTTACCTACTTTATAGATAATAATGATTACTTTTTACACGCTTTGTATTAGCTTCACCTGTATGTTTGTATGTTTGTAACCGACTCCTTAGGGCGCGGTTTTGACCCACTTCCCGGTTTCCGATTGAGCTGAAATTTTGCACATATGTGTAAATTGGATGACAATGCAATATTATTGTAACATGGAGCTGATCTGATGATGGAGCTGGATGGTGGCCATAGGAACTATGTAATAAAACAACACAATCCCGTCGAGTTTGGGCTCGTTTGATTCGTCTTGACGAGCACTTTGATCTCAGATGGTAACCAGGGTCTGATGATGGAGCTGGAAGATGGCCAAAGGCACTCCACAATAAAACTACACAACCCCGTCGAGTTTGGGCTCGTTTGATTCGTCTTGACGAGCACTTTGATCCTAGATGGTAACCAGGGTCTGATGATGGAGCTGGAAGATGGCCAAAGGCACTCCACAATAAAACGAAACAACCCCATCGAGTTTGGGCTCGTTTGATTCGTTTTGACGAGTACTTTGGTCCTAGATGGTAACAAGGGTCTGATGATGGAGCTGGAAGGGGGGTAGGTGGCGGGGTTTGGGGGAATGGGGTATGGGGTAAGGGGGTCGGGGGTTTAGAGGGTTGGGGGTTAGGGTGTGGCGGTTGGGGTTAGGAGATGGGGGGGGGGGGGTTTACGGGGAATAGGGTGGAGGTGTAGGGGGGTTCGGGGGTAAGTGATTTTGGGGGGTTGTGGGAAATGGGGAGGGGGTAAGAGGCCTAGATGGTAACAAGGGTTTGATGATGGAACTGGAAGTTGGGGGCTGGTGGGCGGGGGGTGCGGGGGTTTGGGGGGTTCGGTGTTAGGGGGGTTGGGTTTAGGTGGTTCGGGGGTTTGTAAAATGAGGAGGGGGGTAAGGGGGGTTTAGGGGATTGGGGTTAAGGGTGTGGGGTTTGGGGGGGGGGTTGGGGAAATGGGGTGGGGGATGTTGGGGGGTTGGGTTTAGGGGGTTCGGTGGTTGTAGGTGAGGGGGGTAAAGTTAGAAAGAAAAAAATGCGACTAAAAAATAGAAAATAAATAATAGTTTAAAAAAACTAAAAAACACGCTTTAAAAAATAAAAAATAAATTTTAATAAATTTCAATTCACTATTCTTATAGTGCAGTAAAAAATCTTAATAAGCAATTATTATATTGTTATATCCAGATCAAAATTTGTAAACAATTCTAAATATTGATAAAAAAATAATAATAGTTTAAAATATTTTATTGTAAAAAAAGCGTGGGGTGCTTTTTAAGATGTTATCAAAATGATAATCCTTGACAATTGACACCATGCACCCCACGCTTTTTTTACAATAAAATATTTTAAACTATTATTATTTATTTTATCAATATTTAGAATTGTTTACAAATTTTGATCTGGATATAACAATATAATAATTGCTTATTAAGATTTTTTACTGCACTATAAGAATAATGAATTGAAATTTATTAAAATTTATTTTTTATTTTTTAAAGCGTGTTTTTTAGTTTTTTTTATACGTAGTGATAATTTTAAATGTAAGCTTAATTATGTACCTATTTAAATGTTTAATAATAAAACCGAGCACTTGACCGTTTTTGTAAAAAAAATATTTGAAGAGCACATTACAAAAAGTACTGGCCCACAAATAAAAGAATCGCCCTTTTACCTTTTTGGTGAAGAGTGACTCCACGATGTCCCATTTGCCGGATTTGGCGTGAACGTTCAAGACAACCCAGTCGTACTGGAGTGGACTTATCTGTGAATAAGAGGAAAAATAGTTAACTCCTGGTAACCTAGTGGTTTGACCTATGGTCTCGCACTTCGTGAGTTTTTTGGAATTTACTTGCGAAAAAAAAAATGGTGGGTGTGAAGTTCCCAATCCGCACTGGGCCCGCGTGGGAACTACAACCCAAGCCCTCTCACTCTGAGAGCATGTGCTAGCAGTGGGTCGAGTACCGGCCGAGATGATGATGATGACACATTTTATGCGTACATTAATATTATACGGCCTACAGGTATATGCGAGGTGATACTGACTAGCGTGCCTGTGATGTCAAATAAGAAGTATGTCAGTTGATTGGTGGTGTCATATAAAACGTATGCCTCTTAATTGGTAGTGGTAGTATCGAATAAAAAGTATGTCAGTTGATTGGTGGTGTCAGATAAAACTTACATGTTAATTGGTTGGTGATGTCAAATAAAAAGTAAGTATATCAGTTAATTGGTGGAGTCAAATAAAAAGTATGTCTGCCGATTGGTGGTAACAACTTTAAACGTATATATATCACTTGACTGGTGATGTAAAATAAAGTGTAAGTCCGTTGATTGGTAGTGTCAAATAAAATGTATAAGTTAATTGGTGGTGTCAACTATCCAATTTGCACTAACCTGCTGCCTCTGGCATAGAGTGAGAGGCGACATCATATTGCCAGCGCCTTCATGCCAGTGGTTGGTGCAGCAATATGCCAGACAATAGAGCGGCGATTTGTGGTCTAAGATAGGTTTTGAAGCGAATTTCTGCCATTCTGAAAATAAATAAAGGGAACAAATGACACCTGAAAATTATTTCCGAACATTTCAGGCATTCTTTTTTTTTAGTAATAAGTCCTAGTTACTAAAAAAAAGAATGCCTAAATCATAAGATTACCGGCTAATTAGTATTCAAAGATTAAATTAATTAAAAGCTTTATCAAAATTAAATGATCACTAAATCTGAGCGAGCCTTGAGCGAGCATATTAATGCGCTTTGTGTTGCGTTAGGAGGTTTTGGAGGGTTAGTATATAGTTGTATCAAGGAGATAAGCGTCTATAAACTACGCATAGTAGAAAGTATTTCTAGCGATTTTTATTATATTGGCTATTATTAGCCTATCTTATTTAGCTAAATCTTAAAATCTTAAATCTTATTTATTTTTGTCTGACAGCTCAAAACACTGATAAAATAAAACTGTGACTGGAGATGGAATACAGGCGATTTGTGAACCTCCTTCTCTCAAATGTAACATTAGTATTGTATGGGTGAATTAAAAAAAAAAATGGAAAAGGAACGGAGCGAGGATACGTTACCAGCCTAGATGTATGCCAGCAATTTCATCGGTAATCTTACTCTCCACGCCGGAACACGGCAGCGCAAACACTGCTGCTTGGCGTTAAATAATTACTAAGTAATTATTTTCAATGTGGTAACAATTTTATGGTCTCTTACCAAGTAATTTAACATAGTCAGCTAGCATTTTCGCTTGGTGCGCATCCGTCCCAGGTTGGTTAAAATGATTGGCGACGAGGTTGGTTACTTTGCGCAGTGAACCGTCCACCGAGCCGCCCTGCGCTCTCATTTGCTGTTGGAACTGGTACATCTGAAAATAGTGGGGATTTAGGGTGGTGTTATGCAATAAGTGCTTCATCTTTTAAATATAAACTTGCAAGGCATGCAACGTAAATGAATTCCACAATGTGATTTTTAAGAAATCCCGTGGGACTTTTTTTAAAACCTGGAACTGGTTCTGAAGACATTTAATAAACACGTTGATATTACTTACGGCTGCATCGGGACTCCGTCCAAGCATTCTGACAACATAAATATAATTATATGATATGATAACATTATGTACATTTTGTGTGGCGTGAAATCTCGAATCGCTGTGTGAAAAAAAAGGTATGGCAAGATAAAAAAAAAACCTGCCAAGTGCGAGTTGGACTCGCGCACCGAGGGTTCCGTACAAATTTATATGTATCTATGAACATCCAGTCTTAGCAGACCCCTGCTCCTAAGCAAAATGTGCGCAGTGTGGGATCATTGTAGATTGATCTTGAGAAAAAGGGTCTTGACAGACGGACGGACGGACGGACGGATGGACAACTAAGTGATCCTATAAGGGTTCCGCTTTTTTCCTTTCGAGGTGCGGAACCCTAAAAACATATGAAAACGCAAAAAAAAACAAAATCATTGAAAGTTACAAAACCTTCATTATAATCTGTAATGCGATATAGGGACATAGTATTGAAAAAACCTACATAGTAATTTCAACTCAAACTACTTTTATACAGCAATAACTTTTTCACACGAAGATTTGGGACTACCTACCATAGTAGCCATAGCCTATATACGTCCCGCTGCAGGGCACAGACCTCCTCTCAGAATAAGAGGGCCTGGGCCGTAGTTCCAACGCGGGCCCAGTGCAGTTTGGGAACTTCATACACACCACTGAATTCGTCTAAAGTGTATAAAAATTTCCTCACGATGTTTCCTTCACCGTAAACCTCATGGTAAATTACAAATGCAATTTCGCACATAAATTCCGAAAAACTCAGAGGTGCAGCCCGGGCTCGAACCCACAACCCTCTGCTTGGGAGACCATAGGTCAAACCACTAGGCCACCACGGCTTTCTACCACGTTTTAGAACTTAGAATAAGTTATTTATACCCTGTCTATTTAACAGAGTTAGCAAGGCGTTCTCTCTGTTGCACTTTTGTATGCAAATGAAAGGGACAAGAAACTGTCAGTGGGCGTCAACAATCGCACGTCGATGGCGGGCTCGGCTTACATACCGTTTGTTGGAATATTCGTAATATTTCTCGAGTTTTTTTGATTTTTCTCGTGGCATCTCAAATAATTACATGTCATGTTTATTCATATATTAATCATTGTTATGTAATTTAAAGTAGTAGATAATAATATTTAAATATGTGCCCTGCAGTGGGACGTATGTGCCGGTGCATCGTCCTTATCGCTGACCAATTACGTGCATTCTGTTTTATAGCTACTCTGTTAAATAGACAGAGTATAGTGACATATCGCTTGTCCTTATTGGTTATATAAGCCAATTTGCCCACCCTCCTTCGAGGGGGTATTGGGAAGTACCTACGTGAGCAAGTCAGTCAGTTCGGAGATCTTGCCTTCGTTCTGCAGGAAGCTGATGTAATGGTTCAAAGCCAAAGGTCTCGATGACAGCAACTCGTACACCAGTTTCTTGTTCAGAGTTTGTATGAGAAATAGTACTACCTGCAATTTTAAAACAAAAACATTACAAGTTTGATACAGTAAAATTACATAAAGTTTACCACTGACAGATGGTTTGCCTTCATTTCATGTTCAACTTTAACGACCTACAAATAAAGCCAATTTTAGAATACTGTTACCCACGTTTGCGGATTTTGTAATAGCTACTTTGTTTGTATGGTGTTAAAGTTGGAAATGAAATGAAGGCAAGCCATCTGTCAGTGGTAAACTAAAAGTAAACGTAATGTACTATGATTTTAACATTTTGAACCCACAATCTTCTGCTTCAGAGGACATACCGCTGCTTATCTAAAATAACGCTCTGTTCCAAAATACTACGGTGTGCAACTTAATACTTTAATTATTGCAAATAAGGTGTATAATTACACAACGTATCATGCCGAATTAGGCAGTTGTTTTAGATAAGCAGCTTACGTCCAAACACCACGAGACTTAGGTCAAAGCTAGTGCTAGCCTAGCGGCTATAGCTAAACCGTTTAAATGAGTCCTCGCCCGCGCGGTACTCATTTAAACGGTCTAGCTATAGTACTAATATTAATAAAATTCACGTGCGTATTGAACTTTTCGAAGCCGTGGTGGCCTAGCAGTTTGACCTATGGCCTCTCAATCAGAGGGTTGTGGGTTCGACCCCGGCCCTGCACCTCTGGGTTTTTCGGAATTCAGGTGCGAAATACATTTGAAACTTTCCATGAGCTTTACGGTGAAGGAAAACATTGTTGAGAAACTTATGCAAACACCTGAGAAGTAATTGCATCATCATCATCATCATTTCAGCTGAAACACGACCACTGATGTACGGTCAAGTGCAAAAATAAGTATCGATTTAATCCTCCCATCGTTATATGTAACGACCGCCTAGCCTAGTTGGTAGTGACCCTGCCTACGACGCAAGAGGTCCTGGGTTCGAATCCCGGTAAGGGCATTTATTTGTGTGTTGAGCACGAATATTTGTTCCTGAGTTATGGATGTTTTCTATGTATTTAAGTATTTTTTTTTAAGTATTTTTTTATTTATTTATTTAAGTATTTAAGTATTTGGACGACCAGATGGCCAAGTGGTTAGAGAACCTGACTACGAAGCTTGAGGTCCCGGGTTCGATTCCCGTGTTGGGGCAGATATTTGTATGAAAAATACGAATGTTTGTTCTCGGGTCTTGGGTGTTTAATATGTATTTAAGTATGTATCTATCTATATAAGTATGTTTATCCGTTGCCTAGTACCCATAACACAAGCTTTACTTAGCTTACTTTGGGACTAGGTCAATTGGTGTGAATTGTCCCGTGATATTTATTTATTTAATTATCTATATAAGTATGTTTATCGTCGTCTAGTATCCATAGTACAAGCTTTGCTTAGTTTGGGACTAGGTCGATTTGTGTAAGATTGTCCCCTAATATTTATTTATTATGTATACCTATACCTTAATTCGACAACATAAGAGCTATGGGACATATTTATGAGCAAGTTCTGTGCACCCATATTTTTACAGTTGACTGTACATAGGCTCGCCAAGCAGATCGGTCCCGTGTCGTCCGCATCCAACGCGATCCCGCAACCTTAACCAGGTCGTCTGCGGAATCGCATTAGAAATGATGAAATCCACGCAAGAACTGAAGTCACCTACATACTCAAAGAATCGCCGGATTCAAGTGGCAGTGGGTATGGCACATCGCTAGTAGAACTAATGGCCGATGGGGCAAAAAGGTTCTCGAGTGGCGTCCATGGACAGGAAGACGCAGTGTAGGTAGGCCACCAACAAGTTGGAGAAGTAATTTAACGGAGTGTAAAAGTCCCAACCAGCACTGGGCCCGGCGTGTATATGTATAAAGGCTGGGAAATAAATAAATAAATAATAAATAAATAAATAAATAAATATCACGGGACAATTCACACCAATTGACCCAGTCCCAAAGTAAGCTAAGCAAAGCTTGTGTTATGGGTACTTAGCAACGGATAAACATTCTTATATAGATAGATACATACTTAAATACATAATAAACACCCAAGACCCGAGAACAAACATTCGTATTTTTCATACAAACATCTGCCCCGACACGGGAATCGAACCCGGGACCTCAAGCTTCGTAGTCAGGTTCTCTAACCACTAGGCCATCTGGTCATCTAAATGGTGATTAAAATTCTTACCGTTAATATAGCATTGCCGTCTCCTATAGCAAGAGCGGCTTCCAGGAGTTCGGTCTTACTTTTGAGGCTGCGGTGGCCGTGCAAAGAGCAGGGTCTCCCGAGGACCAGCCGTTTGATGGTCACAGCTACCGTCTGTTCAGGGTCTGGCTGGACAGCTTTAGGATCCTTGCCTGACTGGGCTAGGAGTACTGTAATGATCAGAGATGACAAATGAACGAATTAATGATTGGTGTAGTGATATGCATGTACAAGCTCAATGGGCTGCTAGTGTATTATTTTAAATAATAATAAATGGGTGTAATGAACTAAAACATGTGGACATGTGTCCAAAATTATTTCTTGAAATTAGATTTAAATTACTTTTATATGTGATAGTAAATTACACACGCATACAATGGAAATTGCATTTGCTGTTGTTTTCGTATTTCTTAATGATGAAGTTGTTTTCTATTTAATATATACAATCTATAAATAAAAAACTATCCTATGTGCTGAACCAATTCGGATGAAACTTGGCATGGAGCTAGTTTGGGACCCTGGGAAGGCCCAGGGTCCCAAACTAGCTCCATGCCAAGTTTCATCCGAATTGGTTCAGCAGTTTAAGCATGAAGATGTAACAGACAGACAGACAGAAATACTTTTGCATTTATAATCCAATATTATCCAATTTTATTTATTTCTTCATCAGCGCGTTTTCGCCCACCGTTGGGCATACGCGTCTCCAATCTTTTTCCATCTAGATCGAGTATCTGTCTCTCTCTTCCAGACCGGTCCTGCTGTCTCCACAATGTCCACAATGGCATTTATAATATTACTAGCTATTGGCCGCGACTCCGTCTGTGAAGTATTTGTTACGCTATACTGCGGAAACTACATTTTTCCGGGATACAACCTGTTCTATGTTTTTCCTTGCAGTCAAACTATCTCTATACCAAATTTCATCAAAATCGGTTCAGCAGTTTAAGCGTGGAGAGGTAACAGACACACGTTTACATTTATAATATTAGTATGGATATCGAAAAGCCATGATGGCCTAGTGGTTTGACCTATGGTCTCTCAAGCAGAGGGTTGTGTGTTTGAATCCGGCCTGCCCCTCTAAGTTTTCCAGAATTTATGTGCAAAATTACATTTGTAATTTACCATGAGTTTTACGGTGAAGGAAAACATTGTGAGGAAACCTGCATAGTACCTGAGAAGAAATCAATGGTGTGTGTAAAGTTCCCAATCCGCACTGGGCCTGGGAACTATGGCCCAAGCCCTGCCATTCTGAGAGGAGGCCTGTGCCCGGCTGTGGGACTTATATAAGGTTGCCATCCGTCCAGGTTTCCCCGGATTTGTCCTAGTTTAGAGAGCGTCCGGGGAACGTCCGGGCCGGGCGGGTTCTATTTGTAGTTTGGGTGTGAATTTTTTTAGTTTTTGGCTGCCGCTGGACGATTGTCAAAAGTACCTATCTACGTATACCGTTAGTAAAGACTAAAAAAAAACCTTGGCGTGTCCGGGTTCTGAGCTCCAAATCCGGGGATTATTCGCTTTTTGTCCTAGTTCATAATTTACATGAACAACACTCTTAATCTCCAAATTAGTAAGTCTGAGTAAATCTGTTATGCGGACGACACTGTTATTCTTTTTAATGACCTAAACTGGGAAAATACTGGCGCTGCGGCAGAAACAGGCATGAAAACAGTTTCAAACTGGCTTCGTGCCAACCTCCTGACTCTTAATTACAATAAAACTAAATTCATCTGCTTTCATAAAACCGCCGCTTCGAAACCGTCCTTTGATCCTGCTATAAAAATTCACTCTTGTAATAATTTTCCCTTTACCTCCTGCAATTGTGATTCAATTCAGCGCACCGTCGTCATTAGGTACCTTGGTCTGTTTGTAGACGAAAATCTAACTTTCAAACACCATATACACAAACTTTCCACTAGAATCAGGAAATCTATTCCGATCTTCAAAAAACTTCGCCACTCAGCAAATAAAAAATTATTAATACTGGTCTACACTGCGCTGTGCCAGTCAGTAATCACCTACTGTATCACTGTGTGGGGTAGTGCGGCAAGGACCACTATGCGGGAAATCGAAAGAGCACAACATTCTCTGTTAAAAGTAATGTATAAACGTCCCTTTCGATTTCCAACAATTGCTCTCTATGCCGAAGCAGATGTATTAAGCGTCCGTCAACTTTTTTTGTTCAAAATTTCTCTTCTCACTCACAAATCTTCTGGCTCCATGACATGTTATAGTGAATTACTTCAAAAACGTATTTTCAGGTTACCAGTTCCAAGAGTTTTTACCTCTTTTGGTAAACGTTTCGGAGATCACATCAGGGCATTTACTTATAATAAAATTTTAAATTACTGTAACCTAAAGGGCTGCACTTTAAATGAAGCTAAGAAGCATCTTTTTGAACTGCTCCATTCTATGAGCTACGATGAATCAGAAGCAATATTGGATAAGATGTCTTAAATAACTGTATAAGAACATTTACCTATGTTGTTCAACCACTTATTTAGTTTTAAGTAGAGTAAACTTTGTTTTTTTTTCTCTCTTAAGGTAAATACATAAGTCTGTTATTTATTATGGTGTTAACTAGATTCTGCTATAAAATGTTATCTGGTTCTCCGCGATACAGGCGAAGCCTAGTGCGGGGACCCCTGGTAATTATTGTCAGACATTATGTTTTTCAAATAAACAATTTTTTTTATTTTTTTTTATTTTTTTAGTTGCCGAATTTTGGAGATGGCAACCCTAGACTTATATAGGCTGTGATGTTGATGATGGATATGGATTAAATAAAGGCTAATAATGTTACGAAACAAACTTACTTAAATCCAATACTTTAGGTGATACTAAGCTGGACAGAGGCAGAGTGACCGTCTTCACATTGCTGATGCTTGTGTTGCTGAACAGCTCATCGGATTGTCCCGGAGACTGGTTCTTGCCGATAGCCAAGATTTCTTGAGGAGACAGCTGGAAAATTTAAAATTAACAAATTTATGTTTTTCATAGATAATCAAGATGGAAAGTGATGGAGAAGGCTTTTTACCCTAGAGAAGTCATACAATAAAACTATACAGGGTGTTACAAAATAACCCCTAAAGCCTGAAACCCCATGAGCAGTAAATAAAACTGTAATTTTGTGCGCTGTTCTTTTTTTTCAAAAAAAAAATATATACTAATTTAATTCTTTACTGGAGTACTTCCATACCCTTCAGTTATTACGGGTAATTTTGTAACACCCTGTATATGGGAATAGCATTTTGGTGAGCAGTGTACCCAGCATTGTAGCAGCAAATAACTTGAATTTAGCAACAGAAATTTAATAGAAGTTTTTTAAGTTATCTTTACTATATTAGCAATATTATTCAAACTACATAATGTGTACCAAATTCTAAGTCAATTAGATGACCAGAACACAATAGAAGCTAATTTACATACATACAAAGGTTACAAGTTAAATAAAAGCTAGTAGATAAAATGCTTTGCAAAAATTTTCTGCATGACAATGGAAGCAAAAGTAAACAGCGTACAAAAACTAACAATCTTCATTAAATAATAGCTATTGTAGATTGTACAGGACTGTATCTTAAATTTTTATTGAATGTGGAATTATTAAATTTATACATACAACATCGTCGTCGAAGCTGAACGCTTTTGCTTTGGTTTCACTCGTATTCCAGTAATCATCTTCTTCGTCCATGGTTAATTATGATTAAATTCTTATTGAAAACAACTTAAAAAATATTTGGTAAAACCACGTAAACAATAACAAACAAATCAAGTTTATAATAACTTTTTGGGGTTATTTGACAGCGTTACACGTCACTGGTGAATGTATTCATAAAAAATATCTGATCTGAATTTAAGCTTTTAGCGTTCGATGATAAAGTCTAAATTATTTCTACATTTAAGAAAACTTTGTATTGTAGATCGGCGTCTACTTAAATGCAGTTTGAGGTGACATTGACAGCGAAGCGGTGTATTTCCGTAATTTAACGACAACATGTTTTCTGTCTACTGAAAAATACTCGAAACGAATTTAGGTGCGCCCCAAGTGCGACCGTAATAATTATTCTGTGGATCAAATCTAGATTATTGTAAATGCCCCCCCCCTTTTGTGTCAACTGTATTTTTTCCTGAAATGACAGTGACAATAAATGGACTTTTCAAACCTACATAATATAAATAATCCGTATTCAAAAATAATGATGTGGGGCTGAAACATAACGATGGCACAATGAGTAAAAAATGTAACAAACCAAAAAATCCATGCAAATTTTGCTTCAAGGAAGTCTCGCTTAAGACCGGTCTGCAGTGTCAAGGAGCATGCAGAAAATGGGCGCACTTTAGCTGTCTGAATTACACTCCAGGCAAGATCCACGACATAAAAGCAGGTTTCATAAAAGTAAATTGTCCTTGTCCAGACTGTGAGACCAAAGGATTAAAGGAGCAAGTTCTCCATGAGCCTTTTACCTGTACAAATGAAGTATGTCCAGCTAATTCAGTTCCAGTGTGCACGTTTCCGTCCTGTCCAAGTAAATCGACTAACGGACCTCGTTGCCCCCAGTGCCCCAAGACTTGCCCTCCGTCTCAACCGCCGCCATGTGCGTCACCTCCGCCATGTTCGCCAAAGGCTTCACCTTGTCAAAGGCCACCCTGTCCAAAACCTCCATCCTATCAAAAACCTCCACCCTGTCAAAGACCTCCCCCCTGCCAAAAGCCACCATGTCAGAGGCCGCCACCCTGCAAGCCGCCATCATGCAAGCCATCGCCCTGCGGAAAAAAAAAGAAAAAGAGAAAAGGTACTTCGCGCAGTTCCTCGTGTTCGTCGGACCCATGCTCTCCTCCACCGTGCATGCCTCCGCTGTGTCCGCCACCGTCCTGCCAACCTCCTCCCTGTCTACCTACGCCCTGCAGTCCGCCACCCTGCCAGAGCGCGCGTCCACCGAAAGGAAAATGTCCCAATAAATGTGCAAAAAAGAAAAGCCCGTGCTCGCTGTCTTCGTCGTCATCCTCGGTTGGTGTTTCCAACAAGAAGACCCAAGCCTGCAGGAAGAAATGCCCAACAGGCAAGTCGCTAACGTGTTGTAGCGCAAGCAAAAAGAAATTCGGTAAGATAAGTAGTATGAAATGCACAAGATCAATAGAAAATTATGTATTAGGTAATTATTAAGTAGAGAAGACAAAGCAGATGAAAAACGTAAAACAAAAGTACCTAGGTAGGTACTTTCCTAATAAGATACTTAACCATAATCACATTAATGAGAGTACCTATGTAATTTTGGGCGCCTTAACTTTAGCTTAAGTTAAAAACTGTGAAAAAAAACTTAAGTAAATACATTATTTACTATTTAAAGTTTAAAATATGGAACTAGGCCATTTACTAATAGACGATACATCAATAGTCGTATGCCTCATGTTTCGAACCAATCCCCAGTTCCTTGTTAAGGAGTGTTCGAACGGAAAGCGAACCAAGAATTGCGCGCCAGCGCTCTTACAGCGCGGCTACTAGGCGCGGCCCTCAGCGACGAAAAACTACTCTTCAAAGAATTAATATTATTATCACAACACAAGTAGGGATGAATACTAGACTAACCACATCAATTTCTGAAGTCTTGTCCACATCAACCACTCGCGCAGAACTTACGTAAAACTATTTTCTAGCGAAAGGCACCGACCATCCACTATCACGATTAAAATTTGGATGACGACCCATCTAAATAATTCATTGTATACTTATCTCAACAAAGTAAACAAACTGTTCGCCTAAAAGACAGGTACTGCTCGTTGGAGGCCAACCTATAGGTGTTAAAATTAACTGTACCTAGCATGTTATGTTTGTTTCAGTTCGTTCAGCTTTTCGTTGAGGTTTGAGTTGAGGACATGGTTTAACAACTCATTTAATTTTTATAAAAACAATAACCCACACAGCTTTGCTCAAGTTCAAACAAATGATGGAGTGGCAAGAAAATAGCTCAATTCTACCTACACAAAGTCGGCCAACAGCGGCCAACCATCGTAGATTACTCTTTTACAAACCCTGACTAGAAGGGCATGCTTTAAATCCGACAAAACCTAACATGCTAAGATAAAGAAGTAGGAAAAAAAATACATGAACTCTTTAACTGAAAACCATTTTCTGTATCCTATTCTCCACTTGGATTCTGACTGATTAAGTTGTTTATAATCCCACAATCAAAATGAAACTAATGACATCTCTAATTCATTGATTCAGTCGTAGGTAAAAGATTGGATAATTGTCACATTGCTAAAAACTATGAAGACTTTCAATCTGTAGAATAGGCTGAAGAAATAGACCTAAACACTCCTAAAATAATCTTCCTTTGGCCAAATATCAATGATAATGATAAATTAACCAATCAACTTTGTTCCAGGTTCATCAGATACCTGTTTGAAGAATACCGTAGAAGACCTCTGTACCACCGTTGGAGAATTGACATGCCAGGTCAAAGAGCTGATGTGCAGGATGAGGGACATATAAAAATCTTATTGCCTAACATACGCGTCATAAAGATTCCATATCCATATCTTTTCACCATCAACTTATACCATGGGCAGAATCAACGGAGAATATGTGGGATCGTACAAGCATTACATTGAGTTAGGTTTGCAAATATTTCCATTATGGCAGCTTTTACGATTTCCACCATTTCTCAGGTGGTAGATAAGATGCTAACACCTGTTCAAGTGTCACTAGCAGTTAGCTGTTTTAATAATTGCCGTTTCCAGTCGTTCCTGTCTAAATTTATACAGCCAAACAGCATTGTACGCTTAAAAATATACTCTTAAACAAAATGTTGTCTTTTTTTATTAATTGTCTTATTAGCGTTAGAAATTAACTCATTATTTATTTTAAGGAATATGGATGTACCTATTCTATTACTTCAAACAAGAAAATTTTGTAGTAATTCGTAGGGTTAGGCGCTAGACGAAATCTTTCTTTACTTGTGCCGTAGGACAAAACATGATTCTAGGTCATTAAGAAGTATCCCTTAGGTTTCATTTTATGGAAGGGAAGAAAGTCGGCTAAGCTGTGCACTTCAGCTTTGAGGTACTATCATAGACTAAAAAAAAGGTTGTAAAAGAAGGACATAGATATTGTCATCTGCATCTAACTATAGAGGTCAAATAGAGGTATTAAAATAACTTCATTGATTAAGAAAAATGCGATGACACTTGCTGATTTGGCATATAAAAATGGCTCAAAAACTTTAACATAATCATGTGACAATAAAAATAAATAGTTCGCAATGAAGGAAGCAAGAATAACCCCATAATGCAGACTAGTTCCCCGTAAACCCCGAAACAGTTTTCACTATGTCAAAGGGAAGCAAACCTTGTAGCAAAGTAAAACGCCCGTGCAAAGTTTGCATGGGCCCTGTGAATGCAAAGACTGGGATACAGTGCCACGGAATGTGCCAATCATGGATACACTACGAATGCACCAATTACACTCCTGGAAAAATCAGGGACGTGAAAGCTGGCCTTATCAAAATAATCTGTCCGTGCCCCGATTGCAGTACACGAATGCCCAGAGAGTACCGGACTCAGAAAATGCAGTCCAATTGCGCTAATCGAGACTGCCCCGCCAACAGACCTCCCAAATGTGATAACAACCAGTGCCCCATCAACATCTTGCGAGGTTGCCAAGACACTATCAGCCAGGTACCGTCCTGCGTTTGGCCTGGCAGCAAATGTGGCGCGGATTGCAAGAAATACCCTCCCATCTCGGAATGGCCAGGTGAAAAGTGCGGTAAAGTGTGCAGGAAGCATGTGTGTCCAACTAAACAAAGACAACCAGACCAGAAGGTAGCTTGTATAGAGCAGACTCAGAGCTCTTGCAGCACACCTCCACCGCCGTGTCCGCCGAAGCCATGCCCCTCGCCGCCTTGTAGTACTCCGCCACCATGTTCGCCGCCACAGAAGTATAGTAGCCCATGCCCATCGAACGTAGGTGATAGTGATAAGGTATCTTTGAGAACCGTAGAACAAATGTGTAACACTGTTGGCCAGTTAACCAGGCAAATCAACGAGCTCATGTGCAAGATGAGAGACGCCTCCATGCCAAGAGGAGGCACAGGTTGTTTCCCTCATCCGAGGCAGGCTTCGTGCATGCATCAAGGACCCAGGTCACGATGTCCCAAACCATGCTACTGCCCAGACAACCCAAGGGAATAACTGGATTCGCATTGTTTGAGAATTCAGCGGCCACAGTTCCTCAGTGTTCAAGTCCCATTTGAACATGAAGAAATCATTGAAGATTTCATCCCAAACACATTCATTGGCGCATTTATGCTGTACCCGTGCCCGTTTACTGAAATTCAAAAGGTATTTTGAAAATAAATGTCTTGTTTTATTTTAAGCGTTTGTTGCTTAGGTTGGTATTTTCTCAATATATCTATATACAATAATAAAATAAAAAACATTTATTTCAGATCAAGATCACAAAGAATCCATAGTTTTATTAGTATACTACATTTACATCCTATAAAGTATGACTAGTTAATATAATGAATTTAAATAATGATAATAATTTAATCATTTAATCGGAATTTATACATATACATACTTATGCAATTCAACAGGACCCTATCTCCTTAACTATAAAGTAATCAACAGCAAAAAATCGATTCCCAAATTTTTGGAAATGACCACGATGATAATAAATAAATTAGGTACTTATAGCTCTTGTCTCTGTAAATTCATATCCTTCTTTTCAAGTGCCCCTCCATTACTGAATATTGGCAATCAGCTACTTACTATACACCGTGAAATTTTAGTGGTTGTTTTCCCGAAACGAGGTGATTTAGTATCGATTGTACAATCGATTTATAATTACTATTTTGACTAGAGCCAAAAATCCAACTGTGAAAAATGAAAGTCGAAAATGACCGCAAACCAACAGTAACGCTTCGTTGGTACCTAACCTATCGTACGATCGTACGCTACTTGTACCAACGAAGCGTTACTATTGGTTTGCGGTCATTTTCGACTTTCGTTTTTCACAATTGGATTTTTGACTCTAGTCAAAATAGTAATTATAAATCGATTGTACAATCGAAACTAAATCACCTCGTTTCGGGAAAAAAACCACTAAAATTTCACGGTGTATAGCTTTTATTTAATTTGCAAACTTTGTTTGTTGGGGCCATTCTTCGAAGTCGAATTTCACCCGCTCCTGAATCGGTTCCACTACGAAACCACCACTACGACTACGACTACCACTACGAAATTCGGAGCTCGTATCGTGCCCTTCCGTTCACGCTAATGGTATTATACAGAAGAGTGAAAGGGACGTAACCAAAAAAAAGGGAATACCAGCGTGAACGGAAGGGCACGATACGTAGCTCGAGAATCGAATTTCGTATAGGTCGAGTCATTCATGGTGACGCGTGCCATGGTTCTTATTACGATGTCATTAATGTCTAATTTTGAAAATTTACGCGTTTTCGTTCTTCTTCTATATTACGCCGAGTTTAGACCTGCAAGAAAAAACGTGCCAGTAGCAATTCATTGGAAGCCGGTAATCGAACAGTTTCTGAAGGGCCTTCAGGACCGGTCTACCATCCGCCTTCAGAAGTTCGGCCGTTATTCCGTCATCGGCACCAGGGCCTTTGCCATTCCTGAGTTGCTTGAGAGCCAAACTAATCTCGTCCAGGCTGACGTCCGGGATATCTTCGGTATATTTAATATCGGGTTAATCCAGATCTCGGGTCTTGAACTAGATCCATGACGGGTTTCCTTGTTGTTGTTTCCGTGTTGTCTATAAATCTTTTCTACTTCTAACAATAGCTCCGGTTAAGAAGACAATCCTACCGTCGTAGCTCTTTAACTTTGCCAATTGGATTTGCCCGCAATTCAGATTCCTTGCGAAAACTTTAGAGCCTCTGTTGCTACTAATACTACATACTTACTATTAGTATTAAATTGGCGTATAGCGCGCCTCAGATACTTCGAAATCTGTCTATGAGCCGCCGGCATCGGCAAGCCTCACCAGATGTTTGTAGGATCATCTTACGGCACTTTCACACGGGCAACATCCCGTTTTTTGCGGGTTTGGTTTTTTGCAGGATTGCAAACCGAATGCTCGTGTGAATGTTACCACAGCAACACGTATGCTACTAAACGGGATCCTGCAAAAAACCGAACCCGCAAAAAACGGGACGTAGCCCGTGTGAAAGTGCCGTTACGTCGCTCTTCCATGAGTTTTAGAGTAGATCGAGTCTATGATCCTTTTGGTTCTATCTGTACGGTGAGTCTTACAGAACTTGGACCCAACCGTATGGACAGCTTCCACAAACCCATCATTGTTATCATCCACGTTGCTTCCTAGGCATTCGAAATGGTTTTGAAGTTCAAGCTGGAACGCTTCGGGGTTTTGGAGCTGGGTTGGTGTCGGGCGGGTCGTAGACTTATCAGTCGAGATCTTTCAAGCTTGATGTGCCTCGTACCATACGGTGGTCGCTCCCGGTTTTGACCGCACTGATCACGTAGACATCATTGAATATTGCTTCCTCGTCGACATAATAAAGTTTATCTCATTCCTCGTTACACCGTTAGGGCTCATCCAAGTCCACTTCTTACGTGCCCTCGCTTCTTAATAATTCGAAGACACGGCTGCAGTAAGAAAACGCTTTAAGTATTTTAGCCATGAAAACCAGATTAATTTTCGATTAACTGCAAAATTAGCTTTTTGTTGCTTTAAAACAAATAAATAGCTAGTTGATTGAGTTGGCGTACAAGTGACGTCTTAAGTTACAATTTTTTATCGTCTGGTGCGGTACAAGTCGAATTTGTCTGTATAATTTGAACCTACCTATTGGATATAATTTGAAGTAACAAACCTAAATGTATACTTGTCTCTTTCTGAATCAAGGGATTTCAATGTCAAACAAATCACCGCCGCACCAGACAGAGATCGCCTATTTTCAACGCCGCACCAAACGAAAGTCTAATGCAAGTCAAAAAAATGACTTGTACCGCACTTAACGTGTTAAGAGATTGTCAGATTCTATTGAAATGAACTAAGGGACCACCCACCACCACTAACTGAGGTACTTTTTATGAGCTGTCAAAACACAATTCTCCCATTGAGTTTGAAAGGTAATAGCAACTTATGACGTCACTTGTTCGCCAACTCAATCAACTACCTACTACTTATAACTGTTTATTATTTGTTTTAAAGCAACAATAAATCCAATTTTTGCAGTTAATCGAAAATTAATCTGGTTTTCAGGGCCAAAATAAAGCGTTTTTTGACTGTCTTCGAATTATTTTTTTAATGGCGTCAACAACCTTACATTACTTTAGTTTAGTACAATTAGCATATTCATTACGTTGTTTAATTTAATGTTATCTGGAACCAAATGTAATGTCGTCGTCGTCATATTCTAATATCAAAGGGTTGGCACGTTCTAAGTTTACGACGCATCAAACTTAGGGAATTAGCCAAACTAATGTAAAGTGGCTACCACACGGTTCCGACGTTCCGATATTGGATTGGTCTTCGCACGTTGGTTGAATTGTTTGAGCTTGTATCGCTAGTGGCTAGTGGCCACTTTCTGTGTTTAGTTGTAACATTGATAATCAATCGTACAGGTATAGAATAAAATAGAATACTTAGAATAGAAAAACTTTATAAATAAAATAAAAAACCATTTATTGCCCATAAAAAAGAAAAAGAAAAAATACACAAAATTATGTGGCAAAAGGAAATTTGTAGCCTCGATGACAATAAGTAAGTATTCTTGCAATTTTTCAATGTATGTAGTAAGTCATGACTTTGAATTATAATTTATCTGACTGACTGATATATCAACGCACAGCCCAAACTGCTGAACCTAAAAGACTTGAAATTTGGCCCACATATTATAAATAAATAATAAATAAAATAAAAATCATTTATTTTCAGACTGTTATGTCCATAGTTTGTTAGTTACTAGCTTAAGTACTATGTCAGTATCACAATTTATAGATTTATAGATGCCTTGAGTGAATAGATATAGATAGGATAGGGAATAAATGGGATTTATATTTTCGCTTTAAAGTGGTCCTACCTACCTCCGTAGCTATAATTATTATTAGAGAATATAAATATATTATATATACGGATAGATTAAAATATTAAAATTATTCGCTTTTATATATTATCATACACGTATTTATAAACTTAAGGTGTGATTCCCAGAGCTGCCCTCATACAAGAGAAGGCCGCTAAGTGACAAAAGGTAGTTTTGAGAAAAATGGAAAAAAGGTGGGAATGTATTTTTCTAGAATTCTATAAACATTTCTGCAAGTCTGTGAATTGAGTTTGGTAGAAGACCGTATGACGTATCTATTTACATACAAATTAGGGGTTTAGTGCTTTGTAAAGTATTTAAAAACAATCAATTTGTGTTTTATTTCAGTATACTATCTCTACATTTTATTAAATTCCTAGACTAAAAGGCCGTTAAATATACCTTAACGGCTTTTTTACTTATTATATATATCCTTTACATATTTATGGTTCCTATCAACTGTTCAGCGATCATAAGAAAAAAAGCCGCAAGAAAACTTAGCGGCTTTTTAACGTCTGTTAAAGTATTTGATTTTTTAAGCGTAACGAACTAATAACACCGCTAAGCAAAATAACTGCTTTTTAACTTAGTTTTACTCTGAATCTATTACTAAATTTATGGTTAATACTAAATTAAAACGCAGTTAAAGGGTCACCTACGTTATGTAACGACCTCTTTGCTTAGCACGTTTTGTTAACTTATGAATTTTATTTGATATAAAAAGCCGTTATGGCAAAGTTCTGTCGGTCCTGAAAATTAAGAAAAAAGAAGTCTGAAGAAATAAGACGTTAATTAAACTTTTATTAATGAAAAATAGTACGAAATAGATTCAGTCAAAGTTCTATCTGAGATACAGTTAGTAAGTATCAGAAAATTACGCTTTGTGATAAAATCAACATAAATATACTTACCGGCAAATCTAACCGCCCACTATACATACTTGCTCGTAAGGAAGGAGGGCGATTAGATTTTCCGGAGAATATATTAATTAACTAAACGACTAACAAATAAGGTTAACTTCTTTTCAAAATATCAAATAGTAATTCTATAAAAAACAGGCCAAATACGAGTACCGACACCGAGAGTTCCGCACTATGCTAACATGTTGTGTAGCAAAATAAACCTATTAATACTGCACGGGACCCCAAAAAAAGACGTCTACGAGGTACATTAATCAACAATTATTTTCAACATTTTTACTTAATGTTATACCTACCAAGTAATAAACTAATAATATACGTAAGATCAAACGAACTTCTTGAAGCGAAGTTCGATCGATATTAAAAGAGTCATTTCATTCGAAGATATAAATATTTACCAAGTAGTCCTTTAACCTACTAGGTAGCATTCGCACATTTTAAAAAAGATTTATTTTTGACTTCCTATTTAAACCACTTCCGGCAACCGCCGCGCCTCGGTATGCCGCCATATTATTTGTCATTCTTTTTAGAGTGTATTCAATACCAAAATTTTCCATGGGGTTACTGGGTGGGAGGGATCTTATATCTTCGAATGAAATGACTCTTATAATATCGTTCGAACTTCGCTTCAAGAAGTTCGTTTGATCTTATATTATAATTCGTCATTTCATTTTCAATATAAATATATACCAAGTAGATGTTCAGAGTGGTAGGTTTTGGATTGAATAATAAGTACATATAATAACACTGAGTATTTAATCATTCTCAACGTTTCTTTTCACTTTACTTGAGAGAAAGAATCTTCAGCTCAACTAATTGACACTTAAGTATTATGGTAAAATAGTTTAAACCAAAAAAATAAAATAAGTAAGTATAAAACCCAAAATTAGTTCTACTATTTTGTATTATTTGCGAAATAAACATACCAAGCAAATTTACTGTCATCTATAACAGGCTTGTTATTAGAACTTGGCAAGAGTATGCACTATGCAACGAGCTCGAACAGCCTACAATTTTGCGGATCGCCTCCTGGCCGACGCGATCGCGCTCGCCGCTGACGTGGTGGTGGTCGGCAAGGTCGCTTAGTGTTCATGAATAGATTACAAATACTATTGATCTGATATCTTTAGTCATGACCAAATAATCTTGCGAAGTTGTGACAAGACAGATATTTTGTACCTTCCGTGAAGCAAGGTAACATTAACGCTGGCTACTCACCATTTGGGTCTGGTCTTTTTATCATGCTAAGGATGAAAATCTTTGCCCCGTTGCTATCAAAATTGATATTTTCAGTCTAAGTATAGTAATTAAAGAGTTTGAAGCAAGTTACTTTACTGACCTTTTAGTTCAGATTTAGAGCGACGTATTCTGATAAGGAACCGATTTAAAGTTGCATTTTTAATGCGACAAAGCGGAACAATAAAAATTTATAGTAAGTACTATACCTAACGAACCCCCTTATATGAGTAAAACTGCGCAGACAAAAGACCAAACAACCAAAATATATATTATATTATATATTACTTGATAACAAAAATCCACCCAAAGCTTTAGCTATGAACCATATATAATATCATCAAGTCAACCGCGGGTGCTGGGGTGCCCTCAGTGCCCTGTTATGAAAACGCAATCCGCAGCACCTCGCGGCATCCAGGGTAAGGATTTTGAAGAGTTATGACTCCTGAAAGGAAAATATAACAAATCTTTACTAGGTTTTAAATATATTATTTCGGAATCGATTATGATTTCTATGAATAAGTGGGTACCACGACTATGATGGCCAGTTTGGAAATATAATGATGCCGGTTGCTTTGTGCTCAATAAACTCTTGGACGCATTACGACATTATGGAAAATGTCGGAAAAGCGTAAAAAATGTGGTTTCCAAATTATCGTAAACACATATTATATAATTAATATAGCATCCGGATCTTTTTTCCAGGATATACATACACGAGTAGGTATCGCATATACAGTGTCAAATGACGCACTAACTGCAACTAACTGCCGGGTCGCTCCATTCTCGGTACCAACGGGAAGTGCCCCGCACCCCGCGTTCCCTTATTCGATCCAGCCATATATCAATAAATAGTCATTTAGCTGCGTTTTAAAGTAGTTTTGTAGATTAACGGCGTTTAATAAGAATTTTTGATCATATATTTTTATTACTTTCATACATAAAAAAGCCGTTGAACGTTTTTAGTTTCGTATTTTGTTTATAAAATGGTCAGCTTTACTACACATCATAGCCGTTAAAGGTACTTAGCGGCATCTTAGTGTATGGAAATATGATAGCGGCTTTTTAGCTTATTTATCCAATACTTTTTTTTAAAACTATACTAAACAATAAGGCAATTATAGTCGCTTAACCGCCTTTTAGGTAAGTAACGGTAGTTAACGACGTTGTTGTATAGTATTAAAAATTATTTTTTCGGGGAATCAATAAGTAAAACCGCCGTCAAAGTACTTTAACGTTTTTAAAGCGTATTGCCATCAGAAAACTGCCTTATTTCTTATGAAAAGATCAAAAAAGCTGCATTTAGCGGCTAAAATGCTTAACGTATCTCGGAAACTAATAGAGATAAAAATATGGGTCTCAGTTGGGTCGAAAGGAAATCGTCCGTACATTTTTATGCTTAAATAAATGTGAAAAAGCCGCTAAGCTGCTTAGTGGCTTTCTTTCGTATGAGGGCAGAGAGGTGTCCTAAACACTTGGTAAGTTAGTTATAAACTTAGGGGAGGGTTTGATCAAAAGTACTTCAACCGTAAAACGATTTCCTTACGGCTAGCACAATTCGCTGTGTCACGGCTTATCAATACGTGCGTCCTTATTACTAAATTGGCCTAAGAGAGACGCAGTGAACTTAGGTACTATTCGGATTA
Organism: Archips crataeganus; assembly: GCA_947859365.1. Classification (NCBI taxonomy): domain Eukaryota; kingdom Metazoa; phylum Arthropoda; class Insecta; order Lepidoptera; family Tortricidae; genus Archips; species Archips crataeganus. Next base: position 11,013,860 of record OX402069.1, on the reverse strand, counting down.
AGATTGAATGAGTTTTTGATTGGAGTTGGGATAAGTTAAGACATTTTTACGATTGGTTATGATCATAGGTTGCGCTCCAGCGGGCATTTTGAGGGCACGCCATTTGGTAAGGTTTACAAGAAACATTTTAACCATCGAACTAGTATTTGTAACATACCCGTTATCATGTCGCACACCTAGATCAAAAGAGCGTCAACTCAAATTAATATACCACTTTAATCTAGATCTTTCTAGATTCAAATTGTCTAAATTCAAATGGTACATTATTTTGAGTTGATCCTCTTTTGATCTAGGAGTGCGAGTATTAATCTTAAATTGGCTACGATAATGTTTATTGTAAACCTTACCAACTGGGCGCCAGTATAAATTCGATGACAATGCAATATTATTATGACATGGAGCAGATCTGATGATGAAGAAAAAAAAAATCAAAAATCAAAACGTTTATTCTGCAAATAGGCCGCAAAGGGCTCTTTTACACGTCACTTTTTTTAAACTACCAGCGCTTTCGTAAGGACCATCATTGCCAAGAAGAATGCGCCGCAAGAAACTTGGCAGGAAGTCATCTTTTCAAATTAAAATATAATAAATTACAAACTAAAAAACCGGCCAAGAGCGTGTCGGACACGCCCAAGGTAGGGTTCCGTAGCCATTACGAAAAAATCAAGTAATATTTTTCTAAGGATTTCGTATGTGTACGGATCATCCAAGTTTAGGTATGTTTTATACCTTAGGCTACTATTTACTCTTAAACTACAAATAATTTCCAAGCAATCTTAGCCGCTATAATTTTCCTAGTAAATTTGATATATTTACTACCATTCTGAATTTTTTCAAATTTTTCCACCCAACAGTTTAGATTTTAGAGGGGGGGACGGCCGATTTTAATGAAATTTTTCACTTTAAAGTTGAATATTTCGCAAACAGATCACTGAATAGAAAAATCATGTTAGGAACCCCGCAATGGTTTTAAAAGACCTATCCAACGATACCCCACACTATAGGGTTAGCCGAGAAAAAAAAAATCACCCCCACTTTACGTCTATGGGAGGTACCTTAAAAAAATTTTTTTTACTTTTTTTTATTCAATCACTTTGTCGGCGTGAGTGATATTCATGCCAAATTACAGCTTTCTAGTACTAACAGTCTCTGAGCTTAGCCGCGGACAGACAGACAGACGGACAGACATGGCGAAACTATAAGGGTTCCTAGTTGACTACGGAACCCTAAAAACCACACAAATATGGAATTAAATGAACTCGAACTGAATGTCAACAAAACAAAACTCATTCAGTTTAGACCATATCAGAGAGTCCCTTTAGATCTAAAGCAAATATGTAACGAAACCAATATTGAAGAAGTGAGTGATTTTAACTTGTTAGGAATTAATATTGACACAAATTTAAATTGGAAAAGACACATTGAAGACACCAAAAATAAACTATCACGGTTTGTTTTTGCTCTGGGGGTACTAAGACGAAACACACACAGTAAATGTGCATGTGCGTATGCCTGGCTGCGGTACGGCGTAATATTATGGGGACATAGCACAAACGCTCACGACCTGTTTATCTTACAGAAAAAATGTTTACGTATAATAGTTAATATTAGACAACCTGAAAGCTGTAGACAATATTTCGTTGAACAAGGCGTACTCACCTTGCCTTGCATATACATACTGGAGGTAGGCTTGTTTGTAAGGAAGCACTTACACTTCTTTCACTTTGTTAAAAGTGAGCGACGGAAAAATAAATTGCAACTCCCAGAACCTAAATTAAATATTTATAAATGAGGCCCGTACTACGGATCGATAAAAATCTACAATAAAATACCGGAAATTATTAAAAAGGAAGAAAAAATTCATGTGTTTCGTAGTAGACTTAAGTCACTTTTAATTAAAAAAGCATACTATTCCATCGAAGAGTTTGTCTGACACAAGCCTTGATTAAAACACACAAACACACACTCACAAATAAAACACTACACATACTCATACACACACATGCTCTCACTCACACACACTCTCACTCACACACACACACACACACACACACACACATACTCATACTTCACACTCACACGCACACTCGCATTACATGTGACCTGTTTAATTTTACATTTATTTGTTTTTGTTTTATTTCTTATAATTGATTATTTTAAATGATAAATTGTAGATATTTTAATCGATTATTTGTACTCCATATTATTATTGTATTATTTTTGGCTTTATGTTATTTTTAACTTATGCAAATTTTTTTTTTTTTTATTGACATTGTCTTTTTTAGTTATTTTATTGCATTTTTTACATTATGTTTAGTTGTTAGTAATTAGTTAAGTATTGTGTGCCCTTACAGGGCGTCATGGACTGACTTATTTTGCTGATAATATCTTGATTATAATGTACATGACATTGACAATGTATAAAATAGATAAATAGATAGATAAATAAAAAAAAAATTATATAAAAAATAAAACAATACAGGGATGTATTGGGTCCCTTAGTTAAAAAAAAAACTAAAACTATACCTACATCTTGACTATATCTATGTTCAGTGGAGGTGTAGAATGCTTCCACCGTCAAAAAAAATTAAAAGAAAAAATAAAAAATAATAATATTGAAGCTAGCTAGAGGGTGGCCATGAACTGTGTAATAAAACGACACGAATGCATCGAGTTTGGGCTTGTTTGATTTGTATTGACGAGTACTTTGGTATAACCAGGGCAAAAAGTACAGTCATCAAATAAAGATTGTGTTTAAAATAGAATTCAGATTTTTTTATTTTAAAACATTGTACCTACGGAGATACGGAACCCTTATCATGTACAAGTCCTAACTTGCACTTGACCGGTTTTTTGCTGAAGTCGCGACTTTCACGCTGTCTTCGTCCCTATGGCAGTGACGCACAGACAAGATTCTTACAAATGGTTTCCTATCCGTTACGGTTAATGGACTTTTCTGAGTATGAGAGTAATATCTTTTGGCAAGTTTTATCATTGTACTCTTCTTGTATTTTTTTCTATATTTTTAAACAACAATGTTTGCGGCGTGTGTAATATTTAAAATAGGAAAGATATAATTTTCACTAAATATTACCAAATGTATAATCTTATCAGTAATATTTAAGGCATATCTACATATCAAAATCGTACCAAAGAGTAGAGTCAGGTGAAATGAACAATTAGTTTTAAATGACCTGTAATAACAATTATTTACTACAAGCTTAGCACAAACACAAATAAAAGTAAATTACATTAAAAATAAAATAAAAGTATAACTAGTAACTAAACTAAGAGTAACTGTCACCCGTGGGTGTCGGGTTTAGAATAATCCTCCGGAACCATCGGTCTACTTTGCCTATCGGTCCACTTTTGCAAACCGTCTACTTTCCCATTTTTTAAACTTGTTCAAACCGTCTACTTTCCCGATCGGCCAACTTGTACAAACCGTCTACTTTCCCGCTGTCTTCGTCCCTATGGCAGTGACGCACAGACAAGATTCTTACAAATGGTTTCCTATCCGTTACGGTTAATGGACTTTTCTGAGTATGAGAGTAATATCTTTTGGCAAGTTTTATCATTGTACTCTTCTTGTATTTTTTTCTATATTTTTAAACAACAATGTTTGCGGCGTGTGTAATATTTAAAATAGGAAAGATATAATTTTCACTAAATATTACCAAATGTATAATCTTATCAGTAATATTTAAGGCATATCTACATATCAAAATCGTACCAAAGAGTAGAGTCAGGTGAAATGAACAATTAGTTTTAAATGACCTGTAATAACAATTATTTACTACAAGCTTAGCACAAACACAAATAAAAGTAAATTACATTAAAAATAAAATAAAAGTATAACTAGTAACTAAACTAAGAGTAACTGTCACCCGTGGGTGTCGGGTTTAGAATAATCCTCCGGAACCATCGGTCTACTTTGCCTATCGGTCCACTTTTGCAAACCGTCTACTTTCCCATTTTTTAAACTTGTTCAAACCGTCTACTTTCCCGATCGGCCAACTTGTACAAACCGTCTACTTTCCCATTTGGTAAACTTGTTCAAACCGTCTACTTTCCCATTTGGTAAACTTGTTCAAACCGTCTACTTTCCCATTTGGTAAACTTGTTCAAACCGTCTACTTTCCCATTTGGTAAACTTGTACAAACCGTCTACTTTCCCATTTGGTAAACTTGTTCAAACCGTCTACTTTCCCATTTGGTAAACTTGTTCAAACCGTCTACTTTCCCATTTGGTAAACTTGTTCAAACCGTCTACTTTCCCATTTGGTAAACTTGTTCAAACCGTCTACTTTCCCATTTGGTAAACTTGTACAAACCGTCTACTTTCCCGATCGGTCCACATGAGCAAACGAGCGAAACTTTTACATGAGGCGGTGATCCTCCCTAGAAATTTTAAATGTCGTTTTTCCCAATTTGAATTGACTCAGAAACAGTGTCGACGGAGCTCCGCTAACGCTGAGCTCCTTTATCTGTGTGCTTTTGGCCCTTTGGGCCGATGAAAACTTAACATAACCTAAAGCTACCTATGAGGAGAAGCAAGTAGACAGTTAGGGAAAGTGGACCGTTTGGTAAGTAGACAGATCGGGAAAATGGACTAATCAGGAAGTAGACGGATAAGGAAAAGCAAGTGGGCCTATCGGGAAAGTAGACCGATGATTCCTGACCGAGAATAACACCTCTCCATTTCTGTCGTAAGAAAGCAACTAAGGAAATTGATTAAGTTATATTTGTATCCATCTTAACCTACGGCGCCCAGATTTGGTCATTAACTGAAGCTCAAAAGTCCAGGCTTAAGGTTTGCCAGCGAGCAATGGAGCGCAGTATCCTGGGTGTTCGAAGATCTGATCGAATCAGAAACACTGCACTGCGCTCCAAAACTCGTATTACAGATGTGGGTGTCAAAACCGCCAAGCTGAAGTGGGACTGGGCCGGACATGTCTGCCGAATGCATCCAGACCGATGGGCGCGAATCGTTACGGAATGGGTTCCGAGGGATGGCCAAAGGAGCAGAGGCAGACCTAAGAGGAGATGGCGGGACGACCTGAGCGCTTTTCAGCTTGATTGGCAGGTGCATGCCCAGGATAGGGAAAAATGGCGGAGGAAAGGGGAGGCCTTTGCCCAGCAGTGGGACATATTATAGGCTATATAAAAAAAATAATAAAAAAATATTTGTAGGCGATAGGTTAGCAACCTACCACTATTGTACCTGTACCATTTTTGTCTAACATTAAGCCTAAAATTTGCTAAAAGCTCTGCAGCATTCTCTTTAGCTCTGTAATACCTCGCTGCCTTAAAGAGCGATTTAGCTACTATGCTACTTCTGTTCGATATTCTCAAAAGTTTCTCCTTATCCCTCCTCCTCCTTCCAACTCTTAAGTTCTACTACTAAATAGTTCTAGTAGGTACTTATACTGTCCAGAATTCGTTTCAGAACTTCTCACAATGATATTGAACCGAGGTCCATGGTAAAGGAAATTGGGCCATTCTACTTTTCGTTGACCAGTCATTTTTTGTAATGTGCTCTTCAAATATTTTTTTACAAAAACTGTAAAGTGCTCGGTTTTATCATTAAAAATTTAAATAGGAACATAATTAAGCTTACATTTTAAATTATCACTATTTATAAAAAGTAATCTTTATTATGTATAAAGTAGGTAACGCAGTGGACATGCATGTCCCAGCCATTTGTATGGAAATTGGTGTATTCTCCGCTGAGTTACCAATTTTTTTTACATAATTTCTTTAAATTTAATGTTTTTTTGCTTTTAAATATTAAATTTAGTTATTTCAGTTTTTATGGTATAAGTTATTTATACTTCAAAAAAATTACCAGGGATGCCTTATATTTCACCGAAGATTAATGGTTACTTAAAAGTAGAATGGCCCAATTGACACATTTTAAACGTTCCCTAACCTACTCTAACGCAAATAAAAATTATATGCTAATTCTTGATATTCCTCCTGCACCGGTACTGTAATTATAATGATGTATGAAATCTCATTATGTTACAGTTTTCTGTATCATAATGACCATTACGATACTGCCGTGATCATAACAGAATCCAATGTCGTAATGCTGGTCATTATCTATGGTTTTTGAACGCATAATGGAGGATTTACTGTACCTATGGGTGTAGGTAAAAATATTTTTTTCTACTTTTTATTTTATCACTTTCTCGGGGTAATTGCTACATAATATTCATGCAAAATTACAGTTTTCTAGCACTATTAAGGGGGTGATCCATTGGCGAGCAAAACCGCCGGTACGCCAACGAACTCGCGAGCCAAAGGTCTAAACCGCCAATGGAGCACTTAAAAGTCTGCGGACTTTAGAATTTCAAGTATGCAACAGCGAGCCAGCGAGCAAATCCGACGGTTTTTAAGTCCGCAAATGGATCACCCTCTTTAGTCTCAATGCTAAGCCGCGGAAGGACGGACAGACAGACATAACTAAACTATAAGGGTTCTGTTTTGCCATTTTGGCTCCGGAACCCTAAAAACGATCGTGATTCCTATAGCGTTAGACAATACTGACTCTGGTCGAAATAAAAAAAATCTATATTTTCACACAACTTTCCGGGTCCGTAGAGTGTTAGTAGTTGTTAGTAGGTGAAGAATTATATTTTTATAGGTGAATGTTAGGTAAATAATGTGGTTGGAATAAACATGAATTTCCATGTAATCGTAATGGTATTGTCGCAACTAATTCAAATACTTAATGGCCACATCCGGCGACATAGATTCTACATCAAAAAAATTAGAGCATTATGTAAATAATCAGTTTACGCATATCTACGATAGTGATGTTCGCTTGTTAAGGAAATCATAATTTTGGTGCAGTATAGTTTGTGTGTTTATATTGATAACATATCTTTATGAAAGTGATGGGCCCTGTGTGATTTTATAATTAGGAATAAAATAATACGAGACAATGGAGCTGTATTTGAGGCGGCAAATTCTTATTGCCGGGATAAGTAAGTAATGTTATTTTAAATATTAAATTTATTCAGGCGTTAATTTCTGGAGGTTCATATAAAATATAAATTAACTGCAGTTTTTACGTTGCTACTCCGCTAGCGAGCGAAAGCAAGCGAACGGAAGCGAGCGAAACGAGCTGTAAGTAGCGGAGCATTAAAGTAATCCAGTGTCCATTCATTTTATTTGGATTATTCGCGGTAGATCCTTTGGCTGTTTCTTCGAAGGAACTATTGCGTTTATTTCGCACTAATTCCTTCACAAGAGATGCGTTTATTTTTTCTCCTTCGTTCCTTGTCGACTGCGACGAGGTGCTACTGAACACCTTCAGTTCTAGCAAAGGAACAACAAGTCTTCAACAAAAGTTAAGTATTTTCTTTTCATGGTCCCATTGTTTCAAAAGCAAGCGCAGCAAACTCATGATAGTTTGTTAAAGCTGAATATTTGCGTCAGTTGTTTATATGAGCACGCTCGGCAGCCGCCAACCATTTCCGTCCATTCATTAATTTTCATTCGTTCAATCGTTCATTTTTCCGTCCGTCGACTCTCAACAAACCGCATAGGGTAGCTGGAATTGATGCGGTAGTGAAGGCCCGACGGATGAGATCATTTTGTCATTATTTTCTAATTATACGATAGTCTTAGTACCTACTACCGTATTCTTTTTTCACGGAGCCTCAAGAGCACCTACGTTATCATGGACCTTATTCACCGTGTCTTGAGAAGTGACTTCTTAGGTTCTTGTTTTTAGGTCTTGATCGTTTTGGGATGTGAAGCGTTTTGGTCACAACGAAATTCTGTAAACAATTTTGTACCATATCATGAAATATAATCAATCCCCTTAATACTTATTACATTACAATTGTATACCAGTCTCATTAACAGTTTTTCCACGAAAGGAATAATGTTTAATTAAAATTGGAAGATCGTTTATCCCCATTGCCTCAAAATACGCTATCCACTCTGACTAATTACTAATTACTCAATTATTTTTACAGGTAATTTTCCCACAGTTGCGAAAAAAATGATATTTAAATTAAGAAACAAACAATATATCAAGAAAGTTTTAGTTCAGTTTCAAAGTCACTGACACAGACCACCTGCGTACACAGGCTTATGTAGATAATAGACACGGCTACATAATATATAACCTACTTATCTATAGATTACACAACCGTATGGTTGAGACATTCATCCCACAGCAATTACAACTAACACACTTTATGTATTAGAATAACACTGTAGGTAGATCTGTTTTGAAAAAAAAGCAGACGCCGTAAAAATATTTTCTTATTTTCCCCCAGTGACCTCGATGTCTCAATTTAATTTATTAACGATACACGTCTGTCTTTGGGTAATAGTAGCATAGTGCTTAATATGAGTACCTACCTTTCAAGTTTCAACTCGAATTCAACAGGAAGTATTGAAATCGTATAAGTGTATCAGGCCCCTATTTCACCAACGTGACAAATTGTCAGTGACATTATGTCGAGAGACTAAATATAGCCATCGTGTCAAATCTTCTACTAATGTATAAAAATCTCGTGTCACGGTGTTTGTTATCGAATCGAACTCCTCCGAAACGGCTTGACCGATTTTTATGAAACTTTTTTCTCTATATCTCTATCGGTCTTTATTGCCACGAACTTGCAAAATCTGGAACGAGCTTCCCGCTGGGGTCTTCCCATCGAGTTACGACTTACGACCTGGGTGCCTTGAAAAGAAAAAAAAAACACTCGCCTTAAGAGTTAAGTTAAGAGTTTTCTGCAGGGCCGACAACGCACTGGTACTAAAATATGTCTGCAAAGTTTATGTTTATGACATACATTTTCTGCATTAAAGTAATCAAAATGATACTGCTGCTACAATACTAACACTGTAAAAGTTATTTTGGCGCATTACTAGTGCAAAATAGATAGATACAAATTGTCAGCAAGGTTGTCTATAGTACTAAATAAAACCATCATCGCCTTTTTCATATCTATTACAGTCCAACACTTTAAATATTCTTCTGTATGGTCCTGTAAGCGTTCTAAGACCTAAAATATAGAACTTAAATACTATTTCTCAAAGAACCAGAATGTTCTGTTAAACCTTTATTATTCGCGCGATTTTCTGCCTTCGGTGTTCCCAACCACAATCAGTTTCTCTAGACCTTGTATAAAGATAATATTGCATTGTTTTCCAGTATACATAGGCCAAATGCTAGTGGGCTATGGGATGGGGTGGACAGCACCGATCATCCCAAAGCTGCAGGACCCCGAGCAGTCTCCTCTCCCCAGCGTCATCTCGGAGGCTGGTTCTTCCTGGGCCGGGTCTCTGCTGTACATCGGTACTATAATAGGTGAGTATCGACCAGCGTTGCCAGACGTCCCGATTTTAAGCCCAAAGCTAAATGTCCCGCTCGGGACAGGTTAGTCCCGCTTGGGATGGATTACTCGAAAGTCAAAGTCACAGTAATACCTTTGGATAAGAAACTCTAAAAAGAATAAGTATACAAGAATTACACAGCGCGTTACGGACTTAGGGTTTATGATCCCTTAACTTTAGAAAACAGAACGGTTTTCTGTATCGGTTTTCTGTATTCAAGATTATTTATCCTTCCCCAGGACCCCACGTAACCGGTATCCTCTCGAACATCATCGGCCGGAAGCCCTGCCTCATCATCGGCGGCGCCATCACGGCCCTCTCCTTCATCATCATCATCAACACCAGGAACTTGGCTATGCTGTTCTCCAGCAGGATCCTGAAGGGTTTCGGAATTGGCATCATTGCTGTCGGCAACCTGGTCTACATTGGAGAAATTGCGTGAGCATCAGTAACTATTTTAAATTAGCAATTATGGGTCATTATTAGAGAGTTTCAGAAGACTCATTTGGTGGACACATTTTTGCACACGTGCAGATTTTGATGGCATTTTCGGTTATTTATTAGAGGTCCTGATCCTGTACTTTCTACCAAATAACTGGAAACTGCATCAGAATCATCGAAGTGAGTCGGTTGAAACGCTCGAATAATGACTCAATTACATTAACCATAAGGTGCAAAACATTAAGAGGGCTCTAGTGGTCTTCTTTCCATACAAAAGCTCTTGTCTATTTTTGCACAGGACTGGAATGTTACCTTTGCTCACCCACGACCTTACGATAGTTACGTTTATGTAAGAAATGCATGTTCATGCAGTTCCTCCACCTCCACACCGTACGAACACACAAATCACACAAACCCATGAATCCACACGCATTTCTTACAAAAATTTAACTATCGTAAAGTCGCGGGTGAGCAAAGTACCTAATTGTAAACAGTGGCATAACCCAATGCTGTTCTATAGTAGGGTTGCTTGCCTTGGTGATGGTTTTTTTTGCATTTTAAAAGAACGAAGTCCACAAATGACAGACTTAATACCTCAAGGTATGTATAATGTATGATTATTGTTCCAAGGATAAGATTATCACTAACGATTTTATTGTATCACCCATTATCCGTTTATATTTACTGACTGAAAATATTATGTACTTTATTGCCGTATATATAAATATTGGAAACTCCCAAGTTATATAACCGTTCTCACAAATACAAGTCTCAGTTGATGTCGTTCCATATTCTATTGGGTAATTCAATGATAACTTACGTTACTACAATTTGAACTTTTCGTTGCAAAACATAAACGGTTCATGTCTATATTCATAATAAATCATTTTTCTTTTTTTACGTAGGTATAAATACAACATTGACTGACTGCTTTTTTTAAATTGTATTTTTTAAGGTTTTTAGTTTTAAGACAAATGTTAATTGTACTTACTTTGGAAGCTCTTTCTATTTAATTTTATATCAGCCAAAACCAAACAATACTAGTCTCACTCCAGCACACTATAATGTTAATGTACTGGTAACTTGCGTTTCATGAAAAGGACTCGACGTGACGATGTAAATAAATTTGTTAGACTCTTGTACATAAAACTGTATGGCGTGTATCCGTATTATCCACTGATGTATCCCACATTATTTGTGTTGGGAATGGTAGGATACGACAAGTTAGAGGTCAGGAGAGAACTGGCCGTCTCTTTATACATACTAAAACTATTGCAAGGAAAGAGCAGCAACCCCTCTGTACTGGCAACGATAAGCCTGCGCGTGCCGGACCGCTACGTGTGGCGGCGCGGCGCGGTGCCGCTGCTGGCCGTGCCGCGCGCGCGCACCGCGCTGCTGCGCGTCGCGCCGTGCACGCGCGCGCTGCGCACTAATAACCGGGCAGCCTCCCAAATTGATGTCTTCTGTTGCTCTCTTAATGAGTTCACAAGAGTTACTTTATTTGTATTATGCTATCACTAATGTACTAAATTGTAAGTGAAATGTGCTACTCTATCGTATTGGGCAACTGTTAAGATAGATGTAATGTGATAAACAAATAAATAAATAAATAATAAATGAATAAATGTTTTGAGACTTCATTGTAAGTGAATATTTTTCTGTTATTTACGGTCGATTTTGTATTGTGTCGATGAAAACGATTAAGTCAGGAATCAAAGTATTTTAATGTGTCAAAAATACAAATAAAAAAATATAACGCATATCAATGGTAAGTTGTGTTAAATGGCAATAGTAACTTTTGTTACTTCCGAACATAGTAATTGTATCGTTACTTACATAAACATAAAAAAATGTAAAAAAAATGGGACAATTAGCCTTTTTAGTCCTCAGCCTTGATATTTTCATTGTGTTATTTTTCAAAATCTTTGGATATTTGACTCTTTTGGAGTTTGTTTCTTCAGAATATGACGTGACACTCCGACACTCCAGGAATAGCTGGGGCCTTTAAAAAGTATTCTCCCAATTGAAGAAGTCGTGCTCGTTCGTCAATTTCCTCCGTTGGAGAAAGACAACCACTTTCACCTTAGAGTCCTTTGCTGCTGAAAGAAGAAGCTGAAGTTCACTTGTTGAAAAAATAGAATAAACAGCTAGATGTTTTTAATACCTTACTTTGAAATTTAAACTAATGATTAGACAGCAAATAGTATTGATGTAACCACTTTAAAAAAATGGTATTTTTTACTCTCTCTCATGGGATTGCCCTATTTGGTCAAGTATTTGGTTACAAAAGAAATCTCGAAGAGAACAGACTGCAAATCAAGAGATAAAACAAATGCATCGAGTTTAAAACCGATATAAAAACAGATACCTAGAGATAACATTATACTTAAATAGGCAACTATTCTAGAAGATGGTACAATGACGACTGTTGACCGGAAATTGATAAATGCTGACGATTTGGTTATATATATTAAACGGATTAACAAAGATAAACATCACGTGCATTTCGAGGGACGTAGTTAAGATACAAGGCCCGAAAGAAGTTGATACGCCAGTGGAACAATAGACTGCCTCTTAATTGAGAAATGAAAAAACATACAGACGAATTGAGAACCTCCTCTTTTTTTTGAAGTCAGTTAAAAAAAGTCAGGTATAAAAGTGAAACAAAACTCATTTCGCTGTTAACACAATGACTTCGATGGGAATAAACTATTATATTAAGACGAACCTTGTGCAAGAACAACTGTCTTTTTGGCATTAATAGTCATAGAATACAGAGAACAAGCTCAGGAAAATTTGTCAACCATTGACTTGAGTTCAGCTGCACAAGACTCAAGGCAGACATCAATGCAGTTCTGCACCAACCTCTGCAAAATTCTCTTGTCCGGCCTGTGGACGATCATGTCGCTCTCGCATCGGGCTAATCAGCTACGAAAAGCGCTGTGCACATGCAATACGCCACAATTCATCTGAAACAGACGCATAGGCCTAAATTAATGAAAACTGACGAATTTACCTGATGCAAGATACCAGATTATGGTCTATGACACAGCGTCAGTTTCAGATCTTTTCAGTATCTTTAATCATAGAACGTGTCACAGATTACCATTTTGATAGATAGATCCGTTATTTAACTTATTTATGACTGAGTTTTTTTTTAACTTTTCCACTACATTATTAATAGTTCTCAAGTGGAGAAGAACGCCGGAAATTTAGCGTAAGAGCAGTTTAGCACCACGATTGATCCGTATTCGATATGAATCCGTGAAAATACGGCCTGTTAGTAAACGTAGACCTATTTGTATAGTAGTTTACTTACTAAATCCGAAAGAAATCGAATATATCGCATAAACTACATACAAATAGGACGTAGTGCAAAACAGCTCTAAGATTTACAGAATATGGGGTTATGAATGTTTAGAATCACTGGTAATTTTGGTTGCAAAAGGTTCTGAGAAGAGTGTATATTAAAATTAAGCATGTTTCCTATTCTTCGGAAAGACGGCTGTCCTTCCTCTCTTTACCATTTCTTTCATCTGCTGGACAACAACTGTTGGCTACTGCGATAAATTCAGCAGTGGTGATTTTTCGGAAAATGAAGATGAAAATGGTAAAGTGGCGATAGACTAGGCATGCTTCACGAAGTACAGTAATAAATTTAACGTAAACGTAACCATCGTAAAAGAGTATATAAAGTTAGGGAACGAAAGGCTTCGGAAGGCATGTCACGGTGAAGACTAAGAAGATTATTTTTCTAAAATACTGTCCGGGAGTTCCGGGACTATCATTCTCATAAGAGGGTACGATGCGCACCATTTCTCCATACAAACGTAATCCCCTGTTTCCTCCTTGGATAATGGCTTTAGAGCCAATTTTTTATTACTGTGTAATCTGTATCTACCACAGCTATGCCCCTATGTTTCGTTTTTTTCCATATTTCAATTAACATAAGAAATATGAGCTTTCAAAAACTGAAAAAACTGCCCAATTTCAACGTTATTTTCAGACACTCATCAGAAAAGAATCCCTGATATAAACAAAAAAAGGAAAACATAGGGGCATAGCTAAATCTGTCCTCTAATTATTTTTGAAAAAAAAAATTTTATTGGTCCAGTTTTCGAGAAGAAAACAGGGGATTACGAAATGCTGTTTTGTTCAATTTTACGCGCCTATTAACGGTCTGAGCTGCAGTTGTCCCGCTCTCGCTGTACTGACACAGAGGGGTTCGGGCGAGACGGCGACATTTCATTAAAATACCTATTTCTCAAAAGTCTCTCAGCCATCGTACCCTCTTAAACTGCTATAAAGACGCAATTGCCGATAAAGGAGGCACCGCAAGTAGTGTTTAGTGTTGGCTGCATGCAAATGCATCAATATTGATATTATATCATCGTCGGTATTAATAGTGACGTGACAGAAAGAAAAGGATTACACTATCGTTGATCGTTGTTAAATGATATAAATCGTTAAACGATTAACTACACGTGAATATGTACATGAATAAGTAGTTATCATTAAGTATATAGACTGACGAAGAAAATAACGGGCACGTTTTTTGTATTAAATTACAAAAAGTACCTGTTATTATAGATTTTTATTTATTACATTATTGGGTGAAACTGCGAATTTTGCCACTTTTATATTGACTTCCAAAGAAATGTGATTTTCATAGAAAGTTGCAGACATATCAAACGACTTTCGTAACTTATTTTTGAGTAGTTCTTCCGGCGTTTCAACTACTACTTATCAGTATCCTGGTGTATAATATTATTTTGAAGAAATGGTTGATTGAGTGGGTGGAGTGAGCTTGCGGTACAATTTCTATTTCTATTATTTATTTGTAGAGTATTTCTTTAATATTATGCAACAGGAAAATGATAACGGTTGAAAAACTAATAGAGCTACCCTTTTATTATTCTTCAGATTGAAGGTATGCCTATGAAATGGAGGCGATCTAACATGTAAAAGAACGTTTTTATGATCTTTTAAAATGGGAAATTTCCTAACATTTGAGTTCAATGCCCCCAGTCAGTCGTAGGAAATATCAGTTTCTGCGTAACTAAAATCATGTACAGTCAAAAACTCTGCTTGTTGAGCAATTCGCCACTCTCCACATTTTACCCGTATATGCAAATTAGGATTAAACGAGTAATAAGCGGCTAAACCCGAATTGCATTACCTACACGTCTTAAATATACTTATTATATATTATATTATTTTTTTACAATTATGGAAGTTAACAACACATACAAATCCTATCTGAATGATCAGAAAGCTATCGAATTTTTAAAAGTGGTACCTTTATAATCTAATCGTATAATCGATTATTATGCATCGATTTATAAAAATACTCGAATCGCCTTATCATTTTTTCAATGCCGAAAAATGTCGCGTATTCGGAAATTCTTGTTAAACTTATACAAATTAACATAAGAGCTGCAAGAATCACTAGTAAATCATTAATCAGTAATAATCTGGGGCCTAAGTACGTTATAATCGTGGTGTGTCTAAAGATTTTCAGTTAGTAAGTAAGGACCTATCACGCACGATTGACGATGACTAAATAATTAGCACGTGCGGCGATTTCTTGATTGTCACCCAGCCCGCTAGTTGCGCAGTTAGATAACGATAACGTAACCTTTTCAACACCAACGACCAATATATGCGTCACAAAATACAACGTCAAAGTGATCTTCACGCAATGGCATAAGGTTCAAAGTAGCTTTACGTTTTGGCTAAGCTTGGCGTTGAGAAAGTTAAGCCCGGAATACACACGGTTGAAATTGGCATGCCAGGTGCTGGCAAACCATCATGCCGGTTACTAGCATTCCGTGAAACCACACCATTTTCACGTTTGGGAAGCACGCGAATCACTGGTAGGTTTAAATGACTGTTTGTGTGCCAATAAATAAATAATCAATTAACTCAGGTAATAGCGGGCTTTTTTCGGTTACTCTACGTCTATGTGCGCCTATTTGGCGTAATTGGCTATAGGCACTATTGGTGCCAGCCTAGCTCGTGGAGAAGCCTAGCAGACCCTTCACGTTTCCAATGACTTCCTGGAGCGACCTCGGTGTCCACAGGTGTAGTGCCCTGTAGCTCTCCACACTAGTGCATTCCAGTAGAACGTGTGTGGCCTTTCTTCTGCCTCCATGCATGCTCTGACCAATCCAATGAAGATTCTGGACGGAAATAAATTCTTATTCCTATTTCTTTCATAATCAGTATAACCCGGGCAGTTTAGTGGCTACTGGCTACCTAACATTAGTTATACAAGCTTTGCTTAGTTTGGGACTAGGTCAATTGGTGTGAATTGTCCCATGATATTTATTTATTTATTTATTTAGTGATGGATGTGCAATACAAACTATCCAAGTCTCGACGTTGTAGCTATGTATGGGTACTCCAAAATATATCTGAGAATTCAATAATAAATATATTGACATTGAACATCACCATGTTACGACCAGATGGCCTAGTGGTTAGAGAACCTGACTATGAAGCTTGAGGTCCCGGGTTCGATTCCCGTGTCGGGGCAGATATTTGTATGAAAAATACGAATGTTTGTTCTCGGGTCTTGGGTGTTTAATATGTATTTAAGTACGTATCTATCTATATAAGTATGTTTATCCGTTGCCTGGTACCCATAACACAAGCTTGCCTAGCTTATTTTGGGACTAGGTCAATAGGTGTGAATTGTCCCGTGATATTTATTATTTATTTATTTATTTATGTTAGGTAAGGACCAAACTGCCTGCTTGATATCAGGATCCTAAATTATCAGTGAAAGTAAAAACCAATGACCAAAATAACTTACATCTGTTCCTTTGTTTTAGATCAACAAACATTCGTGGAATCCTTTTGACGATGACGGGAATCTCCGGAACATTAGGAACTCTCATCATTTACTCAGTGGGTCCTTACGTGTCCTACGCTGGTACTGGATGGCTTGGATTAGGGCTAACTTTGGTATATGTATCATCTGTCCTGTTCATCCCAGAGTCACCCGTGTTTCAAGTTATGATAGGTATGTTCCCAGTTTCGGATATTCTTTCGTTCTGCATTTCAAAATTTTTGATGACCGATATGTCACTTAAAAACTACAATTACTTCTCTAAAACAATGGTCTCTTAAATGATACTCTGCCGTTCTTCCTAAATATGCCTTTTTGCTTGCTATTTTTACAGTGTAATTCAATCTTATTCCTTTGATACAGAGAAAATGATAAGTAAAAATTCGTTTTAGACCATGAAATGTGCTATCTGTACATACTTAATTGTAAATTAAAGTCTACTGAAAATTAAATAATGCTATTTTTTGTTTTTATTTCAGGTAAAGAAGATGAGGCAAGACATACCCTTATAAAACTAGGAAGATCTCATGAAACAGAAAACGTTTTAGCGACAAAAGTGAATGAAGACAAAAAGAGCAACTCCAAAGAATGGAAAGAGATATTCACAGTGAAATCTAACAGAAGAGCATTATTTATAACTCTGACTTTGGGTATTCTGCAGCAAATGAGTGGTGTAGTAGTTATTACGTTCTATGCTACGACTATATTTGAATTGGCTGGATCTTCAATCTCGCCTCATATAGCTACTATAGTAATAGGAGTAACTCAATTGGGATCAAGTTGCATTACTCCATTTTTCGTGGAATGGTCTGGAAGGAAGACTTTATTAATGGTATCTACGGGTCTCTGCTCTATAAGTCTCGTAAGTTCATTAATATTTTTTTTTAACTATTGTTAAGTATTATGATTATTGAATTAAGTATGTACGAGTTCGTACCAGCTGTTGCCCAAAACTTCGTATAAGTTTGACCTAGTTGACCAGGGCTAAATATGTATACAGTTAAGTTTTCTATAGTCAAGGATTTTTAATTAAGTAGTGCAGTCTTTATAGGATACTACATAAACATAAACAAACTTTACCTCTTTACTATTATTGTATAAGTAAATAGCTTGCAGAAGGAAGGGTTAAAGATAAGATCAGCGCCAGCTGGAAGGCCATCATTATACTGAGTTGGGACCAATTTTGTGACAAGTAGTTCCTATGTTATTTCTCTTCCGTATTTGTTGCATCTCTTGTAATAGTTGTAATATCACAAGTTTTATTTTTATTTTTCTCTGTTTATAAACGTGTGCTTGATATAAATTATTTTGTGTTTGCTTATTCAAACCTTTGTGTTGTTTGGATTTCAGATGGTGTTGGGAATATATTTCTACTTAGATTACATTGGGGATCCGTTAGTAAACAGTATTGGATGGATACCGCTGGCAACTTTAATTGTATTTTTCCTATTTTATGATCTTGGTGAGTTACATTTATAATTTCATCCTCAGAATCTTCTTATGCTAAGAGTCACAGTTTAAAGTAAATGACCTTTGTAGTGTTACGATTATATAGGTACATAATGTATTTAAAAATTAACTTCTTAATATTAGTACTTATCATCACGAGACTCAAAAACAAAATAAAGCCGCGTACCTATACTAAAAAATATCCTTTTAATTTTGTCTGACTCATTAGCATTTTCAACGATGTATTTAATTTTATCAATTACAATGATTTCATTGATATTTCAAGTGGGTCGAAGCATGTTTTATTTTGTATTATGTCACTTATGATCCAGTCATCCGTTTAGTGATTAGAAGTTACCTTTAAGGATGAACTCTTTTTTTATACGACCCTTATTTACAAAATATCGCCAAAGTTACGCCGTCGTCTTTAGATGCATAAAGAACACCGCCAGTGCAAAATTTCATGTCTTTCGATTTTATTCACCTATATTCAGATACCGCGGAGATATCAGAAGCGGCACCATAAGAGGCATCATCACCATCATTTCAGCCGAAAGGTGCCCACTGTTGTGTCTGCATCCAACGCGTTTCCGTAGCTTTAACCGGGTAGTCCCTTCATCTGGTTGGAGGCCTACTTACACTGCGTCTTCCGATCTATGGACGCCATTCGAGAATCTTTTAACCCCATCAGCCACCACTTCGACGAACGATGTCGACCCACGCCCACTTCAGTCTAGCGGTTCTTCAAGCTGTGACTTTAGTTCTTGGGCGGATTTCATCATTTCTAATGTGATACCGCAGGAAAACTCTGAGCATAGCTATCCATCATCCTCGGAGTAACTTATCTTTCTTATTTCTTGAGCGTCTTTGAGAGTAGCATTAAGTATATACCTATTTCTTTTCCAGGTTTCGGCATTATACCGGCAACTTTAACAGGCGAGATGTTCCGTTCTAACATTCGCGGACCTGGTTCAGCTTTTACCGTGACCACTGCTTGGCTGGTCGGGTTCGCTGTTGCTACTCTCTTCGGATACTTGATAAACATCGTCGGCGGCCATTGGCTGTTCTGGGCTTTCGCTGCTTCATGCGCCGTGGCGTTCTTCTTCACAGCTGTATTCGTGCCGGAGACGAAAGGAAAAAGTTTGGTTGCGATTCAGGAGATGTTGAGTTAATCTTAATTAGATTGATATTAGGTCTAGTCATTTTAGAAATCATACATTTCGTACTAAATACAAACTGAAATATAGATGCACAGAAAAAACCCCAGAAAAAAGACCAATGCTGGGAATCGAACCCAGGTCCTCAGCATTCCGTGCCGCGTGCCATACCCCTACACCACCACTGGTCTAGAGATTAGACACGAATCTTTCCTATACATCATACATTTCAATCTGCTAAATCATCACCTTATGCAGTGACAAACGCACATCTATGTTACACCCTCATCGAGAGATTTTAACACTCCTTCGGAACTAACCGCTCACCTGGACAAGAGATGGCGCTACTGTGCAACTTTAAACAAGTTAGCTATGAAGTATCTTTTTTTGTACATATTTTTTCAACTTCATTTTTTTATTACTTTTACGGTCATCCCGTGAAATCATACATTTCGTACTAAATACAAACTGAAATATAGATGCACAGAAAAAACCCCAGAAAAAAGACCAATGCTGGGAATCGAACCCAGGTCCTCAGCATTCCGTGCCGCGTGCCATACCCCTACACCACCACTGGTCTAGAGATTAGACACGAATCTTTCCTATACATCATACATTTCAATCTGCTAAATCATCACCTTATGCAGTGACAAACGCACATCTATGTTACACCCTCATCGAGAGATTTTAACACTCCTTCGGAACTAACCGCTCACCTGGACAAGAGATGGCGCTACTGTGCAACTTTAAACAAGTTAGCTATGAAGTATCTTTTTTTGTACATATTTTTTCAACTTCATTTTTTTGTGGTGGTGTAGGGGTATGGCACGCGGCACGGAATGCTGAGGACCTGGGTTCGATTCCCAGCATTGGTCTTTTTTCTGGGGTTTTTTCTGTGCATCTATATTTCAGTTTGTATTTAGTACGAAATGTATGATTTCACGGGATGACCGTAAAAGTAATAAAAAAATGAAGTTGAAAAAATATGTACAAAAAAAGATACTTCATAGCTAACTTATTTTAGAAATGTAATGTCGCCACATAAATAATAATTATTTCTGTGAACGTCGCGATATCTATAAAGTGTGTGGTCATTTTCTTTAAAGGTCAGAATTATGGGCACTAGATACCATAAGTCGTGGTACTTTGACTGTTAAAGGTAACTTTGGTTATTGGGATTAAATAATTGCAGATTTTATTATAATGCAAAGAAAAGGTACCCTCCGGTATAGTGACCGCCGCGCGCTGTTAGGCCGTGGTCGCTTTCACCCGCCGCGTGCGACGTCCCGAACGCGGCGGGCGAAAACGACCACTCCCGAGCATTCCCGAACACACCATTCAGACGCCGCGGGCGGCGGGCCGCTGTCGGCCGCGTGCGGCGGGTGAAAGCGACCACGGCCTTAAGCTGCGTACGGACTGCGCGCACATTACGCGAGCCCGGGTACGCGTACCCGCGCTCGCGTAGGGTACGCGTGTCCTGGAACGCCATGTCCGTACTTGCAGCTACGCGTACAGTGTAGGTACGCGTACATAGTGTACGGACATGGCGTTCCAGGACACGCGTACCCTATGCGAGCCCGGGTACGCGTACCCGGGCTCGCGTAGGGTAGGGTAATTCCAGGATAGATGCCCCAGTGGGATAGATGCCACGATTTCAATTTCTACTAGTAGCAAGGCTGTGGGACCAAAATTCGACTAAATGATAGCAAGCCCCCTCCCTGCAAACTTCTGGGCCGCTGCTATCATGAGCAAGAGCGAACGCGTTTAGACCATGAGTGCCAAAACCTTCCGCGGCGAGATTTCGCAGAGCGTGAAAATGATATTCGTAAGTATTTGTTTTTGAATAACTTTAGACTGGCTTATAATTTGCGCTTTTAACTAACTCGTTTGGTTGCACTGATGTTTAGGCTGCATGGATTAGTATATTTTATAGTGATTTTATAATTACTTGAATTTTTATCGAAAAGGGCATCTATCCTCTGCGAAAAGTATAGTTGCCCCGTTTTCGATCGCTATAGATGCCCCTAAGGGCATCTATCCTCAACTTGTTTCAAAGAATTTTTATATTGCAGAGGGTCGAAACGCCTCGTAAATATGAGAGAAAACATGTCCCGCGTAACGTCACCTGGTCTGAAGAAAGCTTGCTAGCAGCCTTCGAGGAAATGAAGAAGGGAGAAAAAGGAGTCAACGAAGAAGCCAGAACATATGGAATACCGTCTAGAACACTAAGACGACGATTTGCCAAAAATGACGAAAATCAATTGACCCTAGCTAGATAGTTATGTAGGTACATGTTGATTGGTTTTTCTGTATTTGCAAATAGAAGCAAAATCACATTTTATATGGAATTGATTGAATTTTTATAATTCGTTTCAGGAAAACATCCAGTACTAGGATTCTAAAATGAGAAGAGGCTCGTAGCTCATACTAATTCAAACTTGGTGAATTTTCAATGAATATAAAACATTGATAACTTTTATTTAACTTGTTTAATTTCAAAGGGCATCTATCCTGCGACTCATTTTTGCGACGAGTCGTCTATCCCCCACGGTAGGCACCTATCCCATTTATAAGGGGTCAAAATAAGTACGATTTACACAAAATCCATACGATTTATATTAAAACAAGTACAGTAAAATAATAGATTAAAGATCGTGGTTATCATACGCATTGGACGCAATGCTATAATTTGTTAAGTTTTTGAATTATAAAGCTATTTCAAAAAGTGGGGCATCTATCCTGGAATTACCCTACGTGTAACGTGCGCGCAGTCCGTACG
Organism: Archips crataeganus; assembly: GCA_947859365.1. Lineage (NCBI taxonomy): Eukaryota > Metazoa > Arthropoda > Insecta > Lepidoptera > Tortricidae > Archips > Archips crataeganus. The sequence continues at coordinate 10,991,818 of OX402069.1, read as the reverse complement.
CAGCTTTACAGAGGGAGTACCTTTTCTCTGCAGCACGCAGCTAATTGTACATTGTCATAATGATTGCTTTTACGTATTTTTTATTGGACCCATCTGTACCTACATACATTATTTTCACATGGGCCAAAGTTATTCTCCATTAGGTCAAAGTACACGGACTTTACGATATTCTGATGGTGATGAAGAAAAGTGTCCTTAACTTATAATGTGTCTGTTTTGTTACGAGTCGCATAGTACAGGTCTTGACAGACAAACAGACGATAAACAAAGTGATCTTAAAAGGACACCGTTTTCTCATTTGAAGTACGGAACTCTAAAAGCGTTACAAAACTGACACTAATAAAAATAGAAATACTTTTTTCTTTGTAAAATGAAACGCCATTATTTTCCAACCTACCCGAATGTCCTCATTAAAAAATGACACATTTTAAAACGGTAAGGCACGCTTAAGAGGATACGATGCGCACCATTTCTCCATACAAACGTAATCCCCTGTTTCCTCCCTGGATAATGGATTTTGAGCCAAATTTTTTTTACTGTGTAATCTGTATCTACCATAGCTATGCCCCTATGTTTCGTTTTTTTCCATATTTCAATTAACATAAGAAATATGAGCTTTCCAAAACTGAAAAAATTGTCCAATTTCAACGTCATTTTCAGACACTCATCAGAAAAGAATCTCTCACATAAACAAAAAAAGGAAAACATAGGGGCATAGCTAATTACTTTTGAAAAAAATAATTTTATTGGTCCAGTTTTCGAGAAGAAAACAGGGGATTACGAAATGCTGTTTTGATCAATTTTACGCGCCTATTAACGGTCTGAGCTGCAGTTGTCCCGCTCTCGCTGTACTGACACTGAGGGGTTCGGGCGAGACAGCGACATTTCATTAAAATACCTATTTCTCAAAAGTCTCTCAGCCATCGTACCCTCTTAATAAAATTAACAGATTTGGTAGTAGGTACTATGGTGGTCTGATCATCGTCATCATCATCCCAGCCTATATACGTCCCACAGCAGGGCATAGGGCTCCTCTCAGAATGAGAGGGGTTGGGCCGTAGTTCCCGCGCGGGCCCAGTGTGGACTGGGAACTTTAATTTTGATGATCCCGTATATTTAAATCTAAGGCTTAATGTATGTGAGTGTTTGAGAATAAGATTCTAAAACGATCTGTATAATATTTATTAAATCCTTTTCTGTATAAATTTTATTATTGTATTTTTTAAAACCCTTAATCCTTCTAAATTCCTTTGTGATTAATATTAATATTACGCTAGTCAACATATTATTTCACTCGTCTTCATCCGCTTCGCTCGCTTAAACCAATAGATCTGGCAGCCGAATTGAATTATTGGGATTTTACGTAATTCCCATGGGAAATCCCGAAAATTACATCTTGCTCTTCATTTTCGTTGTACGACGAACACTCGTCCGTTATTTCATGTCTCTAGACTTAGCAGTTAAGATTTTTAGACACGCACGCACGTTTCTGTCCAGTCCACACACTTTTTGTCTGTCCAACTGTCACAGCGTCTCTCTTGAACCGTAATAGCTAAAAGGTGCGGTCCTAAGGGGAGGGTCACAAGTGACATGAACCCCCTCCCTCCCAAAATCGTACACGTCAAATTGATTTTTTTTTCTAAAAATGTACAAATTACTAGTTCAAATTTTTACACTTGACCGATTTTTTAATAGTAATCTTCTTCCTAAAGGCATAATAAGGAGTGAAAGTTATTCACCTCTGAGTCGTTTTAAAAAAAATGTACACAGAGGGTTTATACCTGCTGAGCTGGCAACAACGTTGCATTTTTGTTAGTTTTTCCATAAAAATTGAATGAAAATTAAAAATGTTTTGTATACAAATTGTTCTAATATACCTATACTTATACTTTGTATAAGTTAATGTGTCTACTGCAATAATAATTCGTGATAGACTTTTATTTTCTTTAAAAACGAACAAATTATTACCTAACTGTTTTTAAAGAAAATAAAAGTCTTATTACGAATTATTATTGCAGTAGACACATTAACTTATATATTAGAACAATTTGTATACATAACATTTTTAATTTTCATTCAATTTTTATGGAATAATCGAGAAAAACTAACAAAAATGCAACGTTGCCAGCTCAGCAGGTATAAAGCCTCTTAAAGAATTTAATTAAAACAAAACTTAATTGATTCCTGCGTGTAACGAAAATTACCCATAATAATTTGTATGACTAACTTTCGTTACACAAAGGACGCGATCGTGATTTTGTTTTCATTAAGCCCTTAATTATGTACAATTTTTTCGAAAACGATTCCTATGCCACTTTCTGTTTTGTAGTCGGAAGTGTTGATTCAGCGCCTTGTGGTATTGTTGGAATTATACTTGATCGCTAGTCTGCAAGTTTAAACAATTACCTATTACAATAAAAAGGAATCATAATGTCCTTGCTAGGAAGTGATATTCTGTCGTGACATATTTTATGTTCCACAGAAAAAAATACCATTCAATTCTTTCGTTTTCACATTACAAAAGCCTTGAAACAAATGAATTTGCGTTGGAATTCTTGTTTATTTATTTAAATGCGTCACATATTATTATTCACCAACTTTAATAACAGCAGGACGACTGTATGTTCGACTATCTGTTTAATGTTACGTATTATCGTAAAAATCTCGTGTCACGGTGTTTGTTATCGAACTAGATACACAACAACAACAACAACTACAACTTAATTGAATGTACCTAATGTGATTATTGTAATTTAATTTTTATTATTTATTTTGATTGTTTTTAATTTGTTTTAATTTTATTAATTCTAATGTATGTTCATAAAATTGAAGATCAAAGTAATAATATAATCTAGTAATAATAATAATGCATGATTTCAATTTAATATAAATATGACATAATTAAATATTTAGTTTTAAGTATTATTGTGTGCCCTTGCAGGGCGTCATGGACCGACTTATAAAACTATTATAACATCTTTTAAAATGTACATGACTTTACAGTGAAATAAATAAATAAATAAATAAATACTTCGAAACGGATTGATCGATTTTTATGATTTTTTTTGTCTACATTTGGTAGGTCTGAGAATAGGCCATAGGCTATTTTTATACCTACCCTAGTTATCCGCAGACGGAGTCGCGGGCAACTGATAGTACATACATACATAAAATTTTGCACACGTGTTCTTAATAATGTACAAAGTAAATGAAGACGATAGTAAAATTTTAATTATTAACCATAGGTAAAATCCCGGAACTTTAATTTTACTGCCAAACGTTACCTATACTCGAACAAGAAATTCCTTTATCGCCGTAAGCCTAGGCTCAATGTCAAATACGCTTTAAGTCAAAGACTACTCTAACTCTACTGCGAAGATTTCGTTAATGCAATTTTTCGGGATAAAAAGTATCCTTATATGTTAAACCATGTTATATGTTATGCCATATTTCATCAGTATACGTCGAACCGTTTTGGCGTGAAAAGAGTACCAAACATCCACACATCACATACTACACATATCTAATTAGGTGGGTGTGTAATGATAGATATAACAACATTTGATATAACTGTAATATTTGGTATACTTAATGCTACATTTGACATAATTCGATTTACTCGAGAAGTAAACATTCTACGATTCTTTTATAAAATAAACTAATCTAACCTAACCTAATGCATATCAAATAGAATTAATATCAATCCTCCGAAGTTTACTTTTTGAGTAAATCGCATTATATCAAATGTAGCATTATACCAAATGTTGCAGTTATATCAAATGTTGTTATATCTATCGAGGCGCACCCTAATTAGGTAGTAGGATTTCCAGTTACAAGTCAATATGACATGACAATCAGCCCTATTGTTTTTATTTTTTATAGAAACTGTCACGAAAAATGGTAAACCACTTCACGTATACCAAATCATGCGGCCGCAGCCGCGGGTGATAACTTGTATTTCGTAACTTTGTTTGCATTATAAAAACTAAGCATGAATATATTATAGCATGATATATAATATTTGTATTGGTATTGCGGCGGCGTTTCTATTCTCCATGTGCGGACGGATAGACTCACACACAAGCTCCCAAGCCTAACGCACGTACAAGTTTGATTCGTACATAGCCAAGCCAGTTGCAGATGTAATATATCCAGATCTAACCACGTAAGTTTTGTCTGGAATCAACCAACTGTTGGTTCAGTTTTTTTGGGTATGTATTACAATACCGAAGTACGAAAGACCGAATGTATTAAAACATCGAATGGGTCAAAAGATCGACACGATTTTTTTCTGAAACCGTAAACTCCTCAGAATTTATTAAAATGGCATCATACGGAACCCATTAGGTTAGGTTAGGTTTGTTATATAAAAATCTTATAAAGTTAACGCTTTCAACAAAAAACCGTGTCGGTCTGCGAAGAATAGGGGTATAAAGAAAAAATTCGGCGGTGATCAACTTGGACCACGGTACATCGTTATTTTATTAGCCATACAAAACGACTGACTGAAAAAATACCGCTACGAATATTACTTACCTAAATAAAATTATAGTTCACTTTAGTGCCAATTTAATTACCATCGCCAATTAATTCGTCAAGGTCCCCAATTTTTTCACCTCCACCCATTTTCAAATTATGCTACGTAGCACGTCCAAGATTAATTAAACTAGCCCTCCCTAAGCCCCAAGTTCTCATATACCTGCAGACAAACAGCCAACTTTGAATGTTTGCTTGTTTGTCACTCCGTACCCAACTCTGAAACTCAAATCAATATAGTTGATGCGTGAAATTGGGCATTGAAAGCTTGGAACAGACAAGGCAGTACCCAGAGAACTATAACAGGGTCTAGAAATGATATCGACGCTTCAAAAGAGCCGTTGACTAAGCGACATTTTGGGCTAATACATTTGGAACTCGTCATTATAGTCAGAGTGTATTTACTCTATTTATCCGAAATTGTCACTCTTGGCCAATGTCTCCTTTCAAGCGTAGGTTATATCGACATATCGACATATTTGTATCAACATATTCCTATGCCTATTATTTTTATAACCATGGTGGCCTAATGGTTTGACCTATGGCTTCTCAAGGAGAGGGTCGTGTGTTCAAATTCCGGCTCGCACCTCTGAGTTTTTCGGAATTTTTGTGCGATTCTACATTTGAAATTTACCATGATCTTTACGGCGAAGGAAGACATCGTGAGGAAACCTGGATACACCTGTGAAGAAATTTAATGGTGTGTAAAGTTCTCAATCCGCACTAGGGCCCAACCCTTCTAATTCTGTTAGGAGGCCTGTGCCCTGCAGTGGGACGTATACAGGCTGGAATGATTATTTTTTTGCTATTTCCGGTAACATTTTCAGCTGTCAGTCTAGTTCACCTAAGTCTGGACTCGACTATAAGTAGGAATAGTTTTCGTAATTATTACCAAGACTTGGATTTTTCATCGCATGGTAAGTAAGATGAAAGAAAACTATGGAGTCGATATTAAAGCTAAAATTTAACTCATATTCTTCACTTTTTTTTCTTAGTCCCGTAATACTTTTATCCCTTTATTAGGCTGACAGACCGAAAATATCAATCGAAAGTTAATGTTACTTATGTAATTAAAATGATTTTTTGTAGTACGATGCGGGAAGTCTAGAATATACTAATCTAGCTGCGTTGATGTAGAACGATCTTTTTCAGGTCACAAACAGATTTTCAACCAAAACAGAACCTGTTTTACTCCAGAAAATATGGAAAAAGTCGCTATTATTATAATAAGGGTTTTATTACAGGTAGAATATCACTATATGGCGTTAATCCGTTTGACGTTAAATTCCGTTTTGAGTTTGTCTCATTTAGTTAGAAACCAATTCCAAACGTGGTGCAAATATCCAAGTTGTCTGTCATTACTAGTAAAAATAGTTTCATTTTTTCAGCACATTCAGTAAACATAAGAAATCTTGTCGTTGGCCAGATTCAGTTCGTGCACGTGTCTCGTTAAATACTTAATCTGTATTTATATCTACAAAAGCAGTGATAGCAAATGATTGACTGCTTCCTAAGACATGACTATCCCTCAATCTTTGGACAATGAGAGCGCCGTGCAACTAACTAAATGTCAGAGTAAGTAGGATTTTTTTTATATCTCCTTTTTAGATCTTATCAGAAACTGGATAAATTTTAAATCGAACATCATTTTAAGTTGATTTCGGTATTCTACAGGCTACATTTCGGTGAATGTGCCTCGGAACTGCACGACCTTATTCCACCTGCTCCTTTCTTCCACAGGTCGACCAGAAGTAGGCGGGGTCTCCACCCTTAGGTTGTCAAGTATTCCCAAAATCCGCACAAAGCGTTTTCGCTCTTCCTTCATCAACCGCACAGCTAAGGAGTGGAATTCCCTGCCTGCGACTGTGTTCCCTGAACACTACAATTTGGTCGCTTTCATGTCTTGGGTTTGGGTGAATGAGCATTTACTAGGCAAGCGTGCTTCATCGTAGGCCTCATCTTCGCTTTCCATCAGGCGTGATTGTGGGCAAACGCAAGCCTATATTGTATAAATTAAAAAAACTAAAAAACACGCTTTAAAAAATAAAAAATAAATTTTAATAAATTTCAATTCACTATTCTTATAGTGCAGTAAAAAATCTTAATAAGCAATTATTATATTGTTATATCCAGATCAAAATTTGTAAACAATTCTAAATATTGATAAAAAAAATAATAATAGTTTAAAATATTTTATTGTAAAAAAAGCGTGGGGTGCATGGTGTCAATTGTCAAGGATTGTCATTTTGATAACATCTTGAAAAGCACCCCACGCTTTTTTTACAATAAAATATTTTAAACTATTATTATTTATTTTATCAATATTTAGAATTGTTTACAAATTTTGATCTGGATATAACAATATAATAATTGCTTATTAAGATTTTTTACTGCACTATAAGAATAGTGAATTGAATTTTATTAAAATTTATTTTTTATTTTTTAAAGCGTGTTTTTAGTTTTTTTAAACTATTATTTATTTTCTATTTTTTAGTTGCATTTTTTTCTTTCTAACTTTACCCCCTCACCTACAACCCCCAAACCCCCTAAACCCAACCCCCCAACATCCCCCACCCCATTTCCCCAAACCCCCCCCAAACCCCACACCCTTACCCCCAATCCCCTAAACCCCCCTTACCCCCTCCTCATTTTACAAACCCCCGAACCACCTAAACCCAACCCCCCTAACACCGAACCCCCATACCCCCGGAAACCCCACCTCCCCCCACCCGTCACCTGCCCCCCCCCCCACCCCACCCCTCCCACACCCCCCACCCCGCCACCTACCGCCCCCCCTTCCAGTTCCATCATCAAACCCTTGTTACCATCTAGGCCTCTTACCCCCTCCCCATTTCCCACAACCCCCCAAAATCACTTACCCCCGAAGCCCCCAACACCCCCACCCTATTTCCCGTAAACCCCCCCCCCCCCCTTCCCCTAACCCCAACCACCTCACCCTAACACCCAACCCTCTAAACCCCCGACCCCCTTACCCCATACCCCATTCCCCCCCCAACCCGCCACCTACCCCCCTTCCAGCTCCATCATCAGACTCTTGTTACCATCTAGGACCAAAGTACTCGTCAAAACGAATCAAACGAGCCCAAACTCGATGGGGTTGTTTCGTTTTATTGTGGAGAGCCTTTGGCCATCTTCCAGCTCCATCATCAGACCCTGGTTACCATATGGGATCAAAGTGCTCGTCAAGACGAATCAAACGAGCCCAAAATCGATGGGGTTGTGTCGTTTTATTGTGGAGTGCCTTTGGCCAACTTCCAGCTCCATCATCAGACCCTGGTTACCATATGGGATCAAAGTGCTCGTCAAGACGAATCAAACGAGCCCAAACTCGATGGGGTTGTGTCGTTTTATTGTGGAGTGCTTTTGGCCATCTTCCAGCTCCATCATCAGACCCTGGTTACCATCTGGGATCAAAGTGCTCGTCAAGACGAATCAAACGAGCCCAAATTCGACGGGATTGTGTTGTTTTATTACATAGTTCCTATGGCCACCATCCAGCTCCATCATCAGATCAGCTCCATGTTACAATAATATTGCATTGTCATCCAATTTACACATATGTGCAAAATTTCAGCTCAATCGGAAACCGGGAAGTGGGTCAAAATCGCGCCCTAAGGAGTCGGTTACAAACAAACATACATACAAACATACAGGTGAAGCTAATATAAAGCGTGTAAAAAAATACTGTTGATCTGAGAATCCCAAACATTATGATGTATGTGGGTCATAACTACACAGCGTAAGAAACATAAGTTGTCTCTCCTGTGGACATAAAATTAGCGACTCCGAGTCAGCAAACTTAAGATTTATTTAAATGGGCCGTGAATTGGCCAGGCGTCCCACACGCCGATGTAGACTTGACTAAAAAATATTGGCTATTAGACCCTTAAAGTTTGCCATGGTCACAAGAGAGACCCGAACAAAATAAAGTGTACGACTCATGTTCAAACGCGAACTTATCATTTTAAGGGATAATAAGTAGTTGAGAATATCGATATCGATATCGATAGACAACGAGTGAGTTAAAGATTAGAAATACTGAAACTGTCATACAAGGTTATATTTATCTTATTATTTTCAGAATACGTCAATAAATATGACCGAGAAGATTTAAGGAGACAGATTTTTATAGCTGTATGTTGTAAGTACTTCAATAAAAATCTTTAATTTAGAGCAGGAAATGAAAAAGCGACAAAAGATTTCTTTGCTTTGTAAATCCATGTTTCGCATATCCTGACCTGTGGGTGGAGGCACAAGTGGGGGATTCGATAGGTCTTTCTTCTGTATCACTACTTCCACGAGTCAAATGGAGGGTAGAAGCATACCCGATTAACACATACTTACTGGGATTTATCATCTACAACGACGTTCTCCGGAGTTCCACTCTAGAGACATGCAACTGGTCTACAACCGCAAGAAATGTTTCACAATTTTTTTGAGTTCAAGACCATAACCGTTAAAATATAGCGATTATAGTAATTTTTAATCGGTGATCAGGAGTAGAAAAATATTAAACCCTAGCAAAAATGGAAGTTAATTAAAAAAAAATCGAAAACTTCTTCTATCCACTAAATGCATGGTCATCCTACGTATGTTGAGGTTAAGTAGTTTTGTCATGTGTGACATGTGTCATCGCTTTGGCAGAAAATTAGACAGATTTCACGTCAAAGTTTACTTTGAAGAAAACATTGGTTTCTGACATGGACTTAATACATGGACTGAGTACTGCGACAAAAACGTGAGACCGGAAAAAAAACAAACCAGAGAGTTGCATCTCGTTCTAATTAGGGTGATCAAGTACTGGTGCGAGTGGGACACAATTCTCTAGTTTCTCTAGTTTGTTATTATCTCTCGGACCGCTGTCTCTCGTTGCCATTATTAAACTGTATGGCTTGGTAATATGGGTCACTTTTGATTGACTAATAAAAGTTAGTACTCAGTCTAGGTTAGGTATTAAGTCAATGGTTTCTGATCACCGATTAAAAATCATCGTGAAGAGCGGCAACAAATATAATTACTGGGCCCGTTTGCACCTAGTATGACGCGAGGTGGTTTATTTTACTGACTGTAAGTATTTTGAATTGTGTTTTATCAGGCTAATCAAAAAAATCACACTGTGTTTGTTATTGCAGTACTCTTAGGCCACGTAATAATTGGTTATACGGTAAGCTGGTCTGCTCCTGTAATTCAGAAGCTACAGAACCCCAAACTTACTCCATTGAACAAGCCAATCACAGATGAGAACGCCTCATGGATCGCAGCCATTTTGAATCTCGGAGTTATAGTAGGTAAATATCATACCTTAACTACTTGCTAGTATCGTGGCGGGCATATTAGGCGATATGGGCATATTTAAGGCGACCTGGAGAGTGACAAAAGCGTGAGTTTGTCTTCAGATACAACATCATGCAATTAGCGTAGCTTTGTCATACTTGTCCACAAGTAGAAAATCTAAATCTAGTAGTGGTCGGAATTGAGATGTTCCGGTGCCACGAACTTAACTTTGTAGAGATACATGCCAGTGAAATAGTAAATCGATTTGGACAGTACAAAACTTGCGTTTAAGTCAAAGGCGGATCCAACCAAACTGATCAGATTTGAGAAAGAAAAGTTGACAATAATCGGGAGAAGGATGGAGTGGAAGTATTCGTGCAACTTTGTCTAAAACTAACTTTTGTGCTCTCATCTTCAGTGCTTGATGCAACTTGTTTCCCTTTACTGCAGCTCAATTATTGCTGTTAAAATGTTGCCAATAATACTTATCTACTGGACTGTATTTATTTTTTTACAAACAAGTGGCTATTTCAATAGCCGTGGACTGAATACCATAAGACGGATACATTTTATTTCATTTCATTTCATACCAGCATCGGCGAGACGATCTAGATGTGTGACTTAAAGATAGGCCTGAAACCGCTTTGAATCGGGACGAATGGAAAAATTAGGGGGGCATTTGCCGAGCATCGGCACACATCTCCAGGCTAAAGTTACTTAATAATAATATTTCAATTACCATTTTCAGGATCCCAAACGGGTGCATACCTGTCTAACATAATAGGGAGGAAGCCTACACTGATCCTGGCTGCATTTCTGATGTTTACAAGCCATTTCATTTTGCTGTTTTCAAAGAACTTCACGACTCTCGTCATAGGGAGGGTGGTCTGCGGTATCGGCGTCGGTGGTACATCATGTGGCAACTTGGTTTATATTGGGGAGATAGCGTAAGTGTTAAATAGCTATAGTCCAAGAAGTTGCGTCCAAAAAACCGCAGTGCCATAATTCAAGACGAAAGTCTTTGACCGGTACGTTTATGGAACTGTTTTATGGTAACAGACAGTGGCATCGCAGGACCTAAATTTGGTTTAGGCTGTTGGCATGATTTATATTTTGCGAGTTCGCTATAATGGTGCACCGCAAATTAGACCAGTGACTCTCTTGAGTTGTTGATATTTATGGGTGGTGGTGATCATTTTCTATCAGATGACCCTCTTGCTAGTTTGCCTCCCTCTCATAATAAAAAAAATAGATTACACATTTGTAAATGAGAAAAGAACGAGAAACTTCGGAGTGGGAGGCCCCACAGACCGCGAGGCCGTAGGTGGTGGAGTGGGCCGTTGTAACAGCTAAGTTGTAAGTGCCTTTGTTTCAGATCACCAGGTGTGAGAGGGATTATACTAACATGTACAGGATTACTGCACACATTCGGAAACCTTCTGGTATTCTCCGTGGGCCCATTTGTCTCGTACTCAGTCGTCGAATACATTATAATAGCAATGACTGCGATGCATGTTTTGGGATTATTAACAATAGTCGAATCACCAGTTTATCATGTTATTAAAGGTGCGTTTTAAATTCAATTAGATCAAACTACAAATAAAATAATCAGATTTGGTAGTTCAAAATTAATTCAGGATTGAAAGATAAAAGGCGATGAGAAGAAACACAAAAAAAATATCAAAATAATAGACAGATATAATAGTAATCTAGGAAAGTATCATCAGTAAGATAAGTCTCTTTCAAAATTTCACGTAGACAGATCTTGTGATATCCATAGTCACTGTCTAAGTATGATTTACTGTTGTAACAGTTTGATTCAAGCATTACTTTGAGGAAGTCCATATAGACCTGCCGCAAATGCAGCAAACGTAACTGATTATGGTTGCGGAGTAGCAGGGTAAAAGATTGTAGGTAGTTGATTGAGATACCTGAATAACGAATTTACCTTGTAAATGGTTTGCCCAACTGTAACCTTCTGGCCAAATTTTAAATATTCATAAAATTTTACAGGTAACGATGACGCAGCTAGAGACACTCTTAAATACTTGGGACGTAGCAAAGATATAGAAACTGAACTAAAAACTATGATAGAAAACGCAAAAAACAGAAGAATAGCGTACACGCAAATAGAAAAAGGCAAACGGTTCATACCAAGGTGGACATGGCTTGACATATTCGGAAGGAAAAGAAACAGAAAGGCTTTGCTTATTACTTCGACTTTGTTAGTAATACAAGAAGGTGCAGGAATAATGTGTATAGTTTTCTTTGCCACATCAATCTTCCAGAAAGCGGCATCTTCTGTTAACCCCGATTTGGCGACTATAATATTAGGAATAGCTCAGGTTTTCGGAATAATGTTGGCACCAGTTTTAGTTGAGAGGTTTGGACGAAGAACGCTGCTCATTTTTTCTACTTCTACTTGTGCTTTGTGGACGGTAAGTTAAACATCATTCTTCTTTTCTGTTCCGGATGATAATGAAACAACTATATCTTTTGGTTAAATTCAGCATCACCATCAGTTATTATTTTATCTTTTCAAGACATGCTTCCATGGATTTACGTTCATATCACATTTGTCAATGTTAAATTTCTCGTATTTATTTTGAGTTCGATTCAATTACTATGCTATTCACTTCTTAGCAATAAAGAATAATTTATTAATGAAAAATAAAGAAAGAAAAGGATACAATAAAATCAAATCCGCAGCGTAAGCGTCGTCAACTTACAATAGTAATTGTAATCGTGGCTTAGCAATCGTTTACCTTTGACACTTTGCTTTTCGAAACTCTATTGTAAGCATAAAAAAAAACGAAAGGCGATAATTGTAGTCTCTGCCATGCTAATGCCACATTGAAGAAAAGAGCAACTGTTTTTTTTCTTATGGCCAGTTTGTAAGTTTTGATGTGTGTTTGAAGTGTTTATTTTCATAATACCAAACATTAAGTACTTATAACGATTTTTTTATGCTTTTAGAAAAGGGAACACGATATGAGAGTTTCACAACATTCTGTAACTTTCATGCACTATTCATAAGGTATTCCAATTTTGCTTTTGTTATTTTTCAGGCTTTACTGGGGACCCATTTCTACCTTGAGTCAATAAACCATCCATTGCTCGAATCTATCAGATGGGCGCCAGTCGCTATTTTGGTGTCTTTCATGTTCTGCTACAATGCAGGTAACTACTTAACTTATAAAATTTTATCTAATAATCTCGGAATGGTTCTACGATTTCGATGAAATTTGGGTTTACTTGGAAAATGCGTGTTTTTGAGTTTTAACAAAATAATTCCGAGCAAAGTTTGGTCGCCCAGGAACCAAGGGTGGATCTAGGATTTTTTTCTGGGCACAAGGGGCGGACGGGCAAAAAAATCAACAATAACTGTTAGAAATAAACTTGAAGTATCATACTCCACAGTACACAAAAATACTGTCCTAGAGGCCCGAGCCCCCGTGCCCCCCCCTTAAACCCGCCCATGCCAGGAACTCTATATTTAAGATCGACAACTAAAATTCGTTACTTGTAGCGTATGGAGACTGTATATTTTTGACATCAGTGCCAGGTTTAGATGTCAGATATACAGACAAATAGTTAGAGACCAACAAAAGAGGTTACACACAGACAAACAAATAGTTCACAGACAGAGCTATTTCGCATTTATAATATTAGTGCGTACTAGAACTAGGAATTGAAGGAATTATGATCAACCACGTTGCCACGAGTTTAGTTAGTGCCCTAGTGTTTTAAACTTTAAGTGTGTCCTTTAGTTTAGATTCACTATTGACTTTTCATCAATTGTCCTTTCAGGCTTGGGTATAATCCCCAACGTGTTAGTTGGCGAAATGTTCAGCCCGAACGTTCGTAGCACCGGATCCTCAATCGCCATGTGCTTGGGCTGGGTCGCTGGCTTCGCCTCTGGCCTCAGCTTCGGCTATATTATCATCATCATCGGTATCCACGTCATCTTCATTACCTTTGCCGTCATCAATATCTTAGGGTGCCTCTTTACCCTCAAATTTGTCCCTGAGACTAAGGGAAAGAGTTTGACCGAGATTGATGAGATGCTGGCGAGATAGAAAAAAATATTGAAACATGATGGCATGATCTGTATAATGAAGACTACAATATATATGTTGAAATTAGACATTGCATTGTGTTGGATAGTATTTTATTTGCCTTAGCAAGTAATTTTTAAATAAGTGTACCTGTCACAGTCAAAACTCATAACCGGTCAAAACCACTTTTGACCCCAAAAACATAGGTAGGTTTAGGTTATGTTAAGTTTGCATCAGCCCGAAGGGCCAAAAGCACACAGAAGAAGGAGCTCAGCGTGAGCGGAGCTCCGTCGACACCGTTTCTGTGTCAATTTAAGTTGGGAATTTTGAATGCACAAATCACGTAAACATACAAATTAAAATTGTTTTATAGGTAACACTATTGTTATAAATAAATAATAAATAATAAATATCATGGGACAATTCACACCAATTGACCTAGTCCCAAAGTAAGCTTAGCAAAGCTTGTGTTATGGGTACTAAGCAACGGATAAACATACTTATATAGATAGATACATACAGAACAAACAAACATTCGTATTTTTCATACAAATATCTGCCCCGACACGGGAATCGAACCCGGGACCTCAAGCTTCATAGTCAGGTTCTCTAACCACTAGGCCATCTGGTCGTCTATGTATGTATTATAAAACTAACTAAAGGCATCGGTCAAAACCACTTTTGCCTGATTTTTGCAGTCAAAAGTGATTTTGACCGGTTATGAGTTTTGACTGTGACATTATCGATTTATTATTATTTATGATTATTAATTATAATTTATAACGTAATGTGATCTTATTCATTAAGGTGGCTAGCCTTAAAAATTAAAGCTTTAGGAAGGGATGCAAAATAATAAATTTAATACTATGAAGTTTCTCTTAATTTCCGTCTCTAAATGATATTTTGACACGACTTTCTTTTTATACAAAGCACCATATCATTTTATCCAGAAACTGAAAACTTGATACTCGTTACAAATTCTAAAATAATACGTCACCAAATACGAGGTAACATTTCTGAACGTTATAAAAAATGTTTTTCTAACCCAGTTAAATAATGCTGGAAAATATAATGCATAAACTGTTTTAAACTTTCGTGATTTTCACTCATGATTACCAAACTAAACGGGACTTATCATGCAATAAATATTTATTTATTTATCTCGACGTTTCGGCCACATTGCAGCAACCGTGTTCATGAATTAACTACTACTACTAGTTAACTCGTGACCACGGTTGCTGCAATGTGGTCTAAACGTCAAGGTAAATTAATAAATATTTATTGCGTGATAAGTCCCGTTTAGTTTACTAATAATGCATAAAAACCCAAATGTTTTAATAAGTCTTGTTTAATTTGAGGTGTCCTTCATTTAGTTTGTGTTTTCATTTTAACAAAGTACACCTAAACATCCTAAATTTTATTAGGTTGGGGCTGTTTCATTCAACACCCATTGATTAATTTTAATTGACGGATAAATGTGATGCTATCTCCGTCTATTCGAATAAAACAAACAGAGACGGCACCACATTTATCCGTCAAATAAATTTGATCAATGGATGGTGAAACAGGGGGTTTTTGATTCGTACATAGCCAAGCCAATTGCAGATGTAATATATCCAGCTCTAACCACGTAAGTTTTATCTGAAATCAACCAACTGTTGGTTCAGTCTTATACATATTTTTTTTTATCGGGTAAAAATATTAAGTATTTTATTTATGTTAAAGAGGCCAGACAAACGAACTAGTGGGTCACCTGATGTTAAATGATCACCACTGTCCATAGACACCCGCAGCGCTTTACACGATGCCAGTGCGTTGTCGGCCCTGGGAAAAGGAGAGGGAATAGGGGAGGGGGAGAGGTATTGGGCCCCTGGCGCTCTCACTGACCGTACGAAACGCAGCAGGAGTACTACTGCTTCACGCCGGTGTTCTGTGAGAGGGTGGTACTGCCCCGGACGAGCCGCCCCATTTGTGATGCAGCGGCTAGCTACAACATGGCTCTACCACTACAAAACCCACCAAAATGTAAAGGTGTGAGGTGGCTGTGAAGTTTCCACACGAGATGATATGCCGGGCCAGCTGCTCAGGGTGAAGGTTCAGCTGGGGCTCGGTTTGACAAATAGCAATTTGGAAAAAAAAAAAAATAATAATAGTTTATTTTCCTTAAACAAAAGTGCTTAGCATACAACAAGGTTGAGACCTCTTATTAAGTTAAAAAAATAGAAAGAAAAAGGAAAAAAATAATAAAATCACAAAAAAAATAAAAGAAATGCTCTAGGGGCGCCACCGTGCTTTTGTAAACCTAAAGCAGGAAAAGGTACTTACTTCTAAAGAGACAAATTAATAGTACATTACTGCAGCGGCCGCGAAATAGGGGATTGCCGGCCGAGTAGTAATAGATGGCCGAGTGTTAACGAGAGATACGAGGCCGGCAATCCCTGTTCGTGGCCAAGGCTTGTATAGTGCTTTTCTCAAATAAACCCAAGGAAATGATACGAATGTTCAACTTATATATTCATATTTAATTCAAATTGTTTTTTTTTTTGATTCCCGCCAAAATATTTATTTTCCAGCAATTTATTTGTAAGCTGTTCCAGCTAATGTTTTTGACGCAAAATCTTGAGATGATTTATATTTATTCAAAAATTACGACCTTATTAATAATAAATTGTTAACAATAAACGCCAATCCTTATTTATTTTATTGAATACCTGATTAAATCTAGCCAAGTAAGATATTAAAAAGTAAATTCACAAACTAAATTTTTCTTAATTGGCAGTATGTCATTGATAGTCAATAAAAGAAAATACGACCCACTAAAACAAAAGACAATCTCTTTGCTGGCCTCGGCCAGTAATGTTTGTATGAAATTCCATTATTATCGTCTAATTTGAAATTGGAACGAATCTTCCTCAACTGCTATACAATGACATACTTCGTGTTCTATTGTCACGACTATAAGGACCACATTTCCTTGGATGTTTGAGAAAAATATTGTTGCACTCAAACAAATTATATTATAAAAAAAATATTACACGAGTCGTTGATAGTTGGGTTCAGGAACAATGTTTGTAATAAAAATTATACTAAATTTGCAATAAAAGAACACCAATTAAAATTGACCTAGGTCTTAGCCTGAATAAAAATTAAACTACCTTCGAACAGGGACGACGATATGCGTAGTTAAAAAAAATAAGATAAAGCCTAAATCTTAGGGCCTAATGCTCCGGGATAGAAAAATGAAACGGTATCACCTGTGTTTGGGTGTTTGCAAAAGGGTCCAACGGAGCTTGTGTCACGGAAGATGGTAGGCCGTGCTCAACCAAAGCATCCGCAGACAGCCGTTCAGCAGCAAGCGATCTCAAGCACCACCCTGGGTACGATCGACTCTCGGGCAGGTGCTCTCTGCCCTCGCCAAAAAGTATGTTAAATCACTTAAAAAAATATCTGATGACAGGTAGATTATGGACTGTTTTGTTGGTTTTCCTTTAAATTTGTCCTTTACTTGCAAAAAATACATTGAAAAATAGACAATGAATGAAATTTAAAATAATATTTATAAATAATAATATATACATTATTAATAATATATATTAATGTATTATTTAAATTAATTGATTTGAATTGTATTATCTTATGCTTCATGTTTCCCAAAACAATAAATAAATAAATATAAATAATGTTTATATTGACATCCGTATCGGTGTACATATTCGAGATTATACTTTATGTTCGAACTCACATCAACTTATTTAAAATAAGAGCTAATCATAATCCCAGAGTGACCAAAGACTGCCTTAATATTGTTGTTGTGGCTCCGAATAAAACAAAACTGTCAAAGAAAACCCCGGAAGCAATGGGTCGATTCCTGTACAATAAGTTAACCTACGCAGTAAAAGCTATCAAGAGTGATGCCGTGTTCCGCCTCCGAGTAAGAGCGCTACTGCGGGATAAGACGATATACTTATAGCATTAAGGAATATCTTTCCAATGATTATAGTAAATTTGATAAACATTAGACCTCCCTGATAAAATTACAAGTAGAATATATTATAATTATATGCTTACTAAAATTATCATTATAATACCGATTAATATTTCAATGAATTTTTATGTGTGTAATATTATATGCTCGTAACGGGTAGCTGTTGATACTTTGTACTCGTCGACTTTGTAAACTCCTCACAGTTTATGCAATAAATATTTCTATTTCTATTTCTATTTCTATTTCTATTTCTATTTCTATTTCTATTTCTATTTCTATTTCTATTTCTATTTCTATTTCTATTTCTATTTCTATTTCTATTTCTATTTCTATTTCTATTTCTATTTCTATTTCTATTTCTATTTCTATTTCTATTTCTATTTCTATTTCTATTTCTATTTCTATTTCTATTTCTATTTCTATTTCTATTTCTATTTCTATTTCTATTTCTATTTCTATTTCTATTTCTATTTCTATTTCTATTTCTATTTCTATTTCTATTTCTATTTCTATTTCTATTTCTATTTCATACAAAATTTAAGAGTAACTTTCGTGACACAATGGAATTGATTAAGTTTTGTTTTAATGAATCTCTTAATTTTGTACAATCTCATTGAAAATTACTTATACAAACATTTTAGATTAGTACGTATTTAATGGAAAAAAGTATTTACTGCAAAGTCATGCATGAGACAGCAATATTTGACACAAATATTTATTTTGGAAACCACCCCGGTACAGTCGCCATCATAAACACCGGAGCATTCAAAGTGGTCAAAATATTTTAAACATGAAACTACCGTGAGACTCACTCATAGTGAAAATAAACGGATTACTCACGTCTTTTTTTATTTTTTTTTATTTAATATAATCAAGAGCACATATAAATAAGGTTGAAATTATTATGCCACTATTGGAAAACCCACTAGAGGTTTATGTAATAGTAGGCGAGTTAAAGCGGTTCAGTACAAGTTTTAATCAACTAAACTAAAGTACCACTAGGTAGGTACTTTGTTGTCACTCTCTAGGTAGAATTTTTTGAGAACTTTTTTACATTCAAAGGGGTTGGTGGCAGCGTTTACAACTTTGTTTAGCAATTCCTTTGGGAGGGTGTTCAATGTCGCGGGTATTAGATAAGGTTTGACCTATGGACTCTCAAGCAGAGGGTCGTGGGCGTGGGTTCAAATTCCGGCTTGCACCTCTGAGTTTTTCGGAATTTATGTGCAATTCTACCAAATTTATGTGCAAATTTACCATGAGCTTTACGGTGAAGGAAGACATCGTGAAGAAACCTGCATACACCTGTGAAGAAATTAAATGGTGTGTGAAGTTCTCAATCCGCACTACGGCCCAACCCTTCTAATTCTGTTAGGAGGCCTGTGCCCTGCAGTGGGACGTATACAGGCTGGAATGATTATTTTTTTGCTATTTCTGGTAACATTTTCAGCTGTCAGTCTAGATCACCTAAGTCTGGTCTCGACTATAAGTAGGAATAGTTTTTGTAATTACCAAGGCTTGGATTTTGCATCGCATGGTAAGAGAAAGGAAACTATTGAGTCGATATTAAAGCTACAATTTAACTCAAATTCGTACCCACTCATCTTAGATTATTTATGCACTAGATAGAGCTTTGGTGGCATGGAAACGTCCCGTAAAAATATAAGCCAAGTTGGCTTATATGTCATTTGCGTCATTTACAGGGTTGCCAATAGTAATATGCTAAAATCCCCAAACGCATTGTCGAAATTCCCCACGTGTGGGGAATGAAAAATTATGTCGGCCGAGTGACTTAGTTTAGAGCTGTTGCGAATAATGAATTGTAGGAAATTAGTCAAGACTAGCAGAAATTTGATGTCAAATGTCGCGTATTTGTGTTCATACTTAAAATCCCCTCATTTTCCCCGAATTGAAGCTCTCCCCACACATTCCCCAATCAGCTTCACTTTCCCCACATTTTGGGGAATGTGAAATTAACTGGTATCATCAAGCACGCACACAGTGACAACCGGAATGACGTAACGCGATCGTAATATGAAGCTGTCAAATGTATTTGTGGACGTTTTGTATCACAATGTTTGCTAGTGACGCTCCATCTAGTGCATAAATAATCTAAGCCACTCATATTCTTAGTCCCCTTATACTTTTATCCCTTTATTAGGCTGACAGACCGAAAAATATCAATCGAAAGTTAATGTTACTTATGTAATTAGGGGCCTACGCTAGCTGACGCGGATTACCCGGAACGGACGCCCGTCGTGCGCGCGTCTAAGGCTTGATTTCCTCCTACGCTGACATCGGTCGCTGACGTCGGTAGCGCGTACGAATATACACAATACTCTATGGGGCACCGCACAGCGACGCTGACGTCCGCGGTAGATTTATTGCTACGCGCCGCTGATGGCGCGCGTCGGTCTCGCTCGTCAGCGCGCGCGCGTCCGTGCGCTGACGCGCTATACACCACTATCGCGCGCTCAGTGCGAAGCTGACCGACATCGGTCGCTGACGTCGGTCGAGCGTACGAATAAACACATACTCTATGGGCCACCGCACATCGACGCTGATGGCCGCGCATTTGTCATACGCGACCAACGGTACGCTCGACCGACGTCAACGACCGATGTCAGCGTAGGATAGGAGGAAATCAAGCCTAATAAGAAATTGTATGAACAGCGCTAAGTGGCGCGGGCGCGTGCGACGGATTTTACGTAGATTTTTTACGGTACCACTATCATGAGTTTACATTAGTTTACATGACCGTACTCGCTAGCAACGGCGTAAATTATTTGTATGGAGAATTGTACAGCGCCTCTAGCGGTCACTTACGGAAGTATAATTCTCCATACAAATCTTTTACGCCGTCGCTAGCGAGTACGGTCACTGTGAACTAGTGTAAACTCATGGTAGAGGTACGGAGCGAGACCCGCGAGCGTGCGCACGCGGCGGACGTCCGCGTCAGCTAGCGTAGGCCCTAAAATGATTTTTTGTAGTACGATGTGGGAAGTCTAGAATATACTAATCTAGCTGCGTTGATGTAGAACGATCTTTTTCAAGTCACAAATAGATTTTCAACCAAAACAGAACCTGTTTTCCTCCAGAAAATATGGAAGAAGTCGCTAAATTATTATAATGAGGGTTTTCTTTCAGGTTTCACTACATGGCGTTAATCCGTTTGATGTTAAAGTCCGTCTTGAGTTTGTCTCATTTAGTTACTCGTAGAAACCAATTGGGGATGTCTATTTTTTTGCAATGTATAGAAAATCGAAAACCATTTCGAGATAAATGCTTTTTAAATCGTTTTCTGTAGTTATTTAATTTTAATATTATGTAATGAATTCATTATATAACAAATAAGCAATGACCTTGTTTCGGCCCCTAACGGCCGTTGGAGTGCACTAGGAACATCTATAAAATTGCCATTTGATTTCTTCAGGCATTTAAGTTACAGGATCAAATTATGTCAAAATGTCATGACTTTTCATTCCGCTTCCTACTGTAGCACTAGTAGTACACTTATTAAAACATTTTTCTATAATTTTGGGTTTTATTCACTGAAGCCACGTTATGTTATAAAACATAAATTGGTGGCCCATGAGGGGAACTAAATGAAAACAAAAATCAATTAAATTTAATCAAGAAAGTTAAGCTTCGAACTCGGCAATCTATAAGGCGCGTATGCAGTATTGAAGAATCAATCAAGTTGGAGTGGATGGAGTTTATGTGACCTTATCAAGACATAATCGTTGTTAAATCGTCAGTGGATCATCTAAGCATCGCAGGGAGCAGCGCAGTCTAACTACAAGATAAGTGCATCCATCTGTTCCTTCCGCGCCCTATCAATTATATTCTGTTTAAATAGTCAAAATTGCAAACAATTTTCTATTTATATAGTCAGAGTTTATCTCCAATTGTGTAAATATCGTCTTTTAACTAGTCTAAACATTACTGTTTCTCTTAATTACAGCTTAACAACGATTTAATTGCGTTATTAACCAGCAGTTAAATCCACCTCCTTTCATTTTTAAACAACTTAATAGTTAAGTTTATTGGTGGCCCATTGTTACAAATATGCAGTAAATTTCTTAATCAAAAACATAAAATAAGCGCTATAATTTCATATGATTCGATATTATCTTGATTTAAAAAAATACGTAAATAAAAACAGAAAATTAAGTCGTAAAGTTAACTTCAATTTTATTTAATCTGCCTACTTAAGGCTAAATAGTTATTGTGCAATTGCATTAACTGCGTTAGTTCTCACATACACTGCCGACTATTCCAGGATACCTAGACTGCGCCGCGCCGGCCCGCTGTCTCGTTACGTAACGGGTCATTAGCAGAGGGGGCTCAGGTCCACTTTGCGGGCGCAACCGGTTTCCCAATATCGGCGAGTGCAGCGTTTTAAGGAACGTGAGCTATTATTATATTATAACTTATTTTGCCTATTTTTTTAACGATTTAATCGTACATTGTCTTATATCGCGATGCCGCCAGGCGAGCCTAGTGATTATTTTAAGGAACTGAGGAACCTTTTAAGGACGCGAAGTTCTATTAAAGGACAAATTACTAAATTTAAAAACTATCTAACTGGCATAGGCGAGCTCGCTGAACTAACGAATGTGCAGCTAGCAGAGCTTGGTCTTAAACTGAGTAAACTTGAAAGTTTGTCAGTGAAGTTCGAGGAGGTGCAGAGTCAGATAGAAGTTTTAAGCCCTGATAATTTGGCAAATGAGGGTGATGAGCGTGAAAGCATTGAAAACAGCATTGTAATTAATATTGCAACAGCTAAGACATTAATGGATAGGCACAACAAAATCGAAATGGAACAAAGGCGTCTTTCTGTTGCAAGTGAGGGTCAGTTCTGTCATGATCATCATCATCATGACCCTGGATTTAAATTGCCTTTATTAGAGATTTCTAAATTTGATGGCACGTACTTCCGCTGGCTTGAGTTTAAGGATACATTTGAGAGCTTAATCCATAACAATAGTCGTATTAAACCAGTTCATAAATTCCAATACCTTATTTCATACTTGGAGGGCGATGCAGCGCGCATTATTTCGAATTTGGAAGTGTCCTCATCTAATTACCCGGAGGCATGGGGTATGATTGTGGAGCGTTACGATAACAAACGTCTGTTAATTAATCATCACCTCAGCTCATTGTTTAGCAATAACACTCTTACGCGAGAGTCTGAGCGGTCCTTACGATTCTTAGTTGACCACGTTACAAAGAATTTACGTGCTTTACACAGCCTAGGCCAGCCAACAGACAAATGGGCATGCTTCTCATATTCATGTTCGCTGCCAAACTAGACACTCGCACACTTACGAAGTGGGAAGAGCATCGTAACACGCTCGATGATCTACCGACTCTTGAACAATTTAAACAATTTTTGATCGATCGTGCCGATGTGCTTGAGGCTTTAAATAGAAATAAAGGCGACAGTTACGTACCTACCGCGCTAAATCCCGCTGATTTGATCTCAAGAGGCGTCGATGCTAACCATTTATCATCCTTGAAGCATTGGTGGTCTGGTCCTGATTTCTTGCTTGAAGACGAGTCTGCTTGGCCAGTCTTGAAATCCAACACTGAAATTGATAACTGCGAGATACCTGAAATAAAAACTTATACTACGTTAACTACAAACTACTTAATTAAATTTGAAAACTACTCTAAATTAACAAGACTGGAAAGAATATTTGCATATGTCAAGCGATTTATTTACAATTTGAAACATCCTAAAAATAAAAAACACGGTATACTTACCTGTGACGAGTTGGCTGATTCATTCAAATCACTTTGTATATTCGCGCAAGGTCAATTGACATTGGTGTAAATTGCGTGATCGTACCTACTTTATTCTGTGTGGTTAGAATTCTTCACAATTTACGCGTGGATTATAAACTACGGAGTTTGATTTGGACCCGCTGTCTGACATCTAGCACATTGTCAGTGCCAGTAAAGTGACACACTGTATAGTGTACCACTACGCAAAAAATAATTAAAGGGGTTGCCTTATCGTACGCATTTAGATAGATTTAGAAATTTGGCATTGTGGGAGCCCTCAATTATAATCTGACGTCATCAACTAAAATAGTTTCAATAATTAATTTTGAAAAAAGTAGAGAACTAAATGACAAAATATTGAAATTAGTTTCTTATAATTGCCTTTTCTATACAAAAAAAATATAAAAACCACTCGTAATTTTTTTTAGAGATTCCCAATTCCAAACGTTGTGCAAATATCCAAGTTGTCATTATTAGTAATAATAGTTGACGACCAGATGGCCTAGTGGTTAGAGAACCTGACTACGAAGCTTGAGGTCCCGGGTTCGATTCCCGTGTCGGGGCAGATATTTGTATGAAAAATACGAATGTTTGTTCTCGGGTCTTGGGTGTTTGATATGTATTTAAGTATGTATCTATCTATATAAGTATGTTTATCCGTTGCCTAGTACCCATAACACAAGCTTTACTTAGCTTACTTTGGGACTAGGTCAATTGGTGTGAATTGTCCCGTGATATTTTTTTTTTAATAATGGTTTAATTTTTTCGGCACATTCAGTAAACAACAGAAATCTTGTCTAATTTATTGAATCAGGCGTTACTTTGCGGAGGTCCATATTAATGAACTAAAACAATTACTTTGCTCACCCGCGACCTTAAGGTCGCGGGTGAGCAAAGTAATTGTTTGAGTTCAGAAATCTTGTCCTTGGCCAGATTCAGTTCGTGCACGTGTCTCGTTAAATACTTAATCTGTATTTATGTCTACAAAAGCAGTGATAGCAAATGATTTATGACAATCGTGACTGCTTCCTAAGACATGACTATCCTTTAATCTTTGGACAATGAATACGCCGTGCAACTAACTAAATGTCAGAGTAATTTGGATTTTTTTATCCTTTTTAGACCTTATCAGAAACTGGATAAATATAAAATCGAACATAATTTTAAGTCTATTTCGGTATTCTACAGGCTACATTTCGGTGAATGTGTCTCGGAACTGCACGAACTTATTCCGCCCGCACCTTTCTTCCACAGGTCGACCAGAAGTAGGCGGGGTCTCCACCCTTACGTTGTCAAGTATTCCCAAAATCCGCTCAAAGCGTTTTCGCTCTTCCTTCATCAACCGCACAGCTAAGGAGTGGAATTCCCTGCCTGCGACTGCACAGTGATTCCGCCGTAGGCCATAAATCGAAAAAAGTTATGAGCATATCCAGGTGTAAAAGGTAAGTAAAATGATTCACTAATAGACTATCTATCTATCTATCTATCGAATACTATAAATTTTACAATATTAAATTGTAATTATCATTTACATTTGTGCAACGAAAGTGATATGATAACATTTAAACGCTCATTAGCAGTGCACTTCTGACGCCGTAACTTTACCACTTTGTCATCGTGTATATTATTACTATTTGCTTAATAACACGTCGTGAAAACATGGAAATCGAAGAAGAAGGTATGTACTTTATTTTCTAAGATGTTTCATGTATGTATTTGTGTGTTTGAATTTTATACATATTTTCTACGGAAGGTCTATCGTTTCGTAAAAAATATTCTTAACTACGAATTCAATTAGAGTTATACTTTGATGCCGACCTGTGCTGCACTAGAGGCATACCTCATTTTAAAGGCCAAAGTGTCCTTAATAAGGGCTGTAAGTTTAATTTTCGTCTGTTCTCAACTTTTCTAGTCAAAGGGGTGCCAACGAATTAGTGTCGTTGGCCAAGCATAATGAGATTATTTTGTAACATGTTTATGTCTTTGTTTTTGGTACAATTTTGAGATGTGCTTTTTTCAGGCGTACTATTTTTGATATGTGGTACTCCAAACAAGGCACTGAAAAAGAAAAATGTCAACATGTTCCGGGTAATTTGACTGAAATGTCACTTCTTTCCGAGAACATAGAAAATATTGATATGGAGATTTTAAACGACAGAATCAGCAATTATTAGTAAACGTTTTTCGTATAATGGAAAAAGACTTATTCTATTAAGACTAAATTAATAGAAAAAGAGCATATACGGAACATTAATCGCGTTTTGACAAACACAGACTTGATTAACAGGCTTCTTCTTCACTCAGATCCACTTATATCAAGTCTAAGAAAGTTACCCACAAAAAAATGTATTTTATTAAATTCTGTAATAGAATTGATATCTTTGAATAAGTAATTTTAATGATTTACTGTTATTTGTTTTATATGATGATAGTTTTGTGTTTATATAGACTATGAATTATATGATTTTATATTATAATATGTTTAATTTGATGTTTTTTTAACAACAAGTAACTCTTATTTCCACTTTTTATCCAATGGACATCGCGTATGAAATGATTTAAATATCAATGTCTAAAACAACTTTACTGCGTGACACTGCGAGACATTTCTAGACGTTAAACAAACATATTTCTTAATTATATATTCACGAAAATGTTTTAAATTTCATTTTTCACATTGCTTTCATAGTATTTTAACATTTTAAATAGAAAACGGCGCATCCTACGGCAAAATCAATGAAATTTTAATCCCCCCTTTAATTCCCCTCACCCCTTCCCCGCACCCGCTCCCCCACCCCCCCTCACCCCTCGCACCCCGCACCCCCACCATTAAAAATTACCCGAACGCTAGTGCTAAGATTGTACATCCTGGCGCGCGCTGCTCTCTTGTACATCCTTGCGTTCACTGCTTTCTCTTGTACGGGACATGTACGGGACATTGCATCATCCTTCGTGCGTGCAGCCGGCGTTCATCGATTTATTAGACGTTGTCACGTCAAAAAAAATACTGTTGATCTGAGAATCCCAAACATTATGTTATGATATTATTTATTTTATTAGCAGTACGGCTGCTCACCGAATCTAAGACTATTTAAAAGCCACATGCCACTGTTGGCGTATGTAAGCGATTAAGAATTTTCGGGGGAGTCGGTTGGATGCGACGTGGTTCAATTGGTAGAACACCCGTTGGGGCGCATACCCAGGAGACGTGGGTTCGAATCCCACCGGCGCACCCAAAAACTTTTTCGCTTTTAAATAATATTATGTTATGATGTATGTGGGCAGGACTACACAGCGTAAGAAACAAAAGTTGTCTCTCCTGTGGACATAAAATTAGCGACTCCGAGTCAGCAAACTTAAGATTTATTTAAATGGGCCGTAAATTGGCCATGCGTCCCACACGCCGATGTAGACTTGACTAAAAAATATTGACTATTAGACCCTTAAAGTTTGCCATGGTCACAAGACAGACCCGAACAAAATAAAGTGTACGACTCATGTTCAAACGCGAACTTATCATTTTAAGGGATAATAAGTAGTTGAGAATATCGATATCGATATCGATAGACAAAGAGTGAATTAAGGATTAGAAATACTGAAACTGTAAATAAGGCTATATTTATCTTATTATTTTCAGAATACGTCAATAAATATAACCGAGAAGATTTAAGGAGACAGATTTTTATAGCTGTATGTTGTAAGTAATTCAATTAAAATCTTTAATTTAGAGCAGAAGAAAAAGCGGCAAAAGATTTTTTTGCTGTGTAAATCCATGTTTCGCATATCCTGACCTGTTGAGGCCCAAAGTCAAATAGAGGGTAGAAGCATACCCGATTAAAACATACTGGGATTTATCCGTTCTGCCGTTTTGGGGGTGCAATTTGATCGCGGTCATTCTACAACAACGTTCTCCGGAGTTCCACTCTAGAGACCTAAACAACTGCAGGAAAAAATGTTTCTTAGATTATTTGAGATCGGTCGATTTTTAATCGGTGATCAGGAGTTGAAAAATATTAAACCCTAGCAAAAATGGATGTTAATTAAAAAAAAATTGTGAAAAACTTCCTCTATCCACTAAATGCATGGTCATCCCACATTGGTTGATGTTGAATAGTTTTCAAAATTAGTTTTTGGAGTCTTTTTGTATTTTTTTTTACTATCGCTGCAAAAGTGATTAAGCCAGCTGAGATGTGCGATGCGAAGGAAACATTTGTGTCTAAACTCCTGACCAGTGGTGGTGTAGGGGTAAAGCACGCAGCACGGAATGCTGAGGACCTGGGTTCGATTCCTAGCACTGGGTTTTTTTCTGAGTTTTTCTGTGCATCCATGTTTCAGTTTGTAGTTTAGTATGAAATATATTAAATAGTTTTTCACACCACCTGCTCGACAATGCCTTATTATATATCACGCAAACTTCTCTCAAAGTAAGTCATTATAGCCCTTGGCTTTCGCCGGGCAGTAATGTTGTACTGAATTTCATTATAACCCGCCGGGCAGTAATGTTGATTCTCACTTCTCGTAGTTCTTATTGGTATGCACTTAAAGTCTAATTTCAAAATCGCCCGGCGTGCAGGCCGGCGGCGTGCAGCACCTGCACGCTGGTCGCGGCGGCGCAGCCCGTGCTGCTGCTGGTGCGGTGCTCAACGTGCTCAGCCCCGCGGGCAGGCGCCGCGCCGCGCCTCATTTATTTGTAACTCGGCGGCCGAACGAAAACAAAGTCAAATACTTAAACAAAAGCCGCGAGAGTTTCAATACGCTGCAATTTTAAGTATCAAAACTGCAAAAGAAGATAAAACATTAAGAAAATATCGAGTAACGAAAGTGATTTGACTCCTGATTCCATTAAATTAGACGCCTTAGGACCACTTGCACAGTTCAGGGTAAAAAAATTAAATCGGTGTACCCTGGGTTAAGAATGACAGTTCCATACATTTTGACACTTGTTAACCCTGGGTTAGTAGTTAACTCGCTCGGAGTTAAGTAGCTAACCCAGGTCTGCGCAAGCCGGCCATAGAAATTGTTAATAATGTACTCCCAGAGAAGTCGAAGGAAAAATACTTAAAAGCTTACAAAGATTTCGTCAAATGGCAAACTGCGAAAGGCGCAAAGTCAGTGTCAGAATCAGTGCTTCTGGGTCTATTTCGAGTATTTTTCTAGTAGCCTTGGCTTTTATTGTCTCGCAAAATGTGAGAAAAGTAGAGTATACTCCTCGGGGATAAAACTGATTTTGCCTTGGGCGCGCTTAAATCCTTCACTGCTCTCAGGACTCCATCTTAATTCCCTCGCTTCGCTCGGGAATCAACTAAAAACCCCCTCGCTACGCTCGGGAGTTAAATCTGGAGTCCTTCGATACGCTCAGGATTCAATATCGCGCCCGTGACATAATGCAGTGCTTTATCCCCTTGGTGTACAATCTACTATTGTCAAGGTGGCATCGCTTTGGCGGGATATTAGACAGGTCAAAGTTTACTTAAGAAACTGACTTGTCAAAGAGGTTTTAGGCTGAAAGACTAAACCAGTGTAGGATGACACTGATTTTAATTGAAAATTGTTTTTCTACATAATCATTATAAAAAAGACGTTTTGTTTCATGTAACTGCGACTTAATCGTGGTCGCTACCGAATACTGATCTAGAAAAAATTTGTTTCTGATCACCGATTAAAAATCATCGTGTATAGCGGCACCATGGCACGTTTGCGCCTGGTAGGACGCGTGGCGGTTTATTTGACTGACTGTAATTTGAATTGTGTTTTATCTGGCTAATGAAAAAAAATCACGCCGTGTTCGTAATTGCAGTACTCATAGGCCACGTAATAATTGGCTATACGGTAAGCTGGTCTGCTCCTGTAATTCAGAAGCTACAGAACCCCGAACTTACTCCAGTGAACAAGCCAATCACAGATGATAAAGCCTCATGGATCGCAGCCATTTTGAATCTCGGAGCTATAATAGGTAAATAAATATCATAACTTAACTACTTAGGTGCTAGTATCGTGCCGGGCATATTTTTGTTAAGGCGACCTGGAGAGTGACAGAAGCGTGAGATTGTCTTCAGATACAACATCATGCAATTAGTAGCGTATACAAGCTTTGTCATACTTGTCATTACTGTCCACAAGTAAGGAATTGAGATGTTCCGGCGAACATATTCTCCACGAACTTAACTTTGTAGAGATACATGCCAGTGAAATAGTAAATCGATTTGGACAGTACAAAACTTGCGTTTAAGTCAAAGGCGGATTCAACCAAACTGATCAGATTTGAGAAAGAAAAGTTGACAATAATCGGGAGAAGGATGGACTGGAAGTATTCGTGCAACTTTGTCCAAAACTAACTTTTGTGGTCTCATCTTCAGTGCTTGATGCAACTTGTTTCCCTCTACTGCAGCTCCAGTTTTGCTTGTTAAAATGTTGCAAATAATACGTATCTATACTGGACTGTATTTATTGTTTTACAAACAAGAGGCTATTTTAAAAGCTGACTGGATACCATAAGACGGATACATTTCATTTAATTTCATTTCATACCAGCATCTGCGAGACGATCTAGATGTGTGACTTAAAGATTGGCCTGACACCGCTTTGAATCGGGACGAATGGAAAAAATAGGGAGGCATTTGCCGAGCATCGGCACAAATCTCCAGGCTAAATTTAATTAATAATAATATTTCAATTACCATTTTCAGGATCCCAAACGGGTGCATACCTGTCTAACATAATAGGGAGGAAGCCTACACTGATCCTGGCTGCATTTCTGATGTTTACAAGCCATTTCATACTGCTGTTGTCAAAGAACTTCACGACTCTCGTCATAGGGAGGTTGGTCAGCGGTATTGGCGTCGGTGGTACTGCATGTGGCAACTTGGTTTATATTGGGGAGATAGCGTAAGTGTTGAATAGCTATAGTCCAAGAAATTGCGTCCAAAAAACCACAGTGCCATAATACAAGACGAAAGTCTTTGACCAGTACGTTTAGGTAGATATGGACGGCATACGCAACTGTTTTATGGCAACAGTCAGTGGCATCGCAGGACCTAGGTTTAGGCTGTGGGCATGATTTATGTTTTACGAGTTAGCTATAATGGTGCACCGCAAATTAGGCCACTGACTCTCTTGAGTTGTTGATATTTATGGGTGGTGGTGATCATTTTCCATCAGATGACCCTCTTGCTAGTTTGCCTCCCTCTCATAATAAAAAAAATAGATTACACATTTGTAAATGAGAAAAATACGAGAAACTTCGGGGTGGGAGGCCCCACAGACCGCGGGGCCACAGGTGGTGGGGTGGGCCGTTGTAACAGCTAAGTTGTAAGTGCCTTTGTTTCAGATCACCAGGTGTGAGAGGGATTATACTAACATGTACAGGATTACTGCACACATTCGGAAACCTTCTGGTATTCTCCGTGGGACCATTTGTCTCGTACTCAGTTGTCGAATACATTATAATAGCAATGACTGCGATGCATGTTTTGGGATTATTAACAATAGTCGAATCACCAGTTTATCATGTTATTAAAGGTGCGTTTTAAATCCAATTAGATCAAACTACAAATAAACTAGTCAGATTTGGAAGTTCAAAATTAATTCAGGATTGAAAGATAAAAGGCGGCAAGAAGAAACAGAAAATATCAAAATAATAGATAGATATAATAGTAATCTAGGAAAGTATCATCAGTTAAATAAGTCTCCTTCAAAATTTCACGTAGACAGATCTTGTGATATCCATAGTCACTGTCTAAGTATGATTTACTGTTGTAACACTTTGATTCAGGCATTACTTTGAGGAAGTCCATATATTTAGACCTGCCGCAAATGCAGCAAACGTAACTGTAACTGATTATGGTTGCGGAGTAGCAGGGTAAAAGATTGTAGGTAGTTGATTGAGATATCTGAATAACGAATTTACCTCGTAAATGGTTTGCCCAACTGTAACCTTCTGGCCAAATTTTAAATATTCATAAAATTTTACAGGTAACGATGACGCAGCTAGAGACACCCTTAAATACTTGGGACGTAGCAAAGATATAGAAACTGAACTAAAAACTATGATAGAAAACGCAAAAAACAGAAGAATAGCGTACACGCAAATAGAAAAAAGCAAACGTTTCATGCCAAGGTGGACATGGCTTGACATATTCAGAAGGAAAAGAAACAGAAAGGCTTTGCTTATTACTTCGACTTTGTTAGTAATACAAGAAGGTGCAGGAATAATGTGTATAGTTTTCTTTGCCACATCAATCTTCCAGAAAGCGGCATCTTCTGTTAACCCCGATTTGGCGACTATAATATTAGGAATAGCTCAGGTTTTCGGAATAATGTTGGCACCAGTTTTAGTTGAGAGGTTTGGACGAAGAACGCTACTGATTTTTTCTACTTTCACTTGTGCATTGTGGACGGTACGTTAAACATCATCATTCTTCTCTTCTGTTACCCCCTGTTGGGATGAAGTACGCGAAAAATTCTCTTCCACTAACTAGGTTCCGGGTAATAATGAAACAACTATTCCTTTTGGTTAAGTTCAGCATCATCCATCAGTTACTATTTTATCTTTTCAAGACATGCTTCCATGGTTTTACGTTCGTTATCGCATTTACAATGTTAACTTTCTCGTATTTATTTTGGGTTCAATTCAATTACTTTGTTATTCACTTCTTAGCAATAAAGTATAATTTATTAATGAAAAATAAAGAAAGAAAAGGATACAACAAAATCAAATCCGCAGCGTAAGCTTCGTCAACTTACAATCGTTATTGTAATCGTGGCTTAGCAATCTTTTATCTTTGACACTTTGCTTTTACTCTATTGTAAGCATAAAAAAAACGAAAGACGATAATTGTAGTCTCTGCCATGCTTATGCCACATTGAAGAAGTTTGTAAGTTTTTATGTGTGTTTGAAGTGTTTATTTTCATAATACCAAACATTAAGTACTTATAACGATTTTTTAAAGCTTTTAGAAAAGGGAACACGATATGAGAGTTTCACAACATTCTGTAACTTTCATGCACTATTCATAAGGTATTCTTATTTTGCTTTTGTTATTTTTCAGGCTTTACTGGGGACCCATTTCTACCTTGAGTCAATAAACCATCCATTGCTCGAATCTATCAGATGGGCGCCAGTCGCTATTTTGGTGTCTTTCTTGTTCTGCTACAATGCAGGTAACTACTTAACTTATAAAATTTTATCTAATAATTTCGGAATGGTTCTACGATTTCGATGAAATTTGGGTTTACTTGGAAAATGCGTGTTTTTGAGTTTTAACAAAATAATTCCGAGCAAAGTTTGGTCGCCCAGGAACTCTACATATATTTAAGACCGACAACTAAAATTCGTTACTTGTAGCGTATGGAGACTGTATATTTTTAACATCAGTGCCAGGTTTAGATGTCAGATATACAGACAAATATTTAGAGACAAACAAAATAGGTAACAGATAGACAAACAAATAGTTCACAGACAGAATTGAAGGAATTATGATCAACCACGTTGTCACGAGTTTAGTAACCTAGTGTTTTTAACTTTAAGTGTGTCCTTTAATTCAGATTCACTATTGACTTTTCATCAATTGTCCTTTCAGGCTTGGGTATAATCCCCAACGTGTTAGTTGGCGAAATGTTTAGCCCGAACGTTCGTAGCACCGGATCCTCAATCGCCATGTGCCTGGGTTGGGCAGCTGGCTTCGCCTCTAGCCTCAGCTTCGGCTATATTATCATCATCATCGGTAGCCACGTCATCTTCATTACCTTTGCCGTCATCAATATCTTAGGGTGCCTCTTTACCCTCAAATTTGTCCCTGAGACTAAGGGAAAGAGTTTGACCGAGATTGATGAGATGCTGGCGAGATAGAAAAAAATATGGAAACATGATGGCATGATCTGTATAATGAAGACTGATTGATTGAATGTAGACATTGCATTGTGTTGGATAGTATTTTATTTGCCTTTTAGCAAGTAGTACCGTTTCTGTGTCTATGTCAATTTAAATTAGGAATTTTGTATGCACAAAGCCGTAATCATACAACTTCAAATTGTTTTATAACACTATTGTTGTTATATATTATAAAACTAACTGAAGGCATCGGTCAAAACCACTTTTGCCTGAGTTTTGCAGTCAAAAGTGGTTTTGACCGGTTATGAGTTTTGACAGTAACATACTTAACTATTTATTATTAGTTATAATTTATAACGTAATAATAAATGTGATCTTATTCATTTAGGTGGCTAGGCTTAAAAATTTTAGTTTAGGAAGGGGTACAAAATAATAAAATTAATACTATGAAGTTTCTCTTCATTTCCGACTTTATTTTTATTCAAATCATCATTTATCCAGAAGCAGAAAACTTGATACTCTTTACAAATTCTAAAATAATACGTCACCAAATACGAAAGTTACATTACTGAACGTTATAAAAAAAAATGTCTTTCGAACTCAGTTAATGCTGGACAATATAATGCATGAACTCAAATGTCTAATAAGTCTTGTTTAATTTTGGGTGTCCATACATTGAGTTTGTGTTTTCATTTTAACAAAGTGCACCTTAACATCCTAAATTTTATCAGATTGGGGCTGTTTCACTGCCCATTGATTAATTTTAACTGACGGATAAATGTGACGCTGTCACCGTCTTTTCGAACAAAACAAGCAGAGACGGCATCACATTTATCCGTCAAACCAATTTGATCATTGGATGGTGAAACAGGGTTTTTTTTCAATAATTGAGTTAATGCATTATTATTATGCAGCATTAACTAAGCTAGAAACACTAAGTGATTTTGTATCACGTTTAACAATTAATATCACCTTGTACTAGGGGCGTTCAATAAAAAGTGAGAATGAGTATGTTATAAACAACTTTTACCAAATGTCATTTTATTTTTCGGCATAGTCACCTTTTAGCATAATACACTTAGTATATCTTTTTTATAAACTTAAAATTCCATTTTTAAAAAAGGTCTCATCTTGAGTATTTAAAAAATCTTGTACTGCAGCGACTACCGCGTCGTCGTCTTCAAATTTCTGGCCTCTCAAGTATTGTTTCAATCTCGGAAATAGGTAGAAATCACTGGGAGCGAGATCTGGTGAATACGGAGGATGCTTAAGGATATCGAACCCAGCATCACGAATTGCAGCCATTGCAACGGCGGACTTGTGTGCCGGGGCATTGTCCTGGTGGAACAGCACAACTTTCGAGAGTTTACCTCGCCGTTTTTCGCGGATCTCATTGCGCAATGTTGCTATTTGTTTGGCGTATAAAGTGCCCGTAATAGTAGCTCCATGCTCGAGATACTCAATCATTAATACCCCTTTACCATCCCAAAAAACAGAGCCCATGACCTTACCGGCAGATGGGCTCACCTTGAATTTCTTCGGAGTTGGTGATGATGGCCTTTTCCATGTCATAGACTGCAGTTTCGTTTCAGGTTCGTAATGAGGGAGCCATGTTTCGTCCATTGTTATAAATCGCGCCAAAAAAAGTTCCTGGTCTTGCTGCATCGGGTTCAAAGCTTCTTGACAAATCTCTAGTCTAGTTTGTTTTTGCGTGTCAGTAAGCATTCTTGGTACCCAACGCGCAGATACCTTTTTCATACCCAAGCGTTCATGTAAAATATTATGCACGCTCCCCGTTGAAATCTTTACATTTTCAGCAATAAAACGAACTGTGACACGACGATCCGCCATAACTGAGTTTTCGACTTTTTTCACAATTTCTTCAGTTACTGCTGTAGTAGGGCGTCCGGAGCGGGGGTCGTCCATTGTCGATGTTCTTCCACGTCTAAATTCGGCGCACCAACGTGCGACTGTCGAATACGGAGGAGCATTAGACCCTAAAGTGTCCCGCAAATCCAAATTGACTTGGTCCGCAGAAAAATTTTTCAAATACAAGTATTTGATAACGGCGCGCAGTTCAATTTTCTCCATTTTCGCTAACGTACTCAATAGCATTGCAAAGAAATTACCGTATATTTTTTTAAACAAAAGACAGTTAGTTTTTTTTTTTCATAGCAATCAGCTAGATAGATTAGCTTTACCGGCCAGTATTTAATTTCGTAATATTAAAAGAGTTTGCATCTCATTTTCACTTTATATTGAACGCCCCTCGTAAATCAAACACACTTTTTAGTGATGACCTCTACATTATCTAACGGTAAGGGCACAGGAAGCCAAAGACTTAGCTCACTGGTTCAGTAACAGCCTTTGGACTTTGGCCCTTTAACAGCCTTAAATTGTATTTATCCGGAAAAACAGATGACAAGAGCGACTTCCTTTCCTCAGTAGTTCGAATTATAAAAAACCGTCCAAGCGCGAGTCGGACTCGCGCACGAAGGGCTCCGTACCATTATTTATAAAAGCGGCAAAAAAACACATTTGCTGTATGGGATTCCCCCTTAAATATTTGTTTTATTTTAATTTCATTATTTATTTTTAAATTGAATATATAACTAAATATTCTGTGAATATTTCAAGCGTCTACCTGTTGCCGTTATCAATAGAGCAAAATCGAGCAAAAAAATCATGTTTAGTGTATGGGAGCCCCATAAATATTTATTTAGTATTGTTATGTCGGCAACCAATATAGGTAGGTACATCATCTGTGAAAATTTCAACTTCTAGCTATCATGGTTCATGAGATACACCCTGGTGACAGACGGATAAACAGACAGACGGACGGACGGACAGCGAAGTCTCAGTAATAGGGTTCCGTTTTTATCCCTTGGGAACAGAAACCTAAAAAAATAAAGCGAAGAATTCAAACAACCGGGTGGCGTCACTCCCCATGCATAGTCTAGTCTTAAAGCTACATAAAGTTAATTTTCTTCCACCCACACGACATGCGTGAGTTAATAACGGTAATCAGCTGTTATCTTTGCCCTTCAACGCATCCTGTATCTCCGTAAATGTCCGTCCTTTGGTCTCTGGCACTTGGAAAATGATGAAAGCAGCAAGCACGAGGCAGACTGCAGCCGAAATCCAGAATGTAGCTGGTTCTCCCACAGCTTCTGTAAGGGCTGTGAAGTACCTGTTCCAACAAAGATTATTAATTGACTAGCTTTTGCTCGCAACCTCGTCCGCGCAGAATTCAAATAGGTGGTAAGTGTTATTTCTAACACTTACCACCTATTAAAGCGCCTAGTGTAAACCATTCTTAACGTTTGTTTGTATTGTCTGTGATCTATATGGTTTATGACAACACTAAATTTTGTCTCTGATTTTGCTCTTCCTGTTCTTTAACACCGACCGCTCATGTGTGCTGTGAATCAATCTAATTATTTCTTATGCTTGATCCATATAATCATAAAGTTTCATTGTTTGTATTTGTGAAGAATACAAAGTTGAATACACTGCGAGTATTATTTTAAGAGCAACCACTGCTCCGTCGATCCTGCTTCCACCTACGTAAGCTCAGACCTCCACTCTGCACTTCAGGTTATGTTACCCAGATATAACGAGGTATGTGGTTTGCTATAATACAAGCTTTCGCCTAAATCCGTTGAGAAGATTGAGCACTGATTGCGCATCTTGGCAAGCTGTCATCGTGGCACTTTATTTTTCACCTAACCTATAAACCATGCCGAACCACGAAGCTCGCGCTAATAATACTGGTGATGCTGGCGTTGCTGATGCTGCTTCTCGTGCTGCTACTGGCGCTACGCCTGGTACATCTTCGACTTACGTGATTGGTGGTGCTTTCAACATTGAAAAATTGGAAGGCGTTTCTAATTATAACGCATGGAAATTTGCAATTAAAAATTCCCTTATACTCGAAGGACTTTGGGAATGTGTTATCGGAACGGAATTAGATTCTATAAAAATTTCAAAAGCACTTGCACGTATATCATTGAGCTTAAGGCCCTCTCTCTACCAGTTGCTATATGGCATTGATACTGCTAAGGAAGCTTGGGATAAGCTACAATCTGTTTTTGAAGATAAGGGATTGTTTAGACGTGTTACTTTACTGCGTCAACTTCACCGTGTGGACTATTCGAAGTCTGAAAGTATGACTGCTTACATTGATTCAGTTTTCACAATTGTACAACAACTTGCTGATATTGGAAAGATCATTGAGGATGCTGAGATTGCAGAAATATTGCTCTCTCGTCTCCCACAGGAATTTGACACGTTAGTATCAGCCTTAGAGACAGCATCTATGACTAGAGCACTATCATCTGAACTTGTACGTGCTAGATTGATCCAAGAGGAATTTAGAAGAACTAACACTAACGCAGAAGGAAGCTCAACTGCTCTTGCTGCTGGAAACTCCTATAATAACATTAAGAAGAAGGTTATTTGTCATTTTTGTAGAAAACCTGGTCATATAAAGTCTCGCTGCTATAAATTAAAACGTCAAAAGAAAGAAAACAAAGAAGAACAACAGACCGTCTTCGCTTCATCGTTTTTGGCGAATGTACAAAAGAAGAACTTTATAGTGGACAGCGGTTCATCATCGCACATGTGTAATGACATTAGTTTAATGCAAAATTTAAAATGTAATAAGGTTTTAATTACTTGTGCTGACAAAATGATAAAATTAGAGAGTTCTGGGGTTGGTGATGTTCAAATTAGCATTGATGGTTGTATTAAAACTTTGAAAAATGTTATGTATGTACCACAATTAAGTGAAAATTTGCTTTCAGTTAGTAAAATGTGTGAGAAGGGCATGGTCGTGGTGTTTAGAGATGACGGGTGTTCCATTTATGACAAATGTCATTTACAGGGCAAGCCCCTTTTGTCTGTGTGTCTTAGTAAGAGTATCTATAGATTAGATTTTACCGTTGCAAAGGAGCAGTCGATGGCTGTCCTACATCAAGTGCAGGAATCACAGACTGCAAAGTACGCTGGTTCTCATTGTTAAAATGCCAATTTGTGGCATTATAGGCTAGGGCATTTAGGTATCAAAGGGATGTCTACTCTTAAGGAGAGTGCTGCGCGTAACATTTCTTTTCAGATTAACACAGGTGACATCAGTCCGTGTGTTGCTTGTCTTCAAGGAAAGCCGGTGGCCAAGGCTTATCCGAAGAGGTCTGAGAAGCGTGCGAGCCAGCCTTTGGAGCTTATTCACAGTGACGTGTGTGGCCCTATGAAGGAGATCAGCTGGGGTGGTGCAAGGTATTTATTGACTCTTACTGACGATTTTTCTAGAAAAAGTTTTGGTTATTTGTTGAAGAGGAAGTCTGATGTACTTGCCTCATTTATAAACTTTAAGAATCTTGTAGAAAAGCAGACTGGGTTGCATATTAAGTGCCTGCGTTCTGACAATGGTGGTGAATATGTTAACAAACATTTTAAGTCTTTCTTGGAAAAGGAAGGCATTGCTCACCAATTAACAGTACCGTATTCAGCTCAGCAGAATGGGATTAGTGAACGTCTTAACAGAATTTTAATTGAAAAAGCTAGATGTATGATGATTCATGCAGGTCTCTGTAACCGTTTTTGGGGAGAAGCTGTACAAACAGCTATCTATTTGAAGAATAGAAGTCCCACCGCGGCGTTAGCAGGACAGGTACCCTTGGAGGTCTGGTCCCGACACACAGTTGGTCTTGGACACCTTCGTGTTTTTGGGTGCATAGCGTATCAATTGATCCCTGAGCCTACTCGTACAAGTAAGTTGAACGCTAAGGCAAGATTGTGTATTTTTGTTGGTTACTCAGAATTGACCAAAGGATACCGACTTTTGGATCCATCAAATCCTAGGAAAGTAATTTTAGCTAGGAATGTTAATTTTATTGAGGATAAATTTTATAAGGATTTTAAATGTATTGACATGAATAAGAATTTAGAGTCTAATAATAATAATAATGAATTGTTGATCTCATTTAGTGAGTATAATAATAAATTGAATAATATTG
This sequence comes from Archips crataeganus, assembly GCA_947859365.1. Taxonomy (NCBI): domain Eukaryota; kingdom Metazoa; phylum Arthropoda; class Insecta; order Lepidoptera; family Tortricidae; genus Archips; species Archips crataeganus. Next base: position 10,952,311 of record OX402069.1, on the reverse strand, counting down.
GTGATAATTACAATAATGAGCTAAATGGTAATGAATGTAATGATATTCTCAATTCTAGTCAGTCAGAAAACAATTCAAGTCCAAATTTAAATTGTACATTAAATTCTAATAAAGATATGAATCATACTTATGAATTTTCGTATGAATTTACAGATGCTGAGTCTGGCGCTGAGAGTGATGAGCACAGCGAGGCAGTGCAGGCCTATGCTGATTGCGAGTCTTCTGCTGAGGAGCTGGAGGAGCAGCCGGTGCCTCGCAGGGACGCCGCAGCTCAAGGGCAAGGTGCCACTAGTACAGGGGAGCCTGTGACTGTGGGCGACCGACCCGTGCGCAGTACACGCGGTAAACCACCGCTTAGGTATGGCGATTATGAAATAGGTATGTACGCCAGCTCTATATATGATGAGCCTCAGACATATGAAGAGGCTATTGCATCATTGAATTCGTCTGATTGGGAAAATGCTATGAAGGTAGAGTATGAGTCACTCATTCAAAATAAAGTTTGGGAGTTAGTGGATAGACCTTCAGATACTAATATTATAAAAACTAAGTGGGTGTATAGATTGAAGCACGACACTTCTGGAAACTTTGATAGGTACAAAGTTCGCCTGGTTGCTCGCGGTTTTAGTCAGAAAGAAGGTGTAGACTACTCAGATACTTTTTCACCGGTCGTGCGTCATTCGACTATGCGTATACTTTTTTCATTGGCACATCAATTGGATATGACCATTGAGCACATTGATGTTACCACAGCATTTTTAAATGGTGACTTAAATGAACGAATTTACATGGAACAGCCAAAGGGTTTTGTTCAAGATAAAAGTAAAGTATGTATGCTTTTAAAGAGTCTTTATGGATTAAAACAGGCCAGTCGCATGTGGAATCTGAAAGTGAATTTTCTACTATCGAAAAATGGTTACATACAGAGCAAATGTGAGCCCTGTGTTTACATTAAGAAAAGAGCTAAAGATCTCACTATTATAGCTCTCTATGTTGATGATTTTTATATTTTTTCGACTTGTGATGCAAAAGATTTGTTTATCTTGTTAAATACTCATTTTTGTATTAAGCATCTTGGTTCACTTACTAGTTGTCTAGGCATGCGTGTAACTAGAAATAATAATGTTTTAATCTTAGAAATCTGAATATGTAAAAAAACTCTTAAAGCGATTTAATATGTCTGATTGTAAGCATGTGTCCACACCAATGATTGCTAATAGTAAACTTGTAAAATCAGACAATGAACCTTTGCAAGATGTGTATCAATACAGACAATTAATAGGCTGTCTGATGTATTTATCGGTTTGCACAAGGCCTGATATTGCTTTTAGCTGCAGTCAGCTGAGTCAATATTTAACTAGTTTTAACAAGAGCCACTGGGTAGCTGCAAAACGTGTACTAAGATATTTAGCAGGTACCATAGATTTGGGTCTTTGTTTCTATAAGAGTAGTCATTTTAATGTAACTGCCTATGCAGATGCTGACTGGGCAAACGATTTAAATGATAGAAAATCATATACAGGCTTTGTTGTGAAACTGGGTGGCAATGTAATAAGCTGGGAAGCTAGGAAACAGCGTTGTGTAGCATTGTCTAGCACTGAGGCTGAGTATTTGGCCATAAGTGATGTCGCTAAAGAATTGTGTTTTATTAGAAATTTCTTGATAGAATTTTTTGATAAACGCTTGGATATTGTTATCTTTAATGATAACCAAAGCGCTCATAAATTGTTGCTAGCAAAAGAATATTCGCACAAGCGGACCAAACACATTGACCTACGATATCACTTTGTTAGAGATCTTATATCAAAACGTAGTGTTAATGTCAAGTACTTGCCTACTAACAAAATGACAGCCGATGTACTTACTAAACCAGTGTGCAAAAATAAACATTGTTATTTTGTTGAAGATCTGAATTTGAAATGTATAAATATGTCTGGATAGAATTATACAGCTTTTATCATATAAGTTTCAAAGTGTTGTAATGTTTGTGCCTAGAGTTATACATTGAATTTGATAGAGCATGTAGAATGTTTATGCATTTAGTATGTACATAATATAGGTACATAGTTTGATAGAGCATGTAAAATGTTTATGCACAGTGTATATATAGAGACATAGAGTTTAACATAGAGCATGTAAAGTGTTGTGTTTGTAATTTTTAGTGCTGCTCTTATAAGAATGAGGGGTGGTGTTAGAAATAGTGTAAACCATTCTTAACGTTTGTTTGTATTGTCTGTGATCTATATGGTTTATGACAACACTAAATTTTGTCTCTGATTTTGCTCTTCCTGTTCTTTAACACCGACCGCTCATGTGTGCTGTGAATCAATCTAATTATTTCTTATGCTTGATCCATATAATCATAAAGTTTCATTGTTTGTATTTGTGAAGAATACAAAGTTGAATACACTGCGAGTATTATTTTAAGAGCAACCACTGCTCCGTCGATCCTGCTTCCACCTACGTAAGCTCAGACCTCCACTCTGCACTTCAGTAAGCTTCTTCATCTATCTAATTGATTAAAGCAAAAATCCTAAAATCGATATCAGTAAGTTAATACAATCCCGTTTTTTCTTTATTCCGTGGGAATATCTGGAAATCTTGAAATTATGTTTTGCTGTCATGGTCACTTAACTCGCTTACATTTATACCCAATTTGAAGAGTCTAGTAATTATAGTTACGGATATAGGGTCCTGTTGAATTAAATATACGAATCGCGTTTCCTTTACCAATATCATCCCTCCACCTAGCCACAAGGAACGTTACATAAGTACTAAGTTTTGAGGTACGGAAACTTTAAGAGATAAAAGTATTACCGAACAGTGACGAATGAAGGAATAACTCCTATGAGGAGAGCAGTGGACACCCCTACTCCTCGGGAACGGTCATCAAATAGTTCTGCTAATAACACCCATACCTGAGAACCCAAACCTAGAAAAAAAGGAAAAACATTAGAATTCTACTTAGACTAATATTAAAAGTAGGTAGTTGACACAAATGTAAAATAATTAAATTATTAATTAATTGATTAAAGAAATGCAAAAGCGTCTGGTCTCCACTATTGGAGACCAAAGGGCAAGCAGCTATCGTTCTCAACGAATCGCCATCGCTATTCAACGAGGGAATGCTGCCAGCTTTTTGGGAACCATACCACAGGGGCTTTTTTAGACTTACCCCCTGTTTCACCATTCACTGATCAAATTTATTTGACGGATAAAATTAAATGTGATGCCGCCTCTGTTTGTTTTGTTCGAATAGACCGAGACGGCATCAGATTTATCCTGACGGATTAAAATTAATCAATGGGTGGTGAAACAGCCCCTTAATCTAGTAGTTTATAAGTTAGTTATTTAGATTCTAGTTAAGTTCTATTCATTGTTCATATTTCTTAATATTTGTATACTTAGTGTCAATAAATATTCATATTAAGTACTAGCTTTTGCCCGCGACTCCGTCCGCGTGGAATTAGTAATTTGTTCAGCTTATTTTTTTTTTATCCAATTTGCTTTTTCATCAGTTATGGCTCTCCTTAGTTCCTCGATATAAAAAAAAATACCGGCCCCGCACCCCCCCCCCCGCACACCCGCCTATAGAAGTTAGAAGTTTTACTTCAAAAACCCCCGATTTTGAAACATTCTTCCGCTCCTATTGGTGTTAGCGTGATGATATATAGCCTATAGCCTTTCTCGATAAATGTGCTATCTAACACTGAAAGAATTTTTCAAATCGGAGCAGTAGTTCCTGAGATTAGCGCGTTCAAACAAAAAAACCTGTTCGATAAATTCTTAAAATAGACGTATCTTTCTTATTTGTGAACCGATTCAAATGAAACAAACACTAAATGTTAATCCAAGAACATACCAACATATCAGTGAAAACCGCATCCTTCTAGGTTAAGCCGTTTCTGAGATTAGCGCGCACAAACGCACAGACAAACAGACAATAATTCTAAAAATCATTGTTTTGGGTTCTATTGCGCTAATGAATAGCCCTAGTGACAATTTTTCTCAAATATCTTCAATGTACAGACACCGACTTGTTACAGATTTATTATATGTATAGATTAAATTACATAAGAACTTAAAATAAAACAAAATTGAAAATAAAAGAAAGTAAGTAATAACTAAACGAAATCTAAAAAAAAATTACATATACTTAATAAGGCAGGCAAAGAGTGTCTGCGGCATGGACCCAAAGATGCTGGCAGGATTTCCTCGCTGTATAACAATGCTGATACTTCCTGTGAGGAAGCTGCCAGCTCTTCAGTTCTGTGTGGTATCAGTCAATTCTTTAAAAATGCAAAGGTATGTGAAGTTTTTTCTTTCACGCTAAAGGGTCGTACACATTTTTTTTCTTCGCGTCTTTCCTGTGGACATGGCAAAAGTTAAGGGTCTATCTAGCCAATATTTTTTAGTCAAGTCTACATCGGTGTGCGGGAAGCCTGGCCAACTTTCGGTCCATTTAAATAAATCTTAAGTTTGTCGACTGGGAGTCACTAATTTTATGACCACAGGAGAGACAACTTTTGTTTCTTACGCTGTGTCTGACACTAAAACGGTTCGGAGTAATTTTAATGAAATTTGGTTTGCAGAGAGCTATAGGAGTTAACTTACTTTTTTAACCGACATTCCTATTGGATCGAAATGAAGGCTAGGCATGCAAAAGAATCTGTTAAAGCCACCCCATATTCCCGCTAATATTAAAGACGGGAAAGTGTGTATGGTAGTTTTTTTTTGTTAGTCCTTCTTAACTACATGCAGCGACAAAAGTAAAAAAAAAGTAAGATTATTTCCACTTTGACAAGATCGGCAATTCTCGACATACATCGAAAGATCGGAAGTACAATACTTAGGCTAAGTTTTTTTTTATTAATTACGTTAAATAGTATCTTTCAGTCAGAGACAGGACCGAGAAGTTGAAAGACGGATCCAAAACGCCTGGAAGAGCTATAGGTCTATGATAGATCTAATGAAGGGCGATCTTCCTCTAACCTTAAAACGGAGACTCGTCGATATATGTATACTGCCTGTCCTAAGTTACGGTGCTCAAACGTGGTCATTGACGGAGTTACAGAAGACTAAACTGAAGGTTTGCCAAAGAGCAATGGAGCGTAGTATGCTTAGGGTGAGGCGGGTTGACCGGATCCGGAACACCACACTGCGCTCAAAAACACGCATTACTGATGTGAGTGCCAAGGCTGCCAAGTTGAAGTGAGACGGGGCAGGCCACGTCAGCCGCATGGCATGGATTCGAATCGGTAGGCTAAAATAGCCACAGACTGGATGCTACAAGATGGATGGCGGCGACGAGGTAGGCCCAGGAAGCGTTGGCGGGACGACCTAGAAATGTACTGGAGAGAATGGGGGGGGGGGGCCTTTACCCAGCAGTGGGACACTTCTCCAGGCTAATTAATAATAAATAATAACATTAAATAGGTTTGGATATTTTAAGTGATTAAATTTTATGATTTTATATAAGTAGGTACCTACTCTATGAGAAAACACGAAACCTTTACGGTTAAAACTGAGATGTCCCGAGTGTCAAAGTGGAAATAATCTTACCGTACACGGCTTACATACTAGGCTTAGTTCTATTCCAAGAAAATGAAGAGTTCCCGCGGTTTAATTGTATTATGAATGAATTTTTGTAGGAGTAGTGAAAAGGGATTACCTGCACTATAACAATATACCACTATTATGAGAGATATAAGCGGTAAATAGTTCAAAAATCCTATTATTTCGACTTCCGATTCTTGTAATTTAAAGAACGTTCCGAGGCCGATCTGCAAAAATATAAAACATATTGAAAGGTATCATACATCAGACAATTTTCAAATAAAATTGACTACTCATTATATCGATTCATCACCGAAATCTCTAAGACAAGCTAGCAAGTTACACTAACAGTCTCCATTAGATAGTAGGTAAGCAGAATAGGAAAAATCTTTTAAAAGAGTCAAAACCGTCGCTTTATGGCTCAGATTCATTAGTTTATAGGGCCCGCATGCAGAGTGCAGTAGATTTCTATAACGCATGCCATAGGACTCGCATTCGGGGAACCGTTTTCATTGGTCGATAGGGCCCGCACGCAGGGTGCGGAAGATTTCCATAACGCTTGCCATAGGGCCCGCATTCGAGGAACAGTTATCGACATAATGAGTTTCACTAGTCGTATTACCGCCTGCGAGAACTCATTGCACGCTGTATTTCGACCGAGTTGTCAACTTATGAGTTTCACTAGTTGTTTATATCAAAAAGAAAGAAAGAAAGAAAGAAAGAAAAAACATTTATTCGTGACAGTTAACAACAGGCATACGAGATAACAATTATGTAAGACAACTACAACTATCACGAAACGGACCCACCTCAGCATAATGCCGGCTCGAGAGCCAGCGCTGGTCTTCCGGTGGGACCGTGAGGCCGTCATTTGCTCGCTGCACGTACGACCGGACCGTGTCTAAATTGTGAACGCAACCATTTTAAGCTCAGCGCTACCACTATCAACACAAGGGCGTTATATTAGACATGGCGGCGTTGACTTGACATTGACATTGACAACACACATTGACATTGACATTGATATCACTTGCGGGGAGTCACCGCACGCTGTATATCGACCGTATTATCGACCAATGAAACAGTACCTCTACCATGAGTTTACACTAGTTCACAGTGACCGTACTCGCTAGCGACGGCGTAAATGATTTGTATGGAGAATAGTACTTCCGTAAGTGACCGCTAGAGGCGCTGTACAATTCTCCATACAAATAATTTACGCCGTCGCTAGCGAGTACGGTCACGTAAACTAGTGTAAACTCATGGTAGAGGTACTGAGCCATTACCGCCTTTGACAACGGAGTATTATGTTGTATGTTCCTATACGCGTTTCCTGGGTTATGTATATAGCAACTGAATTGGAATGTATGCAATAAATATGCAATAAATAAACTCCTTCAAAAGCATTGAATCTTGCTTGATGCATGAAAATTAAGATAATACACAGTGTTCTTAAAATAATGCTAGATATTTCAGCCTTTGATTGTGGTAATTTGAATTCGACACACTTTTAAATTGTTTTACATTTCACACATTTTTAATTAGTACAATTTTCCGATGATTTTTTTTGCAAAGTTCACCCGGACTTGTCTAACCACTTGCTGAAAATAAATATCTATTATAGATTTTAAAATAAGCCTTGTCATGATTTTTTTTGGATTATTCAATGTTTATACCATTATTGTTTCTTCCTATTCGCGATTCTGCACAATATGGATCTCATACAGCTGTACCTAATTGATCACATTTATTCTTTCTTCCAATTCGCAATTCTGCACAATATGGATTCAACGCGATCACACATTCATTATTCTTCACAGTTATTATTTTTATACAAAAACACCGTAAAAAACACATTTCTTGTATGACGACCACCTCTAATTTTTAAGTTTACTCTATTTTAAGTATTTACTGTCATAGCGGCCACAATAATACCTACATAATCAGTGAAAATTTCAAGTGTATGACGGTACAAGAGATAAAGCGCTGTAAAAGATGGACGGACGGCCGGACAGAGACAAACGGGTGGACAGATTGTATAAAAATAATAATTGTGAGGAATCGCGGAGATAATGTGATCAATCGCGTTTGTGTGAAATCATTACTGTGCAGAATTGCGAATTGAAAGAAAGACGATAGTGTAAAAACAATGACTGTGAAAAATAACGAATGTGATCAATCGCGTTTGTGTGGAATCCATATTGTGCAGAATCCCAAATAGGAAGAAACATTAATGGAATCGAATAATCCATTTTTTTCTATCGACTACGATATTTCGTTCAAACACTTACCATGCCTAGAGCCATTGCTCCTGCTGACGTCACTAAAATAGGTTTCCTTCCAAACTTATCAGTGATCATCATAGTAGAAAGAGCAGCCGCAACTTGTATGGTTCCTATCACCACTGACCCCAATTCTGATTTCAAATTCGTGTGGGTTAAATTCAGTATCGTTTGCAAATATGTAAACACACAATTGAAACCAGATAAATATATTGCGACTAAAACAAATGCAGATATCTTGAGGCTGCTTGAAAAGGTCTTGTTGGTCAAAGTTGAGATTAAGTTGGGCTTTTCTTCGTTGTTTGCGGAGAAGACTTTTAGTTCTTCCTCAGCCAGAATTTCTGAGCCTCGTAGGTATATTAGCACTTTTCGGGATTCAGCATGTCTACCTGGAAAAAATAATAATGAGGATTTAAAAAGGGTCAACAACCTTATGAACGGATCCGGAAAAGACTAGATGTGCAAACAAGAACGAACAGAATGGTGTGCAGTAGAAAATCTACACCAGTGATACCCACATGGTCGACAATAATGTCCAAGGTTCAATGTGAGCAACAAAAAACAAATTTCAATGAGCAGAAGTTTACAACGTAGAACCGCGATTTTCATTAGGATCCATTGTTGCTATAAGTCAAGTAGATCATATCCATAGCTTGATAGATCTAAGTGGACATGCCCAAGTAGAACTTTAAAAAAATTATATGTGTTTTATGGGACAAAAAGTTTGACCCAAGTGTCGAAAACTCCGATTTTGCAATTAGGAAGTATGCTCTAACAAACCACGTTGAAAAACTTGTACGTTACTTAGGAGTTAAATCTAAACCATTGACCAATGCTGATCTTTGATCTCCCTAAATATTCCTCAAATTCACACTGAACCACTCTTCCCCTTCGTATCCACCATAACAAGGAGATACTGATATTTCCTCAGGTTCTGCAAATCTAATGAGCGTTCAAATGGCTCAAGTACGTTCAAACGTCTCGAAAACGCGTATACCTACGTCCCGAACAATAAATACGTTAAGTTTTCATTACGTCTTGGAGGACTGACACAGCTTCTGAGAATTCATGGTCCCTTTCCTACCCGAAAAGCTTCACACCTATTTATGAATCGGCTGTTTTATGAGCAATCAGCTTAGCTTGTTTTTACTTTGTGCAGTCTTTAATAATTATTGTCATCTCCAGGAGAGTAGATACAGTCACAACTTTTTGAACCACTTGTGATTGTTTGTAATGTGACTGTCTCATGCTAAATAGGTTCATTAATGACAACAGTACTCGGCTAAATAATGAACAGTAGTTGGTGGCTTAAGATTTCCGTTGTGTGACTGTACATTTCATTGCGGAGCCGCGGGGCTAACGAGTTACAAGTGATTGATCTATCGCAGCAATGTAATGCTAACTAATCACGCAACTTTACTGGCTTCCAGTAAATTGGTTCTTAAAAGTTTTACATACCTTTCGAGTACAAAAATTGCGGGCTATCAGGGAGAAATATTGTAGGGATGCTAGTAATGACTGTTATGATTAAATACATGAGATTAAAGTAGAAGTAGGAGATAAAGGGGCCAACACCCAAGACGATTACAGAACCAATTGATGCAAAGATCTGTAGCATCGTGCCGAGAGCTCCACGTATCTCTTTCTGAAAAAGAAAATTTAAAATAATAATAATAAATAAATATTAGGGGACAATCTTACACAAATCGACCTAGTCCCAAACTAAGCTAAGCTAAAACTAAACTAATAGATAAATAAATACTTAAATACATAGAAAACATCCATAACTCAGGAACAAATATTCGTGCTCATCACACAAATAAATGCCCTTACCGGGATTTGAACCCAGGACCTCTTGCTTTTGCAGTTAATCTACCGAACGTCCAGTTTTTTTCCAAATAATTAAAGAGAAGGATGATCAAATTTTATTGATGGAACTATAGATGATTTCAAAATATTACGAGGACTCGCGTATGATGCGTTTTCTCAGAAATGGTATGAAATGTTGCCATTACGTCATCAAAAACGTCGTAGAAAGTAACGCATCCTGGAGACTAGCTGCTAGTGTCCAGGAAGTAATCTCGAACTGTCCAGGAAGTAAGTATGAAATTCCATTACATATCAAGTGTTCAAATTTGGGTCCCGTGCTCTACGTCTGAGAAAAACTTAAACTATTAAAAAAGTACACACTAAAGAGGATGTACGAGTATGCAAATGTGATAGTTCTCTGATTAAATGACTGGAACATTTTTCACTAATTTATATTGTTGTAATTACAATTTTCGTGTTTCAAATGTTTCAAAATTAAGAAAATTCTTATTAAAATTATAAAGTTTGTAATTTAAAGTTGGCATAAAATCTAATCAAATCTAATCTATAATATCTAAACATCGCCGCCCGGTACCTTTAAAAAAAACAATCATACCATAGACTACAGACATAGGTTACCGAGTGAGTAGCTAAAATGGCGGGTCGTAGATTTTCTTTATTTTTCAATGTGTACTTTTATTTTATTTTTATCCACTTGTTTCATTTTTGAGAAAAGCACTATACAAGCTTCGCCCAGTAATCGCCATCCTGGCCTCGTATTTTTGCTGGCCTCACCTACCGGTTCGGCCATCAAACTTCTACTCGACCAGGATGGCTTACTTACTGGTCTCTGCAGTAATGTACTTAATTACGTAACTTTTTGAAGTTAAATGTGAAGAGGAACTAGGGGGTTTAACAAACCTCTGCTTTAATTAAACGATTGATTGATTCAGGCTTTACTTTCCAGAGGTCCTAACCAATAAACACATTTTCGGCACTAAAACACATATAACGTGTCTTGCATATGTGGTGCAATTTTAAAAGGTGACTCTACCATTTCTTGCTAGAGCTAAGCTGTACGTTCACGGGCCGCACTAATCACTTCCTATAGGGAACGTGCACATAGACGGTGCTACAAACTGGTGCCATCAATTCAACTGTTTTACCCTGATAAGTTTCTTTTACTGTCCACATAGAGTCTCTTCTGTCACATTACATTAGTGCTGCCGCCTATAGTTACTGCACGTTCCCTATCAGGAGAAGAGCATGCCCGGTTGTCCGCTTTAGTATTTAAAACTTACGCTGGCTAGTTCAGAAGAGTAGACCGGCACTGAAACCAGCAAGAGAAACTCTGACAGACCATTGATGAATCGTCCAAACAACAGCATCCACACTTCCTTGGTAAAAAGGAACAGGAGCGCTGACAGCAATCTGGTTAAGACCGAGAAAATCACGCAGTATTTTCTGCCGATAGAGTCTACGAGGTAACTTGATAGGAATGTACCTGGAAGGATAATGATAATCTTATTATTTCTTAATCTATATCTATAGAAGAGTAACGTGACGAACTGATAGATTGACTGGCAGATAATGCACTGCCAGAGACTTGGGCAGACATATTTCTTGAGGATCATAGAGTTGCACTAACAACGGATTTTTCCAATAAAGTGGAAAGATTTTCTTTCAAACTCTTGGACGGAGAAACTTGGAATTTGCACAAGGCTGCCTGTCCAGTGGAGTAGAGGGAGGCACCGAAGCGGGGCGACGGGGTAATGTGGAGCGGAGTTGCGAACTGTGTTTTTTCATACGCAGAAGCCCACGGTCGTTTCTCCACCCCGCTTCCTCGCTCCTCTTCCTTGCCCCGCTTCCCGGTTATGTATGAATTTTAAACTACTTTTGCAACTCGCTGTCCATTGGCGAGGAGCGGATATTTTATGCAATTCTATTTATGAATTTATATCTCGCTCACTCACTGTCTCGCTTCGCTCCAGTAGATAGGCAGCCTAAAGGTTCTCTGCGAAATTTATGCGAAACAGAGACTTTTATTGCTATAGAGCAAGACAGACAGAGTGCAGGCGCGCTTAAGAGTTTGTTTTGATACCGGCCAGGCTTGTATTGAATTGGGTGACGCAGTCAGTGAATAAATATGTGCTGTGCGACAGTACCAACGCTCTCTGTGGCCTGCAAGCACTTCGGCACGTGTTCAGACACGTACATTGCATGCCGCGCTTTGTTTGAGACTAGCTGGCCTTGATACGCTCTGGTGTAGCAGACTGTAATATACAGTCGGGGTGAGAAAAGGTTCATCATTTTTCGACTCTATGTCAACGAGTTAAGGTCGAAAGTGACGAAACTTTTTTTACCCCGACTGTACCTTAGAGTATGATAATCGTAAATGAGAAAGTGTGTGAGGAAATTTGTTACTCAATCATGCTTTATCGTCAGAACAGATTGAAATGAAATTTGGTATGGAGATAGTTTCAGCCTTGGGGAAGAATATATTTAGGATAATTTCTGTTATTTTTCATTTACAAGTATTGTTACGTCGCCGGTCATAATATGATATGTTCTAGCAAGTGGAAACCGTCAAGTACCCTTTATCATCAATATCATCATCATTACCGACAACTGAAAGAGATCCACTTCTGGACATAGACTTTCTTTGAAGAACGTCCCAATGACTTATACTACGCCGGTCTACGCCGCCCGCAACCATTGTTCCTTTGCGATTTTCATCAGGTCAACACATCAGTCTACCTTTAGGAGGGCTTACACACACGGCGTCTTCTAGTATACGCTCACCATTCAAAAACACAGTCATTATCCTCAACAGTCACCAGTTCTTCAACTAATAAGCCGTATTCACTACCACTTGCATACCCCTCATTGAATAAAACATAAAATAAACTTACCTACTCCCCCACTCAAGAATGAGATAGACACGATCCAAGAAGCTTCGTCCTGCTCTAATGGTCGATCCAAAACGGTCTGCGTACTGTTAGTCAGTTTTACCATCACTGGAGACGGCCATGTAACACCAAAACCAAAGCCTAGGCAATTTAGGTTTACTGAAAACATGATGGAGGAGATACATTTTTGGTCTTCTAATTACAGATTTGTATCATTTGGTATCCTAATTTATAGTGAGTGGGGGTAAGATGAAAATAAGATGAAAGGCAGTGTAAGATGAAAAACTACTCTTAGTACCGGATGCTACGAGTGGTTTTTCATCTTACACTGTTTTTCATCTTACCCCCACTCACCCTATCTGCTTATTACGACTTTTTACGGATACGCTTCGACCCATGTTCTTATTATTTTGTGTATAAATACTTGTGGATCTTTTGTGTACACTTAAATAAATAGGTATACATACGTCACCAAGGAGTTTCACTTTTAACTTGGCAAGGACATTACAGTACAAAACGTGTGTGTGTGAGCGAGAGAGAGGGGGGAGAGGGACAGAGAGTGAGGAGCAGAGAGGGGGAGGAGAAAGAGAGAGAGAGAGAGATAAGTAAAAAACATCGAACAGTTTAAGCTGTTTTTCAGTAGGACCCATTTAAAAAAAATACTTAAGACAAAGACATACACACTGCCGACACGAACGCCAGCGGAAAGTATAAAACCTAAATCCAAACTGGAACTTTGTATGGCAACACTAGATCAGTTTAATCGAATTTGAACTATGTATTAAGGATCTACCGAGCTTTTCGCGCTAATCGATTTTGGGTGGGAGATTTCGGGCGTGGGGGAGGCACGATGGCTCAAGATAGGTTGGTTGGACTGCGCGTGTTTTTGGATAGTTCTATTTCATCTTATTACTAAAACAAATACATATTTTAAAAATTTAGCAACACTACGCCCTAGAAAATATCTTGTTTTATTAACATTCAAAAAGTGCCGTGCAGCATTTACGTCGTACTACGAATTTATTTTATTTTTTAGAGACGACTTTGGATTTTTTTCTATCGAGCGAACTAAGAAAGTTATCGTTAAAGAAGTAATCGTGTTTCGATAAACACTTTGTCACTAGAGTGAATCCTCAAATAATCTTACACATGAATTTCAGGACTATAGCTTTACTTGTAATGTACAGCGCGTGATTAAATGAATGCAATAAATGCGCGAAAAACACGGTAGGCCCTTAATAAACCGTGACAGATTATTTAGGTCAAGATTAGTTATGGCTATTGCACTTTTATTGATTTATTATAAATACGAGTAGTAAGTTCTTATTGGGTTATTATTGGCTTAAACCGTTAACATATTGTATTACTTCATGACATCGTTTTAGACTGTAATATTAGGAACAGATAGAGCTGGGAGCGAAAAGCTTTCTTCATTAGTTATTCACACATTTAATAATTTTTGCAATGTTTATTATGTACAAATTGTTATTTTTAATCTTAGAAGTCGGTACTTAGGTATTTCAATTTTGTACGGATATTTAGACAAGATGACAGTGCCAGTAGGCACAGTTAAAAAATGACAGTCAGCAAAAAGTTTGAATTGAAAATTATTATTCATTAACACAAATTTATTTGAAAAAGAAAAAACCGGCCAAGTGCGAGTCGGACTAGTGCACCGAGGGTTCCGTGCACATTTTTAGTTAAGTAATATCAAAATACACAAACAGCCGTAACTATAAAATCCATTGTTAGCAGAGCCCTGCTTCTAAGTAAAATGTACGCCATGTGGGATCATTTTATGCTGGTTTTCATTACAAGCAGTTTCAGAGATAAGGGTGGGGAAATTATAGATATAGAGGTTGCTTAGCTTACTTTGGGACTAGGTCAATAAATGGTGTGAATTGCCCCGTGATATTTATTTATTTTTATTTTATTTTATTTTTATGTAACAAAAAATATATATTTGAGAACCTTGACTATGTAAATCACAAATTGACAAACAACTTACACGCAAAAACCACAGCATACTGCCGAATTAAAGCGCTAGATGTCACACCGAGCATTTTCCGAATCTAAAACTTTAAGAAAACAAAAACGTGTTAGCGAGCGTCTCACTACTACGGGATTAATCTACGCAAGACTTATACTTCATTTAATTTAGAATTGAAAACCACAACATCATTATATTGCGGCTCGTCAACTATTTCTTACCTAGCAAATAGTACAGTACAAATAGTCTGGGAGCCGCAAAATAAAATTGTTTCAATTGTCACTTTATTTGCGTATCGTCAATTGTTACTCTAGTACAAATTGTAAAGAGTTGTGGTTTATAATTCTAAATTAAACGGAGTATAGGCACCTCACGCACTGGGGGGCTACTCCGAAATTCGAAAATCGAAGTTCGTATCGCATCGTCTTGCTCGCTCTTGTATTAAATACTATTAGCGTGAGAGGAATGGCACGATACGAAGTTCGAATTTTGCACTTCGTAGTATAAGGCCTGGATGCCACTACTACAACTACAGGCCTCAACAAACAAATTAACTCCGACTAACTATCCTATTAACTTTGATTAGTGAATCCGGCGGCATTCACTGTTATGCGGATGATAGTACGGTTGATGCCTCTTACACCGGCCGCGCCGGTATTTCTCGGGAAAACGTTATAGAGTGCCGAAACAAACTTGTGTCTGAAATTGAGACTTCCCTAAAAGAAGTTTCAGAATGGGGTCGACTTAATTTAGTCCGTTTTAACCCCACTAAGACACAGGTTTGCGCGTTTACCGCAAAAAAGTCTGCGTTTGTCGCGTCACCTCTTTTCGAAGGCACTCCCCTTGCTACCACAGCCAGTATCGGAATCCTTGGTATTGACATCTCGAGTGAAGTCCAGTTCCGCGACCACTTGGAGAGTAAGGCTAAATTAGCCTCGAAGAAGCTCGGCGTGCTCAACAGATCGAGACGGTATTTCACTCCAGCCCACCGCCTTCAGCTTTATAAGGCGCAGGTTCGCCCACATATGGAATACTGCTCTCATCTGTGGGCGGGGGCTCCCCGGTACCAGCTTCTCCCTCTGGATCGCATACAACGGAGAGCGACTCGAATAGTCGGCTGCCAACGAACTTCTGATGGGCTTGATTCCTTGGCGCTGCGTAGAGATGTAGCTTCACTGTGCATCTTCTATCGCATGTACAACGGAGAGTGCTCCGAGGAGTTATTCGGGTTGATCCCTGCCGCATCCTTCCGCCACCGCCCTACGCGACAACACTTCCATCCTCACCATCTGGATGGTTGGTTGTCTTCTACTGTGCGTTTTTCCAGAAATTTCCTGCCTCGCACAGCAAAGCTCTGGAATGAGGTTCCTGCTGCGGTATTCCCGGACCGATATGACCTTCAAGCTTTCAAAAAAAGAGCGTACTCCTACCTAAAAGGCCGGCAACGCACTTGTGACTCTTTTGGTGTCGCAGGTGTCCATGGGCGACGGTAATCGTTTACCATCAGGCGATCCGTCTGCTCGTTTGCCCCCTATATCATAAAAAAAAAAAAAAAAAAACTAGAATGAAACTAAAGCCGAGTTTAGACCGGCAAGAAAAAACGCGCAAGTTACATTACATTGCGAGGCAGTAAAGCGAACGAGATTGAAGTGGTCAATCCAGCGCCGATATGTAATGAACTTGCACGGGTATTCTTGCAGGTCTAAACTTGGCTTAAAGCTTGACTTTCGTGGGTAACGACCGATGCGAAAGTCGCGCGCGGCGCGACTGACGCTCAGCGACAGTCGCCCGGCCTCTCGCGTCATTGCAGTAATAATCATTAATCACTAAAACCCCTTCTACACGGTCGGGTCCAACCGCCGACCGTCGTGTCGCTCGCGTCGGCCGACAGCGTTCCATACGGTTGGGGCCGACCACGGACAATGCGCTCGCGACCAAGGCCGTTGACATCAACCAAATATCGGTCGGGTCAACCGATTTCTACACTGTCCATTTTTAAATCAACCCGACCAAGGACACGATGGTTGGCGTTTGGTCCCGACCGTGTAGAAGGCGTTTAATAATCACTAAGTATGAAAGGCCTTCTACACGGTCGGGACCAACCGCCAACCATCGTGTCCTTGGTCGGGTTGATTTAAAAATGGACAGTGTAGAAATCGGTTGACCCGACCGATATTTGGTTGATGTCAACGGCCTTGGTCGCGAGCGCATTGTCCGTGGTCGGCCCCAACCGTATGGAACGCTGTCGGCCGACGCGAGCGACACGACGGTCGGCGGTTGGTCCCGACCGTGTAGAAGGGGTATGAAACTTAAACCCCTTCTACACGGTCGGGACCAACCGCCAACCATCGTGTCCTTGGTCGGGTTGATTTATAAATGGACATGAGTGTAGAAATCGGTTGACCCGACCGATATTTGGTTGATGTCAACGGCCTTGGTCGCAAGCGCATTGTCCGTGGTCGGCCCCAACCGTATGGAACGCTGTCGGCCGACGCGAGCGACACGACGGTCGGTGGTTGGTCCCGACCGTGTAGAAGGGGTTTTTTGTGAGTCGTGAGCGGCAGAATTTTGGTTCGCGCCCATTGACGTACAATAAAACAACTAGACTCCCAATCACGCTCAAAAATTGTCCGAAGCAAAAGTCTGCACACGCGTCTATTGTGCAGAGTTTTGGTTCAGTTGTGTTTCGACCGCGTGTTGATTACAACGTCACTTCTCGCCCCGTATTCGTACATGTCTCTTTCGCACCGTAATCAAACTCACGAGAAAAAAAGAGACAGATAGTCTAGCTTCCGCTTCGCATGACCACTCCACTGCTTTCTTTACTCTTTAGGCGGTTTCCAGCGCGTGACGTCATGTGACTACTTCGAACGATCGTATTCAATTGACATTAAACATTACTGCTACGAAATAAGGTGTTAATTTGAATGACCCCATAGTCCTCCTCTTGAGCTACTCAACCTAACTGACAATACCAAAACTTCTCTCAATTTGGTAAATAAATTCCTTGCTGAGATTGGTAAAAAACTCGCTTCTGAAATACCTAGCAACGCGGCTAATCTTAACCCATATATGAAGGCAATTAATACGTCTAACTCAATGGTTTTGTATGATACTGACATAAATGAAATTGAATCTATTATCTTGGGGTTGCGCTCTGACTCAGCCACTGGCATTGATTCTATTTCGTCGAGTATATTGAAGTCAAACCGTAATACATTGATTCCTATCATCAAACATATCTGCAGTATTTCTCTCTCTTCGGGTGTTTTCCCGAATGCCTTTAAAAAAGCGATAGTCCATCCTATATACAAAAGTGGCGACAAACGGATCATCTCAAATTATAGGCCGATCTCCGTTTTGACAACCTTTTCTAAAATTTTTGAAAAACTTCTGAATAGGCGTCTAACCACTTTTCTTACCAAAAACAATATCTTGTCCAAACACCAGTACGGTTTCCGATCAGGTATCTCCACGGAAGATGCGGTTATTGACCTAACCACTCATATATCCCAGAATCTTGATAGAGATAAAAAATGTGTTGGTCTCTTTCTTGACCTACAGAAGGCTTTCGACACGGTCCATATCCCAGTTCTCTTAGCTAAGTTGTATGATGTAGGAGTGAGAGGCATTGCCCACAACATTTTTAGTGATTATTTAACTAATCGTTTTCAGAGAGTCACTATAAATGGAACCCTGAGTGACGAAGTTTCTATAGAATACGGCGTCCCGCAGGGGTCCATTCTTGGACCTACGTTATTTTTGATTTATATAAATCAATTGTGCGACCTTAAACTCCCTAATTGCAAAATTTTTACGTATGCTGATGATACAGCAGTCGTTATAGATGGATCCGATTGGGAGGATGTCAGGTTGATTGCTGAGAGCAATATGAACATAATTAGTGGTTGGCTGTCACAAAACCTTTTGACGCTTAATTTAACCAAAACTCACTTTATCCCTTTCTCAATCAAAAATAATTCCCAACCCCCGTCCAATTACAAAATAACCATCCACTCAAATTGTAACGTTAACAACTGTCATTGCTTGCCTATTTCACAAGTTCAACATATAAAATATCTTGGGGTTTTCGTAGATAGTAATCTTAACTGGTATCCTCAAATTGATATGCTTACTTCAAGAGTTAGGCGCCTCATTCATATCTTCAAAACTCTCAGACAGTCAGCTGATAAAGATACTCTTGCCATTGTTTACTCTGCGCTCTGCGCGTCAGTGCTAACTTACTGTGTGCCTGCTTGGGGCTGCGCTGCAAAGACCTCGTTCCTAAAAATTGAGAGAGCGCAGAGAGCTGTTCTGAAAGTCATGTACCGCAAAGCGAAAAAATTTCCAACTAAAGAACTTTATATGACTACAAAAGTGCTGACAGTGAGACAGCTGTTTGTGCTCCGCCTGATCCTTCGAAAGCATTCTCAGGTACCACCCGTTGACCCCGTAAAAAGATACACTAGTAGGGTATGCTCCATAGTTCCACATAAAACTAAATTTTCTAATCGACAATATTACGTATCCAGTTCAAAGATTTATAACACAACTAATCGTATCCTAAATATTTATCCATTGAATAAATTTGAAGTTAAACGTCAAGTGTCAAATTGGCTACAAAAACTTAGCTATGACGACACTGAATTGATCTTACCAAACTCGGCATGATTCACAACACACACACACACATACATACGCACAAACACACACACACACACACACACACACACACACACTCACTCACTCACATACTCAAACACGCACGCATATGCTCATTCACCTCGTTTATCCACACAAACTTAATGTTTATTATTCTTAGTTTTTAGTCTGTCTGTCGCATAGAAGTCTGATAGTGGTACATATTGTAAACTTTTCAAGCAGCGGTAACGCGTCGAACGCTGATACTCCAAAACACAGGCTTTTGCTTAGTTTGGAGGCCAGAGTTATAACTAATTAAATGTGCAAATTGTTTTTATCTTCTTTTTCGTGCTGACAGAAATATGTTTGTCCTTCATTGTTTGTACAACTATATATGAATAAATGATTATTATTAAAAAAAAAAAAAAAAAAAAAAAAATGCTGTTAATGTTATCTGTATAAATTGATGTATACGTACACACAACGCCACTCGGACGTTTTTTGAGGAACTTTTGTTAAGCGATTGGGAGTCTAGTTGTTTTATTGTACGTCAATGTTCACGCCACACAATATGCGCGCCATCACGTGACACAATGTATGGCGCAACCGAAATTCTGCCGCTCACAACTCACAAAATTACGCTCGTGTGGCCTCACCCATAAATAAAAGCTTGTGAAATCATATTATTATGAACGTCGCGCACTTATAGCTAAACCATATAGCCAGCAAGCTTATTGTGAAACGTTTCTGACGCTTGCCTTCGCAATCACTATTTCTTTCTGTCAAACGGTATAAGAGGATGTTGAGAGGATGCTGAGGATGACAGAAAGAGACGGTGAAAGCAAGCGACTGAAGCGTTAGACAATACGGCCTCAGGACTCATTTAAACGGTCTAGCTACATACACCGTGAAATTTTAGTGGTTGTTTTCCCGAAACGAGGTGATTTAGTATCGATTGTACAATCGATTTATAATTACTATTTTGACTAGAGTCAAAAATCCAATTGTGAAAAACGAAAGTCGAAAATGACCGCAAACCAATAGTAACGCTTCGTTGGTACCTAACCTATCGTACGATCGTACGCTACTTGTACCAACGAAGCGTTACTATTGGTTTGCGGTCATTTTCGACTTTCGTTTTTCACAATTGGATTTTTGACTCTAGTCAAAATAGTAATTATAAATCGATTGTACAATCGATACTAAATCACCTCGTTTCGGGAAAACAACCACTAAAATTTCACGGTGTATATGCATACCATAGTTTTAGTTACACCTCTAATTTCGCCAAACTATGATGTATTGGTGAATACTGCGCTCACTTTAATATCAGGCTGTCTGTACTTTACTTACCCTGCTTAATTTCAAAACTAAACTAATTAAGGTAAACGTCCCTGCGCTCGATACTGACACAATACATGGCACCTTCAATCTTTATTTATTTATTTATTCACCATAAATTGTATGTTTATACTTTTTAAGCCTCTCGCCTTTAGATGGCGCTGAAATCTGCAGTGTGACCTGTATGCTTAGCATAAGTTTTCCTTCACTTCAATACTTCTCGATCGCGTTTACGTAAAAATTTCAATTCTAAGGAAACATGGAAGCGCGCGCGCGGAGACGCTGTCCATGTTTCCCTAGTAATTGAATTTTTTACGTAAACGCGATCGAGAAGTATTTGGTGAAGTAAAAACTTATACTAAGCATACATACCACAGCGTGACACAGTGACGAAAAAAGTGCGACGAAGTTCGACGGTCGAACTGTTGAAAGTGATTTGCTCGTGTACGCGACACAATAATATCCTTTTGTAAATTGTACTTCTAACTAAAATATAAATACTAAAATATACTTTACACACAAGATTAGGTATATCTTGTTAAGAAATTGAAAACATAATTTGAGCTATTTTCAGCATTTTTCTCTTGATATTTTCATGTGATTTAATTTCAATAATCGCCCCCCTGGTAAACTATGCAAACAACAGAGTTAAGTACACAATTTGCTACACTAACATCTAGCGACGACTGATTGAGAAGTCATAAACTTAAATCTCTACGTATTAACAAGCGTCTATAAGTACTTCATTTAATTTAGAATTAGAAACAACAATAACATTATATTGCGTCTGGTAAACTATTTCTTACCTAGCAAATAGTACAGTACAAAAGTCTAGGAGCCGCAAAATAAAATTGTTTTAATGTCACTTTATTTGCGTGACGTCAATTGTTACTCTAGTACAAATTGTAAAGAGATTACAGTTCACGAGCCGCAATATAATGTTGTTGTGGTTTCTAATTCTAAATTAAATGAAGTAATAGTTTTTAATCCTGTTGATTCTAAAGTAGGGTAAGTACCTACCTACCTATGTAAATACTTACCAGGGATACTAGGTACAAGAGATAAGTGGTAAGAAGTACGTACCTATTATTTATTTATGGATGGATGAGTGTAACGTCCATTACACATCAAACTTTTCCAGGAATTATTGCGTACAATTTCTCATAAGGCATTTCTGAGTAAATTATTGTTAAACAAATTTTTTATCGTCTTATACTTTTTATCAGTCTGTACCTATTATAATTAATTAATGAATTCAAAGAGATCCTTTTAAGGGATAAGTCCGCCTTTGTACATGTTTCTCTTGTTAACTGTTAATTTCATGTTTTTTATAATTGACAACATTTCATTTTTTTGACACCTGAAAATTACTACAGGAATAGAAAGAGTCTTGCCTCCTGAACACGGAAAAGTATTTATTATAATTTATTTCTCCATATTTAAAAAAATACAAGAAATAAAAAAAAATCCGAGTTTACAAATACTACCACAGAATAGATATGTTTCCTTTGCCTTTTTCATCAGAAAAGAAGAGCTGCTGCCTAGGCGCGAAATTCAAAATTTTTAAAGGTTTTAATTTATTGTGAGTAAACGGTGTAACTGTTTAACTTCATATGGTACTTGCGGTTGTAAAACAGTCTTCTTTATATTATTGTGTAACGCTTTTTAAGAATAAAACTGTTAGCTTGATATAAAAGTTGTCAAATATAGAAATTCGGACTTTCAACGTTTTGACAACTTTTATTTCAAGCTAACTAACTGTTTTATTCTTAAAAAACTTTACACAACACAAAGAACACTGTTTTACAACCGCAAGAACCATATGAAGTTAAGCAATTACACCGTTTAACCACAATAAATTAAAAACTGTAAAAAGTTTGAATTTCGCGCCTAGAGCGTGCGCCTCCACCTTAACATTGAGACTTGACAGATACATAAATTACCTATTTTTATTAATGTTAATGCACGAATGATATGTTATTGATATAAATAAGATTTTATAGGAACCCGCAGTTGTGATCGAAAAGCAAGAAAGAACCAAAAACCGCCCAAGCAAACCACACACAACGTCAACGTCAGAGACCCTACCACGAACTGCATAATTCGAACTTCGTTTTTCGAATTAGCGCCTCTGAGGCGCTACCACGAAATTCGAAAATCGAAGTTCGTATCGCATCATCCCTCTCACTCTCGTGTCAAATCATATTAGCGTGAGCGGGACGGCACGAAACGAAGTTCGAATTATGCACTTCGTGGTAGGGCCTCTGATTTACGTAATCACTTTTTTTTTTAATAGAGACTAGACTAAAGTAATGAATCTTGTCATGACCATGATTATGAAGCTTTATAAATTTACATGTCCATTCGCTTTATACTTAAAGTCAGGTAGACCAAGTCGAATATTGAGGGTAGTAGCACATGAGAGGGTATGAAGAAAATAAAAAGATATAAAGGACGGTCATGACATTACGAAATAAACTGATGTACGGATTACAGAAATTAATGGGATATAAGAGTTTACGGCCATTGAAATAATTGTCAGTTACTATAATCTGTGATCGGTTATTGAGGAGCAACGGGGTAAGTGTTATTAATAAGTTTGAACAAAGTGGGATAACAAAATCAACACACAGGTTTGAGAAATTTATGGCCACTTGTTCACAGCCTGCAGAAACGCCCTTAGCGTCCTAGTGTTAGTAACATCACGCATCAGTACTGGGTACATCTCGCTGCTGATTTAAGTGAAAATAAAGGTCATCGGACGCGGAAGCCAAACCTATATTTCAATCAACTTATTAAGAGCTCGGTGGCGACGTTGGGGAAAGCTTGACTGCGGCGCGGCGGGCTCGAGTTCGATCCTTGCAACTTTATTTTTATGTTTTTGTGTATTTTACCTTGTCTTATTTCTATTCTTTTTTTAGTCCATAGATTTATATCACTATTTTAGCTTCTTTTACGGATTATTGTCCTGTTGATTTATTTATAAGTTTATGGAATTGCTTTAACCAACCTCGTGTTTTCTTTGAGTTATTATATTTTGCATGAGAGAAGTCCTTGTTTATTTTTATACCCACGGTAATTTAAGGACGCACAGCACGTCAGGACATCACATTGGCGCCCAACGGGTTACAAACAGGGATATCTCTCCTGCGCTGCGTTAGTAAATAAGTATACAATTTGTTTTTTTTTAAATTACTTTGATTAATAACCGCTGCTAGCGGGTATTATCTTAAAGGTTTTAGAACTTCGTTAAATTTGATTGTTATATGCGCATCTACCCTTTAAATTTTTGTAAATATTATTTTAATTTTACTATTATTGGATTAGGTATTTTATTATTAGCTGAAAAGTACTTACAGTTGGCAACTAAAGATGTCACTATATAGGATGGACCCAGGAGATTTGTTAAAGGATGAACTCGAGTTTGAGTTAGCTTGCAGGGGGGTATTCAATATTCTAACAGTCATACCTATGAGGAAAATACTCAGAGAAATGTTAAATAGAGAAAAAAAAGGGCTATCGTCCTATGAAAGGTCGGCCCCGATCTCTTACAATAACGAACCTACCTTAGAAATAGAACTATGCTTAGGGAAGTTGAGAGCGCTTTCACAGGCGGTAACAGAAATGGCAGAGGCACCGGAGAACGTCATTTTGAAACGTTTAACGTCCCGGCTGCTACACTTACAGAATAGGGCCAGCTGCATTAGCCCAACTGGCGAGGAAGTATCGCGTCACAATAAACTCTGTGGGGACATTGTTATCCTACTCGATCAAATTTGCAAGTTGGGAACAGCCAACCAGGATTTCGGGACGCTATCTGATGCAGATAAGGAGATCTTACAGAAATCACTAGGTCCAGAAGCGTTACATATAATCACAAAGCTGGAGTTGGAGGAGGAAAATAAGCAAATACATGATGAGACTAATAATTCAGTTTCGGATTTTAAGTCAGGAGTTCCAGAATCGGTTCACAGTTATAGAGAAGAGACAAACGATGTGGAAGACGGTCAGCGTGTTATGGGTTGGACAGAAAGGACTGAATTCCCATCCACAGAGCATGAAGATAACCTCGACCCGCCACATGATAGAAATACAAGATATCGGAGCACAGCTCCACCTTCTCTGGGTGGAAATAAATTGGCAAGGTCATCTACCTTGGATAAAGAGTTCACGAATAGGAAATTAGTTCCGATCAAGGACTGGGGAGTTAAATTCTCAGGCAAGGGCGGAACTAGCATTAACGCCTTTCTGGAACGCGTTGAAGAGCTGAAAGATGCACGCAATGCAGCGGAGAACGATTTGTGGAGATATGCTATAGATTTTTTTGATGGAGAAGCACTAATTTGGTTTAGGGCTAATAAAGATTACGTAGCGAATTGGCAACAATTGAAGAAAGTTCTCTTATTAACTTTCCAAAGTCATTACTATCAGGATGAGTTACTGGATGAAATTAAAAGAAGAACTCAAGGTAGAGAAGAGGATGTGATCATTTATATTTCAGTAATGCAAAACATGTTCAATAGGCTTCCAGAAAGCTTGACGGAAAGTCAAAAAATTGCCATTTTATTGAAGAATATTCAGCCATACTTTCAACAGGCTGTGTGTAGAGACAAGTTTTCTTCGGTTTCGGAATTGACGGCGGTATTGCGCATCATCGAGCGAACGAAAACCAATTGTGATCTGTTTCGAGAACCAAGAATGTCTGTCAATACATTGGAACCGGATCTGGCTTATAAAGGACCTTCAGGTGAAGAAATAAATGCCTTTCAGCAAAAATATCCGCCGAAAGAGTTTACGGGAAAATTTTCCAGAAACACTGAGATGAAATGTTGGAACTGTAGGTCAACAGGGCATGTATTTAGAGCATGTAAATTACCACGGCAAAGATTATTCTGTTATAGATGTGGTAAATTTGGCCAGACGACAGCAAAATGTACCCATTGCAGTAACTCGGGAAACGGAAAAGAGGAAGGCGGGAGTACTACCGGACGCCTTCCCAGTCATTAAATGTTAGTACAAATAAAAAAGAATGGCAAGAGTGGCTGCAGATTATCTCAAATTATTTTACCACAGGGGAAATATGCAACTTAGTTAAAAAGCAACACGATAATCGATATTACGGGAAAATTAAGATTTTAGGCAAGGAATTATTTGGCTTAATGGATACAGGTGCGACCACATCGGTGGTTTCGAAGAATATGAGTCTGAAGCTCTTGGCTCTGGGATTCTCGGAGCAAGAAGTTCCTCAGACAAAATTATCGACAGCGGATGGTACGGCTCATCATATTTCATCCATATTATTCTTACCAATAGAATTTATGCAGCAATACAACGTATTACAATTTTATGTGATGGAAGACTTAAGACACGACATTTTACTAGGCATGAATTTCTTCGAAGCATTTAAGGTGACAATTAATTGTAATACTGATGTTACAGCATCAGAGGGAATTGTCACTGACATGGAGGCATTAGTACTGAATACACCTGGAGCTGTAAGATCACGTCAAGAATTAACCACTGAGCAGTGTCAAGTGCTAGACGCGCTAGTAGTTAGGGTTAGAGACACAGTTGGGGTTGGTCTAGGTCGAACAAACTGGATAGAACATCTAATCGAAACAGAAAATAATGTTACAGTTAATCAAAGACAATACCCTTTTTCTCCTCAAGTCATGAAGGAATTAGACACAGAAATTGACGAAATGTTGAAATTAGACGTTATAGAGCCATCACACAGCTCGTGGCGGTCTCCAGTTTTACTCGTTAAGAAAACTTCAGGCAAAAACCGCCTATGCTTGGACAGCAGAAATTTAAACAGGCATACGAAAAGAGACACGTACCCATTGCCACGCGTTACAACAATACTGGATAATTTAAAAAATGCTCAATACTTATCAACACTAGATTTGAAGTCGGCGTTCTGGCAAATACCATTGGAAAAGACTAGCAGAGAGAAAACGGCATTTGGGCTGCCAGGTAAAGGTTTATTTCAGTTCAAGGTGATGCCCTTCGGCTTAGTCAATGCCAGTCAGACACAACAAAGATTAATGGACAAACTCTTTCCACCTCAATACGAGGGAAAGGTCTTCACCTACTTGGACGATATCGTAGTATGCACTCAGTCATTTGAAGATCACATTTCAACATTAAACTGGGTTATCGATCGGTTGACTGAAGCTGGTCTCACAGTCAATGCCGAAAAGTGCCAGTTCGCTCGGCCTTCCCTCAAATACCTTGGCTACATAGTCGATAAGGATGGTTTGAGAACAGACCCAGAAAAAGTAATCGCCATAATAAACTATCCGAAACCACGAACATTTACGGAATTGAAACGTTTTATAGGACTGGCAAGCTGGTATAGAAGATTTGTGGAAAATTTTGCCATGGTAGCAGCCCCATTACACGATCTCACAAAAGGTGGTAGGAAAGGACGGGAAATAGTATGGACTAGTGAAGCGGAAAAAGCATTCAGCGACCTAAAGACAGCGTTAACGACAACACCAGTCCTGTGTTGCCCGAATTATTCAGTTGAATTCATCATACAGTGTGACGCTTCAAACAGAGGTACAGGGGCGGTTTTAATTCAGTCAGAGAACGGTATAGAAAAACCAGTGGCTTACATTAGTCGTAAGCTCACTGACCGGGAAACTAAATATTCCACGTCTGAGCGAGAGTTATTAAGCGTCATTCATGCAGTTGAACACTTTCGGCCGTATATTGAAGGAACGCATTTTAAAGTAATTACAGATCACAGCGCGCTGCAGTGGTTGTATAAAACAAAGGACCCTCATGGGAGATTGGCCAGATGGGCCATGAAGTTGCAACAATTTGACTACGAGATCGTATACAGAAAAGGTAAAGATAATATTGTACCAGATGCGTTGTCTAGAGCCATAGAAGATCAAGAGGTAAATTTTCTAGAAGTAAAAACAGAAGACAAGGATGAGTGGTACAGGTCAAAAGAGGAGGCTGTCAGGAGTGGTAAGGAGGAACAGGATTGGGCAATGGATCAGGGCATACTATGGAAGTTTCTAGAACTCAAACAGTTTCCAGACGACAATGATTCCTGGAAGATGGTTGTTCCAGAGAGCTTACGTGGGAAAATACTAAGGGAATGTCACGATGAACCGACAGCAAGCCACTTAGGAGTCAAGAAAACAATCAACAGGGTAAGACAGAAGTATTTCTGGCCAACGTTAATAAAAGACGTAAAAGAATATGTGCGTAAATGCGAAACCTGCGCGAAACACAAGTCTTCCCAACTACCACCTCAGGGCTTAATGGGAAAGCACAGAGATGTCACAGAGCCATTTCAATTGGTATCAATGGACCTAATGGGCCCATTTCCACGATCAAAGACGGGAAATACGATGCTCTTAGTAATATGTTGCTGGTTCTCCAAATTCGTCTTGCTCTTCCCTCTTAAAAATGGCAAAGCATCAAACATTGTCAAGATAGTTGAAGAGCAAGTTTTCTTAGTATATGGCACACCAAAAGTAGTCATTTGTGACAATGGGAAACAATTTACCGCAGGGCAATTTAAGGAAATGATTAAAAGCCACAACGCAGACATTTGGTACACGCCCTACTATCATCCGCAAGCAAATCCCACTGAACGCGTAAATAGGGTCATAGGAACCGCCATGGCCTCTTACGTTCAGGAAAACCACAAAGAATGGGATAGGTATATACCACACATTGGCCATGCTATCAGAACGGCCGTTCATGAGGTAACTGGACGAACGCCTTCCTATTTATTCTTTGGCCGCGAAACAGCATATCACGGTAATCACAGCTCGAAATTCGATGAAAGTGAACCATTAAACTTCAACCGGACAGACTACGACGAAAAGTTAGTAAAGAGGAATCGAATATATAAGGACATTAATGAGAGATTAAAAAAGGCGTATGAAATCAATAGCAAACACTACAACAAGCGCAGACGAAAATGCACGTTTGAGTTGGGAGACCTAGTATGGAAGAAGAATAAAGTCCTATCAGATGCAGGAAAAAACTTTATGGCCAAGCTATCTCCCAAATATGAAAAAGCAATCATCTCAGATAAACTATCGAATGATGTATATATGCTAAAGAACCTTAGAGGTAAGAACTTAGGTAAATGGCACTCATGCGATTTGAAACGGTTGATTTGCTGCATCGACGAATCCGGTTCGGATTCTATTGTGGGGGGGGAATAATGTCATGACCATGATTATGAAGCTTTATAAATTTACATGTCCATTCGCTTTATACTTAAAGTCAGGTAGACCAAGTCGAATATTGAGGGTAGTAGCACATGAGAGGGTATGAAGAAAATAAAAAGATATAAAGGACGGTCATGACATTACGAAATAAACTGATGTACGGATTACAGAAATTAATGGGATATAAGAGTTTACGGCCATTGAAATAATTGTCAGTTACTATAATCTGTGATCGGTTATTGAGGAGCAACGGGGTAAGTGTTATTAATAAGTTTGAACAAAGTGGGATAACAAAATCAACACACAGGTTTGAGAAATTTATGGCCACTTGTTCACAGCCTGCAGAAACGCCCTTAGCGTCCTAGTGTTAGTAACATCACGCATCAGTACTGGGTACATCTCGCTGCTGATTTAAGTGAAAATAAAGGTCATCGGACGCGGAAGCCAAACCTATATTTCAATCAACTTATTAAGAGCTCGGTGGCGACGTTGGGGAAAGCTTGACTGCGGCGCGGCGGGCTCGAGTTCGATCCTTGCAACTTTATTTTTATGTTTTTGTGTATTTTACCTTGTCTTATTTCTATTCTTTTTTTAGTCCATAGATTTATATCACTATTTTAGCTTCTTTTACGGATTATTGTCCTGTTGATTTATTTATAAGTTTATGGAATTGCTTTAACCAACCTCGTGTTTTCTTTGAGTTATTATATTTTGCATGAGAGAAGTCCTTGTTTATTTTTATACCCACGGTAATTTAAGGACGCACAGCACGTCAGGACATCACAATCTATTGTGTGGTAGTTTTGGAGTTATGCCCTTTTAAAATAAGCACACCTTAAAAAATTGTAATTAATTAATTAATAATCCTAGTGAAAATTTAAAACGATCAGCGTCTTTCTCTTTCCAAACAGAATACAGAAAACGAATCAAATTATAGTCTTTTTTTTTTGTAATTTTATGGCCTGGTTACTAGACCTTTAAGCCAACAAATTATAGTCTTAGAAATATGAAATGTTGTCAATTAATTTCTTGATTACTTTTTTTAAAATTTTATAGACAACAAAAACAAAAAAATAAAAACCTTTTTTAATTTTATTATAATCAAAACGCAAATGTCAGAATCAGGGGGGCACACTTACATATATCACACTTTTCATGCGACTACAGCGATCTCTGGTTGTTTGGTGAAGAACTAAATTAGCGGCCATCTTGGTTGACTTGTCAAACTTGTCAGTTGTCATTCATCGGCCATGGCCATGGCGTACCAAATTGTACGGTCAAGGACTTTAATTGATAGGCCACTTGCCAATGTTCGTATTTTAGCCGTATAGTGCAAATCGGGTTTAGCCGCTTATACTTCGTATATGCTGATTTGAATTAGACGGCTAAAATACGAATAGTGGCAAAAAGCCTATCAATTAAAATTATGCGTAATTATAGCTGTACATCACTACCAACATATACATATAGATAGGTATACACAGGGGGGGCACACTTACATATATCACACTTTTCATGCGACTACAGCGATCTCTGGTTGTTTGTTAAAGAACTAAATTAGCGGCCATCTTGGTTGACTTGTCAAACTTGTCAGTTGTCATTCATCGGCCATGGCCATGGCGTACCAAATTGTACGGTCAAGGACTTTAATTGATAGGCCACTTGCCAATGTTCGTATTTTAGCCGTATAGTGCAAATCGGGTTTAGCCGCTTATACTTCGTATATGCTGATTTGAATTAGACGGCTAAAATACGAATAGTGGCAATTAGCCTATCAATTAAAATTACGCGTAATTATATCTGTACATCACTACCAACATATACATATAGATAGGTATACATCTATAGATACGTCACATTAGTTCTTCACCAGGACGTAGGGCAGCAGCACCTTCCATACATGCATATTTGACCATAGAGTTGCCACTCTTGTTCATATAATATTACAATACTCTTTGGGTATACATCTATAGATACGTCACATTAGTTCTTCACCAGGGCGTAGGGCAGCAGCACCTTCCATACATGCATATTTGACCATAGAGTTGCCACTCTTGTTCATATAATATTACAATACTCTTTGGTCAGAATTTAGACAGTATGTCTGTGTCTGTGTCTGACATTGACTGACGTATTGTTTTGAGGTTAGGTTAACAAAACCCAAAACTTCCGCACAGAAAATCTAAAACACAGTCCAAAATGCCGTTCATGAAAGGAAGAGCACCGATTCGTCGCACTTTAAACTATCTGAATGCTGGGAAACTCGTTCTGAAAGACAAAATCAAGATATTCTCAGTCGCTTATAACATTACCGGGCAGAACAACGCAGGTGCTAAGGACTTCGTATTCTGGTATTTGCCACAAATTCAGTACAAAAATCCAAACGTCCAAGTAGCTACCCTTAAGAATCTGACTCCTTCACCTTTTATCAAATGTTATTTCGAAGACGGGAGGCAAGTTTTGATAGACATCGATAATAAATCCAAAGAAGATGTCTTGGAGCATTTGATGAATACCGTCGGTAAATCTAAAGAGGTTTTGGAGGCTGAGGCCGTGGCTGCGGAAAAGAAGGATAATCCAGCAAACTTCGGTGCGGGTTGTGAAAAGGCTTGTATGTGTGAGAACTATGGACAAGTGCCTTGCTCAGGAGTTGTGCCGTTGCCTAAGTTTATGAGAGGGAAGTACAAGAATCCGGCCAATTAGTTTTGTCATAGTGTGTGTTGATAGTGTTTATTGTTAAGAATGAAGCCTTATTCATATTTGTTTTTTTAATTTTAATATTTGAAGTCCGAGTTCAAACCTGATAGATAAGTCAATTGTTTTGTAGGAATTTTGAATTAAAATATTTTATATAGTGTTCTTTTTTTCAACAGTCAATTGTTTTGATTTATCCGGTTAGACCCGGCAACCCTCGCGAGGCTAAAGTATACCTAATGTGACTAAGTCAGCCTCATGGGAAGCTAGAGAAAACTACATAATTTTATTTGCAAGGTTCTCAAATGGTGTCTACAGACCGGAAGAAGCAGCAGGACTCCAAAAAGATAGAGCAGCAACCTGGTTATAAGGTTGCGGAAACTCTTTGGTTGCGAAAGGAGCAGGACGGTCAGTTTGTAGAACTAGAGGCCTATGTACAGCAGTGAAGGACTTTCGGCTGATATGATGATGATCCATTTACAGTCACCATCATAAACAGTGGAACTCTCTAGTTGTTAAAAAATATCAGAACATGACTTTATATGGTTTTTAGGGTTACATACCCGAAGGGTAAAAACGGGACCCTATTACTGAGGCTCCGCTGTCCGTCTGTCCGTCTGTCACCAGGCTGTATCTCATAAACCGTAATAGCTAGACAGTTGAAATTTTCACAGATGATGTATTTTGGTTGCCGCTATAACAACAAATACTAAAAACCAGAATAAAAAAGGGAAAAGGGGGCTCCCATACAACAAACATGATTTTTTTACTCGTTTTTGCTCG
The DNA here is from genome assembly GCA_947859365.1 of Archips crataeganus. Taxonomy (NCBI): domain Eukaryota; kingdom Metazoa; phylum Arthropoda; class Insecta; order Lepidoptera; family Tortricidae; genus Archips; species Archips crataeganus. The sequence goes on along the minus strand of OX402069.1, from coordinate 10,920,102 downwards.
ATATTATAATGGCAACAGGTAGACGCTTAAAATATTCACAGAATATTTAGTTATATTAAGAGACATTTATATAAAGAGACTTAAAACACAAGTGTAGTGATATGCACGCATCAGCTCTATGAGCTGCTAGTGCATTATTTTAAATAATAATAATAATAATAATATATTCACTTTAAAAATAAATAGTTAAATTAAAATAAAACTAATATTTAAGGGGGGTCCCATACAAAAAACGTGATTTTTATGCCGTTTTTAGAGATAATGGTACGGAACCCTTTGTGCGCAAGTCCGACTCGCACTTGGCCAATAATCACGTAAGTACATCGAGCATATCTAGACAGATTCGATATTTATGATCAGGACTACATTATGCTAGCAATATAGTGTAAATTTGTATACAATGCAAGTCCATGAATTTGTAAATGATCAATAAATAAATATCATGGGACAATTCACACCAATTGACTTAGTCCCAAAGTAAGCTAAGTAAAGCTTGTGTTATGGGTACTAGGCAACGGATAAACATACTTATATAGATAGATAGATGCATACTTAAATACATATTAAACACCCAAGACCCGAGAACAAACATTCATATTTTTCTTACAAATATCTGCCCTGACACGGGAATCGAACCCGGGACCTCAAGCTTCGTAGTCAGGTTCTCTAACCACTAGGCCATCCGGTCGTCTATGACAATGTATGATTGTCTTGATGATGTGTCTTGAGCTTAATGATTCAATTTATAGTTAGATAGTTTCAATTTATTTCATAATCAAATGACTTTCATTATTAAATAAATTTACACAATCAATATCACTATAATTAAAATGCTGAGTTAAACTCTAAAATATTCAGAAATTCTGATATTTTAAAACATGTCCACTCAAAATGTATGATTATTGTCTACTGCACTTACAGCTATAATACCTACTGCTGTGAATAGTGATCACCACCTTTATCTGTCAAATGTTATAAGATAGGGACAGAAAGAAATGTTGAATGTGATTGCGAGTGTGTTAAACATTATAGATTGCTTCTACCCTGCATTCAAAGGCGTCAAAGTCCATTTTATTTTAAACTTGAAATTGTGCAAACAACTAAAAATTTTGTAAAATATAATGTTGCATAACAATAAACACTGTGAACATTTGTAGTTTAAGATTTGTAGATAGAATTTAGAATATTGCATTTAAATTTAGTAAAACAATCAACAAAAGCAATTGAACTTTTATTTCAAACTGATTCAAGTCACAAAACTACTCTCAATAAAGTCAACGGCCAAATTATTACAATTGCAACCTGCCGTGAAACCTTGCCGTGGGCTGTTTCTGTTTATTTATTTATTTATTTATTTATTTATTTTGTTCTTACAATGAAAACACTGTGACACAGCTCTACTTTACCTGGTATTTTTTTTTTATTTATTTATTTATTTATTTATTTATTTATTTATTTATTTTGTTCTTACAATGAAAACACTGTGACACAGCTCTACTTTACCTGGTATTTTTTATTTATTTATTTATTTATTTATTTATTTTGTTCTTACAATGAAAACACTGTGACACAGCTCTACTTTACCTGGTATTTTTTTATTTATTTATTTATTTATTTATTTATTTATTTATTTTGTTCTTACAATGAAAACACTGTGACACAGCTCTACTTTACCTGGTTTTTTTTTTTAATTTATTTATTTTATTCTTACAATGAAAACACTGTGACACAGCTCTACTTTACCTGGTATTTTTTTTTTTTTATTTATTTATTTATTTATTTATTTTGTTCTTACAATGAAAACACTGTGACACAGCTCTACTTTACCTGGTATTTTTTTTTTTTTTTTTTATTTATTTATTTATTTATTTATTTTGTTCTTACAATGAAAACACTGTGACACAGCTCTACTTTACCTGGTATTTTTTTTTAGTAACTAAAGTAAGGTAAAGAGCCCTGTCTTTTCACCCGACTGCTGAAGGAGGGTTATTATTGAAAAACACTTGCACAAAAAATGTATGGATGTATATTAGCGGAATGAAAATCGACTCTATGTCAATGGGTTAAGGTCGAAAAGTGACGAACCGACTGTATGTCAGCTCGCAAATGCCTAAAATAACACTTTTCCGAAATACCAGATTTTTCAAAACACTACATTATCTATTTCAAACTAAATACAAACTGAAAATATAGATGCACACAAAAAACCCCAGAAAAAAGACCAATGCTGGGAATCGAACCCAGGTCCTCAGTTTTAGTTGTCATATTTAGTTTGAAATATATGGTTTCACGGGATGACCGTAAAAGTAATTAAAAAAAATGAAGTTGAAGAAAATAAAAAATAAATAGAAAAAGATACTTCATACTTAACTTGTACTACATTATCTATTTAAATAAATAATTTATGATTTTACCACATTTCCAGCTTACCAGATTCTCTTGCCACCACATTACAAAATTGGTTTTTTGGTGGAATGTCTTATTTTGGACCTCGGGTATAGGTAATGGGAATGCACAAATGTAATAAATAGGTAATGTAGTATTTTGAAAAAATCTGGTATTTTGAGAATGTGGTATTTTAGGCATGAGCTTTTCAGCTAACATGAGGAAATTTAAGGGTCCTGTCATTCCGGTTGATCAACACCTCAGTGGACCCAAGAGCTGCACATATTTATCCCGGCTGATCATCCTTACAGTTCTAAGGGGTAATAAAAATATAAATGTCACCAGCATCATGGGAACGCTGCTGCAGTCAGACCTTTTGTTTTTATAATTTAATAATTTTATTTAGGTACAGTCAGCATCAAAAGCAGCTGGTCACTTTTGTACCTTGTCGCTCTACAGTTAGGTGCAAAACGTCATACTTGATTGACAATTGTCTTATTTACGACAAAGTACAAAAGTGAACAGCTATTGTACAAAATAAGTGTAACAATTTTATGTTGTTATGATTTCACATGTACAGTCACCAGCATTAATATCTGCCACAACAGAGCGTGCAAAAATATCTGACACGTCCTTCCGGTTCTAGAAATAGAGTCGTATCAGATATTTATGCACGCTTGTTGTATCAGATATTGGTGCTGGTGACTGTACCTACCTAGGTACTGATCATTAATTAAAAAAAGCGTTTTTTAGTAAGTAAAAAGACGTCAAGATCGTTTTACCTTATTTCTGTTGCTAAAAAATCGAACCACAAAATATTAGGAATGTGTTTTGTATAAAATATGTGATGTAAAGTTACATTGCTTAGAACGTAAATCCTTTTATTGCATTAGCCATTAATGCAGCAGCAATGAATTGCATGTTCTCAAACACTTTAAATGTCCTTGCATTACAGTGGTAAAACACTTCGTCGGGCACTTCGTCGCCTCTGGGGCAGGTGTGGAAGAATATCCAGTGCGATTGTGTTCCTTGCTGAATATCCTGAAAATTTAAAAATCATTTGAAAAAATTAAAATTAAAAAATATATAAGTATTACTTACATATGGCGGGTCCGGGGCAGTAAACTAAAAAGATGGCTACATTAAACTTATCGATAGCTGGAAAAGTCGATAAAATGTAACATTCCAACTCTATTGACGTTTACGTGTAGGTAAGTATTCATTGTGCATGTTTATGTAAAGCTCACTTTCCCGAAATGTGCGCTTTCTCGAAAAATAAACTGTTCCAAAACGCGCACTTTCCCAAAAGGTAGGTATACTTTCCCAATTGGGGCACTTTCTCGAACGATGCACCATTTCCATCTTTACCACAAAGTCAACACGAATTTTGGCAGATATAGAACATAAGTACCTGGGCCATTCTACTTTTCGTTGACCAGTCATTTTTTGTACTGTGCTCTTCAAATATTTTTTTTACAAAAACGGTAAAGTCCTTGGTTTAAATCATTAAAGATTGAAATAGGCACATAATTAAGCTTACATTTAAAATTAACACTACATATAAAAAGTAATCATTATTATCTATAAAGTAGGTAACACAGTGGACATGCATGTCCCTGCCATTTGTATGGAAATTGATGTATTTTCCGCTGAGTTACCAATTTTTTCCACAAAATTTCTTTGAATTTAAAGTTTTATTGCTTTAAAACATTAAATTTAGGTGTTTCAGTTTGTATATAAGTTATTTACACTTTAAAAAAATCACCAGGTATGCCTTATATTTCACAAAAGATTAATGGTTACTTAAAAGTAGAATGGCCCACCTACATACTTAAGTAAGTCTATAGTATAGTAGTAGAGATAATTTGAGAAAGTGCACCTTCTGAGAAAATGTGTCATCTGAGAATATGTTCTATCTTATCTGAGAAAATGCGCTTTTTGAGAAAGTGTAGGTACTTACCCATTGGAAAGTGAGCTTTACAAACCTGACCCCCTATGGCTTTCACCCTTCTGTCCTAGCAGGCGTATTTCAAATGGCAGTGGGCGGGGCACATCGCTCGTAGAACTGATGGCCGATGGGAACTGTCGATCGACGTCGACCTATCAATTCTCATCATCATCATCCCAGCCTATATACGACCCACTGCAGGGCACAGGCCTCCTCTAAGAATGATTGGGAACTTTACACACACCATTGAATTTTTTCGCATATGTATGCAGTTTCCTCACGGTGTTTTCCTTCACCGTAAAGCTCGTGGTAAATTTCAAATTAATTTCGCACATAAATTCCGAAAAAGTCAGAGGCGCGAGCCAATCAATTCTATTATCGATTGATCGATTTGGGTGGTAACACCCATTGAGGTTCGTACACAGGCACATGTGTCGTCAACGCATGGCTATATACAGTCGAACCATTTGATATCTGACCTATCTATCGGAAAACGTTTTCATAGTAAGCGTCATACATAAAAATAAATGAAGAATGATTTTCTTTGTCAAGCAATGCGACGTCACTGACATTTTTTGTGAAAAGATCTACGAAGGATTACGAGTATTATTCTTAGGAAAAGGTACTACAATGGATGACGATTCAGTTGGTTCGACTGTAGGTACGAACCTGTATGCTTAGTACAAGTTTTTACTTTACCAAATACTTCTCGATCGCGTTTACGTAAAAAAATCAATTACTAGTGAAACATGGACAGCGCTCCCGCGGCCGCGCGTCCATGTTTCCATAGAATTGAAATTTTTACGTAAATGCGATCGAGAAGTATTTTGGTGAAGTAAAACTTATACTAAGCGTTCTGAGCATTTCTATTTTACCTTGTAACGAACTAAGAAATTGTTAATGGGGAGTTCAAATTAGTCCGTTTAGTTACGCACTTTATCAAGCTTTACAATAAAAAAAAAACGTAGGTAGGTAACAAATTTAACAATGTTTAACAAGAAGTGAAGAATTGTCCGGTTTGTTAGGTACTTTTTTTTTGTTGTAAAGGCTTGAAAAAGTGCGTAACTAAACGGACTAATTATTTCTTAATTGGTTACAAGGAAAAATAGAAATGCCCACTTCGCAAAGTTTTTGAAATCGAAAGTAGAAACGGAAATTCGAAGTCGAAGAGGGTAAGAAGACATACTTCCAAACCGAACTTGAAGACTTCAATCTTCTCTTTCTTTTTTGGTGTAGGGCCAGCTATCAAGACGAAGGTTTGGTTGAAGACTTCCTCCTTCTTACTGCACCGAGTGGTGGAGGTGTGGGATGTGGTACACATGTCCTCGCTCGCTTTTAGCAGCAGCGGGTTTACCGGGCATTTCTGAAAGATCAAACCGCCGTCAAATCCTACTGAATATAAGAAATGTGAGAGTTTGTGTACAGGGTGTAATCGTTAAGTGTGTCCAGACAATTATTCCGTAACTATTACAGATATCAAAAAACCGGCCAAGAGCGTGTCGGACACGCCCAAGATAGGGTTCCATAGCCATTACGAAAAAATCAAGTAATATTTTTCAAAGGATTTCGTATGTGTACGGAATCTTCCAAGTTTAGGTATGTTTTATACCTTAGGCTACTATTTACTCTTAAACTACAAATAATTCCCAAGCAATTTTAGCCGCTATAATTTTCCTTGTGAATATAATATATTTACTACCATTCTGAATTTTTTAAAATTTTTCCACCCAACAGTTTAGATTTTAGAGGGGGGGGGGGACGGTCGATTTTAATGAAAATTTTCACTTTAAAGTTGAATATTTCGCAAACAGATCACTAAATAGAAAAATCATGGTAGCAACCCCGCAATGGTTTTAAAAGCCCTATCCAACGATACCTCGCACTATAGGGTTAGTCGAGAAAAAAAAAAATCATCCCCACTTTACGTCTATGGGAGGTACCCTAAAAAAAATTATTTTAGTTTTTTTTATTTAATCACTTTGTCGGCGTGATTGATATATATATTCATGCCAAATTACAGCTTTCTAGTACTAACAGTCTCTGAGCTTAGCCGCGGACGGACAGACAGACAGACAGACAGACAGACAGACAGACAGACGGACAAACATGGCGAAACTATAAGGGTTCCTAGTTGACTACGGAACCCTAAATAACTGTAACTGATATCGAAGGTACGTTACCTAATGAGTACCTTGGAGTAGCAGTTTGCGCACCGCATAAATGCCCCTGCGGCTTTGAGGTCGACGCGCTGGGACACCACGGCCTTTCGTGCCAGAAGAGCGTGGGCCGCTTCTCTAGACACTCTGCTCTCAATGACATTATCCGTCGCTCTCTTGCCACCGTCAATGTGCCTGCGTTACTGGAGCCATCGGGCATCGCCAGAGATGATGGCAAGAGACCAGACGGAATGTCATTGATTCCGTGGAAATTGGGTCGTGTGCTAGTGTGGGACGCTACTTGTGTAGACACACTGGCTCCGTCCCACATCCGCGGAACAGCAAATCAAGCTGGTGCAGCAGCAGAAGCGGCAGAAAAGCTTAAGAAAAATAAATACAAAGGTCTTGGCTCTGAATACAACTTTGTTCCATTCGGGGTTGAACCCTTTGGTCCGTGGGGCTCCAGCGCAAAAAGTCTTTACAAAGATATTTGTAAACGGCTTTGTGACACTACAGGAGACCAAAGAGCTGTCAGCTACCTCGCACAACGTATCAGCATTGCTATACAGCGAGGTAATGCTGCCAGTGTCTTTGGGTCCATGCCGCGGGGGGAACCTTTTGTTTATTTTATTTAGTTTTAGTTTAAGTTAGTTTTATTTTATTTTATTTATAGTTATAGTATTAATTTATTATTGTTATTTTTTCTTAATATTTGTATGTGTTTAATAATAATAAATATATGAGTAAAATGACATAAATATTAACTTTTTAAAAACAAAAAGAAAAATAATATCCATACTTGAACTTGACATCAAATACTCCCCATAGGTACATTTAGTAGGTAGGTACGAGATTAGTTGACAAGTTTTAGTTTGCTTATTTTAAAGGTTATTTTATAATTTATAACTTTAGTTTTTATACAGGGTTATTTGTAATTCACTGACATCCTCTTAACCCTGAATTCCTATCACTCAAACAAATGTTTTTTGTTTTACGACTTTTTAAAATGAAGCACTTTTTTCCCCATACAAATACACAGAGTATCGTAAAAATAATAGGTAATTTCAAATTTTCAAAACTTTATTACACCAAAAATATTAAGTTATGACAAAAGCCGTAAAACAAAAAACATTTGTTTAAGTGGTAGGAGTTTAGGGTTAAAAGGATGCTAGTGAATTACAAATAACCCTGTATGTAAAGAAACTTTTTTTAATCCAACAAAGTAATAAAACTATCTTTTACTTGAATAATATTTAGGTACTTACTTATTTCTTAGTAAGTACAAGGAACGCGAGAAGCGCGGAATTGGGAATGTCTAAAAAAATTACCAGTGGTTTTTATATTTTTTATTTGTATAGAAAAGTCAATTATAAGAAACTAATTTCAATATTTTGTCATTTAGTTCTCTACTTTTTTCAAAATTAATTATTCAAACTATTTTAGTTGATGACGTCAGATTTTAATTGAGGGCTCCCACAATGCCAAATTTCTAAATATATCTAAATTTGTATGATAAGACAACCCCTTTAATTATTTTTTGCGTAGTGGTACACTATACGCTGTGTCACTTTACTGGCACCAACTGACAAAGTGCTAGATGTCAGACAGCGGGTCCAAATCAAACTCCGTAGTATAATCCACGCGTAAATTGTGAAGAATTCTAACCACACAGAATAAAGTAGGTACGACTTGAACCGGTCACGCAATTTACACCAATGTCAAATGAAGGTCATTGCTTATTTGTTATATAATAAATTCATTACATAATATTAAAATTAAATAAATACAGAAAACGAGTTAAAAACCATTTATCTCGAAATGGTTTTCGATTTACTATACATTGCAAAAAAATAGACATCCCCAATTTGTGTGCGAAATTACATTTGAAATTTACCATTCGCTTTATACGATGAAGGTAAACATCGTGAGGAAACCTTCATACGCCTGCAAAGAGATTCAATGGTGAGTGTGAAGTTCCCGATCCGCACTGGGGCCCGAGCCCTCTCATACTGAAAAGAGGCCTGTGCCCTGCAGAGGGACGTATATAGGCTGGGATGATGTATGTATGTATGTATGTATGTAAATACTTTATTGTACATAAAACACAAAAATATTACAAAAAACATCAAAACAAAAAGAGTACAAAGGCGAACTTATCCCTAAAAGGGATCTTTTCAAGCTAACTTGTATGATGATGATGATGTCTGTAATAAATACATAATAATAATAATCATGTCATAAACTACATTCACTCTTTAATGATTTTAACTTTTATCAAGTTAGCTATGAAGTATCTTTTTTTTGTACTTATTTGGGGGGTTTTTTCTGTGCATCTATATTTCAGTTTGTATTTAGTACGAAATGTTTAACTTTTATGTACCTATTCGTAGGTACTGTACTGAACTCGTTATATAGGTATTATTTTTTTTTGAAAAAGTTTCAATAACAAACCTTGTTTAATGAGACCGGTCAAAAAGAAAAAAAGAAAAAGAAAAAATTGGGAGGATTGACAGGAGGGATGTCAGGGATAAAAACCGAGAGAATTAATAATAGAATCAAAAGATATTAGCATAATCTTTAGAATTTGATCCGCGATGGTGCGAGTGAAGTGTCGTGTGGTGTGTGTGTGTGTATTTTCCTACGGTTATTTCCTCATACTTTCCACAAACGCGACGACTTGAAATGACTATGAATTACGACGTTGGGAGTTACAACAACGAAAGCTTTATAAACAACAGTTGATTTATTTATCAATCATCATATAGCGAGACCGTGTAAAGCTGAGGGAAGGCTTCGCCTAATCAAAGATAGCTATATTTGGTTTCCAAAGAAAGCAACATCGAGAACTGTCAACTTGATGTCTAATCTACGGGACATACGAGTGAAGTTATAATAATAACAAACTTGTGATATTGTGTTTGGGATTAAATGACTATAACTCAGTGTCTATTGAATCGGGAGTGTTCTAATAATGAGAATTGTGTAGAGAATTAAATGGTGTATCAGTGTGAAGTACTGCCGTGAGTCCAAAATGATATTTCGCAGGATAATTTAACTATTTTCAGAAATAGCGGGAGCCTAGAGCCGCGTGACGTCAGCTGTCATGTGGAGTAGAAGAATAGAAGTCAGGAGTCTACGTCAAAGGTTGATGGAGTGAAGATCGAAAGGGATCATTTGACGCGTAAGTCAAAATACTGATGTCTTATTGGGGAACTATGGGGAATTTAGATAATGGAGTAGTGATGAATTACATAGAAATATGACAGGGATCAAAGTGACGACTGGAAATTCAACAATAATTTATATCTTAAACCAAAGTATAATGGACTTATTTCCAGTATATTATTATATCCATCATACGTCAGACATTGAAACTATTGGACCAATATAATTGACATCGCAGGAATATATGATCTATGAAACCTCCTGAACCATATCAGGATTGAATAATGATTTTGATGCAATATTAATATATAATTTGTTTGACATGGATATCTATTCATTGGATATGACGGCGGGTTCCTGATTGGAGTTCTGCTGAGCACTGCGAGATGCAGTAAGCTGTGAGGAGAGCTGCTGGAGTATGGAGATGCAGACTTCGGGGCTGTATGCTGGGAACGAGATGTGTTTGGACCATAATCTTAGCTAAGTGTCTTTATAATTTTATTTAAACGTGGCAATAGGAACTTATACAAATATTAAGAACGTTTATAGTTATATCGACCCTTCGTATATTTTAATCAAACGCGATCTTAACTTAAACCTACCGGGGTTGACTCTCGCGGCTAAACATTTATTGAAATCATACATATAGAACAAAACTACATAGTAAGATAGATGTTTAGGTCAACGGAATTTAAGGTTCAATTTTTAAACAAGATTTTGATGACTGACAGTTAATGTCAAGATGAGTAATAGGGTTCTATTTAACTAATACAAATAAACATGAAAATAGGTTTAAATATTTAAATTTTAGAACAGGCCAATTGAATCTTTGTTTAAATAAATTAGAATGTCTATTGGCATTTGATATCGAGAAACCACTTTGAGTTGAGCTATACAATGTTTTGAATTGATTTTATTTCTATTGTCTTTTCTCTTGGAATTATTATTTAAATTTAAATCTTTTTGAAATTCGAAAGGAATTATCTTCGATAATTGACAGTGGATCTGAACAATATTCTGACTGAGAACCTTGTGCGTTTATGTTGTCATACCTTCGTCTTGAAGTAATATTTGAAGTGAATATTAACTGAGCTACTGAAGACCTTGTCTTGGAATAATAGTTGAATTGAATATTATCTGAACAACCGGAGATCTTGTTACCTACTGGGGAACCTATCTTCGATAATACTACGGAGTATTTAAACAGTGAAACAGTTGTACCTTCTAGGTAAGAACTCCCAGTATAATTTTAATAGGGTTTATTACTATTTAACCTGGTGTTTTACTATGAACTTATTTTTGGGAAGTAATTGATCAATTACTGATAGAAATGGATAAACGGTCATATTATTACTGTTTATTACCTTTGTTGTGCTGTTATACAAGTCCATTTAGACTTATGGTGTATTGTATTATCTATTTTATTTGTTCTAGTGAAAGAATATCATTTTCAAAATTCATCCCTTGATTTTGGTATAAAATCTGTTAATCTATTAGAACCTAGAATGGGGTTTCATAATACTTGAGACTAAATTAAATCACTAATACTTACCAGTCCTCAATATTAACCTTGGATTTAGTCAGACCAGTATAGAGAAAGTATTTCCCACACTTCTATCCGTACTATTACTCTGAGAGTGGGGAAGTGACAATACTGGTAGGCACAAATGCCAGTATAGTTACGACCGACCAAGTGAAATGGTCCTGATAGCACGCAGCTACACCATCACGTACCATAGTACAGACGATACAGTTGCGATGGCTAGGCTAAGCAACGGTTGATGTGAAGCTTTCATTATGCGGTCTGTAGATTATCAAAATTATAATTTGGGTGCGAGGATTGGCGATATACGTATGGTCTCCAGGGGTCAATTCTGCCTCTGGCGTGCTGAAGGTTGCCCCCTAGTGTTCGGTCTGACCAATCGGCACGTAGTGATTATGCGTAATCCAACGGGGTGTCTACTTACTCGCTCGGCAATAGGTGTCGTTAGTGAGGTTGCGGCTAAGGATAAAACGTCCCTAGAGGCGATCCGTGCAGAATTGGGTGTCTTAGGGAGGTACGTGGGGGGAGGCCAATTACTCGATCTGGGTTGTAGACCAAGTAATGGAGCGTCCTTCAGCTTACTCATACACTAATCGAAGTACCTTCTTATTATACTAGAGTCTAAAGGGGGGAATAGAAGTAGTCTCAAGTGAGTAGGGTAGTTACTCCGTGTAAATATTAGGAATAATAAAATCCTACCACAGGGGTAACTACATCCTTGTTTGTCCTCTTATTCATTTGGTGACTGATACATACGATCTATAGACGGGCGACATAGTTTGTTCTTCCCTTTTGAAATGGTCGTGGTAGGCTCGAGGGAAAGTGACCAGTGTGGTGACGAGCTTTACTGGAGAGAGCGGGGAGAGGGCTCCTCCTTTACGAGTATAATACCATATTGCTATACAATATCTTCCAGAGCAAATAAATAATACTAATTGTTAAACCTTTGTCCATTTCTGTCTGAGGATTTATATTTAAGAATTTATACATATATTCGCTATAATCTATCTATTTACATGAGTATGTAAAGTCTAATAGTTCACCTAGTTGTGAACCCCGGTCACTAGTATTATTTTAAAATGAAACACAACGTAAAAAACGGTATAAATTAGACGATCACGCCAAAACAAATAAAATATTATCGGAGCCTAAGGCTTAGCACAGTACCTACCTAACAGTCAAAGATAATACCCAACCCAAGTAACTTACGTCACAGCAACATTTGAACTTGATATTGGCCCCAAGCATGGGGCAGAGCAGTAGGTACGAATTGAGGACGGGGTGCGGAGGTCCTATCCAGCCAACGTTCACGCATTTCATGGAACCAAACTCCTCCTGAAAACATTTAAATTAGTAATGAAGGTAAGATTAATCTTTATGTACTTTAATACCACAGAACTGATAATCATTTCAGACGAAAGATGTCCATTCATCATCATCCTTTCAGCCGTAGGACGTCCACTGCTGGACATAGGCCTCCCTCATTGACGCTCCGCCCAATCATTTTACGGTTGGAAGCGACTTGCATCCACCCTGAACCTGCGGCCTTCACCAAATCGTCCGTCCATCTCGTTGGTGGACGTCCCACGCTGCGCTTGCCAGTCCGTGGTCTCCCATTTCTTTCGGCCCCATTGTTCATCTGTTCTACGAGCGACGTGCCCTGCCCACTGCCGCTTGAGACTGACGATTCTTCGAGCTAAATTGGTGACTCTTACGCAGATTTTCATCAGTTTAACATAGAACTTTATAAAAAGAGCCAATTTGTTCCCAGTTTGTATGTATGTATGTATGTATGTAAAACTCTTTATTGTACATAAAACATGAAAATAACTAGTTAACAAGAGATACAGATGTCCAAAGGCGAACTGCCTGCTAAGAAACCTGCTAAGAAGGATTTTTTTTCGAAATTGTGTAGGAAATCCATAATAATATTAATGTTGTTAGACTTTAAATGCGCCTGATGACTTTTTAATAGCAATATCTAAAAATGGTATTTAATTTATTTAGGCGACTATTATTCCAGCCTATTTATTATTTTGTGCGTGCTTCTTCTTTGCGAATTTATTCGCAGGTGTGTGCAGGTTACATCATGATGTTTTCCTTACCATAACATGATAAATTTTAAATGTACCTACCTAATTTCGCATGTACTTACATTCCGAAATCTCAGAGGAGCGAGCCCGATCTCGAACCTAAGACCCTCTGCCTGAGAGGCTAAAACGTTATTAATCCCAAACGTGATAAAAGTTCCAACGGGAGCGCATCGCTTATTCCCAGGCCGCGTCTCCGCCCCGTCTCTTCTATCTGCTCTGGATCGCGACGCTTCTATACATTTAGTATGAAAACTGAATCAAGGGTCGCCGCGACTACGACGCGCCCCCGTCCCACGTCTCTTCTGTGTGGCTTGCGCCTAAGCCTGTCACAGCAAGCCTCATTTTTTTTTAATTGGATTGGATTGGGTTTATAAAGCGGATTTTTTGAGCAAATGCTTACGATTATGGCCATGACAGTTGCGAGGGATTGTATGCTGGCGTGCGTCCGGGACCTCATACAAAGGACTGGCACTGTGGACTGATCGGCGAACCGCTGAACGCACATGTGCGTCGAGGTGGCCACGAAAATGGCGTCCGACATGTATGAAAAGAATCTGTAACAAAGGTCCGTAGGTAAGTACAGTTGGTCCAGGTGAGGTTACCTATCATATTCTCGAAGAGCTAATTTCCGAATATTAGGAACAAGAAGCCCGCCTGTCGCAATCAGTGCGGCACCGCCCTGACCGGACCGAACCACCTGCTGCGTCCCGCGACACCGACGACACAGCTGTACGTGTCCCGCCTGCATCACTCCACGAAGGTCGCGGACATCGTGGAATATGTGCGTGTTAAGACCAAGCTCACTCTGAGGGTCGAGCGGTTGGAGTCCCGCCATGACGTGAATTTTAATTCATTTGTGGTGAGGGTTCCGACTGATCAACTGTCGACCTTCACAAAAGAAGAGTTTTGGCCGAAAGGTGTCGCATACCGGCGGTTTCGTGGCCGGTTAACTGACACCGCGAAAGTGCCCACGACACAGACTTTTCGTGTTAGTAATTAAGTTATAATATAAATATGTATGTTAGTCTTTAAGGTATTTTTTATATAGGCCTATGCAGCCCGAAATAAAAATTATTCTATTCTATTCTATTCTATTAAAATTCCGAAAACGAAACTCCTTTTTTTCATTTTACAAATTATTGTGTGTCCGAAATTTTATTAACCATATTTTCTTTTGCCAAATGTTTTAAAATCCATTTTTTTATTTGCCAAATGATTCAAAATCCAACTGCATGAAATTCCGCAGCATCATTTGCCAAATATATACCTATTTATTCCGCAAAATTATTATTCCGCAAAGGTCACGGGTACAAAAGGCGACCATACAATTATGTGTGGAGCGTAATATTCATTTTGTTGTTTAATGTTGCCCAAATATTTTATTGAGTTTGCTATGTGGGTAGGGGGTTTTGTAGGTGGTTATAAAAAAATAACTTCGCTCCGCTACGCTCCCGCATTAGCCTTTGAACCTAATCTATCCGAGTCGCTTCCGCTCCGAGCCGTCTCGCTCGCTCGCTAAAAATTAAGCAATTTTGTCTCACTCTGATGTTAGGTTAGGTAGATAATAAAAACATAACTTTTCGTAACATTTAGATTATGAAAAGATGGCAACTGATTAAGTTGGCAAATAAAAAAATGGATATTACATTTCGTACTAAATACAAACTGAAATATAGATGCACAGAAAAAACCCCAGAAAAAAGACCAATGCTGGGAATCGAACCCAGGTCCTCAGCATTCCGTGGGGTTTTTTCTGTGCATCTATATTTCAGTTTGTATTTAGTACGAAATGTATGATTTCACGGGATGACCGTAAAAGTAATAAAAAAAAAAAATGAAGTTGAAAAAATATGTACAAAAAAAGATACTTCATAGCTAACTTGTTTAAAGTTGCACAGTAGCGCCATCTCTTGTCCAGGTGAGCGGTTAGTTCCGAAGGAGTGTTAAAATCTCTCGATGAGGGTGTAACATAGATGTGCGTTTGTCACTGCATAAGGTGATGATTTAGCAGATTGAAATGTATGATGTATAGGAAAGATTCGTGTCTAATCTCTAGACCAGTGGTGGTGTAGGGGTATGGCACGCGGCACGGAATGCTGAGGACCTGGGTTCGATTCCCAGCATTGGTCTTTTTTCTGGGGTTTTTTCTGTGCATCTATATTTCAGTTTGTATTTAGTACGAAATGTATGATTTCACGGGATGACCGTAAAAGTAATAAAAAAAAAAATGAAGTTGAAAAAATATGTACAAAAAAAGATACTTCATAGCTAACTTGTTTAAAATGGATATTGTTTTTGGGGATTTTGAATTTGTTGGCAAACAACACTGTGATTAAATGAATCTGTGGCATTGTGAAGTTGTGGAAAAACAAAACATATGGATTTCAAAAAGTCGGTGAACCGTTTTCGGATAAATGAAATTCGAGTAAAGGAGTTTCTAAACATCGATAGGTTACTAGGCCCTACCACGAAGTGCATAATTCGAACTTCGTTTCGTGCCGTCTCGCTCACGCTAATATGATTTGACACGAGAGTGAGAGGGATAATACGATACGAACTTCGATTTTCGAATTTCGTAGTAGCGCCTCTGGTTTTCACGACAAAGGGGGCCGGGAGAAGTGCGAGCCCCAGTATATCGCGCGAGTGAGGATTCATTTAAACAGTCTAGCTATACTTACACGTCGTATGTATGTCTGTGCGATGCAATAATATGTAAAGTCTCACGCACTCATGTCCTACTCTGAAAGTTAAGTTTTTGTGTTCCTGTTTCGGCCAAAACACCGAAACCCCCCCCCCCCCAAACGAACGAACCCCCCGAACGGACCAACGAGTTGTGCAGAGTTTTGGTTCAGTTGTGTTTCGACCGCGCGTTGATTACAACGTCACTTCTCGCCCCGTAATCAAACTCACGAGAAAAAAAGAGACAGACAGTCTAGCTTCCGCTTCGCATGACCACTCCACTGCATTCTTTACTCTTTAGGCGGTTTCCAGCGCGTGACGTCATGTCACTACTTCTAACGATCGTATTCAATTGACATTAAACATTACTGCTACGAAATAAGGTGTTAATTTGAATGAATGCTGTTAATGTTATCTGTATAAATTGATGTATACGTACACACAACGCCGCTCGGACGATTTTTGAGGAACTTTTGTTAGGCGATTGGGAGTCTAGTTGTTTTATTGTACGTCAATGTACGCGGCGTAGGACGGAATGAGACGGCTTGGGCCGTAGTTCACGCGCCGGGCCCGGTGTCCACGTGTCGTGTCCACGCGGGCGGGAACTTCACACACACCATTGAGATCCTTCGCAGGTGTGTGCTTGGTTTCCTCACAATCTCTCACCGTAAAGCTCGTGGCAAATTTCAAGTGTAATTTTGCACATAAATTCCGAAAAAGACAGAGGTACGAGCCCGGATTCGAACCCACGACCACCTGCTTGAGAGGCCATAGGTCAAACCAGTAGGCTACCACGGCGACGCTATAATTCAGTAAGAATGTTTTTAGACCTGCCGGCGTAAGGTTGGTCCCAAACGACGTGATCAGTGATGTTGACGTCGTAGGCTCCGAGAAAGGTTGCGGCCTTGGACACGGCCATGTTCAGGACGGGCTCGTTTATCTCTTGTAGGATCATTATCTTTGCGTTTTCTAGCACGTTCTGGAACAAATTGGGAAGAAAATCTACTTACACGCTTGCACGGTCTAAATCTAAGTTCGTGTCCCGAGTTTGGAGTCTTTTCACCAGAGATGTGAAGTCAAGTTACGAAACTAGGTCTGTGACGATTTCCATCAATGCTAAGCTATTGTAGTATCGATACTTTAATAGCTGGGTCCTCACTGAGCGAGCTGCCTCGCGAGACTAGCGGATGAGGCATAATTTTGTTTGTCACAAGGTTCAAAATTTTGCAACTTTTTCATTTGTGTATGTTTGGTTACTTCATATAATCGAAGTGTCTGTCGCTGTAGCTTAACTTTTTTCTTAATTTAAACTGTGTTTCTTTGTTTTTTATAATTTTAGTTTTAGATCTGTTTCCCAGATCAGAGGAAAGAACTGGTAAAACTGGTTTTATTTAGTTTAATCGGGTTATGATTGGGTTGTTGTTGTTGTTTCTTCTAATACTTTTTTCTTTTTTTTGTTTCTTTAGTGTTCCGTGTTCCGCTAGGAAGAGGCATAGGTCTCAGGAACATTCAGCCAATTATTTTAGGGCCACCACAGACCGAAGCGTTTTCGTTGCCGTCGCGCGCGCGCCCCGCGCTTCGGTCTGTGGTAGCCTTGAATGCTTGAATGTTTAGTTTTTAGGGTTCCGTAGTCAGATAGTTTTATGTTAGAATGATATGTTTTTCTTTTTTTATAATAATTATATAATTTGTGTCTGTTTTGTGTGGCCTTCCGTGATGTTGCTGTAGGTACTGTGGCCCGGCGGAAGACCAGTGCTGGTTTTTAACTAGCAACATGCTGAGCCGGGTCCCTTTTTGTAGCAGCACTAATATGTACATTTCTATGTCTATGTCTATACGTATGTTTGTACTCTTATTTTTGCCTGTGTATGTGTTATTGTTGTTATAAAATAAATGTTTTTCTTTCTTTCTTTCTTTCTTTCAAAATCGCGCCGAAAATGGCTGCCTCGCTAAGCAGTTCGTTCAATGGAGACCCAGCTTATAAAGTACATTCAAATTTCGAACATTTTCCTAAACAAAATAATCATATTTGGTTTTGATTCTCGAATTAGTCGATTTGTAATTTCATGCAATGTGAACTTTGATGAAATTCTGGTTCTAAAGATTTTTTTGAATCTCGAAAACCTAACCTATTACAATCGATTTGAGAATCGGAATCGACTCAAGTCTAGATTATTTACGATTAAAAAAATATAAAGTGTCAATCATTAGTTTCAATTTTTTTAACGACAGCTTTAGCCTAGTTGGTAGTGACCCTGCCTACGAAGCAAGAGGCCCTGGGTTCAAATCCTGGTAAGGGCATTTATTTGTGTGATGAGCACGAATATTTTGTTCCTGAGTTATGGATGTTTTCTATGTATTTAAGTATTTATTTATCTATATAAGTATGTTTATCGTCGTCTAGTACTAGTACCCATAGTACAAGCTTTGCTTAGTTTGGGACTAGGTCGATTTGTGTAAGATTGTCCCCTAATATTTATTTATTTATTTATTTAAATTAGAACTCTCAGAGAACAGAAAATAAAGTTACCGTGTTTAGTGATGTGAAATATATCTACTGAAAAAATAATGGAGACTTATGCATATCGATAAAACTATGTATGCGACGCGACTGTGCTTAGTTAGGATTAAAACACTCGTGTGATCTTATTATGAAACTCACCTTGGGTTCGCTTCATAAAACCACACTCGTGTTTAATTCCACTAAATACGCCGGTCACATAAATAACTATAATGTAGGTACGGCGCAAAAACATCACAACTTTCTTTACCTCCCACGTGTCAGTGCGATAATTCACCCTTGGAGGTAGTCGAACTTTCCAGAAGGAATACAGACGTGATCGATTGAGGAAGTAAGAGCGCTTACATATTGGGCTTTAGATGTAGAACTAGCATATAAGGTGCTAACAAATTAGCTACCAATATTTCTATGGCAATCTACTCATCAAAACAAGTCACTTTTATTGTAACTTTTTAAAATTGAAAAAAAAACGCACACTTTTCATACATCCATCCAAACGGATTACTGCTTTGCTTTAGTATGGAAAATAGAGATTTTTTTTTAATTTTTAAAAGTTGTTAGAATAAAAGTGACTTATATTTCATACTAAATACAAACTGAAACATGGACGCACAGAAAAAACCCCAGAAAAAAGACCAGCGCTGGGAATCGAACCCAGGTCCTCAGCATTCCGTGCTGCGTGCTAACACCGCTACACCACCACTAGTCAGGAGTTTAGACTTTAGACACGAATTTTTCCTATACATTCATATCTCACTTTGTTAGATCATGACTTGCGTGATACAGCGCCATCTATTTTATAGCCTCATCGAGAGATTTCAACACTCCTTCGGAACTACCCGCTCACCCGGACAAGAGATGTCGCTACCTGTCCAAACTTTAACAAGTTCAAGTACAAGTTGTATCAAACTTGTTAAAGTTTGGACAGGTAGCGACATCTCTTGTCCGGGTGAGCGGGTAGCTCCGAAGGAGTGTTGAAATCTCTCGATGAGGGTATAACATAGATGGCGCTATAGTAGCGACATCTCGTGTCCGGGTGAGGGCTAGCTAGGTTTATTGGTGAAAAACATAAGTGAAGGAGCTGTTGTATGTAGTAGTAACGAGTCCCTATAAAATTGACGTTCTCAATTAGAAAAACCGGCCAAGTGCGAGTCGGACTCGCGCACGAAGGGTTCCGAACCATTATCTAAAAAAAACGGCAAAAAGTCAAGTTTGTTGTATGGGAACCCCCTTAAATATTTGTTTTATTTTAATTTATTTGTTTATTTTTAAAGTGAATATATAACTACATATTCTGTGAATATTTCAAGCATCTACCTGTTGCCGTTATCAATATCGAGCAAAAACGAGCAAAAAATTCACGTTTGTTGTATGGGAGCCCCCTTAGATATTTATTTTATTCTGTTTTTTAGTATTTTTTGTTCTAGCGGCAACCAAACTACATAATCCGTGAAAAATGTCAACCTGTCTAGCTATCACGGTTCCTGAGATACAGCCTGGTGATAGACGGACGGACAGCGAAGTCTCAGTAATAGGGTCCCGTTTTTACCCTTTGGGTGCGGAACCCTAAATATTACTTAAGCTCCATTTCAATTCTGTACACTACCACATCACATACAATTAGGTCCTTTACTAGTTTTCCACCTATAGAAGTGATTGATCGAGCGAGTGGTGAAGGTAGGCGTGGGCGAAGTCCCTCGCCCACGGGCTTGCGGTCTGAGGGGCCTCGCGCCTCGAAGGGTTCTCGTTTTTTTGCTTTATAAGTCAGTCATTTAATGTGTAGTGCGCCACCATAGAGCGTCGCAAAATATATCTAGACGACTGGATCGCCTAGTGGTTAGAGAACCTGAAGTCCAAGCTTGGGGTCCAAGGTCGGGGCAGATATTTGTGTGAAAAAAAAACATACAGACGAATTGAGAACCTACTCTTTTTTAGGGTTCCGTACCCAAAGGGTAAAAACGGCTAGACAGTTGAAATTTTCACACATATTTCGGTTGCCGCGATAACAACAAATACTAAAAATTAGAATAGAATAAATATTTAAGGGGGCTCCCATACAACAAACGTATTTTTTTTGCTCGTTTTTGCTCGATATTGATAACGGCAGCAGGTAGAAGCTTGAAATATTCACAGAATATTTATTTATATATCCACGTAAAAAATAAATAATTAAATTAAAATAAAACAAATATTTAAGGGGGCTCCCATACAACAAGCGTGATTTTTTTGCCGTTTTTATAGATAATAGTACGGAACCCTTCGTGCACGAACCCGCCTCCGACTTGGCCTGTTTCTTTGAAGTCGGTTGAAAATACGAATGTTTGTGCTTGTGCTCGAGTCTTGGATGTTTAATATGTATTTAGCTATATAAGTTAAGTATGTTTATCCGTTGTTTAGTAAAGCCTGACCAGAAATATATGATCAATTATGATCATGATCATCATGGCGCTATTATTTTCATCTGTGTGAACATTTCAGTATAAGTCCGAACAATGTGAATTTTAGTGACTTGTTAATTTGACTTAGGTACCTACTTTTATTCGTTGTAATCAAAATCAGAATCCGAATTCGGTGTACATAGGGCAAGTGACTCAGAAATTAGTTCTAATAAATTCCGCAATATGGCGTATGATTATATATTACTGGTCAGGCTTTACCCGTAGTACAAGCTTTGCTTAGTTTGGGACTAGATCAATTGGCAATTGTCCCACAATTTATTATTATCACTTCTTGCAAACTCAAAATTTAATCCTGCGCAGCTACTGCATCTATCACCGCAATGTTAGGGTGCCTTTCCACCAGAGATGTGCTAATGCAGCTATGCTGCGAAGATGTGAAAGCTACGCTACGAAACTGTGTGACCGTTTCCACCAATGCTAAGCTTTGTAGCTGTGCGAGCAAAATGCTCTATGTAGATGAGCAGCCGCGACGCGAGGCAGCTGTGCGAAGAAAATGCACAGCTCGAGCTGTGCGATGTATCGACAGGTGCGCGCGGAGCGGCAGCGCGGTGAGGGGGGAGACGCTTGCACCGCCTCCCATATCCGTAGCACGCATCCAGAGCTCGCATCTTTCCATATAAAAATCATAGCTTAGTTGAACCCTTTCCATCAGTGCTATGCTATGTGGACCAATGAACATGATTGGTGGATATCAGACACAACCATAGCAACGTAGCGTAGCTGAGCACATCTCTGGTGGAAAGGCACCCTTATACTGGCTAGTATTTAATGGTTCGTGTAAAGCTGCGTACGGACTGCGCGCACTCGGGTACGCGTACCCGGGCTTGCGTGTCCTGGAACGCCATGTCCGTACGCCATGTACGCGTACAGTGTACACGTACACGTACACGTACTGTACACGTACACGTACAGTCGACTACAAAAAGATCGATACCGCCAAAGTTACAAAGATATGTATACACACCTTTATTGACTTAACATTAAGGTCGTGTATACATATTTTTGTAACTTTGGCCGTATCGATTTTTTTGTAGTCGACTGTACACTGTACGCGTACATGGCGTACGGACATGGCGTTCCAGGACACGCAAGCCCGGGTACGCGTACCCGAGTGCGCGCAGTCCGTACACAGCTTAATGATCCTTTGCTTCCGCACTGTCTATAATCTAAGCAACATCAACTGCTAGCCGTCGACCAAAGTTGGGGATATTTAAATAATTCCTCATCTATGTAGTTTATTATTTTACTAATATTATAAACGCGAAAGTTTGTATGGATGGATGGATGTTTGGATGTTTGTTACTCTTTCACGGTAAAACGGGTCGACGTATTCTGATGAAATTTGGCACATATAGGTATAGTTTACTAGCCTTCCGTCCGCAGCTTCGCCCACGATAAATTAATTTTCCCGTAGGAAAAGGTATTTTCCCGCGGTAAAAAGTAGCCTATGTTAGTCAGTGATAATGTAGCTGTCTAACGGCAAAAGAATTTTTGAAATCGGTCCGGTAGTTTCGGAGCCTATTCAATGCAAACAAACAAACAATCAAATCTTTCCTCTTTATAATATTAGTATAGATAACATGGATTAACATGTAGGATACTTTTTATCCCGGAAAATTGCATAGTACTCGAGGGATAGTGATAAACAAATTCTTCGCAGACGGAGTCCCGGCCAACAGCTAGTTTTAAATAAAATTATGTGAAATTGTTTTATTCGACGATAAAATAGACAAATTTTACCCAACTCTGCCGTCAACCAGCCGACTAGTCGCTGTCTAGCCCCAAGCGCGATGGCATCCAGCCGTAACCGCGCTCACAATACTCTCCGAGGCGCTGTTTAGGCGATATCGTTCCAGTACCGAGTTGACATCATCCCATCATCATCCCAGCCCCACGTCCCACTGCAGGGCACAGGCCTCCTCTCAGAATGAGAGGGCACTAACACCATTGAATTTCATCGCAGGTGTATGACAGATTCCTCACAATGATTTCCTTCACCGTAAAGCTCATGGTAAATTACAAATGTAATTTCGCACATAAATTTCGAAAAACTCAAAGGCGCGAGCCAGGATTTGAACCCGCGACCCTCTGCTTGAGAGGACATAGGTCAAACCACTAGGCCTCCACGGCTCGAGTTAACATGCGTGCTATAAACTTTAAGCGCGTAGTAATTCCGTTTCTGCGACACAATGCTCCAAATGTCACGTAATGGAAGTTGACAAATTGTAACAAATAAAAAGGTTATGTCTCGTAGGCGTATCGCGTTTCAAGATATTCGGTATTCTGTAAAACATTTTGAGTGATGCATAACAATAACGGATGTTGATTGGCTGTTAAACTTCTTCAGACATAATGCTGGGTTAATACATAAAATAAGATACATAGTTATCATTCTTGTTGGCATAAAATTAACGATTGGGAGTCAACAATATCACGGGACACGGGACAATTCACACCCATTAATTGACCCAGTCCCAAAGTAAGCTAGGAAAGCTTGTGTTATGGGTACTAGGCAACGGATAAACATACTTATATAGATAGATACATACTTAAATACATATTAAACACCCAAGACCCGAGAACAAACATTCGTATTTTTCATAAAAATATCTGCCCCGACACGGGAATCGAACCGGGACCTCAAGCTTCATAGTCAGGTACTCTAACCACTAGGCCATCTGGTCGTCTAAACAATGTTTGTTTTAATTGAAATATCGGCTGTTAAATTTTCGGAAGGACTGGATGGGATTCGAACCCGTATCTCTATGGCTGAGGCAGGACACTGTGGGTAGATTAAGTCCCCTCCCTACCCCTCCCCTCCTCAAAATTTAAAGCATACGTTTATTGTCTTGATAACCAATAGAGAAGGGGACTTGTGACCGGGTTTTTTAGTCCGTGCAAGTCGGACACTGTCTGGGCCCTCCATTCCCAGTTCGTCCGAAGGGATTTTTCCCGAGCACAAGTCACCCTTCCAATCCTTAAAGTAAAAAACAGCAAAGACTTCGCGTCTTTGGCCCCTCTGGCAACTCATTCAAAAAAAAAAGAACCCGTATCTCTTGGCTACTATGATGTTTACAATATAATTTTACTATGAACTCTGCAGTCGAAGGCTTGAGAAAATCAAGAAAATGAATTAAAAATAATAACTAAATCTACATCTTAAATCATAAAATTCAGAAATGACTATAGTTCGAAGTGTTCATACTAAGTAGGTATAAAGTTAAAAACTAGAGGGAGTCGTTATAATATTATAAGAAACATGTTTTATTCAGCGTTTTTAACTCGGATCTTTATATTATAAGATTTATATTATAAGTTTTCAAATGAACCGTTTTTAAAAAAAATGTAAGGAGGTACGAAACCCTTCATGTACGAGTCCGAATCACCCTTGGCCAGTTTTTATTTAAAAGCAGTGACAACAGAGCGATGAAATGAATAGGTACTACCTTTATGTTTTATGTGAGTACTTACCTATATTTTAGTACTTTAGTAGCGCACTCGGTAATAGTTTTTACTGCCAGCGTTAGTACGTATATAAATTTTCAGTTTACGATATAAAGACATCTTATTTCTTGAGTAAAGTCTACCTTTCTATTTATTTATTCCGCAGACGAAAATGATTAAGTTCTGTGGCAGAGCTCCTTCAGCCAAACAAAATTTTTTATTACTATGCGAGGGAGGCAAAAGAGGAATCGGGGTATCTGATAGGAAATGATCACCACCGTCCATAAATATCAACAACTCAAAGAGAGTCACTGATCTGTTGCCGGCTTTTAAAGGAAGTATAAACTCTTTTCTTGAAAGCCCCGAAGCCGCGAAACTGCTGCCGGAAGTTGATTCCACAGTTTAACAAGTTGCTTTCTCTTTAATTAGGTACTTATACTGTAATTGAAACATATCAAAAAGAAAAAGATAAGAAAAGGTTTAAAAATCGAACCTAGATCCAAATCATTCCGTGATACGTGCTTGTGCTTGCCCATACACTACACCAACTTTAGCAGGTAGATAGTGGTCAAACTAAATTGTACTAACCATTCTCTTACAATGCGTGTCTCGGAAGCAATATTTGAGATTTATTGCACTGTTTATAATGCCCATCACCATCTCCGCAGTCCACTGCTTGAAACATATTAGGTGACGTGGTTTAGATGATCTGGAATTAAAAAATAGATATCAAGATGCAGAAAAGTCGCAGGGCAGGGAAGTTTTTGGGGGTTAAAATCGCTCGCGTCCGTAGGTTTACCCTCCAGGTCCTACGGTGGTGCTAAACGAGCGATACAACTCCGGTGGTAGGCTTCGACCGCGGCTGGTCACCACCCTATAGGTTGAGCCAGGCCGCAAAGCGACTCTCATCGTGTTCCGGCTTGTTGCCTATAGAAGCCATTCTGGAGGAAGGGTCTGAGAAGGTTGTGCGTGCAGCGTGCGCGTGCCGGTTACAGTGCCCTGTATTTGTTGTACGGCTTGCACTGCTTCGGGGCGCGCGCAACACCGCGCTCAACTGCCTTCTTCTTGCTTATTCCCCTAAATTCAAGTCTAGGGTGAGTGAGCATCTTTACTAGGCAAGCGTCCTTCATCATAGGCCTCATTTTTGCTTTTCCATCAGGCGTGATTGTGGTCAAACGCAAGCCTATATTGTATAAAAAATCGTGATAGCTCAGTGGTTTAGTCGTACACTTTGATTCCTGCGAAGAGATTCGATGGTGTGTGTGAGTTTCTCTATCAGCACCTCCTTCTCTATTTTTTTATAAAATCTTGGTAGTCTAGTGCTTTGACCTATGGCCTCTCAAACAGAGGGTCATGGGTTCGAGCCCGGGCTCGCACAACTGAGCTTCCAGGGAAGGAAATCATAGCGAGGAAATAGAAAATGGAAATCATGGGGTACGCAAAGTTTCCAATACACATAGGGCCTGTTTAGGAACAGCAGCCCAAGCCTCCTCTGTTCCTCAGAATGAAGAGGGAATGAGGCCTGTGCTCAACAGTGGGACGTATGTATATGTATATAGGCGGGTTCGGTACTGGACGCCTTACTTGCATTTAGCCTTGGCGAGCAGAGCACCTTAGTTGTCCTTAGTTGTATTGTATACCTACCTATTGTCCGGGTAGCAAAATGTCTTGCTCTGTAAAACGCTTTAATTGCTAATATTAAGCCATAGTGGACGGAATGACTTGGCTGTAAAACGACTTAATGTCATAAAGGTTATAATATTTTAATAGGTAAATGGTATGGATAACTTAAATGGCCAATATAATACGATTAAGACCTTATACAATATTGAATCATTCTACTTTCTTGTGAAATTCACGGACTAGATGTTTTGCAAAGTAAGTCTTCCTGAAACTAAGACAATTTTGTAACCACGGCATTACATTATAAACAAGTTATATTGCATACTTGTTCAGTGTACCTACTATTGAGACGTTTTGAATGCCAAGGTTAAATGCAAGTAAGGCCTCCAGTACCGAACCCATATATATAGGCCGGTGACAGTCTACGGATCATGGAGTAATACGGAATCATCAGAACGACAGGTTTCGACCCTCAAAGTGTTACACTCACTGAACAAAATACATATAAATACTTACGGATAACAACAACTTGATTGATTCTTGATGTGATACAAAACTGGGTAGCATCCTGTCAAACGGCTTAAAAGCTTCATTTTTCACTAAAGATTTTTGCAAGGGTTATAAACTACGAAGGAATGTTCATGCGAAATTTTGTCTTGTAACACAACAATTTAAGATATTACCAAACTGATGTCATCTTTGAATTATTTACTTTTTGTCTGACAGTTGTATTTAACAAAGAGTATAGAATAGAAGAAGGATGGTTAAAGTAACAATAGAGTACTTAGCAGCAAGACAATCTGAGTCAATTTGAAGGCACGCCCCACGGCTGCTGCAATGTGGTCGAAATTTCAAGGTAATTTTAGCAATAAGTCGACGCCCCCGAGCAATAAGTCGATAATCTCATGTTATGGACTTTTTATTGTTATGCTAAATTCTGAATCTAAAGGTTGGAATACTTCATATATATTTTTTCAATTTTTTTTTAATGCAACTAACGAAGATATTGAGAATGACGGGTTTATTGTACGGAAATCTGCAAAGTCAAATACCACGACAAAAGTGTCGCTACACACCAATACACATTCTTTTAATATTTTGATATTTGGTATTATGCTGTTACCGGTTTATTGTCGTAAATAATTAATTCGTAATTTTTGGCAAATTTTTGGCAAGCGATAATACTGTAATTTATTTAATAAACTTTATACGGCAATAATAGTGACTAACAAAGTTTTATAGGCGAATGATAAGTTAGTAAATATACGTAATATTTTCTTACCTATTATTTAATTTCAAATCAGATCATGTCATGACCCGTTGTTCACTATTGAACGGTTACTGAAAATATGTTATAATTATTTCCCCGAGAACAACAATGCCATGGCACAATGCAGTTATTTTGCTAATTTTAAATTACTATAAAAACCTTTGTTATAACATATTAAGTATAACTCTTCAAACGAAAAAAAACGTTATAAAAGTCAGCAGTATACTGTTCCCAATCCACAATTTTAGCATTTTCACCACAATAATCCGGTAAGTTACCTACTATTACTGAAAATTAAATTCAACTTATTATCTGTAAAATTAATTTTCTTTAATTACCTAATGCTAAATGCACATTTTTAAGTATTGATGTTTCTATAACATTACATAAAAAATAAGCTTATATTCCATATATCAATACCTTCAGCATTCCAATTGGTTGCTAAGATATTCAACAAAAATTTTTAAATAAAAAATAGAACCGCCTTCAAAAACACCCAAAAAAATATTAATTAAAAATTTAACCGACTATAATGCTCATTATAGTCGGTTAAATTTTTAATTAATATTTTTTTGGGTGTTTTTGAAGGCGGTTCTATTTTTTATTTAAAAATTTTTATTTTTGGCGTTTTAGTTGTATTGGTATAAAAAAAAATGCGTAGGCGTAGCCAGTAAACGAAGCCCCGCTTCTGTTTACGCTCTGAGGATCGCAAGGTAACTAACAAACTTAACCAGGGTAAACGGGGGTGGTTTGAAGGTATTTTTTTTAATGCGGGAAGCTCTGCCCCCCGAGCCCCCCGTACCAGTAGCGAGGCTTCCATTACTACTCTGAGGGACGCAAGATAAACCGACGAATTTCACCAAGTGAAACGGTAGATGGTTTAACAGATTTTTTTATTGCGGGGGGCTCTGCTCCCCGAGCCCCCCTCCCCTCCAAGAGCGGGGCTTTTATTTTCACCCTGAGGGACGCAAGACAGCTAACTAACCTAACCAGGTTAAACGGGAAGTGATTTGAAGGTATTTTTTATTACGGGAGCTCCGCCCCCCAAGCCCCTCTACCGGTACCGAGGTTTCTATTTCCACTCTTGAGGGACGCAAGATAACTGACGAATCAAACCAGGTTAAACGGGAGGTGGTGAGTATTTTTATTGCGGGGGGCTCCGCCCCCCGAGCCCCCTTCATCTCCGGGGCTTCTATTTCCACTCTGAGGGACGTAAGATAACTATCGAACCTAACTAGGTTAAACAGGGGGTGGTTTGAAGGTGTTTTTTATTACGGGGGGCTCCGCCCCCCGAGCCCCCCTTCCAGTGCCAAGGCTTCATTTTCCACTCTGAGGGACGCAAGATAACTAACGAATCTGGTTAGCTTAAACGGGACGCGGTTTGACAGTTTTTTTTATTGCGGGGGGCTCCGCCCCCCGAGCCCCCCTTCCTACCTAATATCACTTTGAGGAGCGCTAGGTAACTAACGAACCTAACCAGGTTAAACGGGGGATGGTTTGAAAGTATTTTTTATTGCGGGGGCTCCGCCCAACGGGTCCCCTTTCCGGTAGCGATGCTTCTATTTCCACTCTGAGGGACGCAAGATAACTGACGAATCTAACCAGGTTAAACGGGAGGTGGTTTAAGAGTATTTTTATTGCGGGGGGCTCCGCCCCCCGAGCCCCCCTCTGAGAGCGGAGCTTCTATTTCCACTCTGAGGGACGTAAGATAACTAATGAAGCTAACCAGCTCCGCCTCTAACAGGGTTTAAAACAGGTTTGGTTTTAAACAAAGGGTGGTTTGAAGGTGTTTATTATGACGGGGGGCTCCGCCCCCCGAGCCCCCCTTTCAGTACCAAGGCTTCAATTTCCACTCTGAGGAACGCAAAATAACTAACGAATCTGGTTAGGTTAAACGGGAGGCGAATTGACAGGTTTTTTATTTCGGGGGGCTCAGCCCCCAA
Organism: Archips crataeganus; assembly: GCA_947859365.1. Taxonomy (NCBI): domain Eukaryota; kingdom Metazoa; phylum Arthropoda; class Insecta; order Lepidoptera; family Tortricidae; genus Archips; species Archips crataeganus. Next base: position 10,890,873 of record OX402069.1, on the reverse strand, counting down.
GCCCCCCCTCTAATATCACATGGAGGAGCGCAAAGTAACTAACGAACCTAAACAGGTTAAACGGGGGATGGTTTGAAAGTTTTTTTTTTATTGCGGGGGGCTTTGCCCCCCGAGCCCCCCCCCCTTTAATATCACTTTGAGGAGCGCAAGGTAACTAACGAACCTAACCAGGTTAAACGGGGGATGGCTTGAAATTATTTTTTTACTGCGGGGGGCTTTGCCCCCCGAGCCCCCCTCCGCTGAATAGACTTCCATTCCCACTCTACGGGACGCAAGATAACTAACGAACCAAACAAGGTTAAGCGAGAGGTGGTTTGTAGGTATTTTTTATTGCCCCCTTTTCTTTGTACATAGGTGCCATACCTACTTACTATAGTTTAGGTGAATAACTTACCTACACAATTCTTAGGACTGCTTTGGCCAATTAATATTAGTAATAAAACATTGTAGGTAATTCGATGTTCTTGTTATCAATATAAGGACGAACAAATATGCTTTAGGACTTTCAACAGTATGCCAAACATTCTTCGCCAGAAAATTTTAGGACAATCAACATTATGTGATACAACAGGCACTCTTTGCTGACTGTACTTTTTGATCCTGGTTACCAAAGTACCTACTCGTCAAGACGAATCAAACGAGCCCAAACTCGATGCGGTTATGTCGTTTTATTACGGAGTTTATATGGCCATCTTTCAGCTCCATCATCAGATCAGCTCCATGTCATAATAATATTGCATTGTCATCCAATTTACACATGTCTGCAAAATTTCAGCTCAAATGGAAACCGGGAAGTGGGTCAAATTTAACTTGCAAGATTTGACCCGTTGAGGAGTGCCGTTGGCCATCTACGGTCTTCTTCATCAGGTCCAGTTTACCAAATGATACTTTCTGAATGCAAATACTTCACTTGATACTAAAAATGCTAAAAGCACTATAGGTTTGCCTGTAAAATTTGAAGGTTGCCCTCGATTTCTCTAGGATCCCATGATCAGATCTTGACTTGGTGCCAATGGGACCACCTCAGGAGTATACTGTTTCAATCAAAGAAAGAATTTTGAAAATCGGTTCACAATTGAGGGAGTAATCGCGTAACAAACATACAAAAAAAAAAAAAAACATACAGACGAATTGATAACCTCCTCTTTTTTTTGAAGTCGGTTAAAAAACAGTAAATCATTTTTCCTGTAAAATTTACTTTTTGCGATTACCGACTTATTGCTTGGGGGCGTCGAAGTAGTTTATGACAACGTAATAGTATTGTAATAGGCAACGGATAAATATCATCATCATCATTTCAGCCAAAAGACCTCCACTGCTGAACATAGGCCTCCCCCAAGGCTCGCACGGAGTTGGTAGTAGGCACAGAGTATATTTTCGATTTTCAAAAATCCCTAGTTATCTAAGTATTAAAGATAGCGGTTGAGGAAGTATGTGATCTGTTAAAATTAGGAGTGACGGAGCACTGTAAATACTTAAGCTTCATTAAAAAATGTAAATCATCAAAAAACTCAATACCTACGCTCTGAAATTAATTTTTAAGCTTCCAACATTCGGCATAAAAGAACCATTTGAATCGGCTAAAATCGACAGAACAATAACCAAAAAAGTTCAGTTGCAGCTCAACGTTTCAATCAAAAAATGATTTTGCACGCTCGCGTTAGGAGTTCGTAGCATTCGTTAGCAGAATTGGTATACCGCAATGGTGATACAAAGCATATGTTAGTAAAACGCAGATAGTACATCACGTTATTAATAAAACGCGCGGTAGCCTAGTAATTTGAGATATAGGTAGGTACTTAACCTGTAAGTTTTTCAGAATTTATGTCCAAAATTATACTTGAAATTTACCAAGAGCTTTTTGGTGAAGGAAAATATCATGTACTCGTAGAAACCTGCACGCACCTACGCAGAAATTCACTGTCGTGTGTAAGTTCCCAATCCGCACAGGACCCGCGCAGGAACTACAGCCAAGCCTTATTATTCTGTAGGTACTCAGCAGTGGGGCGTAGTAGGTCGAAATGAGCACATTACCTAAATTGAAATAATGTCCTCTCACTTAAAAAGTACTTGGAAGAATGTTTTTATTGCAATAGTTTTGCATGAAAATTTTTCCGTCATAAAACTCTGACAAACAACAAAACGTAAAAATTCTGCAGAATAAAAATGACTCGATATTATCTTTATTTATTAGTTGAGTTTTGGCATGCATTTTTTGTATAAAATGCTAACGTAAGTAACACGTTTTTTTTTCTAGAAACTAAGCAAATCTGACTTGTGCAATATTTAGGTACCTACATGACGTAGGTATTTTGGTATTATTTAGGTGTAGGCGCCGCAAATCCTCAAAAAGCTAGTTCAAAAGTGACTGATTTTGGTTTGGAGCGCGTCAACGCGCGTTATTATTAACTGCGTCGAAAAATAGGCTATATGCATAGGCTCTAAGCGACGATATACAAACATCAGGTCTGTCTATCTTATCATTCTATGGCAGGCTACAGTAGGCAATCAACAAAGTCAGTTAACGAACCCGAACTCAGCTGCCTAATCCGGAGACACCCGATTAGATTACGAGCGCCGTCTGTGACGACATCAAGGCGTCATGATCCTTTGGTGTGGCTGAGGTAGCGAAAATGCAATTTTAATTCGCTACAACCCCCGTGCAGGTTCAGCGTTCTTTGTCAGGGGTTTCGATGGGATGATTTGGAGGACATGTTGCGTCCCTTAGACTCGAGTCGTATTCAAAGTGAAAGTCAAAATATACTTAACGTAAAAAGATACAAGAAAATCAGATCCGCAGCGCAGGCTTCTTCAAGCAAACATATTGTTATCCGCAACAAGCTTCGTCATAATAACATTGGAATCCGCAACAGGCTTCGTCAGCTAAACAAAAATATAAAATCCGATACAAGCTCCGTCATGTAAACCTAAACAGCCCACCCTCCAAGTCGATTCAACCCTGGGCCAAACGTACCAAAAACACTTGCCGCATTACCCCGTTGTATCGCTAGAGATATGCGCTGGACTAAATAACTTTTCTTCTTTTTGTAAATGAAAAACGAATAAGACGTATTAAGAGATAAACAAGTTGCAGAATTTGACCAAAAAAGATAGTGACGGATAGTGAACAAGACGAAGACGAAATAAGAATTAAACAAAAAACGAAAGAGGCGAGATAATAGGATACTTACCCTATATTCAGCAGTGGACGTTTTTTGTTGAAATGTTGAAGATGGTGATGATGATAATTATCTATAGTTGGAAACAAATGACAAATGTCAACATAATAATATTATTGTGGCTCCGAATACTTATTATGCATATACAGTTATTAGTTTCTACATGAAAGGACAATAAGACAGATTTACTAACGGATTTAAAGCTACACGTGTATTGTCTGCGAGATAATTCAATATTTATTTTCAAACATGATAGTAATATACTAGGGGCGTTCAATAAAAAGTGAGAATGAGTATGTTATAAACAACTTTTACTAAATGTCATTTTATTTTTCGACATAGTCACCTTTTAGCATAATACACTTAGTATATCTTTTTTCTAAACTTAAAATTTCATTTTTAAAAAAGGTCTCATCTTGAGTACTTAAAAAATCTTGTATTGCAGCGACTACCGCGTCGTCGTCTTCAAATTTCTGGCCTCTCAGGTATTGTTTCAATCTCGGAAATAGGTAGAAATCACTGGGAGCAAGATCTGGTGAATACGGAGGATGCTTAAGGATATCGAACCCAGCATCACGAATTGCAGCCATTGCAACGGCGGACTTGTGTGCCGGGGCATTGTCCTGGTGGAACAGCACAACTTTCGAGAGTTTACCTCGCCGTTTTTCGCGGATCTCATTGCGCAATGTTGCTATTTGTTTGGCGTATAATGTGCCCGTAATAGTGGCTCCATGCTCGAGATACTCAATCATTAATACCCCTTTACCGTCCCAAAAAAAAGAGCCCATGACCTTACCGGCAGATGGGTTCACCTTGAATTTCTTCGGAGTTGGAGATGATGGCCTTTTCCATGTCATAGACTGCAGTTTCGTTTCAGGGTCGTAATGATGGAGCCATGTTTTGTCCATTGTTATAAACCGCGCCAAAAAAAGTTACTGGTCTTGCTGCATCAGGTTCAAAGCTTCTTGACAAATCTCTAGTCTAGTTTGTTTTTACGTGGCAGTAAGCATTCTTGGTACCCAAAGCGCAGATACCATTTTCATACCCAAGCGTTCATGTAAAATATTATGCACGCTCCCCGTTGAAATCTTTACATTTTCAGCAATAAAACGAACTGTGACACGACGATCCGCCAAAACTGAGTTTTCGACTTTTTTCACAATTTCTTCAGTTACTGCTGTAGTAGGGCGTCCGGAGCGGGGGTCGTCCATTGTCGATGTTCTTCCACGTCTAAAGTCGGCGCACCAACGTGCGACTGTCGAATACGGAGGAGCATTAGACCTTAAAGTGTCCCGCAAATCCAAATTGACTTGGTCCGTAGAAAAATTTTTCAAATACAAGTATTTCATAACGGCGCGCAGTTCAATTTTCTCCATTTTCGCTAGAGTACTCAATAGCATTGCAAAGAAATTACCGTATATTTTTTTAAACAAAAGACAGTTAGTTTTTTTTTTCATAGCAATCAGCTAGTTAGATTAGCTTTACCGGCCAGTATTTAATTTCGTAATATTAAAAGAGTTTGCATCTCATTCTCACTTTATATTGAACGCCCCTCGTAAATACGTTGTTATATCACGTATACTCATAATCTGGTAGAGGTACAAAGCAACATTATGGATTTCGTTTTACTTAATTAGCCCGCCAAGTGTGAGTCGTACTCGCGCTCTGATCAATTAAAATATAACTACCGTGAAGTCGGAGGAGTCATCATTCCTGCCTATATTATAGTTCCCACTGCTGGGCACAGGCCTCCTCTCAGAACGAGAGGGCTTGGGCCGTAGTCCCCATGCACGCGGGCCCATTGCAGATTGACCTACACACACATGCAGGCACGCAAAATGTTTTTCTTTTATTTTTCTTTTTTATGGAGGTCTTTTTTGAGGGTCCTTGCTTCACACCCATATAAAAAGAGAGGCATTATTGTCCAATGCCCATAATAGCCGTGGTGGCCAAGTGACCTATGGCCTCTCAAGTAGAACAGAATTCAGATTTCATGTGCGAAATTACATTTGAAATTTACCATGAGCTTTACGGCGAAGGAAAACATCATTAAGGTAACTTGCATATTACATCTATAAAAAAATTCAATGGTTTGTGTGAAGTTCCCAATCCGCACTGGGCCCGCGTGGGAACTACGGCCCAACCCCTCTCATTCTAAGAGGAAGCCTGTGCCCTGTAGTGGGACGTATGGGGGCTGGTGGGATGATGATGATTCTTATCCAAGTCCAACCAAAAGCCTGTCAACTGCACAGAACCATTCTCATATTCCTGAAGACTGCCTATAGGTTTCTGCGAGCAACAGCTACAATCGCCTAATTATGGTCACAGCAGTAAGCAAACCGACACAGAAGAGACGTGGAACGGGGGCGCGTCGCAGTCCGTGTTGTTTGTTCGCAGGCCGCGCCTCCGCCCCGTCTCTTGTGTCTGCTTTGGATCGCGACGCTTCTATACATTTAGTATGAAAACTGATTCAAGGGGCGCCGCGACTACGACGCGCCTCCGTCCCACGTCTCTTCTGTGCTTGCGTCTTTAATTCTTTATTTCTTTATTCATAAATTCTTATGGACTTACAGAATACACCAAAGCGTCCAATAAGAAAACTTAAACTAAGATTTAATATTCATGGCTGAATTAGTTTAAAACAAGTTCATCGACCGCATTTTAGGTGAACGAAGTATTACTTACTTATCACTGCTTAACGCGGCCAGTCTTTGATCAATTATAACTGAAGATACACATTGCCGAACAAAATCCCCTTCAAAGAATGTCCGAACTTTTTTATTTGTTTGCGTAACAATTAAAATCATCACCTACACAGAAATTTGAACCTAGTCTTTACTTCATTACAGTCGAATTTCGGTTGACACTTGACAGCTAAACTTGACAATTTCAACGCAACGTACTGAGAAAAAGAAGGCCACTTTTATCAAAGTGGCGCTCATTTGGCTCGGACATTTTCGGGCGCGCGACTGTGGATCTACAGTTATAATTGATCAAAGCGGCCAGTTAAGTATAGGCCTGAAGTTAATTGACATATGTCCAGTTAACTTGACTATGTAGCGTGAATTCACGTGTCAGGGTGACGTGTTTGACGCGCGTGACCATTTTGTGTTGTGAACTTGAGCACAACAACTGAAACTTTTGACATTGGTCAATCAACTCTTGCGGTTTAATCAAAGCAGGGAGGGGTACCCGTCAACAGTTATGAAAACAGTCGGGTCTCCCAAACAAACAAACAATTAACGGGTATTGAAGTTGAAAGTGAGTCGGTAGCCTGTTATCGAACCGATGAGCTACATCTTTAGCCTCATCTGCACTTACCTACCACCCAGATAAAAAAAGGTAAATTATTGGTCAGTTTAAATTAAAAAAAATACTTTACACGCGTAAAATTGTTATTTAAAGGCTTATTGTATTCGAACTTGACAAACATTTATTTTTATGTCTCATCATCATCATCATCATTTAGCTGAAACGAACAAACAAACAAAAATGAAACCAGGCGGTCATCCATCCAAGTACTGACCGCGCCCGACGTTGCCCTCCTGAGGTCCGATGTCCTATTATTAGGACTTATTCTAATATGACATTGAACTCAACTCATTAGTGAAAAAGTTTAAATTTCATTGAAACAAAATTTGACGTGGGCCGCAGGAGGTTAACCTCGGTGATCGGTGTTTTGTCAAATATCTTGAAAACGGTGCATCCTACGGCAAAATCAACGAAATTTTCATCCCCCCTTTGAAACCCCTCGCACCCCTCACTAAATACATACTGGGGGGTTACTACGAAATTCGAAGTTCGAAGTTCGGATCGTGCGGTCCCTCTCACTCTCGTAATAAATACCATTAGCGTGAGCGGGACGACACGAAGTTCGAATTATGCACTTCGTGGTAGGGCCTCTGGCCTTCGCTGCTCTGTAACGTTACATGTACGTGTACGTTACATTGCGTCATCCTTTTTCGTGTATGCAGCCGGCGTTCATACGTCGTTTCGTTTTCGTTATTAGACGTTGTCACGACAAAAAAGGTAAATCAAGTATACGGTCGACCACACCTAATAAGTCAAAAAAAAAACAAGATTAGGTAAACATTTCAATAGAAGCTTACAACTTATCCACTTGGTTACATCGAAACATTCCAATTTAGATTAAGTATTATGTATATAAAGAAATACTGTAAAGGACCGTATCTACCTGAAGTTTAGTCGTGCTTGCTTGCACGCTTGCTTGCACGCTTACTTGCACGCTTTCTAGCACGCTTGCTTGCGTGCATGCATGCTTGCATGCTTTCTTGCTTTTTTTTTTTATGGTATAGGGGGCAAACGAGCAGACGGATCGCCTGATGGTAAACGATTACCGTCGCCCATGGACACCTGCGACACCAGAAGAGTCACAAGTGCGTTGCCGGCCTTTTAGGTAGGAGTATGCTCTTTTTTTGAAAGCTTGAAGGTCATATCGGTCCGGGAATACCGCAGCAGGAAATTTCTGGAAAAACGCACAGTAGAAGACAACCAACCATCCAGATGGTGAGGATGGAAGTGCTGTCGCGTAGGGCGGTGGCGGAAGGATGCGGCAGGGATCAACCCGAATAACTCCTCGGAGCACTCTCCGTTGTACATGCGATAGAAGATGCACAGTGAAGCTACATCTCTACGCAGCGCCAAGGAATCCAGCCCATCAGAAGTTCGTTGGCAGCCGACTATTCGAGTCGCTCTCCGTTGTATGCGATCCAGAGGGAGAAGCTGGTACCGGGGAGCCCCCGCCCACAGATGAGAGCAGTATTCCATATGCGGGCGAACCTGCGCCTTATAAAGCTGAAGGCGGTGGGCTGGAGTGAAATACCGTCTCGATCTGTTGAGCACGCCGAGCTTCTTCGAGGCTAATTTAGCCTTACTCTCCAAGTGGTCGCGGAACTGGACTTCACTTGCTTGCCTGTATGCTTTTTTGCGTGCCTGTATGCTTGCTTGCTTGATATCTTGGTTCTTTGGAATACTCATGGTACCTACACGCGAGCGAAGCCGCGGGCAAAAGCTAGTAAAACTATAAACTATAAACTAAACTATAAGTAAATTCCATTAAATTAAATAAATGCAATTAACAATTACGTAAGATGTCATAGGACACTAAAAAATGTAAACAAACAACTGTCAATCTCAAAGTGATGTTCCAGGGGTACCTAATCAACTTTTCTTTGGTTTTAACTTGTTGGGGGCCTTTCTACGCCATGTCTTCCGGCTTGCGGTTCGTAATCTCGAAGCTTACCATTTATTAGTTTACTAGTTAACTACGTGTGTTCAAGACATGCTGTTCCCTTCTGGATCTGTCCGGGAGTAGAGTGCTTGGGGCAGTGCACCCTGGACATCGCCTGGACATTGCCTCTTCCGGTCCGTGGTCCTCATTCGAGAAACTTTTGGCGCCATCGGCCATCAGTTCTGTCTACGAGTCTCGTAGATTTTAATTATTTACATATTTATCTTTATTATTATCTAACAATGCTTCAACATCGTATGTACAGTCATCTATCTATTATAATAAATCTGTAACAAGTCGGTGTCTGTACATTGAAGATATTTGAGAAAAACTGTCACTAGGGCTATTTATTAGCGCAATAGAACCCAAAACAATGATTTCTAGAACTATTGTCTGTTTATCTGTTTGTCTGTGCGTTTGTGCGCGCTAATCTCTTTTTTTCTATCGAGGAACTAAGGAGAGCCATAATTGAAGAAAAAGCAAATATTAATTATGCGAATGACCATTTTCAGACCGAAGTTTGTGATTTCGGATTCTCCGATCATAAAAGCACCATAATACATATAAAAAAACCGAAAGCTAATAATTGTTCCACCTATAAGCTTAAAAAGAAAATCTATAATAAAGAAAACATGAATAAGTTTAAATTAGAGCTACAAAAAATTGACTGAGAAGAAGTAATCAAAGCGGATAGAAATATGAACGTGAATTATAATTCATTCAGTAGTACCCTAAATAGTATCCTTAATCGCTGTATACCCCTCAAACAACTTATAGTAAAAACTGGTAAAAAAAATAATAACAGCTGGCTCACGAAGGGAATAAAAATATCATGCAGGAACAAAAGACTGTTGAAAAAATTCGTGTCGTACTCAAAAGATAAAACTCTGACCAAATATTACAAACAGTACGAAAAAATCTTAAAACTAACGATCTCAAAGTCCAAGAGAAATCAATATAATAAAAGAAATAATAGCTTAGCTATTCAAAGAGGAAACGCTGCCAGCATCTTCGGCACCTTGCCTAAGGGGACTAGCTTTCAGAATATGTTTTAGTTGTAATTATCATTATTTTATATTTTTGTTTTCTTTTTTCTTATTGTACATATTTTTTTTAGTCTAGGATAGTTGTACATAGGTATATAATATAAAAGAAATGCGAGAATCTAATAATAATATTACAAAGTCAACGTGGAAAATAATAAAAGAATGTACAAACAAAAATACAAAAAAAAGTAAGGAAAATATTCAGCTAATGATCCACAATAATCTTATATCCGATCCCAAACAGGTAGCAAACGTATTTAACAACTTTTTTGCGGCGATGGGTAGTAGCGGCGTGAGCGTCGCGATCGGCCGGCCCGTGCTGCAACCCACCCTCAATTCCTTATATTTATGCCCTGTTGAACTACGAGAAGTTAGTAATATTATTAAACATTTAAAAAAAAAAACTTAGCTTTGGAATAGATGAATTACCGCCTGTACTGATAAAAAAATGTGTAGATGAGCTTACCTTGCCTTACTGCAAACTAATAAACCAATCTTTTTTAGATGGAATATTCCCGGATATGCTGAAAAAATCTATTATAAAACCTATTTATAAAAATAAAGGAAATAAAACTGACCCCAGCAACCACCGTCCTATTGCACTATTACCGACCTCTGCGAAAATCTTTGAACGAGCTATGTCCAAGCGCTTATACTCATTTTGTGAAAAATACAACATTCTTGATGAATCACAAAACGGATTTCGGAGAAATAGGTCAACTACTTTGGCGACTTATAAGTACACACAGCAAGTTCTAAACATATTAAACGAGAAAAAATACGCTATAGGTGTTTTTCTCGATATGTCGAAAGCATACGATAGAGTGCAGCACAAGATATTACTCGATAAACTATACGGAATAGGCGTGAGAGGCATCTCATACAAATGGTTTGCGTCATACTTAAAGAATCGAGAACAATGTTTTGAGATTCAAAATTATAATCACCAAACAGGAGAAATAACTTACGTCAAATCCAGCGTAGTACAAATAGACAACTCAATTCCCCAAGAAAGTGTGACCGCTTGTTTGCTGTTTTTGATATACATAAACGATCTTCCTAAAATACTAAAAGAGACGTGTGTCTTGTTTGCTGATGACATATCACTACTAACTTCTTGTACAAGCAATCTAAAATTGCACCAAAATCTAAATGCTCTTTTTAATCAGCTTATGCAATGGATGAATGATCATAACTTAGAAATAAATTTCTCAAAAACAAAATTATTACAGTTCAGACCATACCAAAAAACTCCTCTAGATATAAACTTTTCGTTCAACGGCTTAAAAGTAGAATGTGTAAATACTTTTACATTACTCGGTTTCGAAATAGACTCAAATAAAATAAATAAATAAATAAATAAATATCACGGGACATTTCACACCAATTGACCTAGTCCCAAAGTAAGCTAAGCAAAGCTTGTGTTATGGGTTCTAAGCAACGGATAAACATACTTATATAGATAGATACATACTTAAATACATATTAAACACCCAAGACCCGAGAACAAACATTCGTATTTTTCATACAAATATCTGCCCCGATACGGGAATCGAACCCGGGACCTCAAGCTTCGTAGTTAGGTTCTCTAACCACTAGGCCATCTGGTCGTCAAATGTCAACTGAAAAGCGCACATCAAAAAGCTCAAAACCGTTATGTCTAGTTTCGCTTACGCTTTAAGAGAATTAAAAAAAACACAAATATGAAATCTGCACTAGCGGCGTACTACGCCTATGCCTACTCGCGACTCAAATACGGCATTATCCTCTGGGGAAACAGTACTGACATTCAGGATATATTTATCTTGCAAAAAAGGTGTGTACGGATACTCGCCAATATTAAAAGTCCGGAAAGCTGCAAACCACACTTTATAAAACTTGAAATTTTAACATTGACATCTATATATATACTAGCTTTTGCCCGCGGCTTCGCTCGCGTGTACTATGAGTATTCCAAAGAACCAAGATATCAAGCAAGCAAGCATACAGGCAAGCAAGCAAGCAGGTCCACAATTGACCGAGAAATCGGTGAACATACCTACATAAAAAAATACATAAAGTGGAATGCATAACCTCCTCCTTTTTTAGAAGTCGGTTAAAGTGCTCTTTGCGGCCTACTTACAGTACTTATGAATTTTGAAATTTTAGCTTTCTACAACCAGTAAAACGCAAAATCCCGTTTTTTCCCGTTCCCGTAAGAATTTTGGGAAATGTTTTCTCAATGCTCCCCTACACTCCCCAAGGAACCCACTTGCCAAATTTCAGCTTTCTATGACCAGTAAAACGAAAAAGCCCGTTTTTCCCGTTCCCGTGGGAATTTTGGAAAGTCCTCTCTCAACGCTCCTCGACACTTCCCAAACAACCTACATGCCGAATTTCAGCTTTCTACAACCAGTAAAACGAAAAATCCCGTTTTTTCCCGTTCCCGTTGGAATTTGGGAAAGTCCTCTCTCAATGCTCCTCTACACTCTCCAAGCAACCTACATACCGAATTTCAGCTTTCTACGACCAGTAACACGAAAAATCCTGTTTTTTTCCCGTTCTCGTGGGAATTTTGGAAAGTCCTCTCTCAACCCAGCTCTACACTCCCCAAGGAACCCACTTGCCAAATTTCAGCTTTCTATGACCAGTAAAACGAAAAATCCCGTTTTTCCCGTTCCCGTGGGAATATGGGAAAGTCCTCTCTCAATGCTCATCTACACTCCCCAAGCAACCTACATGCCGGATTTCAACTTTCTACTACCTGTAAAACGAAAAATCCTGTTTTTCCCGTTCCCGTAGGAATTTTGGAAAGTTCTCTCTCAATCCAGCTCAACACTCCCCAAACAACCTACATGCCGAATTTCAGCTTTCTGCGACCAGTAAAACGAAAAATCCCGTTTTTTCCTTATCCCATGGGAATTTATAATTACCTACATCTATGCCAAATTTGAAGAGTCTAGTAATTATAGTTCATAGGATCCCGTTGAACTGAATATATAAATCCCGTTTTTTCCTTATACCGTGGGAATTTTGAAAAATCCTGAAATTAATGTTTTAAATAATGTAATACCTACTTGTGTATCAAATTTGAAGAGTCTACGAGGGGCGTTCAATATAAAGTGAGAATGAGATGCAAACTCTTTTAATATTACGAAATTAAATACTGGCCGGTAAAGCTAATCTATCTAGCTGAGTGCTATGAAAAAAACAACTAACTGTCTTTTGTTTCAAAAAATATACGGTAATTTCTTTGGAATGCTATTGAGTACGTTAGCGAAAATGGAGAAAATTGAACTGCGCGCCGTTATCAAATACTTGTATTTGAAAAATTTTTCTACGGACTTAGTCAATTTGGATTTGCGGGACACTTTAGGGTCTAATGCTCCTCCGTATTCGACAGTCGCACGTTGGTGCGCCGAATTTAGACGTGGAAGAACATCGACAATGGACGACCCCCGCTCCGGACGCCCTACTACAGCAGTAACTGAAGAAATTGTGAAAAAAGTCGTAAACTCAGTTTTGGCGGATCGTCGTGTCACAGTTCGTTTTATTGTTGAAAATGTAAAGATTTCAACGGGGAGCGTGCATAATATTTTACATGAACGCTTGGGTATGAAAAAGGTATCTGCGCGTTGGGTACCAAGAATGCTTACTGACACGCAAAAACAAACTAGACTAGAGATTTGTCAAGAAGCTTTGAACCTGATGCAGCAAGACCGGGAACTTTTTTTGGCGCGATTTATAACAATGGACGAAACATGGCTCCATCATTACGACCCTGAAACGAAACTGCAGTCTATGACATGGAAAAGGCCATCATCTCCAACTCCGAAGAAATTCAAGGTGAGCCCATCTGCCGGTAAGGTCATGGGCTCTGTTTTTTGGGATGGTAAAGGGGTATTAATGATTGAGTATCTCGAGCATGGAGCCACTATTACGGGCACTTTATACGCCAAACAAATAGCAACATTGCGTAATGAGATCCGCGAAAAACGGCGAGGTAAACTCTCGAAAGTTGTGCTGTTCCACCAGGACAATGCCCCGGCACACAAGTCCGCCGTTGGAATGGCTGCAATTCGTGATGCTGGGTTCGATATCCTTAAGCATCCTCCGTATTCACCAGATCTCGCTCCCAGTGATTTCTACCTATTTCCGAGATTGAAACAATACCTGAGAGGCCAGAAATTCGAAGACGACGACGCGGTAGTCGCTGCAGTACAAGATTTTTTTAAGTACTCAAGATGAGACCTTTTTTAAAAATGGAATTTTAAGTTTAGAAAAAAGATATACTAAGTGTATTATGCTAAAAGGTGACTATGACGAAAAATAAAATGACATTTAGTAAAAGTTGTTTATAACATACTCATTCTCACTTTTTATTGAACGCCCCTAGTAGTTATTATAGTTACTGAGATAGGGTCACTCGGAATCGAATATATAAATCCCGTTTTTTCCCTTTCCCGTGGGAATTCCCAAAAATCCTTCCTCAGTGGATGCCTACATTGTATAAGGTATCTTGCAAAATTTCAAGTCTCTAGGTCCAGTAGTTTGGGCTGTGCGTTGATATATCAACAGTCATTAATTTTATTTAGATATTTCAACCCCATCGCACCCCATCCAGGGAGATGGTATTTTACGTCTGCCACGTCGGATTTTAAAACCGTTGTTGTTTTCATAACCAGCGATCCAATAAACCATTGAAACAACACCCATGTTGATTTTCAGACTTTGTTACCCCTTTCCCCCCTTTTAGGGGTTGAATTCTCAAAAATCCTGAAACACGTGTTTACTCATTTATCATTAGGAGTATTTCTGTGAAGTTTCGAATAAAATAGTCGAACTAATCTTGTTTCCCTATACAAACTTTGAACCCCCTTTTTACCCCCTTAGGGAGTGAATTTTGAAAAATCCTTTCTTAGTGCACCCCTAGACCTTATAAGGAACCTACATGCCAAATTTGGAATCTCTAGGCCCAGTGGTTTGGGCTGTGCGTTGATATGTCAGTCAGTCAGTCAGTCAGTCAGTTTCTTCTTTTATATATTAAGATATCTTTGAAATTTGCAAACATGTTAGGAAATACCCGCAGTTTTATACAAAGGAAAAAGACAAAACGCGACGTTTCGAAACAAGATTTAAAAATAATTTAGTTATACTGACTGGGTCGAAATTAAGATTGCACAAATCAGGGCCTAACTCGATGGCAATTAAAATCTAAGTACTAATAAACTAAGTGACCATTTGAAAAATGAGGAAGACGATTTAAAATTTAGCAAACTACTCAAGCAATTACTGATCAAAAAATGTTACTACTCGCTAGAAGAGAGTGATCACTTATCCTAAACTTTTATCTACTTGTTCCGAAATTAAGTTATATTATATTATAACGACCGCCTTAGCCTAGTTGGCAGTGACCCTGCCTACGAAGCAAGAGGTCCTGGGTTCGAATCCCGGTAAGGGCATTTATTTGTGTGATGAGCACGAATATTTGTTACTGAGTTATGGATGTTTTCTATGTATTTAAGTATTTATTTATCTATATAAGTATGTTTATCGTCGTCTAGTACCCATAGTACAAGCTTTGCTTGGTTTGGGACTAGGTCGATTTGTGTTAGATTGTCCCCTAATATTTATTTATTTATTTATTTTTACAATTTTTGACATACTTTATTGGTTTAATTCTCTTGATGACATAGCATCTCCATTTCTAATTGTAATCGTATTGACTCATTTTAATTTGTAACATAATGCTAATATTCTGACATTAAATTACTATTTTAATTGCATGATTATTATTCTGTAGTTAAATATTGTTATTTTTTAGGGTTCCGTAGTCAACTAGGAACCCTTATAGTTTCGCCATGTCTGTCCGTCTGTCTGTCTGTCCGCGGCTAAGCTCAGAGATCGTTAGTACTAGAAAGCTGTAATTTGGCATGAAAATACATATCAGTCACGCCAACAAAGTGGTAAAATAAAAAATAAAAAAATTATTTTTTTTAGGGTACCTCCCATAGACGTAAAGGGGGTGACTTTTTTTTTCTCGACTAATCCTATAGTGTGGGGTATCGTTGGATAGGTCTTTTAAAACCATTGCGGGGTTGCTAACATGATTTTTCTATTCAGCGATCTGTTTGCGAAATATTCAACTTTAAAGTGACAATTTTCATTAAAATCGAGCGTCCCCCCCCCCTCTAAAATCTAAACTGTTAGGTGGAAAAATTTGAAAAAATTCAGAATGGTAGTAAATATATCAAATTTACTAGGAAAATTATAACGGCTAAGATTGCTTGGAAATTATTTGTAGTTTAAGAGTAAATAGTAGCCTAAGGTATAAAACATACCTAAACTTGGATGATTCCGTACACATACGAAATCCTTAGAAAAATAGTACTTGATTTTTTTTGTACTGGCTACGGAACCCTACCTTGTGCGTGTCCGACACGCTCTTGGCCGGTTTTTATTGTAAATTATTATTAATTATTCTGTAATTTTATGTTTTGATTCTCTTTTATTGTTAAATCTTCATTTCATTCTAGAATATCAATTTATTGTATTAATCTCTCTCACTCAAAAATGCTGAGCCCTTCAGGGTTTCATATGATGGAGTTGTACTTATTTACATGTGAATTGCATTTAATAAACAATACAATACAATACAAATTGGATAAAAAAAATAAGCTGCCCAAATTACTAATTCCACGCGGACGGAGTCGCGGGCAAAAGCTAGTAATTACTAAATCTGAGCATTGTCACGGAATAATCTTATTAGTTCACGGCCACTGAGAATAGAGTCAGCAATAAAATCATTTTTATACAAACTATTTACGTAAACAAGTCAGTAGATACGCGCTTAAATTAATAAACTATCGGATAGCTCACTGGTTAGTGGCCATGACATTTATGCGCAGTCACTACACAATTTGTACTTAGGTTTCGTTGTGAACTACACGGTTTACAAATAGGATGGCACATAATTTTTACGGATAGGTATACACTTTTTTCCCAGAAACCATTAATTAAGTACTGTTATAAAATATTATAGGTAAACCTAATCTATAGAGTCCTGCAGGATAACCATTTTAAATTTCTGAATAATTAATGGTTTGTTATAATTTTAATTGTAAATATGAGTCATAGTTCCTGATAAATACAACCTAGGTCTCTTCAAGGCTAGAGTGAATAGGCTGTTACTGAACCAGTGAGGTACACCTTTGGCCTCATCTACACTTTTCATCAGGTGAGATAGTGGTCAATCACGGGTCAGTTTTATGTAAAAAAAAAAAAAAAAAGTTACTTGAAATAAATACAACCTTTTGTTCATGGATTGCTAAGACGCCCGAAGCTGCGGGGTACAGCTAGTTATATATAAGAACGTTAATCAGTTGCCCTGTCCTTTACGACAAGCTTTACTTCACGAATATCTGTCACATAAAATAACGGTTCGTGTCGGTCACCACATTTCAATGCCCTTTACTTATAATACTTACACTTACGTTGGTTACTATTCCAAAATTACTATTTATTATATTCGAACTATCAATGCAGTTATCAAAGTACTTGCATCAAACAATGAATAAACCATTATTTTTGAAATGAATGAATTTGCTTACCTTATCTTAGCTATAGTAAACATAAACATTAACCATTGGTACCAAATGATGATTTCGTAACCAAAACAGGTATGCATAAAACATAAGTGAAAGTGCGATTGTTCTACATTGTTAATACTACTAAGTACATTGCTTGCCGAATCCGAATCTAACACGATAAATTAAAGTTGACCGCGCAATGGTTCTCTAACCAAGCGATAGATGACAATATTTTTGAGGGTCTATGTAACTTACTTTAGTATGTGGTGGTAACGGCAGATGTGACACTGCACTATGGGTTTTATATCTTTACAATGGAGTTGCATATAGCTTGAGAACCTTATAGTATTTAGCGTTATTCAACAACTGTACGATTTAAGTGCCGCAGAGCACAAGTTTTAACCGTCATGGTGGTCGTGTGTCAAAATGATTAAAAAAATTGTGAAGTGATAAGGTGATCAGTGAAAATGATTGGAATCAAAGGGTCCCTGATACGCCAGTACGCAGTGGTTATTACAGGTTAGATTTTAATTAAGATAATGTTTGAAAACTTGTACTAGTTACGGAATAAGACAATTTAATCAGGAATCTGCGTATTTGGCCGCTGTTAATTTTGTTACTGTCGTCCCTTTCGTGTTTGTTTTGTTTGTTGACGGTAATAATAACTGGTATCTAAGTATTATTTGGATTTTAATAGTGAAGCATTGTGGAATAAATGGCAAGGAATTGACTCGCGCGTTGAAGGTTTTGTACAAAATGAAGTCATTTTACTTAGTAGGTATGTATCTATCAAAAAAATGAGATTTCAGATCTTTCATTTATTTGTTATTGAATAGTTCCGGTGGCCAACTGTGATCGTCCTCATCACTCGTTTTCAATGTGATGCTTTGGCCTACGCTGATGACATTAAAATTTTCCGTACCATCCATTCGCAAGAAGACTGCTTTTTGTTACAAAATGATATGAATATTATACATGGATGGTGCGTTCGGAATAGGATGTCCCTCAATGTTAATAAATGTCAATGTATAACATTCTCAAAGAAATTAAGCATTACTGAATTTAACTATAAACTTGGTAGTGGAACTCTGGAAAGGGTAGCGACAGTTAAGGACCTTGGTGTGTTGTTTGATAGTGACTTGTCGTTTCGCAGTAACTACGAGAGTATAATTTTAAAGGCTAACCGTACTCTGGGATTCATAATCCGTAACACAAAACCATTTAAAAATGTAAACAGCTTGGTTATATTGTATGCCTCGTTGGTGAGAACTACACTTGAATACTGCTGTGTTATCAGGCAAGCTATCTATACCAAATACTGTGACCGATTGGAGTCTATTCAGAGGAGATTTGTTCGGCACCTCTGTAATAGGACAGGGACACGTCGTAAGGTTCCTGAATATAGTGACAGACTTGTTAAATTCAACCTCGATTCTTTGTCGCATCGACATGATATCATTGACTTGGTGTCCTTGTATAAGATACTGCATGGCGATCTCGACGGGAATCTTTTGAATTGCATAAGCTTTAGAGGTAGTTCGAAGCGCACATGAAACCAAAATCTATTTGCTGTACCCAAAACAAATAATAATGTTAGCCACAATGCTCCAATTATACACGAATGTGTCGTCGATTTAATGATTTGGATCAGGATGTTGATATTTTTTGTGATTCGCTAGCTACATTTAAGCGGAAAATACCACTTCATACTTAACTTGTAAAAGTTGGCCTAGTAGCGCCATCTCTTGGTCCAGGTGAGCGGGTAGCTCCGAAGGAGTGTTGAAGTCTCTCGGTAGAGGGCATTAACATAGATGCGCTTTATCACTGCCTAATGTGATTATAACAGACTGAAGTGTACGATGTATGGGAAAGATTCGTCGCTAACTTCTAGACCAGTGATGGTGTAGGGGTAAGCACGCAGCACGGAACGCTGAGGACCTGGGTTCGATTCCCAGCATTGTTCTTTTTTCTGGGGTTTTTTCTGTGCATCTATATTTCAGTTTGTATTTAGTTTGAAATATATGGTTTCACGGGATGACCGTAAAAGTAATAAAAAAATGAAGTTGAAGAAAATAAAAAAATAAATAGAAAAAGATACTTCATACTTAACTTGTTATTGTTATATTAGTATCCTGGTCACTAACTTTCTAACTGGTGTGTATAAATGTTGAGTACAGTTGTAATTGTATTGTAGACACTAATATGTTTTTATTCTTTACACTATTTTCTTACTGTTTTGTTTACAATATGTAATTGTACCGTATCAATAAATAAATCAATAAATCAGTTTCACTTCACCAAATTATGATTTCCAAAAGCAAATTCACGAGTTAGTTAGTACAAAATATACTCAAAACACCATACAATAAGTATTTGAAGAGTTCCTTAAATATCGCTGGGTTCTCATTAGATCCTGTTTTTCTGAAAAAGAGACCTAATTGAAAGCAAACCGAACAAAAACTTTTCAAATCGGTTTATAAAATGATAATATAAAAAATAAAATGATAAAAAATAAAATGATGATGAGTTCTGAAGTAACAACCATAAAATTCCAAAAAAACGTTTAACGTTTTTTATACATTATTGGCTTTGTGTTTGACCACAATCACGCCTGATAGAAAGCGAAGATGAATAGATGATGATAAATTCATCTAACAAATCAGTTTTCCGCAGTTTAACCCTTTGAACGCCCCATTTCGAGTACAAAAATGTGCAAGTTAAGTATGAAGTATCTTTTTCTATTTATTTTTTTATTTTCTTCAACTTCATACTTTTTTTTTTTTTTTTTGATTACTATTCTATTCTATTATTCTATTATTCTTAACTTGTAAAAGTTGGCCTAGTAGCGCCATCTCTTGGTCCAGGTGAGCGGGTAGCTCCGAAGGAGTGTTGAAGTCTCTCGGTAGAGGGCATTAACATAGATGCGCTTTATCACTGCCTAATGTGATTATAACAGACTGAAGTGTACGATGTATGGGAAAGATTCGTCGCTAACTTCTAGACCAGTGATGGTGTAGGGGTAAGCACGCAGCACGGAACGCTGAGGACCTGGGTTCGATTCCCAGCATTGGTCTTTTTTCTGGGGTTTTTTCTGTGCATCTATATTTCAGTTTGTATTTAGTTTGAAATATACAAAAATGTGTTACTAACACGCCGAGTGTAAACAAAAAGTAACGCAAATTTCAATCGTATAATATCGCGTGTCAAAGTTTCTTTGACAATAAACGTCATGAGTCATGACTCATGACCACTATAAGCGTCGGTGGCGTGGTAGGCACGGCAGTATACGACCTCTTTAGGCGTTCTTGGCGTTCAAAGGCGTTTTAATGATAAGTTTGCCATATTTTATATTATTTAATTGTTAATTATTGAAAATAACTCAGCTTGTAAGTTGTATACTAGTGTGTTATATCTGATGAGTAAATAAATTATTATTAACCTTTTGACCGCCAGCGTCGGCTATAGACGACAGTACGGTAATACAAAATTAAGCCTACCCGCATCCGCATAAGAATCAATTTTGTTCCAAACAAAAACGATGCGTGGCGGTCAAAAGGTTAAAGGGTTAAATCGCATGTTGACTGCTAAAGTTCAGTTTGTCTCTGCAAAGACCCTACTTAATTTGTTAATGGCTCTGGACACCAGCCATAACAAACAATTTATCAATTAAACTTACAATGAGCAAGAGCAGCGTATCTTAAGATGGTTATTACGAAGTCGACATCATTGGAAACTTCCTTCCCATTGAAGCAACAGCAATTGAAATATACCAACTACGCGTGGAAACTATATTAAATATACAGAATATCCTGTCAAATCCTTCTATGATGCACAATACAATGGATGCTAAGATTATAAAAGGGAGTCTCGAGGTTGCCTCTGTTAAAGCGAAGGTTACGATGTGGCACTCGAAAATACTTCCTACGCTAGTTCCGCCAATCGCCTCTACCACCTCCATATATCCGGGCTTAAAAGTTTAAAAAAACCGGCCAAGAGCGTGTCGGACACGCACAAGAGGTAGGGTTTCGTAGCCATTACAAAAAAATCAAGTAATATTTTTCTAAGGATTTCGTATGTGTACGGAATCATCCAAGTTTAGGTATGTTTTATACTTTAGGCTACTATTTACTCTTAAACTACAAATAATTTCCAAGCAATCTTAGCCGCTATAATTTTCCTAGTAAATTTGATATATTTACTACCATTATGAATTTTTTCAAATTTTTCCACCTAACAGTTTAGATTTTAGAGGGGGGGGGGACGCTCGATTTTAATGAAAATTTTCACTTTAAAGTTGAATATTTCGCAAACAGATCACTGAATAGAAAAATCATGTTAGCAACCCCGCAATGGTTTTAAAAGACCTATCCAACGATACCCCACACTATAGGATTAGTCGAGAAAAGAAAAATCACCCCCCCTTTACGTCTATGGGAGGTACCCTAAAAAAATATATTTTTTATTTTTTATTTTACCACTTTGCTGGCGTGACTGATATGTATATTCATGCCAAATTACAGCTTTCTAATACTAACGATCTCTGAGCTTAGCCGCGGACAGACAGACAGACAGACAGACGGACAGACATGGCGAAACTATAAGGGTTCCTAGTTGACTACGGAACCCTAAAAACGTTGAAACTTTGTATTTTTTTAAGTCAAAACTAACAACTAAAAACTTTATGTTTGTGCAGATAGTTGAGTTATTCTTGTTTTTTAACCGACTTCAAAAAAAGGAGGAGGTTCTCAATTCGGTTGTATGTTCTTTTTTTTTTTTTTTTTTTTTTTTTTAACGTGTGTTACCTCAGAACTCCGTCATTTATGAACCGATTTGGAAAATTCTTTCGTTGTTTGAAAGCATATGCTTCAAGGTTGGTCCCGTTGTTACCGGAATCCAGTTCTGATGATGGGATCCATGAGGAATTGAAGGAACTCTTCAAAAGTTCAAGGGAAATGTAAAGCGATTTTAGTATTTTCAGTGACAAATCGAGCATTTGCATTCATAAAGTGTCATTTGGTAAACTAGATCTGATGAAGAAGACCGCAGATGGCCAACCGAACTCCTTAACGGGTCAAATCTTGCAAGTTGAATTTGACTCACTTCCCGGTTTCTGATTGATTTCATATTTTACATGCATGTGTAAATCAGGTGACAATGCAATATTATTGTGACATGGAGCTAATCTGATGATGGAGTTGGAAGGTGGCCATAGAAACTCTGTAATAAAACAACACAACCCCGTCGAGTTTGGGTTCATTTGAAACGTCTTGACGAGCACTTTGATCCCACATGGTAACCAGGGTCTGATGATGGAGCTGGAAGGTGGCCAAAGTTACTCCATAAAGTAACGGCACTTACCCCATCGAGTACGGACTCATTTGACTCGTCTCAACGAGTACTTTGGTCCTAGATGGTAACCAGGGTCTGACAATGAAGTTGGATGGTGACCATAAGAACTCCGTAGTAAAACGACATAACCCCATCAAGTTTGGTCTCGTTTGATTCGTCTTGATAAGTACTTTGGTAACCAGAGGCAAAAAGTACAGTCAGTAAAGAGTGCCAGTCCAGGCCATTAGCATCAACTAAAAAGAAAAAAATAAAAAATTTTAAATAAAAAATAAAACCGCCTTCAAAAAACACCCAAAAAAAACTTGGAAATAAAAAAAATTTATATAAAAAATAAAACCTCCTTCAAAAAACCCCCAAAAAAACATAAAATAATAATTGATTGAACCGACCACAATAAGCATGAAAATATCTTTCTACTAATCTGTTTGAAGTTGGTGCCTCAGCACGAGCCAGCAGGAGTGGACCTAGTAATCTAACTTACCTACATACTTAACTTCAAACAGATTAGTAGAAAGATATTTTCATGCTTATTGTGGTCGGTTCAATCAATTATTATTTTATGTTTTTTTGGGGGTTTTTTAGTTAGTTTCTGTTTAATTAGGTACTATGGGCGTTTTCAATAAAAAGCAAAGAAGATTTTTTTTATGCAGAACCAAGAGCACTCTTGATTTTGATGGTTTACAAAATCCCTATTTTTACATTCGATTTTTTGTGTCATTTTTACGCCACAAAAGTGACCCAAAAAGTAAGAACTCTTTTTTTATGAAAATTAATTGTGCTTCTGATTTTGACAAAGAAATCCACATAATTACCTTATTAACAAAAAGTAAAGGGTAGGTACACATTTTTTGAAAATAAGTAAACGGCACTGACCCAATACATGGCACTTTCAATCTTATGTCATTGAGGTCTATTGTCGTTGAGGTGTCGAGCATTGGTACGTTTACCTTACCTTGCAACTTTTGTACCTTTTTAAATTTATGGTATTTATAGCTCAAATGTGGTATACTTATGTAATTTAGTGACAATACAGCCAATACAGTGAAATTCTGGTGATCCGGTCAGAATCGTGTCAGTAGGACATCATCATCATCATATCAGCTGAAAGATATCCACTGCTGAACATAGCCCTTCCCCAAGGCTCGTCAAACAGATCGGTCCTGCGCCATCCGCATCCAACGTGTCCCAGCAACCTTAACCAGGTCGTTACTCCATCTTGTTGGAGGCCACCAACTGCGTCTTCCGGTCCGTGGACGCCACTCGAGAATCTTCCGGCTGATACGAGCGATGTGCCCTGCCCACTCCCACTTGAGTCTGGCGATTCTTCGAGCTATGTCCGCAAATTTAAACTCCACAGGACGAAAATCTTCAATGAGTGACATCGACTTGAATTTTAAATTTAATTTAGAACTTTTTTTACAGTAAACCTCAGCATCCTCTGTTCTGGTCTGACCATAGCCTGGCCATCTCCAGTGCTGGTGAAGCTGAGGAATGCGACCCTTAGTACCCTTGCACGGCCCATCACGGAAGAGGAAGGTTCATGGATAGTATCCATCGGATTCTTAACTGGCATTGTTGGTAAGACATTTAATTAAGCTATTGATTGAGACAGCACCGATTTAGGACATTCTGTTAAAAGAAAAAGGAAAGCAAGCAAGGCAAGGGAAGGGCGTTGTCAGCCGATGGTTAAAGAGGCAAGTTGATATCATCATCATTATCATTATCATCTCAGTCTATAGCAGTACTCTGCTGGACACAGGCCTCCACCAATGAGCGCCAATGCGTCCTGACCTCACCATGACACATCCAGCTTCTACCAGCAGCTCCTGGGCGGAGAGCGTTTCACACTGCTCTTGCCGAGACGCGGTCTCCACTCAAGAACTCGTTTACTCCAACGCTTGTCAGTTCTTTGGCAGATGAACAGCCTTCTGCTATTTCAACTTGCTAATTCACTGAACTTGGCCTTTGTTCTGTTTCGAACAGTCTTTTGGAGATTCCATCCTTCAGAGAAACTCTAAGCATAACTCTTTTTATAGCTCTCTAAGCGTTAAACTAAAAGATATGCCATACTATGAGTCTATAGACTTAAACTATGTGATTTTTTCGAAATAAAGACTAATAGCTTATAGATGTCCTTTCCAGAGTCTCAAACTATCAAAAATTTCTTTTAAATCGGTTTGAGACGACAAACAGACAGACAGATTTACTTTTGCATTTTTAATATTAAGTAAGGATAAGAATAAGGATGGAAAGTGTAGGGACGGTACAATTAAAGTCTCTAGCAGCAGTCAAAACTTGAATAGAAAACTACGTAAAATATCGTTAAATAATTTTGATAAGATAAAAAGAACATGTAAAATGGACCACTGTGTAAACGTACCCTAATTCAATGGATGCTTCCGCTATTGATAATGAATGACAATACATAAATATATACTTAGATACGTCATCAAAAACCCCGAAGAAATACGTACCTACAGGCAAACCGCAACGACTTGTGAAATGTTTTTTGACTGCGATAAAAACTTTTGTAAACACATAAAAATCATTAGTAAAAACTTGAGGTTTATACATATTTTGATCTACGGAACGGTGAATCGAGGTATGATTTAAATAATTTGTTTCAATAGAATTATTTTTCCTAGAAGTTCTTAATTGCGTGTAGATTTTATGCACTAAAAACCGATAGGAAAAGAAGTCTCTTCAACCTTAACGATATCATTTATTTACATTTTGTAATGATTTCGGCGAAATTTAATGAAGGCAAAAGAAACCCAAAAACAATACATGTAATTTTATTGGTGTCAATCATAGGTAAACTTCAGAAAATGATGAAGAAGATGTTAACTTATGCTAGTGCACAAAATTGATACCTACGCACATTATTTTGTATCAGGTTTAAAACTTCGCCATTGCGAAAGTCATTATTCTAATTTGGAACGTCAATTCGTTTATACGAACACGTTACTACTACATACAACAGGTCATCTTCTTAAGTTTTTCACCTATACCAATTTTTTGCTACATTGACGTCATCTGTACAATTAAAAGTTTTTGTCGTTCTGATTCTGAGGACTTTGTGTTGTGGGTTATACACAGCGTAAACAAAAGTTGCCTCTCTTCATCATCCCAGCCTATACGTCCCACTGCAGGGCACATACCTCCTCTTAGAATGAAAGGGCTTGGGCCGTAGTTCCCACGCGGGTCCAGTGCGCATTGGAAACTTCACACACACCATTGAATTCTTTCGTAGGTGAAGTGAGAATGTGGACGAAAAGAACCTACGGTCACGCCGTTCGATGAGGACTTGTCTTAAAAATATTGGCTAATAATCCTTAACTTTTTTGACGACCGGATAGCCTAAGTAGTTGTTAGAGATACTGACTACAAAGCTGGAGGCCCCGGGTTCGGGGCAGATATGTGTGAAAAATACGAATGCTTGTGCTCGAGTCTTGGATGTTTAATGTGTATTAAAGTATGTATTTATCTATATAAATAAATAAATACTAAATATTAGGGGACAATCTTACACAAATCGACCTAGTCCCAAACTAAGCAAAGACAAACTAGACGACGATAAACATACTTATATAGATAAATAAATACTTAAATATATAGAAAACATCCATAACTCAGGAACAAATATTCGTGCTCATCACACAAATAAATGCCCTTACCGGGATTCGAACCCAGGACCTCTTGCTTCGTAGGCAGGGTCACTACCAACTAGGCTAAAGCGGTCGTTATTATAAGTTATTTTTATGTTCAGCTACTACTCTGCATCTGACCATCGTTACAAGCACGCAATAAAATTTTGTAAACTTTATTAATTTTGAAGATTAAAGTTTGTTACCGAACTTTTGAGTTTTCACCCAAAGAAAATTCCACTTCTTTCACAAAAGAAGAAACAAAAAGGAGATTAAGTACATTATTTACAAACGGCAAGAAATTTACTTGGAATCGTACACAGTTTGTTTGAACAAAGAACTTGACTTAATAATGAAAGGCAAACTTAATATTGGACACGTTTAATCATAGGTATACAAACATATTTTCTTCGATTTGTTCAAGACAAACGTCAACACAAATCATTTATTGTATAAAATGCAAAGACTTAATACCTAACCCGGACTGAGTACTGCGACATAAAAGTGAGGCCGACAGAGAAACCAAACTAGTGCCTTGCATCTCGTTCTAATTAGGGTGACCAAGTACACCTGCGGATAATTATCAAGATTTTTCTTAAAAAAGTATAAAAGAGTCAATTCAGAATTAGAAAGAAATAATGTAAGCCTACACTGATCTTATATTTATATTACAATTATTTTATTTTTATTATTGTTTTACTTTTATTAATGTTATACAGGGGATTGATTTGTATTTTTGTATGTTTGTAACTCCAAAACTACTAGACCGATTTTAAAAATTCTTTCACGAATAGAATGCTACATTATTTCTGAGTAATACAGGGTAATTTTTTAATCAGTGCACAAATTTTGATACGTGATTCAGATCATGATTATCTGTTCAAGATTTTTTTTTAAATTTTGAAATTTGGGTTGTTCATAGTAATTCATCCAATAATTGGTCGAGTTACTATGAAAAACAAAAAAAAGTGATTAATATTATAACGAAAAATACTGAAATTTGTTATTTTAACGACACTGAATCACATATTAAAATTTGTCAACTTATTAAAAATAATAGGAATCCGGAATCCTTGCTAAAACTTCAGTAGTGTAACCCAAGGTGTAAAAAAAAACTTTTATCTTTTTTACCCCCACATACCAAATTTCATCGAAATCGTTGGAGCCGTTTCCGAGATCCTGATTATATATATACAAGAATTGCTCGTTTAAAGGTATTAGATAGATAGATTAGATAGATAGATTCTGTGAATATTTCAAGTGTCTACCTGTTGCCGTTATCAATATCGAGCAAAAAAATTCATGTTTGTTGTATGGGAGCCCCCTTAAATATTTATTTAATTCCATTTTTTAGTATTTGTTGTTATAGCGGCAACCGAAATACATCATCTGTGAAAATTTCAACTCTCTCTAGCTATCACGGTTCCCGAGATACAGCCTGGTGATAGACGGACAGACGGACGGACAGCGGAGCCTCAGTAATAGGGTTTCCGTTTTTACAATTTGGGTACGGAACCCTAAAAAGACAAATAATTTCAGTCGTAGATCATCTTTATATACACCGTGAAATTTTAGTGGTTGTTTTCCCGAAACGAGGTGATTTAGTATCGATTGTACAATCGATTTATAATTACTATTTTGACTAGAGTGTAAAATCCAATTGTGAAAAACGAAAGTCGAAAATGACCGCAAACCAATAGTAACGCTTCGTTGGTACCTAACCTATCGTACGATCGTACGCTACTTGTACCAACGAAGCGTTACTATTGGTTTGCGGCCATTTTCGACTTTCGTTTTTCACAATTGGATTTTTGACTCTAGTCAAAATAGTAATTATAAATCGATTGTACAATCGAAACTAAATCACCTCGTTTCGGGAAAACAACCACTAAAATTTCACGGTGTACATAAAAGATGCTTATTTTAATGTATTCTTTAAAGTTTTTTTTTTTAAAAATTACGAAAAACCCGAAAAAAAATTTATGATCCAAATTCGGGCCCCTTTTCCTATACCCCAACCTGCTTTTCAGTCTTATCTACGAAATTGCATTAGTAGACATACTCACACCGGCCTAAATCATAGGCACCC
Source organism: Archips crataeganus (assembly GCA_947859365.1). Classification (NCBI taxonomy): domain Eukaryota; kingdom Metazoa; phylum Arthropoda; class Insecta; order Lepidoptera; family Tortricidae; genus Archips; species Archips crataeganus. The sequence continues at coordinate 10,862,744 of OX402069.1, read as the reverse complement.
TAATTTGTCAACGTCGGTGATACCAGTTAAAATTTACAATCACCACTTGATCATCACAATATTTAACGCATTACCATGTTTTAATCAGTAAATATTAGTTGCAATCTTAATGATTTACAAATTAGGTAAAAGGTAATATTTTGTATCTAAATATAGCTATTTATTATAAAGAAGGTTATTATCTTCACTACTATTTCATTATCTTTTTTTCCACTGGCAAATGGTGCGAGTGGGACACAAGGCACTAGTTTGGGTTTCTCTCTCGGACCGCTGTCTCTAGTTGTCATTACTAAACTGTATTGCTTGGTAATATGGGTCACTTTTGATTGACTAATAAAAGTTAGTACTCAGTCCGGGTTAGGTATTAAGTCCATGATAAAATGCATGCGTTAAAATGCCCGCCTTTTGTTTAATTTCTTTCTTCTTCTATGTACATCTTTAATTAGCTATGTTTAAACTCTATCAGTGATTTCTCGTTTCATTTTGTTGTTACATGTTTTGTTTCTTTGATTTACAATTTAACTATGGCACTAATGCTTGCCATTAAATAATTACCTACTTAATTACTCATTAGATGTACAAACTAAATTATGTGTCGAATGTGCCAGAATAATTTTAAAACGCATTGAATAGCGGCTGTCAAACGCCAGTATGGAATCTGTGTGACGCTATCTCATTAGAGTCGTACCACACAAGCGATTTTTTTCGGCGATTTTACGGCAGAACGAGATTGCGGCTAGGACACAACACCCGCATCTCGCTCCGCCGTAAAATCGCCGAAGAATCGCTTGTGTAGTAGGGCCCTTAGGTGAAAGTACAGTCGGCCAAAAATATGGTCTACCACCTTACGGTTGAAGTTCATTTGCACATCATGATGATGATTTTCCCTTGCAATAATAATGATGACAGTGACTAATGACTTCACTCAGTTAAAAAAGTCAACCTTAGCATTATTTAGATCTCACAGAAACTTTTGTCCAAACTGGTAGACCACATTCTTGGCCGACCGTACCTAGATTAACACCTGAAAATTCGAACCAGACTTATGTTTCATTTGTTTTACTTCCAGCAAGCTTCCTAACATGCTACCTGGTAGACCGTGTGGGTCGTAAATACACCGTCATCCTCAGCTACTTGCCTCGGCTCGCCATGTGTGTCGTCATGGTCTTCGGCACTGAAGTCTGGATGATCCTGGTCGGCAGGGCACTCTGCGGCATCGCTGATACATTCATCTTCACTGTGGTCCCTATGTACGCTTCTGAAATTGCCAGTGTAAGATTTTACTTTATTTCTACTACTGTATAGTCTACCAAGTAGGCGTTGTAACATTTTTAATAACAGTTCCTGCATCAGAATAAAAACAATAAAGCTGAGTGTCACATTGACTGAAAATAACCTGTGATGTTTTATGCCGTGCAGTAGTACACAACTGATATGGCTCACCGATGTACCTGCGCAGAAGACGCGTTTTGTAATGTATTTTCTACACGGGGTAGCGGGGTGGTGCTGCGGGTGGGCAATTAAACCAAGTAGTAGGTGCAACAAGATGTATATTATTATGTATACTTAACAATTTCTTCCCCGGCTATCCCGCCCTCTCCACACACTTACATACATAGACCATATAGGCTTAAGCTTAAATCCTAACTCACTACTACAATTCACAGGGTCGTGAATGCAATTGGCCAGTGATCCGATATACCAAATGTATCTAAACTAATATAGGGGCACTCCTGTACCTGGGCTGTGAAACGGCCAAACCTGGCTGCGGGCCACTGTAGGCCACACTCGGACGGCGTCTCGTGCCCGACGTCCCAGCGTCGCCGACAGCCGCCACACTGCGCAGACCAACCTGCTTCACAACCACCAAGCCTCCTTGAAACGCTTCTACACGAAGCCACAACAGCCACACACACAAGGCCGTGTCTTAACACCTCCTGTGGACGGATCATGGATTAGAAATAACTCCAGAGTGGTTCCTTAAGGACAGGAGGAACCGGCTTGCTCAGTTCGGTGAACGGACACCATAGAAACTTGAAAACTACATAAGCACGCACCGTGGAGGAAATGCGGACTTGCTTGGTCGCCTGGGTCGCGCTGTCAACTCCAACGAAGGTGCAAGACCTCGGACACCACAGCAATCTACAACCAAAGATCAAGGATTAGCGTTGTCGACCCAAAGGAAAGGCAGGGCTCCAGTGGCTTAGCCACATACCAAGTGTTCAGGATGATTCCGCGTGCGACGCTCCACGTCACCCACTTCTACTACACCACCGTGCTGAAACAAAATGAAAAATAAGTATACCAGGACGCTAACAGCGCATTCCACGCTCTTACCAGGTCAATCCAGAGAAACTCACCCAAAACAAGGATTAATTCCCACTTGGAACACGACAAACACTGCGAGCATCAACAAAATGGCCGTACACCCCAAAGCCGGCCTCCTTCACGTAGAGCTGTCACTATTGCCATATACGGTTTTTTTTTTTAATGAAGCACTTCACTAGAGTCAAAATCCAAATTTTAATTTCCAAAACCAGCACCCACGTCCAAAATAATTATTTAATCCGCATCCCTGCAACGATTTACGCAAACAAAGTTTGATTTGAAAGTCTCTAGATAATTGGAAAAAACGCCGAAGTATGAGAAAAACGGAAGAAACATCGACTCAAACGGCCGTGCTGTCACCTGTCAAAATAACAACCTTACAGTTTCAGAAGCGCGAGTAATGTAATTAGCCAATCGGTATACTCCACGCACGGCACGTCTTTTTCCTGTGCCGCTATTGGTGGGTTGCTGCCGCCATGTTTGCGCGCGTCACGTGTGGCATGATGTTACTCAGCCGCCATTCTCCCGAAATAAGAGGGATTATAGGTGCACTGTGATTTGCACCATGTAACTATGTGACATATGACTGATTTAAAGTTTGAATCGTACTTACAGCTATCATCGGAATAGTTTGTTCGAGTCTGCGCGGCCGAAAATGCACGACGCGCCATATAAAGAGTGTATTTCTGTACAACTGACATTGATTGAATCTTAGAGTGGTACAAGAGTCGAATAAGTGAAAAATCAATAGGTGATGAATCTATCATCATTCTTATCATTATCTCGGTGCTTTCTGCATGTGTAGTACAATTACTTTCTCTGGCTGGTCTGTCTCAATTTGGAGTAACGTGAAATGTGATTTAAGTATAGTCGGGGTAAGAAAAGGTTCGTCACTTTTCGACTCTATGTCAACGAGTTAAGGTCGAAAAGTGACGAACCTTTTCTTACCCCGACTATACCTACCTTAAGAAAGTACTACTAAGGTCTGCCTAAAAATCTACTTGGACAAGTATTATTTAAACAAATAAATAAATAAATAATAAATAAATAAATATCACAGGACAATTCACACCAATTGACCTAGTCCCAAAGTAAGCTAAGTAAAGCTTGTGTTATGGGTACTAGGCAACGGATAAACATACTTATATAGATAGATACATACTTAAATAGGTACATATTAAACACCCAAGACCCGAGAACAAACATTCGTATTTTTCATACAAATATCTGCCCCGACACGGGAATCGAACCCGGGACCTCAAGCTTCGTAGTCAGGTTCTCTAACCACTAGGCCATCTGGTCGTCCAAAATAGTTGTAACAATTGAAAAGAAAAAAATTGTGATACCGATATATGGCTTGATTAAATGTAGATGATTATAATGTAATTCTTGCTATTTGCATACCTTGTAATAAACATAGCTTTTGTACTTTTACAGAAAGAAGTGCGCGGTTCTTTGGGCACTTTCCTTCAAGTAATGGCGTCTATTGGGATCCTAATTATGCTGTGCGCTGGACCATTTATGCAGTACTTATCGTTAAACCTCATGGTCCTGTGTGTCTCTGTCGTCACGTTGATGCCGCTCTTTTTCTTGCCTGAAAGTCCTTACTTCTTATATTCTAAGGGTAAGAAGTTACCAAAAGTTATATTTTTACGCCTATTGCCTCTTAAGTGGGTCGTGGGTTGCTCCAAGTTTTTCTGAATTTATGTGCGAAATTATATTTGAAATTTACCCTGAGCTTTTAAGGTGAAGGGAAACATCGTGAGGAAACCTGCACACACCATCATCATTAATTTCAGACGAAAGACGTCCACTGCTGAACATAGGCCTCCCCCAAGGCTCGCCAAACAGACGCCTGAGAAGAAATTCAATGGTGTGTGCGAAGTTCCCGATCCGCACTGTGCCCGCATGGGAATTATGGCCCAAGCCCTTCAATTTTGAAAGGAGGCCTGTGCCCTGCAGTGGGACGTATATAGGCTGGGATGATGATGATGATATATTTTTACGATGTGTCTAGATTTTTTTTATTCCCTGACCTAAAATAAATAGTTAATTACAGTATTTGCTATTATTTGTAGTGACATAACGATTTAGGCAGTTTTGCAAAGAAGACCACACTTTCGAAAGAGAGGAGAGTTTTCCAAAAGATACATAGGCATTGACCTAATGTATCTTTTGGAAAACTCTCTCCTTTCTTTACACTGACCATCGTGGGCAAGAGCTTACTTGAGCTTGGGCGTTTTAGTATTAGTTTGCGGAAATCTAACTAATTATTTGCTGGTCATACTAAACTAATTTCAAAAATTCTGTTTTGTATTGAGATGAAAAGACAAGGAGTTAATTTAATCTTTTAATTTCCAGGTCGAAAAGAAGAAGCTTTAAAAGTACTATTATCAGTACGAGACACGGAAACTACTGCAAAAGACGAACTAAAAGAATTCTCTTTAACCGAGAACGACGACAAAATAAGCAAAAGAGAGTTGTTTAAGAATAGGTCGTTTATAAAAAGTTCTATTATAGCTATTGTATTTGGAATAGGTACCCAGTTGATAGGATTCAACGCTGTATCTTTCTATTTGCAAACAGTCTTAGAATCAACAAAAACAAATGTGAGCTCTGACATCGCATCAGGTGTCATAGGGTCTATACAGTTGTTAGCTGCATTTTCGACGACACTCATTACGGATCGGTTTGGAAGGAAACCTATACTGGTGTCAACTTTAGTTGGACAAGCTGTGGGGATGGTAAGGCTAATGTTTTTATCCTATAACGTAGTTTATATTTCATGATGGGCAAGATAGACGGAAAACAATATGTCGTGGCTTTGTAAGCGGACTGGCATCGAAATGGCAGAACAGCTAACTAACTGACTAAGCTAACTGCCAACCTGCAATAATGAAGTGGCACTATAAGAATTTCATTGCTGACAAAGTAAGAAAGATGACACAGTTTGATGATGGATGATGCAGTAAATAAATAAATAAATAAAATAAATATATTAGGGAACAATCTTACACAAATCGACCCAGTCCCAAACTAAGCAAAGCTTGTACTATGGGTACTAGACGACGATAAACATACTTATATAGATAAATAAATACTTAAATACATAGAAAACATCCATAATTCAGGAACAAAATTAAATATTCGTGCTCATCACACAAATAAATGCCCTTACCAGGATTCGAACCCAGGACCTCTTGCTTCGTAGGCAGGGTCACTACCAACTAGGCTAAGGCGGTCGTAAACTGCATCATCACCAAATTGTTGCATTATGAGCGGTAATTGGAATCTGTTTCATGAAAAATCCTCAATATGAACGTAGCACAGGTTATTGAAACGAAATGAACGTTGCACAGTGTATTGAAATGCGTATCAAAGACTAATCAACAGTAACTTTGGCAGGACAGAATTGAAATAAGATTATAGGTCTGTACCAATGCTTACACAAATTATTCACATTATTTTATTTTTCAGATTGGTCTTGGAGTCTTCTTCAAATTAAAAGAAAACGGTACGGGAGAAATCACAGGGTACATGAACTATGTGCCTCTGATATCTCTCATTATTGTTGTGTATAGCTTCAGTGCAGGTAAATATTATTAAACTATGAACATTATCAGGTTATTAGGTTTAGGTATTATCAGGTTTTCACTATCTACACTAGTTTGCTGTTGTATGTATGCATGTATGTATGTAAAACTTTTTATTGTACATAAAACACCATAAAATGTGATTTAATGAATTCATTGTGTACCTATTTCAGTAGCATAAGGGGCTGTTTCACCACTTTTCTTAAAGTTCGGATTAGCTTAATCATAACCTTATTTGACAGATGGCATTAAAATTTCTGTTTCACCAGTCTCGATTAGCGCTAAGTGACGGACAAACTGTTTCTTAATTTGACCATCAGATCAGGAGGCATTTAGCATTTTTATCCGTCACATAAAGTTAGTTTATTTTTTTGTGGCCATGGTTGGAGAGCCCTTCAGCCGGTTTTAGAAAAATAAATAAAAGTATTTTTTATTTTTTAAAGAAAGAGGTCATGCTAAATTGCATAAAATAATTTAAATATCAAGATTTGAATAAAAAAATGTAGGTACACTTTTAGTATGTAAAAATAAATCCAAAATTTCGTAATATTTTTTAATAACAAACTTTTTTTCAGTGGCTCAATCGTTTGTTCTACCTGAACTTGTATGTCGCCATTAAAAAAAAGTTTATCTGTCAAATGGTTTGGCGCCACTTTTCGATTCGTTTTAAGTGATTTTATTTTTCTTTGTTATTGTTAAAAAAGTATCGTAAATAAATACCGTTTTTGGATCAATTATAATGTTACATATTTGTTTATGCAAAAAAAAATAGATGTATTCAAAAATTATATAGTTAACCATTTCTTTTGCTTTAATAATGAGTGACTCTTTGAACGAAAGTGTGCGAACAGGAACGCGTGGTCGTGAAATGCGACGTTGCCATTCCGACTTTTTGTTAAACCCACGATTAGTTAAGTGGAACTTAGTTTGCACAGGGCCGGAGTGGTGAAACTGAAAAAACACTAGCTGACAGATTTGTCCAGTACTTAGTTTATTCATTGGTTACGTAACCAGCAGTTTGACAATAAGGTGGTGAAACACCCCCTAAATCTACTATTGTATCAAAAGATCAAGTCCCGTCCTTATTGATTAACGATATGATTTTATAATTACGTATTGAACAGTTTTGTCCTTGTTTTTCAGGTCTCGGTTCCCTCTCCTGGTGCGTCCTAGCCGAGCTCTTTGATGGCCGCGGTCGCGCCATAGGTGTCACCATCAGTATGAACGTCTCCACCGCTTTCGTCTTCCTCACCGTCAAGTACTTCGCCATGATTACCACCACAATCGGTGCTGCCACCACTTACGGCATCTTCAGCGTCAACTGTGTCCTCATGTGTTTGTTCATTTGCTTCTGTGTACCAGAGACTAAAGGGAAGAGTATAGCGGAAATACAGGCGGAGTTGGGAGCGGGAGACGCGAGTGATGTAAAGGGTGAAAATTGTTAAGGAACATACAGTTTATTAAGTACCTAAGCACAATCAGGGAGTTGTCTGTGAATAGCTGGAAAAGGGCATTTGATTAAACAATAGTACATTACTGCAGCGGCTGCGAAATAGGGGATTGCCGGCCGAGTAGTTATAGATGGCCGAGTGTTAACGAGGCCATCTAGAGATACGAGGCCGGCAATCCCTGTTCGTGGCCAAGGCTTGTATAGAGTTTTTCTCAAACATGCATCATCATCATCACCACCATCATCACCGCCATCATCATCACCATCACCATCACCATCACCATCACCATCACCAACAACATCATCAACATCCATCAACATCCATCAACATCCATCAACATCCGTCAACATCCATGAACAAGAACATCCATCAACATCCATCCATCCATCCATCCATCAACATCCATCAACAACCATCAACATCCATCAACATCCATCAACATCCAACAACATCCATCAACATACATCAACATCCATCAACCAACATCCATCAACATCCATCAACATCCATCAACAACCATCAACCAACATCCATCAACATCCATCAACATCCATCAACATCCATCAACCAACATCCATCAACATCCATCAACATCCATCAACCAACATCCATCAACATCCATCAACCAACATCCATCAACATCCATCAACATCCATCAACATCCATCCATCCATCCATCCATCAACATCCATCCATCTCTCCGTCCGTCCGTCCGTCCGTCCGTCCATCCGTCCGTCCATCCATCCATCCACGTCGACCACGTCGACCTATTAAACGTCATGGTGCTATGTCACATAAAACAATAGACGATCACTTTGCTGGCCTTGGCCAGCAATGTTGTATGAAATTCCATTATTGACCTCTCGTCTAGCCGCACCTGCAACGTGACAGTTCGTGGCGTATTTTAAGGAACATAACGTCAATATTTCATAGCATGTTTGAGAAAAAGTAATTTTTGGTCCTAATGATAATAATACGGTTGTGGAAATACTTTGTGAATTTTGACACATAGTTTTATTATTAATTTATTTATCTATTAAACAAAATGGTTTAGAAACAAATTTAATTAAATAAAAAATTTAATTAAAAAAAATTGCTTTTATAAACAGGACCAATTTTGTGTTTACAAAAGACTTTTTGCCTCTTCATGGCAGTTTATTAAATGCAAATTTCTTACCTTACTCAAAAGCGTCACAATAAACATAAGTTCATCACATGGATCTCTATGAATAAAGACCTTTAAAATGAAACATTGTTTTTTCAACGTAATAACCTCATGTACCTTAAATATTGTCATTAATTTGATTGTCGCCTACAACCAAATTGAGGACATCGTCAAAACAAAATTAACAAAGAAATTAATCGGATACAAAAACCCGAACCCATCAAGGCTTGTAAATTAATATGACAAAAACCTTTCGAGTAATTTCCACAAGTATTTTCAACACATCCCTTTTGTTTTCGCAATCCTACGTTTGGCACATTCTTTGTTTTTTCCTTGGCCTAAATTAAATAAATGCGAATGTTTGTATAAGTAGAATCATCTAAAAACCGGTTATCTGTAAAGTCGGTTTACGGACGATAGTTTTACGTGACAATGTCATAACAAAACATTCAAACCCTAATTAACTACATCATCATCATCATCATCATCATCATCCCAGCCTATATACGTCCCACAGCAGGGCACAGGCCTCCTCTCAGAATGAGAAGGCTTGGGCCGTAGTTCCCACGCGGGCCTTTGCGGATTGGGAACTTCACACACACCACTGAATTTCTTCGCAGGTGTATGCAGGTTTCCTCACGATGTTTTCCTTCACCGTAAAGCTCATGGTAAATTTCAAATGTAATTTCGCACATAGATTCCGAAAAACTCAGAGGTGCGAGCCGGGATTTGAGCCCACGACCTTGAGAGCTTGAGAGGCCATAGGTCAAACCACTAGGCCACCATGGCTTACTACATACAGGGGCTAAATTCAGGAACGGCCCAACACGGTTTGCGAGCGGTAATTCAATCGTTTGGGAGAGGATAGGAATGGGCTGAGCTTGGAATGAGCTGTATTTTCCTGTTAATACACTTTGTAAATAAATAAATAAATAAATAACATTTCAACATTACACTCCTTCGGAACTATCCAAACAAAACCACACAACAAACAGAACAACAGCAGACAAAACCACGGCTAAACTCTAGTATGGGTATAAACAGGATGGTCAAAGATTTATGAACTAAATAGGGCTAGTTAATTTGGATCCCAGGCTGAGGTCTGCTTGTTATTCACGAAAGAAAACACTTATCCTGTAGAGGTTTATTGCGTCTATAAAAGCTAGGGTCTATTCAAATTGTAGTGGGTACGCGACCCTCGAGATCATGCAGATTGTAGACACGTAACTTTAAAGTTTTAGGAACCAGTGCGGACTTCACACACACCATTAAAATTCTATAAAATTTTATAGCCGTGGCGGCCTAGTGGTTTGACCTTTGGCCTCTTAAGCAGAGGGTCGTGGGTTCAAATCCCGGCTCGCACCTCTGAGTTTTTCGGAATTTATGTGCGAAATTACATTTGAAATTTACCACGAGCTTTACGGTGAAGGAAAACATCGTGAGGACACCTGCATACACTTGCGAAGAAATTCAATAGTGTGTGTGAAGTTCCCGATCCGCACTGGGCCCGCGTGGGAACAACGGCCCAAGCCCTCTCATTTTGAGAAGAGGCCTGTGCCCTGCAGTGGGGCGTATATACCCAAAAGTCATACAATGCTATTAGGGTTCAGTACAATAACGCCTTTAGGATGCTGATTGGTCTGCCTAGATTTTGCAGCGCATCCACCATGTTCGCTGAGTCACGTACGGTAATGGTAATGGTAAATTTAAAATGTAATTTCGCACATAAATTCCGAAAAACTCAGAGGTACGAGCCGGGATTTGAACCAATGACCCTCTGCTTGAGAGGCCATAGGTCAAACCACTAGGCCGCCATGGCTATTTATTAAGTAACCTGCCTACTTTTGACTAAAAAGCAATCTCGATATTCTGAAAACGCCTGAATTAATAAGAAATTGTCATCATCATTTCAACCAAAAGACGTCTAATGGTGAACATAGGCCTTCCCCAAAGTTCGAACAGACCGGTCCTGCGCCATCCGCATCCCACGCGTTCCCGCAACTTTAACTAACGTGCAGACGCTTTCTATCGTATTCACTAATTCTTTCTGTCAAACGGTATAACATGGGTGACAGAAAGAGATGGAGAATGAAAACGATGCCAAGCGCCCGCGCGTTAGACAATAGAACCTCAGATGCAAGCCACACAGAAGAGACGTGAGACGGGGGCGCGTCGTAGACCGCGTCGTTTGTTCGCAGGTTGCGTCTCCGCCCCGTCTCTTCTGTCTACTTTGGATCGCAACACTTCTATACATTTAGTATGAAAACTGATTCAAGGGGCGCCGCGCCTGCAACGCGCCCTCGTCCCACATCTCTTCTGTGTGGCTTTGGCTTGCGCTTTTGATCGTCGCTCTATCTTGTTGGAGGCCAACCAAAATTGCCACTTTCAGTCCGTGGACGCCATTCAAAGTAATCTTTTAAGATTTTTTAATCTATACTAATATTATAAAGAGGAAAGATTTGATTGTTTGTTTGTTTGCATTGAATAGGCTCCGAAACTACTGGACCGATTTCAAAAATTCTTCTGCCGTTAGAAAGCTACATTATCACTGAGTGACATGGGCTACTTTTTACCGCGGGAAAATACCTTTTCCTGTGGGAAAATTAATTTATCGCGGGCGAAGCTGCGGACGGAAGGCTAGCATCATTGTAATTGTCATGTCTACAAAATTTTGTAGGTACTTTCTCTTTGACCGACCCTTAGAATCGCCGTAACTTATTTTCCTGATAATATTTCAGGGTAACTCCTTCTCCATTGTTGTACGCTTATTGTGCAAATTTTATTGAAAAACTTTTCTTTCTTCTCCAGTTTGTCCAATGTGTATTTCGTCGCCGGTTTTCGTAAAAAGTCAGGGTAACTTTTCGCTTATATCGGAAGTTACTTTATATTTAGGCCGTGGTGGCGATGGCCAAAATCCATGTATCCCATCTGGTTGGGATAGCCAGTTGGTATAGACGGTCTAGTGGTTTGACCTATGGCCTCCCAAGCAGATGGTCGTGGGTTCAAATCCCGGCTCGCACCTCAGAGTTTTTCGGAATTTATATGCGAAATTAATTTGAAATTTAATATTAAAAAAAAAGTTAAAAATACCTATCACGAGACAATTCACACCAATTGACCTAGTCCCAAAGTAAGCTAAGCATAGCTTGTGTTATGGGTACACGACAACGGATAAACGTACTTATATCTTACTTATATAGATTGATATATACTTAAATACATATTAAATACCCAAGACCCGAGAACAAATATTCGTATTATCGCGACGCGGGAATCGAACCCGGGACCTCAAACTTCGTAGTCAGGTTCTCTACCTACTAGGCCATCTGGTCTAATATATATATATAACGATATAGATAGATAGATAGTTAGGTTTTATATAACCACTTGACTATCCAGTCCATATTTTTGGCTGACTGTACGACGTACGTGTAATGTATAAATCTTCCCAGGTGAATTTTTCGCTTCGAGCCCTTATCTTTCAAAACAAACGGTATCGTCATAGTATTAAAGTTCAAATTTAATGTAATGGCTCGAAGCGAAAAATTCACCTGGGAAGATTTATACTAGGTATACATGCAGGTTCATCGTCGCCATCACCCCTAGATGATGGATTAAGATGTGTTTTTAGGTAGGTACCACGGTGCTTTCATTTCCAACAATGTCTATTTTTAGTTCCGTCAATTTGCACTAGATGGCGATATTATTTATCAAATCATGCAGAAAATAGATGAAAACAACTTTATTCTAGTTTCAAAAAAGCTGTGGCCGTGGCCCATGGTCAGTGGCACAGCAGGGCTGGTATTGGTACGTGTGATTATTGGTCCTAGGTATGGTAATAGATGGTCCTAATAGTAGTTACTGGGATTTGCGTTAGATGGCGTTGTGCCGTTGAATAGAGTGACTTGATATATTATCTCTATCCTCCTATATACTAGGGGCGTTCAATAAAAAGTGAGAATGAGTATGTTATAAACAACATTTACTAAATGTCATTTTATTTTTCGACATAGTCATCTTTTAGCATAATACACTTAGTATATCTTTTTTCTAAACTTAAAATTCCATTTTTAAAAAAGGTCTCATCTTGAGTACTTAAAAAATCTTGTACTGCAGCGACTACCGCGTCGTCGTCTTCAAATTTCTGGCCTCTCAGGTATTGTTTCAATCTCGGAAATAGGTAGAAATCACTGGGAGCGAGATCTGGTGAATACAGAGGATGCTTAAGGATATCGAACCCAGCATCCACGAATTGCAGCCATTGCAACGGCGGACTTGTGTGCCGGGGCATTGTCCTGGTGGAACAGCACAACTTTCGAGAGTTTACCTCGCCGTTTTTCGCGGATCTCATTGCGCAATGTTGCTATTTGTTTGGCGTATAATGTGCCCGTAATAGTGGCTCCATGCTCGAGATACTCAATCATTAATACCCCTTTACCATCCCAAAAAACAGAGCCCATGACCTTACCGGCAGATGGGCTCACCTTGAATTTCTTCGGAGTAGGAGATGATGGACTTTTCCATGTCATAGACTGCAGTTTCGTTTCTGGGTCGTAATGAGGGAGCCATGTTTCGTCCATTGTTATAAATCGCGCCAAAAAAAGTTCCCGGTCTTGCTGCATCAGGTTCAAAGCTACTTGACAAATCTCTAGTCTAGTTTGTTTTTGCGTGTCAGTAAGCATTCTTGGTACCCAACGCGCAGATACCTTTTTCATACCCAAGCGTTCATGTAAAATATTACGCACGCTCCCCGTTGAAATCTTTACATTTTCAGCAATAAAACGAACCGTGACATGACGATCCGCCAAAACTGAGTTTTCGACTTTTTTCACAATTTCTTCAGTTACTGCTGTAGTAGGGCGTCCGGAGCGGGGGTCGTCCATTGTCGATGTTCTTCCACGTCTAAATTCGGCGCACCAACGTGCGACTGTCGAATACGGAGGAGCATTAGACCCTAAAGTGTCCCGCAAATCCAAATTGACTTGGTCCGTAGAAAAATTTTTCAAACACAAGTATTTGATAACGGCGCGCAGTTCAATTTTCTCCATTTTCGCTAACGTACTCAATAGCATTGCAAAGAAATTACCGTATATTTTTTTAAACAAAAGACAGTTAGTTTTTTTTTTCATAGCAATCAGCTAGATAGATTAGCTTTACCGGCCAGTATTTAATTTCGTAATATTAAAAGAGTTTGCATCTCATTCTCACTTTATATTGAACGCCCCTCGTATATAATGTACTCTGTGGTTGGTAGATACACTTTTTTTACGCTGGAGACTTGCTGTGTTTTGATTTGGATCACAATCAAGTTTATGTAAATATATCTGAATTCTGATCCAGAAAAAGATTGAGAATAAATTTTCGTCACGTGGTGCTTTTTATTAAGAAAATAAATTAAGTTGCCGACGCGCATAAAAATATGAAAATTTACATAATTCCGTAATCAATCTGAAGTCACCGCGATTATTAAACATTTTATTACAACTAGGGCTTCAGAATATAATATCAGTACCAAGATTATTAATTTTAGCGTCAGAATTTTCGCGCGACTGTAATGCTTACACCCTTTTAGACTAACCACGTGAAACGGGTAGTCTACTAACGTTTCAACTGCTATCATCAGTATCTTATCGTATACTATGTACAGTCGACAAAAGCGAGGCCTGCCCAGTTTCAAAACAAATTTGCTTGCAGCCGTTGAAGTTCATTGGTATGGATTGGTATGGCCAGATGTCCGCCACAGCAAGCAAAATGGACATTTTAGGTGTCAAGGCGACCTTTTTGACGATTGTATATTGAAGAAATTAGCTTTTGTCCACGACTTCGTCAGGGCAGGATTCTTTGTGGTAATACAATACCTACAGCTTCTTCATCTCTTTCGTCAAATAAAACAAAAACCGGCCAAGTGCCCCTTAAATAATATTTGTTTTATTTTAATTTAACTATTTCTTTTTTAAGTGAATATATAACTAGGTAAATATTCTGTGAATATTTCAAGCGTCTACCTGTTGCCGTTATCAATATCGAGCAAAAACGAGCAAAAAAAAATCACGTTTGTTGTATGGGAGCCCCTTATATTTATTTTATTCTTTTTTTTAGTATTTATTGATATAACGGCAACCAAAATACATCATCTGTGAAAAAATTAACTGTCTAGCTATCACGGTTCATGAGATACAGCCTGGTGACAGACGGACAGACAGACACGGACAGCGGAGTCTCAGTAATAGGGTCCCGTTTTTACCATTTGGGTACGGAACCCTAAAAAGAGCTATCTTAAATACTGCAGATGTGTGTAGTTGTAGGTATATAATTAAATAACGGTTACGTATCAAAATATCTAAAATTAAAAACCTAACGTAAAATAACCTACGTTCAAAATACCTAAAATCTAAATACCTAATGATTTTTTCACTTATATTCAAAATACCGAAAGCTTAAAATGCCTACGTATTGAAATGTCTAAAATTAAAAAACCTAACGTAAAAATAACCTACGTTAAAAATACCTAAAATCTAAATACCCAATGTTTTTTTCACTTATATTCAAAATACTGAAAGCTTTCGTACCTATATCCTAACCGGTATCTCGCTGGCAGCGAGCGAGTGAAGCGAGCGAGCAAGACTTTTTAAGGCAGAAGCGACTCGGATAGGTTAGGTTCAGTACTAACAATAACATTGTAGTACTGAACATAATTAGGTATTAAAACACTCGTATAATTAATGCCATTCATTATGCACCAATCGCGTAAATAACTATTTTTGTCCCAGTACCTACCTAGTTACATTAGCCCGCGCGCAGGTGAAGGGTGAAGTTTCGATGCACACACGCGTAACCATCTATGTGTGCGTAGACAGTGGGAACTGCCCAGACTGTTTGCGGCACCAACCAATATTGATACTTTAATCTGGCGAATTGTTTAATTTTAATTTAATTGAACTAAATGTAGCTTGAAAAAGAGACAAAGTTCAATTGATTAAAAACTTTAGTCCAATCTAACTACGTGGACAAAACATTCCAACTAATTCCATTAATACACTGCTGAATATAGGCCTCCCTCAAGGCTCGCCAATCAGATCGGCCCTGCGCCATCCGCTTCCAAAGCGTTCCCGCTACCTTAACTAGGTCGTCGCTCCATCTTGTTGGAGGCCTACCTACTACACTGCGTCTTCCGGCCCGCAGACGCCATACATTGTAGAACTGGTAATAGAACAAGTGCGAATAAACCATACTTTAGACGATCAGAAAAGTCATCATCATCATCATCATTTCAGCAGAAAGACGTCCACTGCTGAATATAGGCCTCCCTCAAGGCTCGCCAAACAGATCGGCCCTGCGCCATCCGCATCCAAAGCGTTCCCGCTACCTTAAATAGGTCATCGCTCCAACTTGTTGGAGCCCTACACAGCGTCAAGAACCTTTCGGCCCCATCGCTCATTCGTTCATTCGTTTCGGAAACATACTGTACACGATCAAAAAAGTACGTTTAATTAATAGTTTAACTGAAATTGACCATTATGTACTTCGTCCATCCAATTTTCTTTTTAAAGTTTATGTACACACACGTGTCTACAATATTTCATTTTGTGGCTTGTTGCACTACGACTCCAAGATTGCGCCCCCTGTTAGCCCTCTATCTTTCTCTGGATAAAAATATGAAAGCTTCCCACAGTTGTTTGTTATCATAGTATTATATTAAAGCTGAAAATGAGAACATACTCGAGGTTTTTATCAGAACAAACGTTCCGCTGAAGTCTTCATTCCACTTGATTTATTTTAGGTATTATCGCGAACACTAAAATTTTTCAAGCGTTTGAGTTTTATTTGAAACGATTTTTCGTACGGAGATGTTATGAACGTGTTTTGCTGTAAACTTAAGGTGAAAGTTGAAAAACGGGTATTTGACCACACGTTTAAGCACTGAAAATTAATTAGTGTCCAATGTGGTCAATTGGGGATGTCTAAAAAAAATACCCATGGCTTTTAAATTTTTTTTGTATAGAAAAGTCAATTATAAGAAACTAATTTCAATATTTTGTCATTTAGATCTCTACTTTTTTCAAAATTAATTATTGGAACTATTTTAGTTGATGACGTCAGATTATAATTGAGGGCTCCCACAATGCCAAATTTCTAAATCTATCTGCATGCGTATGATAAGGCAGCCCCTTTAATTATTTTATGCGTAGTGGTACACTATACGCTGTGTCACTTTACTGGCACTGTCAAGGTGCTAGATGTCAGACAGCGGGTCCAAATCAAACTCCGTAGTATAATCCACGCGTAAATTATGAATAATTCTAACCACACAGAATAAAGTACGACTTGAACCGGTCACGCAATTTACACCAATGTCAAATGAAGGTCATTGCTTATTTGTTATATTATAAATTCTTTACATAATATTAAAATTAAATAACTACCGAAAACGAGTTAAAAAGCATTTATCTCGAAATGGTTTTCGATTTACTATACATTGCAAAAAAATACACATCCCCAATTGTGACCACGGCCACTGCAATGTGGTCGAAACGACGAGGTAAATATATTAATGCTTGAGACGTCTCGTGTAACATTATATTATAACTGATACGGGGTCAATTTTGGCACTGTCGTATTCTTTTCATTTGAGATAGGTAAAGATAATAAGGATTCATACTACGAGAGAATGCGTGGTCAAACCTGATAAATCGATCTAATGTTGTTTAGGAATTTTGTTTTTTTTTTCAACAGATAATTATTTCGACTTATAAATGAATGCCATAAAAGTACATTCGCTTGTTGAAAACAAAAGTGGCACTATACCAAAACTACTACTTTTCAGTATGGTCATTTAAAGTTGACAATATACTTCTGTAATGCATAACTCATCAAAATTTGTATACATCATGTTTTTTACTATTTCGTGCAATAGAAAAACTATTTAAGCTTCTAGTTTGAAATATTTTTCAAAATAATAAAAATGTTGAAGTCTAATAAAAAGGTTTTTAAAAAATAGTTCGGTATAGTGTCACTTTTGTTTTAATATTATTGCTTATATTTGGGACACTATTCAAAATATGACGGTTTATAAATCAGTTATAACCTATATTTTCTTAAATTGTTATTTAAAGAACGACACTAAACGGAACATGTCACTTTCAAATTTAACATTTTAGCAAATTTTAATAGAAGAACTTGATTTGAACCGTCACTAAGCAAAAAGTGACACTTTTTCATTTACTACAGCGACAGCCCCACGCGGTGTCTGGTTTCAAACTGACATAGTGACGTCAGGCCTCTTGCATGCCATGTACTTACGCGCGATATTTACCTACCGCGGGAACGATCTGCTAAGATCGAAATTGCAGTAGGTTGTCACAAGCGCGCGCCGACGCACGTTCATTCATGTTCCACGGAAAAAATATGCCGCCTGGACTTTTATAAGTGAAAATGGTGAAACAGGGGCAAACTTTAATATGCTAAAATTAATAGCTAATATAACAATTTGGGAGTTCGTATCGTGCTGTCCCTCTTACTCTTCTATAAAAAGCTATAAGCGTGAGCGGGATGGCACGATGCGAAGTTCGAAAATTGACCTTCGTACCTAGTATAACGCTAGGGTACTGTGAGCATGACAATTTATTCTGCGCACTACAATAAAATATCCTTTTTGTTAGGATTCCAGAGCTAAAATGGCAAAAAGGGAACCCTTTTAGTTTCGCCATGACCGTTTGTCCCTTTGTCCGTCCGTGGCTTAGCTTAGGGAATATTAGTGCTAGAAAGTTTGCATGGATATATGTATATAGCAATTATCCCGACAAAATGGTAAAACAACATGTAGAAAAAAAAAATATTCAAACTGCCAGCCCTTGTCACTGTCGGCACGCACACATTCTTAAGGAGACGGAGTAGTATAATCTGTGGATATAGTCGCGGTAAGTACCAAGATTATGTACGGGATGCAGTATCTGTTACGAAGTAACTATTAAGTAATCTGTGCTTACGGTACCAACGCTTGAGCAGTAAGTTTAAAGTGACACTACCGCCATCTCTTGGCGGCTAAGGTAACTACGAACGTAGGAGTCTTTGCATTTTGTGCGTTGTATTTTGAAATTAAAAGTGGCGTTAAAACTAAAAAATGGCGTTTTTTGTTTAGTGACACTTTTGTTTTCAACAAGCGATATGGCCTGTTTATATATTTCAAAATATATAAACAGGCCACACTTGGCCGGTTTTTAGGGTTCCGTACCTCAAAAGGAAAAAAATGGAACCCTTATAGGATCACTTTGTTTGAGAGAAGGGAAAAGGCAGTAAGCTCACTAAGGGTTCATAGTACGAGGGATGGGAGGTGGAGGTTATAAGAGTCATTGACTCGAGAACACTGGCTGGATTTAAAATTAGATTTATAAAACTTAAAGCTAGCCTATTCCAAAACTGAAAGTCGGCAATTTTTACCTGACAGCGGTAGCAGAATTGTTGTTGAAGTGCAAGAACGGCTAGTTTTTAAAATACCTACTAGGGTGTTTCATTTTTCAAAATTTTTGATTTTTCTTTGACTTTGCTCGAATTCTTGTTTCCACTCATATGTAAAGTTCATACGCCAAAAATCAGTAAAATCGATTATCATCTAAAGGTTGCACAGTTTGATGACTTTTATGTCAAGTAATTGATATCGGTGTATTAGAGGATAGCAAAATTTTCAAGTTTATTATCTGAAGTGGAGGGTTATAAGTGATTTAAGTGTGTCGTTTAAAAGATTGAAGCATATTTTAACGTAAATAATAATATGAATAGTCAACGACGAATTCGGTTACTCGAGAGGTTTCCTTGTGATATTTTGTTAGGAGCTGGACTTCCTTCCAAGGAACAAGTGCTGTTGAAACTCTTTCGGACGCCACTAAGTAGACAAGTATTAAACTGCAAGAAGTGTGGAAGAAGGCTAATATATATGTCAAGACAGTAACTGTTTGAGCTAACATTTAATAACTTTATAAGGACCACTTACCATAATTTGTTAACATTTTCCTTAGAAATTATCCGAAAGCGTAAGAGACAAGACAAAGTGGATTCTTATAAAATGTAGCATTATAAATCGATTAAAGAAATCAACATGACAGTGACCTTGGACCAAGAATGCCCTTCATTAAGTAGTCATCAAGTCATGAAGACGATGAAAATAATTCTATTCTCTGTACCAGCAAAAATGTCAAGTCCTATTTATAAGTAAACTAAAATCTCTCGATTGGACACTCATAGCTGCATAGGACCGCTCCACTCGGCAAGCTAGTATCTACTTCGTTTATTACAGCTGTTAAAAGCCTTGACCACGATGTCTCAGATGTTTCTATATCGCCGTCTACTATTCATCGAGCTCGGATGACCAAAAGAAGCGAAATGGCTCGAAAAAATTATCATCATTCACCTTTACTCTAACATTGAAACAGGAAATTGTTGCCATCAATCGCATCCTGTAAGATTCTAGAAGACAGAGTAACTATTCTTTATTTAATGATTCGATCAGAGACGAATAGCAGAAACAAGCATGCAACAGAAAATGCGTGGTCAAGCGAACCAAAGATGAGGTTGCAACTTGTGTAGCCTAAGTAGTAAATTATTTATTGAGTACTTAATGTTCTATTTTATGCTTAATTTAATTTTCTCTCACTTTTAAACGATGTGTGGCTACCATATTGTGCTATTTTTAAATAAAAGTAATTACTTCTTTTTTTGATTCTTATTTAGAGCTGTTCATTCTGTGCAACCTCTAAACATGGTCCCATCCACTTGAAATTTGGAAAATATTCTATTAACATGAGCTAGAACCGGAAGCTGAGCGAAGTCAGAAAAAATATCACAAAAATTTTTTTCACATACAAAAGTGAAACACCCTAATACCTACCTACGTTTTAGTTTCAAAATACGATGTTGGCTGTTTTACTTTAAGAGATGAAATATCTCATGTTGAAAATATAGACAACTAAAGATTTTTTGTGGTCGAGATTTTGAGATAAAAAGTAGCCTATACCTCACCGTTTTAGCGTGAAAGATTAAGTGGGTGAATATTCAGCGCTTTAAGTGCGTCTTTTTCTCATTACATTACTATTTCAGCTAATATTATATTAAAAACCGGCCAAGTGCGAGTCGGACTC
Organism: Archips crataeganus; assembly: GCA_947859365.1. Lineage (NCBI taxonomy): Eukaryota > Metazoa > Arthropoda > Insecta > Lepidoptera > Tortricidae > Archips > Archips crataeganus. Next base: position 10,842,076 of record OX402069.1, on the reverse strand, counting down.
GCACACGAAGGGTTCCGTACCATTATTTATAAAACGGCAAAAAATCACGTTTGTTGTATGAGAGCCCCCCTTAAATATTTGTTTTGTTTTAATTTAATTATTCATTTTTAAAGTGGATATATAAATAAATATTCTGTGAATGTTTCAAGCGTCTACCTGCTGCCGTTATCAATATCGAGCAAAAACGAGCAAAAAATCACGTTTGTTGGAGCCCCTTTAAATTTTTATTTTATTTTATTTTTTAGTATTTGTTGTTATAGCGGCAACCAAAATACATCATCTGAAAATTTCAACTGTCTAGGTACCACGGTTAATGAGATTCAGCCTGGTGACAGACGGACAGTCGGACAGACGGACGGGCAGCGGAGCCTCGGTAATAGGGTCCCGTTTTTAACGACCGCTTTAGCCTAGTTGGTAGTGACCCTGCCTACGAAGCAAGAGGTCCTGGGTTCAAATCCCGGTAAGGGCATTTATTTGTGTGATGAGCACGAATATTTGTTCCTGAGTTATGGATGTTTTCTATGTATTTAAGTATTTATTTATCTATATAAGTATGTTTATCGTCGTCTAGTACCCATAGTACAAGCTTCGCTTAGTTTGGGACTAGGTCGATTTGTGTAAGATTGTCCCCTAATATAATAATAATATATATATATATATATATATATATATATAAATCGAAGCAACAGGAGGCTCGGCGGGACAGTCTTTACCTGCACCTTCCCTTGGGGCGTACAGATGATTGAAGAACAGAAATAAAAGCACTTACGTCACATACGAACACTACCGATTTAATTCAAAAACACTTTAAATTAAAATCACAAGTGATTAATGAAATATAGCCGGATTAAAGAGCCAATAGGTTAGCACGCGTGCACCACCGAGCGAGGTTGTCAAAAGAATGACCAACTGTCAGTTGGCGGCCACCTACTACCCTATTCGGGGTTACCCGCTCTTTTATTTTACACTACCTTCTATAATTTTATAACTGTCAACGTTCGTTTCAATACTACCGCCTTACTATTACTACAATTAACTGCATCAATCATTGACGTTTAGCACCTTGGAACACATGTTTTTTAATTGCCCCACAATTATTACTCCCTTATATGACCTCCTCCCTTCCAAATTTCCTCGTCCTGTTAACTTAAACTTCCTTCTTACACTAACTCATACCCGCCTTATAGATGTATTATGTAAGTTCATAAAAATTAACAAATTGTATTTGTAGATAGATTAACTAACTTTATATTTGTAGGTAGATTAACAAAATTTATGTTTGTGTTGTCTATTTTAGGTTCTCATCCGATTACTGCACACCAAAGTCACCGAACAACGGCCAATCGATAGTGTCTTTCTCAACCTCGACGTTGGCAGAATCATCGATAGTATCGATGGAGCTATATTTTCAAAAATTGAATTGAATTGAATTGACGTTTAACAATCAAAACTAAGTGCCAAGTGAAACACATAATCAAATCGTGTTAATTAGCTAGCATTATTTTGGCAGCGCGCCGTCATATATTTTGCCCTTTGGGTACGGAACCCTAAAAAGTAGTTCTTTCTTAGAACCCTAAAAAATGTAACCGTCCTTATTGAGACCTTCAATGTATTTCCACTAAACCACTCTGGATGTGAACGTTTCATTTCATCCTATAACGTTCACGCTTTTTCTATGCACTCATGCAAGTTTTAACGGATTGAATGCATGAGTGCTTTCCATTGAACACTCGTGTTGAGCACAGATGCATTTATGAATGCAAAATATTGAAAAATGTAGAATGAATGGAGTACGGAGTTTTTGAAGGCACGAGGCGTGTTGCTGGCTGAAAGGTTTGATTAAGAAAAATGTTGTACTTTTTTCTTTATATCGACCGTCTATTAATCTAATGGACCGATAAAAATGAGGAAAATATTATTAAAATGACTATAACGCCCATTGAATGCCAGAATTCCACTAAATTTCTAAAAAAGAGATTCCCGAAAATTACGTCGTGCTTACGAACTATGGCCCAAGGCCTCTCTTTTTGGGAGGAGGCCTGTGTGTTGCAGTAGGTCATATATCATCATCATCCCAGCCTATTTAAGTCCCACTGAAGGGCACAGGCCTCCTCTCAGAATGAGATGGCTTGGGCCGTAGTTCCCACGCGGGCCCAGTGCGGATTGGGAACTTCACACACACGATTTCATTTCTTCTCAGGTGTATGCTGGTTTCCATACGATGTTTTAATTCACCGTAAAGCTTACAAATGTAATTTCGCACATAACTCGCCCGGACTCGAACCAGGCCACCACGGCTCGCATATGGTCTGGGATGATGGTGATGATGTCTGAAGAACGCTCGTGTCTAATTTCATGTCCATATACTTAATGGTTGAGATTTCGGGATTTAATATGGGTTAACTCTATATCGTATTATTAGGGATGATCAAATAAATGAAAAATTACAACTACTAATTTTATTTAATCACAATAGGTAGCCGTAACTCTCACGTTCTCCACCTTCTTTACGGCATTCTCTTTAACCCTGCAACTCCTCGCTACCTCAAAGAGCGGTTTAGCTACGTAACTTCTATTCGATGCTCTCAGAACTTTCTCCTTACCGTGCCTCTCTCTAACTCCAAATTCTATGTCTATTCTTATACTGTCCAGGCTATTCGGTTGTGGAATGCCTTGCCGATTGACTTACGACGGGCAAAATCTCTGTCAATCTTTAAATCAATGCTTAAGGTGTACTATCTGTCTTCTTGTAATAATTAGCTTTGTTATAGTTTATTTATTTATATGTGGCTGTTTATCCCAATGCTTATATTTGTTTTAGACGTGTACTTATTATATGTACGATATATGTAGAGGTATGAGTAGATGTACTATTTTTTGTTGCGTTTTAATTTTCTAATCCACTGTTGATGCACCACCTGCTGTAAACTAGTCCTTCCTTCTTTCTGGTAAAGGGTTGCCTGGAAGAGATCGCTCTTTAGCGATAAGGCCGCTTATTGCTTACCTTGTAACTTACTCTCTGTGTACCTGTTTTCTGTATTGCTTACTATTCCTGGTGTACAATAAAGAGTCATTGTATTGTATTGTATTGTATTGTAATAGGTAAGGTTACAAATAATTGCAAGACGAACGAAAATATGGAGAAAACACTTTCTAATCTTAAAATTAGGCGCGAAAGGATAAGCTCAGAGCAATACGACCGTCCTATGCCAAGCGCCCGGTAAGAGTGGCTCATGAGACTGAGCTCCGGCGCTCACCACTGACATAACGGCGACGGAAGTCAATTGACGATCTCTAAAATCAAAGCAGTGGTGTTGCAAGTCTTATTTATTCCTAACAGTATTAATATCCCAACCTGGATTGAACCGACGACATCAAGCTTTGTGATCAGATTGTCTAACAAACACTTGACAATATAATACTATGGTTATCTTATTTGGTACAGTCAAGGGCAAAAATATGTATACGGTTTATACATAATAATGTCAATAAACAATTTATACCCAGTCCTTCCTAGAAAAGTATGAGACCTTTTACAGTAAAGTAAATGCCATAAAAGGGTTCGGCCTTTGTTTTACGTTTCCATGAAAATTGAAACACGTCGTAACACTATTTGAATCAACTTTGTAATAATAAATAAAGTTTTTGTTAAAAAATATTTTTTAGATCAAGTTTTGTTTTGCTTTTTTGTTGACTGTCCTTGCGTTTTGATCAAAACGTACACATCTGTACCAAATTTCAAACTAACCCGAACACATGAAGATAAGTGATCAAAAATATTTTGCATATTTTGAACACAACCTTAAAGGGATAAGTTCGCCTTTGTACATGCTTTTCAACGGTTGTCAATAATTTTTTTTCCTTATATTTGTACAATAAAGAGTTTACACACATACATACAACCTTAAAGTCTTTAAATAAGTAGGTAATATTTAACGTATGTACATATCAACAAGTATTGAAAATTACGTATAAATAAAAGGAGCTCGAGAAATAAATTAATCATAATTAAATGTCAAAGGTGCTACTCATAAAAAAGAAAACTGTTTTGATTATTAACTTTTGTTTCATCATCGTCATCATCATCAGCCTACGTTCGTCCACTGCTGGACATAGGCCTCTCCCATAGCACGCCATTGAGCACGATCCTCAGCCACTCTCATCCAGTTCTTGCCAGCCGCCTTGAGAAGATCATCGCTCCACCGAGTCTGAGGACGTCCCACGCTAAACAAGTTAGCTATGAAGTATCTTTTTTTGTACTTATTTTTTCAACTTCATTATTTTTTTTTTTTATTACTTTTACGGTCATCCCGTGAAATCATACATTTCGTACTAAATACAAACTGAAATATAGATGCACAGAAAAAACCCCAGAAAAAAGACCAATGCTGGGAATCGAACCCAGGTCCTCAGCATTCCGTGCCGCGTGCCATACCCCTACACCACCACTGGTCTAGAGATTAGACACGAATCTTTCCTATACATCATACATTTCAATCTGCTAAATCATCACCTTATGCAGTGACAAACGCACATCTATGTTACACCCTCATCGAGAGATTTTAACACTCCTTCGGAACTAACCGCTCACCTGGACAAGAGATGGCGCTACTGTGCAACTTTAAACAAGTTAGCTATGAAGTATCTTTTTTTGTACTTATTTTTTCAACTTCATTTTTTTTTTTTTTTATTACTTTTACGGTCATCCCGTGAAATCATACATTTCGTACTAAATACAAACTGAAATATAGATGCACAGAAAAAACCCCAGAAAAAAGACCAATGCTGGGAATCGAACCCAGGTCCTCAGCATTCCGTGCCGCGTGCCATACCCCTACACCACCACTGGTCTAGAGATTAGACACGAATCTTTCCTATACATCATACATTTCAATCTGCTAAATCATCACCTTATGCAGTGACAAACGCACATCTATGTTACACCCTCATCGAGAGATTTTAACACTCCTTCGGAACTAACCGCTCACCTGGACAAGAGATGGCGCTACTGTGCAACTTTAAACAAGTTAGCTATGAAGTATCTTTTTTTGTACTTATTTTTTCAACTTCATTTTTTTTTTTTTTATTACTTTTACGGTCATCCCGTGAAATCATACATTTCGTACTAAATACAAACTGAAATATAGATGCACAGAAAAAACCCCAGAAAAAAGACCAATGCTGGGAATCGAACCCAGGTCCTCAGCATTCCGTGCCGCGTGCCATACCCCTACACCACCACTGGTCTAGAGATTAGACACGAATCTTTCCTATACATCATACATTTCAATCTGCTAAATCATCACCTTATGCAGTGACAAACGCACATCTATGTTACACCCTCATCGAGAGATTTTAACACTCCTTCGGAACTAACCGCTCACCTGGACAAGAGATGGCGCTACTGTGCAACTTTAAACAAGTTAGCTATGAAGTATCTTCTTTTGTACTTATTTTTTCAACTTCATTTTTTTTTTTTATTACTTTTACGGTCATCCCGTGAAATCATACATTTCGTACTAAATACAAACTGAAATATAGATGCACAGAAAAAACCCCAGAAAAAAGACCAATGCTGGGAATCGAACCCAGGTCCTCAGCATTCCGTGCCGCGTGCCATACCCCTACACCACCACTGGTCTAGAGATTAGACACGAATCTTTCCTATACATCATACATTTCAATCTGCTAAATCATCACCTTATGCAGTGACAAACGCACATCTATGTTACACCCTTATCGAGAGATTTTAACACTCCTTCGGAACTAACCGCTCACCTGGACAAGAGATGGCGCTACTGTGCAACTTTAAACAAGTTAGCTATGAAGTATCTTTTTTTGTACTTATTTTTTCAACTTCATTTTTTTTTTTTTTTATTACTTTTACGGTCATCCCGTGAAATCATACATTTCGTACTAAATACAAACTGAAATATAGATGCACAGAAAAAACCCCAGAAAAAAGACCAATGCTGGGAATCGAACCCAGGTCCTCAGCATTCCGTGCCGCGTGCCATACCCCTACACCACCACTGGTCTAGAGATTAGACACGAATCTTTCCTATACATCATACATTTCAATCTGCTAAATCATCACCTTATGCAGTGACAAACGCACATCTATGTTACACCCTCATCGAGAGATTTTAACACTCCTTCGGAACTAACCGCTCACCTGGACAAGAGATGGCGCTACTGTGCAACTTTAAACAAGTTAGCTATGAAGTATCTTTTTTTTGTACATATTTTTTCAACTTCATTTTTTTTTTATTACTTTTACGGTCATCCCGTGAAATCATACATTTCGTACTAAATACAAACTGAAATATAGATGCACAGAAAAAACCCCAGAAAAAAGACCAATGCTGGGAATCGAACCCAGGTCCTCAGCATTCCGTGCCGCGTGCCATACCCCTACACCACCACTGGTCTAGAGATTAGACACGAATCTTTCCTATACATCATACATTTCAATCTGCTAAATCATCACCTTATGCAGTGACAAACGCACATCTATGTTACACCCTCATCGAGAGATTTTAACACTCCTTCGGAACTAACCGCTCACCTGGACAAGAGATGGCGCTACTGTGCAACTTTAAACAAGTTAGCTATGAAGTATCTTTTTTTGTACTTATTTTTTCAACTTCATTTTTTTTTTTTTTTTTTTTATTACTTTTACGGTCATCCCGTGAAATCATACATTTCGTACTAAATACAAACTGAAATATAGATGCACAGAAAAAACCCCAGAAAAAAGACCAATGCTGGGAATCGAACCCAGGTCCTCAGCATTCCGTGCCGCGTGCCATACCCCTACACCACCACTGGTCTAGAGATTAGACACGAATCTTTCCTATACATCATACATTTCAATCTGCTAAATCATCACCTTATGCAGTGACAAACGCACATCTATGTTACACCCTCATCGAGAGATTTTAACACTCCTTCGGAACTAACCGCTCACCTGGACAAGAGATGGCGCTACTGTGCAACTTTAAACAAGTTAGCTATGAAGTATCTTTTTTTGTACTTATTTTTTCAACTTCATTTTTTTTTATTTCGTACTAAATACAAACTGAAATATAGATGCACAGAAACAGAACACAACAGAACAGAAGAAACAGGTGAGCGGTTAGTTCCGAAGGAGTGTTAAAATCTCTCGATGAGGGTGTAACATAGATGTGCGTTTGTCACTGCATAAGGTGATGATTTAGCAGATTGAAATGTATGATGTATAGGAAAGATTCGTGTCTAATCTCTAGACCAGTGGTGGTGTAGGGGTATGGCACGCGGCACGGAATGCTGAGGACCTGGGTTCGATTCCCAGCATTGGTCTTTTTTCTGGGGTTTTTTCTGTGCATCTATATTTCAGTTTGTATTTAGTACGAAATGTATGATTTCACGGGATGACCGTAAAAGTAATAAAAAAAAAATGAAGTTGAAAAAATAAGTACAAAAAAAGATACTTCATAGCTAACTTGTTTAAAGTTGCACAGTAGCGCCATCTCTTGTCCAGGTGAGCGGTTAGTTCCGAAGGAGTGTTAAAATCTCTCGATGAGGGTGTAACATAGATGTGCGTTTGTCACTGCATAAGGTGATGATTTAGCAGATTGAAATGTATGATGTATAGGAAAGATTCGTGTCTAATCTCTAGACCAGTGGTGGTGTAGGGGTATGGCACGCGGCACGGAATGCTGAGGACCTGGGTTCGATTCCCAGCATTAGTCTTTTTTCTGGGGTTTTTTCTGTGCATCTATATTTCAGTTTGTATTTAGTACGAAATGTATGATTTCACGGGATGACCGTAAAAGTAATAAAAAAAAAAATGAAGTTGAAAAAATAAGTACAAAAAAAGATACTTCATAGCTAACTTGTTTAAAGTTGCACAGTAGCGCCATCTCTTGTCCAGGTGAGCGGTTAGTTCCGAAGGAGTGTTAAAATCTCTCGATGAGGGTGTAACATAGATGTGCGTTTGTCACTGCATAAGGTGATGATTTAGCAGATTGAAATGTATGATGTATAGGAAAGATTAGTGTCTAATCTCTAGACCAGTGGTGGTGTAGGGGTATGGCACGCGGCACGGAATGCTGAGGACCTTGGTTCGATTCCCAGCATTGGTCTTTTTTCTGGGGTTTTTTCTGTGCATCTATATTTCAGTTTGTATTTAGTACGAAATGTATGATTTCACGGGATGACCGTAAAAGTAATAAAAAAAAAAAAAATGAAGTTGAAAAAATAAGTACAAAAAAAGATACTTCATAGCTAACTTGTTTAAAGTTGCACAGTAGCGCCATCTCTTGTCCAGGTGAGCGGTTAGTTCCGAAGGAGTGTTAAAATCTCTCGATGAGGGTGTAACATAGATGTGCGTTTGTCACTGCATAAGGTGATGATTTAGCAGATTGAAATGTATGATGTATAGGAAAGATTCGTGTCTAATCTCTAGACCAGTGGTGGTGTAGGGGTATGGCACGCGGCACGGAATGCTGAGGACCTGGGTTCGATTCCCAGCATTGGTCTTTTTTCTGGGGTTTTTTCTGTGCATCTATATTTCAGTTTGTATTTAGTACGAAATGTATGATTTCACGGGATGACCGTAAAAGTAATAAAAAAAAAAAAAAAAAAAAATGAAGTTGAAAAAATAAGTACAAAAAAGATACTTCATAGCTAACTTGTTTAAAGTTGCACAGTAGCGCCATCTCTTGTCCAGGTGAGCGGTTAGTTCCGAAGGAGTGTTAAAATCTCTCGATGAGGGTGTAACATAGATGTGCGTTTGTCACTGCATAAGGTGATGATTTAGCAGATTGAAATGTATGATGTATAGGAAAGATTCGTGTCTAATCTCTAGACCAGTGGTGGTGTAGGGGTATGGCACGCGGCACGGAATGCTGAGGACCTGGGTTCGATTCCCAGCATTGGTCTTTTTTCTGGGGTTTTTTCTGTGCATCTATATTTCAGTTTGTATTTAGTACGAAATGTATGATTTCACGGGATGACCATAAAAGTAATAAAAAAAAAAAATGAAGTTGAAAAAATAAGTACAAAAAAAGATACTTCATAGCTAACTTGTTTAAAGTTGCACAGTAGCGCCATCTCTTGTCCAGGTGAGCGGTTAGTTCCGAAGGAGTGTTAAAATCTCTCGATGAGGGTGTAACATAGATGTGCGTTTGTCACTGCATAAGGTGATGATTTAGCAGATTGAAATGTATGATGTATAGGAAAGATTCGTGTCTAATCTCTAGACCAGTGGTGGTGTAGGGGTATGGCACGCGGCACGGAATGCTGAGGACCTGGGTTCGATTCCCAGCATTGGTCTTTTTTCTGGGGTTTTTTCTGTGCATCTATATTTCAGTTTGTATTTAGTACGAAATGTATGATTTCACGGGATGACCGTAAAAGTAATAAAAAAAAAAAAATGAAGTTGAAAAAATAAGTACAAAAAAAGATACTTCATAGCTAACTTGTTTAAAGTTGCACAGTAGCGCCATCTCTTGTCCAGGTGAGCGGTTAGTTCCGAAGGAGTGTTAAAATCTCTCGATGAGGGTGTAACATAGATGTGCGTTTGTCACTGCATAAGGTGATGATTTAGCAGATTGAAATGTATGATGTATAGGAAAGATTCGTGTCTAATCTCTAGACCAGTGGTGGTGTAGGGGTATGGCACGCGGCACGGAATGCTGAGGACCTGGGTTCGATTCCCAGCATTGGTCTTTTTTCTGGGGTTTTTTTCTGTGCATCTATATTTCAGTTTGTATTTAGTACGAAATGTCCCACGCTACGTTTGCCGATCCGTGGTCTCCACTCAAGAACTCGTCTACCCCAACGGTTATCGGTTCTTCGGGTTATATGGCCTGCCCATTGCCACTTCAGCGTGCTAATGCGGTGGGCTATGTCGATAACTTTGGTTCTCTGTCGGATCACTTCGTTACGAATTCGATCTTTCAGAGAAACTCCGAGCATAGCCCTTTCCATAGCACGTTGAGCAACTTTAAAATTGTGGACCAGCCCTACAGTGAGTGTCCACGTTTCGGCACCGTATGTCATGACGGGTAGAACGCACTGATTTTTGTTTATTTTGAATCAAACTTGAGTCTGTTTTATAACTACATGGAAAGTATAAATAGTACCTATAATTATAATATTGATAAATATTCTCATCTTGTCCATGTTGGTATAATAACATGCAAGAGATACGAGAGAGAGGCAACGTAACTTTATTTTACGTTAAAAAAGGATCTTATTATTTTTTTTTATTTCCTTTCTTTATTCCTGTGTTTAATAAATTCCCCTTTCATAGTTTTATGAATTAATAAAAAAGATCTTTAGATAAATTGAACCGCAAGTGTTAATGAAACATGTTGTGTCAAAAGGTACTTTATCAGGGTAACAAATGATGCGTTTTTGCTTTGTCGACATAAATCAAAGGGGATGAGAGGATGGGTTTATTCAATGTCTAAATATTAGGGTACCGTAATTTTAAATTGATTTTTTTTTATCTCTATCAAATACGTGAATCATACTTATATTACGTATGAAAGTTTCTGAGTATATTGCGTGCACGCGGATGTATATTTGTCTGTGGGTGTGTATATGTTTATGCTTGTGTGTGTGTGTGTGTGTGTGTGTGTGTGTCTCTCCATCTCCCTCTCTCCCCCACTCTGTATTATATCTCCCTCCCTCCCTCCCTACCTCCCTCTCTCTCTCTCTCTCTCTGGCTGATTCTTAATAATGATAAAATTCTAGCCGCTCTCATGCACACATACACGAGTGCATAGAATACCTAAAATCAATTAGCGCAAGAAGCTCGGTGCAGCCTTAATGCAGTCTGAACTACGTCAGCAATATTGAAACACTAGTGCTAAATAGTGATAAATCGACCAAATATAATACGGAACCCAAACGCCCACAACTCACTCGCGACTGGCAGCTTTTTTGCACACTTTCAACCGAAGTGGCTCTGCGAATGGAGGCTTTTATTAAAATTTACTTCAGTTCGTTTATCATTGTTCCACGAAGCTTCATCAACCATTGGATAAAAATAAAATTACCTTTTACAAAAGGCAGTTTCCTGCAGCCTGGTTACTAAGTAGAGCTAGTTAATGTCTAAGGAATTACAGGAATTACAGTCATGATTTAATTCTTCTATCTCCATTTTACCAACGGACATCCAGACGGGGGAGCGTCTTCATCCTTCATCATTTCAGCCGAAAGACGTCCACTGCTGAACATAGGCCTCCCCCAAGGCTCGCCAAACAGATCGGTCCCGTGCCATCCACTCCACATCCAACGCGATCCCGCAATCTTAACCAGGTCCTCGCTCCATCTTGTTGGAGTTGGAGGCCTACCTACACTGTGTTTTCCGGACCGTGGTCGCCACGCCACTAGAGAACCTTTTTGCTCCATCGGCCATCAGTTCTACGAGCGATGTGCCGTGCCCATTGCCACTTGAGTTTGGCGACTCTTCGAGCTATGTCGGTGACTTTAGTTCTTGCGCGGATGGGCCTCATAAGCTCAAAGTCACATCGTCTGTATTTCCAGATAAATACAACCTAGGGCTCTTCAACCCTGGAGTGAATAGGCTGTTACTGAACCAGTCAAGTGAGATTTGGCCTCATCTGCAGTTTTCATCAGGTGAGATAGTGGTCAATCACGGGTCAGTTGTATGTAAAAAAAAACCGGCCAAGAGCGTGTCGGACACGCCCAAAGTAGGGTTCCGTAGCCATTACGAAAAAATCAAGTAATATTTTTCTAAGGATTTCGTATGTGTACGGAATCATCCAAGTTTAGGTATGTTTTATACCTTAGGCTACTATTTACTCTTAAACTACAAATAATTTCCAAGCAATCTTAGCCGCTATAATTTTCAAATTTTTCCACCCAACAGTTTAGATTTTAGAGGGGGGGGACGGTCGATTTTAATGAAAATTTCCACATTTAAGTTGAATATTTCGCAAACAGATAACTGAATAGAAAAATCATGTTAGCAACCCCGCAATGGTTTTAAAATACCTATCCAACGATACCCTACACTATAGGATTAGCCGAGAAAAAAAAAATCACCCCCCTTTACGTCTATCGGAAGTACCCTAAAAAAAATTTTTTTAGTTTCTTTTATTTAATCACTTTGTCGGCGTGACTGATATATATATTCATGCCAAATTACAGCTTTCTAGTACTAACAGTCTCTGAGCTTAGCCGAAATTATGGCGAAACTATAAGGGTTCCTAGTTGACTACTGAACCCTAAAAAGGCGTAGGCGTATACGTACTTACTATAAAATAATGACTAGTATTATCTTGGACAGGGATGTTTCTCTTTTCTCTTTTCTCATTTTTGGCTGTTTGTATTTTTAACCCCCGACACAAAAAGAGGGGTGTTATAAGTTTGACCGCTATGTGTGTGTGTGTCTGTCTGTCTGTCTGTCTGTCTGTCTGTCTGTGGCATCATAGCTCTTAAGCGGGTGCACCGATTTGGATGCGGTTTTTTTAATAGAAAGCAGGTTTCTTAGCGATGGTTCTTAGATATGTTTCATCAAAATCGGTGCAGCCGTTTCAAAGTTATCAGCTGTTTTGTTAGCTGCGGAAGAGATCTTAGACGCATAACGGGCATTGACAGTGACATAATTGCGTTGGGGGTTTTTAAAAATTTTAATAATATAGTTATTACGTGTTACTTCATTAGCATAAATTAACTGTGGCATATTTGCTGGCCTATGTATATAGTAGGTATAACTTAAGATTTTCTTTAAGTTCACACATTATATTGTGCCAATTTTTGCCCAAATAAACATTAAATATTAAACATTAAAATTCAGATCTGCATTGGCGATCCTTAGTCCCAAATAAGATTTAACGTGTTAAAAAGTTTACTTGTATTAAATATTTTAGATTTAGAAAAAAAATATGCTTGTTGAGTCTCTTGCCGGATTCTTCTGAACAGGGTTTTTCGAACCTGTGGTAGATTCATCGACATTTATAAGTGCTTACATTAATGCCTATTGTACATGCTACGAGTGGAATATGTTTTACTAATGTAAGATAGTTTTGGTAGCCTAGTGGTTTGACCTATATATGGCCTGTCAAGCAGAGGGTCGTGGGTTCGAACCCGGGCTCGCATCACTGCGTTTTTCGCAACTTATGTGCGGAATAAAGTTTGAAATTCGTCGCAAGCTTCACGAAGAAAAACAAAAGTGAAGAAAAACATCGTACAAATAATGCGAAGAAATTTAATGGTGTGTGTGAAGTTCTCAATCCGCACTAGGGCTGGACGGGAACCGTGGCCCAAGCCCTCTCATTTTGAGACGAGGCCTGTAACTTGCAATGGGACGTATGAAGGCTGGGATGATTACATTATTGTATGTATGTATGTATGTAAATACATTATTGTACATAAAACACAAAGAAAATAGTACAAAACAACAAAACAAAAAGAGTACAAAGGCGAACTTATCCCTAAAAGGGATCTTTTCAAGCTAACCTGGAATGAGGTAGTAGATACTAATGGTAGCATTATGGATATACGTGGTTATTGTGTGGAGTGATGAAAGAATGATTTAGCATATAATGTGCCTACACTACACATCGCACTTTTAGATTAAGAGTCTAACTCAAAATAATCCACTATTTAATCTAGACTCTCCTGCAAGTCGATAAAGTCGAAATTAGAATGGGGATAGACAAGATTACATTTATTATTTAATGGGGATTATTTCGAGTTAGTCGACTCTTTGTCTAGTTGTAAAAAGCTTATATCAAACTTAAGTAAGAGGTTTAAATCAAACACAATTTACTCTTTCACCGGTTCCATCCCTCTTATGGAGTCTCGGGAATCGATATTTCTCGAGTAGAGCCTGAAAAGTAAATTGTCGCTAAACAAATATTTGCACAGTAAGATTCATAGCAATATTTTCTTTTGCCCTCTATTTACCTTGCCCCTCATTTTTGTAAACCCTCCGGGCAAATAATTTTAAAGAATCACGTTTTGGGAGCGTAACGGTAGGCTCAAAAAAATCGCTGAACACTTTAGTACTTTATCACTTTCACTAACGTGAGATGTTTCGAGCTTCACAGTGTACATGGTTATTGCGACAAAGTACTGAATCGTTGAGGCTGAGGCTGACTACAGGTGTCGTGTAAAGGCAAAATGGAGGACGTGGAAAGTATTACTGGCGTAATTTAATAGTACATTACTGCAGCGGCCGCGAAGTAGGGGATTGCCGGCCGAGTAGTTATAGATGGCCGAGTGTTAACTAGGCCATCTAGAGATACGAGGCCGGCAATCCCTGTTCGTGGCCAAGGCTTGTATAGAGTTTTTCTCAAACATGCATCATCATCATCATCATCATCGTCATCGTCGTCGTCGTCGTCACCATCATCATCACCATCACCATCACCACCATCATCATCTTATCATCACCATCATCATCATCATCACCATCACCCATCATCACCATCATCTCATCATCACCATCATCATCATCATCACCCATCATCACCATCATCATCATCATCATCATCATCATCATCATCATCATCATCATCAACATCATCATCTCATCATCACCATCATCATCATCTCGATATCACCATCATCATCACCATCATCACCCATCATCACCATCATCACCACCATCACCAGCATCATCACCGCCATCATCGACACCATCAACATCACCATCATCATCACCAACATCATCATCATCTTACCTTACCTTAAATAAACGTAGTGGCAGAATGTCTTAATGAACCAAAACGCAAAATATTGCTTATAGTTTTTTTTTAATGGCTAAATGCTATGATGCGATAGACCTATAAACGTCATAGTATGAAACAATAGACGATCACTTTGCTGGCCAAGGCCAGCAATGTTGTATGAAATTCCATTATTGACCTCTCGTCTAGCCGCACCTTCAACGTGACACTTCGTGGCGTATTATAAGGAACATAACGTCAATATTTCATAGCATGTTTGAGAAAAAGTAATTTCAAAGCCATTAGTTCTTGTAGGATTTTTTACTAACAGTAGGTATTTAGTGTACTTTTTTTCGGGATCCGTGCCTTAAAAGGAAAAAAAACGGAACCGTTATAGGATCACTTTGTTGTCCGTCCGTCCGTCCGTCTGTCTGTTAAAACCCTTTATATCGGGAAGGTATCGAGTTGAAATTAATAGTACATTACTGCAGCGGCCGCGAAATAGGGGATTGCCGGCCGAGTAGTTATAGATGGCCGAGTGTTAACGAGGCCATCTAGAGATACGAGGCCGGCAATCCCTGTTCGTGGCCAAGGCTTGTATAGAGTTTTTCTCAAACATGCATCATCATCATCATCATCATCGTCATCGTCGTCGTCGTCGTCACCATCATCATCACCATCACCATCACCACCATCATCATCTTATCATCACCATCATCATCATCACCATCATCATCACCATCATCATCATCATCACCATCACCCATCATCACCATCATCTCATCATCACCATCATCATCATCATCACCCATCATCACCATCATCATCATCATCATCATCACCATCATCATCATCACCATCATCATCATCATCACCATCATCATCATCATCATCATCATCATCATCATAAAATCATCGTCATCATCATTATCATCATCATCATCACATCATCACCATCATCATCACACCATCACCATAACAACCATCACCATCATCATCATCATCTTACCTTAAATAAGCGTAGTGGCAGATTGTCATAATGAACCAAAACGCAAATATTGCTTATAGTTTTTTTTTAAAGGCTAAATGCTATGATGCCATAGACCTATAAACGTCATGGTATGAAACAACAGACGATCACTTTGCTGGCCTTGGCCAGCAATGTTGTATGAAATTCCATTATTGACCTCTCGTCTAGCCGCACCTGCATTGTGACACTTCGTGGCGTATTATAAGGAACATAACGTCAATATTTCATAGCATGTTTGAGAAAAATAATATACTCAGGTCTACAGTCCCTTGAAGCTGTGAATAAATCAAGTTCTAAGTTAACGTAAAAAAAGATACGGCCGTTTATGCCGCAAAAAACGCACATTTTCACACTCTCAAGGGAATCAAAATTGATAGATTACTTCCCACATACCTATAATCATGAAATTTGGCATGAAGGAAGGTCTTACAGCACAAGTAAAGGAAATAATCCGAAAATGGAAAATTTGTTGTGAGTGAGAGAGAGAGAGAGAGAGAGAGAGAGAGAGAGAGAGAGAGAGAGAGAGAGTAGATTTCAACGAAACCCAACTTCAAACGTATTGATTTCAAGATCTCGGAACCGGCGGTAATGATTTCGATGGTTTTCGGGGATGAACAATCAATCTAGTTCAATCTTCATAATAATACCTATCATATTTCAGCCATTTTGAAAAACTCTCGAGATCTACATCTGATAGTGCCGGGTGTACGCTATTTTATAGACAAATATTTTCATACATTTTCATTTTGTAGGAAATGTTTCTCATTATTATCATTTCATAGAATAATCAATACGCAGAATATTTATTTTGAAGAATTATAGTTACCTACTTGATTTTTGTTTCAAATATAATTAATGTTAAGAATGTCAAATCATAGAATTTTAATTCAACTATTATCTTTCCTCGTATCTTTTAGTTTACATATAAATATTTTTTTACCAAGAAACACTTTCTATCGAATGAGCACCGCGATCACAAAAACAATGCGGGTATATTCTATAAATAGTATACTACCTATGAAAAAATACATCAAACAAATAATATTCTTTGAAAAATAATTCTACTGTTTGATAACTTTCTGAAATGAAAATAATGAGATCATAACATTCATTGAATTGTGTTTTCTATGAAATAAGTTTCACTAAAACAAAATAGTCCTTGAAAACATAATATTAAAAATGAAAATATTATGCACCAAATATTATGGGAAACATTTTCTATGAAACGAAAATTCTATGAAATTTCTGTCTATATAACAAGGGACACCCGACAATGCCACTAGTTTCTATTATTTTTAACATAACGTAAGAGCAAATACCCCATTCATCGTGTATGGACGCGTGTGCTGCCATAACTCAGTAGCGACACCTATCGAAGCGCGTGTGAATCGTGCGTTGATTTATTCGAAACATTTAACTTTGCCAGCAGATGTGGCGTGGATTTATGTGTTTACGCATTGTAAGCGGAACGTACCGCTGTGGACTGAGAGAAGTAATATTACAAGTTAAGTATGAAGTATCTTTTTCTATTTTTTTATTTTTTTATTTTCTTCAACTTCATTTTTTTTTTTTTTTTATTACTTTTACGGTCATCCCGTGAAACCATATATTTCAAACTAAATACAAACTGAAATATAGATGCACAGAAAAAACCCCAGAAAATAGACCAATGCTGGGAATCGAACCCAGGTCCTCAGCGTTCCGTGCTGCGTGCTTACCCCTACACCATCACTGGTCTAGAAGTTAGCGACGAATCTTTCCCATACATCGTACACTTCAGTCTGTTATAATCACATCAGTGATGGTGTAGGGGTAAGCACGCAGCACGGAACGCTGAGGACCTGGGTTCGATTCCCAGCATTGGTCTTTTTTCTGGGGTTTTTTCTGTGCATCTATATTTCAGTTTGTATTTAGTTTGAAATATAAGTAATATTACTACAAAGACCATCTAATAGTATTATTACGGTGATTTTTTTTTTATTTTGCTGTACCTTTTGACTTTTTTTTTATTCATCCGAATCCGAATTCTACTTTTATTTTATGTGATTCCGGGTCAGAATCACGAGCTCTTTCAATCCGACTAGGAAAAAAGAGTGTCCCAAGTTTTTTCCGTTCCGCTACCAATTTTCATAGACTTTATATGACCGTAACGGAATGGAAGAATCGAAAATTATAATAATACTTTAGTAATAGTCCGTCTGCGGAAAACAAAATTGGAGTATAAAAAATAGCCTACGACCTATTCTCAGACCTAACGAATCATCATCATCATCATCATTTCATTCGTAGGACGTCCACTGCTGGAAATAGCCTTACCTTTTAGGTACTTACTTGTTTTTCTGTATTAGTATAATTTTGTAGTGTAAAATATAGACATCGTGTTGTATTATATTGCATTGCATTTAATTGTATTGTATTGTACTGGGTTAGTGTCGAGCATAGGGACGTTTACCTTAATGCAAAATTAATTTAGCGGTGCCACTTTTCTGAGAAGGACCCGTAAGGTGATGACCATATCCACTCGGCTGTGTCTTGCTGAGCTACCGACTTCCAACACGTCAGTAGAAAGTTATTTTATTGGTTTTTGGTCAGTTAAATTTTTATTTTGTATTTTTATGTATCAAATGCGGGATCGCTTTAGAAATTATGAAATCCGTGCAAGAACTAAAGCCACCGACATAGCTCGAAGAATCGCGAGACTCAAGTAGCTACGCTACGGGATATGCTTTACATCCCGGAATATTGCATAGTTCATATTCAGGAAACAACTATTAATTACCATATAAAAAGAGTTTCTGGTAGGAGTGATGTGGGTAAAAGGGACTATAATTAAGTCAGAAGTTAATATCAGGCTTGAATTCTCATTTGAATTTATCAATAGCTTTTATTAACCGCCCACATTACATTTAAGTTTGAACGACACAGTATAAATCCAGTAAGTAAACTGCGAACATCTGACTTAAATTGCACCCGCGAGAAATTAGAAATTCTCGTCTATCTATAAGCCTAAGCTAGTCTAGGTATTTGATAGACCATCATCATCATTTCAGCCGCAAGACGTCCACCGCTGAACGTAGGCCACCCCCTAACACATCGGTCCTGCCCCATCCGCAGGCTTACCTATACTGCGTCTTCCGGTCCGTGGACGCCACTCGAGATCCTTTCAGCCCCAACGGCCATCAGTTCTACGAGCGATGTGCCCTGCCCACTGCCACTTGAGTCAGGCGAATCTTCGAGCTATGTCGGTGACTTCAGTTTTGGCGCGGATTTCATCATTGCGACCCCGCAGAAAAACTCCGAGCATAGCCCGCTCCACCGCTCTCTGAGTGTCCTTAAGAGGGTACGATGAGCACCATTTCTCCATACAAACGTAATCCCCTGTTTCCTCCCGGGATAATGGCTTTAGAGCCAACTTTTTTTACTGTGTAATCTGTATCTACCACAGCTATGCCCCTATGTTTCGTTTTTTCCATATTTCAATTAACATAAGAAATATGAGCTTTCAAAAACTGAAAAAATTGCCCGATTTCAACGTCATTTTCAGACACTCATCAGAAAAGAATCCCTGATATAAACAAAAAAAGGAAAACATAGGGGCATAGCTAAATCTGTCCTCTAATTATTTTTGAAAAAAATAATTTTATTGGTTCAGTTTTCGAGAAGAAAACAGGGGATTACGAAATGCTGTTTTGATCAATTTTACGCTCCTAATAACGGTCTGAGCTGCAATTGTCCCGCTCTCGCTGTACTGACACGGAGGGGTTCCGGTGAGACAGCGACATTTCATTAAAATACCTATTTCTCAAAAGTCTCTCAGCCATCGTACCCTCTTAAGCTTTCTTATGAGGCCCATCGTGAGCGTCCACGTCTCAGTGCCATAAGTCATCACTGGCAACGCAGTATCTAAATGAATAGTGGTAAATCGCGTCGAATGAAGTTGCTCACATAATTGTTATCGAACTTCACTTGGTAAGTTCGTTTGAACATAAATAAATATGAACAGACTGTTATAACAGACTGTTATGTAAAACCAATGTAAACGCTAATAACACCAACTTTAGGTTCAATAACATCTTTAAAGCCTTACCAGAGTACCTCTACCATGAGTTTGCACTAGTTCACAGTGACCGTACTCGCTAGCGGCGGCGTAAATGATTTGTATGGAGAATTGTACTTCCGTAAGTGACCGCTAGAGGCGCTCTACAATTCTCCATACAAATAATTTACGCCGTCGCTAGCGAGTACGGTCACGTTAACTAGTGTAAACTCATGGTAGAGGTACACAGTAGTCGTTACAAATCGTAACGACTCTCTTGAGCGATATCGTGATCGACGTCGCCCGATAACGGTGATTCCGTTTTAATTCCAAGATACGGCCTTAGGTTTTATTGCGGGCGTTTGTGGTACAATTTGTTTAAGAAATTATTTATGGCACGCCACTGTAATGTTCCGCTGCTTAAATGCAAAAGTGCTATAAATCAAAATTTTTATATTTTTTTTGTATAGAAAAGTCAATTATAAGAAACTAATTTCAATATTTTGTCACTTAGTTCACTACTTTTTTCAAAATTAATTATTGAAACTATTTTGGTTGATGATGTCAGATTGTAATTGAGGGCTCCCACACTGCCAAATTTCTAAATCTATCTAAATGCGTACGATAAGGCAACCCCTTTAATTATTTTTTGCGTGGTGGTACACTGTAACTAGTGTCACCTTACTGGCGCTGTCAAAGTGCTAGATGTCAGGCAGTGGGTCCAAATCAAACTCCGTAGTTATAATCCACGCGTAAATTTGTGAAGAATTCTAACCACACAGAATAAAGAACGACTTGGACCGGTCACGCAATTTACACCAAAGTCAAATGAAGGTCATTGCTTATATGTTATGTAATAAATTCATTATATAATATATTCATTATATAATATTAAAATTAAATAACTACAGAAAACGAGTTAAAAAAAAAAAAGTTAAAAACCATTTATCTCGAAATGGTTTTCGATTTACTATACATTGCCAAAAAATAGACATCCCCAATTGACCATCATTGACTGATGACCAGATTGTACCGGCCCAAGCTCTGCTCTTGCCGGATGCATCCAAAAGGGAACCGCAGCTCTTAGTCACACGAGGAGGTAACCCAATACGCACCCCTAACTGTAAGTAGTAAAAACGTTAAATTTTAACGGACTTGTAAGATTTGATTCGGTCAACCATCGACGTGCTTACCGTCCATGCGGACAACTTACGAGTGTTTATACCTGCTGAGCTGGCAACGTTGCATTTTTGTTAGTTTTTCTCGATTATTCCATAAAAATTGAATGAAATTTAAAAATGTTTTGTATACAAGTTAATGTGTCTACTGCAATAATAATTCGTGATTCGTGATTCCATAAAAATTGAATGAAAATTAAAAATGTTTTGTATACAAATTGTTCTAATATATAAGTTAATGTGTCTACTGCAATAATAATGCGTGATAGACTTTTATTTTCTTTAAAAACGAACAAATTATAACCTAACGGTTTTTAAAGAAAATAAAAGTCTATCACGCATTATTATTGCAGTAGACACATTAACTTATATATAAGAACAATTTGTATACAAAACATTTTTAATTTTCATTCAATTTTTATGGAATAATCGAGAAAAACTAACAAAAATGCAACGTTGCCAGCTCAGCAGGTATAAACCCTCTTAAGGAAGCCTGTTCTGTGGGACGGATGGACTTCGCTGAACGAGAGAGAGAGAGAGATAAACTTCCCCTTACAAGCCAATTCCAGTCAATAATCCGGGATCTCCCGCTTGAGAGCCCCTGTTCTAAATTAAGTGGAACAGTATAATGGCTTTTATTTGGTATAATTTGTTTGGTAGCAGGTTCGTATTTGAAGAGTGGTTTGTTTTACTTAATCACTGTATTATATCTTGAAGTGTTTGTTGCCTGCAACTTCCTCTATGTTTCGCGGGGAACATTACACCTTACCTTTGCTCGTTAGGGAGTCCCCGTCCGTGGTCTCGTTCAGGGAGAGATTGAAGAAACTGTGCAAGTTGGGTACTTAATTGTATTCTTATTATTTACATGTACTGTTTTTTCGTATGTGTGTATTTTGTTCAGTGTAAAGTTAGGTATAAGTATATTTGTCGTAGTCACTAATTGTTGTTTATTTTGTGTATTTATTTATATGTTATATTTTCTTTCTTCTCTCTGTACATAAATTATGGTTTGCCTATCTTTCTTTAGTTTTTCCTTTCATGCCAGGTTAGCTTGAAAAGATCCCTTTTAGGGATAAGTTCGCCTTTGTACTCTTTTTGTTTAGTTGTTTTGTATTATTTTTGTGTTTTATGTACAATAAAGTGTTTACTAAACACTTTTCTGGGACAAAAAGTCATCATCATCCTCCCAGCCTGTATACGTCCCACTGCAAGGCACAGACTCCTCTCAGAATAATTTGTTTTGCGTTGCTACGCGCTAGATCTGTACCTCTACCATGAGTTTACACTAGTTTACGTGACCGTACTCACTAGCGACGGCGTAAATTATAGCGGTCACTTACGGAAATACAATTCTCCATACAAAATCATTTACGCCGTCGCTAGCGAGTATGATCACTGTAAACTAGTGTAACTCATGGTAGAGGTACTGCCTCTTTTCTAGATCGACTGAGTGGGACTGAGATTTTGAGATTGGTGTAGGTATTACGGCCTCAATGAAGGATTTAAAAGGCATTGGACTGCCTTGCACCGATCTGAGAATAAGAATATTACATAGAATAGAATAGAATAGAATAGAATAGAATAGAATAGAATAGAATAGAATAGAATAGAATAGAATAGAATAGAATAGAATAGAATAGAATAGAATAGAATAGAATAGAATAGAATAGAATAGAATAGAATAGAATAGAATAGAATAGAATAGAATAGAATAGAATAGAATAGAATAGAATAGAATAGAATAGAATAGAATAGAATAGAATAGAATAGAATAGAATTTAATTTATTGCCACAACATAAAGTACAATATAGAAAACTTATTATGTAGGTACATAATTAATTAATATTAAAAAAAAAAAAAAACGAAATTAAAACTAACACTGTCCCATTAGCTTAAATACTGTTGTCTGACTATGCTTTTTATTATTTGCATTTTATTTTATTTTTTACATTTTATTTTTTTACTTTTACATACCTGGGTACATAAATATTTTGTAATGAAATTATTATATTATTATTATTAATATTAATAAGAGGGCTTGGACCGTAGTTCACACACGCAATTGAATTTCTTCGCAGATGTATCCAGGTTTCCTCACGACATTTGCCTTCATCCTAAAGCTCACGGCAAATTTTAAAGCTATTTCAGATTAACATTTATTTCCCACCAGATGACCCGCATGCTCATTTGCACCCTTTCATAGATAAAAAAAAGAAATCGGCTACAACTTGAGAAATCGAGACTGCATTTGACCCATTCTCAGTAAACTAAACGAACCATCTGCTGAAGTACTCCAGATTTAATTCAAAGGAAAATTTGTATATGTCGTTCACACGCAGTCGTCTTTTATGTATAATTGCAAAGTATAGATGAAAAACTTGTGTATAGTAGTAACGTGTCCGTATAAACACAACAAACAAAAACAAACAACAAAAGACAAAAGACCCGTTCGCAACAACTGCGCTGTCTGCATTACCTGCCGGCTTATAACTTGCCATGTAATAGTAATTCCTATGGAAGAAGAACCAACACTTATCTAATACCCGCGACATTGAACACCCTCCCAAAGGAATTGCTAAACAAAGTTGTAAACGCTGCCACCAACCCCATGCAATGTAAAAACGTTCTCAAAAAATTCTACCTAGAGAGTGACAACAAAGTACCTACCTAGTGGTACTTTAGTTTACTTGATTAAGGGGCTGTTTCACCACTTTTCTTAAAGTTCGGATTAGCTTAATCACAACCTTATTTGACAGATGGAATTAAAATTTCTGTTTCACCAGTCTCGATTAGCGCTAAGTGACGGACAAACTGTTTCTTAATTTGACCATCAGATCAGGAGGCATTTAGCATTTTTATCCGTCACATAAAGTTAGTTTATTTTTTTGTGGCCATGGTTGGAGAGCCCTTCAGCCGGTTTCAGAAAAATAAATCAAAGTATTTTTATTTTTTAAAGAAAGAAGTCATGCTAAATTGCATAAAATAATTTAAACATCAAGATTTGAATAAAAAAATGTAGGTTCACTTTTAGTATGTAAAAATAAATCCAAAATTTCGTAATATTTTTTAATAACAAACTTTTTTTCAGTGGCACAATCGTTTGTTCTACGTGAACTTGTACATCGCCATTACAAAAAAAAGTTAATCTGTCAAATGGTTTGGCGCCACTTTTCGATTCGTTTTACGTGATTTTATTTTTCTTTGTTATTGTTAACAAAGTATCGTAAATAAATACCGTTTTTGGATTAATTATAATCTTACACATTTGTTTATGCAAGAAAATAGATGTATTTAAAAATTACATAGTTTACGATTTCTTTTGCTTTAACAATGAGCGACTCTTTGAACGAAAGTGTGCGAACAGGAACGCGTGATCGTGAAATGTGACGTTGCCATTTCCCCTCTATGTTAAGCCGACGATTAGTTAAGTGGTACTTAGTTTGCATAGGACCGGAGTGGTGAAACTGAAAAAAAACTAGCCGACAGATTTGTCCAGTGCTTAGTTTATTCATTGGTTACGTGACCAATAGTTTGACAATAAGGTGGTGAAACACCCCCTAAAACTTGTACTGAACCGCTTTAACTCGCCTACTATTACATAAACCTCTAGTGGGTTTTCCAATAGTGGCATAATAATTTCAACCTTATGTATATGTGCTCTTGATTATATTAAATAAAAAAAAAAAATTAAACTGACTTAATTCTAAAACATGATGTTCCAAATTTGAAAAATGACAATTCTCCATATCAATTCTGTTCACTCTTAAGTACGGTCAAGTGCAAAAATAAGTATTTTTTTTTTTATATAAGAGGTGGCAAACGAGCAGACGGGTCACCTGATGGAAAGCGATCACCGTCGCCCATGGACACCCGTAACACGGGGGCATCACAGGTGCATTGCCGACCCTTTTAGGAATTGGTAGGCTCGTTTTTTAAAGATCCCTAAGTTGTAACGCTCCGGGAATGCTGCCGCAGAAAGCTGATTCCAGATCTTTGTCGTGCGAGGAGTGAGGAGTGAGGAGGAGTTTCGCTTAAAACGCACGGTACTAGAATGCCAATCATCAAGATGGTGAGGATGGAAAGACAAACGGTTCCTCGAAGTGCGGTAGTGGAATTTAGCCGCAGGCAGCAATTCGAACAGTTCGTCAGAACACTCCCCATGATAGATACGTTATAATATACAGAGAGACGCCACATCCCTCCGCAAAGCCAAAGGATCGAGTAGGCCAGAGAGTGCCTGATTACCGACAAATCGAGCAGCTCTACGTTGGATGCGGTCAAATGGAAGAATTTGGTACTTGGGTGCCCCAGCCCAGAGATGAGAGCAGTACTCCACGTGCAGCCTAACCTGCGCCTTATAAAGTTGTAAGCGATGGGCTGGCGAGAAGTACCGTCCCGCTCTATTAAGCACCCCCAATTTTCTAGAAGCTAACTTAGCTTTGCCTTCCAAATGACCACGAAACTGAACATCACTCGAAATGTCGACACCCAGGATCCCAATAGACGATTTGGCATCAAGGGGAGTACCATCAAAACAAGGCGAAACAACAAAGGGATCCTTTTTAGTGGAGAACGCGCATACTTGAGTCTTTTGGGGATTAAACTGAACTAAGTTTAGTCTACCCCAATCTGCGACATGCTTCAGCATGATCTCAATTTGAGACTCAAGTATATTCCCGCTTTCAATGACGTGTTCCCTGGATAAATTAGCGCGACCGGTATAATACGTGTCCCCAGTACTGTCATCTGCATAGCAATGAATATTGGTATCATGCAACATATCATTGATATGCAGAAGAAATAACGTGGGGGATAAAACGCAACCTTGCGGGACACCAGAGTTTACAGGCTTTAAGTCAGAACATGAGCCGTCGACTACAATTGATGCTCCGACCCGAAAGAAAACTTGCAACCCAAGAACACAACTTTCCAGGTATTCCGTACGCCGGAAGCTTAGACAACAGAGCTCCGTGCCAAACCCTATCAAAGGCTTTCGCTATGTCCAAACTAACTGCCAAGGCTTCCCCTTTGCTCTCAATCGCCATAGCCCAACGGTGTGTTAGATAAGCCAAAAGATCACCAGCTGAGCGACCACGACGAAAACCGTATTGGTGGTCACTAATCAGCTGATGCTCCTCCAGATAACCTAAGAGCTGGCGGTTAATAATCGACTCCATTACCTTGGAGAGCAAAGAGGTGATAGCTATCGGTCTGTAGTTGGACGGGTCTGAGCGATCGCCCTTTTTAGGGATCGGATGCACGAGAGCTGTCTTCCATCCACACGGGACAACGCCAGTAGAGTAGGAAAGCCAACTCGGGAGCACACATTTTAAGCACAATTGGTGAGATTCCATCTGGTCCACTCGACTTATGGATGTCTAGGGAAAAAAGGGCCTTGCGCACAGTTTTTTGCAAGAACCGAATGCTTTGCATAAAGTGAGCACACCGCGGTATGGTCGGCGGTGTATTACCCCCGTCATCCAAAGTCGAGTTAGACGCAAAAAGAGAGCCCAGAAGATCGGCTTTCTCTTTCGCAGAGTGGGCCAGGGAACCACCATTAGCGCTCAAAGGTGGAAAGGTCGGCTGGCAGAAATTTCCAAGGACAGCTTTGGCGAGAGACCAGAACGCTCGAGTACCCGAGGGAAGACGCAGTAGCTTCTCGCCAATTCTGCCTATGAATGTTGACTTCGCTTTAGCAATGCTTCTCTTAAACGACCTAGAGGCAGCATTTAGCTTCTTTTTGTACGCGCAAGTGTTGGGATCCTGAGACGCTACCGTCTTAGCCCATGTCCGGTAACATTCCTGCTTCCGACGGGAGGCTAGTTTACAGGAACGGCCAAACCATGTTTGGGATCTACCACCGATGCGGACCAACGAGTTTGGAATATATAATTCCATTCCCTGAAGGATTACATCGGTGATAGAGTCGGCGCTAACGGTAGCGTTCGGATCAGACGCCGATCGATCGATTCGTATCGATTTAATCCTCACATCGTTATATACGTTACCTATAATATTCGATTCGTCGATAATTCGACGATATAAGAGCTATGGGGCATATTTATGAGTAAGTTGTGTGCACCCATATTTTTACACTTGACTGTACAACAGGTCCTTTACTTAAGTTTTGTTTTTACTTAAGTTTTTCACCTACCTAAATATAAGGTGTTTTTATTTAATCAAAATTTGTTGTATGGCTTTAATATTTATTTTATTCCATTTCTTAGTATTTGTTGTTATAGCGACAACCGAAATACATCATCTGTGAAAATTTCAACTCTCTATCTATCACGGTTCCCGAGATACATACAGCCTGGTGACAGACGGACAGACGGACAGACGGACAGACGGACGGACGGACAGACGGACGGACGGACAGACGGACGGACGGACAGACGGACGGACGGACAGACGGACGGACAGCGGAGCCTAAGTAATAGGGTCCCGTTTTTACCCTTTGAGTAGGGAACCCTAAAAAACACCTTTTTGCTACCGAACCCTAATAAAAAGCATCGCCTGAAAAACCGCAGAATATGGCGCGAACGAAATTTGTGCTCAGCGATGCATGTGTACGGGACTCCAGTGCGCGCTGAAATTGCAATAAGTAATCATTGCATACAGACTTGCAACAGTAGTAGTGAAAAAAAACCGTGGTATCCTAGTGGTTTGACCTATGGTTTCTCAAGACGAGGCCGTGGGTTCGAGTCCGGGCTCGCAGCTCTGAGTTTTTTCGGGATTTATGTGCATAATTACATTTGAAATTTGTCAGTTATACGGTGACGGAAAACATCGTGAGAAAACTTAAACACATCTAAAAAAATCAGTGGTGTATGTGTGAAGTTTCCAATCTGCAAAGATAATCTCATTCTGAGAGGAGGTTTGTGCCCCGCAGTGGGACGTATAAGTAAGGCTGGAATGATGAATGACACCGTCGTAGAGTTGCTTGTACGAGTATGTCTATTTTAACCCCCGACACAAAAAGAGGGGTGTTATAAGTTTGACCGCGTTTGTGTGTGTGTCTGTCTTTGGCATTATACCTTTCAAACGCGTGAACCGATTTGGATGCGGTTTTTTTATTAGAAAGCAGGTTTCTTGGCAACGGTTCGTAGATATGTTTCATTAAAATTGGTCCAGCCGTTTCAAAGTAATCAGCTCTTTTGTTAGCTGCGGAAGGGATCTTAACGCATAACGGGCATACACTTAGTTTCAAACATATGTGTGACCAAATTGTGTTGGGGGTTTTTTAAATTTTTAATTTGTAGTTATTTAACGGATGCATTTTTGTTTTATTCAACGAAAGAGATGAATATTTAAGTTTTAGCACAAATTGGAATTCAGCTAGGCAAAACAATAGCTATGCAATAGCTAGGCAATTGATGTGGAGATTGGCCTCCATAGAGTTCTCAAGGCAGATGGTATGCAATGGTATGTTAATTGAGATTTTGTGCTGTAAAAAGGATAACATTTTAGTAATTAGTAGCGTAATTTAGTAAATTCTACGAAAACACAATAAAGCGCATATCGCTAGCAATCAGGAGATGCGATTCTCGTTAAAAATAAAAACCGGCCAAGTGCGAGTCGGACTCGCGCACGAAGGGTTCCGTACAATTATTTACAAAAATCACGTTTGTTGTATGGGAGCCCCCTTAAATATTTTTTTTATTTTAATTTAATGATTTATTTTTAAAGTCAATATATAATTAAATATTCTGTGAATATTTCAAGCGTCTAACTGTTGCCGTTATCAATATCGAGCATAAACGAGCAAAAAAATGACGTTTGCTGTATGGGAGCCCCCTTAAATATGTGTTTTATTCTGTTTTTTTACTATTTGTTGATATAGCGGCTACCGAAATACATCATCTGTGAAAATATCCACTGTCTAGCTATCACGGTCCATGAGTTACAGCCTGGTGACGGACAGACAGACAGAAAGACAGACGGACGGACAGTGGACTCTCAGTAATAGGGCCCCGTTAGAGACCCATTCGGTACAGAACCTTAAAAATGATTCAATTCTGTGTATGAAGTTCCCAATCTGAACTGGGTTCACGTAGGAGCTACAGCCAATGCCTTCTGATTGCGAGAGCCCTAACCCATCTGTGGAAGGTATTTAACCTATTTAAACCGAAGACGATAAAAAGAATAGGTTATTATATTAAACAGATTAAAGATATAGGGAACGTGCAGAAACTATAAGCGGCAGCACTAATGCGACAAAAGAGACACTATGCGGACAGTAAAAGAAACTTATCAGGGTAAAACATTCAAATTGATGGCACCAGTTGGCAGCACCGTCTATGTGCACGTTCCCTAACTGACCTGAGATCAACGAAACCTTACATTATCTTCTGTATACTGTGTAAATACTTAGCGGTACAGTGCCCCCTTGAAAAATGGACTGCGATTTTATTCTCAACACGATTTCAAGTTAGATTCCATTGAGGTATTCTGAGTGTCTTATTGTTATTTTACCAGTACATTGGGTAATAAGATACGTGGCAACGTAGTCGTAAGTACTAGGTATGGAGATTGGATTTAATACTACCATTAAATGAAGTTTTACTTCCCGCATCAATGAGAATATTATAATTATAATATAATAGTGCGTATATTTCACACGAAATACAAACTGAAACATGGATGCACAGAAAAACCCAGAAAAAGAGACCAGCGCTGGGAATCGAACCCAGGTCCTCAGCATTCCGTGCTGCGTGCTAAACCCCTACACCACCACTGGTCAGGAGTTTAGACACAAATTTTTCCTATGCATCGCATATCTTAGCTTGTTTTTTAGTCACTTAAGCAGCGACACTAGCGACATCTATGTTAGCTCTCATCGAGAGACGTCAACCACTCCTTCGGAACTAACCGCTTACCCGGACCAAGAGATGTCGCTTTTTAAGCAATCTAATCAAGATTGGCATTTTGGAGTATTTATAATAGTTCGCTCCTACATAATACTTCAGTCATTTCGTTATTGTAAAGGGGTTACCTGGAATGTTTTCCGGGAGTTTTAGAAATGGTGTGTGAGGAATATAATTTAGCACATTAATTTAGAAACATTCAGAGATGAGAGTCCGGGCTTGAACCCATGACCCTCTGCTTGCGAGGCCATAGATCAAACCACTAGACCTAGAATAGATGACCGGATGTTCTAGTGGTTATAGAACTCGACTACTAAGCTTAAGGTCCGGGGTTCGGTTCCCGATCGGAGCAGATTTTATGTGCGAAAAATACGAATTAACTGAAACAATCACTTTGCTCACCTGCGACCTTAAACGTCAACCAACAAAGATGGACCTCCGCAAAGTAACGCCTGATTAAATGAATTATTTAAAAATACGAATGTTTGTGCTCAAGGTTTGGATGTTTGGTTTGATATCTATTTAAGTATTATCCGTTGCCTTGTACCCATAAGCCCATAACACAAGATTTACTATTTACTGCTATCTTATTATCTTGCCTCATTCGTTTTTCGTTTAATTCTTATTTCATCTCATTCTGTATTCGTCACTTCGTCTTGTTCGCTATCCGTCACTATCTTATTTGGTCAAATTTAGCAACTTGTCTATCTCTTAATACGTCTTATTCGTTTTTCGTCACGGTCTTCCCTGGACTCATTCGTCGTTCTTCCCTTTCGTTTTTTGTCTCATTTACTTATTCGCCAAATGCTGGTAAATAAATGTTCGTAAGTAAATGAGACAAAAAACGAAAGGGAAGAACGACGAATGAGTCTATAAGGTAGACCGTGACGAAAAACGAATAAGACTTTATTAAGAGAGAGACAAGTTACAGAATTTGACCAAATAAGATAATTTCGGATAGCGAACAAGACGAATAAAGAATGAGTGGCGAATACAGAATGAGACGAAATGAAATAATAAATAAACGAAAAACGAATGAGGCGAGATAATAGGATACCGATTTACTTACTTTGGGGCTAGGTCAACTGGTATGAATTTGTCCCGTGATATTTAATTATAATTTTACTAGACTGCCACAAAATAAACAATACATAAATATAAACAAAATTTTGATGCAAACTGTACCTCGACAAATTCTCCTTGCGCACAATACCTTGTAAAGGTCGGCGACTTCAACATAGTTGGTAAGTTGTAGCACAGTACAGAAAAAAGGAGCAGTATAACGTCTCGGCAGCGTCCTTTAATTACCTACGGCTCGGTACACAAACACGCGACAGGGCTGCCAACTGTACTGGCATTCACTCTTCATGTTTTGATAATGTCACATGAAATTTAAAGTAGGGAAAGGATTAGGAGCTTTAGGAAATTATGGAAGGAGTGGTGTTTAGCAAAAATGCATTTTACGTTATTTTAATAAACAACAAAACGTTTTATGTAGGTTTTTAAACGGTTTTATTTAGTTACATCACTACATATATTTGCTACCTACAAATTAGCCACGGTGAAGTATTTGCGCCTCTTCTGGGATGTGCGAAAAGCTTTATTATTGAATTTAAGTGTATAAATTCTGACTGAGTGGTAATCTTTTAAAAAATTACAATTCCGGTTTCGATATAGATCAATTTTAAACATCCGTACACCGAACAATACTGTTTATATCGTCGTGACATAAATTAATAGGTACGTAATAAATGCGCGTGAGTCCCGCGCCGACCATACGTAACCGCCGGGGCACTCGCGGCTGATAGTTGCCGAGGTATGCTGAAAATTCGTGGCGCGTAGGTATAACTCGCGATCCGGCCGTTTGTATGAAGACATTCTACTGCTCCTTTTTTCTGTACTGTGGTTGTAGTAGTTGCGGATTATAGTATACTTAAGAGTTAACCAAGGACTAAAGTCCGAGAGACTCAGACTTTACCAATAACATACGTGGCCACAACTTTGGTATTTAATTACAAAGCAGACGATAACAATAATAAATTAGTATACCGAATATAACGGCTTAAGTGGCAGCGGGCAGGGCACATCGCTCGTAGAACTGATGGCCGATGGGGTAAAAAGGTTCTCGAGTGGCGTCCACGGACCGGAAGACGCAGTGTAGGTAGGCCTCCAACAAGATAGAGCGACGACCTGGTTAAGGTTGCGGGATCGCGTTGGATGCGGATGGCACGGGACCGATCTGTTTGGCGAGCCCTGGTGGAGGCTTTTGTTCTGCAGTCGACGTCATTCAGCTGAATTGATGATATCGAATATAACTGTTTTCCAGACGGCGAAAAGGTTATTTTCAAATGATTTTTTTTATTTTTAACGACCGCTTTGGCCTAGTTGGTAGTGACCCTGCCTACGAAGCAAGAGGTCCTGGGTTCGAATCCCGGTAAGGGCATTTATTTGTGTGATGAGCACGAATATTTGTTCCTGAGTTATGGATGTTTTCTATGTATTTAAGTATTTATTTATCTATATAAGTATGTTTATCGTCGTCTAGTACCCATAGAGTACAAGCTTTGCTTAGTTCGGGAGTGGATCGATTTGTGTAAGATTGTCCCCTAATATTTATTTATTTAACAATTTACTGCGATGCAACTGCAGAAAATACTTTGTTCTACAACATGTGAAGCATTTTTACTGGCTGAATTTATAATGAATACATGACTTTTTATCGAAATATGTAGGTGCCTTGCATTTTTGAGCTCGCGTCACATTTTTTGCTTTTATCAGTCATGTAGACTGTGAGATTTATATAAGGTAAACGTACCAATGCTCGACACCTCAACGCCCATCTGTCAGCTCTCTTACTATAACATAAGATTGAAGGTGCCATGTATTGGGTCAGTGTCAAGCACAGGAATGTTTAACTTAGCTTTTATTAGATTTTCCGCAGTGGCATAAAATAAAATAATTACATTCAAAGTAGGTCAGGATAGAGAATTTAAATTTAAACACATATTTTTATAAACAGAGTTTATCGAATCACTGCACAAGAAGGAAACTAGAGAGAATAATAAATCAATGTCAATACAAATTTGTTTGAAAACAGTAACAACTAATTAGAATAAGGTTCCATGTTCAAAAAAACCTACAAAAGTTACGATTGATACAAAATTGATATAACTAGCATTTAGTCATTAGTATAATACTACATTTGATTTGATGTGATGACTCATTTATCTGATCACATTTTTTAAGGAATGGCTGTAGATTTTGATGGGGCTTTCGGTCATATATTAGAGGTCCTGTACGTCTTCCATAATAACTGGAAACGCTTGAATAAACGCCCTGATACAATTCCATTTACTCGTTATGTGAACTTTCTACGATTGTTATATAAAATAAACCTAACAAACCACAAAATGGAGCATCTATAATATAAATGTGAACGGCCAGAACGGGATAAAAAAAACGAGACAGAGCAGGATGGCGCTCTACAACACCATTTTGACACGTTTCTCCCAAACAACGCATTATTTCTCTGGAATTTTAAAGCAATTCGATTCTTTGACCTTGGGAATCGCGATAAACTTCAGAAAATATGATATTGGGTGTGTACATTTCGTATAATAAGCAAAATAAAATCACAAGTTCGAATTTCGAGTCAAAAGCGAGCGATCTATTATCTATGCCAGTGTTGCCATTGAGGGAAAAAGAAATCCATTCATTATCCTGCATTGCAGTCTGTAAAGCACTTTAACCACTGACCTGCATATTAAATCATGACAAGTTCCTATTTAGCCCTCGCTATGTTGCGGATTTTCAGTGGAACTAATTTAATTTAATGGCAATGATTTTTTTTGACAACAGACGTTGAAAATCATTGAATGTCACCGATGTAAACAAAACGAAAATAATTGTACATACCTATTTCAGAATAATAATCAATTTTACAATCAAAATGCCCAAAAAAGTACACCCCGATGCAAAAAAAAAATTAAATACATTCAAATGGTTGCGGCAGTAACGGTGTTTGTTTTCGAACTCCTCCGAAACGGCTTGACCGATTCTTATCAAATTTTTTCTCTATATTTGGTAGGTTTGACAATGGTTGTAGGCTCTTTTTTATACCCTTATTCTTCGAGGACGGAGTCGCGGGCAACAGCTAGTTATATATAACAAATGTGTACAGTTATACCAAATGTTGTTATATCTCTTGTTAAACAGGTCGGTTTATTAAATTTGTCTTGTCAATAGCTTTTATGATAGGTTTAGACCAGTTTAAACAGCATAAGGCCCAACAAAACCAAATATTGAAACAATCCCCCACCGAGAATGGTGGTTGGAATCCATTAAGCTCGGATTGTGGTAACAGACCGAAATGGACATGTTCTATGTGTACGGATTTGGGGTAAGAGGTTTTAGTGTTTGTCGAAAAGGTTTTTTCGATACAAAATATAAAGGCTCACACTATAAAGCACGCAATATTAAGGCAGTTGGTTGGTTTTGCTGATTGGCAGTAAAATAGGGTACAACTTGAAACTGAAAAACAAAAATTTTAAGACGCGATTCTAATTTAAATTAAAAACACTTTATTTTAGCTTAGAAAACCAGAGTAAATTAATATTTATTCGATTGCGATGGAAAATAACTGACGTCATAGCTAAGTATTGCTAGAAAAAGTCTATGGGAGATTCTTGTTTGAACCTAGAGTTCCATGCATAAGGTACCTATGTCAAAATACGAGTATATACGCCAGTCGTATCTACCAAAACCAGCGTTTGTAGAGCGCTTCTACGAAGAAAAATGTACGCCACGTATTTTATACGTTTTCGTTGAAACCCTCCTTTATTTTTACGGTTTTGCACTCGAAGGAAAAGACTAGATTTCAGTATTTCTAAGTCTATTTTTGGCTACGGGGAATGGATGAAAATTTTAAAAGTCCTTGAAACTTTTAGTATCGATAGGAATAAAGTTCCTAATGAACAGAAAAATATCAAATTTCTCAGTGAGATCAGTTAATTAGAAAAAAAAATAGTTTTATTACGTAAGTGCGGTTGTTTAAGTGTGTTCCATACCCCAGAACAAACAATAAATGATGTCTCACCTAACTGATTTGACATTTTCATTCTCATGTGAGCGCTTTCGGAGTTATTGTAGGTATGTGTTTCAATATTATCTTGATTTTATGACTGTTTATACACACCGGACTTTCGATATTTCTCGCTTTTACGACTACCTTCGCTCTGGACCCTGTAATCGACATTGGAAACTGCTACGATGGCCAACGGAATTCAAACTGGACTTTTGTTACAATCGTGTTTTTAGTGTTCGCTGCCGTAAGTTCCAAGTCGAAATATCTTTACTCAATTTAGACTATAATAATCACTATTGAATGTCGAAGAATCTACTACCGGTTCGGAAAAACTCCTTTATTTATTTATTTATTTATTTATTATGGTTTGCCAACAGGTAAAATACTATAAAACTTGCACTACAACATGTTAATAAAAAATTGAAGAGTATTCACCCAATTACAGGCAAGCACAGCATGCATTAAACATAAACATACGCATGTCGCCAAAGACAAATTACTACAAAACAACACTTACGACATGAGCTATTAACCATAAAAATATGAAGAAACAATATAGGTAATATATAAAAAACTTAAGTGAGAACAAAAGTGGTCCTACAACAGAACTATAACTACCTACTACAACCAGAAGCAGCGGCAAATAATATTGAACTAAATCGTGACCCAAGTAACCTGCTACAGTATTGAAAGCGTAAGACAATTAAATTACAATAACAACTACTGGGTCTCGAACCTACGCTAATTATTTAATGAACTAAAACAATTACTTTGCTCACCCGCGACCTTACAATAGTTACGTTTATGCAAGAAATGTGCGTTCATGCAGTTCCTCCACCTCCACACTGTACGAACACACACAAATCACATAAACCCAACCATCACCACCACCAAGCTACACTGACGCGTTTCGAACTCAACCAGAGCTCATCTTCAGAGTTACCACAACCGTATGCTATGCTACCAAATGTTAAACTAACAAACCAAAACAAATGTTTTAACTTGTCACTGTAACTTCTCAAGTACCCACTTTATTTTTCTTATTCTCAAACTACCCCACAAAAATTAACTTTTATTGACATATTTAAAACTACCTTGAATTTTTTGTTTATTTATTTATAAGGCATATTTAATTAATACTAACTGTTCAAATTCGACCCAAGCCGCAGTAAAGGAGAAGATACTAAATTTACCTGTTCATTAATAATAGACCCCATAGTGTTGTACCTAATTATTTCCATGCATTCCAGAGCATCCAGACGCAACCCCTTGCCGCAATAATGTAACACTTCATAAGAATCTGAATCTAACAATGAATGATTTGATTCCAACAAATGTTTTAATGTTTTAATTATTTATTTTAAATCTATACAAAAGCGTCTTATATTTATTAATAGAAACGTGGAGGAGAAACCGGCAAGAAACTCAAAGAGGTATTTTTTTTTCAAACAGATCTGCATCTTTATTTATCTACATACAATACGTCTAAAGCGTTATATTATTATACAGCTAAAATAGCCACGGACTGGATACCACAAGATGGATGGCGGTGACGAGGTAGGCCCTAGTTTTGGCAGGACCTACACGTGTACACGTTTTCGACTCTATGTTAACGAGTTAAGATCGAAAAGTGGCGAATATTTTCCTTCCGAGACTAAAGTAAGAGGGAGAGGGAATATGCTGGGCCATCTGATACGACATGACAGTTACATAAAAACTATTTTGGAAGGGCGAATAGAAGGCAGGCGAGGCAGGGGAAGACCGAGACGGTCATTTATAGATCAAGCTAAGGAAAAAGTCAATGTCATGTCGTATCAGGAGCTGAAAACGCTGGCAGAGAACCGAAAAGAGTGGCGATTACTCCACCGACAAGAGCTAAGCTCTTAAATTAATGATGATGATGAGACTAAAGTGCATAAGTAGAAAATAATTTTAAAGTCGACTTTCGCTGTAAGTGCCTAGAGCTTCCGCCAATATACTTCCTGAAGTAAATTATCTTAAAACAAACCGCTCGGGAAAAAGGCCCGAATACCTGTGGATCCCGGCTTTCTACACAAGATAGCTTTCCAAAAGGCTTAAGTGGGACTTACTTGAAAGCTTATCCTTCGTAACTTTATTTGGACTTAACTCGTTCTTAGATAAAAAAGGATCTTACCACACTTAGCTGTAATTTTAATACAGTTTATATCCTACTTTTATTCATGTTGTTCGTGGTTCCATGCCCAAAAGGAGGGAATTGAGGGAGTTCCCAATCCGCACTGCTTCTGCGTGGGAACTAGGGCCCAAGCCCTCTTGTGCTGAGAGGAGGCCTGTGTCACGCAGTGGAACGTGTGTAGGCTGGCATGATGATGATGATGATCCGAAAGGTTCCAAATGGAGCCCTATTAGAGCTTGTCTTGCCTCTACTGAATCAGATGATTTTGATGTGTGCGTGCGTGAAATTAATTACGACTGTTTATCTGTTTGGGATCGTCGACTACTCCGTGAACTATGATCAATGCGCAACATCACTATCGACAAGTAAAAAAAAAAAAAAATTAGGGGACAATCTTACACAAATCGACCTAGTCCCAAACTAAGCAAAGCTTGTACTATGGGTACTAGACGACGAAAGACATACTTATATAGATAAATAAATACTTAAATACATAGAAAACATCCATAACTCAGGAACAAATATCCGTGCTCATCACACAAATAATTGCCCTTACCGGGATTCGAACCCAGGACCTCTTGCTTCGTAGGCAGGGTCACTACCAACTAGGCTAAAGCGGTCGTTAATAAAAAATCCTTTGCGTAAATGCGGTGAAAGGGCGCGTCATTCTAAATTAGATAAGTTATATTATCTTATCACTACACTATATTTCATACTAAATACAAACTGAAACATGGACGTACAGAAAAAACCCCAGAAAAAAGGCCAGTGCTGGGAATCGAACCCAGGTCCTCAGCATTCCGTGTCGCGTGCTAAACCGCTACACCACTACTGGTCCACCACTGGTCCACTGGTGGTGGATGGTGACCTGTAGTGGTGTAGGGGTTTAGCACGCGGCTCGGAATGCTGAGGACCTGGGTTCGATTCCCAGCGCTGGCCTTTTTTCTGGGGTTTTTTCTGTTCATCCATGTTTCAGTTTGTATTTACAATACAATACAATACAATGACTCTTCATTGTACACCAGGAATATTAAGCAATACAGAAAACAGGTACACAGATAGTAAGTTACAAGGTAAGCAATAGGCGGCCTTATCGCTTAAAATCGGTCAAGCCGTTTCGGAGGAGTTCGATAACAAACACCGTGACGCGAGATTTTTATATATTAGAGCTTGTATATTATATTATTACACTCGTACAAAACACGCTTTTCAACTGTCTTCTGTGAAAGTAACCCCAAAGCATTTAAAAATATAATACGTATGTTTATTCTTACACAAGCATATGATTGCCTTTTCAAATATAGCACTTGTCGGGGTTCAGGCCAATTCCTATTATCGGCAATGCCGTTTAAGAAGTCGAGAGAAACCAGGAGCGTAGTTTGTTTTTATATTGTTATTTTTCAAAAATCTGAGAACAATAGAAACCCTATGAGGCAACACATAATGAATCCTATTAATTATAAATGCGTAGGTTTATGAGTGTGCGTGTGGGTTTTCGTGACTCATTCACGCGAGAATGGATGGACGGATTTGGATGAAATTTGGTATGTAGACCTTCCCATGGGATCCCAAAATTTTAATCTATGCAAAATCTAAAATCTTAAACATTATCTATAGGGACATGCAATTCATAAATAAATGTCATAAATGAAGACAACGAATTAAAATTAACGAATTAAAATTGCCGTTGATACTTAGAGGCTAGTGTGTTATTTTCAAGATTGAAAAAATGTTTCAGTACATTTAGCTGTTGTTCACAGTGCATTTTGTTAAAGAAATTCTCCATTCGAGAGCTTTTCAGCTCCAAAGGCCATCTGTTCTGCGTGCTATATGGCCTGCCCATTGCCATTTCAACGAACTAATTCACTTGGATATATCAAAATCTCCTTACTGTACGCTACGCCACGTTACATGACAAACCGATTTTCTACTTAAAATCCATTGTAGAAGGGTTTATTTCGAGTTGAAATATTGGTCATGTATAGATGACGTTGGCGTGTGAGGCATTCCATTGGCTATCACGACTAGATGACTAGGACGGTGAAGAGGATAAACAATTTTCCGCATTTCTGCTGTGCTCTTTTTATAAAAAACTAACAAAAAACAATACAGAATAAATTATTCAAGCCGCCAGTAAGTATTTAAAAAAACATGGCCAATTAATCGTGTTAGCTCCTGGTCTAGGCCGGTTAATACGCCACTCGGGCAGGTTAGTCGATTCGGCTTTATTTTCGGCGCTTGCGTCATCAGACATTGTACCGGATTCGCTATTTCCGTTTAGTTTCAAATTGGCTATTTGTCGTAAATGGGTTACCGAAATATTTGTTCTTTATTGTTTTTAATCATCGAAACATGCTTTATTCGTATAACCAATACAGTAGTTTCTGACTTATGATTTGATTACTCAGTGTCACTGGGTCATACATATTTTTTTGTTCGCGACTCCCAGTGGGCATGACAAAAGTTAAGAGTATATAGCCAATAGTTTACTATAATAAACGGGACTTATCACACAAATCACGAAAGTTTAAAACAGTATAGCCAATATTTTTTTTAATCTAGTCTATATCGGCGTGCGGGACGCCTGGCCAACTTTCGGCACATTTAAATAAATCTTAAGTTTGCTGGCTCGGATTAGCTAATTTTATGTCCACAGGAGAGACCACTTATGTTTCTTACGCTGTGTATGAGCTAACTTGTGCTATCGAAGAAATTTTATACCATTAGAGAAAATGTAACCAAATAGCCCATCAATCCATAGTCATAATCTTTATTTTTAACCCCCGACACAAAAAGAGGGGTGTTATAAGTTTTACCGCTATGTCTATGTATCGGTCTGTCGCATCATAGCTCTTAAACGGGTGAACCGATCTGGATGCGTTTTTTTTTATTTGAAAGCAGGTTTCAAAGTTATCGGCTCTTTTGTTAGCTGCAGACGATGCTGCAGAAGTAATCTTAAACACATAATGGGCATTTACTTTATTTTCAAACATAATGATTGTGTGACCAAATTTCGGTGAGGGGTTTTAAAATTTTTAATTTACCTATAGTTATGCTTTGTTTTTAATTTTAGTCATGTTCCAATTTTCACGTTGGCCAGTTCTATTCCCAGTTCTATTCAGTTGGCGGTATTCCGCTAATAGAATATTAAAAAGAAAAATATTTCGTGGGCCCAGTGCGGATAGGGAACTTCACATACACCACTGAATTTCTTCGCAAGTGTATACAGGTTTCCTCGCGATGTTTTCCTTCACCGTAAAGCTCGTGGTAAATTTCAAATGTAATTTCGCACATAAATCTAGAAAAACTCAGAGGTGTGAGTCGGGATTTGAACCCACGATCCTCTGCTTAAGAGAACATAGGTAGGTCCCCTAGGCCACCACGGCTCTTTATGCCTAGTATTTTTACATGCAAATAATCCCGTCTAATATTTTACCCGGTTACACAAATCAAAGTCATCTTAAAAACACTTACGGGCTCTGAAATTACTGAACCCAGATCTCAAGATTGGCCACTTCTAAAAAAAGATATTACACCTTAAATGGTTACCCTTTCCGTACCCAAAATAAAACGGTAATTTATCGGGAGGGTACCCTAAATCACGGTACGGCTATCCCCAAGATCGCAATGAATTTTCTGGTAAGCATCACGATTGGTTCATGCTCCCATACAAATGGATTAAAATCAATTGTCTTGGCGGCAGAGCTGGGCAAAACAAAATTTATCTATTTACGAATAACCGGGAAGATAAATAAATTGTTCGTTATTTGAAATAACTAAATAATCAGTCATTTTGATTTGTTATTTTGAATTTATCTAGAGGTAAGATTTATTTTTATCTAGATATTTGTTTTAAATGGCGTCTTATTGGGGCAATTTAGCCAGCGATCTAAATAAATTAGTTCGGTCTCTAAATAGAAGATGAATATCAGTGTGACAGTTTGACCCGACGTGACATTCTAATATAAATTTATTTATCTAAGCGTACTTCAATAACAAAAAACGTTTGTTATTTTCATCTAGATAATTTTCTTTCTAATATATAAAAATCTCGTGTCACGGTGTTTGTTATCAAATTCCCCCGAAACGGCTTGACCAATTTTTATGTAACTTTTTTCTATATTATTTGGTAGGTCTGAGAACAGGTCGTAGGGTATTTTTAATACCCCTTTTCTTCGCAGACGGGGTCGCGAGCAACAGCTAGTTACCTCCTGCCGCCCACGTCAAATTTTGTTCAATGAAATTTAAACTTTTTAACTAATGAGTTGAGTTCAATGTCACATTAGAATAAGTCCTAATAAAAGGACATCGGACCTCAGGAGGTTAAACATTAGAATTGACAACGCTGATTGATTGACGTTAGTAATTAACGAGATAAGAAATTATTTACATAACGCCCTACTCTGCTTGGCGGGCCCCTTATTATCTAACGCACTGGAATCGCAACCATTTTTCACCACTTCTTTCTGTCACACGGTAAAAGATGAGGGTTAGATAGAGATGATGAATACAATCACGAGCGCCTACGCGTTAGACAATACGAGTCTAGACATGTGTAAGTAATGTGAGTAATATCACAATTGTAATATCACTCGACGGCGTGACGCCATATTACACATCACTCGGAAGAAATAAGCATTACACCAAACATCACTCGTAGCGATATATTCCCCGAGCGTGGTAATGGCGACCGCTCGGCTCTCGCTTGAATCTTACTCTGATGAAAGAGATGAAAGAGTTGGTATGATATTAATTGCCTGTGATGGTGTGATAGTGAAAGTAAATGCAAAATGCAATATGTCCGGCAGTGCGTGATGTTTCGATTGGTGTGATATTTCAATGTAATATTACATTTCCCAAAATGTAATGTGAGATGGCATTACTTTTCGGAGCACTGTTTTGCGCATCTCTAAATACGACCTCTGGCTACGAAGCTTTGTGTCCCGAATTCAATCACGATTTATATCGGTTTTTGCGTGATTGAGTAACAACATTATCTATGAGGCTATACCGGGTGGCACTTTACTATGATCTTTGCTGAAAGTATACAGTTATCTAATTAATTATCAATCAATTTATTTTAATTTTAAAACTAGGTTAAGTAAAACAAAAATACACTAAAAATCAAACGTTTTATTACCTATAGGTGATAACTCTGCCGCAATAAAGTTACTATTTACATTTGCACATGACACATGTCATTCTCTTCACTTCTTCATTGCCCGATCAACTTGCTAGGGTTGAAACAACCGGATTTTTGCACTAAAGTTCAACAAGCTTTATCTCGTAAACGGTAAAGAATATTAATATAATTTATTGGGAAAAAATTAATTAAAATTATTAATTAAAATTAAAGTGAACAATTCCCCGTTTTTGTAAAATTCATTCCGTTCCACGCGGTATAAGGAAATAGCAAAGAGGTTAGTTGATGTCACAGGAGACCGAAGAGCTGGTAACTAAATCGAGCAAAGAATTATCACAGCTATTCAAAGGACGCTGCCAGTATCTTCGGAATCTTTTCTAAGGGGACTCCTTTTCATAAATGATTTAGGTATTTTTGTTTATTCTTTTTCTCAATGTATCTACGCTCCTATGTCCTTAAAGCTCGAAGAGTCGCCAGACTCAAGTTGCAGTGGGCAGGGCACTCATAGCTCGTAAAACTGATGGCCGATGGGAATTGATTATTATTTTGCTCACCCGCGACCTCAAAGACCTTTTTCAGTTCATTAATATGGACCCCCGCAAAGTAACGCCTGATTCAATAAATTATATCAATATAGCTAGTTTAGGATAGTAGTTTAAGATATTTTGTGTAGCCTAGCGGATTCGATAGCTTCCGTTATTTAATCACTTGCCGGACAATATGGCCTCCTTGCCCGTTTTACGTAACCGGCGTTGTGTTACGACGTATGAAAACCCTTGGAACTTTCATGCATACCTTTGATAAAGGTTGCAGGATCGTATAACGTTTAAGATCATGTGATTAGTGAAAGAATCAGCCAACAGAGTGGTAATAATCATCATCATTTCAGCCGAAAGACGTCCACTGCTTCAGCAGGCCTCCCCCAAGGCTTACCAAATGGATCGGTCTTGCGCCATCCGCATCCAACGCGTTCCCGCAACCTAAAACATGTCATTTCATTTTGTAGCCTACACTACGTTTTCCGGTACGTGGGAGTAAGGTAGGTGTACATAAAAAAAAGGGAAAACAATAATAACTCAGAATTTATTCTATTCTATTCTATACCAACTAAAATAAATCATTATTATGAAAAGGAGTCCCCTTAGACAAGATTCCGAAGATACAGGCAGCGTTCTTTGAATAGCTGTGATAAATTCTTTGCTCGATTTAGTTGCCAGCTCTTCGGTAAGTAGATTAAATTTATAAAGTCGAGTTAAATTAAAGGTGTAAAGAAGCGCCATCCTCTCGGGCAAGGTCCCCAGAGATCCGTAGGTACAATAATTATTCACGTTTCCATATATCATATCATATACACGAATAAAAGTTCGGGTTTTATCCGAAACACGAACTTTCCTTAATTTGCTTTCCGAACTGTCGATAGAAAAGGTGTGCTCTTCGTTCGGTAGTAATCCGTTTCGATTTTGTTTATTTTATAATTTGATTGGTTTTGAGCAATACTTTACGGAGATTCATATCATTCTTTTTAAAATTATTTATTACAGGTACGTCTGTGCAACACATTATTGTTTAGGTCGGATCCTGCTGTTTTACCAAATTTATTTTGGTCAAATGTTTAATTTCCCAAATGTTTATTTTTTCTGAAACTGTAAACTATTCAGGATATATTTCAGGACTATTCTGTAGGTTAGGTTAGGTTAGGTTAGGTCTGCTTAATAACAATCCTGAAAAGTTTACAGTTTCAGAACAAATAAACATTTGGGAAATGAAACATTTGACGAAAAATAATTTGGTAAAACGGCAGAGACCCTTGTTTAGGTACATGCGAAACCCGTCCACCTCATGTTTCACATAAAACAATATTATATGTCACACCTGTCTAACTATCCCAAACACCACACAAAATTCTAACGCTTTTCAAACTCTACGAGTTAATTCGCAAAGCACGAACAAAGATCCGCTACCAAACAAAACGAATGTCCAGTAAAAGGTAGCAAATTGCCCACCCTGTATTGGATGTATCTAAGTAGCTAAAAGCGTAACGTCAGCCCAGCCTCGATCACCTAATGATATTACACCAAACAATGACTACGCGTTAAGAAGACCCTTGCTTGACATGTTACACAAGATCACCGCGTCAAATGGCGTTATTTACACATAGCGATAAACGGGACAACTTCAATGAATGCTTCTGACATTTCAATTTTCCCGTTTGACAGGGACGAGTAATATGATATTGTCCGTCATACATTTGCTTACTACGTTTTGGCGTCAAGATTATGCGTTTGTGACTTTT
The DNA here is from genome assembly GCA_947859365.1 of Archips crataeganus. NCBI lineage: Eukaryota > Metazoa > Arthropoda > Insecta > Lepidoptera > Tortricidae > Archips > Archips crataeganus. The sequence goes on along the minus strand of OX402069.1, from coordinate 10,797,597 downwards.
ATACGAGCGGTTTGGTGGAGTGACGTTGATTGGCAATTATTTGACCAATCAGAAAATAGCAATCATCGCCGCTACTGAATCACTGAAGCGTAGAACCCACAGCCGTTGATGATGCATCGGAAAAAGGCGAAACACGTGTCCGGATGGTTTGGTTATTGATTTAATAAGTATATAAACATCTCGTGTCACGGTGTTTTTTATCGAACTCCTTCGAAACGGCTTGACCGATTTTTATCAAATTTTTTGTATATATTGGTAGGTCTGAGAATAGGTCGTACCTAAGTAGGCCATTTTTTATACCCCTATTCTTTGCAGATGGAGTTACGGGCAACAGCTAGTAATGTATGACAAAGAAGAAAAAAAAGATTAAGCTAAAAAATAATTACGTGTTAGTTCTAGTAGTAGTTATTTATATTATTCGATGATTTTTATTTGTATCTTTTCCTGTCAACTGTATTTCCTGTGTATCGAATATGTGTAAATAAACATATCTCTCTCTCTCTCTCTCTCTCTCTCTCTCTCTCTCTCTCTCACACTCTCTCTCTCTATACTAAATTATTTGTTTAAGTTAACGGAAATTAAAGAAAAAACGGCGTGCATTGTAAATTTTGAATCGCCATCCAAATTTTGGTAGGTGTGTATGTCATAAATCATAAATAAATCATAAATCATTTATTTCTTTGCAAGAATGTAGTTTTACAAAACAAGGTGTTATTTTTAATTTATGTCCAATACATTCTGCTTTGATAAACATGCAAAGTTTGTGTTATATTAAATTAAAATTAGATTACATTATACCAATTACAAATAAACAGTTCATGTCATAACAAAACTTAATTTTAAATGTCCAAATGCAACAAGAACAACAATAATAAGTATAATAACAGTCAAGATAAGTAAATAGGAATTAAATTATTAATCAAAGGAATGTCATGTTACAATCATTATCAATCATTGTCATTCAGTATCAAAGGATAGACATTATAGAACAATATAAACTACCTCTAAATTTTTAATTTTGTGTTGTTCTGTCAATAATTCAATGAAAAATACTTAAACATGATCTTTTATCGATATCATATCTATGTATTTATATCATCATTTTGATTGTGTCAAAAATCTGTTTTTGTCTAAAATAGCAGCGAATTCAGAGTAATTAGGCTCTTATAGGCAGCAAAAAGGATAATGGTTTTAATTAATAAGCAAGAAGTTGGCGATCCTCGGATTCAATTTGTTATTAAGCCTCTTTGGAGAAACTTTGAATTTGTCTTAATTTCGACGAAGCCGCAATCTCGAAGGAAACGTTATTTATTGTTTTGTGCTAATTATGTTCCACCATTACCGGATATTAAAATTAAGGAATGAGATATGAGGATGTTACGAAGTGGGGCGCGACGCCAAATGTATTGTTTGCATAGCTGAGCACCGTTAAGAAAATATATAATTTCGTTAATCACTAATCTGTTACTAAAAAAGTTTACTTCGTTAAACGTTAAAGCGTTACATTCCGGAAGATTTAACGTAAGTTAACGTTAATCGATAATCCATTAACATGTCATAAAAATTTTGGTTTACCTTGGCCTTAGAAAGCTGAAAATTTGCATAAAATAATTACAGATTTGTTGGAATTCCCACAGGATAGGGAGTACTTAACCGCGATTTATATATTCACTAACTGATACCCTTCTGATACCGATGATGATGAACATAATGATGGATGATTGGATGTTGCCGTGGCCGGATTTTGTTTTATTAATTGAAAGAGATGAAAAAGCTTTACCACAAATAGGAATTCTGCGCGGACGAAGTAAGTGTTTGAAGTGTGTTAGAAGTTAGTGGCAAAAGCTAATCTACTCATGTTGGTTTGGGTACGCCACTCATACACTTGTCACTCTAAGTGCCGGCGCTAAGTAATAAAACGATTAAAGGAATCACATGAATCGAATTTCTTAGCAGTTTTCTCATTCACACGCGCCGGCAAGACATAGCTAGTGCGGTCTTTCGATAAACAGTAGGCACTGGAGTAACGATTAACGGACTCGATGAAGTTTAACGCAAGTTAACGAGTCCGTTAACAGTTTCTAGAGTTAACTTGAAAATTAATCCGTTACTCAAAAATGTTAACTTCGTAAGTTAACGATTAACGGACTAACGAGTTAATGCCAGCTATGTTGTTTGGTATATTGATCAAGAAGTTCGAATATTGATTACTGATCCTTCTAACTTAACTAATCTATTTGTAATGGTTAAAGTATAAAAAACTAGACAAGTATCTCTATACCTTGTTGTATTTGTATCAGGGTTTTGTTTTCGGAATTCGGGCTATGATACCGCAAAATATACAAGTACAGATTGCTGTTTTCTACTGTCCGGGAAGTAATTTATTAAATTACTGCGAGCCCTCAAAGCCCGGTTATCTTTTGAGCTATGTGTATTGTATATCTCACAAGACCTCTCCAAACTGCTCTCAAGTGACATATTTATTCGATAAAAATCCCCGTCATATTTCTTGAGGGGATTGTTAGTATCCTGAAAATGTTAAGGTTACAAAATGAGTACAAATGAATATCTTGCGTAAACTGTTATATTTTTACGCGTAATTCACTGGCATTGCGTTGGTAGCCTTGGAGTTTGGCCTAAGACCTTTCTAGAGAATTGTAGGTAAAAGCCCAGGATCGCAATTTAGAGTTATTCGGACTTTGAGAATGTTAAACTTTGTATCTAACTTTAAAGCTTTTCGATAAAATCGGCATTCACCTGCGTAGCAATTTCATGTGTAAAGTTTTCAATTGGCAAGAATGAAAAATTTAAAAGTAAGCAAGCACAAGTACGCAATATTTTTTTCACCTCACTAGCTCGGAAAGCCCTTTTTGTTTGTTTGACATCTATTGAGAAAATCGCTTTTTATCCACAAGTGAAGAAAGAGTTTTGACATTTGAAGGCAGCTTAAGTGATATTTGACAGCTAACAAAACGTAAAACGTTAAAAGTGCTGAATTTTTAACATCACAATTAATGAATTGCATCGAGTAAAAAACACTAAATACAGTCTTACAACTTTATTTTAATTCATAAATATCAGCATTCAACATTAACCTTCATTCTTGTTGTAAAAACGGATAAAATGTTCTGACAGTCCAAGTAAGTCGATGTGCGATCAAAACGCATCCGAAATAATAAAAAAAAAACTTAAGTCAAAACGGTATAAAATTTAACAGTAATACAGTTTGCTCGTATCTCAAAATCGATAATCTGGCTAATTGAACTTTACTTGATAGTACAAACCCTTTTTCTTATTTTCCTCGCTGTAGTGAGGTGAAAAGTTTTGTGTTATACACGGGTGAAAAGTTATTTTACGTCTCGTGTGTTGAAGCACTCGCTATCGAAAGAATTCTATTTTTGAACCACTCGCTTCGCTCGTGGTCAATCATAGAATCCTTTCGATAGCTCGTGTTTCAAAATGAACACTCGCAGTTAAAATACAACTTTCCCCCCTTGTATAACAAATAACTATATATCAATAGGAATAACGTTCTTTATTAACAGGAAAAATGGATGATAAAGGTACAATCCCTTTCATTCTGAAAGAAGGCCTGTGCCCTGCAGTGGGACTTATATAGTCTGGGTTGAAGATGAGGAAAAAAAAATACAGATTTTATTGGTTGGTATAGAGATTCCTTTAAGGGATAAGTTCACCTTTGTACATCTGTTTCTCTTGTAAATTGTTAATTTCATGTTTTTATGTACAATAAAGAGTTAACATACATACATACATGCATACATACATACATACATACATAATTATAAATAATTTTAATTTCAATACTAGATGAAAAAACTCGCCTATATAATTCCCGTTCCCTTGGGAATTCCGAGAAAATACATACCCTAAGTCACTCTCGGAACTGAGACGAATCTAATGACACCTTACTCTTCACAATCCATTGAGCTGTTTAGGCTGCAGGGTGTGCCAAAGAATGATACATACATACATAAATACATACGCTCGAAAAACACAACCCTCCTTCGACAGTCCGGTGAAAATAAAAGCAGTTTATTAAAACTGGGATAGATTAAATATAGACACGAACCATAGTCTGTCACCATATTGAAAAAAATGGAATTTTGGTTGGGATCCAAATGATTTATTATTTTATTTTATTTTACTTAGAAGCTAATACATCCGATACCTAGCACAGTCACACCACAACAACAAAACAAAAATGGCAGGCCATTTTATTTATGATATGATCAATTGACTATCTATTAATTTTTGCATAGATAAATTAAATAATTCAACAAAAAAAAGCCAGATGTGTCATTGACAGCTTGACAACAACCGTATCATAATATATTATGTCACACCGTTTATTATTCGTGGTTATTTTGATATTCAGAAAGGTCATCGACCTTGATCTTAACGCTGCACTAAATCCCCTTGTAGAGGAATTATTACATCTTGGACGTACAGATTTCCCCCGGGACCGTGTGTGATTGTTACCCAAATAGTGTGTGATGCCGTTAGAATTATGTACCCGAGTTTGGATGTTAGGAGTATTTTTCTGTATTCTTTTAGCTGCCAGACCGTTTCATAGTTGGTAATGTTCTTGCAAGTCACGAAGGTGAGAGGGCTGGAGAGTGACATAGGCTACTTTTTACCTCGGTAAAATATATCGACGGTTAAAAGGCAAAACACATGAAGCGACGTTTTTTGAACTTTACATGAAACCCATCTCAAACGACGGAGAAAAATTAGCTGATTTCAAATATGTATATAACTCATTTTGACAAAAAGTGTCGCTTCATGCGTTTTGCCTTTTAACCGTCGATATCATTCCCACAGGAACACACGTTTTAATCTACTTCAGCGGGGGGGTATCAGCTAGATAGATAAATGGTGCAACATAGTAACAAACAACAAACAATTAACAAACAATTTGGTTTTCAGAGGAATAAAAGCACGTCACAACTGCTATGATTATTTGCAGACGAAGTAAATAACCATTTAAATAATAAAAAGCACGTACTTATAATTATGATAGACTTCAGCAAAGCATTTGACACCTTAAAATATGATGTATTATATAAAAAAATGCAGCAAAATGGTATACAGGGTCCGATGCTGGAATGGTTCAAAGACTATCACACGAAAAGATTTAACACTGTTAATGTAGCTGGCGAATTTAGCAACCTAATACCAACCGTACGCGGCACAGCGCAAGGCTCAATTTTAGGACCAACTGAATACCTACTTTATGTTAATGATATGTGTAACCTATTCCGGCGCGGCTCTGTGTACCAGTTTGCTGACGACACATGCATTGTGTCAGCGCATAGAGATGCAGAAGTGGCTCAGACCATAATGCAACAGGAATTCGATCTGATGTGTAAGTGGGCACACGACGTAGGCCTATCTATTAATTATCAGAAAACTAAGCTTATGCATGTACATTCTCCTTATCTAAAAACTAATTTTTACCCAACAATTGAAGCACACGAACATCAATGTATGCACAAACAGCCCCCTCATTGTAATTGTAATACACTTGAATTAGTAGAACAACATACCTACCTGGGTCTCAAGATTGATCAAAGATTCAATTGGGGTCCTCATGTGAATCATGTGTGCAACAGGCTAAGGGCAATACTTTCAAAAATATCTGTACTTAGAAATAAATTACCCTACAATACGCTGAGATTGTTGTATTTGTCTATGGCACATTCAATTATAAGCTACGGTATCTCGACCTATGGTAAAACATATAAAACTTACCTCCTAGACATCTATAATTTACAAATAAGAATTCTAAAAACTATTGTTCCTCTGAAAATTAAATATAAATATCAGTGGCGAGGCGTGAATTTTTTTCCAGGTAAAGCCGGACGAAAAAAAGCAAACAAAAATCATACCCCATTTCTTAGTAGTTATACTAGGTTATATTCTAGAAAACTAGTACTTACCTACGTGCAGTAATTCGGTCCATAAGACTGCAACATATTTATCCTTTCACTGATATCAGTATCAAAACAATATGTTACTTATACATGAATTAGACACTGAATTATAATCAGATTTACAACCTGACAGACGATAATACGTACGATTAAATTTCACCGATATTGCGTATCAACACTGATCCAATATCGTGTTTTTATTAAAATTATTTCACATAATTTTATTATAATATAAATAAACAAACTACAATACAAAACACTGAGCGATTGACATGACATTACCTAATGTTGTCATTTCAATAAATACCACACCACAAACAAATCGACCGCGCTAGCGGATCACGTCCGGCACGTTCTATGGCTCCGAATCGTACATACAGTGACACATTCCGGCAGCGCGGCACAGCGTATACGATTTGGTGTTGTGCAGCGCGCTGAGCACAGCCCGTGGCGGTTTAATTTTGTCTGTTTATAAATCTTATTATAAAAATAGATAAAATATCGTACTTTCTGTTTTACACTAAAACTCGATATTTTAAAATTAAATTTCGCTCCAGTAATTTTAAATAAGTCTACGAATGGCTGCGTGAATGTCAATTCCGTCGGCTATTCCAAGTGGGATAAATTATTTAAAAAAAAAGCTTCTGTCAAAGTGAAATTAAGCCTTATGCACAATGTAGAAAGTCTTTTTTTAAATGTGATAAGCCGATAGAGACCGGGTTATCTTCAGCCTATTCCATGCCTATTCTTACGGTAGACGCTTGTAGTGAATCTATGGTTTTCTGAATGAATATTTACATGTGTGAGTGTACAATTCCTGCCGGAATATTGAATTTATGAATGACTGATTGGTCTTGTGGATATTTTGATGCGTTTTGTTACTGCACCATTTTGAAAAATACTTAAAAGTTTATTATGGAAGAGTAAGTCTCTATACAAACAATCGGTTACTAAGAGAAGCGTTTGGTTACTTCAAAATTTTAGGCAACCCGCTGGGAATCGAGTTGTTAGCACCCTTCGCCACTGATAAATATAAAGATAATTATGGTCAACTATTCCAATACTGTAAAGTGATGAATGTATTCAATAAGATAAAGCAAGCCATAATATGTGAAAATACTGATAAAATAGAATTACTTGAAAAACATCGTAACAGGCCAGATAACTTACGCCATATACCCAACCGCCCGCTATATCGGGTCCCCAAGCAATGTAATGAGTATGGCAGAAGGGTCTGGAAGTGCATCCTTCCCCAACTATTAAATAATTTACCGTTGTCTATTGCGGAAAAATTAGAAAGTAGTAACAGTAAACAAATTAAAAGCGTGATTAAAAGATATTTTATGAGAGATATATTTGAGAGGGAAGGGACGGATGCGCACTCAGACTTAGGTTATATGTAAGTTAAAACAAAAAAACTGCATGCATGGGAAATCATGATTTATATAATAAATTTACTATCTACTCGTATTGTATAATTAGGCTAATTACGCGTGAGCAACTCAGTCTTTCGCTAACCGAGGCCACGCAAAATCCTTAAAATTAGGATTAAGGACTCGTTTTGCATGTTTTATGAAATGTTCTTTGCTTGAAATAAACAGTTTAAATTTTAATTTTTTTTTTTAACACTAAATTATACACTTAAGGTCTAAATAAATAAATATAAACATCACGGGACAATTCACATTTCAAAAAACAAGCTTTGCTTAGTTTGGGACTAGGTCAATTACCTAGTCCCAAACTAAGCAAAGCTTGTACTATGGGTACTAGACAACGGATAAACTTACTTATTATAGAAAAATACATACTTAAATACATATTAAACATCCAAGATCCTAGCACAAACATTCGTATTTTTCACACAAGGAATCGAACCCAGGACCTCAAGCTTCGCAGTCAGGTTCTCTAACAACTAGGCTATCCGGTCGTCTTCGTAAGTACACGTATTTATTTACCTATGTTTTGGCAAATAAAATGATTGATTGATTGACTAGTTTATCAAAGATTTAGATCCATAGACGCAGGTTCAAATCCGGGAAATGCAAAGAAATAATGTTTAGCTTTTCACTGCCACCACCATTTTCTTCAACCCCATAATAAAGTACAAAGCATTTAGGTACTCTTAAAGTCGTGTTCAAATACTTTACCTAAATTCTGTCTAAACTTGACTGAACATGGTCCGGGGAAAAATATCGCGTGATTTACGGTACATTGCCGCTTTTGATCAATTATTTAAATATCCACAGCTTTATGACGTCGCGATGTAGAACAAAATGTACGATTCCCACATCGTTAAAGTGAAGCTGAAGAGTGTACACAGCAAAATTTCGTCTAGATAGAAGCCTGAATAAAACATAAGGTTGTTAATCCATTAATACCCCATCTCGGTTCAAGTAATTAGTATGAGTCTTAACGGAGATTACGACGGGAATAAGATTTATCAACGTCTTTTGTAGCATTTAAAAATAACTGCCAAGCGCTGACGCTGTTACTTTTAAAAATGGCATTCTGATATCGCGTCAAAATGAGCCCAGCCGTGGTAGCTTAGTGGTTAGACCTATGTCTCAAGTAGAGGGTCATGGGTTCTAACCCGGGTTCGCGCCTTTGTGTGTTTTCGGTTACGTGCAAAATTATAAAATTATTTGAAATTTACCACCGTAAATACAAATACAAATTCTTCATTATAAATGAATATCAAGTTTAACAAATATAACAAAACAGCAAAATGAAGGTAAACATCTTGACGCAGCCTTTACACGCCTGTGAAAAAATTCAATCGTGTGAGTGAAGTTCCCGATTCATACTGGGTCCGTGTCGGGGCTACGGCCCAAGCCCTCTTATTCTGAGAGGCGGCCTGTGCCCTACAGTTGCACGTATATACTTAGACTGAGATGATGATGCTGATGATGATGAAAATAAGCCTAAAGGCACATAGTAAACGGCAGACAATGGGTCTCTTAAGAAAGCTCAAGATCACTCAGAGGGCGATGGAGAGGGATATGCTTGGAGTTTCACTGCGGGATCGCATTAGAAAATGATGAAATCCGCGCAAGAACCGAAGTCACCGACATAGCTCTAACAATCACCAGACTCAAGTGGCAGTGGGCAGGGTACATCGCTCATACAACTGATGGCCGATGGGGCCGAAAGGTTTCCGAGTGGCGTCCACGAGCCTGAAGACGCGGTAGGCTTTCGACGAGATGAAGCAACGACCTAGTTAAGGTTGCGGGAACGCGTTGGATGCGTATGGCGCAGGACCGCTCCGTTTGGCGAGCCTTGGGGAGGCCTATGTTCAGCAGTGGACGTCTTCCAGCTAAAATGATGACGATGAATGTCGATTAACTTCAGTACACGTCGCGTGCAATCGTAACCGTATGTAATAACAGGTTAACTAACTAAGCCATTCAACATCAATAAAAGCTTAACGATCTTTCAAAATATTATACCGCATTCTTCCACGCAACTATACCGGTAATCAATCAAAGCAGATTATTATATTTCGTATAACAAAAAAAACACGCAAGCGCCACAGAAAAAAAACAACAAATTGAAACCTTGTTTTTCCAGATATAGGGTACAATTTGGTAAATACTGTGTATAGCTCATATGTTTTTTGGGTGGGATGTACGGATTGTGTCGTCAGGCGTCGGCATTGTGTTCGGAATGAAAAACCTTTTATAATAGCTGTTTTTTTAGGGACTTTACGGGTCATTTCATGGGACCTAACAATGTCTAGGAAAGTACCCAAAGTCAGCTTGGGAAGCTAGGTTTAAGCTTCGGAAAAATGAGTTTGCCCTTTTGGATATTTTGTTGAATTTAACACACGGTAAAAAAGGCGTGAAGTGACAAATACTTTCGTTAAAATAGGTGTAGAATAGAGCCCATTGTCCATTGATTTTTGTTTATTAGTGGACTTCTTTTAGCTGATGAGATAATGATGATGATAGCTGCAAATTCTACATCGGTCAAGCCGTTTCGGAGGAGTTCGATAACAAACACCGTGACACGAGATTTTTATATATTAGACGAGATTTTTATATATTACATTATTATAACCCGTGGTTTGACATTATGGCTTCTCAAACAAAGGATCGTAGGTTCAAATTCTAGGTTCGAGCCTTAAAGATTTTCAGAATTCATGCGCCATTATTACACACTTAATATGCAATTTACGGCAAGTTTTTTTTTTTACGGTGAAGGACAAACATCGTGTGTGTGAAGTTCCTAATCCACACTAGGCTCACGTAGGAACTGCGGCCCAAATTCTAAGATCCGGATCATTTCAAGAGGAAGCCTGTGCTCTGCAGTTGGACGGATACAGGCTGAGATGAGATGACTCAAAATTGAAACTTCGTATATTTTTAGTATCTTATACTTAAGTAGGTTTTTTTTTATTTTGTTAAATTAAAAAATAGGCTTAAATTCTGGCGAATCAATGTTAGTTTAACTTTTTTTGTTAGATGAATTGCATTCAAAGCGACATGTCACTAGATACTTAGCTTATTCTATGTTCTAAAACTTTAATTGCTAATAGTAAGTTAAGAAGTAGTCGCAAATCTTTTAAAAGTTATCGCTGCATAGAAGTAGTTTGAGTTGAAATTATTATGTAGATTTTTTCGATATTATGTTCCTGTATCGCTTTACAGATTATAAAGGTTTTGTGACTGGCGATGATTTTGTGTCACAATTTTATTTTTTTATGCCTTTTTTATCTTGCCATACATTTTTTTGTACACAGCGATTCGAGATTTCCCGCCTTACAAAAAGTTGTAGAATATGAAAAAACTTTCCAACTTCTTCTGGTCCCTAGGCCAGAGTCCATACAAATATGCCTATCTATATTTTGCTGTTGTAAATGAATCGAATGTACGCACATGAAATTTCGCAAGTAAATTATTACCAAACTCCCAAACAATTATGAAGTAAATTTCGGCTGTTTCTGTAGGTACGCTTAATAAAGTATTGTTCGTATTGAATATCTCATTAGAATACAATGTGGCCGTATGAATTAATTGCAATGCTTTGAAATGACTGTTTTACAGTTTCATTTACTACATGTCTTTCGGATTGAATTGCAACCCAAGTATTGCTGAGATTGTAGCTACATAACTTGGCGCGAACTGCAGTCAAGGAATTTAATTTCCTACCCACCTAAGTTTGAATATCGTATAGCAAACTGTCACCATAAGAGCTATGGTAACGGCACGAGAGTTGAGGCGAATGATTACACACACAGCTAAATAAAGTAGTGATTGCAAAAAAGATAGTGAATGAATGAAATGACTGAGTGAATGAAAATGTGAGTTATTATTAATAAAAATAATAATAATAATAATAGGCGTAGGGACGTGACGACCCCATCGCCCGCTGGTGTTGTGGTGTCTGTCACCAGTGCAGTCAAACATCGCAGGGCGGCTTGTGGCGAGCTGTTGGTGCGTAGCGACACCACGAACCCGAGACCTCCAGGGGGGGTATACACACATGCGCCTATACACACACTCACACACAGCTACACACCCACCCCGCCTCTAGTTTGCCTTTGTTGGCCGCCTAGAGTGGAGCGCAAGAGCTAAATGCTCGAAGGATGGATGTGTTTCCGTAAGTGGCGAGTTGGCATTTTGAAGTTTAAAGTCCAGGAACACCTCTCCATCCTTAGCCGTTCACACCAATGTTGCCGCCTCGTTGCCCCGAGCGGGCAATAGTTTGAGGGGCCCATTTAGTGAATGGCGAGTCACCGCCTACCAAAAGTTCAGTTTATGAGATATTGAAAAGGTAGGTGTCCGTTATCTCACTCCATAGCCCGGTAATCCTGTCCACAACATCCCAACCCCATAGCCAATTCCATGTCGCTTCCTACCTGGCAATAGTTTGGCAACTGTGGAGGACTGTCCGCTAGCACATCCTCATGGTGTATTAGGGGATAGACTTCCATAGTTGCGCCCATCTCATTTATATTATATGGTACCAAAGGCCTCTTCATGTTGGCTTCAGCCCCATGAATGCCTTTCAAATGACCGGGTCCCCATGGGCCCGTGATCGGAAATCCGTACCAACATAATAATAATAATAAGGTTCCTCTCTCTGTCGCCCTAACCACCGATAGCTTAGGCCCCGCCTCGCTGCCGGTGGCACCCTAGGTTAGGTTTTTATAATGATTTTATGATTTGTATGTATAGTTTTTTATTTTACTTTTTGTATAATTATTGTAAAAATCTAACCTAAGAAAAAATTATAAATAAAGAGAATAATAATAATAATAAATTCATTTATTGCCACAAACATACAAAATAAAAAGAAATACAATGAACATAAAAAAAACATACAGAAACACACAAAACAAAAAAAAAACTTCGTGGCAATAGGCTCAGGCTCAGCATAAATGCTGCCGGTTAGGAAGCCGGCGGCGCTGATTTTCAGCCTGCGCCCTCCCGCGGCGCGTTGAACACAGTAATAATACGGGAAGGGCAGAGCTCACAATATTACGTACTTATACAAAACATTTAATTAACCAAGATTAGTTTTTGGAGTCTTTTTTAATTCTTATTTTTAACTCCAAATTATTTACTTTTACGGTCATCCCGTGAAATCTTAATATTTTTATACTAAATACAAACTGAAACATGTATTATGATCTTATGATGAAGTACTTACGCAATACTATGCATATTATAATTTTTCTTTTTCATAATTATAACCTATTTTTGAAACAAAGCAATTTGAAACTGATAAGAAAATATTCGCAAGAAAAAAATCGGTATTTTATAAATAGCGAAAAATATGCTTATCTGATTTATGTAAAATAGAACAAAATATTTTATTTTCTGTTTGTTTGAACTAGATGTATTTTCATAAATAATTATTAAAGAAATAGGTTGAAGAAATTTTAAGTCACTGTTGTAATTCTATGTTATTTATTTAAAAATATGGCTTCTGTCCTATTTTAGGTAGGACAATTTCGCCAGTGTCAAAGTAAGCTCTCTTGGGAGCGACGTTGTACGGTGATTGTAGTTTCTGCAACTTGATAGAAAAATTCCAGAAACCACGTGGAGACAACTTGCGCATTAAAAAATGTCAGACACGAGAGCAATATAGAATTTTGTGATCACTGTTAATTAAGGTTAATCGCCGCATAAAACACTATCAAAATTATACTTCAACTAGCCAAAGAAACAGAAATACCAAAATTAGATACTGTCTACATCCGCCATGTTCGAATGCTACAAATCGAATCCAATTCTATGCTAAGTCTGTTGAACTTGCTATCGGTACGAATAAATGTCAAAATCCCGCTGTCATTACATGACGTGTTGTTGTGTGCGTTACCTCAACTCTGATGGTGTTACCATGTTGCTTTGAGGCAAGAATATTACATAAAAAAACTGGATGTTGCCTGCCGAACTATGAGTTGAAGCCAGGTTCATTCACCTTTGCTCCTATGTTCTATCTCTTTTCAACACTGTGATATATTGCCAGGTTATTTATAAAAAAACCTTATTTTTTTTAGAAATACGCATTATCCGGCATCACCTAATTAATTTACTTTAAGCTAATTTCAACAGAAATTTATATTTTTCTTATAAAACTTTCTGCAATAAAATTTACTTAGTTTTCTTTGTATTATACAAAAAAAGAACCCAGTCAAAATCCTCATTTCACCGGTATGCACCTCCTGCGTACTATGGCAGCACTAAATGGCCGATATGTCAGAATCACGTCAGAATTGTCAGAAGTCATTCACCAATTTCAGAGGATTTTTACGTTAAATAAACGTTTTTCGTCGATTTACTTGGGTTATGCGCTATGTATTGCATAGTAAAGCATTGTAGGAGTAATTGGAGGCCGAAATCCGACATAAAACTTCACAGGTGAGTACTTATTTTACGAAAATGTTCATAAATCTTAGTGGCAATCAATTTTCCTATATTTTGCTTCTAAGCTTTGTTAGTTTTTATTCAAAAACCCCACGAATAATGTTTATAATGTTAAGTTAGAAGTATATTTTGTTTATTTGGAGTTAAACATGACCATAAATGAAAAATTGAAGAATGTGTGGTTTTACAACTAGGGTGACCGATCCTTTTTCATGCATGGTATTTATTCGTATTGAATGGAGCTAAATCTATCAACTTGGTACGGTTTCTATCTTCATAATTCATATCACAGTATATAATAACATGTTTATTGTTTGTGTCTTTACAATTAACATGAATAATATTTTACATTGCAGTTTTCCAAAAGATGAAAGAAGGAGGCAAAATTGGCTGTCGATTGTACCGATAAAGGGAAAGGTGTAGAGCGTTTGACAATTTGCAGCTTGCATTTTAAGCCTGAAGATTATGACTATGACCCAGAAAGGACGGGACGCCTACTCAGTACAAAACAATATTATTCTCACATGTGTAGAAAATAAAGAAACTGTTATAACGTCCTAGTATTTTATTATTTTTTTCCATTGACAAATACTTCACTTATGTTTTGCAGTAAGTATTTGTAGCGTCCTCAGGTAAAAGGTAACCTTTTGCCGGATATCAGTAAGGCCGAGTAACTGCAGAGTGGCATAGAAATGCAACCAGAAATGGACCTTATATTGACGACTGACAAAAAAATTAATTATTAAATTATTATTATTAATTGGTACCTTTTACTTGAGTTTGTGAGGATGGATGCTCACTTTCATGATAAAACGGTTGAATAAAAATTTAATAACAAAACCGGCCAAGTGCGAGTCGGACTTGCGCACCGAGGGTTCCGTACAAATTTATATGTATCTATGAACATCCAGTCTTAGCAGACCCCTGTTCCTAAGCAAAATGTGAGCAGTGTGGGATCATTGTAGATTGGTTACTGATATAGACAGACAGACAAAAAAAAATTATGCTTTCTGCTTGCAATTTTTCCTTTATCTGTGCTATAAGACCTTGCTTCGTACCAAATTTCAAGATTCTAAGTTCACGGGAAGTATCCCTTGCGAGTGTCGAAAATTTGCGGCAAATGGCTGTAGGTATCTTTTGATTGCGTTGGGTTAGAAGTTTGATTTTTTCAGAGCTCCAAGGGACAGTACAGTAGACTTGAGTATTTGATTTAAATTTCAGCTTGATACCTCCACGCGTTCCTGAGAAAAAGGGTCTTGACAGACGGACGAACGGACAACAAAGTGATCCTATAAGGGTTCCGTTCTTTCTTTTTGAGGTACGGAACCCTAAAAATTGAATTTAATTGAAATTGGTTGAATTTAATAAATTACAAAATCAATCTGTTGTATAAAAGTATGTCAAATTCCGTGGGATATTCCTAATGTATGCTTAATTATGGACACCCTAAAGAAAGAGATGCAAGATCGGCGTGACGTAATTCAAGGTCATTTTTTCTGGCTTCAAAGGAATGTTCGGCATGCAATATCCAGTTTTTTTATTTAATATTCTTGCTTTGAGGTGTTGCATTTGACATTTCGACCTTAATGCATTGCGAATGTTAAACGGTATTTTTAAGAAATGGGTAGGGAATTAAATTCTTTGACTGTACCTAATTATGATTAGGATTATCAGTGCTTGGATATCCACAGAGTCGCGAGTGTCCATGGACGGCTGATGTTGCTTCATCATCACCATCCCAGCCAATATACGTCCCACTGCAGTGCACAGGCCTCCTCTCAGAATGAGAGGGCGTGGGCCGTAGTTCCCACGCGCCAGTGCGGATTGGAAACTTCATACACACCATTGAATTTCTTCGCTAGTGTATACAGGTTTACTCACGATGTTTTCCTTCACCGTAAAGCTCATGGTAAATGACAAATGCAATGTCACAGATATATTCCGAAAAACTTAGAGTTGCGAGCCGGGATTTGAACCCACGACCCTTTGCTTGAGAGGCCATAGGTCAAACCACTAGGCCACCACCAAGCCGATGTTGCTTATTTACACTATTTGAATCTACACTAATATTATAAAGCGGAAGGATTTGTATTTTTGTATGTAACGAATAAACTTAAAACTACTGGACCGATTTCCAAAATTCTTTTGCCGTTAAAAAGCTACATTATCACTAAGTGACATAGGCTACTTTTTACCGCGGGAAAATACCACAGAACAGAAGGCTAGTCATCAGTAAAAATCTAAGTTTTTCGGAATTTATGTGCGAAATCACATTTGTAATTTACAATGAACTTTACGGTGAAGGAAAACAATCGTAAACCTGCACAAACGCCTCCGAAAAAAGTTAATTGACGACCGGATAGCCGACTTAGTTGTTAGAGAACCTGACTACGAAGCATGAGGTCCCGGGTTCGATTCCCGGTCGGGGCAGATATTTGTGTGAAAAATACGAATTTTTGTGCTCGAGTCTTGGATGTTTAATTATGCATTTATCTATATAGGTATGTTTGTCCATTGTCTAGCCCCATAGTACCTACAAACTTTGCTTTGTTTGGGACTAGGTCAATTGGTGTCAATTGTCTCATGACTCATAAAATGTTGTGGAGTTCCCAAGTTACATTGGGCCCGCGTGGAAACTAAAGTTCAAGCCCTGAGAGGAGGCCTGTGCCCGGCAGTGTGACGTTTATAGGCCGAAATGAAGTAGAGCTGGCTAAAAATGAGAGTTTCCGTATTAGCACTTCCAATCTAAAACTAAGTACAGTACGGGTAGTACGGGTAGTCTGGGGTTACTTTAGGAAATATTGGGGCTACTTTGATAGGTTTAAAATGGTTATAAAAACGCAAATATTCATAGCTCAATTGAGCAAATGACGTAAAAAGTTAGGTAATTTATCAAGGTAGTTATTTCACTGCCACGAGATGGTCTAAAAAATTAAGGAGGTGGCGTAAAAAACTGTTTTCTAAAGTAGCCCCGCATTTCAAAGTAACCCCAGTTTACGGTACCCACCTACACAGATTATAATGTCGATACACAGTTTAAATGTCAACCGTGATCCCTATCTAGTAATTAAAATTGTTTCCAATATTCTCTTATATAAACTTTATTGACCTTTTTGTTCTAAACTCCAGTGCAGAAGTGGGAGATGTAATATTTTATCTCTTGGCACGGATCCAAAAGTTTCTTCAAGTCTCATGGTTGCAAATTTTGCCTTTGTGTCGCCATTTAATTTTTACACGTTTATATAACTTTAAATGATTGTTTGTGTGTTTAAGGTTAGATTACTCACTATCAGTGGCCTGATTTCACTTGAAATTTGGTGTACAGTTTATAATGACAATGGAAATACTCGTACAATAAAGATCCAAAATAAAGTAAATTTTTCTTCCACATACATATAGACAGATCGTTCTATGAATAAAATACATATTTAGACTGTTAAAATCTTTACACTTCCTTTTGGCTTTGCCGTTATCGAGTAAAAATAAAAGTATATGCAGGTTTCCTAACGATGTTTTCCTTCACCGTAAAGCTTATGGTAAATTACAAATGTTTGTAATTTCGCACATAAATTCCGAAAAACTCAGAGGTGCGAGCCGAGATTTGAACCCACGACCCTCTACTTGAGAGGCTATATGTCAAACCACTAGGCCACCACGGCACCTAAACTAAGGCTTAAGTTCAATAAAATTGCCTTTTGTGGATAAATGGCTACACTTAGCACAAGAATGTACGAGCAGGGAATGTGACCAAATGTATTTGTCTCGGAGATAGCAGGCAATTGAAACTCGATTATAGGTTATGGGCCAGCTCTCACAATTGTTGTAAGGCTTGGGCTTTGGTTGAAGCGGTACAGATATAAAATTAATTTCAATACTAGATACCGCCTGCGTAATTTCCGTTTCCATGGGGATTCTGGGAAAACATACGAGTTTAGGTATATCACTCTCGGAACTGACGACTCTAATTTGGCAGGTTCAGGCTGCAGGTCGGCCAAAGAATGATTATTATTTACACCCACATACATACGTAAATACATACTCGCTCGCTCGAAAATCATAACCCTCCTTCGACAGTTGGGTGAAGCGGATGGCGCAGGAGCGGTCTGTTTGGCGAACCTTGATGATGATGATGATGTATGGGGACGCCTTGCTGAGTCAGGCGGGCTGTCGATCGTTTGCACAGTCATTCAGCCCAGTTCCCCGTGGTTGGAGCCGACAGGTTACTGTCCCAGCAGCGCTCCCACACAGCAATTCGCCTCGAATCTTCTCGTTCTCCTGCTGAACAAAAGGACATCTTTGAATACATCACGCCGCGCTGCCGCGTACATGACACACTCGGTTAGGATGTGCTCACTCGTTTCCTCCTTCCCACAATGTGGACAGGAGGGGTCACTTTTTATACCTATTACGCTTAAGTGCCTATTTAACAAGTTATGGCCAGTAATTATGCCAGTTATAGTTCTTAAGCTACTCTTACCTAGATTTAGGAGATACCTAGTTCTTCTGTGGTTTATGCCATCCAGCATCATCTTCGATTGTCTGCACCCTACAGCCTGTTTCCACTCACTGTTTGCTTCCTGTTCCTTAGTGGAGTGGCGAACCTTAGTGGAAAGCTAAGTATGTTCAGTAGTGGACATCTTTCAGCTGTAATGATGATGATGATTTGATGATTTGTTTAGTTTAATTCCCCAATTCCCGTTCTCTGAGTTGTGAATCACATACTCTCAGCCAGGTTCGATTCCCGGCCGGAGTTAAATGTACGGTCCCCCTCCGGGCAACCCGTTACATTTTGGCATTTTGATGACAATAGTTCTACGACAAATATCCGTATTCCGAATTATAGCTGCATAGCTCTTTCCATAGCTCACTGCGTGACTCTAAGCCTCACCAAAAGCCCAACAAACGATAATCACGGAACAAACGCTCCATTCTAAATACGACCTTATCATCGCCCAGATGGATCGGAATTATTCTGCGTGAATACGCACCTATATTGAGGGTAATCTGAAAGTCGGGAGATTTAGATGAAGCTGAACTAGTAATGATGTTTTTGGAAAAAATAAAGCATAAATAGTATAGAAACATGGTTTTGAAATCTTTCCCATCGACAAGCCGGCTTTAGACACGTTATAGCTAGCCCTATTCACGAAAATTAGACATTAATATTCGTCGTCGTGTCGGATCGTGGGTTCAAATCCCGGGCTCGCGCCTTTAAGTTTTTCGACTCGCACACCGAGGTTTCCGTACAAACATGTATGTAAATAGTTCGTAAGTAAAATTGAACGCTTACCTATATTTTTTCTTTGTGATGGAATAACGTTTTGAAATTTTCATACTTTTATTCGAATTCCAAATTATAGTAGAGGAGACGTGGAAGATCGACCTTCACCGATCTCGTAACTCGATGAGCCATATTTTTTATTAAATATAATTTATAAACAAATATGCCTATGATAACTGCCTATCGAAAAGTGTTCATAGATTTTTTTTTTGTTTTATTGTGGAGTGTCTTTAGCCATCTTCCAGCTCCATCATCATCAGACTGGGACCAAAGTAGTCGTCAAGACAAATCAAACGAGTCCAAACTCGATGGGGTAGTTCGTAATTTCATTAATTCAGTATGGCCAAAGGCACTCCACAATAAAACGACACAACCCCATCGAGTTTGGACTCGTTTGATTCGTCTTGACGAGTAGGTACTTTGATCTCAAATGGTAACCAAGGTCTGATGATGGAGTTGAAAGATGGCTAAAGGCACTCCACAATAAAACAAAAAAAAGATATGAAAACATTTCGATAGGCAAGTTATCATAGGCATATTTGTTTATAAATTATATTTGATAAAAAATATGTCTCATCGAGTTATCAGATCGGTGAAGATCGATCTTCAACGGCTCTTAGACCATTACGTTTATATGACAAAACCAAAGATAAGTTATTTTAATGAAAATACGTTATTGTACGTTACTCTCGCTCGTTTGGATACGTCGCACAGTCGAGCGATTCCCTAAAATTTTGGGTCAAAAAATCTGGACATCCCACCAAAACCGGAACGTCTGGCAACGCTGATATATCGAAGGGTTTCTATCAACACATCTGAATCATACATGTTTTTTATTTTATTTTTATTCAAACCTGCTACAACTTTGCCTCTCATTCGGTACTAGGTTATAGTTGATTTTTAGGACACCCTGTATATTTATTTAACATTGCCATGTAAAACAATGAAACAAAACCGACCAACTGTTGAAAACGTTACAAAGAAACGGTTAAATGGCAAATCAAAGCTACTAAAAACCGAGCGAAAACATTTACGGGCAAAAGTAGTATTTTACAATGTTTTCCAATATCGGGACTCGTTCCAATTCATTAGTACTACGGGCAAAGTTTTTCCGTCATTAAAGTCGTCGTTCCACGGGGCACAGTATACCAGCTGACAGTAAGCTAAATTATACTGTTTCAAACTTTCATGATTTTCACTCATAACTATTACACTAAACGGGCTGCAATGTTGCCGAAACGTCGAGGTAAATATTGTTTGCGTGATAAGTCCCGTTTAGTGTATAGTATAAATCTTCCCAGGTGAATTTTTCGCTTCGAGCCATTACATTAAATTTGAAGGGAACCTATCGATGTTTAGAAATTCCTTTACTCGAATTTCATTTATCCGAAAACGGTTCTCCGACTTTTTAAAATCCATATGTTTTGTTTTTCCACAACTTCACAATGCTACGGATTCATTTAATCACAGTTTTATTTGCCAACAAATCCAAAATCCCGAATTACAATAATCCATTTTTTTATTTGCCAACCTACGAGTAATGAGTTGCCATATTTTCATAATCTAAATGTAACGAAAAGCCGAAAGAAAGTTTTCATTATCTACCTAACATCAGAGTAAGACAACATTGCTTAATTTTTAGCGAGCGAGCGAAGCGAGCGAGCAAGACGGTTCGGAGCGGAAGCGACTCGGATAGATTAGGTTCAAAGGCTAATGCGAGAGCGTAGCGGAGCGAAGCTCCCGCATTAGCCTTTGGTGTTAGTTATTTTTTTATAACCACCTACAAAACCTCCTACCCACACAGCAAACTCAATAAAATATTTGGGCAACATTAAACAACAAAATGAATATTACGCTCCACACATAATTGTATGGTCGCCTTTTGTACCCCTGACCTTTGCGGAATAATAATTTTGCGGAATAAATATATATTTGGCAAATGATCCTACGGAATTTCATGCAATTGGATTTTGTATCATTTGGCAAATAAAAAAATGGATTTTAAAACATTTGGCAAAAGAAAATATGGTAAATAAAACTTCGGACAAACAATTATTTGGAAAATGAAAAAAAGGAGTTTCGTTTTCGGAATTTTAATATTCGGAAATGAGCTTTTCGAGAATATGATAGGTAACCAAATTTGAACCTTAATGCTATGACGATACCGTTTGTTTTGAAAGATAAGGGCTCGAAGCGAAAAATTCACCTGGGAAGATTTATACTATAATACTTAGCTATAAATCAAAAAATTTAAAAAGCCCTAACGCAATGAGGTAACACATAAGTATTTGAAAATAATGTAATTGCCCATTATGCGTCTAAGATCCCTTCCACAGCAAAAGTCCGTTCCATTTCTCATTGAGTAACTTTGAGGTTCCTTATGTGGCCATTGTAAGCGACCACGTCTCAGTTTGTCTCAGTTGAACTGGAGGTTGAAATCGCTCTCGTCCGTAGGTCTACCCTCGAGACCCTACACTTGACCCCTGGGTGGTGCTAAATGAGCGATACAACTCCGGTAGTAGGCTTCGGCAGTAGCAGGTCACCACCCTATAGCTTGAGCCAGGCCGCCAAGCGGCTCTCGTCGTGTTCCGGCCTGTTGCCTATAGAAGCCATTCTGGAGGAAAGGTCTGAGCAGTTGTGCAGCGCGCGCGTACCGGTTACAGTGTCCAGCACCGCGCTCAACTGACTTCTTCCTGCTTATTCCCCTTAATTCAGGTCGAGGGTGAATGGGCATTTACTAGGCAAGCGTGTTCCATCGTAGGCCTCATCTCCGCTTTCCATCAGGCGTGATTGTGGTCAAACCCAAATCGTCCTATAAAAAAAAGTTTCGTATATCACTTGCAACTTTACTCACACTGGCCAAAGAATTTCGTCTTGAGGTACGGACATATTTTAAGTTTATACAGTTCTTACTGTTCTTAAAGTGCAGGTGTACGAAGTTGGTAAAAATGTATTTGTATAGGCCAGCAAAGTTTTTCACTTTTGGTTGTGTTGTGTTTTCCTTTCGGCTGTGACTGCAGGACTTTCAGGTTAACTTAGTACCTACGGCATAATACAACGGCGTAACTATCCATAATACAAGTTAGGTATGAAGTATCTTTTTGTATTTATTTTTTCAACTTCATTTTTTATTGCTTTTACGGTCATCCCGTGAAACCATATATTTCAAACCATATATTTATATTTTGCTGAAGACCTGGGTTCGATTCCCAGCATTGGTCTTTTTTCTGGGGTTTTTTCTGTGCATCTATATTTCAGTTTGTATTTAGTTTTAAATATATCCATAATATCTTTAAACGAGCAATTCTTGTATCGTTAATTTTAGTAGCATTTGGCAATCCTGTAGAAACCTTTAGCCTACTGACATGGACACCTGTCTGTTTAGGTTCCTAAACCTAAAAATACGAGTAAAAAGATTTTGGGGGCTCAGGCCTGAAATGTCCGTTTTCCTAAAATGTATCTTCCCAAAATGTCTACTTTTTCATTCAAAAAACGTGACATATTATGGAAACTCAGACATTTTGGGAAAGATATATACATGGGCTCTAAATAATCGATGTCCGTATCAGTTGTCTGTAAGTGTCTACAAGACTGACAGATTCTACTAAAATTAACGATACAAGAAATGCTCGTTTAAAGGTAGGTATTATGGATATTTACCAATGCCTTACTTAGTTAACCTGAAAATCCCATATGGGAGAGGCCTATGTCCAGCAGTGGAAGAGCATATCATAAAATATGGCAGACGTGGACCTGGATGTTGCTTTTGCTCTTGTGATCGACATTATTTTTATTTCATAATATAAACTAAAAACAAAATTAGCAAAAAGTTTAGCAGAGAAAATGGTGGATGTTAAAAATACATAGAAGTCGGAACAGAGGCCGTACTTATTCTCTAACGCTTATGAAGCTTGCCTTCGCTTTCACCATCAATCAAAAAAAAAATCAAAACGTTTATTCTGCAAATAGGCCGCAAAGGGCTCTTTTACATGTCACTTTTTTAAACTACCAGCGCTTTCGTAAGGACCATCACTGCCAAGAAGAATGCGCCGCAAGAAACTTGGCAGGAAGTCATCTTTTCAAATTAAAATATAATAAATTACAAACTGAAAAACCATACAAATATAGAATTAAATAAAAAATAATAATAATAATATAAAAAAAAACAATACAGGGATGTATTGGGTCCCATAGTTAAAAAAAAATATATATATATCGGAAATAGTCTTCCAATGTCACAATCATTAAAAATGAATGTGTTAAAACACATTTCAGGTCAAGTAACCATTAAACTTTTGGATTTCAAAGGCAAGCTTACGCCTGCCGCCCCCAAAGTTGGCTCACACGCACTCATGTCATGCTCTGAAAGCAAAGCGGTACCGAGGGCATGTATCGCTTCCGTTCCCATAAGCCTTATGGGACCGTCTTGGGAACTTCGGCGTCGCGGGCCTGTGACTAGTTAATAAAGTATTAATTAAAATGTAAAAGTTTAAATCCATAAGCTTAACAATATACAGCCTTAAATATAGCAAAGGGATGTATAAAGTCCCTGAGTTAAGTTAGTCTCTTTCTGTCATAATTTTATACCGTTTGACAGAAAGAAATAGTGGTTGCGAAGGCAAGCGTCAGAAACGTTAGGCAATAAGCCTGCAGGTCACTACCAAATTCAAATGTTTTAGCATATGCGTAGCCGTTATCTACATAATTCAAGATTGAATTGTGATTTCTGATTTACAGAAAATTAACGGTAGACAAACTTGTGTGTGAGCGAAACTAAACATGCGCCAACGTGTAAATATGTCGCAAGCGCTTGCCGAAAGCTTCCTTTCATTTGTGTTCAAAAAACGACACTGGCCCGGATCTTTTGGCTAAGGTTGCGGGATCGCGTTGGATAAGAATGGCGCTGGACTGGTCTACTTGGTGAAGCTTGGGGGGAGAGCTATGTTCAGCAGTGGACGTCTTTCGGCTGAAAATGATGATAATCATCATCATCATCATCATCATCATCATCCCAGCCTATTTACGTCCCACTGCAGGGCACAGACCTCCTCTCAGAATGAGAGGGCTTGGGCCGTAGTTTCCACGAGGGCCCGGAGCTGATTGAAAACTTCACACACACCATTTTCTCCTATTATTAATTCTGTGGTAATCAATTAGAGATTTTGAATAGCCAGCCAAATAACCTCACAAAGCATCTCTTTGACATATACACTGCAACCATAATTGTATCCCGATTGCGGTGCATTCTAATTAAAAGCAAGTTCCGACGCAACTAGTGAGTAAACTACCGCTTTTTGCTACCGACACAGCTGTCAACAGAATTAAAAATGGCGGCACTGCGTTTGCATATCTAGAAAATTGATAGCTCTGGTTTAAATTAGCGCCTAAATACTTAGTTTGTTGGAGAAAGCATTTTGTTTTACATATTTTCCAGCTTGCGTCGATCGAATAGAGTTTACATAGGTACAATAGCCTGACCACTGGCGACGACACTAATTAGTAATTTGACTAATCAAGTTTATGCATTATGTTGTCCAGACGTCTTTCGGCTGAAATGATGATGATGATGAAGAATACAAAACTTAACTGATTCCTTTGTGTAACGAAAGTTACCCATTTAATTTGTTTCATTACATAAAGGACGCGATCGTGATTTTATTTTCATTAAGCCTTTAATGCATGAATATTTTTTTTGAAAACGACTCATATACATACCTACTTAATTATGTAAACAATATTTTTTGGTAAAATTACGTTTTAAATACCAGCTATTTTTGCTCATTGTACAGTAAGACAGTCGGAAATTCTCGACATACAGCGAAAGAGATCGGAAGTGTAAAGCTGCGTACGGACTGCGCGCATATACGCGTACCCGGGCTCGCGTAGGGTACGCGTACCCGGGCTCGCGTAGGGTACGCATACAGCTCCTGTACGGACCGCTACGAACCTGAACGCGAGTTCAATCGATCCACTGCGAGTCGAGCCTCAGTCATTCGCCATGAATCGAAACAGACCGTCTAAATACAGCGTACCAGGGCGCGCGCGATCGCTTTGACGCGCGACCAAAAACCGACAAACGGTGGCTCGCTACCGAGCTCGCGCGGCACGCGTTCCCCTACGTGTACGCGTAGCTGCAAGTACGGACAGGCGCCCGAGCCCGGGTACGCGTAATATGCGCGCAGTCCGTACGCAGCTTAATACTTGGGCTGAGTTTTTGTTTTAACCCCCGACACAAAAAGCGGGGTGTTATAAGTTTGACCGCTATGTGTGTGTGTCTGTCTGTGGCATCATAGCTCTTAAACGGATGAACCGATTTGAATGCGGTTTTTTAATTAGAAAGCAGGTTTCTTGGCGATGGTTCTTAGATATGTTTCATCAAAATCGGTTCAGCCGTTTCAAAGTTATCAGCTCTTTTGTTAGCTGCGGAAGGGATCTTAGACGCACAATGGACATTTTCTTTATGTATGTTTAAACATACGTGTGACATAATTGCGTTGGGGGTTTTTAAATTTTTTAATTTATAGTTATATGTCATTAAATTCTAGGATTTTATATAAGTACTTTATTATGAGAAAACATGAACCTTTACAATTAAAACTGAGACGTCCCGAGTGTCAAAGAGGAAATAATTTTACTGTTACTTTTTACTGACTGGAGTATATAGGCTGGGGATGATGATGATGATATTACAAGAAATACAAAAAATAAATAGCTCAACAGCCAGTCCGTGGGCAGGCCATATAGCACGCAGAATAGATGGCCGTTGAGGCCCTAAATTTCTGGAATGGAGACCACGAACTGGCAAGCGCAGCGTGGGACGTCCACCAACGAGATGGACGGACGATTTGGTGAAGGCCGCAGGTTCAGGGTGGATGCAAGTCGCTTCCAACCGTAATGATTGGGCGACAATAAGGGATGCCTATATCCAGCAGTGGACGTCCTAACGACTGAAATGATGGTGATGATGAGCCATTACTTTACGGCTCTAAGCTTAATGCTATAACCATAAACAACTAATATTATAGTAACATGTTGTTGTTATTTGTTGTGTTGTTGTTCCAGTGATCAATATTTACTTAGTTACGAAGGTTGGATAATTTTCAATATTATAATTTAAGTGCGCCTTGCTTCCTGGATCAATCAAGGTCTCATGTGGTTCACTAGAAAATGAATCATGTTTTGAGCGAACAATGAACAAATTTGATTAGTATGTGTGTATGTAATTATTGTACAAAAATAAGGAAAAAAATACATTATTGAAAACTGCTGTAAAGCATGTACAAAGGCGAACTTATCCCTTTAAGGGATCTCTACCAGTTAACCTTAACCGTATTCATCATCATCATCATCAGCCTATGTTCGTCCACTGCTGGACATAGGCCTCTCCCATGGCACGCCACTGAGCACGATCCTCGGCCACTCTCATCCAGCTGTTGCCAGCCGCCTTGCGAAGATCATCGCTCCACCGAGTCTGAGGACGTCCCACGCTACGTTTGCCAATTCCACTTCCACAGAGTCTAAAGACGAAAGTCTTCAATCAGTGCGTCCTACCCGTCATGATATACAGTGCCGAAACATGGACACTCACTGTAGGGCTGATCCACAAATTTAAAGTTGCTCAACGTGCTATGGAAAGGGCTATGCTCAGAGTTTCACTAAAAGATCGAATTCGTAACGAAGTGATCCGACAGAGAACCAAAGTTATCGACATAGCCCACCGCATCAGCACGCTGAAGTGGCAATGGGACGGCCATATAACCCGGAGAACCGATAACCGTTGGGGTAGACGAGTTCTTGAGTGCAGACCACGGATCGGCAAACGTAGCGTGGAACCGTATTAGTTTGTTTGTAAATGAAATAAGTCATCATCATTTTAGCTGTAAGACGTCCGGTGCTGAACATAGGCCTCAAGACTCGCCAAACGGATCGGTCCTGTGCCATCCGCATTCAACGCGTTCCCGCAACCTTAACCAGATCGTCGCTCTATCTTGTTGGAGGCCTGCCTACATTGCGTCTTCTGGTCCGTGGACACCATTCGAGAACCTTTCGATCCCATCATCGGCCATAATTTCTACGAGCGATGTGCCCTGCTGGCTTACACCTCGAGTCTGGCGATTCTTCGAGCTTGTCGGTGACTTCAAAAGTGCAGTCAGCATTAAAAGCTTGTCACAAAAGTTATTTTGAAAAAAAAAAACATATTATTCCCTCTGAATCCTAAATAAATAAATAAAAATAAATAAACAAATATCACGGGACAATTCACACCAATTGACCTAGTCCCAAACTAAGCAAAGCTTGTACTATGGGTACTAGACAACGGATAAACATACTTATATAGATAAATACATACTTAAATACATATAAAACATCCAAGACTCGAGCACAAACATTCGTATTTTTCACACAAATATCTGCCCCGACCGGGAATCGAACCCGGGACCTCAAGCTTCGTAGTCAGGTTCTCTAACAACTAGGCTATCCGGTCGTCTAAAACAAAAAAAAAGCAAAGGTCGGTAGAAAAGAAAGTAAGCAATAACTTAGACTACATCCGTAGTATAGTGAAGTGTGACAATCTATTTTTCTCAAACATCCAAAGAAATGTGGTCCTTGTAGTCGTGACAATAGAACACGAAGTATGCCATTGTATAGCAGTTGAGGAAGATTCGTTCTAATTTCAAATTAGACGACAATAATGGAATTTCATACAAACATTGCTGGCCAAGGCCAGCAAAGAGATTGTCTTTTGTTTTAGTGGGTCGTATTTTCTTTTATTGACTATCAATGACATACTGCCAATTAAGAAAAATTTAGTTTGTGAATTTACTTTTTAATATCTTACTTGGCTAGATTTAATAAAATAAATAAGGATTGGCGTTTATTGTTAACAATTTATTAAAATAACCAATTAATAAGATCGTAATTTTTTAATAAATATAAATCATCTCCAGATTTTGCGTCAAAAACATTAACTGGAACAGCTTACAAATAAATTGCTGGAAAAAAAATATTTTGGCGGGAATCAAAAAAAAAACAATTTGAATTAAATATGAATATATAAGTTGAACATTCGTGTCATTTCCTTGGATTTATTTGAGAAAAGCACTATACAAGCCTTGGCCACGAACAGGGATTGCCGGCCTCGTATCTCTAGATGGCCTCGTTAACACTCGGCCATCTATTACTACTCGGCCGGCAATCCCCTATTTCGCGGCCGCTGCAGTAATGTACTATTTCATATCGACAGGACTGTAATGTTCTCTCTCACAGAGGGTTGTGACCTAGTTTTCTTCGAGACAGTTTTTGCTGTCACAGTTATTGATGCTGCCTAGAAATGAGGCGTATGAAATAATGTTTAACCTGATTACAGCTGATAAAAGCCATAACAACAATTTTCTACATTTCAATTGTGGACGTGCTTACGGGCGTTTTCAATAAAAAGTATACACCTTACTTTTTTCAAATGAAGAAATTTTGTATTTTTTCACTCATAATCAAAAGCGCTATTGATTTTAAAAAAAATCATAAAAATCGATTAAGCCAAACGGCTTCGATAACAAACACTGTGACGCGAGATTTTTATAATACATATTAGAAGATAAGAAGAAGAAGAAGATGCCTACTCTGGATCTTACTCGAGTGACTAAGTGATTTTTATTTTTTTAATTAATGTGTGAGTGTTTTGGTTCTGTACTGTGAGCTTGCATGTGATTAATTCAAAAAAAAAAAAAAAAAAAAAAAAAAAAAAAAAAAAAAAAAAAAAAAAAAAAAAAATAGTTAAGGATTTGCCACACTAGATGGACCGCACGGTCAGATCGCATATCTATACAAAATATATATACAGACCGACAATGTTGTACATACATAATGCGGGCTGCGTTCAATTTGACCTGACCTCGACCGCAGAACGCGTCCAGTGTGGCAAATCCTTAAAGCATGAGTGGAAACGGTCACATAGTTTCGTAGCGGAACTTTCACATTCTCGCACTTCGCAGCATAGCTCTATAGCCTATCTGTTGGAAATGCACCCTAAATGATTTTTTTTTAAATACAGTATAGGCTTGCGTTTGACCACAATAACAATGAGAAAAAGGGGCTTGACAGACCGATGGACGGACTGACAACAAAGTGATCCTATAAGGGTTCCGCTTTTTCCTTTCGAGGTGCAGAACCCTTCAAATATATGTATAAAACATATACTTTTCTGACGTGTCACGACACAGCACGTCAGATAAATATGAATGCTCATTCATACCCTGATTGTGTTTAACGTGGTAATTTAAGAATCAACACACTTGTTTACCACCAAACTTCTAAACCGACGGTCTAGACGCAAAGTCTATTAATTAAAATAATTATTGGTTAGATATAAGAATTAATTACGTATGTTAATTATGGATTGAAAGACTCTGAGTACGCGTTTGAAGTTTGTTTGTTCGCGAGTTATTAGTAGGTAATTGGTTATTTTGTGTGGCTTGTGATGCTACTTAATGTGGGTAAGGCCGTGTGAGACGCGCAAAACTTAATAGTTTAATATTGAAATTATGTAGCTATGTCTGGTAACGCCATCAGAGTTGAGGTCACGCACACAACAACAAGTCATGTAATGACAGCGAGATTTTGACATTTATTCGTACCGATAGCAAGTTCAACAGACTCGACATAGAATTACAAGATGACTAAAAATTTCTTCAACCTATTTCGTTAAGAATAATTTAGGAAAATACATCTAGATCAAACAAAACAGAAATTAAAATATTTTCATCTATTTTATTTAATCAGATAATCATATTTTTCGCTTTTTATAAAATACCGATTTTTTTGTTGCGGACAGGGACAGTTGCGGATATTTCTTTATCAGTTTCAAATTGTTTTATTTTAATAATCGGTTATATGAAAAAGATAAATAATAATGTGCATAGTATTGCGTAAGTGTTTCATCATAAGATCATATAACTCACATTTTCATTCACTCACTCGTTTCATTCATTCAGTACCTTTTTTGCAATCAGTACTTTATGTAGCTGTGTGTGTAACCATTCGCCTCAACTCTCGTGGCGTTACTTCAAAGCGGCGGGTGAGATCTTGGTGTGAGTTCCCCAATTTTCTTAAATAAAAATAATGTATAGTAGGTAATTTTGGATCACCATCATCATCATCATCTCAGCCTGTATACGTCACACTGCAAGGCACAGCCGCTTCTCGAAATTAGAGGACTCAGGTTATAGTTCCTACGCGAGTCCAGTGCGGATTGGGAACTTCACGCACGGGTCGTTATCAATAATATTGTACATAGTTAAGGGCTTAATGAAAACAAAATCACTTTGTTTACGCGTCACATACACCATTGAATGTCTCCACAGGTGTTGTGCAGGTTTCCTCACGATGTTTGCTTTGATTGTCTGAAGTTCGCAATCCGCACTGGGCCCGCGTGGGAACTACGGCCCAAGCCGTCTCATGAAAATGTTGTTGAAATGCTGATGAAATTACCTGAAGTTAATAAGGATTTTAATTTTATTTTTTGTGTTATATAACGAATATTTTTTTTACATTTCACTGTGTCAAATTAAATTATATAAAATTGAATGTAATCTAAATTTATATTAAAGTACCTACATAAATAAAATAAATAAAATTCAAGCCGGCGTAGCGCGCTTCATAAATACTAATTCGTAGACGCATCTACGGCGTAGCTTTGAAGCGCTACGCGTGACGTAGCACAGTGTGTATTCCTTGTTTATAAAAAGGTAAAAGTTTGATAATTCATAAACTAACTGCAATACAAGAAAATCTGTTAGTGAACTGAAACAATTACTTTGCCCACCCGCGACCGCCGCGAATAACTTTGATGATGAATAACTCAGAGGTGCGAGCCCGGATTCGAACCCACGACCCTCTTCTTGAGAGGCAAAATAGGTCAAACCACCAGGCCACTACGGCTATGATGCCACAGACACACACACACATACACATAGCGGTCAAACATAAGGTATCCTATTATCTCGCCTCATTCGTTTTTCGTTTAATTCTTATTTTGTCTCATTCTGTGTTCGTCTTCGTCTTGTTCGCTATCCGTCACTATCTTATTTGGTCAAATTCTGCAACTTGTCTATCTCCTAATACGTCTTATTCGTTTATGGTCCGGTCTTCCTTGGACTCATTCGTCGTTCTTCCCTTTCGTTTTTTTGTCTCATTTAACTACTTATTCGCCAAAATTATTTTAAATAAATGTTCGTAAGTAAATGAGACAAAAACGAAAGGGAAGGCCGTGACGAAAAACGAATAACACTTATTAAGAGAGAGACAAGTTACAGAATTTTACCAAATAAGATAATGACGGATAGCGAACAAGACGAAGTGACGAATACAGAATGAGACAAAATAAGAATAAACGAAAAACGAATGAGGCGAGATAATAGGATACCAAACTTATAACACCCCTCTTTTTGTGTCAGGGGTTGAAAAGTCACACAGTCAGTACACTGACTTGTAAGCAAAAATAATCTTTGATGTTTTAAGCCACCTAAATGTTATTAAACCTCAGGGTAGTAAAGGAGTTCATTCGTCGACTATACCTAAAAAATTGAAGGCATGTATGCGATGAATACTAAACACTAGTAATATATTATTCTAAACATTTCTGCGAATTGCGAATTGAGAGCAAAAGAGGGCATTTCACATTAAAATGCTATAACCACAGCTACTTAGTTATTAAAGAACAGCTCTCGGTTTGCCAAAAATCTGGAGCTAAATAAATAATTTAAGACCTAGGTCAGAAATGTCGCCGACGTGGATTCCCTTGATAACAAGGCCTAAATATTTTCAACAGCAATGAACAAAGTTGTTTACAATATGACTGTATACTGGATAGCCTCATGGTTAGAGAACCTGACTGTGAAGTTTGAAGTCCCGGATTTATTAAAATAAAGTTAAAAATAAAAGGGGGTCGTCATAAAAGAAAACTGTTTTTTTTTTCAGCATCTTTAACTCGAACTTTGTAATTTATTTACTGAACTATTTTAAAATTATTTAAGTACAATAAAACTTTAGAGATATTCAAAATACGATTAACAATTAAAATAAAAACTGAACCTAAAACTAAAAATTTGTAAATAAAAAATATCTTTTTGGGTAGGTATCACCCGACGGCATAGTTCCCAGGAGGCAGGCAGCGTTCCCGCGTTGAATGGCCAGACTTAATCGTTGGCGGAAATAGCCACCTGCCTTCTGGTCACCAGTCGTATTTTAAAACTTTGTACGGAAGTAAGGAAACCCTTAAAATCATTGTCACCTTATACATGGTTGAGGGTGCGTTTCCACCAGAGATATGCTATGCAGCTATGCTGCGAAGATGTGAAAGCTACGCTACGAAACTGTATGGCCGTTTCCACCAATGCTAAGTTATGTAGCTGTGGGAGGAAGATGCGCTATGTAGATGAGCAGCCGCGAGGCAGCTGTGCGAAGAAAATGCGCAGCTCGAGCTATGCGATGTATGACAGGGGCGCGAGGAGCGGCAGCGCGGTAAAAAAAAAATTTAAACTGTTTATTACTTTCATAAGAAATACAAATTAATTATTAATATTATTAGTATAATCTTTTAAATTTTAAGATTATATACTAATAACTTACTTTAATTAACACTACATGCACTACAAGCATGGATGCTTGCTATGGATGGTCGCGAGTCGTGTAGCAATGCCCCCCTAGCATGCATCCGTAGCACGCATCCATAGCACGCATCCAGGGCACGCATCTTTCCATATAAAAATCATAGCTTAGTTGAACCCGTTTGTTTCCACCAGTGCTATGCCATGTGGACCAATGAACATGATTGGTGATCAGTCACATCCACAGCAACGTAGCGTAGCACATCATCATCGTAGCTCTGGTGGAAAGGCACCCTTAGTCAATGAGCCTAACACCTTTTTGACAATTCAGTTTCTTAAACAAACTTGGACGTGAGACCTGTCAAATTTCCCATAAAAAAAGATATCAAAATCACCAATTATAAATAAATAAGTTGAGCCAGCGTCTTTATGGCTAGTATTATGGCTAGTACTGAACTCGGAGATTTTTCGCCGAAAGCCAGCGTCCGAAAAGTAAATAATTAGCCAAAAGTCGAAAGTCAATTTTGTTCTCATTTAAAAGTTTTAATTGTTACCACTGTTAAAGAACTCCCCTCCTTTTAGTTAAAATCGAGATTTCAGCAGTAATTTGATATTAATATTCTTTTGTGCATAAGAAATAAATCTTTAGAGTCGGGATCCAAATGATATTGCCGCCTGAGTAGCATATTTATTTACAACTGTAGTCTTCATTGACGAAAAAGACGTTTTGGACACGCGCGCTGAGGGTTCTGTTAAAATTGAAAAGCACTACACTTACTTACTAATTTATTGAATCAGGCGTTACTTTGCGGAGGTCCCATATACCTTCACCTTGCGCAGGTGAGCAAAGTTTCAGTTCATTAATTACTTACTCTCTAATACGCCACGACTGCGACACGTTGGACTGATTCAGATGACCTGAGGAGGACAGCTGGCAGTGGGTGGAATAGGGAAGCCCAGGATCGCGAATGTTGGTGCAAAATGAGGGAGGCCTACGCCCAGCAGTGGACGGACAATGGCTGTAGATACCTATAGAGTGTCTTGGGCCCTAATACGAGTGCACGCCAAAGATCCCGATCCTGTGCCGTCTCTCGCCAGTCACCAGCCTCATGCTCGTGCAGATCCGCCTCCACCACATCTGCTCAACGATATCTAGGGCGACCAACGGGACACCGCCCTGTTGGCTTACCCTGGTAGGCCCTCTTCACTGCACGACCGTCCTCCATACGCTCAAGGTGCGCAAGCCAACGAAGCCTGTGAGCTCTGATTACCCCAATTATGTCGGGTTCAGCAACTAGTTCCTCGAAAATTGAAAAGTCAGTAAATAATAAATTTGTATTTGGTTTCATTGAGAAATTTGTTCAGTTGGAATCTGGCGATAGTTTGAAAGAAAATGCCGGCTCCAAATATTTTAAAAGTAGGTAAAGATACTTCATATTATAAGCTCACAAAACAAGCGAAAAACATATTCCAACGCAGCGGAAATCACACGCGTTTTACGTCCTCTTTGGTCTTGTTACGAAAGGCATATGATTGTCTTTTTCTTTAACGTCATGTGAGCAAGGCAGAGACTACAACTGCCTTTTATATGTTTCATTTTTGGCGCACCAATAACGTCTTATATACTCGTCTAATATATGTCTAAAAATCTCGTGTCACGGTGTTTGTTACCGAACTCCTCCGAAACGGCTTGACCGATTTTTATGAAACTTTTTCTCTACACTCGGTAGGTCTGAGAATAGGTCGTACTTACCCCTATTCTTCGCGGACGGAGTCGCGGGCAGAGCATTTGCCCGCGAATTCATCTGCGCAGAATTCAAATTTGTGGCAAAACTTTTACATCTCTTTAATTGGAAAAAAAGAATGAAAATCCGGCAAATTAGTATCCAAAAATCAATCATCACCATCATCGTCGGTATGAGTTAGTGAATACCTACCGGGTGTTACATTTAGATCGGTCAGTATGAGCAAGTCTAAATTTTAAGACTGTTGTAAAAATTGTAACGGAGACAGGGTCCCATTGAATTGAAGATATAAATCGCATTTTTGTACTTTATTGGTTGGAATTACAATAAAACTGTCCTTCTTCCTTGCCTACATCACAATGGTAGTTAACCTCTTTGCAACATTTTACCTTTTTAGGCCAAGGCTTAGGGTTAGGCGTCGATGAGTCAATCAGTATGTTAGTTAGTGACTGACTGAGTCTCAGTCGAGACTTTTCTTTTTATTAACCGACTTCAAAAAAAAGAGAAGGTTCTCAAAATTCGTCTATGTTTTTTTTTTGTTTTTTTTTTTGTTACATATAACTAGCTGCGTTGGGCAGGCCATATGGTAAGAGGGAAGCAAAAATGGTGCAAAATAGTCACAGAGTGGTATCCAAGAGAAGGACAGAGAAGGAGAGGCAGACCACAGAAGAGATGGGATGACGATATATGCCAGGTGGCAGGAAAGACGTGGTACAGAGTTGCACGCGACAGACAGGAGTGGAAAAGGCTGGAGGAGGCCTTTGCCGAGGGGCAATCAGATTTACAAAGGAAGAGCGAGATGCAAATAGTAGAGTTCAACTGAAGAAAAAGGAAAGAAATCTGAATATAAGGCTAATAATAATAATAATAATAATAACTAGCTGTTGCCCGCGACTCCGTCCACGAAGAATATGGGTATAAAAAATAGCCTACGACCTTATTCTCAGACCTACCGAATATAGAGAAAAAAAAAATCGGTGAAGCCGTTTCGGAGGAGTTCGATAACAAACACCGTGCCAAGAAATTTTTTATACATTAGAGACTAGCTGTTGCCCGCGACTCCGTCCGAGAAGGATAATAGGGTTTTAAAAATAGCCTACGACTTATACAACACACAACACAACACAATATCACTTTTCCAATATGTATACTTATTATTATTAAACACATACAAATATTAAGAAAAAATAACAATAATAAATTAATAC
The DNA here is from genome assembly GCA_947859365.1 of Archips crataeganus. Taxonomy (NCBI): domain Eukaryota; kingdom Metazoa; phylum Arthropoda; class Insecta; order Lepidoptera; family Tortricidae; genus Archips; species Archips crataeganus. Next base: position 10,761,934 of record OX402069.1, on the reverse strand, counting down.
TATAACTATAAATAAATAATATAATATGTATACTAACATAGCTATAAGTAAAACACTAATAATATATGGATCCTTGTTGTCTGAATGAATAAAAATTATTATTATTATTCTCAGACCTACCAAATATAGAGAAAAAGTTTCATAAAAATCGGTCAAGCCGTTTCGGAGGAGTTCGATAACAAACACCGTGACACGAGATTTATATACATTAGAGAAAAAAGGATATTAGTGACCACTGGCCAGCTGCATGGATGCGTTAACATAAGCACCAATAATCGAACAATGGGGTGAATTTACTTGCGGATTTCTTTTATATTTTGTCAAATATAAACAAAGGCTCTGCTACGCGGAAAACTATAATTGTATAGTAAGAAATGTTTATCGTAACTTCGATAAGATTGAACAATCAAAAGGGTGCCAGCTACCCCTACGTTAGTACCAAACCAGCCGCGACGGAGGGCGGTCGTTCTCACCCCTATAAACCCTTATACATACGAATATCCATGAAATTTAATTAAATAGTAACAGTGAGTTAGTGCCAAATTAGTGTGTGTTTAGTGTATATAGTTTTAAGAAAGTTTCATAGCTTTTAAGGTGAGTTTTTAAAGTTTTTACAACTTTTTTCTTAGCGCTGAAGTTGGTACTTACTTAATTTTATGAAGTAACTGAACGAATTAATTTCTTGTTGAGTTTGCTAAACTTTTTAGTAGGGTTTTAAGAACGTTTGATACTCTGGTCTTTTTTGTTGTCTATAAGAAAATAAAATGTTTATATTAATATGTACATAATACATTACTTTTTATTTGTATTTTTAAATTTTACAGTGCATTGGTTGTTGGCACAATGCTGTAATTTTTATTAAAAAAATTCAAATTCATTTATTCATAAATTCATATAAGAAAGTAAATATAAACATGAAAGGTCTAGTATGTAAGTTAATTTTAGTTAAGTCTAAGCTAGGTTACAAGTGTTACCTGTGTTATAGACAAAAGGTACCTATCTAAGGAATTATAATACAACTCGAGCATTTAAACATCGCAATACTATATCTTAAAACATAATACTTAGTTGGTAATTAAACTATAACAATGTAATCAAGTGTCAAATAATTAACAAAATAAACAAAGAACAACTGAATAAATAAATAAATGATACAGTTGTCCCAAAACTGAACAAAAACCTGGTACTGTCCAAAAAGCCAAGTCATAACAATTCTGAAAAAAAAAAAATTAAAATCCATGTCATTTAGATAAGCGATAAAAGATTTTTTTTTCGAAAATAGTTGATGCTAAAAATAATACGTTATGTGACTCTGTTATCGTCTTATTAAGTGACGCGGTTTTTTTTGCCAGAACTGGTATAATTTGACCTGTTACCCGGTACCGAGTTATCTTTGAGTTTTGGTAACGGTGTCCGTGAAAAGAAAACATAACACATCATAATATTTTATAACGAGCTGCTGCCCGCGACTCCGTCTGCGAAGAATTCGTTTATCGCTATCCCGCGGGAACTATGCAATTTTTCGGGATAAAAAGTATCCTATATGTTAATCCGGATTATAAACTATCTGTGTGCCAAATTTCATCACAATGCGTCAAACCGTTTTACCGTGAAAGAGTAACAAACATCCATCCATCCATCCATCCATACTTACAAACTTTCGCGTTTAAAATATTAGTAGGATTATCTTTATCTCATGAATTTAATTACAACTTTAAATGCGCGAGAAACTCCAGTACTGAACACACAGACACACACACGTGCGCTTATTACTAATAATTCATTATCACTATTTTTTTGAATTGTTATCGATGTAAGTATAACAAATCTATCTATAGTTTTTACTACACGTCATACGTAAATCGCACTCGCGGACTTCCAAGATACAGGCTCAGCCTAGTTTGGAGTCTAATAGAATAATTCAAATTGTGTAAAAAATCTGTTTTTGTGAAATAACCATAATATTATTATTACTAACAAAAAAATACAATTGGTTAATTATATAAACCAATTTATTAAAAGTAACCTTCCAATAATTTCATGAATATTTATTTCTATTAATCCCAGCTTGTATCCGTTCCACTGCAGGGCACCGTAGTTCCCACATAAGGCCAGTGCATATCGGGAACTTAACACACACCATTGAACTTCTTCGAAGAGGTGTAGGATTGTAGGTCTCCTTACGATGTTTACCTTCATCGTAAAGTTTGTTTATCTATTTAAAGCTTATATTTTAGGTCTTCCACTTAACACAGAATTTCCTAGTTCAGGCTCATGAGTTGCTTACTTAGATTTATAAGGAAACTTTTTTTTAATATAAGCTTGCGTTTGAGCACAATCACGCCTGATGGAAAGGGAAGATGAGCCCTACGATGGAGCACGCTTGCCTAGTAAATGCTCATTCACCCCAGACTTGAAAGCAGCCAAATTGTAGTGTTCAGGGAACACAGTCGCAGGCAGGGAATTCCACTCCTTAGCTGTGCGGTTGATGAAGGAAGAGCGAAAGCGCTTTGTTCTTATTAAGTTTTGCTGTAAAAATCCACTTTTGAATAAATTATCTTTATTGTCCTGGGAAACATTGTACATTAAAAATGTTACCATTACTTTTTTAACCCCCCGACACAAAAAGACGGGTGTTATAAGTTTGACCGCTATGTATGTGTGTGCCTGTCTATCTGTCTGTCTGTGGCATCATGGCTCTTAAATGGGTGAATCGATTTGGATGCGGTTTTTTTATCTGAAAGCAGGTTTCTTGGCGATGGTCCTTAGACATGTTTTATCAAAATAAGTTTAGCCGTTTCAAAGTTATCAGGTCTTATGTTAGCTGCGTAAGGGATCTTTGACGCATAATGGGCATTTTTTTTTTTTTTTTTTTTTTTTTTATGATATAGGGGGCAAACGAGCAGACGGATCGCCTGATGGTAAACGATTACCGTCGCCCATGGACACCTGCGACACCAAAAGAGTCACAAGTGCGTTGCCGGCCTTTTAGGTAGGAGTACGCTCTTTTTTTGAAAGCTTGAAGGTCATATCGGTCCGGGAATACCGCAGCAGGAACCTCATTCCAGAGCTTTATTTATGTAATGTTCAAACATACTAGTGACCATAATTGCGTTGGGGGTTTTCAGGCTATAAAGTCTATGGTTGGAAATGTTTCTCTCGAAGTCATTTCTAACACAGGCAAAGTAGCGGGTTGAAACTAGTAAAGAATATTTCAAAAAGTACAGCCAATGGTTACTAATCTACGCAACGGTAATCCTTACTATCGGTAAGTTGGGTCGTAGCTAGTTATATGTAGTTTCGAGTACTGAAAAATCAGGCTTCTATCTCACCTCCAACGTAGTTACAGTAGAACGACAGTTCAATGTATGACTTCGACTAATAGAATAGAATATAATAATTATGACAGATAACAATGATCTATCAATCAGTTTATAAAAAAAAAAACAAAAATAATATTATTTCGAATAAAAGCAAAACTCACAATGAAAATAATTTACTGACGGATACCTCAAGGGACCAGCTTCATGGCACAATGTAGCTACTGTCAAGTGCAAAAATAAGTATCAATTTAATCCTCCCATCGTTATTTACCTATACCTTAATTCGACGACATAAGAGCTATGGGACATATTTATGAGCAAGTTGTGTGCACCCATATTTTTACACTTGACTGTACCTATAGCAAAGCGAGGATACGCTGCCAGCATCCTTGGGTCTATGCCGCGGGGATTCTATTTGTAATTTTTGAAAATTTGAAATTCACCATAAGCTTTTCGGTGAAGGAAACCCTGTGGTAACTGCACAAGCCTGCAAAGAAATTCATTAATATGTTTGAAGTTCCCAATCCGCGCTGGGCCCGCGTTGGAACTACGGCCCAAGCTCTCTCATTCTAAGAGGAGACCTGTGCCCTGCATCTGGACGTATACAGGTAGAGATGATGATGATGAATGCCATGTAAAAAGGTGAATAAATAAATAAATGTAATGTATAGTTCTATTAACTATGCTGGCGAAGAAATTACCGCATATAATCCAATGATACGGTTCTTCTGTAAGTTTAACATAGCGGGAAAACTGCCATACTGTAAAACGGGGTAAATTTGAACTGCGGGGCGACCTTAAAAGGTAGTTAGCATTTGCTATTTGCTATTTTGCGTGGAGATCGCGGACTGGCAAGCGCAGCGTGAGACGTCTACCAACGAGATGGACGGACGATTTGGTGAAGGCCGCAGGTTCAGGGTGGATGCAAGTCGCTTCCAACCGTAATGATTGGGCGTCAATTAGACATAGACATAACTTTATTCGACATCAAAAAAAGAAAAATACACTGACTAATACAGGAGAAAAATAATAATTAAAAAGAAAACAATAATAATAATTAAAACAAAAACATAATTGAGATGTCGAAAAGGAATTTGACTCAGCATTAAGCTGCAGTAGGTGCCTGCTGCAGCGCTGATTTTCAGTCAAACCCTTCATATCATTGCATCAAACTTGTTGGACCGGAATCAGCACTAATAAGATGGTGAAAAAAAAAGTGTGTAACAAAATAAACAAATAAAAAAAATAGATACATATCTTATACATATACATATGTATAGAATATGTATATATATATATAATATACATAGACACATACTTTATTTATTTATATTACGCATTTCCCTTTCGGTAGGCATATCTAAAACTTGCAAATATATCAAAAAGCGGCAATTTACACATAGCGTATACTTACTTAATACTTTTATCTGTGTTTATTTAAAATTAAAATTTTAAAATGAAGGTAGTTGCATCAGAGGTAAGACGACTTGGCCTTTCCACCTGCGGGCAATGTTAGTTGCAAATTAATTAAATATTTATATAATTTAATCTTAAAATTGCTAATTAAATTAGGGAGCCTATGTCCAGCAGTGGAAGTCCTACGGCTGAAATGATGGTGATGATGATGATTTGCTATTCCTTGTCGTTGTCTTCATCGATCTTTTTTTTGTCTACAAGTCAACCATTTGCCTTATATGGACAATGTCGACTTTATAGCAATTTTAAAACTATCCAAGTTGCCTCATTTTGATCAAGGATAAAACATTGTTTATTAATGTATATTGCATGCCTGTGAAGGCGAAACAATGGACTGTATTTAAGAGGGCTTATACCTGCTGAGCTGGCAACGTTGCATTTTTGTTAGTTTTTCTCGATTATTCCATAAAAATTGAATGAAAATTAAAAATGTTTTGTATAAAAATTGTTCTAATATATAAGTTAATGTGTCTACTGCAATAATAATTCGTGATAGACTTTTATTTTCTTTAAAAACCGTTAGGAAATAATTTGTTCGTTTTTAAAGAAAATAAAAGTCTATCACGAATTATTATTGCAGTAGACACATTAACTTATATATTAAAACAATTTGTAGGGTGAGTGGGGGTAAGATGAAAATAAGATGAAAGGCAGTGTAAGATGAAACACTACTCTTAGTACCGGGTGCTACGAGTGGTTTTTCATCTTACACTGTTTTTCATCTTGCCCCCACTCACCCTATACAAAACATTTTACATTTTCATTCAATTTTTATGGAATAATCGAGAAAAACTAACAAAAATGCAACATTGCCAGCTCAGCAGGCATTTAACATTTGTATTTACATTGATTTCAAGCAATAAATGAAAAAATATAAAAACAAATAAACGCACCCCGGTTTACGGTATACCTTCCTATTTATACCTGTAACATAGGAGAGTTAACGACACGAATCCAAACAACTTCGCGACACAATAATGCATGTAAATGACTCTGAATTTTACATGCTGGCGTTGTGATTACTTATTTTGCCTTCGAATAACTTTTGCGAAGTTGCCTTCACAATGTAACTTGACGAGAATATTTAAGTTAGGAGAATGTCGTTCGCCGGCTGTCGGACAAATTCTCATATTCTAGCAAAAAACAACTGAGTGGCTAATATTATAAATTGAGTGTGTCTACGTATCTGTGTTTGCTACTCTTTTACGCTAAAATGGACATATAGGCAACTAATTTAATTATATGCCACTATAGAACCTTGTCACATTAACTACTAAATATATATATATATATATATATATATATATTTTTATGCCAGTACGGGTCAAAAGATTATCATTTTCCGATCACAACATGCAATAAACGTAAAGGTTTATAAACGTTTTCGCTCTATGACATGAGTCAAAAAAGAAGTATTGACAGACAGACAGTTTAAGTTATTGATATAAGTAGTTAGCTTCAACAATGTAGGATGACCGTACATTCGGTGGATGGAAGAAGATTTAACAATCAGGTTTTTTTTTAAATTTCATAACGAGCTTTTATTAGGTACAATGTTAATAAAAAGAACTAAGAAACTGAAAACATTTTGTACCATGAATCAAATCTTTGCGTTTTTATCACAATTCCAATTTTTTCAGTAAAAGCGTGTTACACCTTTTTTATTTCTCTTGACATCAAAATTTAAGCCTTGTTGTTTTTAAAACCAGGCAGATACACAGTTTTGCGTAGTCTTTTTCGCGTTTATAATAATACTAATATAAAATAATAAAAATAATAAATATCACGGGACAATTCACACCAATTGACCAAGTCCCAAACTAAGCAAAGCTTGTACTATGGGTAGGTACTAGACAACGGATAAACATACTTATATAGATAAATACATACTTAAACATATTAAACATCCAAAACTCGAGCACAAATATTCGTATTTTTCACACAAATATCTGCCCCGACTGGGAATCGAAGCCGGGACCTCAAGCTTCGTAGTCAGGTTTTCTAACAACTAGGCTAACCGGCCGTCAAAAAAAAAGCAAAAGCGGAAATTGGTAAGAAAGTTTGTACGGTCCGCGGACTTAGGCCGAAGGTCTTTTATTCTTTCTTCTTTGACTGTGATAATTTATGAGTCGGAATATTTGCCAGGTCTTAACAAGGATTTATTATGTTTCGCACCTGTGCGGCTAGCACGATATGCCGTCAGTCGTTTTGTCTTTTCAGAGTTATTTGTTTATCTACGTTTGCGTTATTTACTGTCAGATAATGAGTGATTATATAAATGGTAACAAAGATATTGAAGTTTGTTACAATCTGCTAGTATTTGGCGCACAATTATTCGGTAGATACGCTCACCAAATGGTATTTAATAAATAAATATGTAGATATCATGGGACAAATCACACCAATTGCCAATTTTGACCTAGCCCCAAAGTAAGCATAGCTTCTGTTATGGGTAAACATACTTACATATAAACATACTTAAATAGATATTAAAGTAAACATTCAAGACTCGAGCACAAATATTCGTATTTTTCACACAAATATCTGCCCCGACCGGGAATCGAACTTGGGACCTCAAGCTCTGTTAGTCAGGTCCTCTAACCTCTCAAAATAAACAAGAAACCGATAACCGTTTGCATTATTTCAATACTTCGTTAACTTTCTTCACTTAGTGCCTATGGCCTCTCAAGCTAGGAATAAAACAGTCTTTTTTTACTCGAGTGTTCGAAACTGTGGAAGTCTGGGGGTTTGACCTACGGTCTTTCAAGCAGAAGGTCGCAAGTTCGAAACCGGCTTCGTACCACGGAGTTTTTCGAAATTTATGTCCACGGACTTCCAAGCGAGGGGAACGTTTTCATCTATTTATGTGGTTCGAATCCCGGTAAGGGCATTTATTTGTGTGATCAGCATGAATATTTGTTCCTGAGTTATGGACGTTTTCTATGTATTTAAGTATATATTTATCTATATAAGTATGTTTATCGTCGTCTAGTACCCATAGTACAAGCTTTGCTTAGTTTGGGACTAGGTCAATTTGTGTTAGATTGTTCCCTAATATTTATATTTATTTATTTATTTATTTATTACAGTGGCCCAAACGAAGCGGTTTGCTTCATCTTACCTAAAGCGGAGAATAGAATTCGCTCGTTCTCTCTCTTCAAGGCTAGAGTGAATAGGTTGTTACTAAAGCAGTGAGTTTACACTTTTGGCCTCATCACACTTTTTCAATTACGGGTCTGTTTTTTTTTTTTTTTATAAGAGGTGGCTAACGAGCAGACTGGTCACCTGATGGAAAGTGATCACCGTCGCCCATGGACACCCGCAACACGGAGGGCATCACAGGTGCGTTGCCGACCCTTTTAGGAATTGGTAGGCTCGTTTTTTAAACATCCCTAAGTTGTAACGCTTTTATGTAGTAAAGTGCGGAATGTCATTTGAAAACATTGAGCGTTTTGGTGACGGAAACGTCATGAGAAATTGTTTACAACTGCGAACAAATTCAATGGTATATGTGTAAAGTTCCCAAGCCGCTCTGTGCCTGCGTGGGAACTAAATCCCAAGCTTAGTTGAGCCCAGGTGCGGGACTTATTATTATGCAGGGTGTCTTCAAAATTGATTCCTGAATACATTACAGCAGGTTATTGGGCTAGTTTGACTAATCAGTAAAGGGGGGACGATGGATGCAATATGGTGACGAAAGCATAATACCTGAGATGTTGATGACTGATTTAGTACATCGCGCACAGAGGGCCGTAAGAGGGAAATTGCAATACGTATGACTCTTTATTGATTAACGAGAGTCTACAGAAACCCGACACCGAAGGCGGAGGGCTTTTAATGACTCGAGTTTGTAATCCTCTTACTGCCGGTGGTACACACAATGATTTTCATCACACAGCGAGGAAAAAAAATTCAAAAATAAAATTATTTTGTTTCTAAACACTTAAATTTAATAAAATAATGGCTGCCCGCCAATACAGATTGTCACTTTTTTCGAGTCATCTACCATAGATAATGTAAACTGTGATTAGTTTAGAATTCGAATGGTCATATGGCCAGACTATGCCAACATGTAAAAAAAAATCTTACTAAAATTATTGCAAAACTATTTATTTTGATATAAATTTAAAATAAAAAATAACGAAGTTTTTTGAAGCGTAGATAAGTTTTGTGTTGTAAAATAGGGCTATAGTTAAGTTTTAAAGATATAAATAAATAAAAAATAAATTAAATAAATATTAGGGGACAATCTATCACAAATCGACCTAGTCCCAAACTAAGCAAAGCTTGTACTATGGGTACTAGACGACGATAAACATACTTATATAGATAAATAAATACTTAAATACATAGAAAACATCCATAACTCAAGAACAAATATTCGTGCTCATCACACAAATAAATGCCCTTACCGGGATTCGAACCCAGGACCTCTTGCTTCGTAGGCAGGGACACTACCAACAAAACAAAAACGTTAAAACGTTGGCTGACTTAAAACCTCCTTAGTATAACTTAACCTATAACTTGTTTGCAAATTTTAAAACTAAAGTTAAAACTCCCTTGGCAACGTCCATAACTCCCGTAAGAACAATTTAGGCCATTGTCATTTAGTATACAGGCATGGAATAACACCATACTTCATACTTAACTTGTAAAAGTTGGCTTAGTAGCGCCATCTCTTGGTCCAGGTGAGCGGTTAGCTCCGAAGGAGTGTTAAAGTCTCTCGGTAGAGGGCATAACATAGATGCGCGCTTATCACTGCATAATCTTAATATATAAAAGAAGAAACTGACTGACTGACTGACTGACTGACTGACTGACTGACTGACATATCAACGCACAGCCCAAACCACTGGGCCTAGAGATTTCAAATTTGGCATGTAGGTTCCTTATAAGGTCTAGGGGTGCACTAAGAAAGGATTTTTCAAAATTCACTCCCTAAGGGGGTAAAAAGGGGGTTCAAAGTTTGTATGGGGAAACAAGATTAGTTCGACTATTTTAATCGAAACTTCACAGAAATACTCATAATGATAAATGAGTAAACACGTGTTTCAGGTTTTTTGAGAATTCAACCCCTAAAAGGGGGGAAAGGGGTAACAAAGTCTGAAAATCAACATGGGTGTTGTTTCTATGGTTTATCGGGTCGCTGGTTATGAAAACAACAACGGTTTTAAAATCCGACGTGGCATGCGTAAAATACCATCTCCCTGGATGGGGTGCGATGGGGTTGAAATGTCTAAATAAACTAAATGACTGTTGATATATCAACGCACAGCCCAAACCACTGGACCTAGAGACTTGAAATTTTGCACATAGATACCTTATACAATGTAGGCATCCACTAAGGAAGGATTTTTGGGAATTCCCTCGGGAACGAGAAAAAACGGGATTTATATATTCGATTCCGAGTGACCCTATCTCAGTAACTATAATAACTAGACTCTTCAAATTTGATACACAAGTAGTTATTACATTAGTTAAAACATTAATTTCAGGATTTATCAAAATTCCCACGGGATAAGGAAAAAACGGGATTTATATATTCATTTCAACGGGATCCTATGAACTATGATTACTAGACTCTTCAAATTAGGCACACAAGTAGGTAATTATAATAGTAAAAAACAGTTTTAAGGATTTTCGGAAATTCCCACGGGATAAGGAAAAAAAGGGATTTTTCGTTTTACTGGTCGTAGAAAGCTGAAATTCGGCACGTAGGTTGTTTGGGGAGTGTAGAGGAGCATTGAGAGACGACTTCCCAAATTCCCACGGGAACGGGAAAAAACGGGATTTTTCGTTTTACTGGTCGTAGAAAGCTGAAATTCGGCATGTAGATTGTTTGGGGAGTATAGAGGAGCATTGAGAGAGGACTTTCCAAAATTCCCACGGGAACGGGAAAAACGGGATTTTTCGTTTTACTGGTCATAGAAAGCTGAAATTTGGCAAGTGGTTTCCTTGGGGAGTGTAGGGGAGCATTAAGAAAGCATTTCCCGAAATTCTTACGGGAACGGGAAAAAACGGGATTTTGCGTTTTACTGGTTGTAGAAAGCTAAAATTTCAAAATTCATAAGTTTATACTGTAAGTAGGCCGCAAAGGGCTCTTTAACCGACTTCTAAAAAAGGAGGAGGTTATGTATTCCACTTTTTTTTTTGATTTCTCGGTCAATTGTGGACCTGCTTGCTTGCTTGCCTGTTGCTTGCTTGCTTGATATCTTGGTTCTTTGTAATAATACTCATAGTACACGCGAGCGAAGCCGCGGGCAAAAGCTAGTGTGATTATAACAGACTGAAGTGTACGATGTATGGGAAAAATTCGTCGCTAACTTCTAGACCAGTGATGGTGTAGGGGTAAGCACGCAGCACGGAACGCTGAGGACTTGGGTTCGATTCCCAGCATTGGTCTTTTTTCTGAGGTTTTTTCTGTGCATCTATATTTCAGTTTGTATTTAGTTTGAAATATATGGTTTCACGGGATGACTGTAAAAGTAATAAAAAAATGAAGTTGAAAAAATGAATAGAAAAAGATACTTCATACTTAACTTGGAATAACACCATTGACGAGCAAGTGTGATGAAAAAAAAAAAAAAAAAATAAATAAATATTAGGGGACAATCTTACACAAATCTACCTAGTCCCAAACTAAGCAAAGCTTGTACTATGGGTACTAGACGACGATAAACATACTTATATAGATAAATAAATACTTAAATACATAGAAAACATCCATAACTCAGGAACAAATATTCGTGCTCATCACACAAATAAATGCCCTTACCGGGATTTGAACCCAGGACCTCTTGCTTCGTAGGCAGGGCCAACTAGGCTAAAGCGGTCGTTAAAAATATTAAAAATTCAATTAAAAATAATTTTGATAAAGAATCTACAATGGGAGAAAAGCCACGAACATTATAAGCTAGTACCTATTTGAAAAAGAAAATAGCCTGGCTATTGAAATGAGTTTCAAAGTAGCTTTGAAGCCTACTTTTGCTTCTTATAATATTTGTGTAGTGATATTCTTCGGAAGCTACGTATTTGCCTTTTGTGCCTGTGTTGCTATTGTGTTTGATTAAAGTTTAAGCTCGTAAGTCCTCTCGTACTTCACCAGTTTCATCAGTTTTTTTTTATTTATTAGCTGACGGTCCAATACGCAGTTCGTCCATTTCAAGATTTTGTCAGTAGCACAATATGGAACTAGACCTTTTTTTCGAACGCGGTCGTTTTATTTCATAATTGGCTCTAGGTATTTAATATTTAAAAGGGTACACTAGAACTCCCGTGTGACTATTATGTATATTTTCGAAGTAATAAACTTTTGTAAAATTCTCTTTTTCTTTGGTCAAAAAGTGAAAAAAAATGATTGCTCCGAAATTATGCAATCGTTTATTTATTTGTTTGTTTATTGCAGTACAGTAATATTCAGATAGTAGGATACATTAAAATCAGATCGTACATGCTACCTATGTAGGGTGTTGCAATGTCTTAAAATCTAAAATGTGGTTAAGCATAATATCGTTGCATGCGGCATGCAGATCATTAACATTCCTGAATAAACTACGTTGCATAGAACAATAAAATTTGTCAAAATAATAAAATACATAATAAAAAATCTAAATTAAAAGTAAAATATTATTGCCAGCTATAATTAATCACAATAAAGCACAAGCAAATACAATTAGATTATAGGTATCATATAGTAATTTATTACCTACCATAGACTGTGTTTATTTAAGGTCTGTGTCGTGTAAAAATTCGCTAAAGCTATAGTAGCATTTTTTTGATAGGAGCGACTTTAACCGCTTTAAAAAAATATGTTGCGTCTCATTCCTCTGCTTTGATAGCGATTGTTAACTTGTTGTAAACCCTTGCTGCGGTATAGTGAGGGCCATTACGAACTAACTTCATGTTGCAAAGAGGTAGTACTAGCTTTAATTTGTCTTTCACTTTTTTGTTTCACTAATACGCGGATGCATTTTTTCTGCAACACAAATAAATTGAATTTCATGTCTGCCGGATGCATCCGGATCGCTGGGCCAAAATCACTACTGACTGGGTAGGCCTAAAAGAAGTTGGCGGGACGATTTGGAGCGATTCCAGCCGAACTGGCAACACTTTGCCGAAGCCAGGGACGAGTGGAAGGAGAAAGGGGAGGCCTTTGCCCAGCACTGGGACACTGTATAGGCTATTTAAAAAAAAAAGATCCCTTGATATTTAGGAATGGCTAAACCTGAATTTTTTGAGACCATTTGGAACCTTCCACAGTTATAACAACACGAGAAATTAATAATATTTAATTTTTCGTTTTTAATTATTTTCACTTAAACCAACTCGCATTAGCACAAAATTATTACACAACTAGCCTTCCGTCCGCAGCTTCGCCCGCGATAAATTATTTTTCCCGTAGGAAAAGGTATTTTCCCGCGGCAAAAAGTAGCCTATGTCACTCAGTGATAATGTAGGTAGCTTTCTAACGGCAAAAGAATTTTTGAAATCGAATCGGTCCAGTAGTTTCGGAGCCTATTCAATGCAAACAAACAAACAAACAAACAATCAAATCTTTCCTCTTTATAATATTAGTATAGATAAATAACCCCAGACCATGTTTAATGTATACTAGCTGATACCCGCGGCTTCGCCACCGTTCTATTTCTTCTAAAATTTATTTCATACTAACCTTCTCCTGACGGTAACGAACGCAACAAAAAAAGAATTAGTTAATTTGGTGCAGTCAATCGAAAGTTACGCGCGTACAAACATTTAGGTGATTCATTTTTATATAGATTAAACTACTCGCTTTTGCTCGCGACAAAGGGTACAACGGGACCCTATTACTATAAAGCTGCGTACGGACTGCGCGCACTCGGGTACACGTACCCGGGATCGCGTGTCCTGTAACGCCATGTCCGTACGACATGTACGCGTACAGTGTACGTGTACGTGTACAGTCGACTACAAAAAGATCGATGCAGCCAAAGTTACAAAAATATGTATACGCGACTTTATTAACTTACCATTAAGGTCGTGTATACATATTTTTGTAACTTTGGCTGCATCGATCTTTTTGTAGTCGACTGTACAGTACGTGTACGTGTGTACGTTTACAGTGTACACGTACATGGCGTACGGACATGGCGTTCCAGAACACGCGAGTCCGTACGCAGCTTAAGACTCCGCTATCCGTCCGTCTGTCTGTCTGTCCGTCTGTGACCAGGCTGTATCTCATGAACCATGATAGTTAGACAGTTGAAATTTTCACAGATGATGTATTTCTGTTGCCACTATAATACTATAACACTATAATACTATAATATAACTATAATAAAACTAAGGGGGGTCGTCATACAAGAAACGTGTTTCTTTAGCGTTTTTAACTTAATCTTTATAATGTCGTTACAGACACTTGAAATTTTCACCAATTATTCAATACTGTGGCCGGTATAACAGCAAATAATAAAAATATCATTAATTATATTAATTATTAAGAGGAGTCCTGAGTAAAAAATTATCTCACACTGCGTATATTTTACTTAGAAGCAGGGTTCTACTAACACTGGATTTATTCTTATGGCTGTTCACGGCGTATATTTTGACATTCCTAAAAATTTGTACGGAAGCCTCAGTGCGCGAGTCCGACTCGCACTTGGCTGGTTTTTTTCTTTATTCCGTGGGAATTTCCAAAAACCCTGAAATCCGTTTAATACTTTTATAATCACTTACATTTCTACCGAATTTGAAGAGTCAATAATAGTAGGAGAGATAGGGTCCCGTTAAATCGAATATTATAAAGTCGGGACTTATAATTAGTTGGAATTTCCAAAACTCTTCAAATTTGTTTTTCACTGTTGTTATAATCACTTACTTGCATGCCAAATTTGAAGTCTCTAATAATCATAGTTACGCAAGTGTAAGCGTGAGCGTAAGTGAAAATATAAATACTATTTTATTCTCTATACTGTAGGAATTTCGAAAAATCCCTTCTTGGCGAATGCTTACATCATAATATGCGAATCGGTATTATTTCCAAACACTTCGTCGATTGTTAAAGGAACGATAAATTTTGAGCGCCTGAATTCGCTCTTTTTAGGGTTCCGTAGTCAACTAGTTAGGGTTCCGTAGTCAACTAGGAACCCTTATAGTTTCGTCATGTCTGTCCGCGTGTCTGTCTGTCTGTCCGCGGCTATGCTCAGAGACTGTTAGTACTAGAAGGCTGTAATTTGGCATGAATATACATATCAGTCACGCCGACAAATTGGTTAAATAAAAAAAACTAAAAAACCTCCCATAGACGTAAAGTGGGGGTGATTTTTTTTTTGTCGACTAACCTAATAGTGTGGGGTATCATTAGATAGGTATTTGAAAATAAATAAGGGTTTTGTAAAACCATTTTTTGATAAAGTGAATATTTTCGGAGATATTCACTCCGAAAGTTCAAAATAATGTGTCCCCCTCTAACTTTTGAACCGCACGTCTAAAAAATATGAAAAAAATCACGTAAGTTAAACTCAATAAAAACTTTCTAGGAAAATTATTTTCAACTTAATCAGTTGAGCAGTTTTTAAGTTTTTGTAAAAAATATTTCTAAACTAAGATTGTAATTTAACCGCCATTGCAAGCATTTTTTTTCTTTAAGTACCTATAAGATTACGCTATCAGTATCTTCTTTCAAATAAAAAAAATATATAACATCTGAAAAACAATCAACATACATATACATATACTAGTTCTAGTAGACAGCAGTTAGATTAGTTACCCAATTCGCCGATAGATGGCGCTGTACCGCCGACGTTGGGACCAAAACAACCAAATTTAATAAAGTATGCAAAGATTTTTTCGTACATGCTACGGAACCCTATCTTGGGCGTGTCCGACACGCTCTTGGCCGGTTTTTTCTATCAATAACCGTAATCAATGGATGCATAACACATTCATGTAAAACAACTTTTTCAATTAAAAATCCCTTTTTCCCCCGTGTGAGTAATTCAAGGGGTCTAATTTAATTAACTCAGAGGTTGCCGGAATCATCTCTGGAAGCTGTTGTATTTGTATGGAAATTTGTGTGGACGAAATATGAGTTTTATTGCATTACCAGCCTTTGCCCGCGGCAACCACTTTTATTCCGTGGCTTCGTCTGTATTATTAGAAATCCATGAATAACTATGAATTGAAAATTTAAAAAACCCCCAACGCAATTTGGTCATACATTATGTGTGAAAACAAAGTAAATACCCATTACGCGTCTAAGATCCCATCCGCAGCTACAAAAGAGCTGATAACTTTGAAACGGCTGAACCAATTTTGATGAAACATGTTTAAGAACCATCGCCAAGAAACCTGTTTTCAAATAAAAAAACCGCATCCAAATCAGTTCACCCGTTTAAGAGCTATGATTAAACAGATAGACACACAGACATACATACACATAGCGGTCAAACTTATAACACCCCTCTTTTGGTGTCGGGGGTTAAAAAAGTTAACTAACAAGTTTCAGCATAACGGTCGCTTAGACGACGCCATCTTAAAAACCAAGGTAATTCAACGTTCCCGGACAGCGTCCTCTGTTATTTAAAGTAGGAATTTTATCTCACGATTTTATATCACTCAATACCAAAATTACCAGGATTACCAGGGTATAAAGTATCGTATGTTTGGATTCAGATCTTTATCCTGTACGTGCACGGTACGCCAACCTTTTAACCGTAATTGCGTAATCACTACATAGTATAAAACAAAGTCGCTTCCCGCTGTCCGTCTGTGCCTATGTATGCTGAGATCTTTAAAACTACGCAACGGATTTTGAGTCAAGAGGAAGTTTTATATGTAGGTATAATACATGCATAATTGCACCCGTGCGAAGCCGGGGCTGGTGGCTAGTTGATTAAAAATCATTCGAACATCCAATATTCAAATATCTCAACATCTATCTTCACAAAAATGTCTGTCCCTATGTATGCTTAGATCTTTAAAACTACGCAACGGATTTTGATGCGATTTTTTTTAATAGATGGAGTGATTCAAGAGGAAGGTTTATATGTATAATACATGCATAATTACTTAGTATCAGCATTGCACCCGTGCGAAGCCGGGGCGGGTCGCTAGTTTATGATATTAACATGATAGAATATATACAACGAAAACCTAAATTAGAAATAACTCAAAAAACTTAACAGACTAATAAATCAGACTTTCATCAAAAATCAGGATTCCTGTGGGAAATGTTTGAATATTTTACAACCATGATGAGTTTGGATCAGTTGAGACACCGCTTAACTCCCTAGGGCGTAATAATCTCGGTTTTCCTTAATCATGGGACTTATGTTATTTAATCCGTTCGGGTTGCTTACTTTATCTTTGCAACAATTGAGATTATGGTTCCCTTTGTGGTGTGGTGAATTTTTAAGGTGGAAAAACCCAACGTTTGCAAACAAAATTACCTTTCCAACGGTAATGGTGGTGGCCTTTCTCTCGAATGTTTGTTCTCGGGTCTTGGGTGTTTAATATGTATTTTCTCAAACATGCTATGAAATATTGACGTTATGTTCCTTAAAATACGCCACGAACTGTCACGTTGCAGGTGCGGCTAGACGAGAGGTCAATAATGGAATTTCATACAACATTGCTGGCCAAGGCCAGCAAAGTGATCGTCTATTGTTTTAAAGAAAGAAAGAAAGAAAATACATTTATTTACAACATCACAAGACACAATATTATACAAAACAAAAAGGCAATACTAAAGCTAAAGATAGAATGTGTCATTGCGGTTGCAAATCGGACACTGGCTCAGCATAATGCTGAGGCGTTTAAAGTACCCCAGCGCTGATTTTCAGCCAGTACCGTTGGTGACACCCGGATCGCTGTTTAGATAGATAAATAAATAAATAAACTGCACACTAATAGCTACATACATAAGACTAGGTACATGCGTAAATAAATAATTTGTAAATTGTAAAAGCAAATAATAATAAGAAAATTTCTTGAACATAATTAGTATATCTCACTTGCCAAGTATACAACCCTGCGCGGACTAAAACGAAAAATGAAATAACCAAGACAATAAAAATCAAAGAAGTTTTGTGAAATAGTGCTGGAAAGGAGAGGAAATTAAGGATTTTGCAATGACAACAAATAGCCTTTAAGCTTTCGCCCAAAGGTGTACCTGCTAGTCACACTTAGGATGGGAGGGGGGATGTCATTCCAGCACTTAGACGCCGCGAACCTAAAACTCCCTCGAAACGCCGCCGTCCGGTGCGGCGGCACAATAGCCTTAAGTCTGCGCAAACTTTTCAACCATGAGATTTTTTTAAAAAGGTAGGAAGGCGTCTTGTGTCGCACTACACCGAACAAAAGGGTTGCAAGGTGCAAGCGCCTGCGATTGTGCATCTTAAGCAGATCAGCAGCGTTCAAGTACGGAGTGACATGGGACCGAGGAGGGACCTTGAAGCAAAAACGAGCACATGCGTTTTGAACTCGTTGGAGCAATCTCCCAGAACGACCAAGTAAGCAACCATCATAAACGACGTCACAATAGTTCATCCTAGACAATACGAGTGATTCACACAATCGGACACGCAAATCCACACTGAGGTAATCACGAATATTGTAAAGAATCCGAAGGCGATAGAAGCAGCTGCTAACTAACTGAGCAATATGGCTCTCGAAGCGTAACTCGCCATCCATAATTAGCCCAAGATTTCTTGCTACGTCTACCCTCTCTATTGGTTCGCCCATGATAGCAACATCCTCGGAAGCCAGGTATTTCAGAGTATTACGAATTTGATGCCCGGATCCAAATATAAGATACTTGGACTTTCCAGGATTAAGAGCCAGACAGCACCTCCCCGACCAAGAGAAAACCCGATCAAGGTCCGCGTTAATGTTCTTCACGACGGTGACTGCATCTGAAGGCACACTGGATGCATACAGTTGCAAGTCATCGGCGTAAAGATGGTATCTACTGTTCTTTACACAAGAAACGATATCAGCGCTGTAAAGTATAAAGAGCAGCGGACCCAAGATCGAACCCTGCGGCACTCCTCTGTTCACAGAACTAAGGGAAGACCGCAAAGCACCATCATTCATTCCACGTAACTCAACCGCCTGTGCCCGGCCGGACAAGTAACTGTCAAACCACCTAATCGCCATAGCATCAAATCCGTAATATGACATCTTAGATAATAGCAAGGACAAATTGATGCAATCAAAAGCCCTAGAGAAATCCAAAAGAACCAAAATGGTACTTCTGCCAGCATCCCTTGCCTGTAAGATGTTATCGACTACATCGAGTAGTGCAGTAGCAGTCGATCGACCCTTGCGAAAACCCGACTGTAGTTCAGGCAGGATGCTATTTTTCTCCAGGTATTCCGACAGCTGATCACAAATTACCCTCTCTAATATCTTCGATGTGCAAGGAAGAATACTTACAGGACGAAGGTCGGATAGGTCAGCTGGATTCGGTTTCTTAGGTAATGGAGTCACTCGAGCGTTTTTCCAGTCCTTCGGGAATGTTGTAGTCGTAATACTTTTGTTGACAATAAATGTCAAAATGTCAGCAGTCTTTGAAAGTGTCAAATGAAGCATGTCAACAGAAATCGAGTCCAGTCCCTTTGCTGTAGATTTTATCCTAGTAATAATTTTAGCAACAGTCTTCGATGTCGTTGTTGTAAGTTTAAAAGTCGAGTCTCCATGTCTGTGAAATTCGTAAAAAGACAAGTCAGATATAGATACTTCCGACTGCCCTGGAACGTTGAGAAAATGGCGATTTATTAAGTCAGGGTCATTAAAGTGGTTAGGTAGGTCGTTTTGCACTTGTGGCTCTGGGAGAACTGTGCGCTTCAAATTTTTCCAGAGAGTCTTACTGTCAGTTGTGTCGTTGATATGTTGTTTGAAGAAGGCACGCTTCTCGTTGTGGATTGCTGCAATAACGAGATGCTTTAGATCCAAGTAGTACTGCCTATGTGAGTCCAACTTAGTTCGCTTAAATCTCGAATGCGCTTCGTTTCGTAGACTCATCATAAGCCTCACATTACTGGTGAGCCATGGTTTTGGTGCCTCCTTCATCACAACCGTCTTCTCTGGCGCATGTCTGTCAAAAAGTTCCAGTAGAAGGTCATCAAAGCGTCTCACCATTTCGTCAACGTCTTCAAGGAGAGTTATCTGGTTCCAGTCCATTTCGTCAAGGTCACGGTAGAATTCAATGAAGTTTATGTCTTTTAAGGGTCTATAAGTAATCTTGGTTAGTGTCTGTTTTCGCTTTTTAATGTTTAACTCGGTTGTAACGAAGGCATGAGCACCGAGTTCCGGGACATGCTTCACATCCACATTTTCCACCCGAGCGTCAGTGCATACAAGGTCTATGGTCGTTTCACTATGGCTAGTAAAATGAGTTGGTTCTTTTACGTACTGTGTCAAGTTAACTGTAGTCAGAAACTGTGTCAACTGTTTAAATTTATTGTCGTTGTGGTCGGAATAATTTATGTTAAAGTCACCAAGTAAAATCAAACGGTCGTAGTTAGTAAATGATGTAATTGAGTCAGTTAAAGCGTCGAAAAAAGTATCAACATCAAGCCACGGAGGACGGTACGCGGTGCCTACTATTAATTTCTTACAATTAATTGTAAGCTTAAGCCACATTTGCTCGACGACCGCGGCAGGAGGGTGCGGCAGCGTACGCGCGCTCATGCCTTGGCGCAAATAAAACCCCACTCCGCCTCCTCTAGCGCGGACGTCAGCCGGCCGTGGCACGTGTCTCAGTCGGTATCCTGGCACAGTGGGCGCGCGTCCTTCCTGCCCGGCGCGAAGCCAAGTCTCATTGATGCATATCACGTCTGCGTCAGTCTTAGTTATGATCGAAATTCTTAGTTTTATGTGACACAGCACCATGACGTTTAATAGGTCGACGTGGTCGACGTGGATGGATGGATGGACGGACGGATGGACGGACGGACGGACGGACGGACGGAGGGATGGACGGATGTTGATGGATGGATGGATGGATGGATGTTGATGGATGTTGATGGATGTTGATGGATGTTGATGGATGTTGATGGATGTTGGTTGATGGATGTTGGTTAATGGATGTTGATGGATGTTGATGGATGTTGGTTGATGGTTGTTGATGGATGTTGATGGATGTTGATGGATGTTGGTTGATGGATGTTGATGTATGTTGATGGATGTTGATGGATGTTGATGGATGTTGATGGATGTTGATGGATGTTGGTTGATGGTTGTTGATGGATGTTGATGGATGTTGGTTGATGGATGTTGATGTATGTTGATGGATGTTGATGGATGTTGATGGATGTTGATGGTTGTTGATGGATGTTGATGGATGGATGGATGGATGGATGGATGTTGATGGATGTTCTTGTTCATGGATGTTGACGGATGTTGATGGATGTTGATGGATGTTGATGGATGTTGATGATGTTGTTGGTGATGGTGATGGTGATGGTGATGGTGATGGTGATGATGATGGCGGTGATGATGGTGGTGATGATGATAATGCATGTTTGAGAAAAACTCTATACAAGCCTTGGCCACGAACAGGGATTGCCGGCCTCGTATCTCTAGATGGCCTCGTTAACACTCGGCCATCTATAACTACTCGGCCGGCAATCCCCTATTTCGCGGCCGCTGCAGTAATGTACTATTAAGTATGTACCATCGCCCCAGACGCCAGATACCCATTTTCAAAACAAATTTGCTTGCAGCCGTTGATGTTTATTACTATGGATTGTTATGGACAGATGTCTAGCCACTGCACGCAAACTGGGCCTTTGTGGTTATCTGGCGCTTGGGGCGATAGTATCTATCTGTATAAGTGTGTTTATCCGCTGCTTAGTACCCATAACACAAGCTTTGCTAAGCTTACTTTGGGACTAGGTCAATTGGTGTAAATTGTCCCATGATATTTGATATTTATTTATTTTTTTATTTATTTTTTAATGGTAATGACTTTATAAGTAAAATTAGATCATATTTACAACTTAAGATACTTTTATTCGTAGTCGTCTTACCGGTACGGTCTCTTTGTTTCATGTGTATATTTTACTAGCTGTTGCCTGCGACTCCGCCTGAGTCAGTCTAAGACAGTCTAACATTTGGTAGCATAGCGTACGGCTGTGGTACCAACTCTGAAGATGAGCTCTGGTTGAGTTTGAACCGCGTCAGTGTAGTTTGGTGGTGGTAATGGTTGGGTTTGTGTGATTTGTGTGTGTTCATATAGTGTTGTGGAGGAACTGCATCTGCATTATCACACATTTCTTACATAAACGTAACTTCGTAAGGTCGTGGGTGAGCGAAGTAATTGTTTCAGTTCATTACCTAATACTTTGACAACTTTGACAGTTATTTTGACATGATAACATTGACACTAGTGACAGTTTAGCATTTTACTACAAGTTAAAAATAAATTAAAGCTGGTGCTCAACATAAGCATATTAGACAAATTTATGAAATAACAATCTGTGTGGGAGAACTAGATTAGACTCTGACAAATAATATAAAAATCAATGCTTAACACACGAAATATGGCGGGGACGGGGGGGGGGGTCAAAACGCTTCTGAGCCCCACCCCTAAATAGAAATTATTGTCTACATAAATCACAATGTAAGTAATCAAAAGCTCAAAATGTTAGCCCAGATTGCTCGCTGGCCTTAAATCCTAAAGCTTTTAGCAAAAACAAGGCGATTCAGTTATAGGATCCATTTTGTTTGAAAAAGTAACTCAATGTTCCCATTTTTCATGCGATTAGCAAAGTACTAGGGGAAAAGTTTTGTCTATAAATTAAAAGAGAATTTGGCTTATTGTTTGGCTAAGAACCAATCTTGAAGTGTTTGTACTTTATACGTGATGTAACGCATATAAAGTGTCATACCGTAAAAACGTACAACTTTGCCCGCTTTTTGCGATCTTTTGCTTTTTTTAGAGTCAATTGGTCGGTATTGTGCAACTTTATCTGTGGCACTCACATATTGACATACTTTTCTTTGTGTAGATGAGAACACTACATTTAAAATGAGTTTCCGTACCCTAGAAAACGGGCCTTAAACAGGCGGGCCAAAATATTGAAAAAATTTCGAGATTGCCCACATTTGTTTACACTTTCATAACTTCGGGATTATCAATTTTATGGTCATGATTCTTAAAGTCTAATAATCTAGAATAGGCATAGCAACGTTGTGTCGTATTATAAGTCCTTTAAGTGATATATTTAACCTCCAAACTCGTGTGGGCAAAGTCGTAAAAAAAAAATTGACATCCTTCATACAAAATCCTGGATATGCTAGGGTTGTCAATTTTTACTTATTGGCTTTACCCGACTACGACTAAATTAGGTGCAGTATGATATTCATATTTTAATAATAATAATAGATAATACTAGATGTTTTAAGATTAAGATTCAATAGTGTAAAATTAAACAATAATCTAAACTTTATGGACCACATTCATCTGTCTGAAATAAACGGATTTTATTTTATATAACCTGCGGTGAAATCCAATAGTGTGTGTGAAGTTCCCAATTCGCATTGGGCCCGCGTGGGAACCACGGCCCAACCCCTCTCATTCTGAGAGGCCTGTGCCCTGCAGTGGGATGTATATAGGCTGGGATGATGATGATGATGATTTTATATAACATACTAGTGACAACCCTAAGGGTAAAATTTTACTGGGCAAAGTTGAAAAAAAGTAATACGAAAAACGTTCATGACATTGCCCACTACCATAATTACAAAATTAATAGAGATAAGGTGTTGAGATTTTGTCTACATCGTTTTTAAACTGAATATTAGTTACAGTTAAAATTAAATACTTGTGGGACTTTCCTGGCTTAAAATACACTCGAAGTTTTTTCGTACTAATTGGGATGTCCCAATTTTTGACAACGTATAATAAATCGAAAACCGTTTGGAGAAATAGGCTTTGTGAAGCGTTTTCAGAAATCAAATTCCAAAAATATGATAAACTGAATTAAATAAAGAAAATTTAAGTAATGACCTTCATTTGACCCCTGCAGTGAATCATCACAAAGGCAGATATAAAGCAGGTCTACACTCTAAAGCATATTGACAGTTTGAATGTTGCTGTCCTGCTTATAATAGCAAAGAGTGACAAAGACAGAACTTTAATCACATGATGCGCACCTGGCTTTAAACAGTTGTCATTTATCGTAAAGTCCGAAATGTATACGAGTATTTCCAATGTATTTTTACAAATTTAATTATTAAATTACTACGTTACAAGTAAATATAAAATAATTTAAATAGCAGATTTTAATAAAAAATATCTATTTACTATCACACCATTAAACAAACAGGAATAATCAAAGCTAAAAGAAGAGAAATAAATAAAACTATTTTGTCATGGTTCATTTAGGACCCTAAGCCGTGCTTGTATTATTGACAGTGACAAGACAAATCATAGACAAATCAGTAGTGCCACAGATTATGTTATGTACGACTTGAATTTTTCTAGGCAATGGAACGTGGCTCTATCACTATGACGTCATCCAACGTTTTTCTTAAAAAAATTATAAAAAATTAAATACTCAACCAAATTCAAAATTGATGAAAACGGTATCTTAAAATACCCTATTCTTTCCAAAAAAAATATAAAACTATAGGTTATTTTTTTTGGTGCATCCCAATTGGCCTGCCAAAAAACACGTCCGCACTCCAAGCCAGCTCACGCGTGACAGAAGATAGATACGCGTCAACCGATAGGCCAGTGTTGCCTGCAATATGTTTAGCTATAAGCCACAGATTAGAATGAAAGTGTATTTGTAACTATTTTTGGTATATTTCGCTTTTACTGAAATGTGACGCGGTGGGCAAAGCTATAATGAAAAGGCAAAGTTGTAAGTTTTTACGGTATATGTATAACTTGTCATATATACATATATATAGGATTAGGGTCCCGTACCCAAAGGGTAAAAACGGGACCCTATTACTGAGGCTCGGCTGTCCGTCCGTCTGTCCGTCTGACACCAAGCTGTATCTCATGAACCGTGATAGTTAGACAGTTGAAATTTTCACAGATGATGTATTTTGGTTGCCGTTATAACAACAAAATAATACTAAAAACCAGAATAAAATAAATATTTAAGGGGGCTCCCATACAACAAACGCGATTTTTTGCTCGTTTTTGCTCGATATTGATAACGGCAACAGGTAGACGCTTGAAATATTCACAGAATATTTTAGTTATACATATATTCACTTAAAATACAATTAAAATAAAACAATTATTTATGGGGGGCTCCCATACAACAGACATGATTTTTTTGCCGTTTTTATAGATAATGGTACGTAACCCTGGGCGCGAGTCCGACTCGCCCTTGGCCAGTGTTTTAGGTGTGGTTCAAGTAAAAAGGTCACACTGAAGCATATTAAGTGCTCATTCGAGCTTTTCCGCACTTAAAAAAAAACGCGTTTTTTAAAACTTAATTTTTTTCAAAGCAAGCAAGTAAAGGATGGATGTGTATAAATTTTCCATTAACGTTTTTATAGCTCGGGCAATAAGTCATAATTTTGTGACGTAAATAAATATTACTAGAGAGTACAAAGAGCGACACCTATAAAAAGTTACTAATATTGTCGTACCCTAATAATAATATAAGGGAGTAACAAACACTTATATGCTTATAAAACAACCTTTTACAAGCACTCCAACGGCCACTCGCCTTTTATGACCTTTTTATGGCCACTAGCTAGTTTGAATACAGGTTGGAAAGTAGCTTTTAAAGCGTTCATTTAAATGTGTAGTAGGTTTTAGACTGACTGACTTTTTTAGTTTGGAATTTATGTCATGTTATCCATACTATCTTCTTCTAATATGTAAAAATCTCGTGTCAGGGTGTATGTTATCGAACTCCTCCGAAACGGCTTGACCGATTTTTATGATTTTTTTTCTCCAAATTTGGTAGGTCTGAGAATAGGTCGTAGGCTATTTTTTATACCCCTATTCTGCGCGGACGAAATGGCGGGCAACAGCTTGTAATATTATAAATGCGAAAGAATGTCTGTCTGTTACAACTTCACGCTTAAACCGCTAAACCGGTTTAAATATTTGAGATGGAGATACATAGTTTGAAACCCTGGGAAAATTGCATAGTTCCCGCGGGATCGTAACAAATTCTTTACAAACTGAGTAGGGGGCAACAGCTATGTAGTTTAATATACTTAATTTAGTTTTTTTTTATTTTATCTAATTCAAATAAAATCAGCGTTTCACGGCCGTTAGTTGTTTAGATTCGCGGCATGCCTCGTCTACGCAAATTGGTTACGTGACTGACGACATTACGAGGGAATGTCAATATAAAACTTTTATTTTATACTAAAGTATACTTGGAAACTACAGTCCAAATCCTCTAATAGTGAAAGGAGGCCTGTGCTTAGCAATGAGACGGTATATAAGTAGGCAAGAGACGTTGATGATGATAATAATACATTTTTTTATTTAGGAATTAATCCCTTTATTACATTACATTAATTTAATTAACTAATTTTAATTTTTTGGTGAAGATTGTAATGCGTGTCTATTTTTATTAGCCTTCGTGTTGTAGGTACTTTTTGTAATGATATTAATGTGCCTTGTGTTGTTGTAAAGAAGCGTATTTTCTTTCTTTCTTTTGCAATACTTACTGTTTCTGAAACACTGTTCAAAGAAAACTCGCTTCATACAGTTTCACATAAAATACACACTACATAAAGGTAAACAATAGCGCAGTAAATGAACTCAATATCTTCAAAGATGCATTTCATGATATTAAAAATTTAAAAAGCATTTACCTCGAAATGGTTTTCGATTTATTATACATTACAAAAAAATAGACATTTCCAACTGCGCTAAAACTCGCGATCCTGGGCTTCCCTCATCCAGTCACTGCCAGCTGTCCTCCTAAGGCCATCACATCAGCCCAACGTTTCGCAGCCCTAAACTACTCTTTCTCAAACGTGGCCTCCACACCAGGACACGCCTGCTCCAACGATTGTCGGTTCTACGGCAGACGTGACCCAGCCTATTGCTACTTCAGCGTACTAAGGCAACTTTTAGCTCTCTCTTTTTATTTAGAGTAATTTACACTATAATTAAACTTCTAATAACAGCTATATTTAAAACGCATTTAGATCTAGCAAAGAATTTGATTGTAAACAACCTGCCAAAGAATAAGGTCACGCATATAAACCACTCCACGCGAAATCATTTTTCGCTAAAGTTCGTCCATTTGTCACATTCGTATTTACTCGGCGCTTTAAAATATTCACGGTACAGACACATTTGTCAGCGTCGATAGAGCAGCTGACATATCTGAAATACAGCCACAAAATTGTACCGCTGGTCTGTGTTGCTAGACTTAAAAAGCTGGTCATGTAGCACGATATATTAGTCAACTGTGGGTCGTAGTTATACTCGGAATGCTACAATGACGCAGCGACTTGGACGCTCCGACAAAGCAGCATTAAAAGTAATAGCGTTTACCCGCGGCGTTGTTTGCGAGAACTGTTTAAATTGATATTCCGAGAATATACTAAATTTTCATTGTAATTCCCAAAATTATATCGTGCATGGATGAAAAAAATCCGGAAATTTCAGCCGTTAAGTTTAGAGGCTAGAAAGTTTCTTTGTGTCAGTGAAAACCAAGATGTAATTTTCAAGAATAGCCAAGGGAATGGGGATCAGTGGCAGAAAGCGTGTTTATACGTGCGTATAAAACGCTATTCTGAAACCACTGTTACGTACTAGGTACATCGACCTGTTGCTCTATAGCAGCGTCAAAGTAGCAGTGTCACTAACGCAATTAAGTCACACTTCCTTCGGAAGTCCACCATTAGTTAGAGTAAGCACTACACAATTTTGTCTCCCTCTAACGTAAAACCGCGTAACTCAGTTGGAAAATATTACAAAAAGAAAATACAGTTATTTATGTATTGTCAAGAAATTTAATTTTCAACCCACCTAAGTTTGAATATCGTACAGCAAACTGTCACCATAAGAACTAGCTACGATGTTGCTTCGACGTGTTGCATTTGACATTTCAATGTTTAACGACATTTTTTATGAAGTGGACAGGGAATTAAATTCATTGACTGCACAAAAACATAAGGCACATCAATTTTATTACAAACAGATAATACAAACAATAAAGATAGAGTGTGTCATTGTGGTTGCAAATCGGACACGGGCTCAGCGCAATGCTGATGCATTTTGTGCACCCCAGCGCAGCGCTAATTTGAAGTAGGTATTATTTATTTAGTTTGCTTGTACAATACCATTAGCTTGTACACGTCTTTTTCTAGTGCCTTAAAACCATTACCACATTAATGTAAATCGATTCTTTGTCATACCTAGTCCAGCAGAAAGAATTAAGTATTTTAAAGTTATAACACTCATTTGAACAAGAAAAACGTAGCAAAAAAGAAATTTGCGTTAGTCCACGAAAACACTTTTAGGTCTGGCAACTCCGATCTTGACCCTAGGACTGTGCTGAAAATATCCAATTCAGTAAATTGAGGTTATTTGCATGAAAAATGTCTGCGTGAATTCTTTTTTTTTGTATACGGAGGGTCAATGCGAGGTTTATTATATTTTTCGAGGTAGTCAAATAAATGAAGAAGCTTTCACATTAATATAATGTAACATGTTACCCTTTATTGTGCAAAATTTTCTGTGGTATAAACTAATTTATGTCCTTTCGAGGGTCTCCAACTGTCTCTATGCCAAATTTCGTAAGGCTTAGGCACGAAGAGTGTTGAAGAGGTAACATACAGGCAGAAAGAGCTAGTTTTGCACTTATTATAATATTATTAGCAAGGGTATGGTTAATCTCATTATTACAGTAATAATGGGATTAACCATTGGACATGGGACAAACCATGGGACAAACCATGTGTAACTCATGAATGGTAGTTATTTCATGCAAAATTAGAAACTAACTTCGCCCCCGCTGAAGCAGATTAAAACGTATTTTCCCGTGGGAACGAGATATTTTCCAGTGGTAAAAAGTAGCCTATGTCACTTTCCGGCCATTCAACTATGTCCATACAAAAATCAAGGCAATCCGTCGCACAGTTTTGACGTTAAATAAGGACAAACAATGAAACAAATTTTTACATTTATAATATCAGTATGAATACTGGGAATACGCTACTTTTTTTTTAAATATTTATTTTAAGGAACTTTGAACAAGTGGATTGAACATGTCAGTTCCAATAGGCCTTAAATAGAGAGTACGCTACTTAATTAATAAAAAAAATCGAATTGTGAAGTTTTTTACGTTAAATAATATTGGGAAATATTTTTAGAAGGAATAATCTATTGAGACAATTATTTTTAAATAGAATGAGAAGCCAGCAAGGCATTTTAATCAATGAGCTAAATTCGAAGATATTATACCAACTCAGTAGGTACTTGAACTCTATAACATAAAAGGATTCTATTTTTTTAGTTTTCCAATTTTAACAATGCGATTTAATCAAAAGAACTGCCAATGTCGAAGCAAAGTCGTTTTCCTTTAAAATAATAAGCTCGCTGCAGCGAGTTTCACTGTTAAAGAGTCTCTGTAACATTCGTTTGTATGCTACCACAGAATAACTAATAGTACTAGCGTACAGAAGGATCATTCTCGAACAAAAGTCAACTTTAGCTATAAAAATTTGCCTACTCTTACGACCGTTAACTGCTTGCACGCGAAATTGAAACTTATCGTGGGATACGAGCGTTCATATTCCGTTGGGCACCGCTGATCCGAAACCAAGAGCACAGGGTTCCCACTCACCGATATTTAGGTAGGTATATAAATCAAGAAAGATAACAGTGTGTATTAATTCAGAAAACTACTTTTAGTATGTAAGTTAGTTAATTAGAAGATAGTTTAGAAGTCATTGTTTGTTGCAAAAATCACAGAACAAAAGATGCTTATTTTTACGCACAACGCGGATAACATGCGAGCCGATAGCCGAGCGACAACCTACTGCCATACGCCTGCCCGGGGGGCGCGCGACCCCGGGTCCGCAACGCTCGACACCTCATCATCCAGTAGATGACACCCATCTGTCACCTCTCTTACTATGACATCCGATTGCCTTGGTGCCATGTAATTGGGTCAGTGTCGAGCACAGGGACGTTTACCTTAAACAGAACTCTTGCACCGAAGCAAAACAATATTTGTTAATAATTCCACAAAAAACACATTTTCCCTTATCATTTCCCCACAAAGTGTCAAATACATACGGTAATTGTTATGCAGCTCACACATCCCTCGCATCGTTATTCAGGAAGTGTCAACTGAGACATGAAAAATTCCCTGAAAATTACCGATGTTATTTACCCTGTAATCCTGTATTTTTGTAATGTTTGTGACGTACTGCGAATAATTAATCGACGTCCCAGCCTATATACGTCACACTGCAGGGCACAGGCCTCCTCTCAGAATGAGAGGGCTTGGGCCGTAGTTCCCACGCGAGCCAAGTGCGGATAGGGAACTTCACAAACACCATTGAATTTCTTCGCAGAAGTATACAGATTTCCACACGTTTTCCTTCGCCATAAAGCTCGTTGTAAATTTCAAATGTAATTCCGAAAAACTCAGAGGTGCGAGCCTGGTCTCGAATCCACGACCCTCTGCTTGAGAGGTCATAGGTCATATAACTACGTTACCACAACTTTGACCTATTTCATAATACATAATTGATTCGCTTCATGGGCGAGAGTAGACTAGTAAGAGAGGAGGTCTTTGCTCAGCAGTGGGGCACAAAAGCAGGGTAATAAAAAAAATCTACTGTAATTTAATTCTTAAATTGATTTGCATTGATTGTATACATATGAATGGACACGAAAGAGAGGAACATGTCTAGTCATCTAGCAACTTTTTGAGTGAAGTATAGCGATTTATAAGTTAATCATCACTAACAATAACAATGGTAACCATTTCATTCAAAGTGAAAAAATATATATTATTTACTGATATCCTTCTGATATCCATATTTAATGCCATGGTAAGTTATAGTACTTTGCGAGCTCTATATTTTGAGATTAAAATCTCATTTTTCAAAAAAAGGTGACTTTGGTGCTTTTTTACTACATTATTTTATTTCTTTTTCATTAATAAAAAATACGCTGTCTTAGGTTTCTATTTTCTGTGGACTTTCTAAGCCACTTTAACAGCTGAAAGCACAAAGTTAAATTATAAAGTCCACCAAATTCTAGCCACGTTATTTTAATCGAATTAAACATCTTATCGCTAGTTTTAATAATTAGAAAACAAGCCTCGCAGTTAATTAATGGTTACTTCCAGCGTATTTTACTCTATTAGCTACCGGATCTGAGCCTGCCTAAACTGTTGTATTATTAATTTGTTATGTCAACATTGTGTAACGCGAAGTTAATTGTTATTTCCGTTTATAAGATTCCTATACTGTGTAATATTCAGAGGAAATGTCACGGCAAAACAAAAGACTGCCGCTATATAGCTGGTTTTAGAAACTTGTCCGTATCGACATCGAGTATTAATTATCATTCTTCTAATATATAAAAATCTCGTGTCACGGTGTTTGTTATCGAACTCCTCTGAAACGGCTTGACCGATTTTTATGATTTTTTTTTCTCTACATTCGTTAGGTCTGAGAATAGGTCGAAGGCTATTTTGTATACTCCTATTCTTTGCAGACGGAGTCGCGGGCAACAGCTAGTCTAATATCTAAAAATCTCGTGTCACGGTGTTTGTTATCGATCTCCTACGAAACGGCTTGACCGATTTTTCTGATTTTTTTTCTGTGTATTTTGTAGGTCTGAGAATGTCGTTCTAATTCTTCGCGGACGGAGGCGCGGGCAACAGTAAAGTTAGTAAGGTATATAAAAAAATCATGCCGATAAGTTTGCATTATTTTATAATCATTCGAGACAATTCATTTAAAATTGCTAAAATTGTGGTATGACTATAATACCGCCTCATTGAAAAGTGAAGTATAAGGTAAACGTACCAATGCTCGACACCTCAACGCCCAGTAGATGACATCCCTCTGTCATCTCTTTTACTATGACATAAAGATTGAAGGTGTGAAGTGTCGAGCACAGAAAAATTTAACTTAACGTTAATTTGTATACGTAATTGGCTTTATAGTGATGAACGAAATAATCTACTCCCAGAGAATGTTGAAAAAACAAAAACCAATTAAAATGTCATGTGCTACTATGTGTAGTGATGTAGATTTCGAAGAAGATCAGCATCTGTCTCTATTTTATACAAACCTTATGTAAAAAATTGTAATTCAGTGTGCATGCGTGCGTACGTGCGTGTGTGTCTAAAACTCCTGGATATGCTTAGATATGATATTTAGTACCTACAAGTTAAGTATGAAGTATCTTTTTCTATTTTTTATTTTTTTTTATTTTCTTCAACTTCATTTTTTTATTACTTTTACGGTCATCCCGTGAAACCATATATTTCAAACTAAATACAAACTGAAATATAGATGCACAGAAAAAACCCCAGAAAAAAGACCAATGCTGGTGCAATGGTGGTGGTGGTTCATACTTAACTTGTAAAAGTTGGCCTAGTAGCGCCATCTCTTGGTCCAGGTGAGCGGGTAGCTCCGAAGGAGTGTTGAAGTCTCTCGGTAGAGGGCATAACATAGATGCGCTTTATCACTGCCTAATGTGATTGTAACAGACTGAAGTGTACGATGTATGGGAAAGATTCGTCGCTAACTTCTAGACCAGTGATGGTGTAGGGGTAAGCACGCAGCACGGAACGCTGAGGACCTGGGTTCGATTCCCAGCATTGGTCTTTTTTCTGGGGTTTTTTCTGTGCATCTGTATTTCAGTTTGTATTTAGTTTGAAATATTTAGTACCTATTTAATATGCACCTAAGATGTATGGATCTTGGGAATTACGCATTGCTACTTTATTATACTGATATTCTCAACCACTAATTGTAGGGATATGACATGCACGGTAGATTTTTTGTGAAACGTTAACGAAGATCTCGTTGTAATTTTTTGGGTTTTCCTGCGAGAATTTGACCAAATTTCGAACCGGATGTTACAGCCCAAGCCTTTTCAATTGTAGAGGAGACTATGCCCAGCAAAGGGACTTAAATTGAACGGAGATGATGATGATGATTATTATTTCTATGGGCCATCATTGGACATGGAAAATGTTTGTGCGTGTTTCTACTTAACACCGAATAAGAAATAACACAAATGTTCCGCATAAATTACCAGAACTTTTCGGATATCAGTGCGGTTCCCATTTTCGTAGCTAACATAGCAACTTCCTAGTTCCGACGGAATGCCGTAAATTATGGCAAAATATGGCGTAACACGACCTTTGCAGAGCGGTTGTGAAAAGGAAGATATTTTGCCTACATTATACGGTAAAATATGACGGTTTGCATAGGTAATGCTGTGAAAGTTTGAAGCCGAATTGATAATTTAAGGTTTTTTATTTATTTTATTTATTTGGGGCACCTTTATTAAACTGGTGAATTGAGTTAGACTTGTGATTTGTATTGCAAACAAAAAATATGTTTATATTTCATAGTCATCATCATCATTGCTTATCTTGTATATTTTTGCCACGTACTTACTTGTTTTTCTGTACCTATGTTTTCATTGTGGTGTACAGTAAAGAGTTATTGTATTGTATTGTATCATCCCAGTCTATATGAGGCCTATTGCAGGGCACATGACTCCTCTTAGAATTAGAGGGTTTGGGCCGTTGTTCCCACGCGGGCCCAGTGCGGTATAGGAACTTCACACATACGATTGAATATCTTCGCAGATGTGTGCAAGTTTCACCGTAAATGTCGTGGTAATTTTCAATTGTAATTTTGCAGATAAATTATGATTAACTCAGAGGCGCGAAAAACATTTTGCACTTCTCATGCTCGTAAAGTTGTTATATATGTCGAGAGAATGCTGCATAAAATAGCGTTTTATACTCTTGTGCATGAAGTAAAATCTGCGTCTACGACCAAGGCAATCAGCCGCAAATAGCTACAAACAGTATAAATTTCTTTTTTAGAAATTTAATTAAATTTATCACTTTACTGTTTTTTTTACACATAAAACTGGAGTTTTATATTACGAAACTAATAAAACTAGACAAATTGAGTACATTACTATAGAAATTGTAATGCATGAAAAATAAGAGCTTGTAAATTTAATTTCAAATATTGTTGTTTAATTTCCATGCAATCGAAGTGACAATGAGAGTGTAAAACTCGAACATTAAACCCATTTTCCCTTCGGCGTGTCTATCCTATGAACCTCTCGGGTAAAATGACCCGTTTTATGTTCTTCTTGTACAATCTACTATTTTTTCCTTGGCTTCTGATTTGACTTAAATATGCGCCATAGTGAATCTCAACCAAGTCTAATACCGTAATCGTTTCATTCTGTAATGCATCATTCCAGCGGGCAGCAGTAATCTCCCGGCTTACGAACTTGATAGATACGTGTTTAATCTAGTGCAGTGATTCTCAAAGCGTATCACGGTGTACAAGGTTAAGTATAAAAGGCTAGCCAAAGAAAAACAAAGGATGAAGAGAGCCATAATAAAGAAGAAGAAGAGTTAGAAGGCGACTATTATTATCCGACAAAACGTAAATTGTTATGGAAATAAATTAAATTGAATTGAGCAGGTTGGAGGAATACAAAGTCATGGTACAATATAGTGCATTAGGAAATAATGTACTCGTACCTATATACAAATTGTTTTAGCATTTTCTTGAATTCGAAATAAAAGAACACTTTACAAGTTAAGTATGAAGTATCTTTTTCTATTTATTTTTTTATTTTCTTCAACTTCATTTTTTTGTATTAGTATTAGTTTATATTTAGTTTGAAATATATGGTTTCACGGGATGACCGTAAAAGTAATAAAAAAATGAAGTTGAAGAAAATAAAAAAATAAATAGAAAAAGATACTTCATACTTAACTTGTAAAAGTTGGCCTAGTAGCGCCATCTCTTGGTCCAGGTGAGCGGGTAGCTCCGAAGGAGTGTTGAAGTCTCTCGGTAGAGGGCATAACATAGATGCGCTTTATCACTGCCTAAATGTGATTATAACAGACTGAAGTGTACGATGTATGGGAAAGATTCGTCGCTAACTTCTAGACCAGTGATGGTGTAGGGGTAAGCACGCAGCACGGAACGCTGAGGACCTGGGTTCGATTCCCAGCATTGGTCTTTTTTCTGGGGTTTTTTCTGTGCATCTATGTTTCAGTTTGTATTTAGTTTGAAATAAAAGAACACTGTCTACGCAGACTTGCCGTGCAGATGGAAAGATAGGGCAGGGTATTATGGTAGCATCGGAGCGTCCAAAAGGGATTCAAGCATCCTTTGATGTCTTCTCGATGCGGTAGAGGAGGACGATCAGATGGTATATGTCACGAACAGGAGTGATACATTGAAGCGAGAAAGAAAGGGCTGCAACAGTGGCAGCTCTTGTTGGTAAAAATAGCTCGATAAAATATAAAGTAAAGCGGCCGCGAAATAGGGGATTGCCGGCCGAGTAGTAATAGATGGCCGAGTGTTAGCGAGGCCATCTAGAGATACGAGGCCGGCAATCCCTGTTCGTGGCCAAGGCTTGTATAGAGTTTTTCTCAAACATGCATCATCATCATCACCACCATCATCACCGCCATCATCATCACCATCACCATCACTATCACCATCACCATCACCAACAACATCATCAACATCCATCAACATCCATCAACATCCATCAACATCCGTCAACATCTATGAACAAGAACATCCATCAACATCCATCCATCCATCCATCAACATCCATCAACAACCATCAACATCCATCAACATCCATCAACATCCAACAACATCCATCAACATCCATCAACATACATCAACATCCATCAACCAACATCCATCAACATCCATCAACAACCATCAACCAACATCCATCAACATCCATCAACATCCATCAACATCCATCAACATCCATCAACATCCATTAACCAACATCCATCAACCAACATCCATCAACATCCATCAACCAACATCCATCAACATCCATCAACATCCATCAACCAACATCCATCAACCAACATCCATCAACATCCATCAACATCCATCAACATCCATCAACACCCATCAACATCCATCAACATCCATCCATCCATCCATCCATCAACATCCATCCATCCCTCCGTCCGTCCGTCCGTCCGTCCGTCCATCCGTCCGTCCATCCATCCATCCACGTCGACCACGTCGACCTATTAAACGTCATGGTGCTGTGTCACATAAAACAATAGACGATCACTTTGCTGGCCTTGGCCAGCAATGTTGTATGAAATTCCATTATTGACCTCTCGTCTAGCCGCACCTGCAACGTGACAGTTCGTGGCGTATTTTAAGGAACATAACGTCAATATTTCATAGCATGTTTGAGAAAAGTACTTTTTTATTAACCATAATGAGGACAATACATAAAAAAAGAAATGCCAATGACTCCACACTAGGCTAGGCCTGCATCGTGGCAGCCTCAAAACCATAATAATAATTATACATATTCTAATCTTAATTACAAAATATTGTCAAAAAAAGAAGGTGAAATTCAAACATTAAACAAACTAAAAATACATTTTTTAAAGATAAACAGATAGCTACTACAGGTGTGAGTTGGGTGTTGGGTTGGGTGTGTGGGTGTGTGTTATATCGTCGTATACGTACCTGTACGACGTTTTTAAGGGTGAACAAGTCGGGATCCATTGGTTTCCCATAATTTAGTTGGTCATATCAAAATTGAACTTGTCGTATCAATGTTTGTCTAAAATATATGGAAGCGTGCTGTTTTCAGAATTTCTTGAAATGCCATCTTATAGAATGCAGTAGGTTATAGTAGGTTAGGTTAGTTTAATAACAATTCCGAAGAAAATACTATTTCAGAAATAAATCACTTTATGATAAATGAAAATTATACATATTGCCATAAGTATTAAATTAGCAACCATAGAGACTCGAGCAAGTCTGCTAAGTGGGGAAACGTAGGGTGTGCTTGACATCCCGAACAGCAGCACCACATTGCCACTCCGGTAACTTTCTCCAACCACATCTGTGCATAAGTTCATCAATAAATTGTTCGCCCATTGCCTGTATGTACACTGATGATCAACTTTGAGAACCATAGACTAAAGGATTACGGACTCTACTGTCGTTGTTCCATCACCAAATTGCCGCGCGCAGTTGACTCAGTTTTCTTAGAGTTTTCACATACTTAATTTATCATAAGATATCTTAAGATCGACTTGCCAATTAAATAATTATTAATAATCACTACTTTTTGTGTTATTTTTATTTTTTTATTTTATCATCATTCATCATCATCATTTCAGCCGAAATACGTCCACTGCTGAACATAGGCCTCCCCCAAGGCTCGCCAAACAGACCGGTCCTGCGCCATCCGCATCCAACCCGTTTCCGTAACCTTAATCAGGTCGTCGCTCCATCTTGTTGGTATTTTATCATATATTGTCAAGTATTTTATTTTTCTAAGTCGTGATAGCCGAGTGGTTTTATCAATGGCCTCTCAAGCAGAGAGTCGTGGGCTCGAGTCAGGGCTCACGCCTCTAAGTTTTTCGAAATATATGTGCGAAATTGTAGCTTTCATTTAAAGTGAAGAAAACAAAAGCAAAAATACCTTTGTATTTTTTTAATTTTTCCGAATCTAGAATACGTTAAAAAATTAGAAAAGTATAGCTAGGGCTGTTTCAATACTTTTCTGGTTATTCAACGTTTTAATAATAATTTGTGATATGTAATTTGTGCGAATAATTTCAATGGTGTGTGTAATTACCTATACGCACTGGGCCCGCGTGCAAACTACAGCCCAAGAAGTTCTTATTCTAAGAAGAGGTGAAGAATAATGATCATTTTTGCTTACCATCATTTTTTCCATTTTTTTTTTCTTTAAGACGTACTTACCTACTTTCTAATGGACTGAAACAATTACTTTGCTCACCCGCTCAAGCTTTAATGAAGCTTTTTTAGTTTTTTTTTTATGCTTTTGCTTAAGGTCGCGGGCGAGCTAAGTTATTGTTTCAGTTCATTAATATGGACCTCCGCAAAGTAACGCCTGATTCAATAAATGACGTACTTTCTCTTATTTCTTACAAAACTAACTTTTTTATTTTATTTCTCTTCCACTCCCATAGGTAACTTTACTCGAGTTTATTGAACTACGTAATTCACATGTCCTTTTTACTTTTACGCCAAAACCCTTTTCAAGTTACGTTCCGCCACAACAGAGGTCGTTGTACGTGACTGTCATGCACAACTAAAGCTAAAAACAAATTCGACAGGATACGCCATACTTTGCGGTATTGGCGAATGACAGACTGACACTAAAATATGGACAAGGTGTATACGAATTCAATATTTGATGTTGAATGTTGTTTTCTCTACTAGACTAATCTTTAAGGCGTTATTTTTTAGTTTACTCTCAACATTTGATAACAGAAAATTTTGCAAAGATGTATTATTTAACGAATTCGCTGCCGGCCAGATGTGCGTTGAAATGGCTGCGAAATTGTGACAAAGACACTGGGAAAAAGTGCCGAAACGCTTATGTGCGTTGTCGGAATTGGATGCGTTAAATAAACACTATTGAGCCTAAAATACAGAATCTTTTTCTTGATACATTTCGTAGTTCTTGTGATTTAGAATGAAGAAAACACCTGTTTCCTCTTTTTGAAAAAAAGGTACACTTTAAAATGGAAATAATACTTAATATGCCAAACATAAAGACGAAAATAAAGAAAGAAATAAGATATTTTATTCATTTTTAACTAGAAGATACACAAATACAAGAAAATACACACAATTTCACACAAATAAACAAAAATCACAAACATAAGAGTTAAAAAGTTACTCTGAAAGAAAGAAAGTATTTTCACCAACAAATCTAGATCAATAGCTTGTAATTAATCAAGAATCAAATGTTTCAGCAGTAAATGGTTTTAATTTGAATTTTCAATCCAACGCAACGTGTAGTTATGCTTTTGATGCTGCATACTTTAAACAGCAACAAATGTATAGAAGGACATATTTGTCAATCCAAATTTAAAAACCGGCCAAGTGCGAGTTGGACTCGCGCACCGAGGGTTCCATACAAATTTACATGTATATATGAACATCCAGCCTTATCAGACCCCTGCTCCTAAGCAAAATGTGCGCAGTGTGGGAACATTTTAGATTGGTTTTGATATAGACAGACAGACAAAAAATTTATGATTTCGCAATTTTTCCTTTATCTGTGCTATAAGACCTTGCTTCGTACCAAATTTCAAGATTCTGAGTTCACAGGAAGTACCCTGTAGATTTTGATTCCCTTGCGAGTTTCGAAAATTTGCGCAAATTTGCAGCATAAACGGCTGTATCTTTTGATTGCGTTGGCTTAGAAGTTTGATTTTTTCACAGCTCCAAGGGACAGTAGACTTGAGTATTTGATATAAATTTCAGCTGGATACCTCCACACGTTCCTGAGAAAAAGGGTCTTGACAGACAGACGGACCGACGGACGGACGGACGGACGGACGGACGGACGGACGGACGGACGGACGGACAACAAAGTGATCCTATAAAGGTTCCGTTTTTTTCTTTTGAGGTACGGAACCCTAAAAATCATGAAAAACATTTATAAGGTTGTTAAAGAAAGACCAAATTCTAATCATCTTAAATAATCTGGATCAATTTCATGGCATAATTTATACATTTAAAAACAAAGAAACCTTTTACAATACAAACACCTAGATCCAAAAGTAAAATGAATGCATAGGAGTTTGTTAAGGGCTTAAGAAACATATTTCATACGAAACACGGAAAACGTCTTTCACACAACACCATCGTTTACACCTTCGTATTAATTACTGCTCTTGGGAAATTCTATTGTATTGTATCCTTTTTGAGCCTTATGGGAAAATTTAAGATCCATTTCAAAACAATCATGAGAAGTGCTTTGATGAAACTCTGAGTAATTCTTGATTACAGAACATAAATTTCAGTCTAAATGGACTAACAAATCAGTATTATGTCCCTTTATTTGTGAGTTATAATTTAAAAGAAAAGAACAAAAATTGGTAGGTATTATCAAATTTTTAGAATAGACATAAATTTAAACAACTTCAAAAAAAATAGAAAATATTGAATATAGCGGTGGTCAATCAGGAGTGTCGCATCTGTTACGTGTTATTAACTGTTAAATAATCTGTGACTGAACTCTAAAAAGTACCCGTTGACATTAATTCCGATAAAAATTGTGTAAAATAACGCCTTTCGTCGTGATCGATGTGCCCCGAAATTTTGTAAAGGTAACGCTAACCTTTGCCCGGGGTGACGTGACATTAAATACTGACTTAAATAGTTGCCTAAATGAGTCTAGCTAGAACCTTTTTACGTCACGCTCAAATCTGAGCTAGGGATGGCAAACAAACAAACATTTTATGAAAAACATAACGTATTTTAGAATTGAACAAAACTGACTCGATTTTCGATTAGGTATATCGAGCACTGAAATCACACGTGGACCCACAATGCAAGGACAATTTCAGATGCGCTACCGGCCCGGTTTATTAAATGACTAAGTACTGAAAAGTACGATTGCTTTTTAGGGTTCTGTAAGTCAAAACCAATAGGTAATTTATGACGCTGAGTGACGCCCAATTTATATTATTCGATATTTATTGATTTTTTGAAATTTTATGTTTTTTGTTATTTTCTGTGTATCGTATATTGTATTAATATATATCTCTCTCTCTCCCTATAATTCTCTTTTTCTCTTGCTTTCTCAAAAGGACAAAAAGACACAATACGCTCCATCAGAAAAATATGAACGCAACCAAATCAAATGAACGAAACTGATATGATTCTGATGCGTCATTATATTATACAATACGTCAGATAAATGTGAATGCGGCTTTAAGTTGTCAAGATTTAATCTGAAGCGTGTAAA
This sequence comes from Archips crataeganus, assembly GCA_947859365.1. Taxonomy (NCBI): domain Eukaryota; kingdom Metazoa; phylum Arthropoda; class Insecta; order Lepidoptera; family Tortricidae; genus Archips; species Archips crataeganus. The sequence goes on along the minus strand of OX402069.1, from coordinate 10,721,170 downwards.
GGCCACCACAAACCGGGAGCGCGGGGCGCCGACGCAGCGTGCCCAGCGCGCTCTATAACACTGAATCAAATATACGGTGACACACACCGGCAGCGCGGCACAAAGTATTTGATTCAGTGTTATTGACCGCGCTGGGCACGGTCCGTCGGCGCCCCGCGCTCCCGGTTTGCTGTGGCCTTCAGATTGATTTCAAAATTCGATTCTCATGCCTTCGAGAATCGATATCTCGATAATCGATTCCCTACCATCCCTAGATTTCTGGCGAATGGAATTAATCCGTGTTCAGAAGAGACCGATTACTAACAAGAAAATAGTTTTGGTACAATTAATTACGGTGAGCTGGGGAGAGATTTATACTGGAAAAGGTTTTATTTGGATAAATTGTGGGCCTTATTGGTGAAGTGGGCCTTATTTGATTACTGTTTGAGTGGGGCCATTTCGTAAGGGAAGAATTATTTATTACTAATATTAATTTTATAGACATAGGTAATGTGCATATGAAAACAAAAAAAAATTACAAATTATTTGGTATCAGTAAATTTAATGCCAGTCACGAAGCTGACACAAAAAAAAATGGAAAATTGGGGAATTTTTCTAATCATCAAAAACAACAGCGCTCTTGATTATTAATAGAAAACCCGAAAACCAACCAATTCTGAAAAAAGTAGGAAGTATATTTTTGATTTAAAATTCCCACGCATTGAGTAAGTATTCCAATAAAAAATTGATATGTTTGTGATAATCTTGGTTTAAATAGAATTGTATTAAACTATATTAATAATGTTTAAAATCAACTAATTTTATTTGTAAATTTTATTTACATATATTTTTTTAATTGATACTTTAAATAATTGTAAGTTTGATATTGAATTTAATTATTATTTATCCTTATTTTATTATGCTCAGTAATATTCTAAGATTTTGCATGCCTAGTCTTATAAGGTATTTGACATCACTGAGACTTTATCAATACTTTTAACATCTAAATATGTACGTGATGTTTTGCAAATAAATAAATTTCATTTCATTTCATTCCACGCATCAAAAATTCGACAAATTTATCAACACAAACATTCAAAAATACGTCGCTTTATTTTATAATAATGATCTTCTTCAAATTAAATCGCCAAAAATATTAAAATGATGTAGCTAGATTTGTAATAATATAACAACGACCTCAATATTACCCTCCTGGGCAATATCTCATGTTTGAATTACTTTTACGCGACAGATATCATTTATTATGACAGTAAAATGAACATATTTTTCAAGGAAAATTACTTGGTAATTTTGGAGCTAGATTTAGCTGTCATTCGTTATATTCGGGTGCCTAATGGGTTGCGGATTTAGTGTGATAGTGAGTAATCTTTTGCGCCTTGGTCTAAATATAGAAAGTGTCGAGCATGATTGATTAATTCAAAAATTATTTTAGAAGTTACAGTTTATTGTGATAAGGGTAAGAAAATAATAAAATAAAGAAAAAAAACTAGTTAAAGACCAAAGAGTTGAATCACATTTAATGGTATATCCATACGAGAAGTGAGAAGATAATTTACCATGCCATTTTCAGCACTGTTTCAACAGTCAAGTACGCAGACTGAATCGATACGAGTATCTTTCACGTATGTAACTGAACTACAAACTAATAATACCTCTCATAATACCTACAATAACACAATATAAATCACACAATACAAAATACAATATATCACTCTCCGTACACAAACATTCCTAAAAACGAAATTACCTGAAAACTAAACCGTCCGTTTCTGGGTCCCGCATATTTTCACCGCATAGCATAACAAAAATATGATGCGATTTAAAGGATCCACTTTCACGGAACCCCTAATAAACAACGAACCGGGTCAATTTGTACCATAACGCACCGGATAAGCGACGCAATAAACCCGTGACCCAGGTTTGGGCCCCAAAGGTCGCTGGTTCCCTCTCATAAATAAAATAAATAATACATGAACCAAATTGTTTCTCTTTTCCTTCACATGTGCAGTGGATACAGTACACTGAGCTGTACAGTAGGGCATTTAAAAAATTGTTAAGTGCGAGTCAGAGTCGTGCACAAAAGTTAAAAAAAAATGTTTGTACGCAGATCATTTCAACCTCGTAAGACCCAACATACTAAAATCAGGACATACTTACTTGTAATTGTTATACTAAGCGGGACTTATCACGCAAACAATATTTACTTGAACGTTACGGCCATATTGCAGCAGCCGTGGTTGCTTGTGTAGAAAAAATAAAAAGAATCTATCTACAAACTGTACACTATTTATTACAACCAAAAAAAAATTAACCAATTTGAACCATAAAAAATTAACCAATCAACCAAAAAAAATTAAAGGAAAAATGCCGAAACAAATGAACGACGGGCTTTGCGTCTTTTGGAATTTTGAAAAGATACGAAAAAGAAATTATCTACACATAAAACCTACCTAAAAACTGTTGGAGAAGGGCCCCACTCGTCAACTTACAAAATGTATATAAAAAAAGCAGAAAATATCATATAAAAATTACACACAAATTTTAAAGAAGTAATGCCGAATAAAATGAAATAAAATGTTTATCGCTTAGCTGGCTTTTTGATGAATCTTCCAATGAGAAAGAAGTGAGTAGGTTTGGGGCACAGAGCAAAGACAAAGAGGAGATGTGGTAATAAGATTTCCCTATGAAACATCGCGTGACATTTTGCGGGGTGAGGGGTTGTGGAACGCCGCCCACTTCTCAATTTTCCATCTGTCGGTTAGTAGCAAAACCACTCGCCAAGCAACCTAACATCGATACATTGACGTCACTACGTAGTTCAGCTATCTCACACTAGGTGTCAATAAGTGTAAAAGTAATGGGACGTACTCAGAACTTTGAGCTTCAAAAAGTTTGCGTAATAAATTAATAAAATAAGGGTAACCATTTTTACTGATTCAGATGTATGTGTACTTATGTAAAATAATAGACAAATTATTATAACGAACATAATTTTATTTACAAAGTTCAATTACCTGCGAAAATAACAGTTTTGGTTAATTGTTGTCGGTTGGTTGCCCTATTGTTTTGTATGGTTGCGAAATGCTTAAAACGAATATCTATATATTTTTCTGCTACAGATTTAATCAGAAGTATAATATGATTAACAGTCGGTGATTGGTCAAACATATGGTTGGCCGATTGTTTGAAACAATCTTGTCCAATAAGGGACTTTAATGTATTCGATACAATTTTATGTTTATGGAAATTAGGAGAATTCAAAGATTGCGATTTAACACAACGGATACTGCATTCAGTTCGTATACATATATTTATGACATCTTTAGATGGGAAAGTAAGACCACCTTTATTTTTAGTTTTTATTAAATAAAGGTCATCATTATCGTAGTTATCAGCATACAATTCTTTAAGGCAGCTCTCGCATTTGATCTTGGAATGTAAATATTTGACTACGTACCCAGATATATATGCTACTATTTGACGGCGCAAATAATCACCTGTCATTGTATTTAGTTGCTCATCAAATTCTAACAACAAATCATCAGGCATGGGTTCAACATCCGTGCCATTCAATGATTCCAAGCTCAAATCATTTTGTAAAATCCGATAACGTTCTGATGTGATATTAATTTTTTGTACAGAGGATTCATTCAAAATGGAAATATCCTCTAAAGGAATGCAATTTCCTCTGAAACCCTCTTTCAGTTCTGTATTAATCAGAGTTTTTTTGTAAGCTGCTTTAAACTGGCGTGAGGTTGGATTATTATTAGCCCTTCCATATGCCCTTATTACCCCAAAAAATAGTTCCAAATGATCTTGCGAAAATTTGTACAGAGTAAGATACTTCAGTACCTTTTCTTTTTCAATCAGGCGGTCGTACAAAAAAAGAGTACTGTTGATACATGTTAAAAGGCTTACAAAGCCAGTTTTTCGGTTCGTAGCGATAACAGGCTTATTTTCATCGGGAGCTACTATATACATCAAGTAAAATTTAGCGAATTCTAAATACTCTTTTGTTTTTGAAATATTTTTTTCAAACAAGGGTTTTTTGTACTCCACCTGACACATGCTTCGAGAGTTGAGAATGTCAAAGACATTGTTAATCAAGCGGATAAAACTAATTGTTGCCGCTGCATTTTTGAATCCAACATCACTTTTTTCGCAAAGGTGGAGTGCGTCAGCTACGCTATTACTAAAAAGCTGACTGGCTAATTTTACTTTCATTTTTTGTCGCTGAAAATGTATATGCTTGTCTTTTAACTTGTTCCCGAGATGAAGTCCTTCAGACTTTTGAAGGTTATTGAGCTTGACGAGATATGACCATTCTATATAATTGCCCTGATAATCAAGCAACCTTTTCTTATTTTCTAAGGTGTTACGCACAAGTTTGAGCATATGGCATGCATCGAGGAATATTGCTACTTCGTATTCGGCACTAGGATGTCTAAAAGTCGTTTTCATAGCTTGTGGTTCTAACGAACATCCTAACTTTTTTAGCATAGCAATATTTGCAGCGCAACCATCCATTGTAAGTGAAACTACGTCTACACCATTTTCTTGACACTTGTAAAGACACTGTTGTACTATTAAAGCCCGTTGTTCTCCGGTCATAGAATGAATCAAAAAGAAACCCACAGGTAATTTCCACCTTTCGGTTTGAGATACAAGTAACAGTACTAAAGCCTGAGACGCTTGTTCAGTGTTATCCTTTTGTACGTCATTAAGTCCAAGATCAACATAACCGTGATATTTATTTCCGTCCCATTCAACGTGCTTTCTAATAGCAATCTCATCCATCATAAGACTACACAAAGCGCGTTTGCCTGATATATTGTTTTTGTGCTTTATTATTTTAAAAGCTTCAGCTGTAAATCCAGCTTCACCGTCGACAGTTTCATACCATTTAGAAATGGTTCTCGGATGCGGTAAGCATGTATCAAAAGTTTTTCTCACATATGAGTACGCATTTGGCGAAAAATAATAAAGCGTTAATGCGAATGATCTGAGGGCAGGAGAATATTTCTTCTTCAAGGGAAGCTTTTTAATTTTTGATAATTGTCGCCCAACCAAGTCTTTCAACTTTATATTAATCGAAGTTAAAATTTCGGAATCCTCTCCCTGTAGAAGATGTTTGCTTTCCAACTCTTTAATTAAAGTAGATAAGTCTTGAACCTGAAACAAAAGCAAAAACATAGGTAGGTACATGATTTAGAAATAATCTTTGATGGTATGTGAAGCAAAATTAGTGGCACTAGATAAGTACCTTTTTTTTCAAGCGTTTAACTTTCATTTGAAGTCTTCTGATCTCTAATCTACTTTATTTATTGAATCAGGCGTTACTTTGCGGAGGTCCATATTAATGAACTAAAACAATTGAGCAAAGTAATTGTTTTAGTTCTTTAATCTACTCTTTTTTTCTCTACATCGAAGTTGTTCTATTTCTTGCTTAAGCTTCTTTTTTCTAGGCGAATCATGAAGTATCAAAAATTCGTTTAAATCACTTGTGGTAGGCTCCATAGATGATAGTACGGGCTCTGGTAATTTTCTTTTAAGCTGTAATATAAAAAATATAATGAAATAGGTACATACTTATTCTTCCAAAATAATTAAAACTCGGTTATACAAACAATATTGAAACCAACCGACAAATCCAGTTTTAAAGTAGGTAAAATGCCCTTCTTTAATTTTTTATGGCCTTTTTTTGTCACTATGAAGTCTGCATTATTAAAATGGCAAGAACAAATCTTTGTATATTTTGTCGGAGTCCAATCCGGTCTATTAATTTTTGTGATCCATTGTTGTTTTAAATTATCATCGGATGGAAATCTAAAACAAATATAAAAAGAAATGAAATTAACTAGGTGGTAAATTATGTTAATATGGATAAAATGTTTATTTAATATTCGAAGTTCTTTCAATTCATGAACAGTCACGGAGAATAATATGTATACAACTCAGAACTTTGTTACTTAAAAATATTTGCTATGAAATTTATTTATTTCATTACTGACCAGCCACAAAATAAATAAGTACAGAAGTAAATAAAGTGTATGTACTTCACTTTTCATACCAACGCTCGGCGGTCGCTCTAGGGGAAGGGGTGTGGGGGTATCAAAGGGGGATAAAAATTTCATTGATTTTGCCGTAGGATGCACCGTTTTCAAGATATTTGACAAAAACACCAGGGGGGGTGGGGGTGTGGGGGGGTGATGGTGGCGGGTGCGGGGGAAGGGCTGAGGGGGTTTCAAAGGGGGGATGAAAATTTCATTGATTTTGCCGTAGGATGCACCGTTTTCAAGATATTTGACAAAACACCGGTGGGTGAAGGAGGAATGAGGGGGGTGCGGGGGAGGAGGTGCGAGGTTTCAAAGGAGGACGAAAATCATTGATTTTGCCGTAGGATACACCGTTTTCAAGATATTTGACAAAAACACCAGGGGGGGGGTGGGGGGACTAAAGGGGGATGAAAATTTCATTGATTTTACCGTAGGATGCACCGTTTTCAAGATATTTGACAAAAACACCGGTTCTCGTCCGATCACCGAAGTTAAGCAACGTCGGACGCGGTCAGTACTTGGATGGGTGACCGCCTGGTTTTTTTATTTTAATATTTTTTATTATGAAGTTTCACTTCTTCTGCGCGGAAGGACTCCATGCACTATCTTTTTTTGTTGCTACATTATTGCTCTCAAAAAATTCCACAGACGCGCGTCTCAAGCGGATGGCAATCGCGCTCAAACTGATCCGAACTTATCCGAGATATCGTGTCAGTGAGAAGTGTCTATGTGTGCGTTGCTCGAGCACACTTTGTATGTAGATTGATTTCTGTACTTATTTATTTTGTGCCATAGCCGTGCGTTATTCGGTAAAATTATTTGATTCTAATTACGGCTCTGGATATTTGGTACGTTGAAAATAGTTATTCTAATTGACGATAGATAGCGGCCTGTTCACAATATATTTATAAAACTACTAAAGTACTGTTTTGGCGACTAAAAAGTATTTAGGACTAAATGTATACTTTAGTTTTCAGTATCCACGTATGATTATTACAATATACTAATGCGGAACTTTACGTACTTATATTTTTAATTCACAAAAGTTACGCCATCTAGTGTCGAGTAGTATAATTTATACTTCAAAGCCGAGAATTTTCTAGAACTATTTTAATAATTACGTATAAAATTACTTACAAATGAAATGTGATGCCATTCATAGCATCAGAACGTCTGTCTGAATAACTTTTACACGATAAAACACAACACTTCATCCTGATCTTCTTGAAAACGCGAAAACACACCGATAATGCGAGCCTCGATACATGTGCACCTGACGAACGCTGACAGCATACTAACTAAGGCCCCGCCCACAGTGATGACGTCAGGACCTAGTTGAAAATCACAGTGCACAGTTGCTTAGGCCAGCTCCTCTTTGTCTTTGCTCTGTGCCCCATTGTCTTTGCTCTGTGGTTTGGGGTGAAGGTGGAACCGCTAAAAACGGTTCCGACCAATAAAGTTTGATATACAGTTCTGGTGGTTTAATTCTTCAGATGGGACTAAATAAAACTTTTATTATTCCGTGGGGACAGCCTTCAATATAAATCGATGGTCACGGTATTTACTCTCACAAAATAAAGTTATATTTTTTGTCTTATATTAACCAATATCCCTGACAGCCAAAACATCAATCTCAGTCGTGCAAAACTCCAAACCCTTTCAAAAGAACTTGTCTATTGACACTGACAAGGCGGCCAGGAATATTTCAATTTCGCGTGTCAAAAAAGTTCGTTACCGGCAGCGTAATGCTGCACTTGGTTAAGTTGACTTCTGACCACGGCTGCTGCAATGTGGCCGAAACGTCGAGATAAATAACCTATGTTTTGACAAATAAAATTTTGATTCTGATTCTGATTCTGATTCTGAAATATTGTTTGCGTGATAAGTCCCGTTTACTATAGCAATTATGAGTGAAAACCGCGAAAGTTTAAAACAGAATATACTTCTAAGCAAATTTCAAGTTTATTTAACTGAATTAATTTACATATTATGATGAATGGAATCTGACGTGGGCCTGCCTGACGCAGTTAAGACAACATAATATTATTTTTTTATATAACACGGTGATTTTTAATCGGTGCTGATGCATTATGCTAGGCTTATTGTCTAACGAGATGACGTTTGCTTTCGCATTCACTGTTTCTTTGTATTTTAATTGTATACCAACGTCGATTGATCTGTAAAATTTTTGCAAATAATCGTTAGCGTGGCAATGCGTGTCGTTGTGAAGGAGCAGTTTAGGCTTAACACTTAAGTTAGTTTGTACTTTACTGTTTTAATTATTGTGTATGCTTTTGGTAAACAAATAAAGATTTTTACTTTACTTTACTTTACTTTCTGTCAAACGTATAAGATGGTGACAGAAAGAGATGGTGAAAGCGAAGGCAAGTGTCCGCGCGTTAGACAATACGGACTCTGGAGTTGTAATTATAAATTATTAATCCCTAGCCAAAACGGAATTTGGCGAGGAATTTGACTGGTCTTACGTCAAAGTTTGTTTAAGTAACTAATTTGTCAAAGATGTTCCAGAGTCATAGACTAAACCATGAATAGGGTGACAATAATTTTAATGAAATATAGATTTCCCAAATAACCATTACATATTTAAGAAAATACATAGACGTGTCGTTTCATGTAACTGCGGCTTGAAAGTGGTCACCACCGAATACTGATATAAAAAACCGTCCAAGAGCGTATCGTAACTTGGTCTGGTTCGAATAGACTTCACAGTCTTAGGCCCTCTCGTGCGACTTTGTTAGCAATGCCTCACCATAGATCTGCTGCATTTAGGGGTAGTTTTAGGTACTTTGCAACTAAATGCTGGAATAATATACCCCCACCGCTTCGTAATTTAAATTTAAAAAATTCTTTCAAAATTAAACTTCGCTCTCATTTACTTGGTATTCAAAAAAGTAAACATTGACATCTAACCCTTGTTTTGCATTGATTGATTTGACTGTTTTATAGGTATACATTTTTAATCATTTTCTAAATTAAGTATATTTAACTTTGTTTTCTTATTAAATACGTATTTGCACTTTTAATTTATCTAGTTTAGTTCTGTCACCTATTATTTTTTATTTTAGTCATTTTTCCTCCTGCTTAATTCTCGGCCCTATGATAATCCTGGTAAGTGCTCAACTTTTCCAATCCAATTCCAATTTTCCACTTTTTCAATTCTTTATTGCAATGGTCCCGGTTTTTTTCTCCTCTCATTCCCGACTCTATAATTTCAAATATACGTAACTTATGTCTTTAATTACTCTATAATTAGTTTTATTTATATTTAATTATTTATCTACTTCGTCTTCTTATATGTTCCACAGAGGTGTCTCTACGGGTTCTGGCAGAATACCAGCGCTGCGGTCTCCGCAGCTTTATGCTGAGTCAGCACCCTTCTTTCAGAACACATGGCATTCAGATTAAGTTTAATAGTTTTACTCTTGTTCTTTTATTTCTTTCACTTTTTTTGTTGCTAGCGCTGTTTTATTTCTTGTATTTTTATCCACTCTTTTTTATTCTGTTAACGTCTAATATATTAAATATTTTATGGTCCTTGACGTTACTATGTATTTTTGTCTGTGTGTGCCTGTGTTTTGAAAAATAAAGTCTTATCTTATATTATCTTATCTTATCGGACACGCCCAAGATAGGGTTCCGTAGCCATTACGAAAAAATCAAAAAATATTTTTCAAAGGATTTCGTATGTGTACGGAATCTTCCAAGTTTAGGTATGTTTTATACCTTAGGCTACTATTTACTCTTAAACTACAAATAATTTCCAAGCAATTTTAGCCGCTATAATTTTCCTTGTAAATATAATATATTTACTACCATTCTGAATTTTTTCAAATATTTCCACCCAACAGTTTAGATTTTAGAGGGGGGGGGGGGACGGTCGATTTTAATGAAAATCATGTTAGCAACCGCCCCAATGGTTTTAAAAGACCTTACCAATGATACCCCACACTATAGGGTTAGTAGAGAAAAAAAAAATCACCCCCACTTTACGTCTATGGGAGGTACCCTAAAAAAATTTATTTTAGTTTTTTTATTTAATCACTTTGTCGGCGTGACTGATATATATATTCATGCCAAATTACAGTTTTCTAGTACTAACAGTCTCTGAGCTTAGCCGCGGACGGAAAGACAGACAGACAGACAGACGGACAGACATGGCGAAACTATAAGGGTTCCTAGTTGACTACGGAACCCTAAAAATGGTTCCTAATCACCGATTACAAAGTGTCAGCTCGTCATCAGTTGATAATCATTACGGTACATCTATTTAGTTGTTGTTTTTTTTTAGAGTCTTTCCGCAAGGACAAAGGCAAAGGGTTAAAACCATACAGCCAACATCTATTTAGCTTTTCAGATACTTAAATAATAAAATTTTGAAGAATTAGACGCGGAATCGAGTGAGTGGTCCAGTATATAATAGCTCTAGATAGGGACATGTGGAAATCAAGAGGAGAGGCCTTTGCCCAGCTGTGGGACACAAACATAAGCTAAGTAAAAAAAATAAAAAATATTTTTAACGCCCGACGTTGATTTATCAAAGCGCATGGACATAAAATGACTACCTATCTGGATAATCCGAGCAATCCGGATCAAGACTGGCTTTTGTTTTTATTCTGTTTACTGTTTCCGGGTATGTAAATATTCCAGTTAAATGGGGCATGAACGACGCCATTTTTAAATCATTTTTCACGTGTAACGACGTCCCTTTTTTCGCGAAATTTATTTCAATGTGTTTAGAAATTTGGATGTGATGAAGTAAATAACTGCGTTAGTGGACAAATTTATGGCAGTGAGTTTGCTACTAAAAGGAATACCTACCTACAATATTTAATAAAAAATATTTTTTTAATGGAAAATTTAAATTAACCATGTGTAGGCACTATCGTAATAGTAATAGTAACAGTGAAAATTTGTGTATTAGCTGTGTATGTTTACTTTTCTCTCTTTTTCACAATAGAACATTATTATGGATTGATACGTCATATAAAATATAAAATTTAGCAAGCAAGATCTGATGAATAATAATATTTTATACTTTATATATTCCAATATTCCCGCACAATCGGAGCTTACGCATGTGAAAGCCTGAAATCTCAACCGCGAAAACCAGGAAGTCCAGAGACATGACATTTTGCACGGGGGTTTTCTTGCGACGTAAGAGCCCCCGCGCATTAGGCGGCCAGGTCGCGCGGCCAGGTCGCACGGCCAACTAATTCTTCCGTGACATATGCAAGTGCGTCTCAAATAAATGCAATATACAGACAGAATAAATATTTTTTAGGTTTTTTAAATAGGTAATTAGAACTAGTCAATCACGTTACACTGTTTCAGCAAACGTCGATCAATCTCCCTGTCGACACAATTAACAACGTGTCAGAAACACACTTGTAAATTATATCCTGATCACACAAAGCTAAATCAGTAGGCTACGTACTGAACGCCAGCAAGCGGGGCGGGCAGCGGAGCGGGTAGCGGAGCGCCGAGCGTGTTCTGTTCATTGCGCGCACGAGACGCTCGCCCTCGCCACACTGTGGCTATAGAGTTGAGGCGAATGATTACACACACAGATACATAAATTACTGATTGTAAAAAGTGTGAATGAATGAAATGAATGAGTGAATGACAATGTGAGCTATATGCTATATGATCTTATGATGAAATACCTACGCAATACTATGCATACTTATTAATATAATTTTTATTTTTTCGTATAACCTATTTTTGAAATAAAACTATTTGAAACTGACAAGAAATATTCGCAACAAAAAATCGGTATTTTATAAATAGTGAAAAATATACTCATCTGATTTAAATAAAATAGATCAAAATACTTTATTTTCTGTTTTGTTTGAACAAGATGTATTTTCCTAAATAATTCTTAACGAAATAGGTTAAAGAAAATTTTAGTCGATCTTGTAATTCACTGTTATGTCTGTTGAACTTGCTATCTGTACGAATAAATGTCAAAATCCCGCTGTCATTACATGACGTGTCGTTGTGTGTCTGACCTCAACTCTCGTGGCGTTACCTATATCTGGCAGCAAACGCAATGAACAGCAAAACGCTCACCGCGTCGCTACCCGCTGGTGTCCAATAGCAAGGGTGCGCTCTACTATGTGTTTCAAATGACAATTTTAAGGTTACCACGGACCGCAGCGCGGGGCGTGCGTGCCGCTAATGGAGCGTGCCCATCACGCTGTATAACACTGAATGATATATACGGTGGCACACACCGGGAGCGCGGCGCAGCGTATATGATTCAGTGTTATACAACGCGCTGGGCCCGCTCCGTTGGCGTCGCGCGCACACTCCGCGCTGCGGTCTGTGGTAGCCTTCAATGCTAAACGTTGCCAGTTTTTCTTGTATATTCCAACCTTTTAGTTCATTTACAACAATAATTCTTACCTTGCTTCTCCATGTCTAGATTTTGACCTAATTGTTATAAAAAGTCGCAAAATTTTATCCATCTTGGGTTCTACCTGGACTGCTGGAGTGAATTGTATAAATTTCACCCTCCTCACGTTCCGCTCCAAAGAGCCTGTTGATTTGTTCTAAAAAGATCAGGTCAGTTGCGTGTCGGACTACGCATAAAGAAGGGTTCCGTAGCCAATTAGGTATATGAAATTTAAATCATTTTTTGGAAGCGACATTTGTCCACTGTCCAGCTGTGGAGGTCTATTGGCTGATATGATGATCATAATATCTCATTTGTGTCAATGTATATATAATTAGCCGTAGTGGTCTAGTGGTTTGACCTATAACCTCTCATGCAGAGGGTCGTGGGTTCGAGTCCGAGCTCGCAACTTTGACGTTTTTGGAATTTATCTGCGAAATTACATTTGAAATTTACTATGAGCTTTACATCTTATATTATCAAGTAATATATTGCCGTGCTAAGCGCAAAAGAAGTATCTCAGTTAAAACTAGATTTGCGAAAATCAAAGTTTTGTAAAATAGTTTTCTTTTTTCTTGAGAGATTAAACATGAAACTACCGTGAGACTCACTCATAGTGAAAATAAACGAATCACTCACGTATTAAAACGAGTTTAACTGGACATGTTTCGGGCTAATTCGTAGCCCTTCCTCTCGGAGTCGCACGTCACGGCGGCTGCCGAACGCGCACTGACGCTTGTGCGCAGTCTACGACCTATTCTCAGACCTACCAAATATGGACAAAAAAATTTCATAAAAATCAGTTAGCCGTCTCGGAGGAGTTCGATAACAAAACACCGTGACACGAGATTTTTATAATTATTAGACAAGAAAACTTTTAAACAAACACAATAGGTACAACTATTTTGGGGATTTATTATACATGGTGTAACATTTAGATCGGTCAGTATGGAAAAGTCTAAAACTATAAGAATTGAAAAAAAAAATGGTAGTCATTTCGAACACCTACTAAAATAAATGAAAAGATATGACAACAATGCATTTTATTAATTTTAGACATCATGTTTCTTAGTTAGAAATAGTGTTAGTTTTATTCTTCAAAACATCCGGATTGGATTCCCGAGCTGAGTAAAAGATTTTTTTAAATGTATGAATGCAGTTTTTCCTGTTACTAAAATCAATGGCATGGTTCGTAAGAACAGATCTTCGTATGTCTTATAGTTTCAGACTTTCCCATACTGACCGATCTAAATGTTACACCCTGTAGATGGAAACTAGAGGCTTCCGTTTTTGTCATTTGTCTACGGAACCCTAAAGTTTCTGCTTCTGCCGGGATAAACGCTGAATGGCGTAGTTGAACCCTAGATTAATGTGTGTTTAGGACACTGTTTAGCAACATCGCTGTCTAGAAAGAAGTGATACGGGTCTTGATACGGACCATTTATTGGATGCCTTTTGTAATTTCCTCAATCGCCGACGGTAAGGATGTGAAATTGTTTGTCTGCCTGTCAAAGACACATGGTGAAAAAGGGTCTCTTTCACTTTCATTGAAGCTCAGTGGATACATGATAATAATAATATCACGGGACAAATTCACACGAATTGACCTAGTCCCAAACTAAGGCTTGATTTCCTCCTACGCTGACATCGGTCGCTGACGTCGGTCGAGCGTATCGTCGGTAGCAATCTACGAATAAATCTGCCACGCGGTCATCAGCGTCGCTGTGCGGTGCCCCATAGAATATTGTGTTTATTCGTACGCTCGGCCAACGTCAGCGACCGATGTCAGCGCAGGAGGAAATCAAGCCTAAGCAAGCTTGTACTATGGGTACTAGACAGCGGATAAATATACTTATATAGATAAACACATACGTATATACATACAAATATCTGCTCCGACGGTATCGAACCCGGAATCTCAAGCTTAATAGTCAGGTTCACTAACCACTAGGTCATTAATTTGGTCGTCACATAACCGAGGTTATAAGTATACAGTCATCGTGTCAAATATAGCGGCAGGCTGAACTGATTTTGACGAAATTTGGTAAAGAGATAGTTTGAGACCCTGGGATGTATTTTTCTTCGTAGAAAAGGATTCTTTGCAGGCAGCAGATAGTTCACTATACATTTAAAAAGTATTTTAGGTATTAACATTTTCAATACCTGCCTTATTATATTGCGATCAAAACATTGAAGATACGCCTAAGTTACAAATTAAAGTTAACTGAGCGAGCGTAGGAAATATTAAATCAGTAAATCATGTAAGCCATGATTTACGATGCAATCCTCCATTAATCATAATTAATCCGTTGATTAATTTAATTACCTTGTTAAATGAACAGCAAGGTGCTTTCTAAGCAATATCGATCGAACTTAAGAAATTGGCTTAAAGGTAGTATCTTAACTTATGTTAGTTACCACCGCATTGGAATTTACAAATATTTATTCAAATTATGAGCTTTTCACTGTGTCTGTGGAAATATTTTTTTGCCAAAAAACAATTTCATTTCCATCATCTCAGCTTAAAATACGTCCCACTATAGGGCACAGGTCTCATCTCAGAATGAAAGGGCTTGGGCCGTAGTTCCCACGCGGCCCAGTGCGGATTGGGAATTTCACACACATGATTGAATTTCTTCGCACGTGTATACAGGTTTCCTCACGATGTTTTCCTTCACCATAAAGCTTATAGTGAATTTAAAATGTAATTTCACACAAAAAATTTGGAAAACTAATAGGTGCGAGCTGGGATGCTTGAGAGGCATATGATAGGTCAAACCGCTAGGCCACCACGGCTTTTTTTCGTTTACGTTGTGGACTATAAAATATTAATTTTATGCCCCTTCTGCTAATAAGATAAATAAATAAATAAATATCACGGGACAACTCAAACGGGTCAAAGCTTGTACTATGGGTACTAGACAACGGATAAACATACTTAAATACATATTAAACACCCAAGACCCGAGAACAAACATTCGTATTTTTCATACAAATATCTGCCCCGACACGGGAATCGAACCCGGGACCTCAAGCTTCGTAGTCAGGTTCTCTAACCTGTGGCTGGTGGCCATCTGGTCGTCAGATGGAGCGACGACCTGGTTAAGGTTTCGGTATCGCGTTGGATGCGGATGGCACGGGATCGATCTGTTTGGCGAGCCTTGGGGGAGGCCTGTGTTCAGCAGTGGACGTCTTTCGGCTGAAATGATGATGATGATGATGCCCCTTTTGAAGACCCTCATTCAATATGACAAAAATTGCTCTTCGTCACAGGAGGCCAACGAGCTGTCAGCTAAGTATCTCGAATAAAGAATTAGCTTAGCTATTCAAAGGTACACTGCCAGTATCTTCGAAACCTTGTCTAAACTACAGACACTACAGATAAAATAGAAAAAATTATTAATAATCTCAAATCAAATGCTGAAGGTTGTGATGGTATTAACTTGAATATGATAAAATTAACATTTCCATACACTATTGAGACCATTAAAGAAGTAATTAATGCTTCTATACTAACTTCAACTTTCCCTGACAGCTGGAAACTAGCTATCGTGCGTCCTCTGCCTAAAATCGCACATCCATCTGAGCTAAAAGAGCTTAGGCCAATTAGCATTTTACCTTGCCTATCTAAGATTATGGAGAAGACTGTGTGCTTGCAATTAACCGATTATCTTGAGAACAACAATGTGTTGCCTGATGTGCAGTCTGGATTTAGAAAGGGACGGAGCACTGTGACTGCTTTGCTTGATGTAACGGACAACATTTTGTGTTCTCAGGATAAGGGGTTATGTACACTGTTGATATTACTTGACTTTTCCAGGGCATTTGACTGTCTAAACATTGATACTTTGTTGTCTAAGTTGAGCTACTATGGTTTTGATCATAATGCACTGAGATGGTTCGACAGCTATCTTAGCGATCGATATCAATGTGTGAAGTTGTGCCTTGCTGATGGTTCCTTTCAAGTCTCAAACCAAATGCAACTTTCTAGAGGAGTGCCCCAGGGATCGATCCTCGGACCAATCCTGTTTATCTTGTATTCTGCTGATATACAGGCTTGCATTAAACATTGCAAGTATCATATATATGCGGATGATATATAAGTATATGTCTCATGCAGGCCATCAGAGATTAATAGTGCAATAGATAAGCTTAATGAAGACCTCAATAGTATAGATGCGTGGGCCTCGGGAAATTCATTGCTACTTAATCCTTGCAAGACTAAATATTTAATTTTTGGCAGCAAACAGCAGTTGGACACTTTAAATCACTCAAATCTTACACAAGTTATGCTAATGGGTGAGCCCATTGAACGTGTATATGAAGCACACAATTTGGGTCTGTTAATGGATTGCGGATTGCGATATGAAAAGCATGTAGCTAGAGCAGTTGGACAATGCTTCTATAAACTTAAAGTGTTGTACAGAATAAGACCATTTATTAGTGAAAAATTACGCATTCAGCTGGTGGAGACGCTGATCTTTCTAAATTAAATTATATGGATTCAGTGTTTGGTCCACGCCTTCATGCAAAAACAAAAAGAATTGTCCAACGTGTGCAGAATGCTTGCGCTCGTTTTTGTTTTAGCATTCCATTTAGAGGCCATGTCACTCCATTTTTAAATAAACATAAAATTCTTAAAATGCAGCACCGGCGAAAGCTTCACCTTGCCTGCCTTCTTTTTGGTGTGTTGAAGCACAAATCACCTGCTTATCTTTTCGAGAAGTTGACCTGGTCAACTAGCCACAGGGTACGCGGAGCTTGGCAGTGTGGTGTGCAGTTGCTGACAGCGCGTCACGCCTCGGCTGCCTTCCGAGGTAGTTTCCGATATGCAGCAACTAGGTGTTGGAACAACATACCACCGCCAATTAGGGACCTGCGGAGTATATGTGGCTTTAGAGCTAAACTTAAAAAGCACATGTATGACCATCAGCAAAAGCAGGAAACATTAGCACATGACACTAGTTGCATTTAATTTGTTTGAGGTTATATATGGCACTGAATGTTAAATTAGGTACCTTTTTATTATATATCAAAATCAGTGGGGACATTAGTACTGCATACCTGTATTTGTTTTCCTGTCTGCTTTGCGGTTGTGTATTTATAATTCACTGCTTCCATCTTCTGTTATTTTGCACTTATTCTTGTAATATTTTCTATTTACTCATTGATCAAAATCGGACCCTGATAACATGATTTTACAAATATCGTACAAAAGATATCGGAATTTTTGCAATAATCTACTCAAGAAAATTAAATGCGGTTACGATAAAAATCAATTTGAAAAAGCTGGTAAAAATACCAAAAAAGTCTGGCAATTTATAAAAAATGTTACTCATACGACAAAACAGCATGAATCATCTTCAAGGTTATTACAACTGCACCCGTCGCAACTAACGTCAGCAAACAGCGTAAATGATTATTTCGTTAATGTAGGAGTAAATCTAGCACGTAATTTACAAATATCTATGCCTACTTCGCCTTTGAGGAACATGTCAATAAATGGCAATAAACTAAAATCATTTGCTCTGTTAGAAACTGATGAAGCAGAGGTCAATAGGATCATTATGAGCCTAAAAGATGTTTCCGCTGTTGGTTGGGATAACATCTCTAATATAATTCTAAAACGGTTTGTTCACATATTTGTCCCAATATTAACTAATATTTTTAATAAATGTTTAGCTGAAGGATGCTTTCCAAAATGTTTAAAAAAAGCCGTCGTTGTCCCCGTATACAAATCTGGTAGTAAAGTACAAATTGAAAATTACAGGCCAATTTCTATACTACCAGCAATATCGAAAGTATTAGAAAAAATAATAAATAACAGGCTTATTAATTTTTTAGAGAAAAATTTTGCATTGTCAAGTTCCCAGTTTGGTTTTAGATCTAAATTATCAACAGCTGATGCTGTTCACGAACTTACAGATTATCTGGTGCGGGAACTTGATAAGGGTAACCAGACACTCGGCATATTTTTGGACCTTTCAAAAGCATTCGATTCGGTTTCTATTCCTGTACTAATACAAAAGCTTGAATGTTTAGGCATAAGGGGCACTCAACTTAAGTTATTCACAGATTATTTAAATGGGCGCACTCAATGCGTAAAAATAGGCCATTTTTTAGTTCTGATCTGAGAAATACATCTTTTGGGGTCCCACAGGGAAGTATTTTGGGTCCCACTTTATTTTTAATTTACGTAAATAACCTATGTAACCTAAAACTGGATGGTGGTAAAATTATTTCATATGCCGATGATACTGTACTTCTTTTCTCTGCGAGCTCGGAAAAAGAGGTCTATGAGCTTGCTCAACAGGGGTTTAATGTGGTAAATAATTGGCTTCGGCAACATATACTAACACTAAATGCATCTAAAAGGAAGTATATACAATTCACAATGCGTAAAACGAGGTTAACCACAACAAATAAGTCAGCACTGATTTCTCACTGTTGTGATGTTTATAGTGCAAACCCATGCAATTGTCCAAGCATTGTAATGGCCAATAATATTAAATACTTGGGTGTAATAATAGACGAAACACTCTCTTTTAAGCAACATATCGAGGCTTTAAGTGGAAGGATCCGTAAACTAATGTTTGTCTTCAAAAATTTACGCCTATGTGTGGATGCTACATCTATTAGACAAGTTTACTTCGCTCTGTGTCAATCTTTACTAACTTATTGTTTTACTTCATGGGGTGGTACACATAAATCGGCAATGCTAACCATTGAGAGAGCACAGCGAGCTATTCTCAAAGTCTCTACTAATCGCACTTTCCTATATCCAACGGACCTCCTTTATAAATCCTGTAAAGTTCTAACGGTCAGACAACTATTTATAATAAGCACAGTACTAAAACAGCACGCCGCACTTCCTTATAATATAAATATGACAAAAAAACGACGGCAAGATACTGTTTGCCCTCGAAATATAAACAAAAAACATCCCTTCTCATCTAGATTTTACGCATTCCTAGCACCACTTCTTTACAATAGATTAAACGCCCAATTAGACATTTACTCCCTTAATTATAATAAAGTTAAGATAATTCTCCAAACAGCACTTCAACAAATGTCCTATGAGGATACAGAAAAATTATTGTCAGTCTTAAAATAAATATGCTTAGATAGGTATATAGTTTGTAAGAGTTGTAGTTCTATGTTATAAATATTAAGATTTTTTTTTTCTTTTGTTTTTTAATGTGGTTAAATATTTAAGACTTGTTTTTATATGTATTCCTTATTTTACACCTGAAACACAGGAATTTTTTTTTTCCTAGTTCAGGTATACGTAACATGTTCCCTTTTTAAATATGTTTAGTCTATAAGTTGTTATGTTTTGTAACTTTTAGTATGATAAATAAAGGTTTATTATTATTATTATTATTATTATTGTGCGTCCTGATTTGTCCATTCAATTGCACATGCACTTTATTTATTCTTTATTATATTACGGTCTAAATGAATTAAGGAAATTGTACATGTAGTATCTTAACCAAACCAAGTTGGCGTGGCCAGCCATATTTGGATTTAGGTTTTTTTTTTCTTTTTTTATTGTCTATGATTGCTCTTTATTTTATTTTTTACTATGACCGATAGGGTAAAGGACACTGGCCTGTAGTATTGATTTTTGTATTTTTTTTTTGTTTTATTTTTCTAACTCTCAACTTGTTGGTTTCACTTTGATTTCTTGTGTTTTTTTTTAATGTTATGGTTTTATGGTCCCAAAGGAAGATCAGCGCCGTTCGCAAGATTGGCAATATTTTGCTGATTTGGGACCATTTTGTGACACAAGCATGTTATATATATATTTTTTTCCATTGTGTTATTTTTGCTTTTATTACTTATTCTGTTTTAATTTTCTTTTGTCTATGTTAGTTGTCACAAATAAATATTTCTTTCTTTCAAAATATTTCTTTCTTTCTTTCTTTAAACTCTAAAGGCAAAGGGTAAATTCCCATGGAATGCATAATGAGATTTTCCAGTTAGCATTAAGTCTGTCAATTGAATATAAAGTTTATAGAGCCACAAAAATCTTGAAATAAATAAAAAGTAAACAATCTGAATTAAATGTAACGTGGCGAAAGGCATTGTGTGAATTTCTTAGCCGTGGCGTAATGGTGTCACCGTGTGGCAAGATTAATTCCACGGCTTAAAACTTTACGCTTTAGCGTTGGTACAGTCGGCTGCGTTAATTTTACTGGGTGGCTTTTAAATAAATGCGTCTGGACACGGTTGAGAAACTGAGAAACTGGTAAAGTGCGAGTTGGATTTTCATACGAGCGGTTCCTTCCGCCGTAAAATATTAAGTAGGTACAAGAGTATTGTACAAAAAAATATTTTACAAAATTGAGGAAGAATTCAAAATTTGAGCTTCTATTGATTTAAAATCTTTTAAAATTATCTAACTGAATAAAAAAAGATTTTAAAAGTATATCTTATAAAAATAAAAAATAGCGGAGGAAAGGGGAGGCCTTTGCCCAGCAGTGGGACATATTATAGGCTATAATAATAAAAAATAAATCTTATAAAGTGTCCCACTGCTGGGAAAATGCCTCCTCTTTTTTTTGCCTTTCGTCGCTGTAGAGCATGATACTGATGGCTTTTCCTTTTTCTACTTCATATTATTATTACATCATACATTGTCAAAGAAAGTACCTATTTACACTTTTAACGTTTCTTATTCGACTTCTTTTAACTTTGAATTTAATGTTTTAAACATAAAATTTCTAAGATTATTTAAAAGCGAA
The DNA here is from genome assembly GCA_947859365.1 of Archips crataeganus. NCBI lineage: Eukaryota > Metazoa > Arthropoda > Insecta > Lepidoptera > Tortricidae > Archips > Archips crataeganus. The sequence goes on along the minus strand of OX402069.1, from coordinate 10,699,952 downwards.
AAAGTTTTTCGGGTGCGCCGGTGGGATTCGAACCCACGTCTCCTGCTAATAAAATAAAAATAATATTTGAATAAAATTTCTAGTTTCTTCCAATATTTTTCAATCAGTTCTGTAACAGACAAACGAAACCAACCGCAGAGCGTTTATTTATTCAACAAAACACACTGAATGAGCAAAATTATATTTAAACTAGGCGTTATTTACTACTGACTGTACACTAAACCACGCCAATGTAAACAATTACCGAAACACACACGAATTTAGATCTTATTACGATAAAACAGAACACATTTTTGCTTTCACTTACCAGCTCATTGTGCTAGGCGCGGCTAAGTTTTATAAATTCATGCCTAAATATAAAATGTAATATTCTGCCTCTTATTTTCAGAGAGTAAATTTATACTTATTGTTACTTCAAGTGTTTGCGGTTTCTATTTTTCACTAATAGCCTAGGATCCGCTTATACAACGACCTTCACCGAGCTTGTTAATGGATGAAAAGTATTTTATACTAGCTGTTGCCCGCGACTCCGTCTGCGTGGAATTAGTTAATCTCATATAAGCTTGAGTCAGTGAAAAGGTGATGAGAACTAAATTTCTAAACTTGTAAACTAGTCACAGCTAAATAACTATATTTATATATTTTTTTTCTCTATATAATGGCATGCTGTGTTTACCTGTAAGTGATTGTTACACATTGCCCGTATAAGCTAAGTGAAATGTATTTATTGCTATAACTAGTGTAAACAATTGTTGGTGAACCAAAAAAAAAATTACCCGCCCCCGAAACCCCCCCCCCCCGCACTCCCCTCCCAACCCCGACCCCCCCCCCCCCACCGATCCCCACCGCACACCCGCGTTCACATTCACCACAAGTCAAGCGTGCCTATAGAAGTTTTACTTCAAAAACCCCCGATTTTGAAACATTCTTCCGCTCCGCTGCTATTGGTGTTAGCGTGATGATTATATAGCCTATAGCCTTCCTCGATAAATATCCTATCTAACACTGAAAGAATTTTTCAAATCAGAGCGGTTGTTCCTGAGATTAGCGCGTTCAAACAAAAAAACCTGTTCGATAAATTCTTAAAATAGACGTATCTTTCTTATTTGTGAACCGATTCAAATGAAACAAACACTAAATGTTAATCCAAGAAAATACCAACATATCAGTGAAAACCGCATCCTTCTAGGTTAAGCCGTTTCTGAGATTAGCGCGCACAAACGCACAGACAAACAGACAAACAGACAATAATTCTAAAAATCATTGTTTTGGGTTCTATTGCGCTAATAAATAGCCCTAGTGACAATTTTTCTCAAATATCTTCAATGTACAGACACCGACTTGTTACAGATTTATTATATGTATAGATAGATATAGAAGATATAGATATAGAAAAAGAATAGATAGATGAAATTAAATATGTTGAATATAATATTATTGCTAGTGGGTTGACTAAAAATTTCAGTCCAGTAAATTTTTTTTTAAAGTTCAACATTTCGGTTAGTAGACAAATGCAATACCTACCAATCAAAAGTATGAAGCCTATAAAATATGCAAACGTTAGGTTGACTATTTTTTCCGGTCATAACTTTTGACCGGAACAGAACGGAACTTTTGAACTTTAACAGGTAACAGGTAAATCGATATTTGTACTGGTCTGGTTAGTCAACCTAACATTTGCATATTCTACAGGGTTATTTGTAATTCACTAGCATCCTTTTAACCCTAAATTCCTACCACTTAAACAAATGTTTTTTTGTTTTACGGATTTTGTCATAACTTAATATTTTTGGTGTAATAACGTTTTGAAAATTTGAGATTACCTCTTATTTTTACGATACTCTGTGTATTTGTATGGGAAAAAAAGTGCTTCATTTTAAAAAGTCGTAGAACAAAAAACGTTTGTTTGAGTGATAGGAATTCAGGGTTAAGAGGATGTCAGTGAATTAAAAATAACCCTGTATAGGCTACTTTTGATTGGTACGTCATTTGTCTATTAACCGAAACGGTAAAATGTTTTAAAAAAAATAATTAATCATATTCTGGACTGATATTTTTTAGTCAACCCACTTGCAATATATTTATCAACATATTTAATTTCAAATAAAACTCTGTTCATCAATTTACCAGCTAGGAGAGGGTCGTTGTATAAGCGGATCCTAGGCTATAAGAAACTTGATAGCACCGTTTAACAGAAATTAAAATAAATAAATAAATAAATGAATATTAGGGGACAATCTTTCTTACACAAATCTACCTAGTCCCAAACTAAGCAAAGCTTGTAGTATTGGTACTAGACGCCGATAAACATACTTATATAGATAAATAAATACTTAAATACATAGAAAACATCCATAACTCAGGAACAAAATATTCGTGCTCATCACACAAATAAATGCCCTTACCGGGATATGAACCCAGGACCTCTTGCTTCGTAGGCAGGGTCACTACCAACTAGGCTAAAGCGGTCGTTTACTGTTAGGCATAGATTAAATAATCACGTAACAGATGTGACACTGATCTTGTGATTCAACATACCAAGTGTCTCAAGTCAAAAGCCTTCGACCAGTGTGCATACTGGAAACTGGCATTACAGTCTGCCGCAACTTCACGACGAGTCTCCTGCTTGTGTTTACGGCATTCTGCAAAACATTTAATAATACATTACCTGTACTTTAGCTATTTTGCTGTTTAAGTATGTGACCACTTTATGACTAATAAAATGTTTATTTCTTTCTTTTCCCTTTTTTAGGGTTCCGTAGTCAACTAGGAACCCTTATAGTTTCGCCATGTCTGTCCGCCTGTCTGTCTGTCTGTCTGTCTGTCTGTCCGCGGCTAAGCTCAGAGACTGTTAGTACTAGAAAGCTGTAATTTGGCATGAATATATATATCAGTCACGCCGACAAAGTGATTGAATAAAAAAAAGTAAAAAAAATTTTTTTAGGGTACCTCTCATAGACGTAAAGTGGGGGTGATTTTTTTTTCTCGGCTAACCCTATAGTGTGGGATATCGTTGGATAGGTCTTTTAAAATCATTGCGGAGTTGCTAACATGATTTTTTCTATTCAGTGATCTGTTTGCGAAATATTCAACTTTAAAGTGAAAATTTTCATTAAAATCGGCCGATCCTTAGATAAATATTACTTGATATTTTCGTAATGGCTACGGAACCCTACCTTGGGCGTGTCCGACACGCTCTTGGCCGGTTTTTTTTCAAATTTATGGAATAACGGAGCATTGGGGTATTGGTTTGGGCATTAAATTAGAGAGAGATGTTAAAGTACAAGAGAGAGAGAAAGAGCGAGAGATTTGTTTACGGTCGTCTGATGGGAAAGGTTCACCTTAACCCATGGATATCAACAACTCAAGGAGATCACTGATCTGTTGCCGGCCTTTAAAGGAAGTATAAACCGTTTTCTTGAAGCCCCCGATGTCATAATTCTCTGGCAACACTGCTGCCGAAAATTGATTCCACAGTTTCACTATAAGCTTCCTGTTAGTGTTCCTCGACTGTGCCTGCAAGTCTTTGATGCAAGGACGTATCGGACGTATTTGCTTTATCGTCTGCATAACTATGAGCAAATTAGCAACGCCCAGCGGCGCATATCAGCAACCAACTCTTCTCATAGTTTGACAGTTCAACGCAAACGTACTTTAGACTTGGTAGCGACAGCAAACATTCACAAAGAGCTCCAAGCTATACCTTTATGTTCCTCTAGGTTACCACGACTTTTTCCACTAGGCTGCCACGGTTACTTTCCACCATGCTCATCATCTCAGCCGTAAGACGTCCACTGCTAAACATAGGCCTCCCTCAAGGCTCTCCAAAAAGATCGGTCTGCGCCATCCGCATCCAACGCGTTCCCGCAACCTTAACCAGGTCGTCGCTCCATCTTGTCGGAGGTCTGCCTACACTGCGTCTTCTGGTCCGCGGACGCCACTCGAGAACCTTTCAGCCCCACCGGCCGTTAATTCTACGAGCGACCACGCTACCATTGCACCTCTTTTCTCCACTACCTAGACTCCCACAGTTATTTTCCACCAAGCTATCATGTTTTTGACGTGACAACGTCTAATAAATCGATGAACGCCGGCTGCATACACAAAAAAGGATGACGCCATGTACGTACATGTACTTACATGTCCCGTACATGTACCTACAGAGCAGTGAAGGCCAGTATGTACAAGAGAGCAGCGAACGCCAGCATATACAATCTTAGTACTAGCGCTCGGGTAATTTTCAATGGGGGGAGGGTGCGGGGTGCGGGGGTGTTAAAGGGGGGATGAAAATTTCATTGATTTAGCCGTAGGATGCACCGTTTTCAAGATATTTGACAAAACACCGGTTCTCGTCCGATCACCGAGGTTAAGCAACATCGGGCGCGGTCAGTACTTGGATGGGTGACCGCCTGGTTTCATTTTTCTTTTTTGAATGTTTTGTTATGACGTTATCACGTTAAACTATCGTCCGTAAACCGACTTTACAGACAACCGGTTTTTGACACGGTTACAACCAGTTTTTTTTAGCCACGGTTGGCTGACATAATTCGACTTTATCTTGTAACACGGTGTATACTCGTAATTCAAATTAAGCCCATACCTTTCAATTTTCCACCGCTTGTAGTGGCTCAAGCCACTTTAACGCTATTATTTCGCCGGAGCTCTTAACTATTCAACTCTCGTGAACTCAAGATGTCACACGATTATTAAGGCGTAATGAAGAACTCTTACGTCGGTATATTTATCTAGAACAAAGACATGTTTAATATGCAGCGTAATTTCCTTGTATGAAATTAGTTTCTGGAGTTATTAAAAACCGCTATGTGTGGTGCTTGGAGAGAATTAATCAAGACTTATTTAATTTAAGTTTATATTGGCCCTGGCTATAATTTTATTAACTGTCGTTACGTCATCATCTGCCTGTTCTCGTCCACTGCTGGACATAGGCCTCTCCCATGGCACGCCACTGAGCACGATCCTCGGCCACTCTCATCCAGCTATTGCCAGCCGGCTTGCGAAGATCATCGCTCCACCGAGTCTGAGGACATCCCACGCTACGTTTACCGAGCCGTGGTCTTCACTCAAGAACTCGTCTACCCCAACGGTTATCGGTTCTTCGGGTTATATGGCCGGCCCATTGCCACTTCAGCGTGCTAATGCGGTGGGCTTTGTCGATAACTTTGGTTTTCTGTCGAATCACTTCGTTACGAATTCGATCTATTCTGATTCGATGTTGAGTTTTAACTATCTATACATATAAAACAGTACCGTGACTGACTGACTGACTGACTGACAGACAACGCACAGCCTAAACTACTGGTGCTAGAGACTTGAAATTTGGCATACATGTACGTTGAGTATTGTAGAGGTGCACTAAGGAAGGATTTTTCGAAATTCCCACGGGATAGGGAAATATCTAAACTTTCATTGTTTCTTTGTTTGTAGCGGAATCTCTGAAACTATTAAGCCGATTTTAAAAATTCTTTTACCATTACAAAGTTACACTATCCTTGATTGGCATAGGTTACTTTTTATCCGGGAAAATTCAAAATTCCCATGAGATTAAAATAAATTACATCAACTTCGGGGCTGATTTCAAAAAATCTTACATATTATGTGATATGACTATCCTCGAATGACATAGGGTACTTTTTCTTCGAGAAAATACAAAATTCCCACGGGATAGAAAAAATTAAATTCAACTTCGGAGCTGATTTTAAAAATTCTTTCACCAATTGAAAGCTACACTATTCCGGATTGGTATAAATGCAAAATTCCCGCGGGATAGAAATAAGTGAATTCAACTTCGGGGCCGCTTTTAAAATATTCTTTCACCAATAGTAAGCTACAGTATCCCTGATTGACATAGGGTACTTTTTCCGGGAAAATACAAAATTCCCGCGGGATAGACATAAGTAAATTCAACTTCGGCACTGATTTTAAAAATTCTTTCATATGATATGATGTGACTATCCCCGATTGACAAGCTTCTTTTTCATCGGGAAAATGTAAAATTCCCACGGGATAGAAAAAACTGAATTCAACATCGGGGCTATTTTAAAAATTCTTTCACCAATAGAAAGCTACACTTTTCCTGATTCATATAGACTACTTTTCTTCGGGAAAATGCAAAAATCCCGCGTGATAGAAGTAAGTCAATCCAAATTTTTGGCTGATTTTAAAAATTCTTTCACTAATAGTATGCTACAGTATCCTTGATTGACATACCTAGGCTACTTTTCTACGGGAAAATACAAAGTTCTCACGGGATAGAAATAAGTGAATTGAATATAGGGGCTGATTGTAAAAATGATTTCACTAATAAAAAGCTATATTGTCTCTGATTTTCAAAATAGGTCAAAAAGGTGTTGCTATCCCGCGGGAACTTTACTTTGCACTTTCTCGGGATTAAAAAGCCTGTTTCAATCAGGTACAGGCCTCTTCCCAGAAAGTGGACTTGGGCAGTAGTTCCCACGCGGGCCCAGTGCAATTTGGGAACTTGCACCACCACTGAATTTCTTCTCAGGTGTGTGCAGCGTTCCTCGCGATGTTTTCCATCACTACAAAGCTCATGGTAAGCTTTAAACGTAATTTAGCACATGAATTCGGAAAAACTCAAAGGTGCAAACCACGTTAACCACGGCTTAGCGGCTATAGAATTCACTTATTCCTATTCCACGGGAACTTTGCATTTTCCTGGCATTATCCTATGTGCTAATCCATGTAATAAACTACCTGTGACCAAATTTCATCCAAACAACTAACGTTATTGTCTTCGCGTACGAAGTCGCGGGCAAAAGCTAGTACCTAATATATTTTTTGTGATTGACATGTAAGAAGTTTATATTGAATCATTTAAGCCAAAACAATAATATAAAAATGTATTAAATAATAATATAAACATCATCTTCACCATTTCAGCCGAAAGACATCTACTGCTGAACAAAGATCTCCCCGAAGGTTCACCAAATAGATTATTCCCGCACCTTAACCAGGTCGTCGCTCCGTCTTGTTGGAGGTCTAAGTACCTGCTATGTGTCTTTCGGTCTTTGGATTCGAGAACCTTTTGCCCCCGTCGTTCCATCAGCACTAATCTATATCTATTCTATACATAATAATAAATCTATAACAAGTCGGTGTCTGTACATTGAAGATATTTGTAAAAACTGTCACTAGGGCTATTTATAAAAAAAAAATAAAAAAAATATTAGGGGACAATCTTACACAAATCGAACTAGTCCCAAATTAAGCAAAGCTTGTACTATGGGTACTTGACGACGATAAACATACTTATATAGATAAATAAATACTTAAATACATAGAAAACATCCATAACTCAGGAACAAATATTCGTGCTCATCACACAAATAAATGCCCTGACCGGGATTCGAACCCAGGATCTCTTGCTTCGTAGGCAGGGTCACTACAAACTAGGCTAAAGCGGTCGTTATTTGTTAGTATAATAGAACCCAAAACAACGATTTTTAGATGTTTTTGCTCTGTGATTCATACTTAAATTCCCATGGGATAGGGAATAAACGGGATTTATATAATTATTCACTTACTGATACCGATGATAGTGAAATGTTGATAATGATGGATGTTTGGAGGAAGAGACGAAGAAACTTTACCATACATTGGAATTCTGCACGGACGAAGTCCCGGGCAAATGCTAGTTTTATAATATTTTTAGGAGTTCGGCAGCAATTCGTTTGAAGTGAAAGCGTCTAAAGTAAACAAAATAACTTAATTACAACATTCTGCAAAGCTACATCTAAGTCGAAATGAAATAAATTGCTCACCCATTATAAACTTGTTCTTATAAGTCGTAACCGAATAATAAGGAACAATTTCAGAACTGATTTAATAACGCTCGTGATTATTTTAAGCCTGAAAATTCCATTCATTACTATGATTAGTAAAATAATCAAATTTACATAATCCTACAACGTTTCTATTTATAACTCTAGTAGTAAGGCATTGACCTATAATAACAACAAGACACCCAATCGCTTAACAAAAGTTCCTCAAAAAACGTCCGAGCGGCGTTGTGTGTACGTATACATCAATTTATACAGATAAAATTAACAGCATTCATTCAAATTAACACCTTGTTTCGTAGCAGTAATGTTTAATGTCAATTGAATACGATCGTTCGAAGTAGTGACATGACGTCACGCGCTGGAAACCGCCTAAAGAGTAAAGAATGCAGTGGAGTGGTCATGCGAAGCGGAAGCTAGACTGTCTGTCTCTTTTTTTCTCGTGAGTTTGATTACGGTGCGAAAGAGACATATACGAATACGGGGCGAGAAGTGACGTTGTAATCAACGCGCGGTCGAAACACAACTGAACCAAAAGCCTGCACAATAGACGCGTGTGTAGGCTTTTGCTTCCGACAGTTTTTGAGCGTGATTGGGAGTCTAGTTGTTATTATAGGTCAATGTAGTAAGGCCAATCTAATACCTTTAAACGAGTAAAATTATTATATTATCAGAATCTCGAAAACGGCTCCAACGATTTCGATTAAATTTTGTATGTGGGGGTTTTCGGGGATGAAAAATTGATCTAGCTTGGTCTTATCTCCAGAAAAACGCTTGGTACCGAGTTTCAGCCCGAGCGGAGCTCTATCGCCCAGGTACTGATACTTTAAATGTCAAAGGAGGTAGATAAACGAGCAATTCGTGGATTTTGATGCGGTCTTATCTCTGGGAAAACGTGTATATTCGAGTTTTAGCCCGACAGAATCTCGATCGCCCAGCAGGGTAATTGTGTAACTTTTTTGACACTTAAGCATCGGATTGAAATAATAGTACATTACTGCAGCGGCCGCGAAATAGGGGATTGCCGGCCGAGTAGTTATAGATGGCCGAGTGTTAACGAGGCCATCTAGAGATACGAGGCCGGCAATCCCTGTTCGTGGCCAAGGCTTGTATAGAGTTTTTCTCAAACATGCATCATCATCATCATCATCATCGTCATCGTCGTCGTCGTCATCACCATCATCATCACCATCACCATCACCACCATCATCATCTTATCATCACCATCATCATCACCATCATCATCATCACCATCATCATCATCATCACCATCATCCATCATCTCATCATCTCATCATCACCATCATCATCACCATCATCCATCATCTCATCATCTCATCATCACCATCATCATCATCATCATCATCATCATCACCCATCATCACCATCATCATCATCATCATCATCACCCATCATCACCATCATCATCATCATCAGCATCATCATCATCATCATCTCATCATCACCATCATCATCATCTCGTTATCACCATCATCATCACCATCATCACCCATCATCACCATCATCAACACCATCACCATCATCATCACCGCCATCATCGACACCATCAACATCACCATCATCATCACCAACATCATCATCATCTTACCTTACCTTAAATAAACGTAGTGGCAGAATGTCTTAATGAACCAAAACGCAAAATATTGCTTATAGTTTTTTTTTAATGGCTAAATGCTATGATGCCATAGACCTATAAACGTCATAGTATGAAACAATAGACGATCACTTTGCTGGCCAAGGCCAGCAATGTTGTATGAAATTCCATTATTGACCTCTCGTCTAGCCCGCACCTTCAACGTGACACTTCGTGGCGTATTATAAGGAACATAACGTCAATATTTCATAGCATGTTTGAGAAAAATAGTTTTTGTATGGCTGTGACAGCTGGCTTTTCCGATAACAATTGTCAGCCCATACAATCACTGTCAAAATGAACGCGATGGCGATTGCGAGGGAGTTAGACAATTAGCCTGCTGGTGTTAAGGCACTGGTCCCACCGCCGACGATGAGCGAGAAGCGATTAGAGCTAGAAACTAGAAACGAACTTGCGAACAGCGAGAAGCGAGTGTGTAGTTCCGTACGCTTAGTATAAGTTTTACTTCACCAAAATACTTTTCGATCGCGTTTACGTAAAAAAATCAATTACTGTTTTTGGTGATCAATAAAGAATATTTGTATTGTATTGTATTGTTCTAGGGAAACTTGGACAGCGACTCGCGGCCGCGCGTCCATGTTTCCATAGAATTGAAATTTTTACGTAAACGAGATCGAGAAGTATTTTGGTGAAGTAAAACTTATACTAAGCGTACCGATAGTTTTGTCGCTCGGCTATAAGAGAGTATTCGAATGCGACGGACGATTACTCGAACCACTCGCTCGGGCAGGGCTCCACGATGTACAGCAGAATGATCGCTGGTTGGTCTCTCAGCGTGAGTTTTGACCGCCAAGCGAGCATTGCTGAGCGAGTACCGCTGAGCGAGTTTTATCGGTGATAGCTTTTATCACTGCTATCAACTAGTGAAGAGAGTCCTCGCCGCCAGTGTGAACAAAAATATGTCTTTCTCTTTTATCGATACGGTATCTTTATCTTTTGTTCGTTTCTTGAGCGAAAAAAGAGTTGATAGCTGTCGCTTCCTTTCCCTTGGTGGGACTAGTGCCTAAAAGAGGTATTATGTCATTAGCGCGCAGTTTATGAAGCGGAAAAAAGGTAACAATTGTAATCTCTGGCCCCACGTGGCGGCGAAGAGAAGGAATAATCGTATGCCTGTCATAATGTGAGGGCATTTAAAAACGTTTGTGCCGCTGCATTGGAATCATGTTTTTTACTGTTTATTGAGCAAGAATTATTGGTTCAACTTTTTACTTACTCTTCTTTTTAATCGCGTAAAAATATACATTTTAGAAAAGCATTCTGGATTAATTAACCGTTCTGAACACGATAAGTACAGTTTAGGGCATAAATATCTATACAGCCATCACCTCAAGGGCCTCCTGGACGGGCCATATTTTCACGAAAATGTACATTTTAAAATAACAGAATTAAGTGAAAATGACTCGTTGCTTGAGTTTCGTAAAGAGGCTTACGTCGAACAAAGCAAATGCTCTTTCGAAATCGCCTTAAAATCTAAAATGGAAGCAGAAAATAGGTACCTATTGGAATTAGTAAGCCTTTCTCACTTGAAATTTGGGAATATTTAGATTAGATGACAAAAGTACAGTCGAAAACGTGTAACATAGCAATTGGCATAAAAACGTGCCCTTAGAAAGAAAATTTTAATAAAATTTATAAATTTTCATCAATTTTATCATCATAATATATAATGTATAGTGCAAAGTTGCATTTGAAACTGATCACAAAATTTTCGGCGGCAAGGAAATATGTATGTATATCTACGAAGCAGTCTAGTATGTTAAGTTCACTATCCGCGGTGGGTCCGCCAGGGAACTACAGTCAGTAATAAATGTTATTCAATGTTATCATTTGGATGTTTTCCTTCCAAATGTATTTTTTTTTGTGTATCATCATCACCTTGCTCACTCACAAACACTCACGAACACACACACACACACACACGCACGCACGCACGCACGCGCCCGCATCCATTAAATTATCTATTTCTATTCACTTAAACTGTTGGATTAAAATAAGTATAAAAATTTGTAATTAAGTGGCATTTATTTTCTTTACTTTCATCACTTTCTTTAACGCTTAAATATTTTAATAGGTAAGCATTGTAAGGTGTCATCCTACGGGACAGGCCCAGCCTAGAGAGTAGGTGACACGGGTAACCACTGTCTGTATAAAAATTAAGTACGGTGAAACTTTTCCTGTGCAAAACTTAATTTATGAAATCTGTATTTTTTTATATTTTTTATTTAAACTAACATAATAATATTACAAGTTAAGTATCTTTTTCTATTTATTTTTTTATTTTCTTCAACTTCATTTTTTTATTACTTTTACGGTCATCCCGTGAAACCATATATTTCAAACTAAATACAAACTGAAATATAGATGCACAGAAAAAACCCCAGAAAAAAGACCAATGCTGGGAATCGAACCCAGGTCCTCAGCGTTCCGTGCTGCGTGCTTACCCCTACACCATCACTGGTCTAGAAGTTAGCGACGAATCTTTCCCATACATCGTACACTTCAGTCTGTTATAATCACATTAGGCAGTGATAAAGCGCATCTATGTTAATGCCCTCTACCGAGAGACTTCAACACTCCTTCGGAGCTACCCGCTCACCTGGACCAAGAGATGGCGCTACTAGGCCAACTTTTACACAAAAAAGTAAAGTTAAAGTTTTTTGTAAAAGTTAACCCTGAATTCCTATCACTCAAACAAATGTTTTTTGTTTTACGACTTTTTAAAATGAAGTACTTTTTTTCCCATACGAATACACAGAGTAGCGTAAAAATAAGAGGTAAATCTCAAATTTTCAAAACGTTATTACACCAAAAATATTAAGTTATGACAAAAGCCGTAAAACAAAAAACATTTGTTTAAGTGGTAGGAGTTTAGGGTTAAAAGGATGCTAGTGAATTAAAAATAACCCTGTATTATTAAGAGGGGACTCGCCTTACTCTGTTGAAGACGACATTGTTGTATTGTGATTAGTAGGGTTCTACGCGTCTACAGAACCCTTATATGTACCTACCTGTATCCTTCGGCACACTGACCTCATACATAAAGGCATCCCGTTCCAAGTAAATCCCGGTACCCAATGACGTGTATCCGGGTTACGGAGTACCGCGGAAGTAAGGGAATTTATTTTACCACAGTTGTAAAAGCCGGGGTATACGACTTTTGCTGTCGAATAAGACTCGTAGCTATCTTACACAGAAAATGTAAAGTAATCTCTTTATTTATACGACCAACAATCATCTTCTAGCTTCTTCCAAAATAAAAGTCAAAATAAGTGTCTTTAGTTAATTTAAATATAGTTAGTACTTATGAAAGCCAAAAATCTACCTTCGATAAACACCTGTGTTTGAGATACATAAACAAAATTATACCTACCTATTTTATTAACCGACTTCAAAAAAAAAGAGGAGGTTCTCAATTCGTCTGTATGTTTTATTTTTTTCAAATAGTTCTATACTTATTTAATGATTTCAGAGTATTTAAAACACAGTAGATACTTGAACTATTTGAAGATTCATTGTTTGGAGTTTCAATGGGGATTGGAAAAAAATGAAGGATCAAGATAAAAAAAAAACAAATACCTAATAAGCATTTTACATCGTATGAAAAAAGTGAATACCTATACAATATCTATTTGCTAATCATTTAGGTCTACTAAAAGTAACATAACCTAAAATTAAAGTTACCTTTTCATCATCATCATCATCAGCCTATGTTCGTCCACTGCTGGACATAGGCCTCTCCTATGGCACGCCACTGAGCACGATCCTCGGCCACTCTCATCCAGCTCTTGCCAGCCGCCCTGCGAAGATTCGCTCCACCGAGTCTGAGGACGTCCTACGCTGCGTTTGCCGATCCGTGGTCTGCACTCAAGAACTCGTCTACCCCAACGGTTATCGGTTGTTCGGGTTATATGACCGGCCCATTGCCACTTCAGCGTGCTAATGCGGTGGAATACTCGTATGTCAATAACTTTAGTTCTCTGTCGGATCACTTCGTCACGAATTCGGTCTTTTAGAATTTAGAGAAACTCCGAGCATAGCCCTTTCCATAGCACGTTGAGCAACCTTAAATTTGTGGACCAGCCCTACAGTGAGTGTCCATGTCTCGGCACCGTATGTCATGACGGATAGGACGCACTGATCGAAGACTTTCGTCTTTAAACTCTGTGGAATTGGTGATTTGAAGACTTGACGCAGATTCCCATACGCTGCCCATCCCAGCTGTATTCTTCTGTTGGCCTAATAAAACCTAAATTACCTATTACATTTTTCTATTTCTCCACTGCGCGCATGTGAGTGTATATTTAAGGGTGAATGAGTAGATCTCCGTGTCTACTTTAGTCTTTGAAACTAATAAGCATTAAAAAACGGCATTGCCATATAACGAGGAAACACAGCCAGCACCCTGCCCAATAGCAGCGATCTGGATGACATTTGTAAAAATATAGATTTATAGGTTTAGATTAAGTTAGTTTTTTCTCTTTCTTTTTAGGGTTCCGTACCCAAAGGGTAAAATGGGACCCTATTAATGAGGCTCCGCTGTCCGTCCGTCTGTCCGTCTGTCCATCTGTCCATCTGTCCGTCTGTCACCAGGCTGTATCTCATGAACTGTGATAGCTAGACAGTTGAAATTTTCACAGATGATGTATTTTGGTTGCCGCTACAACAAATACTAAAAAACAGAATAAAATAAATGTTTAAGGGGGTCCCATACAACAAATGTGATTTTTTTGCTCGTTTTTGCTCGATATTGATAACGGCAACAGGTATAGACGCTTGAATTATTCACAGAATATTTAGTTATACATATATTCACTTTAAAAATAAATAATTAAATTAAAATATAATATAAATTTTTAAGGGGGGCTCCCATACAACAAACGTGTTTTTTTGCCGTTTTTATAGATAATGGTACAGAACCCTTCGTGCGCGAGTCAGTTTTTATAATACTTTCTGATAATTTTGTATACTTTGCGTAGAAATAAATAATGTTTTAAAAACAAAAAACGTACTTAAATTTATGGGAAATACCTACCTTTTTGTCCAGCATTAGGATCGCTAAAAAGAAAAATCTATGTAGTATTTTTTAAGGAACTCACCGATTCGTCCCATCACTACAATATAACGTCATACCCTACCCCAAACCTACCGATTTCCTTAATTTGCAATCTCAACTGCGGGTAGCCGGGTAAAACGTATAACATCTGTCTTATTAGAAATGTTGGATTCGTACTGCATCTTTGGAACCGGGTGAATGTTATATTGCATTTGTGTATATTAGTCAAAACAGTGCATGGAAATCAGTTTGTGAACAACTATGTGAGGTAACTAATTATTTTAGAACAACCATGACTTATTGTGCCATGCGATACGTACCACCATAATTTGAGAATTAATTACATTGTCATTGTCTTTGGCCTATATACGTCACTGCTGGGTTTAGGCTTCTTCTCAGATTGATTGGGCATTGTCTGTAGATCCCACGCTGGCCTAGTGCGAATTAGGTACTACAACCACATCATTAAATAGCTGCATCGTAAGGGTCGTGGTAAATTTCAAATGTAATTTCGTGGATGAATTTCAGAAATCTCATAAACACCCGGATTTGAATCCAGGCCCCTTAGCTTGAGAGTCCTCAGATCTAACTACTAGGATACCCTGGTTTACATAAAATAATTATAAACTAATCTGAGAGAGGACCAGTGCCCTGCAGTGGGACGTATATAGGTATAGGCTGGGATGATGATGATAGTATAATATTAAGCGAGCAAGTCTTGTCATCATCATTATCTTATCATCATATCAGTCGAAAGACGTCCAATGCTGGCCTTATACTACGAAGTGTATAATTCGAACTTCGTTTCGTGCTGCCCCGCTCACGCTAATAGTATTTAATACGAGAGCGAGCGAGACGGTACGATACGAACTTCGATTTTCGAATTTCGGAGTAGCCCCCCTGGTCAAGGAGTTACACAACGATCGTCCTCATATCAGGTAAATCTCAGTGCTCGACATCATTATGCCCAGTATACCCTGCCACACCTCTATTGCTATTGACATAAAATGAAAGATGCCAACTACTGGGACAGTGACAGCACTCGGAAATGTACCTTATTTCGACGGCCGGATAGCCTAGTTGTTAGAGAACCTGACTACGAAGCTTGAGGTCCCGGGTTCGATTCCCGGTCGGGGCAGATATTTGTGTGAAAAATATGAATATTTCGGCTTGAGTCTTGGATGTTTACCTAATATGTATTTAAGTATGTATTTATCTATATAAGTATGTTTATCCGTTATCTAGTACCCATAGTACAAGCTTTGCTTAGTTTGGAACCAGGTCAATCGGTGTGAATTGTCCCATGATATTTATTTATTTATTTATTTTTTTACTGTGTGGGAGTTTCAGGGGAAAACAATAGATCTAGCTGGATTTTATCTTTTGGTAAATGCGTGTTTACGACTTTCTAGCAAAAAATAACCCCGAGCAAAGCTGTAATACTTAATAATAAATAAAGTCATGATGTTCTTGATTTCTTAACACTAAACTTTCCTGTTTCTGTAACTTACCGTTTTTTTTTTTTCAGAAAATGCGATCAATCTACAGCTGAATCTCATGATATCACTAACCGATCTGGAAATCATCGAAGATCTTGTACAATGGAACAACACAGAGCTCAGCATACTTATAGAAAACGGAGAAGAAAATGCTACCCAATCAACTTATCAAATAGTGCAAAATGTGTGTGCAAACAGTAACAATACAGAGTGCGGTTCTACTGTGTACGATACGTTTGAATACGGTGTTGTTGTGCTACTGTTGGTGTTGATAGTGGTTACTGTGATTGGTAATACTTTGATCATTTCTGCCGTGGTAACCACCAAGCGGTTGCGGACTGTGACCAACTGTTTCGTGACCAGCTTGGCGGTTGCTGATCTACTGGTGGGCATTTTCGTGATGCCACCAGCAATTGCTGTTCATATAACTGGTGAGTTTGTTAAACATTTATTTCAAACTAAATACAAATTGAAATATAGATGCACAGAAAAAACCCCAGAAAAAAGACCAATGCTGGGAATCGAACCCAGGTCCTCAGCGTTCCGTGCTGCGTGCTTACCCCTACACCATCACTGGTCTAGAAGTTAGCGACGAATCTTTCCCATACATCGTACACTTCAGTCTGTTATAATCACATTTAGGCAGTGATAAAGCGCATCTAGTTATGCCCTCTACCGAGAGACTTCAACAATCCAAAAAAAAAAAAATGAAGTTGAAGAAAATAAAAAAATAAATAGAAAAAGATACTTCATACTTAATTTGTAGTTTGTTAAACCTTAATCTTATATAAACCTTAAACTTTAAACGTTATCTATTTGTGAATTATAGTACCTAGTGTACGCCATCGACACAAACTCTGTATCATGAAATCTAAAACAGCTTTACTTAGGAGTAGCGTACTTGTAATGGTCCCAAAGATATATTATAATAAACTAAATAGGGCTATTGCATGACATTGCTAACATATAATATGACCTTAAGAAAAACTTTTTAAACGTGTCAAGGATGATCCCATAATAAATATTATCAAAATTGATTTCACAGATAATATTTTCATTCACATTTGAAGTCGGTTACTACTTGTGTTCCAAGAAAAAAGGTATTACGCAGTTACTGATGTCAAAATAAAGTTGTCATAAGTGAAGCTCGCGTAGACATATTGAATAACACCGTGTTTCAGTAAAATAAATATACCTAATATAGGTAGTAAAAGACATTGACAAACATAAAAGGCTAAAGAAACGTTCGATCATGGCGTTGGATAACATGTCACGTCTCTCGATAGAAACCTATAAAAGTGTTTTTTGTACTCGTGTACTACGAGTATCTTTGTATCTGTATTATCGATTCAAATTAGGAGTTCACACGCAAAATGACAAACATTTTATTTATATAGAAGAACTTATTCATAGAATACAAATATTAAGAAACAATATCAATAATTAAAACTTAACTATAAACTAAATAACGACCGCTTTAGCCTAGTTCGTAGTGACCCTGCCTACGAAGCAAGAGGTCCTGGGTTCAAATCCCGGTAAGGGCATTTATTTGTGTGATGAGCACGAATATTTGTTCCTGAGTTATGGATGTTTTCTATGTATTTAAGTATTTATTTATCTATATAAGTATGTTTATCGTCGTCTAGTACCCATAGTACAAGCTTTGCTTAGTTTGGGACTAGGTCGATTTGTGTAAGATTGTCCCCTAATATTTATTTATTTATTTATTTATTTAAATATCTGACTTAAAACTACTAAACTAAGGGGATGTTTCACCACAAATTGATTAATTTTAACTGACGGATAAATGTGGTGCCCTCCGTTCGAACAAAACAAACAGAGACAGCATCACATTTATCCGTCAAATAAATTTGATCAATGGATGGTAAAACAGGGGGTAAGTCTAAAAAAGGCCCCCGTGGCATCGTACCCAAAAGACTGGCAGCATTCCCCCGTTGATTGGCGATGGCGATTCGTTGAGAGAGATAGCTGCCAGCCCTTTGGTCTCCAGTGGTGTCAACCAGACGCTTTTGTAGATCTTGTGTATAAATAAAAATGAATATCATTATAATATTAATGTCAAAAGCGCATTTTAAGTGCTATATTAAAAGCTGTCAATGGTACTGGCAACTCGCTAAAAATTTAAATTCAGTACAGAGGTAAAGAGTTTCAAAAAACGAACGTCCTAATTCAAACTCACTCTTCTAGAAATTTGTCAGTTATCCCGTGGCCAGCGCTTTCTTGCTTCCTGATTATTTGGAATTATTTAGTACAGTCAGCATCAAAAGTAGCTGGTCACTTTTGTACTTTATCGTCATAACACAATTGTCAATCATGTATGACATTTGCACCTGACTGTAAAGCGACAAGGTACAAAAGTGACCAGCTACTTTAAAGCTGACTGTACGTATACAGGTTCGAACTCACGACACTCTGCTTGAGAGGCCATAGGTCAAACCAGTTTTGTATTTGTTTTGTAAAATGAATAATAAGCTAAAGTAAAACTTCAAAGTAAAAATATCGTCAAGATTATTTGGCACAGGCATTGACCCAAAGACACTAGCCACATTACCTCTTTAAACTGTTATTCCTGTCTTGGTATTATGATTAAAGTAATTGATATAATATCACCTAAGGATTACTACATACAAGTACATAATAAATTATTGTTACCTATTCAGCGAAAAGATATGATCCGCAAAGACTCCTTTCTCGTTTTGTCCCGATGAAATCTATATCTATACATATAATAAATCTGTAACAAGTCGGTGTCTGTACATTGAAGATATTTGAGAAAAACTGTCACTAGGGCTATTTATTAGCGCAATAGAACCCGAAACAATGATTTTTAGAATTAATGTCTGTTTGTCTGTTTGTCTGTGCGTTTGTGCGCGCTAATCTCAGAAATGGCTTAACCTAGAAGGATGCGGTTTTCACTGATATGTTGGTATTTTCTTGGATCAACATTTAGTGTTTGTTTCATTTAAATCGGTTCACAAATAAGAAAGATATGTCTATTTTAAGAATTTATCGAACAGGTTTTTTTGTTTGAACGCGCTAATCTCAGGAACTACTGCTCCAATTTGAAAAATTCTTTCAGTGTTAGATAGCACATTTATCGAGGAAGGCTATAGGCTATATATCAACACGCTAACACCAATAGGAGCGGAGCGGAGCGGAAGAATGTTTCAAAATCGGGGGTTTTTGAAGTAAAACTTCTATAGGCACGCTTGACTTGGGAGAGTACGGTGTTGAATATAAACGCGGGTGTGCGGGGGTGCGGGGGTGCGGGGGCGGGTAATTTTTTTTATATCGAGGAACTAAGGAGAGCCATAATTGATGAAAAATCAAATTGGATAAAAAAAAATAAGCTGCCCAAATTACTAATTCCACGCGGACGGAGTCGCGGGCAAAAGCTAGTAAGTAATAATTCTCTTTTCTTTTGGAATTGGTCGATGCGTGCAGATTATTTACCTAAGTATAGTATGAAAACACACACACACACACACACACACACACACACACACACACACACACACACACACACACACACACACACACACACACACACACACACACACACACACACACACACACACACACACACACACACACACACACACACCCACACTCGCACGCGTAACTATAAATATAAATTGTACCTACTGTAAATCTAGTTTAGTAAGTAATTTGGCTGTTGTTTTTTATTATTTTTTGCCTCATTATTCTTTTTATTTTATTTTATTTTTTTATATATTTTCTCTCTAGTCCTCTGGTAAGCTTTCTAAGTAAACTATATGTATAGTGCACTCCAAGGCCCCAAGATACAGGCTCTGCCTAGTTTGGGGTTTGCCAGATCCATCTATCCATCCATAGCAGCCCTTAGTTCGTCCGTCTTCGGACATAGGCCTCCTCTCCACTTCTCCACGCCTGGCGATCGACAGCCATACGCATCCATCCTCCACCCGCCTGTCGGCAGATGTCGTCCTTCCACCTCATTGGTGGTCTTCCTCGACTACGAGTGTTTTCGCGAGGTCTCCACTCGAGTGTTCGCCTCGCCCAACGATCGTGACTCATCCTGGCAATGTGCCCTGCCCATCTCCACTTATTCCTCTCGACCTCTTCCACCACGTCTCGAACTTTTGTGACTCGTTTGATCCACTCATTCCTTTTTCGATGCATGAGAGTTATCCCGAGCATTGACCTCTCCATTGCTCTCTGTGCAACACGGAGTTTCTCTGCAGACTTCTCTGCCAGATATTCCCTTGTATTTTGCTGATGTATGTTTTTGGAAATAAATTAAATTAAATTAAATTAAATTATTAAATTATTATTATTATTAAAAATAAAAAGTTTTCTTTCGAGTCTTGGGTGTTTGGTATCTATTTAAGTAGGTATGTTATGTTTGTCCGTTGCCTACTTAGTATACCCATAGCAAAAGCTTTATGTACTTTGAAGCTAAGTCAAGTGTATTAGGAGAACAAAAAGGTCTTGCGTGGAGTCGGAGAAAATGATGTAGGCCAGAGTGCGTCGGCAAAGAGAGTGTTTATTTGAAAAACCTTAAATTATATACATTGTCATGTGGATTGTCGCTGACACAAGCAATATGCGTTTATGTTACAGTAAACTATTGTTACTGCTAAACACTAAAAGTGGCCAATTGCCATACTACACAAGCTTGATGTCAAAAATGTCCATTGGCATTTATTTATTTAGGTGCTTGCTGTTGCCCGCGACTCTGTCTGCAAAGGATCGCTATCCCGCGGGAACTATGCTATTTTCCAGGATAAAAGGATCGTATATATATTAATCCATGTTAGTGCCATCAGAATCTATCAAACCGTTTTAGACCGTTATAACCGTTTTACACATTGATAAATCAAGACTTGAAACTTATAAGCCTTTGACGTCGTTTATAACTTCTAATGCCGTTTATCAAAATCGTAAGTCATTAATTCAATAGGTAATTAATCCTGTAAAGTTTAAACAGGGTGACCCACTTCGCGTAACTGCAATTTCGTTTTGAATTTTAAATTCGGTCTTTAAAAAAAGCTCGAATAAATTACTTTTCGTGCTAGTAGCTCGTTTCGGAGTGCCACAACTCCCTGGCCACTTAAAAAAGAGTTAACAAGCTTTTAATTTACTTTGTTAGTAGAATAAGACATTGTTTATTTAATTTCGACACAGATTGAGAATTCTTATTAGCTTTTATTTTGTCCATGTGCCCGTGTGTTATCAAATCATGACAGTTATAATAAAAATAAAACATTTATTACAGGACTAGGAGTCCCATATACAATGTGTTAGTTACATTCTTAATACCTATGTTAGTAAGAGCATAAAATAAAACAAAATATGAATTTAAAATCAAAATAGCAATCAGAAATAAATAAAAAAATCAAAGTCAAATAAATAATTAAAAATTCAAAAATTAACAATAAAGTTAAAATTAAAATCAAAATTTGAATAGAGTTACATTTAAACATACATAATAAAACAAAGCAATTCATAAATAATTATGTAATAATGTTAAAATTAATTAATGTATTTATTTAATTAAACCTGATTATATTTGACCCATTTCTAGTAGTCGGGTTGACTTGAAATTTAATACAGACATTAAAATTGAATGACTTTACAAGTACGGTTAACAAAAAGTAAAGTTGGCAATAGTGGCGGCGCAGGACCTAAATTTGATGTAGGAAAGAGTTCATAGTAAAATAATATACAAAGCGGCCAAGTGCGAGTCAAACTCGCGCACGAAGGGTTCCGTACCATTATCTATAAAAACGGCAAAAAACACGTTTTCTGTATGGGAGCCCCCCTTAAATATTTGTTTTATTTTAATTTAATTATTTATTTTTAAAGTGAATATATAACTTAATATACTGTGAATATTTAAAACGATTACCAGTTGCCATTATCAATATCGAGCAAAAACGAGAAAAAAATCACGTTTGCTGTATGGGAGCCCCCTTGAATATTTATTTTACTCTAGTTTTTAGTATTTTTTGTTATAGCGGCAACCAAAATACATCATCTGTAAAAATTTCAACTGTCTAGCTATCACGGTTCATGAGATACAGCCTGGTGACAGACGGACGGACGGACGGACGGACGGACGGACGGACAGACGGACGGACAGCGGAGCCTCAGTAATAGGGTCCCGTTTTTACCCTTTGGGTACGAAACCCTAAAAACGATTACAATTTTGTGAAAATAATCGTGTCCGGAATCAAGAAAGATCAGAACTCCCTTTCACTTTGAGGCAAAACAACGATCAACAAAGTAGGTACTTAGCGGGACCTGGGAGATCGCCTTTTATATGCAAATGTCCCCTCAGTGCGTGTGGTAAATCTGCGGCACGGTCTACATTTTGCTGACAGTACGAAATCAACTCAAAACAAAAGCCAGCCTAATATTAACGTTAATATAACTTTGGTGCCGATGATAGACGTATGACGTCAAGCATACAGAGTGTTTTTATCTAGCGAGTCATTACGTGTGGTTCAAACTGTTACTGTTACGGCAAAACTATCTAAGGTTATAGGTTACATGCAAAATATTATATGCATGCATGCATAATATAACAGAAAAATAGGAGACTACAGATTGTGAAAAATATGACAGACTTAAACGGCCAAAAGGAAATATATCTATATAATATATATAATATATATATCACGTGGTAACCACCAAATTTAATTTATAGCTTCTCAACGAATCGTGAGTTTGAAACTAGGCTAGCCTTTATTTTTTGAAATTAATATTCAAATTTGCAATTGACATTTGAAACTATTAAGAATGCCGCCATGTTTTTTCTGTTTTCCCTATCAACATTTATTTTTGTATAGTTTTGTTGTTTTTTATCTGTCAACTGTGGAAAGACATCTGACTTGCGATACAAAGAGCATGGGAGACTTGAGTGAGCAAGGCCTTATTTACCATTGAGTGTCCTCATCTCAAAGGGGATAAAGAAATTTCAAAGAACAAAGTTTGACGTTGGCTCTCAAAAGGTTTTTGGAATAGGCGTATGTAGCCGTGATCGAACACAGGGTGTGTCACAGCTCAATGAGGGAGGCAAATGTATAAGTTTAGAAGCCACTTATACTTTCGTGTGTCATCTTGGTCGAAACCAGAGAAACACACAGTTGCAAGCTCGAGTTTAAGCCCACGATCCTCTCATCATCATCATCAGCCTATGCTCGTCCACTGCTGGACACAGACCTCTCCCAGGGCACGTCACTGAGCACAATCCTCGGCCACTCTCATCCAGCTCATGCCAGCTGCCGTGCGAAGATCATCGCTCCACCGAGTCTGAGGACGTCCTACTTGAGCATACATTTTTCAACTCCTAATCACCGATTAAAAATCATCATGTATATGGTAGACTTGCTTTTTTGAACGGTACATAAAAAGGACCTACCTTAGTCCCTTTTTCGAAAATTGGGATTTTAATCTCAAAACGTAGAGCCAAAGTACTATACCTTACAATTGGATTTATATAAATTTATGTAATCTGAAAATAATATCTATTTTTTTCACTTCTAAAGAAATGGTTACCATAGTAATTGTTCGTGATGGATGACTAATTTTCATCCGCTATAACTCAAAAAGTTGTTTAGGTGACATGTTCTTTCCTTGTACTCTTCACTTGCACTGTTTCGGGAAGAAACTCTAGACCCATGGTCCAGGGGCGAAGGAACTCGAAAAAAATATTTTTTCGTGCGTAGTAAAAACGACTGGCGACCAAAAGACGGCAGGTATTTCCGCCAACAACGATTAAATCTGGCCACCCGACGCGGAAACGTTGTCTGCCTCTTGGGAAGTATGTCATCGGGTGATATGTAAAAGGCATTTTTTATTCGTATTTTTTTAATGTTAGGTTTAGTTTCAATTGTTCTAATCTTTAACATTTTTACAGTCGAAGAAATTGAATAACGTAACGCGGTGAAACCTTTTTCATAGCAAATGTCATGTTGACATTCCATACATATCTGCCAAAGAAATCATCGTGAAATTTGTTGTGAAAAGGATCCATCCTGGTGCGCGATTCAGCTTCCTTGACTGTACATAATAATATAGGTTATTTATTTTTATCTAGACCATGTTAATTATACAAAAAAGAATTATAGTCATAAATAAAAATAGATACGAGTAAATAGCCGTTGTGAAGTAAATCCTAACACATTGCATATCTATAAGCTAATTTGATCCATAGAAAAAAAAATGTTATACTTGTTACTATTCTCTCACACGCAAAAACTATAAAGCATTTATTTTCCTATGGTTCACATTGTCAACATTCATAATAGTTGTTATTTGTGTCAGGATTTACTTTATTGCAGCTGCCTTAACTGTAAATAATTTAAGTTAGGTAAGTAAAATACATAACGCCTGAATTTAAACGTCAACGAACATAGACTTCGTACTATGTACCTGAGGGAAATAACTTGATGTCTCAGCTAACACAACCCTTGTCAATGAGGGTTTTCTATGAGAGGCTATTTGGCGCTAGTATCGTCAGGTCCGTTTGACAACGTTGACATTTGTTGTATGGGTGTAACGTCAAATAGAACTTACGATACTAACGCCATCTAGCGATATTCCACCTACAAGTTAAGTATGAAGTATCTTTTTCTATTTATTTTTTATTTTCTTCAACTTCATTTTTTTTTTTTTTTTTATACTTTTACGGTCATCCCGTGAAACCATATATTTCAAACTAAATACAAACTGAAATATAGATGCACAGAAAAACTAACCACTGGTAGACCAGTGATGGTGTAGGGGTAAGCACGCAGCACGGAACGCTGAGGACCTGGGTTCGATTCCCAGCATTGGTGTTTTTTCTGGGTTTTTTTCTGTGCATCTATATTTCAGTTTGTATTTAGTTTGAAAGATATTCCACCTGTCAGAAAACCCTCATCAGAGCAAGTCTTTCGTTGAAAATTGAACTTCCACTGACCATGCCCTCCTGCTGGTAAATATCTCATATAAGCAAATGATGATACGTTACCAATCAAGCATGTCCTTTCTACCACATATCCATATTCTTTATATTCCATTGCATGCGTTCTAGGACCACCTTTTCTTCTTCACTTTTGTCATTAAACTGATTGCGTTCTTTACCGCCTTCCACATGTCTGATTCGAAACTTTCCATTTCTTAACGGTGTCACCGTCCACGAGCAACCACTGAAATCAGGCGTGAAAACAAATCGAGGTTAGCCTATTCCTGGTTTAGTGGGGATATCTATCTTTCCACCTTGTAGAAGCCATGCGCTTTGTCACCACGTCCATCTACCTGAAGTACATATTGCAAATGCCTGGTTCCTTTAACTTAAACGAACGAAAACCTTTCTATGTCTACTTGGATTCTTTGCGCTCCTATTGCTGCTACGGGGCCAGATAAGAACGCATATTTTTCAAAATTAGACGCCAGCAAAGCATCAGTTATGGAAACTTTGTTTCCTAATTTTGTTTCTGTGACGCAAATTCCCCCGCAGTTAAGAGGTGTTGCGTTCGGTAGATCTCTGTCTTCGCCTTCTGAGAGTCGGTTATCTCGGAGTGGGAGTAGGTAACTGATGGCAAATGTGGCCGCGAGGAGTCGAGAGATTAATACAATAGAGACCAACATTCGGTGTCGCCCCATCGTTCTGGATATATTATTCAAACTGTAACAAAGATATTATTAAGATCTGTAGGAAGGACCGTTGAATATGGACATGAGTCATTTAGACATGTTTTCGGATGCAAAACCTAGTAGTTGGTGTGTAGTCGACAGTGCCAGATTAAACCAGCGCGGGGCTCTTGAATTGTTTTAGGTTTTCAACTTTAAATTTTTATAGTTGGACATTTTGATGAAACTGTTTTCTTTGTAGTAAGGATTACGGCTCCATTGATATTAAAAATATTTTCACACTTAAATCTAAATCAAGGGAAATCGATAGAGGTATCGATAATGTTTGGAAGAACTTCTGGTCCACGAAGACGCTAATGAAGGGCAACCTTCCTCTGTCACTGAAGATCCATTCCCATATTAACCTACGGCGCCCAGACCTGGCTATTGACTGAAGCTCAAAAGTCCAGGCTCAAGGATTGTCAACGAGCAATGGAGCACAGTATTCTGGGTGTTCGAAGGACTGATCGAATCAGAAACACGACACTGCGCTCCAAAACTCCTATTACAGATGTGGGTGTCAAATCCGCTAAGCTGAAGTGGGACTGGGCCGGACATGTCTGCCGAATGCAACCGGACTGATGGGCATGAATCGCTACCGAATTGGTTCCGAGGGATTGCTAAAATGAGCAGAGGCAGACCCAAGAGAGAGAGAGAGAGAGGCGGGACGATTTGAGCGCTTTTCAGCCCGATTGGTAGGTGCAGGCCCAGGTTAGGGAAAAATGGCGGAGGAAAGGGGAAGCTTTTGCCCAGCAGTGGGACATATAACAGGCTATATAAAAAAACTAAATATTTTTTTATTGTCGGAAAACGTTTGTGTGAGGGGCCCCATTATGCGCGGGTCCATAGTATTTGCTACTCTTGCTATGTGGCTAATCCGCCACTTATAGTCGCCCAAGTAAGTACTTTACCATTTTTGTGATCATAATCATAATCATAATCTTTATTGCTCACACGTAGTGTAAAGGTCTTACATAAGCACAGTTAGACGTGAACCCTGCAAGGGCATTGCAACTATTTAACAATCTTAAATCTAAAATCATAGTTCGTTCCTACATCAGAATAAAAACAATAAGGCTCATTATCATAGTGTGCCGTGTTAAGATTGCGACGAAGCCTACACACAACACCTTCAAAGAAATTCAATGACAATCAATGTGTGGAGTTCCCACCCAATCCGCAATGGCCCCCGTGGGAATTTTGACTTAAGAGGGTACGATGGCTGAGAGACTTTTGAGAAATAGGTATTCTTTCTTCTCGAAAACTGGACCAATAAAATTATATTTTCAAAGATAATTAGAGGACAGATTTAGCTATGCCCCTATGTTTTCCTTTTTTTGTTTATGTGAGGGATTCTTTTCTGACGAGGGTCTGAAAATGACGTTGAAATTGGGCAATTTTTTCAGTTTTGGAAAGCTCATATTTCTTATATTAATTGAAATATGGAAAAAAACGAAACATAGGAGCATAGCTATGGTAGATACAGATTATACAGTAAAAAAAAATTAGCTCTAAATCCATTATCCAGGGAGGAAACAGGGGATTACATTTGTATGGAGAAATGGTGCGCATCGTATCCTCTTAAGCCCTCTCATTCTGAGGCCTGTGCCCTGCAGTGGGATGTATAGAGGCCAAGACGACCTTTTACTTTATGATATTTTTTTGTTTGTATAACGATTTTTGAGAAAAACTATTTCTTTTCTTAGAATAGTAGCGTTCCGGCCGAGATGTATAGATTCAACTCGACTGGAACGGCAAATGTTGACTTCGTATTACCAAACCATTCACCCAACCAATATGTAACCAGAAATCACCCACCTACTTCCAGTCCTACGCAATAACATACCTATTAACGGACTAGTACAAAGATTGCATTACGAGTAGGTACTCCTGTATAACACTAATTTAAGGGTAAATGAGTCTGTTTAGTTTTAAACTTTAGCTATTAACCCATGGCGTACGGAAACTAGTTTACCTTTATACATAATTACGGTTAACATAACGAACTTTTCACATAATTACTCTGTTGTAATGGGACGTTTTTGTACCGCAATTCCGTAAGGCAATAAAATCTAATTGGTATCCAGTACCTCTACCATGAGTTTACACTAGTTCACAGTGACCGTACTCGCTAGCGACGGCGTAAATGATTTGTATGGAGAATTGTACTTCCGTAAGTGACCGCTAGAGGCGCTGTACGCTTAGTATAAGTTTTACTTCACCAAAATACTTCTCGATCGCGTTTACGTAAAAAAATCAATTACTAGGGAAACATGGACAGCGCCTCCGTGCGCGCGCGTCTTTGTTTCCATAGAATTGAAATTTTTACGTAAACGCGATCGAGAAGTATTGAAGTGAAGGAAAACTTATACTAAGCGTACTGTACAAATCTCCATACAAATAATTTACGCCGTCGCTAGCGAGTATGGTCACGTAAACTAGTGTAAACTCATGGTAGAGGTACAGAGCTCGCTCAATCTGGAGCGACTAGAACTGAAACTGTTTTGTTAGTTATGTTAAACCAAGTAAGATTTATTTAAGTACCTATTGAAGGTATTCTATCTAAAAAATAGAAATTAATGAGATTGTTTTTAAATACAACGAAGAGCGCAAGATCCTACCTTAAAAAGTCTACACCTATGTTTGATCGGAAAGTGACTCAAGTAAAAAGATAATACATTAGGCCCCTGTGTGGATTGACCTATGGTCTCTCTAGGATAGGGTCGTGGGTTCGGACCCGGGCACGCACCTCCAATTTTTTCAGAAGTCATGTGCGAAATTGCATTTGAAATTTGCCATGAACAGTACGGAGAAGGAAAAATCTTGAAAAAACCTGCACACACCTACAAAGAAATTTTCTGGTGGTAAAGTTCAATCCAATTGAGTTCAGTTCAATTCAATAGTGTGTGCGTCGTTCCCAACCCGCACAGGGCCCGCATGAGAACTACGGCCCAAGGCCTCTCATTCTGAGAGGAGGCCTGTGCCCTGCAGTGAGATGTATATAGGCTGAGATGGGAAGTTCCCAATCCGCACTGGGCCCGCATGGGAACTACGGCCCAAGACCTCTCATTCTGAGAGGAGGCCTGTGCCCTGCAGTGAGATGTATATAGGCTGAGATGGGAAGTTCCCAATCCGCACTGGGCCCGCATGGGAACTACGGCCCAAGACCTCTCATTCTGAGAGGAGGCCTGTGCCCTGCAGTGAGATGTATATAGGCTGAGATGGGAAGTTCCCAATCCGCACTTGGCCCGCATGGGAAATACGGCCCAAGCCCTCTTACTCTGAGAGCCTGGAATGATGTTGATGATAATAATTAAATATCCCAAACAAGACGAGTATTTAACGAAGTCCGCCGAAAACAAAAGTCATCTTGCCTAATTGGAACAGATAATTGAGTCCACAACAATCGTCTTGAGTGTTTGCGAGGATCCGGGCTATCGTTAGCTTCTTTAATGGACCTGTCTGGACCGGAGGGCAGCAATTTTTAACAATTACAAATGAGTTGTGGAGACTGGCCTTTAACAACCACACATTTTAAAAAATGTATTAGGCCATCTAAAAGCCCCTTTAGATTACCAATTTCGTTAACTCTTGCGCATATTAAGTTCTGGATTAAGTTTAAGTACATTGTTACTGACTTACACAAATCATGTTACTACAGAGACATGTTTAGATAAAGGCTTACTTGTCTTGTATTTCAATTAAGTCAACGGTAAACTTAGGTCGTTCAAATTTGATTATATCATTGTGCTAACGTAACGGTTCGAGTTAGTTCTGTATTCAGTTCGTTGATTCCAAAGTTATCTCGCTGTAGACAGTGTAGAGATATACTATCTGCATACTTTAAAGTGGTAAATACTGTATAGATTTAGGCGTTCCATTGCGGAGTTCCGCGTTAAAATAAATTAAATAATAAATAAATAAATATTAGGGGACAATCTTACACAAATCGACCTAGTCCCAAACTAAGCAAAGCTTGTACTATGGGTACTAGACGACGATAAACATATTTATATAGATAAATAAATACTTAAATACATAGAAAACATCCATAACTCACGAACAAATATTCGTGCTCATCACACAAATAAATGCCCTTACCGGGATTCGAACCCAGGACCTCTTGCTTCGTAGGCAGGGTCACTACCAACTAGGCTAAAGCGGTCGTTAAAAACGGGACCCTATTACCGAGGCTCCGCTGCCCGTCCGTCTGTCCGTCTGTCCGACTGTCCGTCTGTCTCCAGGCTGAAGGACTCGTGTGTGAGGTGAGGGCCGATACAGACGGACCGCACTACAACCACAAGGCCACTGTCAACTGCCGACCGCCCATACATCGCAACTGAGGCCCTACCACGAAGTGCATAATTCGAACTTCGTTTCGTGCCGTCCCGCTCACGCTAATATGATTTGACACGAGAGTGAGAGGGATAATGCGGTGCGAACTTCGATTTTCGGATTTCGTGGTAGCGCCTCTGCATTGCAGTCGATCATACTAAGGCAGCTTACAAGCTTGCCTCGACTGACGTGCACGGGCAGTCGGCCGCCGCAGCGACATCGCAGCCAGAATACGGCCCGTCCATAACGATCCTAACTGTGTCTAAGTTAGGTACAATTAATAAGTGCCTTTTTTTTAATAAATTTTTAACCGAGTTTGGCTTACTCGAAACATTATCAATGACTTTTTTGGGGAAGCTGTTCAGAGCGTGCGGCAGGGGCCCACAGGCAGGCAGGGCTAAAAGTAGAGTGAATAGTGTTAGATTATCTATGTTATAAAACAAGGTTTCCACTAAGAAACTTGAGCACCTTAAGTCTAGTTTGAAAGTGTTCATTATATACTGTTGCTCCAGCTTGTCTAGCTTCTATAGAAAATCAATTTGACGTCAGCTTTTCAGTTTATAGCTAATGGTAATGAGAAACTTGAACATCTTTATGGCTCTTTTGTTTTACCTGTTCAGTCTGAAAATACAATTGCTTCTATTTTATTGTGTACTATCTTTAACCCACGGCTTTGCTTCACAAAAACAATTAGATCTCGAAGTGGACATTTTGGATTTTGGGTGATTATTCAGCGTTTTCACAGAGTTTGTATTTCTCATTACCATTTCAGCAAATATTACTAAAAAGGATGATGCTTAGGGTTAACATTTTATGAACTAGTCACCGATATAGCTCGAACAATCGCCAGACTCAAGTGGCAGTGGGCAGGGCACATCGCTCGTAGAACTGATGGCTGACGGGGCAAAAAGGTTCTCGAGTGGCGTCCACGGACCGGAAGACGTAATGTAGGTAGGCCTCCAACAAGATGGATCGATGACCTGGTTAGGGTTGCGGGATCGCTTTGGATGCGGAGGACACGGGACTGATCTGTTTGACGAGCCTTGGGGGAGCCCTATGTTCAGCAGTGGACGTCTTTCGGCTGAAATGATGATGATGATGATGATGTCCTTCGGTTGTGGTTAATCATCGAATGGTAATGAGGTTTAACCGAGCGATCAAAACGCTTGAATATTCACCCTTTTACTGAATTTTACAAATGCCTCTTGAATTTTACAAACGCTTGAGATTTCGGTATTTTACCTATACATTACATTTGAAATTTATCACGAACTTCACGGTGAAGGAGAACATTTTACGGAAACCCTACACACCTGCGAAGTGATTGTATGGTGTGTGCGAAGTTCCCAGTCCGCACTGGGCGCGGGTGGGAACTACAGCCCAAGCCCTCGTTCTGAGAGGTGGCCTGCGCCCTAAAGTGGAACAAAAATAAGATTATTTAAAAGCGAAAAAGTTTTTCGGGTGCGCCGGTGGGATTCGAATCCACGTCTCCTGGGTATGCGCCCCAACGGGCACTGTTGGCGTATGTAAGCGATTAAGAATTTCGGGGGAGTCGGTTGGATGCGACGTGGTTCAATTGGTAGAACACCCGTTGGGGCGCATACCCAGGAGACGTGGGTTCGAATCCCACCGGCGCACCCGAAAAACTTTTTCGCTTTTAAATAATATTAGATTCGGTGAGCAGCCGTACTGCTAATAAAATAAATAATATTGGAACAAAAATAGGCTGGAATGATGATGATGATGACCTATATAATTGATAAATCTGAAATTCGAGTGGAGTTCAAAGAATTGTACATTTTAAACGCCGGTAGTTCTTTTTATAAAAGTTCTTCGGAACTTTTTCCAGTCATACGTTTTGTATGATTACCTAATTACCATTTAAAATGGTTCTTTGCTGTCTCTGTGCGAAAAAAGATCCGGCCCTGTGGTTGCCAAAGATGTCGACTAATTTATCCGAATTAATAAATAAATGATTGTGTTCAAATTCATTGTAAAAGGTCCTTTAGAGTTACAAAAAGTTCGTGTGAAATATTATGACAGTGTTTTAAATTCGACATTGTAAACTACGAACCTTTTAAAACTGGTTTACCGCGCAAAGTTAATTAAATTTAATCCTTTTTTAAAATGCGTAATAGTTTGAATACTCACTAGTCTTAGAGAAATTGAAACTGCATTTTATCTCCTTATTATCCCTCAAAGTTATTATAAAATATAGCAAAATAACACGTTATATTCTAAAACAGTAATTTAAATGCAAAAAAAATGACAGCAGTCGACGCCGTTTTGTTCAAAATTATTCAAAACCCCAAGGGAGCCCTTTCTATAAACGAATTTTGATAACGTTCAGATTTTATCGAGTGCTTAAAAGCTTTTAGGGAACTTATTTCGCTAATAAAACCTAAAGCAGACAAGGTCAACTTTTATTCTTCTTCCTTCATCCGTTTTTATTAGAAGCAAGTTATTTAAGTCTTGTATTTTATGAGGCAAGTCCAGAGTTTCCGTTTTAATAAAACATTTCCCTTTGTTGGGACGATACGGTTAAAATACGTAGCCACCAAATCGTGGAAAATCCTTTGAATGGTATAAACTATTGTAGCTCTTTTAAAAATGTGATAGCTTTACTAAACTCGCGAGATAAGTAAATAAATGGTCATTGATTGCATACGCAATAGTTGCCAAGGGGGTTGATGAGTTATTTTTCAGTTTTTTTCTAACAAGCAATATTTGTGTGTTAGTCGAATTTTGCCCACTTTCAGGTGGCCGAGCCGACATTTTTTTGATGCTTTTGTAGATAAGATAACAACAAAAAATTGATGACGGCATAAACTAATAAACTGGGCCCTGCAGTAGGACGTATATAGGCTTGGATGATGATGATGATAAATGTTGAAAGATTAGTTTGATTAGTTTTCAAAAAATAACACCGAATACGACCGTTTAATGTCCAAGTAAACTTGATTATTTAAAAACGAAAAGTTTTTCGGGTGCGCCGGTGGAATTTCGGGGGAGTTGGTTGGATGCGACGTGGTTCAATTGATAGAACACCCGTTGGGGCGCATACCCAGGAGACGTGGGTTCGAATCCCACCGGCGCACCCGAAAAACTTTTTCGCTTTTAAATTATCTTAGATTCGGTGAGCAACCGTACTGCTAATAAAATAAATAATATTCAAGTCAACTTGTTAGATACTTCGTATAACTTCAACCTCTTCAAATTGACACTTGATTTTCTTCTCTTCTTCATAATACTTCCTTATTGAAGGTTGGCAGACAGTTCTTTAAATCTCGTCCCCATAGCCAATTTAAATAGCTGTTTTACAGTCTTGATGCCGGTCCATTATCTTAAGGTAATGGTAAGGAGCCATGATATTTTGCTTGTCCCGACCTTACGTTTTGCGACTATTTTTCCCATCATGATGCTTTGCAGTAGGCGATATTGTTGGTGTTGGCGAATATGGGGCAAATACGCAACTTTCCTTTATTGTACTGTCCAAACAAGTTCAATCTTCTTTCCCATTCAAATAGCTTCTTACAGAGCTGTTCTTAAAGGGACGGGGGGGGGGGTTAAGCTTCACACTAAACCGAGATGCCACACAAAACACCGAAGCATTCTCGTCCAAAGTCCAACCGAAAACTGTTACTTGATACTATAATTTTATCCTCATTTTGCAGGTAAATGGGAGCTTGGTTGGATCCTCTGCGACATCTGGATAAGCCTGGACATCCTGCTCTGCACAGCTTCGATCCTTTCCCTCTGCGCCATCAGCGTGGACCGGTATCTGGCTGTGACACGGCCCTTGTCGTACTCCAGAAGACGAAGGTCCAAGAAGTTGGCGCTGACTATGATCTTTTTCGTCTGGATTGCCGCGATGGCCATCACTTGCCCGCCTATGTTTGGATGGTAAGCCATAATTTTTTGATGTAATACTAGCCGTAAAGACATGCGGCTTCGTCCGCGGCACCATTAGGTCATGCATGCAGTAAGTAATAAGGAGTTTATTTGTTTAAATATCCATATTTAACTTTTTGAGTTTACCCTCAGCAGCATTAACTTGACCCATTTGCTTGCTATATCTTACGAAGTCAGGTGAGTTGAGGTTATTGGTGCGTCGATACTGATATTGAGCACTCTCCATAATATCTGAGTTAGTATAAGACATAGGAACAAACGGGTCAAGTTAAGATTACGTTGTGATAATGATCGATTGATCATGACGTGCCGAGCGCAGTGCTGAATCTGTAGACGAGTTTAAATAATTACATCCTTGTGCAAGCACTGGAGCGAGCAGAAAAATTAACGAGTAAGGTCATAAGAATCTGGATAGATATTCCCTTATTATTGTTTTTTTATCAGGTACGAACCAGACCACAACCAAGGTGGTATTTGCCGATACAACCAGAACCCAGGATACGTTGTTTTCTCGGCCATGGGATCCTTCTTCCTCCCTATGGCCGTCATGGTGTACGTCTACGCCAGGATATCGTGCGTGGTGGCGAGACGGCACCATCAGCTTGCCACAAGCACCAAGTGCAGTAAGGTGAGATGCAGTAAATTCTCCAACCCAGTAGCGGATCCATAGCTTGTACTTTCTGCTCGGACGCTCACGTTGGCACACACCATCTCTTTCTACTCTCATCTTACACTGTTTAACAGGAAGAGTAAGAATTTTGAATTGCTAGTTCGTCTGCGGCTTGCTGAAAGTAGGTTTAAGCAGAATAAACACACAAACATAACACACACTAAAACCATCCAAGTGTGAGTCGGATTTGTGCATCTAGGGATCCGTGCGGTTAGCCAAGAAAGTGGACTACCAGTTTTGACAAAAGTTTCTGTGAGATCAAAATATCGCTAAGGTTGACTTTTCTACCTGAGCGAAGTCATTAGTCACTGTCATCATTATTATTATTGCAAGGGAAAATCGACCTCGTTGTATCATGACGTGCAAATCAATTTCAACCGTAGGGTGGTAGACCATATTTTTGGCCGGCTGTACGACATGATAAATAAATATTTTACAGTTATTATAAAAGATATTTTTGAGTTTATTATGATTTTGTTTTAACTTGGACAGAACAGCTTGTTTAACTAAATTTAATTCTTTATTAACTTTTTATCAATAAAAGTTAAGACATCAGTCTTAGAAAAATTAACTACATTTGACCTATTATTGAATGTTTCCTTAAAGTTTGAAGAAATCAAAAATAGCACGGTGTATATTCTTCGCGATTTTACGCATTCCGGATTCTACCACGTAAATAAACTCCGAGCATAGCTATTCTACGAAACTATGTGACCATTTCCACTAATGCTAATGTAGCCGTTCGAGGAAGATTCAGAGCATGCATCTACAACACGCATCCTTTCATATAAAATCATAGCTTTGTTGAACCCGTTTCCACCAGTGCTACGCTATGTGGACCAATGTTTATGATTAAACAGTGGATATAGGTAACGCCACGAGAGTTCAGGTTATTGATTACACAGACACTACATAAAGTACTGAATGCAAAAAAATAGTGAATGAATGAAATGAGTGAGTAAATTAAAATGTGAGTTATTTGATCTTATGATGAAATACCTACTCAATACTATAATTCGCTTGTTGAAAACAAAAGTGTCACAAACAAAAAACACCATTTTTAGGATTCCGTACCTCAAAAGGAAAAAAACGGAACCCTTATAGGATCACTTTGTTGTCCGTCCGTCCGTCTGTCCGTCCGTCCGTCTGTCTGTCAAGACCCTTTTTCTCAGGAACGCGTAGAGGTATCTAGCTGAAATTTATATCAAATACTCAAGTCTACTGTCCCTTGAAGCTGTGAAAAAATCAAACTTCTAAGCCAACGCAATCAAAAGATACAGACGTTTGTGCTGCAAATTTGCGCAAATTTTCGAAACTCGCAAGGGAATGAAAACCTACAGGGTACTTCCCGTGAACTCAGAATCTTGAAATTTGGTACGAAGCAAGGTCTTATAGCACAGATAAAGGAAAAATTGCGAAAAGCAAAATTTGTTTTGTCTGTCTGTCTATATCAGTAACCAATCTACAATGATCCCACACTGCGCACATTTTGCTTAGGAGCAGGGGTCTGATAAGACTGGATTTTCAGTTCATATATACATATAAATTGTATGGATCCCTCGGTGCGCGAGTCCGACTCGCACTTGGCCGTTTTTTTTTAGTTTTAACGCCACTTTTAATTTCAAAATGCAACGCACGAAATGCAAAGACTCCTACGTTCGACTTTAGCCGCCAAGAGATGGCGGTAGTGTCACTTTAAGCTTCCTGCTCAAGCGTTGGTACCGTAAGTTTTAAAACGCCACTATGTCAGTTTGCAACCAGACACTGCTTGGGGCTGTCGCTGTGGTAAATGAAAAAGTGTCACTTTTTGCTTAGTGACGGCTCAAATCAAGTTCTTCTATTAAAATTTGCTAAAATGTTAAATTTGAAAGTGACATGTTCCGTTTAGTGTCGTTTTGTAAATAACAATTTAAGAAAATATAGGTTAGAACTGATTTACAAACCGTCATTTTTTGTATAATGTCGTTTTTTGATTTACAATATTTGTTAAAATCTGTTAAAATGTATTCATAAATCGTCATATTTTGAATAGTGTCCCAAATATAAGAATAATATTAAAACCAAAGTGACACTATACCGAACTTTTTTTTAAAAACCTTTTTATTAGACTTCAACATTATTATTATTTTGAAAAATATTTCATACTAGAAGCTTAAATAATCTTTCTTTTGCACGAAATAGTAAAAAACATGATGTATACAAATTTTGATGAGTTATGCATTACAGAAGTATATTGTCAACTTTAAATGGCCATACTGAAAAGTAGTAGTTTTGGTATAGTGACACTTTTGTTTTCAACAAGCGAATTTTTTTTTTCATATAACTTTTTTTTAAATAAAACCATTTGAAACTGATAAGAAATATTCGCAACGAAAAAATCGGTATTTTATAAATAGCGAAAAATAAGCTAATGATGTGATTTATAAAAAAAGATCAAAATAGGTATTTTATTTTCTGTTTTGTTCGAACTAAACGTATTTTCCAAAATAATTCTTAACGAAATAGGCTGAAGAAATTTTTAGTCAATCTTGTAATTCACTGTTGAGTCTGCTGAACTTACTATCGTTGTTATTGTTGTGTGCGTGACCTCAACTCTCGTGGCGATACCTATATCAAACGCATCCATAGCAACACAGCACAGCACATTTCTGGTAGAGCTCTCTCTATGGCTCGTTGCGTGACTCTTAAGCTTATATTTCAAACTAAATACAAACTGAAATATAGATGCACAGAAAAAACCCCAGAAAAAAGACCAATGCTGGGAATCGAACCCAGGTCCTCAGCGTTCCGTGCTGCGTGCTTACCCCTACACCATCACTGGTCTAGAAGTTAGCGACGAATCTTTCCCATACATCGTACACTTCAGTCTGTTATAATCACATTTAGGCAGTGATAAAGCGCATCTATGTTATGCCCTCTACCGAGAGACTTCAACACTCCTTCGGAGCTACCCGCTCACCTGGACCAAGAGATGGCGCTACTAGGCCAACTTTTACAAGTTAAGTATGAAGTATCTTTTTCTATTTTTTTTTTTTATTTTCTTCAACTTCATTTTTTTATTACTTTACGGTCATCCCGTGAAACCATATATTTCAAACTAAATACAAACTGAAATATAGATGCACAGAAAAAACCCCAGAAAAAAGACCAATGCTGGGAATCTTAAGCTTAACCAAAAGGCCACATCAAGGTCACACATTAGCATTAAGCTCGTAACTGAGGTTTATGAAACACGTCCAATCTGGGATACAAAGTCAAATCCCATTACAACAGACGCGGGGATGTTTTGAATTTAAAGTAGACATTTTGGGATTGTCTAAACAAGTGATAACTGTTATTGGAGTGCCATGTTTTAATGTAATGTACCTATGTAAAACCGGAAATTACGTGCTAGTAGTCTATTCCTGTGGTTTTGGACATGTGAACGATTAGATTCGGCTCATCATCATCATCATTTCACCCGAAAGACGTCCACTTATGAACATAGGCTCAAGGCTCGCCAAGCAGATCGCATCCAAAGCGTTTTCGCAACCTTAACCACGTTGTCGCTCCATCTTTTTAGAATACCTACACTGCGTCTTCCGGTCTGAGGACGCCACTCGAGAACCTTTTGGCCTCATCGGCCATGAGTTCTACGAGCGATGTGCCCTGCTCTTCCCTGACCCCCTTAGATTCCTGACCTTCTTAGATTCGGCTGTTAAAATCAATTTTGTGGCGGTCAAGAGAGTAAACACATCATCAGTATATACGTCAAATCGATCGACCATACATAGGACCCCTTTATGATTTCAGTGTTGCCGTTTAAAAAGCGGCTAACACCAATATTTCGCGCATGACGAACTTTATTACCTAATGAACATTATGTGTAAGTCATTGAACAGGTTTATGTCACATTTGATAGAATTTATAAGGCTATAGTTTATTATATTTTCCGGTCCACAAGTTCGTGCTTCGATTTCGTCATCATCATCATCACAGACTGTAGTGCTTAGGCCTCCTCTAAAAATGAAAGGGCTTCATGCGGGTCCAGTGCGGATTGGGAACTTCACACACACCTTTTCCCTGCAGTTGACTGTACTTTGTCGCAGTAAACAACAATTACTAGGACAGTTTGGCAAGTTCACTTACTTTCGCACAACATTTAGCGCTAGCCAAACACCAGTACATCTAAACAGAACATTTGAGATTTTGAGAGAGATTTGAGCAATTTGAGAACAGCGACGAACTACTTTCGCCAAATAAACTTTGCCCGTGGCGAAAAATAAAACTAAATTAACCGCATACTAACTTCGTGACAGCCAGGTGACAGTGTCGCTACACACAGCGGTATTAATAAGTTTGTAGCCGCAAATAACGTCAGGCAGACAGGGGCGCTACTACAAAATTCGAAATCCGAAGTTCATATCCTGCTCTCTCTTTCCCTCATCTGTTTAGTACTATTCGCGTAAAAGGAATGACACGATACGAAGTTCGAAAATCGAATTTCGTAGTGTAGGGACTTTAATAAACGGCCATAAATGCGATTGTAATTTGTAACTCTTGACAAACGCTCGTAACTTCGCTTTGTATAAGTAATTAAATTAATATGGCTATTTGAGATAAGGACTTGCATTTGTTTAACCTAATTTTGTTTCGTTTAATAACTTTTGCCCGACGCGATGTCTTTTTCAAAGGACAATGTTAAGTTTAAAAATGTCGCCTAAAATAACGAGGTAACTTCGAATCGAACATGTCATTTTTAAAGTACAAATACTAGTAGTACGTAAGGTATGTATCAAAATAGGAACGAAAGTTTGTAAATGTCAATAAAAATTTGAATTATCTATTGCCGTTCATTCCGGGTTGACAGATCGTGGCCGTACACTAACCGCACTCAGTCTCATCATCATCATCGTCGCAGTGCATAATAATGTCCCACTTTGGGACACAGACCTCCTCTCAGAATGAGAAGGCTTGGGTCGTAGTTCCCACCCGGGCCCAGTGCGGATTGAGGACTTCATGCGCACCATCAAAATTCTTCTCACGTGAGTGCAGCTTTCTTCACGATGTTTTCCTTCACCTTAAAGCTCATGGTGAATTTCAAATGTAATTTCGCACATAAATTTCGAAAAAGAGGTTCGAGCCCGGATCTCTCTGCTTGAGAGGTCATAGGTCTTCTAGGCCGCCACTAGGCACCCAGTCTAGAAAGAAAATAAAGGCTAGTACTAGTATAAAGGTGCGACCAAACCGCCGCTTAAAAAACGGTGGCGTCACGACTTTACTATGGAGAGCATGCGGTAAATTCTGACGTTTACGGCACGTCACTGCGATTCCGTAACGTTTCCTTATTTTAAGCAGCGGTATGGCCGAACCTCAAAACGTAGTTGTTTTAGTCCAAAAAAACCGTGACTTAAAAAATATGTTTATTATAATCCCTCAAGATTTTGTTTATGTCCGTCATCCAATCAAACTTTTGACAGTTTGCAGCATAACTCAACATTTTGGGGGCTCAACGTAATCCTTCGAATAAGGCAAAGTTTAGGGTGTCGCTCTCAATGTTGGAGTGAGCTGGAGACTAAACAAGATTATTTTTAGGGTTCCCTATCATAGGGTGACAAACGGAGCACTAATAATGTTTGTCTGTGAGATGGCATTTTCACGAGCTCTATTGACTGAGAGGGCTGCGTCTCAAAAACAATAGTAGATTAATAGCGGATTTTTTTTTATACTTTTGTATCATATATATTTTTGTTGTTTGTTTTTATTTAGATATATTGTAGATAATAGGTTAGCAACCTGTCACTATTATACCACTTTTACCTTTTAACCTGAAATTCCTAAAAGTGGCCTCGAAACGTAAAAGTAACGTTTCAGTGCTCTATCTACCCCCTTTGGGAATACACGCGTGATATTGTGTATGTATGTATTGAATATATGCCGCAAATTAGTACGTAACCCTGTACTGCCACGTCGCCCG
The DNA here is from genome assembly GCA_947859365.1 of Archips crataeganus. Taxonomy (NCBI): domain Eukaryota; kingdom Metazoa; phylum Arthropoda; class Insecta; order Lepidoptera; family Tortricidae; genus Archips; species Archips crataeganus. Next base: position 10,659,351 of record OX402069.1, on the reverse strand, counting down.
AGTCACACTTGGCCGGTTTTTCACCTGCCCTTGCCCGTATTTCGCTTTAATTTGACAAGGCCCTTACAAGGAAGTATTAGTTGACTGTACAAGGAAATGTCAATATTTACATAGTAATGTTGATTTTAGTTTGCTCTCACTTTGCATAAGCATGTACACATGTCACTTTGAGTCAGTTTAACCAATTTGCTTCGAGCGGAATATTGACGTTTCTGTGCTACGTTGTCGAAATCTACCTTATCTTATCTTATGTTGCTCAACGTGCTATGAAGAGGGCTATGCTCGGAATTTCTCTGAATCGAAATCTGAATCGAATCTGAAGCGACCCGACAGAGAACCAAAGTTATCGACAAAAAGTAAAATTTCCCAAAAAACACCTAAATATTTTTTTTATTTGAATTACCTTGTAATTAAACTTCTTCCTGACATCGCATTTCGGTTCGTTACAAATTACGGTATTCGGGTAGGTAAACCAAAGACTTTATTTACCCGAATACCGTAATTTGTAGAACTTTCGGGCATGTTTTATCTAATCTCGAGAAAGGAATCGAGGATAGCGTCTTCGAGATCAATAGATATAATTAACATAGGTATTATGTTCGACCCACATTGTCAGAATGCAATCTGGCACAACCAGCCTTTGTGTCCCTATAATTCCCACTACCCGCTTAAAGGTTCGACCATACCGCCGCGTTGCTCAAAATAATAATATACTGATGCATCGTAAACGCAGTGACGCGACTCATGCGTCACTTTTTTTGACGCGTACCTACCAAACCGGTGCTAATAAGTCGCATGCTTAGTAATAAACGGGCTTAACTCAAAAATCGTGAATTATGGTAAATCGATTTTAAAGTTTAAAGTTTAAACTCGATTTACCATAATTCACGATTTTGAGTTAAGCCCGTTTATTACTAAGCATGCGAAGTATTGACAGTGAATGTGTATTAAATTTCAATGTTGACATTCTTTTTAAAAGATATATTTATCTTTTTTTTATAATTATGTTTTCATTAGTGGCCTGTCTGTATTTATAAATAACACATTACGTCTTCACCCACTAAAAAGTTTAGTGTGAAGAACTGTTTTTATAAAACGCCACATGTACGAGAGACACTTGCGTCTGTTACGTCGACTAGTAGTGTAGTCCATAAGAATGTTATGTCATTCATTACACTGAGTTTGTTGCGGCTTTTTTGCGTCAGCGCTTTTGAGTAGCGATATGGATGATAAGCAATAAATATTACACGCGTGAGTAACGTCACTGCGTTTACAGTTCATAAGAATATTTTGATCAGCGGTTCGGTCGAATCTTAAATACCAAAATAAGTAGGTAGTTATAATATATCCACGCCCTTTGGATCCTTAGTCGCTATTCCATTTTACTCATGTGGCATAGCTTCTTTGTTGAAACTTTAACCGTGCCCCGTTCGTTTGTTTCAGAAAGGCAAACTCTCATGCATCCGGACCGAGTCTGATTCCGGATCCGACAAGCTATCGCTCCGGCAAACCGCTTCCAAACAAACCTCCAAGTCGACACAACAAAGCGACTGCTCGTCCCAAACAGACAAGTGTCCGTGCTGTTTCCACGCGGAGAAGAAACGAAAGAACCGCAAGGAGAAAGAATCGAAATTCAACAACGAAGTCACTTTCAAAGCTAATTATAAATACAAAAATACGAGACATAGAACGCATTCGGTGAAAGAGCATTCGGAGAACAATAGGGTGTCCTCTTTACGGAGAGAGACCAAAACTGCTCAGACTCTAAGTTTGGTGGTGGGAGGATTCGTCGCTTGCTGGCTCCCTTTCTTCCTTTACTACCTTTTAACTCCTTTCATGCCTTCTGAGTATGTTAACCCTGTTCTTATGTACATATTGACGTGGCTAGGTTGGTTTAACTCGGCCATCAATCCGTTTATCTATGCTTTTTATTCACCAGATTTCAGGTTAGCGTTCTGGCGGCTCACGATTAAAAAGTGTAAGAGTAGCAAACGTTGACATGCTCATATATTGTGTAAATAGATAAGCTTTTAGATGAATGCTGGACATTTTTACCTGAAAACTTACTTGGTTCTTTTTGTAAATTAATAAACTTATTTTCCTATTTTGAGAAACAGAGAGGCGAAGGGAACAGTCGCGCTTGCGTTGGGTTTATAGTTATAACTTTCTGCATCCACCAGAGCTGTGTGAGCATCTAAAACCGGTTTTTGTTGTACGGTAGAACTGAAAAAAACCGGTTTTAGATGTCATATGTGTGAGGCGGCTCAGTAGTGTGTGGAAAAGCATTTGTCAATAGGATTATTTCATTTTCCTGGCTTTCGTCAGATTTCATATTGATGGTATTTAACGACCGCTTTAGCCTAGTTGGTAGTGACCCTGCCTACGAAGCAAGAGGCCCTGGGTTCAAATCCCGGTAAGGGCATTTATTTGTGTGATGAGCACGAATATTTGTTCCTGAGTTATGGATGTTTTCTATGTATTTAAGTATTTATTTATCTATATAAGTATGTTTATCGTCGTCTAGTACCCATAGTACAAGCTTTGCTTAGTTTGGGACTAGGTCGATTTGTGTAAGATTGCCTCGTAATATTTTTTATTTTTATTTTTATATGGTTCCTTGCACACGACTTTCCTTCCTCATACAGCTGTTATAAATTGGCTGCCTAGGCGGCAAAACAACGCATTTTCTAGTGTTAACCATTCTAATTGTAAGCAAATCACGAATAGGAGACTAGAGTAAGTAACATACAAAATGGTACAGAGATCTGTCAATATCGAAACTAGCTACAGGTAGGATTATTAGGTACTTTAAAGAAACGCAAAATTCTGTGGACATTGACACTCGTCTTAATTTAATCGTCCTTAATATTATTATGACTATCTTGCTATGTTGTCTATCTTATGTGATTTGTGTGTGTTCGTACAGTGTGGAGGTGGAGGAACTGCATGAACGCACATTTCTTGCATAAACGTAACTATTGTAAGGTCGCGGGTGAGCAAAGTAATTGTTTTAGTTCATTAGTTCATGACTATCTTGCGTTATAGCACATTGTGCATCAAGGGCCGTAAGTAGGGGATTACTAACGAGAGTCTCGAGTTTGTAATACCCTTACTGCCCGTGATACACACAATGATTTTCATCACATTCCGCCAATAGAGATTGTCACTTTTTTCGAGTCATCTACCATAGATAATGTAAACTGTCTGCCTACATGTTAATAAAATACTTAATAAAATTATTTCAAAACTATTTGATATAAAGTTTCATGAAGCGTAGATAAGTTTTGTGTTGTAAAATTGGGTTATAGCTAAGTTTTAAAGATATAAATAAAACGTTGGCTGACTTGAAACCTCCTTAGTCTGAAATGACATACCTACTAACTTGTTTGCAAATTTTAAAACTAAATTTAGGACTCCCTTGGGAGGAAATACTGTACGGTACGTAAATCCATAACTCCTTTAGGCCATTGTCATTTAGTATACAGGCATGGAAAAACACTATTGACGAGCAAGTGTGATGAAAACGTTTTTTGTGTTGTCTTGGTACAGTCGCCTTCAGAAGTCCCTGAACACTTAAGTACTTTTTCACTTTCACTAACGTGACAGATTTAAAATTTCACGATGGTTATTGCGAAAAAGTAGCGACAAAGTTCAGCGACTTCTAAGGCTGACTGTACATAGGTAAACTTATTAAAGGTCCCTCATGAATGTGTAAGGTGTCCTTATTATTTATTATCTTACGGATTTGAAACGACAATTTGAATAATTGACAAATTTATATAATTTATGTTCCAAATTCGACAATAACAATTCTATATCAGTTCTGTATATGTACAAGTACTAACATCATACAAGAAGGACCTTACTGAAGTTTTTCACTTATATTTAGCAGGAGTGTAACTTTTTATGAATAAGGATTAGACTACTAGTATCGTGATTTACTTATAATCTAAATACATTATGGAACGTTTAATAGTAATAAATAGCCAATTTAAGTACCTAGCAATTTTTTATTGACATCTAACAGAGTTTTGAGAAATTTTCGGAGACTTTTTTATTTAATTAGAATCATGATGTGATATAAATTTTATAAAACGCTCAGTATTAATTATATTTAAATAAGATAAGGTAAAGTTATAAAGTTAATGAGATATTGTATTGTAAATTGTAAATAAGCACGCTCTTCAAACAAATTCAAATCAATTGAAAATAGTAAATAAGTAAGTGTATGTAATGTGTTTTTTTTTTAATATTTTGCCCCAATCTGTATGTAATACTTTGGTTCTATGTTTAATTTTAACAGTAGAGTAAATTCAAACCTATGCTTTTTCCACAAGGTTAAATTTTGGATGCAATTATAATCGCTCGTGCCTGAAATATTATCACGTTCCCGAAATACCAGATTTTTCAAAATACTTCATTTTTTTAATTTGCCTAATGGATGTCCCACTGCTGGGCTAAGACCTCCCCTTTTTCTTTCCACCCGTCTCTGTCCCTCGCAAAATCCCGCCAAAATGGGTCAAAACGGTCCAAGTCATCCCAACATCTCCGTTTTGGTCTGCCCTTGCTCCAGTGCCCGTCGCTTGGAACCCAATCGGCATACTTTATTACCTATTTATTACATTCCCATTTTACCAGATGTCCAAAATAAGGCATTTCACCAAAAAAATCACTTATATGAGTAATCCTCGATTTTGTAATGCGGTGCAATGAAAATGTGGTACTTAAGTTAGAAATGTGGTAGTTAACCCATATAATGCCCAGTGGGTCGTTTTCGACCCGTGCAAAAATCCCGCGGATTTGTAAACGAAAACGCTTATCTATGACGTTTAGCGAATGAAAGAAATCGGAGACTAAAAATAGTTCTGGTCATATATGGGTTAAAATAAGTAATGACAATGACATGTATTAGGTATAAAAAAATCTGGTACATTAGGAACGTGATATTTTAAAATTAGAGATGTTACGATACACTGGTCTGTGTGACGATACCGATACCCGATCATGATATGTGCCCAAAAAGTACTGATATTCTTCAGTTCTAACTTTAACCTTCTAGAACCTAGCGTAACTTATAAAAAGAGAGCGGATTTGAAGTAGCAATCTCAATATTTATATGGATATGACTGGTATAATTTATTATTTTTTCTACACACAAAAATAATGTAACTTATCGTAACAAAAAAGTAAAAACCATTTTGGAAGCTTTTTACTGTGCATTGTGCAGAAGAAATATTAAAGAAGAAGAACTTAAAAAAATAAACTATTTCAAAAATTAACAAACGATGTTTTTATTTATTATCATCCTAATTTTTGCCCAATATTTACAAAAGCATCCAAAAAGGTTTTTACTTTTTTGTTCCGATAAGTTATTTTTTTTTGTGTGTAGAAAAAATAATAAATTATACCAGTCATATCCATATAAATATTGAGATCGCTACTTCAAATTCCGCTCTCTACTTATAAAGTACAAATCAATACTTAAGTCCCAAATATTTTGTATGGAGTACAAGTTCTTCATAAAAAGTAACTTTAAATATCGGAAAATCTCCATAATGAATTGAAACAATTACTTTGCTCACTCGCGACCTTATGATAGCAACGTTTATGTAAGAAATGCGTGTTTTTGCAGTTCTTCCACCTCCACAATGTATGAACAAACACAAATCACACAAACCCAACTATCACCACCACCAAACTACACTGACACGTTTTGAACTCAACCAGAGCTCATCTTCAGAGTACGCAGAGTACGGTTTCGGGTGAGCAAAGTATTGTTTCAGTTCATTAATATGGATCACCCGAATAAATAGTCTCCATAATTACAGAACTGAGAACTCCTGACTCGATCTAGAAAATCAAAATGTATAAAGTTTAAAACGAATAATGAACGATAATGATCATTAAAAAAAAGAAAGAAAAAACATTTATTCGTGACAATCTTAAAATTAACAGGTGAAAAAACGGTAACAGACACAACATTATCACGAAATGGTCCCAACTCAGCATGATGTCGGCTATACAGCTGACGCTGGTCTTCCGTTGGAACCATTATATATTCTAAAATTTTCAATGTAACTATTAATTAAATTATGAACTTTTTTAATCTTGTAATCTACAGATTCGTTTAGGTTAGGTTTATTTTATGAAAATCCTGTAAAGTTGAGAACTTCCAAGAAAATTGCATTATATGAAATGACCATAATGTATTTCGTCCATTATTATTTTTAAACATTATATATTTTGATACGTACCCGTTCAGGACGTTGAACATTTCCCATTTTAATACTTTGTATCTGTGTGGTACGTATCAACGTACGCAGAACTAATAACTTACGTCCAAATAAGAATTCAAGGTCATTTGAGCAGATGTTTTTTTTTTAGTATGACCGAGCATCCTGTAAAGGCTTATTCATCTTACGTTTACCAGATCGTCAGTCCATCTTGTTCGGACCCTACCTACGCCACGTCTTACAGGTCTCGGTCTAGAACTTTACTGCCCGATCGACCGTCGGTTATCTATATCAGTTAACTTCGGTCATTAATACCCAAACCAAATTTCAGTATCGGCATCGTCACTCAATAACATCAATTACAGCGAAACCGTTTAACTGAGCCTTCGCCGGGTGAGGTGCGTGCGGCAGGCACACGAGGCTTGCTCGCCGCCTGCACCTGTCCCAGCCCCCTTTGTCGTAATACCCCCCAGCCCCTGTACCGCGCGGGCGAGAACTCATTTAAACGGTTCAGCTATAAAATCTGATATGTAATGGTGATATTATGTGCACTTTTCTTATTTGATTACTCTTATTACTTACTTATTTTTGTTTCCATGTCTGAGTCGAATCAAAAGTGGTGAATTCTCATACATCGAGTAAAAATGTGCTTTCCTATTAAGTACTAAAATATATTAATAAGCAACCGTTAATTGAAAAATGAAAATTACTGTTTAGAATTAAATTTACTTTTGTACCTTACAGTATTGCAACCTGCTTTTCCATAATTCATTATTGTATACACCGTGAAATTTTAGTGGTTGTTTTCCCGAAACGAGGTGATTTAGTTTCGATTGTACAATTGATTTATAATTTATTGAATCAGGCGTTACTTTGCGGAGGTCCATATTAATGAACTAAAACAATTACTTTGCTCACCCGCGACCTTAAAGGTTAATGCTGAGAAGAAGGTCGCGGGTGAGCAAAGTAATTGTTTTAGTTCATTAATCGATTTATAATTACTATTTTGACTGGAGTCAAAAATCCAATTGTGAAAAACGAAAGTCGAAAATGACCGCAAACCAATAGTAACGCTTCGTTGGTACAAGTAGCCTATGATCGTACGATAGGTTAGGTACCAACGAAGCGTTACTATTGGTTTGCGGTCATTTTCGACTTTCGTTTTTTACAATTGGATTTTTGACTCTAGTCAAAATAGTGATTATAAATCGATTGTACAATCGATACTAAATCACCCCGTTTCGGGAAAACAACCACTAAAATTACACGGTGTATAGTTCCGTTCCAGACAAAAACCACTATTTTGTGTGTTTTATTTCTTGAAGTTTCAGCAACACTATAATGCAAGTTTACTACGAGATTTATAATAATAAGATTGGACATAAGAAAGTTTGATATTCATCGTCAATAGCTTAAGATAAAAATCAAATGTATACTAAATTAATGTAGTCGACTAGGACTGCGAATATTGTGATAAAAATAAATTATTAATCAGAATAGTTTCGAAGTTTATTTTTAAAATAAACACACTTTCCACATTTAACATAATATATTGTAGTTTTCCAAAGATTAATGCTGAGAAGAAGTTTTTTCTTTCGTTTAATACAAGTTTTTTGCTGACTTTGCTATTTGTTCACTGTATACATATATTATCTTACATTTCACATTGTATTTAAATTGCATATTAAACAAAAGTTTGTATAAATAAATAAGATTTTGCTAAAGTTTTCATTTTTAAACTAGTTTTTTGCTAATTGATTACCAAATTTCAAGTTGACGACAACTTACGCAGTGACGAATATTGAAAGTCAAATAAGAGTTTGTAAGAAAGCACCGAAATAGCCGATTTTTTTTGTTTTTTAAATGAAAATTACTATTATAATTTTATGCATTTATTATTCAGTGATGCCGTTAACCTTCCCACGGCATTCCCCTTTGTCAATAATGCAATAATAAACCGATATCGAATCGCATAAAACAAACGTAGTATTCTTCAATTAAAAGTCGGGGGACAATAACAATCCTTGTTCCGGGAAAAAGCAATTTCCTGAAAAAGGGAAACTTCCTGGTGCGGAAAACAGGAAAGGCATTAAAATTACGTGACCCTAACTTTGGAAATTTACAATATTTGCTAAATTCTCTTCATAATTCTAAGATATCTCTTTTATCTTGCCAACAATTTTCTTTATTAACCCTTTCTTTGTTCGGAATTTTTACAAGCGAAACATTGATATTTAATTTCTTGATATTCTAGTTCAGAGACGAGGTAACGTTCTAAAATGACGAAGTATAATTTCGCTTAATGATTTTGTTGTCATAATAGAAGGATTCACGAAGCATGAAATTAAACTGGCTGCTTTACATAACTTGTTATCAGAAGGAATGGAGGTATTAATGTTGTAACCAATAATAATTAAAAATATTCGACATGTACATATATTTTTATTGACTGCAGTTTGCTATGGTTACACTTTTTTTTTCATGGACAACCTAAGCATCCTACTTCCATACTTAATATTATTATAAATGCGAAAGTGTGTTTGTCTGTTACCTCTTCACGCTGAAGCTCTCAACCGATTTAGATGAAATTTGGTACGTAGATAGTTTGAGACCCTAGGAAGGATGGAAGGATGTAAGATAGTTTACATCCCGAAACATTGCATAGTTCCTGCGGGATAGCGACAAACAAACTCTTCGCTGACTGAGTCGCGGGAAAAGCTAGTTTTTCTGTGAAACACTATGAAAACGTCGCTTGGACAATTTGAGGACTGAGTAAATAACACGTCAAAGTTGATTCATCCACTTTTTGAGCTAATTCTCTACATACGAACATTGCAAATTAAAAAAAAACATATTAAGCAAAAAGGAGTAATTTTACCCGAGACGTTCATATAGCGACCCGAGCCGGTACGTCTACATTAAGAAAAATGGGTTTAATGCTCGAATACACTCTACTTTCACTTCGATTGCAAGGAAATTAAATAGCAACATTGGAAATAAAATTAACAAGCTCTTATTTTTCCTGCATTGTTTAATTTGCTGCCTGCTGCAAAATTCCACCATAGCACTTCCCACCGAAAGTCTAAGTTCACCATTTCGATGAATGGCAGTCTACCACTGTACGTTTTCTTCGGCACTTCCTGCCATGTATGGTGAAACTGTGCAACCAGCTTCCGGCAGCAGTGTTTCAAGAAAAGGGTTTATATTTAAATAATTTATTGAATCAGGCGTTACTTTGCGGAGGTCCATATTAATGAACTAAAACAATTACTTTGCTCACCCGCGACCTTACAATAGTTACGTTTATGCAAGAAATGTTTAACGTTTAACGTTTGGTAGCATAGCATACGGTTGTGGTAACTCTGAAGATGAGCTCTGGTTGAGTTCGAAACGCGTCAGTGTAGCTTGGTGGTGGTGATGGTTGGGTTTATGTGATTTGTGTGTGTTCGTACAATGTGGAGGTGGAGGAACTGCATGAACGCACATTTCTTGCATAAACGTAACTATTGTAAGGTCGCGGGTGAGCAAAGTAATTGTTTTAGTTCATTGGTTTATATTTACTTTAAGGGCCGGCAACAGATTGGTGACTCTCTTTGAGTTGCTGATATTTATTGGCGGTGGTGATATTTTCCATCAAATGACCTGCTTGCTCGTTTGCCTCCACTCACAATACATACATACACTAAAAAAAATACATTTAAATTTCTATAATTACTATTTCTATTTTGACGACCAGATGGCCTAGTGGTTAGAGAACCTAACTACGAAGCTTGAGGTCCCGGGTTCGATTCCCGTGTCGGGGCAGATATTTGTATCAAAAATACGAATGTTTGTTCTCGGGTCTTGGGTGTTTAATATGTCTTTAAGTATGTATCTATCTATATAAGTATGTTTATCCGTTGCTTAGTACCCATAACAGAAGCTTTGCTAAGCTTACTTTGGGACTAGGTCAATTGGTGTGAATTGTCCCATGATATTTATTTATTTATTTATTATTTATAATAATGTACTAGATTGACCTAGTTTTATTAACTACGTAATATAAAACACCACTACTACTCCTACCTCTACTACTCCTACTAGTACTACTGTTAGTGGCTGTTTGGGCCTGATTACCTTGGTCTTAGGCTAAGATTTTACTTTATTTACTAGAGCATAAAAAACCATTTAATGGAACATTCTCTCGACGTAAAGCACAACTTCACGAGCATGAGAAGTGTAATAGTTTTTTATTGCCAACACCAATGTCCGAAACAAAAAAAAATGTTAAAAAAGGCAGCTTTTACTGAAAATCGCCTTTCCATTTCACTAGAACTGTAAAAGAAGGTTGTGTTGGTTTGTATAATAATTTTATACGCACAATTGGTAAAGTTATATACTGGCAACTAAAAAACCTTTTTATAATACCAGCAACTTAGCGCTTTAATGCCTCAAATAAGTAACACATATTTCATCACACCTACATGACTGTCCTTTCATTTCCTTGCAAATCCAAATGACCTTTAAAATAAGAAAACGAGGGGGTGCATGTGACAGGCTGACATTATAAATGATAAAAGAGGGGTTTGCGGTCCCCCAAAAGTAAATACTCTCTGAATAATAATATCAAAGTCACAGTAAAAAGTACACACCTGCGCTTTAATGGTGTGTGTGGTCTGTGGTCTTATTCTGAGAGGAGGCCTGTGCCCTGTAGTGGGACCTATATTGTCTAGGATGATCATGATGATGATGATTAATAAAAATTACCTTATTTTAACCTCGACATTGGGGAAATCATTAATGGTATCAACATAGCTATATTACAAAAAATGTTAATGGCTTGGCTTTGTGGTTTGATACCTACAGCCTCACATGCAGACGGTCGTTGGTTTAAATCCGTCCTTGCATTCCAAAATTAAATTTATTCGAAATTCATGTGGAAAATTAAATACGGAAATTGCTACATGACTTGCGGTGAAAAGAAATCACTTAGAAACTTCCAGATTTAATCTGGGGCACAGCAGTGCCTCCGCTAAGTCGAAAAACAAAAGCCATACCATCCTTTTCCCGAAGCCATTGAAGCTATTTTCAACCGCTAATATTAACACGATTCCGGCTGCGTGATCAGATAATGTCAAAAAGGTGGGAGAACGTTAAACTGTTAAAAATGACTCTTGGGCTTAACAAATGATACTTTACCATAATCCCTCTCACATATACGATATTTTATCGCGACGCATATTCCCTTTCTTCCCTTTGTGACGAACTCTTTGTACTTATTCGGTAACTGCCAAAGTTACTTTCCATGAGTTTTTTCTTTAACGTAATCCTCCGGCTCAACGAGTTCTCTTTTAATACCCGCTAAAGCGTTTATCTTTACCTTCGACATTGCCGAGAAATGCCATCAAGTTTTGGTGCTTATTGCTTGGGTTTAATAAAATTAGATACGTCATCACTTTTATCGTTACATTCATATTTCGAGACCCTTTTTAACCCCCGACATAAAAAGAGGGGTGTTATAAATTTGACCGCTATGTCTGTGTCTATGGCAACATAGCTCTTAAACGGGTGAACCGATTTAAATGCGATTTTTTTTGAAAGCAAGTTTCTTGGCGATAGGTTGTTAGACATATTCTATCAAAATTGGTTCAGCCGTTTCAAAGTTATCAAGTCTTTGGTTAGTTGCGGAAGGGATCTCTGACATTGAATAATACAGCGCCTGTGAAAAATTTTGCCAATTTCCAATTTTCACTCATAATTCGTTAAAACAAAACAATAATTTATTGAATACGGCGTTACATTGCGGAGGTCCATATAAATGAACTGAAACAATTACTTTGCTCACCCGCGACCTTTCTTCCTTTTCTTCTTTTATGAAGGTCGCGGGTGGGCAAAGTAATTATTTCAGTTCATTAAAATAACAAACATAAAGTTGAAGTATTTAAACTGTAGAGCAGTGCGTATGTACGTACTGTGGATAAGCGATTTTGCACTGTCCAGCACATAGTGGCATAACGAAGTTGGTGTTACGTAGGGCCCACGAACTATTTTTGCCCCGCTTAATATGTTAATTCAATATCGACATGTTTCGGTGGCTGCGTCGAATAATTAATTCCATGACACGCTCAGAGTGGCTCGCGGTAAACATAAACAGGACACACGGTATTGTAGAATAGCCTATATTTCGTTTTTTTAGCATTATAAATTGGATAAACAATCTTGATGAGTGAACTGAAACTATTACTTTGCTCACCCGCGACCATAATGATAGCTACGTTTATGCAAGAAATGTGTTTTTACGGGTAGTTCGTTTATGAAAAACAAAGTGGGTACTTGGGGAGTTGCAGTGAGAAATTAAAACGTTTGTTTTGGTTTGTTGGTAGCATAGTGAACGGTTAAGATACTCTGAGGATGAGCTCTGACCGAGTTCAAAACGCGTCAGTGTAGTTTGGTGGTGGTGGTAAGTAGCGGGGCGTGAAAATTATTGCAAGTAAAGCCGGAGCAAAAAAAAACCCTAAAAACCCCATTTATCCTCTTCTGGAAAGTGCAGTCATGGAAGAGACGCGTTTGGTAACTTCGAAAGTTTAGTCAACCCGAGGGGAATCGGGTTGTTAGTACCTTTCGCCACTGGGTGGTAGTTGGTTTTGTGTGATTTATTTATTTATTTATTTATTTATTTATTTATTCAAACATTTAAACAATTATCATTACAGGCGTTGCCTAATGCGATAATGTAGCCAAATATTACAATTTAAATTAAACTTAATTACAGTAAGATATCTTAAATAATGCAACCTTTGTGAACTCACTCAGAGTACAATAAAATAAGTCAACATCTTCAGCAACTATGTTGAGAGTGCGAAACGCGCGGTTCAGCGGCGCCTCGCGCTGCAGGTTGGTGCGCGCACGCGGCACGGTCAGCAGCGGCAGCCGGCACCGGCGCGTTGCGAGCCCGTTCGGAACAGCAGGCACACCCTCGCCAACACATCCGGATTAAATATCTTTCCTCTCAAGAGTGTAAAGATGTAAGTGACGAGCGCAAGATCCCTTCTAACTTTTAACTGATTATATCCGACCATTCCTAATATAAATAACGTCGGATACATCAGCGGATAGAATGGATAAACACCGTATTGTCTCATATATAAGTACCTTATAAACTTATTTTGTACCCTCTCCAACATGAGACTATATTTTAGTTCGTGCGGAGACCAAATTTTGTGCACTACACTCTAACTGACTGATAAGCTTTAATTTAAATTATTATAAAGTTATTTTTTTTTTATTGAATTTTTTAAAATTTATATTGTTTATAAATTATAATTTTTTATAAATAATTTCATTTAAAATAAAATTTAATTAAAATTTAATTTTTTATAAAAAAATAAAATTTAATAAAAAAGTTCTTACTAAAGCATTATACAATGCAATAATAGATTTCATGTTAGAGAATCCTTTGGCCATTCGTAGTTCGTAAACCGAGTCTTCTATACGCTTTTTTACAAATGCTAATTATGTGACGGCGAAACGTAAGCTCAGCGTTAAAAAGAACCCCCAGGTCCCTCACCTCGGTGACCCTGACCATCGGTATACCGTCCACCGCAGAACTGACCCCGCATTTGTGTGTGTTCATACAGTGTAGAGGTGAAGAATCTGCATGAACACGCATTTCTTGCATAAACGGAGCTATCGTAAGGTCACGGGAGAGCACAGTATTTGTTTCAATTCATTCAACAAGCAACTCTACGACGCTGTACGGGGCTCTGTAGCCTGCTATTGAACGACGGACTATCACCAATGAGTCTTCGGGCTTGACGCTCCACTGAATCCATCCCGACTAACTGTTACTTGGCAGAACCGTCCCAAAGATGACACCACCCTCATGTGAGCCAAGGTTGAACTGCATATCCGTTCGTCGAATTAACTCATCATCATCATCGTCAGGGCACAGGCCTCCTCTCAGAATGAGAGGGGTTGGGCCGTAGTTCCCACGCGGGCCCAGTGCGGATTGGAAACTTCACAAACACTGTTGAATTTCTTCGCAGGTGTATGAAGGTTTCCTCACGATGTTTTCCTTCACCGTAAAGATCGTGGTAAATTTCAAATTTAATTTCACACATAAATTCCGAAAAAAACAGAGATTCGAGCCGGGATTTGAACCGACGACCCTCTGCATGAGAAGCCATAGGTCAAACAACTATAGGCCACCACGGCTTTATGTAGAATTAACTACCCATAAAAATTAAATATAAAGAAAGCACTAACTGACGTATTCCGTCAAGTCTAATGAACGATGAACCTTTATTTAATTAAAACGGAATCAAAAGCGAGCACGTCCACAATTTGCATTCTTTAATGAAATGAAGACTTCCGCTAAAAAAACCTATTTAGTGCACCAAAAGGAAGATGAACTTTTGCTCTTGTGAAATAAGAGTTACTTTGGAATAAGGCTTTTAATTGTTCGTGTAAAACATCGAAGTGTTCAGGGTTGATTATTTATGGTGGCAAATTACTACTAAGTCTTGAATTTCGTGTTTATTTACTTAAAAGTTTTTTATTTGTTGCCGAAAGCTATTATAGCTGTATATGTATTGTCTATTTATGTTCTCATTTAGAGTCTTAATTGATAGAAAAGATAAATAAAGTTGGATCTGAAAAAACGGTCAAGCGCAAGATGCACTAAAGTATCGTGTACCGTACACTGTTTTTATTATAAAGGTCAAACAAAACCACGAGGGGAAGTTTAATTTAATTTTCATTAAGTAACCGACTTCAAACAGGATAAGGTTTAATTTATTGAATCAGGCGTTACTTTGCGGAGGTCCATATTAATGAACTAAAACAATTACTTTGCTCACCCGCGACCTTACAATAGTTACGTTTATGCAAGAAATGTGCGTTCATGCAGTTCCTCCACCTCCACACTGTACGAACACACACAAATCACATAAACCCAACCATCACCACCACCAAGCTACACTGACGCGTTTCAAACTCAACCAGAGCTCATCTTCAGAGTTACCACAACCGTATGCTATGCTACCAACTGTTAAAACTTCTTTCGCACATTTCTTGCATAAACGTAACTATTGTAAGGTCGCGGGTGAGCAAAGTAATTGTTTTAGTTCAAGGATAAGGTTCTTAATTCGTTTTTTTTTTCATATTTAGGTGTGTGTTGATCTGGTCGCCGCTGGTGAACCAATTTAGACGACTTTTTTTAAGGTATGGTCGAATATATTCGTACATCAACCCAGCTTACATACGTCCCGCTGCAGGGCAAAGGCCTCCTCTCATAATGAGAGAGGGCTTGGGCTTGATTTTCCTTGCGAACTTCACACACACTATTGAATTTTTTCGCAGGTTTGTGCGGGTTTCCTCACGATGTTTAACACCGTAAAGCTCATGGTAAATTTCAAATGTAATTTCGCACGTAAATTCCGCAAAACTCAGAGGTTCGAGCCCATGTTCGACCCAGGTAGCCCAGGTAGGTCAAACCACTAGGCTACCACCACTTTTAAATGCCTATGTGTGTTAGTCTTTATGCCTGTGTGTAGCGTCACCTGTACAGTACTTACCTACGAGTACATAACATTAGCTATGCTTCAACAACGCGTACGCATGACGTCCTAATGTGGCTAAATTAACTTAATCGCGCTCTGTCTCTATGTATATTTGCTTGCAATATGGAATAGGGTAGAACACCAGTACCCAGCCTTTGTGATATCGCCCAGTAGTCTGCCTCTGCCTATCTTTCAGACGAGTGGGAAGAGCACGAGAAATATCTTCGGTTTACAAGTGCAGTTAAGATAACGCTCTTCAGAGTATACTGTACATCACTGTGCTCGGCAATGCTCCATGAGCTCCCTGCGCGCCCAGTACAACAACGCCTTCAAGGCAGTGTTGAGGCTGCCACGGTTGGGGATTACTGTACTCGGGTGCCCTGTGGGCAAGCTGCGCGCAACGCGCCATCAGATCCCTACGCGTCCAGTACTGCGACGCCTTCAAGGCGCTGTTGGGGCTGCCACGGTTGGGGATTACTGTACTCCGGTGCCCTGTGGGCAAGCTGCGCGCAACGCGCCATCAGATCCCTACGCGTCCAGTACTGCGACGCCTTCAGGGGGTTGTTGGGGCTGCCACGGTTGGGGATTACTGTACTCGGGTGCCCTGTGGGCAAGCTGCGCGCAACGCGCCATCAGATCTCTACGCGTCCAGTACTGCGACGCCTTCAGGGCGCTGTTGGGGCTGCCACGGTTGGGGATTACTGTACTCGGGTGCCCTGTGGGCAAGCTGCGCGCAACGCGCCATCAGATCCCTACGCGTCCAGTACTGCGACGCCTTCAGGGGGTTGTTGGGGCTGCCACGGTTGGGGATTACTGTACTCGGGTGCCCTGTGGGCAAGCTGCGCGCAACGCGCCATCAGATCTCTACGCGTCCAGTACTGCGACGCCTTCAGGGGGTTGTTGGGGCTGCCACGGTTGGGGATTACTGTACTCGGGTGCCCTGTAGGCAAGCTGCGCGCAACGCGCCATCAGCTCCCTACGCGTCCAGTACTACGACGCCTTGAGGGCGCTGTTGGGGCTGCCATGGTTGGGGATTACTGTACGTACATCATTTAATTACTTCGCAGGTGTATACAGCTTTCCTATTTTTCCTTCACCGTAAAGCTCATGGTAAATTTCAAGTGTAATTTCGCATGTAGATAAATTCTGAAAACCTCAAAGCTGCGAGGCCGGGCTCGAACCCACGACCCCTGCTTGAGAGGCCTTAAGTCAAAGCACTAAAGCTACCACGGCTTTAATCACGGATTTCTCTGAGTGAATTTATAAGAATAGCATGAAATGAGTTTTTTTTTTATACAATATAGGCTTGCGTTTGGCCACAATCACGCCTGATGGAAAGCGAAGATAAGGCCTACGATGGAGCACGCTTGCCTATTAAATGCTCATTCACCCTAGACTTGAAAGCGGCCAAATTGTAGTGTTTAGGGAACACAGTCGCAGGCAGGGAATTCCACTCCTTAGCTGTGCGGTTGATGAAGGAAGAGCGAAAACGCTTTGTGCGGAATTTGGGAATACTGACAACGTAAGGGTGGAGACCCCGCCTACTTCTGGTCGACCTGTGGAAGAAAGGAGCAAGCGGAATAAGGTCGTGCAGTACCGAAGCACATTTACCGAAATGCAGCCTGTAGAATACCGACAGAGAAGCCACTCTTCTGCGATGACGAAGGCTCTGGCGACAAATATCCGCATCGCAAGCGACGCCGATGAGCCTCTTCGCTCGCTGTTCCACCGAATCCAAAGCAGCTAGCTGTTATTCAGCAGAACCGTCCCAAAGGTGGCAGCATTACTCCATGCAGGATCGGACTTGAGCTCGGTAAAGACCAATGAGCTGGTCCGTAGTGAAGTATCGCCTAACCTTGGATAGGATACCAAGCTTTTTCGCAGCGGTTTTTGCCAAGGATTCAATGTAACTCCCGAAGTTCAGTTTAGCCGAGAGGTCTAAACCAAGGAGCTGAAGGTGGTCAGATATTGGTACAGGCACACGTCGGAAGGTTGGAGTTAGGTTAAAGGAACTCCGTTTCCTATGATTCGTGAAGAGAAAAGAAAATTGTGAGTTTCTACGTTCATTGTTCAGTTGTTATATATAGAAAATTACCGGAAATTTACTGCTAGCGACTAAGAAATGTACGTGGCTACGGGTCAATGTACCTCGTAACTTTTCCGTTGGCGACGATATTGTGCGACTATTCTCGTATTACTTCTTGTTAATACTCACCTATGGCTTCTAGAGCGGTTTCAGACTAGAGCGTTTTATACACATACTAGCTGTTGCCCGCGACTCCGTCCGCGAAGATTAGGGGTATAAAAAATAGCTTACGATACGACCTATTCTCAAACCTACCGAATACAGACAAAAAAGTTTCATAAAAATCGGTCAAGCTATTTCGGAGGAGTTCGATAACAAACACCGTGACACGAGATTTTTATATATTAGAATAATGCCTTGATGCGTATGACCTCGTATATGGCTCTTGTGATTCGAGCTATGACAGTGACTTTAGTTCTTGCGCGGATTTCATCATATCTTTTGTGATCCCGCAGAAAAAGTCCGAGCGTAGTCCTTTCCAGCGCCCTCTGAGTGATTGAGCTTTCTCATGAGGTTCATCGTTAGCAGCCACGTATCAGTACCATAAGTCATCACTGGCAAGTCTGACAGTAGTGGTCGACTGAGAACCTCAGAGCATGGGCAGGGCACATCGCTAGTTGGTTTGATGGCCGATGGAGCCAAAAGGTTCTCGAGTGGCGTCCACGGACAGGAAGACGCGGTGTAGGTTAGGTAGGCCTCCAACAAGATAGTGCGACGACTTGATTAAAATTGCGAGAAAGCGTTGAATGTGTATGGCGCGGGACCGCTCTGTTTGTCAAATCTTGGGGGAGGCCTATGTTCAGCGGTGGATGTCTGATGAATGACATGTTTCTTCGTCACCGCCTCACCACTACCAAGTGAATACGCTGCCGGAAACCCGTGCACGCAAGTCTGGTTTTTTTGAAGCGTGAAATGTAGCCCGCATGTTTAGAGCGTACCCAGAAATTACTGTTATAGGTACGCACAGAAAAAATGCTTATCTGAAACCGCCCTTAAGAACTTCAACGTCAATATTCGTGGAAATTTCTAAGAAAAACTTAGAAAGGGGTATACGCGCTTTGAACAATCAATGTCGATGACCCGAGGTGGAGGACCCGTGCGACCGGCGGCGTAGTGAGCATTTTTAGGGTTCGGTACGTGAAAAATGACTAAAGGAACTAAAAATGTTGCTACACTATCCGTTTGGCTGTCACAGGACTGTATCTCAGGAACTCTAATAGATAAACAGCTAAAATGGAAAAATAATGTGGTGTCCCAATTGACCAATGTAAAATGATCCCGCACTGCGCACATCTTGCTTAGAAACAGGGCTCTACTAACGCTGCAAATTTATAAATTTTTGTATACGACAAATATCAGGTAAAGTAAGTTTTTTGAAATTTATGTGCAAAATTACATTTGAAATTAACCATGAGTTTTAATTTCCATCTAGAAAAATAAATGTGTTATACCACATATTCATTGCAACATAGAATAGCACACTTTCGATGGAAAAGCACCATGACAGTGAAGAAAAACACCTGACACACCTGTGAACAAATTTAATGGTGAGTGTAAAGTTCCCGATCCGCGTTGAGGCCGAGTGGGTACTACGGCCCACGCCCTCTAATTCTGAAAGCAGATATTGATGTTTATATTTTTATGAACCGGCAAAAAAAAAAAAAGCGAAAATTGCGACAAGCGTCAATAGAACAGCCAAAGAAGTAAATTGAAATATACATTTCCAAATACACCCGTATCTGATTACATATTTAACGATACCCCAAAAAGGGTCTAGGAAAGGCAAAATTTGATCATTTTTGACAACGTCCAAATCGAATATCTATCGTTAATTACAAATTTTACGCATCAGCGGTATGAAATTCCGGGGGCTATATTTTACAGGATACTGACCTATAAATACCCTTTTAGGATTTCGTAAAAATGGTCCCTTGTAAATATTATAACAGGTAGTCTTTCACACCGTTTTCAAATTACCTGTCGCTAACCCTCGATGCAGCAAAGGGTGCTTCTTTTTAAGATTTAACAAATTATTTACTTACTATCTTTTTATAGAAACCCATGAAAAAGGTTACGATAATAATTTGAAAGCACAAAACGGTCGCTTGGACAACGCCATCTATTGACTCTTCTTCTTGTGGTGCCATCTCCTATCAGAGGCTATCAGAGGTCGGCTATCATCAGTGCAATCCTTATCTTTGACACAGCAACTCGGAGCAAAGATCTCGTGCTAAGGTTGAACCTCCCTTGCATAATGAGTTGGAGTAGGTCATATTTTATCGTTGCGCATTATGTGACCAAAGTATCTGTAGCTTGTGTTTTTTGACTGTGTTCAAAGTCTCTTCCTCTTTGTTCGCCACCTGCAAAACTCTTACATTTGATACCGAATCCGTCCACGATATTTTCAGAATTTTTCTGTACACCCACAATTTCAAAGGATCTGTTGATTGCAGACCAAGTAGCACGTCATTTTGATAGCCGAGGTACTTCAACATTTTTACAGAGCATCGTCTTCTTGTCTAAAGTTAAAATGTAAAGGCACGGGAAAGGTGAAAGAAAACATCGTGACACCTGCACACCTGCGAAGAATTTCATGGTGTGCGTGAAGTTCCCATGCACTAGGTCCGCGTGGGAACTACGGCCCAACCCTTCTCATTCTGTGCGGAGGCCTGTGCCCTGCTGTGGGATGTATATATAGTACAAGCTTTGCTTAGTTTGGGACCAGGTCGATTTGTGTAAGATTGTCCCCTAACATTTATTTATAGATGAGATCGGTGGTACTGGGTGACCTAACTACCTGCTCGTTTTCCTCCCATATTATAAAAAAATGCGCACCTCAAATTGTCAAGCTGTCGTGAAAGTAGCGAAATAGACAACAAAGCCGCTTGAAATTAAGGAAAAATATTTTCCTTGTCGAAAATATCCTAAAGGCAAGTCATTCCTTAAGCTTCTGAAATTTGAATTTCCGATCATTTCGTTAGAATACAATTGAAGTCCGATGGAATATATATAAATCTCATTAGTATTGAGAAATAAACGTTAAACGACGCTATCCTCAACGCATGTCCGTTAAATCTTTTTGTTGAGAAAAGACCATTTTTAGTGGGTTTGCTATGTGTGTGATATTTGCTCTAAAACCTTCTTACGGGTGGAGTCACATCTATCGTAGCGTCGAATAGCATTTTTTTACTGAAAATATTAGTTTTGTATGAAGAGGCGTCCACATCAATTCACCTTCCCGTATCGATTCAGCTTCAGTATTAAATGCGTACAGTATAGCAACCTATTTGACGTCCTGAAGGATCCTTTTATTCAAGTTAGCGCACGCCAAAATGTTCTCGAATGGCGTCCACAGATCGAAAGACTAGTTAGGTCTCCCTCCAACAAGATGGAGCGTCGATCTGGTTAAGATCTGTTTGTGGATTCTTGAGTGAGTTCTATGTTCAACAGTGGACGTTTTTCGGCTAAAATTATGATAATGATTTATTTTTATGCTTATGCGAAATCCAACGACATAGCCCCTGACTGACATAGTGTTGCTCGCTAGCCTGTAGTTTTGGTGTGTAATATTTTTGATGCCGGCTATAAGGAGCACAAGCCGTCATGCCATTATAAGTTGCTTATTTAAAGAACAGTGGCCTCAGATCTTCATTGTCAGAATTAATGAACCGTACCTACGCAGGAGTAACTAATTGATTGAATTGAAATTTGGTACGCATTCTATATATGGGATGCTAATTTTAAAATAAATAATTAACATGAAGTCAGGCCTCATGCATGCCATGTACTTACGCGCGATATTTACCTACCGCGGGGACGATCTCTTGCGATCGAAATTTCAGTAGGTAGTCACAAGCGCGCGCCGACGCACGTTCATTCGTGTTCCACGGAAAAAATATGCCGCCTGGACTTTTATAAGTGAAAATGGTGAAACAGGGGGCAAACTTTAATATGACTATGCTAGAACGACCGCTTTTAACGACCGCTTTAGCTTAGTTGGTAGTGACCCTGCCTACGAAGCAAGAGGTCCTGGGTCAAATCCCGGTAAGGGCATTTATTTGTGTGATGAGCACGAATATTTGTTCCTGAGTTATGGATGTTTTCTATGTATTTAAGTATTTATTTATCTATATAAGTATGTTTATCCGTTGCTTAGTACCCATAACACAAGCTTTGCTAAGCTTACTTTGGGACTAGGTCAATTGGTGTGAATTGTCCCATGATATTTATTTATTTTATTATTTATTTAATTAATAGCTAATATAACAATTAGGAAGTTCGTATCGTGCTGTCCCTCTTACTCGTCTATAAAAAGCTATAAGCGTGAGCGGGATGTCACGATGCGAAGTTCGAAAGTTGACTATTTAGTATTTAGTATTTAGTATAACGTTAGGGTATTGTGAGCATGGCAATGTGTTCTGCGCATTACAATAAATATCCTTTTTTGTTAGGATTCCAGAGCTTAAATGGCAAAAACGGAACCTTTATAGTTTCGCCATGTCCGTCTGTCCCTTTGTCCGTCCGTGGCTTAGCTTAGGGAATATTAGTGCTAGAAAGTTTGCATGGATATAATATATAGCAATTATCCCTACAAAATGGTAAAACAACACGTAGAGAAAAAAAAATTAATCCAAACTGCCAGCCCTTGTCACTGTCGGCGCGCACACATTCTTAAAGAGACGGAGTAGTATAATCTGTGGCTACAATCGCGGTAAGTACCAAGATTTTGCACGGGATGCAGTATCTGTTACGAAGTAACTATTAAGTAATCTGTGATAAAGTGCTGTCTTCAAAAAAGTTTGTATAAAAAGATTTTTCTAACGATGCAGCTGGTACTTTATTTTTATTACTCTCTACTTTTACAAGAATCAGACTTTAGCAGCTACACTAGTCTGTATCCCCGATTGCATCATACTTTCTATCTCCATCAAACTCTTTCCTTTCGTTTCAGGTACAACAAACAAGGTGAAGAAAAACCCGAACAAGTTAACCGCTGCGAAGATCAAGAACGGAGTATAGTTCCCGAAAGTGTCAGCTAAGAAGTTGAAGCTTGAGGTTGATAGCAGCCCGACTATGCAAGCGCAGACCAGCGTCATTGCTGACCCTATGCTCCTCACGTTTGGTCGGAACATCTCGCTCATTAATACCATTGGGATCACGTTGAAACCTGAAATGATATTATTTTTCACCTGATAGTAAGCAAAGCTAGAGCTCAGTATGCATGGGAAGTGGTCCACCTATGGATACTCGCATAAGCAATATCACAAAACCAATCAACCTAAAGAGCTAAGATAAAATGTCTCCTGAGCCAGAAATTTCATCGACTGTCTTACTCTTCACACCGGAACAAAACAGCGCAAGCGTTGCGGTTTGGTGGCAGGAGTAGCTAGTAAGATATTGGTATCGAGACGGACGGACCTAGCACAAAGTCCTTTCACTCATAATCAATAGCAAAATTGTCTGTCACTCACTAGCACATTATGTCGCTCAGCTTATCCTAGTTACGATGCTAATTACCAAAAATAATCTACTATTAATTACTTCTTATACACTGTTTGCTTCTTTTCTTAATAATTGTATGAATTTTAGTGTCAACTTACCAACACAAAAACTGAATAGGAACGAAATGAGAGCAACAAGCGGCATCCACCTTATGTGCGGAATGGAAGGGTGACTGATCGATTCCAGATAGAAATATGCGCTAAACATTGCCTGAAACAAATGGACATGTTGAAAGTTGTATAAGTATATTAAAGAGAAATACTGTTATAAATCTAAGTACTCGTAGATAATATATTTTTCGAGCAATAGAACCGTGTTCAGCCCCGGTATATCCAGACTGATGCCGTCATTTTACTTGATAATCTTGCCACAAAGCAGCAGTGCTAGCACTGTTATGTTCCAGAATGGAGAGTAAGACTGATAGAGAAATTACTGGTACATGAGGTAATATAGGCCCTTTAGGCTGGCAACGCATCACAAACCATTTGATATTGCCTATGACGATAGACGGTGGTTCAGATTTACCATCAGGCGACTCGCTTGGTCGTTTAGCACTCTATTTCATAAAAAAGAATAAAATATACAAAGAACGCAAAAGCAAAACACACAAAGCAAGCAAGTTCAAGCTGCGATTCTTAACTAGTTTGTAAAAGGTATTGTTATTTTTAAGAACTGTGATACTTTAAAAGAAAAACTAGTAAATATCATCTTGCTTACCAAAAACAAACTGCAGAAAGCACTTGATATTAACAACAAGATTCTCCTTCCACATCTATTTATGAAAAAAGGCGTTATGATTGATCCAGCAAACTGTGTCACTCCAAGTATAATTGTAGATACGTCAGGATTAGTAGATGATGCAGCATTCTTGAATATCATAGTTGAAAAATAAAGTACGCTCATGATACCTCCTCCTTGATTTAAAATAAATAATGTAAGAGTAATCATTAAAGCCATCCTATTACTTTTTATGGTGAATAGTTGCGACCATTTTCGGTCAGCGTGGTCCTCTTTGTATGTTTCCATCATCGCTTTAAGTTCTGTATCTATATCCTTACTTCTGCCCAATTCTTGAAGAATCAATTTAGCCTTATCTTCTTTACCTGAAACATTGTTAAAAATAACCACTGAATCTATTTTGCTCTCCCTCTCTTTTTCTCTCTCTGCTATGACAAACTGTATTGGTGACATAGGGAGATCGCAATATCAGCGAGCGATAGTGTCATCCATCTCTGTGCCTTACTAATATTATAAATGAAATGACACATGTCATTCGCAATTGAAGAATTGATATCTCACCTTTTGTTACATAAAATACTGGAGATTCTGGTACAATGTACCCATAAGCAGATATATGGATTATAGCGATAACAATGTATATATAAGAGACAACTTTTAACGATACAAATGGCCCAGCAGCGTATACAAACAGTATACCAAGAGTATGGAAAACACCCGTAAGTGCCGTAAATATGCCACGTAAATTCGGTGACCTGAAAATAAAATACTCAATTGTTTTTTTTTCTATATAACAATTATCTGAAAATATTTTGATAAAATTTCTCTAGAACCAGTTTTGAGGATTCTTTAAAAAAATGTTTTACATCACAAACATGGCACATCCTCCTATGTATGTAATTTATGGCAGTAAATTAGTAAATAGAAATATACCTACTGTTGACAAGAAAATCATGATGTTTGGGAGCAAAACATGTATAAATGCAAAGAGTATAAGTGTTTGTACATAAGGTATAGGTTGACATTTCAAATTGATCACGTGGCTTAGTAAAAAGCGCAACTTACGCAAATTCTCCCATATAAATAGCATTTAAAAGTTGTATTCCTACACATCCGCACCCATTCACAGCACGTCCAGCGTATACCCACGTGACGTTTGTAGCCACGGCTAGCATAGTGAAACCAACCAAACTTGTCAAGGACATTACTACCGTACTTGGTTTTCTTCCTATTGCATTTGATAGATAGCCACCTACGATTAGACCTGAAACAATGAAATAGTTTTTAAACATGGTCTGTTAAAAAGCCAGTGGCGTGGTTAGCCCACGAGGCTTTGCCGAGAGGCTTAATTAAAGTACCTACGAAATTTTTAAAACAAAATATAGTTACGCAAAACCGCATCTAGAAGAGTTTCCTCTGATTATGATTATGATAAGTTTTTGGTTGGCAATGAACATAAAGAAAATCTCAAATTAATGGTTTAATAATTAGAGCGTAAATACCAATAAGCACCCCAAACAATTGCGCTGAAGCCACCCACGACGCTTCGTAGTCCGTGATGACATCATCAAGAGGGGTTTGGTCTCTGTCCAACAGTTTTCCCAGCACTGGTGACGCCCACCCCAAAGAGTATCCGACCAGTATGTTGCCTAGGAGCACTGAAAGGTAAAAGAAAATAATTAGTAAACAGGACACGTAGGTTACTCACGGTTTTGTCACCGGGATATTCCCGACAAGTTTCGGAGCAAGTCGTGGTGCGCTCTTGCAACTCGATTAAATAAATTCTTAGCCGAAATAACTTTCATAGCACGCCTAGTTACGCGTTGTATGAAATACATAGAAACAACAATCAACGGCTGCTATGAATTAAATTCTGACACAATGAGTCATGACACAACTATGAAATTTCTGAATATTAACGATGTGAACCATAGAAAAATTAATACTATGATTACATGCTTGTTCCGTATGACAGCACAGTAAGTATAGCATTTTTTCCGGTTCACAAAGACAATTTTCAGAGATTTCATAGTTGTGCAATGTCTCAAGATTTACTTCACAGGACTATTATACTAGGGGCGTTCAATAAAAAGTGAGAATGAGTATGTTATAAACAACTTTTACTAAATGTCATTTTATTTTTCGACAAAGTCACCTTTTAGCATAATACACTTAGTATATCTTTTTTCTAAACTAAAAATTCCATTTTTAAAAAAGGTCTCATCTTGAGTACTTAAAAAATCTTGTACTGCAGCGACTACCGCGTCGTCGTCTTCAAATTTCTGGCCTCTCAGGTATTGTTTCAATCTCGGAAACAGGTAGAAATCACTGGGAGCGAGATCTGGTGAATACGGAGGATGCTTAAGGATATCGAACCCAGCATCACGAATTGCAGCCATTGTAACGGCGGTCTTGTGTGCCGGGGCATTGTCCTGGTGGAACAGCACAACTTTCGAGAGTTTACCTCGGCGTTTTTCGCGTATCTCATTGCGCAATGTTGGTATTTGTTTGGCGTATAATGTGCCCGTAATAGTGGCTCCATGCTCGAGATACTCAATCATTAATACCCCTTTACCATCCCAAAAAACAGAGCCCATGACCTTACCGGCAGATGGGCTCACCTTGAATTTCTTCGGAGTTGGAGATGATGGCCTTTTTCATGTCATAGACTGCAGTTTCGTTTCTGGGTCGTAATGATGTAGCCATGTTTCGTCCACTGTTATAAATCGCGCCAAAAAAAGTTCCCGGTCTTGCTGCATCAGGTTCAAAGCTTCTTGACAAATCTCTAGTCTAGTTTGTTTTTGCGTGTCAGTAAGCATTCTTGGTACCCAACGCGCAGATACCTTTTTCATACCCAAGCGTTCATGAAAAATATTATGCACGCTCCCCGTTGAAATCTTTACATTTTCAGCAATAAAACGAACCGTGACACGACGATCCGCCAAAACTGAGTTTTCGACTTTTTTCACAATTTCTTCAGTTACTGCTGTAGTAGGGCGTCCGGAGCGGGGGTCGTGCATTGTCGATATTCTTCCACGTCTAAATTCGGTGCACCAACGTGCGACTGTCGAATACGGAGGAGTATTAGACCCTAAAGTGTCCCGCAAATCCAAATTGACTTGGTCCGTAGAAAAATTTTTCAAAAACAAGTATTTGATAACGGCGCGCAGTTCAATTTTCTCCATTTTCGCTAACGTACTCAATAGCATTGCAAAGAAATTACCGTATATTTTTTTAAACAAAAAAATTTTAAATAAAAAATAAAACCTCCTTCAAAAAACCCCCAAAAAAACATAAAATAATAATTGATTGAACCGACCACAATAAGCATGAAAATATCTTTCTACTAATCTGTTTGAAGTTGGTGCCTCAGCACGAGCCAGCAGGAGTGTAGAAGCCCTATAATAGGTATGTAGGTAAGTTAGATTACTAGGTCCACTCCTGCTGGCTCGTGCTGAGGCACCAACTTCAAACAGATTAGTAGAAAGATATTTTCATGCTTATTGTGGTCGGTTCAATCAATTATTATTTTATGTTTTTTTGGGGGTTTTTTGAAGGAGGTTTTATTTTTTATTTAATTTTTTTTTATTTCCAAGTTTTTTTTGGGTGTTTTTTGAAGGCGGTTTTATTTTTTATTTAAATTTTTTTATTTTTTTCTTTTTAGTTGTTGCTAATGGCCTGGACTGGCACTCTTTACTGACTGTACTTTTTGCCTCTGGTTACCAAAGTACTTATCAAGACGAATCAAACGAGACCAAACTTGATGGGGTTATGTCGTTTTACTACGGAGTTCTTATGGTCACCATCCAACTTCATTGTCAGACCCTGATTACCATCTAGGACCAAAGTACTCGTTGAGACGAGTCAAATGAGTCCGTACTCGATGGGGTAAGTGCCGTTACTTTATGGAGTAACTTTGGCCACCTTCCAGCTCCATCATCAGACCCTGGTTACCATCTGGGATCAAAGTGCTCGTCAAGACGTTTCAAATGAACCCAAACTCGACGGGGTTGTGTTGTTTTATTACAGAGTTTCTATGGCCACCTTCCAACTCCATCATCAGATTAGCTCCATGTCACAATAATATTGCATTGTCACCTGATTTACACATGCATGTAAAATATGAAATCAATCAGAAACCGGGAAGTGAGTCAAATTCAACTTGCAAGATTTGACCCGTTGAGGAGTTCCGTTGGCCATCTGCGGTCTTCTTCATCAGATCTAGTTTACCAAATGACACTTTATGAATGCAAATGCTCGATTTGTCACTGAAAATACTAAAATCGCTTTACATTCCCCTTGAACTTTTGAAGAGTTCCTTCAATTCCTCATGGATCCCATCATCAGAACTGGATTCCGGTAACAACGGGACCAACCTTGAAGCATATGCTTTCAAACAACGAAAAAATTTTCCAAATCGGTTCATAAATGACGGAGTTCTGAGGTAACACACGTTAAAAAAAAAAAAAAAAAAAAAAGAACAAACAACCGAATTGAGAACCTCCTCCTTTTTTTGAAGTCGGTTAAAAAGACAGTTAGTTTTTTTTTCATATAGCAATCAGTTTGATAGATTAGCTTTACCGCCCAGTATTTAATTTCGTAATATTAAAAGAGTTTGCATCTCATTCTCACTTTATATTGAACGCCCCTCGTATATAAGTACCCGGTGATTTTTAATCGGTAAACAAGAACCATTTTTTCACGACACTGCTCGAAAATGTGGCCATAGATAACCTAAATCCAGTACTCAAAACTGCCTATATAATTATGTACATTTAACAGCTGACTCATTTATGGCGCACAAACACGACAACAAAGTTACACTAATCGAAAACAGGACGTATCAGTATATGTATTTCATTATACGATACGACTTTTTGAAAGATAATTTCTGAATTTCATTCCTGGCGTGCTGAAACGACATTATTGGACCAATCAACAGTAATCGTCTGCTGCATGCGATGGATGGATGGATGAATGGATGGATGGACGGACGGACGGACGGACGGACGGACGGACGGACGGACGGACGGACGGACGGACGGACGGACGGACAGACGGACTGGATGGACGGGATGGACGGGATGGACGGGATGGACGGGATGGACAGAATGGACGGATGGACAGATGGACGGGATGGTCAGGATGGACGGATGGACGGATGGACGGGATGGACGGAATGGACGGATGGATGGACGGATGGACGGATGGACGGAATGGACGGGATGGACGGGTTGGACGGGATAGACGGGTTGGACGGGATGGACGGGATGGACGGAATGGACGGGATGGCCGGAATGGACGGGATGGATGGGATGGACGGGTTGGACGGGATAGACAGAATGGACGGATGGGCAGGATGGACTGGATGGACGGGATGGACGGAATGGACGGATGGACGGAATGGACGGGATGGACGGGATGGACGGGATGGACAGAATGGACGGATGGGCAGATGGACGGGATGGACAGGATGGACAGATGGACGGGTTGGTCAGGATGGACGGATGGACGGATGGACGGGATGGACGGAATGGACGGATGGATGGACGGATGGACGGATGGACGGATGGACGGAATGGACGGGATGGACGGGTTGGACGGGATAGACGGGTTGGACGGCATGGACGGGATGGACGGGTTGGACGGGATGACAGGATGGACGGGATGGACGGGACGGACGGGACGGATGGACGGGATGGACGGAATGGACGGGATGGCCGGAATGGACGGGATGGATGGGATGGACGGGTTGGACGGGATAGACAGAATGGACGGATGGGCAGGATGGACGGGATGGACGGGATGGACGGATGGACGGATGGACGGGATGGACGGAATGGACGGATGGATGGACGGATGGACGGAATGGACGGGATGGACGGGTTGGACGGGATAGACGGGTTGGACGGGATGGACGGGATGGACGGGTTGGACGGGATAGACAGGATGGACGGGATGGACGGGACGGACGGTACGGATGGACGGGATGGACGGAATGGACGGGATGGCCGGAATGGACGGGATGGATGGGATGGACGGGTTGGACGGGATAGACAGAATGGACGGATGGGCAGGATGGACGGGATGGAAGGGATGGACGGAATGGACGGATGGATGGAATGGACGGGATGGACGGGATGGACAGAATGGACGGATGGGCAGATGGACGGGATGGACAGGATGGACGGGATGGACGGGATGGACGGGACGGATGGACGGGATAGACGGGATGGACGGGATGGACGGGATGGATGGATGGATGATTATGATGATGATGATGATAATGATTTCCTCGCATTAGTCGTGAAAAGCACAATGTTTAGTCTCGGCCAAAAGTGCAATAGATGGACTCGTACTTTCGAGGGCCTCCGCTACGCGTCGGCCCTCAAACAAACTCGTCCATCTATTGCTTACTTTCCAGCCTCTACAACAATGTACTATTTCTAGTTAAGTATTCTTTGGTGACCACGTTTAAGTCGCAGTTTCATGAAACAAAACGTCTATTTTTTTAAATAACGTTTATTTGGAAAATCACTTATTAATTAAAATCATTGTCATCCCATGGTTTAGTTTAAGAGCCTAAAAACTCTTTGACAAGTCAGTTTTTCAAACAAACTTTTACGTGGGCCCTGTCAAATTCCCAGCCAAAGTGACGTGATGATACTTAACATCTACAAATGTAAGTTATCCATGCATTCGGTGGATGGAGGAATTTTCAACAATACAATTCTTAAACTAAACAGAGACTCAACTAAATACGTGAGACCTCATTTTTTTCATCATTTCAGCCGAAAGACGTCCACTGCCGAACATTAGGCCTCCCCCAAGGCTCGCCAAACAGATCGCCGCGCCATCCGCATCCAACGCGATCCCGCCACTTAACCAGGTCGTCGCTCTATCTTGTTGGAGGCCTATCTACACCGCGTCTTCCTGTCCGTGGAGCCACTCGAGAACCTTTTTGCCCCATCGGCCTCCATTTCGGCTAGAGATAAATATTTTGAAACTCCTGATCGCCGATTAAAGACGTCACCTCCTGCCGCTGAATTTGAACCTTAACTAACACAAGAAAATGAATATGCATGAAATGCGTTGAAGACGGTTTTTTTATAAAAAAAATATAATACAAGCTCATATTTCAAGTATATTGTGTTACACGGACCGCACAACAAAGTTGTTTTAATTACTAAAAGTAAAATAAGAAATATTTACAGCAAGCGGCAATCAATATTTGCTTCTTCACGTTTAAAAATTGTGTTAGCGTTTGAGACACCATTTTGCAGAATTATTTTATTACTTTAACTATTTTTTCGCGCACCTCACACGGTTCACACTCGTACACGACTTAGCGGATTACTGTGAAGACCTTACAATTGTGTATATCTTTAAAGTTTAAACAGATGTTCGAGACGGGATACGCGTTTTCGTGAAAATGTGGCAAGTCCGTGAGATGATACGAAGATGTGAAATAGCAGATTTAATTTGAAATTTAAAGGCTATATCCGAACGTTTAATTTTTGTTTCTCTTTTAATGCCTAAAATCTAGGTATAAAATTTTATAATCGAACATAGAATCGATATCATCCTATCTCTCGCTTTTTTCGTATCGAAATGAAAGTGAGGAGAGTTCAAAATGAATTTCAAATCTTTCGAATTCAATAAGCCCTAGCACTGTCCGGCCAAAGAATTAAAAAATAATAATAAAAAATTACTTTGTCTCCGCAGTGAAATAAATAGCATTTTGCTCACTTTTTTTAAATAGCAAAACCTGCCTGTTTGAGATCCTGGGGTGAAAATATATGTTGTTGTGGAGTATAGCTATTTAGTTTGGTAGTCCAATAACTAAAATAAATATGTTCAGGGGAACCCCGTACATAATAATAATCTGAAAGAATTTCTCTACGCGAATTCATTGACGAACACTTTTACGAACGAAAAGTAGCACAAATTGTTACATAATAATGTGACCCCTTTATTATAAATGTATTAGTAAGTTATTCCTAAAAACTGCACTTTTCAAAAAAAGGACGTATGTGTCATGAAAGCATGCTCTTTCGCTGGAGCTTTTTTCGCATCGTATTTTTATATTTTGAGACTGTAGTGCCGTAAACGATTTAATACATAAAAATAATAATATCACGGGACAATTCACACCATTTAACCTAGTTCCAAAGTAAGCTAAGCAAAGCTTGTGTTAGCTTGTGCTAGGCAATGGATAAACATACTTATATAGATAAATACATAATTAAACACTCAAGACCCGAGAACAAACATTCGTATTTTTCATACAAATATCTGCCCCGACACGGGAATCGAACCCGGGACCTAAAGCTTCATAGTCAGGTTCCCTAACCACTAGGCCATCTGGTCGCCTAAGTAAATTAAAATAGTAACAGCCACGGAACCCTACCCTGAACAAGGTCCGGCTTGCGCTTGGCGGGTGCCTTATCACTTTTTTCTTAACTTGGCTTGCGCACTACCGTGAAATCAAGTATTTTTTGTTTGTATAAGAAGGACTTATATGTTAATCTAACGTGTATTGTTATCTGACTAGAATAGCCAATCTTAACTAAGAGCAATATTGTCACGCTATTAATTTTATGGGTAAATATTAGTCGGCTAATCCTATGTCGTTTAATAGAACAATTCTTGTATACAGGGTGTCCTGTAACTCAGCAAAAACCTGGCACCGGGCGAGAGGCTAAGAGTTACAACAGTTCTAGAAAAAATAAAAAACAGAAATCAATGTCACGATAATAGACTTTTTTCAAAAATATTTAGGTACTAAAAATGATGTTATGTGACTCTATTATCGCTTAACTAAGTAACATGAAATTTGTTTTTCTTATTTTTAGGGTTCCGCACCCAAAGGGTTAAACAGGACCCTATTACTAAGACTTCGCTGTCTGTCCTTCTGTCCGTCTGTCCGTCTGTCACCAGGCTTTATCTCACGAACCGTGATAACTAGACAGTTGAAATTTTCACAGATGATGTATTTTGGTTGCCGCTATAACAACAAATACTAAAAAAAAACAGAATAAAATAAATACACCGTGAAATTATAGTTGTTGTTTTTCCGAAACGAGGTGATTTAGTATCGATTGTACAATCGATTTATAATTACTATGTTGACTAGAGTCAAAAATCCAATTGTGAAAAACGAAAGTCGAAAATGGCCGCAAACCAATTCAGTCATTTTCGATTTTCGTTTCTCGAAACTCAATCACCTCGTTTCGGGAAAACAACCACTAAAATTTCACGGTGTATTTAAGGCGGCTCCCATACAACAAACGTGTTTTTTTGCTTGTTTTGCTCGATATTGATAACGGCAACAGGTAGAAGCTTGAAATATATTCACTTTAAAAATAAATAATTAAATTAAAATAAAACAAATGTTTAATGGGGGACAACAAACGTGTTTTTTTGCTTTTTTTATAGATAATGGTACGGAACCCTTCGTGCGCGAGTCCGACTCGCACTTGGCCGGGTTTTTTTCAGACAGGTGTGACTCAACCTCTCACTCGGTACCAGGTTTTCATTGAATTTCTGAACAGCCTGTATACATGTTGTTCCTAAAACTAACGCCGTAACTAAAGCCTAGTTAAGACCTGTAAGAAAAATAGTGCAAGTTGCATTTTTTCCCTGGACTATTCACAGCAAATGGCCTAGCCCCAAAGTAAGCAAATGCTGTGTTTATATTTATAATAAATACATACCTAATTACATATTAAATACCCAAGACTCGAGAACAAACATTCGTATTTTTCATACAAATATCTGCCCCAACGCGTGAATGGAACCCGGGACCTCGAGCTTCGTAGTCAGGATCTCTAACCACTAGGCCATTTGGTCATCTATTACATTGACGTCTTTTGCATTACATTGACTCGCGTGGGAACAGCTTAATCTACTCTGAGGCAAAAAAGGATAGGCTCAAAGCACCGTTGATGTTGGACTAAAATTATACCAAAAATCCTAAAAGGAAGGGTACTTAGATGGACTTAAAAACAAACCGTCGCCTTATGATTTAGAGAGCCCAATTCACCGCCCACTGAAGCCTACAGTCCGGGGATGTTGGACATATTCGCATCCGCATCTGAAATTGCGGAATTTCCGCATTTATTTAGACATCTTTTTTAGTGGCAAAGGCAAGTCTACGCCGACACTGTTGTGCATATTGCTTTTCTTTTGTAGGTAGTCAAAGTGTTTTATTTGCATTTTAAGTATATTATTAGGTTGGTGTATTGTGTAACGATAAATTTTAGTTGTAAGTATAGTTAAAATTTTATAAGCTGGGGGTTTCGGACTTCAGAACTCATCTGGTAAAGATAACATTGTTCTCGTTTGTTGAAGCCTACCGCTAATAACAAATCAGAACAAGTTACAAAAAATGCAAACAAATAGCTACCGTCTTCTCTTAGTTACAAGGTTGAAATTGCAAAAGCTTAACTCATTAAGAAATGCCTTTCGTCATTGTAAGCGGTACTCAGTTGGATCGTCGGCGTTGTAGTGCGTCCTTAATAGAACAAACGAGAACAATGTTATCTTTACCAGATGAGTTCTACAGCCCTAAACCCCCAGCTTATAAAATTTTAACTATACAGTTCACTATTGCCTATTGAGTGTTGTAAGGTGGACATCATGCTGAGTTAGAACCATTTCGTGACAATTTATTTCGGTTTCCGTTGTTTTTATTTTCCATATAAGAAAACATGTTACAAATAAATGTTTTTCATTATTTCTTTTCTTTTCTACCTTTTCTGCGTAAAGGCGTATAAGAATGAAATTTACATGCGAAACGAAATACTAATAAACGAAAATTTCGTTCAATGACAAGATCCAATGCGTTTATTATTTGTAATACATATTTCGATTGATTTTTTAACGAATTAAATTTTCAATGTCACCACCGAAACAATGACTGTTGAACTTATTGCAAATTACTATAGCAAGACCGTTTAAATGAGTCTTCGCCCGCGCGGTACGGGGGCTCCGGGGAGAAAAAAAAAAAAGATTAAAAGATTGTACTAATAATATTAATAATTAATTTGTATTTCTTATGAAAGTAATAAACAGTTTAAATTTAATTTATTTTTTTTGAGTAATGACGACAAAGCGGCCGAGAGAAGTGCGGGCGGCGAGCGCGCTTGTTGTAACTGCCGCCCGGGTGAATATTCGAGCGTTTTGACCGCGCGGTTATTCGTCATTACCATTCGACGATTATTACCACAACCGAAGGACAAATCGCGCAAAATTTCATCAAACTTGATTCAGCATCGGTACTGTCTTAAGTTTTCATAAAAAGTTAACCCTAAGCATCATCCATTTTAATAATTACTGCTCAAATGGTAATGACAAAAAAAAACGCCGTAAAAACGCTGAATATTTACCCGCCCACACCTCTTCCGCCCCCCTTCGTCGTCATACCCCCCAGCCCCTGTACCGCGCGTGCGAGGACTCATTTGAAGGGTTTAGCTATACTCATGTTAATATTTTACTTTTACACCGATATAGTTTACCATAATTGTACCTTGTACCTTGTGCTTTTTAGGGTTCCGCACCTCGAAAGGAAAACGTGGAACCCTTATAGGATCACTTTGTTGTCCGTCCGTCCGTCCGTCCGTCTGTCTGTCAAGACCCTTTTTCTCAGGAACGCGTGGAGGTATCAAGCTGAAATTTATATGAAATACTTAGGTCTACAGTCCCTTGGAGCTGTGAAAAAATCAAACTTCTAAGCCAACGCAATCAAAAGATACCTACAGCCATTTATGCCGCAAATTTTCGACACTCACAAGGGAATCAAAACCTACAGGGTACCTATTTCCCGTGAACTCAGAATCTTAAAATTTGGTACGAAGCAAGGTCTTATAGCACAGATAAAGGAAAAATTGCGAAAAGCATAAATTTTTTGTCTGTTCGTCTATATCAGAAACCAATCTACAATGATCCCACACTGCGCACATTTTGCTTAGGAGTAGGGGTCTGCTAAAGACTGGATGTTCATAGATACATATAAATTTGTACGGAACCCTCGGTGCGCGAGTCCGACTCGCACTTGGCCGGTTTTATTTATATTCCTCCGCATTAGCATCCCATCCGCATCCATGGATATCAGCCTCCAATACTCCGCATCCGCATCCTCAGATATCATCATCCACAACATCCCTAAAGCAGCAGTCCCTTGCGCGCCTGTAATAAGGCTTATACAATCAACTCGACAAATTCAATAAACCGAAGTGTGTCCAAAATCGGATCAATGGAAACCTCTCCACTTTGAAGATTTTTTACCATTAAGTGCACTCCGCTAAGATCTTAATCTTATCTAACCTGAATAATTTGAGGATCGATCCGCTTAGAGGATAAATTGGGACTGGAACTAAACTTAAA
Organism: Archips crataeganus; assembly: GCA_947859365.1. Taxonomy (NCBI): domain Eukaryota; kingdom Metazoa; phylum Arthropoda; class Insecta; order Lepidoptera; family Tortricidae; genus Archips; species Archips crataeganus. The sequence goes on along the minus strand of OX402069.1, from coordinate 10,622,866 downwards.
ACTCAAACTCTTTATTGCGTTAAACGGTTTGTTAATCACCATCATCATCATCATCATCATCATCATCATCGTCCTAGCCTATATACGGCCCACTGCAGGGCAGGCAGACTAATTTAAGCGGTTTAGCTATACATATTCGTATCAAGTTTCAAGCAGATGCCATCAACTTTACTGTTGAAGAATTTCCTACGGAGACGATCCTGGAGGAACCATCAGAAATCCACTGCCAGATTATTGTACTGACGCCGAATTCACTAAAGTATGTCAAGTTGCAGCTCAATTCGGTGGTAGATGGTTTTGCTAGTTTTTAAACTACACACTAGCTTGTAAAAATACATGTACAGACACATATAAACATAATGTACTTTTACCTTGTAATGACAGCTGTGTCCCTAAGTTTAATATTGTAATAGTATTTACCAATAGTAATCGCATATCATATTAGTAACAACAAGCCACATTCTTTAAACATCACAACATCATCATTTCAGACGTAGGACGTCCACTGCTGGACATAAGGCTCCCTCATTAATAGCTAATCAACGGTTGGAAGGGGCTTGCATTCACCTTGAATAAGCCTTTACCAAATCGCAAATCGTCCGTCCACCTCATTGGTGGACGACCAATGCTGCGTTAGCCAGTCAGTGGTCCCCATTCGAGAACTTTTCGGCTCCAACGGCCATCCTGTTCTGAAAGTTATATGGCCTACCTATTGCCATTTCAACGAGCTAATCCGTTTGGCTATGTCGATGACCCTGGTTCTTCTACGGATCTCCTCATTCCTCATTCGATCCCGTAAAGAAATCCCGAGCATACGAGTAGCCCTCTCCATAGCTCGTTGAGCGACTCTGACTATTCGGCTAAAACTCATATTTTCACTAAAAAAAGCAAGGTTTTATATTTCTCAACGGTTTCTTTTTATAAAGAAAGTATGAATTTGAGCCGAAATAACAAAATACGTGCTCTTTATTTTTTCATGTTCTCAATCAAACTAGTAATAATTTGCAACTTGCTTGAAAAAAAATTATAATTGAAGTTTGGGGGTTTAGTCACTTTTTAGTACTATGGAGGACAATTTCTCTAAACAGGTTGAGTTTGGTAGCTAAAAATAATGGGTCTGTTATTTTAAAGAAATCTAGCATATATCAAAATTAATCAAATCGGAGCCGGACAGTTAGGTACCTTCCCTTGTAAGTGACATGGACTTCTTTCTTATATCTTCCAGAACCAGTACATTTAGACCTCAAGCCCAATCAATACCAATTTGATAATAATTGTTCAAATAATCAAATTGAACGGGCATTATACATAATACCCATCACCTTTTGGGCAGAGTAATACAAATTAGATTTTCCGGGTGGCCATAAAAAAAATTACTAACACTAACTTTGAACCTAACCATACCGAGTCGCTTCCGCTCCGATAGGTCTTGCTCGCTCGCTTCGCTCGCTGGCTTTGGTTTAGATTGTAATTAATCACTTTGCCCAATTAGAGCTAGACATTATTAATAGCTACGGCGGGCATTATGAATAATGCCCGGGCATTAGCAACGGCAACTTAGCTTTATTATCAAATTGCCCATTTGTCACGTAGCAGTATCTTTTTTCTTTCTTTTTCAACCTTTCACCACCCAATGCTGAGTGTAGGTCTCTTCTAATGCACGCCATTCTTCCCGGTTTTGCGATTTTCGCATCCAGTCCTTTCCGGCCACTCTAACAAGGTCGTCGGTCCAGCGCATCGGTTGCCTGCCTACATTTCTATGCCCTACTCTAGCATCCGAACACCCCACCTGTTGTCCTGTCTACGGCATATATGGCCCGCCCACTTCCATTTTCTGCTAGCGATCACATGAGCTATGTCGACCAATTTCGTTCTCTTCCGGATCTCTGTGTTCCTGATTCGATCACGTAGAGAGATACCTAACATAGCCCGTTCCAAGGCTCTTTGGGTGACTTGGAGCTTGTGTATCACCTGCTTTGTCAGCGTCCATGACTCGGCTCCGTAGACCATGACTGGTAGGACGCATTGTTCAAAGGTCCGACGCTTGAGGTTAATGGGAATGCTTGTGCTCTTGAACACTTCGGACAGTTTGCCAAAAGCACCCCAGCCTAGGCGGATGCGGCGCTCAATCTCGCTATTTTGTCCGAATTTGGCAAGGTTCAAGGTTTGTCCCAAGTAGACATATTCCTCAACTCTTGCTATCGCATGTCCATGCACAGTAATGTGATCTATATTGGAGTTGTTGCACATTATTAGTCTTCGATGTGTACATCTTTAGCCCAACAATCACTGATGCATCATAAAGCTCTCCGATCATAGCTGATAAGTCCTCCAGGTTTTCCGCAAAAATGACTATGTCATCCGCAAATCGGTGATGAGTAAGGCGCTCACCATTGAAGTTAATACCTCTGTCTGACCAGTCAAGAAGCTTAAAGATGTCTTCCAAACATGAGGTAAATAGTTTTGGCGAAATAATGTCCCCTTGCCTAACCCCTCTCTCGACCGGAACCGGCTCAGTGAGCTCGTGGAGTTTCACTTGTAGCGTTGCACTTTGGTAGACTGCTTTGATCGCTTCCACATATCTCGTGTTGACCTGGCATCTTTGCAGAGATTGTATAACGGCCCAGTGTTCCACCGTATCAAACGCCTTTTCGTAGTCTATAAAGGCTACTACCAAAGGTTGATTATATTCTGTACACTTCTCCACAACTTAGCAGTATAATACTTAATGACCGGGCAATGTGATAAATAATGAAGTTTAGATAGTAATTAATCACTCTGCCCGATATAGCTAGATATTATTCATAATTCCCGGGCATTATACCTGCATAAATATTTATGATTTATATTATAAATAGGTGCATGTTTCAGAGGCATGATAAAGGAATACACCATTTACAAATATAACAATTGCCATTTTTAGGGTTCCGTACCCAAAGGGTAAAAACGGGACCATATTACTGGGGCTCCACTGTCCGTCCGTCTGTCCGTCTGTCACCTCTCGAACCGAACCGTGATAGCTAGACAGTTGAAATTTTCACAAATGATGTATTTTGGTTGCCGCTATAACACCAAATACTAAAAACCAGAATAAAATAAATATTTAAGGGGGCTCCCATACAAATTTTTTTGCTCGTTTTTGTTCGATATCAGGTAGACGCTTGAAATATTCACAGAATATTTAGTTATGTATTCAGTTTAAAAATAAATAATTAAATTTAAGTAAAACAAATATTTGAGGGAGGCTCCCATACAAAAAACGTGTTTTTTTTTTGCCGTTTTTATAGACGATTAGACGATTAGTACGCTACCCTTCGTGCGCGAGTCCGACTCGCACTTGGCCGGTTCTTTGATATTTTATAAGCAACAAAATTTTAATATGTTTACCGCGACTTGCATAATATTAACGTGCCTGCATTTTAAAATACGTAAGGCTCATTTGCATAACACCTGTTACACTACATCTGTAAGCCATCCTGTAAACATCTCCAAAGTAAACAAACCATAAACATTGTATAGAGACACTTAAACATGCACTTTCAAGACTATGATAACGTTAAATTTCATCATCATTATCATCAACATCGAAGAAATTCAATGATGTATGTAAACTTCCCAATCCGCACTGGGCCCGCGTGGGAACTACGGCCCAAGCCCTCTCATTCCGAGTGGGACGTATATAGTCTAGGATGATGATATATTTCTGCTAAAATCAAACAACTATACTCCTCTCACTGTAGCATGGTGCAGGTGACACTTGACACACCGTTTCGTTACACTTAGACAAAATTGCTGCGGTGTATTTAATAGCGATTTATTTAAATTCCAGTCTGAATTTTTCTGGAGTTAAACATTTAAACTTCGAAAACACTATCGTGCGCGAAAGAAATTTAACCTAATTATTTTTTATTATCAATAAAAAAAAAATACGATTAAGTCAAGAAATGTAATATGCGTGTAACAGAACATTTAATGATGGGACACAATCTACCATGAGAAGAAGATTTATTATTTGTCAGCGTTTTTACTCGATCTTTATAATGGTATTAACTAGATTCTTGAAATCTTCACCAATTATGTTAATTATGGCCGCTACAACAACAAATGATAAAAATATAATCAAATTAAAGATTAAGGGGGTCCCGACTGACCAATATAAAATGATACCCGAATGCGTAGGTAAATTTTACTTAGAAGCAGGGCTCTGCTAACACTCGATTGTTATAGTTACTGCTTTAGTTTTGTTTATTATAGTTTTGCTTTATGTTACGGCCTATTTTTGATATACCTAAAAATTTGTACGACCTCGACTTTTTTTTGCAATATAAAAAACTCCGGTACTTAGTTTGCTTTACTTAATTTCATGAAGTAATCGTAAACTTATATTATTAACTAGCTTTTGCCCGCGGCTTCGCTCGCGTGTACCATGAGAATTCCAAAGAACCAAGATATCAAGCAAGCAAGCATACAGCCAAGTAAGCAAGCATGCAAGCAAGATTGCTTGCGTGACAATGGGACCATCTCAGGAGTATAAAAAGAATTTTTAAAATCGGTCCACAATTGACCGAGAAATCGGTGAACATACCTACATAGAAAAATACATAAAATGGAATGCATAACCTCCTCCTTTTTTTGAAGTCGGTTAAAGAGCCCTGTGCGGCCTACTTACAGTATAAACTTATGAATTTTTAAATTTTAGCTTACAACCAGTAAAAATAAATAAATAAAATAAATATCACGGGACAATTCACACCAATTGACCCGGTCCCAAAGTAAGCTAAGCAAAGCTTGTGTTATAGGTACTAAGCAACGGATAAACATACTTATATAGATAGATAGGTACATACTTAAATATATATTAAACACCCAAGACCCGAGAACAAATTTCGTATTTTTCATACAAATATCTGCCCCGACACGGGAATCGAACCCGGGACCTCAAGCTTCGTAGTCAGGTTCTCTACCCACTAGGCCATCTGGTCGTCTGTACCAGTAAAACGCAAAATCCCATTTTTTCCCGTTCCCGTAAGAATTTCGGAAAGTCCTCTCTCAATGCTCCTCTACTCTCCCCAAGCAACCTCATGCCGAATTTCAGCTTTCTACGACCAGTAAAACGAAAAATCCCGTTTTTCCCGTTCCCGTGGGAATTTTGGATAGTCCTCTCTTAATGCTCTTCTACACTCCCCAAGTAACCTACCTACTTGCCAAATTTCAGCTTTCTACGACCAGTAAAACGAAAAATCCCGTTTTTTCCCGTTCCCGTGGGAAATTCGGAAATTCCTCTCTCAATGCTCCTCTACACTCCCCAAGCAACTCATGCCGAATTTCAGCTTTCTACGACCAGTAAATCGAAAAATCCCGTTTTTTCCCGTTCCCGTAGGAATTTTGGAAAGTCCTCTCTCAATGCTCCTCTACTCTCCCCAAGCAACCTCATGCCGAATTTCAGCTTTCTACGACCAGTAAAACGAAAAATCCCGTTTTTCCCGTTCCCGTGGGAATTTTGGATAGTCCTCTCTTAATGCTCTTCTACACTCCCCAAGTAACCTACCTACTTGCCAAATTTCAGCTTTCTACGACCAGTAAAACGAAAAATCCCGTTTTTTCCCGTTCCCGTGGGAAATTTGGAAAGTCCTCTCTCAATGCTCCTCTACACTCCCCAAGCAACCTCATGCCGAATTTCAGCTTTCTACGACCAGAAAAACGAAAAATCCCGTTTTTTCCCGTTCCAGTGGGAATTTTGAAAAATCCTCTCTCAATGCTCCTCTACACTCCCCAAGCAACCTCATGCCGAATTTCAGCTTTCTACGACCAGTAAAACGAAAAATCCCGTTTTTCCCCGTTCCCGTGGGAATTTTGGATAGTCCTCTCTTAATGCTCTTCTACACTTCCCAAGCAACCTACATGCCGAATTTCAGCTTTCTACGACCAGTAAAACGAAAAATCCCGTTTTTACACGTTCCCGTGGGAATTTTGGAAAGTCCTCTCTCAATGCTCCTCTACACTCCTCAAGCAACCTATATGCCGAATTTCAGCTTTCTACGACCAGTGAAACGAAAAATCCCGTTATTTCCTTATCCCGTGGGAATTTCCAAAAATCCTTAAAACTGTTTTTTACTATTATAATTACCTACTTCAATGCCAAATTTGAGAAGTCTAGTAATTATAGTTCATAGGTTTCCGTTGAACAGAATAATAAATCCCGTTTTTTTCTTATCCCGTGGGAATTTTGAAAAATCCTGAATTTAATGTTTTAACTAATGTAATACCTACTTGTGTATTAAATTTGAAGAGTCTAGTTATTGTAGTTACTGATATAGGGTCACTCGGAATCGTATATATAAATCCCGTTTTTTCCCGTTCCCGTTGTAATTTCGGAAATTCCTCTCACAATGCTCCTCTACACTCCCCAAGCAACCTTCATGCCGAATTTCAGCTTTCTACGACCAGTACAACGAACAATCCCGTTTTTTCCTTATCCCGTGGGAAATTCCGAAAATCCTTAAAACTGTTTTTAGGGTTCCGTAGTCAACTAGGAACCCTTATAGTTTCGCCATGTCTGTCCGTCTGTCTGTCTGTCCGCGGCTAAGCTCAGAGATCGTTAGTACTAGAAAGCTGTAATTTGGCACGAATATACATATCAGTCACTCCAACAAAGTGGTAAAATAAAAAATAAAAAAATAATTTTTTTTAGGGTACCTCCCATAGACGTAAAGTGGGGGTGATTTTTTTTCTCGATTAATCCTATAGTGTGGAGTATCGTTGGATAGGTCTTTTAAAACCATTGCGTGTTTGCTAACATGATTTTTCTATTCAGTGATCTGTTTGCGAAATATTCAACTTTAAAGTGAAAATTTTCATTAAAATCGAGCGTCCCCCCCCCTCTAAAATCTAAACTGTTAGGTGGAAAAATTTGAAAAAATTCAGAATGGTAGTAAATATATCAAATTTACTAGGAAAATTATAGCGGCTAAGATTGCTTGGAAATTATTTGTAGTTTAAGAGTAAATAGTAGCCTAAGGTATAAAACATACCTAAACTTGAATGATTCCGTACACATACGAAATCATTAGAAAAATATTACTTGATTTATTTGTAATGGCTACGGAACCCTACCTTGTGCGTGTCCGACACGCTCTTGGCCGGTTTTTTACTATTAATAATTACCTACTTCTATGCCAAATTTGAAGAGTCTAGTAATTATAGTTCGTAGGATTCCGTTGAACTGAATATATAAATCCCGTTTATTCCTTATCCCGTGGGAATTTTGAAAAATCCTGAAATTAATGTTTTCATTATTGTAATACCCGTTTGTGTATTAAATTTGAAGAGTCTAGTTATTATAGTTACTGAGATACGGTCACTCGGAATCGAATCTATAAATCCCGTTTTTTCCCGTTCCCGTGGGAATTCCCGAAAATCCTTCCTTAGTGGATGCCTACATTGTATAAGGTATCTATGTGCACAATTTCAAGTCTCTAGGTCCAGTTGTTTGGGCTGTGCGTTGATATATCAACAGTCAGTCAGTCAGTTTAGAATTTTATATATATAGATTACACAATATACCTAATTAAAGTTATAAATTTATAGTTTTATCGATTCGAGTTTTATAGCTTTCACTTCTCTAGTCTGTGGGTTTTGACACCTGCCACCCGCACCATGCTACAGTGAAAGGAGTATAATAATATGAAGAGTTTTTTTTAAGTATTTTTGATTTACGTTTACAATTCTGATACAATTTTTTCTTGTTTAAGACATTTCATTGTCAAAAATTAGCTATACTATATAGCTTCTATACTCTTCACAACATGGTTTTATGAATACCTACGTATAATTTTTTTTAAATATAGTTTTTTTAGGTTTATCAACGTTAATTCTATGAATACGGAGCGCTATTTCAACACCTTTTTATTAATGAACTAAAACAATTACTTTGCTCACCCGCGACCTTTTTATTAGTGTTTCATCTCTCTCCGCAGCGTACAACGGACCAAAGGCGCTACTACGAAATTCGAAAATCGAAGTTCGTATCGTATTATCCCTCTCACTCTCGTGTCAAATCATATTAGCGTGAGCGGGACGGCACGAAACGAAGTTCGAATTATGCACTTCGTGGTAGGGCCTCAAGGAACACATACTTTATGTGGTTTGCTTGAATATTCATCCACTCGTTAGTCAGATAGGACCACTTGAATTCTTAATTTTGGGTTTGGCTTTTGCACCACTTGTATTCCAAACGAGAAAATGACCTAAGCATATTTATTAGCAGACTTGCTAATTATTTAGTAACACCCGGAACACCCTGTATAAGTTTGTTACCATACAGGTCTGACAATTTCACTTGCAGCCTGTTAATTTGCCAGGTATAAATGCGCAATTGCCTGAAATCAAAATACGATAAGTAAGTTATAACACTTATAACTTTATTTCTGTTTTTTTTTAAGTGCGTTTGATAGTCTTGATTTGTCTGTTGGTATGTTCTTTTTACCCGACTGCAGGGAAAGGGTTATGTTTTCAATAAACAACACTGACACATTTAAGCCAATATTAAATAGGTATATTAATTTACAAAATACTGCGTTGTGACCTCATTTCTCACTCGAATGTCGAAGGAGGGTCAAGTTTTTTCGAACGTATGTATTTATTTATGTATGTAGGTATCATTCTTTGGCACGCCCTGCAGCCTACACGACTCAATGGATTTTGAAGTGTGAGTTGTCATTAGATTCGTCTCAGTTCCGAGAGTGACATAGGGTATGTATTTTCCCGGAATTCCTATGGGAACGGGAATTATACAGGCAGGTCTTTCATCTAGTATTGAAATTAATAGTAGATTGTACACCAAGGGGTTAAAGCACTGCATTATGTCACGGGTGCGATATTGAATCCTGAGCGTATCGAGGGACTCCAGATTTAACTCCCGAGCGTAGCGAGGGGGATTTTAGTTGATTCCCGAGCGAAGCGAGGGAATTAAGATGGAGTCTTGAGAGCAGTGAAGGATTTAAGCGCGCCCAAGGCAAAATCAGTTTTATCCCCGAGGAGTATACTCTACTTTTCTCACCTTTTGCGAGACAATAAAAACCAAGGCTACTAGAAAAATACTCGAAATAGACCCAGAAGCACTGATTCTGACACTGACTTAGCGCCTTTCGCAGTTTTCCATTTGTTGAAATCTTTGTAAGCTTTTTAGTATTTTTCCTTTGACTTCTCTGGGAGTACATTATTAACAATTTCTAAGGCCGGCTTGCGCAGACCTGGGTTAGCTACTTAACTCCGAGCGAGTTAACTGCTAATCCAGGGTTAACAAGTGTCAAAATGTATGGAACTGACATTCTTAACCCAGAGTTACCGATTTAATTTTTTTACCCTGAACTGTGCAAGTGGTCCTAAGGCATCTTATTTAATGGAATCAGGAGTCAAATCACTTTCGTCACTCGATATTTTCTTAATGTTTTATCTTCTTTTGCAGTTTTGATGCTTAAAATTGCAGCGTGTTGAAACACTCGCGGCTTTTGTTTAAGTATTTGACTTTGTTTTCGTTCGGCCGCGGAACTGCAAATAAATGAGGCGCGGCGCGGCCCCCGCGGGGCTGGGCACGTTGAGCACCAGCACCAGCAGCAGCGCGGGCTGCGCCGCCGCGACCAGCACGTGCACGAGCTGCGCGCCGGCCTGCACGCCGGGCGATTTTGAAATTAGACTTTAAGTGCATACCAATAAGAACTACGAGAAGTGAGAAAGTCGAAAATGACCGCAAACCAATAGTAACGCTTCGTTGGTACAAGTAGCGTACGATCGTACGATAGGTTAGGTACCAACGAAGCGTTACTATTGGTTTGCGGTCATTTTCGACTTTCGTTTTTCACAATTGGATTTTTGACTCTAGTCAAAATAGTAATTATAAATCGATTGTACAATCGATACTAAATCACCTCGTTTCGGGAAAACAACCACTAAAATTTCACGGTGTATAATAAGGCATTGTCGAGCAGGTGGTGTGAAAAGTTATTTAAATTGAATCCATGCGCAATGTTATTTTTTCAAGTTTAATAATGTCACTTAGTTTAATATGGCGCTGTATCACTGCTATATAATTAAGTGATTATCTAACAGATTGAGATATGGATGTATGGGAAAAATTCGTGTCTAAACTCCTGACCAGTGGTGGTGTAGGAGAATGGCACGCGGCACGGAATGCTGAGGACCCCGGTTCGACTCCCAGCGCTGGTCTTTTTTCTGGGGTTTTTTCTGTGCATCCATGTTTCAGTTTGTAGGTATTTATTATGAAATATATTTTAATATGTCAGTCAAATAAACCGACCAAGTGCGAATCGGGCTCGCGCACCGAGGTTTCCGTAGAAATTTGTAGGTATGTCAGAATATCTATAAAATCGCAATGTTATCAGAGCTCTTCTAAGTAGAATGTACGCAGTTTGGGGTCATATTTTGTGACGTGTTTATTTTGTTTTTGCAATCCATATTTTTTTATTTCCTTCAAGACGACTAACGCCACGTGGACGGGTTCCACGTGACAGCCGCCACAGTCTCCTGAGGCTAAATTCAGGAACGGGCATTCACGGGTTTGGTAGCGGTAATTCAATCGTTTGGGCTGGGTTTGGTTTGAATTGCTATTCAGGAACGCCAAAAATCACTGGTATGCGAGAGGTTTGGGCTGAGTTTGGGATGAGCCTTATTTATTTGTTTATTTATTTACAAAGCGAATTGACAACATTTCATTTTTTTAACACCTTAAATTACTACAGGAGTCGAAAGAGTTTCGCCTCCTGAACACGGAAAAATATTTATTATAATTTATTTCTTCATATTTAAAAAAATACAACATATTTAAAAAACATATGTGTACTTACATGTACCTCCACCGAATAGATATGTTTCCTTTACCCTTTTCACTAGAAAAAAGAGCTGTCATAATTTTAAATTTGATAACAACCTTAATGTCAAATTTACGTCATCACTTTTTTTTTAATAGAGACTAGACAAATGTAATGGATCTATTCTATCGTTACGCTCTTTTAGAATAAGCACATCTTTAAAAAATTGTAATAATTTAATTAATAATCCTAGTGAAAATTTAAAACTATCAGCGTCTTTCTCTTTCCAAACAGTATACAGAGAACGAATCAAATTATAGTTTTAGAAATATTAAATTAACAGGACAATAAGGCTCATCCCAAGCTCAACCCATTCCTATCCTCTCCCAAACGATCGAATTACCGCTCGCAAACCGTGTTGGGCCGTTCCTGAATTTAGCCCCCGACCGTCGTGGCAGAGAGATGGTACAGTGGGCTAGTCAGACACTGGTCGTCTTATCATTTAATGAGAAAGAAAGAATGAAAATACATTTATTTACAACAACACAAGACAGATAAATATTTTAACAAAAAGGACAATACAAAGGCTAAAAATAGAGTGTGTCATTGCGGTTGCAAATTGGACACTGGCTCAGCATAATGCTGAGGCGTTTATAACACCCCAGCGCTGATTTTCAGCCAGTACCGTCGGTAATACCCGGAACGCCACACAGATAGATAAAATGTACACTTATAAATATAAGCGATAAACTACATAAACTACATGCGTAAATGGATAATTTGTAGATCATAAAAACGAATAATTTTAACAAAATTACTTAATCATAAATTACTATACTATAATATAACTCACTTGCCAAGTATACAACTCTGCGCGGATTAAAACAAGAAGTGAAATAACCGAGACAAAGAAAAATCAAAGAAGTTTTGTGACATAGTGCTGGAAAGGAAAGGAATTAAGTTTTCTGAAATTAAGTACTAACATAGTTATTTAAGTTGTAATACTAATAATATATGGATTCAAATAGTCCGAAATGAAATGCATTTTATTCGTGTTATTATTCTTTGTGTATTGTAAATTTACATTACACTATTTTAGTTGTAGTACAGGTTCGGCGCGTGCTAGGCTAGTGGCCGTAGGAACGCATGAGGCCGGCTTCACGCATACCCTTCGTCAAATACAGGAACATTTCTTGTGCCTGACACGCTCCGAATTGCAACCTGTCTACGGCTTGGGGTTCCGGTCTGCGCTCCTCATAAGTATCCCTGTGGCAGTGACGTCGAAAAGCTAAGACATCACGAACTGTCATACGTGATTTTCCCACTAACGTCGATAAGCCAAAGGCTACTAGAAACACAGGAATGCTTAAAGTTCCATCTTACAGACTGGCTAAAACTAAAAAGTCGTTTCTGGGAAGATGCATACGTTTTTATAATAAAATTCCGAAAACAATAACCGAACAAACTGATGCAAAATTCAAATCCATTGTGAAGAAGACATTAATATCTAAGGCGTACTATAAAATTAATGACTATATCATGGACAGGGATGTTTGGAAATAATTCCGATCCGCATTGACGATCCCTAGTCTCAAATAGCGTATCTACTGTGTTAAAAAATTTGATTGTATTAAATACTTTAGATGTATGTAATTTAATAACAATGTAGATCTGATTGAAATAAATATACCTTGTTGAGTTTCTTGCCGGTTTCTTCTCAACAGGGTTATTTCCGAACCGGTGGTAGATTCTTCGACGTTCATAGGAGCATCAATTGATGCCTAAATTGAATAAAAAATTTTGACTTTGACTTAGACTTTGTCGTGCCAAAAGAGTCAAGCCGCTTCTCGAGACATGCCGCTCTAAACGATATCATACGCCGGTCCCTTGCCACCATCAACCTGCCAAGTTTACTTGAGCCGACTGGTATTGCAAAAGACGATGGCAAGAGACCAGATGGTATGAGTTTGATTCCATGGAAGATGGGTCGGGTGCTGGTATGGGATGCAACCTGTTCAGACACGCTGGCCCTTTCCCATCTACATGGAACCAACAACAGAGCTGGTGCAGCTTGTGAAGCAGCTGAAAAAGCTAAAGCATGCAAATACAAGAGTCTAGGCTCCGAATAGGCTTTTGTCCCATTCGGTGTCGAGAACCTTGGTCCGTGGGGTCCTAGCGCTATAATTTTTTTTAAGGAAATAGTAAAAAGGTTAGTCGACATCACAGGAGACCGAAGAGCTGGCAGCTACCTCGGACAAAGAATTAGTCTAGCTATCCAAAGGGGGAACGCTGCCAGTATCTTCGGAACCTTGCTTAAAGGGACTCCCTTAAATAATATTTTTTAGTTATTATTATTATATTTTTAAGGTTTTTAGTTTTAGGTTGCTTGTTCTTGTATATAAAATGTTTATTTGTGTATATTAGTTAATTATGTAAAATTATATACCTCTGTAATTTACACTTGATCTGCCGTGTTTCTTTTATTTGATTTTTTTTGGTGTGACAATAAATGACTATTCTTTTATTTTATTGATTGCTTATGACCCCTTTTTGTAGTGGCAACAGAAATACACAATACAACTTCAGAGCTGTATCTATCTAATACGGCTCTTAAGATCTATCCCTGTGACCGTGCCATAGACAAAAGACTTTTGTTTCAGCACTTAAAAGAGCACCTTTGTGTTAGATATTGTTCGTGAATTTACAATGCCCAGTTTAAAGTAGACGAGTAGAAAAACTTCTTTATTTTATTCCTTTGTTTCAGGACTAAAAGATGTACATTATTGTTCCGGACTGTACCGATCCCCGTTCTAAACGCAAAGCTGAAATCATTGGCAAATGAAAAAACTTTTGGTATCCACGACGATACCGCTTTTTGCTTTAAGTTTTCTTATAATCGATTGGGTATCCAAAGCTCGTTCGCAATTACAATAAAATTTCAACTTTGTTTCACCGAGACAAAGGGTATTTCGTTTCGCGTGGTATTTTAAAGGTTGACGATCGTTTTGAATTGAAACGCTTTTGTTAATCGTTTGATTGTTAGATTGAAATTATTAATTGGAATTTTCAGCCCTTTCCTGTATCGTCGGGGATGTTAGTCTTCGAGTATCTTTTTCACCCGACTGTCGGAGGAGGGTTATGTTTTTCGAGCGTATGTATATGTATTATTGTATGTACGTATGTATGTATGTATGTGGGTATGTAAGTACCATTCTTTGGCACGCCCTGCAGCCTAAACGGCTCGATGGATTAAAGTATGAGGTGCTATTATTATTATTATGTCATTATTATTCATCTCAGTTGGAAGAGTGACATAGGTATATTTTCTCGGAGTTCCCATGAGAATGGGAATTAAACAGGTTTTTTTTAAACTACTAATAAAATTAAAGTTACTTTCTACGTGCAGCAATAACTTGCAACTTTTTTTCACAAAACCCTAAGCTTTTAATTAAAAACCTGTTTACCTAAACTGGTAACGTAAAACGCTTACTTTGCACTGAAAGTTCTGGTCAGGCATAAAACGTGTCGTAAATTTAGTCAAATGACGGCGTAAATTTTTATGTTCATTGTTCAGAAGTTGGGACGTAGTATTTTTTGCAACCGAAGCAATTAAATGTTGATTGCTGTAGCGGTTAGCAAAGTGTTTTTGGGATAATTTACATATGCTTAATATTAGGTTAGGATATAGGTACAGGGTGAAATTTAGATGGTGATACAAAATTAAATTAGTAATTAGATGGAGTGACGACCAGAGTCCGTATTGTCTAGTTAACGCGTGCAGAGATCGGAATTTTCACGGCAAAATATAAGACTGTCGCAATCGATCTAGTGTTAGAACCAATTTTTTATCGATATCGATAGTTGTGCGATAGAAGAAAAAAACGGTCCACTAAATAAAAAACATATTTAATACAGAATTTTAGGTCAGGTGATAAACGAAACAGTAAGGCTACTCCCAGAGAGTATTGAGAAATTAATGATTATCTATCCTATCACTATCACAAACCAAATAAAATGTCATGTGCTGCTGCATGTGTGTACTGACGCGGACTTCGAAGAAGAAATTGTATCTGTCTCTATATAATTTTATACAAACCTAACCTAAAATTCTGTATTAAATATGTTTTTTATTTAGTGGACCGTTTTTTCTTCTATTGCACAACTATCGATATTGATAAAAAAAATTGGTTATAACACTAGCTTGATTGCGACAGTCTTATATTTTGCCGTGAAAATTCCGATCTCTGGACACGTGCCTTCGCTTTACCATCTCTTTCTGTCACCATCTTATACCGTTTGACAGAAAGAAATAGTGAATGCGAAGGCAAGCGTCAGAAGCGTTAGACAATAAGCCTGAGTTAAGGTTGCGGGATCGCGTTGGTTGTGAATGGTGCAGACCGGTCTGTTTGGCGAGCCTTGGGGGAGGCCTATGTTCAACAGTGGACGTCATTCGGCTGAAATGATGATGATGACGACAAAATTAGTGTTTCTAATTCAGTAAATTCTGGCCAACATATGCGCTAACTTAATTGTTAAAATTAGTCTGATGAAATTCACAATTACGAACTCAATATCAACCTCAAATTAAATAATACTAATTAAAACAAATGTGTTCGTGCATCATATTGTCCAGCATTAACTGAGTTCGAGACACTAATTTTTTATCACCATTTAAATTTCACCATGTATTAAATAATTTTTGTTGCGATTTTAGTTACTAGGTGTCTAACCTAGCTAGGTTACTACCTACAAAACAAATTAAACTTTCCGCTCTGTGGTATAATGTTACGCACGCACGCATACACGCACACGAAATTTCACATTTATACTATTACTAGCTTTTTCCCGCGACTCTGTCCGCGTGGAATTAGTAATTTGGGCAGCTTATTTTTTTTATCCAATTTGCTTTTTCATCAATTATGGCTCTCCTTAGTTCCCCGATATAAACCCCCCCCCAGACCCCTCCACCACTGACCCCCCCTGAATCCCCCTCCCGAACCCCCCCCCCCCCCCCGCGCACCCGCGTTCACATACACCACCGTACTCCCAAGTCAAGCGTGCCTATGGAAGTTTTACTTCAAAAACCCCCGATTTTGAAACATTCTTCCGCTCCGGTCCGCTCCTATTGGTGTTAGCGTGATGATATATAGCCTATGTCCTTTCTCAGGCTCTAGACTATCTGTGTACCAAATTTCATTTAAATCGGCTACTAAGCCGAAACTACTAAGTTTTAGCGTGAAAGCGAGACAGACAGACAGACAGACAGACAGAGTTACTTTCGCATTTATAATATTACTAAGGATAAGGATTAAAAAGTAGGATTTCTACTTTGGTCTTAATTTTCTCGACTATTCATTGTATAGCTACCGACATCGCACGCACCATCCTTAAGTACCTTACTAAGTTTCGAGTATCCTCAAAGACTCATTGATAGTCTTAAAGGAAGTATTATAAGATTCAAATTCCAAAGTAACTTTAAGTAGGGCAGAACATAGGCGGAAAACGTGGCAAAAAGTAAAAGATAAGGTCATAGTATAAAACAGTAAGTAATCGAACGCGACGAATTTGCACTTGACTAAGAAGCTAGCTTTATCACGCGTGAGTGAGACTGGGTAATAAGTAGACATCCCATAGGTACTTTCATGTTGTTGACACAATTTGAGTGTAATTGATAAAAAATATTGCTGTGTATATCATACTCCTCGTGAACATCAAAATGTAGGTAACTTAACCGCTACTATCGTATCCATTGAGCGCACTACACACAACATAATATTGGTTTAAATTAAAATATACTTGTTGATGGTAAAGTGGAGTATGATGGAATGGCATGCTTTTTATTTTTTTTTTCTAGAGTTTTTAAAGACTGCGAACTCGGGCCAAATTAAAAGTTATGTCTTAATTTTGCGAACAACAAAACTACGCTTAGCCTTGTACTTGTGCGTAACTCACATCATCTTTAAATCTATGCTTAAGGAGCACTATCTGGCATCTTGTAATAGTTAACTTTATTATACCTAGTTTATTTATTTATTTATATGTGGCTGTTTATCCCACTGCCTATATTTATTTTTGACGTCTATTATATGTACGATGTATGTATGAGTAGATGTACTATTTTTTGTTGTGTTTAATTTTCTGATCCACTGTTGATGCACCACCTGCTGTAAACTAGTCCTTCCTTCTTTCTGTTAAAGGGTTGCCTGGAAGAGATCGCTCTTAAGCGATAAAGCCGCCTATTGCTTACCTTGCAACTTTCTCTCTGTGTACCTGTTTTCTGTATTGCTTACTATTTCTGGTGTAGAATAAAGAGTCATTGTATTGTATTGTATTGTAACTCAATTAGTTTGCTTGGCGAAATTTATTTGCTTTTGCATGGAATGCGTGAAAAATATATGCAAACAGCGAAGCGTAATTTTACAAACCTCACTTAGCTGTTCACGGAAACCTGATACATTATTTGTAGATAACTTACTGGTTTTGGACTGTGGTAAGCGGCAGGAGCAAGTCGAAGGATTGAGGCGTATTTTTGCTCATAGACCCTTTTTCTTATGTAGTTGTGAATGAAAGGGTTTTGGGCTAACAAATGTGGTGTGGGAAAGGATAGATTTGTGTCATTTGGAATTCATTTGGGACGGGATATTTTGTTCTTTTCAGGGAAGAGTTTTGTATGGAGCTTCGTCGATTTTCTGAGGTTTTTCACGTGTGAAACAGAATCGTTTCATGGAGTTAGAGAAAACCTTTTATTTCCATGCAGATATCATTTGGTGAGAAGCCGTGGTGGCCTAGCGGTTTGACCTATGGCCTCTCAAGCAGAGGGTCGAGGGTTCAAATCCCGGCTCGCACCTCTGAGTTTTTCGGAATTTATGTGCGAAATTACATTTGATTTACCATGAACTTTACAGTGAAAAATATCGTGAGGAAACCTGCATACACCTACGTAGAAATTCATTGGTGTGTGTGAAGTTCCCAATCCGCACTGGGCCCGCGTGGGAACTACGGCCCAAGCCCTCTCATTCGGAGAGGAGGCCTGTGCCCTGCACTGGGACGTATATAGGCTGGGATGATGATGGATGATGATGTTCCAATTCAATTGACTAAATGTTTTATTTAAATTAAAAAAATTACGGGTTTTCAGAGCTGAAATAAAGCTTTATATTACAGTTTTCTTTTACAATTTTTGATGATGGTGTCAAATAACCATTCTATGTTATCTTTAAGTTTTAAATACGATGTCTTATAGCCAAAAATGTCAAAATACTCCGCCGTTCTCGACATTGAGTCGCGTGAAGCGTAAGGGTCTTATTAAGGGCAAAGATACTTCGCAATGGATATGATATTCCAGTAGGCCATATTATTGGTAGTTACATGATTCTAAACACGAGCCTTCTGGACCCAGTCACTTGAAAGGCGAAAGGCTTAGCCTCAGATCAAATAAAAAGTAAAGATAGAGCGCGGTGAACAGCCGAGTGAGGCGGGTTTTATAAACATGTGTGCGTAGGCCGGTGTTGCCATAATAATTCTTAATACCCCGATACTACGTTGCGTGTCACGTTGATACCGTTACTACAATAAAAAACGTTGATAAACTTTTACAAGAAACAAAATAACGTTTAACTTACGTTGCGTTTCACGTTCTCACGTTTTAAGCCGTGCTAATAAAGAATATAATTTAAAATGAAAAAGAAAAGGTTAAATTACATAGGCGGCATTTACCCAATAATAGTGTAACTACAACATTATAATAGCAACAGACTAGTGTTGACGTTTTGGGT
Source organism: Archips crataeganus (assembly GCA_947859365.1). NCBI lineage: Eukaryota > Metazoa > Arthropoda > Insecta > Lepidoptera > Tortricidae > Archips > Archips crataeganus. Next base: position 10,604,265 of record OX402069.1, on the reverse strand, counting down.
TCTAAGCAAAATTTGATGTAGTTTGGTTGCAAGTGTGTGCGTGCCACTGTTGTGTAAGCACACGGATTGGTGTAGTTTGACCGGCCTCACTTCGTTGTTCGCAGCGCTATATCTTTTTTTTTATTTGATCTGAGGGCTTAGCTCTTAAAATTAGACATACCCGTATTTGAGTGAATGAATGAATGCATGATTTTGAAATATATCACAATACACAATGATTATGTTACAATATTACAATGTTAAGCTGTCTCAGAAAAGCAGGCACAATTATTTTGTTTAGTTCCCCGATCCGAACATGCGGCAATTTGAAAGTGTGGTGACAGCCGGTCAGATGAATTGGACGTGTTTATATTTTTGTGTCACCTAACACCTATGTAAGTATTTACAAACAAAATGGATTGAAAAGTCTGCATAACTAAATTATTATATTATTATAATTATCATTGTTGAGGTGATCCCAAAAGAAGATTTCACTCAGCCTTTGTCGATAAATTAAATGCAACGACACTGATTTTTAACCGACTTCAAAAAAAGGAGGAGGTTCTCAATTCGGTTGTATGTTCTTTTTTTTTTTTTTTTAACGTGTTTTACCTCAGAACTCCGTCATTTATGAACCGATTTGGAAAATTCTTTCGTTGTTTGAAAGCATATGCTTCAAGGTTGGTCCCGTTGTTACCGGAATCCAGTTCTGATGATGGGATCCATGAGGAATTGAAGGAACTCTTCAAAAGTTCAAGGGAAATGTAAAGCGATTTTAGTATTTTCAGTGACAAATCGAGCATTTGCATTCATAAAGTGTCATTTGGTAAACTAGATCTGATGAAGAAGACCGCAGATGGCCAACGGAACTCCTCAACGGGTCAAATCTTGCAAGTTGAATTTGACTCACTTCCCGGTTTCTGATTGATTTCATATTTTACATGCATGTGTAAATCAGGTGACAATGCAATATTATTGTGACATGGAGCTAATCTGATGATGGAGTTGGAAGGTGGCCATAGAAACTCTGTAATAAAACAACACAACCCCGTCGAGTTTGGGTTCATTTGAAACGTCTTGACGAGCACTTTGATCCCAGATGGTAACCAGGGTCTGATGATGGAGCTGGAAGGTGGCCAAAGTTACTCCATAAAGTAACGGCACTTACCCCATCGAGTACGGACTCATTTGACTCGTCTCAACGAGTACTTTGGTCCTAGATGGTAACCAGGGTCTGACAATGAAGTTGGATGGTGACCATAAGAACTCCGTAGTAAAACGACATAACCCCATCAAGTTTGGTCTCGTTTGATTCGTCTTGATAAGTACTTTGGTAACCAGAGGCAAAAAGTACAGTCAGTAAAGAGTGCCAGTCCAGGCCATTAGCAACAACTAAAAAGAAAAAAATAAAAAATTTTAAATAAAAAATAAAACCGCCTTCAAAAAACACCCAAAAAAAACTTGGAAATAAAAAAAATGTAAATAAAAAATAAAACCTCCTTCAAAAAACCCCCAAAAAAACATAAAATAAGAATTGATTGAACCGACCACAATAAGCATGAAAATATCTTTCTACTAATCTGTTTGAAGTTGGTGCCTCAGCACGAGCCAGCAGGAGTGTAGAAGCCCTATAATAGGTATGTAGGTAAGTTAGATTACTAGGTCCACTCCTGCTGGCTCGTGCTGAGGCACCAACTTCAAACAGATTAGTAGAAAGATATTTTCATGCTTATTGTGGTCGGTTCAATCAATTATTATTTTATGTTTTTTTGGGGGTTTTTTGAAGGAGGTTTTATTTTTTATTTAATCAGTGAATCCGTTCAGACAAGCCCAGAACATAAAAGTATCCTAAATAGTAGTTGTTGTTAAAATTTTCATAAGATCTTTCATGACCGATGAAATTTCGGCCGTCGTGGATCAAAGTTATCCGATCAAACGAAACGCATAAACATAACGCATTCACTCATAAACGGACGACATCGGTCGTTGTTAGGGGCTCTCCTATTGTTTTAGGATTAGGTGTATATAGTTTCTTAGGCGCAAGCCACATAGCAAAGACGTGACACGGGGGCGCATCGCAGGCGGGGCACCTCTTGAATTAGTTATCATACTAAGGGGGTGTTTCACCACCTTATTGTCAAACTACTGGTCACGTAACCAATGAATAAACTAAGTACTGGACAAATCTGTCGGCTAGTTTTTTTTCAGTTTCACTACACCGGTCCTGTGCAAACTAAGTACCACTTAACTAATCGTCGGTTTAACATAGAGGGGGAATGGCAACGTCACATTTCACGATCACGCGTTCCTGTTCGCACACTTTCGTTCAAAGAGTCGCTCATTGTTAAAGCAAAAGAAATCGTAAACTATGTAATTTTTAAATACATCTATTTTTTTGCATAAACAAATGTGTAACATTATAATTAATCCAAAAACGGTATTTATTTACGATACTTTAACAATAACAAAGTAAAATAAAATCACGTAAAACGAATCGAAAAGTGGCGCCAAACCATTTGACAGATTAACTTTTTTTTGTAATGGCGATGTACAAGTTCACGTAGAACAAACGATTGTGCCACTGAAAAACAGTCTGTAATTAAAAAATATAACGAAATTTTGGATTTATTTTTACATACTGAAAGCGTACCTATATTTTTTTATTCAATCTTGCTATTTGAATCCTCGTTTGCAATTTAGCATGACTTCTTTCTTTAAAAAATAACAAATACTTTGATTTATTTTTCTGAAACCGGCTGAAGGGCTCTCCAACCATGACCACAAAAATATTAACTGACTAACTAAAAAGTTATGTGACGGATAAAAATGCTAAATGCCACCTGATCTGATGGTCAAATTAAAAAACAGTTTGTCCGTCACTTACCGCTAATCAAGACTGGTGAAACCGAAATTTTAAGTTCATCTGTCAAATAAGATTATGATTAAGCTAATCCGAACTTTAAAAAAAGTGGTGAAACAGCCCCTAAATGTATAGAAGCGTCGCTAACCAAAGCAAACAAAAGAGACGGGGCGGAGACGCAGCCTGCGAACAAACGACGCGACGCTGACTGGAATGCGCCCCCGTCCCACGTCTCTTCTGAGTGGCTTGAACCTTAGGCACAGAATAGTAATAGTAACTAGTAATTCAACTTCATACTAGAGCGCCCGAATCGACGCACGCACACAGCCAAGCGTCTTACATTACACGACACGCGGCGTGGGACTGCATTGTTTTGTCTGGCGATGATTGGTAAATGCATCCGCAGACGAATCTCCACCAACCGACCACACGTCTGTTGACGTGGTGGGGACGCCGGACGCTCGCGCTTGAACCCTTTGATGCGTGCCGCAAAAACCGACAACAAACGGATCGGTGGCAGATGCGTCTGCGGACGTCAAATACCTACCACAGATGCCCAAATTACCCCCTCTACACGTCCGCGGATGCATCCGGAGATGACATCCGCCGACGCATCCGCGGACGTGTAGTGGAGGCATAAGACGCTTGGCTGTGTGCGTGCGTCGATTCGGGCGCTCATGAAGTCGAATTACTGCTTGGTTTTGTATTCTGTGCCTTAGGCATAGGCATTAATTTGCCTGCTGTCTTTCGCGCCACTATACGAAAGGTAGTGTTCAGGCGACAAAAAGTTCCCCGGGCCCAATTTAGCGATATTGCCCTCCCGAAGCAGGCCCGCTTTAGTTTTATTGAAAAAGTGAGATTCTTTATTCGCTTTTTAGATTTCTCAACGCCGTCCGATCCTATTCAAAGTTTTAATACATTTCGGAGAAGAGAAAATTAGATGAAATGAAATGGAGATTCGTGATTGCATAAGTCTTGCAGTGCTATCTCCTATTTCCGGAGATCGACAATCATTCTAGCCATCCTGATCCTGAAGACAACAGCAAGGAACAGTGATATTGTGCTCTGTTTGAACAACGTCCGTAGATTTTTGCCTTGATATTTGGTGCCTTGAATTTGTACATTTGAGATGCAGAAGTTCGTATTTTGCGTTCCGCATTATATGGCCAAAATACTGCCACTATCTGGTTTTTACGGTGGTTTTTTACCTTTACTGGTATTGGTAGAACTTAAGCAGCAAAAGTGACTAATCTGCGTGTCTTCTAACCGCCAAGCGAACATCGCTGAGCGTGTACCGCTGAGCGAGTTTTTTCGTAGATAGCTTTTATCGCTGCGATCAACTAGTGAAGAGAGAGTCCTCGCCGGCAGTGTGAACAGCCAGCAATCAACTGTAAATATATGTTTCTCTTTTAGCGACACAGGATCTTTATCTTTTGTTCGTTTCTTGAGCGAGAAAATAGTCGATAGCTAGTCGCTTTCTCTCCCTTGGTGGGACTATAATGCCCAAGCCCGACTAACACTTTTATGCGTATGATAACCACATCTTAGTTTTAGGATTAGTTTTGTAATAGTTTTCAAGTTTGTTTTTGTTGTCTAATTATTCCTACTGGCTCACATTTTAGCACTCATTTGATGTATATTATTAAATATAAAATTCTTTAAATTCTTTATATTAAAATAAAAGTGTACTCGAACTTACCCACAGATCTGAAAAAAAAAGTGTGAAGGGTTGGACTGAAAACCAGCGCTGTGCGCGTGCGCACCTCCGTGGGCATGACTCCACAGCACACGCTGAGCCTAATCCATTTAACACGCTTAGTTATAGGTTCAATGTAGAAAATAATATTGTATCTTTTTTTTCCTAAGAGTGTTAATAAAATTCTATTCTATTCTATTCTATTCTATTCTATTCTATTCTATTCTATTCTATTCTATTCTATTCTATTCTATTCTATTCTATTCTATCTTTTATTTATTCCATCTTGTTCCCTTGAAGTTTGACAGACGTTTCAGATGGTCACGCCGGTTCACTTTTAGTTTTGGCTGGGTTCGTGGAACTTTCGCTAGGAATCCTCGATCATTCATTTGCGCGAAGAAGGAACATTCCGTAATCAATTGAAAAAGTTTGGGTGTGAAAATGGTGCGTTGTTTATACTTCATTCTAGATAACATTACGCGTCACAAAATATATATTCTAATTGAACGACCGTTTAGCCTAGTTGGTAGTGACCCTGCCTACGAAGCAAGAGGTCCTGGGTTCGAATCCCGGTAAGGACATTTATTTGTGTGATGAGCATGAATATTTGTTCCTGAGTTATGGGTGTTTTCTATGTATTTAAGTATTTATTTATCTATATAAGCATGTTTATCGTCGTCTAGCACCCATAGTAAAAGCTTTGCTTAGTTTGGAACTAGGTCGATTTGTGTAGGTCGATTAGGGGTAATATTCATTTATTATTATTATTTATTTATTATCTTCTAATATATAAAAATCTCGTGTCACGGTGTTTGTTACCAAACTCCTCCGAAACGGCTTGGCCGATTTTTATGAAACTTTTTTCTCTACACTCGGTAAGTCTGAGAATAGGTCGTAGGCGATTTTTTATCCCCCCCCCCCATTATTCGCGGGACGGAGTCGCGGGCAACAGCTATAAGTATATAAAATTCTCGTGTCGCGGTGTTTGTTACCAAACTCCTCCGAAACGGCTCGACCGATTCTCATGGAATTTTGTATGCATTTCGGGTAGGTCTGAGAATCGGTAAACATCTATTTTTCATACCCCTATTATTCTTCGCTGACGGAGTCGAGGGCAGCAGCTAGTAATAGTATGAGATCCCACCATAATATTCTACACCTAGTATTTTTTTACCTAATTAGGTAGATAGCCGTGGTAGCCTAGTTTGCCCTAATGGCCTCTCAAGGAGAGGGTAGGTTCATATTAAAGGGGGTCGTCATACAAGAAACGTATTTTTTTCAGCGCTTTTAACTGTATCCTTTTTAATAACAATGTCATTAACTCGATACTTGAAATTTGCACGGATTATGTATTACTGCGGCCGATATAAAAAATATATAAAAATATCATCATCATCATCATCCCAGCCTATATATATACGTCCCACTGCAGGGCACAGGCCTCCTCTCAGACTTGAATGACGAACATAAATGGCCTTGTTTCTTTTCTAGGTCCAGAAATTTCTGTTGCACAGCAACATTTTCTGTGAAACTTTATTATTTTCATTTATTGCTTATTTTGTCTTGTCAACTTGTAATATAAACAAACAACTTTAACAGTAAAATCATCTTTTGGAGTCACCCAAGTAGCCTTAAAGTCTTTGTTAGGCTATTGCTAAACGCTCACTAATTACTGGACAGAGTCAAAGCGTACCTAATTAAGGAAACTTCGAGACGAACTTGCGAATTCGGGAATAGGTGTCGAATTCTGTTTCGGCTATGACTGAACTTACGTTCTAATTATGGTTGAAAGCTGTTACCTTAAAGTTTGATTCACAAAGCTGGTATGAACAAATTTATCATCATCACCATCATCATTGCAGCTGAAAGATGTTCACTGCTGAATATGCCTCCCCCATGGTTTACCAAACAGACAGGTCCTGCGCCATCCGCATCCAACGCGTTTTTGACGTGACAACGTCTAATAAATCGATGAACGCCGGCTGCATGCACGAAAAAGGATGACGCAATGTAACGTACATGTACGTACAGAGCAGTGAAGGCCAGTATGTACAACAGAGCAGCGAACGCCAGCATGTACAATCTTAGTACTACTTTCAATGCGCGGGGTGCGGGGTGCGAGGGTGCGGGGGCATTAAGGGGGGATGAAAATTTCATTGATTTTGCCGTAGGATGCACCGTTTTCAAGATATTTGACATAACACCGGTTCTCGTCCGATCACCGAGGTTAAGCAACGTCGGGCGCGGTCAGTCTTCGGTCAGTAGGTACTTGGATGGGTGACAACCTGGTTTCACTTTTGTTTTTTAGGGTTCCGTAGTCAACTAGGAACCCTTATAGTTTCGCCATGTCTGTCCGTCTGTCTGTCTGTCCGCGGCTATGCTCAGAGACTGTTAGTACTAGAAGGCTGTAATTTGGCATGAATATATATATCAGTCACGCCGACAAAGTGGTTAAATAAAAAAAACTAAAAATATTTTTTTAGGGTACCTCCCATAGACGTAAAGTGGGGGTGATTATTTTTTTCTCGACTAACCCTATTGTGTGGGGTATCGTTGGATAGGTCTTTTAAAACCATTGCGGAGTTGCTGGCATGATTTTTCTATTCAGTGATCTGTTTGCGAAATATTCAACTTTAAAGTGAAAATTTTCATTAAAATCGACCGTCCCCCCCCCTCTAAAATCTAAACTGTTGGGTGGAAAAATTTGAAAAAATTCAGAATGGTTGTAAATATATCAAATTTACTAGGAAAATTATAGCGGCTAAGATTGCTTGGAAATTATTTGTAGTTTAAGAGTAAATAGTAGCCTAAGGTATAAAACATACCTAAACTTGGATGATTTCCGTACACATACGAAATCCTTAGAAAAATATTACTTGATTTTTTCGTAATGGCTACGGAACCCTACCTTGGGCGTGTCCGACACGCTCTTGGCCGGTTTTTTGAATGTTTTGTTATGACGTTGTTACGTTAAACTATCGTCCGTAACCCGACTTTACAGACAACCGGTTTTTTTTTATATGAGAGGGAGGCATACGAGCAAGTGGTCATCTGATGGAAAATGATTACCATCGCCCATAAATACCGACAACTCAAAGAGAGTCACTGATCTGTTGCCGGCCTTTAAAAAAGGAAAGGGAATGGGCAGGGGGGGGAGCGGTATTAGGCCCCCGGCGCTCTCACTGACCGTACCAAACGCAGCAGGAGTACTGCTGCATCACTCCGGTGTTTTATGAGAAGGTGGTACTTCCCCGGACGAGCGCCGCGCATTCATGATGCAGCGGCTAGCTACAACATGGCTCTACCACTACACACTGCGTTCCCAAAACTCCAAAAGCTTTAGCGTTTCACTTCAAAAAAACGAACCCGGGACCTCAAGCTTCGTAGTCAGGTGCTCTAACAACTAGGCTATCCGGTCGTCAAAAATATAATACTAAAGGTAAATTATATTAAAAGAATTCAGGGATGTATGGGGTCCCTTAATTTTGAAACTAAAAGTAGACATATATTAACTATTACTACGTTCAGTGGAAGTGGAAGTATACTTATAAAAACCAATCAAGGACATGTAAGTATACTAATTAACTTTAAACTCCATGCTCCTAAATTGACACCGTAAGGGGTGGGGCCCCCCATTAGTCTGTGCCGAGAATGAACCGTACACCCCATTTTGCGTGACACTAAGGGCCTATGTGACCATTTAACTACGTCACTTCACTATCTTGGTTAGCCGGTGACAGAAGCACTGGATGTGCCATTTTCACATTTTATTCCTACTAGCTGTTACCCTAGGAACTATGGATTTTCTGGAATAAATAGTATCATCAATACCATCATCATCATTTCAGCCGACTGCTGAACATAGGCCTCCCCCAAGGCTCGCCGAACAGATCGGTCCCGTGCGATCCGCATACAACGCGACCTAGAACTGATGGCCGATGGGGCAAAAACGTTCTCCAATGGCGTCCACGGACTAAAAGACGCAGTGTAGGTAGGCCTACAACAAGATGGAGCGACGACCTGGTTAGGGTTGCGGGATCACGTTAAATAAAAAGTAAGCTAAGTTAATCCAGGTTATAAACTATTAGTGCGCCAAATGTCATCAGAATCCGTCAAACAGTTTTAACGTGAAACAATAACAAACATCCATTATCCATCTATACAAGGTTTTGCGTTTAATTATAATATATTATATTAATTCGTAAGATAAGTATGATTGTATGATGATTATACTGGGATATAAAGTTGCCTGTGTGTGATCTAACTATCTTCATTATGTAGCAAACATACACACCTGTCTTAAAAGTGGTTTTATTCTACCTCCAGATGTTACCAAAAGCAATAGCTTCAATCTTATAAGATCTCGTGTTACGATTCAATAAACCTTCATATTATATTAAACTGCTCGTTAACTTCTATCAACTGATAATTATTGTGGTTGTTATGCCATTGGTACATTATTTATTTTAGCACAAATTTTTATCTCCAATTCCGTCGTAATAAATAGTTAATCCCTCAGACGTGTCAATTAACGGACTATTTTTGTTTAGTATGTTCATCGATTTCCCAAGGGAACTGGGTAATTTTCGGGAACATAAGTCCATATCCGTCGTTGGATTGTAGTCTATATTACATATATACTCTAACACCACATAACTATTACTGTATGCGGGACTTAACTCGCAACAAATAGAGAGAAATAGAGAGTTGAATCAACTTGTGACCACGGCCACTGCTGGCCGAAACGTCGAGGTAAATATTATTTGCGTGATAAGTCCCGTAAATAGTATAAGTTATGAGTGAAAATCACGAAAGTTTAAAACATTATGCTCCACTAGCTGATGTCCGTGGCTTCGCCCCCGTTGAAGTAGATTAAAACGTATTTTCCCGTGGGAACGAGATGATTTCCAGTGGTAAAAAGTAGTCTATGTCACTCTCCTGCCCTGCTTGTATGTCCATACAAAAAAAAACACGGAAATCTGTCGCTCAGTTTCGACGTGAAACTAGGACAGACAAACAAACATACTTTACAATACAATACAATACAATACAAATATTCTTTATTGATCACCAAAAAAATACAGAAAAAAATATTCATAACAATAAAAAGAAAAACAGGCAGACAATAGGCGGTCTTATCGCTCAAAAGCGATCTCTTCCAGACAACCAATACTGGATACATGTACAAATATGAACAGTTTTATGTAGGTGGCGGAAACAACAGACAGGAGAAATGAAGAGATATTAATCAAAATATTAAAAACAATACAAATATACAATATTTATATACATAAATAAACACATACATTAAATATAATACCTATACACTACATACACTACATATACAGAATATCAATGAGAAAATGTCAAAAGGCCGCACGTGAGAAAAGTAACTCGGATTTAAAGACATAATGTAAACAAATGAACAGGGAAGGACCGACGATTGAGGATCAAGTTAGTGACAAATAGTGAGCTTTGAGGAGGTTTTTAAAAATGGGAAGGAATTTAGCTTGCCTTAACGCCAAAGAAAGCGAATTCCAGAGACGAATGGCAGTCATAGTGAACGAGTTATGATAGAATTTAGAGGAAGAAGGAGGAACGGTAAGAAGAAAATTATGTGCAGAACGAAGAGAGGACAAGAACTTAAAACGCTCTTGAAGGTATGGAGGAGTTGCAGGGTTAAAGAGTTTGCTGTATGAAAAGAAAGAATATGAGTATTACGGCGAAAACGGATGGGGAGCCACTTGAGATGCGTACGATAAAAGGAAACGTGGTCATATTTCCGCAAACCGAAAATGAACCGTATACAAACATTTTGGATACGCTCAAGCTTATTTAATTGATCCTCTGTGAGATCTAAAAAGGAAACATCGGCGTAATCTAAAATAGGAAGTAGAAGAGAATTAGCCAGCGCAATCCTGGTAGCGAGAGGGAGAAAGTTACGAAGCCGTCTCAGAGACTCCACAGCAGCAAACATCTTCCTGCTAACCTGATTAACCTGCGGTGCCCACGTCAATGACCGATCTATGACAACACCCAAGTTTTTTACCTGAACTGTATCAGGGTATTATTAAAAAGTATAGGAGGCAGATTATTTAAATTAATTCTGGATATAAAATGTAAACTGCCGACTATAATAACCTGCGTCTTTGTTGGGTTAACGTGTAGACCATAGCGTTCACTCCAGCTGGCTGTTTTGGCCAAATCGAGATTCGTAGCCTCAATGACGTCCGGAAGATCATCAAGTACACCCTGGGAATATATCTGAAGATCGTCAGCATAAAGGTGATAAGAAGAAACAAGGTTATGTGAAATGGAATTAATAAATACGGAAAATAATAGAGGTGATAGTACACCCCCCTGCGGCACTCCCGCCGACAGGTTGCACCAAGAAGAACGGGAGGCTTCCACCTTTATCCGTTGCCGACGCCCAACCAAGTAACTACGAAACCAATCAATTACCGGAGGAGATATGTTGAGAGAACCCAAAATCCCCAGCAAAACGTCAAAGTCAACAGCATTAAATGCGTTGCTAAAATCAAGCAGCGTCAATACCGTTAACTTCTTGCTGTCCATGCCCAACCGTATGTCATCTGTAATTTTAACGAGAGCGGTAGTCGTACTATGACCAGGACGGAAACCAGACTGGAAAGGGTTAAGGAGGTCATTACGGTTTAAAAAATGTGATAATTGCCGATTCACAAGACTTATACTTTCGCATTTATAATAATTAATTATATTATAGTATGGATAGCAAATTATAATAAAGAAGTAAAATTCTTAGTATTTCCAAAGATTACCTTCTACATACATAAAAAAAAACTTCTGCATAAGTATATAAGCGGGTCATTAGTTCCCTACTATGTACCTACACTACAAAACAGTTAACTAAATTTCAAATTACCTGATTGATTTTTAGTGTATTCAGAGCAAAGCTATGACAGACGAACAGACAGTATGAGAGACTCACTCAGACTCAGACTTTACGGGATGACCATAAAAGTAAAAAATTTGGAGTTGAAAAATAAAAAAATACAAAAAGACTCCTAAAAACCAATCTTGATCCGGAATAAGAGTTTTTATTTTTTACTTGAACGTCCCCACAGGTCCCGTATGTAACAATAATACGAATGAAAATCACGAAAGTTCATAAAAATTTATAATAATAACTTGCTGTTGCCCGCGACTCCGTCTGCGAAGAATAGGGGTAGGTATAAAAAAAAGCCTACGACCTATTCTCAGACCTACCGAGTATAGAGAAAAAAGTTTCATAAAAATCGGTCAATCCGTTTAGGAGGAGTTTGATAATAAACACCGTGACACGAGATTTTTATATATTTGACTAGCTGGTTGCTCGCGATTCCGTCTGCGATGGTAAAAAATAGCCTACGACCTCAGACCTACCGAATGGAGAGAAAAAAGTTTCATAAACATCGGTCAAGCCGTTGCGGAGGAGTTCGAAAACAAATACCGTGACAAGAGATTTTTATATATTAGAAGATTAGATAATAATAATCATTTATTTAAGATCCAAGATCCATACTCTTACACTCTTCTTGTAAACGTACGGAATCCTAACATAGCCAGGTGTGGCGAACTAAGTACATTAATTCCATCCAAATTTTTAATTAGAGATTAAAAGAAACAGGCAGATATTAAATTAATCAAACAAAGGCACGTACATCTTCCGCCGTATTCTTTTAATCAAAAATTTCTAAATTTACGCTTCTCTCTTTTGCATATTTTCTTAAGTCTTTATTAAAGTTCACCTGCTAGTATGTTATCGATGTCGTGAAATATTTTTGAAGAAAATACTTTATTTAATACACCATTTTGTTCACTATACATATTATTATTATTATTATGTTATTATTGCATTAAAAAGCCGTGGTGGCCTAGCGGTTTGACCTATGGCCTCTCTAGTAGAGGGCCGTGGGTTCAAATCCCGGCTCGCATCTCTAAGTGTTCGGAATTTATTTGCGAAATTACATTTGTAATTTACCATGAGCTTTACGGTGAAGGAAAAAATCGTAAGGAAACCTGCATTCACCTGTGAAGAAATTCAATGGTGTGTGTGAAGTTCCCAACACGCATTGGGCTCGAATGGGAACTACGGCCCAAACCCTCTCATTCTGAGAGGAGGCCTGTGCCCTACAGTGGGATAAACATAGACTGAGATGATGATGATGACGATTATTGTATTATACTGTTTTAAACTTTCGTGATTTTTACTCATAATTACTAAACTAAACGGGACTTATCACGCACTAAATATTTATTTATTTACCTCGACGTTTCGGCCACATTGCAGCAACCGTGGTCACGAGTCAACTGAAATGTAGGGTGTCAAGTTCGTTTAGCCGCACGAGTCTTTCGAACTACCCGCACTTGATCCCGATTAGAATCAGCACCCGTATCTCGAACTACCCGCACTTGATCAAGATTTTTTAACGGCACCCCATCACACCGACACACAACACTCACAACATCCGACGACCTCTCCGAACACTCCTGCCGACGCCAACATTTGTTTATAACAGGATTCCACGCAGACGAAAGCTTATATCCATCTTCCCGATTAAAATTTTTGTGTTTTTTAATTTCAACCGCTTCACGCACCATTCTAGAGTAGAAATGACGTTCCGTTGACAGAATTCTGGGATTGTGCAGTTCAATCCAGTGGTTTGGTCCTGACTCCAACAAATGCTCGGCTATGGCTGACTTATTTACTTGGCGATTTTTAACAGCCGCGATATGTTCCTTGACCCTCTCAGCTATTGTTCTTTTTCCTATATCGGACAAACAAAAAGAACAATAGCTGAGAGGGTCAAGGAACATATCGCGGCTGTTAAAAATCGCCAAGTAAATAAGTCAGCCATAGCCGAGCATTTGTTGGAGTCAGGACCAAACCACTGGATTGAACTGCACAATCCCAGAATTCTGTCAACGGAACGTCATTTCTACTCTAGAATGGTGCGTGAAGCGGTTGAAATTAAAAAACACAAAAATTTTAATCGGGAGGATGGATATAAGCTTTCGTCTGCGTGGAATCCTGTTATAAACAAATGTTGGCATCGGCAGGAGTGTTCGGAGAGGACGTCGAATGTTGTGAGTGTTGTGTGTCGGTGTGATGGGGTGCCGTTAAAAAATCTTGATCAAGTGCGGGTAGTTCGAGATACGGGTGCTGATTCTAATCGGGATCAAGTGCGGGTAGTTCGAAAGACTCGTGCGGCTAAACGAACTTGACACCCTACACTTCAGTTGACTCGTGACCACGGTTGCTGCAATGTGGCCGAAACGTCGAGGTAAATAAATAAATATTTAGTGCGTGATAAGTCCCGTTTAGTTTAGTGATTATTGTATTGCCATTGGAGCTCTATACATTATGTAGGTACCAAAATTTTAAGTCAAAATGATTAATTAAAAATTATTACAAGATAATAAAAGAAGAATCTGACTGTCTGATCATTATAATGATGTAAGAGAGCACTTAGAACAGGTTTTTAAAATTGAACTAATAGGTGATGAAATGAATGTATGGAAATCAAAATCGCTGAAACTACAGACCGCTACTTTAGTTTACATTAATGGTGCTATGTAGGTATGTATGTACAATTTATTGAGATAATATGTAAAGAGACAAATTTATCCCTTTAAGGGACCTCTACCAGTCAACTGTTTAATGGATGAGAGAAGCATTTAATTAGGGACCGACAAAGGGTAAGTTGAAAAATCAGAAATATAGTGAAAACTATAAGATGGTTTTGTTTTTTTTAATGAAAATCATAACCCTGAAAAGGTGAAAAAGAAAATGAAACATGAAATGTCCTGAAAAATATTGAAGTCGCTGAAGCTACAAATAAAATATTACAGCTAAGCCTTTCATGATTTTTAATTAAACCCCTAAAGGGGTGAATAAATACATCGACTGTTGGCCCAATAATTTTGGCGATAAGGAGAAGGGATTCAATTTACACACGTTTGTACCTAGTCGCACGCAAAAACTAGACGTTTCATATTCATCTGTTGCTTGTATGTGATTTGACAGTAAGAGCGTCTAGTAAACTACATCCGTGAACGCATGCCGTCTCAACCTTTACAGGGGGAATGATTTACAGCACACAATTTACCTTGCCACGCACACACGCACGCCGTCACCAAATTGCTTGACTTTGTTGTAATAGGATATAAACACTCGTGACGTCACAATAAGGGTAACTTTACCTGCTTAGGGTAAAGTAGTAAGTGATATCGGAAAAGTTGTTTTTTTTTCACCACCTTTGAGTGTACTTATTTAAAAGGATATTTGTCTTCTGTAAGGAAATGTCGAAGCGTTTCGAAATAAAAATATTACGATAAAAAACGTTTAAGTACAGAAGAATCCAGTCAAACTAAACTAAACCAAATAAGTAATGGTACTTATACCTACCAGTTAAAAATATCCATGTCACTTAGGCAATAATAAGTAGATGCTTTTATTTGAAAATATTTAGAAATAAGTGACATGTTATGTGACACTACTATCGCTTACCTATCGCTTACATAAACGCGGAATAGATGGCTGTTGGGGTCAAAAAGTTTTTGAATGGAGACCACGGACTGGCAAATGCAGCGTGGAAAGTCCACCAGCGAGGTGCTGGTTGGATGCAAGCCGCTTCCAACCGTTGATTGGGTATCAATGAGGGAGACCTATATCCAGGAGTGGACTTTCTACGGCTGAAATCATGATAATGAGTATAGTACCTAGCTCACGTTTTTATCTTGCGTGGCATTTCTGACACTATTTATTATTTACTTATGTATTGTTGTTATTGTGTTAGTTTTGTCCCGTAATAATCATGGCAAATTTCATTTACTAACCTACAATCCACGCTATTAACTATTCCATTACGAGTCAATCCGCTTTTCACTGCCCAGGTCTGCCCGTAGCACAAGCCTCGTAGCACAGCAAACAATCCCATCTGGCTGGCGGCCATATCTAGGTCACTAATTATGAGTCTATTTAAAGCACAACGTATGACTGTTAAGGCGTAGGATAGTGGAGTGTTTTGTTTATTATATTCAACCTACCTAGCTTTAACCCCCTGCTTCCACATGTCAAACTTTTTAGTCCAACCAGGGCCCAATTGCATAACAAAATAACTACAAGCAAATAGTATTAGTGAATTTCAATACAAAATAGCTAATACTAAGCTTGTAATTTGTTATGCAATTGCGCCCAGTTTGACCACGAGAAATTATATTTCCTCGTGGTCAAACTTCGTTGACAATTACCTAACCTTTTTAGCATGCTGTATGCTTAGATTATTTATGAACTAGATAGAGTGTCAGTAGCAAAAATTGCGATACAAAACGTCCAAAATCTATTTGACAGCTTCATATTACGATCGCGTGAGGCCATTCAAACTGAAGGGAGGCAAATGACATAGAAGCCAACAATTGGCTTATATTTTTCGGGAAGTTTTCATGCCGGCGAAGCTCTATCTAGTGTATAAATAATCTAAGGCTGTATGTATGCAGATTATGTTGTACAGTCATAGATAAAAATATAAATAATATGTTAATGTCAAGTGCGGTGACGTTCGTGTAATTGATTTCCTCGTTATATGAATTATATTTAAATTATATCCCTGTTTTGGCAGTCGGGTAAAGGTATAAGTCATAAATATAATATGAACAAGAAAATGTCAAATGGAGTTGATATAATGAAAAACTTTTTTTATATTGTATTAACTTTATACAGATTATCCGTAGGTATTTCTTGTTTTAATTAAGGTCGACTGTACACATTTTTAACTGGATATTGATACAGGATGGGTCATTCAGCTAGTTTGACCACGAGGAAACATAATTCCTCGTGGTCAAACTAGTTGGACTAAAAAGTTTGACTACGTGGAAGAAGGGGCTTTAAACTGTGCCCGCGTTATAATATCATATAATCCCCTTCGCGTAAGGGCTCCATTGGTGCGTTGCGTTGCGTCGCGTAATCGCAACGAATCAACGCGTTGTATCGCACGCACACACACACACACACACACACACACACACACACACACACACACACACACACACACATACACACACACACACACACACACACACACACACACACACACACACGCACACACACGCACCTCGCACGGACGCCGGCACGCACACACACCAAAGAATAAATTCAATGGTGTCTCTCAAGTTCCCAAGCCACACTGGGCCCGCGTCGGAACTACGGTTCAAGCCCTCTCATTTTGAGATGAGGCCTGTGTCCTGCAGTGGGACATAAATATAGGCTAGGATGACGAATAAAGATATAGGTAGGTATGAGAGGTATGGTATGTAAGTGTGATACCTACACAACGTATTTATTTGAAAGAAAGAAAGAAAGAAAATACATTTATTTACAACATCACAAGACACATCATCAATATTTTACAAAACAATTTACGACACGACAATTTGATGATTTTATTTTTATTTTTTTATTTGCCTGTTTATTATCGCTGAATTATTTGTCGGATAATTACAATGGCATTCCCTTGCTTCATTTATAACGTGACTAAACTGTGTTGACATCAGAACACAATTGTGTATTCCATGTTGACAAATTTTGAGAGCCTTGTACCTACTACGACAGGAAAAAACCGGCCAAGTGCGAGTCGAACTCGCGCACGAAGGGTTCTGTACAATTATCTATAAAAATCACGTTTGTTGTATGGGAGCCCCCTTAAATATTTATTTTATTCCATTTTTTAGTATTTGTTGTTATAGCGGCAACCGAAACACCTCATCTGTGAAAATTTCAACTTTCTAGCTATCACGGTTCCCGAGATTTTATTTTATTTTATTTTATTTTATTTTATTTTATTTTATTTTATTTTATTTTATTTTATTTTATTTTATTTTATTTTATTTTATTTTATTTTATTTTATTTTATTTTATTTTATTTTATTTTATTTTATTTTATTTTTATTATTTTATTTTATTTATCGAGGTTCCTGGTGAGCTTAAATATTTTTTTTTATTTTAATTTAATGATTTATTTTTAAAGTCAATATTAAAATTAAATATTCTGTGAATATTTCAAGCGTCTACCTGTTGCCGTTATCAATATCGAGCAAAAACGAGCAAGAAAATCACGTTTGTTGTAAGGGAGCCCCCTTAAATATTTATTTTATTCCATTTTTTAGTATTTGTTGTTATAGCGGCTACCGAAACACCTCATCTGTGAAAATTTCAACTCTCTAGCTATCACGGTTCCCGAGATACAGCCTGGTGACAGACGGACGGACGGCCAGCGGAGCCTCAGTAATAGGGTCCCGTTTTTACCCTTTGGGTACGGAACCCTAAAAAATACTCCCTGCCCTGCCTCTTAAACAATAAAATCAACACATCAGGAACTCATAATATTTAACATTGAACTAGCTCGTCGTAGATACAATTAAGATCAGTATTAAATTGCCAGACATTCCAGACGCAATAGAATTAACTAGTCCAGTGCTCGTCTAGTTTCACTATAGTCGTGTGATCCAAACTTTGGAATATCACTAATTATTAATTTACTCACGAGAAGCGTAAATTAATCAAAGCGTTCCAATTTCAAAAACTATTACTGGCCACAAAGAAAACAACGATAACGTCACAAAAATTCAAATTACGATTTCAAATTTCGAATAAGGATTCGAAATAGAAGAATGCTGTAAAAAAACCATTGGCAAAATGGGTTTAGAAGTGAGATTTTTGTTGCTACTGTTAATTATAGTGCAAGTGTTCAGTAGGGATGTGGATGAAGCCGAGAGGGCAGCGCGAGCGTCATTTGTCCAAAGACTTTTGAATAAATATACGCCGTTCGAAGATCGGGTGAGATTGGTCGGTGGGCCGAACAGATTCGAAGGTAAACCTTTTTAATCTGACCTTTGGTAAAAAGTTGAAGCACTGATTAACGGTTTGGGTATAACATGCGGTAGTGCGAAATCCCATCTTAAAATTGTGGACTTGTCCAAATAGCTGTAGTCGTTTATTCATTATTTAATCCTGTTTACATTATACATTGTTTATTAAAAAAGTTATTTAAATGATTAAAAGTAGAATACAAATAAAATTGTAGTTAAAGTTTGCTCTTAAGAATATGCATGGGAGTTGCCTTAAGAAAGATATAAATATGAAAGAAAGATTTTAAATAGTGCAGAAGAAGAAGAAGTATAGTGTGTATCGATGTGAATGTCTGTACTGTAGCATCACAGCTCTCAAACGGATGTACCTGTTTGGACGCAATCTATCGATTTGAGCTCCAACGGTCAAAGTAGATAGGTATATACTACAGTAATCAAGTCAAACTACAAATCAAAAAGAGTATAATCCTGTATTATCGCACGGTTTTACCAGCTTCTAGCTCGCCAACTTACTTGCGACGTAAATTGAAGTGGTGTAGTGAGAAGGAGGGATGTTCGAGGCCGACACGCAACCCTAGGTTAAAGCTACCATTGCCTCGCTTAGTTGCTTTCAGAGGCAGTTTTCGGTTTGCAGCATCGAAGTGTTGGAATGATTTGCCTCCACCCATTCAGAAATGTATATCAGTCGACAGTTTTAGATTTAAATGCAAAAAATGGATTGTTGAACAACAGAAAACAGCATGTTGCTGGACAAACCTCCTGAAGACCAATTTAATGTAAATTTGAGTCATTTTTCTCTCATCCTTCAATGGTAGATTGTACAACGGGAGCATAAAAAGAGCCGTTTTACCAGAGACGTTCATTATCAATCTTTTATATTATATATTTCTTGCATTGCGATTTCTACAATAATAATGTACTGGATTTGCCTAGTCTTGTAAATTTTGTAATATAAAACGTCAGCTGAATGAACATATTTTGTGGGTTTCTGCTTTTCGTGGCTGTTTGCGCATAATTGCCTGGGTCTTGGATGTGGATTTTGCTTTGTGTACTAGTGCATTAAAACAATTATTAATATGAAATGGTTAAATGTACCTGCAGCTAAATCAATTTTAAGTTGTTGTATTGTTTGGTAAAGGATCTGCTGCTATTGTTGGACTTATAGCTATGTATTTATTTGGGTAGTGTGACATTGTTTAATTTGACAGCCACACTACCACCTTCCTCGTATTGGGTAAGGACTGAAAACCAGCAACTTTGCTGAGTCCTCACATTTTCACAAAATTGTATTTGTTTTTTTGTATCTCATTCTGTTTTCATTGTTTGTTGTTTTAATTTTGTGAATAAACATTTTTTTTTATTTTTTTTATTTGACTTGCAATTTTTTTTTATATTTGTTTCGGTCAAGATTACATCCATTTCTAGTGAACTGATTGACTTGAAATTTTTTACCGATATGTAGTTTGGATGTCAAGTATAGTCAACAAAAAGTACAATCCGTAAAAATTATTACATTCAAAAAATCTTGCAGTATTTTTCTGCTTCTACAAGTGCCTCATCATTATTAAAGGGTGGCAGTCAGTTTTTGATTTTTTTCTGCCCGGAGCTAATTTTAAAAGTTGTTCCACGGTCTCAATCACTGTTGCGAAGCCATGACATTTTTCTTCTTACAACCCTTCGCTTCCCCGTCATTTTGGCCGTTATCATGGCGTGTAATGGATGGTATCTGTCATGGTCTTGCAATAAAATCTTGTCTCCTTTCACTAGGTAATTCCCTTGCGGGATCTTAGCCTATATTGTATACGTGAGGAAAATTGTGGCTGCATTGATTTACAGCGTACGTTTTGTGCGTGTCTAATTATGTTTCGTTCAGTCGCCCGTAAGTTTGTTTACATACAAACGTTTTGTTCTAATTTAGGAGGTTATTTCAATGTTTGTGAAAGTATTTTTTATTGATAAACGGAGGAAAACGAGCAAAGCTTTAAAACATCTATTGTTTTTAAAAGCTTCACATGAAAAAAAAATCGTGCGTGCAGCTCCTCCGCGCGGAAGAAGTGAAACTTCGTAATGTGGAAATGAAAAAGGCACTTATACATCAATATGAACCTTGTTGCAATAACTTCTTTAAGGTTCTTTAACTAAAAATTTACTTATGCATCTATGTGTTTAAATTACTCACTAGATGGCGTTAGCAAGCAACCAACTACAGCGCTAGCGAAACAAGTTACATAACTCGTCGCTAGATGGCGTTGCTCCTCGTGCGCACGTTATTTTATTTTCAATATTTTTTCTTGATTTTTCGTAATTCTCAAAGATATTCAATACTTTTTTTACTAAATACGTTTAAAATACTTAATTCTACGATCTACCATTAAAATAGTTTTGATTTTTATAAGTTTTCATACTAAACCACGCAATTGTTTTGGATCGCACTGACGAAGTTTTTAACATCCGTTAGTATAAATTATACAATGCGAACATCTCGGAAACGTCGACTTGCGTTGCGTTGCGTTGCGTTAACGCAACGCTTGTTGGAAGTCGCATTAGAAGTTTCACTTCAAAAATACAACAAAAAATCATGGCTTCCTAGCATGGGAACTGGGAAAGTGTTTGACATAATAATAACATCGATTCGGTTTGGTATTTATTGTTATTGTTGATATAATGCCACATATAAGATATCGATAAACTATGTATCAGAAGATAGTCACTACCGTTGCTTAGTTCGTGCCAGGAAAATCTCTATACTCTGTCTATTTAACAGAGTTAGTACTAGAAAAACAGAGAATGCACGTTATTGGTCAGCGATAAGGACGATGCACCGGCACATACGTCCCACTGCAGGGCACATAATTTAAATATTATTATCTACTACTTTAAATTACATAATTATGATTAATAGATGAATAAACATGACATGTAATTATTTGAGGTGCCACGAGAAAAATCAAAAAATCACGATAAATATTACGAATATTCCAACAAACGGCATGTAAGCCGAGCCCGCCATCGACGTGCGATTGTTGACGCCTACTGACAGTTTCATGTCCCTTTCATTTGCATACAAAAGTGCAATATATCTCTGTTAAATACACACCTTGCTAACTCTGTTAAATAGACAGGGTATAGGTATAATTATAAGCTACCGGTCAAAGATGTTCCATAAAGAGGTCAGGAAATCATTGACCGTTATGAAAAAGTGCATTTTCGCGGACGGGATCAGAAAGGAATTCGCTGGGGGTCCTTGTTTAGCCAAAGTGCTGTCTTAGGCACATGAGGATGTAATCCGACACGTACTCCTTCACCTCGCAAGCTTCTGTCTCTTAACGGATTGACTTGAAATTTACATACATAATAACACGCCTCCTTCCCAGCAAAGCGGTAGGCAGGGACTATTTGTTCCCACATGCTACGATCCTGACATACATCTTACGCTTCCGAAACACTCAATAGTCTTTTGATATATTCTCGCCGGTTTAGAGTGCCCTTGACCTGACATTTCTTTAAGACATCCCCAGTCGGATCTCAGAATGTCTCTAAGTTCCCACAATATTCCTATTTACACTCACCTTATGTATGTTCTGCAGCTAGCAAAAGAGCTTATAACTTTGAAACGACTGAACCGATTTTGATGAAACATGTCTAAAAACCATCGCCAAGAAACCTGGTTTCAAATAAAAAACCGCATCCAAATCGGTTCACCCGTTTAAGAGCTGTGATGCCTCTTTTGATATGAATTAAAGGACCATGTTTTTAACTACTTATGATTGTCTTCCTTTCAGGTAACGTCTATATTTTCCACGGAGGCCGATGGGGAGCCGTCTGCGATGACTCGTGGGACAATGCAGCAGCCCAGGTGGTTTGCAGCACTATGAACAGAAGCGGTGTCGCGACCCATGGTGCAAAGTACGGGGAAGCTACTAGTAAGTCAGAGACATCCAGATTGTAACGTTCAGGAAGCAAAGATTATCGTCATCGTCATCATTTTAGCCGAAAGGCATGCACTGCTAAACATCAGCCGCCCCGAAGGTTTGCGAAACATACCGGTCCTGTGTCACCCGCATCCAACGTATTCCCGCGACCCTAACCAGGTTGTCGTTATGTAACGGCGGTATGTAGGTATGTACGTAAAATCCACGGCGACTGACAAGTCATTATGTCTGCTGATACGCTTACTTCATATTTGAGAAAGGAAATGAATTCAAAATTAAGTCCAAGGAGATAGGCATTCTGCGGACTCAAGAACACTAACTCAGATAATCATGACCTAAATAAATTCCAACAATGTGGCGCTAAGACAAGATGACTCACCAATATTTATTTTTCTAGGAAAATTCTGGATGGACGATGTGGTCTGTGAAGGGACTGAGACATCCCTATCCCAGTGCATTTTCAGTGGCTGGGGCACATCTGATTGCGAACCCTCAGAAGCTGCTGGAGCCATATGCCAGTATGGAGCAAACTCACTTACCCCGATGAAACCGACTAAGAGTTTATTGCTAAGCGCTTTAGATAACGGTGCTAGCTTGAGGTTGACTGGTGGGAAGAGTAATACTGAGGGAAGGGTGGAGGTATGTTTTTAATTTTAAGTATCTTTTCGCCCTCACAAAAGTAGACTCACTCATTCTCTTGGTAGCGACGGAGAGCGACTAGAAAATGACGCAGACCAATAAGGAAATGGCGGGACAATTTTGTCTGTTTAAAGAGGACTGGAATAAAATTGCATCTGATCGAAAGTTAAGGTAAGTCTTTGCCTAGCAAAAAAAAAGAAGTTCTAGTACACTCAGATGTAGTCAATGGCGTATAGTTTTGCCACCCCATGAAAAAATATACGTCGTTGCCCTTGTACTCTCTGGAACGACAGAAATAAAAAATATACCTTGTTGAGTTTCTTGCCGGATTATTCTCAACAGGGTTTTTCTGAACCGGTAGTCGATTCTTCGGCATTCGTAAGAGCATCAATTGATGCCTAAATTTAATGAAGGCTTGACTTGACTTTCTCCAATGGATAGCTAACCTGAGGCCGTATTAGGTATCTAACGCCTCTGAAGCCTGCCCTCGCTTTCACCATCTCTCTCTGTCACCATGTTATACCGTTTGACAGAAGGAAATAGTGATTGCGAAGGCAAGCGTCAGAAGCGTTAGACAATAAACCTGCTGTGCTTGATTAACATAATGCGTTTCATAATGGTCATTTGTTATAAGTAGGTACTTACGTAAATTATGTTAACTGTCTTAATATCTTGCAAATCAAATTTCATCTCTCTAGTGATCGAATTGACTTGTAACAATTAATTAAGTACGAATATGTAGCTGGCCAATCTGCAAAAACTATTTTTAACAAAAACTGATCATACTTCGTTAGTAGTAAAAGCAAAAGATTTCTGTGGCAATGTTTCCGCGGAATAAGGCTAACATTATTAGCAGCTAATATAACTTGTATCTAATAGGGTTCACGATATACCTACCAGACCCATAATATTATTTTGTCTTACGAGCAGAGAACTACGTTACGTTTTCTACGACATATTCTATTAGTCTTTGTTCGTCAAGGATGTTTCTTAGTATCCCTTTAGTAAGCCATATTCTAAGGAGTAAGATATTCTTGATATTGTATTAATATGAATAGAGATGATATTTGATATTTTGTACTACCTCTTGATTATAACCAGTGACCGGAATTACGTGTGACAAAGTTCCTATTCTTCGAACAGGATTAATATAGAGTGGTTACAACCGGATAGAAAAATATTTTTCACTTCTCATGCTCTTAAAATGTTACTTTAGTCTCTGCATATCGGGACTAAAGCTCTTTTTTGATCTCTAGGGATTAAAGTATTTTTTTTTAATTTACTTTGGAAACCTCTAAACTGCCAATCACGGTGTTTGTGAATGGAG
Source organism: Archips crataeganus (assembly GCA_947859365.1). Classification (NCBI taxonomy): domain Eukaryota; kingdom Metazoa; phylum Arthropoda; class Insecta; order Lepidoptera; family Tortricidae; genus Archips; species Archips crataeganus. The sequence continues at coordinate 10,579,945 of OX402069.1, read as the reverse complement.
GATTATTGCCGTGTTCAGTGACTGGGCATTGACAATTTTAAAAATTTCCACAGAGTGCAGCGCGCTTCGTAGCGCTCTGTAGCGCTCCGTAGCGCCCCGCGCTTCGGTCTGTGGAAGCCTTTAGGGCGTGGAAATAACCTCAAAATGACAACTGTATAAAGAATGTTTAAAAAAATAATAATTTCGCGAAACACGATGAATAATTACGAATATTAATCTATTTAATTATATTAAAGATGAATTCATTTTATTATGCATACTTAGTCCAATTAGCTATGAAATAATTTTCAAATTTGAATCTGTTGGCTAAATATGCAAACATTTAAAGCGTCACTGAACAAAAAAAAAACCGCGCAACAAGTTTAAATTGCTATTTGAATTCTGAACAGACGTCCATTGCTCGTATTGAGCGAACGTTGTATAAAAGTAATATTGTAGATTTGTATAAAACATCGTTTTTTTCCTCGCATTCAAAGTGAAAAGTAGAGTGTTTAACGCGAGACTAAACTACCATAATGACACGCGAATCATAGCCACCCTCGCCCTGCTCGGGTGGCTAAATATCTTGTGTCATTATGGCTTGTTTTAGTCCCTTGTTGAACAATCTACTATTTTTCTTGAATACCGGGTATTCAATATTTTTTCCGGGAACTAGTCGTAATGTTAATTATCCTACTAATATTATAAACGCGAAAGTTTGTTAGAATGTATGTATGGATGGATGTTTGTTACTCTTTCACGCTAAAACGGTTTGACGGATTCTGATGAAATTTGGCACACACATAGTTTATAATCCAGATTAACATATAGGATACTTTTTATCCCGGAAAATTGCATAGTTCCCGCGGGATAGCGATAAACGAATTCTTCGCAGGAATGCCAAATCCGCTAGAGTTACACGTATGTAATGTATGATGGAAATGTTTACAGTCCTACAAAAAAACCTGCCACAGTATATATCTTTCGAAATTCCCACGGGATAGGGAAATATCTAAACTTTCTTTGCTTTTTTGTTTATAGCAGAATCTCTGAAACTATTGAGCCAATTTAAAAAATTCTTTCACCATTAGAAAGCTACACTATTCTTGATTGACATAAGTTACTTTTTATCTGGGAAAATTAAAAATTCCCACGGGATAGAAAAAACTGAATTCAACTTCGGGGCCGATTTTGAAAATTCTTTCACCAATAGAAAGCTTCAGCTATTACTGATTGGCATAGACTACTCTTCTTTGGGAAAATGCAAAATTCCCGAAGGATAGAAGTAAGTCAATCCAAATTTGTGGCTGATTTCAAAAATTCTTTCACTAATAGTATGCTACAGTATCCCTGATTGACATAGGTTAATCTTCTTCGGGAAAATTAAAAATTTCCGTGGGATAGAAATAAGTAAATTCAACAACGGCACTGATTTTAAAAATTCTTTCATATGATAAAATATAACTATCCCCAATTGACATAGGCTACTTTTTCTTCAGAAAAATGCAAAATTTCCATGGGATAGAAAAAACTGAATTCAACTTCGGAGCTGATTTTGAAAATTCTTTCACCAATAGAAAGCTACACTATTACTGATTGGCATAGACTACTCTTCTTTGGGAAAATGCAAAATTCCCGAAGGATAGAAGTAAGTCAATCCAAATTTGTGGCTGATTTCAAAAATTCTTTCACTAATAATAAAAAGCTACGATGTCTCTGATTTTCAAAAAAGGTCAAAAAAGTAATTTCTATCCCGCGGAAACTTTATTTTGCACTTGCCGGGATAAAAAAGCCTGTTTCAATCAGGCACAGGCCTCCTCCCAGAACGAGAGGACTTGGACAGTAGATTTGGGAACTTCACATCACACCCACCATTGAATTTCTTCTCAGGTGTGTGTAGCTTTCCTCGCGATGTTTTCCTTCAAACTTCAAACGTAATTTACCACATGAATTCGGAAAAACTCAGAGATGCAAGCCTGGGCTCAAACTCACGACCCTCTGCTTAAGAGTCCTTAGGTCTGACCACTAGGGCACCACGGCTTAGCGGCTATAGAATTCACTTATTCCTATTCCACGGGAACTTTTCATTTTCCTGGCATTATCCTATGTGTTAATTAATGTAATAAACTACCTGTGTGCCAAATTTCATCCAAACAACTAACGTTATAGTCTTCGCGTACGAAGTCGCGGGCAAAAGCTAGTTAAATTATAATTACAGTGCAATTTGTTTTATTTTAATCTAAAAGTAAAGTTATAACTAGTTACATTTTGGTAATAGCATTTTTGTCACACTTTTTATAAACCTTATGTACCTACAGTCCTTTTTAATACAAACTAACAAGAATATGTATTTTCGCTTATCTAATTCCGACCACTGATTATAACACAATAACGCAATGATGGCTATTAACCTCTGGTAAGATGTAGCATATTTATTATTTAAAGAAAATTTTTACGTAAGTATTCAATAGTATATTTTTTATCGAGGGACTAAAAGAAGCCAATATATACCCGAGGTGCTTAGCCACCCGAGCTTTAGCGAGGGTGTCTATTTATCCGAGGGTTTATATTGACTTTTAGTCTCCAGGTGAAAACTCTATTTTTCACTTCGATATTGCGAGAAAAAAATCCAGTCCATAAAACTTTCATAGGTTTTTAAACAAATCTTTCTAGATTTCGGCGACAAAAGATTATCAATTATGTCTTTTGCTCTTTGCTCGACATCATAATTTTCACAATCACTCGACGACATTGTGAGAATAATCGATTTATTTTAATTGTTTACGATTTACGCTCTACAACAATTTCAAAGTTTTCGCGGTAAGTATTTACACATTTACACAGATATAACAAAATCACATCGGCGAAATGGTCCATACACAAACTGGAAAAAACAGAATGGCGCCACCTTCATTGCGGAAAAAGCATAGAACTAAGACCACGTAGACTAAGAACGTAACATTTTCGTCATGAAAATGGTTCACACAATCTTATTTTTTTACATATATTTTGTTTTGCCACTAAGCAAATACTGGCTGTTTGAGTTTATCTAAGACACTCGAAATGAATTAAAAAATTAATTACTTTTACTCCCTGGGGACTAAAGCACTCACTTTACTCCCGCCTCGTAAGGCTATATAGACCTACTTTTAGAGCATGAGAAGTGAAAAAATAAAAGTGAGCCTTCTGTACAACATAAGTGTGTTTCTAACTCAATTACTATTCTTTCTCTTTTTTCTAACTCATTGTTAAAATTAGTCTGAATAAATTTGGGATATTCATACTTTGTTTAAATGAAATCAAAAACTCAATGTATGGATACCTTACATTTAAATTAGACTAATTAAAAAAATGAGTTAACTTGCATTATATTGTTCAGCATTAGCTGAGTTAGAAACAAGTTTACATCACCATTTCAATTTCACCCTGTATTATGGTTAAGTTCCTAAAAGGGTCGGCAACGCACCTGTGATGCCCCCCGTGTTGCGGGTGTCCATGGGTGACGGTGATCGCTCTCCATCAGGTGACCAGTCTGCTCGTTTGCCACCTCTTATATAAAAAAAAAAAGTTTTCAGAATCGGTTTTCTCATTCTTCCATGTGGCGTTCGTATTTCTACCCTGAATATTGTCATGTGCAGTGGTGGCTATATTGCCTCCTCTAACTCCCATTCCTATTTTATGTTTTTGTTCTAGATATACCACCACTATAATTGGGGTAGTATATGCCCTGACGGTTGGACTCTCTACGAAGCCATCGCAGTCTGCCGCCACCTGGCTTTAGGGTATGCAGCACAAGCTTTGCAGACCGATGTCTATGGCGCCTCGAAGGTCATCCTCAGTGGGGTGCAGTGCCAAGGCAATGAGTCCAATCTGTTCATGTGCGACCATCAGGACATAGGAGATGTTACGTGTCCTGGAGATATTGGTGAGTAAAATAAGACTAGCGTAGGAGCTTCCATGTCTGGAGAAAAAAAAGTTGTGTTATCGATCTTGAATACCTACCTCTAAAAACTTGCGTCACTAGTTACTTACATAAATATTTTAACTGTATTTTTTCAATTATTTTTACCTTAGCTCAAAGATTTGATTTTTGAACCATTTTTAGGGTTCCGTATACCTCAAAAGGAAAAAACGGAACCCTTATAGGAACACTTTGTTGTCCGTCCGTCTGTCTGTCAAGACCCTTTTTCTCAGGAACGCGAGGAGGTATCAAGCTGAAATTTATATCAAATACTCAGGTCTACGGTCCCTTGGAGCTGTGATAAAATCAAACTTCTAAACCAACGCAATCAAAAGATACAGCCGTTTATGCCGCAAATTTTCGCATATTTTCGAAACTCGCAAGGGAATCAAAACCTACAGAACCCCCGTGAACTCAGAATCTTGAAATTTGGTACGAAGCAAGGTCTTATAGCACAGATAAAGGAAAAATTGCGAAAAGCATAAATTTTTTGTCTGTCTGTCTATATCAGTAACCAATCTACAATGATCCCACATTGCGCACATTTTGCTTAGGAGCAGGGGTCTGCTAAGACTGGATGTTCATAGCTACATATAAATTTGTACGGAACCCTCGGTGCGCGAGTCCGACTCGCACTTGGCCGGTTTTTTTTATTTAAATCAATTCTAACAGTTTCGTGTTACAAGTCACACCCAATATACTTACTTAAAAAAAATTGGTAGGTAGTTTTAGCAGTTGGTTTTATTTAAAATTTTGGTATGTTCGTTCAGTATGTTATAAAGGCGTTTCACTTAAACGTAGTCATACTTCTAGGAAGATGAAAATAATTCGAAGTAAAACACATTATTTTACGTATTTGGATTTTCGTTTTACTTTAACGATTTTCAAATCTTTGAAAGATAAATAGTAGGACAAAAGTGGGTTCAAATATTTTTATTTTTACTTTTTTCATGAATCTTTAAACGAAATGCGACTTTTAAGGACTATTCAGAATTCAAAATAAAAAAAATAAAAATTCGCTCCACCCTAATAGACACATGCGTGGCTTTGTAACAGACTGTGTAGCTCTGCAGCACCTGGGATACCACCGCAACAATAAATTAAGACGACACCAGCCATTCTCACAAGACATAAAATAATTTCCACTTGAAATAGGTCTTACGGACATCACCACAAAATAGCCTTCCACCCAAAACACCGCCTCATTCCCGCTTCTATCTACGGTTCTTTTTTCATAGAAAACATCAATTGAGTCAAAAATCTAAATTAGAACTTACAAAACCAGCCTTCTATGTCAAAAATAACAATTTAATCGATATCTCTGCATACGATTCGCACAGTCAAAGATTAATAAAAATAGCTAGGTATCTAAGTTGCGAGTCTAGCAGGGTAACTGTGTAACTTTTTTGACACTCGGCATCGGATTGAAACGATAGTTTTTGTATGGCTGTGACATCTGGCTGTTTCCGATACCAATTGTCAGCCCATACAAGAACAGCTATCAAAATGAACGCGATGGCGATTGCGAGGGAGTTAGACAATTAGCCTGCAGGTTCTAACTCACGACCATACGTCGCACTCCAGCGGGCATTTTGGGGGCACGTCATTTAGTATGGTTTACAAAAAAATATTTTAATTAACTAGTATACGTACTTAGTAGTTGCAACATACTCGTTATCAATCTTAAATTGTCTACGTAATACTCTTTGAAGTGATAACTGATAGCCCATTTAAGTGGTGGCATGTCAGAATGATAGATAAGGTTCACAAATCAATCAATTCATTTTTGAGTAGTCAGAATAAGGTACCTACCTAGTATTTGTAATGTGCAATTCCAAATATCTTAGCAACTAAGGCTGTACGTTAGTTAGGTGTTTATTTTTTATATCCATTCAATTTTAAATAAAAATAAGATTCAATAGTATGTGTGGTATATTTATTGTGGCCACTTAAATGGGCTATCAGTTATCACTTCAAAGAGTATTTATACAATAGAGACTAACAAATGATAACGAGTAACTAATTAACTATGTTACAAATACTAAGTACATTATAATACTCGTAAGTTAAGATTTTTTTTGTACACCTTACCTTGCCCCCAAAATGCCTGCTACGACGTATGCTCACGACTCTCTGCTTAGGAGGTCATAAGTCAAATCACTAAGCCACCACGGTTTACCACTACGTCATCGCAGAACCACCAGTGGTAGAATATACAACAAATTTAAAAATAAAACTGTCACATGCTATTTTCAAAACGTAAAGATTGTAATGAAACGTTTCCTTTTAAAAGTTGTTCAGTAATCAAGTCACAGTGCAGCGTTCTGACAAAATTGGCAATTTGTAGACACCCATTGGCGTTAATGCTTCAGAACGTGTAAAAGGATCAAATTGCGTTGCTTGGAACGCTTTAATGTTTTTGGGGTGGTAGTTTGGCGTACCTAACTTCTTATCATAACTTTTGCCTTTTGAACACGCTCTTATAATATTATTAGCTTGACTAAACTTGTAAGGTATAAGACCAATAATTTTTAATTTAAAAACGCGTATTGACCAATACGCGTTACGACCAATACGCATAATGACCATTTTAATCGCAACACAACCAATTCGCATTATTTCGCATATAACATATAACATAATCATTTAGACTCGTATTTTGATATACATGATGCGTACTTTAATATTTCCACAATTGTGTATGTATACACAATTGTGTGTTCGTATGTCGTCTTGCAAATAGTCATTTCACGTATTTTCTATTTCCACAATTGTGTCGTTATTCGTATTTACACCTACTTCTTATTGTACTTATCAATCAAGCCTTCATAAGTACGCCCCCCTGCAGGCCGTAGGCTTTATCTGAAAATGAGAGGGCTTGGGGTGTAATTCCCACGCAGGCCCAGTGCGGATTGGAAACTTCACACGCACCATTCAATTTCTTTCTCAGGTGTGTGCAGGTTTAGGTGTACATGTAACATGGATTTCAATTAACTCGATTGGTCGATTTAACTCATCTCCGCTTTCTGAAGAATTACTCTAAGCAGACTCAAATAAATACTGCGCGCTGGAACCGCTCAAGCACTTCCACTTTACGGCCTAAACTGTTTGTTTTAATGCATAGTCAACTTTCTTTTAGCACTTTAGCACCGTAATTTCAGCTGTTCTAAAACCTTAAAACCTACGGAACGGTTGTGCTGCTTAGGGAATTAAACCATCCGGAGAAGTTGATAACAGAACTAGCCAAAAAAGGTGATGCTTATTATGACGGCAAGAAAAGCTCTGAATTGATTATGATTAAGAGGGTTTATACCTGCTGAGCTGGCAACGTTGCATTTTTGTTCGTTTATCGCGATTATTCCATAAATATTGAATGAAAATTAAAAATGTTTTGTATACGAATTGTTCTAATATACGAGTATAAGTTAATGTGTCTACTGCAATAATTAAAATAAATAAAATAAAATAAATAAATAAATATTAGGGGACAATCTTACACAAATCGACCTAGTCCCAAACTAAGCAAAGCTTGTACTATGGGTACTAGACGACGATAAACATACTTATATAGATAAATAAATACTTAAATACATAGAAAACATCCATAACTCAGGAACAAATATTCGTGCTCATCACACAAATAAATGCCCTTACCGGGATTTGAACCCAGGACCTCTTGCTTCGTAGGCAGGGTCACTACCAACTAGGCTAAAGCGGTCGTTCGGCGGTAATTATTCGTGATAAGACTTTCATTTTCTTTAAAAACCGTTAGGTAATAATTTGTTCGTTTTTAAAGAAAATAAAAGTCTATCACGAATTATTATTGCAGTAGACACATTAACTTATATATTAGAACAATTCGTATACACCACATTTTTAATTTTCATTAAATTTTTATGGAATAATCTAGAAAAAGTAACAAAAATGCAACGTTGCCAGCTCAGCAGGTATAAACGCTCTTACCGATCACAATGATGCGTGGCTGGTGGTTCATTTTATTGCGCGGTCGAGACGCTCAGTGGTTGCCAGCACACGCAATGAACTGAAAAAAACATTGTTTTTTTTAACCGTTTTGAAGGCGCGTAGAGAGATTCTCTCACTCTCTCTTTTTCTCAAAATTTTTAGATTTATCTCAGTTATTTGTATCAAAAACACGAAAGTTTGCTCTCGAGTCCTGTGTGTTACATAATGTATTTAAGTATGATTATCCATTGCCTAGTGCATTGCTTACTTTGGGACTAAGTCAATTAATGTGAATTGTCCTGTGATATTTTTTTTATAGATATGTCGACTCCGTTTCGTTTCTTTATCCAAGCCCCGGAGCGTGAAAACGCTAATGCCTCACCCGGAGTGGTTATGGCCTTTAAAATTTTACGTGCGTAATACTTGGCGGGACCTAATTCGATTTTCATCGTCATAATTGACATAATACAATCCTGTACCGACTCTCTAATGAATCTAGGCTTACGTATATAGCTAAACCGTTTAATTGAGTCCTCGCCCGCTGGCACAGGTACAGGGGCTGGGGGGGTTGAATCGCTGAACCGATTTGGATGAAATTTCGTATGAAGATAATTTGAGACCCTGAGACATAGGATAGTTTTATCCCGGAAAATTGCATAGGTCCCGCGGGATAACGATAAACGAATTATTTGCAGACGTAGTCGCGGGCAACAGCTAGTTTTTTTTTTTTTTTATTGATAGAGGGAGTTAGCTATGAAGTATCTTTTTTTTTTTTTGTACTTATTTTTTCAACTTCATTTTTTTATTACTTTTACGGTCATCCCGTGAAATCATATATTTCGTACTAAATACAAACTGAAATATAGATGCACAGAAAAAACCCCAGAAAAAAGACCAATGCTGGGAATCGAACCCAGGTCCTCAGCATTCCGTGCCGCGTGCCATACCCCTACACCACCACTGGTCTAGAGATTAGACACGAATCTTTCCTATACATCATACATTTCAATCTGCTAAATCATCACCTTATGCAGTGACAAGCGCACATCTATGTTACACCCTCATCGAGAGATTTTAACACTCCTTCGGAACTAACCGCTCACCTGGACAAGAGATGGCGCTACTGTGCAACTTTAAACAAGTTAGCTATGAAGTATCTTCTTTTTTTTTTTGTACTTATTTTTTCAACTTCATTTTTTTATTACTTTTACGGTCATCCCGTGAAATCATATATTTCGTACTAAATACAAACTGAAATATAGATGCACAGAAAAAACCCCAGAAAAAAGACCAATGCTGGGAATCGAACCCAGGTCCTCAGCATTCCGTGCCGCGTGCCATACCCCTACACCACCACTGGTCTAGAGATTAGACACGAATCTTTCCTATACATCATACATTTCAATCTGCTAAATCATCACCTTATGCAGTGACAAGCGCACATCTATGTTACACCCTCATCGAGAGATTTTAACACTCCTTCGGAACTAACCGCTCACCTGGACAAGAGATGGCGCTACTGTGCAACTTTAAACAAGTTAGCTATGAAGTATCTTTTTTTTTTGTACTTATTTTTTCAACTTCATTTTTTTATTACTTTTACGGTCATCCCGTGAAATCATATATTTCGTACTAAATACAAACTGAAATATAGATGCACAGAAAAAACCCCAGAAAAAAGACCAATGCTGGGAATCGAACCCAGGTCCTCAGCATTCCGTGCCGCGTGCCATACCCCTACACCACCACTGGTCTAGAGATTAGACACGAATCTTTCCTATACATCATACATTTCAATCTGCTAAATCATCACCTTATGCAGTGACAAGCGCACATCTATGTTACACCCTCATCGAGAGATTTTAACACTCCTTCGGAACTAACCGCTCACCTGGACAAGAGATGGCGCTACTGTGCAACTTTAAACAAGTTAGCTATGAAGTATCTTTTTTTTTTGTACTTATTTTTTCAACTTCATTTTTTTATTACTTTTACGGTCATCCCGTGAAATCATATATTTCGTACTAAATACAAACTGAAATATAGATGCACAGAAAAAACCCCAGAAAAAAGACCAATGCTGGGAATCGAACCCAGGTCCTCAGCATTCCGTGCCGCGTGCCATACCCCTACACCACCACTGGTCTAGAGATTAGACACGAATCTTTCCTATACATCATACATTTCAATCTGCTAAATCATCACCTTATGCAGTGACAAGCGCACATCTATGTTACACCCTCATCGAGAGATTTTAACACTCCTTCGGAACTAACCGCTCACCTGGACAAGAGATGGCGCTACTGTGCAACTTTAAACAAGTTAGCTATGAAGTATCTTTTTTTTTTGTACTTATTTTTTCAACTTCATTTTTTTATTACTTTTACGGTCATCCCGTGAAATCATATATTTCGTACTAAATACAAACTGAAATATAGATGCACAGAAAAAACCCCAGAAAAAAGACCAATGCTGGGAATCGAACCCAGGTCCTCAGCATTCCGTGCCGCGTGCCATACCCCTACACCACCACTGGTCTAGAGATTAGACACGAATCTTTCCTATACATCATACGATATCACGGGATGACCGTAAAAGTAATAAAAAAATGAAGTTGAAAAAATAAGTACAAAAAAAAAAGATACTTCATAGCTAACTTGTTTAAAGTTGCACAGTAGCGCCATCTCTTGTCCAGGTGAGCGGTTAGTTCCGAAGGAGTGTTAAAATCTCTCGATGAGGGTGTAACATAGATGTGCGCTTGTCACTGCATAAGGTGATGATTTAGCAGATTGAAATGTATGATGTATAGGAAAGATTCGTGTCTAATCTCTAGACCAGTGGTGGTGTAGGGGTATGGCACGCGGCACGGAATGCTGAGGACCTGGGTTCGATTCCCAGCATTGGTCTTTTTTCTGGGGTTTTTTCTGTGCATCTATATTTCAGTTTGTATTTAGTACGAAATATATGATTTCACGGGATGACCGTAAAAGTAATAAAAAAATGAAGTTGAAAAAATAAGTACAAAAAAAAAAAGAAGATACTTCATAGCTAACTTGTTTAAAGTTGCACAGTAGCGCCATCTCTTGTCCAGGTGAGCGGTTAGTTCCGAAGGAGTGTTAAAATCTCTCGATGAGGGTGTAACATAGATGTGCGCTTGTCACTGCATAAGGTGATGATTTAGCAGATTGAAATGTATGATGTATAGGAAAGATTCGTGTCTAATCTCTAGACCAGTGGTGGTGTAGGGGTATGGCACGCGGCACGGAATGCTGAGGACCTGGGTTCGATTCCCAGCATTGGTCTTTTTTCTGGGGTTTTTTCTGTGCATCTATATTTCAGTTTGTAGTTAGTACGAAATATATGATTTCACGGGATGACCGTAAAAGTAATAAAAAAATGAAGTTGAAAAAATAAGTACAAAAAAAAAAAAGATACTTCATAGCTAACTTGTTTAAAGTTGCACAGTAGCGCCATCTCTTGTCCAGGTGAGCGGTTAGTTCCGAAGGAGTGTTAAAATCTCTCGATGAGGGTGTAACATAGATGTGCGCTTGTCACTGCATAAGGTGATGATTTAGCAGATTGAAATGTATGATGTATAGGAAAGATTCGTGTCTAATCTCTAGACCAGTGGTGGTGTAGGGGTATGGCACGCGGCACGGAATGCTGAGGACCTGGGTTCGATTCCCAGCATTGGTCTTTTTTCTGGGGTTTTTTCTGTGCATCTATATTTCAGTTTGTATTTAGTACGAAATATATGATAGAGGGAGGCAAACGAGAAAGTGGGTCACCTGTTGGTAAGCGATCACAACCACCCATGAGAACCAGAAACCCCAGAAGGGTCACTAGTCCGTTGCCGGCCTTTAAGGGAACAATACACTCTTTTCTTGAAGGACCCGATGTCATAGTTAGTTGGAAACACCGTAGACGGGAGTTGATTCCACAATTTAACTGTGCGTGGCAGAAAAGTCACACAAAGAAAGAAAAGTCACAGAAGTTTGATATAAAAATAAAAATAGTTATTTGTTATACAAGGGGGGAAAGTTGTATTTTACCTGAGAGTGTTCATTTGAAACACAAGCTATCGAAAGGATTCTATGATTGACCACGAGCGAAGCGAGTGGTTCAAAAATAGAATCATTTCGATAGCGAGTGTTTCAACACACGAGACGTAAAATAACTTTTCACCCGTGTATAACACAAAACTTTTCACCTCACTACAGCGAGGAAAATAAGAAAAGGTTTTGCACCTTTTTGGTGTCTCCATGTATTGAAAAGGTCAAACAACGCTTTCATGTATCTTAAACGGGATTTTTCAGGCAATAAGCTCAATTCCGCATTTTGCACGGTTTAATTCCACAGGTGTATACGTCTTCGTCACTCGAATCACTCATTTTTAATAACAAAATAACTAGAAAATCATGCGAATATTTAACGTTGACGGCTTAATTGAAAAGTTTTGACTTAAGTTTCCTTTTTTTATTATTTCGGATGCGTTTTGTTCGCACATCGACTTACTTGGACTGTCATAACATTTTATCCGTTTTTACATCAAGAATGAAGGTTAATGTTGAATACTGATATTTATGAATTAAAATAAAGTTGTAAGACTGTATTTAGTGTTTATTACTCGATGCAATTCATTAATTGTGATGTTAAAATTCAGCACTTTTAACGTTTTACGTTTTGTTAGCTGTCACTTAAGCTGCCTTCAAATGTCAAAACTCTTTCTTCACATGTGGATAAAAAGCGATTTTCTCAATAGATGTCAAACAAACAAAAAGGGCTTTCCAAGCTAGTGAGGTGAAAAAACACTTACTATCACTTAAATAACATACACTAGCTTTTACTCGTGACTTAGTCCGCGGACAAATAAAATTTATACTCACCTACTTAACCTCTATCCCGCGGGAAATTCCGAAAAACTCCCTTTTAACTGAACCTCTATAGTCCTAAAGGAATGGTTACAGAGACAAGCTCCCTTAAGTTGAATAGGTATATAGATCCCTCCCAATCCTGGGTCGACGCAAACTGAGTATTCAATAAATAAATAATATCAATTTATAATACCCAAAGTAAGCAACGGATAAACATACTTAAATAAATATTAAATATCCAAGAATCGAGAACGAACATTCATATGTTTCATATAAATGTCTGCCCCGCCCGAGAATTGAACCCTGGACCTCAAGCTTTGTAGTCAGGTTCCCTAACCACTAGGCCATTCAGTCGTTACGGCAACCTGCACTTGTGTTAGTAGATATAAAATTGAACATAGCTAAATACTCATCAAGTATTCATGTTCTCAGGCAACTGTATCGTACACCTACTCTTAAAATTAGTGGGCGACCAAAACCGAATTTCAGCCGATACCGAAACCGAGTCTTGTCGGCCTCGGACTGAGTTAGCCGAAACCGTAACTTAGGTATTTGGATATCACGGGAAATAAATAAATATCACGGGACAATTCACACCAATTGACCTAGTCCCAAAGTAAGCTAAGTAAAGCTTGTGTTATGGGTACTAGGCAACGGATAAACATACTTATATAGATAGATACATACTTATATACATATTAAACACCCAAGACCCGAGAACAAACATTCGTATTTTTCATACAAATATCTGCCCCGACACGGGAATCGAACCCGGGACCTCAAGCTTCGTAGTCAGGTTCTCTAACCACTAGGCCATCTGGTCGTCTAAAATGTTAAAATTATATGTTAAAACTAGCTTTTGCCCGCGGCTTCGCTCGCGTGTACTATGAGTATTACAAAGAACCAAGATATCAAGCAAGCAAGCATACAGGCAAGCAAGCAAGCAGGTCCACAATTGACTACAAAACATTATTACATAAAAAAAAAAAAAAAGTGGAATGCATAACCTCCTCCTTTTTTAGAAGTCGGTTAAAGAGCCCTTTGCGGCCTACTTAGGTACAGTATAAACTTATGAATTTTGAAATTTTAGCTTTCTACAACCAGTAAAACGCAAAATCCCGTTTTTTCAAAGTTCCCGTAAGAATTTCGGGAAATGTTTTCTTAATGCTTCCCTCCCTTACACTCCCCAAGGAACCCACTTGCCAAATTTCAGCTTTCTATGACCAGTAAAACGAAAAATCCCGTTTTTCCCGTTCCCTTGGGAATTTTGAAAAGTCCTCTCTCAATGCTCCTCTACACTCCCCAAACAACCTACATGCCGAATTTCAGCTTTCTACGACAAGTAAAACGAAAAATCCCGTTTTTTCCCGTTCCCGTGCGAATGTGGAAAAGTCCTCTCTCAATGCTCCTCTACACTCTCCAAGCAACCTACATGCCGAATTTCAGCTTTCTATGACCAGCAAAACGAAAAATCCCGTTTTTCCCGTTCCCGAGGAATTTTGGAAAGTCCTCTCTCAATGCTCCTCTACACTCCCCAAACAACCTACATGCCGAATTTCATCTTTCTACGACCAGTAAAACAAAAAATCCCGTTTTTTCCCGTTCCCGTGGGAATATGGGAAAGTCCTCTCTCAATGCTCCTCTACACTCCCCAAGCAACCTACATGCCGAATTTCATCTTTCTACGACCAGTAAAACAAAAAATCCCGTTTTTTCCCGTTCCCTTGGGAATTTTGGAAAGTCCTCTCTCAATCCAGCTCTACACTCCTCAAGCAACCTACATGCCGAATTTCAGCTTTCTACGACCCGTAAAACGAAAAATCCTGTTTTTTCCCGTTCCCTTGGGAATTTTGGAAAGTCCTCTCTCAATCCAGCTCTACACTCCTCAAGCAACCTACATGCCGAATTTCAGCTTTCTACGACCTGTAAAACGAAAAATCCCGTTTTTTCCTTATCCCGTGGGAATTTCCGAAAATCCGTAAAACTGTTTTATACTATTATAATTACCTACTTCTATGCCAAATTTGAAGAGTCTAGTAATTATAGTTCATAGGATCCCGTTGAACTGAATTAATAAATCCCGTTTTTTCCTTATCCCGTGGGAATTGTAAAAAATCATGAAATTAATGTTTTAACTAATGTAATACCTACTTGTGTATCAAATTTAAAGAGTCTAGTTATTACAGTTACTGAGATAGGGTCACTTGGAATCGAATATATAAATCCCGTTTTTTCCCGTTCCCGTGGGAATTCCCAAAAATCCTTCCTTAATGGATGCCTACATTGTATAAGGTATGTATGTGCAAAATTTCAAGTCTCTAGGTCCAGTGGTTTGGGCTATGCGTTGATATATCAACAGTCATTTAGTTTATTTAGACGTTTCAACCCCATCGCACCCCATCCAGGGAGATGGTATTTTACGTCTGCCACGTCGGATTTTAAAACCGTTGCTGTTTTCATAACCAGCGACCCGATAAACCATAGAAACAACACCCATGTTGATTTTCAGACTTTGTTACCCCTTTCCCCCCTTTTAGGGGTTGAATTCTCAAAAAACCTGAAACACGTGTTTACTCATTTATCATTAGGAGTACTTCTGTGAAGTTTCGAATAAAATAGTCGAACTAATCTTGTTTCCCCATACAAACTTTGGACCCCCGTTTCACCCCCTTTGGGAGTGAATTTTGAAAAATCCTTTCTTAGTGCACCCCTAGACCTTATAAGGAACCTACGTGCCAAATTTGGAATCTCTAGGCCCAGTGGTTTGGGCTGTGCGTTGATATGTCAGTCAGTCAGTCAGTTTCTTCTTTTATATATATAGATTATTGTAGGTATATGTATCTACTTATACCGATATGACCTTCAAGCTTTCAAAAAAAGAGCGTACTCCTACCTAAAAGGCCGGCAACGCACTTGTGACTCTTCTGGTGTCGCAGGTGTCCATGGGCGACGGTAATCGTTTACCATCAGGCGATCCGTCTGCTCGTTTGCCCCCTATATCATAAAAAAAAAAATGAATTTATAAGTTTTTTTTGAGTCGTGAGTCTAAACCAAATTTGTCGACAAAGCTACATGAGTATAATACGGAGTCTAACATCTGATAGCATGGTGAACGGTTGTGTTGATCTGAAGATGGGTTCTGGTTGAGTTCGAAATGCGTCAGTTAGTGCGGTGTTGGTGAAAGTTGGGTTTGTCTGATTTTTGTTTGTTTGTACTGTGGAAGAACAGTATGAACACACATTTCTTGCATTAACGTGCCTAGGTATCATAATTAAAATCATTGTATTATTTAATTTAAAAAAATGAATTAATTATTTTAAATCACGTATCCGAATTCAATCGACGTGCGACAATACACGGACAGAAATTCGTTTTCACACTGTATAAGTTTTGGCCGAAATCATAACCGAAATTAGCCGAAACTGGAACCAAATCGGTCGATGACTCCTTCAATTCGTATGTGAAGCCGTAGGCTGGGGTACAAGATAAATGCTTCCACAGAATGTGTCGCGATCGTTACCACTGATGAGTTCCTCGACGTGACTTATGGGCTATGGCATGGGGGTTAGGGTTCTTGGCAACTGACTCAAGTGAGAATCGTTAGCAAGATTTTTACATATTTATAATAATAGTATTTTATACAACCATTGCATAGCAAGATGTTAGACGACGAGGCTTTGCCGAGTGGCTTAAATTATGGTACGAAATATTTAAATCATACCTATTATGTAATGATTGTCAGTATCACAGAAATAATAATAAAGAGGATAGAAGTGCCTTAGACGCGTGACCTTGGCGCCGCGCTTGTGACTCGTAGGTCACAAGCGCGCGGACTTGTGGCTCAGTGCTATTTGAAACGTGGGTATGACAACAAGTGCTTTAAAATGGTGTTTTGCAGCATTAGCAATTGCGGAAACTCGTCCACACTGTGTAATTACACTAATAAGGGGATTACATTTCATTGGTATGTATTAATTTAATGTTATAATGCGGTTTATATCAAAATACAACTTGAGAAAATATTTCATTATGAAATATTGGTTTACACGTTATTAACACGAAACTTCATATACCATTGCTACTCATGCCCATAAAAACGCAGTTCGTTTTGAATTATACGCAGCAATGTAAAGTAATTTTTGATAACCCTTCCGTCTTGCACAAAAGTTCGTGGTACGGACAAAAAAACAGGTTACGACTAGTACAGACATAATGCCGACGCGGCCAATAAAGAGCGCCGTTGTGTAAATGTGGGTATGACTTACGTTGAGTGTTATTCAACGCTATCTCTAAGGTGTAAGGTTCATAATTGTTTGTAAGCAAAAATATTAGTAATTGTGTGCGTGATTGCGTAGTACGGTTCCGGTCTTTTGCATGTGTGCATTAACACAGTAAGTAGAGGGGATGAAGCAGCGACACGAGTTCCGGAAGAAAATAGGAACTAAGGCATTTCTATCCTCTTTATTATTATTTCTGTGGTCAGTATAGTATGCCTCTACAATACTTTTTATAAGATTAATAAAATAATACTGTAATTAAATTAACCAATATTTTATTCATAAAAATTACACCGTAGTCTTTATCTAAGTACCTTGAATGTCGAACATCAGTGCAAAACGTCACGTAAGGTAAACGTTCCAATGCTCGACACCTCAACACCCAGTAAATGACACCCATCTGTCACCAGTAACTATGACACAAGATTGAAGGTGCCATGGATTGGATTACCTCATAAATACAAACATTTATCCAAACCCATCTAGCTGTGTAAATATCAAACAAACACACACACATACACAAACACATGGTACCTTATTTTAAGCAAACAAAACTTTTCACTCTATACAAAGCACAGGGTAGATCGTGTATGGAATACTGCTGCCACATTTGGGACGGTTCCGCCAAGTATCAGTTGGCTCAATGGTGATAGTCCGTCGATCGGTGGCAGGCTACAAAGCCTGGAACACCGTCGTAGAGCTGCTTGTTTGTCTGTTTTTTAGGGTTCCGTAGCCAAATGGCAAAAAACGGAACCCTTATGGATTCCTGTCTGTCCGTCCGTATGTCACAGCCACTTTTTTCCGAAACTATAAGAACTATGCTGTTGAAACTTGGTAAGTAGATGTATTCTATGAACCGCATTAAGATTTTTACACAAAAATAGACAAAAAACAATAAATTTTGGGGGCCCATACTTAGAACTAAAACTCAAAAAACGCAACCTCCTTATTTTTATTTTTTATAACGTTTAAACAGTGGTTTACAACTTTCGGTATTCTTTACTCTTGCTATGGACCTGACAACATTTTTTCTGTAAACGAAACACATCCATTTTATTTGTAGTCACTCATTCTTTATTCGTCTTGTTCGGTAACTATCCGTTTTTATCATGTTTGGTCAAATCCTATAACTTGTCTCTCTCTTAATAAGTCTTATTCGTACGGTCTTCCTTGGGCTCATTCGTCGTTCTTCCCTTTCGTTTTTTGTCTCATTTAAATACTTATTTACCAGCACAGAACGTATCGAAATAATTTTGGCAAATAAGTATGTGAGACAAAAAACGAAAGGGAAGAACGACGAATGAGTCCAAGGAAGACCGTGACGGAAACGAATAAGATGTATTTAGAGACAGAGAGAGAGAGAGAGAGAGAGAGAGAGATGAGGACTTGGGTTCGATGTAATGGAGCCGAGCTGATCGACGACGTGTTATTCGCTCTTATTGCGTTGACATAAAGGTCTTTCTGATCGGTTGAAGCTGATTCCGCGTTGATATTCATATTCATATTCATATTCATTTATTAATAAAATTACAAATTTTACAAGTCAAATTATATTATGCATTATTATGTTGGTACGGATTTCCGATCACGGGCCCATGGGGACCCGGTCATTTGAAAGGCATACATGGGGCCGAAGCCAACATGAAGAGGCCTTTGGTACCATATAATATAAATGAGATGGGCGCAACTATGGAGGTCTATCCCCTAATGATGAGGATGTGCTAGCGGACAGTCCCCCACAGTTGCCAAACTATTGCCAGGTAGGAAGTGACATGGAATTGGCTATGGGGTTGGGATGTTGTGGACAGGATTACCGGGCTATGGAGTGAGATAACGGACACCTACCATTTCAATATCTCATAAACTGAACTTTTGGTAGGCGGTGACTCGCTGTTCACTAAATGGGCCCCTCAAACTATTGCCCGCTCGGGGCAACGAGGCGGCAACATTGGTGTGAACGGCTAAGGATGGAGAGGTGTCCCTGGACTTTAAACTTCAAAATGCCAACTCGCCACTTACGGCCAAACACATCCATCCTTCGAGCATGTAGCTCTTGCGCTCCACTCTAGGCAACCAACAAAGGCAAACCAGAGGCGGGGTGGGTGTGTAACTGTGTGTGAGTGTGTGTATAAGCGCATGTGTGTATGTGTACCCCTGGAGGTCTCGGGTTCGTGGTGTCGCTACGCACCAACAGCTCGCCACAAGCATTATTATTATGTTGGTACGGATTTCCGATCACGGGCCCATGGGGACCCGGTCATTTGAAAGGCATTCATGGGGCCAAAGCCAACATGAAGAGGCCTTTGGTACCATATAATATAAATGAGATGGGCGCAACTATGGAGGTCTATCCCCTAATACACCATGAGGATGTGCTAGCGGACAGTCCTCCACATTTGCCAATCTATTGCCAGGTAGGAATCGACATGGAATTGGCTATGGGGTTATTATTATTATTATTATTATTATTATTATATTCTACAAGTCAAATTATATTATGCATTATTATTATTATTATTATTATATTCTGACATGTCATAAAAAGCGTTTTTTGTTAGCCATTTCTTTAGTCGGTTGGAGAATGTCAGGTCATTTTGAATATTTTTGATGCTGTCGGGTAGTCTATTGTAGATTCCTGGCCCCGCAATATATAGTTTATAGATAGTTTTGGGGAGACCCTAAGGGTAAACGAGTCTTTAATAACCTCTGTTTTAGGCCACGTGGCAGCTGTGGTCTGCACAGACCGACTGGCTGACCTGGCCCTCGACACTACGGCCATAGAAAGGACGGCCCATCTACAAGACGTCCCGATGTACCTGCTGCAATGTGCAATGGAGGAGAACTGCCTCAGCAGGAGCGCTTACGAGGTATATAAACCATTATGTCATACACAAAATATACATGTATAAAATTTCATGTCCCTAGACCTAAGTCAGACCTAACCTAGTGGTTCAGATTTTGAGGTTTTAAATGGATTATCATCATAATCCTAGCCTACAAACGTCCCACTGCAGGGCACAGGCCTCCTCTCAGAACGAGAGGGCTTGGGCCGTATATAGTTCCCAGTACGGATTGGGAACTTCATACACACCATTGAATTTCTTCCCAGGTGTATACAGCCAAATTTCTAAATCTATCTAAATGCGTGGCTTTAATTATTTTTTGTGTAGTGGTATACTGTAAATAGTGTAATTTTACTGCCGCTGCCAAAGCGCTAGATGTCAGACAGCGGGTCCAAATCAAACTCCGTAGTGTAATCCACGCGTAAATTGTGAAGAATTCTAAATAATGCTATTCCACACAGATTTAGGTACAACTTGGACCGTCTACGACATCTTTTTCTATATCAAATGAAGGTCATTGCTTATTTATAAATAAATAAATTTGATATGTAATAAATGCATTATATTACATTAGAATTAAATAACTACAGAAAACGATTTAAAAAGTATTTAAGTATCTCGAAATGGTTTTCGATTTACCACATTACAAAAAAATAGACAACCCCCAATACTAAGCCTTACGGGAATGACAATATGAGGATTTTAATTATAAGGTCGTACATTAGTCAACGATAAAATACAGGGTCGTGTATTAACCGTACCCATCCAGTCATATGAACTTGCTCAAACGGAGACGCTTCGCTCGCGCGTCGTCTTCGCCGGTCAATGAACAAAAAATGTCTCAAAACAAACTTAGCAAATACCTAAACTTGTTAATAATATTTTGTAGCTACTGATTTGTTATTTTGCGGCATCTGTCGTATTAAATCAAGTCAACTGGAAGAAACCCCTCGAGGTTCATTGCTCTGCCGTCGACGGATGAAAAACATTACTGTTTTGCTGTTGTTCGTAACTTGTAAACAATATTTTTGTTATAAACTTTCTCAAAAGATTTTTTTTTAACCAATTTCCTAAGAAAACGGTTACCAAACATAAAAATAAATGCTCGTGAAAAGGTTTTCAGATCCTTATACCTGGTATTATTTCAGTTAAGTCAGCAATACGCAGCAATTTTTCATTCTATTGAAACTTTTTTTTATTCTTACACTCCAACAATCCTGGGTATTATTTTAGAGTAAAAATTGTGGCTAACGATCATTCGAGTCAGCGAATCGCTTCAACTGAGTTAAATTTCGATTTGGAATAGTTTTCATTCGATTTTATTTCGCTAGTGACTGAATCCCAATTTTCATGTGTTTTTATGAAATGTGATATTTTAATGATTTTATCTATACAGGGTGGAAAGAACGAACGCCACATGGAGAGCATCTAACTACCTTAAAATTTTGAAATATTAAAGTCTATGTAAAAGAGACTTTCCATTATTTTTAAAAACAAAAAATACCGACTGCATTTATGGGTTTTTGAAAAATCGCTTGAATCGGGACTCGAACACAGTTAAATGCGACAAAAATAAAATGCCGTATTTTATGATGCAGATCAACAGGGTTACTGATAAGGTCCATGCAATTTAACTATTTCTAAGTAACATACACAATCAAAATAAAACAAAGCAATGAAACTATTCATTCGTAAAATATTTTTTTTTGTTCTATTACTTGTGTAAATCGGGAGTATTTTAAAGTTCTAAATAAAAAAAAATAACTAATTATTATTGAATTTGGATGCCGCCCATTACCACCTCCAAATACAAGTGCCATCGCCTACTTGGTCATAATGAAAGGGTCCTGATAGACATGATTGAAACTATACCTTCTCTTTTAGATCCAAAAGACCAATCCTGAGTGGCAGTACGAAACCCGTCGCCTGCTGCGTTTCACAGCGTCTTCCCTCAACATCGGCAATGAGGAATTCCGGCCTTACCTGCCCAAGCACCTGTGGCAGTGGCATCTCTGCCATATGTAAGTACTACCTGTTGCCTGCCTATTTTTGCCTTAATAGCACCCTATATAAGGGGCCCTATTACTAAGACTCCACTGTCCGTCTGTCTGTCTGTCACCAGGCTATGTCTCATGAACCGTGACGGCTAGACAGCAAAATACTAAAAATAAAATAATAGTAAAAATTAAAGGGGGTTGTTATACAAGAAACGTGTTTTTCTTTCAGATTTTTAACTCAATCTGTATAATGGGTGTGAACTAGACACTTGAAATTTTCACCGATTATCTGTGGCTGTTAAAACATCAAAAAATAATAAACATATAATTAAATTAAATATTAAGGAGCAGGGTCCGGACTAACCAGTATAAAAATGATCTCACACTGCGTACATTTTACTTAGAAACTAACGGCTGCTTACGGCGTATATTTTGACATATTTAAAAATTGTACGGAACCCTCGGTGCGCGAGGCTGACTAGCACTTGGCCGGTTTTCTTTTTGCCTTAAGTTTTTCAGCCGCCTTTGCTGCTGCACCAGCTTAGGACAGAACTAGTGTGTCAACGCAAGTAGTGTCCCACACATCAGGATTTGAATTTTCAGGTCGAGTATTGTTGTCGATAATTGATTGTTTGATATATATGACCCTGAGGTAGGAGCACAAGCTTTTCGTTGCGGAGAGAAGAATCTTATGCAGGATTAACAAGCAGGAAGAACGCCGAAATTGAAGAACTAGTTGTTGGACCCAACATAATTAGAGCTCACAGGCTTCGGTGGCTTGGCCACCTCAAGCGCATGGAGGACGGTCGTGCAGTGAAGAGCGCCTACCAGGGTAAGCCAGCAGGGCGGCGTCCCGTTGGTCGCCCTAGATACCGTTGGGCAGATGTGGTGGAGGCGGATCTGCGCGAGCTTGAGGTTGGTAACTGGCGAGAGACGGCACAGGACCGGGATCTTTGGCGTGCACTTGGATTGGTGGCAGAGACACTCTTTGGGTCGTTGCGCCAGAGGAGTATTTATTGTCGATTATTCCGGGTCGAGAAATTAGGGGTCGCACACCTAACCACACAATCTAACGACCTCTCCATTTCAATATTTGACATAATATCACTGCATTGTGGCAGCTATTAAATTACAGTAATAAGATCTGTGTACGCAGCAAGAAACACTTAAAAAGAATCCTGTTGAGGAAACGACTTTAAAAATCAAAGGTGGAGCAGAGTCTGATAATAAACGTGCTTATGTAATTTTGGGAAAACTGGAAAAACTAAAAACAAATCAAGGACTGAGGGTTCAGTATGAAATTTCATACTCATCGTCATAGTTTTATGGCACAACTATGAAGTTTTTGAATATTAACATCAACCATGGGAGAATATGCTATATCATATTTGTGATGATGATGATGATGATGATGATGATGATGATATTTTTTGCATATGACAGAATAGTAAGTATAACATTTTTTCCATAGTCATATTGTTAATATTCAGAAACTTCATAGTTGTGCATTGTGTTAGGATTTACTTCGTAACAGCCGTTGACTATTCGTATAGCATAGATGTATGTAATTAAGTATACAGGGTGGAACGGTATGATGGACTTTCCCGAAAATGGGGTATAATTTAGGCCTAGTATCTTAAAATAAATAAATATAATATAATTACTAGCTATTGCCCGCGACTCCGTCTGCGAAGAACAGAGGTATAAAAAATAGTCTACGACCTATTCTCAGACCTACCAAGTACAGAC
Organism: Archips crataeganus; assembly: GCA_947859365.1. Taxonomy (NCBI): domain Eukaryota; kingdom Metazoa; phylum Arthropoda; class Insecta; order Lepidoptera; family Tortricidae; genus Archips; species Archips crataeganus. Next base: position 10,556,302 of record OX402069.1, on the reverse strand, counting down.
AAAAAGTTTCATAAAAATCGGTCCAACCGTTTCGGAAGAGTTCGATAACAAACACAGTGACACTAGGTTTTTATATAGGTTAGGTTTTAGCAAGGTTGAGCAATCCGGGAATTCAAATGTGAAATGTAGGTGTAATCGCGACTTGCTCTACGTAAAGTATCAAGAGCCACGGAACCCTAAAAACCTCGAAGTGCGGCATAATCTGGCAATCCTAGCAGACAATAAGGACTGATTTCAACACTGGAATTGTATTTGGGACAATCGCGATCCCCTTAATACGCTTAAGTAGGCAGTTCTTTTGAATCGAGTTTTTATTATAATCGTTCGTTTATTACGGAAACTTAATTCGGGCGATGACTGGGGAGATTCGTTGGATGCTTAATGGATTTTAGGGTTCTCTATCATGTGGCTGAATTTTTTATGACATAATGTATCGATTCCCATAATATTTTCATTTTGAAAGCAATTTATTTTTGAAACATTATTGTCTTCATAAGTGTTGTTAAACTAAACTTACCTTACTTTTGGTTCGCCGTCAGCTTCCAGAAAGAAGTCTATAGTCAACGGCCGCTAAGAAGTAAATCCTGACACATTGCACAACTATTAAGTTTCTGAATAATAATAATAATGTTGGATGTGACCCTATTATCAAGTCCGTACTGTTTTTAAAAGTCTATTTTGAAAACTTATTATGATTACGGGGACGTGTCTTCTGAACCGTAATAGTTAATGTGTTGTCAGTTGTCACACAAGATGAAATGCGTTTTTACGTGTCCTGCGCTGCGGTCCGGTGAATTCACGAAATAGAAAAAACAACAGGAAATATCATAAGTCTCGCTTTATACCGAAACCACAGTCGCCAGGTGCTCATCGTCAACAGCCGTAGGACGTTCACTGCTTGACATAAGGCCTCCCTCATTGATACCTACCCAATAGGCTACTTTCCTAACTAGTCAGTCTTTTAGATTATCAAAAAATATTGGACACGTATTTTTTATTTTGTCATGTAAACAAAAAATTACGAAGATATGGCGCGTTGAAGTTTCGCGTGACGTCACTTGTTCCTACACTTTGTATGAGCGTTTTAGGAACAAGTGACGTCACGCCTCGTCACGCGGAACTTCAACGCGCCATATTTTCGTCATTTTTTGTTTAATTGTCAAAAGAAAAATTACGTGTCTAATATTTTTTGATAATGTAAAATACGGACTAATAAGAATTATTATTTTTTTACCTAGGAAACATCCCTATTACTACGGTTGGAAGCGGCCTGCATCCACCTTGAAACAACGGCCTTAACCAAATCGTCCATCCACCTCGTTGGTGGATGTCCCACGCTGCGTTTGCCAGTCCGTCCGTCCGTCTACAATCAAGAACTTTTCAGCCCTAATGGGAATCTGTTCTGCGTGCTATAATAAGCCCCCGTAAGCGCAGCAGTAGCTGAGTCTGCTCCTTTTGCCGCCGGACAGAAATCCTTATACTTACTTGTTAATCAATCATTTAATTTTTAATATTGTGTTTTTATTTTCTGTTTTGTGTATTTTGGATTTTTACTGTGGCGAATAAATATTTTTTCTTTCTTTCTTTTCCTTCTATATGGCCAGTGCTCACATGGGCTCACATGGGCTCATACACACTTTGAATACTTGGTGATTATTGAACGTAGCCTTTATTCGAAAAAAGTAATAACTTCTGAACCTGCAGCAATCAGCATAATTAAAACTTACGACAACATTATATCGATGAGAGTCTATTTTACAAGCATGTAAATGGAATTGCACACATTGTGCTGCAGCCTAGCGTAGAATAGCGGAAAGATAATTGACAGCTGTTTACTAAAAAAAATTGACAAGATGTCATATTTCTAAGACTATAATTTGATTCGTTCTCTGTATTCTGTTTGCGGAAAGAGAAAGACGCTGATAGTTTTAAACTTTCACTAGGATTATTAATTAATTTATCACAATTTTTGTAAGATGTGCTTATTCTAAAAGAGCATAACTCCAAAACTACCACACAATACCTTAGATCCATTACTTTTGTCTAGTCTCTATTAAAAAAAAGTGATGACGTAAATCTGACGTTGAGGTTGTTATCAAATTTAAAATTATTACACCTCTTTTTTCTGGTGGAAACATATCCTTTTTGTGGTGTGGTAAATTCGGATATATTTTTTAATTTCTTGTTTTTTTTAAATATGGAGAAATAATTAATAATTAATATTTTTCCGTGCTTAGGAGGCAAAACTCTTTCGATTCCTCTAGTAATTTTCAGGTGTGAAAAAAATGAAACCTCGACAATTTAGCCTGATGGGACCCCATTAATATCTCAAACTCTTGAATATATTGCATTAATGCATGAATTTTATGCGAAACCTACAGAACTAGTGGATATTATAGATCGAAATACTCCTCTATAAAATAGAGTATGCAAATACATCTTTAAGCAATATAATTTGAGGCCTGTGCCCAGCAGTTGGGTCTGTACAGGTCGGAAAATATGATTTTAAAAATATGTCTTAACTTTTACTTTGTTTCTATATTTACAAGTATGTGCGTTCCACAGGCATTACCACAGTATGGAGGTGTTCGCCACATTCGACGTCCTCAATACCACCACAGGACTCAGGGTTGCAGAAGGTCACAAGGCTTCTTTCTGTCTAGAAGACAACACTTGCCTGCCAGGAGTGGAGCAGGAGTATTCCTGTAAAAATTATGGGGATCAAGGTACAGTTTTCATTTGATAACAGACCATCATAATCATTCCAGCCTATATACGTCCCACTGCAGGGCACAGGCCTCCTTTAAGAATGAGAGTGCTTGGGCCGTAGTTCTCACGCGGGCCCAGTGGGGATTGAGAGCTTCACACGCACCATTGAATTTCTTTGCAGGTGTGTGTCGGTTCACCGCTCATGGTAAATTTCAAATGTAATTTCGCACATAAATTCCGAAAAACTCAGAGGTGCGAGCTCAGGCTCGCAACCTCGACCCTCTGCTTCAGAGAACATAGGTCAAACCACCAGGCCACCACGACTATCATCTTTAAGTTGACTTCTTATTATTTTAGTAAACTTCGTTAAAGATTTTTGATTCCGAATAAATACAAGCCAGTTTTAACTAAACCTATTCACAATGGATAATAAGACATTAATTCTCACCCTGCTTTTAGAATTTCAGTATTTTCGGTTCAATTCAATCCTTAATTTATGTCTTTGCTCAATCTTAAAGCATATTTTATTTGCGGTCTGTGAATTCACTAATTTATGGTTCTTCAGTCGGTAGAGATGTTTTATTCCAACTTGAAACAGTGTGGAAACTTAGAGCTGAATTCTAGATATTTATGGGTTGCCCAAAATGACGAGATAGTACAATTTTTAAAGGTATTTTAAAAAAGACGACCAGATGGTCTAGTGGTTAGAGACCCTGACTATAAAGCTTGAGGTCCCGGGTTCGATTCCCGTGTCGGGGCAGATATTTGTATGAAAAATACGAATGTTTGTTCTCGGGTCTTGGATGTTTAATATGTATTTAAGTATGTATCTATCTATATAAGTATGTTTATCCGTTGCCTAGTACCCATAACACAAGCTTTGCCTAGCTTACTTTGGGACTAGGTCAATTGGTGTGAATTGTCCTGTGATATTTATTTATTTTATTTTTATTTACTTTATCTACATCCATATCTTAACTTTCCTATGTGTAATATTATTATGTTCAGAAGCAAATGGCCTATGTTAAGAAACATGTAGGTATTCGTGGTTTCATCATAATGTTTACATTCAAATTTCGAACATACGAATCATTATTTGGTTTTGACTGTCGAATTAGTCGATTAGCAATTTCATTCGACCAGAATTTGACGACCAGATGGCCTAGTAGGTAGAGAACCTGACTACAAAACTTCGTCCCGGGTTTGATTCCCGCGTCGGGGCGAATATTTTGTTCTCGCGTCTTGGGTGTTTAATATGTCTTTAAGTATGTATCTATCTATATAAGTATGTTTATCCGTTGCCTTGTACCCATAACACAAGCTATGCTTAGCTTACTTTGGGACTAGGTCAATTGGTGTGAATTGTCCCGTGATATTTAATATTATCTATTTATTATTATTCGATGCGAAATTCTTGTTTTGTCTGATTTAAGAATCGGAATCTACTCAAGACTAGATTGTTCATGAATTTGAAAAATATATAAATGTCAGTCATTTGCTTAGAATTCAAATAAAGTACTTCTGCGTGTATATAAAATTAAATATGCGACTGTGCATGATTAGGATTAAAACACTCGTGTGCTCTTATCATAAAACTCACCTTCGGTTCGTCATCGCCATCACTTGACTCGAGTCTGGTGATTCTTCGAGCTATACTTTTGATAAATTTCTCAAATCAACTTAAGCATAACTACCCATTACACTAAGGACACCTCAAACTACCTTGAAGTTTAAAGTACCCATCCCCTCAGGGTCGTCAATCCTAAAGTGTTATAATAGTTTGAAACTAAGTAATCGCTCATTGGAAGATTTGAATGTTACGCCTATGGGATCACGTACTATGACAACTAAGCTCGACAAGACCCATCTCACATAATAAGAACTTACCTTAATAGCCTAATAATATGATGAAAATAATAATGATGAAATAATGAAATCAGCGTAAAAACTAAAGTCACCGACATAGCTCGAAGAATCGCCAGACTCAAGTGGCAGTGGGCAGGGCACATTGCTCGTAGAACTGATGGCCGATGGGGCTGAAAGGTTCTCGAATGGCGTCCACGGACCGAAAGACGCAGTTGGGTAGGCCTCCAACGAGATGGAGCGACGGACCTGAGTGTTTATAACAACATTTATTTTTATAAATAAAACGACGATTCCTTTCTCATGACAGAAGAAGAATGTTTTTATTTCTTCTAAAATATATTATATGGCATTATAGATGGCCAGTAACATTTTCAACTTAAATGAGTTTTTATGTCACAGACACCTGAGGCCTTATTGTCTAACGCTTCTGACGCTTGTCTTCGCTTTCACCATCTCTTTCTGTCATCATTTTATACCATTTGACAGAAAGAAATAGCGATTGCGAAGGTAAGCGTCAGAAACGTTAGACAATAAGCCTGCTGGTTATGGTTGCGGGATCGCGTTGGATGCGGATGGCACGGGACCGATCTGTTTGGTGAGCTTTGGGGGAGGCCTATGTTCGGCAGTGGACGTCTTTCGGCTGAAATGATGATAATGATGATGATGATGAATAATATGAATCCCCAAAAATTAAGTCAATGCCGTGGTGGCCTAGTGGTTTCACCTTTTGCCTCTCAAGCAATTTTTGTGTAATTTATGTGTGAAATTATATTCTAAATTTACCATGCGCTTTAAGGTGAAGGAAAACATCACGAGGGAACCTGCGCACACACCTGAAAAAAAACAATAGTGTGTGTGAACTTCCCGATCCACAATGGGCCTGCGTGAGACTACGGTCCATGCCCTCTCATTTTGAAAGGAGGGCTGTTCCTAGTGCTAGTGTGCCTTGCACTTCTTTAATCGGTGATCACTGATCAGGAATTGAAAAATATTAATCCCAAATTGGAATTCATATAATAGATGCTGTCTCAAGGAATTACGTCATACGCAGGCCTATATTGTATATAAAAAAAATCCTAGATTAGTTATTATAAGTAGTTTCGTCAAGTGTCATCGCTTTGGCGGGGAATTTGACAGCTCTCACGTCAAAGTTTGTTTCAGAAACTGACTTGTCAATGCGGTTTTACGTTATAGACTAAGTCTTGTGTAGGGTATCAATGATTTTAATTAAAAATCCAATAATTTTCCAAATAGTAATTGTTTAAAAAAATAAACGTTTGTTTCATGTATGCATGCATGTGATATGCTGAGACAATGTGGATGTAGCCAATTCCTAAAAAGAATTTTAAACCACAAATTCAATCCGCCGCAATGATTCCAACCCTCCAATCTGCTAACACCACCTTCCGAGGTATTTCCTAGCATTTCGCGTCAAAGCGGGCATGTGTTTGATGTTTTATTGCATTCCTTTAGGCATCTCCGTGAACTGCTCTGATATTTACCAGTACAACCTTGACTGCCAGTGGGTGGATGTCACGGACGTCGAGACCGGGGATTACACGTTTAAGGTAAGAAAATTAAATGAAATAAAGTAGGGATGGACTAATGTTTTGGTTTTGGGGTTTCGGTTTTCGGCCACAAATTGGACGAAACCTCAACGTTTAAACTCAGTGTTTATAGGGTGACATCGGATACGTAATAAAGATGATTTTAGTAGTGGTAGAGCCATGTTGTAGCTAGCCGCTGCATCACGAATGGGCTCGTCCGGGGCAGTATACCCTCTCACAGAACACCGGTGCGAAGCAGCAGTAACCCTGCTGCGTTTCGTACGGTCAATAAGAGCGCCGGGGGGGGGGGGGGGGGCAATACCTCTCCCCTCCCTCTCCCCTATTCCCTCTCCTTTTTAAAGGCCGGCAACAGATCATTGACTCTTTTTGAGTTGTTGATATTTATGGGCGGTGGTGATCATTTTCCAAAGATACAGATAAATTTATTGTCAACTGTGTACATTACATCTTCATCAATTAATCAGAAGTGATATACCTAACTTAATTAAACAATAAAGTGGGGAATTTCATTAGAAACGTGTTAAATCTTATCTTACTAATATTAGGTAGGTATAAACGCGAAAGTTTGTATGGATGTCTGGATGCGTGTATGCCAGTGTATGGATATTTATTACTTTTTCACGCCAAGACGGTTTAACCAATTCTGATGAAATTCGGCACACAGATAGTTTATAACCTAGTTCAAATTAAATAAATTGGTCGACTATTTATAACTGGATAAATATCAAGGCTTGAATTTTAGGTACAATTTCGGAGTTAAATTCTACTGTGCATGAATTTGCGTTGGTAAATGTGGTGTTGATGTTAAATTTGCAATATTATTCCGTCTGCTTTGTAATTATAATTTTCGAGTTCGAGAGTGGAATCAGATATAACAACGTGCTAACAAACAAGTTACATTTCATACATTAATAGCGGCTTTATGCGAGCTTACTGCTCGTCATTGAGAGTCCATACATTCAAATGAGGAAAATAGCAACAGAGTAAAATCATGCTAATATCGTTAATGTGTGTATATATATATATATGTGTGAACAGACACAATTACTTTGCTCACCCTTGACATTACGATAGTTATGTTTATGTATGAAATGCGTGTGATAAAAACTATCCTATGTCCTTTTCCGGAACTCAAACTATCTCTATACCAAATTTCATTTTATTCGGTTCAGTGGTTTAAGCGTGAATTGGTAACACACGGACAAACAAAGAGACAGAGACACTTTCGTATTTGTAATATTATGTTACCTATATAGTAAATTAGTAAATATTAGTAGGTACATTATTAAATTAGTAATGAGTAATTAATAATTAGTAAACCTACTAATATTATAAACGCGAAAGTTTGTAAGAATGTATGTATGGATGTTTGTTACTCTTTCACGCTAAAACGGTTTGACGGATTCTGATGAAATTTGGCACACAGATAGTTTATAATCCAGATTAACATATAGGATACTTTTTATCCCGGAAAATTGCATAGTTCCCGCGGGATAGCGATAAACGAATTCTTCGCAGGAATGCCAAAACCGCTAGAGTTACACGTATGTAATGTATGATGGAAATGTTTATAGTCCTACAAAAAAACCCGCCACAGTATATATCTTTCGAAATTCCTACGGGATAGGGAAATATCTAAACTTTCTTTGCTTTTTTGTTTATAGCAGAATCTCTGAAACTATTGAGCCAATTTTAAAAATTCTTTCACCATTTGAAAGCTACATTATTCTTGATTGACATAAGTTACTTTTTATCCGGGAAAATTAAAAATTCCCACGGGATAGTAATAAATTAATTCAATTTCGTACCTGATTTTAATAATTCTTACATATTATGTGATATGACTATCCCCGATTAACAAAAGCTATTTTTTCTTCGGGAAAATACAAAATTCCCACGGGATAGAAAAAACTGAATTCAACTTCGGGGCCGATTTTGAAAATTCTTTCACCAATAGAAAGCTTCAGCTATTACTGATTGGAATAGACTACTCTTCTTCGGGAAAATGAAAAATTTCCGTGGGATAGAAATAAGTAAATTCAACAACGGCACTGATTTTTAAAATTCTTTCATATGATAAAATATGACTATCCCCAATTGACATAGGCTACTTTTTCTTCAGGAAAATGCAAAATTCCCACGGGATAGAAAAAACTGAATTCAACTTCGGGGCTGATTTTGAAAATTCTTTCACCAATAGAAAGCTACACTATTACTGATTGGCATAGACTACTCTTCTTCGGGAAAATGCAAAATTCCCGAAGAATAGAAGTAAGTCAATCCAAATTTGTGGCTGATTTCAAAAATTCTTTCACTAATAGTAGGTATGCTACAGTATCCCTGATTGACATAGGTTACTTTTCTACGAAAAAATACTAAATTCCCACGGGATAGAAATAAGTGAATTGAATATAGGGGCTGATTGTTAAAATGATTTTACTAATAATAAAAAGCTACGATGTCTCTGATTTTCAAAAAAGGTCAAAAAAGTAATTTCTATCCCGCGGAAACTTTACTTTGCACTTGCCGGGATCAAAACGCCTGTTTCAATCAGGCACAGGCCTCCTCCCAGAACGAGAGGACTTGGACAGTAGATTTGGGAACTTCACATTACACCCACCATTGAATTTCTTCTCAGGTGTGTGTAGCTTTCCTCGCGATGTTTTCCTTCACTATAAAGCTCATGGTAAACTTCAAACGTAATTTACCACATGAATTCGGAAAAACTCAGAGGTGCAAGCCTGGGCTCAAACTCACGACCCTCTGCTTTAGAGTCGATAGGTCTGACCACTAGGGCACCACGGCTTAGCGGCTATAGAATTCACTTATTCCTATTCCACGGGAACTTTTTATTTTCCTGGCATTATCCTATGTGTTAGTTCATGTAATAAACTACCTGTGTGCCAATTTTCATCCAAACAACTCTAACGTTATAGTCTTCGCGTACGAAGTCGCGGGCAAACGCTGGTTAGTATATATTAGTATTAGTATATATATATATACTAACTAGCCTATACAGTGTCCCACTGCTGGGCAAGGGCCTCCCCTTTCTCCTTCCACTGGTCTCTGGCTTCGGCAAAGTGTTGCCAGTCCGGTTGAAATCACTCCAAATCGTCCCGCCAACTTCTTTTAGGCCTACCCAGTCAGTAGTGATTTTGGCCCAGCGATCCGGATGCATCCGGCAGACATGACCTGTTATTAGGGTTGCCATCTCTAAAATTCGGCAACCAGGACAAAAAGCGTAGGATCCCCGGATTTTGGAGCTCAGAAACCGGACACGTCATCGTTTTTTAGGGTTCCGTAGTCAACTAGGAACCCTTATAGTTTCGCCATGTCTGTCCGTCTGTCTGTCTGTCTGTCTGTCTGTCCGCGGCTAAGCTCAGAGTCTGTTAGTACTAGAAAGCTGTAATTTGGCATAAAAAAAAGTAAAAAAAATTTTTTAGGGTACCTCTCATAGACGTAAAGTGGGGGTGATTTTTTTTTCTCGGCAAACCCTATATTGTGGGGTATCGTTGGATAGGTCTTTTAAAATCATTGCGGGGTTGCTAACATGATTTTTCTATTCAGTGATCTGTTTGCGAAATATTCAACTTTAAAGTGAAAATTTTCATTAAAATCGGCCGTCCCCCCCCCCTCTAAAATCTAAACTGTTGGGTGGAAAAATTTGAAAAAATTCAGAAGGGTAGTAAATATATCAAATTTACTAGGAAAATTATAGCGGCTAAGATTGCTTGGAAATTATTTGTAGTTTAAGAGTAAATAGTAGCCTAAGGTATAAAACATACCTAAACTTGGATGATTCCGTACACATACGAAATCCTTCGAAAAATATTACTTGATTTTTTCGTAATGGCTACGGAACCCTACCTTGGGCGTGTCCGACACGCTCTTGGCCGGTTTTTTGTTTGTTTTATTTTAATCTGTACTTCTACTACCTGAACTACAATCTAACTACTACAATTCAAACCCGGACTACAAATGAAACTCCGCCCGGACGTTCCCCGGACGCTCTCTAAACTAGGACAAATCCGGGGAAACCCGGACGGATGGCAATCTTACCTGTTATTAGTATATATAAAAACAGTAAATCCAAAATCTTTATTAAATTAACAGACACAGAGTCAGGTATACACTAAATACAAGAATAAACCGCCCCGAATCGTACCAGACGCAAAGGTGCCCAACACACTAGCCTATATAAATTGGTATTAGTATTAGTAGTTATTAGTATGGATTTTAAGATATTTTCAACCGACGAAAAATACGGAGGAGCCATATATTTCAAACTAAATACAAACTGAAATATAGATGCACAGAAAAAATCCCAGAAAAAAGACCAATGCTGGGAATCGAACCCAGGTCCTCAGCGTTCCGTGCTGCGTGCTTACCCCTACACCATCACTGGTCTAGAAGTTAGCGACGAATCTTTCCTATACATCGTACACTTCAGTCTGTTATAATCACATTAGGCAGTGATAAAGCGCATCTATGTTATGCCCTCTACCGAGAGACTTCAACACTCCTTCGGAGCTACCCGCTCACCTGGACCAAGAGATGGCGCTACTAGGCCAACTTTTACAAGTTAAGTATGAAGTATCTTAGCTAGCAGCTTAGTAGCTGAGGACCTGGGTTCGATTCCCAGCATTGGTCTTTTTTCTGGGGTTTTTTCTGTGCATCTATATTTCAGTTTGTATTTAGTTTGAAATATATGGATTTTAAGATATTTTCAACCGACGAAAAATACGGAGGAGGTTCTCGACGCGTATTTTTTTATGGATGATCACGCATAACTTTTTACAGAGTAGACCGATTTAGATAATTCTTCTTTTATTGGGAAGGGTATATATAGTATATCCCGAAGTTGGTCCCATATTTTTTTTCTGTTCAAGGTGTCAGTGAACCCTCATGCCCGTATAGCCGAGCAGCAGTTCCACAACAATGCCGCTTCCTGTACGCTCAGGATTACCAGTACCTACGCCAGGGTCTACGGCTGTACCCTAGACAGACCTTAACCCAGAAATTAGATGTTATTCGATCATCACCCCATACATTATCCTTTCTTATTAATCCTTCTCCGTGCACGCTGTTAGTCTGTGGAATCGGTTGCCGAGTGAAATCAGGCAGTCGCAGTCGGTAGCCATCTTCCGGAGTCGCTTGGGGGCGTACTGGCTTGACAGTTCCTCTTAAATAGAGACAACCTCTATTGTATTCTCTGTTTAGTGTATATGCGTATATTAATGTATTTATGTAATTTTTATGTAGTTAGTCTGTTTATGTTGATATGATATGTATTAGTCTTCTGTATTCATGATATATTATATTAGTGTGTACTTGCGTGTATTCTTTGTATGTTTATGTATTGATTATGTTAAGTTTATTGGTTTGGGTTTACTTTTGATTTCGACTCTTTTTACTCTGCATTGTATGCCTACTCTTGTCTCTGGTGTCCTGTCAATCGTTCAAAGGTTAACTGGAAGAGATCCCTTTAAGGGATAAGTTCGCCTTTGTACATCTGTTTCTCTTGTTAACTGTTAATTATCATGTTTTACGTACAATAAAGAGTTTTACATACATACATACATACATACATACTATAGAGACTTGTACTTTCGGTTTCGTCAGAAATCATTTTTATTCCGTAAAAGTAGGTTAGGTTGGTTTAGATGCCCGAAGGGCAAATAGGCCAGAAATAGGAGCCCTGCCACAGGCAGGGCTCCGTCGAATAGCAGTGAACCAAACAGTGTGACCACGAGGAAAATAAATTACTAATCATCACACTGGTGTGACAAATTGGTGTGACTACGAGTCTGCCTTCCTGAAATCTGACCAAGGATACAAAAGAGTGGACGTTGTCAGATCGATCTAACAATGCAATCTGACCACGGGGGGCAGATCAAAACGACTGGATCGCAAAACGACAACAGCTGCAAAAAGTCTTTCGTATGTAGGTATATATTTCGTACGTATATATAGGTTAGGTTAGGTTAGAACCTAACCTAACCCGTCCTCACAAAATATACACATACGAAAGACTTTGAGAGCTGTTGTCGTTTTGCGATCCAGTCTTTATGCGGTTCATGTCGTTTTGCGATCCAGTCGTTTTGATACCAACCCTGGTAGGCTACATATTAAAACTCATCACTACAAAAAATATTGTCTGAAACTTTAGTTTAAATACATATATGTCAAAATAATGGAAACTATAATTAGACAATTTTTTTTGGTGTGTTTTTTATGCTTGATACGATACGCCTAATCTCGATAAGCTAAACCTATAGATACAGTAAGATTATTTTCACTTTGACACTCAGGACGTCTCAGTTTTAACCATAAAGGTTCGTGTTTTCTCATAGGGTACTTATATAAAATCCTAGAATTTAATCACATAACTTATCCAAACCTATTTGATGTAATTAAATAACAAAACCTCAGCTTAAGTATTGCACTTCCAATCTCTCGATGTATGTCGAGAATTGACAACATTTCCTATTTCTAAGACTATAATTTGATTCGTTCTCTGTATACTGTTTGGAAAGAGAAAGACGCTGATAGTTTTAAATTTTCACTAGGATTATTAATTAATTTATTACAATTTTTTAAAGATGTGCTTATTCTAAAAGAGCGTAACGATAGAATAGATCCATTACTTTTGTCTAGGCTCTATTTAAAAAAAGTGATGACGTAAATTTGATATTAAGGTTGTTATCAAATTTAAAATTATGACAGCTCTTTTTTCTAGTGAAAAGGGTAAAGGAAACATATCTATTCTGTGGAGGTACAGGTAAGTACACATATGTTTTTTAAATTTGTTGTATTTTTTTAAATATGAAGAAATAAATTATAATAAATATTTTTCCGTGTTCAGGAGGCGAAACTCTTTCGATTCCTGTAGTAATTTTCAGGTGTTAAAAAAATGAAATGTTGTCAATTGCCGAGTGCCAAAGTGGAAATAATCTTATTGTACTCACGTGAATTAGATAAGTTTTAAAGTGCTGTGCATCTCTAGTTCGTTTTTTTTTGTTGGCAATATTTTACTATGTAATTATTATTTGAATTAAAATAAACCATTTCATTTTAAAACCATTTTTTATTTACAGAAACCTTAATTGTACTATCACAATGTCAACAACGTCTATTGAGCCATCTGGACCTATTTCAAAAACCCATTTTATCTTAAAGCAGTAAGGTACTATTTACAACGTATACTTGACAATTATATTTTAAAATTGGTTTTTATTACGTATAATGAAGCCATTTTGCTTGCAAAGGAATTGATCACATTGATCAATTTATCTGTTCCAATAAACTAACATTTTGTTTTTAAAATGATTTAAATTTTCAGAAATGGCACACTTGTAACATTTGTTTTAAATTAAAACCTAAAATACACCGTTTTTAACTAATTACTCATCGAACCTTAAATCTTCATTTAGACCAGCTATACTCAACATGCGGCTCGCCAAACTTCTCCGATAAAAATAATTTCAAACATAACTTTTAATGTTGTTGGCCCGCTGCACCATTTATCGGGAACAGTGCAAATCCACTTAACTTTCATTGGGTAATTCCGCGTATCTGACAAATTTATTTTTACTCTAAGTTCGTTAAAATCAAACAAACATGAAGTTTTTAACCATCCCCTATAAAACTATATCGTCGATGAAACTGCTATAACGGGTAACTTGCTTTTCCCATAAGGTCTAATTTTTCCAATTTGCACTGTTGTCTCGTTAAAAATTTAACCTTATGGAAAAATATAGTTACGCGGTAAGTATTACATTTTCATCGACGATTGGTGCAGATACGCGGTACATATTTACGTATAGTAGATAAACGGATTTGCACTATTCCGATGATGGTATAACAACATTGTTGCCCATAAAAAAAAGGTTGAGTATGGCTGCTTTAGAAGGTGCGGGAAATATCGCGCAAATGCAGTTCCATTACGGGGTCGCCGCCAACGAATTTATAAGCGATCGGTCATTGACGGTAATGAACCGCAGCTTCCACTATATTTCTCACACACCTAAATGAGACTCGACTTAAATATTACACAAACTAAATTGTCATGGTTTGTAAAACACCTCTTAAGCTACTGTCAAATATTTCTATTTATTTAAACCTAAGAATTTCATTTCTAAATAATTTCTCAATATACATAAAATGATCTCATAACAAAATATGCATTTCAATAAATATGACGGCTATTGTGACCATTACCAGCAACCAAAAAGTGTTAGTTGCTTTGTTTTTTATGTCTTTGAAGACACTAAAGCGACTAATACTCTCCCTCTCTCACTTGATGCCCAAAGTGGTCTATATGGACTCCCAGCGGTCGACGAAGACTGCGAGAGGTCTATGTAAGTAAAACAAACCACATTTGAAGTCTATTACTTTGCGATAAATCAATATTACATAAGCAATGTGTAAGAGACACAAAGTTTTGGCGATTTCTGCTCTAATATACACAAACACTACCATTTTTGTTAATAGATCGTTTTCTTGAACCTCTAAATTTTGATAAAGATTCAAATTGTATGGATGCTAATGCAGAATTCGGTAATGATACAATACTATTAAACAAAAATGAGATAGCTACTATAGAATCAGAAAACACTACTAAAAGAGAACCTATAATCGCTGACGACCTAACCTTTCTTGAATTTGATCAAGAGAATACTGGCTATTAAATATATGGCGATCCAAGACCCAGTGGATACGAAGCCGTAGTATACTGTTGGGCTGCTGATGGTCCATCCTCGCTGCAGCATGGACCTCAGAGATTCGGTGGACTTTGTCAGGGGAAGCACGTAGCTGATCCATTGGAGGAACTCGTGCAAAGCTGAAACAAAGATGTACGAGGGGCGTTCAATATAAAGTGAGAATGAGATGCAAACTCTTTTAATATTACGAAATTAAATACTGGCCAGTAAAGCTAATCTATCTAGCTGATTGCTATGAAAAAAAAAACTAACTGTCTTTTGTTTAAAAAAATATACGGTAATTTCTTTGCAATGCTATTGAGTACGTTAGCGAAAATGGAGAAAATTGAACTGCGCGCCGTTATCAAATACTTGTGTTTGAAAATTTTTTCTACGGACCAAGTCAATTTGGATTTGCGGGACACTTTAGGGTCTAATGCTCCTCCGTATTCGACAGTCGCACGTTGGTGCGCCGAATTTAGACATGGAAGAACATCGACAATGGACGACCCCCGCTCCGGACGTCCTACTACAGCAGTAACTGAAGAAATTGTGAAAAAAGTCGAAAACTCAGTTTTGGCGGATCGTCGTGTCACAGTTCGTTTTTTTGCTGAAAATGTAAAGATTTCAACGGGGAGCGTGCATAATATTTTACATGAACGCTTGGGTATGAAAAAGGTATCTGCGCGTTGGGTACCAAGAATGCTTACTGACACGCAAAAACAAACTAGACTAGAGATTTGTCAAGAAGCTTTGAACCTGACGCAGCAAGACCGGGAACTTTTTTTGGCGCGATTTATAACAATGGACGAAACATGGCTCCATCATTACGACCCAGAAACGAAACTGCAGTCTATGACATGGAAAAGGCCATCATCTCCAACTCCGAAGAAATTCAAGGTGAGCCCATCTGCCGGTAAGGTCATGGGCTCTGTTTTTTGGGATGGTAAAGGGGTATTAATGATTGAGTATCTCGAGCATGGAGCCACTATTACGGGCACATTATACGCCAAACAAATAGCAACATTGCGCAATGAGATCCGCGAAAAACGGCGAGGTAAACTCTCGAAAGTTGTACTGTTCCACCAGGACAATGCCCCGGCACACAAGTCCGCCGTTGCAATGGCTGCAATTCGTGATGCTGGATTCGATATCCTTAAGCATCCTTCGTATTCACCAGATCTGGCTCCCAGTGATTTCTACCTATTTCCGAGATTGAAACAATACCTGAGAGGCCAGAAATTTGAAGACGACGACGCGGTAGTCGCTGCAGTACAAGATTTTTTAAGTACTCAAAATGAGACCTTTTTTAAAAATGGAATTTTAAGTTTAGGAAAAAGATATACTAAGTGTATTATGCTAAAAGATGACTATGTCGAAAAATAAAATGACATTTAGTAAAAGTTGTTTATAACATACTCATTCTCACTTTTTATTGAACGCCCCTAGTATATGTTGATGATTTAATGAACTAAAACAATTACTTTGCTCACCCGCGACCTTACAATAGTTACGTTTATGCAAGTAATGTGCGTTCATGCAGTTCCTCCACCTCCACACTGTACGAACACACACAAATCACATAAACCCAACCATCACCACCACCAAGCTACACTGACGCGTTTCGAACTCAACCAGAGCTCATCTTCAGAGTTACCACAACCGTATGCTATGCTACCAAATGTTAAACTAACAAACCAAAACAAATGTTTTAACTTGTCACTGTAACTTCTCAAGTACCCACTTTATTTTTCTTATTCTCAAACTACCCCACAAAAATTAACTTTTATTGACATATTATAAAACTACCTTGAATTTTTTTGTTTATTTATTTATAAGGCATATTTAATTAATACTAACTGTTCAAATTCGACCCAAGCCGCAGTAAAGGAGAAGATACTAAATTTACCTGTTCATTAATAATAGACCCCATAGTGTTGTACCCCCTAGTATATGTTGATGATTTAATAAATTGTGTTGTAGTAGGCATCGTCAAAAGCTCAACAATGATGTATGTTTATCTACACTAAGTTATAGGATGTTATAGGATGTTATAGGATTTTTTGGCACATCTACTTAAGAACCCACTGACATTATATTTTTATTATTGATGTCATATTTTTTATTGAAAGGGATTAGTTTGGCCGACCGAAGCCCGCTACCACGTTATTGTTTGTTTGTGTCTAACCTAACTAAATTTGTCTATGTTTACATGTTTACGTTTTGGATATATTTAATGGCAATGGCAAAGGCGTTCGGTCTATGCAGACACCATTTTACGTATTGTTTCCTTGTATGCTTATTAAGAGTTGCTTTTTGTGTTTTTATGTTTTTCTTTTTTTTGGATAGCTTAGTGATAAAATTTTACTTGTCGGTTTCACTGAACAGTTAACGTTTGAATTGTGGGTAAAATGGTTCCAACGGAAGACCAGCGTCAGCTGCACGGCCGACATCATGCTGAGTTGGGACCATTTCGTGATAATTTTGTATCTGTTACCGTTTTTCTCCTGTTAATTTAAGACTGTCACGAATAAATATTTTTCTTTCTTTCTTTCTTTCATTATAAATAAGAAAAATCATAAGGATGTTCAGATGTTTGAATGTTTGTTAGCCAATTACATGATAACGACACAATGGATTTTAATGAAACTTGGCGCACAGATGAACAAAAATCTGGTTTAAGACAGGATATTTAATATCCCGGTAGTAAGTTTCTGTGATAATAATATTTTTACTTCAAACAAGAATACATGGTGCTGTTCAAGAACTTTGCAAAACCTCAGCTGAACGATGCCTCAGCTTTCAAGATGACCTTGTTAACTTTGTCTCCAACCCATAGAAGACGTTGTCAGAGGGAACGTTTTGCTTTAAAACTGTAATCGTAGCCTTTTTATGGATTTCTAATACGGGCGAACCTGCGAGAATTGCGAGGTAATGCTAGTATTAGAATGAACCAGAATAGAGCAGTGACAAGTATGCACAAAATCGAAGCGAATATATCCTGTGAGATACCTTTCACTGTAGCCTACTCAATATCAGACCCGTTGAAAGTTTCAACATGTCCGAAACTTTGAAGAACATGATCACGCATTTCTTACATAAACGTAACCATCGTAAAGTCGCCGGTGAGCAAAGTTATTGTTTCAGTTCATTAATTCGTTTATCGCTAGCCCGCGGGAACTATTCCATTTTCCGGGATAAAAAGTATCCTATATGTTAATCGAAGTTATAAACTGTATGTGTGGCAACTTCACGAGAGCCCGTCAAACCGTTAAAGCGTGAAAGAGTTACAAGCATTCATACAAACCTGCGCGCTAATAACATTAGTAAGTCTATCTATACGCTTCAGTTCTATTTCGGCCAAAGGCTGTTACTGAGACTAGTTAAAACCAATGCAATATCGATAAGCTCATACAAGCGCGTTTGACAGCGGTCAATATAACAGATTGATTCAGCGAGCATTTGCGAATATTGGCTTCTCTGTATTCAGTTAGTCTGTTCGCTGAATGTTTGCATTGATATGAAAGTGTATACCACTGGTATATTTACCGAAACACGGTCGTGAAATGAAATGGTGATTTTAAAGACGGTGTGGCCAACGAGTTAGTTGATTAAATGATAGTAATCGTTCATTAATCACGTGATGTTTTTGGGATTGATTAAACCGCCGCGTGCCCAGCTCTACCCTAGTGATATATTGTGAGGTTTACCCCTACCTGTAGTCAGGGGTATATTTTATTAAAAAGAAATAAGGGACTGGCAAGTCGGGCTGAGCTAACGGGCCAAGTTCAAGCGCTGCTTTTTAGTTTTTAAATCTTGTGATATTTTGTGATTTTTCCGAACACCTCTTTCGAGCCTCACATGATTAATGGATGATTTTTACGTGAACACTGCCACCCATGGACAACCGCAACGTCAGGGGATCGCAGACGGTCAACATAATGTGTTATCAGTATAAAAGCTTGTATTCAAAATATTTTTTCGCAAAAACTGATGCCTTAATTATTTACCCATTACAAAGCACTGGGCAAAGATCATCACTGGTCAAGCAAAGTTATAATCTTTGCCCAGTATCACACAAACGTAATGATAATAATTATTTCTACTGCATGCGGGTTAAATGTCCAGTAAATATTTTTTATTTGTTAGACCATGATGTTTAAAGTATTTACCTTCAATCGGCCAGATTATTCCACACAGCAGCATCATGGGTAAGAATGATCCCAGAGCAATGAATGTGGCGGTTCTCTCGGTGTCACACAAACAAGACACGAAGAAACCTGTTAACAAAATAATTCATCAAAGCGCTGACAACAGTGTAAGAAGTGACGATAATTTTGACTATATATTTATTTTGTGGATGTTTTCAAAACAACATTGGGCAAAGTTGGCTCTTTAAAATTGAACGGTAATGTGACTTTTGTACTACTTTAAAATACAGTAACAACCAAATACAGCTTGTCAAAAATATACTTTCTTTTTATACGTATATTAGATTAATACCTAGTTTAATTAACCGATTTGAAAAAAATCCAGTATTGCGACATAACTATCGAATAAAAAAAATTAAATCTAGTAGCGATATTTTGTCTTGTAACCTTAATTTAATCGTATTTCATACACAAAAAAAAACACAAACACAAAATAACACAGTCTGTACAGTTTTTAAAGTCAGTTATCGCTAGCAAAAAATTTACTCGAAAATATTTCCACAAGCTCCAAAAAACTCCACAAATTTCATTCTAGTCATAGTCAGACAAAAAACTAAACTTCAGTTATTCGCGTACATTTTCGCAAAGTTCCAGCATTTCTAAAGAAAGCCTCTTCTGATTATGCCTGTGAAAATCCAGGTAAAGCCGGCAGATAAACGAGTAAAAAAACTGTGAGGAACTGGCGGTAAATGATACCTTTTTCTACTTACAAAGGTATAATTCACAGCAGATGTGGCACTGTTTTTATAAACGCTAGCTTACGGCCTTGAATACGCGCAACGGTAGGCACGCCAAGCGTTTTGGCTATTCATTGCGCGGCCGAAACGCTCGTTGCCCAGTGTTTACCTGCGAGCACACGCAATGAGTATATAAAATGCTCGCCGCGCTGCCTGTCAGATGTAATTATATCTGGATCATTAAATGATACCCATAGAAAAGATAACTAAGCTACAATTAAATAATTTCAATTTCAATCAATGTAATTTTTTTTCCAATACAATTATGTAAATGCGTGATTCCACGGACGTTTCAACCGCTATCAGTCCGTATATTAAAATTTTATGAATTGAAAGGCAAATTGTTTTTTCAATTATCACATAAAACAGCTTCTGCCGCTAGGCCAGGATGTATTTCACACAAAAACAAATATCAATGAATATGAATTATACATTTGCTAATATTAATTGCTAGGGACTGGCAGCGGTTACTGCTACGCGAGCTACGTTCTATTTCACTCTACCCGTAATGCCGAATGTTGACGAACTTAATGGCTAAATGCTTAGCACTTGCGACACACGTATGCCTTATGTGTAACTATAGCTAAACCGTTTAAATGAGTTCTCGCCCGCGCGGTACAGTGGCGCGGGGGTAGACGACAAAGGGGGCCGAGAGAGGTGCGGGCGGCAGGCACTTGAGGCGCGCTTGCCGCCCGCACCTCTCCCGGTACCCTTTGTCGTCAAATCTATCTACCTATCTATCGAAATGGTCCAAAAAAGGTTTCTACGAGCCATGCATAGACGCTTGACAGGGAAAAAACTGAGCTACTGTAACTTATTGAAGTATTATAAAATGTCATCCCTCGAAACCAGGCGTAAAGTTTCGGATGCGGTAACATTGTATAACATTTGTAGGGGGCACTACAACTGTGCGAAGCTATTATCACAGATCAATTTTAGAGTTCCTTCGCGTTTCAGTTCTCGATCCGCCACCTTGTTTGCTGTCCCGATCTCCTCCAGCAACGCTGGTCATCGCGCACCTTTGCGACGCTTGTGTAACTCTTACAATAAATTATTTCTGTCAGTAGATATGTTTAATACGACGAGACAAAAGTTCAAAAGCAAAATTTATGAAACTTTAATGTAACATAGTGTATAGTGTAAGTCTACTTAATCATATTACCCATGTGTTTTAGTGGGAGCTAGTTAGGGAGTAAGTGCATGTAATTTTGTATCTAATTTATAAGTACATGTTGTATACATTTGCTTCTGTTTGCTCTCCTTGAAATAAATAAATAAATAAATAAATAACCCCCCAGCTCCTGTACCCCGCAGGCGAGAACTCACTTAAACGGTTTAGCTATTATAGCGTTCTAGTATTTAATATTAGTTAAACTTCAAGTACGACTAAATAGAAGCGTTATAGTAAGCCCAGTTTACACAGACCTGCAAGATAAATCGTGAAAGTTACATTCTATAATGTACGTAATTAACATTTAGACGACCAGATGGCCTAGTGGTTAGAGAACCTGACTATGAAGCTTGAGGTCCCGGGTTCGATTCCCGTGTCGGGGCAGATATTTGTATGAAAATACGAATGTTTGGTCTCGGGTCTTGGGTGTTTAATATGTATTTAAGTATGTATCTATCTATATAAGTATGTTTATCCGTTGCCTAGTACCCATAACACAAGATTTCCTAGCTTACTTTGGGACTAGGTCAATTGGTGTGAATTTTCCCGTGATATTTATTTATTTATTTATTGTGAGGTGATTGCTATTTCGATACCTCACGCAAGGAAAAAGTGAAAGGTTTTAGTTTGTCAAAATAAGCCCCTCAACAAAAGCAAAATACCCCCAACTAAAAATATACTACTTAATGCACGAATTGCCCACCTACATATTTTGCCCGGGACTATTTCCCGCGAACGAAAAGTTTCGAGCCTTTTTGAAACAATTTAGTCCGCAACTCCGAAACAGCCAAATTGCCATTATACGAATAGTTTTGGGGTTTCATTTGAATGGGTACTTTAACAATTATTCATTGGTCGTGCAACAAAACAGTCGGTAAAATAGAGCGGAATGTCGGAATTCATCGTGAATTTGGAATTTGAATTTTACCACTTTTTCAAAGGGATTATCCACAAACCTAGTTAGTAGTATATATATGTAACAACTATCTATGTAGAATGTATACTTAACACTTTATTGTACACTACTTTTTATCAAGCAATTCTTGTAAATGGTTCGATGAAATTAGCTATGTGGGGGTCTTTTCCTGGGCGAACAATCAACGTAGATTGATCTTATCTTTCGGAAAACGCATGTTTTCGAGAGATTGTTTAGTTGTTATGTATCATAAAATAGAAAATGGTTTTTCCAAAAAATAACTACGTGCTTCGCTTACGTATTTGTACTAGTAGCTTGTTACGTAGTTTATTAGTAGGACTCATCATCATCATCATCATCTCAGCTTATATACATCCCACTGCAGGGAATTACGCGGGCCTTGTGCGGATCGGGCACTTCGCACACATCATTGAATTTCTTCGCAGGTGTATGCAGGTTTCCTCGCGATGTTTTCCTTCACCGTAATCATGGTAAATTTCAAATGTAATTTCGCACATGAATTCCGAATTACTCGGTGCGAGCCGGAATTTGATCTCACGACACTCTGCTTGAGAGGCCATAGGTCAAACCATTAGGCCACTGTGGCTGATTTATCATTACAAGTGAACTATCTTGCCCCTTACTGTTTACAGACTACAGAACAGACCTCGCCCTGAATACGTCCTAAAAAAAAGGCAAGCGGAGCTTAATTGCAGGTGTCAAAGAGCGGGAATGTAAAACGTGTGAATGTGATGGTTTATTAAGCAGGATTTTTAACTTGAAATATCTACAGTAAAAAAGTTGAGTGAGTGTGTCTGCTCCGACTGACGACTGATGTAACCTTTAACAATCATCATCATCATCCCAGCCTATATATATCCCTCTGCAGGGCACAGGCCTCCTCTCAGAATGAGAGGGCTTGGGCCGTAGTTCTCACGCGGGCCCAGTGCGGATTAGAAATTGCGAAGAAATTCAATGGCCCGCACTCATGTGCCCGCGTGGGAACTAAGGCCCAAGCCCTCCCATTCTGAGCAGAGGCCTGTGTTCCGCAGTGGGACGTATATAGGCTGGGATGATCATCAAAAATTTCATTATATTTATATTTTACATTTTTTTTTATTTGGGGCATCAACAGCAATACAATACATTATAATGAGACTTAAGTACTAGACAAAAAGCCATTAACAGATGTCCACAGGCATACAGTTAAGCGAAACAAACTTATACTAACATAGATACAACAAGATAAAAGCAAATAAAAGAATCCACATAAATGAGTTACTGTGTATGAGTATGGTATGGATATTGTAAGGTAAGTGTGTCAGAGTGTGTGTGCGCTCGTCCACGCGCATGTAATAAAAAAAAAATAAAAAAAAAAAAAATATCACGGGACAATTCACACCAATTGACCTAGTCCCAAAGTAAGCTAAGTAAAGCTTGTGTTATGGGTACTAGGCAACGGATAAACATACTTATATAGATAGATACATACTTATATACATATTAAACACCCAAGACCCGAGAACAAACATTCGTATTTTTCATACAAATATCTGCCCCGACACGGGAATCGAACCCGGGACCTCAAGCTTCGTAGTCAGGTTCTCTAACCACTAGGCCATCTGGTCGTCAATTATGCATAATGTAGTGAATTGACTGTTTAGGTGATACGAGTTCGCCGGGACAGCTAGTTATAGGTACCGGTAAACTGGGGTTAAGTACTTTAGGACATTTTGGGGCTACTTTGATAGATTTAAAATGGTATATAAACAAGTTAGCTATGAAGTATCTTTTTTTTTTTTTTTGTACTTATTTTTTCAACTTCATTTTTTTATTACTTTTACGGTCATCCCGTGAAATCATATATTTCGTACTAAATACAAACTGAAATATAGATGCACAGAAAAAACCCCAGAAAAAAGACCAATGCTGGGAATCGAACCCAGGTCCTCAGCATTCCGTGCCGCGTGCCATACCCCTACACCACCACTGGTCTAGAGATTAGACACGAATCTTTCCTATACATCATACATTTCAATCTGCTAAATCATCACCTTATGCAGTGACAAGCGCACATCTATGTTACACCCTCATCGAGAGATTTTAACACTCCTTCGGAACTAACCGCTCACCTGGACAAGAGATGGCGCTACTGTGCAACTTTAAACAAGTTAGCTATGAAGTATCTTTTTTTTTTTGTACTTATTTTTTCAACTTCATTTTTTTATTACTTTTACGGTCATCCCGTGAAATCATATATTTCGTACTAAATACAAACTTCTTCTTCTTCTTCTTCTTATGTGCATCTATATTTCAGTTTGTATTTAGTACGAAATATATGATTTCACGGGATGACCGTAAAAGTAATAAAAAAATGAAGTTGAAAAAATAAGTACAAAAAAAAAGATACTTCATAGCTAACTTGTTTAAAGTTGCACAGTAGCGCCATCTCTTGTCCAGGTGAGCGGTTAGTTCCGAAGGAGTGTTAAAATCTCTCGATGAGGGTGTAACATAGATGTGCGCTTGTCACTGCATAAGGTGATGATTTAGCAGATTGAAATGTATGATGTATAGGAAAGATTCGTGTCTAATCTCTAGACCAGTGGTGGTGTAGGGGTATGGCACGCGGCACGGAATGCTGAGGACCTGGGTTCGATTCCCAGCATTGGTCTTTTTTCTGGGGTTTTTTCTGTGCATCTATATTTCAGTTTGTATTTAGTACGAAATATATGGTATATAAACGCAAATATTCATAGCTCGATTGAGCAAATGACGTAAAAAGTTACGTGATTTATCAAGGTAGGTATAGAATAAATCTTCCCAGGTGAATTTTTCGCTTCAAGCCCTTATCTTTCAAAACAAACGGTATCGTCATAGTATTAAGGTTCAAATTTAATGTAATGGCTCGAAGCGAAAAATTCACCTGGGAAGATTTATACTTTAGTTATTTCACTGCCACAGATGGTCTGAAAAAATAAGGACACGGCTTAAAAAACTGTTTTCTAAAGTAGCCCCCGCATTTCAAAGTAACCCCAGTACGGACCATGTTCAGCTGATAACGATGATGATGACAATGATTTACTTTAAACTCTACTTACCGAAAGTCATCCCGCAGAACCCATTAAGTATGGTCAGCAGTATGACCCACCCGAGGGGCCCATTGTTGGTCAGGTCGAAGAATACAAAGCCAATGAACAGCACCACGGCGGCTTGTATCATCATCATGAACATCTGTACGCTCACGTGGGAGAAGAGGATCTCTGTGCCTGGAAATAAAGGACAATTTAGAATAGAAGCATTGAAGGGTTGCTCTACGTTTTAACCCCCGACACAACAAGAGGGGTGTTTAAGTTTGACCGCTATGTGTGTGTGTAGCTCTGAAACGGGTGAACCGATTTGGATGCGGTTTTTTTTATTTGAAAGCAGGTTTCTTGGCGATGGTTCTTACTACTAAAATTGGTCCGCTGTTTCAAAGTTATCAGCTCTTTTGTTAGCTACGGAATGGGTCTTAGACGCATAGTGGGCATTTACTTTATTTTCAAAATATAATATGTGAACTAATTTTTTGCGTTAGGGGTTTTGATTTTTTTAAATTATATTTAATGTAATATTATATATATTATATGGTATGATTCCTGATTATATACGGAAGGTACTAGATTTGCCTTTTAACCGTCGATATTATTATAACCCTAAAAACCAGAGACCGTATTGTCTAACGCTTCTGACGCTTGCCTTTGCTTACACCATCTCTTTCTGTCACCATCTCATAGCGTTTGACAGAAAGAAATAGTGAATTTGAAAGCAAGCGTCAGCGCGTTACAAAATAAGCTTACTGATTAACCCTCAACTAACTGCAAAATTAGATTTTTACTTGCCTCAAAACAAATGAAAATAGTCGATTGAGTTGGAAAAAGTGACGTCATAGCTTGGTATTGATGTACACGAAAACACAAAAAGAAATGGGATCCCTTGGTTTCGCATAAACGTTAGTCATACAGTAATTTATTTCTGAAACAGTATATTTTTCTGGACTTCTATAAATGTCATTTTATACATTGAATGCAATAGGTTGGGTTAGATTTGTTTTATAACAATTCCGAAAAAAAAACTGTTTCAGAAATAAATCACTTTAGGTATGATTAACGTTGAAAAAGAATTATACAATTAAGACTTGTTAAATGCAAATGCAAATAAATACGTCAGAATTGGTGTAGATGTTTGGGTGCTCAGTAACAAACACGGCACGAAGGTTAAGATTAAGACAAAGCTACATCCATTATTCAACATAACAATGTCCCAAAAATATGACGCTTTTCCAAAACTTCTCCGAACTAAGTTGTGTTGTTCTATATCGTAGTCAAGCGACTCGAGACGCTTTAGTTTAGTGTCCGACCGAAGTTTCGGTTTCGGTTTCGGTTTCGGCCAATTTCGGCCAAAAAAGTGATTTCGGCCGAAGTTTCGGTTTCGGCCAGCTCGCTCGGCTTAATTCGGGCACGCTCGGCCGGGTAGGTATAGGTAATGCATCGGCGGCCGGCCCAGCTGGGACCAGCGATAGTAGTATGCATGCAGTTTGTGACGTTTGTTTGTGAACCACATGGCGCGCTACAAAATATGGTGAATGTATGTATGTATGTATGTATGTAAACTCTTTATTGTACAAAAATAAGGAAAAAAAGAAATACATTATTGACAACCGTTGAAATGTATGTACAAAGGCGAACTTATCCCATTAAGGGATCTCTACCAGTCAACCCTTGAGTGGATGAAAGGAGCATTTAGTAAGGGACCGACAAAGAGTAAGTCAAAATAATACAGTCGGACAAAGCAAAGGCTACAATACAACTTTTAGTAAATACAATACATAAACTCATAATATAAAGAAACCTAATAATAATAATATACTACCATATACAACATATATATGCAAAATACATATAATAAATAAGCAGTGTTCTCAATATATTAAAGTGATGGTGTGAGCCACATCTTCTTCAAAGCTTCCCTGAACGACACCACGGAAGGAGATAAAGGAATGTTGTTTATTTATTAAATCATTATTTACTTTTTAGAATCTGTTACTGCATTTTATGCTGTGATTAATGAACAATACGTTTGATATTAGGATTGTGAATTTAGTTTAGACGTGATAAGAATAGGTTGTTTGTTTTGAATAATATAATACCTATGCCAAGTCATTTTTCATTAAAAATAAACGTTTTTTATTTTGTTTAACAAAAAAAGTAACTGTTCTCATATAAGAAATCCTTGCAATAACCTTTTCCTTACGATTTGTACAGTAATTTTGAATATTTTGTTTGATATGATACGTCTTCAAAAATTTCGGTTTCGGTTTCGGTTTCGGCCGAAATCAGAAAAAAACCGAATATTCGGTTTCGGTTTCGGTTTCGGCTAAAAATCGTGTTTCGGTCGGACACTACTTTAGTTTATGAAGCTTTTAAAGGAAAAAACCCTGATTTATGATTCACTGTCTTCACACAACTTACTCTTTTGCTGTGATATTGTTCTAGAAGTTATGTTCCAGCTTTCACGTCAAGAATCCAAAAAGATACTTTATCACAATGCCATTAGTATGTTTAAGCCATTGGGGAAAGGTATTATAGGGGTATTAAGGGGGTAGGCTTTTCGTGTTAGTAATTAAGTTATAATATAAATATGTATGTTAGTCTTTAAGGTATTTTTTATATGGGCCTATGCAGCCCGAAATAAAAATTATTGTATTCTATTCTATTCTATTATATATTTAAATTGTACTTAAAGGAGACTTTATTTGGTTTATTCTTGAAAATAGTGAATATCATCATCATCATTCATAGTGAAAATACGGATAACTCACGTCTTTTAACGAGTTTAGCTCGACATGTTTCGGGCTCATCCGTAGCCTTTTCTCCTGGAGCCAGCCAAAATCGCAATTTTGAGTGCAAGATTTTTCAGTTTCAGATTCTTTCTTTCTCTCACAAATAAATCACTTTATGACTAACGTTGATAATAAAGTATGATATTTACCTGTTATACCAGATACCAAGGACCTTTCCAGGATACCCTCATTACGTTCTGCCAGCATCGAACTCGACGTCAGAGCAACAGCCAAGAAGAAAACGATTCTAGAAAGAAAAAATATTTTCATAAATTTATTAATTAGTTTCCACGGGCAACTGGGCCCACAGAAAAATCATCCCGCGGGCTCATTGACCCCTTTCGGGTTTTTGCGTGGGTGAGCGGGCCTAACTCAGCCCGCGGGCTCAGACGACTACCTATCTTCAGCTAAAGGGTCTACTCAACCCGCGGCCTCAGACGGATTCTATTCTAGTTGCATCTCAGTCTGTTGTGTGGATAAATCTGTAGCTTTTGTATGACTACGGTAATGACAAACAAAAACAAAGTAAAACTACAAAATAAGGTCAATAACATTTAACTTCTAAGGGAGTTTAGTAATCCCTGTGGCTACGGGCTGTGTGGGCCCTTAAGCGTAAGCGTGAGCTGAGGTTGGCCAGACAGGTGGGACAACTCGTCCACACAGAAAACCGAAAGGGGTCAATGAGCCCGCGGGACGATTTTTTTGTGGGCCCAGTTTCCCATGGGATGATTAAAGGGCAATAACTGGGTATAAAAAAATCGCGCCGGCCTAGTAGTAGAGGAGACGTGGAAGATCGACCTTCACCGATCTGTTAACTCGATGAGACATATTTCTTATCAATTACACCGTGAAATTTTAGTGGTTGTTTTCCCGAAACGAGGTGATTTAGTATCGATTGTACAATCGATTTAAATTACTATTTTGACTAGAGTCAAAAATCCAATTGTGAAAAACGAAAGTCGAAAATGACCGCAAACCAATAGTAACGCTTCGTTGGTACCTAACCTATCGTACGATCGTACGCTACTTGTACCAACGAAGCGTTACTATTGGTTTGCGGTCATTTTCGACTTTCGTTTTTCACAATTGGATTTTTGACTCTAGTCAAAATAGTAATTATAAATCGATTGTACAATCGAAACTAAATCACCTCGTTTCGGGAAAACAACAACTAAAATTTCACGGTGTATAATTTATAAACAAATATGTTATGTTATGTTATGTTTTTTTTATTTCAGATTGAAAATTACAATTATATTCAGCATTCCAAATGTCACAAATATAAAGAATTCACAAAAAGATCGTCAAAAGAATTTAAAAACATAAATGAAAAATACATTAATATAAAATGTCACAAGGATAATAATTAAAAACAATAAAAGTGTAATAAAACAAAAATGTCAATAAAAATATTAAATCACATAATGTGTGAATGTCAAAGAAATTTAGAACCACAACATAAAAATGATAAATGAATAATATAATAATATATGCCTATGATAACTTGCCTATCGAAAAGTGTTCATAGATTTTTTTTTGTTTTATTGTGGAGTGCCTTTAGCCATCTTCCAGCTCCATCATCAGACCCTGGTTACCATCTGGGATCAAAGTACTCGTCAAGACGAATCAAACGAGTCCGAACTCGATGGGGTAATTCGTAATTTCATTAATTCAGTATGGCCAAAGGCACTCCACAATAAAACGACACAATCCAACACAACCCCATCGAGTTTGGACTCATTTGATTCGTCTTGACGAGTACCCAGTTTGATCCCAGATGGTAACCAGGGTCTGATGATGGAGCTGGAAGATGGCTAAAGGCACTCAACAAAAAAACAAAAAAAAATAGCTATGAACACTTTTCGATAGGCAAGTTATCATAGGCATATTTGCTTATAAATTATATTTGATAAAAAATATGTCTCATCGAGTTAACAGATCGGTGAAGGTCGATCTTCAACAGCTCTTAGACCATAGTTGTTTAAAGTATCTTCTCTCAGGCAGAGGGTCGTCAAGCCCAGGCTCGTACCTGAGAGTGTTTCGAAAACGTGCTATATTATTTTTCAAATTTACCATGAGCTAAACGGTGAAGGAAAACCACCTGCTAAGAAATTCGATGGTGTGTGCGAAGTTACCAATCCGCACTGGGCCCGCGTGGGATCAACGGTCTAAGCCCTCTTTTGAAATAAGGCCTGAGCCCTGCAGTGGGACTTATATAGGCAGAGATTATATTAAAACTATAAGGTTTATTAAGTCGTATGCTGCGTCACAATGCTTACTATATAAATAAAAAAAAAATATATATATTAGGGGACAATCTTACACAAATCGACCTAGTCCCAAACTAAGCAAAGCTTGTACTATGGGTACTAGACGACGATAAACATACTTACATAGATAAATAAATACTTAAATACATAGAAAACATCCATAACTCAGGAACAAATATTCGTGCTCATCACACAAATAAATGCCCTTACCGGGATTTGAACCCAGGACCTCTGCTTCGTAGGCAGGGTCACTACCAACTAGGCTAAAGCGGTCGTTTAAACGTAAAAATCGTCGTTAAAATATAGAGACTACCTGTTGCCCGCGACTCCGTCCGCGAAGAATAGCGGTGTAAAGAATAGCCTACGACCTATTCTCAGACCTACCGAATGTGGAGAAAAAAGTTTCATAAGAATCGGTCAAGCCGTTTCGGAGGAGTTCGATAACAAACACCGTGACACGAGATTTATATATTAGTACTATAATATTGTGGTCTCTTTCACACGTCGACGTTGGCGTCTTGACGTCGTACGCGGCATTAAAACTTTTTGCATGGCGTTTCTAGTTATTTCGAACCATTGCAGCGTCAAATCCTGTCTAGCGTCATAATACAAAAAGGCGAGAGAACGACTGAAACGTCCTCGTCCACTGCGAATTGACCGCCGAAGCTGTGCGATGCGTTCAGACGTCAATCGGAGCGTTGACGCTGAAGTAAGACGTATGTCGCATTTTTTCATTTTCGGTTTTATGCCATAATTGAACGTTCTAAGTCACAATGCAACACCAAAAGCTATCAGTTCTCATGTTTTTAAACTTAATAGTTTTAAACCCAGTGTATGAAGGACCTATGTACAAGAATAAGTTACGTTCTTCGTGAATGAAGGTGCTAAGGGCACATGACTCTAGAAGTAGTTACCAGTTTGCGAGTTAATGTTAATGAAACAGAAGAAAGTGTCATGTATATTATGAGACAAACTTTTATTTTCTCTTATTCTGACATATCCGATATCCCAAAAAAAAACCTTTAACTGCGATTTTCTCGAAATAATGTTTTTGTGACATACCCCCTTCATCCACTCATGTCTTCAGTTATAGTACCTAAGTACCAATAGCACAAAATAGGAGACCATAGCCTTACGATACAAAACTGTCACAAAAAAAAACAGCCGTCAATTCAAAAACAAACTACGATCGCAAAATAACGAAACTTCTTAAAGTCCCAACATTTTCTATTTATATTGCAATTAATTCAATTCGATACGAGTCTCAAAGTTTCGACATTTTCAAAACGAACCCGCACACTTGCTATTTATTTAGGATACTGCTTATTTACGTTTCCTTCGGTCAATCAATTATTTATGTGGCAACTGCTAGCCGTGTTAACTTTAAAAGCCCAAAGGTTCTTGTCAGTAAAAAAAATGGCCTAGTGGTTAGAGAACCTGACTACGAAGCTTGAGGTCCCGGGTTCGATTCCCGTGTCGGGGCAGATATTTGTATGAAAAATACGAATGTTTGTTCTCGGGTCTTGGGTGTTTAATATGTATTTAAGAATGTATCTATCTATATAAGTATGTTTATCCGTTGCCTAGTACCCATAACACAAGCTTTACTTAGCTTACTTTGGGACTAGGTCAATTGGTGTGAATTGTCCCGTGATATTTATTTATTTATTTATTTATCTCAATCCCTGCTTCTCCACGATACGTGCGAAATAGCTATGTATAGTTAATTGGTTCTGTCTTATAAAAATATTCTTTTGTCGGGTACAAAAAATAGCCTACGACCTATTCTCAGACCTACCGAATACAGAGAAAAGAGTTTCATAAGCATCGGTCGAGCCGTTTCGGAGGAGTTCGATAACAAACACCGTGAAACGAGATTTTTATATATTAGAGATAAAATGTTAGGGTGGAGTTTCAGAGTTGGAAACCTTAAAGCCGGTAATGAAAATAGAAAATAAAAGGTGCGTCACTATTCGACCTTAACTCGTTGACATAGAGTCGAAAAGTGACGAACCTTTTCATTCCGTGACTGTACAATTACTGTACATGGTAAAGTCGAGAGCATATTAAGCATCTAAACAGCTATCACTTCAAATATATGTAAAAGCCGACCTTATTTATGATTACGGGTATATATCTTCCTAAATCCTGCCGTACTTTATAAAGAACAAATCATTTGTAAGAATAACTGCCGAATGTTCTACATAAAGTACAAATTCTTTAGTGAATAAAGAACTTTAAATATAGTTTAATAAATTCTAAAGTTACAAAAGTTATGATTCTCATCTAGGTCTAAGAACCACATCAGTTATAAAAAGTAATAGAATAATAGAGGTGTATAGTATACTAGATATTTTTCACTGTAATATTTAGTTTATGACTTTGACTGTACATGTAACTTTTCATGCAAATACTCACACACTTTCCAATAAATAGCGCAAAATGTAACTAACGGCAGATGCTTTCCACTAGTGATGTTACTGAAGTGGTTACATTTTGTCACTACTTTCAAAAAAGCTCGTATCTCAAAATCGATGATCTGGCCAAGTGAACTTAACTACGCATGCATCAAGGTTCAGTTTGGTTTACAAATTGATTTGACATACGAGCTTTTTTAACGTATGACGATTTTTAATATAACTATAGACAGGTATACTCACGTCAAAATGACTCCTGGTCCCGCAAAATCAGTCAAAATAGGGATTGAAAGTCCATACACAGGCGGATCGTGGAACTGCAACAAAATAATGTCTTATTAGTAACTAGCTTTTCTCGTCGCTTCCTTCGCACATACCATTAGTACCTACTGGCAGTTGAAATGAAATTCCAAGATTTTCAAAATACCCAAATTACGTCACGGACTTCATTATCAATATGATGAAAATTAAAAAAAAATTATGCCATTTAAGGTGAAAATTTCCCCTAATCCTTTAAAAGGATCTCTTTTAGTTTATAACCTCTTAACGGTTGACAGGAGATATATAACTATAAATTAAAAAATTTAAAAACCCCCAACGCAATTATGTCACTCGTATGTTTGAACATTAAGTCAATGCCATGCCCATTATGCGTCAAAGATCCCTTCCGCAGCTAACAAAAGAGCTGATCACTTTGAAACGGCTGAACCGACATATCAAAGAACCATCGCCAAAAAACCTGCTTTCTGTTAAAAAAAATGCATCCAAATCGGTTCACCCGTTTAAGAGCTATGATGCCACAGACAGACACACACAAAACAAAACTTTACTGGGAAACAACCATGACCGCTATGTGTGTGTGTGTTATGTGTGTGCGCCTGTCTATGGCATTATATTTCTTAAAGGAGTGAACCGATTCGGAAGAGGTTTTTTATTTTAAAGCAGGTTTCTTTGCGATGATTCATAGACATGTTTCATCAAAATTGGTTCAGCCGTTTCAAAAATATCTGCTCATTATTTAGTTAGGAACTATTTTGTTAGCTCCGGACCTAATTTCGTTGGGGTTTTTTTTAATTTTAATTTTATGTTGGTACAATATAGTATTTTATACAATCGTTGCATAATGAAGGCTCTTAAAGTCGAGTACCGTGTTTAGGCCACGAGGCTTGCCGAGTGGCCTAAGTAAAGTACGAGATTTTAAGAGCTAATTATGTAACTATTGTATACAATACTTTTTCTACGAGTCATCGTCGTCTACCGAGGTACATACATAACCTTTTTCATCCGCCATTCCATGAAGTTAGCATAACTCCTGTTGTAATAACTCTTTAGATTTTTCTGGCAACAAGGTAAGCGTTGCTTCCTCTGCAATAGTAGTTATCTCCTCTGGAGTAGCGGCGAAACTAATCTCGTCACTGTCACTCATGTTTAATTCGAATTAGGGATTATTTATTTAACACCATCGATTTCGCGTCAAATAACAGACAAAACTTTTAAATTTTTGTAGCACAATAAAAACTAATGAGACGTCGTTATAAGACTGTTTCTGATTGGCCAATTACTTCAATCACTAACCAATCACGTAACAGAAGAAAAAAGTTAGTGTGTTCAAATGGAAGCAAATTTGCCAGATATTTCCAACTTTACATTGGGTGCGTTCCACTAAGCGCTCACGACGCTCAATCGAAGTACTAAGTTCTAATTTTGAAATTATTATAGTCGTCTAGAGCGTTGTATAATAATCATTATAGTTGAGTCCGACGTGCCATAGACTATCCAAGATTAAAAAGTATGTGATTGCAATTTTGTCTATAAACACATAATTGACAGATTAAAATCAACGAGTAAAAAAAAGAGTTTTATATACATACAATAGTAGGATATGATAAATTCTAGAAAAAAAAATCCAACGAGAATCAACCCGAACCATGTACCTTGTTTAAATCGCTAATTTCTAGACTATTCAATCATCAAAATACTCCAATTGGAAATTTACTATCATCCAGCTACGTAAAAACCCAACCAATTCGGACAAATAACTCCTAATAACCAATAAGGTGGTCTGTCCACTTAATTACTCGTGGTCCAATCCAACGACTTAAATGCGATCTTTTGAGGGTCGACGTCCCCTGGTATTGATTTATTGGCAACATGTCACAACTAGTTTGTGACAAGTGGGAGCTTGGACACAAAACATGTTTTCCTTTACCATTTTCCTGGAAGTTAGAAGGAGTTAGGAATTAGCGCATCCCACAAATTAGCCCTTTGGCGAGAAACGCGCTGCCGGCGAGTGCCTAGATCAATTTACCAAAATCGTTAAGTATTTCCTAGTAAAATTTCCATTCAAAATTCCCATTCGCTTTTTTTCTCTAATGCCTTTTGACGTGACAACGTCTAATAAATCGATGAACGCTGGCTGCACGCACGAAAAAGGACGACGCAATGTAACGTACAGTCGACTACAAAAAAATCGATACGGCCAAAGTTACAAAAATATGTATACACGACCTTAATGTTAAGTCAATAAAGGTGTGTATACTTTGGCGGTATCGATCTTTTTGTAGTCGACTGTACATGTACGTACAGAGCAGTGAAGGCCAGTATGTACAAGAGAGCAGCGAACACCAGGATGTACAGTCTTAGTAAGTACTAGCGCTCGGGTAATTTTCAATATTTATATATATAGTATATTATACATAGTGTGTATATCACTGAACTCCTCCTAAACGGCTGGACCGATTTGAATGGATTTTTTTGTATGCGTTTGGGTGGCGCTTGGGTGGCGCCCTGGATGGTTTAGATTCACAAATCAGCCCGGCAGATGGCGCTGCAGTCGGCATCTAGGTTCATGCAGGACAACGTGGGTCGGGTCCGCTAGTATATAAATATCTCGGAAACGGCTCCAACGATTTCGATGAAATTTTGTATGTGGGGGTTTTAGGGGATGAAAACTTGATCTAGCTTGGTCTTATCTCTGGGAAAACGCTTGGTGCCGAGTTTCAGCCCGTCGCCCAGGTACTAATGATAATAGTACATAGTAAACTTACGAAAACTGGTATGGACAGGAGTCGTGTCGGTAGTTTGCATGATTTTGCGAGGTTCTGCGTCGCTTCCATGAAAGCCATTTGTATGTCGCGGGCCAGCATCCATTGGACTTGCTTATCTATGGACAAAGACTCAAATTAAAATCAAAATAAACTTAAAATTAAAGATGGTCGTCATTTAAGAAACGTGTTTTTGACGTGACAACGTCTAATAAATCGATGAACGCCGGCTGCATACACGAAAAAGGATGACGCAATGTAACGTACATGTACGTACGTCATCTAACGTAATACCAGGTTTACACTCGCGTACGAGTGGCAAGACGAACTGCGGGACGAGCCACGAGACGAGAGTGTGAACAGGCGCGCCTCGCGCCTCGTCTCATGATTTGCCTTGATTTTGAGGCTCGCGTCCGGAGCGAGACGACGAGGCGTGGCGCGAGGCGAGGTGACGAGGCGAGAGTGTAAATCAGGTATGACAGAGCAGCGAAGGCCAGTATGTAAAAGAGAGCAGCGAACGCCAGCATGTATTGAATGGGAGGGGGTGCGGGGGGGAGTTGAGGGGGGGAAGGGGAGCGGCGGTATTAAAGGGGGATGAAAATGTCATTTATTTTGCCGTAGGATGCACCGTTTTCAAGATATTTGACAAAACACCGGTTCTCGTCCGATCACCGAGGTTAAGCAACGTCGGGCGCGGTCGGTACTTGGATGGGTGACCGCCTGGTTTCATTTTTGTTTTATGAATGTTTTGTTATGACGTTGTCACGTTAAACTATCGTCCGTAAACTGACTTTACAGACAACCGGTTTTTTTCTGGGTTTCTAGGTTGCTAGGCATTGTTATGCGACCTAGGAGATAGCTGGCAGTTGCTAGGCAACGCGAGGGACCCTATGCTGTTCGGATGTTTGCCTACCTACCTATACATTTCGGCGATTTTTTCTGAAATGTTTTTAAAACACTTCACCGGTTTTTTTTTTCATGAATCTTTATATACTTATATTGATGATCTAAAGAATTACCCAGGAATATACTGTAGGTATGCAAAACAATTCAATTTTGTATTCAAGAATATTCAAGTTTCCACTTAAAGCTAGACAAATAACATATTATTTCAGCTTCAAAATTTTAGCTAAAATATATTTGCCAGCTGAAACGTAACGCCAGCTTATCTCAAGATATGTACTGTTATGCAAATGTCTTGTTCATTGAGATATTTCAAGAGAATTTCATTTGTATCTCCTAATATACTGTACAGTTGGACACAATATCTGCTTTTATTTCTTTCTAGCTTTTTCCCGCGATGGAATTAGTAATTTGGGTAGGTCACTTTTTTGACGTGACAACGTTCTAATAAATCGATGAACGCCGGCTGCACGCACGAAAAAGGACGACGCAATGTAACGTACATGTGCCAACATGTCCCGTAAAAGAGAGAGCAGTTTACGCCAGGATGTACAAGAGAGCAGCGCGCGCCAGGATGTACAATCTTAGTACTAGCACTCGGGTGCTAGGGGGGATGAAAATTTCGCGGATTTATTCGCGGATTTGTCGGGCGCGGTCAGTACTTGGATGGCTGACCGCCTGGTTTCATTTTTGTATTTATTTTTGAATGTTTTGTTATGACGTTGTCACGTTAAACTGTCGTCCGTAAACCGACTTTGCAGACAACCGGTTTAAGCTTACTATTTAATTTTGTGGATAAAAACTATTCCATATCCTTCCCCCAACTCTTTCTATCTCCAATTCTCCATACCAAATTCAGTGGTAAAAAGATTCAGCGGTTATTGATTCCCTACACAAACTTCCACTCAGGACTTTTCTAAATGCCAATCTTAAAGAATGCAGTAGGTTAGGTTAGGTTTGTTTTATAACAATACCTACCGAAAAAAAACTGCTGCAGAAATAAATCACTTAATGACTAACGTTGATTATGACTTGTTAAATTATGCAAAACCATAGAGACCCACATAAAGCCCCGGGAAAAGACATAGGATCGTTTTTATCCCGGTGAATTGCATAGTTCCCGCGGAATAGCGGTAAACATATTCTTCGCAGACGAAGTCGCGAGCTCGTCCTACATACAGTATTTAACACGAGAGCAGCTTTTTACTCTTTAAAAAAAACGACTCTTTTGGGACGGTTCCGCCAAGTATCAGTTAGCCGCATTGGATTCATTGGATCATCGATCCTGAATACTCATTGGTGATAGTCCGTCGATTGAGAACAGGCTACAGAACCACGAACACCGTGCTAGACAAGTTCTTCCAGTACAAATTGGGTACTTCACACACACCATTGAAT
This sequence comes from Archips crataeganus, assembly GCA_947859365.1. Classification (NCBI taxonomy): domain Eukaryota; kingdom Metazoa; phylum Arthropoda; class Insecta; order Lepidoptera; family Tortricidae; genus Archips; species Archips crataeganus. Next base: position 10,518,512 of record OX402069.1, on the reverse strand, counting down.
TGCTTCTCAGGTGGGCTCCTCACGATGTTTACCTTCACCTTAAAACTCATGGTAAAAGTATAATTAATTTCGCACAAAAATTTCGAAAAAGTCAGAGGTGCGAGCCAGGTTCGAACCCACGATCCGCAGCTGGGAGGCCATAGGTGCCACTAAGCTACCACGGTGTTTTTTTTTTAGTTAATTAATCTACTTATTTTGATAATGTATGTTTTTCTAACACAGTTTCGGAATCAATGTCTTTAGACGACCAGATGGACTAGTAGGTAGAGAACCTGCCTACGAAGCTTGAGGTCCCGGGTTCGATTCCCGTGTCGGGGCAGATGTTTGTATGAATAATACGAATATTTGTTCTCGGGTCTTGGGTGTTTAATATGTATTTATGTATGTATCTATCTATATAAGTATGTTTATCCGTTGCCTTGTACCCATAACACAAGCTATGCTTAGCTTACTTTGGGACTAGGTCAATTGGTGTGAATTGTCCTGTGATATTTATTTATTTATTTTATTTATTTTTAATGTCTTTCCGAACAATGTGATCTCAACTTCAAAATATTTTCTACTTGACTATACCTAGCACTAGCACATCCTTTTATTCAACGAAATTCCGTCGAAAAACTACAAATATTTAATCCAAAATGTCATTTAGAGACGAGACGTCGACGGAAATTGATGCCAATATCAGTTTCATTGCCCAGGCAATTGGATTCATAATTGCTTGGGGACTACAGACGTGAAATATTGGAAATGCAATTAAGGCGAAAGACTTTTTTTTTCTTAGTCCATGACAATGAAATGAGAACAGTCAAAGGGATTTGAGTTAGATTTTATAGGGTATTTTCTTTGAATCTATATTAAAGAAAATTCGTACATATAAAATTAATTTAGAAAAAAACCGGCCAAGTCAGTTTCGGACTGACTACAAAAAGTACCATGTAAATTTCATCCTTTTTAACCTCTTACATTTGATAATTGAAATGAATTGAATTTAGGTTCTATTTATTACTAGCTTTTGCCCGCGACTCCGTCCGCGTGGAATTAGTAATTTGAGCAGCTTATTTTTTTTATCAAATTTGCTTTTTCATCAATTATGGCTCTCCTTAGTTCCTCGATATAAAAAAATTACCCGCCCCACACCCCCCCGCAACCCTCCCCCCCTAACCCCTCCCCCCACCGAACTTCCCCGCACACCCGCGTTCACATTCACCACCGTACTCCCAAGTCAAGCGTGCCTATAGAAGTTTTCCTTCAAAAACCCCTGATTTAGAAACATTCTTCCGCTCCGCTCCGCTCCTATTGGTGTTAGCGTGATGATATATAGCCTATAGCCTTCCTCGATAAATAGGCTATCTAACACTGAAAGAATTTTTCAAATCGGAGCAGTAGTTCAAGCAACAAACAAACTCTTCAGCTTATTATTTCTTCTAAAAACTGTTCGATAAATTCTTAAAATAGACGTATCTTTCTTATTTGTGAACCGATTGAAATGAAACAAACACTAAATGTTAATCCAAGAAAATAACAACATATCAGTGAAAACCGCATCCGTCTAGGTTAAGCCGTTTCTGAGATTAGCGCGCACAAACGCACAGACAAACAGACAAACAGACAATAATTCGCTAATAAATAGCCCTAGTGTCAGTTTTTCTCAAATATCTTCAATGTACAGACACCGACTTAATACAGATTTATTATATGTATATAGATTGTTATACTTTTTAAACATTCCTTGTATTTGCATGCTAGTTTCGCTGGCGAGAGCGCTGTACAAAGTCTTCTATCGCTATGAAACAACTGACGCTTCTCAAGTGAATAATGATTTGAATTTGATTAGATTTATAATGGTTTTGTTTTCCTATAGAGATAAGGAACCCTAAAAACTTCCTAAAAAGCAGAGAAAATGAAGCCACTAGGGCCAGCTAGTAAATCAAACTAAATTTAGGTACCTGTGTCATCCAAGTGCACGTCTATTTCTGAGTTCTCGACGTCAAGGTCAGTAGCGTGCCTTGGGTCACCCATCCGGTCCATCAGGCTCGAAGAGAAGTTGGCACGAAAGACCAGCACACAACGGCATTTTCCGTGGTACGCCGCCGATATCGCTGCTTCCTTCGTGGGGTAGTAGACCTGTATCGTGTAAAGAATAACGTCCAAATCAACTGCCAAAAAATAAAAAATAAAGAAGGTGAAAAAAACGTGATTCCAAATATTTGTATCTAGCTTAGATAATAATGGTATAATGCAATTATCCAATTGTGGGCGAGCTTTTGGCGCTAATCGATTTTAGGTATTCTATGCACCCGTGTATACATACTAGGGGCGTTCAATAAAAAGTGAGAATGAGTATGTTATAAACAACTTTTACTAAATGTCATTTTATTTCTCGACATAGTCACCTTTTAGCATAATACACTTAGTATATCCTTTTTCCAAACTTAAAATTCCATTTTTAAAAAAGGTCTCATCTTGAGTACTTAAAAAATCTTGTACTGCAGCGACTACCGCGTCGTCGTCTTCAAATTTCTGGCCTCTCAGGTATTGTTTCAATCTCGGAAATAGGTAGAAATCACTGGGAGCGAGATCTGGTGAATACGGAGGATGCTTAAGGATATCGAACCCAGCATCACGAATTGCAGCCATTGCAACGGCGGACTTGTGTGCCGGGGCATTGTCCTGGTGGAACAGCACAACTTTCGAGAGTTTACCTCGCCGTTTTTCGCGGATCTCATTGCGCAATGTTGCTATTTGTTTGGCGTATAAAGTGCCCGTAATAGTGGCTCCATGCTCGAGATACTCAATCATTAATACCCCTTTACCATCCCAAAAAACAGAGCCCATGACCTTACCGGCAGATGGGCTCACCTTGAATTTCTTCGGAGTTGGAGATGATAGCCTTTTCCATGTCATAGACTGCAGTTTCGTTTCAGGGTCGTAATGATGGAGCCATGTTACGTCCATTGTTATAAATCGCGCCAAAAAAAGTTCCCGGTCTTGCTGCATCAGGTTCAAAGCTTCTTGACAAATCTCTAGTCTAGTTTGTTTTTGCGTGTCAGTAAGCATTCTTGGTACCCAACGCGCAGATACCTTTTTCATACCCAAGCATTCATGTAAAATATTATGCACGCTCCCCGTTGAAATCTTTACATTTTGAGCAATAAAACGAACTGTGACACGACGATCCGCCAAAACTGAGTTTTCGACTTTTTTCACAATTTCTTCAGTTACTGCTGTAGTAGGGCGTCCGGAGCGAGGGTCGTCCATTGTCGATGTTCATCCACGTCTAAATTCGGCGCACCAACGTGCGACTGTCGAATACGGAGGAGCATTAGACCCTTAAGTGTCCCGCAAATCCAAATTGACATGGTCCGTAGAAAAATTTTTCAAATACAAGTATTTGATAACGGCGCGCAGTTCAATTTTCTCCATTTTCGCTAACGTACTCAATAGCATTGCAAAGAAATTACCGTATATTTTTTTAAACAAAAGACAGTTATTTTTTTTTTCATAGCAATCAGCTAGATAGATTAGCTTTACCGGCCAGTATTTAATTTCGTAATATTAAAAGAGTTTGCATCTCATTCTCACTTTATATTGAACGCCCCTCGTATACACGTGTGCGTGAGAGCGGCTAGAATCAAAGCCGTGCGTAAGCGCAAGCGACACGAGTTTCCCGTCCGGTCCGATGGCCGAAGGGAAACTAACGCAACTAACTAACAAACAAGGGGGAAGCAAGATGGCTCAAGATAGGTTGGTTAGATTGTGCGTGTAATTAAGTGTTTTTATCGAAAACATATTTTAAAAATGTAGCAACACTAGGCCCTAGAAAACATCTTGTTTTACTAACACTCAAAAAGTCATGACCTGCCGTGTAGTATTCACGTCTTACTAAGAATTTATTTTATTTTTAGAGACGACTTTGGTTTTTTTTATCGAGCGAACTACTTACAAGTAATCGTGTTTCGATAAACACTGATCATTAGAGTGAATCCTCAAATATCTTACACGTGAATTTCAGGGCTAAAGCTTTGCTAGTAATGATACAGCACGAGATTAAATTAATGCAATAAATACGCCAAAAGTTCGGTAGGGCCTTAACCAAAGGACATCTAGGCACCCACATGTACCGTACGGGTCATACACTGTGTAACAAAAATCTGTTATGCACATGGCAATTTGGTCTCGTTGTTAGTACAGCTTTGCAATACTAAGGTCCCCAATTAGTAAGGCAAACGTCCCTGTGCTCGACACTGACCCAATACATGGCACTTTCAATCTTATGTCATATCATAGTAAGAGAGGCAGATGGGTTACATCTACTGGGCGTTGAGGTGTCGAACTGTCAAGTATTGCTACGTTTACCTTACTAATTGGGGACCTTAGTATTGCAAAGCCGTTTGACTTGGTTAAAACATCGAAATGAAAATTGGCGCACAGTGGATGACGATTATCCAATCATCTTCCACTTTTCGCCAATATTCCTTTGTTTTCTTTGGTTTGTTGTCTTTATTAAGTGAGCATCCAATACAACAAGCCATTCAAAAGTTACGACCCATGCTAATAAAGGCATTAGCTAAATATGGCTGGCTATTAACGTGGCTTCAGTGGCCAAGTATTCGAGGAAACTCGTTGCAGCCGTCGCCAATTTGTGGGTCATACACACGGTAAGAAACATAAGTTGTCTCTCCTGTGGACATAAAATTAGAAACATCGCGTCAAAAACATAAGATTTCTTCAAATCCCTCACGCCGATGTAAACTTGACTGAAAAATTTTGGCTATATACCCTTAACCTTTATCATTTCCACAGGAGAGATGCAAACAAAAAATGTGTATGACCCGTACATAGTTATTCCATTTGACCCGCACGTTGTACTTCACTTCATCTTTTCTAATATGAACTGCTAAGGAATTAAATTTGCTCCCATCTGTATTTCCAGATAAAATACATCCTAGGGCTCTTCAAGACTAGAGTATTTACTATATTTCTAGCCTATTCAGGCTTTTGCTAAACCACCCTTTGACCTCAAGTGCACTTTTTGTCAGGCAAGATAAGGGTCTCAAACACGGGTCAGTTTTATTATCATCATCATCATCATTTCAGCCGAAAGACGTCCACTGCTGAACATAGGCTCCCGCAAGGTTCGCCAAACAGATCAATCCCGTTCCATCCGCATCCAACGCGTTCCCACAACCTCAACGGTTGTCACTCCATCTTGTTGGAGCCCTACCTACGCTGCGTCTTCCGGTCCGTGGACGCCACTCGAGAACCTTTTTGCCCCATCGGTCGGTCACTTGAGTTTGGCGATTCTTCGAGCTATGTCGGTGACTTTAGTTCTTGCGCAGATTTCATCGTTTCTAATGCTATCCCGCAGAGAAACTCCGAGCGTAGCCCTCTCCATCGCCCTCTAAGTGACTTTGAGCTTTCTTATGAGGCCCATCGTCAGTTTCATGTGAATAAAAAAGTTTTTATGCCTCCAAATACTTACTCTCAAATGGCTGCCAGCTTTAGAAATAATAGTTATTACTAATACCGCATCAACAATAAACATAGAATACCTAATCTCTATGCTTCCAAGTCAATAAATACGGAAACAGATACAGATGAATAAGAAAATGCTGAATAACGAAACTAACGCCTCTCTTTTTTTTGGGGGGGCTTTAACGGACCATTAGTTCTGTAAGGTAGTTAATGATGGTTTTGCTTTTCTGTAATGTTATTTGTTTTGTTTGGTTCCTTTTGTTCATTCAGATATTGAGAACAATAAAACAATGTGGCCATTGTTGGGAGAAATTTATCAGTTTATTTTTGCCTCGTAAACAAATTATTAATACATTGTTAACAGAGGGCAATGGATTTTCAATTGCATTCGAGTCAATTTTAACTTTTAATTTTTGTTTTTTAAGGATAAATATTGGTGTAAAATAAGACCACTCGTAAAGACAAGATCGTTTGTAATGTGAGTGAACTAATAAAAAGTGGATCAAGCAAACAAAGCAATTATTTTAAGAATACATCTGTTAAGTTAAAAATTACTAGTTCAAACATAAGCAAACCTAGGATCCAATCACATTCTTACGATTCGCCACAAATCAGCTTTTTTTGAGCAAGTAAAGTAAGTTTTGTTCTCAGCATGTGAATGGTGGCGTTGTACAATCATGAGAAATGGATAAAATAGTGGGTTAAACATACCAAATTAGGCTGTTTCCGCGACAAGAAGTCCAGATACTGGCAGCTGAACATCTTCAAGTTCCACTCATAGGTATTTGGATCCATGGGACACGTTTTCTCATAGTCACAGGGCACGTTAGTATTGTTCTCGCCGAGCTCATGGTTGACTACGCCGATGGGGAGTCCAATAGGGTCGTGGCCGATAGCGATGCAGAAGAGAACCATTTGGGAAAGCGGGAGGACGACTATGAAGGCTAGAAGGCTGGAATTAAAAATTGAAACAATATGTAATACGTGCGAAGGGGGGAAAATATATAAGAGATGCCAGTGGGCCGAACGATATGAAGGAAGGATAAGGACCATTGAATAAATCATTTTGCATGGTAGTTTGTCATACAACGAAAATGAGGACTACAATGTCAGTTTTAGGAATGCCCATGTTTCCATGTTGGTATATGGGAGGGATAGTAAATATAGCTAAACTGTTTCTTCTGCCTTATCCACCAAGTAAACTGAACCCTGTTAATCCACAAACTTAATGTTCGTAAGTTTATTAGTTACAAAAAAATATGAGATCGCAGTTTTCTGGATTTTTTGTTAATGACATCCATTATAAAACAGTTGATTAAGTAAGTTAACAACAATTCTGAATAAAATACTGTTTTTCAACAAAAGCCCTTTGTGTAATTTTAATTTTATGGCAGTCAATAGGCCCAAGGCATTCTGAGAGGAGGCGAGTACCCTTCAATGGGACATATATGTATAGGCTGGGATGATGATGATGAAATTGAATATATTCAAACTGGCTATTAAAAAAACTCACCTATAATTCCTAAACAAGCTTAGGAAGTTTTTCCACATTAATGACTTCATGTGCCTCCACTGCATTGGCTTGATTCTCTCAAAGCAGGTGGTCGGAGGCTTCTCCTCGGGAGGCAAGGCTTCCATGGGTGAAGCAATATCTGGAGTCACCACCACACGCCCCTTGCTGCTCATGGAGATATTGTCGCCGAATTCGCCGGAGATTTCGCCGTGGTCGTCTTCTAGGTCTATTATTGATGGATCCTAAAAAAGTCATGATCAAAATACTTGACAAAACTCCACAAATACTAGCGGAGTTGTATTTAAAGTTACGAATACCCCATATTAGAAAAAATATTTTTTTTTCACTGTAGACTGATACTTTTTTTATGTTAGGGAGGCCAGACAAACGAACTAGTGAGTCACTTGATGTTAAATGAACACTATTTTCCATAGAAACCCGCAGCGCTTTACGCGATGCCAATGCATCATGCAATCGGTCCTGCATAAAATTATACACTCGCCTCTTAAAGGCACCCAGGTCGTAACTCTATGGGAAGACCCCAGCGGGAAGCTCGTTCCAGATTTTGCAAGTTCGTTGCAAAAAAGACCGCTTAAAACGCACCGTCGAAGACTGCCATTCATCGACATGATGTCGATGAAATGAACGCTTACGACGGGTGGATCTGTAATGGAACCCCGCAGCTGGAATGAGGTCCAAAAGTTCCCTAAATACACCACCCATACTGTCAATGCTAATAATAATATATTAAATTCGAAAGTAACTGTCTCTTTATCTGTTACCTCTTCACGATTAAACCACTGAAAACATATAGATTAAAAATTTAATTTAGTATAGGTATTTTCCGACCTTGGAAATCTTTTAATTGGATGAAATGAATTTTCCCATTCTTTTCCAGAACTGGTATAATTTTGAACTCTCGACCGGTACCAGATTATCTTTGAGTTTAACGACAGCCGATACAATAATAGGATAATATTGAGTTGTACAATGTACCTAAATTTATAAAAGTTAATTATTTAAACTTATACTTAATGATCACATAATTTACTAACTGGTAAAGTGGGCAGTTCTACTTTCTCCACAATGTCAGCGAGAATACTGGATCGGCGCCGCTTGCCCATGTTCTGCAGAACTGCTAGCTTCAGGAACACGTCCTCAAGGTTCTCAGCTTGGTAGCGTCTCATCAGCTCACCGGGAGATTCTTCGGCGAGGAACCTGCCTCCGCGCATCAGACCGATCTACAATAGTCATGGTCACTACTTCATTGTCTTTAAACTTATAATTTTTTCCTTCATTGGTGTCAATATGATGACATTGTCTTTTTTATTTTAATTGTCATTGCCACCGTAATGGTCGCTTATTACATGAAATTTATCATTAATAGTTGTAATAATGTTTTTAATAGTTGCTGCTTCTGTTCCTAGATCATACAATATTATACTTTAAAACAACAGCAAAACTGGAACAAAACGAACTTTGTGTGTGTAAAAATCTAAGCACGTGGTTACTTTGTGCGGTGTCTCTAGAGTGTCTAGAGTCAAAATTCGTATAAATATAATTTTCAGAAAAAAGAGAGCACTGCAAGAAGAAAATTGATGCAGACAAAATATAGTAGGAACCACGGCCCAAGCTCTCATTCAGAGACAAGGCTTGTGTTCTAGAGTGGCACGTATATTATGTATATGAGTAAATAATTACAATTTAACTGTCTCTAAGTAGTAAAGTTAGTAAAACTTACTAAGTTGGCTTGCTTCGTTTCATCGATGTAGTGGGTGGTAATGATGACGGTGGTCCTACCACCTTTGGTGATTTCCACTAAGTGGTCCCAGATACTGGAATGAAATATTTAAGTTAAGACAGATACAAGAAAAAAATAAGTCCACAGATACAAATGGTTTGATTAGAATCTAACACACAGAGATAGGCATTATACTATGAAATACGATTTTTGGGCTAATGGAATTAAACAATAGAGTGAAAGGACAGCATGATACGAACTTCGCATTTCGTAGTCGCCCCCCAAACATTCAGTCATGACCTCCTCACATAATATCATTGGTTCAAAAATCATAACTTTCGTAGGACATTTTTCGCTCAGTGGAATCCTATACCTTAGGCTGAGGCTCTAATTTACTTGCAAGACTGTTATGAGATAAACAACGACCTTTTACTTTGCTACCACAGTTGATTGACACGAACCTCAGCAAAGTTAAACCGGGATCATTCAGTTTGAAGAGGCGATTAAGACTACGTACCATCGACAAAAAGGTCGAAATGACACCTTAAAATATGTCCATTTTGCTTGCAGTGGCTAGACATCTGTCCATACCAATTCATACCAATGAACTTCAACGGCTACAAGCAAATTTGTTTTGAAACTAGGCAGGCCTCGCTTTTGTCGACTTGTAGGTGCGCCTCCTGAGGCTTCGTAAAGATATAAATGAATAAGAACGGTATCAAAAGGCACACGAACGTATAATGAAAATATAAGGAAAAGATATCAAAAGTATTTTCTCAAACATGCTATGAAATATTGACGTTATGTTCCTTATAATACGCCACGAACTGTCACGTTGCAGGTGCGCCTAGACGAGAGGTCAATAATGGAATTTCATACAACATTGCTGGCCTTGGCCAGCAAAGTGATCGTCTATTGTTTTATGTGACACAGCACCATGACGTTTAATAGGTCGACGTGGATGGATGGATGGATGGATGGATGGATGGATGGATGGATGGATGGATGGATGGATGGATGGATGGATGGATGGATGGATGGATGGATGGATGGATGGATGGATGGATGGATGGATGGATGGACGGACGGATGGATGGACGGATGGATGGATGGACGGATGGATGGATGGACGGACGGACGGACGGACGGACGGACGGATGGATGGATGTTGATGGATGGATGGATGAATGGATGTTGATGGATGTTGATGGATGTTGTTGGATGTTGTTGGATGTTGTTGGATGTTGATGTATGTTGATGGATGTCGATGGATGTTGATGGATGTTGGTTGATGGATGTTGATGTATGTTGATGGATGTTGATGGATGTTGATGGATGTTGATGGATGGATGTTGATGGATGTTGATGGATGTTGATGGATGTTGATGGATGTTGATGGATGTTGGTTGATGGATGTTGATGGATGTTGATGGATGTTGATGGATGTTGATGGATGTTGATGGATGTTGATGGATGTTGATGGATGTTGATGGATGTTGATTGATGTTGATGGATGTTGATGGATGTTGTTGGATGTTGATAGATGTCGATGGATGTTGATGATGTTGTTGGTGATGGTGATGGTGATGATGATGGCGGTGATGATGGTGGTGATGATGATGATGCATGTTTGAGAAAAACACTATACAAGCCTTGGCCACGAACAGGGATTGCCGGCCTCGTATCTCTAGATGGCCTCGTTAACACTCGGCCATCTATAACTACTCGGCCGGCAATCCCCTATTTCGCGGCCGCTGCAGTAATGTACTATTACAATATATGGACTCAGAGATTCGAAGAACGTTATGGGTATTTAGGGACACTTGAAGAGCTCTGCTTCAGACCGAGCCGCTGCAGGGAATGAGCCGCCGCTTGATGACTGACTGGTCTTCCATTTTAAATCAGCCGCGCAGTTCCACGCGCCGGTGTGCAGTTGTTTCATCACTTGTACATATGGATATTATTTTTACTATCCATTAAAAATTTAGGCGCTCAAATCACAAATCACTCTAACATAAGAATTAAATCCTGGAGAAACTGAGTATTAAATTATGTTCTGAACTGGAACAAATAACCTACTCTTCAATTACATGTTTAAGGTAGCTCGCCCACTAGACGGCCACGCCCATAACCAATCAATGTTCGCAACAGATTAACTAAAAAAAACAAGTGCGACCAAGTGCGCAACGTTCATAATATTATGGTTTCTTTAGTTAATCTGGGCGATGCGGCCAGTGGTCGTGGCTGTGGCAATCTAGTGCGCGAGATGCCTAAAACAGCAACGTATGTGCAACCAGTATATTGCAACCAACCAAAGTATGTGCAACGCAACCTGCTAGATAGGGCTAGATACACCAATGTCACTCGCAATGCCCTCCGAGTACAGTATAATCATGCATTTAGGGTGTTGTTGGGGCTGCCTCGATATTGCAGTGCATCAGGGATGTTTGCATCGGCGCGCGTCGATTACTTTTACGCAACGATGCGTAAAACGTGTGCGTCCCTGGTGTGCCGCATGAGAGGCAGCACCAATAGCACCCTAAAGATGATTTCGAACATTGACTGTCCTATTAATGTGAATTACTGCTGTACGATTATGGCGCAGAGGTGATTTACAAATAGACACTATTTTATTCTTTTATTTTGTAGTTTCTACTAACATAGTTATTAAGAACCCATTGTAACTAACGAATTGGATCAGAGTTATCTGAGTACCTTTGTCGCAGCACAGGATCGACTCCTGCGGTGGGCTCGTCCAGGATAACAAGTTCAGGCTGATGGATCAGAGCCGCAGCCAACGACACCCGACGTTGCTGACCACCTGACAGTGTCTTCACTTGCCTAGTGAACAAAAAACAGTAATGACTAACCGGTTGTCTGTAAAGTCGGTTTACGGACGATAGTTCAACGTGACAACGTCATAACAAAACATTCAAAAAACAAAAATTAAACCAGGCGGTCACCCATCCAAGGTACTGACCGCGCCCGACGTTGCTTAACCTCGGTGATCGGACGAGAACCGGTGTTTCGTCAAATATATACCGGTGTTTTGATAAATATCCTTTATGATTCTAGGTACAGTTGTTGCATCCCCGATAATTGACGACCGGGAATATACAACAACAATGCACACCCTGATAATTTGTATCCTTGTGTAATTTGTATACAATACTCGAATCAGTAGGTCGTAACGTCGTGCATCATTGTACTAATCAATCGGGCACAGGCCTCCTCTCAGAATGAGAGAGATTGGGCCGTAATTTGCACGCGGGCCCAGTGCGGATCGGGTAATTCACATTGAATTTGAATTTCTCGGAATTTATACGTGAAATTGCATTTAAAATTTACCATGACAGCTGTCCGGTGAAGGAAAAACATCGCGAGGAAACCTGCATACACCTGTGAAGAAATTCAATGGTTTGTGTGAAGTTCCCATTCCGCACTAGGCCCGCGTGGGAACTACGGCCCAACCCCTCTACGAGCCCCCTGCAGTGGAACGTATAAAGGCTGGGATGATGATGATAATTGATAATAATGAACCTCTTAGAAAAATGTAGATGCAGATGTTGGGTTGGACCTAGTGAGAAGACTGAAAAGGACTAAACCCTTTGAGTTAGTGTAGTGTTAATCATACTCGAAATAGTGTTACAGTGATAGTGACGTAAATGAAGAACACATGAACAAAGTGCTTCGCCTTAATAGACACTAAGAAAAGTCATTGGACGTTATTCTTAGAGACTTTAAACAAAATAGTAGATTAAGTGAAATGAATATTGCTTATTAGCGTTTATGATTGTAATTAAATAAAAAAAAAAAAAAAAGATGTTGGGTTAAGCTTAAGCAGGGTCATTTACGTCCTAGTAACATTGTCTTTAGTGTGACGTCAGAGTTTCTGCGTATTGACGCATGGAGCTATGGAGCTGCGGGAGATAAATATGTATAAAATTACTCAAGGCATAGGTCAAAGTCACTAACAAGGAAAAAGGTTCCTATTGCCAACTTGTTTAGTTCCGCTAGCATCTCTGAAGAAAAGTGTATAAAATAAATAAATAAAATAAATATCATGGGACAATTCACACCAATTGACCTAGTCCCAAAGTAAGCTTAGCAAAGCTTGTGTTATGGGTACTAAGCAACGGATAAACATACTTATATAGATAGATACATACTTAAATACATATTAAACACCCAAGACCCGAGAACAAACATTCGTATTTTTCATACAAATATCTGCCCCGACACGGGAATCGAACCCGGAACCTCAAGCTTCGTAGTCAGGTTCTCTAACCACTAGGCCATCTGGTCGTCAAACTGGTGTATGGCATACAAGATGTCTTTAAATGGATGCAGAATATTTTAGTAAATAATTGGATTAAGAAAGCCCTAGTACTATTGGTTGAACCTAATGGCTTCAAATTTTATTCACATGGAATTTCACGTTTCAATCCACGGGCTAGACCTCTTTGAGAAGTTTTTGAGTCACAATCACTGCAATATCGTGTCGATTGAGAAGAGCTGGCACGAATGGATCGAATGAGCGAATGAAATTATCTATGTGTAATCCATTTGAATACACTTCACTTAAATAAATAAGTAATAAATATTAGGGGACAATCTTACACAAATCGACCTAGTCGCAAACTAAGCAAAGCTTGTACTATGGGTACTAGACGACGATAAACATACTTAAATAGATAAATAAATACTTAAGTACATAGAAAACATCCATAACTCAGGAACAAATATTCGTGCTCATCACACAAATAAATTCCCTTACCCGGATTCGAACCCAGGCCCTCTTGCTTCGTAGGCAGGGTCACTACCAACTAGGCTAAAGCGGTCGTTAACATAAATATGAAAATGACATGCATCAGCCATTTTCATACAAAAATGTCAAAGTGACATTACTTTCGTTCAATCCACTCGTGCCATCTCTTGTGAATCGACCTGTAACTACCATAAAGACTGAGCTGGAAAATAAGTAGGTACTCACTTGGTAGGATGCGGCAGATTGAGAAGCGTCAGCAGGAAGTCGACTCGCTCGTCGACTTCGCTGGTGGTCATGCCGGCGATCCAGCCGAAGTATATCATCGTTTCCCTGATCGAGAACTCCCCGAATAACGCCACTTCCTAAAAAAAATTTTTTTTTAAATCTATCCGAAAAAATTGATCATTTCAGATAACCATACGGCCGCGAGCAAAATAATAATAAGCTCGATTTTTTTCTGTGAAGTTATTAACAACTCTCAAAGTTTATTGGTTTCAATCGGGCTTAACGACTAAATCTAAAGCTAATTTTCTTGATTTAAGTCACAGTTACATGAAACAAGACGTTTTTTTTCAATAGTGATTTTATAGAAAATCACTTTTTAAATCATTGTCACCCTAACATGATTTAGTCTATCATATAGACTAAAACCTCTTTGACAAGTCAGTTTCTAAACAAACTTTGATGCGACACCTGTCATTTTCCCCGCCAAAGCGATGACACTTGACTAGTCCGACAAGCTCGTGCGCGACCCTCCGCGGAACCCTGTCGCAGTCAGTATTTGCCGCACTTATTAAAAACAATCTTGTTAAGGACAGCCGAGGCTCCCTGCGACAGGGTTCCGCCGAGCGCCGCGCACGAGCTTGTCAAGGTATACTTAACTTTACCAAATATAGGATGACCATGCATTCGGTGGATGGAGGAAGTTTTAACAATAAAGTTTTTTTTTAATGAAACAGAGACTTCATTGCTTTTAGACCTCGTCTATTAAATTCCATTTTGGCTAGGGATCAATATTTTTCAACTGCTGATCACCGATTAATAATCACCGTGTATACAATACGTTTACTTTTAGTTTACCACTGGCTTGCCTTCATTTCATTTCCAACTTTAACACCGTACAAATAAAGTAGCTATTACAAAATCTGCAAACGTGGGTAACAGTATTCTAAAATTGGCTTTATTTGTAGGTCGTTAAAGTTGAATATGAAATGAAGGCAAACCATCTGTCAGTGGTAAACTTTATGTAATTTTACTGTACTGGCGAGCAGAAACCGGCTCTTTCCATACAAAATTAAAATTATTCCTCAACTTGGTCACTATTATTACGGCTACGGCTTATTAAAAGGCAGATATTGGGTTTACCAATGTTTCGGCGAAAATTATTTCGCAAATTATTACTCCCCAAACTTTTTATCCCAAATTTTTACTAGGGCGAAATTTTTTTTCCCAACTCAACGGTTCGCACTGATATCATTTCCCAACTAACTAATGATTTGATAAATTATTGTTATGAAAATTATTACCTGGGATTTTTTTAAGACGTCATTTATGATTTCGTCAAATGTGTTGATTGGCATACCGTAATTTAGCAACATATTGGATGGCATTATAAAATCCTAACCTAGTTTGTCAGAATGCAAGTTTCAAATTGCAGTATGATTTTATTTCATTAAGTGGGTAGGGTGATGCACCATACAGCTAAATTCAGAGGGTATTACTTTCGTTTACATGCTTCGTGGCTCAAAATAGCATTTCATTCACGAATAATCGATGTTAGTGAATGTTCTGTCAGCCGTTTATCTTCTAAGGGGTCGCAGTTCTAACCTAACCTACTGTTCTGTCAGCCGTTTGTCTTCTAAGGGGTCACAGTTCTAACCTAATCTAACCTACTGTTCTGTCAGGCGTTTATCTTCTAAGGGGTCGCAGTTCTAACCTAACCTACTGTTCTGTCAGCCGTTTGTCTTCTAAGGGGTCACAGTTCTAACCTAATCTAACCTACTGTTCTGTCAGGCGTTTATCTTCTAAGGGGTCGCAGTTCTAACCTAACCTACTGTTCTGTCAGCCGTTTGTCTTCTAAGGGGTCACAGTTCTAACCTAATCTAACCTACTGTTCTGTCAGGCGTTTGTCTTCTAAGGGGTCGCAGTTCTAACCTAACCTAGTGTTCTGCCAGCCGTTTATTTTCTAAGCGGACGCAGTTCTAACTTAACCTACAATTATAATTATGAAGGAATTAAGAATGTGTTTCATGTTTGTTCCAGACAAGTTTAAGCTCAAGGTGAAATGCTTATTAGCGCTAGCGTAAAAGTTTGTTGAAGTAAAACTTTGCAATATAAAAGTTGGCCAAATGTTATTTGACAATTTGTTATTTGCCCAAGCAAATCATTTGCTACATAATTATTACCCACATAAAATTGCGAAGTAAAGTTATGCCAACGATTGGTTTGCCAAATAAAACTTCGGCGAAAAGATGATTGCCGAGTGAAATTTGGCGAAACCTATTTCCTAATAAAATAAACATTGCATAAGTACCGATTGCGCGCTTTGATGACGAGAGATCTTATTAAATATGAACCAAAATAAAACATATTGACATTTAAACTACCTATATCTTTATTAAAACCTTAACCATATAGAAAGTAAAATGCAGATTAACACATTAATCCTTATTTTTATTGATTGTTCATACGCAATGCTGACACGAGAACCGTCTGTGTTTCGTTGTCTGTGTTGACATTTCTAGACTCGCAAATAATAGGTTGGAGCGCAGTAGCGCGCACTACCGTATTTGATTGCATGACATGACAACCATGTTTATTCTAGCTATTATTAATTAATGATACATTTAATAGCATGTGATGCAATAACGGCTCTAGAATAGGGTACTTTTAGAGCAGCATTTCCCATTAGGCAGGTCGCGACCCGTCACCGGACTATCGAAATAAAATTGCGGGTCGCGAATATTAATAGAGGACACTGAAATATTAGTCTTAAATCATTACACGATACTTTTCGCTGGCGTTCGAATTTTCAAACACATAAGTGACCGTTAATTGCGCTGGGGTTTTTTAAATTTGTAATTTATAGTTTGGGCCAACGTTCCGGGTTCATTCGGCAGACATGTCCAGCCCAGTCCCACTTCAACTTGGCCGTCTTTACGCCCACGTCAGCAATACGAGACATAGAGCGCAGCTAGTATTTCTAATCCGGTCTGTTCTTGGGACACCAACAATGCTTCGCTCCATTGCTCGTTGGCAAACCTTGAGTCTACGTTATGGATTCCTAGCGATGGATATCGTAATAGAGGCAGACCAAAGCGGAGATGGAGGGATGACCTAGATGTTTATCACGTGGGATGCCAGGAGCTCGCGTTTAATAGGCTAGAGTGGAGCAAGAGAGAAGAGGCCTTTGCCCAACAGTGGGACACCAAAGCAGGCTAATAAAAAAAAGTTATTAAATGGGCGGACTGAAAAACTTGCCGCCTGAGTGGGGCCTAATTTATACTATTCGATGTTTGTCCAGTCTTTGACCAGTGTGTGTTGCCAGTGATGACTTATGGCACTGAGACGTGGCCGCTAACGATGGGCCTCATAAGGAAGCTCAAAGTCACTCAGAGGGCGATGGAGAGGGCTATGCTCGGAGTTTCTCTGCGGG
Organism: Archips crataeganus; assembly: GCA_947859365.1. Taxonomy (NCBI): domain Eukaryota; kingdom Metazoa; phylum Arthropoda; class Insecta; order Lepidoptera; family Tortricidae; genus Archips; species Archips crataeganus. The sequence continues at coordinate 10,501,360 of OX402069.1, read as the reverse complement.
ATCGCATTAGAAATGATGAAATCCACGCAAGAACTAAAGTCACCGACATATCTCGAATAACGCCAGACTCAAGGGGCAGTGTGGGCAGGGCACATCGCTCGTAGAACTGATAGCCGATGGGGCAAAAAGGTCCCCGAATGGCGTCCACGGACCGGAAGACGCAGTGCAGGTAGGCCTCTAACAAGATGGAGCGACGACCTGGTTAAGGTTGCGGGATCGCGTTGGATGGTTGGGACCGATCTGTTTGGCGAGCCTTGGGGGAGGCCTATGTTCAGTAGTGGACGTCTTTCGGCTCAAATGATGATGATGATGATGATGTTTGTCCACATAATATGTTGAGTTTGACATTGGGCTACCATTTCGGATGCAGCGATGGCCACAGTTGTTCCAGTTTTTTTTTACAAATTTAATGACATTTCCATGTTCGACGCCAAGCCTTAACTCACGCAAAACAAAATTCCCAATTTTCCCAGTCATTGTTTTCCGATTCAAAAGCGCGGTCATAAAACAAGCGAGAAGGCCGCAAAGTTAATTCATTCACATTAATCCATAAAATTCGGCAATAATTTTTACATTTCCCCGTGAGTTCGGAAAGCTGACCGCTCTTTCTCGTTGGGAATTAGAATACGGCTATTCACCGTCAGATTTGCTGGATACCTTGACGGAGCGCAGTTTAAATTTTTAACACTACTAATTCTTTTTTTATTTGCATAAAACTGACCGGTGATTGACCATTATCTCACCTGATTAAAAGTGCAGATGAGGTCAAAGGTATATCTCACTGGTTCAGTAACAGCCTATTCACTTTAGCCTTGAAGAGCCCTAGGTTTTATTTATCTGGAAATACAGACGACGGGAGCGAACGCCATGTTTTCAATTATAAACATATATTTAGGAACCTGAACATTCCGGTGTCTATGTCAGTTGGCTTTTGGTATTAACCGATTATTATACCTGATTTACACTCTCGCCTCGTACCTCGCCTCGTGCTTCGTCTCGTGTCTCGGCCCGGCGTCGCGAGCGTTGCGAAGTACGAAACTAGGCGCGAGGCGAGCCACGAGCGTCTATTCACACTCCCGTCTCGTTGCTCGTCTCGCAGTTCGTCTCGCCACTCGTACGCGAGTGTAAATGAGCTATCAGGTTCTATTGAAATGAACTTCAGGTCCATCACAATCCTTTACAAAACGTGTTTGAGAGGGCAAAGCCCTCCCATTTGCCCTAAGAAGAGGCGCAATTCAAGTGTTTTCTGTTTGATCTTTGCAATGTCAATACGCTGTGCAAACTTAGTATCCTTTATTACATATTGTATAGTATAAATATGTAAATATGTAAATGTGTAAATATGTATGAAAAATATAATAAACAGTCGTTATTAACTTGTATTTACTTGGTAAAGTTAATAAATAACTATTATTTTTATTTCTGCAATACGCGCTACGAAGTAAACTTAAAAGAAAAATTAAGTAAAGCCGCAGAATAGAGGTTCAATATCTATGTTTGTACTTTTAACTGGTTAATTTATGTTTTGTATACATATATTCTGCGTGTTTTTTTTTATTATTTTAAACATTTAGAATTTACTTAGTAACTTAGTAACGGCGTAATATTAGTTATTTGAATTTATTATCATGTATTATAATAAAATTTAAATAATAAACGGCTAATTAAAAAGATCACGCCAAGTGGCAACACCTGTTCCATAAGAGACGGTCTTAAAGTGTTTAACCGTTTAAAAAGACGTCGTTTTATCTTAAAAGTAACATCTATTACATTTTTTACGAGCACTACTTCTTTGTTTACTAGTTTTCTGGCCTTAAATTATACAGGGTGTCCCGAAATTCAACGAAAACCTGGTATCGGGCGAAAGCCCTAATTATAATAGTTCTGGAAAAAATAATCCATGTGCCTTAGTTCTCTGCCATGGTTTTAAGCTCCTGATACGACATGACATTGACTTATTCTATGGCTTGATCTATAAATGCCCGTCTCGGTCTTCCCTGCCTCGTCTACCTTCTATTCGCCCATCCAATATAGTTTTTTATATAACATGTCGTATCACATGCCCCAGCATGTTTCCTCTCCGAGGACCGAACAGAGTGGCGATTACTCCACCGACAAGAGCTGGGCTTTTAAATTAATGATCAATTTGATGATGATGATATGAGTTAGTTAAGCGAAAATAAACTTTTTTTTCGAAAAATTAAATTTAAAATTGCTTAATCTTGCAGAAGTTAAGAAAAAGAGTAGACAGTTTTTCATGTCCCTGTCCTATAAAGAGGCTGAGAATATAATGACAATTAGGTAGGGGTCGGGAGCCTATGCATATGCACGAAACTTGACACGCACGCACACACACACACACTCATACACACATAGACGACCAGATGGCCTAGTGGTTAGAGAACCTGACTATGAAGCTTGAGGTCCCGGGTTCGATTCCCGTGTCGGGGCAGATATTTGTATGAAAAATACGAATGTTTGTTCTCGGGTCTTGGGTGTTTAATATGTATTTAAGTATGTATCTATCTATATAAGTATGTTTATCCATTGCCTAAGTACCCATAACACAAGCTTTGCCTAGCTTACTTTGGGACTAGGTCAATTGGTGTGAATTGTCCCGTGATATATATACTCTCTCACACATACAAACCCTCTTTTTTGTTGCTACTACTTAGTTAAACATTACTATTATTATTGTACAACATTAGTGTCTCCGTTACTTTCAAGCTGCACTGTTAAAGTTTAATCCTGTATGTTGTGACTCCCACGATACAGGCTCAGCCTATTGTGAGTGTCACAGAATTATTGTTCTAAACTTTGTCTCTTCTTTTTGGTAATAAAGCATTTTTTACTTTACTTTACTTTACTTTGAAATATGATAGTAGTAAAATTGACATGGTTTTTTTTCAGAAACAAAATAACTTTGCCTCTCGCCGGATACCTACCGGTTGTCGTTGAGTTGTTGGACACCCTGTACAAATAATCCAACATAAACGGATAAATATGCGGTGATAAAAACTGTATTCTTACAAAACATTTTTCTAAACAGGTAATTAAGTTAAATATCATTAAACGTGTATGAGTGCGGCAATTTAGTTTCACCGCAACGGCAGTGCGGTGCTTTTTAGGTGATGGACAGTGAATAGACCACTTTAATGGATCGGTTTCGACCAAAATTGCACGGCAGGTTTTATGTATAAAATTATTGCCGATGTACAAAATTTCCGACAAAACCTTGGAATATTATATTGATCCAATAAAATTGTTGGCTGTTTTATTATTTCACTAGCAAAGTAACCAAAGGGTGACAAAGTACAGCCAACCAATTTGATTCCTAGGCCACTATAGAACCTTGTCGTAATAACTACTAGACAACCAAGTCAGTGCGGGTCAAAGCATTGTCAACTTTCCGAACACAACTTGCAATAAACGTAAAGAGTTTATAAACGTTTTCACTCCATGACATGTCTGCAAGTATTTTAAATAAGCAACATTTTTTTGAATTATCATCCTCTTTGGCTGTCGGTGGCTGACTGGCGCTAAGCCCATGCCATACACCGCGGCAAAAAAGAAAGGAGCTGTCAGGGCGGCACTTTTTAAATTTTCGGCGGACGTATATTATATTGTGCATTGTGTTGTGTAAATAAAAAACATTGTGAATAGTGTTATCTAGTACTAATGATAAATAACGGACATTATTTTGTGTAAATGCGTAATAATAAGTGGCGGTGCGAACTTTGCGGCTCTACGGACGGGCTAAGCGAGCGCTTATCGAAGTCGGCTTCATTGAGGTTTGTGGTTCATAAATTGTTGTTTGGTTTTAATGCTGCATAGAAACGTATAACCACGGCTTTGGTGACAGTCACTATATATCGAAGGTTTTTAATGAACAACATGAGAGGAAAAAAGTTTTGACAGACGGCCAGTGACAATTCAAGTTATCAATACACAAGCAAACTCCTTTCCTAATTCATTATCGTTGACACACGTTCGCAAAGTTCGAGGTCGTCATCATGACATACATCACGCAAAAATCACTCAGCAAGATAAACAAATTGATTCATTTTGACATTGTTCTGTAGTGGCCTAGGAATCAAATTGGTTGACTGTACCTACATTACAAACCGCCTAAAACACTTGACTGTCGCTATCGCTACCCAAGTTCTCTTCGAGTTATATCAGATTACGTCCAGCATTATTTACGGCAGGTATTTAGCCCATTGAATTGCGTTGAGTTATAGCCTTAATTTGAATATGGTTACAATTAAAAGCTTACTATAACTGCGGGAGGTAACTGGAGCTCATATGGGGTAGTGATTGGTTTTTGTGGATTCAAATCTTCGTTACAAATTTTATATTAGCACGGGACACTTGACAGTAATTTGACTCATAATTACTATACTAAACGGGACTTATCACGCAATTAATACACTCGGCGTCAAAAATATCGCCCCCCCTATTTGTACACTTTTTTTCCGAAACGCTCTGATTCACAAGCCATTATGTTTCGTTTAAATTAAACATTGTTAATTTAAAACCCATTAAACGTGCTTTTAATTGATACTACATAATATTAATTAGGTAACATAATTTCGCTAAGGTCTAAATTAGCTTGAATCTGATTTTCCGCGGAGGGGCGATATTTTTGACGCCGAGTATATTTACCACGACGATTCGGCCACATTGTAGCAGCCGTGGTCACGAGTTAACTGGGTGGTTATGAGTGAAAATCACGAAAGTTTAAAACAGTATACTAATTTGACTATTAAGAAAAGTGAGCAAACCTGCCTAGCCCTTTACTGGGAAGGAGGCGAGATTGTATGTTTGTTGGCTTTATTACCCGTAAGTACTTTTAAATAAAATAAATAAATAAATAAATAAATATTAGGGGACAATCTTACACAAATCGACCTAGTCCCAAACTAAGCAAAGCTTGTACTATGGGTATTAGACGACGATAAACATACTTATATAGATAAATAAATACTTAAATACATAGAAAACATCCATAACTCAGGAGCAAATATTCGTGCTCATCACACAAATAAATGCCCTTACCGGGATTTGAACCCAGGACCTCTTGCTTCGTAGGCAGGGTCACTACCAACTAGGCTAAAGCGGTCGTTTGTTGGTAAACATTATACGTAAGGTAAACGTCCCTGTGCTCGATACTGACCCAATACATGGCACATTCAATCTTATGTCATAGTAATAGAGGTGATAGATGGGTGTCATCTATTGGGCGTTGAGGTGTCGAGCATTGGTACGTTTACCTTACTTAGATTAACCAAATATGTGTAACAGAAGTAGTGTACTCATTTTCTAACAACAACTTAAGACTTTTTATACGTTCTAAAACATTTATTAAAAGATTTAGGTAGCTCTAGTTTTTAAAGTGTAATTTTCTACAGCTACAGCTTTTGTAATTTTTTACAGCTCAAAAGAAAGACTATTTTACGTGTGATGGATCTTTAAAAAGATTTCAGAAATGCTTCAAGATTCTTACCAACGTTTTGGTTGAAATGAATATTTGAAGAGCTATTTACGCCCTACGTACTTTTCTGAGTAGGGTTTTAGTTTTCAAACTTAAGTCGTGAGCGGCCGGCATTGCTGGCTTAATTCATCATATCAGCCTAAAGACCAGGGTCGTAGCTGCCGCCGTATCAGCCGTATCAATGATACGGGGCCCCCAGGCTACAGAGGCCCCTTACTTGTGTAAGCAAAAATTAGTAAAATGTTATCCATGTCACTTAATCTCGTGCTTCCCGGGAAAGCCCCCCAACTAATTTTGATACAGGGCCCCTCCTACGCCACTGCTAAAGACGTCCTTCTTCTTCGTCGTGTTCTTCATTTCTGAAGGTCGTGCCCGTCTTGAAAAGCTTTTACAGAGACGTTGAGGAACTGCTTCCACACCGCTCTGTTCTCGGCCTGTTTCAGGTTTCTTGTTGTTTTGTTAAAGACGTCTACAGCTGGCCGAAAGGCCTACATCAAAGAGATCCACTATGATCAGCCCTGCGCAGCCCAAATCCAAGTAGTTCCTGCGACCTTACCAGGTCGTCGGTCCATCGTGTTGGGAGCCTTCTTACGCCACTTCTTCAGTTCGCGGTCGCCACTGAACCTCACTGCCCCATCGGCCTTCGGTTCTACGAGTACTGTGGCCCACCTCATCCCATCCCAGCCTGAGTCCCACTGTAGGGCACAGACCTCCTCTCATGAGAGGGCTTGAGCCGTAGTTCCCAGGGCCCAGTGCGGATTCTTCTCAGGTGTATACATGTTCCCTTACGATGTTTACCTTCACCGTAAAGCTCATGGTAAATTACAAATGTAATTTTGCACATAAATTCCGAAAAATTCAGAGGCGCGAGCCCGGACTCGAACCCACGACACTCTGCTTGAGAGACCATAGGTCATTCCACTAGACCATCACGGCTTCACTCACCTACTACCATTTAAATCTGGCGACTCTCTGAGCTATGTTAGTAACTTTGGCTCTTCCACGGATGTCCTCATTTCTGATTTGATCAGTTATCACGCGGGAAAACTCCGAGATAGCTCGTTCCACCACTCTTTGAGTGACTTTGAGCTTTCTTATGAGTCCCACTGTAAGTGTTGGAGACTTGTTGGCTCAAAACGTCCGTTTTTAGTATCTATGATTGTTTAACATTATTTCTAATTTTAAAATCCACTAGGACCCGCCTGACAGAGACGGAGAAGTCAGTTGCTCTGTCAGACGGGTTGTACTTACACCTAATTGCTTTTAATTTACTTATTATTACAGTTTATAATCATTTTAAACGTGCATTTCATTCCTACTAAGTAGTGTCGTCACAGTAACCAACCACGTCTCAGTTCCGTATGTCATCGCTGGCAACACAAACCAGTCAAAGACGTTCGTCTTACGACACTACGGTATTTTCGACGCGAATCGAGCCGGAATCGCCGAGACCCCTCTTTCTCGCTTACTCTACTTCTCTTTAAAAGACTCTTCAATCTTACCTGTGGCATGTACCCCACCCGTGGTCCGGGCACCCCGCTCCCTGGACTCCCTGGTCTCCCGCCCAGCACCCATATCTCTCCGGAGTTCAGTCTGCGTCTTCCCACGATGCAGGAGAGAAGGGTCGTCTTGCCACAGCCTGAAGCGCCAAGGAGACCATAACTGCAAGTAATAGATGGAATTAGATTAAATCGTTTGGCCGTATAGCCTATAGCCCTATGTTGTATGTAGCTGGAATTACAGATCATGGGGGTGAATTCCATACTTTAACAATTCGTACCTATTAGGAAAGATGAAATGGACTACCCCCAATGGAATACTAACCACATAACGGTGAATGCGCTCTCTCCCCCTGGATGTCCACTGCTTTGTAATAGTTAAAAAAGGTGAAAAATAATATATTAAAAAAAAACATTTCTATATTTCTGGCGCCGCATTCTTCTTGGCAATGATGGACTTTCCGAAAGCGCTGATAGTATAAATAGACTTACAAAAGAGCTTTTTGTGGCCTAGGTACTTGCAGAATAGATAGACGTTTTGATTTTCGTATTTAAATTCAAAAGCAGACAGTAACTTTAAGCTTTCTTGCTTCATTGCTTTCTCATATTTTATGAAATGAAACTTTCCAAATACCCGTGACCCACTTCAAGAAACGGCAGACAATTTACTCAACTCCATCCATATTAAAGGCGCAATTTAAAATTTATTCACGTCAAACTTAAGTATATTTCCTTTCCATTTAATAACGAGAGTCCGCAGCAATTTATCATTTCAATGTCGAGTTAAAATTATATTTTTCACGGGCCACTGTAATGGGAAAATGGCGTTAAGCAGCCCAATAAAATTAAGAGCTTCCTTCTTCAAAACCCGGATATTTCAGCAGACAGGGGTCGGAATTTCAACGCTTTTCTTTAACATCTATCATCATATTATCCATTTTCCTGTAATCCATTGAAGGAATTCCGGGACATTTTATTCTATGATGGTTATAAAAGCTTTGATTTTATAGACATTTTTTTAATTTTTAAAGGAACCAAAACTTTTTTTAGACGTAACGGACTCGTGAAAAACCCGTGGTGGCCTAGCAGTTTGACCTATGGCCTCTTACGCAGAGGGTCGTGGGTTCAAATCCCGGCTGGCACCTCTGAGTTTTTCGGAATTTAGTAAGTGCGAAATTACATTTGAAAATTTCCATGAGCTATACGTTAAGGGTTTACATCGTGAGGAACCCTTCATACACCTGCGAAGAAGTTCAATGGTGTGTGTGTGAAATTGCCAATCCGCACTGGGCCCGTGTGGGAACTACGACCCAAGTCCTCTCATTTTGAGAGGAGGCCTGTGCCCTGCCGTGGGACGTTATATCACTCTACGCCATACGGTCCGCCAGTTGGTCGTAAGTTCTCGAGTAAGGCACGCCCAGTACCTTCTGCGTTGAGTGAGTTTGGCGGGCCGTGCGGGTTGCGTGGCTTGCTGTACCTAGCCATTTATCCACGGCCTGCGCGTGTAGTTATAAATGCGTCCATCGACGGCCCGTATCTATGGCTTGTTGGACTTAAAAATTCAATATATGGGTGGCGGTGAGAGAGATGATGATGATGGCCTCGTGATTAATCCCTGTCTAGTCTAAGCTGTTGAAAATTGCAGATGAGGCCAAAGTTGTACAGTTCATTTGTACAGTCCAGTAACGGCCTATTCACTCTAGCCTTGAAGAGCCCTAGGTTGTATCTATTTGGAAATACAGACAATGGGAGCGCATTCCAGCACCTCCATTTACTAGTTCGTATTAGGAAAGATGAAGGGAATCGCTTTGTTCGGGGCCAATGGATGATGAAGGCGAAGACGCTCCTCACCCACGACCCTCTGCTTGAGAGGTCAAAGGTCAAACCACTAGGCTACCAGCTTTTTTTAATCATCACAAGCTGCTATTAATTATACAGCATGTAACTGAACGAAGAGCAAAACCTGGTTGATGGCCAAGAGGATTCTGATGGCGTCATAAAGTACTTTTTATTAACTTTATAGCACTTTTTTTTCGTTTGGTCCACACAAAATTATAAAATCTAATCTTCTAATATATAAAAATCTCATGTCTCGTTTGTTATCGAACTCCTCCGACACCGCTTGACCGATTTTTATGAAACCTTTTTGCCTGTATTCGGTAGGTCTGAGAATTAGGTCGTAGGCTATTTTTTTTTGTACCTATCCTATTATTCGCAGTCGGAGTCGCGGGCAACAGCTAATATTTATATAACTTTGTATGGACCAAACGAAAAAAAAGTGCTAGAAAGTTAATAAAAAGTATGACACTCCATCAGACTCCTCTTGGCCATAAACAAGGTATCGGCTTCGCTCTTCGTTACATGCTGTATAACTAGTTTCTTCAGCAAGCAACGCATCTCCAATATTCTGATATTGCGACTGCCTCCTGTACCACGAAAATTACAAGTCCCACAAGTCAACATAATTATTTCTCATACAAAAAAGTGACAATTGGGAATGTCTAAAAAAAATTACCAGTGGTTTTTATATTTTTTTTTGTATAGAAAAGTCAATTATAAGAAACTAATTTCAATATTTTGTCATTTAGTCCTCTACTTTTTTCAAAATTAATTATTGAAACTATTTTAGTTGATGACGTCAGATTATAATTGAGAGCTACCACAATGCCAAATTTCTAAATCTATCTAAATGCGTACGATAAGGCCCCTTTAATTATTTTTTGCGTAGTGGTACACTATATACTGTGCCACTTTACTGGCATTGTCAAAGTGCTAGATGTCAGACAGCGGGTCCAAATCAAACTCCGTAGTATAATCCACGCGTAAATTGTGAAGAATTCTAACCACACAGAATAAAGTACGACTTGAACCGGTCACGCAATTTACACCAATGTCAAATGAAGGTCATTGCTTATTTGTTATATTATAAATTCATTACATAATATTAAAATTAAATAACTACAGGAAACGAGTTAAAAAGCATTTATCTCGAAATGGTTTTCGATTTACTATACATTGCAAAAAAATAGACATCCCCAATTATGTGGAATTTTAACACTTGTAACTTTTGTGGTACATGGTGATGCTCCTTACCATCCAGGTGACCTAGATGCTCGTTTCTCACCCTTTTTGAAAAGAAAACAACATAAATTAAAAAAATTAAAACCCCCAACGCAATTTGGCACACAATATGTTTGAAAATAAAGTAAATGCCCATTATGCGTCTAAGATCCCTTCCGCAGCTAACAAAAGAGCTGATAACTTTAGAACGGCTGAACCAAATTTTGATGAAACATGTCTAAGAACCATCGCCTAAAAATCTGCTTTAAAATGAAAACAAACCGCATCCAAATCGGTTCACCCATTTAAAAGCTATGATGCCACAGACATACACACATAGCGGTCAAACTTATAACACCCCTCTTTTTGTGTCGGGGGTTAAAAAATCTATCGCAAAAAAATACTCACATGGCCCCCTTAGGCACGGTCATATTAAGCCCATCGAGGATAACATTCGGGTTACTTTTCGACCCATATCGCTTGTGAGCCCTCCTCACACAAACCGCCTGCTGTCTTCTAGAAGAAACTGTGGACTTCTGGGACTGGAACTGGTGCCTTCTTTGGTGTAAATCGACGTCTGTGACTATCGTTACGTGTTCTGATGGGACTTCATCTTCTAGAGATATGGTGGCACCAGCATTATCGTAGGCTGGCATGGTTCTGGAAAAAGGGGATTATTACATTTTTGTTGTGTGATTGGAAACAGCGTTGGATGTTTGCTATTCACCAATAGCGAGGAGTGAACTACACGACTACGGCAAAATGAAAAGGAAGTGTGATTATTTTAGCAGTTTTTTTTTAATCTATATATATATATAGGTAGGCTTGCGTTTGAACACAATCACGCCTGATGGAAAGCGAAGATGAGGCCTACGATGGAGGACGCTTGATTTGCGATGTATGTTTGTCTAGACTACTCAACCGATTTTAATAAATAAGGTGTCAATCGATTCGTTATTATGCTCCGGGTGACATAGGATATCTTTTTATAGAGCTCGGACAAAGAATTAGTTTAGCTATTCAAAGGGGGGACGCTGCCATTATCCTCGGAAACTTGCCTAATGGGACTCCATTTCATAATATATTTTATTTTAGTTATTATTATTATAATTTCTTAAGGTTTTTAGTTTTAGGATAGATTGTTATTGTATATAAAATGTAAATAATCCGATAATTGATTATTAGATTTCAATCTTGCCTAGTATACAATTAGTGTTTTATTGTTTTGTACGTGTTTGATAGATAATATTAACCTTCAAATAAACCCAACCTAATCTTCAAGGGAAAAAAACTTGTTTTTTATGCCCTCTGACGTATGAAGCTTTGCGTCAAAGCAAAACTTGTTTGAGTTGACGCGAAATATTTAATTAAGTTAAATATTTACGGAAACTGGTCTCAAAGTTTAACTGGTGCTGTTGAGACACAGAATAAGTTTTAGCAATTCATAACGATTTCGGGTAAATCACGGTCCTTTGAGAATATCGGAATTTAAAGCAGCCTTTGGGTTATTTATTTTTTTTTTTTTTTTTGGAGATTCAACAGCTACAAATTATATTATATTATATTCTCGAAACTCTCATCCATTTTATCAAGAAATAGTAACAAACACATACAAGCCATGGTGGCCCAGTGGTTTGACCTATGGTCTCTCAAGCAGAAGGTCGTGGGTTCAAATCCCGGCTCGCACCTCTGAGTTTTTCGGAATTTATGTGCGAAATTACATTTGTAATTTACCATGAGCTTTACGGCGAAGGAAAACATCGTGAGGGAATCGTGGATACACCTGAGAAGAAATTTAATAGTGTGTGTGTGAAGTTCCCAATCCGCACTGGGCCCGCGTGGGAACTACGGCCAAAGCCCTTTCATTCTGAGAGGAGGCCTGTGCCCTGCAGTGAGACGTATACAAACAAACACAAACAAAGCAAACGCTAACAAAGTTTCACACGTTTCAACTTTCGTGATTTTCACTCATCTCCAGGGACCTTCGATCAACAATTATCAAATCACCAATCATCAAATCATCAATCATCAAATCATCAATCATCAAATCGTCAAAATCGGCTGACGGTCCACCGACCGAGCGTAGACCAGTCGAATTCTTAGACGGCTAAACTATGAGTTCACAATCGTTCATATCGGGCGTGTTAGATATACAACACCACACGGGTCAAACTTTAACATTTATAAAATTGGCAGTTTTTTTACAATAATAAATAAATAAATAAATATCACGGGACAATTCACACCAATTGACCTAGTCCCAAAGTAAGTTAGGCAAAGTTTGTGTTATGGGTACTAGGTAACGGATAAACGTACTTATATTTGCTTATTTAGATAGATAGATACATACTTAAATACATATTAAACACCCAAGACCCGAGAACAAACCCCGCCCCGACACGGGAATTGAGCCCGGGACCTCAAGCTTCATAGGCAGGTTCTCTAACCACTAGGCCATCTGGGTCCAATTGCATAACAAAGTAAAACTTATATTACAAGCGGAACTCCCTTTTTAGTTAATATAACTGAAACGAGAGTTCCGCTTGTAATAGATAGATAGATAGACAGATCAAGACGTTTATTTGGTACTGCAAGCACACACAATCAAGATTAACAAAAAAATACAGAAATCAGTACAGACTTAAAAGTAAAACATTTTATATTGTCTGTATGCGCTGCAGTAGTGCAAAAGGGCAACATTGCTCATAGGAGCAAAACACTGATATTCTACCACAGCCCAGAGGATCAAGAACAAAATATTACTTACTAATTCAAATAATTTTACAACAAAAGATTAAACTACAAAACAAACAGTGCTAAGCATAATTGACTAGATTTAATTTTTACTTTAATATGCAACTGGGCCCAGGTCGTCTAAATATTAATCAACTCGCTTTATATTAAAGAAGCTAACTGTCAATAATTAGCGGCGGTGTCGATACAAATTGCACAAGCGCAAGTACGAGAAAAGGTGTCAAGGCAAGTGTGATGGCCCGTCATAACTTGAGACGCGGCCCTGTGTTAGCGGGTACGATTTAATAATTTAGGGTTGAGCCAAACAAGAAGAGATTGTCTCTGACCTCAAGGATTTGTTTATCGCTTTAAAGCGGGAAGTATGCATTTTTTTAGAATAACTTCTACCTATCTTATGTCCTTTCTCGGGGCTTAAACTATGTCTATAAAATATCAAATGCAATCTATATCGGATAAGATGTTTTTGCCTGATTGAGTAAGAAGCATTTTCATTAAATTTAATTATAATGTTAGTAAGATTATGTTCGATTCTTTAAGTCCGTAATTTATGCACTCGGAATATTTAGCGGAATAAAACAGTGGTATTAATAATACGGAATACAACAAAACGGACCGACGACCTAGTAAAAGTAACCGCTTGGATGCGGGTAACGCAGGATCAATAGGGATGTTGACACCACCAATCAACTAACGTTCTTTTTATGAGCTGTCAAAACACCATCTCCCATAGAGTTTGAATGACAATAGCGACATATGACGTCATTGTTCGCAATGCTCAATCAACTAACTATTTATTTGTTTTAAAGCAACCAAAATTCTAATTTTGCATTTAATCGAAAATAATCTGGCTTTCGGGGCTGAAATAAAGCGTTTTTTTACTGGAGTCGTGACTTCAAATTCTTTTTTAATGGTGTCAACATCCCTATTACGAGTATTGTGAAACTCTTTGGGGGAGCCCTTGGTACACCAGTAGACGTGTTTTGGCTGATATAATAATGGACCACCAACGAGATGAACGGACGATTTGGCGAAGGCTGCAGGTTCAGGGTGGATGCAAGTCACTTCCAACCGTAATAATTGGGCGTCAATGAGCGAGGCCCATAGGCTGGACATATCCAGCAGTGGACGTCCTACGGCTGAAATGATGATGATGATAATGATGATAATGATCGTTCCTTGCAAGTCACCAACGCACGAGCAGTGTGATGATAATGAACCGCGAGCTATTTTCTGTGCTTTAGTATAAAAAAAAAGATTTTATAACGCTCACAGTGGGACCCTACAACATCCAAAGACAAGTCATTAAGTTCACGGACAATATATTACAGAGTCTTCCTCATACGTATATCTATGTATATTGAAACACCAATACTTTGTTAGGTATGACGAAGGAAAAGTCATTGCTTTTCATAACTTTAGTATGACGCAGTGTGAGTCACCGTCTGTGTTTTGCGTTGAATCCTAAATGAGCATTTCTTAAAAACTTTGCGCATTCAATTTTACACCCTGATGGCATAGACATTTACAAGTTAGTAGCATGAATGTAACTGAGCCTAAATAACACAGCCTCCCAAAATGTCCATACAAATGAGTCAGAAAAAAAATTGGAGTTGAAAAATAAAAATACAAAAAGATACTCCCAAAACAAATCTTGAAAAAGATGTCTTAAGAGCGACATCTCTTGGTCCGGGTGAGTGGTTAGTTCCAAAGGAGTATACTATGAAAGAAGAAGATAATACGTATACAAGTAATTATAATATTAGGGCACCCATAATATATCTTCTGTCTGAATTCAATCTGATTTTTTTTATTGCATGACTATTATTTTGTAATTTCTAATCTTGGTTCTATTTTTAGTGTTAAAATCTTCATTTTATTTTAAAATATCAATGAATAACTGGCTCACCCGCGACCCTAACAAATAAGTACAAGAATTGCTCGCTTAAACCTATCACAGGTAATAAATTAGATTCACTGAAACGTAACAAATATGAACGGATCACATCGCGTATTGTGATTTATAAGTTCAGACATTTGACCTATTCCCGTCTAGCAATAGGTACTTATTTAATGTTTTCTAAGGAATATTCATCAAATCCAAGGATTTAGTTACTTCAAGAATTCAAATCAAATCAATTCTGGTTGCTTGAACAATAAAATAAATAAGCATTCTTTAAAAGTTTGTGCTATTACATTTTCGACTACAATTTGCAGAGAGCTCGCAGATAAATAGGGTGAAAAGGGTCTTATTAAGGTAGTGTCTCCAAAGTGTCCTAATATATTTGCATGTCAATTTCTTTTTTGCTGCTAAGATTCTTTGGTTAAACGTAGTCTTAAATATACGTAAACACATACTTTAGACAAACCTCTCCTCCATCCGTTTAAACAAGATGATGTTCCGAATTAGAAAAATGACTCAGCTTCCATTTGAGAGAGAGAGAGAGAGAGAGAGAGAGAGAGAGAGAGAGAGAGAGAGAGAGAGAGATGTTTATTTACACATATTCGATGCACAGGAAATACAGTTGACAGGAAGAGATACAAAAAAAGAATCATCGAATAGTATAAATTGGGCCCCACTCAGCATAATGTTGCGGCAAACCACAACGCTGTTTTTCAGTGGGACCCATTTAAAAACTAAACACAAAAAAAAACAAACAACACATTGTGATGACACGAACGCCAGCGCAAAGTGAAGTTCGCAACAAAACCTAGATAGGTACAAACCGGAAGTATGTATGGCAACACTTGATCAGTTTAATCGTATCTGAACCATTAAACCGCAACAAATTACGCCAAGGATTATTCTGGCTACTGTAGTGAATTATCAGCAATTTCACTAATTTTGATATTGTGACGCATCACTCAACCTTCGATAAAACAAACTTAAAAACAACAAAACATTCTAATGACTTAAGGTTAGGCGGGAACGCAGCCCGGCCCTTCGTAAAGTCGTTCACAATAAATTTAAGCTACCGCCGTTTCGTGTGACAAAAAAAAAAGAAATACTTAGCATATTTCAATTCTCTACTTAGTCAACTACGTACTACATGCAAAAAAGGCCTTAAGTTTTAAACCACTTGAAAAAAGTAGAAAGTTCTGTGGTTCACTGTAGGTACTTACGTTATTACCAATAAAGTTAATGTCTAAAAAAAAAAAAGCATTTCTAACTTCTCTAATAAAAATCTCTGGTACTGCATTTCTGGCGGAAATTCAATGAATTAGTGTGCACATACCAAAACTACATGCAAATACGTCATGAATAACTCAAACTACTCACTTCTGGCCAAATATGGAAGCACTTAAGGAAAAAGAAAAAAGTTTCATTAAAGAACGCCCACGGCTCATTTGTTTTCAATATACCCTTCCCTCCATGCTACTCTGTTATCAAATAAAAAGTACTACATAATGTATAAAGCGCGCATCTAATACAAAGGGATTCTCCCTAACTGTGTCCTTGAAGTTCCTTTGACGACTTGCCAATTGCCTTCCGAGTTGCCAATAAGCCATATTTGGCACGATATAATCATGACTATGAAAGATCGTTACGACTATAATACACTTCCAGTCAAAAACATCACTAGTCTCCACACTTCGAAGATTTTTCGATCTACAATCAAATGCAATGTTTGTTAGTACGTGCGCGCATGTGTGTTTGTTTGTTGCATTTAAAAAAAAAATATTAGGGGACAAACACAAATCGACCTAGTCCCAAACCAAGCAAAGCTTGTACTATGGGTACTAGACGACGACAAACATACTTATATAGATAAATAAATACTTAAATACATAGAAAACATCCATAACTCAGGAACAAATATTCGTGCTCATCACACAAATAAATGCCCTTACCGGGATTCGAACCCAGGACCTCTTGCTTCGTAGGCAGGATCACTACCAACTAGGCTAAAGCGGTCGTTTCGCACTAAAATGGCTGGATTAAGATGAAATTTGGTGTGTGTTAGATATCTAGACGTCTGGAATAACACATATTTATGCTACTTTTGACCCTGATACTTCCGCGGATCGGGATAAAATGTTAAACTCTCAACCGCTAAGTTTAGCGACGTTAAAAACTCAGCTGATATTAATGCAAAGTACCTACATAACTTTTAAAAAATAAACGTACTTAAGAAATACCGTATTTCAGCCACTCCATCCATACTCTACCCCAGTCTAGAGTTCACAAAGCTATTAGTTAAAAAGTTGCTGTTTTGTCGAAACATTTATATTTTTATACATTACGTAAATTATTTGTCAATTCACAGCGACATGCTAATAAATGGTTAAAGCAGTGATAAATTGAACAATAAATAAATAATAAATAAATAAATAAATATTAGGGGACAATCTTACACAAATCGACCTAGTCCCAAACTAAGCAAAGCTTGTACTATGGGTACTAGACGACGATAAATATACTTATATAGATAAATAAATACTTAAATACATAGAAAACATCCATAACTCAGGAACAAATATTCGTGCTCATCACACAAATAAATGCCCTTACCGGGATTTGAACCCAGGACCTCTTGCTTCGTAGGCAGGGTCACTACCAACTAGGCTAAAGCGGTCGTTGACAATAATGATGTCACACACATATTTATATTTTATTTCCACAAAATAAACACAATTCGAATTGAAAGTCATGGTAGCCTAGTACTTTAACATAAGGCGTCTCAAGCAAAGGATCGTGAGTTCGAGTCCAGGCTCGAATCTTTAAGTTGTGTGTAATTTGTGTGCAAATTTACATTTTAAATTTATCATGACCTGTACGGTGAAGGTAAACATCTTGCGGAAACTCGCAAGCACCTACGAAGAAATTCAATGGTGTTTGTGAAGTTCCCAATTCGCACTGGGCTCACGAGGGAACTACGGCTGACGCTCTCTCATTCTGAGATGGGCTTTTGGCTTACAGAAGGACATAGTATGTAGGCACATACCATAGCACTGGTACAGTCAGCAACAAAAATATGAATACACTTAAAGTACCAAAAATATAAATAAATAAATAAATAAGTAAATATCATGGGACAATTCACACCAATTGACCTAGTCCCAAAGTAAGCTTAGCAAAGCTTGTGTTATGGGTACTAAGCAACGGATAAACATACTTATATAAATAGATACATACTTAAATACATATTAAACACCCAAGACCCGAGAACAAACATTCGTATTTTTCATACAAATATCTGCCCCGACACGGGAATCGAACCCGGAACCTCAAGCTTCGTAGTCAGGTTCTCTAACCACTAGGCCATCTGGTCGTCTAAATATGTATACACGCTTTTATGCCCTGGTAATAGAGTCGTGGATGCATATTTTTGGTACTTTGAGTATATACATATTTTTGTTGCTGACTGTTCATGTAAACGGGTTCAACTAACTATGTTTTTAACCCCCGACGCAAAAAGAGGGGTTTTATAAGTTTTACTGCTATTATTTATGTGTGTCTGTGTGCGTCTGTCTGTGGCATCATAGCTCTTAAGCGGTTGAACCCATTCAGATGTTTTTTTTTTAATTGAAAGTGGTTTCTTGGCGATGGTTCTTAAACCACAATCGATAATTCCTTTTTTGGGAAACTGAGAGTTTTATTTATATTAAACGAATTCCTAAGACAAAATGACTACGCAATAATTTTGTTTTTTCCCATTTTCCTTCGAAACCATCTCGAGCCTTAAAGTCACTCTCTAATTAAATTTGGCCTTCCCTATTTCATTTAATTCATCGAACACTAATTGCTATCTGTATTGTTAGGTATACGATTAATTAAAGAACGTAGCATTGCTTAGAACTCTATAAATTAGGCCTAGGAATCTTCTTCTTTCTTCTGTAAGGTAAATGTACCAATGCTCGACACCTCAACGCCCAGTAGATGACACCCATCTGTCACCTCTATTACTTTGACATAAGATTGAAGGTGCCATGTATTAGGTCAGTGTCGAGCACAGGGACGTTTACCTTATATACACCGTGAAATTTTAGTGGTTGTTTTCCCGAAACGAGGTGATTTAGTATCGATTGTACAATCGATTTATAATTACTATTTTGACTAGAGTCAAAAATCCAATTGTGAAAAACGAAAGTCGAAAATGACCGCAAACCAATAGTAACGCTTCGTTGGTACCTAACCTATCGTACGATCGTACGCTATACTTGTACCAACGAAGCGTTACTATTGGTTTGCGGTCTTTTTCGACTTTCGTTTTTCACAATTGGATTTTTGACTCTAGTCAAAATAGTAATTATAAATCGATTGTACAATCGAAACTAAATCACCTCGTTTCGGGAAAACAACCACTAAAATTTCACGGTGTATAAAAGGCAACCGTAACTGACTGATCCGTCAATGCACAGCTCAAACCACTCAACGGATTGTGCTGAAATTTGGCACACAGAAGGGATTTTTCGAAATCCCCACGGGATATGGTATTATATTTTCGCTAAAAAAATCGCCCTAACTCCGTAATTATAACTATTAGAGACTTCAAATTTGGCATGCAAGCAGGTTATTATAACAGTAAACAACTAATTTTAGGATTTTCGGAAAACCTAAAAATAAAATAAATATTAGGGGACAATCTTACACAAATCGACCTAGTCCCAAACTAAGCAAAGCTTATACTATGGGTACTAGACGACGATAAACATACTTATATAGATAAATAAATACTTAAATACATAGAAAACATCCATGACTCAGGAACAAATATTCGTGCTCATCACACAAATGAATGCCCTTACCGGGATTCGAACCCAGGACCTCTTGCTTCGTAGGCAGGGTCACTACCAACTAGGCTAAAGCGGTCGTCAAATCCCACGGGATAAGGACAAAATGGGATTTATATATTCAATTCAATTGGACCGTATCTCAGTAACCTTTCCTTTAGGATCGTAGAGGTGCAGTAAAAAGGGATTTTTGGAATTTCCCGCGGGATAGAGATAGGGAGTTGACTATAAGTTTTATTTAAATAATAAATAAATAAATAAATATTAGGGGGCAATCTTACACAAATCGACCTAGTCCCAAACTAAGCAAAGCTTGTACTATGTACTATGGGTACTAATTTGTGGACGAGGTCGCGGGAAAAGGCTAGTTATTTATAATCATGGATCTTTACATATAAATAAACAAATAGTCTCTGCCTACTTCTTTGCTCGGAAGGAAGCGTGATTGTATGTATATCTTATTTTATCGCGACAAATAGAATATTTTTAAAAATAATTAGGTAAATAGATTAATTGAATCATCTACAATCATTCATATTTATCATACAGCCGTTCCCATACTACAGTTCGAACATGAAATTTTTGTAGAAACGACCTCTATAGCCCTATTTCATCAAAGTGACAATTGTCAGTGACATAATGTCGAGAAACTAATGTACCTACCACTAGCGGGTTCACGGCACTAAATGTGTTAATGAATGACTATTATGTTGTGAAACGAGAATATTTTTTTGTACTCGACATATTTTGTAGATTAAAGCTGTGTCAGTCTTGCGTTACAATTGTAGTGTTTTGTGGTCAACATACGCGTATATCTAATATATAAAAATCTCGTATCACGGTGTTTGTTATCGAACTCCACCGAAACGGCTTGACCGCTTTTTATGAAAATTTTTGTCCATATTCCGTAGGTCTGAGAGAGAATAGTTCGTAGTCGCGGGCAACAGCTAGTTATAATATAATTTGCATATAATAATGTATATTAATAGGTGCGTCAACTGTCACGTTGGTGAAAAGGGGCCCTGGCTATCCGATAATTAGTGAAAGATATCTAAGCTAAATGATGAGTGTAATAAAACTACGACTCTACGTTTGGAGTTAAGTATTATGCTCTAGATAAGACGACCTTCTACGTAATCTGGACTGTGAGTAAGCACTAGGTGCCCTTTGATCAACAGTAACTAGGGTTACCAAACATTTTGAAATCTGGAAAAGTCTCTATAAAATGCCGGACATTTTCAAACCAGACTGATATAAGTAATAGTAGCCTATTTTTCCCAACTTAACGTGTTATTGACCGACCGAATGGCCTAGTGGTTAGAGAACCTGACTACGAAGCTTGAGGTCCCGGGTTCGGTTCCCGGTCGGAGCAAATATTTGTGTGAAAAATACGACTGTTTGTTCTCGAGTCTTGGATGTTAATATCTATTTAAGCATGTTTATCCGTTGCCAGTACCCATAACACAAGCTTTGCTTACTTTGGGGCTAGGTCAATTGGTGTGACAATTCCCGTGATACCTATTTATTTATTTATTCTGCCTTTTTAGTGCAGATATAAAAATAGTAAAATCTTGACGGTCTGACTGTTTGACTTATCAACGTACTTACCTCTTGCTCAAACATTTTGGACCCAGAGAACTGTTTTTCCCATTTTATGATATGAACCATGAATGATTTGAAACTTAATTTACTTTATTAATAAATTTTGCCCACGACTTCTTCCGCGCAGTCGACTCATGAATGGACCGAATGTGCTTAATAATATTGTTTTAATAAACTAAAACCATCTTCGCATTATTGCTAAGAAATAAGTTTGGGGTCATGGTGGCGTAGTGGCTTCAAATCCCGGCTTGCACCTCTGAGTTTTTCGGAGTTTATGTGCGAATTACATTTGAAATTTACCATGAGCTTTACAGTGAAGGAAAACATCGCGAGGAAACCTGCATACACCTACGAAAAAATTCAATGGTGTGTGCGAAGTTCCCAATCCGCACTGGGCGCGTGTGAATACGGCCCAAGCCCTCTCATTCTGAGAGGAGGCCTGTGCCTTGCAGTGGGACGTGTATAGGCTGGGATGATGATGATGATGATATGTATATAAAGATTGATAATGCAACCATCTGGCATTGAATATGAAGGCAATGATTTAATTTACGGCTGTTTCGTACAAAACCTGACAAAGTCCACACAATATCCTTGAAATTGCGGACAGATGGTAGCCTTAAGTTCGTCGGAAACCACAACCGGTGGAAACCGGTTTAGTATGTGCTTGTGTTTGGTCTAGAATCCTGTGAATTAGCTTGTGATCCGTCACGAAGTTAGCGGATTAGGCAATGCGTCCTTGAGGATTGTCCAGTCACGGCTTTCCATACAAACGGCAACTGAGGCTGTATTGTCTAACGCTTCTGACGCTTGCCTTCGCTTTCACCGTCTCCTTCTGTCATCATCGTATACCGTTTGGCAGAAGGAAATAGTGATTGCGAAGGCAAGCGTCAGAAGCGTTAGACAATAAGCCTGCTGTTCCCAGCCCTTAAAATGCTAAGCGATTTTGATCAATTTTTGATGTCTTGTCTGCAGAAAAACCGCCTTCACAAAATGAGGTTATTCAGTTGTATTTCAGTCACCTCAAAACCACGTGATTTTTAAACCAATTTGGATTTTTTTTGTTCCGGAGTGTGTATACATTTGGTATCATTTAAGTAAACATGAGAAAAAATTTACATTCGGTAACAATGACGAGAAAAGTAAATGCACTGAATTTTCCTTGAAAAACTGCTTTAGGAAAAATGGTTTTCACGACTTATAATTAATCATCCTGTTTAGTAAGAACGTACATTGTGTATAGTATACATACTCGTAATACACAGCGGTTACGAGAAATACGCCAGAGGAAAAACCGTACATTAAAAAACCATTTTATTACATTTTTTAATCAAAATTACGGTAGGTATCGTTTTAAATAAGTGGTTTGTTAGTTACTAAGCCGCTCTTAATCACAAAAACAGTTTAATCTCGGTTAAAACTACTTTTATGAGGATTATTCTGTCTTTCACTGCAAGTTGTTTTACGATAAAAAACCGGCCAAGTGCGAGTCGGACTCGCGCACCGAGGGTATGTACGTCCAGTCTTAGCAGACCCCTTCTCCTAAGCAAAATGTTCGCAGTGTGGAATCATTGTAGATTGGTTACTGATATAGACAGACAGACAAAAAAAATATGCTTTTCGCAATTTTTCCTTAATCTGTGCTATAAGACCTTGCTTCGTACCAAATTTCAAGATTCTGAGTTCACTGGAAGTACCCTGTAAGTTTTGATTCCCATGCGAGTAGTTGCGAGTTTGAAAATATGCGGCTTAAATTGCTGTTTCTTTTGATTGCGTCAACGCAACATAGAAGACTATGTCAACATAGAAGATTGATTTTGTTACAGCTTAAAGGTATTATAGACCTGAGTATTTGATATGAATTTCAATTTAATACCTCTACGCGTTCATGAGAAAAGGGGTAGTAACTTTAAAATTATTAAAAATATTTTTATTATACGATGTAACTAAAAATTTACGGTTTTCGCAATTTTTCCTTTATCTGTGCTACGAGACCTTGCTTCGTACCAAATTTCAAGATTCTGGGTTCACGGGAAGTACCCTGTAGGTTTTGATTTCCTTGCGAGTTTCGAAAATATGTGGAAATTTGCAGCATAAACGGCTGTATCATTTGATTGCGTTGGCTTTGAAGATTGAATTTTTCACAGCTCCAAGGGACAGTAGACTTGAGTATTTGATATAAATTTCAGCTTGATACCTCCACGCGTTCCTGAGAAAAAAGGTCTTGACAGACAGACGGACGGACGGACGGACGGACGGACGGACGGACGGACGGACAACAAAGTGATCCTATAAGGGTTCCGTTTTTCCTTTTGAGGTACGGAACCCTAATTACCAAATTTGCACCAAATTATAATTAAATTTTAATCTAGTCTCGCTACACCAATAAATGCACCTAATTAACTGCATGTAGATTAGGTAATTAAGTTATGCAATGATAGAATAAAAGTTAATTAACTTAGTTGAACGTAAGATAAGAATATATAATTATCAAAGATAACGCCATTATAATTGTTGAAAGATTTCCAAATTCAGTTTTTTATATTTATTTATTTATTTTTAAGTAAAAAAAATCGCACCATTCGAGGAAGAATGATGTAAGTCTACTTACTACTTTTTTCCACGTCCACGAGTTTTAACGACCACTTTTATTTCAAAAATAAAATTGGCTGTACTTACGATTATTTTCCTTGTCTTTCACTGAAAGACAATCTCTGAAATAATCTGAAGTCTTTTGAAATTGAATTGGCCCCTAAACTTAGAAAACCGGATAAGATCCGGAACAGTTCCTTAAATCGTAAGTAGAATTTTAAGACTTATCTAATGAATGAGTCTACACACCATAGAGTAGATGACATCCAAGTAGGCCACATCCAAATCAACATCTCTGTACATTCAAACATTATTGTTTAAAAGAAAGAGTTCAAGCATCGAAACATTCTAAGAGTTTAATTTCCTTATAGGCTTTCTAAAAAGCCGGGGTTTGATCTATTTAGGACCTTTCAAGGAAAAGGTAGTGGGTTTAAATGCGGACCTGTACTTACAACTTTTGTAAAATTGTATTTGAGAATTTCCGCTTTAGCCTAGTTGGTAGTGACCCTGCCTACGAAGCAAGAGGTCCTGGGTTCAAATCCCGGTAAGGGCATTTATTTGTGTGATGAGCACGAATATTTGTTCCTGAGTTATGGATGTTTTCTATGTATTTAAGTATTTATTTATCTATATAAGTATGTTTATCCGTTGCTTGGTACCCATAACACAAGCTTTGCTAAGCTTACTTTGGGACTAGGTCAATTGGTGTGAATTGTCCCATGATATTTATTTATTTATTATTTATTTATTTATTATTTATGAGGAAACCTGTATCTACACCTGCCTAGTAAAATAAATAAATAAATAAATATCACGGGACAATTCACACCAATTGACCTAGTCCCAAAGTAAGCTAAGGAATGCTTGTGTTATGGGTACTAGGCAACGGATAAACATACTTATATAGATAGATACATGCTTAAATACATATTAAACACCCAAGACCCGAGAACAAACATTCGTATTTTTCATACAAATATCTGCCCTGATGCGGGAATCCAACCCGGGACCTGCTTTGTAGTCAGGTTCTCTAACCACTAGGTCGTCTGGTCTGGTCTGGTCGTCAATGATGTGTATGCAGTTCTTAATCAGCACTGGGCCCAAATCGAAATTACCCAAACCCTCCCATTCTGAAAGGAGTCCTCTGCCCAGCAATGGTACACAGGCCGAGATGTCAGGCTTCTTAAGTTCTTAATAGGTCCCTAAGTAATCAACTTGTGTAATGCCTTTAACTCTTTGAGCCAGTTAGATGAAATATTGATTTACTTGGTCGGTTGTTGAATACCTACAGCCTTTACTAAAGGTAAGGTTACCACTTATCTGGATTTGCCGGAAATTGCCGGAATTTTGGCCTCCTGTCCGAAATTTGTGCAGCTTTTTAGTTTGACTTTATACGACAGTTTATTTTTCACATTCAATTAAGAATTATTTTACTAAAAAGAATTTTCTTTATTATTGCTGAAGTATTTCGTATTAATTTTAAAAGAATTGTTTATTATTATTTTCGTATTAATTTTTAATCATGTTATTATTCCAATATTTCAGTTTTTTTTGACGTGACAACGTCTAATAAATCGATGAACACCGGCTGCATGCACGAAAAAGGATGACGCAATGTAACTTACATGTACCTACAGAGCAGCGACGGCCAGTATGTACAAGAGAGCAGCGAACGCCAGCATGTACAATCTTAGTACTAGTGCTCGGGTAATTTTCAATGCCGGGTGAGTGTGGGGGTTGAGGGGGTGCGGGAGAGGGGTGCGGGGGTAATAAAGGGGATGAAAATTTCATTGATTTTGCCGTAGGGTGCACCGTTTTCAAGATATTTGCCAAAACACCGGTTCTCGTCCGATCACCGAGGTTAAGCAACGTCGGGCGCGGTCAGTACTTGGATGAGTGACCGCCTGGTTTCATTTTTGTTTTTTGAATGTTTTGTTCTGACGTTATCACGTTAAACTATTGTCCGTAAACCGACTTTACAGACAACCGGTTTTTATTGATATAGCGGGACATGTAGAGGTGCGGCGAGCGTTTTCTCTGTTCATTGTGTGTGCTGTGAGGAGTGAACACGGTCGCCGCTCCGCTGCCAGCCCCGCTATCCGCTGGCGTCCAATACCTGACGTGTAATATGAACAAATAAACAAACTATCTATATACTATCACATCGAATATGCGTATTCTGGGATAAAAAGTAGCTTACGCCATCCTCGAACCATGAACTATATTCTCGTTAAAAATCACGTTCGTCCGTCTTTATGTGAACTAAAGCCCGGCCAAGTGTGAGTTGAACAAAATAATATACCTATTTATATATTGTTGATATATTCACACGGCATTACAATCATAAACCAATAAACAGAGAAACTCAATACAAAAATGAAAAATGCTATTGCGTGATTTACTAACGATAATCCAAACATCTTCACAATTATATTAAATTTAGAAATAAAATAATAAACTATGCAGGGGCCTCGGCACCGAATACGACTTTGTGCCATTCCGTGTCGAAGTCGAGACCCATGGTCCGTGGGATCCTAGCGCTATGAAGCTCTATAATATTGTGTGTAATATTTGTGTCTGTTTTTTGTGGCCTTCCGTGATTTTGCTATACTGTGGCCGGGCGGTAGACCAGTGCTGGTTTTTAACCAGCGACACGCTGAGTCGGGTCCCTTTATAGCAACATCAACATGTACCTACCTATGTCTATGTTTGTACTTTTAATTTTAGCCTGTGTACGTGTTTATGTTGTTATAAATAAATGTTTTTCTTTCTTTTTTTCTTTCTATAGAGAAATAAGTATCAAAGAGGTTAGCCGACGTCACAGGAGACCGAACAGCTCGCAGTTTCCTCGGACAAAGAATTGGCTTAGCTATTCAAAGAGGAAACGCTGCCAGTATCTTCGGAACCTTGACTAAGGAGATCACTTTTCATAATATTTTTTTAGTTTCAATTATTGTTATAATAACTAACCCATAATAAATGTCACTTTGACCTCTTCGTCAATAACCAACAACAACATGGCATTTAAAGATTACAATAACCTTAACAATGAAATCAAAAATAGTAGGTAACGATATCACTAGTTTAGTTAGTTTACCCCCTGTTCCACCATCCATTGATCAAATTTATTTGACGGATAAATGTAATGCCGTCTGTTTGTTTTGTTCGAATAGACGGAGACGGCATCACGTTTATTCGTCAGCTAAAATTAATTAATGGGTAGTGAAACAGCCCCGTGTAGTAGTAGTTGATGCAAAAGTATAAATAGACTTTTAATAATAAATTAAATTAATTTAATTAAATTAAATTAATAAATTAATAATAATTAATTAATAATAATAAATGCTTAATAATGTTTGATGATGTTTTGAAACTTTCAAAAATTAGTGGGCATTTTTCATTTATGAATTGGCAACACTCTAAAGGAAACGAACTTTGTTATAATTCCAAGGCTAATGTCGGCTTTTCAAAGTAATCTAGGCAGTTATTATGGCAACTGTACTTTATTGGTTTCACTATAACTTTGGGAGTTTGATATTAATTTTGATTTCTGTGATTAAGGTTAACGTAAAGTTTTCTTTTGAGGTTCTGTTTGCTTTTTAGTTGTGGCGTGATAATTATTGATTTTTGATGGTTTATTTTATTTAGTCGTTTATATCGTGGCGGACGAGTAAACCAATAAATAGATTTCAAAAATTGATGTCTCATTTAATTTGGCTTAGTCTGGGAGATGTTTAATCATCATCATCATCATCATCATCATCATCATCATCATCAGCCTAAGTATACTCGTCCACTGCTGGACATAGGCCTCTCCCATGGCACGCCACTGAGCACGATCCTCGGCCACTCTCATCCAGCTTTTGCCAGCCGCCTTGCGAAGATCATCGCTCCACCGAGTCTGAGGACGTCCTACGCTACGTTTGGCAATCCGTGGTCTCCACTCCAGAACTCGACTACCCCAAAGGTTATCGGTTCTATGGGTTATATGGCCGGCCCATTGCCACTTCAGCGTGCTAATGCGGTGGGCTATGCCGATGACTGTGGTTCTCTGTCGGATCATTTCGTTACGAATTCGATCTTTTAGAGAAACTCCGATCATAGCCCTTTCCATAGCACGTTGAGCAACTTTAAATGTTTAATATTCTGTAAAAAATAATTTTGAATAACTCTGCAGTGCTCTTGCATCATAAAGGTAACGTTGCCACTCTTCAATCTTAAAAATACTTTTTATAACAGATAACGATTAATTATATTCCCAAACATTACAAAAGTAGAAATAGTGGTACAATTCCAGTTCTTTTTGGTACCTAATAGGTAAGATAAAATAACAGATTTTAGCCTAATTTGCGATACAATTGGGACTCAAAGGGCCGGTATTATTTTATTCCTTACATCGGATACTACCCTCGTTATTTTCACACAAAATCTTATGTAGGTCATTTCTTTTTATAGAAGATCGCACTCCTGAGACGATGGATAAGTACCCTTAAGGGGGGCTGCGCAATGAAGGCTGCCACACAAATAAACCAAATAAACAGGGTGAATCTACTTTTTTTGTGTTGTTTACTCTGTCCCCGATTGTCCAAGTGACACTTTATACTGTTTCATAGAAAAATGCTTAGGTTGTCCGAGGGACAAAATTTGTGTAACCATGTACTAAAAAGTTGATTCACATGCGTACTTATGGGCTTTTTCAGTAGGATTGTAGTCTCGATTTTTTTTCGAGAACTGAGTACACAATTGATACAATTTAACTTTGTACTTTTAAGGGTTAATGACTTGAAATAAGTCATTTGTATGTTTTTGCCACAGTACTCTTAGTAGATAACATGACTAAGGAATACCACAAAACAAAGCGTACCTATCTGTTCATTGGTTAAATGGCTTTGACTCTTATTAATTCTAAATATTTTTTTAGAACAATAAATGAAATTTAAAAATTAATAGGGGTCGTCATACAAGAAACGTGTTTTTTTTTCAGCGTTTGTAGGTTGCTAGGCGTTGTTAGGCGTTGCTAGGCGTTACTAGGCAGGCGGCCTAGACGACAGCCGGCAGTTGCTAAGCAACGCGAGCGACCCTGTGCTGTTCGGATCTACCTACCTATAAGTTTACGACTTAAGTGCTTACATTTCGGCGATTTTTTACTGAACTGTTTTAAAACTATTGTACGGAGGTACGGATCCCTTCATGTACCAGTCCGACTCGCACTTGACCGGTTTTTTTACATTCGCTGCTTATCGAGAATAGTGCCACAACACAAAATTAAATGCTGTTGCATTTGAAGACATGAGTGGATGAAGGGGGTATGTCACAAAAACATTATTTCGAGTAAATCGCAGTTAAAGGTTTTTATGTTGTAATTTTGTTTTTAAATTGAATAGGGTATTGTTAGTATTATAAAAAACAACCAAATAGCCTGATCTATTGATTTTTTTAATAAATGCTTTTAAAAAACATTTTTTTATACAATAAAGTACATAACCCCTTCTTTCTCCTTTAAGCTGTTCTGCAAAGAAAAGAAGTTTAATAAATGAAAGGGTTTATTGTAAAAATACTTACCTGCATTCAGAGTTTATAAATTTCAGCTGATCCCTAATGTTCTCTTTTTTTTTGGGATATCGGATATGTCAGAATAAGAGAAAATAAAAGTTTGTCTCATAACATGGATGAAGGAGCTAAGTGCGTACATGACACTTTCTTCTGTTACATTAACTCGCAAACTGGTAACTACTTCTAGAGTCATGTGCCCTTAGCACCTTCATTCACGAAGAACTTAACTTATTCTTGTACATAGGTCCTTCATACACTGGATTTAAAGCTGTTAAGTTTAAAAACATGAGAACTGATAGCTTTCGGTGTTGCATTATGACTTAGAACGTTCAACTATGGCATAAAACCAAAAATAAAAAAATGCGACATACCCCCTTCATCCACTCACGTCTTCATTTAATATTATATCTTTTACTAGTAAGATTTGAAATCGAATTGCATTCCATTTTGTTTTGTGACACTTTTCATGAGAAGCAGTGATTTGTATGATCCAACTGCCTCAAAGCCACGCTAAGGGCTACAAAATCGTTTTGATCGCTCCAATTTACTCCCTCTTCAAGAACCATCCAGTTCCGTCGGTATACTTTTGTTTTCCAACTTTTTGTATCGTGATCGTGAACTTGACTCAGTTTTTGCGGGAAAACTTGAGTCCACTTCTACAAGCTTTTATTTAACTTACGACGTGTTGTAACTTGTGCTTTACAAATTTGCAAATGATTTTTAGGGGTGTACGCTATTTTATAGACTAATATTTCATAGATTTTCATTTTGTAGAAAATGTTTCTCATATTATCTCAGAGTATTTATTTTGAAGAATTTTAGCTCCTTGATTTTTGTTTCAAATATAACTAACCCACACTGATGGCCAGCGTGTCGACGTCACCCCACTTCGCGGGGTGCCTATTTCCACTCTAAGAGGCAGAAGATAACCCTAACCTAACCTACTAGTACTACAGGAGTAAGGAACCTGTTGGTTTAATTCATATTTATAGATATAATTCATTTGTATAACTAATATCGCTGCACCCAATGGGTAAAATTGTATCAAGGATCTTCAAGTCCAAACATACTATTTATGGTGAATAAATAATAAAGACTCCTAAT
Source organism: Archips crataeganus (assembly GCA_947859365.1). NCBI lineage: Eukaryota > Metazoa > Arthropoda > Insecta > Lepidoptera > Tortricidae > Archips > Archips crataeganus. The sequence continues at coordinate 10,470,970 of OX402069.1, read as the reverse complement.
TGGGTTGGGTTGAAAAACTATGTACTTCATTCGAGGTCGTAGTAAGCAAAGTTTTCCGATGCTTTTTCTTCGCTATTTATTGCTCGACCAAACTTTTCCCATTAATGCGATTGCATTTGCTTCAAATTGCAACTCATTGCTTCGGTTTGAGAAACTTTCCGTTCGGAAAACCACAGTCACAATGACGCAGTAAAAATGCTCCCTTCAATGTTTTTTGCAAGTTAATTGACGTACGGCATTAAACTTACTGTGACGTGGGGCGCGATTGTTTACTTTATTATGTATAACCTTGAGTATTTAATATAATATTACACATAAATTTATATAGGTAATCCTTTAAATATGATTTTATTAAATATTAAACACAGGGTCAGCTGAACACAAAATACAATAAAGTAAAGTCAGTGAAATAAACCGCCCCGGATGGTACAGTCGAGTTCACCAATATCTGTATCGCCAACCTTTCATAAATATCTATACATAGACCTTATGTTACCGTAATAAGGTCTATGTATAGATATTTATGAAAGGTTGGCTGTACAGATATTGGTGAACTCGACTGTACCAGACGTAAGGCTGCGGCTCCACTGAGGCGGAGACGAGAGGAGCGGAGAGGAGACGTGTAGGGGTCGACCAATCATATCAGTTGAAATCCACATCTCGTCTCCACACCGCTTCAATGGAACTGATATGATTGGTCGACCCCTACACGTCTCCTCTCCGCTCCTCTCGTCTCCGCCTCAGTGGAGCCGCAGCCTTAAGGTGCCCAACACACTAGCCGCATTGCCCCGCTGAACCGCGATGGACATCCTTTGCACCAGAAACGACTCAGAGCGATGGTCAAGACCTCTCTCACGAAGACTGCGCCCCACTTCTTTAAAAAAAAGTATTGCCTCGAAAGTATGCCTGTATTAGAACTGAGTTAAAATTATTTTGTTCAATCAAGGATATGTAGAAACTGGTATTTTATATTTTACGAAATTAATAAAACTAGGCAAATCTGGTACATTATTGTAGAAGTTGCAATGCATGAAAAATAAGAGCTTGTTACTTTTATTTCCAATTTTGCTGCTTAATTTCCTTGCAATCGAAATAAAAAGCAGAGTGTAACACATTTTCTCCTCGACGTGTCTATCCACCCTCGCCGTACCAGCTCGGGCGGCTATATGAACGTCTCGGGTAAAATGACTCGTTTTATGCTCTTATTGTATCTAATCTATGCATAAAATTTCAAGAGAATCGGTTGAAAAATGCAGCCCTTAGAACAGACATTATAAAAACATTTGTGCCACGATGAAACGTAGACGCCCATTGGCATCAAGCTCCACGAACGTAACAAAATATTCCATGCCATTAAATTCCACGTATTCTGTAGAAACAAACTAGAAACACTATTATTTCCTAACTTGAGACTTCCGCATCATCTTTCTCAGTAATTTGTATGTTCGACGTTTATTTCCACATTGTACACATTGACGTCAACTATGCAATTTTATTTGACCTCCAGGTTCTAGCTTACTTAGTAAATTATAGTCGGCCAAGAAATTCCTTTACCATCCTAAGGTTCAATGTCAGTTGTACGACTTAAAACATTAAAGTCTACTTTCAACCCCCGACACAAAAAGAGTGGTGTTATAAGTTTGACCGCTATGTGTGTATGTCTGTCTGTGGCATCATAACTCTTAAATGGGTGAACCGATTTGGATGGAGTTTTTTTAATAGAAAGCAGGTTTCTTGGTGACAGTTTTTAGATAAGTTTTATTAATATTGATTGATATTGTTTACGGATCGGCAAACGTAGCGTGGGACGTCCTCAGTCTCGGTGGAGCGATGATCTTTGCAGGGCGGCTGGCAAGAGCTGGATGAGAGTGGCCGAGGATCGTGCTCAGTGGCGTGCCAAGGGATAGGCCTATGTCCAGCAGTGGACGAACATAGGCTAATGATGATGATGACGAATATTGATCCAGCCGTTTCAAAGTTATCAGCTCTTTTGTATGCTGCAGAAGGGATCTTAGATTTAATTGCGTTGGGAGTTTTTAAAATTTTTAATTTTTAGTTAACACTCACAAGTCAATGCGACAATCAGCTTTATTGTTTTTATTCTGATGTGGGAACTGTCATGAAAACTGGTAAAGCACTTACTTGGTCGACTATACGTCTTAAGCCATGCAAGGCCCCATACTCAAAACTTGAGGCCCTTTTGGAAATCAAGTAAAGTGAATGTCTGGAAGAGATCGCTTATGAGCGATAAGACCGCCTATTGTCTGCCTGTTTTTTTATTGTTATGAATATTTTTTCTGTATTTTTTTGGTGATCAATAAAGAATATTTGTATTGTATTGTATTGTATTGTGAATGACAAAAATTTTGTGTGGAATTCCCTGTACACTTATCGTCTAACGCGCGCCTTGGTATCGCTTTCACTATTTCTTTCTATCAAACGGTAATAGATGGTAACAGAAAGAGATGGTGAATGTGATAGCAAGCGCCTGCGCATTAGACAATATGACATCAGAGGCCGTATTGTCTAACGCTTCTGACGCTTGCCTTCGCTTTCACCGTCTCTTTCTGCCATAATTTTATACCGTTTGACAGAAAGAAATAGTAATTGCGAAGGCAAGCGTCAGAAGCGTTAGACAATAAGCCTGCTGGTTAAAGAAAGAAGAAGAAGAAGAAGAAGCCTGCGGTCAAGGAATAAACCAACGGGTAAAAAAATAAAAGACCGACCTAAGCACCCCCCAGTGCCCAGCGGGAGAATGCATGCTCCTCTCCCGGCCTTCCAGCAAATGGCTGAGGCAGGACACTGTGGGTAGATTAAGTCCCCTCCCTACCCCTCCCCTCCTCAAAATATAAAGCACACGTTTTTTGTATTAATAATCAATAGAGAAGGGGACTTGTGACCGGGTTTTTTAGTCCGTGCAAGTCGGACACTGTCTGGGCCCTCCATTCCCAGTTCGTCCGAACGGAATTTTCCCGAGCACAAGTCACTCTTCCTACCCTAATGTAAAAAACAGCAAAGACTTCGCGTCTTTGGCCCCTCTGGCGACTCATTCAAAAAAAAAAAGCCTGCTGGTTCCGTAAACCATAGACAATAATAGACTCAAGCTCGCATATGAAGCTCGCTTGATAGCTAGCTAGACTTTCAAATCTGTGTGATTTGTACAAATAAATTAGGTGATCGCTAAATGGTGCTGCCGTCTCATAATCATCATCCCAGCCTATATACGACCCACTGCGGGGCATAGGCCTCCTCTCAGAATGAGAGGGCTTGGGCCGTAGTTCCCACGCAGGCCCAGTGTGGATTGGAAACTTCACACACACCATTGAATTTCTTCGCAGGTGTATGCAGGTTTCCTCACGATGTTTTCCTTCACCGTAAAGCTCGTGGTAAATTTCAAATATAGTTTCGCACATAATTTTCCTATTTGACAAAAATTTTGAGTTCAAATCCGGGGTCCAAATCCCTGCTCGCACCTTTGAGTTTTTATATTATAGTCTCAAAATTTTGCTTTGGGTTTAAAACCACTAAATTTCATAATACCTTATTCACTAATACCCCTAATTTTCAAATTACCATGGGCTCATAATAGGTGTAAAAATTATGGGAGCACACAACTTGCTCTTCTCATTCTTAAAATTTAAAATATTAGTTATTATGAGCCCATGGTAATTTGAAAATTAGGGGTATTAGTGAATAAGGTATTATGAAATTTAGTGGTTTTTAAGCCCAAAGCCAATTTGTTCAATGAAACCAAACGAAGATGAAAAATTAACTTTGTATTATTGTAAACTTGACGTTTAACGCAAAAGAGTCAAAAAACCGAAAAACAACTGTTTTTGTACAGGTTTCATGGCGACAATGCATTGTGGAGTTTTAAAAATAATACATTATGTAAAACATATTTTGACTTTTAACCTGAAGAAGCGAAGTATTTTGTTTTGTCATCGTTGCACAAAATTTGCTGTGACCGTGTTGAAATTCAGCAAGGTTACTTTAGTAATTTTTATATCCATGAACAACTACTTCAGCCAGTGGTTAAATAAGGCTTTTAGGCGTTGATACTACTTTTTTATGCTATTTTGTATGCTATTTTTTTTTCATTGTGTTATTTTTACTTTTATTGTTTAATATATTTTTTCTTTTTTAATTTTTCTTTTGTCTATGTTAGTTGTCACAAATAAATATTTCTTTCTTTCTTTTCTTTCTTTCTAAGTTAAGCTTCCGGTGGCATAAAAATCAACTTTACGATTTTTATGCCACCGGAAGCTTAGAAAAAGTAAGCATCCAATGAACTAAAACGCCAAAAAACGTTTGGAAAACCCTTAAAACGTTTCCCCTATATCAATTCTACCTGAAATGACTAAGAGAATTAAAAGTATACTTATCAATAAAATACCTACGTAGGCAAATGGCCGTATATTTTATACCGCCAAACCTTTAAAACAGCGAAATATTAAATGCAATAAAAAAAATTAAAAAAAAAATTGTAAAAAGAAAGCATTGTTTTACAAAACTGATTTTCTCAAAACTAGTTTTCACTAAGATACGGTTTTTGCGCTTAGTACGGTTTAGGGGTAGCTGCAATGAGTCGTGCGGTGTCCCACAGGGGTCAGTCTTAGGACCGCTCCTGTGGGTACGACTGGGCGCTGCGTGGTGCCAACTTACGAGGGATCGACGTAACGTGCTACGCCGATGATACCCTCGTCACTGCTCGTGGTGTCACGTTCCGTGAAGCGGCTCTTTTAGCCACCGCTGGTGTCGCTCTAATGGTGGATAAGATCCGAAGGCTAGGCCTTGAGGTCCCTCTCCATAAATCCGAAGCCATTTTTTTCCACGGGCCTCGCAGGGCACCTCCTGGAGGCGCCAGTATAATGGTGGGCGGAGTTTCCATCGGCGTCGAGAAGACGATGAAATATCTTGGACTCGTCCTCGACAGCCGATGGAAATTTGAGGAACATTTCCGGCGTTTGGCTCCGAAGCTGCTCGGTACAGCGTCGGCACTGAGCCGGCTCCTCCCGAACGCGGGCGGGCCGAAGGCGGGCTGCCGCCGACTGTACACGGGTGTGGTGCGGTCGATGGCCCTTTACGGGGGACCCATATGGGTAAATGCCTTTTCCGCCCATAACAAAACCCAACTGCGGCGACCGCAAAGGGTCATGGCGGTAAGGGCAACGAGGGCGCACCGCACTACCTCGTTCGAGGCGGCCTGCGTGTTGGCAGGGACCCCACCTTGGGAGTTGGATGCTGAGGTGCTGGCCTAGGTCTACCGCCGGGTAGCCGAGGCGCGCGCCAGAGGAGAACAACCGTGTCCGGAAGAGGTTAGGCGATGGAGAGAGATCTCTCGCCAAACCCTCTTCCGGAAATGGTTGGAGGCTCTGGAGCAGCCGAGCGCCGGCCACTGGACTATATCGGGAGTGCGACCCGTCCTACAGGGATGGGTCGAAAGGAGGTGGGGCGTTGTTTCCTTCCACCTAACACAGGTACTGTCGGGACATGGATGTTCAGCAGGTACCTGTGCAAAGTTGCAAGGAGAGAAACAACGCCAATGTGTCACCACTGCGGCGGGGCGGAAGACACGGCGCAGCACACGCTGCAAGTGTGTCCCGCCTTTACCGAGCAGCGGGCCCGCCTCATGGCGGTGATTGGAACCGACCTCTCGCTGCCGGCCGTGGTCAAATCCATGACTGACAGCGAGAGATCGTGGACTGCCATGGTCTCCTACTGTGAGGAGGTCATGGGGTCATGGCACTGAAAGAGGGAGCGGAGCGGGAGCGCGAGGAGGATCCCTCCTCCCAGCCACTGCGCCGCAGGCGTGTCGGGCGCAGGCGGTTAAATTATAACCGCCGCATGCCGCCCTAATAGGACTGCGGGAGATGGGCTCGGGGATGCCCGTCCCCCGCCGTTAAGGTCTTGTTGAGCTGGTAGGTGCGCCAAGTGTTCCGGCGCGCCTACAGCGGAGGTGACAGGAGATGTACAGGTCTCCTGGAGGTGGGTCCCTGACCGGACATACCGCCGTGCTGCCGGGCCGTGGATGCGTTGAGTTCCCACAGCCCGGTTGCTTACCGGCGACGAAGTGGAACACCCTTAAATCCATAAAGGATTTTCCCCAGACAAAAAAAAAAAGGGTTAGCTACAATGAGATCCCTCTCCAAGCAGATGTTATTCCCAGGGACCGAAGTTGTATTTATGCAGCTCAGTTGAGAAACTTCAATAGTGCGATGCAGGATGTTATAATTAGTTTAACGACCGCTTTAGCCTAGTTGGTAGTGACCTGCCTACGAAGCAAGAGGTCCTGGGTTTGAATCCCGGTAAGGGCATTTATTTGTGTGATTTATTTATTTATTTATCATTTATTTGTTCCTGAGTTATGGATGTTTTCTATGTATTTAAGTATTTATTTATCTATATAAGTATGTTTAACCTCGTCTAGTACCATTACTACAAGCTTTGCTTTGTTTGGGACTAGGTCGATTTGTGTAAGATTGTCCCCTAATATTTATTTATTATTATTTATTTATTTATTATTTGATGACTAGATAGCGCTAGTAGTCGCTACATCGGCATTACTTACACCTACACGAATAGCACGAACTAAATAATACTCATTCTTAATCTAATTTTGGTTTGATCATTAAGTGTTTCATAGTTCTAACTACTAATTTAATGAACAAATAACTAGTTACGACCTTATATCACCAACCTTATCTTTACTTACGTCCTGTCAAATATTTAACAACGTCCTGTTAACTTAGCTAATGCATATTTTAATGTAGGTATGTAATATTGCCTTCGACGGAACTCGAAACTCAAGGCTTTTTAGAGGTTCTGTACTTAGTAAGGGAAAATAATGTTATTAGGTATTCCATTACAAACTTAGAAACAAGTCGACCTAATGAAAGCGTGTTAAAAATAATCTAATGTTAATTATAACCTTTTTTTAGCACGGTGAACGGTTCCGGTACACCGAAGATGAGCTCTGGTTGAGGTCGAAACGTGTAGTTTGGTGGTGGTGATACCTAGTTGGTTTTGTGTGATTTGTGTGTATTCATACAGTGTGGAGGTGGAGGAACTGCATGAACACGCATGTTTTTATATAAACGTACCTAGTTATCATAAGGTCGCCGGTGAGCAAAGTAATTGTTCAGTTCATTAATATGGACATCCGCAAAGTAACGCCTGATTCAATAAATTATAACCTTTTAGCTTAGAACCCTTCAACCACACGTGGAAAATATACTTATAGGGTCACTTCGTTGTCTGTGTGTCTGTTTATCTGTCAAGACCGTGTAAGATAGAACTCAAAGATTTTCTGTGCTTCTAGCCTTTGGCTTTTCGATGTAGGTATTAGTTAAGATAGGACATTGAATTCACCATTTCGTTAAGAACTGTGAAGAGATTCAATAATTTTTAATTAATTTGATGATTTGAAGATTGAAGTTTCATTAATTTTTGTTTGTTTTTTTTGTTTTTTTTTTCATGCCATACTTTCTTGCGAAAACCGTGGGCGTCAATACTGCAAGTCACCTTGTATTCTAAGTCACATTGTGCCACCATCTATGGTGGGTTGCTCTGTGCAACTTCCTCAGCTAGAATCAGGCTAATTGAAGCATCACCTTCAACCAGAAAATAGCGGCAAATTAAAGAATCGGCGTGTTTCAACACCGTGTATCACCGTGTATTCTAGCAAAATAAAAACTTTTTAACAAAAAATTAAACCGCCGAAAAAACTGAAAAGCAAAAAATAATACCTTTTTTGTTTGACCTTAATCTAGGTACCAGTTTGAAGTCGGTGCCTCAGCACTTAGCTAGGAGAAGTGGACCTATAATCGTCTACCTGATTGGCTTCTATCACTCCTGCTGGCTCGTGCTGAGGCACCGACTTCAAACTGGTACCTAGATTAAGGTCAAACAAAAAAGGTATTATTTTTTGCTTTTCAGTTTTTTCGGCGGTTTAATTTTTTGTTAAAAAGTTTTTTATTTTTTACTTTTTTTCCATCCTTGGGGTAATTTTTTTTCCAAATTTATAATACCAACTTCAAGGTATACCCTATCTATCCAATAAAAAAGAATTATGAAAATCAGACTACTCTGTAAAAAGTTAGTCAATCATCCCCTGTTTTCCTACCCTTAGGGTAGGAATATTATTTCCAAATTTAAATGGGACCACCCTTGAGTTATACGCTTTCCAATAAAAAAAGAATCATCAAAATCCGACTACTCTGTAATAAGTTATGCGTGGTCATATAGTACAATCAGTAACTGAACAATCAATCATCCCCTGTTTTTCTACCCTTAGGGTAGGAATGTTGTTTCCAAATTTAAATGGGACCACCCTCGGGGTATACGCTTTCCAATAAAAAAAGAATCATCAAAATCGGACTACTCTGTAAAAAGTTATGCGTGATCATACATAAAAAAAAATAAAAAAAATACACTTCGAATTGAGAACCTCCTCCTTTTGTTTTCGTCGGTTGATAAGTGTACTGTAGGCACGGCTCTATACCGCTACTGGCAGGTTAGTCTAAGTTTGTCTATGTTTGTTTGTTTGTTTGTTACTTTAGACGTAATTTCTAGAACTTGATTTTAAATAAATAGAATTGTCAACGGTATACGAGCCAGGGCAGATTGCTCCGGACAGCCGAATGTGCTGGACCTAAGTTTATACTTACTTAAGGTATAGTTTTAATCACGGAATAAACCGGCGAATTACTGAAGATTTATATTGTATTATTTGCTAGTATTGTATTATCATGCGCGTATCCCCGTACTAAATCTACCTAAATTCTAGCTACAGTCCAGTTAACGTAAAAAATATTTGTAATTTCCCATAAAGTTTCTTTTTGTCAGTTTTGCGATAAACTATATAACTGTATGAAAAAAACGTCACAAATATGACAAAAAAATTGAGGACCTTTTTTAGGGTTCCGTAGTCAACTAGGAACCCTTATAGTTTCGCCATGTCTGTCCGTCTGTCTGTCTGTCTGTCTGTCCGCGGCTAAGCTCAGAGATCGTTTGTACTAGAAAGCTGTAATTTGGCATGAATATACATATCAGCCACGCCAACAAAGTGGTAAAATAAAAAAAAATAAAAAAATTTTTTTAGGGTACCTCCCAAAGACGTTTTTTTTTTCTCGACTAATCCTATAGTGTGAGGTATCGTTAGATAGTTCTTTTAAAACCATTGCGGGGTTGCTAACATGATTTTTCTATTCAGTGATCTGTTTGCGAAATATTCAACTTTAAAGTGAAAATTTTCATTAAAATCGAGCGTCCCCCCCCTCTAAAATCTAAACTGTTGGGTGGAAAATTTTGAAAAAATTGAGAATGGTAGTAAATATATCAAATTTACTAGGAAAATTATAGCGGCTAAGATTGCTTGGAAATTATTTGTAGTTTAAGAGTAAATAGTAGCCTAAGGTATAAAACATACCTAAACTTGGATGATTCCGTACACATACGAAATCCTTAGAAAAATATTACTTGATTTTTTCGTAATGGCTACGGAACCCTACCTTGTGCGTGTCCGACACGCTCTTGGCCGGTTTTTTTATCATCGAAATCAACAGTGCTCTAGATTCTTAGTTAGAAAACTTCAAAATAACCTCATTTTTAAAAAACAAGTGTAGTGTAAACTTCTTTTTTGAAAATGCCCTCTGACGTTATTAGTGAATCATCATCTTCATCATCCTAACCGATATGCGTCCCACTGCTGGGCACAGGCGTTCTCTCAAAATTAGAGGGCTTGGGCCGTATTTCCCACGCAAGCCCAGTGCGGATAGGGAAGTTAACATACAGATGTATGCAGGTTTCCTCGCGATGTTTTCTTTCACCGTAAAACTCATGGTAAATTTCAAATATAATCCGATACATACGTACTGGTATTTAAGCTTAAATGATAAATAAAGTATCATAATGCACATACCATCCACATACTAACCGAAATTGTTGCCATTTAAAACTTCGAAATAAATCTCAGAATCAGCTTTCATTAGCTAGCAACAAGCTGTTGTATAATTATGAATCCTTGACAGATGACAAGTTGACCTGACAGACAGACAGATGACCTGTCACTGATTTTTCACAGGGATTCCCAACCCACTAATAATTACGTGTTATTTTTCCTTACAATGCGACATTGGCAAAGTCGTTTAATTTAAGGCTAAACAACTTTCTAGATACAAATTGCGAAATAAGTACTGTCAATAATATCTACGAGAAACCTTGTATTTTAACTTAATATATGTTCGCGCAATCGCGATTCACTATCCCAGCCTATATACGTCCCACTGCAGGGCACAGGCCTCCTCTCAGAATGTGAGAGATTGGGCCGTAGTTCCCACGCGGGCCCAGTGTGGATTGGGAACTTCACACACACCATTGAATTTCTTCGCAGGTGTATGCAGGTTTCCTCACGATGTTTCCCTTCACCGTAAAGCTCATGGTTAATTTCAAATGTAATTTCGCACCTAAATTACGAAAAACTCAGAGGTGCGAGCCGCGATTTGAACCAACGACCCTCTGGTCAGGTCAAACCGCTAGACCACCATGGTTTTTTTCATTATTATTGTTAAATATTTAACATAGGGACTAAGGAAGTTAAATATTTAATGGGTGAATCAACTTTTTCTTGCCAGCCGTTGCTATGGTTACACAAATTTTGTCTCCTGGACAACCTAAGCATTTTTCTATGGAACAGTATGAAGTGTCACTTGGACAACCGGGGACAGAGTAAACAACACTAAACAGTTGATTAAACCTAATAATACTAATAAGTATACCTAGATATTTTCCTAGCACGAACGATTTTTTTTTCTTCTAATACTTAGTTTATCGATATCTTATAAGTGACATTATATCAATGAGACACGTTTGAAAATATAAAACAATAATACTAAACCAAATCGATGTTATTATTATATGAAAAACGAATCACAAGTTGTTCGTGCTAGAAAAATATCTAGGTATACTAATACTAATAAGTTAAGATATCATTGTTTTTCTTTTTTCTAGATAGCCGTGGTGGCCTAGTGGTTTGACCTATGACATCTCAAGCAGAGGGTCGTGGGTTCAAAACCCGGCTCGCACCTCTTAGTTTTCGGAATTTACGTGCGAAATTACATTAGAAATCAACCATGAGCTTTACGGTGAAGGGAAACATCGTGAGGAAACCTGCATACACCTGCGAAGAAATTCAATGGTGTGTGTGTGAAGTTCCCAATCCGCACTGGGCCCGCGTGGGAACTACGGCCCAAGCTCTCACATTCTGAGAGGAGGCCTGTGCCCTGCAGTGGGACGTTTGTAGGCTGGGCTGATGGTGATGATGTGATTTACTAAGGCCGTGGTCGCTTTCACCCGCCGCACGCGGCCGACAGCGGCCCGCCGCCCGCGGCGTCTGAATGGTGTGTTCGGGAATGCTCGGGAGTGGTCGTTTTCGCCCGCCGCGTTCGGGACGTCGCACGCGGCGGGCGAAAACGACCACTCCCGAGCATTCCCGAACACACCATTCAGACGCCGCGGGCGGCGGGCCGCTGTCGGCCGCGTGCGGCGGGTGAAAGCGACCACGGCCTAAGGAAGCGGAGTTCTAGAAACGGTGACTTGCATGCGGATGTGACAGATACTTAATGACATTAATAAGCATAATTGTTTGTTTATCCGTGATTCATTTGTAATTAACTTTATAGCCAGTAGTAAAGTTAACCGGTTTTTTATTATTATTAGGTTTACAAAATACTTTTTCTTATACAGGGTTATTTGTAATTCACTAGCACCCTTTTAACCCTTAACTCCTACCACTTAAACAAATGTTTTTTGTTTTACGGCTTTTGTCATAACTTAATATTTATGGTGTAATAACGTTTTGAAAATTTGAGATTACCCCTTATTTTTACGATACTCTGTGTATTTGTATGGGAAAAAAAAGTGCGTCATTTTAAAAAGTCGTAGAACAAAACCATTTGTTTGAGTGATAGGAATTCAGGGTTAAGAGGATGTCAGTGAATTAAAAATAACCCTGTATAGGCAGTAAAATAATATCTAGGAAAGTTATATTTTTAATAATAGTAGGGGAGCCCAAGAGGGGATTTGTGAAGTTACTCGAGCGCGGCAGATTAATATACGGGGGGATACCTTATACCCTCTAGAGGTACCCCCCATTGAATATGAGAGAGCACTTCATGTGGGGGGGGGTTTGCCTGGGGCACCCCGTCAAAAAACTTAGTAAAAAAAATAAATTCTTTGAAATATTCGAGCGCGTCAGATTTTGATAATTTGATACTCCAGCGTGCCACTGATAATAAATGTATGATAATCTACCACTTTGCACGGTAGGGGTGGCCATACGGAAGGGCGCGCGTCAGGTTTTCATAGGGTAATCGTCAGTCTTTGAAATGTTAATTCCAAAGACTGACGATTTGGAAGTGAAATGTGCATTGTTCTGCTAATAATTAACCCACCTTATCTTAATCTGACGCGCTCGAGTATTTTAAAGGATCAATTTATTTACTAAGTATCTTGACGGGGTGCCCTATGCAAACCCCCCAACATGAAGAGGGTATAAGGTATTTTCCCGTATATTAATCTGTCGCGCTCAAGTAACTTCACAAGTCCCCTCTTGGGCTCCCCTACTATAAAAACCGTATGAATTCAGTTGCTTATTTTAAGCCAAAATAACACCTGCAAGAAAAATCTCACAAGTGCAGTGCAACTTGCACGGTTTTCCTTGCACGTCTAAACTAGCCTTTAGTGACGAGTGTAACCTTCATTTTATAATCTGTGGCATCTAGGAGTATCGTTATAACGACATTACGACACAAGTACTGTTATAGGAAATAGAGAAGAAGAAGAAGAAGAACAAGTCACTGAAGTCATGTTATCTGTGTTCTTATTTAATTGCTCGTGACCATGTAAAAACAGATAAAAGTACAGAAGTAGAAAAACTGCATAATAATGTGATTCAATAACCGTTTATTTAAACGTCATTGAAAAGAATACAATAGATTCGTTGGAATCAAAACTATGCTGTTTCTTTGTTTGAACATCTCAGCAATTTTGCGCACGCAATTACATTACTTATATGACGTATCTCCACCTCTCTAGTTTGCAAATAGAAACCTTAACTAAAGAGTAATAAAGTCCTTTAAAATTATCATCGAAATGAGCGTAAGCCTTTTTAGAGTTGATAACTTGTTTGCAACAGACTGGTGATTCATGAAGAGTTGCAACATTCGATATTTCATTGAAAACAACGAAGATGCATCATACAAAGCATAACAAAATGGAGTTTGGATTTAATTAGTTAAATGATAATAGTCTCATAACATAACATATCGCTTTAAAAAAAAACCGGTTGTCTGTAGTCGGTACGGACGATAGTATAACGTGACAACGTCATAACAAAACATTCAACCCCCCCCCCCCCCCCCCCCGCACCCCGCATTTTACATCCTGGCGTTCGCCGCTCTCTTGCATGGCCTGCTCCGCTGCTCTGTAGAATGGAACCTTACGTAACGTTACATGTACGTTACAATGAGTCATGTTTTTTTCGTGTATGCAACCGGCGTTCATCGATTTATTAGCCGTTGTCACGTCAAAAAAGTAGCACAGGGTCGTGGGGTCAAATCACCTCACCTCTGAATTTTTCGGAATTTATGTGCGAAATTACATTAGAAATTTACCATGAGCTTATGGTGAAGGAAAACATCACCTGCGAAGAAATTCAATGGTGTGTGTGAAGTTCCCAATCCGCACAGGGCCCGCGTGGGAACAGAACTGCGGCGCAACCACTCTCATTCTGAGAGGAGGCCTGTGCCCTGCAATGGGACGTATATAGGCTGGGATGATGATGATGATAATAATGAAAAAAAGTTTATCGCTAAACTAAGTGACATAAATATTTTTCCCAGTCCTTAGCCTCTAAGCGCAGCGTGGGACGTCCACCAACGTGATGGACGGACGATTTGGTGAAGGCCGCAGGTTCAGGATGGATGCAAGTCGCTTCCAACCGTAATGATTGGGCATCATTGAGGGAGGCATATGTCCAGCAGTGGACGTCCTACGGCTGAAATGATGATGATGATTATTAGCCTCTCGCCCGGTACCAGGTCATTGTTGAGTTTTGGGACACACTGTACGTATATAAAGTACGACATATATCATCTTCATCAGCATGGCACGTGGCACTAATGTTTCGAGGTTAATCTCCATTTTATTGAGAACTAGTTTTAAGATTATTTCGTGGAATATTTCTGTATTTAATGTGGGTAATGACTTTATTGGATCCGATGACGTTGCATCGCAGTCAGCGCTGGTCTTGCGTATGGAGTCATCGTTACATCACTTTATAATGTAACTAGGCTGAGTGGGGGTAAGATGAAAATAAGATGAAAGGCAGTGTAAGATGAAAAACTACTCTTAGTACCGGGTGCTACGAGTGGTTTTTCATCTTACCCCACTCATCCTAGTCTTTACTTATACCCTTTAGGGCCACTAGCACAGTCCAGGGTTAAAAAATAAATCGTTAAGGCCCTACCGTGTTTTTGGCGCATTTATTGCATTAATTTAATCTCGTGCTGTATCATTGCTAGCAAAGCTATAGTCCTGAAATTCATGTGTAAGATATTAGAGGATTCACTCTAATGACAAGTGCCCGTCGAAACACGTTTACTTGTAGTTCGCTCGATAGAAAAAAAATCCAAAATCGCTAAAAAATAAAATCGTAGTACGACGTAAATACTGCACGGCAGGTCATGACTTTTTGAATGTTAGAGGTAATAAAACAAGATGTTTTCTAGGGTGTAGTGTTGCTACATTTTCAACCGACGAAAACAAAAGGTTCTCAATTCGACGTGTATAATATATTTTTTTTATGTATGATCACGCATAACTTTTTACAGAGTAGTCCGATTTTGATGATTCTTTTTTTATTGGAAAGCGTATACCCTGAGGGTGGTCCCATTTAAATTTGGAAACAATATTCCTACCCTAAGGGTAGAAAAACAGGGGATGATTGATTGTTCAGTTACTGATTGTACTATATGACCACGCATAACTTATTACAGAGTAGTTGGATTTTGATGATTCTCTTTTTATTGGAAAGCGTATACCCCAAGGGTGGTCCCATTTAAATTTGGAAATAATATTCCTACCCTAAGGTTCGGAAAACAGGGGATGATTGACTAACTTTTTACAGAGTAGTCTGATTTTCATAATTCTTTTTTATTGGATAGATAGGGTATACCTTGAAGTTGGTATTATAAATTTGGAAAAAAAATTACCCCAAGGATGGAAAAAAAGTATAAAATAAAAACTTTTTAACAAAAAATTAAACCGCCGAAAAAACTGAAAAGCAAAAACTTAGCCAGGAGGAGTGGACCTATAATCGTCTACCTGATTGGCTTCTATCACTCCTCCTGGCTCATGCTGAGGCACCGACTTCAAACTGGGACCTAGATTAAGGTCAAACAGAAAAGGTATTATTTTTTGCTTTTCAGTTTTTTCGGCGGTTTAATTTTTTGTTAAAAAGTTTTTATTAAAATGTGTATTTGTTTTAGTAATACGATGAAAATATCTAAATACACGCGCATTCTAACCAACCTATCTTTAGTGCTTCCCCCATACCAAAATTGATTAGCGCGAAAAGCTCGGTAGTGCCTTAACCCTGGGTCAAGAATGACATTTCCATACATTTTGACACTTCTTAATCCTGGGTTAGCAGTTATCTCGAAGTTAAGTAGCTAACCCAGGTGCGCGCAAGCCCACCATAATGGATTTTATTTAACTTGCACTGTTAGTTAGTAGGTAAGTTTGGGTCAAGTGTAATTTAATTTAACAGTTCCAGTGGTCGGATTGAGTTAAAATTTGGTAGATACTTAGTACGAAAGATGAAAGACAACGCAAGCGGATTCTTTTGCTTGTCATAATTTCATTTGCTATAATTTAACTTGGCATAACAACGTTTGCCATAAAATACGAGCGTCCATTTCTCTGGATTTTTTAAAATGCCATCTTTTAGAATAAAATAAATACTGCTTCTGAAATAAATTAAATTATAACAAATGAAAATTATGGAAAACGACACATTATGGCATATTAATTTCGGGCAAACGATAGAGAACCCAACGCAAGTACAGTTTAGAATAATAAATGAGAAAGTTTGTGAAGATATTTGGATGTTTCGATGTTTGCTAGTCAACCATGCAATAACTGCTAACGGATTTGGATAAAACTTGGCGTATGGATAGACAAAAACTGAATTTAATTTCCCGGTAATGCGTTCTAGTGGGATAATAATTTTAACTTTAAAGTAATAAGAGAACGCTGTCGAAGATCGTTGACGTAGGTATTTCGGATTTCTAGATGACGCTTTAACTTCGTCTGCAATCACTAGATGGCGTTGTCAGTGCTATAGCTAAACCGTTTAAATGTGTCCTCTCCCGCGTGATACCGAGGCAGGGGGGTATGACGACCAAAGGGCCGAGAGAGGTGCGGGCGGTGAGCGCGCCTCGTGTGCCTGCCGCCCGCACCTCCCTCGCCCCTTTGTCTTCATACCCCCAGCCCCTGTACCGCGCGGGCGAGGACACATTTAAGCGGTTTAGCTATAGTTGCTTCGTATCAAATAATTATTACAAAGTCACAACATAGCACAGTAAAAACATAAAAGCCATAATCATCTATTAATAGTGACATTATGCCCTTGAAAATAGACACAAAGTTTTCAATGTAACCTTAAGTTGTTTACAACCTTAACCTCTACTAAACAACAGCAGCACTCTATTCCTTTACAATACAGCTTATTTTTGCTAGTGTAATCACGAAGGAAAACAACGCCAACCTTCGGAAGAATTGCGTGATGCCTTCCGCTAGTAGGTAACTTATAACATACATGTGTCTTAGATTAATGTGTTATCATACGTTAGGTAGCTCTTGTCTTACAACGCTAATGACGAAGGCGACTGGATAACCAAGTGGTTAGAGAGGTTCTCTAAATTGTAATGGAATTAATCAACTTTATCTTAACACCCGTTGCTATGGTCACACAAATTTTGTCACCTAAGCATTTTTCTATGAAACAGTATAAAGATGTCACTTGGATAATCTGGGGCAGAGTAAACAACACAAAAACGTCGATTCGCCCTGCCAATTATCAGTTAGCAACCAATTTTTCGCATAATTTCAATTCGCCGAATGACGATTGTGTCGAGTCATCAAAACTTCAGCTTATTTAGGCTCCAAGTGCCTGCCAAGCACCAGCAGGTGTTCCTGCGCTCCGACTTTTGGCCGGAGGGTGTGGCGTTCCGTCGTTTTAGGGAAGCGGCGAAGACGTTTTTCAAAAATCCCTAAATAGTTATTTAAGTATTGTTTGTATTTTTTTGAATTTTACAGCGCATTGGTGTATACTGTAATGCTGTAATTTTTTATTGATGAATAAATAAATAAATAAATAATAAATAAAATATTTCGTTTTATTTAACAACCTCACGGTTACCAATTGTAACTGTAACTTTGAGTAGTCGAATGTTTTTGTTTGAGTTCTTTTTTTATTGTGAGAGGGAGGCAAACGAGCAAGCGGGTCATCTGATGGAAAATGATCACCACCGCCCATAAATATCAACAACTCAAAGAGAGTCACTGATCAGTTGCCGGCCTTTAAAAAGGAGAGGGAATAGGGGAGAGGGAGGGGGAGAGGTATTGGGCCGCCGGCGCTCTCACTGACCGTACGAAACGCAGCAGGAGTACTGTACCACTACCATGAGTTTACAGTGACGGTGCTCGATAGCGACTGCGTAAATCGAGCGTGCTGCGTGCTATCGAGTACGGTCACTGTAAACTCATGGTAGTGGTACTGCTGCTTCACGCCGGTGTTCTGTGAGAGGGCCGTACTGCCCCGGACGAGCCGGCCCATTCGTGACGCAGTGGCTAGCTACAATTTGGCTCTACCACTACTAAATAACTAGTAATCTATACATATAATAAATCTGTAACAAGTCGGTGTCTGTACATTGAAGATATTTGAGAAAAACTGTCACTAGGGCTATTTATTAGCGCAATAGAACCCAAAACAATGATTTTTAGAATTATTGTCTGTTTGTCTGTTTGTCTGTTTGTCTGTTTATCTGTTTGTCTGTGCGTTTGTGCGCGCTAATCTCAGAAACGGCTTAACCTAGAAGGATGCGGTTTTCAGTGATATGTTGGTATTTTCTTGGATTAACATTTAGTGTTTGTTTCATTTGAATCGGTTACAAATAAGAAAGATACGTTTATTTTAAGAATTTATCGTACAGTTTTTAGAAGAATTGAGTGACAATCGTTCGCCGGACTTCAGGAACTACTGCACCGATTTGAAAAATTCTTTCAGTGTTAGATAGCCCATTTATCGAGGAAGGCTATAGGCTATATATCATTACGCTAACACCAATAGGAGCGGAGCGGAGCGGAAGAATGTTTCAAAATCGGGGGTTTTTGAAGTAAAACTTCTTTCCACGCGAACGGAGTCGCGGGCAAAAGCTAGTATAATAATACGAATGTTTGTTCTCGAATCTTGGACGTGTCAGTATCTCGGCCTATGTATATCCTACTGTAGCCCACACTCCTCCCAAAATGAGAGGGCTTGGGCAGTAGTTCCTACGCGGCCCCAATGCGGATGGGGAACTTCATGGACAACATTAAAGTTCTTCAAAGGTGTGCGCAGATTTCCTCACCTTCACCGTGAAGCTTAAAGTAAATTCCAAATGTAATTCCGCACTTAAATTCCGAAAATCTGACTTTTCCGATCTGATCCGTAAATCTGGCTTGAACCCGCGACCCTCTGCTTGAGAAGCCATAGGTCAAACCACTATGCTACCACGATTTTTTGGACGTGCATACGCCTAAATAATTATGTAAAAATTTGCGCGAGTATAACTGATTCAAACTATTTTCAGCAAAATGCCGGTATAAAATGGCTAATGTGATCCAAACGACATGTTCCTTAACGATCGCAGTCCGTCCACGTAACATGTTCCATGCGTTTTCTTTTAGGGTTCCGTGAACCAGAACCATATTCTACAGCGTATTTTTTTATTGCCGTTAACTTCAAATATTAGTTTAGTGCATCCATAAAAACTACCTTGAATTATTTAAAAGCGAAAAAGTTTTTCGGGTGCGCCGGTGGGATTCGAACCCACGTCTCCTGGGTATGCGCCCCAACCTGGGTGTTCTACCAATTGAACCACGTCGCTCCCAACCGACTACCCCGAAATTCTTAATCGCTTACATACGCCAACAGTGGCGTGAGGTAACACCCATCGCAACTATTAGAAGCTACGACTCCTACGTTCCAAATTACATTGGAAATGCGTAAGAAAATAATACTAAATAGTACTCCATACTATATAAATAGTACTCCAGTAAAGAATTAAATTAGTATATATTTTTTTGGGATGGCGGGAGCTCGCCTTTAATAGGCAGGAGTGGAGCAAGAGAGGAGAGGCCTTTGCCCAGCAGTGGGACACAAAAATAGGCTAAATAAAAAAAAAATTTTTTTTTTTTAAAGAACAGCGCGAAAAGTTACAGTTTTATTTACTGTTCATGGGCTTTCAGGCTTTAGGGGTTATTTTGTAACACCCTGTATATTCACTTTAAAAATAAATAATTAAATTCGATTAAAACAAATATTTAAGGGGGCTCCCATACAACAAACGTGATTTTTTTGCCGTTTTTATAGATAATGGCACAGAACCCTTCGTGCGCGAGTCCGACTCGCACTTGGCCTGTTTTTTACTGGAGTTGTGTCTTCGAATTATTTTTTAATGTCGTCAACGTCCCTATTCTCTAACCTGAGAGCGTATTTATACTGCCAAATAATATGTTTGAAACATATTCATATTTCGCTTGCTTTAGCATAAAACCTTAACCTGTAGTGTCATCAAAACTCGAAAGCTCTTGATTTTTTACGTCAATTGACGCCACAATGACGCAAACCTCAAAACCTGTGAACTAGAAACCTGTAACCGTCCGGCGCCGTAGGTATTTCTTGTTAATTTTTAATTTGTGCAAAAGAGATAATAACACGGATCTTTCCTATCAATAAGACAGGTTTTTATAACCTTTTATGGATGGAAAATAGGCAGAAAATATCCTTCTTCAAATTTATTTTCCTTTTGTGCTACAAAATCTAAGTGCAAATGGTTGAATCAACGTTTCCTACACAGATTTTGTCTCATGGACAACCCAAGCATATTTCTAAGAAAAAACACAATGATGATGCCACTTATTGTTAGACAACTGGGGACTGGGGACTGAGTAAAAAATACGAAAAGTTGTTTTTTTTTTATACAATATAGGCTTGCGTTTGACCACAATCACGACTGATGGAAAGCGAAGATGAGGCCTACGATGGAGCACGCTTGCCTAGTAAAAGCTCATCCACCCTAGACTTGAATTTAGGGGAATAAGCAGGAAGAAGGCAGTTGCGAGCGGTGTTGCGCTCGCTCCCGAGCAGTGCAAACCGTACAGCAAATAAAAACCGGAACGCGCGCGCTGCTCAATTGCTCAGACCCTTCCTCCAGAATGGCTTCTATAGGCAACAGGCCGGAACACGACGAGAGTCGCTTGCCGGCCTGACTTAACTTATAGGGTGGTGACTAGCTACTGCTGAAACCTACCACCGGAGTTGTATCGCTCAATTAGCACCACCCAGGGGTCACGTGTAGGGTCTCGAAGGTAAATCTACGAACGCGAGCGATTTCAACTCCCAACACACCCAAATGCACTGTAATCTATCATAGTATCTTTTTCCTCAAAAAAACACTATTAACAACCGTTGAGATACATGTACAAAAGCGACCTTATCCCTTTAAGGGATACCAGGCAACCTGAATGAGCCACAGGCTCGTAAAAGTACTGCCTATCTTGGTCTCATGAGAATACATAGAAATGAAATTCAAAATTTTAAGATAAAATCTAAAAATCGAAGAAGGCGGGGGCGTGTAATTTTTTGCCTTTTAATGGACGAGATATACCAGAAAAGAACCAGGGGACTTACAGTGAATTTGATGAAGTAATCTCGAGGTTTTTCTTCTATCCGACGCTATTTCCGAAGAACGCCATCAGCAACCGACGGAAACAAAACACGGCGCTCTAAGCTTACAGCAGCCGCAAAGCACTTTATCACTTCTTCTTGCTGTCTAAACTTTTAGTTTATAGTTTATTAATCATACACAAAACAAATAAACCCCGGAGTGGCAAATTTATCACAAGAATATAGCGCTTCTACGATCACTTCCGAATTATTGTATGCGTCTCGTAGGAGTTCGGAGCGAAAACTGATGGTTTTAAAAATGGCCTCCTGACCTTGGGTCACGCGACACTGGGGCGCGTTTTAGTTCACTTTTTCACCCCTAGATGGCGCGATCTCGTCAAATGAATACTGTGTTTGGTTGTGCAATATTTAGATTGGCGTAAACACAACACAACCTTTAGTGGCATAGTTCACACGGGATGGAGATAAACGAATTCTTCGTAGACAAAGTAGCAGGCAACAGCTAGTATTACAGTAAAGCACGTGCTGTGGTCAAGGCACTGCCTAAAAGCATACGTGACAGATGGCAAGTTTAATACTTAATAGTCTATATTGTAATGGCAAAACCTATTACAGTCTAGCAGAAAGAACTATAATTTATCCTTATTAATTACTTAATTAGTAATTTAGTAACTCACCAATCAAGCGCAGTTTTAAGAGGATACGATACGCACCATTTCTCCATACAAACGTAGTCCCCTGTTTTCTCCCTGGATAATGGTCAAACATATAACGCCACTCTTTTTATGTGGGGGTAAAAAAAATATTACTCTCATAATTACTAAACACCCGGGATTTATTACGCTAGACGACTAATATTTACCTCGACGTTTTCGCCACATTGCAGTGGCCGTAGTCGCTAGGCCAAAACGTCGAAGTAAATATTACTCCATTCATTATTAGACCAGTGATGGTGTAGGGGTAAGCACGCAGCACGGAACGCTGAGGACCTGGGTTCGATTCCCAGCATTGGTCTTTTTTCTGGGGTTTTTTCTGTGCATCTATATTTCAGTTTGTATTTAGTTTGAAATATATGGTTTCACGGGATGACCGTAAAAGTAATAAAAAAAATGAAGTTGAAGAAAATAAAAAAATAAAAATAGAAAAAGATACTTCATACTTAACTTGTAAATATTACTCGTTAAAGAGGCGATTTAGCAACCACATGTATTGACTTGGAAATTCATCTTTATGATTTCAGTAATAAGCCACAATATCCATTGTAATTATTCAAAATATTCTTTGTCAGGTATGTATTCGATAGCTGCTTTTGATTCTGTGGTAGTATGCTCCAGTAAATGGGGCCTTATTAAGGGGGTACCGCGTTTTTCGCGCTAATCGATTTTGGGTGGGCAATTTCGGGCGTGGGGCCGCATGGGGGAGGCACGATGGCTCAAGATAGGTTGGTTGGACTGCGCGTGTTTTTGGGTATTTTCATCATATTACTAAAACAAATACATATTTTAAAAATGTAGCCAGACTACGCCCTAGAAAACATCTTGTTTTATTAACATTCAAAAAGTCATGACCTTCCGTGCAGTATTAGCGACGTACTACGAGTTTAATTTATATTTTAGAGACGACTTTGGATTTTTTTTCTATCGAGCGAACTACAAGTAATCGTGTTTCGAAAAAGACTAGTCGCTAGAGTGAATCCTCAAATATCCTACATATGAATTTCAGGACTATAGCATTGCTAGTAATGATACAGCACGAGTTTAAATTAGTGCAATAAATGCGCTAAAAACACGGTACCCCCCTAAGGGTTAAGGGGCTAAGAGTGGCAATAATTATGAGCAATAATCACGAAAGTTTCAAAATTATCTCCAGCATATACTGAGTCCGGTGCCAAGATTTTAAGTTGTGTCTCTTTTTTTTGTAAACGAACAATGGCAATAAAAAGTTTTTATTATTTATTATATTCCTTGACAGAACCCTTCCCAACCTAAACGTTCAACATATACGTTTAACTTCCCCCCGAAAGTGATACTTAGTTCCCTACGTGGGTCGCCCGCACGTGCCGTAGACATGATTATTATTCTGATTATCTAATAGTTTGTTTCACTTTGCTGAGGAAAACATTCTTTCGGGGACGGTAATTGCCTAAGGAAGATACGGAAGTCGATATGGAAAAACATGCCATAAAAAACCGGCCAAGAGAGAGAGAGTGTCGGACACGCCCAAGGTAGGGTTCCGTAGCCATTACGAAAAAATCAAGTAATATTTTTCTAAGGATTTCGTATGTGTACAGAATCATCCAAGTTTAGGTATGTTTTATACCTTGGGCTACTATTTACTCTTAAACTACAAATAATTTCCAAGCAATCTTAGCCGCTATAATTTTCCTAGTAAATTTGATATATTTACTACTATTCTGAATTTTTTCAAATTTTTCCACCGAACAGTTTAGATTATAGAGGGGGGGGGGGGACAGTCGATTTTAATGAAAATTGTCACTTTAAAGTTGAATATTTCGCAAACAGATCACTGAATAGAAAAATCATGTTAGCAACCCCGCAATGGTTTTAAAAGACCTGTCCAACAATACCCCACACTATAGGGTTAGTCGAGAAAAAAAAAATCACCCCGCCTTTACGTCTATGGGAGGTACATTAAAAAAAAAATATTTTATATATTTTATTTTACCACTTTGTCGGCGTGACTGATATATATGTTCATGCCAAATTACAGCTTTCTAGTACTAACAGTCTCTGAGCTTAGCCGCGGACAGACAGACAGACGGACAGACATGGCGAAACTATAAGGGTTCCTAGTTGACTACGGAACCCTAAAAACGATGTCAAAGAACTAAGAAACTCTTTTTTCGAAGGTGGTTAAAAAGGTACGATGGGAAAATACGTCCCTCAGTACGGCACAGACCTCCTCTCGGAATGAGAGGGCTTGAAGTAGGGTTGGAGTTTCCACGTGGACCCATAAATGCATTGGGAACTTTACACAGAACATTGAATTTATTCGCAAGTGTGTACAAATTTCCTTAAGATATTTTTCTTCGCCATAAAGCTCATGGTAAATTTCAAATCATCATCATCATTTCAGCCGTAGGACGTCCTCTGCTGGACTTCCCTCATTGATTGATGCCCTATAATTACGGTTGGAAGCGACTTGCATCCACCCTGAACCTGCGGCCTTCACCAAATCGTCCGTCCATCTCGTATTCGAATCGAGTCGCATTTCAAATGTTCGCAGGTTAATTCCGAAAAACTCAGAGGTGCGAGACCGAGCTCGAACCCATGGCACTCTGCTTGTGAGACCTTGATTCAAACCACTAGCCTACCACGGCTATTCCATACGCTTAGCTATATCATTTATATTAATACGCTTGATGTTTTAAAATTGATTTGGAATCTCTCAGCGCACATTCCATGGTAAGAGCGCGCGCAGACAGAGAGCGGTCTGGAGTTCCGCGTTCCGAGTTCCGAGTTCTGCGTTCTTTCGAATGTACTGAGTCCCTTACGATAACGCACACAGCAGGCGGTCGGAACTCTCGAGCGGTCAAAACACAGAACTCTGAGCGCGGAACTCGAAACTCCAGACCGCTCTCTGTCTGCGCGCGGCTTAAGTGTGAAGTTGCCAATTCGCACTACGTCCGCGTGGAAACTACGGCAAGTGGGACATTGGTCGAGAGATGATTAGAAATATTTCGGCCGATAGTTGGTTAGTAAACTGAGCAACTATAATCTTTTTCATGATTTTTTCTGATTGTCTAATGTTTTCTTACATTGGACGATGTGTCGATCGCCACGCCAATCGCACATAGACGTGGCCGAGCCATAAGTATCACGGAACACAAGCTAATCAGGGTCTGATAATCATAAAGGTTAAAGTACTTCTCAATTAGGCTTAATGGCGGTCAGAATGGGCGCATAACCTTTATCGTCGGTAGTGCCGTAGGAAAATGAGGCCTGGGCTCGTAGACAACGCACTTCCAAGCATAAACGTTACGACCGCTTTAGCTTAGTTGGTAGTGACCCTGCCTACGAAGCAAGAGGCCCTGGGTTTGAATCCTGGTAAGGGCATTCATTTGTGTGATGAGCACGAATATTTGTTCCTGAGTCATGGCATGGATGTTTTCTATGTATTTAAGTATTTATTTATCTATATAAGTATGTTTATCGTCGTCTAGTACGCATAGTACAAGCTTTGCTTAGTTTGGGACTAGGTCGATTTGTGTAAGGTTGCCCCCTAATTTTTTTTTTTAAACATAGTGGAACGCGAGGAACAATATCCATTCTTCCGGGTAAAGGTTAAATTAGGTTAGGAATAGAATTTGGTTTACGCTATGAAGTGTCTCATTTATGGGCTCTAATTAAATAAAGGAAAGTGTGTTAAAATACACATCGTGAACCTGCTTTGGGGGTAGGCTCTCTCCACGCAGATGTTATGCCTGGGGACCAAAGTCCGTTGGATGGAAGTTGGAAGTTGTATTTATGCAAGCTGAGTTCAGAAACTTCGATAGTGCGATGAAGGATGTTATAATTAGTTTCTTATGTGATGACTAGATGGCGCTAGTAGTCGCTACACTGCATACACCTGCGAATAAATTCAATGGTGTCTGTGAATCCCAACCCGCACTAGACATGCATGGGAAGTAAAGCAAACTGCAGCAACTGCAACTTGCAGTGGGACGTACAAAGACCGCAGGACCGCTTGCGCTGCCCGCATCTAAGTGGTTCCGCAACCTTTACCAGGCCTTATACTTACCTACTACGAAGTTCAAATTTCGAACTTCGTATCGTGTCATCCTGCTCACGTTAATAGTATTTAAGACGAGTGTGCAAGACGACAAGATACAAACTTCGATTTTCGAGCTTCGGTACCCCGCAGAACGTCAGTCCATCTTGTTGAAAGCCTTCTTACTCTACGTCTGCCGGTTCGCGGTCGCCACGTTAGAACCTTCTGGCCCATCGGCCGTCGGTTCTACGAGCAATGTGCCCTGCCCACTGCCACTTAACTCTGGCGACTTTCCGAGCTATGTCAGCACCTTTGGTACTCTTGCGGATCTCCTAATTTTTGATTTGATCACGCAGGGAAACTCTGAGCATAACTCGCACCATCGCTCTTTGAATGACTGAGCTTTCTTATAATATTAGTTATATTAGCTGTTGCTCTATCTATCTATCTATCTACAGCCATTGTCCGACCACTGTTGGACGTAGGCCTCTTTCATATTGCACCAACACCCTGGGCATCCCTCATCCAGCAGCTGCCAGCTGTCCTCCTAAGGTCATCAGTCCAACGTATTTCAGCTGTTGCTCGCGATAAAAACTATTCTATGTCCTTTCCTGAGACTCAAACTATCTCTATACTAAAATCGTCTAAATCGATTCAGTAGTTTAAGCATTGAAAAATAACAGACAGACACATTTTCGCATTTACAATTTATTAGTGTGTGGATTGAAATTAAAACGTCGGTATCTTTTTTTTTCTGCGCAATAGTTATTCTACTTATGCAATTACACATCGCAACTCAGCCGTTCATATTCCCAATGCCAATGTCAATATCATACGTAAACTAAATTATGATTCGTAACTAATTCATAAAGATCACGATATTATGTGACAGAATTATCTACGTGCAATACCAGCAGACGGAGGCACATTATTATATTTATTTTATTCAAGCCACATAGCGAGACGTGACCGAGAAACAAACATGACTGATTATCTTTTATGAATGTCAAAATAATATGTTTATCATGTGCATGATAAATTTGAACTATGCGCAAATTTTGTGACTCATTTTCTATGCACACCGCACCCACAAATCGCCCGTAGAACTGATGGCTGATAGGGCCTAATGATTCTTGAATGGCGTCCACGGGCCGGATGACACAGTGTAAGGTAATGTTTAGTGTAATTAAGATGGAGCGACGACTTGGTTATGGTTGCGGGAATGCGTTGGTTGCGGATGACGCAGGAACGATCTGTTTCGCGAACCTTGGGGATGCCATGTTTAGCGGTAGACATCTTTCAGCTGAATTGTTAATTCTGATTTTCGTATGCAGTTTTGTGATTATTTTATGCACTCTTCTATGATATACTAGGGGCGTTCAATAAAAAGTGAGAATGAGTATGTATAAACAACTTTTACTAAATGTCATTTTATTTTTCGACATAGTCACCTTTTAGCATAATACACTTAGTATATCTATTTTCTAAACTTAAAATTCCATTTTTAAAAAAGGTCTCATCTTGAGTACTTAAAAAATCTTGTACTGCAGCGACTACCGCGTCGTCGTCTTCAAATTTCTGGCCTCTCAGGTATTGTTTCAATCTCGGAAATAGGTAGAAATCACTGGGAGCGAGATCTGGTGAATACGGAGGATGCTTAAGGATATCGAACCCAGCATCACGAATTGCAGCCATTGCAACGGCGGACTTGTGTGCCGGGGCATTGTCCTGGTGGAACAGCACAACTTTCGAGAGTTTACCTCGCCGTTTTTCGCGGATCTCATTGCGCAATGTTGCTATTTGTTTGGCGTGTAAAGTGCCCGTAATAGTGGCTCCATGTTTGAGATACTCAATCATTAATACCCCTTTACCATCCCAAAAAACAGAGCCCATGACCTTACCGGCAGATGGGCTCACCTTGAATTTCTTCGGAGTTGGAGATGATGGCCTTTTCCATGTCATAGACTGCAGTTTCGTTTCTGGGTCGTAATGATGGAGCCATGTTTCGTCCATTGTTATAAATCGCGCCAAAAAAAGTTCTCGGTCTTGCTGCATCAGGTTCAAAGCTTCTTGACAAATCTCTAGTCTAGTTTGTTTTTGCGTGTCAGTAAGCATTCTTGGTACCCAACGCGCAGATACCTTTTTCATACCCAAGCGTTCATATAAAATATTATGCACGCTCCCCGTTGAAATCTTTACATTTTCAGCAATAAAACGAACCGTGACACGACGATCCGCCAAAACTGAGTTTTCGACTTTTTTCACAATTTCTTCAGTTACTGCTGTAGTAGGGCGTCCGGAGCGGGGGTCGTCCATTGTCGATGTTCTTCCACGTCTAAATTCGGCGCACCATCGTGCGACTGTCGAATACGGAGGAGCATTAGACCCTAAAGTGTCCCGCAAATCCAAATTGACTTGGACCGTAGAAAAATTTTTCAAACGCAAGTATTTGATAACGGCGCGCAGTTAAATTTTCTCCATTTTCGCTAACGTACTCAATAGCATTGCAAAGAAATTACCGTATATTTTTTTAAACAAAAGACAGTTAGTTTTTTTTTTTCATAGCAATCAGCTAGATAGATTAGCTTTACCGGCCAGTATTTAATTTCGTAATATTAAAAGAGTTTGCATCTCATTCTCACTTTATATTGAACGCCCCTCGTAGATACTCGTCGTCATAACTGATAAAGTGTTAGTTATTTTCTTCAAAAATCTTAGAAATCTGTAGGAAATCATTCAGGCTTTGGGTCACTTTCAAGACAACTGTCAACACGTACCTATTGAAAACTACCAGTGACGCAATACTGAAGTGGGTGCTTGTCGTTGCAGGCGCAAGAGGGAGTGACTGACAAACAGACTACCGATATAACGATAGTTTTTCTAACTAGAAAGAGGACGTTTTCTACTGTCCACGTTATGAAATATGCTTTTAAAAGCCGTTTAGTATATTTAAGTCATTTTAGAGAATTTTTGGATTAGGTCGCATTCGTTCTCAACATGCAATACAATGAAAGGATTCGAAACGTTATTGTGGGTATTTTCTTCCTTCCGGTATAAATGAGCACACGTTTTTAGTATTTATTTATTTTTACTCGATTATCTACGGTACTCAACAAGGAAACTTAATCTTTGTTGAACCTTCTCTCCAATAACCTATTTATACCTAAAGAGAGAAATTAACTTCGTTATAGACGAAGCTGGGAAAATAAATATATGTTTTTTAGCCATAATCACTAAAATTAGATGCACGGGTTTCTCACGTATTAGTAGTCAAAGTATGCCCGGCATGTTCAGAATCAAACCGTGGTAGCCTATACCGACAGATTCAAGTAAAACTTGAATTCAATGTCAATTGCTTCACTGTCCTTTTCTCATGCGCCTTGATGTTGCATCTCGCTTTAGTAAGCCTAAGACACGCGATGATAACATAAAGCCTCTAAATGATTGCTCACTCATGCTTATGACTTGACATTGGCACTATTTTCGGTATATGTACATTGTACGCGTCAAATTCGCGGTAGATTCAATATTTGCCGATAATTCAATAATACGATTAGGAAGACCAGTTTTGTTTGCTTTAATGGTCCGCGTGGTATAACAGTTGAAGGCCATGCCATTTTAAAGTTGTGTAAACACGTGTTCTTTAACATACCTATATCGAAGCACTTTGATAGAAATCGCCTTCATCTTTGCACTAGCCTTTATTCTCGTTTTCGCTGGGTTGTGCCATTAATTGTAGAATTTAAATAAAAATGTCGAGATTCCCAAAAATTACATTGTAGTTTTCATTAACTTTTTAATAGAAATTTAATGATTTTACATTCATACACCGATCCCATGGAAATATCGGTCTAAACTAGTATCATAATGTGTTCTATGCAGCTATAAATATGCACACCATGTAGCTGTTTTGGCGAAAGCGCGATTTAGATTCATAGTATTAATCCAGCTCCAGCTCCAGCAGTTCTCCAGCTTATTATCCAGGGGAAGATTGCCGGAAAAAGAAGCGTGGGCAGGAGAAGACATTCGTGGCTGAAGAATTCGCGTGACTGGTTTAACTGCAGTACCACTTCCTTGTTTAGGGCAGCGGCTTCCAAGATCAGAATCGCCATGATGTTGTCCAACCTCCGATAGGAGAGAATGGGAAGAAGAAGAAACTAATACTTACTCTTTATATAAATCAAACGCACAAACAATAGTCTTATATACGGGTCACCAACAAAGTAAATGACCGTCAAAATGTGATGGCTACGTTGTCTGAAAGCGCAGGACCCCATAAATATGCATAATTCCATAGGAATTCCAATTAAACAGTGTCAATATCAGTAATATCACACTATCTGCTACTTAAAGATAAACCGGACGTTATCGAAACAAACAATATTCAATTAGAAGTGAAGCTAGACGTGTTCCTGTTAATCTCCGGCATAAAATTGAGTCTTTTTAAATACTTGAAACGAATTTTAAATTGAATAAAGAATTTTGACTTTGAACGAAGACAGTTTAGTGGAAATGGGTATTTTGTGTGAAATTCGTCTGTTTCCATCATCTAACAGTGAATATCGATACGCACCGGGAAGCATTGTTTCTGGAGCAATAAAATACTTCTTAGATGAAGATGACAAATTTAAGACTTTAACAGTATCACTAAAAGGTCATGGAAGACTCAAACTGGTCAATAAAACAAGACGAAGGGAAAAAAAGAAGTTCCGCTACAGTAGACAAGAAGACTATGTTGATGACGATGTTATTATTTATACAAACGAGAGAGAAGATCAATTTAAAAGAGGACAGTATGAAACGTCATTTAATTTTCAACTCCCTCAAAGTATACCACCATCTCTGAGATTAAGTAAAAATACTTCCAGATTTAAATTACAGTGTGATATAATTTACTACATACGAATGAAATTTGAAAGAACAGGCTTATTTACCTTAAGTAAAGACTTCAAAAAAGAGATAACAGTAACATATGGAGATAAACCACAAGTAGTATCTGAACCCTTACAACACAGCGTTGGTAAGAGTATATTAAAACTAACATCACTATTCTTAAATAAAAAAGAAACAATAAACATAAAAACCCTATTGGTCGTCCGACCAAGTGAATTAATCAATGTAAAATATGAAATTGAAAATAACACAAGCGTTGAAATAAAGAGTGTCAAAGTTAAACTAATAGAAGTGGACAAATACAAGCCAAGAAGATATCATGATGTGAAAAAAAAAAACTAAAATTGGTGGAACGTATCATAAATATGGAATTATTACAGCTGGAGAGACTACAAATTTCTTGTATGATGTGTCCGTTCCTGATCATTGTGCTTCAATAAATCATTCGAAGATGATAGCTAGGGAATATTTTGTAGGAGCTATAGTGGTACTTCCGATGCCTCACACCAATTTGAAACTTAAAATAAAAGTACAAGTTATAGACAATGGCTCAACTCAAGCTCAGGGTCAGATATTCAATGCCAGTTTGTCTGTACCCGAATATCCTACTGATAATCCACCATCTTACTGGGAAGCCATGGGTGAAGAAATTCAAGACAGAATTGACAGTGATGATGACTTCGATGATGAAAAATTAAAATCTTTTTAATATAAAACATTTCAAGGAATTAAGTTCGTTTGTATAATATGTGTTTGTATAATAGTTGTAAATTTCCTTTTAATCTTTTTAACCCTTTTTGTAGACATGTCGAAGTACGTGTAAGTAAAGAAGCTAGAAGTGCATGTAGTAAAGGCAATGATTTTCTGCTTGATCTCCACCTTTATTTTATCGATACAATACTAATGAAACAGGTTAAGGATATTCTCTGAATACAACTTTGTTTCGTTCGGGGTTGAGACCTTTGGTCCGTGGGGCACCAGCGCAAAAAGGTTTTACGAAGATATTTCTAAACGGCTTTGTGATCAACAACACTCCACAGGAGACCGAAGAGCTGGCAGCTTCCTCGCACAACGTATCAGCATTGCTATACAGCGAGGTAATGCTACCAGTGTCCAGTGTCTTTGGGTCCATGCCTCGGGGGGAACCGTTTGTTAATTTTATCTAGTTTTAGTTTAGTTAGTTTTATTTTATTTATAATTATAGTGTTAATTTAGTTTACGATTAACCTAAAAACATAGTTATTGACAATAAAAAAATCAGATGATATTAATTAATAATTAGTTAAGTAAACCTTGAATTCATAAATAGTTTCCGCAAAATAAGGGCGCCAGTTAAACGGCTAGTAATGACCAATTCGATTGAGAAAACCGAATCAGTGAAACTAATACAACTAATAGTCGTATAGTGTGCGCCAGGTCACGTAAGCCTTTTTTCGCTTTGCTCTGCTGCAAGCGTTATAAACAATAATTTTAATTTATAATTAAAATTTTAATTCTAGACACCTTTTTCGTTAAAAGTGTGTTTTGTTATGGCGATGCCATCGGATTTAGGTACATGAACGTACCTCATTTCAAGATAATATCGATCTCCGTTTCTTGCTCAGACAAAAAAAAATGATAAAATTACTAGCAAAAGAAAGTAGTAAACCAAAAAAACGTTCTAACTTTGTAGCACAAAAATGAAAACTATGCATAGTTACAAAGTTTCATGTCATACGAGTACAATATCACAATTTAGAAGTGGAAGAAAACATAATAAAATAAGAGCTGGTCAAATGAACACAAACCAACAAATATTTTTGTTTTTTATTACCAAAACATCTGCATAACACTCTGTTGCATATACCAGCTGGGTATACAAGCAAGACAATAATTTCAAGTAGGCTGGTCGGGGCGAAGTGGCGAGCCCTGAAATACTATGTCGTTATATTCCAATACCGGATTCGTTTTCAACAAAATTGATGGCCATAATGATTCAATAAGACAGAAAGCAATAAATCATTGACCGAAAACTGATAAAAAGGATAGCCCGAAGAAAATTAATGACTAACCTATCTGTACAGTCGATCTTAGCAAAATAGGGGTCCTAGCAACGCTATTTGGCCTAATTATTTTTATCATCTTTATTAGAAGAATTAGGTAGGTACTGTAATTTACTCTGTGGAGGCTATATTGTATGTATGTATATGTATGTAGAAACTCTTTATTGTAAAAAAAATAAGAAAAAACAAAACACTATTGACAACCGTTGAGATATTATGTACAAAAGCTTCTCCCTTTAAGGGATCTCTACCATACCAGTCCATAGTGGATGAAAGAAGCATTTAGCAAGGGACCGACAATAAGTAAGTTAAAAGTTATTGTTAAAAAAATCATTTTTGAAGCAAACTATTTAGCTGACTGTACTTTTTGTTAACTGCACTAGCATTGTCATCCAACTTACACAAGTAGATAAATATACCAAATTTCAAGTGAATCCGACCACTGGAAGTGGGTCAAATTCGACTTCAAAGATTTGACCCGTACAAACATGGATACATAGGTACCTACATTGCAAGTTAAATAAAAGCTTGTAAAAAGTTAGAAATAGTGAACGCTACAATACAATTTACAACAAATACATAATACCGATCGGATAGCCGGATAGGGTCACCTTTTGGAAATGGAAGCTTTAGATCTTAAGGCAGATTCATACAGGGTCAGTAACTGATTTCGAATTCGAGACAAGTCAGCGCTGACCCGAGAAATACCCAATGTAAATTGAAAGTCAGCGCTGACCCCCACCACTGTACTGACTTCAAATCAATTTACATTGGGTATTTCTCGGGTCAGCGCTGACTTGTCTCGAATTCGAAGTCAGTTACTAACCCTGTATAAACCTGCCTTTAGGTTCATTCCCCGGTGGTTATGTATCAGTATTCTTTTATCTACATAAAATTCCTTATTCGTTGCTTAGTACTCATAACCATAACTCAAGCTTTGCTTAGTTTAGGTAGGACTAAGTGGTTTGGTGTAAATTGGTTCAGTAGGTATAATATACTTACATTTTTTGTTAATATCAAGCACTTGATTATTCTTGACATGATAATTTGAACTACTTACGTATTGTTTTGATGAGTAATCCATGTGTTAATTTTAATTAACCAGCTCATTTATTTTACTTTATTTTATTTTCTTTATTGAGGAAAACAAACAGCAACAATCATACATAAAGGTAATACAAGCAGGTAGAACATAAGCCAGCAAAGTTTTCACTTGTATGTCGATACAACATACATACATGTACATACATAGGGCAGATGCCCCGGTTCTGGCCACTGGGCCGGTTTTGGCCATTTTCAACTTTGAATTTACTAAGGTACAGACATTGGAATAGACAATCAGTCTTAAAGTGGCCAGAACTGGGGCATCTGCCCTACATGTGATTTTAAATTTGGTATTCAAATTTTATTAAACAATTTTTCACGCTTTTTTTATTATGAGAGAGAGGCAAACGAGCAAGCGAATCATCTAATGGAAAATGATCACCACCGCCCATAAATATATCAACAACTATGTTATACAATATTTAAACATGTGATGAACACTTAATTTGGCACCTGTGTAAATGTTGTCTTTACCCAAATAAAGTTTACTTTGCTGTATAACATATTTATTAATGGCCTCTAAAATCAAATCATAGACGTGATAGCCGATAGTTGAGGGTTTGACCTACGGCCTCCCATTGCACCTTGAGTTTTTCTGTATTCATGTGCGAAATTACATTCATTGTGAGGAAACATGCAGACGCCAGCGAAGATTTACATTATGTGTGTGAAGTTCCCAATCCGCACTAGTGTCGCGTGAGAACTTCGGCCTAAGGCCTC
Organism: Archips crataeganus; assembly: GCA_947859365.1. NCBI lineage: Eukaryota > Metazoa > Arthropoda > Insecta > Lepidoptera > Tortricidae > Archips > Archips crataeganus. The sequence goes on along the minus strand of OX402069.1, from coordinate 10,436,464 downwards.
TCATTCTGAAAAACACTGCCTTGCAGTGATTCGTATAATATATAGAAGCCGATATGATGATGATGAAATTTATTTCTAGATTAAATCTTTTTGTACTGACAGCCTCTCTACATCATAAATCCGGCTGCATCTCGTTTTAATCCTGAAAATCTAAAATCCCGAAACCGTGAAATAAGACCTTTTGTGAATGATGATAAATGGACAATGCGAAAAACCACACAATACCCGTTTCGTATCGAGCGGACTTTTTCAATTTGCCGATTGCTTTGAAAGGCGCGGATATAAAAAAATTTAGTGCTGTACTGAAAGTTAATTTAACTGTAAGAACGCCATGAAAACCAGACCGTTTACTGGCTTTAGGCTAAGGCCGCTCTGTTGGTGACACGCTATAAAAAGAGGTTTTTTTTGAACACAGAAATATTGAACGAGTATCGCGCGAGAAGACAATTGACAGAAATTTCGCAAAAAAAAGCATCTTTTTCAGATCATGAAAAATTACAGTTTTTTTTTAATGAGAAAATACGTTTATTCGTTACATTACAAAGGGTAAACCAAAAACCGGAAAAAAGAAACACAGTTACAAAATACATTTATATTTGGTGGGGCTTATATTAGATCAGACTTCAATACAATGCCTCTTACCTAATTGTATATCACATAGAAAACTATACACAAAAACAAGTAGGTAAATGGAGAAAATGTATATGGTAAGAAATAGGCAGCCTTATTGCTTCTTAGCGCTCTTCTGTCCAGGCAGTATTTTACAATTTTACAATTTTTTACTTTAAAACAAGTATTAACATAAACAAACATTATTTAAAACAACAACACACACTCGTACATTTAAACTTATGGCTCACCACTTTTCACCATACGTAAGCTGTCATTATAATCAATCGAAGCGTAGCATTACAGTATATCGTACTTGGTGTAGCGTCTGCCTTATAGTTTACGAGGGCGTGTCCAAAACTGTATGTCTTATGTTTTCGTTCGAGACACCTAGTTTTTCTTTGCGATCTTTGGTACTAAGTATGCCTTTAACAATGCAACGTAATTGCCTAGGTTTTTAGCTTTCAATCTGTCCCGAACGGAAATCAAACTCGGAACCCTAAACTTCGTAGTTAGGGTCTCGAACCACTAGGCTACCCAATCTTGGAATAAAACAGAAAATTCATATTTTTTATGTGACACATAACGTTCATTTGTCGTCTCATAATCTTCTCTTAATGTAACTGTACACTTCATAAAGTAGACAGATAATTCAATTAAGAGAGTGCTTATGCCACGAATATTGTCACAGAGCTAGTAACAGAGCAGCTATTGCAAAACATAGGTACTAAGTGAATATTACAGTTTACCCTTGTATCACCGACGTTTAATCGAATGGCACGTCAGACGTTTCACATATTTTCGTTTCATCGACAATTCATTTCGGTGAACAGTCGCTTCGCGTAATTCTGAGACACGGATTTTTAATTAGTAGAAATGTCATTTCATCAATGATTTACACTGCGGAAACCATCATCATCTCGTGCCACTGGTGGGCACAGGCCTCCTGTCAGAATGAGAGGGCTTCGGCTGTAGTTCCCACGCGGTCTCAGTGCGGATTAGGAACTTCACAGTCACCATTGAATTGCTTCGCAAGTGTGTAGGTTTCTTCACAATGTTTCCTTCGCCGTAAAGGCATATTGACGTGACACATCAAAGACAACGGGATTAATCTTAAACTAACATCATCATCATCTTGTTAATGACATTTAAATAGAAAATACTATACTTGAAAGGTTTAGGTGATTAACTAAATGTAAACAAAACAATGTCAACTGTTATCTTAAATACTGTAATTCTCCCATTAAACTATCTAAACATTTACATTTCTGTATTAAAATACGTTAGTCTACTTTGTATTACAATGATAGATAAATAAAATGTTTTGAATCCTTGAATGTAACAAATTTGGAAACTGAAGTTTGTTTACATTTAGTTAATAACCTAAACCTTTCGAGTATAGGTCATTAAATTAGGAAGCAATACACGGGTTAAGTAATTACAAATGTGTATATCATAAAATTAAATTAGTGATTATCTAATTTATTGAATCAGGCGTTACTTTGCGGAGGTCCATATTAATGAACTAAAACAATTACTTTGCTCACCCGCGATATTATAAGGTCGCGGGTGAGCAAAGTAATTGTTTTAGTTCATTAGTGATTATCTTTTAAATGGCGTCTTAGTGAAATTAGCTTTATTTAACCTAAAGAAACCGCTTCCCTTAAGTACGGCGTAGACGAATGCGTGTACGTGTCACGCCACGTCACGCACACGCACCGGTTGTGGTGAGTGGAGCTGTGGGAGGGATGGCACACTAGTTGCGTGTATGTACCATGTGGTGTGTCATCTTTCTTACAGTTCATTCATTACAACTGGTGCGTGGCCACGCGTTATAGGGGGCAAACGAGCAGACGGATCGCCCGATGGTAAACGATTACCGTCGCCCATGGACACCTGCGACACCAGAAGAGTCACAAGTTTATTAGACATTAATACGGAATCAGGATAAAATCTAAATATCTCAACCGTTAATTTGAGATAAATGATACTTAGCTCGGCATTTATTTATTATTCTTAAGCATTTTAAAAATATATATTACACTAAATTAAATAAGACTAATTTTAACAATACCTAACATCAAAAAACCACGTTACCATTTTAAAGAATTTTGGGAAATCCTCGGACCCCACGTACAATCGTGGACGCGAGCGAAGGCGCGGGGAAATGCTAGTATTTTACATATTTACCAACATCGCAAATCAATCAACGTCACAATGGTCCCAAAGTACCCCGTCATACCAAAACCCTTAACGATATGTTTGCCCACAAAAATCAACCGGAAGTCATTTTTATTTATACAGAGGCTCTGTAACAGAGCACGATCTTCCTGTCACATACTCGGCATCCTTTGGGAAATTATTAAGTTCCCGGAGGAAAACCGGAAGTTGTCGGCAAGGCCGTGGCCGGAAAATTACTAAATTTGATCAGAATTCACTATGAAACTGGAAATATACCTACAAGTAAATTGGACAAAATGGGTCCCACTGAAAAACAGCGATGTGGCTTGCCACAACATTATGCTGAGTGGGGCCCAATTTATACTATTCGATATTTTTTTTTTACTTGTAAATTTCCTGTCAAATGTATTTTTTTTTCTGTGTTTGTATCGAATATGTGTAAATAAACATCTCTCTCTCTCTCTCTCTCTCTCTCTCTCTCTCAAAATTGCATTTCACGTAGTCCATAAAATAAGTGATTTGTTTTGACTAGTATGGAATACAAAGTAATTATTATGCGAAAATAACTCTGTTTGCCTGTCTGTCTATCTATTACCACTTCACGCTTAGAGCGCGCGCAGACAGAGAGCGGTCTGGCGTTCCGCGTTCCGCGTTCAGTGTGCTTAGTATAAGTTTTTACTTAACCAAATACTTCTCGATCGCGTTTACGTAAAAATTTCAATTCTATGGAAACATGGACGCGCGCGCGCGGAGACGCTGTCCATGTTTCCCTATAGTAATTGAATTTTTTACGTAAACGCGATCGAGAAGTATTGAAGTGAAGGAAAACTTATACTAAGCACACAGAGTTCTGTACCACTACCATGAGTTCACAGTGACCGCACTCGATAGCGACTGCGTAAATGATTTGTATGGAGATTCCATACAAATCATTTACGCAGTCGCTATCGAGCACGGTCACTGCAAACTCATGGTAGTGGAGTGTATTGACCACTCGAGAGTTCCGACCGCCTGCTGTGTGCGTTATCGTAAGGGACCTAGTACATTCGAAAGAACGCAGTACGCTTAGTATAAGTTTTACTTTACCAAAATACTTCTCGATCGCGTTTACGTGAAAAAATCAATTACTAGGGAAACATGAACAGCGCCTCCGCGGCCGCGCGTCCATGTTTCCATACAATTGAAATTTTTACGTAAACGCGATCGAGAAGTATTTTGGTGAAGTAAAACTTATACTAAGCGTACAGAACTCGGAACTCGGAACGCGGAACGCCAGACCGCTCTCTGTCTGCGCGCGCTCTAAAACCTTAAATTTTAGTATGGTGATAATTTGAAACCCTTATATGGGCTTAGGATAGTTTTTATCCTAGAAAAGTATATGTATTAAAGGATGGCAGTTGAAAAACAAACGAATCAATAGTTATAAACCTGTTTTAAACTTAATATCCAAATTAGTACCTACATACTAGGGGCGTTCAATAAAAAGTGAGAATGAGTATGTTATAAACAACTTTTACTAAATGTAATTTTATTTTTCGACATAGTCACCTTTTAGCATAATACACTTATTAAATCTTTTTTCTAAACTTAAAATTTCATTTTTAAAAAAGGTCTCATCTTGAGTACTTAAAAAATCTTGTACTGCAGCGACTACCGCGTCGTCGTCTTCAAATTTCTGGCCTCTCGGGTATTGTTTCAATCTCGGAAATAGGTAGAAATCACTGGGAGCGAGATCTGGTGAATACAGAGGATGCTTAAGGATATTGAACCCAGCATCACGAATTGCAGCCATTGCAACGATGGACTTGCGTGCCGGGGCATTGTCCTGGTGGAACAGCACAACTTTCGAGAGTTTACCTCGCCGTTTTTCGCGGATCTCATTGCGCAATGTTGCTATTTGTTTGGCGTATAAAGTGCCCGTAATAGTGGCTCCATGCTCGAGATACTCAATCATTAATACCCCTTTACCATCCCAAAAAACAGAGCCCATGACCTTACCGGCTGATGGGCTCACCTTGAATTTCTTCGGAGTTGGAGATGATGGCCTTTTCCATGTCATAGACTGCAGTTTTGTTTCAGGGTCGTAATGATGGAGCCATGTTTCGTCCATTGTCATAAATCGCGCCAAAAAAAGTTCCCGGTCTTGCTGCATCAGGTTCAAAGCTTCTTGACAAATCTCTAGTCTAGTTTGTTTTTGCGTGTCAGTAAGCATTCTTGGTACCCAACGCGCAGATACCTTTTTCATACCCAAGCGTTCATGTAAAATATTATGCACGCTCCCCGTTGAAATCTTTACATTTTCAGCAATAAAACGAACTGTGACACGACGATCCGCCAAAACTGAGTTTTCGACTTTTTTCACAATTTCTTCAGTTACTGCTGTGGTAGGGCGTCCGGAGCGGGGGTCGTCCATTGTCGATGTTCTTCCACGTCTAAATTCGGCGCACCAACGTGCGACTGTCGAATACGGAGGAGCATTAGACCCTAAAGTGTCCCGCAAATCCAAATTGACTTGGTCCGTAGAAAAATTTTTCAAATACAAGTATTTGATAACGGCGCGCAGTTCAATTTTCTCCATTTTCGCTAACGTACTCAATAGCATTGCAAAGAAATTACCGTATATTTTTTTAAACAAAAGACAGTTAGTTTTTTTTTTCATAGCAATCAGCTAGATAGATTAGCTTTACCGGCCAGTATTTAATTTCGTAATATTAAAAGAGTTTGCATCTCATTCTCACTTTATATTGAACGCCCCTCGTAGATAGGTGACGCTGATACTAACTTCTAACGACTGGCATTTTCCATTTATTTTTCTAATAAAAGTAAGCAGTGGGATAAGGTAAGGTAAATGTACCAATGCTCGACACCTCAACGCTCGGTAGTTGACACCTACATTACCTACCTACATTGAAGGTGCCATGTATTGGGTCAGTGTCGAGCACAATGACGTTTACCTTAAAACTTTTAAATTAATCTAATATTCTCACATATGTATATCCCAATGATATTATACAGGGTGTAATCAAAATGGTGATCCAAAGGTAGTGTTCCTTACTCAGTTAATGCTGGACAACATAATGCATTAACACAATTGCTAAAAAAATTTGGGATGTTCATACTTTGTTGCCATGAAACAATGATATTATAATACAAAAAAAGAGGTAGATACGCCACCAACGCACCAAAACGTGTGCCGCGAAATGGTCCTAATTATGAACAATTGGAATCAGTCGGATTGTGACGTTTGCTTACACTTGCGCGCAAAGGATAAACTATCTTTGTATTTTTCTTTATATCGTTTTAATGAAGCCGTCTCTCTTATACCGTCTCTGTCAATGTAATCTATATATATAAAAATGAATCCCTATTTCCCTTGGTCACGGCATCACGCATGAACGGCTGGACCGATTTCACTAATTCTTTTTTTGTTGTGTTCGTCATTGTCAGGAGAAGGTTCTTATGAAAGAAAAAAATAAGAAAATTGCGCGGAAAATTAGAAAATATAAGAAAAATTACCGTCCATAATAACTTTTCTAATGTAACCTTATGGCGTTTGACATAACTGCCAGTCGTTTGACAGTTGGCGTGATTAACAGAATACGATCGTTTAAATTAAATGTACGGGTCGAAATTTTATTCATAAAACTAGCGACGCGCCCCGACTTCGTGTGGGTGTAGTTTGGGGAAAAATAGGTAAATATATAAACTTAACACCTTAAATTATAGACTTTCTTTATTTTTCACACCTATTTTTCAAAGTTACACCCGTGCGAAGCCGGGGCGGGTCGCTAGTAACATATAAGTAAAAGGAAACGTGTATGTGTGTGTGCCTGCCGCCGCGTGCGGAGCATATTTTTGGACATTATGTGAGCATATAACGTATCTACACTTAAAATATCATTGCCATGAAATCACCAACTCAATGTATGGACACCTCAAATGTTATAAGACTAATTAAAACAAATGAGTTACTGCATTATGTTGCCCAGCATTAACAGAGTGTCTGAGTAAGGAACAATACTTTTGGATCACCATTTTGATTACACCCTGTATACAGAATGTCCTAAATTTCAACGATTACGCAGCGGGAGCTCAAGTTCTAACAGTTCCGGAAAAAATAAGAAAAAAATCCATTGAGATTCATTAGGACCCAACAACAGTTATTTAGGACGCAATAAATGATGATTATGTCATGGTAAAAAAAGTAAGCATTATCCGGCATAAAACAAAGGCTATAAGTATCAATAATTTCCCACACCACTCTGTGTTAATAGTTTAACATGTAACTAATTAAATGTTAACACACTTAATTTGTAAAAGAAAAATGTGATTTAAGTGTTTAAATTGACTTTTGCCTGGCTCTTACCACTTATGGTATTAAAAAAAATGGTGATCGGCTATTTTGTCAAAAACATGTACAGTTTCATTTGAAATCATTACAAAATTCCTTATTGAACACCAAAAAGAGTACAGAAAAAATAACAAAAATAAAAATTCAGGCAGATAATAGACTGTTTTATCGCTCGAAAGCAACCATTGGTGTTTAAAAAAGCTTTTGAAAAAATGCTTTATACCACGTCTTCACACCCATGGAAAAATAAAAAATTGGCTAGCTTGCAATTCCGTAGGAATTAAATATAAACTCCCTTCATAAGTTCACCTCTCACAAGTCTCAAGTCAGTCGTTCAATAATGTTACTCTCATATAGGTACAAATATTTAAATAACTATTCAACGAACAATATTTGTATGTAACTGTATATTATTTTACCTACATACATTTTGAGATCTGGAAAACGACTCTAATGATTTTAATTAAAGCTTTACCCCTCATCTCTAGGAAATCACAATTCGCAACGATTATCCGACGGAGCAACAATGTCATCAACATAGCACACAGGATTAACACAATGTGATCAGTAATTTGCTTTGTCAGTGAGCGGACCATCTGTCGAAGAATCGTTCGCTTGAGTAAACGAGTTCTTGAATGGAGACCCATCAAACTTAGTTTATGATACCCTAGTAGAGCTAAATATGCGGAGTGACGGGCTAGATATCGGAAGACAAAGACAAGATGAAATAGCTCGTTTAAAGGGAGATCTTTGTCCAGCAGTAGGCAGCTATAGGCCGAAGATCGCTAGGAAAAGGCCTATTCCCGACTTGGTAAACATCGAGCGTTTGGTAGCACAAGATAGGTCTAGGTCTAACTTATATCTACATTCTACATAGCTCGATACACTTTTATTTAATTCATATTTTTGTGATTTCTTGAGGTAACTTTTTTGTAAATATTGACTTTATTTAGCTGTTTAATACGAATGCTGCGTACTGTACACAATATTGCACAGACACTTTTACCATACCAAAAGGGAGTTCGGGATGGTCCTTAATCCACTTACTACAATAAGTTAAATGGTAAGTACTTAGTTTACAGAGGATCGGAGTGGTGAAACTGAAAAAACACTAACCGAATGATTTATCCAGTACTTGGATACGTAACCGCCAGTGTGACAATAACCTGGTGAAACAGCCCCTTATACTTTTTTTTATGTTAGAGAGGCCAGACAAACGAACTAGTGGGTCACCTGATGTTAAATGAACACCACTGTCCATAGACACTTGCAGCGCCTTACGCGATACCAGTGCGTTGTCGGCCCTGCAGAAAATGGTACACTTGCCTCTTAAAGGCACCCAGGTCGTAACTCGATGGGGAGACCCCAGCGGGAAGATCGTTCCAGATTTTGCAAGTTCGTGGCAAAAAAGACCGCTTAAAGCGCACCGTCGAAGACTGCCATTCATCAACATGATGACGATGAAATGAACGCTTACGACGGGTGGATCTGTAATGGAACCCCGCAGCTGGAATGAGGTCAGAGCATTCCCCGTTGTAGATCTTATAGAACACGCAAAGGGAGCTAACGTCTCTGCGGAGAGCAAGAGGATCGAGTTTATCGGAGAGTGAGGGGTTGCCGACGACTCGGGACGCCCTGCGCTGTATGCGATCAAGTGAAAGCAGCTGATATTGGGGTGCGCCAGCCCAGAGATGAGAGCAATACTCCATCCTCGGCCGAACCTGGGCTTTATAAATCTGAAGCCGCTGCTTCGGAGTGAAGTATCGCGTAGAGCGGCCAAGCACGCCCAACATTCTAGCAGCCGACTTGGTTTTACCTTCCAGGTGATCGCGAAATTGGACTGTGCTCGAAATGTCGACACCGAGGATCCCAACACTCTCCGAAGTGTTGAGGGGTGATCCTTGGAAGCAAGGAGCAGCGACAAACGGGTATTTTTTGGCAGTAAATGCACAAACTTGTGTTTTGGAGGGGTTAAACTGCACTAAGTTACTTGTGCCCCAATCAGAAACTTGCGCTAGTGTATTACTTGTTAGGTTTCCGTAGCCAAATGGCAAAAAACGGAACCCTTATAGATTCGTCATGTCTGTCTGTCCGTCCGTATGTCACAGTCACTTTTTTCCGAAACTATAAGAACTATAATGCTGTTGAAACTTGGTAAGTAGATGTATTCTGTGAACCGCATTAAGATTTTCACACAAAAATAGAAAAAAAAACAATAAATTTTGGTGGTTCCCCTTACTTAGAACTGAAACTCAAAAATTTTTTTTTCATCAAACCCATACGTGTGGGTAATCTATGGATAGGTCTTCAAAAATAATATTGAGGTTTCAAATATCATTTTTTTCTAAACTGAATAGTTTGCGCGAGAGACACTTCCAAAGTGGTAAAATGTGTGCCCCCTGTAACTTCAAAAATAAGAGAATGATAAAACTAAAAAAAATATATGATACCATGCAAACTTCCACTGAAAATTGGTTTGAACGAGATCCTAGTTTGTCTGCCTGTCTATATCAGTAACCAATCTACAATGATCCCACACTGCGCACATTTTGCTTAGGAGCAGGGGTCTGCTAAGGCCCATACTACACAGGCGGTTCTCCCGCCGCGGGAAACCGCTTCTGAACCGCCACTAGACACAATTTTATATGTAAGTTGTATGGTGCAAACTACACTGCGCAGCTCCGTCGAGCGGTTTCCCGCGGCGGGAAACCGCCCTTGTAGTATGGGCCTAAGACTGGATGTTCATAGATACATATAAATTTGTACGGAACCCTCGGTGCGCGAGTCCAACTCGCACTTGGCTGGTTTTTTTACATCTGCACTTTTAAAAATAACTAGTGAATACCGTCTGCGTCCTTGGGCAGGGCAACTTGCCTTTCTTATTGTTATAAACTCGAATAGTTATTTATAAGAATCCATGAAGAATGTAAGCGTCTGAACTGGTTTTTTGCAACAAGTATGTTTTACACCTGACTGTCGAAGGAGGGTTATATTTTTCGCGAGCATGTATTATTGAAGTGAAACTTCTAATGCGACTTCCAACAAGCGTTGCGTTAAATGCGTTGCGTTAAATACTCAACGCAACGCAACGCAACGCAAGTTGACGTTTACGAGACGTTCGCATTGTATATTATACTAACGGATGTTAAAAACTTCGTCAGTGCGATCCAAAACAATTGCGTGGTTTAGTATGAAAACTTGTAAAAATCAAAACTATTTTAATGGTAGATCGTAGAATTAAGTATTTTAAACGTAATTAGTTAAAAAAAGTATTGAATATCTTTGAGAATTACGAAAAATCAAGAAAAATTATTGAAAATAACGTGCGCACGAGGAGCAACGCCATCCAGCGACGAGTTATGTAACTTGTTTCGCTAATTTGTATGAGACTTGATAAAAGCGCCATCTAGTGAGTAATTTAAACACATAGATGCATAAGTATATTTAGTTTTTTTAAGTTATTGCAATAAGGTTCATATTGATGTATAAGTGCCTTTTTCATTTCAACATTACGAAGTTTCACTTCTTCCGCGCGGAGGAGCTGCACGCACGATTTTTTATTTATTGAATACAATCAAGAACACAAACAAACAAGGTTGGAGTCATTATGCCACTATTGGAAAACCCACTAGGGGTTTGTGTAATAGTAGTAGGCGAGTCACAGCGGTTCAGTACAAGTTTTAATTAACTAAACTAAATTAAGTACCACTAGGTAGATACGTCTTTATTGTCACTCTCTACCTTCAGTCTTCTGTCATAGTAAGAGAGGTGACAGAAGGGTGTCATCTACTGGGCGTTGAGGTGTCGAGCATTGGTACATTCGGGATCCTATCGATGTTTAGAAAATTTTATTTCCGAAGGTTTAGAATCCCGAAAACTTCATTTGTCCGAAAGCATTTTTTCTGAAACTGTAAATATTTCAGGATTTATTTCAGGACCATCGTGTAGAACCCTTTAGGTTAGGTTATGGTTGTTTTATAAAAATCCTGAAATATTTACCTACAGTTTCAGAAAAAAATGCATTCGGATAAATGAAGCATTCGGGATTTTAAATATTCGGAAAAAAATAATTCTAAATTTTGATAGGTAACCGGTACATTCACCTTAAATACGATTTCAAAACTTCCTGTTGAATTTAAGTTGAAATTTGGTAGGTACTCATAATATGTAAGTCGGTGACGCAAAGACAGACGTGTAACTTAAAAAAATAAATTTCAAACATAGGGCCTACCTTGTAGGTAACTTTTATATCTACAAGAAAAATTAAATTAAATAAAATTATATATTTTTCATAGAAGGTAAAAGGCCGCTGCAATGTAGTCGAAACGTCGAGGTAATTTTAGCAATAGTTAGTTAATAGTTCTTGAGTAAGTCCAAAAACTTTTCCACTATTTAAAATTAACCCGAAATACCGATTTTTCCACCGATTTTACACTTGAGTATGACTTTGAAATTAATTCAATTATTTCCGTGGCCATGGCTAAAGACTTAAATATGATAATTAAAATAAAAATAATTTTATTTAAGTGTTTGATGTAAACGAGACTGTTAGTTATTTTTTTGACAAATAAACGAATCAAGTTGAATTTTGTAAGTTTTTTGTCATATACCTATTTTGGGTACAGATACTTAACGATTTTTTGTGATTGAGTGCATGTTATTTTAACTAACAATATTTAATTAAAGACAAATTGACCTTTCGTACCATTGTATCATCTCAAAATACCTACAATATTAAAGTTTAAGTTTAATTTTCTAGTCAGAACTTTAATCTAATGCACTTTTCTATACATAATCGAATCGATCAAATAGGTACTCATACAAACTTCAATCGATTTATCGTGAGTATCGAGTACCGAGTCGTATGGTAGGTAACATCACTAGTTACGCCGCGACGACAAATGTCAAAACGGGCTTCTTATATCTTGACGACTTTAGGCTGTTTATTTTACGTCAACACATCAGTCGTGACATGCGGAGATCAAGGTGACTTTGTTGCATGCGACTGGTATTAGCATAAAAATGTAATTATCCTACAAGGCTCGGGTCTAGGTCTTCTGACCTTACCACGCCAAGTACGGTTGACATCGCGAGTCAACTTAAGCCATAATGCAATCTTGATAAGTGCTTGTTATGATAAAATGCTGAGAATGAAACTGACTTAACTCAAATACTGATTTGTGCTAATCGCAAAAATAATAATAATTAGTCATGGGACGATTGCTGCCAAACTAAGCAAAGCTTGTACTATGGGTACTAGACAATGGATAAAGATACCTACTTATATAGATAAATAAATACTTGAATACATATTAAACAAAGACTCGAGCACAAACATTGGTATTTTTTATACAAATATCTACCCCAACCGGAAAGCGACCCCGGGACTTCAAGTTTTGTAGTCAGGTTCTCTAACCTCTAGGTCATCCGGTCGTCAATAAAATTTCGCATTGGTGAAAACGGACCCTATTACTGAGACTCCGCTGTGCGCCCGTTTGTTTTGTTTTATTTTAATTTAATTATTTATTTTTATATTGAATACTAGCTTTTGCCCGCGACTCCGTCCGCGTGGAAGAAGTGAAACTTCATAATAAACCAACCCGCTCCCAATCCGCCCCCAAACCCGCTCCAAACCCGCCCCCAACCCACTCCCAACCCGCCCCCAACCCGCTCTCAACCCGCCCCCAACCCGCTCTCAACCCGCCACCAACCCGCCCCAAACCCGCCCCCAACCTGCTCCCAACTCGCTCTCACCCCGCCCCCAAACCGCTCCTAACCCACCCCCAACCCGCCCTCAACCCGCCCCCAACTAGCTCTCAACCCGCCCCCAACCCGCTCCTAACCCGCTCTCAACCCGCTCCCAACCCGTCCCCAACTCGCTCTCAACCCGCCCCCAACCCGCTCCCAACCCGCTCCCAACCCGCCCCCAACCCGCTCCCAACTCGCCCCCCCCACCCGCTCCCAACCCACCTCCAACCAGCTCTCAACCCGCCCCCAACCCGCTCCCAACTCGCCCCCCAACCCGCTCCTAACCCGCCCTATCTAACTGGGCTATCTAACACTGAAAGAATTTTTCAAATCGGAGCAGTAGATCCCGAGATATAGAAGTTTTACTTAAAAAAACCCCGATTTGGAAACATTCTTCCGCTCCGCTCCGCTCCTATTGGTGTTAGCGTGATGATATATAGCCTATAGCCTTCCTCGATTAATGGGCTATCTAACACTGAAAGAATTTTTCAAATCGGAGTAGTAGTTCCTGAGATTAGCGCCTATAGAAGTTTTACTTAAAAAAACCCCGATTTGGAAACATTCTTCCGCTCCGCTCCGCTCCTATTGGTGTTAGCGTGATGATATATAGCCTATAGCCTTCCTCGATAAATGGGCTATCTAACACTGAAAGAATTTTTCAAATCGGAGCAGTAGTTCCTGAGATTAGCGCGTTCAAACAAACAAACAAACAAACTCTTCAGCTTTATATATTAAGTATATAGATTATGTATGACTAAATATTCTGTGAATATTTCAAGTGCCTACTAATACTTGTTGCCGTTATCAATATCGAGCAAAAACGAGCAAAAATCACGTTTGTTGTATGGGAGCCCCCTTAAATATCTATTTTATTCTGTTTTTTAGTATTTTTGTTATAACGGCAACCGAAATACATCTGTTTTCACAGAAAAAACATCAAAAAAGTTAGTAAGTAAGGTCTAAGTTAAAGTTTGTGTATTTCTTTTATAAATTAGGAAATTCCTGATCGACACTCTGTCTCGCTATCACGGTTCGTGAGATACTGCCTGGTGGCAGACGGATAGACAGACAGCCGACAGACGGACGGACGGACAGCGAAGTCTCACCAATAGGGTTCCGTTTTTACCTTTGAGTACGGAACCCTAAAAACGAAGTATAGGTTACCGCGGCCTACATGGGTTACTATAAAGTAAGAACACCTTGAACACTTTAAATATTCTCATTTATTATGCATTTCTTTTTTTCATTAGATTCAATAAAATATTTAACATTATCAATTGAAGTTTATAATTAAAGTTTTCATTGCTTTTTAATGAAGTTTCTTAGTTTATTCAATTAAACTGCCAATTGATTTAATTCAAAATTTCGCAACGATATTGAAACACGTAAAAAGTCTCTAAAGTTTCTAGATCCATCTCTTACCTACATAATAAATTTTGTAGTTACAAGATAAATAAAAGTCTTTTTCGCATTGATTGCTTTTTTATTAGTTTTCAATTTTAATCATATTTTTAGGAACCTGAACAATCAAGGTGACCGTATTATTTAGCTTTAGGTATCTAATAAATTGTCAGATTCTAATGAAATGAACTTTAGGATCAGTAGGATACGGAGGTTCATGAGGATAATTTTATGGATTTAATGCAAAAACTACTGTTTTCAGATTTCAAATAGGCAAGAAAAGAAATACAGTTTTATTAAAATACCTGTATATTTTGATTTTGATGAATAAATAAAATTAAATGCATTGAGTCGCTATCGGTATCCCAGCCCTGGATATCTGGGCTTAAGAGTATCATTAGTAAATAAGAAAAATATTTCTTCTCTCGGGTATTGTCACACAACATTCGACTCTTTCTTGTTTTTTTATTTACTAGACAATGTTATTTACATTGCCCTATGTGCGGGACTGACTTGAATGGAATTATGAATAGTGTAACGATTCACCTCTATCTGGCATGTTTATTGTTTCGCATTTCATCTTTTGGCAGAATTTATTCCCGTTTTTAATACTGAATAATTTCCCGAACTGATAGCTATGCCAATTAAATTAATATGCCAAATAATTTGACTAAAATTATTCGCTTCACTTTTGAACAGTCAAAATTATTCCATAAATATTTAGACGTAGGTGCTTATAGTTCATTCTCCAACCATTCAAATTTAATTTCGATTTTTTTATGGATAGTGAAATAATACGGATTACTCACGTCTCAAAACGAGTTTATCTCGACATGTTTCTGGCCAATCCGTATTATCTCACTATGAGTGAGTCGCACTGTAGGTTAATGTTTAAAATCTTTATGGATATTATCACAGCCATGCTCTAAGGAAAAATCTGTCAGTTCGAGATAAATTGTAACATCTTGCACTATTTAGGACCTGGTGTGGTAAAAATACGACCTGTAATTGCCGACTCGGGAATGAATGACGGTAATTATGCAACCTAAAAATTCAAACACTCATGTAATTGCCAAAAGGGTAATAATAATAAAGAGAATAATAATAATAATATTTATTTAACAGAAAAGTTTTTAACAAAAGATCCTTATAATAAATGGAACTCTGTTCCCTAAGTAGGTAAACCTGTATTTTAGGATGAACATTGCTCCTGCTCATTGGGTCGTGCATTTATGATCGTTCATTCCAGGTCGCCAAATACAGGGTCGTACACTTACCGGACCATACCTAACCTACCCACATTGTGTTTATTCTCCTACAGCATTACGCGTAACTATGTTTAGCTAGGTCATGTATGTATACTACATTTGATAAAGGTTATTTTTAAGCATTTATCACCCGACTGTCGAAGGAAGGGTTATGTTTTTTTCGAGCGTAAGTATTGCGGAACGGGAATTATACAGGCGGGTTTTTTTTTCATTTTGTATTGAAATTATTTTTAAGTACAAAATAAAGGTTAAAATTTGCTAATAAAAGTGTTTACTGATTCTTATGAACTTGATTAAATAATGAATAAAGAGTATACATTTTAATTCTCATTTACGTATTTTCGAGGATATCAAAACCAAAGTCGCATCAATTTGTAATATACCTAACCTAAGTTTTTTTTTCTACTTATATTTGAGACAGGCTTCGTACAATTCATCACATTAGTCTATGAGGCAACGAACAACTATCACACATAAAATGGATGGCCACAGTGTTATTTGTAACCTTTTCACAGCCATCCTGAACAGCACGCCATGTCTGAAGTCGGCTGGGCCGGGCTACAATTCCCACAAACTTCCCGGGGTCATAAGTAATAATAATAATAATAAATCTTTATTTATCATACTAAAAGTTACAAAACATAACAACTTATAGACTAAACATATTTAAAAAGGAAACATGTTACGTATACCTGAACTAGGAAAAAAAAATTTCCTGTGTTTCAGGTGTAAAATAAGGAATACATACAAAACAAGTCTTAAATATTTAACCACATTAAAAAAACAAAAGAAAAAAAAAAAAAATCTTAACATTTATAACATAGAACTACAACTCTTACAAACTATATACCTATCTAAGCATATTTATTTTAAGACTGACAATAATTTTTCTGTATCCTCATAGGACATTTGTTGAAGTGCTGTTTGGAGAATTATCTTAACTTATTAAGTACTTATATTTACTTCATTTAATTTAGAATTGAAAACCACAACATCATTATATTGCGGCTCGTCAACTATTTCTTACCTAGCAAATAGTACAGTGCAATAGTCTGAGAGCCGCAAAATAAAATTGTTTTAATGTCACTTTATTTGCGTGTCGTCGTTCCAGTGGACCCCATAGAACAGCTAGATTTCTACCATATTCCCAAATCCCCCATTTTTTGTCTCGCCAACGTGGAGCCCCCTCGAGTCTCCTGTGGACCCCTGGGGGTCCACCTGGACCACTTTGGGAATAAATGCTCTAGTACAAATTGTACAGAGATTACAGTTCACGAGCCGCAATATTATGTTGTTGTGGTTCATAATTCTAAATTAAATGGAGTATACTCAGGTTGGCCGCTGCAACCAATGCTTCTCTCTTAGTGCAATTCCGAATGTAACCTAAGTTCAATTTGCCAGATTATGCAATTTAAAAATGCATACGTAACTTTTATTTCTAAAAGTTTCGTGCATTGTTACGAGCACTATTTCATCGCGATTATGACTGTAATAAACTTAATTTGCATGCAAAGGCCGGGGTTTTGAAATTCTGTAAGTAACACTTTTTTTACGCGCACCAATTTTTTCATAACAACACGCCGAATAACGAAAAATAAGACGTGCCCACTTAGTAATTTAATTAAAAATAAATGTCACGGCTAAAACTAAAGTAAAACTATAATTTTTTCAAACGTGTTGGTAAAAATAAAAATAAACAAAGAAAATAAAAAAAATGAGTACTTACAAAAACTGGCCAACTTTGTGCACTAAAAAAAATCCAATTCCAAAACAATACACAAAGTCACAGCACAGAAAAAAAAATCACAGCTCAAATTTTAAATTAACCGCGCGACCAGCGGCGGCGTGCGGTTTGTTAACACTGAACTTGAGGCGCGTGCGCCGATCTTGCTTGCCTTAGTTGCCTTCCAATTTCCCAATACCACAGCCATTACCTGAGCGGCATAATAATCCGTATTGCAATACACTGTCGTTCTTGAATAATGTATCCCGCCTTACCTAATTCACTAGCCGCGCAATGTATAGCTAGTAGCTACTCTAAATGAGATTACTCGCATTATGAAAACTTGGTTTTAAGGCCTTTTCTCATCTTTCATCTACCAAAAGTTGCGCAAGTAGACTTCCATTGCGGGGCTGTGCAGCAAACAAATTATAAGGGATAGGTAGTTTCTGTGGTTTTAGCACAGCAATGTAATGTGTTTAATCGATTTTTCCTTCAAGTGTGTACTAGGTTTATGCGTTTGGATGTAGAAATGGTTATGTTTAAGGTCGTCATAACAGAGTTGATCTTTTACGTCATAGAATAATGATGATAAAATTCCGAGTCTTGTGCTTTGCAATGTTTAATTCAAATTCCGCATAAAACGGCAAAGTCAATGGTGTGTGTGAAGTACCCATTATCAGTTTTCACTGGCCAGAGTCTACATGTAATCCCAATGCCTAAAGTAGCCCAAGGTCCATAATCCGACCTTACAGTACTTTCATAATTTCATTCATATATTTGTTATTATATAGGTATTGGATACGTCAGTCGAAGATACTAAATCAATTACCGGAATGGAATCTTTCCGCTGAGAATCTCATGTTGGGATTCCATCATCATCATCATTATTCCAGCCTATATACGCCCCACTAGAGGGCACAGGCCTCCTCTCAGAATGAAAGGGCTTGGGCTGTAGTTTCCACGCGGGCCCTGTGCGGACTGGGAACTTAACAGACACCGTTGAATTTCTTCCCAGATGTGCGTGTTTACTCGCTATGTTTTCCTTCACCGTAGAGCTCATAATAAATTTCAAATATAATCCGATAAAGTTACGGACTTGTACCTATTTAAATTATATGATAAATAAAGTATCAAAATGCACATATACCACCCACATACTAACCTATATAAACTGCTGTCATTTAAAAACTTTGATATAAATCTCAGGATCAGCTTTCATTAGCCAGAGTCTAGCTCGGTCCAGATTTTATTCATCATCCGTCATCATCATCATCATAATCATCGGCTAGATAGCCGTATTCGGCCACAGCGACTGTTTCCTATCATTGAGAGCGTCGCAGAACCGCTCTCAGGTGGCTAACGTGGCCGATTTTTACAGCGAATGTTCTGGCACAGTCGCCACAGGTCAGCAGCCCTCCTACGTAGTTATAGTTTATGGCCACTGGTGATCTGGCCTTTAGCTCGTTGCGTTTAGCGTCTATTCTGCTACAGCGACTAAGTAGCCACGCACTTTATTATGCATCGTCTTCCTCCAACGTGGTCGATCTTTTGCTAAAGTCTACCATCATCCGTAGCCTGGGTTAGTATCATTTCGTCTAAAACGCAACTAGTCCTGGCGGTGACCGGTCTAAAACGCTGCTAGTATCACCAAATAAAAATGCTTGATGGAAATAGTTTCAAGAATAAATTAAAAAATTGGCTGATTGATAATGTATTTTATAATTTATATGAATTCTTTTCGAATGTTGATTTATGCTTTAATTTTTAGTTAGGTATAAACCAAAAGAATTGCATGCTCGAAATGAGCAACTGTTGATACTCTTGTGATTTATTTACCATCTTTGTACACAGTTTACAATTAATAATTACTTACTTACTTACTTTTAGTCTAAAACGCATCTCGTCTAAACTGCTACTGGTCTAAGTACCTACTAGTCTACGTCGTTACTGGTCAAAGTAGCATCTAACCTTATGGTTATATTTTAAAAAGGCCATTTATAAGGCCAGCTGCTTGCTTAGATCAGTAGCGGCGTAGACTGATAGCACTGGGGCTAAATTCAGGAACGGCCCAACACGGTTTGCGAGCGGTGATTCAATCGTTTGGGAGAGGATAGGAATGGGTTGAGCTTGGGATGAGCCTAATTTTCCTGTTAATTCATAAATAAGGCCCAAACTGAGCCCAAACCTCTCGCAAACCAGTGATTTTTGGCGTTCCTGAATAGCAGTTCAAACCAAACCCAGCCCAAACGATTGAATTACCGCTACCAAACCCGTGAAGGTCCGTTCCTGAATTTAGCCCCTGATCCCCTCCTCCAGAGTAATTGTGTAACTTTTTTGACACTTGGCATCGGATTGAAATGACAGTTCTTGTATGGCTGTGGCAGCTGGCTGTTTCCGATACCAATTGTCAGCCCATACAAGAACTGTCAAAATGAACGCGATGGCGATTGCGAGGGAGTTAGATGTTTCAGGCTAGTAGCGTTTTAGACCGGTTACCGTTAGGACCAGTTGCGTTTTAGGCGAAATGATACCATAGCTAGACCGTTTATAGTACAATGTGCATCACGGGCCGTAAGTAGGGGGTTACTAACGAGAGTTTATTAAAAGCCCGACGCCGAAGGCGGAGAGCTTTTAATGACTCGATTTTGTAATCCCCTTACTGAAGTCATCTACCATAGATAATGTAAACTGTGTTTAGAATTCGAATGGCCATACGGCCAGATTGTGCCAACATGTTAAAAAAATACTTTTTGATATAAATTTAAAATATAGAAATATAACGAAGTTTCATGAAGCGAAGATCAGTTTTGTGTAGTAAAATTGGGTTATAGCTAAGTTTTAAACATATAAATAAAACGTTGGCTGACTTGAAACCTTCTTAGTCTGAAATGAAATACCAACTAACTTGTTTGCAAATTTTAAAGCTAAAGTTAGAACTCCCTTGGGAGAAAAAGGGACCCAAAGAGGGTCTTGGCCTCCGAAACGAGAGCACGCCATCTGTCCCGATCGTGCGCAGCCTCTTGCCAGTCGTCGACTTGAACACGTCGCAGATCCGCCTGGACACTGTCCCCCCAGCGGTACCTGTAGCGGTAACTTCATAGACAATTTAATTTCTCCGCAAGTGCGTGCAGGTATTTTTTTTACTAAGAGAGTGAGGAAAACGAACAAGCGGGTCATCTCATGGGAAATGATCACAACCGCCCATAAATATCATACCTAGGTTTCCTTAAGATGTGTTCCACTACCGTGAATAGTAAATCTTAAATTGCACACAAAATAAAAGACTGTGATAGGTATAATACCAATTTATTTCATGCATGAACTATGGAAGTAAATGTAAGTCATCATTATAAGTAACTGTTTATTATTGTGCTGTTCATTTTAACAATAAAAAGCATTTTTATTTGTTGAAAATAGTAACAATTCATTTTTGCTTTTGTTGATCTTTTTGAATAAAAATAGAAAAATTACATATTCTTTGTAGTATTATGTTGCTTTTTTGATTGAAACCCTTATTTTTTACTCGTTTTTATACATTTATTTATACGAAATGTCATTGTTTGTTGTTAATACGAATTGACAATCTTTACCTTTTCCAAGGTATGTATTATCAACTAGGAGTAATCGATTCATAACAAGGCAAAATTATATACATAGAAAAAAAATGCTTTTCGAACTATATAAACGAATACATATGTAATACAATCTAATGGGTTCTATTTTGTTAGCGATGTTTTTTAACATATTAAAGCCGATAATCAGACATGGTAAGTGATCGCCGCAGCCCATAGACACCTTCAGCACCATTGTAAATGCTTTTTTGCGTTGCTGGCCTGATGCTTAGATCATTTGCTTAGGGCTTCTTAGGGAAAGTTAATAGCAAATGAGTTTCATGTTTTAAAAAGTTCCAATAGCTTTAACGAATTGGGTTTCTTTAGTCAGTTTGATTGGTTTTAGTATGTTGGATTGGTTAGGTTGATTCAATTAGTTTAGCTGGTTGGATTGGTTTGGCCGGTTGAATTGTTTTGGTCGGTCCAATTAGTTTTGTCGATTGGGTTGGTTTAGTTCATTTAGTCGGTTTGATTGGTTTGACCGGTTGAATTAGTTTGGTCAGTTCGATTGGTCTAATCTGATTTCGATTGGTTTAGTTGGTTGGATTGGTTTGACCCGTTGGGTTGGATTCTCCGGTTGGATTGGTTTGACCGGTTGGGTTGGTTTCTGCGGTTGGATTGGTTTGACCGATTGGGTTGGTTTCGCCGATGGGATTGGTTGGCCCAGTTTCACCAGTTTGATTAATTTGATCAGTATCACCAGTTGGCGGTTCGGCAGGTTCAGCAATAATGCCTGACGGGGTGTTCCCAGACCCTGCACAAGTTGGTGGATTAGGCCCAGAGGATGGTGGGTTCACAGGTCCTGTGCTCGTCGGGGGATTCACAGGCACAATGGGGAACGGTGGAGGGCTAGCGATGACAGGTGGAGGGCTGGTGGATACACAGGTGTTATTCGCAGCCCGTTTGTAGCCATCTTGGCAAAGGCAGAAGCCTTCGCAGTGCTCGTCATATGGTCCATTGCACGTGAAGTATTGGCCGTTGCCCGAACATTGCTCTGTAATTGCAAAGGAATTGTTAAAGAGTTATAGGTAAAAAACTTATGCAAAGGACCTGTTGTGTGTAATAGTGGTAGTAACGTGTTCGTATACCTAAACAAATTGACGTTTCAAATTTTAAAATGACTTAAGCTCCATATCGTGTTGTAGTAGCGGTAGAGCCATGTTGTAGTAGTGGTAGAGCCATGTTGTAGCTAATAGCCGCTGCATCACGAATGGGCCGGCTAGTCCGGGGCAGTACCACCCTCTCACAGTACACCAGCGTGAAGCAGCAGTACTCCTGCTGCGTTTCGTACGGTCAGTGAGAGCGCCGGGGGCCCAATACCTCTCCCCCTCCTCTATTCCCTTTCCTTTTTCCTCTCCCTTTTAGGGCCAACAACGCACTGGCATCGCGTAAAGCGCTGCGGGTGTCTATGGACAGTGGTGATTATTTAACATCAGGTAACCCACTAGTTCGTTTGTCTGGCCTCTCTAACATAAAAAAAAATATCAATTCTGTTCACTACTACCTACTACATACAACAGGGGCTAAATTCAGGAACGGCCCAACACGCTTTGCGAGCGTTAATTCAATCGTTTGCAAGAGGAAGAGGATATGGATGAATTGCTATTCAGCAGGAACGTCAAAAATCACTGGTTTGCGAGAGGTTTGGGCTGAGATTGGGATGACCCTTATTTATTTATTCGTTTATTTATTTACAAAGCGAATTAACAGGAAAATAAAGCTCATCCCAAGCTCAGCCCATTCCTATCCTCTCCCAAACGATTGAATTACCGCTCGCAAACCGTGTTGGGCCGTTCCTGAATTTAGCCCCAGGTCATTTACTTAAATTTTTATCTGTAGTTGACGTTTTAACGTAGCTGTTAGGTCTAAGAATACTTTAATGGCCCTTTTAACCGACGAAAAAAACGGAGGAAGTACCCAAGTCGACGCGTAAAAATAATATATATTTTTTTTATGTATGACCACGCATAACTTTTTAGAGAGTAGTCCGATTTTGATAATTGACAACATTTCATATTTCTAAGACTATAATTTGATTCGTTCTCTGTATACTGTCTGGAAAGAGAAAGACGCTGATAGTTTTAAATTTTCACTAGGATTATCATTAATTTATTACAATTTTTTAAAGATGTGCTTATTCTAAAAGAGCGTAACGATAGAATAGATCCATTACTTTTGTCTAGTCTCTATTAAAAAAAAGTGATGACGTAAATTTGACATTAAGGTTGTTATCAAATTTAAAATTATGACAGCTCTTTTTTCTAGTGAAAAGGGTAAAGGAAACATATCTATTCTGTGGAGGTACAGGTACAGTACACATATGTTTTTTAAATATGTTGTATTTTTTTAAATATGAATAAATAAATTATAATTCCGTGTTCAGGAGGCGAAACTCCTTCGATTCCTGTAGTAATTTTCAGGTGTTAAAAAAATGAAATGTTGTCAATTCTTTTTTTATTGGAAAGAAAATATCCCAAAGTTGTTCCCATATAAATTTGAAAAAAAATCCAACCCTAAGGGTAGGAAAACAGAGGATGATTGATGGTTCACTCACTAATTGTATTGTATGACCAGACCACGCATTTTATAAAGTAGTCCGATTTAGATAATTATATTTTTACTAGCTTTTGCCCGCGGCTTCGCTCGCGTGTACAATGAGTATTACAAAGAACCAAGATATCAAGCAAGCAAGCATACAGGCAAGCAAGCAAGCAGGTCCACAATTGACCGAGAAATCGGTGAACATACCTACATAAAGAAAAAGTGGAATGCATAACCTCCTCCTTTTTTAGAAGTCGGTTAAAGAGCCCTTTGCGGCCTACTTACAGTATAAACTTATAAATTTTGAAACTTTAGCTTTCTACAACCAGTAAAACGCAAAATCTCGTTTTTTCCCGTTCCCGTAATAATTTCGAGAAATGTTTTCTTAATGCTCCCCTACACTCCCCAAGGAACCCACTTGCCAAATTTCAGCTTTCTGTGACCAGTAAAACGAAAAATCCCGTTTTTCCCGTTCCCGTGGGAATTTTGGAAAGTCCTCTCTCAATGCTCCTCTAAACTCCCCAAACAACCTACATGCCGAATTTCAGCTTTCTACGACCAGTAAAACGAAAAATCCCGTTTTTTCCCGTTCCCGTGAGAATTTGGGAAAGTCCTCTCTAAATCCTCCTCTACATTCCCTAAGCAACCTACATGCCGAATTTCAGCTTTCTACGACCAGTAAAACGAAAAATCCCGTTTTTTTCCGTTCCCGTGAGAATTTGGGAAAGTCCTCTCTAAATCCTCCTCTACATTCCCTAAGCAACCTACATGCCGAATTTCAGCTTTCTACGACCAGTAAAACGAAAAATCCTGCTTTTTCCCGTTCCCGTGGGAATTTTGGAAAGTCCTCTTTCACTCCAGCTCTACACTCCCCAAGCAACCTACATGCCGAATTTCAGCTTTCTACGACCAGTAAAACGAAAAATCCCGTTTTTTCCTTATCCCGTGGGAATTTCCGAAAATCCTTATAACTGTTTTTTACTATTATAATTACCTACTTCTATGCCAAATCTGAAGAGCCTAGTAATTATAGTTCATAGGATCCCGTTGAACTGAATATGTAAATCCCGTTTTTTCCCGTTCCCGAGGGAATTCCGAAAAATCCTTCCTTAGTGGATGCCTACATTGTTTAAGGTATCTACTAGGGGCGTTCAATAAAAAGTGAGAATGAGTATGTTATAAACAACTTTTACTAAATGTCATTTTATTTTTCGACATAGTCACCTTTTAGCATAATACACATAGTATATCTTTTTTCTAAACTTAAAATTCCATTTTTAAAAAAGGTCTCATCTTGAGTACTTAAAAAATCTTGTACTGCAGCGACTACCGCGTCGTCATCTTCAAATTTCTGGCCTCTCAGGTATTGTTTCAATCTCGGAAATAGGTAGAAATCACTGGGAGCGAGATCTGGTGAATACGGAGGATGCTTAAGGATATCGAACCCAGCATCACGAATTGCAGGCATTGCAACGGCGGACTTGTGTGCCGGGGCATTCTCCTGGTGGAACAGCACAACTTTCGAGAGTTTACCTCGCCGTTTTTCGCGGATCTCATTGCGCAATGTTGCTATTTGTTTGGCGTATAAAGTGCCCGTAATAGTGGCTCCATGCTCGAGATACTCAATCATTAATACCCCTTTACCATCCCAAAAAACAGAGCCCATGACCTTACCGGCAGATGGGCTCACCTTGAATTTCTTCGGAGTTGGAGATGATGGCCTTTTCCATGTCATAGACTGCAGTTTCGTTTCAGGGTCGTAATGATGGAGCCATGTTTCGTCCATTGTTATAAATCGCGCCAAAAAAAGTTCCCGGTCTTGCTGCATCAGGTTCAAAGCTTCTTGACAAATCTCTAGTCTAGTTTGTTTTTGCGTGTCAGTAAGCATTCTTGGTACCCAACGCGCAGATACCTTTTTCATACCCAAGCGTTCATGTAAAATATTATGCACGCTCCCCGTTGAAATCTTTACATTTTCAGCAATAAAACGAACTGTGACACGACGATCCGCCAAAACTGAGTTTTCGACTTTTTTCACAATTTCTTCAGTTACTGCTGTAGTAGGGCGTCCGGAGCGGGGGTCGTCCATTGTCGATGTTCTTCCACGTCTAAATTCGGCGCACCAACGTGCGACTGTCGAATACGGAGGAGCATTAGACCCTAAAGTGTCCCGCAAATCCAAATTGACTTGGTCCGTAGAAAAATTTTTCAAATACAAGTATTTGATAACGGCGCGCAGTTCAATTTTCTCCATTTTCGCTAACGTACTCAATAGCATTGCAAAGAAATTACCGTATATTTTTTAAACAAAAGACAGTTAGTTTTTTTTTTCATAGCAATCAGCTAGATGCATTAGCTTTACCGGCCAGTATTTAATTTCGTAATATTAAAAGACTTTGCATCTCATTCTCACTTTATATTGAACGCCCCTCGTATGTGCAAATTTTCAAGTCTCTAGGTCCAGTGGTTTGGGCTGTACGTTGATATATCAACAGTCATTAAGTTTATTTAGACATTTCAACTCCATCGCACCCCATCCAGGGAGATGGTATTTTACGTCTGCCACGTAGAATTTTAAAACCGTTGTTGTTTTCATAACCAGCGACCCGATAAACCATAGAAACAACACCCATGTTGATTTTCAGACTTTGTTACCCCTTTCCCCCTTTTAGGGGTTGAATTCTCAAAAAACCTGCAACACGTGTTTACTCATTTATCATTAGGAGTACTTCTGTGAAGTTTCGAATAAAATAGTCTAACTAATCTTGTTTCCCCACACAAACTTTGGACCCCCGTTTCACCCCCTTAGGGTGTGAATTTTGAAAAATCCTTTCTTAGTGCACCCCTAGACCTTATAAGGAACCTACATGCAAAATTTTGAATCTCTAGGCTCAGTGGTTTGGGCTGTGCGTTGATATGTCAGTCAGTCAGTCAGTCAGTTTCTTCTTTTATATATATAGATTGGATAGTGTAGGTATACCATGAAATTGGTCCCATATAATTTAAAAAAAAATCCTACCCTTAATAATAAATAATAATAATAAAGCTTGTACTATGGGTACTAGACGACGATAAACATACTTATATAGATAAATAAATACTTAAATACATAGAAAACATCCATAACTCAGGAACAAAATATTCGTGCTCATCACACAAATAAATGCCCTTACCGGGATTCGAACCCAGGACCTCTTGCTTCGTAGGCAGGGTCACTACCAACTAGGCTAAAACGGTCGTTAAGGGTAAATAGGGGTGATTTATTATTCACTCACAGATTTTAATGCTGAGTTGTATACATATTACAAAAACCTCACTATGAATGAGGTTCAGACCTGTCAGTTATATGAAAAAACTAAAAAGCATAAAATAAAAAACTATTTAACAAAAAATTTAACCGCCGAATAAAACTGAAAAGAAAAAAATAATAAACCTTTTTTATTTAACCTTAATAATTAAGTTCTTAAACTAATGTCACCGGCTCAAAATGACTTAGATACTGTACGAGCACTTGCTTGCCCGTACACTGCTTGATAGTTGTCTTGATTACAGGAGGAACATGAAAGACGATTTCTAGATATGAACTTGATTTAATTAACTTGAAGCTACGTTGAAGTTTTATAAAGGAAAGTGCCAAAAATTGTGCTGAATGTAAAATTTACGAGTCATGTAATTTTAAAAATAGGCCGCCTCGAATGAAATAATGAGTTATACAATAATGGTATTTGATAAAACCCTAGAATTTAATTAAATAAAATATCCAAACCTATTACCTAGCAACCGTGAAACAATTCGCAATTTTCAGTCTTTCCTGAATTTATTTATTTTCACCCCTTTTTATTTTCTGATTTTATGTTTAATGCAAAGATATCGCATAGACAACCCTCTGCGGACGTTTTGGGAACCCGGAGCCCGCCGCGCGGGCCTGCCCGCAGCGGCGCAGCGCCCGACACCGTTTTGACAAATGTCAAACTATCAAAATATTTCAACAAAATGTTTATTTCCGAACTTTATTCTTCCATTTTATAATTTATATTAGGTACTCATATAAGGAAACTTAACTGCCCAGTGTGTTGTGCTCACGGAATAGAAAAAACTAGGTTGTGCTTGTGTCCCTGGTGCCTGTGTATTTTGTTTGCCCGTACTTTTTGGTGCCTTGTTTTAGTTTTAGATTTTCATACCTATTTAATTTTACTGTTTTAGACTTAAGTTATTTTATTTTGTGTATTTCTTTTGTAAATGCAAACTGCTACTCAGCCGTGTAATAGCACGTCGACCAATTTCCACTGTCAGGTATGCCGCAAAACTTTCAAAACCATAAGAGGTCGAAATATTCATACAACTAAAGTCCACGGCCATAGTCTTAGCCAAGATGCCATACCTCTTAATAACATCCCAATTACTCCGCTTACCGATCAATCTGCTACTCCGTTCTATCTTCAACTAAGTGAACTTAAAAAAAAAGTCCCTATAGTTAAAAGAATACCCCGGGGGGCCCGGACTATCGCTGCTTCACATCTGGCCCATTTAATTAATAGATGTGTGGATAGCAATACTATCAAAGACTGGCATGATCTTTTGCTTTTTTCTTACATGTCGCTTCACGCACAGGAAGATGGTTCCAACATTTCACTCACCCAAAAAATAAAAAACAACTGTTGTAATAACTGTACTCTTCCATCCATAGTACCAAAACACACCGCTTCGTCTTTTAACCGCAGTAAAACCGTGGAATCGAAAATCAGCGACGGCGATCTGAAAGGCGCCGCTCGTCTCCTTTTCTCAAGCGACGTGCTATCACCGGATACCCCTGACACCCTCTCGGCTCTACAGACGAAACATCCTCCAGGTCCTTCCATTCCCTACTTTTTCGACCCTCCCATGGCAAACCAGGCCTGCCTACAAATAAAAAAAAGAGACGTATACGATGCAATTTTATCATTAAAAACTGGTTCTGCTGCAGGCCTGGACGGACTCTCACCCCAACATTTGAAGGACTTAACCAGTCATTTAGTGGGCGATGCAGGCGAGCGTCTAGTTGATTCAATTGTAAAACTAATCAACCGTATGTACTCGGGTAATATCAACCCAAACATTGTTCCAATTTTATATGGCGCAAACCTCATTGCCCTTACCAAAAAGGACGGAGGGGTGAGACCGATTGCCGTTGGTTCCACACTTAGACGTCTCGCCTCCAAAATTGCAGTTAGATATATTACCTTTAAATTACAGTCACTTTTCGAACCTATACAACTCGGTTTCGGCATAAAAGGAGGATGCGAGGCAGCCGTCCACGCCTTGCGTACATATCTCTCCAACGAACCATGTGATGCACTGGTCAAAATTGATGTCAAAAATGCTTTCAACTCTATAAATAGAGACACCTTGCTGACAGAAGTCAAAAACAATGTCCCTGAGTTATACAATTACCTTCTCCATTGTTATGCAGATCCCACTAGTCTTGTATACCGTGACAATGTTTTATCTTCAGAAGTGGGCTGTCAGCAAGGCGATCCTCTCGGGCCGGCAATCTTCAGTTTGGCTATTAACCCTGTTATTCAAAATTTAAAATCCAAATTCAATGTCTGGTATCTAGACGACGGAACCTTAGGAGGTGATCTGGATACCTTACTGTCTGACCTTTCAACAATCAGATCCAAATTCCAAGCAATTGGCCTTGAGTTAAATTTTAGCAAGTGTGAACTTTATGTGCAAAATCCTGACTTAAATTTACTAGATTTAAAAACAAAATTTGATGCACTGACGCCAGACATTAAGATAGTAGACAGATTTTCTCTCAGCCTCCTTGGGTCTCCTATTTTCGAAGAATCCTTTCCGAATTACATTTTAGATTCTATTTCTAAATTCAAAAGGTATGAAAGTCGTTTGCTTGAAATTAGTCCTCATTTCGCATTGACAATTTTAAAATTCTGTCTTTTCGTTCCAAAATTTACTTATGTACTTCGCTGCTGTCCATTCACTAAATTCAAAATTTCACTGTCACAAATGGATGACTTAATCAAAGCGAACCTGGAATCAATTCTGAACATTCAGCTAAGCGAAGAATCCTGGACTCAAGCATCCCTTCCCATTCGCTTTGGTGGGATAGGGATTCGCAAAATTTCTTCTATTTCCGCACCAGCTTTTTTGTCCTCCGCCCATAGCTCGGCAGATCTCATAGGTAAAATCCTGAGGGCTTGCCCTTTAAACTATGAGACTGCGGGTTTAACGGAGGCTAAAAATGATTGGTCTATTGCCTGTCCGGGAAAGGATTTCCCAGAAAATTTAAAATTTCAAAGGTCCTGGGACGACATTCAGTCAAATTTGACTTATGAATTCCTTCTGAGCCGCAGCACGGGCTCTCATCGTGCCAGACTATTGGCTTCAGGTACGAAGGAAGCCGGCTGCTGGTTGCACGCCTTTCCATCAGCCAACACTGGTACTTTTCTAGAGCCCGACACTCTCAGAATTTCCATCTGCCTGCGACTTGGAGTAGCAGTTTGCGCACCGCATAAATGCCCCTGCGGCTTTGAGGTCGACGCGCTGGGACACCACGGCCTTTCGTGCCAGAAGAGCGCGGGCCGCTTCTCTAGACACTCTGCTCTCAATGACATTATCCGTCGCTCTCTTGCCACCGTCAATGTGCCTGCGTTACTGGAGCCATCGGGCATCGCCAGAGATGATGGCAAGAGACCAGACGGAATGTCATTGATTCCGTGGAAATTGGGTCGTGTGCTAGTGTGGGACGCTACTTGTGTAGACACACTGGCTCCGTCCCACATCCGCGGAACAGCAAATCAAGCTGGTGCAGCAGCAGAAGCGGCAGAAAAGCTTAAGAAAAATAAATACAAAGGTCTTGGCTCTGAATACAACTTTGTTCCATTCGGGGTTGAGACCTTTGGTCCGTGGGGCTCCAGCGCAAAAAGTCTTTACAAAGATATTTGTAAACGGCTTTGTGACACTACAGGAGACCAAAGAGCTGGCAGCTACCTCGCACAACGTATCAGCATTGCTATACAGCGAGGTAATGCTGCCAGTGTCTTTGGGTCCATGCCGCGGGGGGAACCTTTTGTTAATTTTATTTAGTTTTAGTTTAAGTTAGTTTTATTTTATTTTATTTATAGTTATAGTATTAATTTATTATTGTTATTTTTTCTTAATATTTGTTAATGTAAAATAAACATCTTAACCCAATTAACTTGATAGGTGTGCACACTTACAATTAGCGAACGTGAACTGAATTACTTACTAATGGTGGAATGTTATACAAAACAAATGCTGAGTGTGCAAATGATCGATGACGCGTGTGCGAGGAACTCGTACAGATACCTAAGCCAAATACAATAACTCGTCACGTGACGATTGTAAGATTGGTAACAGGTCTTTTCGGTAAAAATGTCTAAATAACCAATGGTTTTAAATATCTCATTACCAACATGTAGGTACAACGGTCAAAAGCTATGTAAATGTATACATGTTATCTATACATATAATAAATCTGTAACAAGTCGGTGTCTGTACATTGAAGATATTTGAGAAAAACTGTCACTAGGGCTATTTATTAGCGCAATAGAACCCAAAACAATGATTTTTAGAATCTATATACATATAATAAATCTGTAACAAGTCGGTGTCTGTACATTGAAGATATTTGAGAAAAACTGTCACTAGGGCTATTTATTAGCGCAATAGAACCCAAAACAATGATTTTTAGAATTATTGTCTGTTTGTCTGTTTGTTTGTGCGCACTAATCTCAGAAACGGCTTAACCTAGAAGGATGCGGTTTTCACTGATATGTTGGTATTTTCTTGGATTAACATTTAGTGTTTGTTTCATTTGAATCGGTTCACAAATAAGAATGATACGTCTATTTTAAGAATTTATCGAACAGGTTTTTTTTGTTTGAACACGCTAATCTCAGGAACTACTGCTGCGATCTGAAAAATTCTTTCAGTGTTAGATAGCACATTTATCGAGGAAGGCCATAGGCTATATAATCATCACGCTAACACCAATAGCAGCGGAGCGGAGCGGAAGAATGTTTCAAAATCGGGGGTTTTTGAAGTAAAACTTCTATAGGCACGCTTGACTTAGGAGTACGGTGGCGAATTTGAACGCGGGTGTGCGGGGGGGTTTGGTGGGGGGTGCGCGGGGGAGGGGGTATTTTTTTTTATATAGAGGAACTAAGGAGAGCCATAATTGATGAAAAAGCAAATTTGATAAAAAAATAAGCTGCCCAAATTACTAATTCTACGCGGACGGAGTCGCGGGCAAAAGCTAGTAATTAATAAAAGACTACACAATTAGATGCCACAAAAAGCTAAGAGCCTAATTGTATGATAGAAAAAATGAACAGAAGTTATATTCTTATTTAAGAGTTATTTTCTTGTCGGTGTAGCCGATGAATGGCTCTCCACTTCTCTCTCCTCAAAGTTGCCTCCTTGACCTCCTTATAAGACATGACGGCTACCTTCTCCTTTATTTGTTTTACATAATCAATTCTCGGCCTCCCTCTTTTTCGCTTCCCTTCTACTTTTCCTTCCAAGATAACACTTATGAACTCATCATGTCTTATAAGATGACCAATCATTTTCCCTCTCCGATTCTCTATTGTTCTCATTAATGTTCTCATCTCTTTCACTCTTTCCAGAACCTCTTCGTTGGTGACTATTTCCGTCCAACTAATTTTCTCCATCCTTCTCCAGCACCACATTTCGAATGCCTCCAACCTTTGCTTATCCTTTTGTGCCATGGTCCAGGTCTCACAACCATATAAGGCTATACTCCGTATAAATGCTCTGATGATTTTTTTCTTAGCGTTGTTTGAAATATTTGATGTGAGTAGCAGAAGTTAAATAGTCAAAATCCCAAAATATTTAATGGGGGTCGAAAATCCCTTTGTCAAATTGTACAAGAGTCAAAAAGTTTGCATATTAATGCCAATGAGCACATTTTTTACAATGAACAAATTGTATATTTTGGCCCCAGAGTATTTTCTGTCCTGAAAACTTCCTGGTGCAAGGACATCTAGACATTAGTGAATGTTGTCTTGGAAACATTTTTACTAAAAAGGACACGTTAGCCAAAGCATATTCTGCCCCTAAAATACCTATTCACACAAAATGACATGGTGGCACGAACATTTTGTACTTTTTAATAATGTTACATCTCAATATTTTATGCATTTTGGCATTTGTACCAAAATTACTTGTTACCGTGTGATTGAAATTGCTAGATAAAACTTACCACACTGAGCGATCGTAATGCAGATGCCATCCAGGTTTCTCGCGTAGCCGTCCTCACACACACATTGTGGCTTGCAAGGACCGGATGGCGGGACACAAGGCAATGCGTACTTGTAATTCCAACAAGTTCTCTGGGGCGGACAGGAGAAGAGGCAGTCTGGGATTTCGTGGGGATTGGTACAATTCAGGTCTGTGTCTGAAAGAACGAGAAGATAGTGGCAGAAAGAGTAAAAACAAACAAAACCGGCCAAGTGCGAGTTGGACTCGCGCACGAAGGGGTCCGTATCATTAGGTATCTATAAAAACTGCAAAAAAAAAACACGTTTGTTGTATGGGAGCCCCCTTAAATATTTGTTTTATTTTAATTTAATTATTTATTTTGAAAGTGAATATACTTATAACTAAATATTCTGTGAATATTTCAAGCGTCTACCTGTTGCCGTTATCAATATCGAGCAAAAACAAGAAAAAAAACATGTTTGTTGTATGGGAGCCTCCTTAAATATTTATACTATACTGTTTTTTAGTATTTTTTTATATGAATACCGGCAACCGAAATACATCATCTCTGAAAATTTCAACTGTCTAGCTATCACGGTTAGTAAGATAAAACCTGGTGACAGTCGGACAGACGGACGGACGGACAGCGAAGTCTCAGTAATAGGGTCCCGTTCTTAACCTTTGGGCACGGAACCCTAAAAACTGGCGCAGTGCAAAGCAAAACGCACTGAACGTTACGTAAATTAAGAAAAACAAAAGACCGGTCAAGATCAACCGCGACGTGATTTCCTCAAATGTGTTGCTTAGTCATCATTCATCATCATTTCAGCCGTAGGACGTCCATAGGCCTCCCTCATTGTCACCGAATCATTACGTCTAAATTTGCTAGCACTGCCGTCGGCGCGCACGGCCGCTTACAGGCAGTCGCCGCTGGTCCGCGCGTTGCATTACGTCAACTCCCACCTAGCATCGGCGCCTGAGTGTGAGTGACGTATTGTCTGGTTGTTGGAAGAGAGTGTGCGATGAATGTTTGAAGTTTTGCGAGATGATGGATGCACGTCCGTCCTCATGTTATTAATTTATTTTTATTTTTTGCTGCTTGTCACATATTGTACAGTTTTTATTTTTCTGTCTTACTCAGTGCTTTGGTATCATACTGTCATGCTGTGTAAGTTTTTTTTCAAATAAATAAATAAATAAATCGTCTGTCCATCTCGTTGGTGGACGTCCCACGTAGCACTTGCCAGTCCGTGGTCTCCATTCGACAACTTTTGGGCCCCAACGGCCATCTGTTCTGCGTGCTATATAAGAGAGAGAGAGAGAGAGAGAGAGGGATGTTTATTTACACATATTCGATACACAGGAAATACAGTTGACAGGAAAAGATACAAATAAAAATCATCGAAGAGTATAAATTGGGCCCCACTCAGCATAATGTTGCGGCAAGCCGCAACGCTGTTCATCAGCCTATGGCCTGCCCTTTGCCATTTCAACGAGCTAATCCGTTTGGCTATGTTGGTGACCCTGTTCTTCTACGGATCTCCTCGTTCCTGATTCGATCCCGTAGAGAAACTCCGAGCATAGCCCTCTCCATAGCTCGTTGAGCGACTCTTAGCCTAGTATTTGCAAAAACTGGCCAAATGCGGGTCGAGCAGAGGGTTTCGTGCAAATTTTTAAGGTATGTCAAAATTATATGCTGTAAACAGGCGTAATTATAATAATCCAGTGTTGGCATAGCCCTGCTTCTAAGTAAAATGTACGCAGTGTGGGATCGTTTTATATTGATTAGATGAGACCCCCCTTAATTTTTAATTTAGTAATAATTTTTATTATTTTTTATTGTAGCGGCCGCAGTAATACTTAATCGGTGAAAATTTCAAGTATCTAGTTGATGCCATTATACTTAAAGATCAAATTATTAAAATTTCAATGAGAGGGCTTCTACTCGGGCCCAGTGCGGATTGGGGAACTTCACACACTCCATGAATTTGCAGGTGTGTCCAGGTTTCCTCTCCAAGTTTGTTTTCACTGTTTAGCTTCACTGTCTAGCTTTAGCTCATGGTTCGCACTTAAATTCCTAAAAATTAAGAGATGCCCGGGCTCGAACCCACGACCCTCTGCTTGAGAGGCCATAGGTCAAACCAATAGGCATATCAATGAGGCAATGTATTTTGACTTACCAGATGCCGACACACTGCACACACCAAACACCACAACGAATAAGACCAAATTATCCATAATGATACCTCAACGTGAATACGATTGAACGTCTCAGTTGTGTTTCTTATTTATATACCGACAGTGAAAAGGTAATTGACGACCGACGAGCCAATTAAAAACATGTTTTTCTTTTAACATAAGCTTTAGAATATCTTACGTCTTTGTTTTTCTTATGAAAAAGCGTGAGAGAGCCTATTAGTTTCACACCTGTGGGCTTATTTGTATATGTTAAGAGGGTACGATGGCTGAGAGAATTTTGAGAAATAGGTATTTTAATGAAATGTCGCTGTCTCGCCCGAACCCCTCCGTGTCAGTACAGCGAGAGCGGGACAACTGCACCTCAGACCGTTAATAGGCGCGTAAAATTGATCAAAACAGCATTTCGTAGTCCCCTGTTTTCTTCTCGAAAGCTGGACCAATAAATTTATTTTTTTCATAAATAATTAGAGGACAGATTTAGCTATGCCCCTATGTTTTCCTTTTTTTGTTTTTAGGAGGGATTCTTTTCTGATGAGTGTCTGAAAATGACGTTGAAATTGGGCAATTTTTTAAGTTTTTAAAGCTCATATTCTTATTCTTATGTTAATTGAAATATGGAAAAAAACGAAACATAGGGGCATAGCTGTGATAGATACAGATTACACAGTAAAAAAAATTTGGCTCTAAAGCCATTATCCAGGGAGGAAACAGGGGATTACGTTTGTATGGAGAAATGGTGCGCATCGTACCCTCTTAAAGTTGTTAAACAGACAGCCTTTTGTATGAACAGCATGTTAATCCCCTGAAGCAAAAATTGAATATTGGTAGGAGGAAAGAATTAAATGCAAATTTTAAGCGGTAAAAAGCGGTAGATAAAGGTCAAAATGTCTTACTAAAAACTAAGCGTAGATTCCTAAAATTACACGCGATGATTCTTAGGCGGTATCATCCCAGTCACCCCAGCCTATTATACGACCCACTGCTAGGCACAGGGCCTATACTACGAAGTGCAAAATTCGAACTTCGTTTCATGCCATTCCTCTCACGCTAATAGCATTTAATACGAGAGCGAGCGAGACGGTACGATGCGAACTTCGATTTTCGAATTTCGGAGTAGTACCCCCTGGCCTCCTCTCAGACTCTCGAGAGTTTGGGCCGTAGTTCCCACGCGGGCCCAGTGCGGATCGGGAGCTTCACGCACACCAATGAATTTCTTCGCAGGCGTAACCAGGTTTCCTCACAATGTTTTCCTTCACCGTAAAGCTCATGGTAAATTACAAATGTAATTTCGCACACAAATTCCGAAAAACTCAGAGGTGCGAGCCGGGATTTGAACCCACGACCCTCTGCTTGAGAGGCCATAAGTCAAACCACTAGGTTACCACGACCCAATCCAACAAGCAAAAAACTTTTTCGCCTAAATTCCACGAAGAAAATAAGAGAAAACATCTTCATAATAAATGTACGCTTTCATACCAATTTGCGTACGTATTTTATACTACATCGTATAAAACTGCATCAATAAATAAAGCCAGGGAAGGCATATAAATTGCATTCCGGGAGCAAAGCTGCGCTCCGGGAAATTGGCTCCCGGGAATCGGATATACTGCGTGAGAATCCCGGGCATTTCCCAGAGACGTTCGGCTTGCCAAGAAAAATGACCGGAATCACGATTCCAACATTTGCTCAAGAAAAATACGCCTCGTTTGCAACACGTGTTTACGACTTTACGTTATGATTTTTTTTAATTCAATATGTGAGGATATTATGTTTATGTTACACTTTAAGACTCCACGGGAAAACAAATTAAGAGGATACGATGCGCACCATATCTCCATACAAACGTAGCCCCCTGTTTCCTCCCTGGATGATGGCTTTAGAGCCAAATTTTTTTTACTGTGTAATCTGTATCTACCACAGCTATGCCCCTATGTTTCGTTTTTTTTTCATATTTCAATACATAAAAAATATGAGCTTTCAAAAACTGAAAAAATTGCCCAATTTCAACGTCATTTTCAGACACACATCAGAAAAGAATCCCTCATATAAACAAAAAAACTGTACTCTAATTATTTTTGAAAAAAATAATTTTATTAGTCCAGTTTTCCACAAGAAAACAGGGGATTACGAAATGCTGTTTTGACCAATTTTACGCGCCTATTAACGGTCTGAGCTGCAGTTGTCCCGCTCTCGCTGTACTGACACGAAGGGGTTCGTTCGAGACAGCGACATTTCATTAAAATACCTATTTCTCAAAAGTCTCTCAGCCATCGTATCCTCTTAATGTCACTTTTTTTGTGAAACTGTCTTTTTAATGCCATCTATCGGCTTATTGGTGGCATTGAAAGGTCAGTTTCACAAAAAAAGTGACATTCATTGTTTTTCCCGTGGAATCTTCACTAACTGCTGTAGCTGTTGCCCGTGACTCCGTCCCCAAAGAATTTGTTCCAAGTTCCCAATCCCCATTGGACCCGCATGAGAACTACGGCTCAAGCCCTTTCATTCTGAGAGGATGACTGTGTCCTGCCGTGGGAAGTATATAGGCAAGGATGATGATAATGATGTAAAATATAGGTAACTAACTGTTGCCCGCAATTTCGTCACTGAAGAATTCGTGTATCGTTATCCCGCGGGAACTTTTCAATTATCCGGGATAAAAAGTGTCCTATGTGGTAAGCTAGGTTATAAACTATCTGTGTTTCAAACCGTTTTAGCATGAAAGAGTAACAAACATCCACACATCCATCCATACATACATCCATCCATCCATCCGTAGTATGGATCCTTCAACAGTCGGGTGAAAAGTACTTTCATGCATTGGATTTTTGTTGCCTGTAAGTATTTGCATTGTATGTATGTATGTAAAACTCTTTATTGTACATAAAAACATAAGATTACCAGTTAACAAGAGATCATAGAATTCTATGGTCTGAGGCCTTTTCACCCGACTGTCGAAGGAGGGTTATGTTTTTCGACCGTATGTATTTTATGTATGCATCATTCTTTGGCACGCCCTGCAGCCTGAACGGCTCAATGGATTTTGAAGTATGAGGTGTCATTACATTAGATTCGTCTCAGTTCCGAGAGTGACATTGGGTACATATTTTGCTGGAATTCCCATGGGAACTGGAATTATACAGGAGGGTTTTCTCATCTAGTATAGATTAGAAGGCGATGACTAACCTAACCTGACCCGTATCCCGTCTGCCACGCATAAGATAGATCTATTAACAGTTCACCATCATCCCAACCCATATACTTACAGAACGAGAGGGCTTGGACCGTAGTTCCCACGCGAGTAAAGTGCGGGTTCGAACTTCACACACACACCATAGAATTTCTTAGCAGGGTGTGTGCAGGGTTTCACGATGTTTTCTATAAAGCTCATGGCAAATTTCAAATGTAATTTCTCACTTAAATTCCGAAAAACACTGAGGTGCCAGCCCGGGCTTGTACTCACGACTCTCTGCTTGAGAGGCCATTGGTCAAACCACTTGGCTACCACGGTTTCGTATTAACAGTTAATCATTTAAATACAGGTGGGTAGTTCTACTGGGTCCGTAGCAGAATTTCTAAAATCAAACATCCTAAATACTCAATTCCAAAATCGCAATGTCTAATGTACGAAATTCTTAAAGATGCATGTTCTAATGCACTTTTAATCGAATGATCTCATTTTCGAAAATCAATATTCCTTTGTACAAAATGCCTAATGACAATACTTTGAAACTCAGTATTTCTAGTACTCAAAATAGCTACGTACAAAAATCCTAATGACAACCGGTGTCTCACTGGCAGCGAGCAAGCGAAGCGAGCGAACAAGACATTTCGGAGCAGAAACGACTCTTATTGGTTAGGTTCAGTCGTTAAGTTTTTTTTTGTAACAGCACTGAAAATGATTATTATGGTGTTCTAAGTGCAAATGTCGTTCGAAATTTCGCACTTTATAAATTTTAAACTTCGGTCAACTGGACGTAGGAAAAATATCGCTAGAACTTTCATACACTAGCAGTACCTATCCTACATTAGAAATTTTAAGAGTAGGCCAACTGGACGTAGGATATTCATATTTAGGAATTTCGTACGTTATAAATTTTAATTTTCGAAGTTTAGTCTTTAGGAATTTCGTCCTTAGGAATTTTAATCTTAGAAATTTTACTACGAACCCGTTCTACTAGTGTCTCAACAACTCTTAGGTAGGGCCTGTCCGCACAGCGATATTTCACCGCGATGTTTTTTATTCGCCATTCTGTAACACATTGAATCTTATGGACGTAGCCGCGCGTCTACGTACATAAGATTCAATGTGTTATATCTATAACACGAAACACGACAACACGATTATATCTATAATTGCGAATAAAATTATACCAAAACTCTAAAACGGTGTATAAACGAAGCCCAAAAAATAGCTAATATTAAATACGTATCCCAATCTAAAAATATTTGTAAAGCTTCTTGGGACGTCATTAAAGAGACGACTAAGAATAAGCCTATTTACTCTACTATTGAGAAATTAGTAATTGATGATAAAATTTTAATAAACCCTTCTGACATTGCAAATGCTTTTAATAATTTTTATTTAAATACGGCATACAATAATATAAATAATGGAAAACCTGACTTCTTCCACATAATTTCAAATGATAATAATTTGTTTTTAGTTCCTACTGATGAATACGAGATAATCAAAATAATAAACTCATTAAAATCTACTAGATCTACTGGTTACGATGAAATCCAAACACATGTTTTAAAATTATGTAAATTTGAAATCGCCCATGTGCTAAGTTATTTGGTGAATCTCTCTTTTGCAAATGGTGTTTTTCCAGAGCAATTGAAGAAGTCACTTGTTAAACCGCTTCATAAAAAAGGGAGCAGAGAAAGTTTGCAAAATCATAGACCAATCTCCTTAATACCTGTCATGTCAAAAATATTCGAAAAGGCAATGCATACAAGACTATCGTCATTTCTAAATAAATTTTCAATAATAAAACCGGAACAGTTCAGCTTCCAGAAAGGGAAATCAACATCCCTGGCTGCATTCTGCCTGACAAACAACATCTTAAGCAGTATGAATCAAAGAATTCCGGTAACTGCAGTGTTCTTTGATATGAGCCGGGCTTTCGACTTTGTATCACACGAACTACTCCTGGCTAAATGCGAGTTCTATGGTATAAGAGGTATAGCGAATGATTGGCTCAGGCATTACTTGCAGGCTAGAACCCAGTTTGTTGAAGTATCCAAAATAAACTGTGACAAGGTAGAAACTAAGTATACTTCGCTCACTAAGATAAATCGGGTTGGTGTACCCCAAGGAAGTATTTTGGGTTCATTATTATTTTTATTATATGTCAATGATCTTCCAAACATAACGAAATATGATTGTACACTGTTTGCAGATGATTTGTCAATCTTAATACCATGTCATAATGTTAGGACCTACAATGAGGACATAAACCTAACAGTTATGGATATTGTTACATGGCTTACCAAAAATAATTTAAACATAAACATTGACAAAACTACATACATACAGTTTATCAATAAGAATGCACGTAAACACTCTCTGTTTATTACGCTTGCGGGTGAAATGATCTGTGAATCTAATCAAACAGCATTTTTAGGTATGTGTCTAGATGACAAATGCTCTTGGAATGAACACATAACAAAAGAGTGCAATAAAGTAAACTCTTTTGCGTACGCTCTGTGGCAACTCCCAAAAGTAGCATCTAAGGAAATTGCAATCCAGGCGTACCATGGCTATATTTGCTCACAACTCCGCTACGGTATTCTCCTATGGGGTAATTCATGCGAAGCAAAACGGGTGTTGATAGCACAAAAACAATGCCTCAGAGCTATTTGCAACGTTGATAGTTTTACCTCGTGTAGGCCACTGTTCAGAGA
Organism: Archips crataeganus; assembly: GCA_947859365.1. NCBI lineage: Eukaryota > Metazoa > Arthropoda > Insecta > Lepidoptera > Tortricidae > Archips > Archips crataeganus. The sequence continues at coordinate 10,395,679 of OX402069.1, read as the reverse complement.
ATTAGGATTGCTCACAGTGCCATGCATGTACATATACGAGGTCTGTTTATTTACTAAAGCAAACTACTCGATTTTTAAAACAAAAAAAGACATCTGTAAATTTAACACACGATACCCAAACAGACTCGTGATACCTGCCAAAAAGACGAAATTGTATGGTCGGAACACATATTGCATGTCAATTAAAATCTATAATTGTTTGGGAAATGACATAAAGGATTTACCTCTGAACTTATTTAAAAGCAGACTTAAGAAATGGTTAGTAAAATAATGTTTTTACTCTGTAAACGAATATTTTGATTATTTTAAATAGATATTATAACTTGTAAATTGTTTTAAATATTATTAATTGACTTAGGTATTTATTGATTGTTGCAAATTATGACATTGTTTTATTTATTTATTTTTTCTTTGGATTGGGTTGATTTATGTAAGATTGTCCTCTATATTATTATTATTCGACATAATTTTATTCAATGAATTATTATTTTGTACATGTAGGTTTTGTATTGGAAACATCTGTGAAAATTTCAACTGTCTACCTAATACGGTTCAAAAGATACAGCCTGGTGACAGACAGATAGACAGACGGACAGTGAAATCATAGTAATAGGGTCCCGTTTTTACCCTTTGGGAACGAAACCCGTCATAATCATAATACGTCAGTTGGTACATCAAATTGGTTGGTACCATCTAGGTGCCATATTTCAAATAGAGGCTCGTAATTTGAAATTCAAATTGGAAACTATGTCAAGAACACAAGTTTCGGCCCAGTTAGTCCGCATGCCCGCAAAATACGAGTTTGTGTTAATGAATAATTAAGTCACGGTTAGCAATTCGCAGTAAAGGTTACGCCTATATGTTATGTAAGAAAACTTTATAACGCCTGGTAAAAAATAAAAGCAAAATTCCAATAAACAACAACATTTTAGCTAGCCCTTCTTACACAGAAGAGTAAGGCGCAAGCCACACAGATGGGACGTGGGGCGGGGGCGCGTCGCAGTCCGCGTCGTTTGTTCGCAGGCCGCGTCTCCACCCCGTCTCTTCTGTCTGCTTTGGATCGCGATGCTTCTATACATTAATAAATAAATAAATAAATAAATATCATGGGACAATTCACACCAATTGACCTAGTCCCAAAGTAAGCTTAGCAAAGCTTGTGTTATGGGTACTAAGCAACGGATAAACATACTTATATAGATAGATACATACTTAAATACATATTAAACACCCAAGGCCCGAGCACAAACATTCGTATTTTTCATACAAATATCTGCCCGACACGGGAATCGAAGCTTTGTAGTCAGGTTCTCTAACCACTAGGCCATCTGGTCGTCTAAACACACACATATACATTTATTTTACTAGGGGCGTTCAATAAGAAGTGAGAATGAGTATGTTATAAACAACTTTTACTAAATGTCATTTTATTTTTCGACATAGTCACCTTTTAGCATAATTCACTTAGTATATCTTTTTTCTAAACTTAAAATTTCATTTTTAAAAAAGGTCTCATCTTGAGTACTTAAAAAATCTTGTACTGCAGCGACTACCGCGTCGTCGTCTTCAAATTTCTGGCCTCTCAGGTATTGTTTCAATCTCGGAAATAGGTAGAAATCACTGGGAGCGAGATCTGGTGAATACAGAGGATGCTTAAGGATATCGAACCCAGCATCACAAATTGCAGCCATTGCAACGGCGGACTTGTGTGCCGGGGAATTGTCCTGGTGGAACAGCACAACTTTCGAGAGTTTACCTCGCCGTTTTTCGCGGATCTCATTGCGCAATGTTGCTATTTGTTTGGCGTAGAAAGTGCCCGTAATAGTGGCTCCATGCTCGAGATACTCAATCATTAATACCCCTTTACCATCCCAAAAAACAGAGCCCATGACCTTACCGGCAGATGGGCTCACCTTGAATTTCTTCGGAGTTGGAGATGATGGCCTTTTCCATGTCATCGACTGCAGTTTCGTTTCAGGGTCGTAATGATGGAGACATGTTTCGTCCATTGTTATAAATCGCGCCAAAAAAAGTTCCCGGTCTTGCTGCATCAGGTTCAAAGCTTCTTGACAAATCTCTAGTCTAGTTTGTTTTTGCGTGTCAGTAAGCATTCTTGGTACCCAACGCGCAGATACCTTTTTCATACCCAAGCGTTCATGTAAAATATTATGCACGCTCCCCGTTGAAATCTTTACATTTTCAGCAATAAAACGAACTGTGACACGACGATCCGCCAAAACTGAGTTTTCGACTTTTTTACAATTTCTTCAGTTACTGCTGTAGTAGGGCGTCCGGAGCGGGGGTCGTCCATTGTCGATGTTCTTCCACGTCTAAATTCGGCGCACCAACGTGCGACTGTCGAATACGGAGGAGCATTAGACCCTTAAGAGTCCCGCAAATCCAAATTGACTTGGTCCGTAGAAAAATTTTTCAAATACAAGTATTCGATAACGGCGCGCAGTTCAATTTTCTCCATTTTCGCTAACGTACTCAATAGCATTGCAAAGAAATTACCGTATATTTTTTAAACAAAAGACAGTTAGTTTTTTGTTTCATAGTAATCAGCTAGATAGATTAGCTTTACCGGCCAGTATTTAATTTCGTAATATTAAAAGAGTTTGCATCTCATTCTCACTTTATATTGAACGCCCCTCGTATTATGATAACTGATTCATGGGGCGCCGCGATTGCAACGCGCCCACGTCCCACGTCTCTTCTGTGTGGCTTACGCCTGAGATAAAATGGGGTCTGGTTAAAACGCTACACGGTGTTTGTCGACCCAGAATAATCATCATCGTCATCATTTCAGCCAAAAAACATCCACTGCTGAACATAGGCCTCCCCCAAGAGCTCGCCAAACAGATCGGTCCAGCGCCATCCGCCTCCAACGCGTTCCCGCAACTTTAACCAGGTAGTCTCCATCTTGTTGAAGGCCTACCGACACTGCATCTTCCGGTCCGTAGACGTCACTCGAGAACACGGCCCCACCGGCCGTCAGTTCTGAGCGATGTGCCCCGCCCACTGCCACTGGAGTCTGGCGATTCTTCGAGCTATGTCGGTGACTTTAGGTCTTGCGCGGATTTCACTATTTGTAATGCGATCCCGCAGAGAAACTCTGGGCATAGCCCTTTCCATCGCCCACTGAGTGTACTTGAGCTGTCTTATGAGGCACATCGTTAGCGGCTACGTCTCAGTGTCATAAGTCATCACTGGCAACACATACTTCGAATTATCAGGTCCTGAATTATTGTAGTTTATTCTGGGTCGAACAAATGCAGGTCGTGTTGTAACCGTACCCGTTAAAGTTACAGTTGACTGATAATGTAATGATAATGGACTAACGGAAAATAACGCCTGAATCAATCAATTAGCTAAGTATCGCATTAGAGACACTCCGATTAAAGTAACAAAACTACTTTAACTGGAAGTGAGTGTTGGTCTATAATGTATATCACTCTGGTATTTACAGCTTTGGGGAGTTTCTATTGTCATAGCATAGTTTTGTAATAATACAAAATAATGTTTACTATCATTTCCACTTTACTGACATTTAGTGCCATCTAGCGGTTTTTTGCCGAACTCTTTAAGAAGCGCTACGTACGTACGAGTCACAAAAGTAGTCACAACAAAAAGCTATGAGAAGAATGCTACCTTGGTTAATAGCTCAATGTTTCATAATAATGAGACTAGATGGCAGGACTAACTTAAATAAATAGCCAAAATTGTAGTTTAAAAAAAAATTAGGGACAATCTTACACAAATCAACCTAGTCCCAAACTAAGCAAAAGCCAAATGTACTATGGATACTAGACGACGATAAATATACTTATATAGATAAATAAATGCTTAAATACATAGAAAACATCCATGACTCAGGAACAAATATTCGTGTTCATCACACAAATGAATGCCCTTACCGGGATTCGAACCCAGGACCACTTCCTTCGTAGGCAGGGTCACTACCAACTAGGCTAAAGCGGTCGGTCGGTCGGTCGGTCGGTCCGTCGTCATATTGAAATTGAATTGCATACTTAGAGCACAGTATAATAAAGAGTACTAGCCGTACTAGCGTCTTAGAACCTGATTCACCAAACTCTGAAAGGTCGTGTATTTATGGCACAGATATATCTATTGATGCTGTCTCCATTTATTTTTTCACATCAGTATGCTTAGTATAAGTTTTCCTTCACTTCAATACTTCTCGATCGCGTTTACGTTAAAAATTTCAATTCTATGGAAACATGGACGCGCGCGCGCGGAGGCGCTGTCCATGTTTCCCTAGTAATTGATTTTTTTACGTAAACGCGATCGAGAAGTATTGAAGTGATGTAAAACTTATACTAAGCGTACATGTTTCCCTAGTAATTGATTTTTTTACGTAAACGCGATCGAGAAGTATTGAAGTGAAGGAAAACTTATACTAAGCGTACAGAAAACTTACAGATTATTACAATACGAGGTAGAATCGTTCGATTATACAAATACAAATAACGTACAGTACATTGCGAGGCTACCGAACTAGTTATGATGTGACCTTACTCGGATCTAGTCTAGGTCCACAATGTATTAGCCGTATGATTTTACTGGTAATGTCCTCCGCTAGTCAAAAACCTGAACTATTAAACGTTTCGACCTTGTTTCGACCAAATCCATTTATTTTTTAAAAATGATTGATGACCGGCATTGATTATATAAGTTTTTTTTTCGCAAATGATGTTAACACGGATTGCATTTTGTTTTGAGTTTCTAAGGAACATTCGTACTATTACGACAAAAGGTGAATTTAATTGTAGTCCTTAACCATACATGAATTAATTTTAATAAAATAAAAAAATAAAATAAAATGACGTCACATGAACACTATGATGTTTAATTACCTCTTTTCTAAAAAACAACTAATTAATTTATGCCATTAATATTATTCATATTAAAAAAAACAAGTAAATTGTGTAAATTGAGTTAAGTGTATGTAAATTATCAATTTATCATCTGTCAAACAGAATATTTTAAAATAAAAACAACAATAAAGGCGGCGAGCAAGTAGGTCGCATTCAAAACTTATTTGAAGTATTTTTAAATCCCGAACGGGTGCATTCCGAGCATAGAGAAAGGCTTATTGCTCGCGTCACTATGAACGCAACTTTGTAGCGCTACAAATCTATTAGATATCACTTGTAACAAAACAAAGGCGACTCGACTTGAGGAAAAAAACCAATGTGATGTCGGTTTTTTTAATGTGTACCTATAATTTATCAGGATACTTTATTATCAAGTTTTTTTAGTAGAATAGAAAATACTGAGTGTTTTTTTAAAAAGGTAAACATAATTAAGAGATTAATGAAAACAAAATCACGATCGCGTCCTTTGTGTAACGAAAGTTAGTCATACACACTATATGGGTAACTTTCGTTACACAAATGAATCAATTAAGTTCTGTTTTAATTAAATCCCTTAATTATGTACATTTCTTTTGAAAATTACTCTAATCAGTTTATGCCTACCCGCCTATTGGCAATATTAAAAAAAATGGTAACGTTAAAATAATTTACTGAAATGGGCTCAAACCCATTAGTCGTTAAGGAAGGTAATCTTATTTTATTTCAAGACTCCGTGCTTTGAATATTTGAAATACACTTTTTAAGCACGTCCTATGAATTCATCTATATATATAAAAGAAGAAACTGACTGACTGACTGACTGACATATCAACGCACAGCCCAAACCACTGGGCCTAGAGATTCAAAATTTGGCATGTAGGTTCCTTATAAGGTCTAGGGGTGCACTAAGAAAGGATTTTACAAAATTCACACCCTAAGGGGGTGAAACGGGGGTCCAAAGTTTGTATGGGGAAACAAGATTAGTTCGACTATTTTATTCGAAACTTCACAGAAGTACTCCTAATGATAAATGAGTAAACACGTGTTTCAGGTTTTTTGAGAATTCAACCCCTAAAAGGGGGGAAAGGGGTAACAAAGTCTGAAAATCAACATGGGTGTTGTTTCTATGGTTTATCGGGTCGCTGGTTATGAAAACAGCAACGGTTTTAAAATCCGACGTGGCAGACGTAAAATACCATCTCCCTGGATGGGGTGCGATGGGGTTGAAATGTCTAAATAAACTAAATGACTGTTGATATATCAACGCACAGCCCAAACCACTGGACCTAGAGACTTGAAATTTTGCACATACATACCTTATACAATGTAGGCATCCACTAAGGAAGGATTTTTGGGAATTCCCTCGGGAACGGGAAAAAACGGGATTTATATATTCGATTCCGAGTGACCCTATTTCAGTAACTATAATAACTAGACTCTTCAAATTTGATACACAAGTAGGTATTACATTAGTTAAAACATTCATTTCAGGATTTTTCACAATTCCCACGGGATAAGGAAAAAACGGGATTTATATATTCAGTTCAACGGGATCCTATGAACTATAATTACTAGACTCTTCAAAATTGGCATAGAACTAGGTAATTATAATAGTAAAAACAGTTTTAAGGATTTTCGGAAATTCCCACGGGATAAGGAAAAAACGGGATTTTTCGTTTTACTGGTCGTAGAAAGCTGAAATTCGGCATGTAGGTTGCTTGGGGAGTGTAGAGGAGCATTGAGAGAGGACTTTCCCAAATTCCTACGGGAACGGGAAAAAACGGGATTTTTCGTTTTATGGTCGTAGAAAGCTGAAATTCGGCATGTAGGTTGTTTGGGGAGTGTAGAGGAGCATTGAGAGAGGACTTTCCAAAATTCCCATGGGTATGGGAAAAACGGGATTTTTCGTTTTACTGGTCATAGAAAGCTGAAATTTGACAAGTGGGTTCCTTGGGGAGTGTAGAGGAGCATTAAGAAAACATTTCCCGAAATTCTTACGGGAACGGGAAAAAACGGGATTTTGCGTTTTACTGGTTGTACAAAGCTAAAATTTCAAAATTCATAAGTTTATACTGTAAGTAGGCTGCAAAGGGCTCTTTAACAGACTTCTAAAAAAGGAGGAGGTTATGCATTCCACTTTATGTATTTTTTTATGTAGGTATGTTCACCGATTTCTCGGTCAATTGTGGACCTGCTTGCTTGCTTGCCTGTATGCTTGCTTGCTTGATATCTTGGTTCTTTGTAATACTCATAGTACACGCGAGCGAAGCCGCGGGCAAAAGCTAGTAACTCGATAAAATATCACTTGACCGATGTGACCGCATTTCAGCGTCAAAGTTTAATTTCCAGGTAAATAACTATTTACGCCGAATGACACTAAAAACTGATTTTATTTATCCCTATTACACTATTTTGGGAGACACCTTTGTCCAGCAGTGGATGATAGTGATGATGGTGATGATGAAGATGATGATGATAATAGTGATAATTAGAATGCCATGATGATGATGATGATGATGATTACACTACTAAGTTATGACGGTTGCGGTGGTTTTTCCTGGGATGTTGTCCTTCTGACCATTAATCAAGGGGCATAAATTAAGTTACCGGGAAATGATAAGAAACGTGAGCTAAATAGTAAGTAGTGTTCATGATAAATCTGATTGTTTCCATGATTGCGGTCACTAAATTAATTTATTTCTCAATAACTTTAAACTTAATATTTTGTGGTTAGTGCACAGCATAAAAATAAAAAAGCATCCAAAATTTTACAAACATTTTCTGTCAAAAATGTGACAATTACAAAGAAAACGACGCCGTTTTTTTTGTACCTTACTTACTTACTTTTTGTTTTTAGTTAATAATTATTTCTTCAGAAAAAATAAAAATACCAAACGTCCAGATTAAAGGCATTGTTAATTAATCGAAGCTCTGTTAATAAAAAATAATTTAATAAATAATGCGTAAAAATGAGAAAAGTAATTTTTACGTTTTTCTATGCCTTATTATTTAATGAGAAACTATTTTATTTTAAAATAATGTATAACATATTTTATTTCTGCAATGGTATTTTTTTTTAAGTCAAGTTATTATGCGAAAATGGGGGAGGCCTTTGCCCAGCAGTGGGACACTTCTCCAGGCTAATTAAAAATAATAATAATTATGTTTTAGTGACGAGTGGAATTTTTACATTACGTAATTTGCTCAATAATTACACCGTAAAGATCTTTACGATGATTACACTGCTAATATTCAACAAGCCAATCTTAGGTACACTGCAAAGTAAGAAAAACTGCCAGATCTCAAGGTTTTTTAGCTCTGCGGAGAGAGAGCTCTGTAGCCAACTGTCAGTACAGAGCCGACCGCGGTGCGTATCCAACGCCATTAAAAACAATCGTTCCAATTTCAAACCGCTTTCAATTTTGCGCGGCAATTCTGACAGCAAACAAAACGTCGTGTGGTACTTTTTAAAGTTTCGAAATTAATTTGTGGATTTTGTTTTATTGCTCAAAATATATTATTGCAATATTTTGACTTGTCGTAATTAGTGTATGTGAATAGAGTTGCAGTTGAAAGTAAAAGGAGGTGATTTTTTTTCTCAAGTGGTGAGTTGCTATGTTTATTTTTTTTTTGTATTTAAAGCAATGGTTGCGGATATTCTGCCACATTCTTTAAAAATACCCTCAAATTCTCTTACACTTAAAACGATGTAATTAGTACAACAAAAATAGATATTAATGTATTCATCACAAAATGCGTTATTATTAAAAATGCGTGTGTTTTCCAAGTACCTATTTAAGAAAAAACTGAAATGTATGTACCTATATAATATGTAAAACTTCTATTGTACCTACATAAAAACGTGAAATTAACAGTTAACAAGAGAAACAGGTGTACAGAGGCGAAACTATCCTTTAAAGGGATTTCTTCCAGATAACCTTTGAACGATTGACAGGACATCAGAAACAAGAGTGGGCAAGAGTAGGAAGGAAGAGTAAGTGTGAAGAGTAAGACACGAGAGAGGAATCTGTTCTATCTTAAACAAGAAAATACCCTTTACAGTAAATTCTGTATTAATAATAATAATAATAATAAATATCACGGGGCAGTTCACACCAATTGACCTAGTCCCAAAGTAAGCTAGGAAAGCTTGTGTTATGGGTACTAGGCAACGGATAAACATACTTATATAGATAGATACATACTTAAATACATATTAAACACCCAAGACCCGAGAACAAACATTCGTATTTTTCATACAAATATCTGCCCCGACACGGGAATCGAACCCGGGACCTCAAGCTTCATAGTCAGGTTCTCTAACCACTAGGCCGTCTGGTCGTCGTGTATTAATCACGTTTTTTCGAATCGTGAGTCAGGAAAAAAATACCCAAATAAAATTAGTAGGTACTTAATATGGGGGAAATGTGACTCTGGGTACAATGTATAAGTATGAAATGAAGGTTTACTAATTACTGGTTCTTGCAGGATGTTATTCACCTAGCTTTATTTCGCGATTTTGCTCCTGTGAAAGAATTAAAAATTGACTAGCTCTTTATCCCGTGGAATTTCAGTCCAACTGTTGTATCCAATGGTCCCCGCGAACGACGACGCGAGTAGAAGCTAGTTTAGAAGCTGAAACAACAAGCACTTTCATATAAAATCTAATATATAAAAATCTCCTCTTCAGAAACGGCTGGACCAATTTTTATGAAACTTTTTTCTCTTCGGCAGGTCTGAGAATAGGTAGTAGGCTATTTTTATACCCCTATTCTTCGCGGATGGAGTCGCGGGCAACAGCTAGATTAATATAAGATCTCTCATTGATTTAAACCAGTGGTACCCAAGTGGTCTACATCGACGTCCAGGGATCGACAAAGATGTGCGAAGGGTTTACGTACGTGAAAAAAAAGCTGAATACTTCGCAATAAATAAATATTAGGGGGGGTCTACCTAAAATTGAAAATTGGCAGGGGTCGACAAGATGCAAAAATTTGGGGATCTCTGAATTTTAACTTTATTACCTGTGTGATTCACGAAAACATCTTCAAAACCTCTAAATTTTACATTCGTTTAAAGAAATTAATCTCACATTCACTACGTTCGTTCCGATGATTCAGCATGACGTCAAGATCGTGTAATCCAATACCGGTATACTGCGTAGCGTCCTGGTTTGCCGGGCGAGCAGGCAGTTTACCTATATAGCCTCATTAAACCTAAATACATCGCACTTTTGGGCACAGGTCTTCTCTCACAATAAGATAGCTTGGACCGTAATTCCGTAGGAAGTTCACACAAACCATTGATTTTTTTTGCAGATTTGCTCAGAATGTTAATCTTCGCCGTAAAGCTTATGGTAACATCTAAGGTTACGTATCAAAATATCTAAAATTAAAAAACCTAACGTAAAATAACATACGTTCAAAATACCTAAAATCTAAATACCTAATGATTTTTTCACTTATATTCAAAATACCGAAAGCTTAAAATGCCTACGTATTGCAATGTCTAAAATTAAAAAACCTAACGTAAAATAACCTACGTTCAAAATACCTAAAATCTAAATACCAAATGATTTTTTTTCACTTATATTCAAAATACCGAAAGCTTTCGTATATCCTACCCGGTATCTCGCTGGCAGCGAGCGAGCGAAGCGAGCGAGCAAGACTTTTTAAGGCAGAAGCGACTCGGATAGGTTAGGTTCAGAAGGCTAAGGCGGGAGCGAAGCGTAGCGTAGCTCCCGCCTTAGCCTTCGATGTTAGGTATTTTTTTTGTAACAGCACAGAATATGATTATTTCCATTAGGTATTATTGTCTTTAAAATTATGAAATGTACCTAAATGTAAATCATACACCAAATTTTATCAAACAAATTAGATTTTTCACGTGGTAATAAAAAAAATAACTAACACCAAAGGCTAATGCGGGAGCTTCGCTCCGCTACGCTCCCGCATTAGCCTTTGAACCTAACCATTCCGAGTCGCTTCCGCCCCGAACCGTCTTGCTCGCTCGCTTCGCTCGCTCGCCGAAAATTAAGCGACGTTCGTTTCATTTAGGTATTTTGACCATTTGGTATTTCAAATGTTGGTGTATCAAACTTAGGTGTCATAACTGTTGATATTTTAAACATTAGACATTTACTCCATTAGGTATTTGAAACTTAGGTAATTCGTAGGTAGGTGTTAGTTGCTTAGGTATTTAAAATCATTAGGTATTTAGATTTTAGGTATTTTGAACGTAGGTTATTTTACGTTAGGTTTTTTTAATTTTAGATATTTTGATACGTAACCAACATCTAATATATAAAAAATCTATATATATATAAAAATATCGTGTAACGGTGTTTGTTATCGAACTCCTATAAATTATTAAAACTGTTATTGATTAAAACCGTGTACAATTGTTAATGGCATTTTAGAAGTACATTTTAATAATTTAATTTGTCATTATTCACAAAAAATTACATTTAAATATTAAAATTACTCGCACGTTAAATATTTCAGTCATTTGATAAAAAAGCAGGTGGTTGCCTGGAAAATTTTCCGGGAGTTCGGAAAATGGGTACCTAATTTGATAGATTTTGTAAGTACCTACTTAAGTCAAATAGTAGTTTTTGACGATATCTCCTTTCCGACTCATTCTGCGTTAAAAACTAATACGTACGATTATCATTAAAAGTAGCTGGTCACTTTTGTACTTTGTCGTAATAACACAATTGTCAATCAAGTAACTGTAGAGCGACAAGGTACAAAAGTGACCAGCTACTTTTGATGCTGACTGTACAAATTAAACTAGAGAAAAATTCCAACAATTTATGCTCTAACAATTTGTTTCGTAAAATCAATAATTTCTGCGTAGTGAGCGTACGAGCGTACCTAAAAATTGAAATATATAAATACATTTATCATCTTTGACAAGTTACCGTAACATTTTTAATGCCAAACTCTATGATTGTACATTTTTCTTGTTCTAATGCCTTAAAGCTAGTATATCTAAGCCCTCTCATTCTGAGAGGAGGCCTGTGCTGGGATATGTATAGGCTGGGATTATGATGAAAGCTAGTAAATTTATAAGACGGAAAACCCCATCTAAAATGTGTTTCTAATGTCTTTTGACAGCTATTGCACATTAACTCGTAAAGACTAAAATAGTCATTGTGATTCTAAGGCCCATACTACACGGGCGGTTCTCCCGCCGCGGGAAACCGCTTCTGAACCGCCACTAGACACAATTTTATATGTAAGTTGTATGGTGCAAACTACACTGCGCAGCTCCGTCGAGCGGTTTCCCGCGGCGGGAAACCGCCCGTGTAGTATGGGCCTAACAGTCATTACAAAATCCTATAAATGTCCAGTTAACAGTGATAACAGTCAGCGTAACTACAAAACTATACGTTACACTATTTCATCATCATCATTATGGCAGCCGTAGGACGTCCACTGCTGGACAAAAGGCTCCTAAGGGACATGAAACGCAGATTCTGGACAAATAATAGTAGATTGTACACCAAGGGGATAAAGCACTGCATTATGTCACGGGCGCGATATTGAATCCTGAGCGTATCGAGGGACACCAGATTTAACTCCGGAGCGTAGCGAGGGGGTTTTTAGTTGATTCCCGAGCGAAGCGAGGGAATTAAGATGGAGTCCTGAGAGCAGTGAAGGATTTAAGCGCGCCCAAGACAAAATCCGTTTTATCCCCGAGGAGTATACTCTACTTTTCTCACCTTTTGCGAGACAATAAAAACCAAGGCTACTAGAAAAATACTCGAAATAGACCCAGAAGCACTGATTCTGACACTGACTTTGCGCCTTTCGCAGTTTTCCATTTGTTGAAATCTTTGTAAGCTTTTTAGTATTTTTCCTTCGACTTCTCTGGGAGTACATTATTAACAATTTCTAAGGCCGGCTTGCGCAGACCTGGGTTAGCTACTTAACTCCGAGCGAGTTAACTGCTAACCCAGGGTTAACAAGTGTCAAAATGTATGGAACTGTCATTCTTAACCCAGGGTTACCGATTTAATTTTTATACCCTGAACTGTGCAAGTGGCCCTAAGGCGTCTAATTTAATGGAATCAGGAGTCAAATCACTTTCGTCACTCGATATTTTCTTAATGTTTTATCTTCTTTTGCAGTTTTGATGCTTAAAATTGCAGCGTATTGAAACACTCGCGGCTTTTGTTTAAGTATTTGACTTTGTTTTCGTTCGGCCGCGGAACTGCAAATAAATGAGCCGCGGCGCGGCCCGCGGGCACCGCGGGGCTGAGCTCGTTCAGCACGTGCACGTGCTGCACGCCGCCGGCCTGCACGCGGGGCGATTTAAAAATTAGACTTTAAGTGCATACCAATAAGAACTACGAGAAGTGAGAATCACATTACTGCCCGGCGGGTTATAATGAAATTCAGTACAACATTACGCCCCGGCGAAAGCCAAGGGCTATAATGATTTACTTTGAGAGAGGTTTGCATGATATATAATAAGGCATTGTCGAGCAGGTGGTGTGAAAAAAATAATAACACACGAGTTTGGGTACCGTCAATGATATTTAATTATGGTTTTTGAATAGAATTGTTGCTTTTTCACACCCACTGAAATCAAAACTTATGTGTTTTCAATTGGTGTGAAAATTGTGACAAATTAACTATTGTTTTTACACTCAGGTTTTCATAAACGTTTTTCTGATACCAATGGGGTTCTCGATATTTTAATACATATCTTGGTACCGAAATATGCGTATGCACGGAGATGGAGAATTTGGTATAGAGATAGGTAATTTGAAACCCTGGGAAGGACTTTTTTACTTAGGGTAGATTTTATCCCGGAAATTCGTATAGTTATATGTCATCATCATCATCATCATTTCAGCCGAAAGACGTCCACTGCTGAACATAGGCCTCCCCCAAGGCTCGCCAAACAGATCACCCTGCCCCATCGCCCCTGCGCCATCCGCATCCAATGCGTTCCCGCCACCTTCACCAGGTCGTTGCTCCATCTTGTTGGAGGCCTACCTACCTACACTGCGTCTTCCGGTCCGCGGACGCCACACAAGAACCTTTCGGCCCCATCGGCCGTCAGTTCTATACGAGCGATGTGCCCTGCGCACTGCCACTTAAGTCTAGTGATTTTTCGAGCTATGTCCGTGACTTTAGTTCTTGCGCGGATTTCATTATTTCTAATGTGATCCCGGAAACCAGGACCTCAAGCTTCGTAGTCAGGTTCTCTAACAAATAGGCTATCCGCGCGGTCGTCTAAAAGGTTCTCGAGTGGCGTCCACGGACCGGAAGACGCAGCGTAGGTAGGCCTCCAACAAGATCCAGTCTATATCATCCTTGGTATTACCAAGTATTACCTAGTCAATGTAGTAGACATAATTGCTGCGCTCCAACTGGTCATCATTTTTATAAGAAATGTTGCAATTTGAATAAATAGTAATAATAATAAATATCCTAGATGGAGCGACGACCTGGTTAAGGTTGCGGGATCGCGTTGGATGCGGATGGCACGGGACCGATCTTTTTGGCGAGCCTTGGGGGAGGCCTGTGTTCAGCAGTGGACGTCTTTTGGCTGAAATTATGATGATGATGATGATATGTGTAGCCCCGAAACCTAAAAGAAGCGTTTCGTGTGCTCTGTTTTCCCCCTTTGGGTACAGGCGTGATGTGTGTGTGTTTCTTATGGTACCTAATGTAAACGAAGACCACGTTGAATGTTTTGGAAAATCCATTGATCAAATTTATTTGACGGATAAACGTGATGCCGTCTCTGTTTATTTTGTTCGAATAGACGGAGATGGCGTCACATTTTATCCATCAGTTAAAATTAATCAATGGGTGGCGAAATAGCTCCTAAGACTCTTGTTTAATTGTTCATACGAACGAAACATCGGGAAAAAGCTAGTCATAATCCATACTAATTATTATAAATGCGAAAGTCTGTCTGTCTATCTGTCTGTTACCTCTTCACACTCAAACCGCTGAACCAATTTAGATAAAATTTGGTATGACAATAGATTGAGACCCTGGGAAGGACATAGAATAGTTTTATCCCGGAAAAATGTAGTTCCCGGATAGCGATAAACGAATTCTTCGCAGACGGAGTCGCGGGAAACAGCTAATCTAGAATACGCCAATAATACTAACAATAAACACGACTACTAACAAAACTAAACCCATCAAAATCAGTCCAGCCGAGTGGACCAATTACCCACATTCGCCCAACATGTTTCACAAGCTTGTGTTAACTTTCAAATCGCACAATTATGCAGATCAGAAGATTGATACCTTTGTTAACACAGTTTTTAAAGCAAACTACTACGCATTAGTTCCTAAATATTTCAATAGTAGATTCTTCAAATTATTGTGGTTGTTATATTCTAATTTGATTAAAAATACTTTGACTTCGCATTTGCATTTATCGTCCTAGCCATATACGTCTCACGCGGGCCCAGTGCGGATTGGGAACTTAAGGACTTTGCATTAGTTACATAAAATTATTTATGGGCTTTGACGTCCCGGTTGATCGATCGAACGCCTCAGTCAGGGTACCTAAGACGTACTTACCCCAGCGGTCAAGCAAACTCACTTAGAGGGCGATGAAGAGGGCTATGCTCGGAGTTACTCTGCGGGATCACATTAAAAATGTTGAAAAACGTGAAAGTACTCAACGACATAGCTCGAAGAATCGCCAGACTCAAGTGGCAGTTGGCAGGGCGCTTCGCTCGTAGAATTAATGGCCGATCTACTCTAACAAGATGGAGCAATGACCTGGTTAAGGTTGCGGGAACGCGTTGTTTGCGGATGGCGCAGTACCGATCTGTTTGGCGAACCTTAGGGGAGGCCTGTATTCATCAGACATCTTTCGGCTGAAATTATGACATTTTGGATTTTATTTTTATTAATATTTGTTTTTGTAGCGCCAATAGAAATACTTAATATATTATTATACATCTTTCTAGTGTATAAAAATCTCATTTAGGTATTTATTTGCCTCCGAGACGGCAAAACCGATTTTTAACCGACTTCAAAAAAGGAGGAGGTTCCATGTTCGAGTGGCCCCATAGCCATCTACCTTACCTAGGTATGTGGTTAAGGCAGTATGTACTATCTATTGGGCTTTTAGCATTCCTGATGTCACCGACTTCAAACAGATTAGTAGAAAGATATTTCCATGCTTTTTATTTGTAGTCGGTTCAAATTTTTATTTCATTTTTTAGGGTTCCGTAGCCAAATGGCAAAAAACGGAACCGTTATAGATTCGTCATGTCTGTCTGTCTGTTTTTGCTTTTTAGTTTTTGGGTGTTTTTTGAAGTCGGTTTTATTTTTTATTTAAAAAATATTTTATTATGTAACTTTTTTATCTGTATTTGGTACATCTGAGATTAGGTCGTAGGCTATTTTTTATACTCCTATTCTTCGCAGACGGAGTTGCCGGCAACTGCTAGTTAGGTATCTATAAATTTCAGCGGTTTATCTATTACGGTTCTTGAGATACAGCCCTGTGACGGACAGACGAACAGTAGACGTTTATTATAGTTCCGTTTGTAAGCCTTCGGATACGGTACCCTGATAACGATAAATATTAAGAAATGTTTTTATAAAACGCCATCAGGATTTCTATGTTCAGTTAACCGGTTTTTATTCGCATATCAAGGATGTGAAGTATGATTATGTTTTGCAGTTAATAAAAAACCGTCTGGCTCGTACATGAAGGTCTCCGTATCTCTGAACAATTTTTGAAAGCAGTTCAATATAAAACCGGTGAAATGTAAGCACTAGAATTGCAAAGTTATAGGTAGGTTTTCAAAAAACATCCAAACGGCATAGGGTCGCTCGCATGCGCGCGGCCATGGCTGACTGCCGTGTCATGACAAAACACTGTATCTAAAAAGACCTATTTTTCAGAAATCGCAAAAAACTTTTGCTTTCTTTAATTGGCTACAGAACAGTGAATGTTGATCTGATTGAAATAAAATTTGGGCAAATCATGGATAATGTCACTAGTAGTGGACAAAGAAAAATACTTCATATTAAAATTTTCTTTTTATATGAATTTTCAAGCAAAAACGTGTTATGTCGTAATGTGCTTTATCAATAATATATGAGCGTTGCTATAACAAAACACTGTAACGTGATACTTAAGGACATTATACCTACTCATATGAAAATGCTACTTTAAATTTAATTTAGTAATAAATATTACTAACATCACAATTCATAAAACTGACATTCTCATCTTAATATATTTCTTAGTTTTTAGAAAGGATGATTACCTTGAAGAAGTCCCGACTTACAATAAACAAGGACTTGGACTAATTTCTCGTGTGATTGTTGCGACAAAACACTCTAACTCTTGATACTATACTAAGAAAATGTTAGTTTGTTTTGGCAAAACACGGTACCTATCTAGAGATAATACAGTGTTTAGTCTAATCAAGACCCTACATTTTAAGAGTTAAAGTGTAAATTGCAATGACGTGTTTCAATGTTTTTGATAGAAAATCAGTTAAGTACTCTGAACATGCATTTCTAGACGACCAGATGGCCTAGTGGTTAGAGAACCTGACTACGAAGCTTGAGGTCCCGGGTTCGATTCCCGTGTCGGGGCAGATGTTTGTATGAAAAATACGAATGTTTGTTCTCGGGTCTTGGGTGTTTAATATGTATTTAAGTATGTATCTATCTATATAAGTATGTTTATCCGTTACCTAGTACCCATAATACAAGCTTTGCTTAGCTTACTTTGGGACTGGGTCAATTGGTGTGAATTGTCCCGTGATATTTATTTATTTTATTTATAGATTAGGGTCCGAATAGTTAATTTAACGGTGTTATCACAAAACACTGTAAATCGAGTAACAGTGTTTTGTCATGACGCGGCAGCTGAGCTGTCAATCGTTGCCTAGCAACTATCAGCTGTTGCCTAGCAACCAGCGCCGCAGTTGAAAACTCTGAAAGAGACACGTTTCTTGTATGACGACCAATTTAATTTTTAATTTAATTTTTAATATTTATTGTTATAGCGGCCACATTAACACATAATCGGTGGAAATTTCAAAGCTAGCTATTACGGTTCAAGAGATAGAGATCTATGACAGACGGACGGACAGACAGACAAACAGCGAAGTCTCAGTAATGGTCCCGTTGGCACCCTTTAGGTGCGGAACCCTAGAAAGTATATTTTTAGTTTCAATGAAACCCAATCAATCATTAGATATGCATAATAAAACGCTTGTTCACTGTCAAGGTTCACTAATGGCAATTCCAAATAATATTTTTAGAGACCCATACCCTACCCATATCTCAGGGCAGTGATATGTCAAAAGTGCCAACAAAATAAGGATTATTTTTATTAGGGTTTTAGCAGTCTAGACAGTAGGTATAAATGGCACATTTGAAAAACAATAAAATGTACTGAACTCTTTTAAAAAAAACACGATATACCATTGGTGCAATTGAAAATTTGATAATAAACATCATTTATCCGATTTTGTGCGAAATAAATATATAATTATTATTATTATTATTTATAATGTTAGTTATAATAATAATACATAAATAATAAATATTAGGGGGACAATCTTACACAAATCGACCTAGTCCCAAACTAAGCAAAGCTTGTACTATGGGTACTAGACGACGATAAACATACTTATATAGATAAATAAATACTTAAATACATAGAAAACATCCATAACTCAGGAACAAGTATTCGTGCTCATCACACAAATAAATGCCCTTACCGGGATTCGAACCCAGGACCTCTTGCTTCGTAGGCAGGGCCACTACCAACTAGGCTAAAGAGGTCATTAAAGTAACATAACGTTGTTGTAAACATAAAGTTCGAGATTTTTTTTTAAAAATATACCTTCTTGCCGTTTCTTGCGAAATTATTCTCAAGATTAAGAAGGTTTTCCGAACCGGTGGTAGATTCTTGGACAGTCTCTTGTTATCTGTCAGTCTCTTTGATAGAAGAATCTCTTCGATAGTCTCTTTGATAAGTGCTCGATACAGCCTAAATTGTATAAAAATATTTTAACTTTGACTTTGACTTTGAGTGACTGACCTTTATACCTGATGATGGTGCGGATGAGGCCAGTAACAGCCTATAATTTATTCAGGCCTTAAATAACCCTTAATTGGGGTTGTCTTTTTAGGGTTCCGTAGCCAAATGTCAAAAAACGGAACCCTTATGGATTCGTCATGTCTGTCTGTCTGTCTCTCTGTCCGTCCGTATGTCACAGCCACTTTTTTCCGAAACTATAAGAACTATGCTGTTGAAACTTCGTAAGTAGATGTATTCTTGGTTAGTAGATGAATTTTTCATGAGAGTATATTTACTTCAAACCATTGAAGTATCTGCCACTGTAACTTTTTCTTAATCTGTGTTTTTCTTGATTTAAACTGTGTTTCATTGTTTGTGATAATTTTAGTTTGAGATCTGTTTCTCAGAATTCAGATCAGAGGGGAAATGAAAACTGGTTTGATTTAGTTTGATCGGGTTATGATTGGGTTGTTGTTGTTGGTTGTATTTTTCTTTTTTGTTTGTTAGTTCCGATAGGAAAAGGCAAAGGTCTGTGAACCATACAGCCAAGTCTTATTTTAGGGCCATCACAGAACGAAACGTCTCGGTTGCCGTCGCGTGGACGCCCCGCGCTTCGGTCTGTGGAAGCCTTAAATGTTTTGAATGTTTGGTTTTAGTTTTTTATGTAATTTTTTTTTTAATATTTGTGTCTGTTTTGTGTGGCCTTCCGTGATTTACGGTACTGTGTCCCGGCGGAAGACCAGTGCTGGTTTTTTTAACTAGCGATATACTGAGCCGGGACCCTTTTTGTAACAGCTTTAATATGTGCACCTATGTCTTTGTCTATGTTTGTATTCTTATTTTTGCCTGTGTGCGTGTTATTGTTGTTATAAATAAATGTTTTTCTTTCTTTCTTTCTATTCTGTGAACCGCATTAAGATTTTCACACAAAAATAGAAAAAGTCTCAGTAATGGTCCCGTTGGCAACCTTTAGGTGCGGAACCCTAGAAAGTATATTTTTAGTTTCAATGAAACCCAATCAATCATTAGATATGCATAATAAAACGCTCGTTTACTGTCAAGGTTCACTAATGGCCATTCCAAATAATATTTTTAGAGGCCCATACCCATATCTCAGGGCAGTGATATGTCAAAAGTGCCAACAAAATAAGGATTATTTTTACTGGGTTTTTAGCAGTCTAAACAGTATAAATGGCACATTTGAAAAACAATAAAATGTAGTGAACTCTTTTAAAAAAACACGATATACCATTGGTGCAATTGAAAATTTGATAACAAACAATGACATCATTTATCCGATTTTGTCCGAAATAAATATATTATTATTATTATTTCGTTCGGGATTTATTTGAAAAAAATATACCTTCTTGCCGTTTCTTGCGGGATTATTCTCAAGAGGGTTTTCCGAACCGGTGGTAGATTCTTCGACAGTCTCTTGTTATAGTCTCTTTGATAGAAGGATCTCTTCGATAGTCTCTTTGATAAGTGCTCGATACAGCCTAAATGAGGGTTTTCTGACAGGTGGAATATCGCTAGATGGCGTTAGTATCGTAAGGTCTATTTGACGTTACACCCATACAACAAATGTCAAAGTTGTCAAACGGACCTGACGATACTAGCGCCAAATAGCCTCTCATAGAAAACCCTCATTGTATAAAAATATTTTAACTTTGACTTTGACTTTGAGTGACTGACCTTTATACCTGATGATGATGCGGATGAGGCCAGTAACAGCCTATTTATTCAGGCCTTAAATAACCCTAAATTGGAGTTGTCTTTTTAGGGTTCCGTAGCCAAATGGCAAAAAATGGAACCCTTATGGATTCGTCATGTCTGTCTGTCTGTCTGTCTGTCCGTCCGTATGTCACAGCTACTTTTTTCGAAACTATAAGAACTATGCTGTTGTAACTCTGTAAGTAGATGTATTCTGTGAACCGCATTAAGATTTTCAGACAAAAATAGAAAAAAAAAAACAATAAATGTTGGGGATTCCCTATACTTCGAACTGAAACTCAAAAATTTTTTTTCATGAATCCCATACGTGTGGGGTATCTATGGATAAGTCTTCAAAAATGATATTGAGGTTTTTGATATTATTTTTTTCTAAACTGAATAGTTTGCGCGAGAGATACTTTCAAAGTGGTAAAATGTGTCTCCCCCCCCCTGTAACTTCTAAAATAAGAAATGATAAAACTAAAAAAATATATTATGATGTACATTTACAATGTAAACTTCCAGCAAAAATTGGTTTGAACGAGATCTAGTAAGTACCTAGTTTTTTTTTAATACGTCATAAATCGTAAACCGCAATTTTTTATACATAATGGTACGGAACCCTTCGTGTGCGGCGAGTCCGACTCGCACTTGGCCGGTTTTTTGCTATGCTTTTTAAATCGTTTCCTGTGGTTTTAATTCCAATATATTGCAATGAATTTATTATGTACATGCTAAATAAGTAGTGACCTTCATTTGACTTTGAAAACTATGACGTAGACGGTCCAAGTCATATTTAATACGGTGAGGAAATAGTATATTTCATTACGAGTGCGGAAAGCCTGTCATTGCAAAGAGTTCCGACAAATGTCTACCCGAGCCGAGGCGCAGCCGAAGGTGAGGGTTGACAGTCGGAACAAGTTGCAATGACGGTTCCGCACGTGTACTGAACAACTATTTTTAATACAGTTGCGAAAAAATGTAGCAATTTAATTAAATAATAAAAACACAATAAACTCAACTAACTAATCATTTATTTCTTATAAAAGTTATAATTCACATATATAACATATATATCTTTTAAAGTAATATTGGCTTGTGCGGCAACCTCCAACAACGCCAAAAATCAGCGCAACCTACAAAAAAAGGGATTTGATTAATATTTTTTTAAATAATATTATATTGACTGTATTTTGCGATTTCGTAAACTGACTACTAAAGAAAAATATAAGTATTTATTAATAAATTACCTTTGTGGCTAAACAACGACTATCGGGAGCTTCGTTCAATAACCTTTTCACCTCAGCACTCAAACAGGCAGTTTTTGCTACTAAAAAACAGTGAGCAAAATCCGATTTTGCTCACTGCGTGAGACAAAGTAGCTTTTTAATTATTTTTTTTAAAAGTCAAGGACAATGATGGGTCTGCTTAATGAATTCGAAAGATTTGAACTTCAATTTGATCTGTCACTTTCATTTCGATACGAACAAAAAAATACGTCTAACGGAACACTTCCAGCAAGTCTGGCGCTCCTATTAAGTTATTAAGTTCATTGACCAAGTACAAATATTTAAATAGCACATTAGTTGGTGACTGTACTCTGACTTATTTTATTCTATAAGTTGCTATTTATATTTGAGAAATATATTAGCATGCTCTGGTCACGTTTTTTCGGTCACGTGCAGCGAGCGATTGTCCAGCGATAAGCAGGGTTTCACGTTGTGAGTAAAAGCATTGATTGATTCCTAATACCTTCATCATCATCATTTCAGCCGTAGGACGTCCACTGTTGGACATAGGCCTCCCTCGTCGATATTCAATCATTAGTGTGCCTTTCCAACAGAAAGGGACTCCTTTCCTTCTTTAGGGGGTTCAAATCGCTTGCGTCCGTAGGTCTACCCTTGAGACACTACACGTGACCCCTGGGCATGCATGAAGTGATATTAAATCCCATGCAGCCACCGACTCCCATGCCTCCGACTGCATTTTATCGTTGCATTAAATTTTGAAAGACTGCCATCGACGTGTTTTAAATTCGTTTTAATATTTAGTTTTTTTTTTCGATTTCTTTCGTTGAGTTTGGTTAGCTTTTTATTGTTATTTATACGGTATTTTATTTTAGTTGCATTAAACCGGGTTCGAGTTCCAAAATTTTTAAAAATAAAAATGCTGCATTGAAAATGTTGCTTGTCTTAGTAACTAAGACAAGCTATTTAACCCGTCGAGCGTCCTGTGCGCGCGGGTGTGCACACAACAGGTTAGGATTTAAAAATAAAGGAAGGTCTTCTTTGTATAGTCGGGGTAAGAAAAGGTTCGTCACTTTTCGACCTTAACTCGTTGACATAGAGTACCGAGTAAAGTACTTATAGAATGTGCTATTTCTACTATTTAAGGTAGTTGCTCTCCAGGGTGGCGTTCGACCTTTCCACCCTGTATACTACTTCATTTAATTTAGAATTGAAAACCACAACATCATTATATTGCGGCTCGTCAACTATTTCTTACCTAGCAAATAGTACAGTACAATAGTCTGGGAGCCGCAAAATAAAATTGTTTTAATGTCACTTTATTTGCGTGTCGTCAATTGTTACTCTAGTAGAAATTTTAAAGAGATTACAGTTCACGAGCCGCAATATAATGTTGTTGGGGTTTATAATTTTAAATTAAATGGAGTGAACGCACTATGAACTTCATACGGTCAAACCGTTCAACGCAACTATTTGAAACATACAGGGTTATTTTTAATTCACTGACATCCTCTTAACCCTGAATTCCTATCACTCAAACAAATGTTTTTTGTTTTACGACTTTTTAAAATGAAGCACTTTTTTCCCCATACAAATACACAGAGTATTGTAAAAATAAGAGGAAAACTCAAATTTTTAAAACTTTATTACACCAAAAATATTAAGTTATGACAAAAGCCGTAAAACAAAAAACGTTTAAACAAGTTAGCTATGAAGTATCTTTTTTTTTTTGTACTTATTTTTTCAACTTCATTTTTTTATTACTTTTACGGTCATCCCGTGAAATCATATATTTCGTACTAAATACAAACTGAAATATAGATGCACAGAAAAAACCCCAGAAAAAAGACCAATGCTGGGAATCGAACCCAGGTCCTCAGCATTCCGTGCCGCGTGCCATACCCCTACACCACCACTGGTCTAGAGATTAGACACGAATCTTTCCTATACATCATACATTTCAATCTGCTAAATCATCACCTTATGCAGTGACAAGCGCACATCTATGTTACACCCTCATCGAGAGATTTTAACACTCCTTCGGAACTAACCGCTCACCTGGACAAGAGATGGCGCTACTGTGCAACTTTAAACAAGTTAGCTATGAAGTATCTTTTTTTTTTTTTTTTGTACTTATTTTTTCAACTTCATTTTTTTATTACTTTTACGGTCATCCCGTGAAATCATATATTTCGTACTAAATACAAACTGAAATGCGGCACGGAATGCTGAGGACCTGGGTTCGATTCCCAGCATTGGTCTTTTTTCTGGGGTTTTTTCTGTGCATCTATATTTCAGTTTGTATTTAGTACGAAATATAATAAATAAAAAACGTTTGTTTAAGTGGTAGGAGTTTAGGGTTAAGAGGATGCTAGTGAATTACAAATAACCCTGTATTTCGTCACGAAGTAATGGAAGAGTAGATTAAGGTCACGGTAAGCGGATACGCGCTGAATTATTTTTTAATTTAATTTCTTAATAATGAATAGCAGCTCAGCTTTACAATAATTCATACCAGAACGCCTCTTTTGGGCCTTGGACACAGACTGATGTCACGGTGTTTGTTATCGAACTCCTCCGAAACGGATTGACCGATTTTTATGATTTTTTTCCTTTATATTCAGTAGGTCTGAGAATAGGTCGTAGTCGTAGGCTACTATTCTTCGCGGACGGAGTCGCGGGCAACAGCTAGTTTAAATATATATTGACATAGGTATTATTCATTTCGTACTAAATACAAACTGAAATATAGATGCACAGAAAAAACCCCAGAAAAAAGACCAATGCTGGGAATCGAACCCAGGTCCTCAGCATTCCGTGCCGCGTGCCATACCCCTACACCACCACTGGTCTAGAGATTCCCAGCATTGGTCTTTTTTCTGGGGTTTTTTCTGTGCATCTATATTTCAGTTTGTATTTAGTACGAAATGTATGATTTCACGGGATGACCGTAAAAGTAATAAAAAAAAATGAAGTTGAAAAAATAAGTACAAAAAAAGATACTTCATAGCTAACTTGTTTATAGGTATTATTTAAAATAGTTGTAATTGAGACCGGCTTCATCGTGGTAATCGACAGATAGACGATCTAGCGAATTAGAGGGACCAATGTTTGAATCAACGTGGAAGAACTTGAAGATTCCATCTGAAACTAATAATAATCTGTACATTGCGATTTCTATACTAAGACCCTGTTAGTGGTTGAAATTAGGTTATTTTTAAGAGAGCAAGTACCAAAAAGGAAAATTGTCTTGAAAAAAAAATTCGGCTTGCTAAAAATATTTTCTTGTTTACCCCCAAGTGGCCCCATTTCAATATTAATTTATTTAAGTATAAGTATTTGACTTACATTATGAGTAACAAATTTCAACTTAAATTCAACAGAAAGTTTTGAATACCTATAAGTAAAGTAGTAATCCGTGTTTCCTGTGTAATTTACGTTTGCACGAAAATTCCCCGAAAATTATACCCTATGTCACTTTCGCTACTGAGACGAATGTAATGACCTCACACTTTAAAATCCATCGAGCCATTTACTCGTAGGCTGCAGGGCGTGCCAAAACAATTAAACATAAATACATTCGCTCGAAAACATAACCCTCCTTCCGCAGTCGAGTAAAAAAATCAATGTCCTTCAGCGTTGCTAGAATGTGACTTTTGTAACCTTTTAGGTGATTTTTAACTCCTTTAAGAGCACTTGTTTATCGAGTATCGTAGATCGGTTGCTGCCGCAGCGTTGCCAGAAGTTACTTTTGTAATCATTTAGGTGATTTTTAACTCCTTGAAGGAAAGAAACTTAAAAACGGAAAAGTAACATTATGGCAACGCTGATTGTTCTTAGATTATAATGACATTGATGACATCTACGTGCATGGAATAAAAATCACTAGAGTCATCTCGCAAGCAGATGTGGCTGCTGCTTCACCACTTAGTATACTCGTATATTCCCGGCTGTTTATGCATCATTTCGAAAGAATCATCGTGAATGTTTACCAAGACGCTGTTTTATCGATCATTGTCCAGGTTGCTCGAAGAATCGAGGTTTACGATGTTGAAGCGTTGAAGCTAAAACAATGGACAAAAGGAAGGACTCTCGGTTTTCATAGAATCACGTCCACAATGACCATGTTTCATTTAGTGGGGTACTCTGTAAAAACTGCATTGTTTGTATTAGGCAAATCAAATAAATCGGCCATTGTCTTTTTATATGCCTTAACTTAACTTAAACTTCTATACTGATGAAAATGAATAAAGTTCTTCCAAAATTAATGTTTTACATTTTTAACGTATGATTACCTACATTTGCGGCAGTTGAGTTAGAAACTTTTGGACCGTAGTCGTCCGACACCAAAAAAATTGTTCGCGAGGTGTCGGATACGTGCCGTAAATCTTTTTTCATTCAGAGGCTGAGCATAGTCGTGCAGCGAGGGAATGCGGCAAGCATTCTAGGCTAATACATAATATATTAAGGGTAGTTATAGTGCAACCTGTGGGCTAGATACACCAATGTAACTCGCAATGCCCTCCGAGTACAGTGTAATAATGCATTTAGGGTGTTGTTGGGGCTGCCTCGATATTGCAGTGCATCAGGGATGTTTGCATCGGCACGCGTTGATTGCTTTTACGCAACGATGCGTAAAAGGTGTGCGTCCCTGGTGCGCCGCGTCAGAGGCAGCACCAACAGCATCCTAAAGATGATTTCAAACAGGCTTGACTGTCCTATTGTGAATCACTGCTGTGCGATTTCGAATGGAATGGCGCAGAAGTGATTCACGAATAGTCACTATTTTATTCTTTTATTTTTATTTTTATATTTCAAACTAAATACAAACTGAAATATAGATGCACAGAAAAAACCCCAGAAAAAAGACCAATGCTGGGAATCGAACCCAGGTCCTCAGCGTTGGCCTAGTAGCGCCATCTCTTGGTCCAGGTGAGCGGGTAGCTCCGAAGGAGTGTTGAAGTCTCTCGGTAGAGGGCATAACATAGATGCGCTTTATCACTGCCTAAATGTGATTATAACAAACTGAAGTGTACGATGTATGGGAAAGATTCGTCGCTAACTTCTAGACCAGTGATGGTGTAGGGGTAAGCACGCAGCATGGAACGCTGAGGACCTGGGTTCGATTCCCAGCATTGGTCTTTTTTCTGGGGTTTTTTCTGTGCATCTATATTTCAGTTTGTATTTAGTTTGAAATATATGGTTTCACGGGATGACCGTAAAAGTAATAAAAAAAAGAAGTTGAGAAAATAAAAAAATAAATAGAAAAAGATACTTCATACTTAACTTTTATTTTTATCTTATAGTTTCTACTAACATAGTTATTAAGCACTCATTGTAACTAACAAAGAATGGATCCCAGTTATCCGAATAAATAGAATTATTATTATTATTATTATAGTCTGATATTTATTTGTATACTAGCTGTTGCCCGCGACTCCGTCTGCGAAGAATACGTTTCTGGCTATCCCTCAGGAACCATGAAATTTTACGGGATAAAAAGTACTTATCCTATAGCGTGAAAGAGTAACAAACATCCAGACATCCATCCATACATCGATACAAAACATTCGTGTTTATAAAATTAAAAATTAAAAAAAGTAAGATTACATTTATATTTACGATTTCAATAAATGTCATCATCTAAATACAAAATAACGTACCGTGAATCGGAGTGATTGATCCAATTGGGGCTTTCACAATTTCAGAATTGTTTGGACAACAACCGATATTACGACTCTACAAACACTGTAATTTCTTACAAACAGACGACCCGAATTTTGTGACAAACACAAAAAAAGGTGAAGAACGGCTAGACTAGGAGAAGCAAACACGAATAAATATGAGTGAGTTCGCTGTCGAACGACTATTTAAAATCATACGGCAGTTCTTACTCTACAAACACTGTAATCGCTTGCAATCAGGCCAGTCGAATGTTTTTGTTTTTGACAAAAAGAGCAGTTTTTCTGTCGGTATAAGTAGCCGCTTTATAATCCTTGTCTAAGTACTGTTTCGATAGTTGTTACGCATTCTTCAAGGGTAAATAGAGCACGTGACATGACTCCAAGGTTAATTTCACCGGCGGCCGGCATTTAGAGTGTCAGTGATGCGCAGGCGGCGACGCTTTTGAGTTAGCGGAGAGGTTGATATTGCGGGTAAGGAGCTTAAAAAACATTGTGTAAAAAAATATTTCTATATTAAGTGTACATATACACAGACAACACCAAATTACAAATTTGAACGCTGAAATTTAGGTTCATGATTTCGATCGTACGTACAAAGTTTGTTTTTCGTACAAAAAGCCATCAAGT
This sequence comes from Archips crataeganus, assembly GCA_947859365.1. Classification (NCBI taxonomy): domain Eukaryota; kingdom Metazoa; phylum Arthropoda; class Insecta; order Lepidoptera; family Tortricidae; genus Archips; species Archips crataeganus. The sequence goes on along the minus strand of OX402069.1, from coordinate 10,367,491 downwards.
TTATGTATAACAAAATAAATAAAATAAAATAAATATCACGGGACAATTCACACCAATCGACCTAGTCCCAAAGTAAGCTAGGCAAAGCTTGTGTTATGGGTATAACAAAATTATTGTTACAATTTAAATTAAAACTATCCTAAAAATAACCTTTATAATTACGTATAATCGCCTAAGTCCTGTTCCTGCGAAAAAGTGCCCCTTAAGGCTGGCAGCATTTCAACGCTGGATTGTGCACCACCCTGTCTTTACATGCTATTGTTTACTTGTATGTAAAGAAAATTATGGCTGCGACTTTTTCCGCGTAAGTTTCGCTTATTCTTATCCCGTGGGAACTCAGCTTTTTGCCTCGATAAAATATCCTGTCCTTGTCTGTGCGCAAAATGTCACCCAAGCTGTTTAAGCGTGATTGGATCATCAACGGACAATCAAAGTCGCGTATTTTGAGTGTACTTATTTAGACTACTTATCTGTGGGTTGCTTTGGTGCAAACAGAATAAGAATAGTTTTGCTAACCAATGAAGGTATACAGTGCATAAAATTGCAGGTACGCTTTGTTACATAAGATACTTATAACATTTATGTGATATTTCGGCGGCCTTTACACTAAACTCTTGGTCTGCACATACTTTAACGGTTGGTGCTATAATGTGGCCGTGGCATACCAAAGAAAACGAAACAGAAAAAATTTGAGCAATTAGCAGTGCCTTGAGTAAGCATCTGAAAATTAAAAATCGCTGCTCCCACTACAAGCTCCTGCCTTACCATGCAATATCGCCGCGCATTGAGAAATGCTACCATTGTTGGGCCACTTCTGACATTTTATTGATTGACCGTATGGCGACTGAATAAGTCAGAGTACTTAGGACAACATCATGTGTGTCAACTCATGTCGATCCCGAAGTATGCTCGAAACTACGTAGGTAACATAATTATATTACACATATCGACGGTTAAAAGGCAAAACGCATGAAGCGACACTTTTTGTCAAAATGAGTTATATACATTTGAAATCAGCGAATTTTTCTCCGTCGTTTGAGCCGGGTTTCATGTAAAGTTCAAAAAATGTCGCTTCATGCGTTTTGCCTTTTAACCGTCGATATATATTTCTGTTTTCTCCTCATACTCTCCGTCTCCGTACCCAAAGGGTAAAAGCGGGACCCTATTACTGAGACTCCGCTGTCCGTCCGTCCGTCCGTCCGTCTGTCTGTCTGTCCGTCTGTCAGCAGGATGTATCTCATGAACCGTGTTAGCTAAACAGTTGAAATTTTCACAGATGATGTAATTCGGTTGCCGCTATAACAAGAAATACCTACTAAAAAATAGAATAAAATAAATATTTGAGGAGCTCCCATACAACAAACGTGATTTTTTTGCCCTTTTTATCCTCCTGCCGCCCACGTCAAATTTTGTTCAATGAAATTTAAACTTTTTCACTAATGGGTTGAGTTCAATGTCACATTAGAATAAGTCCTAATAATAGGACATCGGACCTCAGGAGGTTATAGGTAATGGTACGGAACCCTTCGTGGCGAATCCGACTCGCACCTGGCCGATTTTTCTTTGTTTTTTTTTTTAATTTTCTACTTTTACAATCTAGACAACAAAAGCCTTTGAATTGCTGGACAGTTTAGCGATCTGGCATTTTTTTTTCATTTCAGATTGACCGTCAATAGGTACCTAATGCACTTCGTTTGATTTACCAATGATGACTTTTACGGGCATTTTTGAGAAAAAACTATAGGTAATCATTTCCAAATCAACGTGCCAATTAGCGTTATTGTTTCTTGCCTGACATTGGGTCTGTCAAATAAAAAATGGTAAGGCACCTTGCCCGGTCAACTACGCAGTGACCGACGAGTAACCCCATAAAGATTTAACGTTGATGATTTTTTATTTTTATATCACTACTAGCGATCCGCCCCGGCTTCGCACGGGTGCAACTATATTATGCATATATTATTATATATATATCCTATCTTTCAAGTTGGATCAAACTGCACACGGTGTGCAAATTTTATTAAAATCGGTTAAGTAGTTTCGGAGTCCATCGCGGACAAACAACGTGACGCGTAATTTATATATATTAAGAAGATAAGACAACAGAAACAACTACAACAGAATATTTCGAAAAAATATTTTTTATTTTCTTTAATAAATGTACGTTTTAAGAAATGTTTGTTAATTTATTTATTTACGAGGAGTCACGACGACCTGGTTAAGTTTGCGGGATCGCGTTTGATGCGGAGGGCACGGGACCGATCAGTTTGGCGAGCCTTGGGGGAGGCCTATGTTCAGCAGTGGACGTCTTTCGGCTGAAATTATGATGATGATGAGGAGTCAAAGTTAACATACATCACGCCTGTATCCCCAAAGGAGGTAGGCAGAGCACACGAAACGCTTTATTTACGTTACTACTTTTAGGAATTTTAGGTTTAAGTTTAGATAAAAGTGGTACAAAAGTGACATCAAAATGTGATAGAAAAGTTAAATAAATGCTTAGTTAATTTTGGAGTCATGCCCACATTATTGTGAACAATGACGCTAATCTGTAGGGTCACTGGTTCTAAACACAGATTTCTGAGTCCATCAGCAGTAATAAAACGGTATATTATTGAAGAAAATAGTTAAGGTAGGTTATTGTTTCGATGCAATATTTAGTGAGCGATAGACCGTCTTGAAGTATATAATCACTAAACACAATTCAAAAAATGCTGTCAGTCAAACAAACCGCCCCGAATCGCACCCAGCGAAAAGGTGCCCGATACACTAGCTGCATTGCCACATTGAACCGTGATGGATAAACTTTGCACCAGAAATGACCCAGAGCGAGGGTCAAAGAAAGAGAAGAAAGAAAAACATTTATTCGTGACATAATCTTAAATTAACAGGTGAAAAAACGGTAACAGACACAACATTATCACGAAATGGTCTCCCAACTCAGCATGGTGTCGGCTATGCAGCTGACGCTGGTCTTCCGTTGGAACCATTCAAGAAAATAAAAAATATATTTTCGAAATTTTCTGTGGTCAGTCTATTCCTTTTATAACAAAAATATACCGAAGTGCTGAAAAATCAACAAAGTAATTAACTTGTCTTTTAATTAATTTTAGAGTCATGTCCACAATATTGCGAACATTGACGATAAATATTCCGATCCCTGCTTATGCCTGCCGTATTTGCCGGTATCCACGGTGTATAGTGTATACTAGTGTCCGACCGAAACACGATTTTTAGCCGAAACCGAAACCGAAACCGAATATTCGGTTTTTTTCTGATTTCGGCCGAAACCGAAACCGAAACCGAAATTTTTGAAGACGTATCATATCAAACAAAATATTCAAAATTACTGTACAGATCGTAAGGAAAAGGTTATTGCAAGGATTTCTTATATGAGAACAGTTACTTTTTTTGTTAAACAAAATAAAAAACGTTTATTTTTAATGAAAAATGTCTTGGCATTGGTATTATATTATTCAAAACAAACAACCTATTCTTATCACGTCTAAACTAAATTCACAATCCTAATATCAAACGTATTGTTCATTAATCACAGCATAAAATGCAGTAACAAATAAAATAAACAAAATAAATAAATATTAGGGGACAATCTTACACAAATCGACCTAGTCCAAAACTAAGCAAAGCTTGTACTATGGGTACTAGACGACGATAAACATACTTATATAGATAAATAAATACTTAAATACATAGACATTTACTCTTCCATTTTTTATTAACATGTTGTAGTGCAAGTTTTATAGTATTTTACCTGTTGGCAAACCATAATAAATAAATAGAAAACATCCATAACTCAGGAACAAATATTCGTGCTCATCACACAAATAAATGCCCTTACCGGGATCGAACCCTGGACCTCTTGCTTCGTAGGCAGGGTCACTACCAACTAGGCTAAAGCGGTCGCCAAACAGATTCTAAAAAGTAAATAATAATTTAATAAATAAACAACACTCATACATACTACTGTCGCTGGTCCCAGCTGGGCCGGCCGCCGATGCATTACCTATACCTACCCGGCCGAGCGTGTCGAATTAAGCCGAGTGCTCCCGATGCGAGAGCCGCGAGAGGCCGCGAAGTAATTTCGGCCCGGCCGAAGGTTTCGGCCGGATTCTGGCCGAAACCGAAACCTCGGCCGAAATCACTTTTTTGGCCGAAATTGGCCGAAACCGAAACCGAAACCGAAACTTCGGTCGGACACTAGTGTATACGCAAGTAAAATCAATTTGGATTGGTGGAACTTTGACAAGCAGCCAATCTGATTAGTGTGAGTGAACGAACGAGCTGGCTAATTTAAATGCGAACTGTGTGTACGGGTTCTTCAACTTATGCCAACTGATCAAAATTGTATAACACGCCTGACAATGGAATGGCTCTCACTTCACCATAATAATATACCAATAGGGATGTTGACACCATTAAAAAATAATTCAAAGACACGACTCCAGTAAAAAAACGATTTATTTTTGTCCTGAAAACCAGATAAATTTTCGATTAACTGCAAAATTAGATTTATTGTTGCTTTAAAACAAATAAATAGTTAGCTAATTGAGTATGCGAACAAGTGACGTCATATGTTGCTATTGCCATTGAAACTCTATGGGAGAAATGTGTTTTGACAGCTCATAAAAAGTACGTTAGTTGATTGGTGGTGTCAACATCCCTATACAATCATTTGCATTTGACGGCGACGTCGCCGATTTAATATGCACCGTCTTGGTTCCGTGCCCAAAGGGTCTCACTCAACAGGACCCTATTATAATTACTGAGACCCCGCTGTCTGTCCGTCCGTCCGTCTGTCACAGGGCACTATCTTTTGAACCGTAATATCTAGACACTTAAAATTTTCACCGATTATGTAATACTGTGGCCACTATACCAACAAATACTGAAAATGGGATAAAGTTGACAATTAAATGGAGTCGTCATAAAATAAGCGTGTTTTATTTAGCGTTTTTATAATGGCGAGTTATAGGTGAAAAACTTATGTAAATTACCTGTTGTAAGTATGTAGTAGTAACGTGTCTTTATAAACAAATTGACGTTCCAAATTTCAAAAATGACATAAGTTCCATATTATTTCTGTGCACTACTACATACAACAGGTGACTTACTTTAGTTTTTCACCTATACTTGGAATTTTCACAGAATATAAATTCCAAATTACAAAATTTAACAAAAATTAGCACATAGGTACGGAACCCTTCATGTACGAGTCCGACTCGCACTTGACCGGTTATTATTTCCGTTAACTTAAGGAAGGCTTTGTCACGTCCAACAAAGCTAATTCTCTAAGACACCAGTAACCTAGCTCGTGCTATTAAAAATCATCATCATCATCATCTCAGCCTATATACGTCCCACTGCAGGGCACAGGCTTCCTCTCAGAATGAGAGGGCTTGGGCCGTAGTTCCCACGTGGGCACAGTGCGGATTGGGAACTTCACTCACACCATTGAATTTCTTCGCAGGTGTATGCAGCTTTCCTCACAATGTTTTCCTTCACCGTAAAGCTCATAGCAAATTACAAATGTAATTTCGCACATAAATTCTGAAAAAGTCAGAGGTGCGAGCCGGGATTTGAACCCACGACTCTGCTTGACAGGCCATAGGTCAAACCACTAGACCACCATGGCTTTAAAAATATCAACTTTAAATTGTAATGAGAAATGCGTGGTTAACCAATGTGTTGCTTCCTAGTTTAATGAACTAGTATGCTCCTTTTTTCTGACAATAGGTATGTACCGTATGTATTTACCTTTACGTTATTGTTTTTGTATTTCCGCGGGTTTTTCCTACGATACAATCAAATCACGAAATAAATTAGAACACCTCAAAATTTCCATTAATTAGCAGTGATCGGAATAGGTAGTGCAATCTCCCGAGTCTTCGGTGCGTAAGCTTAGTATGGATATAACTTAAAGCCCCGGGATTTCATTTGAAAAGTTTTTATCTTTTTATATTTTAAGTTCTTGATAAGTTTCTTTTCGTGATTTATTATAGGTATTATTGTTTGATGCACACATTTCATATTACTACATTTTATTATTTGGTAACCACTTTGCAACTGTTGAACGAAATAATTATGTAATGTATTTACAATGACAAAACTTTTATTTTTCGCGTTTTCTTCTCTAATATATAAAAATCTCGTGTCACGGTGTTTGTTATCGAACTCCTCCGAAACGGCTTGACTGATTCTTATGAAACCTTTGTGTCTATATTCGGTAGGTCTGAGAATAGGTCGTAGGGTATTTCTTATACCCCCTATTCTTCGCGGACGGAGTCGCGGGCAACCGGTAGTAACTTATAAATTTCATGTCAAGAAACTATTCTGTAAGAAAAATACGAGACCGGGAATCCCGGGTCTTATCCATATTATAATTATTAAGGTCATTCACCCGAAATTGCAATACCTATTACTATTAATTAGTCACGGATTTACGAAATCCACTTAAACTCGTTAGGCCCAGCAATCCCAGCATACTTTTATGAGCATTTACAACTTTAAGAGGACGTTTACTTTTTTAAATGAAGAAATTTTGGGGTCTTCTTTTTCGATGTTGCGAGTACTGTTGATTTTCAAAAAGAAAAAAGTGTCCTAATTTTTGGAGACTTTCTTATTATAAAACTGACACAAAAAATTTCATGGAAAATTGAGGATTTTTTAACGCACTTGATTCTGACTTCAGTACCACTACCATGAGTTTACACTAGTTTACAGTGACCGTACTCGCTAGCGACGGCGTAAATGATTTGTATGGAGAATTGTACTTCCGTAAGTGACCGCTAGAGGCGCTGTTCAATTCTCCATACAAATCATTTACGCCGTCGCTAGCGAGTACGGTCACTGTAAACTAGTGTAACTCATGGTAGAGGTACTGAGTAAGAAAACCACAAACTACCCAATTCTGATAAAAAGCAAGAATGTACATTTTGAATTGAGAAAACCCACATGCGTCATAGCAAATGTCAAGTTTTAATGAGCAAAAGTCGTCTGGCAGTGCTTTATCTAGATAATTATTATCCCAAAACTTTTATTGACGTTTCAAACTATACTTAACAGATTCCCTGTCCCGATCCCGAAGCAATGTGCGCCGTTCTTTCGACACGTCCCCATAGTAACAATGACATTAAACGCTCATAGAGTCATGAGGCACATATGCCTCATGGACGTACCAGTAAATTCACACATGAGGCGCATGTGCCTCATAGGACAGGGAACCTGTTAATAGTAAAATTTGACGTGGGATTTACAATATTAATATGACGAGCACATTGCTATCTCTATTTCGAACTCACTGTTGACGTATTTTCTCACTAAATACTAAATGTAGTAAATGTTGAAACTTGAGGTTGACCACTAATAACAAAGGCAATTAAAAAATGCTTATTGCTAATAACTCAAAACATGAGTAATATTTACTACCATGTTTTCTGGAAATACATTGAGTCATTTATTTCCTCCAATAGTTAATTAAAATAATACTTTGACCACGAGGAGACTGTTTTTTTCTAACGGTGACTAAATTTTGCCAGCGACCTCATCTGCGTAGACAGTGGCGGGAGCAAAAAAACCTAAAAAAAAATAATTTATAAAACTGAAACTCGACTATGGAAAAAACGCGCTCTAAAAAGTATGAAATAAAAAAATGTAGGTACAGTCGACTACAAAAAGATCGATGCAGCCAAAGTTACAAAAATATGTATACACGACCTTAATGGTAAGTTAATAAAGTCGCGTATACATATTTTTGTAACTTTGGCTGCATCGATCTTTTTGTAGTCGACGTACAAGAACAATACACAATTAATTTGCTCCTCCGCGACCACAAATATAAATCTCCGCAAAGTAACGCCTAATTCAATCAAGCAAGAAAATATTCTTGTCCGAAAATCTTACACATAGACTTCAGAGGAGAGCCGTGGTTGCATGCCACCATGCCTTAAAGGTTACTTACCTAACAGTTTATTTTATGGTGGCATGCGACCACGGCTCACCTCTGAAGGCTTTGCCGTAGTCGTGTAAAAATATACCCATTATTTTATCATCTTCCTGTGCAGTAATTTTTTATTATGTTAGAAAGGCCGGACAAACGAACTAGTGGGTCACCTGATGTTAAATGATCACCACTGTCCATAGACAACCGGCCCGCAGCGTTTTACGCGATGCCAGTGCGTTGTCGGCCCTAAGGGAGAGGGAATAGGGGAGAGGGGGAGAGGCATTGGGCCCCCGGCGCTCTCACTGACCGTACGAAACGCAAGCAGGATTACTGCTGCTTCACGCCGGTGTTCTGTGAGAGGGTGGTACTGCCCCCGACAAGCCGACCCATTCGTGATGCAGCGGCTAGCTACAACATGGCTCTACCACTACTAAAAAAGTAATGGAAGAGAAGCGTTCGGTTACTTCGAAAGTTTAGTCAACCCGGGGGAACCAGGTTGTTAGTACCCTTCGCCACTGTTGTAGAAAATAAATGAAACTGCCCAATATCCATCCCTTATTGAAATAAGGGGGAAACCCTTCTAAGGATCGATTTTCAAAGAACCAGCTAAGTGTTCCGAGGGTTGCATACTTTGTAGGTAGGTATGTCAAAATGTTGCTATAAACAGGTCATACAAGTATCTATGTATAAAAATCCACTTTTATCCTCAGATCAAATAAAAAGTACCTAAAGATAGAGCGCGGTGAACAGCCGAGTGAGGCCGGTTTTATAAACATGTGTGCGTAGGCCGGTGTTGCCATAATAATTCTTAATACCCCGATACTACGTTGCGTGTCACGTTGATACCGTTACTACAATAAAAAACGTTGATAAACTTTTACAAGACACAAATAACTTTACGTTGCATGTCACGTAAGCCGTGCTAATAAAGAATAGAATTTAAAATAAAAAAAGAAGAGGTTGTATTACATAGGTGGCATTTAACCAATAATAGGGTAACTACAACATTATAATAGCAACCACTAGTGTTGACGTTTTGGGTTCTAAGCAAAATTTGATGTAGTTTGGTTGCAAGTGTGTGCGTGCCACTGTTGTGTAAGCACACGGATTTGTGTAGTTTGACCGGCCTCACTTCGTTGTTCGCAGCGCTATATCTTTACTTTTTATTTGATCTGAGCTTTTATCAGAGCCCTGCTTCAGAGTAAAATGTACGCAGTGTAGAATCATTTTATACTGGTGGAAACCCCATTAATTTTCAATTTATTTTCACATTTCTTTATTTATTGTAACAGTAATAGAAATACACATTATTTATACATTGTAGTTGTCTATACAATATTACGGTTCTCGAGATACAGCCCGGTGACGGATGCAAAGTGCAATGTCAAATCGACTAATTATCTAACTCCCTCGCAATCGCCATCGCGTTCATTTTGTCAATTCTTGTATGGGCTGACAATTGGTATCGGAAACAGCCAGCTGTCACAGCCATACAAAAACTGTCATTTAAATCTGATGCCGAGTGTCAAAAAAGTTACACAATTACCCTGCTGAATAAATAGTCTTTAATGTAATATACTTAGTAGCCGCACAGTCGCCATCACGTCATAAACATCGGAGCATTCAAAGTGGTCAAAAATATCTGAACAGAACACGACCGTAATGTCAATTTTGCGTAAGTGCGTGTTCAGATATTTTTGTGCACTTTGACTGTTCCGATGTAACTATTGTTGAACAACGACAATAGCGGACTATACATCATAGCATAGCACCATCATATTATCATCTTGCAATTAAACTGACCTAGGTACGCAATTTTAAACAATGTACGATTCTATGTGAACCGCTTATGTAACTAGGCTATGTAACTCTGAACTGGTGCGGTGATTTGAACACCACGAGAAATTACACTATAAAATGTAATAACTTCACAGTACAACTGATTTTATCGGCTAGCAATACAATGAGTAATAACGCAATGTTTGGTCACTTCTAAATTGCCAGCTATTTTACAAGATTCTTATTAATGGTATGTTTGCATGTTTATAAGATCAAATATTACAAGTCAATTAAGAAAGCAAGAAAATACATTTATTTACAACAACGCAAGACACATCAATATTATCATAAATGGTCATTAAGGTTTTTCGACCGTCTTTGTTGCTGGGAGGGCGTTGGTGCTCATTAAGACCGGCTACACTTATTACATACGGAATTCCTATAAGGTTTCCGTAGGGAATGTCGTGAGCGAACGAGACATCGCTATATCCTTTCGTAGTCCTCTCTCGCTTGCACACGTCACTCCTAAACGCCGCTGACGTCACGGCACGAACGCTGCGTTGCCGCTGCGCGGGCGCAAGCACAACGCCGACGCTCAAAAAACGCTGTAGGGTGTCTCCTACTTAGTATGGTCATTTACTCTGGCCTTAGTAAAATTATCACTATCATCATCATAATCATTTCAGCCGCAGGACATCCACTGCCTCCCTCATTGACGCCCAACCATTACGGTTGGAAGCGACTTGCATCCACCCTGAACCTGCGGCCTTCACCAAATCGTTCATCAATCTCGTTGAAATTACTACTATGGTTATTATTAGTGTTAGCCAGAATGCCGAAATCAGCCGTTTTTTGTTTCAACTGTATACATTCAAACTTTCATTTTGATTGGAAAAATATTTAATGACGTAGTTTGTATTTATATTGTCTACTCTTGCCATCACATAATAGCAAAACAAAATGGCGGAAGTTTCACAAAATGGCTCGGGACTAGGAAACGCGGGCAATTTTGTCTGCACTTGATATAGATTGTGTGATGTCACGTGTTACATGTCAGTGTTACATCTATCATCTACATGCTTCCACTTATGCTACATTATATACAGGTTTATATTGCAGTGAACGTAATACCTTTAGTATTTTGCGACATTTACCTACACATTGCTGTGTGAAACATTTTAGCATTTTATCGTCACTAGCAAACTCGGAAATTTTATTATCTGATTTTAGTTTTTCACTTTTGCGTTAGTGCCTTGCCAAGGCTTTTTGCACATTAGAGCGAAAAAGTAATTTTCCTAAATACTGATGATGATGATGATGTCCTCCATGTCGTGTCCAACAAAGGCGAATCTTAAAGCTCGTTTGTTACTTGTGTGCCCGAATATGGCTGGCAAAGCCAAACTTTGTTTTGAAAGTCCTATTACAAGGGGCGCCACTATTATTGTAGCTAGGGTCTCGGATGGGTCTTTATACAGGTACTCTAAGCTTACTCTAAGCGATGCTTTTCATAATCTTTAGAGCAGCCTTATTAACAGAGCTGCGCAATTCTAGTGTCTGTTTCGCGAGGTGTAAGCAGATACTTACGCTACGCTACTGTACGACATTGATCAATTGGTATGGTAGATCTTGGTGTAAGTAGAAACTGTCGATCGACGTCGACACATCCACTCTGCCATCGATCGATGTCGTCTAGACCTAGACCTATTTAATACTAGTGTTATTTCAATGTTCTGTGTATTAGTTCGATACACCAGAATCGTTTTCACCACTTAATTCCATCACACAGTATAGGATGAAGGTAGAAAGATCGGATTAATGTGATCACAAGCGCCCGCGCGGTGGAAAATAAGTTTTTTTTTTATATAATATACTTAGGCTTGCGTTTGACCTCAATCAGTTCAATCACGCCTGATGGAAAGCGAAGATAAGGCCTACGATGGAACACGCTTGCCTAGTAAATGCTCATTCACCCTAGACATGAATTTAGGGGAATAAGCAGGAAGAAGGCAGTTCAGCGCGGTGTTGCGCGCGACCCCAAGCAGTGCAAACCGTACAACAAATACGGGGCACAATAACCGGTACGTGCGCGCTGCACAAATGCTCAGACACTGCCTCCAGAATGGCTTCTACATATAGGCAACAGGCCGGAACAGGACGAGTCGCTTGGCAGCCTGGCTCAAGCCCGCACATCCTTATCTCTGGATTATTTTCTTTTGTTGAGGTTGCTTTTCTGAGTTTTTTGGAATTTATGTGTGAAATTACGTTGAAAGTTACCATAAACTTTACTGTGAGAAGGAACACATAGTGAGGAAATTCACATCAGCATAGACATTCATTAGTGTACCTATATGAAGTTACCAACAGGCACTAGGCCGGCGTTAGAACTACGGCTCAAGCCTTTTTCATTCTGAGAGGAGGCCCGTGCACTGTAGTGAGACGTATATAGGCAGAAAAGATGAAAAACTTACAACCTCATTTCTTTTCATAAATAGATATAGGTACCTATAGTAAATAGAAAGTTTAATTCGAATATTTTCGATGATTCGCATACAAATTGTTATTTGTACTAATGTTTATAATACGAGTAAGTACTCAATTCGTAAGTTTGAATACAAATCTCTCGCAAAGCATAAATTACAAATTTATATACTTATTATATTTTTACGTAACATCCAATAACATCAGAAAATCGGCAGGATTGATGATGAGGATTGACCATAACTATGTTAACATTAATAACATCGAATCCTTAATACCTGGTTTACACTCGCGTACGAGTGGCGAGACGAACTGCGGGACGAGCCACGAGACGAGAGTGTGAACAGGCGCGCCTCGCGCCTCGTCTCGTGATTTGCCTTGATTTTGAGGCTCGCGTCCGGAGCGAGACGACGAGGCGAGGCGCGAGGCGAGGTGACGAGGCGAGAGTGTAAATCAGGTATGACACCCGCTATCTCTAGCCAGCCCTATTTAGAGTCCAAATTGTGCCCTTCTCACAGATAAGTTCCCATTAACGCAGGATTTTGACCCTAAACCGTCTTTCACCGATCGGCTGTGCCCCCGATTCGGACCGGTTCTGCTGACCCGAAGTTACGTAGCATTACGTTGTCAGCCGTTGCCTCAGATATTTAGATAAAAAGTAGTGGCGATCGCCGTTGTCTTTGCCCGATTCGGCGTTAATTTGGATGCTTAAATTAAACTAAGAACGGCAATTGAGTATTGCGGACATTGGGTTGTACACAAGTAAGTAAATAAAGCTATAATTTATTACATTTTGTCCTCTTTGATCGCAAAAGATCGCTACATTTCACTATTTACTCTTGAGCTGTCTTCTCGCACAGAGAGTCGAAGTTGATGAAGGAAAGAATTATTGTTTTTTGCTGAAAGCTGAATAAAAGTCTTTATGAAAAATTAATTGACTATGCAGAAAAACAAACACCTTCTCTAGAATCGTTGGTAGAGAGATTAACCCCCTGTTTCACCATCCATTGACCAAATTTATTTGACGGATAAATGTGATGCCGTCTCTGTTTGTTTTGTTCGAATAGACGGAGACGGAATCACATTTATCCGTCAGTTAAAATTAGTCAATGGGTGGTGAAACATCCCCTTAATATTTCACTTACCCACTCACAGTCTTAATTCGAAATGTTTGAAACATTATTAATTTAATTATTATTGTTGTTGAAATATTGTTTCAATTCGGGATGTTAAAATTATAGTCCTTTCCTTTACAAATATATTACTATTTCCGTATCTTTTATATCTATGTATGCTCCATGATGTGTATTGTATTAATGGTTATTTTTATGTAATGTTTGTTTATATTCTTATTTGTTTTAAATTGCAACACCTGCTGAATTAAATTCCTTACTTTTCTTTCCATTGCAAAAGGTTGCCTGGAAGAGATATTTTCGAAGCGACATATGTTTTCCATGTACTTGTTTTTCTGTATGTTTTGTATTGTATTGTAAAAAGGCAAGCTTTTAATTTTATTTATTACCAGATAGATATAAGTAAGTTTCCTGAACTCAGAACTGAGTTTATTTTTAACTTAAACTTAGGTTTTATTTTATCTAGCCAGACAATAATCGGGTTTGACATCTGGCAATCCTAAAGCTGCGTTTCCACCAGAGATGTGCGAGGTAGCTAAGCGGTGCGAAGCTGTGTAACGAGGACGTGTAACAGTGTGAATGTTTCCACCAAAGATGTGCGAGGTAGCTGAGCGGTGCGAGGATGCGTAGCGAGGATGTGTAGCGGGCTCTTTTCAAATAAGCGGGCGGGGTGCGGTGAGGCGGGAGCGGAGCAACGCCGCCTAGCAACACATCCCTCGCAACACATTCCTCGCACACATTTTTCCCTTCTTTTGTATGTACAAAAACCTCGCTCCGCTGAGCTATTTCCACCAGAGCTGAGCTGAGCAAGGATAGGTAAATGAAGTGTTTCTATTGGTTCATGCATGACAAACACATCCATCGCAACGCATCCTCGCACAGCTCCGGTGGATACGCAGCCTAATAGTAGATAATCGTATGCAAACTAAATGCCTGACGCGTGCAAAATTCGATTTTAAATTTGCTTGCATTGATCCCGTCTCTGATCTAGCATCCAAAGTCCGGGGTCGGCTGTTGTTGTTGTTGTTGTTGGAGTACCGTTTGAAATACTCAGTTTATATTTCCCTTGCTAAGCAACCCATCTGGCAGCCCAAGTAGGCTGGTTCATTTGTCAACTGTTTATTTTTTCTGAAACTGTAAACTATTCAGGATATATTTCCTGACTATCCTGTAGGTTAGGTTAGGTTTGTTTTATAGCAATCCTGAAAAGTTTACAGTTGCAGAAAAAATAAACAGTTGTCAAATGAATCATTTGGGAAAAATATAGTTGTGAAACATTAATAAACCGGCGCTCTATCATCATCAATATCATCTTCGCATGATGTTTGGATTTCAAATGTAATTTTGCACGTAAATTCCAAAAAACTGAGAGGTGCAAACCCATGCTCGAACCCATGACCCACTGCTTGGGAGGCCATAAGTCAAACCACTAGGTTACCACGGCTTTTTACGATAAGCTGTAAAAGTTCATATTCCCCTTGCTAAGTGGCCCTCCTAACAGCTGGCCCTCCGGTAGGCTGTAAAAACCATCAGAGACTAATAGCGACACTCCGAGAAACCTTAAAGTCAAAGTCAAAGTCAAAGTCAAAGTCAAAGTCAAAGTCAAAGTATCTTTATTTGTCAACATAGGTGGTAACAATATACACAAGGTGTTACAAAGTAATTGGTATCACTATGTTTCGCCCACAGGCATACAAATAATTTAAAACTAATATAAAATTATAAAATTAGAATCGTCAAAATAATAAAATGAAATTAATTAATTACATTGATACAATCGAAAATAAAACATGCGTCAAACTAAAACAAAATATAATAATCACAGACTACAGCTAGACCGTTTAAATGAGTCCTCGCCCGCACCTCTCCCGGCCCCCTTTGTCGTCATACCCCCAGCCCCTGTACCGCGCGTTCGAGGACTCATTTAAACGGTTTAGCTATAGTAAGATAGGTAGTGTAACTTCTCTTTATGAACAAAAATATTACAAACTTATTTTCGCATTTTTCGCAATTAATTATTAATTATGCATATATGCTAATTATATGCTAATTATATGATAATCTATTATATGATAATCTATCTGTTTAAAGCAGACGGATACAGCAGCTGTCAACCGCGAGTGTCGCATCTGTTACTTGATAACCTATTGTCTAATTATGACATCATTCCCTTCTACATGGTGATTTTTAATCGGTGATCAGCAGGAATAACAAAAAGCGATAAAGTCGGCCATACTAATAAATAAATAAATAAATAAATATCACGGGACAATTCACACCAATTGACCTAGTCCCAAAGTAAGCTAGGCAAGCTTGTGTTATGGGTACTAGGCAACGGACGGTAAACATACTTATATAGTTAGATACATACTTAAATACATATTAAACACCCAAGACCCGAGAACAAACATTCGTATTTTTCATACAAATATCTGCCCCGACACGGGAATCGAACCCGGGACCTCAAGCTTCATAGTCAGGTTCTCTAACCACTAGGCCATCCTACCCTACCTACTCCCTACTACTCCTACTGAATAACTTTTCCCATGGGACCAAAACGAAAATTGGGGGAAAAAATCCGTGGTTCTATTCATGGAGGCTGGTGAGGTGAGGCCCTGAAGTTTTCTATGAAGTAGCTGATTTTTTCACCCCGACTTTCGTATTGGTTCCATGGGAAAAGTTATTCAGTATGATAGTTTTTATCGCTTTTTGTTACTGCTGATCACCATTTACAAATCATCGTGTGTATACAGGGTGACCCAAAACTCAACGATAACCTGGTACCGGGTGAGAAGCCAGGTTATAACAGTTTTTTTTTTAAATATCACTTAGTTAAGCATTAATAGACATTTTTTCGAAAATATCTAATTGGGATTGTCTAAAAAAAATTAGCAATGGTTTCTATTTTTTTTTGTATAGAAAAGTACTTATAAGAAAAGTAGCTGACCCGGCAAACGTTGTTTTACTATATAATTATTTCTAATCACCTAGGGATATAAATAATAGCCTACGACCTATTCTCAGGCGTACGGAATATAGACAAAAAAAATCATAAACATCGGTCAAGCCGTTTCGGAGGAGTTTGATAGCAAACACGGTGACACGAGATATTTATATATTGGTTATTTTTAATATCTTTTCGTTTGCGAGGGATGTGTGTGTCATGAACCAATAGAGAGAGACACTTCATTTAAAAGGTCATAAGTGAATGAAGTGTTTCTATTGGTTCATGACACACACATCCCTCGCAACGCATCCTCGCACATCTCTGGTGGAAACGCAGCCTAAGGCGTCAAGCTGGCGTCTGGGCCGATTTTACCTTCCGCGCATATACCTACTCGTAATATGTATTTTGCCAAAGTGTTGTCTATGATCTGTGTGCTTAGTATAAGTTTTTACTTCACGAAATACTTCTCGATCGCGTTTACGTAAAAAAATCAATTACTATGGAAACATAGACAGCGCCTCCGCGCGCTCGCGTCCATGTTTCCATAGAATTGAAATTTTTACGTAAACGCGATCGAGAAGTATTTCGCGAGGTAAAACTTATACTTATATATTGATCACTTTCATCGGAAACAAGTGAAAGGGTTCTGCGGTACCTGTATAATGAAGGTTGGCGCTAGTATTTATAGTCCGACAAGCTCGTGCGCGGCTCTCCGCGGAACCCAGTCGCAGTCAGCATTTGCCGCACTTATTAAAAACAATCTCGTTAAGGACAACAGAGGCTCCCTGCGACAGGGTTCCGCCGAGCGCCGCGCACGAGCTTGTCAAGGTATAGTGAAGTCCATTTGACCATTTTGACATTTGTGCCACGTTTGGAATTATAAATATTATGAGCCAATTGCATGCAATCAAGACTGTCGCGTCAAACAAACCACCTAAGTAGCGATATTTCACTTGTCAGAAAAACCCTCATTAAACACGCTCACCTCATATTTTTCTTTTTTTTAGCAGAACAATTACATTAAAATGATCCTCGCAACAATACATCGTGTAAACTTTGAAATACTCCACATTAATTTCGCGGCACCACTTCTCTCGTAAATCTTCTCTAATGCGAACAATTAATTTGTTTGGGCTATTGACAGACTAATTTCCACAAGTAGGAATGAAACACTTCCTGCATAAATCCATTATTAAAATATGAAAAACACGAAGAATGTTTTTCAAAATAGTATTCTTAAACTGACGTCGAAGTGACATATAATAGTACCTATAGAGTAACTAGACGGACGGCTTTTTTTTCTTCTTGCCACTAGAAAGGTCAAACAACAAACATTATTTTGCGAAAATACACACGATCATTTAGTATTTTTTTACTAAAATGTTATAAAATGTTTTAATAAACCTTATTCCTCGAAATTGTTTTGGCATTAACCACATTGTAAAAAAGTGATCAATACCAATTAGAATTCAGCTGCCGTATACTTGCATATAATTAATGATTCAAACAAGCGAAGCGGGTATAGGTTAGCTTAGGATATGGGAAGCGAACCTAAGCAAGTTTTATTTAAAGACACGCGTGTATTTAGAGTTCCGTACCTCAAAAGGAAAACACGGAACCCGTATAGGATCACTTTGTTGTCCGTCTGTCAAGACCCTTTTGTCCGTCTGTCAAGACCCTTTTTCTCAGGAACGCGTGGAGTTATCAAGCTGAAATGTATATCAAATACTCAGGTCTACTGTCCCTTGGAGCTGAGAAAAAATCAAACTTCTAAAAGCCAACGCAATCAAAAGATACAGCCGTTTATGCCGCAAATTTCCGCAAATTTTCGACACTCGCAAGGGAATGAACCTACAGGGTACTTCCCGTGAACCCAGAATCTTGAAATTTGGTAGGAAGCAAGTTCTTATAGCACAGATAAAGGAAAAATTGCGAAAACATACATACATTTTTTGTCTGTCTGTCTATAATATCATCCCCTTTATTATTATTTCTGTGGTAACCAATCTACACACATTTTGCTTAGGAGCATGGGTCTGCTAAGACTGAATATTCATAGATACATATAAATTTGTACGGAACCCTCGGTGCGCGAGTCCAACTCGCACTTGGTCGGTTTTTTTAATGTAGGTAATGATGAATGAATGAGGTAGGTTAATATGGACCTCCGCAAAGTAACGCCTGATTCAATAATTTTTTTAATGTAACTTGGGACGCTGTCTATTCCCACACGTGGGTCGCGTACACTCCGACCTTCATAAATCTTAAATCTTATGTAAGTATTTGTAGTTTTTATGTAGTCTATTTATGTTGGTATGATATGTATTAGTCTATTGTATTCATTATATAATATATGTGTGTACTTGTGTGTATTCTTTGTAAGTATGGGTATTGTTTATGTTTTGTTAGTTTGGGTTTATTTTTGATTTCGGCTCTTTTTTTTTTTTTTACTCAGCATTGTATGCCTACTCTTGTCTCTAATGTCCTGTCAATCGTTCTAAGGTTAACTGGAAGAGATCCCTTTAAGGGATAAGTTCGCCTTTGTACATCTGTATCTCTTGTTAACTAGTTATTTTCATGTTTTATGTACAATAAAGAGTTTTACATACATACATACATACATCTTTTGCCTAATAAAATTGTACTGAGGTTATTCTATGAGCACAGCAGACGTACGTGCCTTGGGTTTTTTAAGTGTTTACCACTTTGGGGGTAATTACAATAGAGAGATCTCTCTCCAGGCAGATGTTATGCCTGGGGACCGAAGTCCAATTGATGAAAGTTGGAAGTTGTATTTATGCAGCCGAGTTGAGAAACTTCGATAGCGTGATGTAGGATTGTAGAAATTAGTTCCTTATGTGACGACTAGATGGCGCTAGTAGTCGCTACATCAGCCCCCCTTTTAGACCGGAGGTCGATACGAATTGCAGTGGAGTGCAGTCTGTGCGTCATGTGGGCGCTTGCAAGGGCCAGTCGCTCAGAGCCTCGTCGGCGAGCATTGTTGTTCCTCTGCTACTTGTAGATGCATGGCTGTTGCGTGATTGCTCGGAGCCTTGTTGGCGAGCGTTGGTTGATTGATTGGCAAGTGGAAGTAGTGGGAGGAGGATTTGCGAACTGTAGACACCAGGCAGATAATAGATACATGCTAATGGTGCACAGTGCGGTGAGTATGGCTTGCTATGAGACTGCGTCATCCGTCTTGTGTGTCTGAAGGTTGCGATTTTTTTGTCCAATGTCGTGGGTCACCAATTTGGGGGTGGTAACCATAGAGAGATCTCTCTCCAGGCAGATGTTATGCCTGGGGACCGAAGTCCAATTGATGAAAGTTGGAAGTTGTATTTATGCAGCCGAGTTGAGAAACTTCGATAGCGTGATGTAGGATTGTAGAAATTAGTTCCTTATGTGACGACTAGATGGCGCTAGTAGTCGCTACACCACCATCATCTCGGCCCTATATAAAATTAATAACCAATATGGGACCGTGCACGACGGAGGCGCCGCGTAGCGTTGACAACATTTCCTCCTAATTTACTTCCAATTTTTGCCATGTTGTGCGCTGCGATCGTTTTCTGTACCCCCACCACTCGCTTCTGGCTACGTGCACGACGGTGGCGCCGCGTAGCGTTGACAACATTTCCTCCTAATTTACTTCCAATTTTTGCCATGTTGTGCGCTGCGATCGTTTTCTGTACCCCCACCACTCGCTTCTGGCTACGTGCACGACGGTGGCGCCGCGTAGCGTTGACAACATTTTCTCCTAATTTACTTCCAATTTTTAAATAATTTATTGAATCAGGCGTTACTTTGCGGAGGTCCATATTAATGAACTAAAACAATTACTTTGCTCACCCGCGACCTTACAATAGTTACGTTTATGCAAGAAATGTGCGTTCATGCAGTTCCTCCACCTCCACACTGTACGAACACACACAAATCACATAAACCCAACCATCACCACCACCAAGCTACACTGACGCGTTTCGAACTCAACCAGAGCTCATCTTCAGAGTTACCACAACCGTATGCTATGCTACCAAATGTTAAACTAACAAACCAAAACAAATGTTTTAACTTGTCACTGTAACTTCTCAAGTACCCACTTTATTTTTCTTATTCTCAAACTACCCCACAAAAATTAACTTTTATTGACATATTATAAAACTACCTTGAATTTTTTGTTTATTTATTTATAAGGCATATTTAATTAATACTAACTGTTCAAATTCGACCCAAGCCGCAGTAAAGGAGAAGATACTAAATTTACCTGTTCATTAATAATAGACCCCATAGTGTTGTACCTAATTATTTCCATGCATTTCCAATTTTTGCCGTGTTGTGCGCTGCGATCGTTTTCTGTACCTCACCACCCGCTTCGCACATAGCCAATATCATGAACGGGGATGTTTGGCAATAATTTCCGATCCGCATTGCCGATCCCTAGTCTCAAATAGCGTATCTATGTACTCTGTTAAAAAATTTGTTGTATTAAATATTTTAGATAGTGATTTAAAAACATTGTAGATCTGTTAGAAAAAACTATACCTTGTTGAGTTTCTTGCCAGTTTCTTCTCGACAGGGTTTTTCCGAACCGGTGGTAAATTCTTCGACATTCATAGGAGCTTCAACTGAACCTTAAATTAAACTGAATAATATAATAACTTTGACTTTGACTGTAGGACGCAGGCCTCCTCTTAGAATTAAGAGGATACGATGCCTGAGAGACTTTTCAAAAATAGGTATTTTAATTAAATATCGCTGTCTCGTTTCAACCTCTCCGTATCGATACATGCATAAAATTGATCAAAACAGCGTTTCGTCGTACCTTGTTTTCTCTTCAAAAACTTGAGCAATAATTTTTTTTTTTCAAAAATAATTAGAGAAAGGTTTTAGCTATGCCCCTATGTTCTCGTTTTATTGTTAATATGAGTAATTATTTTTTTGCAAGTGTCCCAAAAAAAAATGGCATTAAGATTGAGCAATTTTCTTGTTTTTTGAAAGCTCCTACTTCTTTTAATAAGTGGAATATTGCAAAAAAAAACAAAACATAGCGGCAAAGCCGTGGTAGATATAGATTATACTGTAAAAAAATATTTGCACTAATATCATTATCCAGGGAGGAAACAGGGGACTACGTTTATATGGAAAATGGGTCCCATCCGGGTCCCATTGTATCCTCTTAAAGGGCTTGGGTCCTAGTCCCCACGTGGGCCCCGTACGGATGGGGAACTTCACACTCTTCGCAGGTGTATGCAGCTGTTTCCTCACTTTTCCCTTCACCGCAAAATTAACTTCGGACGTAAATTCCGAAAAACTCAGAAGAGCGAGCCCGGACTCGAACCCACAATGCTCTGTTTGAAAGGCCATAGGTCAAACGACTAGGCTACTACCAATATTACAAATGCAAAAATTGTAAGGGGTGTTTTGTATGTCTGTATGTAAATACTTTATTGTACTTACATATTTAAAACACAAAAATAATACAGAACAACAAAACAAAAAGAGTACAAGGCGAACTTATCCCTAAACCTCCACCTCCGTGGGCATGCATCCCTAGCTCACGCTGAGCCTAATCCATTTAACACGCTTAGTTATAAGTTCAATATAGAAAATAATAGGTACCTTACTTTTAATATTGTACCTTTTTTTCTAGGTGTGTTAATAAAATTATATTCTATTCTATTCTATTCTATTCTATTCTATTCTATTCTATTCTATTCTATTCTATTCTATTCTATTCTATTCTATTCTATTCTGTTCTATTCTGTTCTGTTATGTTCTGTGCTGTTCTGTTCTGTTCTGTTCTGTTCTGTTCTGTTCTGTTCTGTTCTGTTCTGTTCTATTCTATTCTATTCTATTCTAAAAGGGATCTTTTCAAGCTAACCTGGCATGAAAGGAAAAACTTAAAAAAGATAGGCAAACAATAATTTATGTACAGTGAGAAGAAAGGAAAATATAACATATAAATAAATAGGTACACAAAATTAACAACAATTATTAACTACGACAAATTAATATACTTATACCAGTTATACCTATCTTTACACTGAACAAAGTACACCCATGAAAAAACAGTATGTAAATAAAAAGAATACGATTAAGTGTACCCTACTGCCACAGTTTCTTCAACCTCTCCCTGAACGAGGCCACAGACGGGGACTACCGATCGTGTGTATGACAAATCCTTGCATGCAGATGATTGTCATACACACGATCGATAAATCTGCGCAAATTGGTTTGCACAGATTAATCGCTACGATATATCGTTTACATGTGTAGCAGGCATAACGAGCAAAGGTTCCACAGCTTCACGGAATTGATACTGTTTTATTTGTGAGCGGACGAAGTCGCGGGCAAAATGCTTGTGATTCGTATAATTTGACATTTAATTAATGAGGGATTTAGCTCGAATTTTGTGTCACTAAGACCAATGTCGAGGCACAGCGCATGAATTACAATGAGAGATGCTCACATAGCGGTAAACGCGCGTGCGTGACGGGACGGCGAAAGTGTGTCCGTCTGTCCGTATTCCGAGACGCCTAAACGCCGCGAAAACACTCACGGCGAAAGCGAGAATCTCAAGTAAATTACAATGTTTTGTTAAGTGCAGAAAAAGGCTTTTAATTTGTGTAGGATTCTATTTTATAAACGACAATAAATAAATGAATCATGAGGCGATTGATTCCAATGATCGTCCCAAAATAAACAAAGCAAATCTTGTACTGTGGGTACCTACTAGACAACGGATAAACATACTATTATATAAATAAATACATGCAAGACACGAGCACAAACATTCGTATTTTTCTCTCGCTCACGAACGTTCCCTTGGCATTCTATTGCTGACGAAGTTAACACGTCATTTTGGAAGCCGAGATACCTACCTCAACGTTCTTGGACAGCAAAATACAATATCTCGTGAACGGAAAAAGCGATAAAAACCCGATTAATATGTGTCGCCCCGGTTTTTTTCATTATCTGAGTCATTAATTAACATCCGTAAATGAGAACTATAAACTTTCCGAGAACCCTTCACCTGAACTTGAACGAGAACGAGTCTTGTAGAGCTTGTAGCTATTTTGGCTTGCTTTTTTTGTGTATTCTTTGTGTATTGTGAGAGAAATTGTAAACTGTTTTTTAGAAAAAAAAAAAGATTTTTGTCCAGTTTCGTGCGGCGCATTCTTCTTAGCAATCAAGGTCTTTTCCGAAAGCGGTGATAGTAAAAAAAAAACATTGTACTTTGGGTCTAATACTTACAGTTTAAACGTTTTGATTTCGAGTGAGAAAATGAAATTTAGTTATTTACCTTAAATGTAATGTAATACATGGTGTTCAATGATATAGTAGTCTCATACATTCAAACTTTATAAGTAATGCTAATGCAAATATTGAGATTGTTTCAAAAGTGTGCGTTAGATAGTAAAATGTCTTTGGATGGATTCACAAATTAATATCGATATTTTGATGTCGGGAGTTTTACCCATCCCTAGTAGGTAGTTACTCTATAGGTATAACCAAGCCACTAAAATAAGAATTTCAATAATAGCCAAAGAGATAAAAGTATCGTGACGTGGTCAAATTATTATTTGACAACTACAGTTGTGTTTTTCCACGTTTCTACACAAATGTAATGATAAAATTATACTTGCTGCCTTCTACATTTAACGTCCATAAGTGAAACAATCAGAACTAAACCTTACGGTAAGCGTTACAGGGACTAAATTTAAGTACCCATTAAAAGTGGAACGATGCAAAAGTGACCTACGGAATGCCATTTTCATTGCTCTATGAGGCTCACGCAGTGTATGTACTGTACACAAATGTAGAAGGGCATTTTAAAAAAATATTCTTTACTTTTTTAAATGAGGCAGTTTTGGGACTTTCTTATTTTTTCCTTATTTTTTTGGTCCATTTGTGACGGTTTTTCATATACTTCACAAAAGTGACACAAAAAATGTATGGAAAATTAGGGACTTTTTTAATCGTCTAGATCAATGGCGCTCTTGATTCGGAGAAAGAAAAACTCAAAAATCTTTAAAAAAGTAAGGAGTACAATTTTTATTGAAAACGCCCAGAAGCGTAGCTACTTCAAGTTTGCTAGAAAATAAGTTATTTCGAATGTGGTAAAGTTTATGTATTTTTAAATTTAGGTACTTATATTTTTTTTATTCGTCGTCGTGGTAGCCTAGTGGGTTGTGGGTTCGAGCCCGGGCTAGCACCTCTGAGTTTTTCGGAACTTATGTGTGAAATTACAGTTGAAATTTACTATGAGTTTTCCGGTGAAGGGAAACATCGCGAGGAAACCTACACACACCTGCGAAGAAACTCAATGGAAAAACAAGCCTTCTCATACTTAGAAGAGGCCTGTGGCCTGCAGTGGTACATATATAGGCAGGGATAGCGACGAGTGTGTTATGTTATCTGTGATATTGCTTAAGTAGTTTATATGTATAGAAGTCTTCATGAAACTTAAATTAACTAGGTAAATAGAAAACCTCCACGCCGTTTATACATAATCAACTATATTCTGTAATGTTACTTATGTAATTTTAGATAATGTTTAAGTTGGTATGATCCTAAGAAGGGCTACGATTGTTGGTAGCCTTGACTGAGTTCCCACCAAATCGCCAGTTCGTCTCGAATTACATAAATAACCGGCAACGAGTTTTGTACCTAGAACCATAGCTTACTTAGTAAATTGCTCTAAAAGTACATATCCTCGAAAAACCTCGTGTATTTTATAAAGTAACTACGAATCAATTAAAAATAACTACCGAACATACAGCTGATACTTTACAGCTGACTGCAAAGAGATTGACAAGGTCAAAGTTTTGTCTAATTTTTCACCAAAAATATTTTTTATCCTGTTTTTAGGGTTCCGTAGTCAACTAGGAACCCTTATAGTTTCGCCATGTCTGTCCGTCTGTCTGTCTGTATGTCTGTCTGTCCGCGGCTAAGCTCAGAGATCGTTAGTACTAGAAAGCTGTAATTTGACATGAATATACATATCAGTCACGCCAACAAAGTGGTAAAATAAAAATAAAAAATAAATTTTTTTTAGGGTACCTCCCATAGACGTAAAGGGGAGGTGATTTTTTTTTCTCGACTAACCCTATTGTGTGAGGTATCTTTGGATAGGTCTTTTAAAATCATTACGGGATTGCTAACATGATTTTTCCATTCAGTGATCTGTTTGCGAAATATTCAACTTTAAAGTTAAAATTTTCATTTAAATCGGGCCGTCCCCCCTCCAAAATCTTAACTGTTAGGTGGAAAATTTTGAAAAAATTCGGAATGGTAGTAAATATATCAAATTTACTAGGAAAATTATAGCGACTAAGATTGCTTGGAAATTATTTGTAGTTTAAGAGTAAATAGTAGCCTAAGGTATAAAACATACCTAAACTTGGATGATTCCGTACACATACGAAACCCTTAGAAAAATATTACTTGATTTTTTCGTAATGGCTACGGAACCCTATCTTGGGCGTGTCCGACACGCTCTTGGCTGGTTTTTTTTCTGAAACTGTAAGTACTTACTTTAGGATAGTTCTGAAATGACTGACTGTAAGATCAATTTACCAAAATCGTTATTTCCTGGTAGCAAAATTTCCATTCGCATTTTTTCCCAAATGCTTCTTTTCTCGCTGTGGTTTTTTACTGAAGCTCATTTTCACAATCGCGTTTTTCCCCAACTTTAATCGACACAGAATCATAGGTAGGTTAGAAAGACATAACAGTCATCTCCCTGGAGAGAGATCCCTCTATTGCTACCTCTCCCCACAATATTATGTGGACTAGAATTTTTTCAATGAAATCAGAATAATTTCCAAAATCACAGAACTGGGAATTATCAGCTCTATAGGCTTCTATGTCTGCTATAAAGAGTCAGGACTCACGAGGTAGATCGTGGCCAGATTTTAGAATTGATCACTTCATGATGTGGTTGACCATATTATGAAATGGCCAGCTAAAACCAACCATATCGTTTAAATGTCCACGTTTTCTGTATACTCGTTTGGTTATATCGTTAATACAGGATTTTCATGGGATCTATATATTACTAAATTAATGTTATTAATTTGAAAACGCATTACATTCATACGCATAACTTTAATACTCATAAAAATGCATCATCAAATTAACTTAATCACGACGATTTATAGCTAAAATTATCTTGACGTTTTACTTGACACGTTTCCATTCTATCAAAGGTTGGTTTAAGTGGTTTTTTTAGGGTTCTGTACCTAAAGGGTAAAAACGGGACCCTATTACTGAGACTTCGTTGTCCGTCAGTCTGTCACCAGGCTGTACTTCATGAACCGTGATGGCTAGACAGTTGAAATTTTCACAGATGATGTATATATCGGTTGCCGCTATAACAACAAATACTAAAAAAACAGAATAAAATAAATATTTAGGGGGGCTCCCATACAACAAACGTGATCTTTTTGCTCGTTTTTGTTCGATACTGATAACGGTAACAGGTAGACGCTTGAAATATTCACAGAATATTTAGTTATGTATTCGCTTTAAAAAAAATTATGAAATTAAATAAATCAAATATTTAAGCGGGGCTTCCAAACTTGTTTTTTTTGCCGTTTTTATTCTGATAATGTGGTCCGTACCTGATGGCGATTGGTTGGCTCAAAACCTCCTTTTTCAGCACCTATGTTTTACGTACCTATTATTAGTTCTTATAGAGAGGAGTTTTTGAGAGGAGGCCTGTGCCCTGCAGTGGGACGTACCTATATAGGCTGGGATGATGAGATGATGATGATGATTAGTTCTTAATTTAAAATCCACTAGGACCCGGCTGACAGAGACGGAGAAGTCAGTTGCTCTGTCAGACGGATTGTGCTTACATCTGTTTACCTATTTATTATTATAGTTTATAACCATTTTAAACATGTTTTTCATTCATATTATGTAGTGTCGTCAACAGAACCCTTCGTGCGCGAGTCCGACTCGCACTTGGCCGGTTCTTTTTCGCATTTTTATCCTCCATTTGCTTGTTAGCGCTTTTTACGATGTGAATAGCTAAATGCGCGACCCTTTCATGACATGGCCAAGCATTTTATTATAATGATCGATCGATAATGCTTGGCCATATCATCAAACGCCAAATATTGACTGACCTGGTAAGGCCGCTTTATAAAATGGACAGTGGGTACTGTTCTATACCATGAAATACCACCATTTTATGAAATGGTCGAACTGATGAAATCCGCGCAAAAACTAAAATAGCCGTATAGCTCGAAGAATGGCCAGACTCAAGTGGCAGTGATGGCCGATGGGACCAAAAGGTTCTCGAATGGCGTCCACGGACCGGAAGGCACAGTGTAGGTAGGCCTCCAACAAGATGGAGCGACGACCTGGTTAAGGTTGCGGAAACGCGTTGGATACGTTAATCTTGTGGGAGGCAGATGTTCAGCAGTGGGCGTCTTTCGGCTGAACTGATGTTGATGATGATGAAAAACATAGCTCAGTTTTTCTCGGCCAATAAGGCAGCTGACCGTTTAAAACGACCCAAACAAACAAGTACCTACAAACTTAATTAGACACCTGTCGTCCTCGACCGGTATTTAGGATAAATAGTGTTAACTTTTCAAAACTAGTTCTAAACATGCCTACTAAAGTTTTACTTTTGCTAGTAAAGCGCAAGCCACACAGAAGAGACGTGGGACGGGGGCGCGTCGCAGTCGCACAGCCCCTTGAATAAAGCAGACAGAAGAGACGGGGCGGAAACGCGGTCTGTGAACAAACGACGCGGTCTGCGACGCGCCCCCGTCCCACGTCTCTTCTGTGTGGCTTGCGCCTAAAGTAAATGAGAGCTGCACAAAGTTACTATTACGATAGCCAATGTCAAACTAACTGTCATATCTCCGGTTAATTAAATTTCTGCAAGCCGAAAAGTATTTGAAGTAAGATTTCATCTTCTTCTTCTTGAGGTGCCATCTCCTACCGGAGGTCGGCTATCATTAGTGCTATCCTTATCTTGGACACAGCAGCTCGGAACAAGGATCTCGTGCTAAGGTTGAACCAAGTCCGGAGATTCTTAAGCCACGAAGTACGCCTTCTTCCGGGTGGTCGCCGTCCCTGGATTTTCCCTTGCATAATAAGTTGGAGTAGGTCATATTTATCATTGCGCATTATGTGACCAAAGTACTGCAGCTTGCGCTTCTTGACTGCTTTCAAGATCTCTACCTCTTTGTTCACCATCTGCAAAACTCTTACATTCGATACCCTATCCATCCACGATATTTTCAGAATTCTTCTGTACACCCACATTTCAAAGGCCTCCAAACGTTTGCACATATTTTGCGTTAAGGTCCACGATTCCACGCCATACAAAAGAACCGAAAACACATAGCAACGTGCCAACCGCACTGTGGTAGATATCTTCAGCGATCGATTGCAGAGAAGATGACTCAGTTTCAGAAAAGCGTTACGCGCCTGCTCTATTCGGCACTTGACCTCAACGCTGTGATCACACTGGTCGTTAACGATGCATCCAAGGTATTTGTACGAGTGGACTCTTTGGATTACCTGATTCCTTACAACCAGATCAGTTATTGTAAGGTGTTGAGATTTACCAACGATCATAATTTTTGTCTTTTTCAAATTTATGCTAAGACCATAATTTGCACTAATGCTGTCTACGCGTTGGAGCAAACTTTGTAAATCGTCGAAGTTGGACGCAAATAATATGGTGTCGTCAGCATATCGTATGTTATTCAACGCATGACCATTTACTATGATGCCCTCCTCAGCGTTCCCCAAAGCTTCCGCGAATATAGCTTCAGCATATATACTGAACAATAGTGATGAGATTTCATCATCATTATCATTCCTGCCAAAAGACGTCTACCGCTGGAGAAAGGCTGGTAAAGAGTTTCACAACGATCGGTCCTGCGGTGCCCGCAAGCAAGTTTTGAATGAATGAATGAATTAATAAATGAACAGTTTATTCACAGAAAATGATGATATATTTGTTTTGGGGGTCGAAATGGCTCGCGTCCGTAGGTTTACCCTCGAGACCCTACACGTGACCCCTGGGTAGGTATTGCTAAACGAGCGATACAACTCCGGTCAGGCTTCGGCCGCGGCTGGTCACCATCCTATAGGTTGAGCCAGGCCGTCAAGCGACTCGTCGTGTTCCGGCCTGTTGTATATTTTGTTATGCTGTTGCGCTACGGTTTGCACTGATAGGGGACGCCCGCAACACCTCGCTCAACTGCCTTCCTTCTTCTTATTCCCTAAATCAAGTCTAGGGTGAATAAACATTTACCAGGCAAGAGTGCTCCATCGTAGGCCTCATCTTCGCTTTCCATCAGGCGTGATTGTGGTCAAACGCAAGCCTACATTGCATAAAAAAAGGTTCCTGCGACCTTTACTAGATCGTCGGTCAATCTTGTTGGGAGGCTTCCCACGCCACATCTTCCGCTTCGCAATCGCTGCTGTAGAACCTTGCTGCCCCATCGGCCGTCGGTTCTACGAGCAAGCTCTGCCTACTGCCAACTGTCTGGCAACTCTCCGAGCCATTTCCAGTAACTTGGTTCTCTTGCGGATCTTCATTTCTCCTCCCCACAACTCCGAGCACAGCTCACTCCGTCGCTCTTTGGGTGACTTTGTCCCTGTGCTTTGTCCTTCTTTCTTACAATAATATTTTTAATAGCTTATTACAAAATAAACAAGTTAAAATTAAAGAGATCACCAACAAAAATACGCAAGAATGTTTTTTATTAACCATCGCATCAGTCGAAATCGAAATATCTTCTTACACCAAGTGGTTTTTCTCAAATAAAAGACGTAGGATATAGCTCCTAAAAATTTTTAACAAAATATATTTTTTGTATATCACGAAAGTCAAATTACCTTTAAACAAGCAATTCTTGTATACGCGGCTCGCAGGCACATTGTCGCTTTAAAACAGGTTACGCGCGCGTCGGCGAACGTCCGTGAGGCACTGCAATAGCGCGGCAGCCCCATCAACACCCGGAACGCGTTGTTATATGTTATATTGAACTTGTAGGGCCTTGTAAGCACCTTTTGTAAAACAGGCTTTTGTAAAACCGGCTGCACGTGTAAAAAGTAGAACAAAACGCCCTAAATAGGGTTATTCTACTCTCACTGGAACAACGAGCAAACCTGCGGGCAATCATATTCGATCTTATCGACAAGGCCCTACGTTCACGTTCAATGTCAGCATGGTCCTTGAGGTCGGCGGTGAGTATTATGCCCTAAGTATTTATATTTGAACACTCCTTCGAGGTCCACCGAGTTCAAACGAATGGGTGGTACTTCAGATGGTAGAATAGCACCGACCCCAAAAACCATATACTTACTGACTTTTACTGACATTACATCTCAGCCCGTGAGCTTGCGCATAGTACTACTACAGCAGTATTGACTAAGTATTTTATGTTCTCTGACTTCCTTATTACTAACATAGATTTAAGTATAGTCGACCAAGTAAGTGGTTTACCATTTTTTGTGACAGTTCCTACATCAGAATAAAAACAATAAGGCTGATTGTCACATTGACTTGTAAGTGAAAATAGCCTTTGATGTCTTAAGTCATACAACTAACATTGAACTTTAGGGTGGTAAAGGAGTTTCTTGGTCGACTATACAATTGTTACTAACAAATTGGACCAATGTTTAAGTCTGAAAATAAATTTAATTCATTCATTCATAGTTCCCGCAAACCTGCAGCAGTCTTCTCATACCACAGACTGACGCGCTCAGCAGCACCATATCGTCTGCATAGCTCAGGTTGTTTACGTTAATTCCATCTACGTGACAGCCTATATGCATACTGCTGAGCGCGACAGTCAGCTCATTCATGTACAGGTTGAACAGCGCTGGCGAGCTCAATCACCCTTGCCTCACACCGCATTCCACTGCATATGACTCGGATAGCGCACCTGCCCACCGAACATAGTTGATCTAGCTTCCATACCAATATCTGAATAAAATTATGAGTTCCTGTGGTAAGTGTATTGACTCAAGTTTTTTCCCAGATCAAATGCCATCGACAGGTCTAGGAAACAAGCATAGACCGGCCGGCGTGTATCTGGTCACATAGTATGCAACCATGTGCTTAATGCTCAGAATGGCACTTTCAGTCGAAAGTCCGGGTCTAAATCTGAACTGGTTATCATGCAGCAAGAGTACTTTGTTTAACTGAGCGTTAAGCACACCGTCCAACACTTCTGCAACAGTAGTCGCAAGTGATATTGGTCTATAGTTGCACTTATCTGACAAGTCCCCGGTTTTATTTTTAAGTCTATTAAGTCTGGGGGCAGATAAGTACCTATGTGTAATTGTGTAACACAGAGAGAAAAGAACATCGCCAGCATTCGCGTTATATGTTGACCAGCATAGCGCAGATGCTCGACACTGAGGCCGTAATGACCTGGTGATTTACCTCCAGTCATAGACTTAATGGCTCTTTCCACTTCAAGGGCCGATATTGTCATCACCTTTCTGTCATTCAAAGCCCCAGTGTCAGCATCCTTCCCACAAGAGTTCAAATAAAGCTTCACAATAAAATGCTCCCTAAAAACGTTGGCAAATTTCTCTTGGGTCATTTACAAATGGAAAGCCTATTAAAAGGTTAAAGGAATAGGCTATTAAAAAGCATATTTTTTATTTGACACATAATTATTCATAGTACGTTTATGAAAAATTCACGCAGGAAAGTTAGTGAATGGAAATTTCCTAAAACTTCTACAACCGTAGCATCTCGCGTAGTATACTTTAAATTCTAAAGTCGACTTTTGAATAATTAAGTGATTTATTTATGTGTTGTTTGAGTATAATTTTAAATAGAATTACTTGAATGATTGACTGATCCAGCGGCTACTTTACTTACAGAGATCCATATCAATGAACCACAGTATATTTCCCTTACTTACCAAGTCTGGTAGCGAAGGAGCAAGTTATAAATTTTGTAAATCACATGATTACTTAGTCAAATAAATTCATGGAAGACCTATTATAACATTGTCTTTGAATAGATACTTGAATAGTCACTACATAGATTAAGATAATGGAATACCTACATACTTATTTTAATCCTCCGTGAAGTAGTGAAGCTAGTCATGCAAAAATAGCTACATTTGATTTATTGAATCAGGCGTTACTTTGAAAAGGTCCATATAATAAACCTCTTGAAAGAGTATTTCAATTTAAATACCTTGGGCACGTAGTTACTGATAGCCTTAAAGACGATGAAGATATGGAAAGGGAACGTAGGGCGCTGTCGGTCAGGGCAAATATGTTGGCCCATAGGTTTGGTCGCTGCTCGGACGCAGTTAAAATTACGCTTTTTAAAGCATACTGTACGTCCTTGTACTCAAGTAGTTTATTGGTCAACTACACCAAAAAGGCCTATAGCGCCCTACGTGTTCAATATAATAACGCTTTTAGGACGCTGTTGCGGCTGCCGCGTTTTTGCAGTGCGTCCACAATGTTTGCGCTAGCGGACGTGGATAGCTTTGATGCTATCGTGCGCAAGAAAGCCGCCTCTCTATTGCGTAGGGTACGTAGCAGCAGCAACAGCGTACTGAAAGTCATAGCCGACTGTGGGGATTGTCCACTGATCGGACATATGATTAATATTACAAAATCTCTTTTAGAAATAAGGTACTAACATAGTCGTAACGATTTTTTTACTAACCAATATTGGATCGAAGTCATCTTAAATAAAAAATAAAAATTAATGAATGGGTGAGCAAAGTAATTGTTTCAGTTCATTAGCTACATTTGCTTTGAAAATATGCTTTCTCATGAAATTTTCCCGCCCTACCTCGGCGTAAAAAGTAAAATTAACCAACACAATATAACTAAACCCAAAACCAAGAGAACCACCACCACCATTAACAAAAATCCGGACACTTGTTTCGCTTCTCTCTAGCCCAGTTTAGTCCTGCAGGAAAAATCGTGCAAGTTGCATTACATTACGGCGATCGATTGACCACTGCAAACTCGTTCACTTTACAACCTCGCAATGTAATGAACTAAAACGATTACTTTGCTCAACCGCGACCTTAGCAAAGTAAGTGTTTCAATTTATTAATATGGACCTCCGCAAAGTAACGCCTGATTCAATCTTACAGCACTTGGCCGGTTTTTTGCTGATACAATCGTAAATTTGATTTATGGGTATGCCTTCTTCACTAGCACCAATTATGGTACAGCATTGAAAATTCGGTCACTTACTTCGCTTGACAGCATTGCCCAAAACGTGTATATCTACTACCAAGTCTCAAGTCAACAAAAGAATTAATAAGTTAGAGAACGCGATAAACGACCAATTACACCGATGCTCAAAATACGCTGACTGAGGCATAGTGGATGCCGTGACGTGACTCGTGCATATATTTTTGAGCTGCTGTGTGAATGGCACGCAATAAAAACGTGACGCATAAATATAAGTCACATCACTATGTTTACGGCGCGTCAGTGCACTGGTATGGTCGACCGATGTGGACTTCATCATCCCAGCTTATACACCGTGAAATTTTAGTGGTTGTTTTCCCGAAACGAGGTGATTTAGTATCGATTGTACAATCGATTTATAATTATTATTTTGACTAGAGTCAAAAATCCAATTGTGAAAAACAAAAGTCGAAAATGACCGCAAACCAATAGTAACGCTTCGTTGGTACCTAACCTATCGTACGATCGTACGCTACTTGTACCAACGAAGCGTTACTATTGGTTTGCGGTCATTATCGACTTTTGTTTTTCACAATTGGATTTTTGACTTTAGTCAAAATAGTAATTATAAATCGATTATACAATCGAAACTAAATCACCTCGTTTCGGGAAAACAACCACTAAAATTTCACGGTGTATACGTCCTACAGCAGGCCTGCTCATCATGCATCTAGTCTCAAATAGCGTATCTACTGTGTGTGACAAAAATTTTAGTTGTATTATAATTTAATAACATTGTAGATCAGTTTTTCCGAACCAGTGGAGGATTCTTCGACATTCCTAAGTACTTGAAGAAGAAAAAATTTTTTTTTATTAAAAAAAAATATGGAAAATTACAAAATTAAAAAAAAACAAACATACGTACACACTCGTATAAAATAATAAAATGCTTTTCATCCACAACTAGTTTCGTCAGAAAGAAGAGGTTAGGATATTTTGACATTGACTTTGGCTTTAACTTTGACGTTGACTGATGGCTAATAACCCGCCACGACAAGGGGTATAATAACAGTTTGAACTTTCTGACAAGTTTTTTCTATCACTGAAGTTTATATATCTTCTGACTTAATGGTCTTGGGCTTATTAAGTCAGAAGATATATTAATTTTTATTTTCTTGCTAATCCGCTATCATTATGGCAAAATTCTTACAGATTTGCTATCACGTTCAAGCACTTAACGTCAAAAATGTGACAGCTACGAAGACAGTGGCGCCTTCAATTCCTACTATTTCATGTCGTGTATACCAGATGGCAGTGCACGAACGTGGCCGTTAAGGAAGCAATTACGAGAGATCATTGTGGGGAGCCGGAATATTGTCCAACGATGAACAATTGGACATCTTTCGGCTGTTAGCAATAAAGCTAAATTACCAATGACTAATAATCCTTCACAATGGACAGTTAGTATACCGATCTATTTTAAGACTAGTGTACTATCATCACGGAGGAATTAACCAATAGAGTTGGGCTAATTAAGGGTTTTGTGATAAGTAAAATATCGCTAGATGGCGTTAGTATTTTGAGGTCTGTTTGACGTCACAGTCTTGCTTGCAATTGGCTCATTTAGTCATAAATTAAATAGGGATCGGAAATTCGAATACATATTTACATAAATTTGACGGTACCACGGAAATATCTAAGTAATACTGGAGTCGGCTTCTAAAAAAATTGTTTTTAATAATTTCATCATCATCATCATTTCAGCCGTAGGACGTCCACTGCTGGACATAGACCTCCCTCATTAATGCCCAATCATTACGGTTGGAAACGACTTGCATCCACCCGGAACCTGCGGCCTTCACCAAATCATCCGTCCATCTCGTTGGTGGACGTCCCACGCTGCACTTGCCAGTCCGTGGCCTCCATACCAGAACTTTTGGGCCTCAATATAGGGCCTGCCCATTATTGCCATTTTAACGAGCTATTCCGTTTAGCTATGTCGGTGACCCCGGTTCCAGGGTGACCAGGATTCCGGGATTGAACGAAACGTTACGAGAACGTAATAACTCGCAAATATATTTAGGTTACTACTCCTGATCATTTTTGTAAACACACAAATTATTATAAAGATGTATTGATTCGTGCCTACTTTTTATGTCTATATTTCTACGGGATCCCGATTTACACATATAAAATGCCAAAACCAAGTGTGTTTGTTTTTGTTACTCCTTGACGATAAAACTTCTGGACTGATTTGGTACACAGGTAGCTGGACTTCTGGAATATCACATGGGCTACCTACTTTCTATCCTGAAGTTCCCTTGGAACCCAAATAAAAATCTTATATCTTAATTGCTAAGTATAAAATATTAAATTTTGCTTAGGTATCATTCATACAGCGCAAATGGGTATACACAAAACGTAAAAAACAAAAGTTATTTCTCCTGTGACCATAAAATTAGCGACTGCGAGTCACCAAACTTAAGATTTACTTATTTAAATGGGCCGAGAGTTGGCCAGGCGTCCCACACGCCGATGTAAACTTGACTAAAAAATGTTGGCTATAGACCCTTAACTTTTGCCATGTTCACAGGAGAGACGTGAAAAAGAATGTGTATGATCCAAATGAAGACCACAACGTAATATTTGGAAATTCCCGTCAGTATATTGTAAAGTCACAGATTTTCAATTCATCTGAATCCTAATGGTTCACCTAAGCGAAGTCGCGGGTAAAGACTAGTTTCATATCCACTCTATCGGTTAGTTTATCTATGTCTATCTTTTAAACCACAATTTAATTTGCAATATTGCATGTAAGTCACATCACAACATTTATTTTAGTCTTCCATTTGCTTGGGAGAATAACAATACGCTATTACAATTCAGTTGGCTATGTTGTCAACCAAATTTACACTCGTGCGATGCAGAATCTTAAATTATAACATCATCACCTCAGGCTATACATAGAAAATCTAGCTTCAATCCGAACCAATAATTTCAAGACACAACTCTAATAAAATAAAATAAAAAAAACAACAAAGCGTGAGTCGGACCTGAGCTACTTTAAAACAAAATATAAATCCCTTTTATTCATAATTTATTGAATTAGGCATTGCATTACTCTGCGGAGGTCCATATCAATGAACTAAAACCATTACTTTGCTCACCCATGACCTTAAGGTCCTTGAGGTCGCGGGTGAGCAATAGTAGATTGTTCAACAAGGAACTAAAACAAGCCACAAGGACACAAGATATTTAGCCACCCGAGCAGGGCGAGGGCTATAATTCGCGTGTCATTATGGTAGTTTAGTCTCGCGTTAAACACTCTACTTTTCACTTTGAATACGAGGAAAAAAACGATGTTTTATACAAATCTACAATATTACTTTTATACAACGTTCGCTCAATACGAGCAATGGACGTCTGTTCAGAATTCAAATAGCAATTTAAATTTGTTCCGCGGTTTTTTTTTTGATGAGTGACGCTTTAAATGCTTGCATATTTAGCCAACAGATTCAAACTTGAAAATTATTTCATAGCTAATTGGACTAAGTATGCATAATAAAATGAATTCATCTTTAATATAATTAAATAGATTAATATTCGTAATTATTTATCGTGTTTCGCGAAATTATTATTTTTTTAAATAATTTTTATACAGTAGTCATTTTGAGGTTATTCCACGCCCTAAAAGGCTTCCACAGACCGAAGCGCGGGGCGCTACGGAGCGCTACAGAGCGCTACAGATACAGAGCGCGCTGCGGTTTGTGGAAATTTTTAAAATTGTCTATGCCCAGCCACTGAAAATGGCAATAATCCTCCATTCACAAACACCGTGATTGGCAGTTTAGGGGTTTCCAAAGTAAATTGAAAAAAAATTACTTTAATCCCTAGAGATCACAAAAGAGCTTTAGTCCCGATATGCAGAGACTAAAGTAACATTTTAAGAGCATGAGAAGTGAAAAGTAATTATTTCAGTTCCCTTTTATTCCCTAACCCTCATAGGATAGATTTTATTTGCACAGTTCCCGCGGCATAGCGAAAAATGGATTCGCCCCAGACGGAGTCGCGAATATTATATTAAATACTGAAGTAACTGTCTCTATGTTTGTCTGTTACTTCTTCACGCTTAAACCGCTGAAACGATTTAGATGAAATTTGGTATGGATGGAGATAGTTTGACACCCTGAGAATAGCAACAAATAACGAGATAAATAATAATTAATAATAGCGATAAACGAATTCTTCGCAGACGGAGTCGCGGGCAACAGCTAGTAGTAGATAGTATTACCATGCTGTGTCTATCATACAAAACTTAACCAACCGAAGACTCATTAGTCCTTCCTATAAGTAATCATCGTTATGCAAGATATCGGATGGCAGTCCGTACGTCTGTGATGCAACGAACGAATCAAATGCGGCTTGTAACGTCGGGGAGACAACTCCTACGCACATTGTCATAGCATAGTATATATTATAGTACGTTACCAACGGCCGCCGGTGACGGCGCGTCAGGCATTTTCAATTTAAATTGTATCATTTAATTATTCATCTCGCTTATAATAATATCATTTTCATAAAGAAAAAAGTGTCCTTCTTTTTTGAATCAGTTTTGTGACCTTTTTTCATACTAAGTATACGAGTACCATATGGTGCTAACGGATGACCAGCGCTAGCCATAAGGCCGGCATTACGCTAAGTTGGAACCAATAGTGCCAGTTTAGTGCAATTTCTTTTTCTTAAATTTTTGTTGTTACTCTTCTAATGTCACAGAATAATGTTTTTTTTTCTTTCAGAAGTAGAAGTACCAAGTTAACTGTTTTGTATTGCTTATTATTGCGTCAATATAATTCTGCGTGAGCTGTCTTTATCATAGCCTGAGTTTTTCACGAAACGAGTGAGGAAAATGGGAAAATAAAGTAATGGGATCTAGTCTGGTGGCATACATTTTTTACGCATAATTCATCATTTCGCATACCTAACTCTTTTTTCTCAGAAACAATTAATTATTCAAGAATTTCGCAATGGTTATTCCGTAGGATTCTATAGGTAAGGTTAGGTTTACATACTTTTAATGAACTGAAACAATTACTTTGCTCTCCCATGACCTTCAAAGGTCGCGGGTGAGCAAAGTAATTTTTTCAGTTCATTCATATGGACCTCAGCAAAGTAACGCCTGAATCAATAAATTATTTAGGTTTATTTTATAGCAATTCTGAATAATTAATGGTTTCTGAGAAAAAAGAATTATGCGAAATGATAAATTTTATAATGCGTAAAAAAATTATGCGATCCTATATTGAACCGTGTAGACAATAGACCAGAAGGATTTTAGAGGGGAAGTGCTCAGATTACTTTTAACACTTGTGTTCCTCGCTGTGTTATTGTAACTTAATAGCGGATTATGACAAAGGGTCATCTTTCGACATCTGCCGCTCATTGTGTCGCAAATTGCAACAATGCCAATGCAAATAGGCTTGGAGTCGTTTATCGATGACGGCTCAACTTTACTCGTTGACTACGTATGAAACATTATTAAGGAAAGACAAAGTAACATCATCATCATCATCCACTTGTACAGGTCCCACTGTAGGGCACAAGCCACTTCTCAAACAAGGCTTCTCCACAATTACAATTGAATTGTGTCTATCTACTTATATAAAATAAATAAATAAATAAATATCATGGGACAATTCACACCAATTGACCTAGTCCCAAAGTAAGCTTAGCAAAGCTTGTGTTATGGGTACCAGGCAACGGATACACATACTTATATAGATAGATACATACTTAAATACATATTAGACACCCAAGACCCGAGAACAAACATTCGTATTTTTCATACAAATATCTGCCCCGACACGGGAATCGAACCCGGGACCTCAAGCTTCATAGTCAGGTTCTCTAACCACTAGGCCATCCGATCGTCTAAAAATATATAAGTAACTTTATCCGTTTTATCCGTTGTCTAGTACCCATAGTACAAGCTTTGCTTAGTTTGGCACTAGGTCAATTGGTGTGAATTGTCCCGTGATATTTATTTATTTACATGATTTTCTTCTCAGGTGTGTGTAGGTTTCCTCACGATGTTTTCCTTTACCGAAAAGCTCATTTCAAATGTAATTTAGCACATCAATTCCAAAATCCTCTGAGGTGCGAGCCCGGGCTCGAACTCACGACCCTGTGGTTAAAAGGCCATAGGTCTAACCACTTGGCCACCACTGCCATCTTCTCCTATAATATAACAGTAACATAATGTTAAGTTCTGCTGTGGTGGTCTAGCGGTTTGACCTATGGCCTCTCAAGCAAAGGGTCATGGGTTAAAATCCCGGCTCGCACCTCTGAGTTTTTCGAAAATTACATTTGAAATTTATCATGAACTTTACGGCGAAGGAAAACATCGTGAGGAAACCTGCATACAACTGCGAAGAAATTCAATGGTGTGTGTGTGTGTGCAGCTCCCAATCCGCAATGGGCCCACGTGGTAACTAGGGTCCAAGCCCTCTCATTCTGAGAAGAGGCCTGTGCCCTGCAGTGGGACGTATATAGGCTGTGATGTTGATGATGATGGCATTTACCCAGCAGCCCGTTAGTGTTATGGAGATACCAAAAAAAAAACTAAAAGCTCTTTCGTATGAAACTTTTACTCAAAGCTCAGCCCATTTCTCCACAAAGTGTGTCAAGCAAGGTTGTTAGCCACTTGCGCCGGCGAGGTCGGTGACATAATTGGCGTTGGCCCACAGTTCCGGTCATCCGACACGTAATGCACGTTGCGTCAGTTATAGCCTAGCCTTTACCACTGCCGCCGACACGTCTGTCCAAACCACACCTGGTTGCGAGAGCCGGCCAAAGTCCACGTCTATTGACGGTATTTTGACACTTAGGTACCTGTTCATGTTGCCGACAGGGTGTTTTGACATTAGGCTGCGAACAACTAAATAATTGGCTACTTACAAAAGCTACGGAATAGTACATTACTGCAGCGGCCGCGAAATAGGGGATTGCCGGCCGAGTAGTAATAGATGGCCGAGTGTTAACGAGGCCATCTAGAGATACGAGGCCGGCAATCCCTGTTCGTGGCCAAGGCTTGTATAGTGCTTTTCTCAAATAAATCCAAGGAAATGACACGAATGTTCAACTTATATATTCATATTTAATTCAAATTGTTTTTTTTTTGATTCCCGCCAAAATATTTTTTTTCCAGCAATTTATTTGTAAGCTGTTCCAGTTAATGTTTTTGACGCAAAATCTTGGGATGATTTATATTTATTAAAAAATTACGACCTTATTAATTGGTTATTTTAATAAATTGTTAACAATAAACGCCAATCCCTATTTATTTTATTAAATCTAGCCAAGTAAGATATTAAAAAGTAAATTCACAAACTAAATTTTTCTTCATTGGCAGTATGTCATTGATAGTCAATAAAAGAAAATACGATCCACTAAAACAAAAGACAATCTCTTTGCTGACCTTGGCCAGCAATGTTTGTATGAAATTCCATTATTGTCGTCTAATTTGAAATTAGAACGAATCTTCCTCAACTGCTATACAATGGCATACTTCGTGTTCTATTGTCACGACTATAAGGACCACATTTCCTTGGATGTTTGAGAAAAAGAACTTACGAATTACTTCACTATTTTTTGCAGAAAGAGGAATAGTCGTGTCTAGTTTTGTTTTTGCTACCGAAATCGACGAAGATATAGACATCGATCGATTAATGGAGTACTTAAGCACCCAGATAAATAACTGATACTGCAAACGGATCATTGAATCGATTATTCGCGGTAGTTCCTTTATCGCTGTTCCTTCAAAGGAACTGTTGCATTTTTTCGCACTAGTTCCTTTACAAGAGATGTAGGAAGAAGTGCGTTTTTTTTGGCCTTTGTTCCTTGTTGCAGTAGCACCTTCAGTTCTAAGACGTGAAGGAATACGTGCGAATAAATGCAATAATTCCTTCAAAGGAACAGCTAAAGGAATTACCGCAAATAATCTGTATGTGGTCACCTTTGAAGCAAATTATGGTTAAGTTCATAGAAATATTCCTTGATTTTGATAGCGTAGAAGATATGGCGGTTCAATGGCGGAAGATATGGCGTTACGGCCCAGCCATCAATGACTACGCGCTATGGGCGACGCGACGAGCGTTTTCTGTGTTCATTGTGCAGCCGAGACGCTCGCCGCGCAGTATTTACTTGGCAGCACGCAATGAACCGAGAACATCTTCGTTAGTCGGGACGCCTATTTTTTCCGACACCTATGGAAAATCACGCTATTCGAGTGCCTGAACAACAACTATTGATCTTGTGAGCAAACGTTTAATGCAACCATAACCCATTTACCTGACTTATTTACTCAATACCTACATTATTTAACTCAAGATTATTTTTTTATGCGGCTTTAAAAATAAAGAAAAATGAATCGCGTTTTACAAAAAAATAAATACTTATCCATTAGTTAAGGAAAGAAAGTCCGGACTAATTAACTCACTCACTGACTCATCAATGCCCAGCCTAAAGTTTTGGCCCTAGAAGGCTGATATTTTGCATAGACGTTTCTTTTGTGATAAAAAACTACCACTACTTTATACTATGGCAAGGAATATAAGGACGGATTTGATGAAATTCTCACACCAAAATTCTTTCCACAATACCGTAAAATAGGGGTACTTCAAATAAATAATTAAATCATGCGACGATTGACACCAAAAAAGTAAGCAAAGCTTGAGTTATGGGTACTAGGCAACGGATAAACATACTTATATACTTAGATAGATACATACTTAAATACAGATTAATCACCCAAGACCCGAGAGCAAACATTCGTATTTTTCATACAAATATCTGCCCCGACGCAGGAATCGAACCCTTCAAGCTTCATTGTCAGGTTCTCTAACCACTAAGCCTTGGTCATCTAATCGTCGTCGTCGATAATGATGAATTAAATCTGGACTGAGTTAATCCCAAGGACCAAAGTTACTCGTCAGGTCCAAAGTAAGCAACTCGACTTTGCGGTATCGTAGCTGAGTAGATGAGTGGGTCACCAAGTAACGCGGTCACGTCGACTCCAAACTGGTTCTGCTGGCTAATGCCACAGCCCCGCTGGCGTAAAAAATGTAAATAAACATTATTTAATACATTATGTGGTCATTTTCGCAATGTGTAGAGATTTCCTAGTAAAGAGAACCTAGCTCTCGGGTGGGAAATTAAAATGGGGCAACCGTGCACGCAAAAACATTCATCGTTATAAACTTCGAAGCTGCAATGTCTGATCATCATTTCGGTATATATAATGTCTCAAAACGTAGCCCTAACCTGATACCTCCTCCTCCTGGTAACCTTTCTACCTAGCTTCCTATGTACATATAAGACGTTGCAATATGACATCGAACTCTCTCATCTCATCAGTGACATAAAGTTTTAATGGACTGAAGCAATTACTTTCCTCACCCGACTGGTTAGAGCAATTTACCAAAATCGTAATTTCCTTGTAGCAAAATTCCTGTTCGCAGATTTTCCTAAATGCTTTTTTCTCACCATAGTTTTTTACTGAAGCTTATTTTCACAATCGCGTTCCCAACTTTAATCGACACAGAAACATAGGTAGGTTTAGGTTATGTTAAGTTTTCATCGGCCCGAACGAAGGGCCAAAAGCACACGGAAGAAGGAGCTCCGTCGACACTGTTTCTGTGTCAATTCAAATTGGGAAAAAACGCTACTGTGAAAATAAGCTTCTGTAAAAAGATATGGCAGGGGGGGTTCACTCCGCAGTTTAGGTATGTTCGGCCGGCGCTCCGCCCGGGCGGAGTATGGCAGTAGGTTGTCAATTGGCCTTCAGTTCGCACGCTAGCCGCGTCGCGCGTAATTAAGAATCTTTTTTTTTGTGATTTTTGCAACAAACAATGACTTCTGAACGATCTTATAAATAACTTACTTACTTACTAAAGGTGGTTTACTGAATTAATACACACTGTTATCTTTCTTGATTTTTATACCTACCAAACATCGGCGAGTCGGAACCCTGTGCCCTTGGTTTCGGATCAGCGGTGCCCAACGGAATGTGAACGCTCGGATCACACGATAAGTTTCAATTTCGCATGCAAGCAGTAAGAATAGACAAGTTTTTATACCTAAAGCTGACTTTTGTTCGAGAGTGATCCTTCTGTACGTTAGTACTATTACTTATTCTGTGACTATGGTGAGAAAAAAGCATTTAGGAAAATCTGCTAACGGAAATTTTGCTTCAAGGAAATTACGATTAAGTACCCTTGCTTTGTCTTTGCTACCTTAGGTCGCGGCTGAGCAAAGTAATTGTTTCAGTT
Source organism: Archips crataeganus (assembly GCA_947859365.1). Lineage (NCBI taxonomy): Eukaryota > Metazoa > Arthropoda > Insecta > Lepidoptera > Tortricidae > Archips > Archips crataeganus. Next base: position 10,323,703 of record OX402069.1, on the reverse strand, counting down.
CATTGATATGGACCTCTGCAAAGTAACGCCTGATTCAATCTTCTTCTAATCTAATATATAAAAATCTCGTGTCACGGTGTTTGTTATCCAACTCCTCCGAGACGGCTTGACCGATTTTTATGACACTTTTTTTTCTGTATTCGGTAGGCCTGAGAATAGGTCGTAGGCTATTTTTTATATCCCTATCTTCGCGGACGGAGTCGCGGGCAACGGCTAGTCTAATATATATATAAAAAAAATATATTATCGGACAATCTTACACAAATCGACCTAGTCCCAAACTAAGCAAAGCTTGTACTATGGGTACTAGATGACGATAAACATACTTATATAGATAAATAAATACTTAAATACATAGGAAACATCCATAACTCAGGAACAAATATTCGTGCTCATCACACAAATAAATGCCCTTACCGGGATTTGAACCCAGGACCTCTTGCTTCATAGGCAGGGTCACTACCAACTAGGCTAAAGCGGTCGTTAAGATATGTATAAAAATCTCGTGTCACGGTGTTTGTTATCGAACTCCTCCGAGACGGCTTGACCAATTTTATGAAACTTTTTTCTCTGTATTCGGTAGATCTGAGAATTAGGTCGTAGGCTATAATTTATATGGCAAAACAACGTTTCCTGGGTTAGCTAGTAATTATATAAAGTTTTAAGTTAAATACAACTAATTTTGACATTGGGCCGCAGAACGTGCCGTGGTAGCCTACTGGTTTGACCTACGGCCTCTCAAGCGGAAGGTCGTGGGTTCAAATCCAGGCGCACCTCCGAATTTTCGGAATTTTTGCACTAAATCACATTTGGAATTTACCATGAGCTTTAGTGATCCGTTTATTTTCACTATGAGCTTTAGTTGAAGAAAATCCGTGTTTTCCTATAAGCGGCCTATGTTTGGGGGAGGCTATGTCCAGCAGTGGACGTTTTTGGGCTGAAATGATGATGATAAGCATTTGCCACCTTAAATGACAGTGCTGATTCTCTGAGCTAAGAACCAGCCCTCCCTTCTTCTCTGCAAGCTTCCGACGCGATAAGTGTTTAAGGAGTTTCATAAAATGCCTTACTCATCATACTCTTTGCAAATTACAGATAATTACCCCGCAACATAATAATAGTAGGTTCGAACTTAGATCAGTTCGCATTTACTTATTAAATGCCTTGCCATTAAACATGACTTAGTATTTTTCACACACTAGGGTTATATTAATAACAGAGTTTCCCCTCCGCCTCCGTAACTGAGAAACTTCACAATTAACGTTTTGTAAAGAACAATTTTTCGATAAACATTTTCAATAGCACAGTACAGAAAAAAGGAGCAGTAGAATGTCTTCATACAAACGGCCGGAACGCGAGTTATACCTACCTACGCGCCACGAATTCTCAGCATACCTCGGCATTCGGCAACCATTAGGCTGCGAGTGCATTTATTAAGTAGGTACCTATTTATTAATTATGTCACGACAATATAAAAAGTATTGTTCGGTGTACGGATGTTTTAAATTCATCTATATCGAAACCGTAATTGTCATTTTTTAGTTTACCAACTCAGTCGGAATTTATATTCTTAAATTCAACAATAAAGCTTTTCGCACATCCCAGAGGCGCAAATACTTCTCCGTGGCTAATTTGTAGATAGCAAATATACGTAGTGATGAAACTAAATAAAACCGTTTAAAAACATAATACGTTGTTTTGTGGTTCATTAAAAAACCGTAAAATGCATTTTTGTTAAACACCACTTAGTCCACTCCTTCCATAATTTCCTAAAGCTCCTAATCCTTTCCCTACTTTAAATTTCATGTGACATTATCAAAACATAGGTAACTGAAGAGCGACTGTTAGTAGGCAGCCATATCACGAGTTTGTGTACCGAGCCGGCGTAGGTACAGTCACGAGCTTTAATTTGGGACCCACTTAAGGTTGAAATTCCTGTCATATTGTATGGGAATTCTAAGGATCTTGTTTCGAAACGGATCCCAAATTAAAGCACGAGACCGTAATTATATCAAGGACGCTGCCGAGACGTTATACCGCTCCTTTTTTCTGTACTGTGTCAATAGGTATCAAAAGAGCCAAATTGTCGTTTCCTTTAAAACGAAACCGAGCCGTAGCAAAGTAATTAAGGCCTTATTGTCTACGCACTCTGATTCGAAATCATTTTCACCACTTCATGCTGTCGCTGTCACATGGTGAAGGCTGAGGGTAGAAAGAGATGGCGGATGCGATCGTGAGCACCCACGTGTTAGACAATACAACCTCTGTTTTGTCATCATCATCATCATCATCATTCATCATTTCAGCCGAAAGACGTCCACTGCTGAACATAGCTAGGCCTCTAGTACGGTTAGGCCTCCAACAAGAAAGAGCAACGACCTGGTTAAAGTGACGGGAACGCATTGGATGCGAATGGCGTAGAGCCGATCTGTTTGACGAGCATTGGGGGAGGCCTATGTTCAGCCAGCAGTGGACGTCTTTCGGCTCTGTTTTGTAAGTAACTGTTATTCGAAACCGTTACTTGTCAAAAAGAAACGGTTCACGTTACGTTTCAACGAAAACGCATAACGTCCCAGCTCTAACTTTACCGTTGTTAACACACTTTATGCCAAGAACAAGAAATTGATTATGCAAATGTAACGAGCAAATAATAATTGTATGAATGTTCATATTTTGCTCTACGATGCTGGAAAACCAATGATGCATACATGCATTAGAAGTCTGTTTAGTTACCTGCGGTTTAGTCACTTGGCTTTTCTTGGAAGTTAATATTTGTTGTTAATAAAATAACTTTATAATAACTCCGTCGCTGATAAAACAAATTTAATTATCCTTTATACTTGTGTTTTTTTTATGTATTTTATATAAATGTGTGTATTTATGTATTTTGTATTTATATATTAATGTTTTATTTATTTATGTGTAACAACTTATAAGTATATTGTATAGGTATAGTTAGGTATTTGAGATTTACATATGCATTTATATTTATTCAAATGTTTTGCTCTATTTGTCGATCCTTGTTTTTTGATTGCTCTTCTCTACCACTCAAAGGTTGACTGGCAGAGATCCCTTCAGGGATAAGTCCGCCTTTGTACTTATCATTTTTTTTCTGTAACCTTTTTGTTTTCCTTTTGTACAATAAAGAGTATAAACAAAGAAACAAACAAACATTCCGATGAAAAACCCAGTAGGGTTGTGCAATTAAACTACAGTAAATGTATAATAAATAAAGAGTAATTATTCTGGAATACTTAATTTTAGAGTGACAAAAATAGCAGATTGTATGAAGAGTGACTTTGAAATCCACCCGAGCCGCAGGCGAGGATTGATAGTTAAGGTGAGGGTAAAATTGGTTTTATGAACGTTATACACTGTGGCCTTCACTTCGATTGCGAGGAAATTAAATAGCAACAATGCAAATACGTTAATTTCCTATATTTTATTTTTAATACATTACTTTTTCTATAAGTACATAGTACATTTGCCTAGTTTTATTAATGTACAGGTGCTGATGCACGCGGCTTTGCCTTCGCTTAAGTTTTTTTTTATAAAAAACCTTGTCTTGACAATTACGAACAGCAAAAAAGGATTATCCAATTTTGAGCAATAGCTCTCGAGTTTTGCGGTTACAAACACATTTGGCGATTTATTTTTATTTAAATACTAGCTGTTACCCGCGACTCCGTCTGCGGAGAATAGGGGTAGATATACAAAAAATACTTAGCCTACGACCTGTTCTCAAACCTACCGAATACAGAGAAGAAAGTTTCATAAAAATCGGTCAAGTCGTCTCGGAGAAGTTCGATAACACACACCGTGACACGAGATTTTTATATATTTAAATATAGAAAATGCGGATTAAAAAATAAAACTTTGGCTGTTTGCAACTGATTGCTTTAGTCTTAGATGAAAATTTTACTATAAGCAACAGAGCATTAAAAGTTATTTTACGAGCCAGAAAAGATGACGGGACGATTTGGCCATGTATACGCAAAGGACATTGTGCCAGACCGGGAATCATAGCGATCAAGGTCAAGGTCACTATAATAAGCTTATTTTACGAGCCAGAAAAGATGACGGGACGATTTGGCCATGTATACGCAAATGACATTGTGCCAGACCGGGAATCATAGCGATCAAGGTCAAGGTCACTATAATAAGCTTATTTTACGAGCCAGAAAAGATGACGGGACGATTTGGCCATGTATACGCAAAGGACATTGTGCCAGACCGGGAATCATAGCGATCAAGGTCAAGGTCACTATAATAAGCTTATTTTTTCTTTATTCACAGGTAATACAAGAATGCGTCAGTGAGTCCACACAAGATGGCGGGTCGGGAATTAGCGGTGAAGGTGTCACACGCCTACAAATACTACGGGACAGAAGGCAAAGCTGACTACAAAAGCGTCCTCAGCAACTTCAGCATGACTGTGGAGAGAGGCATCATGTAAGTATGCAAGGACGGGTTGGAAACCTGATGAGGATCTACCCATCTTATCTTCTCTTGGTGTTAGCACACTGAAGTGGCAATGAGCCAGCCATATAACCCAAAGAACCGATAAACGACGGGGTAGACGAGTTCTTGAGTGGAAACCACGGACGGATCGGCAAACGTAGCGTAGGGCGTCCTCAGACTCGGTGGAACGATGATCTTCGCAAGGCAGCTGGCAAGAGCTGGATGAGAGTGGCGGAGGATCGTGCTCAGTGGCGTGCCATGGGAGAGACCTATGTCCAGCAGTGGACGAGCATAGGCAGATGATGATGATGATGATGATGATGATGATGATTAAGGGTCCTTTCGAATACACTTCGACCTTTTGTGTATTTACCCCTCCTTCGTACTTAGTCTATCGCAAATTCGAAATTTAATGGTGTGCGTGAACTTCCCAATCCACACTGGAGCCGACTGGGAACTGCGGTCCAAGCCCTCTCATTCTGAAAGGTCTGTAGGTACCCTATAGTATAGTGGGACGCATACAGGCCAAGATGAATTGTAAATGATGATGTATATGTACCTATATAAAGTGCTGTAGGTTATGTATTACGGCAACGCCTTGCCCCTGCGAGGCACGGTTTACCTGCGCAGACGCATTATGCAACGCAACACAACGGTCATGTTCAAGTCTGCCCTTAGCAGAAATAATTCGAGCCGCTTTGGGATGATATTGACCTTTTAAATTGGCTATTGGATTGCAAATGCCTTTTATGATTAAACCGATTGGATATAAAACAGCTTTTACATCACGATGAATAGGCGCGAGTAACTTTACTATGTTTAGTATAGTCGACCAAGAAATTCCCTTACCAAGATTCAATATCAGTTGAACGGCTTAAAACATCAAAGGCTATTTTTATTAACCCCCGACACAAAAAGAGGGGTGTTATAAGTTTGACCGCTATTTGTGTGTGTCTGTCTGTCTGTCTGTCTGTGGCATCATAGCTCTTAAGCAGGTGCACCGATTTGGATGCGGTTTTTTTTAATAGAAAGCAGGTTTCTTGGCGATGGTTCTTAGATATGATTCATCAAAATCGGTGCAGCCGTTTCAAAGTTATCAGCTCTTTTGTTAGCTGTGGAAGAGATCTTAGACGCATAACCGGCATTGACAGTGACATAATTGCGTTGGGGGTTTTTAAAAATTTTAATTTATAGTTATATTTTCACTTTCAAATCAATGTGACAGTCTGCGTAAAATTTCAACTGACAGACGGACAGACGGACGGACAGCAGAGTCTCAGTAATAGGGTCCCGTTTTTACCCTTTGGGTACGGAACCCTAAAAATGGTAAAGCACTTACTTGGCCGACTATACACGAATCTAAAGATCCAACAACAGCCTCAAGAAGGTGTAGCCACAAATAAAATCGTGCGTGCAGCTCCTCCGCGCGGAAGAAGTGAAACTTCGTAATGTGGAAATGAAAAAGGCTTATACATCAATATGAACCTTATTGCAATAACTTAAAGAACTAAATTTACTTATGCATCTATGTGTTTAAATTACTCACTAGATGGCGCTTTTATCAAGTTTTTTTTTTTTTTTTTTTTTTTTTAATTATATTTAATTACAATCTAGCTCATAAAGGCTAATAAGCAATATTCATTTCACTTAATCTACTATTTTGTTTAAAGTCTCTAAGAATAACGTCCAATGACTTTTCTTAGTGTCTATTAAGGCGAAGCACTTTGTTCATGTGTTCTTCATTTACGTCACTATCACTGTAACACTATTTCGAGTATGATTAACACTACACTAACTCAAAGGGTTTAGTCCTTTTCAGTCTTCTCACTAGGTCCGTGTTGTCAAGGAGTTGGATTGCCTCAACGTTCACATGGTGATGAAGTCTGCGTTCATGAGCTTCGGCGTATTTAGATATTACCTCGTGGACGAACTCAACATTAAGGTCCCGATGGAGATCGTCGTTTCTTATGTACCAGGGCGCGTTTACTATGTCCCTGAGTACCTTATTTTGAAAACGTTGTATTATTCGTATATTACTTTGTTTGGTACAGCCCCAGAGCTGTATACCGTAAGTCCATACTGGCATCAGGACTTGCTTATACAACAGTAATTTGTTGTGCACTGACAACGAGGAGTGTCTACCGAGTAGCCAGTACATCCTTTTGTATCTTATTCCTAATTCTTCACGTTTTTTCTTGACATGAGCTTTCCAACGCAGCTTCGTGTCAAGCGTCATACCAAGATATTTGGCTGTGTTTGCGTACGGTATGGGTTGCCTATTTATACATATCGGATGGTACATAGGTCTCTTATTTGTGAAATCAATATGAATCGATTTGGATTCATTAAGGTTGATTCGCCATGTTCTGGTCCACTGATAAACACGGTCAATGGCTGTTTGGACTTTCCCTACTGCTTCCTCGTGACTATTTCCTGTTGCCATAATAGCAGTATCGTCAGCAAAAGTCGCAATAGTAGTGTTATCTATCTCTGGAATGTCACAAGTGTATAGTAGGTACAGGACCGGCCCTAGAACACTTCCTTGTGGAACTCCAGCTTTTATTTCTTTAAGCTCGGAATAGGCTTCATCTTGCCTAACTCTGAACACCCTGTTAGATATGTATGATTTTAAAATATTCACGAACTGTTTAGGTAGTAATGTTTTGAGTTTTAGTAAAAGGCCTTCATGCCACACTTTGTCAAACGCCTGAGCTACGTCTAGAAAAACAGTAGAACAAACTTTCTTTTCTTCGAGCGCTTTTTCGATTTTGTTAACAATTCTGTGGACTTGGTCAACTGTAGAATGGCTCTCTCGAAATCCGAACTGGTGGTCAGGTAACAGATTTTTGCTTTCTAGTATAGGCTTTAGCCGTTTTAGGAGAAGTTTTTCAAACAATTTTGACATAACTGGTAACAACGAAATCGGCCTGTATGAAGTAACTTCATGTGGTGGTTTACCCGGTTTAGCAATCATAATGACTTCGGCTACTTTCCACAACTCTGGCACATACTTTAACCGAAAGGCAGCGTTTATTAGATTTGTTAGTTTTACTATTGCTCTACGAGGTAGATTCTTTAAAATTTCACCTGTTATTAGGTCAAATCCAGGTGATTTTTTTGAGCTGATTCTAATTTTGATTTCATTGGCCACTTCTTTAGGTGTAACAAGTTGAATTTCTTGATCTTCTACACGAGTTGTTTCTCGTATATCAATGTCTGCTAGCGTCTCGTTGGGTTGAAAGATGTTTTCTAAGTAGTTTGCAAATCTTATTGCCTTTTGCTCATTGCTGATTGCCCATTTACCGTCATCCTCCCTGATAGGCGGGATTTGCATGATCGGTCGTTTCATATTCTTTGTGAACTTCCATAAAGAATAATCTGTACTGCGGTCACATGAGAGTTGACTTATTTTGGCGTGCATTGATTCATCTCGAAGTTTTTGTATTTCTCTTTTAAGCTCTTTCGTTAGCTTATTAAGTAGCATTTTATCTTGAGGAGACCTTGTTTGGTGCCATTTTTTCCTTTGAGACCTCTTTGCTGCCACCAGAGTTCTGATTTCTTGGGGATAGTTATTACCTTTGAGTTTTCTCCTGATTTCGGGTGTATTATTCCAAGCTGACTTTTGGATGGCTTTGACGAACATGTCAACTTCTAGGTCTAACTGCTCTGAATTCCGAAGTGGGACGTTCAAGTCTATTTCATCATTCAGATCAATCTTAAAACTTTCCCAATCAGTGTGCTTATTAACAAGTCTTGGGGTATCTTCTTTCTCTATAATGAACTCACTTAATGTAAGGATAATGGGCGAGTGATCCGAATTCATATCGTATCCTTCTTCAATGCTCAGAAAACCTGATGCGATGTTTTTGTAAATAAAAAAGTCTATAAGGTCGGGTAGTTTATTTTGGTCAGTGGGCCAGTAGGTTGGTTTCCCAGTAGATACTGTTTCACAATTTATTTGTTTGATGGCACTTAAAAGCTCCTTTCCTTTTGTTGTGGTTAATCTTGAACCCCAATGTATATTTTTTGCATTGAAATCTCCTCCTAGGATAAACCTGTTTCCCAATTTTTCTAAAAGGTCTATATATTGGTCTTTTTTAATAGAATGCCTTGGAGGACAGTAAATAGCTGATATCGTGATCGGATAACGCTTAGTTTGAACGCATACAGCTACGGACTGAATCTCGTATTCTTCATGTTTTAATACTTCGTAGTGGTAGATGTTATCTTTTATCAAAACAGCACTACCTCCTCTTGCCGAATTATTAGGATGCAAAGCATGATAAGCCTTATAGCCAGTTATTTTCAGATATGACTCTGTAGTGAAGTGCGTCTCGGATATTAGACACACATCAATATTATTTGTGTCTAGGATTACCTGCAGTTCTTGTTGGTGTTGAAGTAATCCATTGGCATTCCATGCCATTATTTTTAGCGTGTAGGTCATTTCTGTTTGGGAGGAGCTACCTTAGCGCTTCGCTCAAGTACTTTAAGTCTCTCATCGAATGATGACATATAGTGGAGAATGTTATTTAGCTTCTCTTCAATATTAATATTTAAGCTAGATGCAGACTTATTCTGGGCATTTTTAAGATTTTTAGATGTTATTTGTGCATAAGAAAAGGTTTTGTTACCTTGAGTGTTTGACATTTTCTGCTGCACTACTTTCTGGTTCAGATTTGCTAGTTTCGCACTATTAACCACGTGTACTGTGTTTTGAGCAGGGATTTTCTTTTGTGTGGATTTATTTTTCATGCTTTGCATTTCTTTTGCAACGATGCATCCTCTGTAGTTAGCCGGATGAGCTTCACCACAATGAACACACTTTGGTTTCTCTTCTAATGGTTTATTACAATCTTTGGTTAGATGTTTACCAGTACACTTGACACACCTTGGTTCCTTTTGGCAGTACTTTTGTGTGTGTCCGTACGACTGACATCTTTTACACTGGGGGACCAGTTTAGATGTTTTCATAGGATGAATGTCTACTTTACACCCTAGAATGCATTTTATAGCGTAGATTTTTTTAATATCCTCGTCATTGGTGAATGTCAACATGAACATGTTAAGAGGTTCTTTGTTTTTCCATCTTAGTTTGTTCACAGCGTCTGAGATTTTAAGACCTTTGTCTTTAAGATCTTCAACGATTTTTTCCGGCTGGCATGTGGAATGCAGGCCTTTGGCTACCACCCTTATTGGTCTCGCTTGTTTATTTTCATACGAGTGCCAGAGGCAGCTTTTTTCTGAGAAGAGTTTAGTAACCACCCTATAATGATCCGCTTCTTTCACGTTAACTTTAACGCTGTCACCTTTGAGCATTTTTGCTGTAAACGATTCCTTTGGGACGTGTTCCGATAGAAGGTCATAGAATATTTGGTAATTCTTGACGTCATCAACAATGATGGGAGGAGGCGGTGGTATTTTTTTCACCACTGGATTCTTGTCCGAGTGAGTCTCTTGTTGTAAACGGGGTGAGGAGTGAGAGGTGTTAAGTTTCCTTTTCTTCCTATTTTTCACCCTGATCCATTCAGTCTCCCTTGCAAGTTCCTCTTCATCCGTACTATACTCAGTGTGCTGAGATTTGCTAGGGTCTGGTTGGCCAGCTTTTTGAGCAGCAGCTTTGGTGGTAAATTCGTTGAGTTGCTGTTGCAGCATCTCCATCTGGCGTTGCATTTGTTGGACTACGCGTTCCAATTCTTCTCTTTCGGCCTTCTCGTCAGAGTAAGCTTTATAGATCCGTCTTTCATTTTCAGTCTTAATACTTATACGGTACTTCTCACTCATCATTGATTAGATGGCTGCGCCTTAACGATGTTTATATCGGCGATCACTTACACAATTAATTTAACTAGGTCATTATGATGTGCAGTTGCCAGCCGACGGCGGCGATGATATTATTGACAATTATGCACTTTGATATTTAAGCAGGTCACGTCTCGCGCGCGAAATGCACGACCACACTCAATGGGCGAAACTTAACACTACAATATTATCAAGTGTCATACAAATTTGCACAGACAGTATGAGTTCTGCATCGCACTGTCGAAGTTTTTAACATCCGCTAGTATATATAAATACGTTAGTATATTACTTGCTTCGGCAGTACATATACTAATGCTTTCATACCCCATCCATGGTAGCGTTAAACGTTTAACGCGACCTTGTTGGAACTCGCATTAAAAGTTTCACTTCAAAAATCACTGCGCAATAACACCATGCATTTACGGTTTAAGAAGAGTATAAAACAAACTAGTAACAAGATAAAAGCTACGAAAAATAAATACAAAAAATTATCCGATGAAACTATAAAATTAATAGAAGACACGCAAACAGTAAACAAAATCAATAATAATGCAGAATATAGAGAAATAGATAAAATAGTCAAAAGAAAAATTCGGAGTGACTTAAGAAATTATAAAACAAAACTGATTGAAATAGCTTTAACCAAAAATAGATCCCTAAAGAGCTGCCAAACATGGGGCTTCGTCTGGTAAATCTTGGATAACCCGCCTAAGGGCCTACGCTAGCTGACGCGGATTACCCGGAACGGACGCCCGTCGTGCGCGCGTCTAATAAGAAATTGTATGAACAGCGCTAAGTGGCGCGGGCGCGTGCGACGGATTTTACGTAGATTTTAGACCCGCGAGCGCGCACGCGGCGGGCGTCCGCGTCAGCTAGCGTAGGCCCTAAAAGATGACAACGGTGTGGAGCAGAGCGAACGATGTAAGGTTTTAGACATTGTGACTAAGTAAGTACTATAAAAACTTGTACTCGGACTCATCTCGACCTAATCTCGGTACACCGAACAGAGACTTTAACGACATCCTGCCGATAACAACTGAGGAAGTATATGTTACCCTTCGTAAAAACCGAAACCCAAAAACGCGAAAAGGCGACCTGGCAGACCCAGAGGGCGATGGTGGGATGAACTGGATTTCTTCTCGGGGGACTGGCCCTCGTATGCAGCGGACAGAGAGCAGTACAAATGTGGGGGGGAGGCCTTTGCTCAGCAGTGGGACAGAATAAGCTAATAAGCAGCAGTACTCCTGCTGCGTTTCGTACGGTCAGTGAGAGCGCCGGTGGCCCAATACCTCTCCCCCTCCCCTGTTCCCTCTCCTTTTCCCAGGGCCGACAACGCACTGGCATCGTGTAAAGCGCTGCGGGTGTCTATGGACAGTGGTGATCATTTAACATCAGGTGACACACTAGTTCGTTTGTCTGGCCTCTTTAACATAAAATAATAATAATAATAATAACAACAATTTACGGTTTATTCGCGGTAGTTCCTTTGACTGTTCCTTCGAAGGAACTATTGCTTTTTTCGCACGAGTTCCTTCACAGGAGTTGAAGGAAGAACTGCGTTTATTTTATCGCCGTAGTTCCTTTACAAGAACTGAAGGTGCTACTGCGATAAGGAAATAAAAAACCGGCCAAGTGCGAGTCGGACTCGCGCACGAAGGGTTCCGTACAATTATCTATAAAAATCACGTTTGTTGCATGGGAGCCCCCTTAAATATTTATTTTATTCCATTTTTTAGTATTTGTTGTTATAGCGGCAACCGAAATACATCATCTGTGAAAATTTCAACTCTCTAGCTACCACGGTTCCCGAGATACAGCCTGGTGACAGACGGACAGACAGACAGACAGACGGACGGACAGCGGAGCCTCAGTAATAGGGTTCCCGTTTTTACCCTTTGGGTACGGAACCCTAAAAAAGTGAAAAAATAAACGCAGTTCTTCCTTCATCTGTTGTGGAGGAACTAGAGCGAAAAAAAAGGAATAGTTCCATTTAAGGAACAGTCTGGAACAGCCAAAGGAACTATTGCGAATACTTAATCCGCATTTACTATTTTTTTGTCCTTCGCAGATACGGCCTCCTCGGTCCTTCGGGATGTGGCAAGACCACACTGCTGTCCAGCATTGTGGGAAGACGTCAACTGAACAGCGGGGATGTATGGGTCCTGGGGGGACGGCCTGGGGAGAAGGGGAGCGGGGTACCCGGGCCACGGGTGGGATACATGCCTCAGGTAATGATGGGATAAATATAAAATAAAAAATTTAAAATCCCCCAACGCAATTAGTAGGTATGTTTGAAAATAAATTAAATGCCCATTATGCGTCTAAAATTCCTTCCGCAGCTAACAAGAGCTAATAACTTTGAAGCGGCTGAACCAATTTTGTTGAAACATATCTATGAACCATCGCCAAGAAACCTGTTTTACTTTCAAATAAAAAATCTTATCCAAATCGGTTCACCCGTTTAAGAGCTATGATGCCACAGACAGACATACAGACACACATACTTACATAGTGGCCAAACTTATAACACCTCTTTTTTAACCCCGGAGAGAAAAAGAGGGGTGTTTATAAGTTTGACCACTATGTGTGTATGTGTGTGTCTGTGGCATCATAGCTCTTAAATGGGTGAACCGATTTGAATGCGATTTTTTTTATTAGAAAGCAGGTTCCTTGGCTGGCGATGGTTCTTAGATATGTTTCATCGAAATCAGTTCAGCCGTTCTAAGGTTATCAGCTCCTTAGACGCATAATGGGCATTTACTTTAATTCCAAACATACGTATTTGTGGCATTGCGTTGGGGTTTTTAAAATTTGTAATTTTTGTGTCGGGATTTAAAAAACATTCTTGAACACTGTGTGTTTGAAAGCTTTTAGGCCGGGCCGCACTGGTAAGGCGACGGCGACGCGACAGCGATGTGACTAAATCAAACATAGTTCGAGTTATGTGAGCGGCCGCATTGATCAATATTAATTACCCGTAATAACTGAAGGGTATGGAAGTACTCCAGTAAAGAATTAAATTAGTATATATTTATTTTATGCTCTTACTAACATAGATATTAAGAATGTAACTAACACATTGTATATGGGACTCCTCGTTCTGAAATGAATGATTTTTATTTTTTATTTTTTTATTTTAAATTTTTTTTTTAGGAAAAAAGAACAGCGCGCAAAATTACAGTTTTATTTACTGTTCATGGGGTTTCAGGCTTTAGGGGTTATTTTGTAACACCCTGTATAAAATCTAAACAATGGAAGCACTTGTCATTTTAATAATGTATTTGTATTATAAAAATTATGTTTACCTACTCGTCGTAAAAAAAAGGCGCAAATTATGAGTTTCCATTAATTTAAATATCACTGACAGGTATTATTATTGAGTAAAACATACTAACTTAAGTCTTGTCTAGGACGTAATTGATCTTCGAGAACACAATTAGACTAATTGTTCCGTGATGTACAAATAGTTTTATAATGGTGAGAAACTGACTTTTTAAACGTCTATTGTTTCCAATACACGATAAAATAGACATAGGTAAATAAATAATATTTTAAATAAAATAAACTAAAACTACATGGGGCTGTTTCACCACCCATTGATTTGACGACCAGATGGCCTAGTGGTTAGAGAACCTGACTATGAAGCTTGAGGTCCCGGGTTCGATTCCCGTGTCGGGGCAGATATTTGTATGAAAAATACGAATGTTTGTTCTCGGGTCTTGGGTGTTTAATATGTATTTAAGTATGTATCTATCTATATAAGTATGTTTATCCGTTGCCTAGTACCCATAACACAAGCTTTCCTAGCTTACTTTGGGACTAGGTAGGTCAATTGGTGTGAATTGTCCCATGATATATTTTTTTTATTGATTAACTCTAATTGACGGATAAATGTGACGCCGTCTCCGTCTATTCGAACAAAACAAACAGATACGGCATTACATTTATCCATCAAATAAATTTGATCAATGGATGGTGAAACAGGGGGTAAATCTAAAAATGGCCCCTGCGTCATGGTACCGATGACGCTGGCAGCATTTCCTCGGTCATTTCTTTGGTCTCGGCGCCGAATATAATTTTGTACCTTTTGGCGTCGAGACCCTTGGTCCGTGGGGCCCTGGTGCTCTGAGTCTCTTCAAAGACTTGTCAAAGAGGCTCAGAGATACCGCAGGAGACCGAAGAGCTGGCAGCTTCCTCGCTCAACGCATCAGTCTTACGATCCAGCGAGGAAATGCTGCCAGCGTCTTCGGTTATGGTACCACTAACTAATGGTAAAACTAACTATGTGTGTACCTAAGTATATTCAAATAAAATAAACTAAAACTACATTCAATCTAAAAATGGCCCCTGCGGCATTTTTTATAGATTTTTATTGTAAGTATATGAGATATTATTGTGAGTTTTCATGAATAAATTCTAATAATATTTTGTTAAAAAAAAAATACTTCGTTAGATTTAAAACCGAAAAAGTTTCCGGGTGCGCCGGTGGGATTTGAACCCACGTCTCCTGGGTATGCGGACTACGCCACTGTTGGCGTATGTAAGCGATTAAGAATTTCGGGGAGGTCGGTTGGATGCGACGTGGTTCAGTTGGTAAAACACCCGTTGGGGCGCATACCCAGGAGACGTGGGTCCAAGCCCCACCGGCGCACCCGGAAACTTTTTCGCTTTTAAATCTTAGGTTCGGTGAGCAGACGTAACTGCTAATAAAATAAATGATATTTGATTTAAATAGAAGTGGTACATCATTTTTTACGCATTTCCAACTAATTTGGAACGTAGGAGTCATAGCTTCTAATAGTTGTGATGGATGTTACCACACGCCACTGTTGGCGTATGTAAGCGATTAAGAATTTCGGGGAGGTCGGTTGGATGCGACGTGGTTCAGTTGGTAGAACACCCGTTGGGGCGCATACTCAGGAGACGTGGGTTCAAGTCCCACCGGCGCACCCGGAAACTTTTTCGCTTTTAAATCTTAGGTTCGGTGAGCAGACGTAACTGCTAATAAAATAAATGATATTTGAAATACTTCGTTATTTTTTTGCTGACTGTTATTTTTGATGGCTTTCCTTGCGTTGTTATCAAAACTCTATATCCACATCAAGTTTCAAGTCGGTGGCATTAAACGATGAAGAGTTCCGTCCTGCGGAGACACTCTTGCCTGAACCACCAAAATTTCACTAACAAATTATCTTACTGTCACAAGTAGGTATACCTACTAAGTTTCAGCTCAATCGGATACCACAAAGTGGTCGAAAAATTATTTGGAAATTTTAAAACCACAACTTACTTACATACAAATAACTTATTGGATCAGGCCTTATACTACGAAGTGCAAAATTCGAACTTCGTATCGTGCCATTCCTCTCACGCTAATATTTAATACAAGAGCGAGCAAGGCGATGCGATACGAACTTCGATTTTCGAATCTCGGAGTAGCCCCTCAGGCGTTACTTTGCTTGCGGAGGTCCATATCAATGTACTGAAACAATTACTTTGCTCGCCCACGACCTTATTAAGGACCAGATTACGGTCACGGGTGAGCCAAGTAATTGTTTCAGTTCACCTACATACAATGTTTTAAGCTTTCGCAATTCTCACTAAGTATAAGAGTGATATCATAAGGCATAACTAATATTTTTCGCTGTTTTGTAATTTTAATATTTTACGTGTCGACGTAATTTTAACAATATAAAGTTCGTGATGACTCTCGAGAATATTATTTATGAATTTACGTACTCGTACTAACAAACATACGAACGATGCATGTTAAATAAAAGCTTTTAAAAAATGTTTACACTCGTCGTAAAACAGAGGCAAGAATGACAAGCTGTCGTTAATTTAAATATAACTGGCAGGTATAATTACTGTCTATAATTAAACATACCTACTACTTAACTTAAGTCTTGTCTAGGAGAACGTATTTAATTAGAACAATTATTCCATGACGTACATATAACTCTATAATGGTGATACTGAGCTAAACGTCCATTGTTTCCAATTGCATGATTAAATAGACAGATTTCGAAATTAACGGTACCTAGACGAGTTGTATAGCTAAATAAATAAATAAAACAAAAAATATTAGGGGACAATCTTACACAAATCGACCTAGCCCCAAACTAAGCAAAGCTTGTACCTACTATGGGTACTAGACTACGATAAACATACTTATATAGATAAATAAATACTTAAATACATAGAAAACATCCATAACTCAGGAACAAATATTCGTGCTCATCACACAAATAAATGCCCTTACCGGGATTCGAACCCAGGACCTCTTGCTTCGTAGGCAGGGTCACTACCAACTAGGCTAAAGCGGTCGTTAAAAAATAAACTTAAAACTTTATCGAGTGTAAATAAGCCTTTTCTAAAGTTTTTACGTGTACCTACTGTCTTTTACAGGACATTGCCCTCGTCGGCGAATTCACCGTCCGCGACGCGGTATACTACTTCGGCCGTATCTACGGCATGGAGATGAAGAAGTTGAGCGAACGTTTCGATTTCCTCAGCAACCTCCTCGACCTTCCTGAGGCGAACAGGCTCATCAAGTCCATGTCGGGAGGACAACAGAGACGGGTGTCGCTGGCAGCCGCATTAGTGCACGAGCCGGAACTACTGATCTTGGATGAGCCCACTGTTGGACTGGACCCTGTGCTGCGAGAAAGGTAGGCTTCTGTACTTATCCATAGGTAGAAGATAGAAGATCGTTTATTGCCACAAAATAGTTCAGAGAAAGTATAGATAAACCTGAGTGAGTGAGGAGACCTGCATACAGCTATGACAGAAGAAGAATGCTTTTATTTCTTCTAAAAAATAATATATGGCATTATAGATGGCCAGTAACAATTATGACAAAAATAAGTTTTTATGTCACAAACAAGGGGGCTACGATGAAATTCGGAGATCGTATCGTTCCGTCCCTTTCAATCTTCTGTTTGATAGTATTAGCGTGAACGGAAAGGCACAATACGAAGTTCGAAAATCGAATTTAGTACCGTAAAAACGTACAACTTTGCCCGCTTTTTGCGATCTTTTGCTTTTTTTAGAGTCAATTGGTCGGTATTGTGCAACTTTATCTGTGGCACTCACATATTGACATACTTTTCTTTGTGTAGATGAGAACACTTCATTTAAAATGAGTTTCCGTACCCTAGAAAACGGGCCTCAAACTGGCGGGCCAAAATATTGAAAAAATTTCGAGATTGCCCACATTTGTTTACACTTTCATAACTTCGGAATTATCAATTTTATGGTCATGATTCTTAAAGTTTAATAATCTAGAATAGGCATAGCAACGTTGTGTCGTATTATAAGTCCTTTAAGTGATATATTTAACCTCCAAACTCGTGTGGGCAAAGTCGTAAAAAAAAAATTGACATCCTTCATACAAAATCCTGGATATGCTAGGGTTGTCAATTCTTACTTATTGCCTTTACCCGACTACGACTAAATTAGGTGCAGTATGATATGAATATTTTAATAATAATAGATAATACTAGATGTTTTAAGATTAAGATTCAATAGTGTAAAATTAAACAATAATCTAAACTTTATGGACCACATTCATCTGTCTGAAATAAACGGATTTTATTTTATATAACCTGCGGTGAAATCCAATAGTGTGTGTGAAGTTCCCAATTCGCACTGGGCCCGCGTGGGAACCACGGCCCAACCCCTCTCATTCTGAGAGGAGGCCTGTGCCCTGCAGTGGGACGTATATAGGCTGGGATGATGATGATGATGATTTTATATAACATACTAGTGACAACCCTAAGGGTAAAATTTTGCTGGGCAAAGTTGAAAAAAAGTAATACGAAAAACGTTCATGACATTGCCCACTACCATAATTACAAAACTAATAGAGATAAGGTGTTGAGAATTTGTCTCATCGTTTTTAAACTGAATATTAGTTACAGTTAAAATTAAATACTTCTGGGACTTTCCTGGCTTAAAATACACTCGAAGTTTTTTCGTCCTAATTGGCCCGCCAAAAAACACGTCCGCACTCCAAGCCAGCTCACGCGTGACAGAAGATAGATACGCGTCAACCGATAGGCCAGTGTTGCCTGCAATATGTTTAGCTATAAGCCACAGATTAGAATGAAAGTGTATTTGTAACTATTTTTGGTACATTTCGCTTTTATTGAAATGTGACGCGGTGGGCAAAGCTATAATGAAAAGGCAAAGTTGTAAGTTTTTACGGTAGTTTAAGGCCTGTCAATTATTCAATGTCTTAGATGTGCATTTATTTTCATGAAGAACTCTAAAAATGATTTAAAACGGATCTGTCTCTATGATAATTGAATTAACATGTGTGTTAACACTTCTCAAACAAAGATTGTTTTAGAGGAACATGGTTCTTTACTCTACCAATTGACACAGCCAGTGTCTTCTATTTTAACCTGTATTTGAAGTACTTTATATACATTATTACAGATAGTAGTAGACTTTGACACGACCGTGGTATATTGCAAATAGGTAGTTGATTGAGTTAGCATAGAAGTGACGTCATAACTAGCAATTGCCATACAAAATACAGGGTGTAACATTTAGATCGGTCAGTATGGGAAAGTCTGAAACTGCTGAAGTGAAATTGCTGATAATTCACAACTGACTACAGTAGCCAGAATAATCCTTGGCGTAATTTGCCGCGGTTTTATGGTTCAGATACGATTAAACTGATCAAGTGTTGCCATACATACTTCCGGTTTGTACCTATTTAGGTTTTGTTGAGAACTACACTTTCCGCTGGCGTTCGTGACATAAGAATAAGAATAAGAATAAGAATATTTATTAAGAAAGTACAAGCTTCAACATAAACATTGCAATTATGGTTAGGTAAAAGTGTGTTTGTGTTTGTTTTTTTTGTGTTTAGTTTTTAAATGGGTCCCACTGAATAACAGCGTTCTCTCTCTATCTCTCTCTCTCTCTCTCTCTCTCTCTCTCTCTCTCTCTCTCTGAAACTATAAGACATACGAAGATCTGTTCTTAGGAACCATGTCGTAGATTTTAGTAACAAGAAAAACTGCATTCATACATTTAAAAAAAACTATTACTCAGCTCGAGAATCGAATCCGGACACTATTTCTAACTACGAAACATGATGTCTAAAATTAATAAAATGCATTGTTTTCATATCCTTTCATTTATTTTAGTAGGTGTTCGAAATGACTACCATTTTTTAAATTCAACATTCTTATAGTTTCAGACTTTTCCATACTGACCGATCTAAATGTTACACCCTGTATATAGTAGAATCGTGTTCTGAGCAAGCGCGGGAGATTAAATGGCGTAAGTGCAGCGTAAATAAATAGTAGGAGAGCTGATTGACATTTTTGGGTAGGTATTTGAGCCACCCTTAAAACTAGTCTACAAGGTGACCTAGCCTCTGGACACATATTGAAACCATGGATAAAACTGATACTTAGCAATGTCGTAAAATAGTTATTTGCTTAATTAGACAAGAAAACAAAAAAAAACTCAATGAAATCATATCATCCAAATAAACAGGCTCCTCCAAAGTGATACATTGAAAACCGTTAGTTTTTCGGTAAATATTGGACTGATTGTTATGATACTTTGCAGTTCGGTTTTAAATATCTTGCTAAACCAGTATTAGTACCTATTTGTCCAAAGGCTAAGGCTACCCAGTATAATGCTTCTCCTATAACACCCAAGCACAGAACCACACTTATGACACTGAGACGTGGCCGCTAACGATGGGCCTCATAAGAAATCTCAAAGTCAAGAGGGCGATGGAGGGGGCTATGCTTGGAGTATCTCTGCGGGATCGCATTAGAAAGAACTAAAGTCACGGAGATGTATGATGAGATGTATTTTCCAATACTTTTATTTTCTTGTATAAAAAATTCCGATCGCCTTCTTTCCTTTTAGATGTATTTCCTGATATATTTATTTTTTTGTATAAAATTTCCGAACGCCTTCTTTCCCTGTATTTTTTTTTAACGTACGCAAAATTTTGTGTTCGTTCATTTTACTAGGGGCACATATTCCCAGTCGTCTTTTTAGGGTTCCGTAGTCAACTAGGAACCCTTATAGTTTCGCCATGTCTGTCCGTCTGTCTGTCTGTCTGTCTGTCTGTCCGCGGCTAAGCTCAGAGATCGTTAGTACTAGAAAACTGTAATTTGGCATGAATATACATATCAGTCACGCCAACAAAGTGGTAAAATAAAAAATAAAAAAATATTTTTTTTTAGGGTACCTCCCATAGACGTAAAGGGGGGGTGATTTTTTTTTTCTCGACTAATCCTATAGTGTGGGGTATCGTTGGATAGGTCTTTTAAAACCATTGCGGGGTTGCAAACATGATTTTTCTATTCAGTGATCTGTTTGCGAAATATTCAACTTTAAAGTGAAAAAAATTTCATTAAAATCGAGCATCCCCCCCCTCTAAAATCTAAACTGTTAGGTGGAAAAATTTGAAAAAATTCAGAATGGTAGTAAATATATCAAATTTACTAGGAAAATTATAGCGGCTAAGATTGCTTGGAAATTATTTGTAGTTTAAGAGTAAATAGTAGCCTAAGGTATAAAACATACCTAAACTTGGATGATTCCGTACACATACGAAATCCTTAGAAAAATATTACTTGATTTTTTTTGTAATGGCTACGGAACCCTACCTTGTGCGTGTCCGACACGCTCTTGGCCGGTTTTTTCCTTATCAGATATTTTAAAATAGATTTTATTTGATTCTCGGTGGAAAATTATAATATGTATTCGCAATTTTGCCCGTTCTCGTTACTGCATGAACACCTACTACTTATAAGTTGATATCAACGTTGAGACAGATCTTATTGGCTTTTATAGTAAAAGCGGTAGAGTTAGGTATAAACAATATGACTGGGTACAAATAAGTGAAAAAAAATAGAATAAGGCCCCTGATTAGGTTAATTATCAACTAGGTTAGGTTTGACTACATCAAAAAAATGCTCGCACCTCGGTAACACGTTATTTAAAGTTCTCTGAACTTTGCAATAGTATTGTATATAAACCTGTAAAAAGTTAATAAAAATTAACGACGTTATTTTTTAAGCATTAGCGAATAAGAAGTTTTGCCCCTAGTAAAATTAATGACTGCAAAATTTTGGGTATGTTCAAAAAATACAGGGAAAGAAGGCGTTCGGAAATTTTTATACAATTAAATAAATATATCGGAAAATATGTCTATAGGGAAAGAAGGCGTTTGGAAATTTTTAAACAAGAAAATAAATATACCAGGATATATGTCTATAGGGAAAGAAGGCGTTTGGAAATTTTTAAACAAGAAAATAAATATACCAGGAAATATGTCTATAGGGAAAGAAGGCGTTTGGAAATTTTTAAACAAGAAAATAAATAAACCAGGAAATATGTCTATAGGGAAAGAAGGCGTTTGGAAATTTTTAAACAAGAAAATAAATATACCAGGAAATATGTCTATAGGGAAAGAAGGCGTTTGGAAATTTTTCTACAGGGAAAAAAGACGATCGGAAATTTTTATACAAGAAAATAAAAATGTTGGAAAATAAATCTTACAAATCCACTACATACTGTATACTATATGGAATGAATTATAGTGTCGTGATACTTTGCCGTGCTTCACTGCTTTACGTACGAGTACATTTGTTTGATTAACACTTAATTCGTCTATTTTCAAGAAGGCCGCTAACATACCTACAAAGAACAAACAAACAGACATATATCAGGTACCTATGTTAACTCTACTCTGTTACCGTCATCGTTGGTTTTAGCCGATCGATGCCAAGAAACATTAAGTAAAACTAACTGCCAAAAAAACTATGGTAATTTTACCCGTCAAACAAATAAATATAAAAAAACCGGCCAAGTGAGAGTCGGACTCGCACACGAAGGGTTCCGTACCATTATCTATAAAAATTGCGGTTTACGATTTATGGCGTATTAAAAAAAACTACTTACTAGATCTCGTTCAAACCAATTTTCGGTGGAAGTTTACTTGGTAATGTACATCATATATTTTTTAGTTTTATCATTCTCTTATTTTAGAAGTTACAGGGGTGGGGACACACATTTTACCACTTTGGAAGTGTCTCTCGCGAAAACTATTCAGTTTAGAAAAAAATTATATTAGAAACCTCAATATTATTTTTGAAGACTGTACCCTGTGAATCCAATACACTGTATCTTCAGTACACTGTCTATCGGAGTTACAGTGTATTCACAGGATACACCTATCCATAGATAACCCACACGAATGGGTTTGATGAAAAAAAAATTTTTTGAGTTTCAGTGTAAAGTATGGGGAACCCCCAAAAATTGTTTTTTTTTTTCTATTTTTGTGTGAAAATCTTAATGCGGTTCACAGAATACATCTACTTACCAAGTTTCAACAGCATAGTTTTATAGTGAAAATAAACGGATCACTCACGTCTTAAAACGAGTTTAACTCGACATGTTTCGGGCCCTTCCTCTCGGAGTCGCACGTCACGGCGGCTGCCAAACGTGCACTGCGTGAGTGATCCGTTTATTTCCACTATGAGTGAGTCTCACGGTAGTTTCATGTTTAAAGCATAGTTTTATAGTTTCGGAAAAAAGTGGCTGTGACATACGGACGGACAGACAGACAGACATGACGAATCCATAAGGGTTCCGTTTTTTGCCATTTGGCTACGGAACCCTAGAAATGTAGTATTTTGTTTATTTAAATTAGCCTACAGTAAAAGGATTGCGACCAATTACCATCCAAGGCGTTTCCGATTCAACCTTCAAAACGCATCGCTTGAAAGTTTGCTCAGTTCCTCAAAAGTAAATACATGTACAAATACAGTACAACCATTTTAATTCCTGAGCCATCTAGAACCTTGTCCCAACAAGGTTTCGTTGTATTTGGCAAATAAGACATCATTTTGCTTTACTGTGGAACGGTCCTCACGGGTTGCTAATCGAATTGGTTGGTTCATAAGAAATACGTGACATGGGTAATGATACTTGACCGTGTTTTAAAATACATAATTAATTTACAAGTTTACAAGGAAGTTGATGAGAGGCCGGATATCGGTAGATAGATGTAGAAGGGATATACCACAGAACTAATAATAAGAAGAATAGCAATTAGTTACGAGTAATTAATATAAATTCTTATTCGTCGAATATCAACTCAAGAACGCATATTCGTGTTCGTTAAATATCAATTCATTAACACATGTTCGTATCCGTCGAATATAAATTCATAGCTTTTTCCCGCGACTCCGTCCGCGTGGAATCAGTAATTTGGGCAGCTTATTTTTTTATCCAATTTGCTTTTCCATCAATTATGGCTCTCCTTAGTTCCTCGATATAAAAACAGTGCGTGGAGTCCCTCCGTGCGGAAGAAGTGAAACTTCATAATAAACCAACCCGCTCCCAATCCGCCCCCAACCTGCTCCTAACCCGCCCCCAACCCGCTCCCAACCCGCCCCCAACCCGCTCCCAACCCGCCCCCAACCCGCCCCCAACTCACTCTCAACCCGCCCCCTACCCGCTCCCAACCCGCTCCCAACCCGCCCCCAACCCGCCCCCAACTCGCTCTCAACCCGCCCCCAACCCGCTCCCTCGATAAATGAGCTATCTAACATTGAAAGAATTTTTCAAATCGGAGCAGTAGTTCCTGAGATTAGCGCCAATAGAAGTTTGACTTCAAAAACCCCCGATTTTTAAATATTCTTCCGCTCCGCTCCTATTGGTGTTAGCGTGATGATATATAGCCTATAGCCTTCCTCGATAAATGGGCTATCTAACACTGAAAGAATTTTTCAAATCGGAGCAGTACTTAGTTCCTGAGATTAGCGCGTTCAAACAAACAAACAAACTCTTCAGCTTTATAATATTAGTATAGATTAACGCATATTCGTATTCGTTGAATATCAACTCATTAACTAACGCAAATTCGTATTTATCGAATATCAATAATTATATCGACTCCGATAATTCGTTAACGCATATTCGTATTCTTCGAATATCAGTTTATGAACACAATAAATTTATATCCGTCGAACACAATTCATTAACACATATTCGTATCTATCGAACATTATATTCGCATTCGTAAAGAAGACTTTCTAGAAAAACTCCGTAGAAAAAATTGGAAAAATATTTTTCTATGAATTAATAAAAACATCCACCTTAGCCTCAGAAAAGTTTTTAACAACTGGCAACGTTCTAAGATAAAAAAAAATCGATGGGGCTACGATCCACTTGAAAAAATATGTATTCAAGTAAAACCTTGGTCAATGCGCAATGGGCCGACCTTAAGGCCCCACCGTGTTTTTGGCGCATTTATTGCATTAATTTAAACTCGTGCTGTATCATTACTAGCAATGCTATAGTCCTGAAATTCATATGTAAGATATTTGAGGATTCACTCTAGTGACCAGTTTTTTTCGAAACACGATTACTTATAGTTCGCTCGATATAAAAAAAAACCAAAGTCGTCTCTAAAAAATAAAATAAACTCGTAGTACGACGCTAATACTGCACGGAAGGTCATGACTTTATGAATGTTAATAAAACAAGATGTTTTCTAGGGCGTAGTTTTGCTACATTTTTAAAATATGTATTTGTTTTAGTAATAAGATGAAAATACCCAAAAACACGCACAGTCCCACCAACCTATCTTGAGCCATCGTGCCTCCCCCACGCGGCCCCACGCCCTAAATCGCCCACCCAAAAACGATTAGCGCGAAAAACACGGTGCAGCCTTAATTGCTTGTCAATGTCAAAAGTGTCCACCTCAAGAACAGAACAAACAATGGCATTATGTTTACTTGACATTGTTCTTCAAGTCCTTGGTAATGTGACAAGACATTTGAATATTAAAATATTATACACCCCCTGTATATGTGGGGGCGTAATATACGTAGTCTTACCGATAAAAGTATGCTAATTTGTTGATAAATATCAAACTCCAATATGTCCGCAATAAATTACATGGAGATATGATCCTTATTGTGATGAAAATAAGGATCATATCTCCATGGCATTTATTGTGGACATATTGGAGTTTGATATTTATCAACTCAATTGTCATATTATTAAAATTATTTTTTTGCCAAGCGAGCGCGAAACGCGAGCGAAGCGTGTTCACTTCACCTTGCGTAAACATGATTTCGTATGCTTTTATTCAACATCTTCAGATATCCGGCGGTTCTCCTCTATAAGTCGATTTTTTGTCGATTCTGTTTGTAAATGATTTTTTTTTCAAGATAGAAGAGCCAGGGGAGTTAAAAAATAAAAGATAGATTTAAGAGCCCGCGCAGACAGAGAGCGTTCTGGAGTTCCTAGTGCCGCTTTCAGAGTTCTGCGTTCTTTCGAATGTACTGAGTTTCTTACGATAACGCACATAGCAGGCGATTGGAACTCTGGAGCGGTCAAAACACAGAACTCTGAACGCTGAACTCGGAACTCCAGACCACTCTTTGTCTGAGTGCGCTCTAAAAGATCTAGTTACCTACAACTCTCAGGCGCGAGTCACACAGAAGAGACGTGGGACGGGGATGCGTCGCAGTCCGCGCCGTTTGTTCGCAGGCCGCGTCTCCGCCCCGTCTCTTCTGTCCGCTTTGGATCGCGACGCGTGATTTAGTATGAAAGAAAACTGATTCAAGGGGCGCCGCCGCGACTACGACGCGCCCGAGTCCCACGTCTCTTCTGTGTTGCTTACACCTCAGAACTATATTTAGGGGCAACTAACGGATGCAATTTGGTGACAAAGTATAAAATGGATGCTTACAACTTAGATTAAATTTTGACTACATAAGTATCTATCACATACTAAAGCTAAGCATTCATGTTTCTATTACTGATATAATTGTAATATTATTATATTAGTGTAGTGTATTAAAAAAGTTATACTACAACTAATTTATTGAATCAGGCGTTACTTTGCGGAGGTCCATATTAATGAACTAAAACAATTACTTTGCTCACCCGCGACCTTACAATAGTTACGTTTATGCAAGAAATGTGCGTTCATGCAGTTCCTCCACCTCCACACTGTACGAACACACACAAATCACATAAACCCAACCATCACCACCACCAAGCTACACTGACGCGTTTCGAACTCAACCAGAGCTCATCTTCAGAGTTACCACAACCGTATGCTATGCTACCAACTGTTAAACTAACAAACCAAAACAAATGTTTTAACTTGTCACTGTAACTTCTCAAGTACCCACTTTATTTTTCTTATTCTCAAACTACCCCACAAAAATTAACTTTTATTGACATATTATAAAACTACCTTGAATTTTTTTGTTTATTTATTTATAAGGCATATTTAATTAATACTAACTGTTCAAATTCGACCCAAGCCGCAGTAAAGGAGAAGATACTAAATTTACCTGTTCATTAATAATAGACCCCACAGTGTTGTACCTAATTATTTCCATGCATTCCAGAGCATCCAGACGCAACCCCTTGCCGCAATAATGTAACACTTCATAAGAATCTGAATCTAACAATGAATGATTTGATTCCAACAAATGTTTTGCAAAATTCGATCTATCTGGATGCTCATTCCTATATGCCGAAACATGCTCTTTAAATCTAGTATTAAAACTTCGGCCTGTCTGTCCTACGTATATCCCATTGCAGTCATTACAAGTAAGCTTGTATACCCCCGATCTAGTTCCCTTATCTACCTGTTCTTTGTGGTTACATAGCCTAGAGTACAAAGAGTTGTTAGTCTTAAAGGCAACATTAATATTGTTTGATTTTAAAATGCCATAAATCTTATCAGACAAACCCCCGACGTAAGAGATGCTAGATCTATATTTGTTAGTAGACTGAGAAGGTAACGCAGCGTAAAGCATTGGTGGTGGTGATGGTTGGGTTTATGTGATTTGTGTGTGTTCGTACAGTGTGGAGGTGGAGGAACTGCATGAACGCACATTTCTTGCATAAACGTAACTATTGTAAGGTCGCGGGTGAGCAAAGTAATTGTTTTAGTTCATTATACTACAACAGTAAAACTCCGTGTTTTTTGCAGTTATATCGTTTGATCTCAAAGCATATCCATTATTCTACATTAATGTCACGTAATTTGCATTCGTCAGCTGCTCATTATGTACAATCGCCCGGAAAATAACTTTAACAAAAGAAATAGACTTCAAGAAACTCGCCATTACTTGTTCTTCAAATGTAAATGGGACCAAACGGGATAGCCTTCTAAACAAAAAAAATCTAAATACCACTAATATTATAAACGCGAAAGTTTGTAAGTATGGATGGATGGATGGATGGATGGATGTTTGTTGCTTTTTCACGCTAAAACGGTTTGACGGATTCTGATGAAATTTGGCACACAGATAGTTTATAATTCGGATTAACATATAGGATACTTTTTATCCCGGAAAACTGCATATTTCCCGCGGGATAGCGATAAAAGAATTCTTCGCAGACGGAGTCACGGACAGCAGCTCGTCAGTTCATAAATAACAGAATTGTGTGTAACAAAAAAAACAAGCGATTTGAGAACCTCCGCCTTTTGTGAAGTCTGTTAAGGAGAAGGAGAAGGATGCTCTCAATTTTCCGTATACTCCGATTGGTGTGCCTACCTATAAGTATAAACAAGTTCATTTTACATTTTCCCGGGATAAAAAGTAGCTTTTCTTAATTTGGAATAGTGTAAAGGCAGCTTCTAATTAGTGAAAGATTTTTCAATAAGTGAACAATACACAAAGTTCACTTCTTTACGTTTATTCTTCAATCTTCTTTATTATTCTACCAGCTAATGCCCGCGGCTTCGCCCACTGGCTGTTTTCCCGTGGGGAAAAGTAGCCTATGCCACTCTCCAGCCCTTCAACTATGCTCATACAAAAAATCACCGCAATCCGTCGCTCAGTTTCGACGTGAAAGAAGAACAAACAAACAAACACACTTTCACATTTATAATATTAGTATGGATAAATAAAATACTAGGAATCCTCAGCGTAGGCTTTTCATCGGGCATAGTGGAAATCTGCTTATTAATTACTAGCCTTCCGTCCGCAGCTTCGCCCGCGAAAAAATTAATTTTCCCGTGGTATAAAGTAGCCATATCACTCTGTGGTAATGTAGCTTTCTAACGGCAAAAGAATTTTTGTAATCGGTCCGGTAGTTTCGGAGCCTATTCAATGCAAACAAATAAACAATCAAATCTTTCCTCTTTATAATATTAGTATAGATTTTTAACTTCAATTTTATTTTAACAAATTTGGGGTACAAATTGGAAATTGGCTTTTGTCAGAACGCGGATTCATCCAATGCCAGTTATGCGGATTTGTACTATCCCCAACATTTTCATTCTTTGAATATTTTTTTAAATATTTCTCTCACTCTTCATTTATGAATAAACCAGCACAATTACTGTTTTAGGGTTCCATATCCAAAGGGTAAAAACGGGACCCAATTACTAAGACTCCACTGTCCGTCTGTCTGTTTGCCTGTCACCAGGCTGTATCTCATGAACCGTGATAGATAGACAGTTGAAAATTTGACAGATAATGTATTTCTGTTGCCGCTATAACAACAAATACTAAAAATAAAATAAAGTTAAAAATTAAATGGGGTCGTCGAGAAACGTGTTTTAAAATTCAGCGTTTTTAACTCGATCTTTATAATGGCATTGACTAAACACTTAAAATTTTCACCGACTATGTATTACTGTAGCCGGTATAACAGCAAATAGTAAAAATATAATTATATTAAATATGGGGGGTCCTGATTAACCAATATAAGAAGATCTCACACAGCGTACATTTTACTTAGAAGCAGGGTTCTGCTAACTCTGGATTATTATAGTTACAGTTATTTACGGCATAAATTTTGACATACCTAAAAATTTATACGGAACCCTTGGTGCGCAAGTCCAACTCGCACTTGGCCGATTTTTTTTACCGTAGTGCCATCTTCTTAACCCGGAAAATTATAATCGGGAACGACCAATGTACTTTTTCTCAAACATCCAAGGAAATGTGGTCCTTATAGTCGTGACAATAGAACACGAAGTATGCCATTGTATAGCAGTTGAGGAAGATTCGTTCTAATTTCAAATTAGACGACAATAATGGAATTTCATACAAACATTGCTGGCCAAGGCCAGCAAAGAGATTGTCTTTTGTTTTAGTGGGTCGTATTTTCTTTTATTGACTATCAATGACATACTGCCAATTAAGAAAAATTTAGTTTGTGAATTTACTTTTTAATATCTTACTTGGCTAGATTTAATAAAATAAATAAGGATTGGCGTTTATTGTTAACAATTTATTAAAATAACCAATTAATAAGGTCTTAATTTTTTAACAAATATAAATCATCTCAAGATTTTGCGTCAAAAACATTAACTGGAACAGCTTACAAATAAATTGCTGGAAAAAAAAATATTTTGGCGGGAATAAAAAAAAAACAATTTGAATTAAATATGAATATATAAGTTGAACATTCGTATCATTTCCTTGGATTTATTTGAGAAAAGCACTATACAAGCCTTGGCCACGAACAGGGATTGCCGGCCTCGTATGTATAAAAACGGGACCCTATTCGAGACTTCGCTGCCCGTCCGTCTGTCACCAGGCTGTATCTCAGGAACCGTGATAGATAGCTAGACAGTTGAAATTTTCACAGACGATGTATTTCTTTTGCCGTTATAACGACAATTAAGTACTAAAAAACAGAATAAAATAAATATTTAATGGGGCTCCCATACAACAAACGTGATTCTTTTGCTCGTTTTTGCTTGATATTGATAATAGCAAAAGGTAGACGCTTGAAATATTCACAGAATATTTAGTTTCCTACACATTCACTTTAAAAATAAATAGTTAAATTAAAATAAAACAATTATTTAAGGGGGGCTCCCATACAACAATTGTGATTTTTTTGCCGTTTTTGTAGATAAAGGAACCCTTCGTGCGCGAGTCCGGCTCGCACTTGGCCGGTTTTTTTATAACAGACATAGCACTACTGCGCCAAGAATTCCCAGTTTTATGACTTAGGAAAGCTATGGAACCTTATCTAAATAAATATTTTTATTCGTCTTGAACAATGCTTATCTAACGTAAACGTCACGATACGATTCAATGGTGGCCTAGAAATGTAATTGATTGACTGCGCTTAATTAGCTTATAGTACAGCCCTAAATCATTCATTGGCCATGCTGGTACGAAATCCTAACCGTTAATATTTTAAACGCGAAAGTTCGTGAATCATGTGTGTGCGTGTGTGTGTCTGTGTGTGTGCGAGTGTATTACATTCTTACGGGTTAGGAATGAACATAATGTAATATTCCTAAAACTCGACTGGTAAATGTAAAAGAGACACAAATGGTATGGGTGTTCTTTATCTACAAATAGGGTGACCAGGGTGTCCCGTATTTTACAGGTTGTCCCATATTTCATTCACGATTTTTTTATTGTCCCGTAATTTGGCGAAACCAATACGGGACGGTAAATTAAGAAAAATAAAAATAAAAATAAATTTGTTTTTGATTTTTGAAAAATTTAGGAATAGGTTATTTAATTGATTTCATAAGATAAAAATCATTCTATATCCTTTTCCAGGACTCAAACTACCTTCATACCAAATTTCATCTAAATCAGTTCAGCGGTTATTGATTTCCCATACAAACTTTCATCCCCTTTTTCACCCCCTTAAAGGGTGATTTCCTGAATAAAACTATCCTATGTCCTTTCCCGGGACTCCAACTATCGGTACTTAAACCAAAATTTATTTAAATCGGTTCAGCGGCTTTAAAGCGTGAAGATTTATTAGTAAGATTGTCGTCCGTTGGTGAGGCGTCTGTCCATCAAGCTATTGCGACGATGTTGTCAATTAATTATACTTGCGAAACATGCCGTTTGTAACAATAGCAGAGGTGGCCGACACTTTGAGAGTAAGGACAGTCAGCAGCAAATACATACAAACCATCACGAAATAACAACAAAACATCATATGTTTTTAACAGTGGTAGAGCCATGTTGTAGCTAGCCGCTGCATCACGAATGAGCCGGCTCGTCCGGGGCAGTACCACCCTCTCACAGAACACCGGCGTGAAGCAGCAGTACTCCTGCTGCGTTTCGTGCGGTCAGTGAGAGCGCCGGGAGCCCCTCCGTCTCCCCTACTCCCTCTACTTACAGTACGCTTAGTATAAGTTTTACATCACTTCAATACTTCTCGATCGCGTTTACGTAAAAAAATCAATTACTAGGGAAACATGAACAGCGTGTCCGCGCGCGCGCGTCCATGTTTCCATAGAATTGAAATTTTTACGTAAACGCGATCGAGAAGTATTTGGTGAAGTAAAAACTTATACTAAGCATACAGGCCGGCAACAGATCAGTGACTCTCTTTGAGCTGTTGATATTTATGGGTGGGGGTGACCATTTTCCATCAGATGACCCGCTTGCTCGTTTGCCTCCCTCTCATAAAAAAAATGTTTGAGATAATTAAGACCCATATTTGTGGGCATGTCCATTAAAATCATTACATTAAATCAATATCAAGAAAATAAAATTATCAATTAAAATCAAGCTAAAATTTACAATTTAATAGTAGATTGTTCAACAACGGATTTGTCTAAAACGAATGCTTATCGAATGTCGCAAAATGTCATAATGACAAAGTTTTATGGGCTAGGAATCGAAATGGTTGACTGTATAAGCGACATTGAACTTTAGGATGGTAAAGGAATATTCTAGTCGACTATTATCTGCATTGTTATCCAAACTAGGTAGGTACAT
Organism: Archips crataeganus; assembly: GCA_947859365.1. NCBI lineage: Eukaryota > Metazoa > Arthropoda > Insecta > Lepidoptera > Tortricidae > Archips > Archips crataeganus. The sequence continues at coordinate 10,291,700 of OX402069.1, read as the reverse complement.
AAGTTAAGTTACATAACCGACAACATAAAACAAAGGCTCAAATGACAAGATAAATAATATAAAAATATTAATAACTGGCATAATTATCGAGTACGAACATTTAAGTCTTGCCTAGAACTTAATTGATCTGAGAACATATAATTAGAATAATTAAATACGTGATGTACATATAACATCATAATGGTGAGAAATGACCTAAACTTCTATTGTTTCCAATTACACGATTAAGTAGACAGATTTCAAAACGAACAATAGCTCGATTAATCTACTATAATATAAAATAGGTAATTTCTAATACAACTTATTTAATTCCTCCATATCCATTTTGCCAACGGACATCCAGGCGGAGGAAGCGCCTTCGGATTATTCTAGAATAGTTCCATAGGCTGTTACTTCGAAGGTACTATTGCGGTTTGTTCAGAACTAGTTCCTTCACAAGAGGTGAAGGAAGAACTGCGTTTATTTTTTCGCCTTTGTACCTTTGCTAGAACTGAAGGTGCTACTGCGACAAGGAACAAAAGCAAAAAAATAAACGCAGTTCTTTCTTCATCTCTTGTGAAGGAACCAGTGCAAAAAAACGCAATACCTAATTAGTTCTTTCGAAGGAAGAGCCAAAGAGACTACCGCGTATAATCCACGTTTTCACTCTTATGTGGACTATGTGGTTAAGACTTCCATTGGACCGCCCAAAGCGGTCCACTACATCTTTCCTAATACTTATGTTTGATGTTTTGTGTTCTCTGTTTCGTGTGTATGCGTATCCATATTTCCATACCCACCCATATTTAATATTATAAATGTGAAAGTTTGTTTGTGTGTGTGCGTGCGTGCTTGTTTTTTGTTAGGTACTCCTTCGTACTAAAACGTCTACACTGATTTGGTATGTAGATAGCTAGATGTATGAATAACACATAGGCTAAATATTTTCTTTCCGACATTCCCACGACATCCTTCTAACATCCCAAAATCTTGACCGCTAAGTCTAGAGATATGAAATTTTGCACGTGTGTTCGTCATAACGTGAATGAAGGCCACAGTTTAGTTTTTGGGAATTTAGTCATCATTATCGGGTCATTGTCAAGCCTTGGAAATTTTTTCGCCAAAAAATGAATCACGTGATTTATAAAAATCAAAGGTATATTACGACTCTTACTTTACGTTTGTGTATCAGTCTGAAATCAATAATTCAAAAACACGATTTATAAGGAAAAGTTCCACCAAAAAGACGTCCACCGAATGGACTTTTTTGCAAAATCATTCACACCACCCGCCGTTTATAGATTATATCAAAAGCCAAGGTATATTTATAAAGTTTAATTGTTTAACTAGTTATTAAAAATGTTTGATGAATTTATAGTGATTTATTTACCAAAATAAAGCAGTTTCCGGAAAGACAACTCGACTTTGACACGACTAAATATTTTTCTTAACACAACAATAACGTCTTCTGCGCACGAGTCACGGCAAAATGGCCGCTAACAGGGATAGTGCGATAATGGATGCGTTCAATTTTACGTTCTGTTCCATTCATTTGCCATTTCCTTAATTTAGTCAGTATTTGAATAAATGTCCACCGGAAAGACAAAAAATGTTGTGACAAGATTCAATGATGCAAAAAGTGTGTTTAATTTCCATCTATTTTTTTTAATACTTTTAATGTTAAATGGAAAACATACGTAGATTAGGGGAAAAAACATTTCTGTACAATAATAAAAAAGACATGTATTTTTTTAAAGCAACATTCTATTAAAAGGTGGAATCCGAACAGTCCGCCGAAGTGGACTTTCAGTTACATTGTGGTGATATAAAGTAAAAAATAAATACATTTGTAGTAAATCTGATATAGTATAGTCTAGCACGTTTCGTTTACTTTATTATTATGATATTATTAAAACGCAATCATTAAAAGTGTCTTAAATGATACGTAATAACAATTTTTTAAGGGTTATGACAATGACCCAATCATCTTGCGAAGCCAATAAATACAATAAATATTGTATTAATTGTTGGAACTATTTACATCCTCTCAGCCCCTTATATAAAATGGAATCTTCATCAACATGTCAGCTGAAAGACGTCCACTGCTGAAGATAGGCCTCCCCCCAAGGTTCGCCGAATTTAGTTTTTCCAAACCGACTGTACAAAGCAAGGCAGCCATGCTGGTCCACGCACGCGATGCGCTCGCAATTACTAATTAGTCACTAATGGAATTTTAAGTAGCTACTCGTATACTTAATTCCATAAAACAATATAAAATTTTAGACGACCGGATAGTAGGTTTATGCCATGTTTAATGTATAGTACAAACCGTTTTTTTTTGTAATTATAGTTCAGTATTTAGTTTTTTTTTGTTAAGAATTTAGATTAAGAGCAAAGTTGAAATAGTTGAAATTTATCTGCCAACAAACTGTCATGCATTTTAAACATGAAACTACCGTGAGACTCAATCATAGTGAAAATATACAGATCACTCACGTCTTAAAACGAGCGAGTGCGCGTGACGTGTGGCTCCGGAAAGAAGGGCCAGGGATTAGCCCAAATCATGTCGAGTTAAACTTCTTTTAAGACGAGAGTGATCCGTATATTTTCACTAAAACTGTCATGCAGTTTGACAAATAATTAATCCGAAAAATTTATTCGATTTATTACAGAAATAAACTTAAAAAAACCAGTCCAGTGCGAGTCGGACTCGCGCACGTAGGGTTCCGTTCCGTACCATTATCTATAAAACGGTAAAAAATCATGTCTGTTGTATGGGAGCCCCCGGGTTACATATTTGTTTTATTTTAATTTAATTGTTTATTTTAAATATTATTCTGTGAATATTTCAAGCGTCTACCTGTTGCCGTTATCAATATCAAGCAAAAACGAGCAAAAAAAATCACGTTTGTTGTATGGGAGCCCCCTTAGATATTTATTTTATTCTGTTTTTTAGTATTTGTTGTTATAGCGGCAACTGAAATACATCATCTGTGAAAATTTCAACTGACTAGCTATCACGGTTCGTGAGACACAGCCGGTGACAGACGGACAGACGGACGGAAAGCAGAGCCTCAGTAATAGGGTCGCGTTTTTACCCTTTGGGTACGGAACCCTAAAAAGCATAAAGGAGTAACAAGCATCCACATCCATACATTCCCGTTTATCCTCCTGAGACCCAGAAAAATTATTGTATATTTAAATTTGGAATTTGGAACCCTTTTGTTATTATTATTAGCCGGGTCGCTCAGTGGAGATCCGGCTATTTAGTTAAAATTCAAAGTCAATTTTTAAATATGTACAAAAAATTCTACGCGGGGTCTTACGACGTTAAAATATTAGTAAGATTAGTAGAATTTAATGACCTGTTCTCCTTGGTTCCAGGATATGGAATTTCCTTGCGGAACTGGCTCGCGGAGGCACCTCTGTTATCATTACGACGCATTACATCGACGAGACCCGACAGGCACACAAGGTGAGATATACAGAATTGAGACATTCAACAGGAGTATTCCGCAGCCCGCAGAATCGCTAGACTTAAGTGGCAGTGGGCAGGGCACATCGCCCGTAGAACTGACGGCTGATGGGGCCGAAAGGTTCTCGAGTGGCGTCCACGGACCGGAAGACGCAGTGTAGGTAGGCCTCCAACAAGATGGAGCGACGACCTGGTGAAGGTAGCGGGAAAGCATTGGCGAGCCTTGGGGGAGGCCTATGTTCAGCAGTGGACGTCTTTCGGCTGAAATGATGATGATGATGATGATGATGATGATTCCGCAGCCTACCAAAAAAGCCGTGGTAACCTAGTGGTTTGACCCATAGCCTCGCAAGAAGGGGATCTTAAGTTGAAGCCCAGACACACACCTTTAATTTTTTTGGAATATAAGTGCGAAATTATAGCTAGTCCTCGCCCGCGCAATACAGGGGCTGGGGGTAGGACGACGAAGCGGGCCGAGAGAGGCGCGGGCGGCGAGCGCCGCTTTCATGGTTCACGTCTCACTTCCATACAATGCAACGCCATAGATGTACACTTTTGTAAGGCCTTTTTAGGGTTCCGTAGTCAACTAGGAACCCTTATAGTTTCGCCACGTCTGTCCGTCTGTCTGTCTGTCTGCCTGTCTGTCCGCGGCTAAGCTCAGAGATCGTTAGTACTAGAAAGCTGTAATTTGACATGAATATACATATCAGTCACGCCAACAAAGTGGTAAAATAAAAAATAAAAAATTTAATTTTTTTTAGGGTACCTCCCATAGACGTAAAGGGGGGGTGATTTTTCTTTCTTGACTAATCCTATAGTATGGGGTATCGTTTGATAGGTCTTTTAAAACCATTGCGAGGTTGCTAACATGATTTTTCTATTCAGTGATCTGTTTGCGAAATATTCAACTTTAAAGTGAAAATTTTCATTAAAATCGAGCGTCCCCCCCCCTCTAAAATCTAAACTGTTAGGTGGAAAAATTTGAAAAAATTCAGAATGGTAGTAAATATATAAAATTTACTAGGAAAATTATAGCGGCTAAGATTGCTTGGAAATTATTTGTAGTTTAAGAGTAAATAGTAGCCTAAGGTATAAAACATACCTAAACTTGGATGATTCCGTACACATACGAAATCCTTAGAAAAATATTACTTGATTTTTTTGTAATGGCTACGGAACCCTACCTTGTGCGTGTCCGACACGCTCTTGGCCGGTTTTTTGGTTTCTGTGGATGGCGCTGATTGATAATGATCAGTTTTATATCATTTAACGCTACTCCTCAAACAATTGCCCAAAGCGGGCGCAAGAGCATGACTTTCTAAACAGTGTTGACCAAGAATTAAAGCAAATGGACTACGAAGGATTGAGTAATAAAGAACAGTCCTACGGCTAGTTTCAAGGCCACTGTTGCGTGTTGTATTGTATCTTAGATCAAGCAAAATTAATGTATACTTAGATATCAAATAATGTTAGTCAGAATGCAGTTCCCTGCGATAATTTATAAAAACTTATCTATTAAGTACCAGCTTTTGACGTCCACGCACAAGTAAAATTTATTGTCAACTCCCTTTCTCTGTCCCGCGGAAAAACATTTTTTACTTACTACAGGATAATATAGTTGTTAAAAAAATTCCTCTATCGACACCAGCAACTCATACTACGCTAACTTGATTTTCGCCAAATTTGTTTTTTTAATCCAATACAATAATTGTACAATTATCTACGTCTACAAAAAAATTCATTTCAAAATTCTTAAAAATAAAAAAGTTTTGAAACTCATAAAACGCTAAGTAAACATACTTTTTAATATCACACGATCTATAGACCGCTAACTATATTTTAGTTGGAGATCGTGTGAGGGCATGTTTGTAAATACTACGTGAAGTACCTGTTGTCGATATTAAAAGTCTATCTACAATAATCTACATATCGGTATATAAATTAATGCCCATTTCCTTTGGTCACGTTATCACGCGTGAACGGCTGGACCAATTTCGGCAATTCTTTTTTCGTTGCGTTTGCTATTGTCAGAAGATTCTTATGCAAGAAATTTTAGAAAAAATAAAGAAGCCGAAGGCTACAGCTAGTTGGAAATAAATACAGCCAAATATAATTACATTAAATATTTTGTTAGTAATCATATTATTCCTCAAAAGTATCATAGTTTTCATACTAATCTGCTGTCTCAAGAGCAAAATCTTGACGAATCTACTACTGATGGGGAAGATGATAACTGATTTTATGTAAATAATAACAGTATTTTGAACTAATTTTCGCACATTTCTATATCTTTTGACTTAAATGAAACGCTAATTTCGTAACGCTGATTCGTATAAAAGAAGCTAAGTATGTCTTGGATTACTTTATAAATATTATAAGTGTAAAGATGTTCCCAGTTACACGACGCTAACTTTTAAAAGTTTATAAAAATGCATAAAGTTACCATGTTATTTCATTTCAAGTAATAAAATGATGTTATCCTAATATGTCCATGATTTGTTTTTCTTGTTAAATCACTTCCAATATCATATTTGTACTGTATATTTAAAAGGAGACACGACCTAACACACTACGCTAAGTTAGAAATGGCGTTATATTCATTGTCTATTATGTTTCTATTTTTGTTATAAAGTACGCTAAGTAGAACTAAATTCAAAAACGAATGAAATAATCTTAAATGTAATTTTGTATTTCTTATAATTGTACAACAAATAAAACATCCCAGAAAAATTATAAATATTATGTTCAGTAGTTTCAAATTTATCGCAAGTTTACCTTGTATTGACCGTAGCGTAAAGTTACCATTTTTAAGTTAGCGTAATGTTAATTGCTGGTGTCGTAGTGTTCTAGCCCAAAAGAATTTTAAAAAATCCTGTTCAATTCACCTATTTACGTACCAAAATTTAATTCTCTGGTCATCATGGTTATGGAGATAACACCATTTTGAAGGAATTAACGTACCTTCGGTATTCAGGACAAGGGCGGGCGTGATTGTCTATTATTTTCCATTGGAATTATACCTTTGTTCTACCGAAGGTGCGATATGATCCTCCTAAAAATCGTGAAATCGTTTTCTTACTGTTGTAATCACTATTTGTATGCCAAATTTGAAGAGTCTAGTAATCGTAGTTGGAGACAGGGTACCTTTGAGTTGAAAATATAAAAATCTCATTTTGTCCTTATCCCGTGGGAATTGCAACAAATCCGTTCTTAATTCTTGCCTACATCCAAGGCAACCTCTACATAACGTCTAGGGCTAACGGCTTGGGCTGGGCGTTGAAGAGTCAGTCAGTGAGCAGTAAGTCAGCCAATCAATTAGTCAATAATTTTCTTTTTAAATGCGTAGATTGTGATGAATTTAAACCTTTGTGGATTAAGTATTGACTTGTACGAGTTTTATGAGGCTTTTATTTGTTTCTGTATCCCTACGCTCCTAGCTTGTCGACTTACAATAATGGGAAGATAAAAAATGACGTTTGACCCGAGCGGTCAAAATCCTGAGGTATTCGCCCAGCCAGACAAATTTGTGAATAGTTAGATGGTGATAATTGACTGTCAACAGATCGGCCTCCTGAGAGACGGACAGCTCCTGGCCGAAGAGTCCCCCAACGACCTCATGCGCAAGATGGACTGTGACACTTTGGAGGAGGCCTTCTTGCAGCTTGCGCTACGGCACCACCAGTCCCCAAGGAGATTAAGTGAGTATAACCAAGCGTCATCCATACATACCTAGTCGTTTAAAAGAGTAACACTGACTGACTGACTGACAACGGACAGCCACACCACTGTACCTATTTAGAGACCTAAATTTTAACAGATACCTACATTAATAACAACATCCTCTCCCTCTTCCTTCCTTCTCTGCCTTCTTCCTGCTTATTCCCCTAAATTCAAGTCTATAGGGTAAATGAGCATTTACTGGGCAAGCGTGCTCCATCGTAGGCCTCATCTTCGCTTTCCATCAGGCGTGATTGTGGTCAAACGCAAGCCTATATTGTTTAAAAAACATTGTTAAGCCAGCCTATTGCTTACCTTATTTTTTTCATTAGTTTGTTATTCTGTATTGTTGTCTGTAGTGTACAATAAAAAGTCATTGTGATTTTTTTCCCCAGCCCTGACTGTGTCGCCGGACGTGATCCCGGACGGAGCCATCAGTCCGACGGATAGCCGGTTCAGTTCCCGTGATGACTTCAGCGTGGTCACCAGTAGCACTGATGTGAGAACTCAGTCTTCTTTATCTTTAGTGTTTCATGCTCAAACGGCGCTAAGGGTTCATACTACTGAGGTAGTAGTAGGTAGGGGGTAGTGCCGTTTCGTCGAAAATCATTTCCCAACCTTTGAACCAACCAATGAAACATTTGCCAAGTGAATCAGTTTGGGAAACGTAATTTGCGAAACATTAGTAAACCCTATGGGAGCATGTAGAGTTGCCGCGACGTTATAAAAGGTTTACTAATGTTTCGCAAATTACGTTTCCCAAACTGATTCACTTGGCAAATGTTTCATTTCCCAAATGTTTATTTTTTCTGAAACTGTAAACTTTTCAGGATTGTTATAAAACAACTCTAACCTAACCTAACCGAATCTACAAAATAGTCCTGAAATATATCCTGAATAGTTTACAGTTTCAGAAAAAATAAACATTTGGGAAATTAAACATTTGCCAAATGAATCACTTTGGGAAACGTAATTTGACAAACGGAAGTACACCTCCCGTAGCGTTCACGATGGCAAATGGGGGAATCCGTGTGGTCGTTAGTGGGTATGAGGGAGAGCCCCACATACTCCCCTTTTCCCGGAACGGGGAGATGCATAAGGTGCACTTTCCACACAAAAAAAATGTTTAATAACAATCCTGAAAAGATTACAACTTCAGAAAAAATAAACAGTTGGCAAATGAAACATTTGGCAAATGCAAAATTAAACCTTTCGCCAGTCCTCCGTTACCCCATAATATAAATTCCCGACTGCTATCATTGACGCCGAGTGATCATTAACAGTTTTCACTCCAGAATGTCAATGAAAGTTCCTGCGGATCTCCTCATTTTTAATTCGATCACGCAGGGAAACTCCGAGCATAGCTCGTTCCATTGCTCTTTAAGTAACTTGAGCTTTCCTATGAGGCCTACTGTAAGCGACCATGTCTGAGTTCTGTATTTGATCACTGTCAACACACTGATGAAAGAAAGACTTTCGTCTTGATGCACTGAGGTATTTCGGACGTGAAGATATTGCGTAACTTACTTGACATTGGCAATTTATCCTTAATGAACAGAGCTATATTTTAAGTAAAATAATGCTAATACCATTTGTAAACCATTTGTTGTTGAAAAGGCTGGTCGATTTTTTTTCCTCTTTGGCATTCATCCTTGCTAGCTTAGCAAGGCGTATTTTGCCAATGTCAACGTAAAGACATGACACATATGAGGAGACTGTTCGGTTTAAGAAATTTTAATTCTGGGGGAGGAGTAGACGGGAGACCTAAACGCTGGTAGGTTAATAGAGCGGCTGTCAAACGCGACTGACGAATCTGTTACTAACTGTTATGCGACTGCACTTTCCAGGTGTTAACCAAGAAAGATAAAGAGAAGGACGTTAGAGGGCTGTCGACGGCGCGGTACCGAGCTGTGCTCATCAAGAATCTGCAGCAGTTCTGCAGGCATCCTGGGTATGTTAACACACAAACCCAGGACTTCAATGCCTCTTAAATATTTCTAGAATTACCTCGATGCCTTAGCCACATTGCTGCGGCCATGGTCACGTATCATCATCATTTTCCCAGCGTTTATACGTCCCACTGCAGGGCACAGCCCCCCTCTCAGAATAAGGGAGCCTGGGCCTAATTCCCACGCGGGCCTAGTGCGGATTGGGAAATGGGCACACAACACTGAATTTCTTTGCAAGTGTGTATAGGATTCCTCATAATGTTTTCCTTCACCGTAAAGCTCATGGTAAATTTCAAATGTAATTTTGCACATAAATTCCGAAAAACTCAGAGGTGCGCGTCCGGGCTCGAATACACGACCCTCTGTTTGAGAGGCCTTATGTCAAACCACCAGGCCTACCACGACTTTTTTTACTAAAAGTAGTCTCTGTTACTCGCTAATAACATCTATAACTTTCTATGGGTCAAAGTTTTTCTTTAATTTAATATTAAGTACAAACAAACACAATATCTAACTTTATAATTTATTATTATTATTATTTATAACATCAATTAAATTAAATCACTTTACATTACATTAAGAACATTACATTACATTGCATTAAATTAAATTAAATTAAATTAAATTAAATTAAATTAAATTAAATTAAATTAAATTAAATTAAATTAAATTAAATTAAATTAAATTAAATTAAATTAAATTAAATTAAATTAAATTAAATTAAATTAAATTAAATTAAATTAAATTAAATTAAATTAAATTAAATTAAATTAAATTAAATTAAATTAAATTAAATTAAAAAAAAAAATTGAATTACATTGCATTCAATTGTATTTATTGCATGAATTTAAATTACATTAAATAAATAAAATAAAATAACAAAAAAACCGTGGTGGCCTAGTGGTTTGACCTATGGCCTCTCAAGCAGTGTCGTGGATTCAAATCCCGGTTCGCACCTCTGAGTTTATCGGAATGTGTGTGCGAAATTACATTTTTAATTTCCGGTGAAGGAAAACATTGTGAGAAAACATGCATACACCTGAGAAGAAATTCAATGGTGTGTGTGAAGTTCCCAATCCGCAATGGGCCCGCGTGTGAACAACGGCCCAAGCCCTCTCATTCTGAGAGGAGGCCTGTGCCCTGCAGTGGGAAGTATTCAGGCTGGGATGATTATGATAATGATGGAATACCAAAAAATACCACAATTTGTCAGCTAAAGAAAAAATTACAGTGTCAAATAAATAAAATTAAATCACCTACAGCCTAAGTGCCTACTAGTTCACTTTAGTCACAGGAAAAAAGGTGCGACCAAACCGCCGCTTAAAAAACGGTGACGTTACGGAATCGCAGTGACCCACCGTAAACGTCACATCTTTACTATGGAGAGCATGCGGTAAATTCTGACGTTTACGGCACGTCACTGCGATTCCGTAACGTTTCCGTATTTTACGTAGCGGTATGGCCGATCCTTAACACCAACTTAGCTATAGAGAGATCTCGTCAAAACCATCCAGTACCATTTCAACGGTTGTCGTGTCTGTTACTACAGGGGGCTTATCTTCTCAATGCTGTTCCCCATCGTCCAAGTGTTGGCATTCTTCTCGGCCGTCGGCCACGACCCTCGGGACCTCAGCCTGGCTGTGGTCAACGACGAAACCACCTTCTCTCCACGTAAGTGTCATCAAACTAAAATTGCGGAATCAACTTGCGGCAGCAGTGTTTCCAGACAATTATTATGACATCGGGGCTTTCAAGAAAAGGGTTTGTATGTACTTATAGTTCCTTTAAAGGCCGCAACAGATCAGTGACTCCCCTTGAGTTGTTGATATTCATAGCGTTGGTGATCATTTTCCATCAGATGGTCCGCTAGCTCGTTAACTCCCTGTCATAATAAAAAACAACTCCAGAAAGACAAGGGGTATCTAGAGTTTAAGGTTATTATTATTTATTTATTCCTTCTGCTGTCTTTTCCAGTGGGATATGACATTTGCTACAACAGCAGTCTCCAGCCTGTAATTCACTACGAGAACGACACATGTACCTCATACATGCTGAGTTGCTGGCTACTAGATGAAATGGGCAAGCAAAAAATTAAACAGGTATGTCTTCATAGCTTTTTTATAGTGCACAAAATTACAAATATACAGGGTAGAAATAAGTTTTCTTAAAAATTTCATTTTTATAGCAAGCTTTTTAGCTGACTGTACTTTTCGTTGACTGTACTTGCATTGTCATCTAACTTATATAAGAATACCAAATTTCAAGTGAATCTGACCCCTGGAAGTGGGTCAAATTCAACTTCCAAGATTTGACCCGTACACACATATACACATTGCAAGTTAATAAAAAGCTTTTAAAAACGAATGCCACATGGAGGGCAACTACTATGTAAAAAAGATTTTCCTTTAGTTTTATCTACTAATATATTAAAATCTCGTGTCACAGTGTTTGTCATCGAAGTTCTCCGAAACGGGTTGACCGATTTTTATGTTTTTTTTTTGTCTGCATTTGGTAGGTCTGAGAATAGGTCGTAGGCAATTTTTCATACCCCTATTCTTCGCATACGGAGTCGCAGACAACAGCTAGTAAACAATAAATACTGCATTTCTGGATTTTTTAGCAATCGCTTGTATTGAATGACTCGTCAACTTTTCTTGATTGACAATAACTTCAAAATTATGTTAGTTCAAATTTGTGGTGGCCCTAACGAGGCTAATTATAAATATAACAAAAAAGCGTTCAAAAATTGTATTGCTTTTTCATTCTTTTTCTTTATCCCAATCTTGCTAATGAATTTTGACCTTCCAGGCGTTATACACTCGAGGAATCTGATTCGCGTACCAGGGTGGCACCTCTTCACAGTTAATTTCCTGCTGATTTCTTGGCAGATGTAAGGAATTCCAACATGACATTTCCAACAAAAAGGTTCCATCCTGGTGCGCAATTTAGTTTCCTCGACTGCACTTACTACGAAATTCGATTTTCGAACTAAGTACCGTGCTATTTCCTTCACAGCTCATGCTAATATGAATAACGTGAACGTGGCACGATACGAACTTCTAATTTCGAATTTCATAGTAGCCTTGAACCACGAAATTCGATTTTCAAACTGGGTATTATGCCGTTCCGTCCACGCTAATAGTATAAATTACAAGAGTGAACGGGACGACACGATACAATACTTTTACTTTTAGTTTACCACTGACAGATGGCTTGCCTTCATTTTAATTTCCAACGAGATTCGATTTGTAGCATTCGAACATGGCGGATGTAGACAGTATCTAATTTTGGTATTTCTGTTTCTTTGGCTAGTTGAAGTATAATTTTGATAGTGTATTATGCGGCGATTAACCTTAAGAGCGCGCGCAGACAGAGAGCGGTCTGGAGTTCCGAGTTCCGCGTTCAGAGTTCTGTGTTTTGACCGCTCGAGAGTTCCGACCGCCTGCTGTGTGCGTTATCGTAAGGGACTCAGTACATTCGAAAGAACGCAGAACTCGGAACTCGGAACGCGGAACTCCAGACCGCTCTCTGTCTGCGCGCGCTCTTATTAACAGTGATCACAATTCTATATTGCTCTCGTGTCTGACATTTTTAATGCGCAAGTTGTCTCCACGTGGTTTCTGGAATTTTTCTATCAAGTTGCAGAAACTACAATCACCGTACAACTTCGCTCCCAAGAGAGCTTACTTTGACACTGGCGAAATCGTCCTACCTAAAATAGGACAGAAGCCATATTTTTAAATAAATAATAATAATAATAATAATTCATTTCCAACTTTAACACCATACAAATAAAGTAGCTATTATAAAATCTGCAAACGTGGGTAACAGTATTCTAAAATTGGCTTTAAGTTGAATATGAATTGAAGGCAAACCATCTGTCAGTGGTAAACTTTATGTAATTTTACTGTAGTAGCCCCCCAGTTTTCTGCCAAAGTCACGTGTTCCTTCGTTTTCAGAAAAGATACGATAACGCGGAAGTAGCGAGAGAGGAGGTACGTCTCGGCCACCTGTACGGGGCCATCTATATCCCGAGGAACTTCAGCTCAGCTTTAGAAGAACGGCTGCGGGAAGGAAATGTCGGTAATGACACAATTGATGAGAGCACCATCAGCATTTGGCTTGACATGACAGGTACACTATAATTTCCTTCCAAATGCTTATTTTGTAGCTTGATTTAGGCGTGACTATGTCAATGAACTACCTTGCTTCTCCGTTAACACCATGTGCAAGACAGCGACATCTGTACAGTCAAGGGCAAAAATATGTATACACCTTAGTATCTTGTCACTTTAACCACTGTGACTGTTCATATATGGCAGTTCAAATATGACGAAAATAGACAAGGTACTAAAGTGTATACATATTTTTGCCCTTGACTGTACGACATATACAGGGTGCGCAGTAAATAACGGACGTATTTCTATCCACCGACAATTAGGCTGGTCCCTAAAATGGACTTATAGGTTTCGTAAAAGTTCTGTGGTTTTCGAGATAGTCGAATTTTTTTTTGTATAAAGAAGTAATAAAGAAAAACTCAATTGAAGAAGAAACCTATTAGTAAATATGAGAAATGGTTCCACCGTGGTAGACGATTACATTGCCTCGACTCACCAATGACCTCAACCAATGTTACAGGGATGTTGGATGTGCTGAAATAATCCAGATTAATTTAGTAACACGGTGTATGAGGCACTTCCACGCACGAGTACCGTATGCCCTTAACAATTTAGAAAGAAAGAAAATACATTTATTTAACTACAGCAACACAAGACACATAAATATTTTTTTTTACAAAAATAACAGTACGAAGGCTCAAGATAGTGTGTCATTGCGGTTGTAAATTGGACACTGTCTCAGCATAATGCTGAGGCGTTTATAACAAGCACCCCAGTGCTGATTTTCAGCCAGCACGTTGGTGATACCCGGATCGCTATGTAGATAGATAAACTGCACACTAATAGCTACATAAGACTACATGCGTAAATAGATAATTTGAAAGACTGTACTAAAGATAGCACAGCAAGCAAGCGTTTGACAATCTGTATACCTACCGATCATAGCAATCAATGTTATACAGGGTGTCCCAAAAGTTAACGATAACCTGGTACCAGGCGAGAGACCGAATATTAACCGTTCTGGAACAAATAAGAAAAAGAACCGGCCAAGTGCGAGTCGGACTCGCGCACGAATAATTCCGTACCATTATCTATAAAAACGGTAAAAAAATCACGTCTGTTGTATGGGAGCCCCTTAAATATTTGTTTTATTTTAATTTAATTATATATAAAGATATTTAGTTATAAAGTAAATATATAACTAAATATTCTGTGAATATTTCAAACGTCTACCTGTTGCCGTTATCAATAGCGAGCAAAAACGAGCAATAAAATCACGTTTGTTGTATGGGAGCCCCCTGAAATATTTATTTTATTCTGTTTTTTAGTATTTTGTTGTTATAACGGCAATCGAAATACATTATCTGTGAAAATTTCAACTGTCTAGCTATCACGGTTCTTCTCAGTCTAAAGTCTCAGTAATAGGTCCCGTTTTTATCGTTTGGCGCGATAAATTTTCTTCCGCTCTGTTACAAATTGCGTATACATTTTTAACATAACGGTTTTTCTTTATTGCCTCGCATTTGAGATGAAAAATAGAGTGTTCAACTCGAGTGTAAATGATGAATTACACCCGCGAACTATAAGCACCCTCGCTCGCTTAGCTCGCTCGTGCCCCTAAATATCTTGGGTGTAATTGATCACTTACGACCCTTGTTTATCAATCTACTATTACATCTCAACTTTACATGATTGCAGATCACCAGATCTCGTATTTCTTGAAGCGGAAGCTGATGACGATGTACAAGATGTTTTCCCAGCGGATCATGAAAGCCTGCGGGCGGCCGGAGCGGCTGGCGGAGGTTCGTACACGGACGGACGCGTTTATTATTAATATTTATATACCTACATAGATACACTAAATACTTAAATTATTATAGGTGGGATAAAACCTGGTCCTTTTGTACAATGTTTTCTTTGGATTCCAAAATTTTTTAGGTAGACCTCATAGTATAAATAAATTTATGTACTTTATATTTCATACTTATAGTGATTTATTTTTACAATAGGTTAGTGCGTGCAATATTAGAAACATAAATGCTTAGGTACGACATCCGAGAATGAGATACATTCACTTTCATCAAACAACCATCTGCCCCTACCAGGATTCGAACTCGGGACCAGCTTTACCGTCAGAGCCAATAACTATTTCGCTACCTAGTCAACAAACAATTCAAAATACTTTAAAATTATGTATTTTTCCAAATTTTTCAAAAGTTTAATAAAGGGCCAGGTCTTATCCAACATTGTAGTTATTTGCGACCGTACATTTTGTATAAACACCATTGTCTATCACATACCTATCTATTTCACTAAGTCATTGACAATTTCACCTACTTTAAAGCCACTTGTAGCAAAGAAAAGGTCGTATACCTAATAGTCGTAATGTCTAAAGCTCCAAACGTACAGACAGCGGAGGCGTGGCGGTGCAGTGGCGGTGACGGTTGTAATATTCTAAATTGAATGGATGAATTCGCGATACGGTACCGCATAACCGTTCATACAAGTTAGAATATTACAACCGTCACCGCCACCGCACCGCCACACCTCTGCTGTCTGTGCGTCTTATTTACCTATTTTAGCTACAAGACGGCCTTAACGTGATCATTTTCAAAATCTATTCTCTATGTAAACCAGTTATGTAAGTATAAATATATTTTTTTCATACGTATTTATGTAAAGTTTCAGTACGCACGCTGTTTGACATGTTAACTGCACTGAGGTAACGAATTTAATAATAATCACATGATGATAATACTTTAAACTCACTCCTGAAGTACCTACATATCTATTAGTTATACAACGTGCCCACCAGGTTTCCGCGAGTCTAACCACGCATTCCTGAGGCCATATGGAGTAATAAATGTTGTGTGAACCCAGGTCGAATTATGCTTTTTAACTTTTTTATTTTTTCATACATAATAAATACGCAATCCCGGCACCTCCACCATTTTCATAGTAAAATTTAAACATAAAAATTGAAATATCTCAAAAACTAAGCATATTTTGCCCTGGGTTCACTTAACATTTATTACTCCATATGGCCTCAGGAATGCGTGGTTAGACTCTCGCGGAAACTTGGTGGGCACGTTGTATAATATGTATATGTAAAGAAAAATATCGTGAAAATCCGATCAGCAGTTTCCAAGATCTTTGAAGGAAAAAACGGTTACTATCCGAACATCACAAACACTGTTTTTCAGCGCAACCGAAATTTCAGCGGATTTATGACCGAAAACGAAACCGATCAGAAACAGAGTACATACATACATACACTTGACTTCGAACTAAAAGTGGATGTTTTGAAAACCTATTTTTTTGTTTTAAAAGTGATACAAAGTTTCAAACTAAATACAAACTGAAATATAGATGCACAGAAAAAACCCCAGAAAAAAGACCAATGCTGGGAATCGAACCCAGGTCCTCAGCGTTCCGTGCTGCGTGCTTACCCCTACACCATCACTGGCCTAGAAGTTAGCGACGAATCTTTCCCATACATCGTACACTTCAGTCTGTTATAATCACATTAGGCAGTGATAAAGCGCATCTATGTTAATGCCCTCTACCGAGAGACTTCAACACTCCTTCGGAGCTACCCGCTCACCTGGACCAAGAGATGGCGCTACTAGGCCAACTTTTACAAGTTAAGTATGAAGTATCTTTTTCTATTTTTTTTTTTTAATAAAATAATAAAATATAAAAAAATAAATAGAAAAAGATACTTCATACTTAACTTGTAAAAGTTGGCCTAGTAGCGCCATCTCTTGGTCCAGGTGAGCGGGTAGCTCCGAAGGAGTGTTGAAGTCTCTCGGTAGAGGGCATTAACATAGATGCGCTTTATCACTGCCTAATGTGATTATAACAGACTGAAGTGTACGATGTATGGGAAAGATTCGTCGCTAACTTCTAGACCAGTGATGGTGTAGGGGTAAGCACGCAGCACGGAACGCTGAGGACCTGGGTTCGATTCCCAGCATTGGTCTTTTTTCTGGGGTTTTTTCTGTGCATATTTCAGTTTGTATTTAGTTTGAAATATGTGGTTTCACGGGATGACCGTAAAAGTAATAAAAAATGAAGTTGAAGAAAATAAAAAAATAAATAGAAAAAGATACTTCATACTTAACTTGTGATACAAAGTTATTTTGACAGCCTAAAATCAACTTTGTTTTGCTTTCGGCTTTAACTGTATCCCACCGCACACATCCTATTGAATCTTCATACTCTATTTTAACCATCTAATCATTATAATTCAACAATCTATGTACAATACTCTTGTATGCAGATGGTTAAAACGACATAAATATGGTGATTACTACGAATGAGAATTATTATTCATTGGGTGATTATGTTTTTGGGGTTTTTCAGCGAAAATTACGAAAAGCGGAACTCTTGTAGTTTCGCTATGTCCGTCTATATTCTATATTATTATGTCTGTCCGCGGATAATAGCAGTGTGCGCGCGGGGCCCGTAATAGCAATTTACACTTGCCCCGATAGATGGCGTTGGATGGTAATGATGGCAAAGGAAGGAGATGGAATTTGTCGGTTACCTAACAGTGCTGATTATTGTAACCTAAATAAAACATGCAAAGTAATGCTGTGAATTGTCCAGGTGCCAGTCAACTTCCAAGAGCCGGTGTATGGGAGGGACGATGGCCAGTTTTCTTCGTTTATGGCCCCCGGTATCATGGTCACGTGAGTTATTACAGCTTATATCATTCTTTCATTCATACGTTCTCAACCTCTGTGATTTTAGCATAATCACACCTCTAAAACAACAATGACGTAGAGATGACCAATGATAGAGAACCGTCAAAATCGATCAAACTTTTGTAAGCGACATGTAGATGTAGTAGTTTCAAGTACTTAATTTCTTAAGATACCACCAGCGGCAAATTGCATCGTTGTGTTATTGGAGCAATCCTTGAAGTATTCATCGACTGCATTTGCATTTAATATCTCGAAAAGTTGTAATTTTAATTTGTCAGTGTTGTTTTAGAGATAGAGCTTAAACAGGCTACTGTTTGTCCCGAAATTTCAACGGGGTTGAGATGTACCTACGCAAGTAAATAAATGAAATCTCAACCGCTAAGTCTAGGAACATTAGGGGCATCCTTCGTACTAAGTATAAGTACTTACTTTAGTTTTTAGGGTTCCGTAGTCAACTAGGAACCCTTATAGTTTCGCCATGTCTGTCCGTCTGTCTGTCTGTCTGTCTGTCCGCGGCTAAGCTCAGAGATCGTTAGTACTAGAAAGCTGTAATTTGGCATGAATATACATATCAGTCACGCCAACAAAGTGGTAAAATAAAAAATAAAAAAATAATTTTTTTCAGGGTACCTCCCATAGACGTAAAGGGGGGTGATTTTAATTTTCTCGAGTAATCCTTTAGTGTGGGGTATCGTTGGATAGGTCTTTTAAAACCATTGCGGGGTTGCTAACATGATTTTTCTATTCAGTGATCTGTTTGCGAAATATTCAACTTTAAAGTGAAAATTTTCATTAAAATCGAGCGTCCCCCCCTCTAAAATCTAAACTGTTAGGTAGAAAAATTTGAAAAAATTCAGAATGGTAGTAAATATATCAAATTTACTAGGAAAATTATAGCGGCTAAGATTGCTTGGAAATTATTTGTAGATTAAAAGTAAATAGTAGCCTAAGGTATAAAACATACCTAAACTTGGATGATTCCGTACCCATACGAAATCCTTAGAAAAATATTACTTGATTTTTTTGTAATGGCTACGGAACCCTACCTTGTGCGTGTCCGACACGCTCTTGGCCGGTTTTTTAGCTTTAGTTCTAGTCTGTCTTTTTATTGAAAAATGTTTTTATAAACTAAAAAAAAGATACGAAAGATACTTCATACCAAACTTGTTAAAGTTGACTTAGTAGCGACATCTCTTGTCCGGGTGAGCGGTTAGTTCCGAAGGATTGTTGACGTCTCTCGATGAGAGTATAACACAGATGGCGCTGTATCACTGCAGAATGTGATTATTTAACAGACTGAGATGTGCGATGTATGGGAAAAATTTGTGTCTAAACCCCTGACCAGTGGTGGTGTAGGGGAATAGCACGCAGCACGGAATGCTGAGAACCTGAATTTTTTTGGGTCTTTTTTCTGGGTTTTTTTCTGTGTATCCATGTTTCAGTTTGTATTTAGTATGAAATATCTAACAATGTGATGTGACGTAGTGATTTATATCTTTAGGTTTCATAATGAATTCTTACGTATAAAAACCTAATTATACTCAATAAGCGTTATTAATAAAAATACAGGTAATTTGCTTCGTGTCTATCGCTAAAAACTAAAGACAACAATTATTTTTTTTCATAAAATTCCCGAATTTTTGTTCAACTGCCCAGACCTAATGATTTACTCCTATAATCCTTTCGCGGGCCGGAGCTGGCTAGTGGCCGTACTTCACCCACCACTGATTTACACGAACGATAATCTAGTAAGAGTATATTGGCACCATCCCCCAGGATCCTGTACTTTCTGGCGGCGGTGGTGACCTCGACGCTGATGATAAGCGACCGCCTGGAGGGTGTGTGGGAGCGCAGCGCGGTCGCCGGAGTCAAGCCCAAGGAAATGCTGCAAGTCCACATCGTGATACAATCCGCTGTCATCTTGGTACAAGTACGTACTTTCTAGGATTCAGTGCCTGAAGGGTCAAAACTGACGTGGCAGCTTTCAATTTCCGTCCGTCTGTCTTAAGATTGTGTCGTTTATCATTTGTATGTGCCAATTAATGTGGTAGGTTTGGTTGATTGACGGATATCAGCCTATAAACGATTGATCGACAGCCCTCGATGTGACTGTTCGATATCGATTGATTGGTGTGGTAGGTGGTGCAGTAGAACCTGTCGATTGACGTCGACCAATCCATTCTACCATCGATCTAATGGCATCGATGGTCGATCCATCGATTGGTGTGGTAACAGCCTTGCAAATTTACAGTAACTTTTTAAGACACTGTGTAATTTCTAAACTCCAGAGTCCTGATTTTTTTAACAAATGGATCTTTTACATTTTTTTGCTTGCGTCTCTCCTGTGGATATGGCAAAAGTTAAGGGTCTATAGCCAATATTTTTAATCAAGTCTATATCAGCGTGTGGGATGTCTGGCAACTCTCGGCCCATTTAAATAAATCTTAAGTTTCCTGACTCGGAGTCGCTAATTTTATGTCCAGAGGAGAGACCACTTTGACCCAAATACGTAGTGCTTAAGACCTAGAGGAAATAATTTATTGAATCAGGCGTTACTTTGCGGAGGTCCATATTAATGAACTAAAACAATTACTTTGCTCACCCGCGACCTTACAATAGTTACGTTTATGCAAGAAATGTGCGTTCATGCAGTTCCTCCACCTCCACACTGTACGAACACACACAAATCACATAAACCCAACCATCACCACCACCAAGCTACACTGACGCGTTTCGAACTCAACCAGAGCTCATCTTCAGAGTTACCACAACCAATGTTAAACATTTGGTAGCATAGCATACGGTTGTGGTAACTCTGAAGATGAGCTCTGGTTGAGTTCGAAACGCGTCAGTGTAGCTTGGTGGTGGTGATGGTTGGGTTTATGTGATTTGTGTGTGTTCGTACAGTGTGGAGGTGGAGGAACTGCATGAACGCACATTTCTTGCATAAACGTAACTATTGTAAGGTCGCGGGTGAGCAAAGTAATTGTTTTAGTTCATTAGTTCACCTAGAGGAAAGTAAACTGTATTGTAATTTTGGATATTATTTTCGCATATGAAGTTCTTCGTTCTTTGAACAACTTGTACTTTATATTACCTACATTCGGCAGTTACAGTTACTGTTTTTTTTATAAAGAACACGAGATATTATAATGTAAGAGAAATCTACCTAATACCCGTTGGAGATATGCGTTGATATATCTCATTCTATGAACAACCCTTGAAGCAGTGCCCATAACTTCCAGACTATTGAAATGATGATCCTCGCATACGCGTGCTACGGCCTCACGAACAAAGGTTCGCTCCTCGCCTGCGGAACCCTACTGTTCCTGCAGGGGCTCAGCGGGATGTTCTACGGGTTCCTGCTGTCGGTTTGCTGCTCCAGCTATACTATGGCTTTCTTCATCGCCACTGGCAGCTTCTACCCCATGATCTTGTTGTGTGGTAAGTAAAGATTTCTTGTAACCATCTCTCTAAATCCATCTTGTTGGAGGCCTACCTGCACTGCGTCTTCCGGTCCGTGGACGCAACTCGAGAACCTTTCGGCCCAATCGGCCGTCAGTTCTACGAGCGATGTGCCCTGCTCACTGCCACTTAAGTCTAGCGATTCTTCGAGCTATAAATAAATAAATATGATATGATATGATGATGATGATGATGATGATCTCGCTAAATCAGCAATACTCAACATGCGGCCCGTGGGCCACATACATATCAAGCGCCTAAAAGTAGCCCGCCTGGGAGAAATTTTATATTTATTTACGACCATTTCCACTTTTAATGCTGATGACAATCAATCTGCGGCCCGCTGCACGATTGGTCCAACACATTTGTGGCCCATACAGATAACGGTTGAGTATTCTCTAAATCTATTGATGTGAAATCTGCTTAAAGCGATCAAAAATACTTCGATAGAATGTCCTCGCAAGAAGAGCGATAAAACAATTCAGCATCGATAAGATTTGGGAGCCCCAAGGGTTCTCGAGTAGCGTCCACGGACCGGAAGACGCAGGGTAGGAAGGCCTCCAACAAGATGGAGCGGCGACCAATATCTACTTGTACTTAGTTGTGAAGACTCGCCAGATTCAAGAGGCAGCGGAGAGAGAACATAGCTGGTATAACTGATGGCCGATTGGCCCAAAAGGTTCTGATTAGCGTCCACGGACCTGAAGACGCAGTGTATGTAGGCCTCCAACGATATAGAGTGACGGCCTGGTTAAGGTTGCGGGAATGCGTTGGTGGGGATGGCGCAGAAGCGTTGTTTGGTGAACCTTGGGAGAGATCGATGTTCAGCAGTGAACTTTCGGCTGGAACGATGATAATAATGTTGATTACTCCTACTCTATTCTCGAATCTTTTTCCCACAGGTATCCTCTGGCCCCTAGAAGGCATGT
This sequence comes from Archips crataeganus, assembly GCA_947859365.1. Classification (NCBI taxonomy): domain Eukaryota; kingdom Metazoa; phylum Arthropoda; class Insecta; order Lepidoptera; family Tortricidae; genus Archips; species Archips crataeganus. The sequence continues at coordinate 10,269,359 of OX402069.1, read as the reverse complement.
CAAAGGGCCTCTCCTACATCGCTCTAACCCTGCCCTTCACTATCCCTGGTCAGGCTCTCAGGGACATCATGGAGAAAGGGTATTCTATAGGCAATACCTCCGTCTATTCCGGCTACTTAATAACCATAGCGTGGATAATCGCCACTCTGGGACTCTGCTTCCTTAGGTTAAAGTATAAGAAATCTTAGTTAATCTTGCATCCAAATATTTGAGTTATTTAGTTTAAGAGCTCGGCTCTCTGAGAGGTCACATTACCGCAAGACCGGTTTAAAATCGTTTAGTGGTGTGTGGAGTAGTGACACTTCTGTCTAGATTCTAGATTAGTACTGGGTTTTTGTTGGGTCTTTGTCAAAGGTTAGTGTACTTGTAAATTTGCTTTCCCTCAGTAGCACACGTTCCCCAACAATATGTATAGGTACTTCCAATACAGGGTGATAAGAAAGATGTAAGCAGAAACCACTTATTCAGATTAGGAAATTGATGGCTATTTACAATCAATAGTCCTTAACCCCTCGTATGCTTAAGGCACGGATCTGTGCCCAATTTAAGCCATTCTTTTTGTATTTTTTCTTTATTTTCATAATTGGATTTATATGAAACGTTGAGACATGCATTCTAATGCTCGATTTTTTTTACATCCCGCCCGCATAGGAGGGGTTAAACGAAACAAAAACTGTTTTTTTGTCGATTTCACTCTTAAAAACTTTATTAGCGATGAAGTGTGGTAATTGCCGCCTATTGTCTACCTGAATTTTTATTTTTGTAATGTCACTGTACTGTTTTTGGTGATCAATAAAGAATATTTGTATTGTATTGTATTGTAATCGGATTTGAAAAGATATTCAAATTATAAAGGCAGCAATGGTGAAGTGGCATTTAAGGCAAGTGAGATACGTTTATTTTTGCATATCTTTTTTGTTGACCACACTGTTAGCGCTGAATTATTAAATTTGTTTTTGAACACTGTTGGGATTAAGAATAATAACTGCATTTAATCACCTAAATACCTACCTATGATCCCACTTTAATTAAGTCTTATTACTTGTGATTACGTCTCCGATGTCAACTGTATATGGTTAGGTTAGATTGGAATTTATTTTTCGGATGAAGGGGGGTCTTGCTGTCATAAATTGAATAGGTACTATTGACTGTGCTGTGCTGTGCTGTCTTGCAATGACTGGTAATTTTGTGTAAATTTAATTAAAAAGGAGGTTGGTAAAGGTACGTCTTTATCACATTCACTGCCGGCCATATTTTGTCGAAATTTCGCCTGGTGCTGGCCTTCGGTAAGTGCCTCAAACGCCCATGTAAGATCCAAAAACAGTCACCCATTGCCTTAGACTCTAGACAGATGGACCACAATTCAACTGCAATATTCGACTGCCAACTTGCAGTTCAGATGCGGTTTGTATGCAGTTGCCGCGACTGCAATGAAACTGCGTTAGAACTGTACGTCAACGTGCAGTTTGATTGCATTCGTCGTGCAGTTACACCGACTGCATGCTATCTTATACTTCTATCTAATCCAGTTTCATTGCAGTAGCGGTACATAGTGCATACAATACAAACTGCATCTGAACTGCAATTTGGCAGTCGGATGGCAGTTGAATTGCAGTCTTTCGGTCTAGAGCCTTAAACGTATATAATACATACGCCTTTATAGTAGTTTACGGTAATACAGCAACGTTACATGAACTCGCATTAGCGTTTCAGGCCCTCGGCGAAGCTCTCAAAATGTATGAACGCTCATATGCGTTCAAGGCACTGGATGCGTTAAAGAAGGGCGAGAAATAAAATTTTATAGATAGGTACATTGTAAAAAAAAATATGAATACCTTTTGTCCATAGATTATTACTCTCACTTTGGAGTTTAATTATTGCTTAAGTATATTTTGACTGTATCCATATAAATGGTTAATTATAGGGTTGATTTTGCTCATTCGGGTATTTTGTATATAATTTATCAAATAAGATTTATATGGATTAAGTAAAGGAGTCGTGGCACAAAACATAACACTGGCAGTATATTACTGTTAGAGTTTAGCATGTAGGTTTTTCAATTAGTAAATACTTATCTTTATATATATAATTTTAGTGTAGGTACAGTCGACTACAAAAAGATCGATACCGCCAAAGTTACAAAGATATGTATACACACCTTTATTGACTTAACATTAAGGTCGTGTATACATATTTTTGTAACTTTGGCCGTATCGATTTTTTTGTAGTCGACTGTACGTGTGTATGTCACTGAACTCCTCCTAAACGGCTGGACCGATTTGAATGAAATTTTTTTTATGCGTTTTATGGATGGTTTAGATTCACAAATCAGCCCGGCAGATGGCGCTGCAGTCGGTATCTAGGTCCGCTAGTATATTAAACGCGAAGGTAAACGCAATAAAGCAGCTAGTTTTCTAAAAACATTTAATATTATTTATCTACAGTTCAAACAAATACACAGGATTACTTAGTTCTGAAATTCTTGCAACTCACAGGTTATTCTTTCTTTCCTTTACTATCGTTAAAGAGATATCTTTCGTACTCCTCGCACTCATATACATACAGCCGACTACCGGTGCCTGGCTGACCACTGGGTACTTCACCCTAGTAACTTAACTTTGCTCACTTTCTACTACAAATCAGTTTCTCTAACATCCTGGAATGTTCCATGAATGTACGACGCTAATGTAGGACTTGATAATATAAGCCCCCGTATTTTTGCCAAAAGGCGTTTAAATCATCAGGTCCTACATTGTTGTCGATGCCGTGGTGACCTAGGGCTGACCTATGGCCTCTCTAGCAGAGGATGTGGGTTAAAGTCCCGGCTCGCACCACTGAGTTTTTCGGAATTTATGTGCGAAATTAATTTTTAAATATACCACGAGCTTTACGGTGAAGGAAAATCTGCATACACCTGCGAAGAAATACAATGGTGTGTGTGAAGTCCCCAATCCGCACTGGGCCCACGTGGGCACTACGGACCATTCTCTCATTCTGAGAGGATGCCTGTGCCCTGCAATGCCTGTATAGGCTGGGATGATGATGATGATGACAATATTGTCATTTATTCCAGGTCGCTAATTGCAGGTCGTGTTTAAACTACATCCAAAAAAATCTGATGACACATTACGCTGTTTTCTATCTTTTACTAGTTTTTTCTTTTTATTGCGATTACGCACAGGTACAAGCCTAATATTAACTATCAAGACTTTTCTTAATTTCTAAGTGTTAAAGCCAACGAGTAGAGATAAATTATGGTGCGAGAGAAAAGGAGTGTCAGTGACATACATACAATAACGTATCGGAAAGGATCCGATGAAATAATCTCGTCTCGTTGGTTTTACAGTGACGTCACGTTTAGACTGTGCGAGTGCGCAAGACTTCTACAGCGTGCTTCTTTAGAGCAAAATATACACCGTGAAATTTTAGTGGTTGTTTTCTCGAAACGAGGTGATTTAATATCGATTGTACAATCGATTTATAATTACTATTTTGACTAGAGTCAAAAATCCAATTGTGAAAAACGAAAGTCGAAAATGACCGCAAACCAATAGTAACGCTTCGTTGGTACAAGTAGCGTACGATCGTACGATAGGTTAGGTACCAACGAAGCGTTACTATTGGTTTGCGGTCATTTTCGACTTTCGTTTTTCACAATTGGATTTTTGACTCTAGTCAAAATAGTAATTATAAATCGATTGTACAATCGAAACTAAATCACCTCGTTTCGGGAAAACAACCACTAAAATTTCACGGTGTATAATACGCAAAATGTACACTACACACAAAATGTAACAACCGGTAAAATGTTCAATAGGGTAAGATACCTAGTGTACAGCCTATTAATAATATCGTCCAGTAGTGCCTCTGCCTGTCTTTCGTACGAGTGGGAAGAGCTCGAGAGATATCTTTCGTACTTTTGGCACTCATTGCCACATCGGCAGGCTAATTGTCTAACTCTCTCGCAATCGCCATCGCGTTCATTTTGACAGTTCTTGTATGGGCTGACGATTGGTATCGGAAACAGACAGCTGTCACATACATACAAAAACTATCATTTCAATCCGATGCCAAGTGTCAAAAAAGTTACACAATTACCCCGCTGGTATTTTACCCTACGTTAAATGAGTGAGGAGTTTTGTACACAATTAAAACAAAACTGAATTGATTCTCTTGTGTAACGAAAGTTACCCATATCATATAGTTTGTATGACTAACTTTCGTTACACAAAGGAAGCGATCGTGATTTTGTTTTTACTAAGCCCTTAAGTATATACAATTTTTTTTTAAATGACCCAAATTTGCACGGCGCATAAGGTAAAACAAGTGGAACGTGCAAAAAGCACAATGTAAATGTGCACAACATGTACTTAAGGTAAAACAAGTGGAATGTGCAAATAGCACAATTTTTGGGAATTTTCCCAAAAAGTGCAAATTGTACTGCAGTGCAAATTTTCCTATTTGTACATTTTGCGAATGTTACATTGTGCTATTTGCAAATTCCGCTTGTTTTACCTTTCATGTTGTGTTTGTTAGTTGTTACATTTTTCGTATTATATCTTGCTCCTGAAGAGTAGCGTGCAACGTCAACAAAATTGAAATAAATTAATGCTTATGTTAATCATTAAAAAATACCGTTGCTGCTAAAATACAATATACTTAGTAGTGCTAATAAAATAGCTTCAATAGATCATACTTAAAAACGCAATAATAGTTATTAAGAATGTAAAATATATTAAGGGATTATATTATGTAAGTAAAAAACTGACATGTTGCCGTAATTATAGTGTTTCGTGATAAAAATAATGTGATTTGTGTGGGTATTTATGAATAAAATATACGATATAAACGAAGTTTTTTATTACGAGTACCAAACTCGAACCATTTGAACTCAAATTACCTCAAAACTTAGATAACCGTAAAACATATTTCTAACACCTGTCAGTTAACGAAAACTGTAATTTTAGAATACGTTATTTCAGTTTTTTGTACAGTCACCATCATAATATTCAAGGTGTTCAAAATTATCTAAAGACGACCGTATTGTCAATCGTGTACGTGCGTGTTCAGATATTTTTAAACACCTAGACTGCTCCGATGTTTATAATGGCAACTGGGGGGTTACTACGAAATTCGAAGTTCGAAGTTCGGATCGTGCGGTCCCTCTCACTCTCGTAATAAATACCATTAGCGTGAGCGGAACGGCATGAAACGAAGTTCGAATTTCGCGCTTCGTAGTATAGGGCCTGTACCTAAGGCCAGAGAGTGACAAAAAGAATAGAGGGATAAAGTACATTAGAATCCGCTTATAATGGCATTGAAAGAAAGTGACAAACACGTCATACTAAGCAGACGTCACATAAAGCATAGTCTAAGAAAATTTCTCTATTTTTGACCTTCACTGTACCTAAAAAAAAGAAAGAAGAGACACCGAGCCATGTTCTGCCAAATTCATTCATTCATAAACTTTCAGGGCCGAAGTACATCTGGCCCCAGCGCAATCTTCATTTGTGCAGAAACTAAAACGCTTTTGCCTCGTGAAGGGTCATCGGCCTTTGAGTTTACATTTAAACGCCATCTATACAACATTTACTGAACTACAACATAACCATTACCTTTGTCAACTAGCTTTGTTTTAGTTTTCAATCTGCTCAATAGATGGCACTAGCAGAGGATATCGTTCAATAGCCTCCGATGTAAATAAACTCGCTTCGCGCCATCGAATAGTACATTGTTTACGTACGGTTTTTAATAACGCATTGTCGATTCGTGTTTCGCGTCGTCAACACGCAAGCATTTTATTACCGGTTTTCTGACAAATCATTTGTAGCATACCTAGTTAAACTTTTCATTCAGAAGTGAAGTGACTGTGAAGTGTTTTTGAAATTCGAGCCGTGGCGATTAATTTTGCCGCTGCTTTTTAATTTTCCGTGTGTACTTTGAAAAAAAACTACATTTAAAAAATAGCATCAGAGACCTATAAATATTATTTTAATCTTCCTGAAGTTTTAAAGAGAAAAATAAAATTTTAAAGTATTTATTTTGTGACATTTATGGTGAAATTTGCAATACGTGATATGAGCTTAGTTTGAAAAGGTAAGATTTTAAATTTCTGCTCTATGATTATATGTAACTTTAATTTCCTCGAATGTAGGTCATTTCATTACGAAGGTTCCCTAGGTGTGCGATTTAGTAACGCGGTTTCTTAGCTCGTCTGTCTGTCTATCACACATTTATTAGGCTCTTTCTTCTAAAACAAGATAGACAGGTACAGTCAAGGACTTTAATTCATGAGCCACCATGGAACCTTTTCAAAGGAAAAGTCATTACGATTTTCCTTGTTATTAATGCGATGTCACTATGACGTTTACTGTGAAATGGTTTCACGGTGGCTCTTGAATTAAAGTCCTTGACCGTAGATTAAATGAATATCTACATACATATGTGAGGGAGACCACGACGATGTAAACAAACACACATAATGATGTCTCTTCTAATAGTAGCTTGTACAATAAGTATATAAAACGCGCCATTTTACCCGAGCCGCAGGAGAGGTTGATAGAATTCAAGGGTAAAATGGTTTTATGAACAAGTTATACACTGTGCTTTTCACTTCGATTGTATGCAAATTAAACACCAACAATGCAAATAAATTTTCATTTACTACCTTTTCATTTATTGCTATTTCTAAATTAACTTGATAGAATTGCCTCATCATCAGCCTATGCTCGTCCACTGCTGGACTAGGCCTCTCCCATGGCAACGCCACGGAGCACGATCCTCGGCCACTCTCATCCAGCTCTTGCCAGCCGCCTTGCGAAGATCATCGCTCCACCGTGTCTGAGAATTGGATAGAATTGCCTAATTTTACCTAATTTAATAATATTTAGACAAAAAAAACAGTTCATTTTTAAACTCTTATTGGTCGTGGCTGTTGTGACCTCATTGCCTTGGTCTTAGACGAACATTTTACTTAAATAATCCTCCACCTAGATTAGAGCAGCAATATTTTATGCAGCCTACATCCACAATAAATACGAACTTTACGAGCATGAGAAATGATGAAAAAGCTTTTACATACTTTTATTTTGCCCCCGGGTATAGGATTTCCATTAACCGTGGAGTCCTACTTTTACGGTTGATATACAACGTACAGAAACTAGTGAACCGCGCTGGATTTCCATGGCATCAAAATAATATTTAATGCAATGATAGACTACTTATTGTAAGTAAAACATAATTTTCTATTATCTGATTACATAGTTCCGTGATGTACTCACTTCCTAACCAGCTTCCACAAAAACATAATAAATGGTATTTATTAGGTACTAAACTATGTAGACTACACTTCGTTTTTTTTTTTGCATTAGTAATAAGGTAAACAATATTGACGGGTCTGCTTAAAAAAAAAAAATATATTAGGGGACAATCTTACACAAATCGACCTAGTCCCAAACTAAGCAAAGCTTGTACTATGGGTACTAGACGACGCTAAACATACTTATATAGATAAATAAATACTTAAATACATAGAAAACATCCATAACTCAGGAACAAATATTCGTGCTCATCACACAAATAAATGCCCTTACCGGGATTCGAACCCAGGACCTCTTGCTTCGTAGGCAGGGTCACTACCAACTAGGCTAAGGAGGTCGTTGTTTATTGAAAAACTTTAAAAAAAATAGTTAAGTTGGTATATCACTTGTGATACCAAAACAGTGTAAATGACCATGGTTCCTTTCAAACTGTTGCTTATTAGCTTATTTTTCAGAAGTGTTTTTCGATAAAAAGACACGTCAAGATCTTGCCTTCTTTCTAATGCTAAAGAAAACGAAGTCAAACGGGTCAATATTCAGCGTTTTTATCGCCTTTTCATTTCGTCACTATCCTCTCAGCAAATATTTTTTAGATAAGTTGTTTTTTAAGTGTATAATTTGCACAACATTTAAATATAATCGTATCCATGTAATACTTGCGTAGAAAAATTGCTAAGTTGTTGCCTATATTTTATCGAGGTTTTAACATTTTCTATTATGATTATGAAGTACAGGCCACTAATAAATTATCTATCGAACGAATGTTTTTGCGTCACGACAAGTCATGTTATTGACATTCCTATCATTATTTTACACATCCAATTGTACCTACATGTGCAATATCATCATCATCATCATTTCAGCCGTAGGACGTCCACTGCTGGACATAGGCCTCCCTCATTGCCCAATCATTACGGTTGGAAGCAACTTGCATCCACCCTGAACCAGCGGCCTTCACTAAATCGTCCGTCCATCTCGTTGGTGGACGTCCCACGCTGCGCTTGCCAGTCTTTCAGAACTTTTGGCAACATTTGCAACGAAATGATTTCATTTTGAACAACACTGTCATATCCATGTTAGTCAATACGTTGGACGTCAAAGTGACATAAAATTCTACCGATCGCCGATCGCTAATTGGATTCGATTTGTAGCATTCGAACATGGCGGATGTAGACAGTATCTAATTTTGGTATTTCTGTTTCTTTGGCTAGTTGAAGTATAATTTTGATAGTGTTTTATGCGGCGATTAACCTTAATTAACAGTGATCACAAAATTCTATATTGCTCTCGTGTCTGACATTTTTTAATGCGCAAGTTGTTTCCACGTGGTTTCTGGAATTTTTCTATCAAGTTGCAGAAACTACAATCACCGTACAACGTCGCTCACAAGAGAGCTTACTTCGACACTGGCGAAATTGTCCTACCAGTAAAGTGGGACAGAAGCCATATTTTTAAAAAAAGAAGAAGAAGAAGATCGCTAATTATGATTAGAGAGCGGATTTGAAGTAGCGGTCTCAATATTTATATGGATATGACTGGTATAATTTATTATTTTTCTACACACAAAAATAATGTAACTTATCGGAACAAAAAGTAAAAACCTGCTTTTTACTGTGCATTGTGCAGAAGAAATATTAAAGAAGAAGAACTTGAAAAAATAAACAAATTATTTCAAAAATTAACAAACGATGTTTTTATTTATTATCATCCTAATTTTTGCCGAATATTTACAAAAGCTTCCAAAAAGGTTTTGATTTTTTTGTTCCGGTAAGTTACATTATTTTTGTGTGTAGAAAAAATAATAAATTATACTTGTCATATCCATATAAATATTGAGATCGCTACTTCAAATCCGCTCTCTAATTATGATACAGTCAATGTCATAAATGGTAGAGCACTTACTTGATCGACTATACCTACGCGAACTTACTTGTATAGTCGACTAAGTAAGTGCTTTACCATTTTTTATGTCAGTTCCTACATCATAATAAAAACAATAATGAACTGAAACAATTACTTTGCTCACCCGCGACCTTACGATTCAATAAATTATTTAAAAACAATAATGTCACATTGACTAGGTTTTTAGTCTTAGGTTAATTGTTCTTATATGTAAAATGTTTATTTATGTGTATTAGTTAATTATGTAATATTAAAGCTATATTCATGGGGTATTAAGTGAAAATAGCTTTAGATGTTTTAAGCCATACAGCTAACATTGGACCTTTAGTGGTAAAGGAATTTCTTGGCCGACATACGAGTACGTTTATCAGGTTCTTTGCGGGGGATACGCTAGTGACAATTCAATTGGGATACTTTTTTAAAATTGTGACTAAGAGTAAAGTTCGCCTTACAGTCTTCTGTCGCAAGTGCTTTGATTTAGATGGAAAATAATGCAACGAAATTGGCAATTACAACTTGAATAACATTGCAAGTTGCACTTCGATTCTTGTCTCCTCCAGAGACCGTACTTACTGTCTTGAAATTTTGCAGACACTAAGTATTTCAAAGAAATATTCCGCCAAATTCAGCTTTCGAACCTGATCAAATTATTTTATAATTTTGAACACCTTGGTCGTTCCGATTTGATAAACTGACGCTGCTCACTGCAACTCAAAAAACTCTGATGAAACTTTTTAGACCCCTTGTACCGTCTTTCCCATATTGCACACGGGACCAACGGCCAGGGTTCCCAGCCTCATGGGGCCCTGAAAGTCAGATATATATTTTTTTTTACATAAATCTGACCCGTGATTGACTACTATCTCACCTCATGAAAAGTGCAGATGAGGCCAAAGGTTTACCTCACTGGTTCAGTAACAGCCTATGCACTCTAACCTTGAAGATCCCTAGGTTTTATTTATCTGGAAATACGAAAATAATTAGTTTTTATTGTCAACCGGGCCCGTATTCTTTAGTGCGTTTTCCAACACCGTTTTGTTGAGACCGGAAAATTTGAAGAGTTCCTTCGATTTCCCCGGGATTCACTCATAATATCTTGATTTTGGTGATAATAGCATCTAAGTAATTGAAGTATTTCAAATCATTTTATGACTGACGGAATTCTAAAATAACAAACATGTTATTGCCTGAATTTTACTCAACCAGCAGATGCCGTATTGTCTAGCTGCGTTGCTTCCGTTTTCACCATCTCGTTCTGTCACCGTCTCATACCATTTGACAGAAAGAAATAGTGAAAGCGAAAGCAAGCGTCAGCGCGTTAGAAAATAACCCAGCAGGTTGGTGAACATCCTTTTCCCCTCCTTCTGCCTAGTACAATCAGTTTTTCGAGGTTGTCTGGTTCCCTTCGAGCGATATGCCAAAATAGCCGAGTAGGTACTCGCTGGTAGCAGATCACTTTGCTTGTAGCTCTAAGAGAGGCCAAACACAGATTGGTGCGGAAACTGTTCATCAACGGCTCTGTAAAAGCTTATCAAGACGAACACGACCTTCAGAAATGAAGAACACGATGAAGTTAAAGAAGACGTAACAAACAGAAAAAAATACAACAGAAATTGTTAACCTCCCTCTCATTTAAAGTCAGTTAAAAAGCGTTGTTTCACGATCGTTTGAGAGCGAATCTGCCCGAGTGACATCCCAATTAAACCCGCCGGAACTTATTCTAACATGGAGAAGCAACAGCTATAATAGTCCCCCAATCGATTTTACCCACTTAGCGGGCTACCCAAGTTTTCTGTTTGAAACATGACACCCGGGCAGGTCAGGCAGCCAGGCGACATTGATATTAAGTACCTTTTGATGGATGACTCTATTTATTTTGATGACCTAAAATTGTTTACATGCTCTCTTTCATGATTGTTTGCATATACCTGTCTACATATTGATGAACGATATCAAAACAATCTCAAGGTATCCTTGTGGGCTGAAAAATTGCGTGTATTTAAATGTTTTTTTTGTCAGTTTGCGTCAGTCGTTGTGTTTTACACGAGAAATATCTAAATCCAATTCAAATTTAGGAAAAGGGTCCATCAGGATTTTGATGCTTTTAACAATGTCGAAGTGGACTAAGACACGGCACACTTTGTCTTTGTACAGTCAAGTGTAAAAATATGGGTGCGCATAACTTGCTCATAAATATGTCCCACCCATAGCTCTTATGTCGTCGAATTAAAGAAAAAAGAAAGAAATACATTTATTTACAACAACAAAAGACACATCATCAATATTTTACAAAACAAAAAAAGACAACACGAAAACTAAAGATAGAATGTGTCATTGCAGTTGCAAATCGGACACTGGCTCAGCATAATGCTGAGGCGTTTGTAATGTTGTCGTAAGGATGGGTGTATTGAAACGACTAAGTCCGAGTAAATACTGCCTATATTAGAGAAATGAAGCCTTATTATATAGATACATAATGGGAGAGTGTGTGTGTGGCGCAGCTCACACTACACCTCCCCCGTTGAAAAAGAAAAAAAAAATATGCCAATTTTTTTTTAAATGAATCAATCAAATTTAAAAAGTTCAAAAACTAAGAATACAAATTTAGGATACACAAAAAAACTTTTACACTTAAAAAACTTTGATTTTAAACTATTTCATGTCATTAATTGGAATAAGTACTAAACATAACACATTTTGAAACTAAATACCATTAACTAGTAGGTAGGTATTTTTTTTTTACTTCTAAATTTGCACGCCTTGCTGAAGATATGAGATAAATTGTTTATTAAAAAATACTACCGATTATCCGTACTCTAATACTCGTAATGATGTGTACTGTGCTCTCTTTACCTACGTATTTTTATCATAACATCATAAAAATAACACTTTATAAAAAAAATTCTTGTAACTTCAACAACTGTCTGTTTCTAACTACTAAGGTATAATCCTTTAACGTCTTTTCCTTATGTACTTTTTTTTTCCATAATCTGTCCATACCTACTTTGCACAATCTTTGACTCTACCTAACTCATTTCGTACATTTTATACTTCTTATTTATATAAGTGTGCTACTTTGGCATCACTTCGTCATCAAGTCAACATCATCAAGGTCCACAACACTTTTATATATATTTCGTGTCCGGCCGGACTTTTACTTCATATTATTTACTAGTTCAGGATATAAGGATATTATTTATTTACTTTCGTGCGCGCACATTCATAATAATCATTTATACAAAATTTACCTAGGTAGATCATTTAACACTTCCTTTCTTTCTTATATCATACCTTGCGTCCAAGAATTGTCACGAGTGGTAGCTCGACCGAAACATGATCCAATATCAAGGATTCAGCTACCTAGCCTTATATCCTGGTGGACCTTGGAATTATTACTACTTACTATCCTATACCATCTCAAAAAAACACACTCAAATATCTCTCAAAAAAACTCATTCCTTTGAAAACTTCAACTCACAAGAATTCCATCAACTTTTAAGAGTGGCCTTCTTAACAGCTAATGCAAATCTTGATTGTCTCCGCTTCCCCTAACACATACCTTTCTTTCAAAATCATACGATAACCTAATCTGACAAAACCTTTCCTTTCCTAACTCAATATACCCCCAATGCAATACCTATTCAAATTTCAATACTATACCGACGTTTCCTTATTTCTCGACTTCAAATCTTAAAATTGTTATACAACCAATTAAACCACCAATAAAAAAAATCATCATTAGACCGACTAGGAATTTCTATATATAAAAAAAACTGTGTACTGTGTGTGTTTTCAAATAATGTAAACTATCTATTGACCTTGTACTAATAATTTGAAATGGAAGCCAGGTGATCAAGCTAGAAACAATAACAAATTATTTTCGGATCCGTCTGCAGCTGAATAAAAGTGACAATCTTGGCTATTTAAATACATCCTAATAAATAAATCAATTATGTTGTAGAAAAAATTATGTAAAATCAATTTCATAACGATCTAATTAAATCATTACTTAAAGAGCGCACAGTACCTCATTTGCCTAGTGAAATGTGAGACGAAATAACACACCTCACATTCCGATCCATACTTGTCTTGATGACACGTATGGTATCATCCGACTTTCTGCGCGTGACCTATTCTATTTTTAGACTGCATCTGCGACTACAATAAAAGTATTGTTACTAAGCACAAAATAACTCTAAAAAAAAATATCTGAAATTGATGCAATTGTGAAATCTCGACAACAAGCGGCATTTTCTAAACATTATATTCTCTTAAAACACAAATATAGGTACCTACTTGAATTAATAATTCCGTATACTTACGAATAAAATTAACAGTTTTTAAAGTTCCAAATGAGTAGTTAAAATAAAATAACAAATAGCACATCTCTTGTTTGGCTGTTCCTACTCCCTGCAGCTCGTCCGAATCCATCAGCTCGTCCTGGACTCCATCGTCTCCCTGCTGCATACCGTAACCACTCCAACAACTCCTCGCAGCCAGTCTCCTTAATTCTTCTGTCATACCTAGTTTTCTTCTTCAATTTCTTCATTCTTTGTTTAAGTTTTCTCTTCTGTTTTACTTAAGTATAATCTTCTTTCTTGATTATCATTTAATATATCGTATTCTTCTTTCTTACATAAGTTTATTAACTTTACTTCTTCATTTTATTTCTTCTTAATTTTTTCATTCTTCGTTTTCATTGATTTTATTCTTCTCTTCTTACTTCATTTTCTTTTAAGTATTCTCTTCATATTTTATCTTCTTTCTTCCTATATTTCTTCAATTTAATATATTCTTCATATTATGTTATCTTAATTTTTCTCTTGTTTCTTCCGTAGTTTTTTCCGTATTAGTTCTTCTTACATAATTGTCTCCTTTGTCTGTCTTATAACGTAGGTATTCTTATTTTTATTTAAACATACTAACATAACTATTTTTATTCTATAGGTACACTTATTATTAATTTAAATTGTCTTTTTTTTTTAGTCCACTCTTCTTAAACTGTCCACACTTTTTAATTGTCCACTTTTCCACAATTTTATAAGTCCTTTATACTGGTGGCGCAGCGCGCCGCCAGCACCGCACGAGGCAGCGGCACTGGCAGGATCGCCATGTAATGTTGTCGTAAGGATGGGTGTATTGAAACGACTAAGTCCGAGTAAATACTGCCTATATTAGAGAAATGAAGCCTTATTATATAGATATATAATGGGAGAGTGTGTGTGTGGCGCAGCTCACACTACAGTTTAAAGCACCCCAGCGCTGATTTTCAGCCAGCACCGTTGTGAAACCCGGATCGCTGTTTAGATAGATAAATAAACTGCACACTAATAGCTACATAAGACTATATGCGTAAATAAATAATTTGTAGATTATAAAAAGCAAACAATAATAACAAAATCACATTTTGTAATTACTATACCTTACTTGCCATGTAAGTATACAACCCTGCGCGGACTTAATTGAATAATGCAAAATGAAATAACCGAGACAATAAAATCAAAGAAGTTTTGTGAAATACTTAGTGCTAATTAAGGTATAGGTATACTAGCTTTTGCCCGCGACTCTGTCCGCGTGGAAGTAGTATTTTGGGCAGCTTACTTTTTTATCCAATTTGCTTTTTCATCAAGTATGGCTCTCCTTAGTTCCTCGATATTAAAAAAATTACCCCCCCGCAACCCCCAACCCCCTCCCCCCAGCACCCACCAACCCGCTCCCCCCCCAGCAACCCCCCCCCCCGGGACCCCTCCGCAGCCCCCGCACACGCCCTCCCACACAGCACCCCCCGCACACCCGCGTTCGTCCCAAGTCAAGCGTGCCTATAGAAATATCTTGAAAACGGTGCATCCTACGGCAAAATCAATGAAATTTTCATCCCCCCTTTAATACTCCCACACCCTCTCTCCCGCACCCACCCCCGCAACACTGATAACACTGAAAGAATTTTTCAAATCGGAGCAGTAGTTCCTGAGATTAGCGCCTATAGAAGTTTTACTTGAAAAACCCCCGATTTTGAAACATTCTTGCGCTCCACTCCGCTCCTATTAGAGTTAGCGTGATAATATATAGCCTTAGCCTTCCTCGATAAATGGGCTATCTAACACTGAAAGAATTTTTCAAATCGGAGCAGTAGTTCCTGAGATTAGCGCGTTCAAACAAACAAACAAACAAACAAACTCTTCAGCTTTATAATATTAGTATAGATAACGATGGGAGGATTGGGAGGATTAAATCGATACTTATTTTTGCACTTGACCGTACAGTATTAGGTTTTCTGTGGGATACTTAACAACATTGGGGGAGTCAGTTGTTGCTCTGACATTCTCTCTGAATCATGTCAAGAGCAGTGTCACCAACTAAGTGGATTTTCCATTAAAACTGGTAGTTTGGACCCCGCGTAGATCTGCTAAGGACAATCACTAAGGACCTGGACAATTCGGTGTCCATGTTACTTGTCAGATTCTATTGAAATGGATTTTAAGTACTTATCTTACTAGGTAATATTATAAGCTCGAAATTTTCTATGGCTGGACGTTTGTTACTCTTTCACGCTATAGCTAAACCGAGTCCCGTACCTCTACCATGAGTTTACACTAGTTTACGTGACCGTACTCGCTAGCGACGGCGTAAATTATTTGTATGGAGAATTGTACAGCGCCTCTAGCGGTCACTTACGGAAGTACAATTCTCCATACAAATCATTTACGCCGTCGCTAGCGAGTACGGTCACTGTAAACTAGTGTAAACTCATGGTAGAGGTACTGTACCGCGCGGGCGAGAACTCATTTAAACGGTTCAGCTATAGAACAGTTTGACGGATTCTATTGATATGGCACCACAGAAATAATAATAAAGAGGATAGAAATGCCTTAGTTCCTATTTTCTTCCGGAACTCGTGTCGCTGCTTCATCCCCTCTACTTACTCTGTTAATGCACACATGCAAAAGACCGGAACCGTACTACGCAATCACGCACACAATTACTAATATTTTTGCTTACAAACAATTATGAACCTTACACCTTAGAGATAGCGTTGAATAACACTCAACGTAAGTCATACCCACATTTACACAACGGCGCCATTTATTGGCCGCGTCGGCATTATGTCTGTACTTACTAGTCGTAACCTGTTTTTTTGTCCGTACCACGAACTTTTGTGCAAGACGGAAGGGTTATCAAAAATTACTTTACATTGCAGCGTATAATTCAAAACGATCTGCGTTTTTATGGGCATGAGTAGCAATGGTATATGAAGTTTCGTGTTAATAACGTGTAAACCAATATTTCATAATGAAATATTTTCTCAAGTTGTATTTTGATATAAACCGCATTATTACATTAAATTAATACATACCAATGAAATGTTAATGCTGCAATTGCTAATGCTGCAAAACACCATTTTAAAGCACTTGTTGTCATACCCACGTTTCAAATAGAACTGAGCGAGCCACAAGTCGCGCGCTTGTGACCTACGAGTCACAAGCGCGGCGCCAAGGTCACGCGTCTAAGGCACTTCTATCCTCTTTATTATTATTTCTGTGTATGGCACAGTCAAGTTAATCCCGAGATTACAGGATAGGCCATGCCCGTTGTAAAGTCGCATTTACGGGAGGTCGTGCCTTTACGATTCGTTATCACAGCTGGCCGCCGAGGTCGGTAAAGTATTGTTTGTCAACCTTGACATAGAAAATGTTTGGCGTGGTGAATTGTTATTGACATTGGCGAGATTGAGACTACCTAATTGTGTGATGACTGCGTGCAAGATAAACATACGGTACCTAATGCTAGAAGATTAAGTATTATTAGAGTTCTAACGAGTAACTTACATACAGACACACTAACACTGAACGTAATCCTTACTAACCCTACTAAGGAGTGGTTCGAATAAAAAGTAGCTGTGCAATATCTGGTATATTTTATTATTTACAGTCGATTTCGAAGCAGCACTTTTTTGGTACTAATCTTTAAATACAATACTATAAAATTCAAATACAATCACGTTAAAATGTGTGAGCGTTTATAAGTTACCGCGTTTTTACTTCGACGTTCTTTAGAACTGTCTGAACAACCAAAGTTGACATTATTCACTCGCTGTCTGCTACTATACCACAATAGTATAATATAAATTTCCATTTTAACTATTCATTTTATTTTTTTAACAATATCGTCTTTCCAATAAGTTATATTAATTAACTGGGTTTTAACATGATGCAGGGAGAGTCTCTAATCTAACCTCTAACCGAAGTTATTCTATGGGAGGCGATTTTCTGTCAAAAAGGCAAATACTCGAAAGTAATAATTCCATATAATTGCCTCAAACCGGAGTAAAATAAAAAAAAGTTAAGTATTGAGAGAAGGCAATTTAACAAGGTATAAAATGACTCAAACAAATTAAAATAAAATCTATGTTTATGACAAATACCTTAAAAAGTCTCTCATCTCAGATTACGCTGTTCAAAAAATTATAGATATGATGTTATTTAAAAGGCAAAAACCCGAAAATAAAAAAATTATAGCTTATAATGTATAACAGAATATTTAGTTGTACAATTTATAAATTCTTAACATACGGCAGTAAAATTATCAATAAAAACAAATAAAATAAATTGCCGCAGTCTGTTCCTCCAGTGAAGCTCGGTGACGCAGTACTGAATCGGGTCACCAAGTTTAAATACCTGGGGCATTGGGTTACCGCAGATCTCTCTGACGATCTAGATATAGAGAGGGAGCGTAGGGCGTTGTCAGTGAGAAGCAACATGTTGGCACGCAGGTTTGCGCGCTGTAATGTAGAGGTCAAGGTTATGCTGTTCAAAGCGTATTGCCAAACATTTTATACGTGCAGCCTGTGGGCCAAATGTACGCGACGATCACTTGATGCCTTACGCGTGCAATATAATAATGGTTTTAGGATACTGTTGGGGCTGCCCCGGTTCTGCAGTGCGTCAGGTATGTTCGCCGAGGCGCGCGTGGACAGTTTTCAGTCCATCCTGCGCAAGCGCGTGGCCTCGGTGGTGCGGCGCGTGCGGGACAGCACCAACAGTCTCTTGAACACCGTATTGGAGCGCACAGATTGCCCTATTGTGAGATACTGGAAAGCGTGTCATATGCGCTCCGGAGTAGCCATATTTAATATTAAATAAACACCATTACAAACATAGTTTTTAAGTAAAATTGTTACTAACCTGATATGAACTACATGTTTGAAATAAATGAATAAATAAATAAATAAATAAATAATTCAGTAACAAAACCCGAAAACACTCTTGCATTTTCAACCGACGAAAACAAAAGGAGGAGGTTCTCAATTCGACGTGTATATATTTTTTTTTATGTATGATCACGCATAACTTTTTACAGAGTAGTCCGATTTTGATGATTCTTTTTTTATTGGAAAGCGTATACCCCGAGGGTGGTCCCATTTAAATTTGGAAACAATATTCCTACCCTAAGGGTAGAAAAACAGGGGATGAATGATTGTTCAGTTACTGATTGTACTATATGACCACGCATAACTTATTACATAGTAGTCGGATTTTGATGATTCTTTTTTTATTGGAAAGCGTATACCCCGAGGGTGGTCCCATTTAAATTTGGAAACAATATTCCTACCCTAAGGGTAGAAAAACAGGGGATGAATGATTGTTCAGTTACTGATTGTACTATATGACCACGCATAACTTATTACATAGTAGTCGGATTTTGATGATTCTTTTTTTATTGGAAAGCGTATACCCCAAGGGTGGTCCCATTTAAATTTGGAAATAATATTCCTACCCTAAGGGTAGGAAGACAGGGGATGATTGACTAACTTTTTACAGAGTAGTCTGATTTCATAATTCTTTTTTATTGGATAGATAGGGTATACCTTGAAGTTGGTATTATAAATTTGGAAAAAAATTACCCCAAGGATGGAAAAAAGTATAAAATAAAAACTTTTTAACAAAAAATTAAACCGCCGAAAAAAATATTTTCAATTATTTTTCGCTTTTCAGTTTTTTCGGCTGTTTAATTTTTTGTTAAAAAGTTTTTATAATATAATTTTATTTGAATTTTATAGTATTGTATCTAAAGATTAGTACTAAAAAAGTGCTGCTTCGAAATCGACTGTAAATAATAAAATATACCAGATATTGCACAGCTACTTTTTATCCGAACCACTCCTTAATAATTATAAATGCGAATGTAACTCTATTATAAGCGAAAATTTAAGTAAAGGACCTATTGTATGTAGTATAGTGCACAGAATTGATATGGAACTTAAGTCATTTTTCAAATTTGGAACGACAATTAATTGTTTATACGGACACGTTACTACTACATAACTATACTTATAACAGGTCATTTACCTTTATACCTGCTGAGCTGGCAACGTTGCATTTTTGTTAGTTTTTCTCGATTATTCCATAAAAAATGAATGAAAATTATAAATGTTTTGTATACAAATTGTTCTAATATGTTTTAATGTTTCTACTGCAATAATAATTCGTGATAGACTTTTATTTTCCTTAAAAACGAACAAATTATTACCTAACGGTTTTACAAGAAAATAAAAGTCTGATCACGAATTATTATTGCAGTAGACACATTAAATTATATATGAAAACAATTTGTATACAAAACATTTTTAATTTACATTCAATTTTTATGGAATAATCGAGAAAAACTAACAAAAATGCAACGTTGCCAGCTCAGCAGGTATAAACCCTCTTAAGCTGCGTACGGACTGCGCGCACTCGGGTACGCGTACCCGGGCTTGCGTGTCCTGGAACGCCATGTCCGTACGCCATGTACGCGTACAGTGTACGTGGACGTGTACAGTACGTGTACGTGTACGTGTACAGTGTACGCGTACATGACGTACGGACATGGCGTTCCAGGACACGCAAGCCCGGGTACGCATACCCGAGTGCGCGCAGTCCGTACGCAGCTTTAAGTTTCTCAACTATGCCTCTTCGCGCTTAAAGCGAGTCACACACTGCGCAGATACGGTAAGATTTTATCTGCGTATAAAAACTTATCTGTCTGAAGGTATCACACACTGCATATGCGATAATATACGAGATGATACATTCACTCTAAAACTGCGAAGCTTAGTAGACGTGTTTTGTGGCGCGGATTGTTTATACAGAATGATTTTTTTTTATATAAAAGGGGCAAAAGCGCATTTTTGACAAAACTACTTAACGTCGTTTTAAGACGTGAGTGATCCGTTTATTTTCACTATGAGTGAGTCTCACGGTAGTTTCATGTTTAAAACTACTTAACTTCAACAAATGTAGGATTACCATGCATTCGGTGGATGGAGGAAGATTTAGCAATAACTTTTTTAAATCAAACGAGCATTTAATTGCTTGAGACGTAATCTATTATATTCCATTTTTATTTTATTTTTCAACTCCTGATCGCCGATTAAAATCACCCTGTATAGAAGGACAATGCCTTCAACCTTTACGAGTATTCAATGTGGTTGACCTCAACACTATTTATGTAGGTACAGACGAACAAACAATCATTCGTTACCAACAAGCTGTTAGTAACAAGTGGGCAGCTATATACAAGCAAATAGTATATTAACTGGTTGGCAGCAAGGTCTTTCCAAGTTTCTAGGGTTCCGTAGACAAAGAATCTTTATAGTTTCGGCACGTTCGTCTGTTTATCCATCCGCGGCTTAACTTAGAAACTGTTAATGATTTAGTCCCATTTCGTTACCAAAATTTCGTACTAGTTCAGCCACTTCTGGCGTTACTGGGTGGTTACGAAATTTTGGTTACCAAACGGGACTTTAGTCCATTTTCTTATTGAATTTATTTATTTATTTCCATAAGATTAGACTTAATGTCTAATATCTATGTTGTCCCTGCCCCCATTATAGCATAGCTAGCTCAATTATTCCATATAAATCTTATTTACCGCTAGCAAATTTACTTACAGCCTTTCGCGCAGCCAACATTTCTATTTTCATCCTCGACGATACTGAAATCTCATATATAATTCAATTAGGCCACAAGACTCGTACTTAGCTGTAATAGACAGTACCTATGTAGTTGCCTAGACTGTGCTAATACTACTAGAGTAATAGGCCCCTCGAGACCTACCCTCGTCAGACCTAATTTATTGAAGGGTATAACTAAGATCTGTCACCAAAATGTGGATATGTACGCTCTTCAAATACGAAAACAGCTGGACTTGTATGGTAAATAATGTAAAATATCTCGGGAGATAAAATGATTAGCCTTATGATACGAACTAATTCAATATAATGTTTTAAATTTCCATGATTTTTACTCGTAATTATTACTACTCCAGGGACTTATCTTATCATTATCACGCAAATAATATTAATATTTAGTTCGACTTTTTTTTACATAAAACTGACCCGTGATTGACCACTATCCCACCTGATGAAAAGATGTATAGCTCACTGGTTCAGTAACAACCTATTCACTCTAGCCGCTAGCCTTGAAGAGCCCGAAATTGGCAACACTGAGTCAGCGACGACGGGGTAGACAAAGAAGGAGATCACATGGCGGGACGATTTGGACGTGTATTGTCGACAAAGTAAGTGCTTTACCACTTTTTATGACAAATACTACATCAGAAGAAAACAATAAGGCTGATTGTCACTTGTAAGTGAAAATAGCCTTTTCTCAAAAATATCCGTAAAAGTTGACATTATTCTTTACATATCAGAACGCGAAGTGCATAGTTTATGGTCAGTAAAAAAAATTAAAGTTAAAAGCATTGCAGGCTCGATAAACTCGACAACAATGTCGCATACAAATTCCATTACTGTCGTGTCTCAAACTTTTTAAAAAGTTAAAACGGCCACGGTAATGTAATAAGTTGGCACTATTCGTATACAGCCAACTCAAATGACCGGTATCAGTTGTTTTGTTGGATCTCCGGACTTTTTTTATTGTGTTTGAAACAGCTTGTGGTGTTTTCGGTGGAAAAATACACTTGCAGTTTTTTTTTAATGAAAAAAGGCGGGAAATGGTTAAATGACATTTAATTTTAAGTGATTTGCAATTGGGGATGTCTAAAAAAAATACCCTTGGTTTTTATATTTTTTTTGTATAGAAAAGTCAATTATAAGAAACTAATTTCAATACTTTGTCATTTAGTTCTCTACTTTTTTCAAAATTAATTATTGAAACTATTTTAGTTGATGACGTCAGATTATAATTGAAGGCTCCCACAATGTCAAATTTCTAAATCTATCTAAATGCGTACGATAAGGCAACCCCTTTAATTATTTTTTGCGTAGTGGTACACTATACACTGTGTCACTTTACTGGCACTGTCAAAGTGCTAGATGTCAGACAGCGGGTCCAAATCAAACTCCGTAGTATTGTAATCCACGCGTAAATTGTGAAGAATTCTAACCACACAGAATAAAGTACGACTTGAACCCGTCACGCAATTTACACCAATGTCAAATGAAGGTCATTGCTTATTTGTTATATAATAAATTCATTACATAATATTAAAATTAAATAACTACAGAAAACGTGTTAAAAAGCATTTATCTCGAAATGGTTTTCGATTTACTATACATTGCAAAAAATTAGACATCCCCAATTCTTTGTACCTATTTAAGTTAAAGTTTAATCAAATTTTTTACCTTGACCATTTTTGAGAAAAGCTTTATATTTGGCGAGTCCGTTTAACTAATACGAAGCCAGCAATTGCCTACTTCCAGGCCACGACAATAATGTACTAGGTATTGTTGCTCCAGTGCAACTGACATTGATCCTTAAGGTAGTAATAGTACATTACTGCAGAGGCCGCGAAATAGGGGATTGCCGGCCGAGTAGTAATAGATGGCCGAGTGTTAACGAGGCCATCTAGAGATATGAGGCCGGCAATCCCTGTTCGTGGCCAAGGCTTGTATAGTGCTTTTCTCAAATAAATGCAAGGAAATGATACGAATGTTCAACTTATATATTCATATTTAATTGAAATTGTTTTTTTTTTGATTCCCGCCAAAATATTTATTTTCCAGCAATTTATTTGTAAGCTGTTCCAGTTAATGTTTTTGACGCAAAATCTTGAGATGATTTATATTTATTCAAAAATTACGACCTTATTAATAATAAATTGTTAGCAATAAACGCCAATCCTTATTTATTTTATTGAATACCTGTCTAAATCTAGCCAACTAAGATATTAAAAAGTAAATTCACAAACTAAATTTTTCTTAATTGGCAGTATGTCATTGATAGTCAATAAAAGAAAATACGACCCACTAAAACAAAAGACAATCTCTTTGCTGGCCTTGGCCAGCAATGTTTGTATGAAATTCCATTATTGTCGTCTAATTTGAAATTGGAACGAATCTTCCTCAACTGTTATACAATGACATACTTCGTGTTCTATTGTCACGACTATAAGAACCACATTTCCTTGGATGTTTGAGAAAAGGATTTTTTGTCGACTATACGCACAGGACTGGCCTGATATTGAGTTAGACCACAAGTTGTGGATATCAAGAGCCCTTTGTGCACACAACAACAAAAACAACAAATATTATTATATTTTTTGTGTAAACGAATCGAATGTATCTGACTTTCAGGGCCCCGATTGCTCTTATGCGTAAAAGTATTGATTACAGAGCGAAGTTTGGATGGTGATTGAAAAGCACCTTGTCAATTTGTTAAGTATTGTTAGGCCTTATAGGTACCTAGCTACATAGCTATTTTTACACTAGTCTTAACAAAGAACTGGCATGGGGCTGGGATAAACAAGCAAGGTAATTGCTCCAATTTTTCAATTATAACTATTTACCGGTTTGCGGCGGTTCAAAACGGTTTGATCCGCTTCCAACTAGTAAATAAGGTATTTAATTGTCATGGGCACGACGATGGTATCTTGTTAGAAGTTGACTGAAGCTCATTGTTGCAAATTGTTTGAGCTGCACGTTAATAATCGACTTTAAGTTATTTGTTTACATTTAGGTCTATAGTTATACATATACCTACCTGACACAGAATAAAGATGCTCAATACAGACCTCAAAATGAACGTAAAAAGTAGTAAAAACCAATACAACCACCCAAGCTAACTTTGAGCAATCAGATATGTATATTTGCTAGAATATAGTTTTACAGGTGTTACGTTCATGTGCAGTGTATTCGGCCTATGCAGGCGTGCAAATGATTATAATTAAATTAATTAGAATTAAATAAAAAAAACGAGATGTAAAAATAATAAAAAAGTCAAATACTAATAATTCGACGGTCCCCACGAACATAGTCGTATGGAAAAATAAGACGAAATAGCTTTTTTTACAGATTTAAACTAAGCATCAAACGAACTACATGACTACATTTTTATTTATTTATTTTGTGTTATATTTACTGAGATACCCAATTGAACATAGTCTTAAAATAAATGAAAAACGTTTCGACGTACACTGTGGCATGAACGCTTACGATCTTGTTCAAAACAAGACGTACCGGCCGCGTCGCGGTGCAACGTCATTTGCGCCGTTGTTCTGCGGAGATGGTACGAGTTAGAGTGAACATTATTTTTTGTCGATTGCTTGTAAATTAATTGGAAGTTTTTGCAATTATTTAATTTTCCTACTCCTATACTTTTATCTGGTTTTTACATGGTCGCGAACAAATATATAAGAACATAGATAATATGACTTCAACAAGTCTATACTTAATCTATTCGACATAACAGCACTTGTGTCGTAATGTCGTTATTACGATACACCTAGCTGCCACATAATATTAAATGTAGGATACACTCAACACTAAAGCCCAGTTTAGACCTGCTGAGTTGAGTAGAGTAGGGTACAGTCGGGTACAGTAGGGTAAAATAGGGAACAGTAGGGTACAGTCGGGTACAGTAGGGTAAAATAGGGTACAGTCGGGTACAGTAGGGTAAAATAGGGTACAGTAGAATACAGTAGGGTAAAATAGGGTACAGTAGGGTAAAATAGGGTACAGTCGGGTACAGTAGGGTAGAATAGGGCACAGTTGGATACATTAGGGTAAAATAGGGTACAGTCGGGTACAGTCGGGTACAGTAGGATAAAATAGGGTACAGTAGAGTACAGTCAGGTACAGTAGAGTAAAATAGGGTACAGTAGGGTACAGTAGAGTACAGTCGGGTACAGTAGGGTAAAATAGGGTACAGTCGGGTACAGTCGGGTACAGTCGGGTACAATAGGGTAAAATAGGGTACAGTAGAGTACAGTCGGGTACAGTAGGGTACAGTAGGGTAAAATAGGGTACAGTAGAGTACAGTCAGGTACAGTAGGGTAAAATAGGGTACAGTAGGGTATAGTCGAGTACAGTCGGGTACAGTAGGGTAAAATAGGGCACAGTCGGGTACAGTAGGGTAAAATAGGGTACAGTAGGGTACAGTCGGGTACAGTAGGGTAAAATAGGGCATAGTCGGGTACAGTAGGGTAAAATAGGGTACAGTAGTTTACAGTCGGGTACAGTCGGGTACAATAGGGTAAAATAGGGTACAGTAGGGTACAGTCGGGTACAGTCGGGTACAGTAGGGTAAAATAGGGTACAGTTGGGTACAGTCGGGTACAGTCGGGTACAGTAGGGTAAAATAGGGTACAGTCGGGTACAGTAGGGTAAAATAGGGTACAGTAGGATACAGTAGGGTAAAATAGGGTACAGTAGGGTAAAATAGGGTACAGTCGGGTACAGTAGGGTAGAATAGGGTACAGTTGGATACATTAGGGTAAAATAGGGTACAGTCGGGTACAGTCGGGTACAGTAGGATAAAATAGGGTACAGTAGAGTACAGTCGGGTACAGTAGAGTAAAATAGGGTACAGTAGGGTACAGTAGAGTACAGTCGGGTACAGTAGGGTAAAATAGGGTACAGTCGGGTACAGTCGGGTACAGTCGGGTACAATAGGGTAAAATAGGGTACAGTAGAGTACAGTCGGGTACAGTAGGGTACAGTAGGGTAAAATAGGGTACAGTAGAGTACAGTCGGGTACAGTAGGGTAAAATAGGGTACAGTAGGGTATAGTCGAGTACAGTCGGGTACAGTAGGGTAAAATAGGGCACAGTCGGGTACAGTAGGGTAAAATAGGGTACAGTAGGGTACAGTCGGGTACAGTAGGGTAAAATAGGGCATAGTCGGGTACAATAGGGTAAAATAGGGTACAGTAGTTTACAGTCGGGTACAGTCGGGTACAATAGGGTAAAATAGGGTACAGTAGGGTACAGTCGGGTACAGTCGGGTACAGTAGGGTAAAATAGGGTACAGTTGGGTACAGTCGGGTACAGTAGGGTAAAATAGGGTACAGTCGGGTACAGTAGGGTAAAATAGGGTACAGTAGGGTACAGTAGGGTACAGTCGGGTACATCGGGTACAGTCGGGTACAGTAGGGTAAAATAGGGTACAGTAGGGTACAGTCGGGTGCAGTAGGGTAAAATAGGGTACAGTCGGGTACAGTAGGGTAAAATAGGGTACAGTAGGGTAAAATAGGGTTCAGTAGGGTACAGTCGGGTACAGTCAGGTACAGTAGGGTAAAATACCCTATTTTACCCTACTGTACCCTACTGTACCCTATTTTACCCTACTGTACCCTACTGTACCCTATTTTACCCTACTGTACCCGACTGTACCCTACTGTACCCTACTGTACCCGACTGTACCCTACTGTACCCTATTTCACCCGACTGTACCCCATTTTACCCTACTGTACCCGACTGTACCCTACTGTACCCGACTGTACCCAATTTTACCCTACTGTATCCGACTGTACCCTATTTTACCCTACTGTTCCCGACTGTATCCCATTTTACCCTACTTTACCCGACAGTACCCTACTGTACCCTATTTTACCCTATTTTACCCTACTGTACCCTTACAGTACAGTAGAGTCGAGTCGTAGGAAAAATATTGTATGCAACGGTGTATAATTTGGTCTTAACGGCTCGTGCCGTCTTCCATTGCGATACTCGCATTCGCTCGTATCGCAACTCACGTCACTCGCCTTTTAAGACCTCACTTATACAACCGTTGCATAAAATACTATTATATATTCTGATATATTTTAAGGTATTGGTATTAAATCTAGTATTGCCAAAACATAATTAGTTTTACATACGACCTGATATTTACACAAAGCTTCGATGAATAATGTCTTATATGCAAATAAGACTTCTATTTAATTTCGGTACTCCATTGAATAAAGTCGTTTATGAATATGCGACGCCTCTTAATCCACAGAACAAAGTCTTAAAGTAATAAAAAACTCCATTTATCTACAAATATAAAAAAATAAAACAAAGAATCTTACATAAATTAGAAGTATAACCATATTAAGAGGTATTTATAAGTCGTTTTAGTGTTAGATTACTTATTGTGTGCGAAAATATTGAGATTTTAACTTGAGCCCAACTTTAAACGGCAATTTCTCGAAACTATAATTTTGCACTTAATACTTTGTTCTTGGGGATCGTCGAATTCCTAGTTATGTTACATACTTACTATACTAGGTAATACAATTAAACAAAGACAGTCGAGAGAGAGAGAGAGAGTGAGAGAGAGAAAATAGGAATTAATTTACACTTATTATTGTGACATTGTCAAGCTGCGTACGGACTGCGCGCACATTACGCGTACCCTACGCGAGCCCTGGTGGTGGTACTTCCAGCTACGCGTACAGTGTACGCGTACATAGCGTACGGACATGGCGTTCCAGGTCACGCGTACCCTACGCGAGCCCGGGTACGCGTAATGGCCGGCGCCCACTGACGGCATGGGCATGGCACGGCGTGGCATTTTATTACTATCAAGTTGTTTTGAATTTTATTTCAATGAGTTTAGAATTCATGTTACTTTATTTCGATACCACGATGCCGCGACGTCCTGAGGGCCGATGCCACGCATAACCAATAAAGTAACATGAATTCTAAATTCATTGAAATAAGATTCAAAATAACTTGATAGTAATAAAATGCCACAGCGCGCAGTCCGTACGCAGCTTTACGGCGCCAAGCCATTGACAATTAGAAACCTTTTCCTCAAGATTCTTGATATTTTAACAATCAATTGAAGAGCAAGGCTTCAATATTTCCCTTTCCTCACCGACCTTCGTTATTTCCGCGTACAATGATAATATTTTTATCTAATCACAACTGACGTATTGTGTTATTACTGCGCATGCCAGTTTCCTTAGAGGCAGATATCAAAAAATACGTAACCACGTGACGACTTGTAGAAAGTATTTCATGGGTTTTTCCGGGAGCCATTCCTACATTTGTTGCGGCACAATAAGTAGATACAGCAGTAGGGTATAATTTAAAATTGTCTAACTCACTATCCCAAAAAGTAGTTCCGTAGTGCATCTCTACACATCATCATCAATCATCATCATCTCTAGACATCAGTCTAAATTTCAAGCCTCTAGCTCCAGTGGTAAGTATAGGCTACTAGCTTTATCCAGAGGCTTCGCCTGTGTCAGAAATCTATGAAAAAAGGATTACGGTAATACTTTTAAAGCACAACGTTTATTAGAAATTAAACGAACTTACCTGAAGTGAAGTTCTATTCTAATTGTGTGAGCTGCACAGTCTCGAAATGATAATAAATAACTCATGTAGTATTCGTATTCTACAGCCTTTGACCACGTATGTAAAGAGCATGTTTCTAAACGAAAAAACGCCTTGGACTAGTTTTCCCGCGCGCAGAGCTGTCATTTGTCATTTAGTTTAGAGAATATATATATATATAGAATAAATTAATAACGTAATGTAATGACTTTATTCGCGATACTGTGGGTAGTGGGTAGGGAGGGATTATCATTTCGAGACTGTGCAGCTCACACAATTAGAATAGAACTTCACTTCAGGTAAGTTCGTTTAATTTCTAATTGTATTTCGCTGCACAGTCATCTCATGATAATAAATAACTCATGTAGATGTTCAGAGATTCGCGAAGAAAAAGTCATTAACGTAAGATAATAAGGTGCATTTAATCAAATTCAATTTCGCATAAGTAACAAAAATATAGAAAATTACTATATTTGCTCAACTATAATATTATGTATGTAACATTTTCAATAAATCAATTATTCTCAGTCACATATGACTGAAGAAGAACAAGAAACAATATGTTTATTTCTACTAATTTTACTGTACTTTAAGTATTAGGACAAAGAACTAATCGTGCAAAATCATCTGATTGTATAATTGGTCTATTATAAAAGTTAGCAAATGTTTTTGATGTTTCACTCCAGCCAGCAGCCTTTCTTATAGTGTCAATATTCAGGCCGAGCCGATTCGCGGCTGAGGTGGACGCGTGGCGAGTACTATGAGCAGTGAATATGGAAGTATCAATACCACTTTTATTTAGAGTTACCTTAATCCACCTACTGATAGTCTGGGAAGTTATTTGTTTATGAGGCTTTTTAAATGCAATAAATAATTGATCACAATTATTACGAATTGCCTTAGTCTTGTCCATATATGTTAGTAAAGCTTGCGCTGGACATATTTCAGGTTTATCTAAGAAAAAAGGCAAGCTAAGTATTGGTTGATTAGAACCAGCCCTAGAAGTCTTGATAAAGTCAGATATTTTAATAAGTATTTTATCAGGATATTTATGGATATTGGATATTTTTATTAAAGATAAAGTTTGTACTCTATGTGCAGTAGCAATGGCTAATAAGGTAACTAATTTTTTGCTAAGGTTTTCTAATGATAGACTATTATTTGGAGACAATGTAGACAAATAATTTAACACAATTTGGGGTTCCCAGGTTGTGCTGTATTTAGGTTGTGGGGGATTCAGCCGAAATACACCTTTCATAAATCGTTTCACTCTGTCATCGGATGAAATTTTTGTTCCTAACAAAAGTGAAAGGGCAGATCTACAGCAATTAATACTTCCATATCCAGCGCCTTCACTACAGACATTTGTTAAGAAAGTAAGTACTTGAGGCACTGATGCCTTTAAATAATCAATATTATAAGTTATACAAAAATTATACCATTTTTTCAGGTACGTATTATACTGTTTGGCGGTACTGTGTGAGAGTGAGGCCAACATTATGTCAGCGGTAGCTGCTGACACTCCTCTCTGTGATAGCGCTTCCCGGACAGCACCGCGGCAACCAGGATAAGACGTTCTTGAAACTGCTGGTTGCTGGAATAAGTTTTGAACAATGTTGAACTTGGGCCTATTGTAATACATTCTGAACACACAAGCTTTATAAATACAGGGTACCATGCTTGTGCATGCCATTTAGGTACAACAACAATGCCTTCTGACTGCTCAGAGATAATTTTTTGTAACATTTTGGATATGAGTGAAAATGGGGGGAAAGCATAGAAAAAATATGGTTTCCATGAAAAAGTAAAGGCATCTATTTGAAAGGCGTCTGGGTCATTTTTCCCTGCCACATAGCGTTTACATTTTGCGTTTGCACGACTTGCAAATAAATCTATTTCTGGCAACCCAAAACTGCACAATATATTGTGGAAATAGTTATCACTTAGTTCACATTCGATTTCGGAGTGTGACTTTCTGGACTCTTTATCGGCAATAACATTAAGTTCCGATTTAATATATGAGGTTTTTAATTTATCCGCTAGGTTTTCACCAAAGAGCCACTGATCTACCTCTGTTTCTCTTAGAGCTTCACGAGCAGTTTTATTTTCCAATCCAGTCAATAGGAACTGTTTCCTGGTTGACGACTCCCCATGGTGGTAATCGCACAAAAGCCTACCACTATCACTTAAAAGTGTAATAATATCTTCATTACCTTGGGGAGATTTGCACAGTTTGTTCAATGCTAGCCCAATGGCAATTAGGGCACATGATACTTGCTTTTGTTTGGCCTCAATTGCCTTATCTCTCTTCATTAAAACGACCGCCTTAGCCTAGTTGGTAGTGACTCTGCCTACGAAGCAAGAGGTCCTGGGTTCAAATCCCGGTAAGGGCATTTATTTGTGTGATGAGCACGAATATTTGTTCCTGAGTTATGGATGTTTTCTATGTATTTAAGTATTTATTTATCTATATAAGTATGTTTATCGTCGTCTAGTACCCATAGTACAAGCTTTGCTTAGTTTGGGACTAGGTCGATTTGTGTAAGATTGTCCCCTAATATTTATTATTTATTATTATTTATTTATTACATTTTCTCCTGCTGCTGCCTGGGCTTCTGGGTTTAATTTGGGGGCATCTACTAATTTAAAATTAGCCGGGGGAGGATATTTCTTAATTATATTTCTTTTTTCTGATTTATCTAATCCCTTCTTGATAACCCCCTCCCAGCGTGCACATAGCTGTGGGATTAAGTCTGGCCCATAGCCCACTTCTTCAGGAGCTTCTCCCAGAAGCTTCAGAATGTCTTCACTGACAATTATAGATTCAGCTGAAATAGAAAAACTATTTTAAGTTTCTTGCTTGCAGTAACATACACAGCGAGTCAGGGAACTACCCATGAAGTAGAACGCCATGATTTAGGGAGCAAGGAGTGTACCCAACATAGTACACCGCAATGCTAACTGTATGTTTGATAACAGCAAAGAGTATACCCATTAAGTATACCGCAATGCAAAGGATATTGTGATCCTTATACCATACCTATATCATTTTTATTGGGTACGAGTAGTGAAGGTATTTACCCTTGAGGTAAAACGCATCACCAAAATTAGATATGACGTGAACATTGTTCACTTACCGTTTTCCGTAGGATCTATATGATCATTTATAGGTTCTTCATTTTCCACTGTTATCGGCTCCTCCTCCTCTCCGTAATCGTTACCGTGGTAAGGGTTTTCGGTTAAGGGAGAACGGGATCTTGTTCTCGAGCGTTTTCTTTTATTCAGTTCTCGTTCCAGTCTGCGTAACTTTTTCTTTATATATTCTAACGAATTTTCTTTATCTTTCGGCATTGTTGTTTATATTTTATATGAAGGAAAGTAATAATTGCAAAAATTGTAACGGTCGTTGGCTGCACGAAAACGAGAATGACAAATGACAGCTCTGCGCGCGGGAAAACTAGTCCAAGGCGTTTTTTCGTTTAGAAACATGCTCTTTACATACGTGGTCAAAGGCTGTAGAATACGAATACTACATGAGTTATTTATTATCATGAGATGACTGTGCAGCGAAATACAATTCTCACAATGCCTTTACTTTGTCTTGTTGATGCTTTTATTCTTCCTTAGGCCCCCTCGCTTAAAAGCTCTAAGAGCCCTCGATCCGCTCAATATCATTGCTGGATCGACCTAAATTCATTGTCAACCGTCTTAAATCAATTAGCATCGCAAATGGACTCTTAACTTCGTTGATTGATACTCGTTTGATTCGATGAAATGGTTCGAACAAAAGAACAATGCCTGGGAGTGGTTATTGCTTCCCTTTGTGCTCCTTGTTGCGTGCTAAATCCAAATGTGTATGCCTTAAATATGAGTACTTCAAAAGTTTGTCGCTTTACATTATTGAGGCGTTCGTTTGGCGCTCAGGGGCTGCCTATTAACCTGCTAATTATTAACTTTATCTTTAGTCTACTATGTAAAGGTCGCTTCGATACTAAACACATACTGTACGCTTAGTATAAGTTTTACTTCACCAAAATACTTCTCGATCGCGTTTACGTAAAAATTTCAATTCTATAGAAACATGGACGCGCGGCCGCGGAGGCGCTGCCCATGTTTCCCTAGTAATTGATTTACGTAAACGCGATCGAGAAGTATTTTGGTGAAGTAAAACTTATACTAAGCGTACTGGTAAAGATGGGACTACAGGACAATGAAGATTGTAGAATATGTAGTGAGGAAGACGAAACAATGGAACACATCACGTGTGAATGTGACGCCCTCGCCAGATAAAGAGTGAGACTCTTTAGCAACGGATAACCCGCACCAGTAGACTTTAAGGCTGTGTTACTTACACATGCCTGTAGCTTGCACATTTTTGTGCAAGTAGCTTGCATGCTTGTGTCAAATTTGTATGAAGTTTGACTTTCGCGTGCCAGCTACTTGCACAGAAATGTGAAAGCTACAGGCATGTGTAACACAGCCTTTAAGGCACTGCCGCTACGTCAAATCATCCATTCATGGACGAGGTGATAAAAGCAATGGAGTAAATGCGTAGGACGGGTAACTACACAAAAGATCCCTACGGGTCGAAGTGTATCCGCAAGGACCCCTAATACTAAGTTAAGATAAGATAAGATTAGTCTACTATGTAATGATACAAGTTATGACGATGTTAAGAATTCCTCTCGCTTGCTGCTTACTGCTAATCACGTCACTTTGCAAGTGGGTAAGTCAGAAATTAAGTCACTGGACAAATCGGGACTCCCTGAAAAAGCTTTATCATGGATAGATTAGTAACCTATTTCTCACTCATTTCTATCTATTCAAATCTATATTTTCTATGGATTTTTCCCTTGTTACTTAAATGACACATTCTGCCGGCAAAACATTCATTTCTGTAGGTATCTTTCCGTCAGTGCTACTGTAATGATTTTGCAGTCATCGTCATCATCATCGTCTTTTCAGCCGTAGGATGTCCACTGCTGTCCAGTAAGCTACGGCATATTCTTATTGGATTTCTTATGGTGTTGCAATCTTGCAATTATACCTGTCAGTGGCATAACTTCATGGGTTGCACGTGACGGTGATACAGGAAATGCAATCAAGTACATTCAGGAACAAAAGAATGTTACAAAATATAATATGTGTTCAACGCATGAATTACCTTTATATACATACCTACATCTTAATCACCAAAAGTAACTAAACAGCATATTTTCAAAAGTTTTTCAAAATCATAATTTTCTAAAGCAAGTTTTGATTAGTACTTATACATAACAACGGATTTATGTGGCTAGATTTGTTCAGCAAATTTTGTAGTTTTATGGTCGGCGCCCACTGACGGCATGGCGCGGCGTGGCATTTTATTACTATCAAGTTATTTTGAATCTTATTTCAATGAGTTTAGAATTCGTGTTACTTTATTTCGATACCACGATGCCGCGACGTCCTGAGGGCCGATGCCACGCATAACCAATAAAGTAACATGAATTCTAAACTCATCGAAATAAGATTCAAAATAACTTGATAGTAATATAATGCCACGCCGTGCCATGCCGTCAGTGGGCGCCGGCCCTTACAGATCAGGCCAATCTTTATACATTACTAGCTGTTGCCCGTGACTCCGTCTACGAAGAATATTCTCAGACCTACCAAATATAGAGAAAAAAAATTATAAAAATCGGTCAAGCCGTTTCAGAGGAGTCTGATAACAAACATCGTGACACGAGATTTTTATGTATTAGAAGAAGATAATTCTTCTGTACCTTCTGTGTCTTCTGTAACTTTTCCTAAATGGCTGGACTGATTTGAATGAATTTTTGTGTGTATATATTTCAATAGGTTCCTGGATGGTTTGAAAATACAATTGGACCCGGTAGGCGACACTGCTGTGGGTAGGACGTCTGCCGGCTCCGCTAGCTGTGTAATACAATACAACACGTTCAGCTAATTTAAAAAAAATATGTGCATCGTCATTCGTTATCAGTAGATAGATATCCATGGAGATGTGTATGACACCCTGTTTTAAGTTACACATGAAACCTTATAGTGGATGTTTTGAAAGTTTGGACCTGTTCATGTACTTTCGTTGCTGACTGTACCTATGCATCTATTTACCGCCCCCCGCTTCCCGTCCGTCAATTCACACGGTCAACTACGAGTACATGTTTATACTTACTACTTACGAGCTAAGTGAATCGATGAAGTTGATCGTTACTTGTTTTCACGGTGTACTAGTAGTAAACACAACTACGTATTACTAAAGTCAAACACTCGCTGCCCGCAGTGCAATAAATCATCGGTGCGCTAGGCACGG
Source organism: Archips crataeganus (assembly GCA_947859365.1). Classification (NCBI taxonomy): domain Eukaryota; kingdom Metazoa; phylum Arthropoda; class Insecta; order Lepidoptera; family Tortricidae; genus Archips; species Archips crataeganus. Next base: position 10,234,280 of record OX402069.1, on the reverse strand, counting down.
ACGCGTGCGATGCGTCACTTATCGATAACCTCGAACTATCTAACTAAAACTGTCGAAAAGGATGAAGAATAGTGTGCGCTGGCGCGCGGTAGTTTATTAACCGTTAGCCCGCCCGCGCATTAGGCGGCCAGGTCGCGCGGCCAGGGGCCTGTTGCATAACAAAGTACAACTAATATTACAAGCGGAACTCTCGCTTCAGTTATATTAACTAGAAACGGAGTTCCGCTTGTAATATAAGTTGTACTTTGTTATGCAACAGGCCTTTATGCAGGCTTTGTAATGCGCGGGGGCTCTTAGTTAGGGGCTCTGTTGAATCGCGATGTTTCTGCTGGCCGCGTGGCCAATAATGTGGTCGTTGGCCGCTGGTCGCATAGTGCGCGCACTTGCATTAAATATGTCACGGAAAGAATTAGTTGGCCGCGCAGCGACCTGGCCGCTAATGCGCGGGGGCTCTAAATAAGGTAGAGCCGATCACATGTGTTGACTTGGAAATTCAACCTTATTGCTTAAGTAATAAGTTATAATATCCATTGTAGATATTGGCGCCGCGCCGGCGCGCCGCCGTCGCCGCCGTTTCGTTTGGCGCGCCGTCGCTGTGAAATACCCGTGGAGTGCCGCCATGGCGGGCGCCGCGCATCACGCGATTTTCTCTCTCACTCACACTCGTTACCCGAACGTGTCGGCGCGCGCTTTCTGTATGTACCGCCGGCAACGGGTCAAATCTTGCAAGTTTAATTTGACCCACTTCCCGGTTTCTGATTGAGTTGAAATTTTTCACGCTTGTGTAAATTGGATAACAATGCAATAGTATTATGACTAGGACTAGAGCTGATCTGGTGATGGAGCTGGAAGGTGGCCATATAGGAACTCTGTAATAAAACTATACGAAACGAACGCATTGAGTTTGGGCTCATTTGATTCGTCTTGACGAGTACTTTGATCCTAGATGGTAACTAGGGTCTGACGATGGAACTGGAAGGATAAGAACTCCGTAATGTAAACATGGTTCCTAAAATTACAATTGTATTTTGATAAAGCCTTAATTGGCTGTCGTCTTCACGTTACCAACTTTCTTTAACTAATTAGGTTAGATTTATTAATGCTATATTATAAATAAATACATAAAATATAAGTTTTATGTATTCAAAGTTTAAAGCGTTCGATTTCATAGTTTACGTTTAGTTTTTGTCCGAGAAAAGTTTTATGTTGTTTGTTCTTTAATAATAATTAATTAATAAAAAAAGTGGCAAAAAAGCTTTTAATTAAAAAAATGTATGGTTCAAGGCCGCGCCGGCGCGCCGCCGCCCCCGCGGAAATTTTTAGGTTGCGCCGCCGTCGTGAATTTGGTCATCGGCGCCCATAATCTAACACGACAGTGGTGCGTCACTTTAGCTGCCGTAAGGACTGTAAGTGCGACAGAGAGCGCAAAGGGCGACGTCCTGTTCCCACACTTTAGTGCCCCACGGGCAGCGAGTGTTGGACATTATAATAATAATAATAATAATAATAATAATAATCGTTTATTGACCAAAATAATTTTACATTAAAATTCAGTGTCTAGTGGGCCCCAAACTAGGCTTAGCCTGTATCTTGGGGTCCGAGAATGCAGTTGACAATAATATTTTAACAGTATAGGACTACTAAATTTAATCGGTAATTTAAAACTATAAATATTATAATAATAGTTAAAGGTTACATACAATATGAAGAAAAAACATGCGTGTATGTGTGTGTGTGTGTGTGTGTGTGTTTTAAATTCTAATAAATCTTTCCATCTTTTCATAACTCCATTCTAAACACAATTTAGTCACTGTTAATTTAACTTTATGTAAAGACATATTGCTAACGTCAGTTATTTTACATAACTTATTAGTATAGTACTTATAATTATTTTTTTTATACATTTTGCGTTTGACCACAATCACGTCAATCACGCCTGATGGAAAACGAAGATGAGGCCTACGATGGAGCACGCTTGCCTAGTAATGCTCATTCACCCCAGACTTAAAAGCGGCAAAAATTTATAACTGATAGTGATAACTATTGCTTGGATGAGGCGTGACTTTGCGAAGACCCATGAAAGTATGGGATAAATGTCGGTACCATCCCTGGTTCCGTCGCAGTCTAATAATAAGATTCTGTGATATTCATGCGAATTTTAGTCATTTAGTCATTTATTAATTGTTTTCATGGGTACATTGGATCTTAAAAACTAGTACATTGCCCAGACATGAAACCCTGTAATAGGGCACTACAATATAACTTAAACCTAATACCTACTTGATACAACATTACAGTTTAATATTGTACTATTACTATAATATAAATAATTTATTTTATTGTTTCGGAAATCACATTATCTACATTTATTGGCTAACACATGCATTGTATGGTACATTCATAGAACACAAATTTTCCCCGAGATAATTAAATGATTCACAAAAAAACCGAAAAACAAAACGAACGACTCAAACTAACCACAACAAACTGAAAAACGAGCAAAAATATGGGCGAGTAAAGTTTGTATTCCATATCCTTCCAAAAAAAAAATGAAATGAAAAAGTAAATGAAATTACAATGAAATTTAGTGTGTGCTTTCTATGGCCGTTGTGGCATGATAGGTCATGACCTACCATGCCACGACGGCCATAGACGTCATGACGTCATGACGTCAGATACAGTATGGTTTGTTAAACAATGTGGACAATTTTAAAATTTTACATTTTTTTTTTCCTGTTACAAGACGTTAAATTGAACCAAACTGACGTGATCCTAAATTGAATATCAAACGCATTAACCAAACATCTTATTACGTGTCTCACCCAATTTTAACGAGGAAATCAATTAATTAACGATTATCTTAGACGAAAGCCAGTCACGTAGGCACAAGCCCGAAGTGGATGTTATTAATGGACACATAAACGTATGCCACTGAGGTATGCCCTTTGCGCATTTGGGTTACTGAGTCAAACGAGTACCCCAACTTTAAATTTACATATATTTAAGGCCGGTACGGATGGACTGCATTTTAACTGCAACGTATCTGCAACTGCGGAGATTACAATACAATATAATACAATGACTCTTTATTGTCCACCACAAAGAAAACAACATAAAGGTAACTCGAAAAAGAAACCAGTACCATTACCATGAGTTCACAGTGACCGCACTCGATAGCGATTGCGTAAATGATTTGTGTGGAGATTCCATACAAATCATTTACGCAGTCGCTATCGAGCACGGTCACTGCAAACTCATGGTAGTGGTCCTGGAGCGCGTGTGTCCAAAGCTGCGGTGCCTGACCTGATCCATCCGAGGGAACAGAGTTGCCCGGTCACTCTGGGCATTGGTCAATTATTTACTGGCCAATTAATGAGAATTACAACCGTTCGGTCTTACCTCCAGAGCCATTAGAGAAACCACAAAATTCTATCGCACTATCGAAATTACTCAACTCGAGTTCATATATAAATAAATATAAATAAATAAATATCACGGGACAATTCACACCAATTGACCCAGTCCCAAAGTAAGCTAAGCAAAGCTTGTGTTATGGGTACTAAACAACGGATAAACATACTTATATAGATAGATAGGTACATACTTAAATACATATTAAACACCCAAGACCCGAGAACAAATATTCGTATTTTTCATACAAATATCTGCCCCGACACGGGAATCGAACCCGGGACCTCAAGCTTCGTAGTCAGGTTCTCTAACCACTAGGCCATCTGGTCGTCTATATATATATACAACTTTCTTCCTTCGGACATCGGTCCCCAGGTATAAAATCTGTCAATCAGATCTCTCTGTTGTGGCCTATTCCCACAATACATACTAACAATGAAGAAGAGTACTTAACATTAAAAAGGTAGTTAAAAAAAGGTGGCGCTCTCATTTTACCTCTATTCTTTATTATCGTACACTAATCGGCTTGTAAGTGTCAGAGGGAATCTATAAATTAATGATTGTAATTACAATTAGACGAACGTCGGTCACGTAGGCACAAGACCAAATGTGAATGTAATGGATACATTAACGCATTATTGGGTAACCGAGTCAAACGTGTAGGTACCCTAACTTTAAATCTATACTTAGAACCATTAGAGATGGAAGAAGAAAAAAGAGAGATGGACTGCATTTTACCTGCAACGTAACTGCAACTGCAGAAATAACTTACATGTAGGTATCTCGACGCCCGATGCGATGATCTACGCAAGGCGGCTGGCAAGAGCTGGATGAGAGTGGCCGTGGAGCGTGCTCAGTGGCGTGCCATGGGAGACGCCTATGTCCAGCAGATGACGAGCATATAGGCTGATGATGATGATGAGGTATCTCGAGAAATAAACCTTAGAATGGTATTACTTTAAGGAGTGCGTGCACAATTTCCAACTTTCTTCCTTTGGATCGAACTTCTGTACCCTGGCATAACATCTACCAATCAGATCCCTCTCTTAGGTATAGCCTATTCCCTCTATACATTTACTGTAGTACTCTTCAATAAAACTATCATACGTATAGTCTTGATGATGTTTATTCATCGACTTCCAAATCATAACTTTTTTAGCCCCACTGCAAGGATTATACTCTAAGGCGGGCTTGCGCGGACCTGGGTTAGCTACTTAACTCCCGAGTTAATGGCTAATCCAGGGTTAAGAAGTGTCAAAATGTATGGAACTGTTATTCTTAAACCAGGATTAACGATTTAATTTTTTAACCCCGGACCGTGCAAGTGGCCATGAATATAAATACTTACATTGAAATTCAGCACTGGGCTGCCAAGCACAATCACGGGCACAAACACAATCCCTGCAATGAGTTTACATTGCAATACCTACTGACAATGGCACGCCATTACCGACAAAATAAAGTACTTTAAACATTAAAAATGTAGATATAAAAAGGTGGCGCTCTCATTCTACTTCTAATCTTTATTTTCGTACACTAATCGGTTTGTAAGTGTCAGAGGGAATCTATTTATTTTAATGATTGTTTTAGATTAACCCCGGTCACGTAGGCACAAGATCAATGTGCTTGTAATGGACACATTAACGCCATTGATTGATTGATTTTCCTTTTTATTTTTCCATTTTTAGGGTTCTGTAGTTAGAATGGCAAAACGAAACCCTTATAGTTTCACTATGTCTGATTTAGAAAAAAATTTATGGTACCTCCCATAGACGTAAAGAGGAGAGTTTTTTTCCTCGTCTAAATTTATAGTGTGGGGTATCGTTGAATAGGTCTTTTAAAATTATTACAGGGTTACACAGTACTTATATGTATACAGTGGATTCGTTTACGAAATATTCAACTTTTAGATATTTCTTTTGTCAAAACAAAAGAGGGATGTGAGTCCAAAATATCTTAACACTAGGTATATCAAGTTGTACTACTTTCTATCTTCTACTTTGTACTACATATTTGATTCCAGCCGAAGTTAATAGAAACTGAATTTAATGAATTGGCATTGATCACTTTTTTACAATGTGGTCTAATTCCAAAACCATTTCGAGGAATAGGTTTATTAAATCATTTTATAACATTGTAGTAAAAAAATATTAAACGATCGTGTGTATTTTTGCAAAATAATGTTTGACCTTTGTTTGACCTTTCTGTGGGCATTAACTTTGAAATTCTTTGCAACAAGAAAAAAAAAGCCGTCCGTCTAGTTTCTCTATACTATTCTCTGTCACTTCGACGTAGTTATCATCTGTCAGTTTAAGGATACTATTTTGAAAAACATTCTTCGCGTTTTTCATATTTTAATAATAGATTTATACAGGAAGTGTTTCATTCCTACTTGTGGAAATGATTCTGTCAATAGCCCAAACAAATTAATTGTTTGCATTAGAGAAGATTTACAAGAGAAGTGGTGCCGCAAAGTTAATTCAAAGTTTACAAGATGTACTTATTGTTTTGAGGATCATTTTAATGTAAGTATGGATTAAATCCGCCAAAGAACTTTCAAGGGAACACTTCTGACCATTTTATTTTATACATACAAAAAATACTACTTACTACTACTATAGCCGTAAATCGTTTTTTTTTACCTATTCTCTAGGAAGAATCGGCAACTTTAGTGTTATTGTTATTGTAATGTAAAGTGACATTGTCAGATGACAACTAACCATCGATTGTGACACATTTTTTTGTCATTATGTCTGTGGTTTATACACAGATTCAGCCGCGGCATGTAATTTACGAGAAGTCGTATCTCAAATTTTCAATAAATTATAAAAAAATATTGGAGTGATGAAAAAATTGCTGAAATATTCAAATTAGTTTCTTAAAATGCTCTATATTTTCGATAAAAAAAATAAAAAGGGGGGGTTAGAAAAAATGATCAATCCCAATTAAATAAGTAATGTAATTTAGCAGAATGACCGATCAGGGTTGGAACATCCCTAAGCATTCGGAGTGTAATACGGTGTATGTAATAACCCCCCAGAGTTGTGAGGGCATGGAATAGTTGCAGAACTATGTTATACATTTTTGATTAGTTTCATTACACACACATAAGTTTCTTGTGCGACGACTACAAGTAAAACGTTCATTTCGCCGTTTTTGTTCCATATTTATAACAACAATGGTTGTCAATTCCATATGTCTAAGGTCTAATAAGGCTATAATTTAATTAAGTACAATACAATACAATACAATGACTCTTTATTGTACACCACAAAAAATACAATACAGAAAAACAAGTACATGACAAAAAAGAAATAAGGTAAGCAATGGGCGGCCTTATCGCTTCGAAGCGATCTCTTCCAGGCAACCTTTAAAAAAAGAAAGAAAGAAAGCAAGGAATGCATTACAGCAGGTGGTGCAATATAAAATTTAAGTACTTAGTTTTTTTATTCTGTTTGGAGAGACGAAGGCACAAAACTTGTTCTAAAAGGGTTTATTCAATTCTATGTTAGGATATAATTGTCATAGTCTGGTTTACTTTGTCTCGATAAAAAAAAAACAAGATAATGTCCCTGGTTTTGGCGTCCCTGGTGAGGCGCATACGCGGCAGCCCGAACAGCCTTCTCCGGACAGTAGGAGATCGCCTGAATGGGCCGTTCCAGCTCCACTGGGATAAACTGCACATGGCCAAGTTGTAGATTTATTATTATTAATTTGTTTTTGACCTAATTTATTTTGATTTAATTTTATATATTTAGATTTAATTCAATTTAATTTGTTTTTTTTTTGATGTGATATGATTTAATTTAATTTCGATTTGTTTGGATTTTATTTAATTTATTTTGATTTAATGCTATTTGTATAAAATTTTTACTTTTGTTGTTGTACTATTAACATTGTATCAACTATTATTGTAACTAACAAAATATGGACCTAGTCTGAAATAAATTGGATATTATTATTATTATTATTAATGTACTTATCTACCCGGACACTTTAGAATAAGTACACGTGTAATAAATTAATTATAAATCCTACTTGTATGTATGTATTTATCAAATTCTACAGTCTTAAAAAACATGAAATATTAGTTGTGTTATAGGATAGGTAGAGTAGACCTCCTCCTCTCTTCCCCTCCATCTTTCCTTAAAAATGGTCAATGTGTCAAAACATCCACTGATCAGAAGTCTCTGACTTCGAAATATCAACCCGAAATGAACCCGAAATGTCCAATCTATCATAACGTCCACGTTATTTACGTAACGTAATTTTTACTGTCTGCTTATCCACTATATAATAAATTTTCTTCTCTTAACTAGGTTAACTGGAAGAGATCCCTTTTTAGGGATAAGTTCGCCTTTGTTCTCCTCTCTGTCTACTTGTATTTTTATTTTTATGTGCAATAAAGAGTTTACATACATACGTCCACTACGTCAGGACGTCCACCGCATTACAACGAATACAACTGTTATCGAACTGTCCATTATACACCGTGAAATTTTAGTGGTTGTTTTCCCGAAACGAGGTGATTTAGTATCGGTTGCGATTGTACAATCGATTTATAATTACTATTTTGACTAGAGTCAAAAATCCAATTGTGAAAAACGAAAGTCGAAAATGACCGCAAACCAATAGTAACGCTTCGTTGGTACAAGTAGCGTACGATCGTACGATAGGTTAGGTACCAACGAAGCGTTACTATTGGTTTGCGGTCATTTTCGACTTTCGTTTTTCACAATTGGATTTTTGACTCTAGTCAAAATAGTAATTATAAATCGATTGTACAATCGCAATCGATACTAAATCACCTCGTTTCGGGAAAACAACCACTAAAATTTCACGGTGTATAAAATTTATATTATAAAGTTGGGGTACACGTATGACTCTGTAACCCAAAAATTCAAAGGACATACCTGAAAGGCATGCATTAATGTGCCCATTTAAACCCACTTTTGGTCTTGTGCCTACGTGACCGTCGTGCGTCTAATGGCAATCATTAATTAATTAATTGATCCCCTCTGACACTTATAAACCAATTAGATTACGAAAATATAGGTACAAGATGAAATTTGAAACGCGATACAAAATTAGTGTTTCTAGGTCAGTTATGCAACATATTGCATTAACTCAATTGTTAAAATTAGTTAATCTTATAACATGAGTGTTTTTACTTTGGTAGCGTCGTAAAATGTAGTGGTTCCTAATTGATGACTAGATGGCGCTAGGTAGGTACAGCCAGTGAAATATTATACCTAAACTACGATTTTTACCATTTTTACCAAGAGATGATTAAAATGGATATAATAGCTTCACACAGAGCAGTGGGTAATTTTAGTCAATTCTGGAAAGAAACGAATAAATTAAGTTATAAACAAAGTCGGCCAATTGCAGTGAATGGTCTACAAAATGAGAAGGAAATTGCTAACATGTTTACAAAACATTTTAATGTAAACAACCCGCTTCTCCATGATGCAGTGACGGAGCATCCTACTGCCAGTGATCTGATCGGTGGTGGCCCGGAGATTAACCAGGTGTTGTGTATCACTCCAAGGATGGTTTCGGATTGTGTTAAAAAAATGAAGCGTGGGAAGTCGCCGGGTCATGACGGATTAAGTGTTGAACACATAATGTATGGTGGTCCGCTGCTTCATCAAAAGATGGCATTATTGTTTAATCTTTGCCTGTCGCACGGATATTTGCCGGTACAGTTTATGAAAACATGTGTGGTACCTATCGTTAAAAATAGAACTGGCGATCTTAGTGATCCGGCTAACTACCCATCTCGCTTGCCACAATATTTTCAAAGATTTTAGAAAGGCTGATTAACCCTGTCCTGACAAAGCAAATAGTATTGAATGATTCACAGTTTGGATTTCGTTCTGGTCTCTCAACAGATATGGCTATATTTAGCTTAAAAAATACCGTCGGAAAATATCTCAAAAGAAATACATCTGTGTACGCGTGTTTTTTAGACCTTAGTAAAGCGTTTGATACAATTAATTACGGACTGTTATGGAAAAAATTGACTGAACAGGGAGTATCGACTCAAATAGTCTGTCTGTTGAGATATTGGTACGCGAACCAAATAAACAATGTCAAATGGGGGGAATCAAATTCTGACCCGTATAGATTGAGCTGCGGGGTGAGGCAGGGCGGCCTATCCTCGCCCCTGCTGTTCAATCTGTACGTCAATGAGCTGCTGGAGGAGCTCAGCAGAACCGCTGTCGGTTGTCACGTGGCCGGCGTGTGTGCCAATAATCTTAGCTACGCGGATGACATGGTTCTGCTGAGTCCTTCCATCAATGGTCTACGAACACTGCTGTCAATTTGTGAACGGTATGCTGCATTACATGGCCTTAACTATAATGTAAAAAAGACTGAAATAATGGTGTTTAGGTACGGTAAGGGACCGGATATTATTCCGACTGTAAAGTTAAATGGAATCGATTTAAAAATTGTAACTACTTTTAAATATCTGGGACATGTACTAACTGACAGACTAAAAGATGATGAAGATCTTGAACGACAAAGAAGGGCCACTGCTATGCGGGGTAACATGTTGGCGCGCCGGTTCGCTCGCTGCTCGGACCAAGTCAAAATATCTTTATTCAGGGCTTACTGTCAGGCGTTCTACACGAGCCACTTGTGGTATCGCTACACTAAAAAATCTTTCAGTAGACTCAGAGTGCAGTATAATAATGCGTTTCGTGCTATGCTGCGGCTACCGTGGCGCTGTAGCGCGTCTGGCATGTTCGCCGTGAATAGGGTGGACGGCTTTTACGCGGTCATAAGAAAAAGATACTGGTCTTTTATTGCGAGAGTGAGCGGGTCGGCAAACACCATTGTAAAAGTAGTAAGCGCGACATGCTACTTTGGCAGTGAAATTTCAATATTACACGTATAGTTAGAGTTAGGTATATACTATCATTAAAAAAAAAATTGCATGTTACTATTATGATTTTAATTATTTAATTTAACTTATTTTATTATTTAACTGAGAATATTATTTTTAATTTAATGTAATGCTTTTAAATGAAATGAAATGATAATGTGTTATTGAATGATTGTAATATGAATTTTAATTTTTAATTTTTAATTTAATTTTTATTTAATTTTTTTAAATTGTATGGGTTCTAAAAAAAAATGCCTAAATAAATACATTTATTATTATTATTTACTTTCGTGGAATTCTGACATTTCTTAGTGTTACTAGGCAAAAAATATTTCCCAAAAATTTAAACGAGATAAAACAAAAACTAGGAAATACAGAACACAAATTCCTTAGTTATACACATTAAAATTGGACATGATGTAATAAATCATTAATTAATACGTAGTTAGAATATTTTTTTATCTAACTGTTCAGACGTAATAAAATATTTAACCCTTTTATGAGTAAAAAATAAATTGTCTCGGGTATCATTGCGATGATTGACATAAGTACCTATATCGCAAACTTTCGGACTTAAACTATAATTAATAGTTATGTATTAAGTTTCAATCGTCGTCTCAAGAGGTTTGTAATTTATAATTTCATAGACAAGGTACACACTTAAATAATAAAAACCATCAAATATCATTCTTCTGTCAAAAAAATACCTATTAAAGTCATTCGGCTTCTGTATTGAATGTTTGAATGTGCTCGCTCTCCTGTTTCCGTATTATTTTTGTCGTTTTCGTTAATTGATATTATTATTTCCTTGAAAAGTTTTTGTTTTTTGCTATGTGCTATGTTTTTTAAAGAGGAATAATATCATTATGAACTGCGTCTCACACGAACCATGAACACACGAATCTCTTAAAAACCTATGAAATAAATATAGACTAATAAATGAAAACTTATAACTTCTTATAGTAAAAGCTCTCCTTTACTATATTTATAATTAGTAATGTGCCTATTTTATTATGTTTCTAAAATAATAAATAGATTTAAAATGAAAAAAGGTTTGTTGCCTCTGGCATTTGTCAGAATTCCACGAAATAAAAATCGTAGTTTAATCCCCCCTCTCGTATCGGGTTAATTAATAGGCACAAGCCAACGTTCTACCATTAATTGGCTAGTAAATCATTGACTTCAGACTCACGCACTCCCTAAAACAGTATCTATCTAAGGTTTTTCAATCGAGATACCTGTTGGCCACCCAACTGAATTATTTTTCATGCTATTTTGCTGTGGCAATATTCCTTCTTCCTTGGACTTGGACTATGTGTTTGTACCACACTTGTGCGTTGTGAGAAAATTTATATTTTAATAAACTTTCTTGAGTGAAAAGAGTGTTTTCGTGTCGCAAACAAACTCTTCCAGATACACAGGGAATGCTACAATACATATACGTAAGTAATTTGTGCATGTGAAGCGCCTGATTTTTATTAATATTTATTTGCATGTGTTATCTAGTCTAATATATAAAAATCTCGTGGCACGGTGTTTGTTATCGCACTCCTCCGAAACGGCTCTACCGATTTCTATGAACCTTTTTTCTCTACATTCGGTAGGTCTGAGAATAGGTCGTAGCCTATTTTTTGTATACCTACCCCTAATCTTCGCGGACGGAGTCACGGGCAACAGCTAGTAATGTTATAAATGTGAAAGTTTGTGAAGATGTTTGGAAATTTGTTACTCAATCACGCAATAACGGCTAAACGGATTTACATGAAACTTGGTATGGAATAGATATGGGCGCCGTTGACCAAATCCACGGCGGCGGCGCAACCTGAAAATTTCCGCGGCAGCGGCGGCGCGCCGGCGCGGCCTTGAACCATAGATTTTTTTTAAATGAAAAGCTTTTTTTGTCACTTTTTAATTAATTAATTATTATATTATTAAGAAACAAGCAACATTAAACCTTTTCTCGGATAAAAACTAAACGTAAACTATGAAAATCGAACGCCTTAACTAACATACATTTTATGTATTTATTTATAATATAGCATTAATAAATCTAACCTAATTAGTTAAAGAAAGTTGGTAACCTGAAGATGTAAGCCAATTCAAGGCTTATTCAAAATACAATTGTAATTTTAGAAACCATGTTTACATACCTAATTATTATAATCAGACTTTAAAATTTCATTATCAATATAATGACATAAAACGAATGAGCGGCGATACAGAAAGCGCGCGCCGACACGATCGGGTAAAGAGTGCGAGTGAGAGAGAAAATCGCGTGATGCGCGGCGCCCGCCATGGCGGCGCGCCACGGGTATTTCACGGCGACGGCGCGCCGGCGCGGCGCCCATATCTAGTATGGAGATCAGTCTGGCGCAAGTTCCCTTATAAAAAACGTATGAAACGTACGCTAGCTTCTATGGCGGGTATATCTATCTTGCTCTAACAGCATCATCCCTTTCTCACTCCGTCATTGTCTGTCATTGTCATGATTTATGTTTACTGTTCGCCGGGCTTGTTGAATCGTGCCGTTTTTGTGTTTATATATTTTGTTAAAATTAACTAATTTAACGTAACAGTTACGATCATAACTTGGTTAGAGCCCGTGTCTGAGATGTGAAGCAAATATGCACTACAAAACGTGTGAGATTTGTGGTTGAAGGCCGGTCGTGTTGGCGGTCAAAAACGAACATTTATGGCTAAATTTCCATTGGATGAAGATAGGTAAGTTCAAAAATCTATTTGTTTTCTACATAAGATACATAACGCATGTTTCTTAAAGAAAATCTAGAATAAAACAAGATTATTGTAAAAGATAGTGCGGTACCCAGATAATATCGATATTTTTTTCAGACCAGTTCTTAGATCCATGTTATTGAAAAATGTATTGGTTTTTCTTGCCATATATAAATAGAAAGAGACGAGCAAAAACTAGCAATTGACAAAAATAACCAGAGTATAATATTATGTTTCTATTAATATTGAAAAAAATTACTCCTTACCAGGTGGTGGTGGTCACTAATCAGCTGGTGCTCCTCCAGATAACCTAAGAGCTGGCGGTTAATAATCGATTCCATTACCTTGGAGAGCAAATAGGTGATAGCTATCGGTCTGCAGTTGTAGTAAATAAGTAGTAAATATTATTTTAAAAGATTTAATAAAATTAATAAAAAAGAAAACTCTTGTTATTATTTATTACAATCATACTTTTCGTGACTTCTAATTTTCCTGTTAAAACGGTTTTAACAGAATAAAATAGTTGTTACGAAAAGTATTACGATCGTTTAATAATTGAAAAGCAACGCAATTTTTTTTTTCAAATTATCGATTATCGATGTCGATAAAAATGTCTAACAGTGTGTTCAGCACATCCCTTTTTGTTGCTTATGTTGGCAGCAGTACCGTCCACAGCTGCTGTCACCAAGCTGTCATAATTTCTGTCCTGTTGGTACTGATTCTAGCCTACGTTTCATACTACTCAAAATGTCAAGTCAATATATGGCACTTGTATGGCACTCCAGTCTCTTAAAACGTAGTGATTATATTCTCTTTGATGGAGATATTTTGAGACCTTAGGAATAATATAGGATAGTTTTTAGACGGAGTCGTGGGCAATAAACACTTACGTACCTGTAATACATTGGCTAATTCAATTAAAATTACTGATGGAAGAAAGTGCTTGACCTCTACCTTACAAAGTCAACAGATCAAAGGACGAATACGAACGCAAGCGGTAAAAAAACCGTAAAACCAGTACCTAAATCAAAAGTTCACAAATGAAGCGACAAAAACAGAATTGTTGATTCTTCACAGGAAAACAAACGGCAAAAAGTTAATTTAATTTAAGCCGTCATCACAATAGAAAGCTGTAGCGGCGCGACAGCGAATCCCTAAAGCACAACATAAAACCCCGATTTTAGTAAGGTACGTAAACTGTTTACTTTAGGAAATTTTGGGGCTACTTTGATAGATTTAAAATGAACTAAAACAATTACTTTGCTCACCCGCGACCTTACAATAGTTACGTTTATGCAAGAAATGTGCGTTCATGCAGTTCCTCCACCTCCACACTGTACGAACACACACAAATCACATAAACCCAACCATCACCACCACCAAGCTACACTGACGCGTTTCGAACTCAACCAGAGCTCATCTTCAGAGTTACCACAACCGTATGCTATGCTACCAAATGTTAAACTAACAAACCAAAACAAATGTTTTAACTTGTCACTGTAACTTCTCAAGTACCCACTTTATTTTTCTTATTCTCAAACTACCCCACAAAAATTAACTTTTATTGACATATTTAAAACTACCTTGAATTTTTTGTTTATTTATTTATAAGGCATATTTAATTAATACTAACTGTTCAAATTCGACCCAAGCCGCAGTAAAGGAGAAGATTCTAAATTTACCTGTTCATTAATAATAGACCCCATAGTGTTGTACCTAATTATTTCCATGCATTCCAGAGCATCCAGACGCAACCCCTTGCCGCAATATTGTAACACTTCATAAGAATCTGAATCTAACAATGAATGATTTGATTCCAACAAATGTTTTGCAAAATTCGATCTATCTGGATGCTCATTCCTATATGCCGAAACATGCTCTTTAAATCTAGTATTAAAACTTCGGCCCGTCTGTCCTACGTATATCCCATTGCAGTCATTACAAGTAAGCTTGTATACCCCCGATCTAGTTCCCTTATCTACCTGTTCTTTGTGGTTACATAGCCTAGAGTACAAAGAGTTGTTAGTCTTAAAGGCAATATTAATATTGTTTGATTTTAAAATGCCATAATTCTTATCAGACAAACCCCCGACGTAAGAGATGCTAGATCTATATTTGTTAGTAGACTAGACTAGTGTTAGTAGATTTGTTAATTAAATATGCCTTATAAATAAATAAACAAAAAATTCAAGGTAGTTTTAAATATGTCAATAAAAGTTAAATTTTGTGGGGTAGTTTGAGAATAAGAAAAATAAAGTGGGTACTTGAGAAGTTACAGTGACAAGTTAAAACATTTGTTTTGGTTTGTTAGTTTAACATTTGGTAGCATAGCATACGGTTGTGGTAACTCTGAAGATGAGCTCTGGTTGAGTTCGAAACGCGTCAGTGTAGCTTGGTGGTGGTGATGGTTGGGTTTATGTGATTTGTGTGTGTTCGTACAGTGTGGAGGTGGAGGAACTGCATGAACGCACATTTCTTGCATAAACGTAACTATTGTAAGGTCGCGGGTGAGCAAAGTAATTGTTTTAGTTCATTAATATGGACCTCCGCAAAGTAACGCCTGATTCAATAAAGATTTAAAATGGTTTATAAAAACGCAAATATTCATAGCTCGATTGAGCAAATGACATATAAAGTAAGCTAATTTATCAAGGTAGTTATTTCACTGCCACAGATTGTCTAAAAAAGTAAGGATACAGTACAGCGTAAAAACTGTTTTTCAAAGTAACCCCCGTTTTACGGTAAGTACCGCTAAAATTACATGGCAACTAGAAAAAGGACCAGAAAAAATAGCTGGTGGTGGAATCTATGGAAAGGGGACGAATCTCAACATTAAATAAAATAAATTGGATATATGAAGTGGTCCCACTGCAGGGCACAGGCCTCCTCTTAGAATGAGAGGGGTTGGGCCGTAGTGTCCACGCGGGCCCAGTGCTAATTGGGAACTTCACTCACACACACCATTGAATTTCTTCTCAGGTGTATCCAGGTTTCCTCACGATTTTATCCTTCACCGTAAAGCGCATGGTAAATTTCAAATGTAATTTCGCACATAAATTCCGAAAAACTCCCGGCTCGGAATTTGAACCCGCGATCCTCTGCTTGAGAGACCATAGGTCAAACCACTAGACCGCCACGGCATTTTTATATTATTTGGATATTATGTGGAAAATAATTTGTGGACTGAGGGCCCCCACTCCTTTTATGCCCCGAGGCCACCAGACCTCTAAATCTGGCCCTGTTTAAGAGGTAACCCAAGCCTAGAGTTCTCGACTTAACTCCTGGAAATATTTCAATTTACTATTCAGCAGCTGCTCCATAATTTATTAGACGCGCGTCTAAAGGTCGTTGGCCTTCCGTCTCACTCAAACTTCAAGCAAAGGAGCTAATTTGCCTAGATTTCTGAATTTCTGAATATTATTTGATACGCGGGTGGAGCGACGTATTCATTATCATTACATTTGATTATTATGAAGTCGAATCCAATTATTCATAGCCTTTACCCGCGACTTTGCTCGTGTAAATTATCAGTATACTCCGTTATCAAGCGGACAGTTTGATGGCTACCTAATTTTTCAGGGTTCCGTACCCAAAGGGTAAAACGGGACCCTATTACTAAGACTCTGCTATCCGTTCGTCTATCTGTCTGTCCGTTTGTCACCAGGCTGTATCTCATGAAGTTAAAAACTAAGGGGGGTCGTCATACAATAAACTTGTTTTTAACGTTTTTAACTTGATCTTAATAACGGCGTTAACTAGACACTTGAAATTATCACCTATTACGTATTACTGTGGCCGGTATAACAACAAATAATAAAATTGTAATTTTTTATATTAAATTTTAAGGGGGTTTTGATAAACCAATATAAAATGATCTCACACTGCTTACATTTTACTTACAAGCAGGGTCTGCTAACACTAGATTATTACCTATATATTTTAAATAAATAACCGCAAAATTACCTCATTTAAAAGAAGTAAACGGTACACTTTTTTTTAAATGCCTATACAAACTATCCAAGTATCGACGTTGTAGCCATGTAAGTATGAACTAAAAAAAATATCTAAAAGCTCAGTCTAAAAAAAAGTATTTTATTGCCATTGCACATCACTAATGTTAGGTACTCATCAAAGTGCCCGGTTGATAACGGAGTTGAATTAAAATTCCACTCTCAATAAATTTCCATAGGCTAGGAATCCCTAAAAATTACATTGTCTTCTTCATTTACATTGTACCTATTCATATTCATTCATTGACGTCTTCATTTACATGGTTTTCATATTCATTCTATCATGTTAATTTGTACAATTATTGTATGTTGTAGGTCTTAAAGTAAACGTGGCAGTATGTATAGGTAGTACCCTGTTAAGGCACTGCAATTTCCTTACATCCACACCAGCGAAATAATGCAATGGTCTTTGTGTAGTTCCCAATTCGCACTGGGCCCGCGTGGGAACTACGGCCTAAGCTAGCTCATTTTGAGAGGAGGCCTCCTGCATTGGGTATACAGGCCGAGAAGAGACGATGTACTATATCTACATACAACACCCAACTTCCTAGAAAGGTTTTCTCCAATTGCGACTTTACTGCCCTGCCATAAGGTAACTTGTCGCCGTCGTGACCTCGCGTGACAAATAAACACACGGAATTCCGGTTGTAACACATGTCAGTTCAAAGTCTGGTTTCCTAGATCGCATGCCAAGAATTCCTCTCTCATTAACTAATAGCCAATCCCGCAGACTTGCTCACAGCTCATGCAAACCATTTAGGTTCACTTCGTCCATATTCCCATTTTGTCAACTTCCTCGCTCGTCATCAATCCCATTTCAATTCCCAAATGCACGTATAAATCTGATGACAATGCAATATTATTATGACATGGTGCTGATCTGATGATGAAGCTGGAGGGTGGCCATAGGAACTCTGTAATAAAACACGCATCGAGTTTGTGCTCGTTTAATTCGTCTTGACGATTACTTTGGTAACCAGGGACAAAAAGTAATATAATTTTTAACAAAAAACATTACTGAACTGTTTTTAAAATATTGTACGAAGGTACTGAACCCGAGGTACGAGTCCAAATCGCACGTACTTGACCAATTATTTTCGTATGACGCTGGTAGCGCCAGCAATTGTTTTCACTTATGTATATGGGAAATAAGTGTAGCCATACTAAAAACGCATTTTCCAATTGGGAATGTCTAAAATAAATTATCACTGGTTTTATGTTTTTTTTTGTATAGAAAAGACAATTATAAGAAAATAGGCAGTAAAAGTACTTAGTGAACTAAATAAAAAAACGCAAAATAGGCGTAAGAAACTAATTTCAATATTTTTTTATTTAGTTCACTAAGTACTTTTTAGGGTTCCGTAGTCAACTAGGAACCCTTATAGTTTCGCCATGTCTGTCCGTCTGTCTGTCTGTCTGTTCGCGGCTAAGCTCAGAGACTGTTAGTACTAGAAAGCTGTAATTTGGCATGAATATATATATCAGTCAAAGTGATTAAATAAAAATTAAATAAAAAAAAGTAAAAAAATTTTTTTAGGGTACCTCCCATAGACGTAAAGTGGGGGTGATTTTTTTTTGTCGACTAACCCTACAGTGTGGGGTATTGTTGGATAGGTCTTTTAAAACCATTGTGGGGTTGCTAACATGATTTTTCTATTCAGTGATCTGTTTGCGAAATATTCAACTTTAAAGCGAAAATTTTCATTAAAATCGACCGTCCCCCCCTCTAAAATCTAAACTGTTGGGTGGAAAAATTTGAAAAAATTCAGAATGGTAGTAAATATATCAAATTTACTAGGAAAATTATAGCGGCTAAGATTGCTTAGAAATTATTTGTAGTTTAAGAGTAAATAGTAGCATAAGGTATAAAACATACCTAAACTTGGATGATTCCGTACACATACGAAATCCTTAGAAAAATATTACTTGATTTTTTCGTAATGGCTACGGAACCATACCTTGGGCGTGTCCGACACGCTCTTGGCCGGTTTTTTCAAAATAACTATTGAAACTATTTTGGTTGATGACGTCTGATTATAATTGAGGGCTAACACAGCCAAATTTCTGAGTATCTAAATGCGTATGATAAGGCAACCCCTTTAATTATTTTTTGTTTAGTGGTACACTGTAACTAGTGTCACTTCACTAGTGCTGTAAAGGTGCTAGATGTCAGACAGCGGGTCCAAATCAAACTCCGTAGTTTAATCCACGCGTAAATTGTGAAGAATTATAAATAATGTTATTCAACGCCGATTAAAGTACAACTTGGACCGTCAACGACATTTACTTCAATGTCAAATTAAGGTCATTGCTAATTTCATATGCAATAAATGTATTACATTCTATTAAAATTAAAAACTACAGAAAACAATTTAAAAAGCATTTATCTCGAAACGGTTTTCGATTTTAAAAAATAGACAACCTCAATTGGCAAAATTATCAACAATGCTGAGGTCATAAACTTGAAACTGAAGGCCACCGTCATATATGACGATTACGTGACGCAAATCTCTTACATATGTAGATATGTATATCTAACAAGTTATTTTATGTTAATATTCAATTAAGGCCAAAACATTAAAGCGGTGGAACCAGTTTTGATGAGTTTCGTATTACATCACAAGTATTGAAATTAAAACTCATTTTGATCGCGTGTAGTCACCAGGAGACATGCTAGTATGGATAGGTGGAAAAAATTTCACTTATCCCCACCAGCTCCACAAGCTAGTATGGATAGATAGAAAAAAATCCACAAGTCCCTACCGCAATGGATTTTAGTAGGGATATATGGAATATATCCCTACCGGTGGAGAAGAAAGGAAAAATATTGCACATATCTCTATCAGTGGGGATGGCGGTAGGGATAGATGGACAGACAGGGGAGCTTTTTACATATTCTACAACTTTTTGTATGGCGAAGATAGAAAACCATGTGAAAACGCATAAAAAACAAAATTATGACATAAAATCATCGACAGTAACAAAACCTTCATAATTGGTAAAGCGATACAGTAACACAGTATCGAAAAACCTACAAAGTAGTTTCAACTCAAACTACTTTTATGCAGCGATAACTTTATTCACACAAAGATTTGAGACTACCTGTCATAGTAAAAGTTTTAGAACTTAAAATAAGCTATCCAGTGACATATCGCTTGTCCAATTTGCCCACCTTCCTTTAATTTGAAGCTAGGTCACCAACCACTACCACCAATTACCAATTCAACCGCCGCAGAGAATAGAATCACTGTGTCAACGACGTGACGAGGGACTGGTTTGTTTAATCCAAAACACTGAAACCATATTATTTTAATCTATCGATCTCTAAGCGCTCTAACGTCAAAAGTGTAACAAAAACTAATTTCAAGTTACGTAAACTTCATCCCTTAGTTAATTGAGGGGCTTCACCGAACAAAATCGTGGCCTTATTTACATACCGATCTCCTTTGCTAACGCATTTCATCCCTTTGAAATTTCCTCGAAATTTCAGCTTGAACGCAAGGAAACAAGGATCATTTGGTAACTTTGCTGTTCTAAGATACGTGTTTGTAGACTTTGGGTCACACTGAACGAGCTAGCGTGCGAGTCAACGTTGTCAGTCACTGGAATACAAGTTGTTTTATAATTATAAAACGGAATATTTCCTAGTTAAAATGACTGAACAGAACAGCCCTGTGAAGGTTTTTCATAGGAATTCTTGATTCAAAACGAAGATAGGCAAAGGGTACTTACTAACAACCTGATTCCTCCGGGTTGACTAAACTTTCGAAGTTCCCAAACGCTTCTCGTCCATTTCTGCACTTTCAAGAAGAAGATAAATGGATTTAGGTTTTTTTGCTCAGGCTTTACTTGCAAAAATGTTCACGCCCCGCCACTTTGATGCGGTACACTTAATCATCGATTATTTTTCTCTTATCTTGTCATCGTGTCATATTTTTGTGAGCTCTGCTTCCTTCCTGTACTGCTTGTTATGTTAAACGCGCCGCGGTAGAGCGCAGGCTGAAAATCAGCGCCGCCGGCTTCCTCAACCGACAGCATAATATATGATGAACCTGAACCTATTGCCACATACTTACACATTTGTAACGTGTTTGTTCTTTTTTATTTTGTGTCTATGTTATGTATTTGGCAATAAATGTTTTTTTTTTAAATTAATTTGTCTACCATAAAAGAATCTTAAAAAACATTTAGAGGGCTGTTCAGTCACTTAAACCACACCTGCTCAAATCTTTCGCGTTCGGCTAGTTGTTTGTAGATTGTAGAGCTCGGACTATGCCAGACCAGGGCGGGAATTCTACGAGATTTTGATATTATGGGAAGAGGTGCCAATAGAGAAATCTCTCTCCAGGCAGATGATATTATGTCTGGGGACCGAAGCCAGAAGGAAGGAAGATCCAGCCGAGTTCGAGTTGAGAAACTTTAATAGTGCGATGTAGAATATAGCAGTTTCTCTAATTAAAGACTAGATGGCACTAGAGGTTGCCACAGCCTGGGGGAGAGGCTACAAAAGAGAGATCTCTCTACAGGCGTTATGCCTGGGGACCGAAGTCCAATGGATGTACGTTGGAAATTGTATTTATATAGCTGAGTTCATAAACTTTGAAAGCACGATGTAGGATGATGCAGTAGTTATTTCCTTATCTGATGACTAGATGGCGCTAGGAGTAGCTACATCACATAATTTTATTAGTTCTGTCTACTCGTACAATCGCACGATTCGAGGCCTCAGCTCGCTATCCACTGAGACGATGCAAGCTACTGACATGCGAGTGAACCTAGCCAGTAGCTGACCACGGCTCGCTCTGTGTGCCACAACCACAAGCAACTATCTGATATAACTTTATAGGGACGATAGAAAGTGGGTCGTACGCGACGCCTCGCCAAGGATGCGGGACCAGACAGGAATGTCATTCGCAGAAATAAATTCCAGCAGGGGTGAGGATGACATCTTTATGAGCTTTATATACTTTACTCTTAAAATGAAGGTAGAGTAGCCTTTGAAGAGCGGATCAGCTGACTGAGGCTCGTAAATCGACTTTCCCGAAATGTACACTTTCTCTAAAAGGAAGCTAAAAGGTTATTTCTTTAAAAGGACCACTTTCTCGGAAGATGCGCTAAGGGAATCAAAAAATATATTTCCCGAAGAGTGATCTTTGTCAGATAGTACCTACAATATCCAAAAATCCGTATTTACATAATGGGAAAGTTTTTTTTTTGGAAAAATGCACTTATTGGGCGCACTATGGTAAAGTGTAGATTTCGTAACCAATACGTTTCGTTAGTTAGAGAAAAGTGCAGTTTTGGCAAAATTAACAGAAACAGATGTGCAAGGTCAAAGTAGTTTATTTTGCTTCAAACATGTACAGAAGATGTTATAAATTTGAGAGGCGACCTGACCCTATCTTTGGGTCTAGGTCTTGGGTTCTCGGCTATCTAGACCTTCTTATTAGTACTAGTACTAGTTAGTCTTTTTATTAATGGCATTTTATTACGGTAGAGTCATTTAACGATGATCCACCCATGTGACACTATGATTAGCTCTCATAGAATCGATGTTTTTTCGTACATTTACATACTGACGATTCATCATAAAATTAATCCACTTTATTCACTTCTAGTCTTTCATTATCAATATCAAAAAGATAATTTTTATAGTATTAAACTGTATTGAACAGGATATTTAGTATGGTATTAAACTGTATCTGGCTAGTTCTACTAGCGTTTCAACCGCTATCACTCTCCTGTCGCATATAATAAGCAAATGAGCAACACCTAGCGGAAGGTTTATATTTATATTTATATTGTACTAGTATAGCTTTTGCCCGCGACTTCGTCCGCGTAGAAGTAAAAAATGATTACTGATTAATGATTATGATGAACATATAAGATAAGTAAAATCTATAACCGTAATTTTAGAAGAACATCGTCACGTAAAATGTTTGTTGAACCTAGATCATTTAATAATTACTACGGACAAAGAACAAGAAGGTACCTGATACCACGCATTTACAATAAAATCATATCGGAGAATGAGTGTGAAACGAAAAATATATTTAAATCTAAAGTAAAGGCGTGTTTGATGGATACCTTCATTAAAGAAAGTGAAAGTTAGGGTCCGCAAATATTGTATGTTTGTGTGTTTATGTTTATCTTGTTTTAGGTATAAGCTTTATAGCCTATTTTAATAACTAGTTTGTAAAAAAGAGTGCTGTATTCGCCAACAAACTGCTTAGCAGTTTGGCGAAAATATTTTTAACCTGTTATAAAAAAAAAAAAAAAAAAATCTAATAGGATTTTTAATTGTTTTTTTTCGTTATTAATTTTGTTATCCATCGCGTTTTGTTATTATTCGTTTTGTTTTGTTGTCCATCGCGGTTCAACGTGGCAATGCAGCTAGTGAATTGGGCGCCTTTGTGTGACTGACAGCATTTAATGAATTGTATTTTATATTGTGATAATTTAAAAATAAATATACTTTGATTATTATGTTCAAATGTATGAATACTTATAAAATATATTAATTTTTACTATAGTGTAGGGATTTAAAGGTTAAATAAACATGAATATGAAATGAAATTTTATTATATTTTATGAACACGAAGCTCGGCCTTTGATCTGGTGAAGGAAAGGTACACGGGGGTATAATCTTTTTCAAACGAAATTTTATTGAAATACTTCACCTACCGCAGTATTTCTTTGTAAACAATATTTTTTGTTTTTCCTTCGGGTGGTAGAATCACCAGGCTACTCTGTGCGCTTACTCTGGAGCATGCTACATACAACTGGCCGTGGGAGAAGCAGCTTTCCCTCAAGTCCACTCCCGCTACCTTAAGAGTTTAAGAGTTTGACCTTGAGCTTTGTTTATGGTCGTTGCGAAGCAGACTTTGATGGGAAACTGCACTCTCTTGAATTCGAAGGGGTAATTTGATGGTGTTAGGGGAATCCTTGGAATAAATACAGACTCTCCTCGAGAACAACCGGCCAGTATAATTGCCTCGATTACATTACGATGCAATGTTTTCACTTGCAATCTGGTGCCATTGCATAATTCTGGTGGATTTATATTGCGCAGCAACATAATTGGCGCGCTAACTCTCAATTTTAATATGTGAGTCGGGAGACCGGGAGGCTTCAATGTGTTCAAAAAAAAAAAAAAAAACAGCCCTAAGTGTTCTGAACTGTTCTGTGTGTTTATTCAGTGATAATCGGCTGTATGCTTAGTATAAGTTTTACTTCACCAAAATACTTCTCGATCGCGTTTACGTAAAAATTTCAATTCTATGGAAACATGGACGCGCAGCCGCGGAGGCGCTGTCCATGTTTCTCTAGTAATTGATTTTTTTACGTAAACGCGATCGAGTAGTATTTTGGTGAAGTAAAACTTATACTAAGCGTACTGGACGCGCGGCTCGCTCACTCATTCATCCAGTGAAAACGACGTCTGTGGCGAGCGAGCGGTTGCTCTGTGCATTCGCTCGACATTGTACGTGTTCGGTGGGTCTCCGATCTTTGTTTACGATTTTGTTATAAACAACTGTTCTCTTTCCTCATTGAATGAAAACGGACATTTTCTATTTTGAGCGAACATCGGCAAAACCGCAATCATATTTGCTCTAAACAAATGTTTGTTCAGAACACTAAGTGAAAACGCGGCTTAACCAAAATGTCTAGTCCTTACCATTTCAAATTTCGAACTCTACGTTCCTATGAAGCCGTGTCTTCGGATCGAGTATTCAAACATGTGTCAAAATAAAATGTAATTTAAATCAAAAGCACTAAGGAGTATTGATATCATCTTCGAAGCAAACCACCCCCAAAATAACTTTCTACTCCTTTTTAACCCCGTCAAGGGATGAATTTCAATAAAATACGAAACACGTCTTCCATCAATTCTGTTAAAGAATGTTTATGCAAAATTTAAAGTAGATTGGACCAAGGAATCACGTTGTCCCATACAAACTTTGCCCCCCTTTTTTACCCCCTTAGGAGTAGAACTACGAAAAATCCTTTCTTATCGGATGCCTACGTCATACAAAGAACACACCCTCCAAGTTTCAGGTCTCTACGATCAGCGGTTTAGGCTGTGCGTTGATCCGTCAGTCAGGACAAAGGATTTTATATGTATAGATAACGATACAGCGTGCTTGTGGTATAATTTAAATTTGTTGAAATTTCACTCTAGTTGTAGCTTATTTCTTACGTATATGCGACAGGAGAGTGATAGCGGTTGAAACGCTAGTAGAACTACCCATCTACTTGATTGTGGGATCGTCCCGACTAAGAAATTCCGAAGCCTTGAAAGCATAGCACCTTTTTAGGGTCGTCGTTTGTCATACTTAACTCCTCACAAGGGATATCATACGTCCAAGAGACGTCATGACGGTATTAGATATATTATTATTACTTACTACTCTATTATGAGATGTCTCTAGCCGTTTTTACGAGGGATGCAATTTTTAGTAAACTAAGTAAATAAATATAAATAAATAAATATCACGGGACAATTCACACCAATTGACCTAGTCCCAAAGTAAGCTAAGCATAGCTTGTGTTATGGGTACTAGGCAACGGATAAACATACTTATATAGATAGATATATACTTAAATACATATTAAACACCCAAGACCCGAGAACAAACATTCGTATTTTTGATACAAATATCTGCCCCGACACGGGAATCGAACCCGGGACCTCAAGCTTCGTAGTCAGGTTCTCGAACCACTAGGCCATCTGGTCGTCTAATAAATAAGTATTAAAAATTATGTTGTGGCCAATCTTCTGGATTCCTGTTAATCCTGGATTTTCTGAACAACATAATGCATATTTTAGTTAGGGATGTTCATAATTCATTAAAATTTCAAGCTGCTCATTTTATCAATATTGGAAGCGATTTATTTACTTTTTTTCATGGATAACATATTTATTCCCTTTTTCATATAGGTGTCCCAAAAATACATGTTTTTTTTTCTTATTTTTTCCAGAACTTTTCTAACATGGCCTCTCGCCTTGTACCAGGTTATCGTTGAATTTAAGAACACCCTGTGTATAAAAATACCTAATTAATATAATTGTAGTTAATTTACTCTTTGAGAGGAGGCCTGTGCCCTGCAGTGGGACATATATAGGCTGGGATGGATGGATGGTACTCTATGAACATAAAACCACCGTGAGACTCACTCATAGTGAAAAAATTCGGATAACTCACGGCCTTCTATGATCGACTTTAGCTCGACATGTTTCAGGCTAATCCGTAGGCCTTCTTCTCAGACCAACACGTCGCGGCGGCTGCCACGCGCACTGCGCGTACTCACAATTTGAGGAAGGCAAGGACCGACCACATTAACCATAATGCAAAGTTAATACGATTGACTTATTAGTTATATATTACACACTCCTACCGTACTTACCACTGAGGGGGTATGGTCGGTGGTACGGTGGGTCAGAAGGACACTATCGATAGTATCGATTTTTTGCTGAAATGAGACCGTCAATAATATCGATTGTGTCCGTAAATAACTAATAAAATAACTATACTACCGATAATATCGATGGTATTGTTGTCTATGTTATTGGATTGTAATTAATTACTATCGATAGGCCTATTTCACTCACTATTTTTCTCGGTCACGGTAGTATTGGCCATAGGTATTATCGATAGTTCAATGTATTGGTTGGCAACGCTAAAGTAAACACAACGCAAGTAGGTAATCTAGTTTATTACTATTTCAAAGCATCGAAAGCCTTATGTCCCACGCAGTGGTCCACGGCCATGACGAGGTCTGTCAGCTCCTGCTGGCACGTCTCGGCAGTGTAGGGCTTGTTGGCGATTCGGGTCTGGCAATCTTGCAGCTCCTTGATTATTTTACGGACGTCGCAGTTCTCTGCAGATAGAACGAAGTAGGAAATGGACATTATCAGGCCTTAGGGGCAAGCACAGAAGAGACGTGGGACGGGGGCGCGTCGCAGTCCGCGTCGTTTGTTCGCAGGCCGCGTCTCCGCCCCGTCTCTTCTGCCTGCTCTGGATCGCGACGCTTCTATACATTTAGTATGAAAACTGAATCAAGGGGCGCCGCGACTTCGACGCACCTCCGTCCCACGTCTCGTCTGTGTGGCTTGCGCCTTAGGCCCGTAGTAGATATACAGAACTACGCAGATCTTCGATACCCGACGATTTTGGTCTCTAAGCGACTACCGCAATACAAATTCATAGAGGTTCGTACACACACAGGCACGCGTGTCGCGATCCGTAGATTCGCGTAATCACGTGTACGAAGGGGCCTTCAACTACGAAATTCGTCGAATTAATTCCTGTGCAGTTACCCATACAGTTATGACTAACTATTGTTACACAAACGACGCGATCATGATTTTGTTTTCATTAAGCCCTTAGTTACGTACAATTTTTTTTGAAAACAACCCTATTGTTTAAGAATAAGAATAAGAAATTTATTTGATTTCTCCACCACCAAGTACAATGTAGGAACTTAAATATTATAATAAAGTTGTAATTGGGAGACTTGAGTGGGGGAGACTGGTGCCCGAACTAGGGAGATCCTGTGTGTCAGGTCACCAGGTCTCCTGCCCTCAGATGTCCGCAACTACTGAGTTACAGTTAAAAAATATAAAAAATAAAAATAAAAACAATTTGAAAAAACAATTTGCGTTACAAATTACATTAAGAATATGATATAGATTTTAACCATAGTTCATAAGGATGTGTATGTGTGTGTAAGTGTGGGTGTGTGTGTGTGTGTGTGTGTGTGCGTTTGTGTGTGTGTGCGTTTGTGTGTGTGTGTATGTGTGTGTGTGTGTGCATGTGTGTGTGTGCGTGCATGTGAGTGCGTGCGTGTGTGCGTCTACGTGTGAGCGCGCGAATGAAAGTGTCTGCGCGGTGTGCGTTGGAGCAATGCAAGATTAGGTTTAAATTGAATTCATGATAATGCTTGTAGCAGATTTTCTGTCGCATTATAATCCAAGCTTTGTAACCAATTAGAAACAACCTTCTTACAGCGAGTTTGGGTTAAAGGGTAAATAGTTAATTCCCTGCTTATTTTATTGAAAAGGAAACCTCCCAGATAACAAAAAAAACCTGTGGGAAAAACGTGAACTAAACTTGGGAGCAGGACACACCCTGTCCTTCCTGCGTTTGCCCGACAAGGATTCTGGATCATACGGAATGAGTGCGTGCTGTTTTAATATTATATTTAGGATGAAGAGTTGTCTCACCGTAAGGACCTTAGCTCGTTTATATAATTCAGTTGAAGGGAAAAGAAAAGGAAGGGAGTGACTCACTTTAAGAATTGCCCTTTGTGCGCGTTCAAGTTTTAGGAAGTGGGTTTTGGTAGCACTGTGGGTTTGAATTGTCTTAAGGAATAAATTTGATTGAAATAATAAATACATATTGGCAACCATAGTTGCACAAAGCGAAGTGGCTATTAGACATCGGTTACACTTCAATTCTGGCGTCAGGTCAGTCCATCACTCAGGTTTTCTGTCATTCACAACGAAGCGACGAATATTTTTTAAAATATTTAATTTTCATCAGTCCGGGCCATGAGTCCCTCAGTCCGAGAGGGGTGTAATTCTGTTGTCATTCTGACTAGAATGATGCACTGAACGACGCCAGAATTAGCGTGTAACCGAGCTTTTAGATATACCTACTTATTCATCATCAAATCAGTCTATATACCTCCCACTGCTGGGCACACACAGGCCTCTTCTCAGAATGATAGCACACAAAAACTATTTGTATCTATTATTAGCTCAAGAAAAACTCACTGTACATACAGACCCCACGTGCTCGGATGAGCGGGTCATCTGAATTCTGGAACAGAAGAATACAATATTGAATGGATAAGTTTTAGACGAGCTATCCACAACCTGCGGACCGCCAGCCTTCTGGCAGCAGAGCGCCTGCGCGCCTGGCTTAAAAATTATGTTCATTTTCAACCATACTGATTTTTATGCAAAAAAAAAATACCTCAAATATTGGAAATATTTTTCGTACTACTTACGTTTACTATTTTCCCGTGAGTATAAAAATCACAGTATAAGTGGCAACTTCATTAATCTTGTAATCTATGAAAGTTCGGGCTTCTTTATACCCACACTACATGACACTACCACCTCAACTTCGAGTTTAGTAAAAGATTGAATTACATCTGTCATATTGATCTGTAGTATCCTAATATCCTTTCAAACTGGTGTGTCTAGTCAACAAGTGCCTTTTTGGTCAACTTTTTTCAGCAGTCTCCGAAAATTATGATCGAGGTGTCATTCGATTCGGAATGGCATCTAGATGATTTTTGAAAAAAATGAAGTTGCGCTTGCAAAAATTCCAAAAGTTATTAACAATTAACTAAAAAAAAAAGGGGGTTTAGTTTTTTGCGAATATCTCAAAAACTAATAAAGATTTTTCAAATTAAAAAAAAGATTCAAAAAGAGGAGGAAATTTCCTAAAAAAAGTCTCGACTCCCGGAATTGTAGCACCAATATTTATAATTTTCCCAGAGGGATGAAAATACGGCCGAAAACGGGTGCTCTGGGTTGCGTAAGCCACGCCTACTTTGGACTCTTTATTAATAAAAATTATTTTAACATAGTAAATATTAAATTTAAGAAATGAAAAAAATCAGGGGCTTACTGGATAGATAAATGAACAATTTGAATGAACAACTTTTTCTTCTTTGAACAATAATTATCGAGGTTCTACTAACGGTCATAATTTCTACCCTCGCGTCAAAAATCTTACTAATGTGGAATTTTTGGATAATGAGAATCAGTTATTGGAAAAAGGTTTAAAATATAATCTACCCACTAAATTTAGTCTAAAAATAGTGGAAGGTTTGGCGGTAGATTCTGAGGTTGCTATTACAAGTAACTGTGGTGATTTTGAAACAAAAGTGTTAGTGGCAAATACACTTAAAAATACCAATTCCACAGAGTGTATTGTCAATATAACCGAATTAAATTCTTTGAGATCTATTCAGGAGAAAGTGTATGATAATGATTTAGTGGTGACAAAGGCAGACAAAGGAAATTGTATTGTTTTATTGGATAGGTATCAATATAATCGGAAAGTTTTAGATATCGTTCAAGGAGACGGTTTTACAGTTTTACGTAAGGACCCTACAATTACATTTCACAAAGATCTAAAGAGACTAATAAAGGGTTCTTTGTTTGCCTTTGAAACCGAACAACAAAAGAATTTTGTAATTCCCATGAATCCGCAGGCGCCAATTCTATATGGATTACCTAAAATTCATAAAGATGATGTGCCTGTTCGTCCAGTTGTCTCATACGTGAGTGCTCCAGCATATAAATTGGCGAAGAAATTAAATAGTATTATTCGTGTGAAGGCTTCCTTTAAACCTTCTTATAGTTTAAAAAATGGTTTAGATTTGGTTAGTAAAATTAAGGACATCAGCATACCGCCGAATGCAACGTTGCTTTCTTTGGATGTAGACAGTTTATTTACTAACGTACCATATAGTGAGACACTAGAAATTCTAAAAGACCACTTAGAAAGGAAGCGGTTGCATCCGGGTGAAGTTTGTGAATTAATAGATTTGGTAACTTTATGCATGAAACAAAATTATTTCCAGTTCAATGGTCTTTATTACTTACAGAGTGATGGTTTAGATATGGGTTCACCTCTGAGTCCTTTAATGGCAGATATATTTATGGATCATTTTGAGAATCAGTATATTGTGGGTAATAGTAATATTGTGTACTATTTTAGGTATGTTGATGATTTGATCCTATGCTGGAGAGGGAGTATGAGACAGCTTGACGTGTTTATTAATGGTTTGAATAACAAGCACGTAAAGATAAGGTTCAAAAGAGAATTGGAGGAAAATTGTTCGTTGAACTTTTTGGATTTAACGATTTCAAAATTAAATGGTAAACATCAATTTAAAATATACCGTAAGCCCACGTACACAGATGCTGTTATACCAGCATCTTCTAATCATCCGTGGCAGCATAAACTACCTGCTTTCCATTGTTATGTTAATAGATTGTTGACTGTGCCTCTTTCTAAGGAACATTTTGATTTAGAGTAGAGTACTATTTATCAGATAGCGATCTCAAATGGTTATACAAAATCAATGGTAGATAGTTTAGTTCAAAAGAAGCAGGCACGGTTAGTAAATAGCATGCTTTACGCTGCGTTACCTTCTCAGTCTACTAACAAATATAGATCTAGCATCTCTTACGTTGGGGGTTTGTCTGATAAGATTTATGGCATTTTAAAATCAAACAATATTAATGTTGCCTTTAAGACTAACAACTCTTTGTACTCTAGGCTATGTAACCACAAAGAACAGGTAGATAAGGGAACTAGATCGGGGGTATACAAGCTTACTTGTAATGACTGCAATGGGATATACGTAGGACAGACAGGCCGAAGTTTTAATACTAGATTTAAAGAGCATGTTTCGGCATATAGGAATGAGCATCCAGATAGATCGAATTTTGCAAAACATTTGTTGGAATCAAATCATTCATTGTTAGATTCAGATTCTTATGAAGTGTTACATTATTGCGGCAAGGGGTTGCGTCTGGATGCTCTGGAATGCATGGAAATAATTAGGTACAACACTATGGGGTCTATTATTAATGAACAGGTAAATTTAGTATCTTCTCCTTTACTGCGGCTTGGGTCGAATTTGAACAGTTAGTATTAATTTAATATGCCTTATAAATAAATAAACAAAAAATTCAAGGTAGTTTTATAATATGTCAATAAAAGTTAATTTTTGTGGGGTAGTTTGAGAATAAGAAAAATAAAGTGGGTACTTGAGAAGTTACAGTGACAAGTTAAAACATTTGTTTTGGTTTGTTAGTTTAACATTTGGTAGCATAGCATACGGTTGTGGTAACTCTGAAGATGAGCTCTGGTTGAGTTCGAAACGCGTCAGTGTAGCTTGGTGGTGGTGATGGTTGGGTTTATGTGATTTGTGTGTGTTCGTACAGTGTGGAGGTGGAGGAACTGCATGAACGCACATTTCTTGCATAAACGTAACTATTGTAAGGTCGCGGGTGAGCAAAGTAATTGTTTTAGTTCATTTAGTTCATGAACAATAATCCGCCTGAAAAAAATTTTTATCACAATTTTTCGATTAGTTATGCAATAGTTATTAATATTTTTTTTCTGCTTGAACATGAACATTGCAAGTGTGATAATTGTTAAACTATAAATTTGAGATTTTTTCCTCTCTTTAGCTATTTTTGGAAGACTTCAGAATAGATCCCCGTTGGAAAAATTAAAAAAAATATATTTTTCAGGTTTTTATTAACAATTTTCGTGGTTGCAAAATTAAAAACTAAAATTAATCATCGAAAAAATTTTTTTTTCGAAATATTATTAATGATTCGTTTTTATGTTGTAAGAAGCTGCATAGAAATATTTTTTTTAAATTTTTTTTCTTATTGTTTAAAAAATTGTTATAAACAAATGCGTTGCTTATAAGATAATTGAAATTTTTTTTATGGAATTTCAATCTTTGATACAAATAATGATTTTTAAAAGAAAAATTGTTATCTAAACAAAATTTTTTATTGCTTAAAAACGCATTTTTTAATTAACAATCATTTTCTCCCACTTCTAATTAATATTAAGGAACCATTTTTTTTTGAAATCATTATTTATTTTTCTTTTCAATATAAAAAAAAATTAAATAACACAATTTTTTTTTATATTGAAAAGAAAAATAAATAATGATTTAGAAAAAAAATGGTTCCTTAATATTAATTAGAAGTGGGAGAAAATGATTGTTAATTAAAAAATGCGTTTTTAAGCAATAAAAAATTTTGTTTAGATAACAATTTTTCTTTTAAAAATCATTCTTTGTATCAAAGATTGAAATTCCATAAAAAAAATTTCAATTATCTTATAAGCAACGCATTTGTTTATAACAATTTTTTAAACAATAAGAAAAAAAATTTAAAAAAAATATTTCTATGCAGCTTCTTACAACATAAAAACGAATCATTAATAATATTTTGAAAAAAAAATTTTTTCGATGATTAAGTTTAGTTTTTAATTTTGCAACCACGAAAATTGTTAATAAAAAACTGAAAAATATTTTTTTTTTTTCATTTTTCAACGGGGATCTATTCTGAAGTCTTCCAAAAATTGTTCCAAGAGAGGAAAAAATCTCAAATTTATAGTTTAACAATTATCACACTTGCAATATTCATGTTCAAGCAGAAAAAAATTATTAATTAACTATTGCATAACTAATCGAAAAATTGTGATAAAAATTTTTTTCAGGCGGATTATTGTTCATTTATCTATCCAGTAAGCCCCTGAATTTTTTCATTTCTTAAATTTAATATTTACTATGTTAAAATAATTTTTATTAATAAAGAGTCCAAAGTAGGCGTGGCTTACGCAACCCAGAGCACCCGTTTTCGGCCGTATTTTCATCCCTCTGGGAAAATTATAAATATTGGTGCTACAATTCCGGGAGTCGAGACTTTTTTTAGGAAATTTCCTCCTCTTTTTGAATCTTTTTTTTAATTTGAAAAATCTTTATTAGTTTTGTGATATTCGCAAAAAACTAAAGCCCTTTTTTTTTTTAGTTAATTGTTAATAACTTTTGCAATTTTTGCAAGCGGAACTTCATTTTTTTTCAAAAATCATCTAGATGCCATTCCGAATCGAATGACACCTCGATCATAATTTTCGGAGACTGCTGAAAAAAGTTGACCAAAAAGGCACTTGTTGACTAGACTATACCTAATGCGTAAAGGGACTAAGTCGCGTTATGACTAGTCATAGTGCGAAGTAGACATTATAGATAGTTAGACCTACTGCGATATAGATTAAAAGCGAGGAAGGCAAGAGTTTCATAGACAGACTGCCTGGCCTTTTAGTTCAAAAGCTATACTTTGCGCGAGATAAACCTGGAAAAAAGTTCACTGACCCGACTTCTACCACGTTTCACACAAAATGTACGTTCTCTGTCGCTCGCTATACCAACTGTCGCTAATCATGTCGCGACACGAGTTTCATAATACTCTGACCAAATGTGAAAAGAGTAACTTCGAAAGTAACACTTTTTAGAATTTTTGTTGATATAATATGACATTATTACCATTTTCTTATTTATTATTGTAACATAAATTACGGTTGATGTGATTGCTAAATTTCTCAATTTTCATAATTTTGGATACAACTGACTTTTTTCTTACTTTTATACACTTTAAAATAAATATTTTGTGAATTTAACCATCAATAATATATGCGTAGTTCAATATATACTGTAATTACTTCATTACATAATATTAATCAACAATTGTATTTTACACACTCAAAACTCGAAATTTTAAGTTACGCGCTTACGTTTGCAAGCGTCGTTCGGGCAGGGGCGCGACACTCGGTCGCCATTTTGTCCGTCTTTTACTTTTGTTTCGTTTCCATTCCGCGTTCGGCAAGCGCTTGCGTTAGACGTACTTGGGAGAATTCCACTTTGTTGTTTATTTGCTAAAGGTGTTGTTATTTACACACTTACCTACATTTCAACTCAATCAGAAACCGGGAAGTGGGTCAAATTCAACTTGCAAGATTTGACCTGTTGCCGGCGATACATACAGAAAGCGTGCGCCGACACGATCTGGTAACGAGTGCGAGTGAGAGAGAAAATCGCGTGATGCGCGGCGCCCGCCATGGCGGCGCGCCGCGGGTATTTCACGGCGACGGCGCGCTAAACGAAACCGCGGCGACGACGGCGCGCCGGCGCGGCGCCCATATCTACTAGGTACTTACTTCGGTTATTTTATTAAGGTGTTTTTCCTACTCCTGTACTTTTATCTGGTTTTAACATGGTCGCGAACAAATATATAAGAACATAGATAATATGACTTCAGAAAGTCTATACTTAATCTATTCGCCATAACAGCACTTGTGTCGTAATGTCGTTATTACGATACACCTAGCTGCCACATAATATTAAATGTTGGGTACACTCAACACTAAAGCCCAGTTTAGACCTGCTGAGTTGAGTAGAGAAGGGTACAGTCGGGTACAGTAGGGTAAAATAGGGTACAGTAGAGTACAGTCGGGTACAGCCGGGTACAGTAGGGTAAAATAGGGTACAGTCGGGTACAGTAAGGTAAAATAGGGTACAGTTGGGTACAGTAGGGTAAAATAGGGTACAGTCGGGTACAGTAGGGTATAATATGGTGCAGTTGGGTATAGTAGGGTAAAATAGGGTACAGTCGGGTACAGTCGGGTACAGTAGGGTAAAATAGGGTACAGTAGGGTACAGTCGGGTACAGTAGGGTACAGTCGGGTACAGTAGGGTAAAATAGGGTACAGTAGAGTACAGTCGGGTACAGTAGGGTAAAATAGGGTACAGTAGAGTACAGTCGGGTACAGTAGGGTAAAATAGGGTGAAGTCGGGTACAGTCGGGTACAGCAGGGTAAAATAGGGTACAGTAGGCTACAGTCGGGTACAGTAGGGTAAAAGAGGGTACAGTAGGGTACAGTCGGGTACAGTAGGGTAAAATAGGGTACAGTTGGATACAGTCGGGTACAGTAGGGTAAAATAGGGCACCGTCGGGTACAGTAGGGTAAAATAGGGTACAGTAGGGTACAGTCGGGTACAACAGGGTAAAATAGGGTACAGCTGGGTACAGTCGGGTACAGTAGGGTAAAATAGGGTACAGTCGGGTACAGTAGGGTGAAATAGGGTACAGTAGGGTACAGTAGGGTGAAATAGGGTACAGTAGGGTAAAATAGGGTTCAGTAGGGTACAGTCGGGTACAGTCTGGTACAGTCGGGTACAGTAGGGTAAAATACCCTATTGTACCCGACTGTACCCTACTGTACCCGACTGTACCCGACTGTACCCTACTGTACCCTATTTCACCCGACTGTACCCTACTGTACCCGACTGTACCCCATTTTACCCTACTGTACCCGACTGTACCCTACTGTACCCTATTTCACCCGACTGTACCCTACTGTACCCGACAGTACCCCATTTTACCCTACTGTACCCGACTGTACCCGACTGTACCCTACTGTACTCTATTTTACCCTACTGTTCCCGACTGTATCCCATTTTACCCTACTGTACCCTACTGTACCCTATTTTACCCTATTGTACCCGACTGTACCCTACTGTACCCTACTGTACCCTACTGTACCCGACTGTACCCTACTGTACCCTATTTCACCCTACTGTACCCTACTGTACCCGACTGTACCCCATTTTACCCTACTGTACCCGACTGTACCCTATTTTACCCTATTGTACCCGACTGTACCCTACTGTACCCTACTGTACCCGACTGTACCCGACTGTACCCTACTGTACCCTATTTCACCCTACTGTACCCTACTGTACCCGACTGTACCCCATTTTACCCTACTGTACCCGACTGTACCCTACTGTTCCCGACTGTATCCCATTTTACCCTACTGTACCCGACTGTACCCTCCTGTACCCTATTTTACCCTACTGTACCCTACAGTAGGTACAGTACAGTACAGTAGAGTCGAGTCGTAGGAAAAATATTGTATGCAACGGTGTATAATTTGGTCTTAACGGCTCGTGCCGTCTTCCATTGCGATACTCGCATTCGCTCGTATCGCAACTCACGACACTTGCCTTTGAAGACCTCACTTATACAACCGTTGCATAAAATACTATTATAAGTGTCTTGTATCTTGTTTTATAAGTGGCTTTACGGGTAATTTTGTAACACTTTGTATATAATTATTGTAGCATTAAAAACTATTTCCTTGACATACTCTTTTCTTTTTAATAAACATTTTTATTTGAATTATAAGCTCTTTCTTTTAATCTAAAGCTTTTAAAAAAAATAACTAGCATGAAAATGTTTGTTACGTCTGGCAAGGTCAAGCGCTCACCCTGCCTTCTACCACGTTACGCGAGGTAAGGCGTATTAGCGATAATTGTCATAGATTTTGTATCGTATCGTTTGTAAAAATGACGTACATTGGTAGACAGGCGTCAATGAATTTTTGTCCAGGTTTATCTCGCGCAAACTATAGTGATTATTACACAATAATAGGTAGGTTAGGTTCGTTAGATATCTTCAGATGCCCGAAGGGCAGACCGCCTAGGAACAGGAACCTCCGTCGACATAAGGCGTGGGTTGCTTAATGATGCTGAAAATACATATATGCCTCTGATTTATGTTGTAGCTAGGTATTTATGATAATTAGGCATAACGCGATTTAGGCTGATGAATAGTTGGTTTGGTAACATCGGTAGGCTAACATCGTCCTAGACTTAAAGCTAATTTACTATGAAGTTTAGGCATAACTCGACTTAGTCCCTCTACGCATTAGGTACCTACACCAGTTTGCAAGGATCTGCATCATGTTTGTAATAAAACTAGGTACGAATAAAAACGGCGTGCCTGCATGTTTGTAGCGCGGTTTTAATTGTAACTGCAGCGATTCACATCGAATCGGTTGTAGTCGGTTCTCATTGAGAATGGCCAAACTTATTAAACGCAATTAAGCAGCATGTCATTCACATTTAGGTACTTAATCAATATGGTCATGTCATGACCTTATTTTCTTATCGACAGCAGCTTCACGAGAAAAAAACATTATATGTATCTACATACCTACATATAAAGAGTTAATATCCATTTTATAGACAGACATCCAGGCGAGGAGAGCGTCTGTCTGTATCCAAATGTGGTTTTTGTAGTAGGTAGGTATATATTCCAATTCCATTGGCCCATACGCTTTGATCTTAAAACCACTAAATTTCATAATACCTTATTCACTAATACCCCTAATTTTCAAATTACCAAGGGCTCATAATACCTAAAATTTCCTCATAATGCCTAAAATTTCAAAGTGTCTCATTCTTAAAATTTGAAGCGCCCATGCGAAGCGATTCTCCTCATCTTTCCTAATACGAACTGCTAAGGAATGGAATTCGCTCCCATTGTCTGGATTTCCAGATGGATACAACCAAGGGTTCTTCATGGCTATATAGAGTTAATAGGCTGTTACTGAAACCACTAAAGACCAACTCACCCTTGACTAAATATAAATATTTAATTTAAACCAATTCGACGGAGCCACGATTCGCGGGGCTCCTATTTCTGAGCGGTTTGCCCTTCGGGCAGAAGAAACTACCTAACTAACCTAGCTTACAATTTTTCTGGACTGAATTATGGTTGGGGGGTGCATTGGTGCAATGTGACCATGGGTCGGGTAAAATCTACGAGCATATAACCCCTGGAGACGTAATGCCTGCGAATTTAAAAGGAAACGATTCTGTCAACTAGCTGAGGTGCGGGGGGAGTTGCGATCGGTTCGAAGTGTTCCGAAGTATTCCGAACCCGATCGCTAGGGCGTGCATCGTAATGACTATGCTTTCTATCGATATCGATAAAAGGTTGTGCAAAAAGAATTTTCAAGCAGTACACTCTGGTAAAATTTAAATGCCAACTTTGAATTTATTTTAAGCTTAAACTAAACAAGTTGAAAAGTACTTTTAATGGTTTATTGAACTTAAGTAAGTACTAAAATATTATCATAATAGGTATAGTTCAAATAAAATTACGTTATACCTATCCAATACAGGTACAGTCGAACAAATTGAATTATGACCCAGGGTGGACCTTTGTGCTACTAATGTTATGTTGACATCTCATACTTTTGTCATGGAAATCATAGTGAAATTGATTATTAAAAGGTTCTATCCTGTGTCATGATTCAATTTGTTCGACCGTACACGAAAATAAGAATTATAATTAATATCACGAAGTCTAATAGTAATAAACCACGAAAAAAAATCCGATATCAATAGATACAATAATCATTTAGTGGATAATTATCGACAATACAAAATAAATGCATCGCACCACACTAGTCATTGGCGACACGAGACTAATTACGATAATAAGAGATAGATATACACGATTGCAGTGAGAAAGAAAAAGATGGGGGACGGACCAGTCCAATCCAACTTGACCCGCGTTGCAACTAATCAAATTTTCGTAAATATTTTGATAAAATAAACAAATGGACTTGCCGATGAAAAGTAACATTGTTTTTTGTTTCATTACATTTTTTACTGTTGTTTCCGCACCATTTAACTGCACAACAAGACATGATGCCGTATATTGAAGCTGTTTTACGTCGTATATGTCAGCTGTCTCATCGGTCATACTTTATGGTTGAAACTGACGGTAAACCAAGGAGTCGGGAAATACATCATTGATAAATCACTGACTAGTCGACAGATTAGTGTCGCCTTTCACTACGTCTCTAGGGGTTATATGCTCGTAGGGTAAAATGAACCATAGTCACACCAGAGTATAGTAAACTAGCTTTTGCCCGTGACTCCGTCCGCGTGGAATTAGTAATTTGGGCAGCTTATTTTTTATCCAATTTGCTTTTTCATCAATTATGGCTCTCCTTAGTTCCTCGATATAAAAAAATTACCCCCCCCCCCCGAACCGCACACCCGCGTTCACATTCACCACCGTACTCCCAAGTCAAGCGTGCCTATAGAAGTTTTCCTTCAAAAACCTCCGATATTAAACATTCTTCCGCTCCGCTCCTATTGGTGTTAGCGTGATGATATATAGCCTATGTCCTTTCTCAGGCTCTAGACTACCTGTGTACCAAATTTTATTTATATCGGGTCAGTAGTTTTAGCGTGAAAGCGAGACAGACAGACAGAGTTACTTTCGCATTTATAATATTAGTTAGGATTGGGTAGGTACCTAACGTATTATCTCGCCTCATTCGTTTTTCGTTTAATTCTTATTTAGTCTCATTCTGTATATTCGTCTTCGTCTTGTTCGCTATCCGTCATTATCTTATTTTGTCAAATTCTGCAACTTGTCAATCTCTTAATACGTCTTATTTCGTTTTTCGTCACGGTCTTCCCTGGACTCATTCGTCGTTTCGTCTCATTTACTTATTCGCTCAATGCTGGTAAATATTATGTTCGTAAGTAAATGAGACAAAAAACGAAAGGGAAGAACAACGAATGAGTCTAAGGGAGACCGTGATGGAAAACGAATAAGACTTATTAAGAGAGAGACAAGTTACAGAATTTGACCAAAATAAGATAATGACGGATAGCGAACAATACGAATAAAGAATGAGTGACGAATACAGAATGAGAAGAAATATGAATTAAACGAAAAACGAAGAATGAGGCGAGATAAAAGGGTACCGTAAATTGGTGAGACTACGGATCGGTCGTGATGAGAATCCCACTAATATTATAAACTTTAAAGTTTGTATGGATAGATGTGTGGATATTTGTTACTCTTTCACGCTAAAACGGTCTGACGGATTCTGGTTAATATTGGCACACACCTAATTTATAAACTGGATACGGGATACATTTTGTCTCGGAAAATAGCATAGTTCCCGCGGGATAACGGTTAACGAATTCTTCGCAGGCGGAATCACGGGCAACAGCATTTATGTAAGTACTTTGCGTGTTGTATAAATATTGTAACGCACTAATGCTATCATTTACAATAATTTAATAGTTTTCAATTCAATTCAATCATTTATTGCAACCATAATATACACCGTGAAATTTTAGTGGTTGTTTTCCCGAAACGAGGTGATTTAGTTTCGATTGTACAATCGATTTATAATTACTATTTTGACTAGAGTCAAAAATCCAATTGTGAAAATCGAAAGTCGAAAATGACCGCAAACCAATAGTAACGCTTCGTTGGTACAAGTAGCGTACGATCGTACGATAGGTTAGGTATAGGTGTATATTGCAATGGTTTTTGTACGGGTCTTAAAATACAGGGTTATTTGTAATTCACTAGCATCCTTTTAACCCTGAACTCCTACCACTTAAACAAATGTTTTTTTGTTTACGGCTTTTGTCATAACTTAATATTTTTGGTGTAATAACGTTTTGAAAATTTGAGATTACCTCTTATTTTTACGATAGGTAAGTACTCTGTGTATTGTGTATTGTGTCTGTATTTGTATGGGAAAAAAGTGCTTCATTTTAAAAAGTCGTAAAACAAAAAAACATTTGTTTGAGTGATAGGAATTCAGGGTTAAGAGGATGTCAGTGAATTACAAATAACCCTGTATAATTGAGACACATGGACCCTGGTAGGGTAGGGTAGAAACCGTAATAATCTCAACACGACCGTTCAATACCTACAAAGTGACCGACTTTGAATCCAAGCGAACTTGTCCTACTTCTACATACTTAATTAAGTTTTAACGTTATCGATTAACGAAACCTTAAGACGAGGGTTTAATTAAGTAAGGCGCCAGCGACTTACAACTGTATTAATATTGTATTAATATCTATGATTTAGTGGGTAAATTACGGGGCAGGATGCTTAAATATTAGTAATATTATTTATGTTTTAAGTATAACTAACGAAAACGATAACTAACGAAATGAGAAAGCTCAAAGTCACTCAGAGGGCGATGAAGAGGGGCTATGCTCGGAGTTTCTCTGCGGGATCGCATTAGAAATGATGAATTCCGCGCAAGAACTAAAGTCACCGACATAGCTCGAAGAATCACCAGACTCAAGTGGCAGTGGGCAGGCCACATCGCTCGTAGAACTGTTAACCGATGGAGCCAAAAAGTTCTCGAATGGCGTCCACGGACCGGAAGATATTAGGTACTTAGTGTAGGTAAGCCTCCATCTGGAGCGACGACCTGGTTTAGGTTGCGGGGATGCGTTGGATGCAGACGCCACGGGACCGACCTGTTTGGCGAGCCTTGGGGGGGGCCTATGTTCAGCAGTGGACGTCTTTCGGCAGAAATGATGATGATGAAGTTAGCTTTATCCCACGCCACGGCTTCGCCCGTGTTAAAAATCCATTAAAAAAAGTTATGGTAACATTTTCAAAGCACGTTTGCTCGGACAGCCCCATCTATAGATTGCAAACGAAATGTCATCTTTGACAGCCGAGGTACTTACTGGTAGACGCTTCAAGAGACGTTTTCAGAAAAATTGTACACATTAAGGGATCTAATTAAAACAAAATT
Organism: Archips crataeganus; assembly: GCA_947859365.1. NCBI lineage: Eukaryota > Metazoa > Arthropoda > Insecta > Lepidoptera > Tortricidae > Archips > Archips crataeganus. Next base: position 10,192,227 of record OX402069.1, on the reverse strand, counting down.
TAATTAATTCCTGCGTGTAACGAAAGAACGAGTACGAGTTGTATGACTAACTTTCGTTACAAAAAGGAAGCGATCGTGTTTTTGTTTTTATTAAGCCCTTAACTATGTACAATTTTTTTTAAAACGACCCTCAAAGTTCTTGGACAGCGCCCTCTATTCTTGTTTAAAGTAAATATATTATCGCACGGAACCTCTTTACGGGGATATTTCGCTTCTTTAGAAGAACACTGACAAACAAAACTAAACTTGTTTTTCTTTTACATAAAGTTTAGTTTTGAAATGACAATAATTTGTAATTGAGTTAGTGTTCTTCTACAGAAGCGATTTATCCTTGCCTCAATCCAAAACTCCAAACATACCGGTCCTGCGCCATCCGCATCCAACGCGTTCCCGCAACCTAAACCAGGTCGTCGCTCCAGATGGAGGCTTACCTACACTATCTTCCGGTCCGTGGACGCCATTCAAGAACCTTTTGGCTCCATCGGCTATCAGTTCCTTGAGTCTGGCGATTCTTCGAGCTAGTCGGTGACAACAACACGCTAATTAGGTTATGATGAACGCGTCAATGTTAAACAAAACACTAACAAGTCTTGTCAATATAATTATTGCCGTACTCGAAACAATATTTGGAATACTGCAAAGATTGGCAAACAACAGACTTAGCTGTATGAGAAATCGTGTCGTCTCTGTTTGTATGAGAATTAGACGGCCACGATTGTAAATGTAGAACTGTTGTAAAGTTTCTTATTGCTTTATTTTTCCGGTTGAGAATAATCCTTTGTCTTATTGTGAATTTCTTTAGGGCATGTCATCTTTGTCGATGTTATTGCTCGATGAGACTAGCTATAGAAACTGGGCAAGAGCATACGAGGCATAGGTATGTATAATATTAAGTATTCAATATAAGGTTTGGCGGACAATCACTCACTCATTAATTTGCTAAGTCTACAATGGCTGTGATTGATAGTTCTTATTCATTGTCATCATCCCAGCATGTCTTACTGCAGGGCACTGGCCTCCTCTCAAAATGAAAGGTGCTGGGCCGTAATTCCCACGCGGGCCCAGTGCGGATTGGGAACTTTACACACACCATTGAATTTCTTCTAAGGTGTGTGCAGGTTTCTTCACGATGTTTTCCTTCACCGTAAAGCTCATGGTAAATTTAAAATACAATTTATAAGGTGCGAGCCCGGATTCGAATCCACACAAAGCAAACGAAAACGGATGACGCAATGTAACGTACATGTACTATTGTCCCGTACAAGAGAGAGCAGTGAAAACCAAAATTACATTCATTGTTTTTCCCGCGGAGTCTTCACTTTTTATCCCGAAAAATCGCTTAGTTCTCACGGGATCGTTATAAACCAATTATTCGCAGACGGAGAATGAATTCTATCCATAATGTTTTTACTATCCATCTTGTTACAGAATCATCGTGTCATGGTGCAGGCATGGCTACCACGACAATGGTAGTGTCGCCGCTCGCCACGCAGCCCTCACCCAAGAACAAAAGGCGCCTCTTTTCGGAGGCCCGGCAAACCAGTCTCCAGAAACTCAGCATCATTTTTGACCACGGGAATAAAAACGGTAGGTACGCCATCCTGCTTAGCTTACCATCATGTATAAAGGGGCATAAACGTACAAGCAAATTCGCGTACATGTGGCTCGTGCTTTTTCGCTCTTGTGTCACCTCAGTCCGCGAACTCACCGAATAACAATAATTAATAATAATTTTCGGTTCTCTTTATACTTCATTACATGCCTACTCTTGCTTCTGATGTCCAGTCAATCGCTCAAAGGTTACCTGGAAGTTTTTATGAACAATAAAGAGTTTTACTTTACTCACGAGCGAAAAAGCTCGCCGAGCCACAAGTAGGCGAACTTACTCGTAAGTTAATCTGACAACAATCGCTTTTCCGTAAACGATATAGGATGAGCGTAGAAGAAATAGATCTCCGCGCGTTATACAACACGGTCACGGTCACAAGGAGGGTACTCCGAAATACATTTCTAAACCATACATCCATCTTTCACTGTCTCAAAGTGCCACAAAACAACCAAAATTGTATTAATAATAGTAACAGACATGGCTGTATGAATACAATTTCCTTTGTCTATCCCTAGAGGTACAAATAAAAACAAACAAAAAATACAGGCACAGCCTAGAATGCATGTAATTTCTAAATGTTATCCACTACGTAAATACCTAGGCACTCTATTACACTTAACAATTCCTAAAGCGAAAAAAGCGCTCAGCGCTCCAATCAAGCATAACCTAATTAATAGCTATAGAAACAAACCTATTCATTAGCAGGTTTTAAACAATTTTGCAAGTTCCGGTGGTCAAATTTGGAACTAATATCGCTTCATAATATAAACTCAAGACAGTGGCGCCTTTTTTACTCGCATTAGTAAGTATGTAGCGCTGTACAGTTTTCTTCGCGTGCTAGTTTTCCGGAAATCAAGTCAAACGTAAGCTTTACTTTTCTTAGTTACACAATTCGGTTGGCTTGGCCTTGGTTTTGGTCACGAGATTACTTCTCCGTGCAGCCCGTACCAGCTATCCACGTGTTTTTAAACGATTAGAATGTAATGACGTTGTAAATATTTTAGTTTTATCATTTAAAATTCTGAAGGACTATTTTCAGTAGCGAATGTCTTTTACGTAGATAAGGTGTTATTTCTTTGGAAGCTTACCATATCCCACATCTCCTTTTCCTCAGCCTCACCTTCACTCATCTTTGATTCAATAAATAAACCTCTCCAAAATAAAATTGTCCAACCGCCGCTAAATTTTAAATAAACGAACATCTGCTAATGCCATGCCATTGTGACGTCCGTTCTTTCAATCATAAATCATAAGCAAGTCTCAAACAAACAAAGAAAAGCAGAACAGACGAGGAAAATAAAATTCGAGACTAGCTATTTTGATAAACACATTTCTCAATTTAAAAAGCAGTTTAATGCATAAATAAATTTTAATTCAGTTGTGTAATTTACATCGTTAAAATGAATAGGTTACAAACTAGTTCTAATTCGCAAGAGTGTCACAAGATAGCAGCACTGTGTCTGCAATGAAATGCGCGCATTCAAACGACTGCTTTCAACACAAATATTCCGTTTTGACATTAGACTTTGTCTTGTTACCAGCATTAAAAGGAATCTACTAAGAGGTTAAGAAATTTATGCGCATAGTTGAAACATGCTCGCTTCGTTTATAAGCCAAATAAATACAATTATTTTTTTTACTTCCTGAGGACTATATTTATGACTGAAATCGTTTACTTAATGAATTGTATCTTCAAGTAATATTTTTATGAAGATACATACATAGCAAGACTATGCCCATATGGTATTAATTAATGTTTTTGTTGATCCAAAAACTTATTGTCCAGTATTAACTATTAAAAGTTAAACTGCAGCTTATTAATCAATTCTTTGGTAGAAACGGTAGAAAACGTTAATTTTAGTGTGGTAACATCGAATTCTGCAGTAGCAATTTGTTGTATTTCTGAGCGCCATTGCTTTTTACCGATGTAATGTTGAAATGATTTTAATCTGTTTTCATCTGCAAATCTATGTGATGTTTTAGCAAAACACTGAAGTGATTGTGTACTAAAACTATCGAACTTCTTAAAGTTTTTGTGCTGGGCTTTGTCATGGCCGGTAAGTGGTGACTTTTAGCGCCCGCTAGTCAAGGGCGAAATCGGATTCGGGAATCGCAATAAGTCGAAGATGTTTTATCGTTCGAACTCCGACGGTAAATGCAATGTTCTTGTAATTGGTGTGATTTGCGTATTTAGTGTTTTGATAACAGTGTCGATAGTATAGTGGAAGTGTTTGGTTATTTCTCTTAACATACAAAGCAGATCGTTTTTTAACCTTTACGTCTTGTATTTCGTTGTTACACTGGAGTTTGAGCACGGGGAATGTTCTCGCAACGGTCTTTACGGTAAATTTTGCCTGTAAAACAATGTATTTTATACGTATAACGCTGTAACAAAAAGTTGTTTGCATTGTAACAGATGATAGGAATAATTGTTGATCGTGAAGGTCAGACTGGCAGAGAGTTTGACGTTGCTTCTCTACATTTGATTAGCATGTAAACCTTTCTGTACGCTAGTTTTTACACACTAAAAACTGAACAAACACTGGAAAGTGTAAACTTCAGAGTAAGGAGATCTTTAAAGTATTTTTTTTGTTTAGTGACCAGATGTTGGTATTAGGTAACAAATATGATGATTGCCTTGATTAACTGGTCTGAGTACATGTGTTAGCAATCATTTGACATAGGTCAATGATAGTAAACATGTACCTATATGCAGAAGAGGGACTTATGTTTTGTGTAATCAAAATTCTTTATTAACGTAAGTTTGCATCTACCCTTTGATCAAGAATTGAGAAATTATAAATGCCTTTATGATTATAATCATATTAAATGTTGAACTTTAGCTTTGACCGAGTTAAGTTTGAATTACTGTAAACTGTATTTTAGTAGTGATTGTTTTCCCACTAATTGCTACATGTTGAAACAAACTTTCTTTCATGAATGCTCATAGCTAAAACAGTACTTTATAAAGCTTATTAATCAAAATTCTTTTAAAGATACAGGCCTAAACTTTAAATCATTTTGTATAGTGCATTGTGAACTTTAAAATTAATTGAATAATAGTTGATCTTTAAAAATTTATGTGAAATGTAGCCAATATGTGTGTTACTGCCTAGTGTTTAATCATATCAGTTTATATTTAACTCATTTTAGCTAACATACGCACCTTCAGGATGATACTGACCCGATAGGAATTATTCTTGTTTCAAAATTGAAGTTAGTGCTAATAGAACAATAGGTTCACTTTTGAAATGAGATTAATTCCTAATGGGTCAATATTGTCCTGAAGGTGCGTAGGTATCTAAGAAATGTTGGAAGTGTTTTGTTGTATAAATGCTGTATGGAAGCAGTAAAATTACAAATAAAGCAAAAGGAATTCATATCCAGCACTTTAAATATATATATAAACTTACAAGGCACAGAATACAACTCTATGGTACCACTGTATCTGAGCATTTACCAACTATGATTTACTTCTTGATAAATAAATATCGTGAATTGATAAGCACCCTCTTGATTAATATCTCAATGTGACCTTTAAACTGATATTAATGGTAACAGATTAAATTACAAAGATTTTGTTTAGTCAACCGCACTCAACTGACTTCTTTCTGCTTATTCCCCTAAATTCAAGGCTATGGTGAATGAGCATTTACTAGGCAAGCGTGCTCCATCGTAGGCCTCATATTTTCTTTCCATCAGGCGTAATTGTGGTCAAAGGCGAGCCTTAAAAAAGATTAATTACAATGTCAAATGTTAGGTACAGTAAAATGACTGAGAAACATTGTTACATTATTTGTAAACATCATTTTCAGCCTCTTTGATATTCCATTGCTGATCATAGACTTGTCAGAAAATTTACTAAGGTATAACAGGCATTTACTATGTAGAATCATATTTTAGTTGTTTTCAAGCTAGTTTAAATTATTTGCATTCTAATGTATTATGATTGCTAAGTTATAGCAAGATTTTCAGTCAATATGTAGAGTAGACCCATTCTAGGGTATGTTGTGAAAAAAAGCAAGAAGACTATTTTTTTTCTGTGGACAGACTCTTATAGCAAAGCTAGAAGTGAACATTTTGCAATCACATAAGTTTACTATTTACTAGACTAGATTATTAATCAAGGACTTGGATATGTGTACATTCGTAATGTGTATTGTGAGTACCACACTTGGTTGGGTGCCAAATCATTCTATGGCAAGTTTTATTTCCTTGTGACCTACATCACAGAGCATGTGACTGCATTTTTATTTCCTCACTATGATTTGTCTAAAATTTCTTAGGTAATATTTATGAAGACATAGGGTATGATAGGTAGCGTTATTAACTTGTAGGACTAACAAAAACCATAAAAATATTGAAATATGGTTTTAATAATGCTTCTGACCATGAGGCTAAGACATCAAACAAATCATAACTGCTTAGTGCTGCATAGCGGGTGCTCCATCCAAAGTAAGCACTATTAAGCAAAAAAGTAGAGTGAAAAAAAAAATCATACCTGCTCAAGCTAAGCTCATAGGCAAAGAAAGGGTTGGCCTTAGGCTAGCGAAAGAGTACTAAAATTATGAAGTTCAAATATTAAATTCGCAAACAGTGAACTTGGCTAAACACAGCCACAAACTGCTGGTCACTTTACTTTACTCTAGTATTTATAACTTTTATCTCTACAACAAACACACACTTCAAAAGTTCCTTTGTACAATTTCCCCATTATCCCTGTCCAACCTCCTGGAAATCTTTTCATTGTTTACCCTACAATAGAACATAGGAAGTGTTATATTTCTCATTCACAGCCTAAAGTATACAGTTGCAATACCCAAAAACAGGTTTTGATTCTTGCTACTATAGCCATTCACCACTTAGACTTGTTTGTGAGTTCATGTCTCTTCAGTATAGGATGTGCTTTTTATAAAAAAACAGTATTTTTTGGTACTCCTCAGTTAAGTTTATATGTAGGATGCTTAAAAAGAAAGAAGTGCCATGGTACTCTAATCATCGTATCCGAGTACACAATAATTTTGCTAATTGGCGGAATCACTCGTGCCGACTCCATTGGAACACAGTTTGTGACTGTAGGTAAAATTAATACAATTTTCGTTACCGATTTGCCTTATTTCCATTGAGATCACTTTCAATTTGGACAAAGCCGATTTGGTATATCAAAGTTTTTGAATTGACATTAAAATGTGGAATTAAGGCAAGCATATTGTCTATTCCCTGTAATGTCTGTTGTGAGAATATTCTTTTACATTGCTTATTTTTTAACTTTAATCTTTTTCACAGCATCCAATTTAAAATAACATAGTTTTTGTACATTTTCCAGTCATTCAGTATAATTTTTGTACAAGAATATAATTTACATATATGATAAAATGGCTGGGTACTGTACAATTTCAATTTTTACTAACAAATATTCCATTTTTTGTGGATTATATATTTGTTGTGGTTTTGTTAGAGTTCATTGCATTTACAGGTACTTTAATTAATTAAATAACCTTCTTAGATAATGGAAATGTTCATATAGTAAATTAACAGTTTCTTTTAGTCAGTCAGAAAGAGAATGTTGAGTCTTGTTGATGTTTGATTTTTGTCTGAACATATCCATTACTTTTCTAATCACTAAATTGGGTTAGTTACTAGATACTGTTCTTTCTAGTTTCTAAACATTTCTTTCTAATTTTTAAACTATTTTTTCTTTAAATTAATAAGCTTCTGCCTGTGGCTTTCAATTATTTTTTGATCCTATTTATTCTTGAATAAAGCCATACTCTTAAGTCAATAATGGACCATTAAAGATGATCCCCTTCATCTCTAAGTTTTGATGATATATTTTTATTAATTTACAAAGAAATAAGATAAAAAAGTCCATTAATTTACTTTGATGTTTGGCAGTAGGATAAAAAAAATATAAACAATCAAATTAACATAGATGTGAAATAGTAAGTTAAGGATAATTATTACACTAAACGGAAATTATCACGCAAACAATTGCTTGCGTAAAAATCACAAACGTTTAAAACAGTAAGTTAAGGATAATTGGTAGGGATTCCATTAAAATGAGACAAGAGATAATTTTAAAAGAATTGAGTTGATTGGATATAAGAAACACTGAAACTTATTATTAGTATGACCCCTTAGGTGATGACTGAGGCCCATTAATTTAGTTTCAAAGAACAGTAACACTCACTCCTCATGGGTTCTCTAAACAGATATTCAATTGCTGAGTCAAGTCAATAAAACCAATCTTCTGAATAAGTACACTTGAAATGCAAGTGATGTCATCATCATTCATCATATCAACCGTAGGACGTCCACTGCTGGACATAGGCCTCCCTCATTGATGCCCAATCATTACGGTTGGAAGCGACTTGCATCCACCCTGATGTCATGCCAATACATAAAGGCAGAGAAAAACTGATGACATATTTCTTATATGATCAAAAATTTAAAAATAAAGCAATGTTTCCTAGCTAGGTACCTATTACCCTTTTGAGACCCCATACCAAATTTTGACAGTCAGAACCTAATGTCAATCAAGAAACAATCTATTCAATTTAATCTGTTGTAAATTTACTTGCAGGGTCTCATGAAGTTAATATTAATTTTAATGTACATACATAACTTACTTAATTGTAACTACAATCATTAATATAGTTATTCAACTATGCGCACGGGCGTAGCTACCGCCGTATCAGCCGTATCAATGATACGGGGCCCCCAGGCTACAGAGGCCCCTAACGTGTGCAAGCAAAAATTAATAAAATGTTATCCACAATGTCACTCAATCTCGTGCTTCCCGGGAAAGACTAATTTTGATACATGGCCCCTCCAAGGCACGCTACGCCACTGTATGAACACAATGGTTTGTGTTAAAGATTGCAGTTAACTACAGTTTGTCATATTTTAATTTCCTGATATCAGACATTATTTCCTTATGTTATTATAATTTTACAAAGTCCATTTGCTATTCATCAATCAGACATAATGAAGACCAAGTGACCATCAATAATCGTTCAATTGTAGTTTATTGTAGTTAATACTACCTACAATTTTATTTAAGATCGATGCCCCTAACATCTTAATGCAACTTTTAACCAACAACAATCTGAAACAATTACTTTGCACACCCGCGACCATGCGATAGCTACGTTTATGTAAGAAATGCGTGTTCATGCAGTTCCTCCACCTCCACACTGTATGAACACACACAAATCATACAAACCCAACTATCACCACCAAACTACACTAACGCGTTTCAAACTCAACCAGAGAGCTCAATTTTTGGCATACCAATACAATGTTTTGACAGGTTGTAAATCTCTTAAATCCATTTTCTTTCTATTTGTTGTGGACTGTTTTGTTAGTCCTATAACAAAGCACACAGATATTGATTGTATCCAATGAAACAACTAAAGAATCTAACCACTTGTGAAATATCTGATAGAAGGCTTATAATAATAAGTCCTAGGTATAAGATGCCTGATAATGCCCAGGGAGGGTCCTTTCAAATCCTACCAAAGGGTATTTGATACCATTAACCAATAATAATTTTCTTATGAAAACTTATTTCATTTTAACCCAGCAAATTTGAATTAATTTTCAATTAACTACAAAATTTTATTTTTAGTAGCTTTCAAGTAAATAAATTATGACTTGAGGTAGCTAAAAGTTTGACAATCAGTGGTATCAAGTAACCTTATTTGTACAACTTTAAAATAAAAATCTTTTCAGAGGGTTTACTAATTTAATTTTTCGCAAATTATTTTTCCCAAACTGATTCATTTGGCAAATGTTTCATTTCCCACTGTTTATTTTTCTGAAACTGTAAACTTTTCAGGATTGCTATATAAAACTATCCTATCCCTAACATACAGAATAGTCCTGAAATTCCTGAATAGTTTACAGTTTCAGAAAAAATAAACATTTGGGAAATGAAACATTTGCCAAATGAATCAGTTTGGGGAAAATAATTTGCCAAACGGAAGTACACCCTTTTCAAAGTCTTTAATGAACTACAAAAAATATTTCTCCACTACCACCGCATTTGGTAATGGAGAAGAACCAAGGTAAAAATATTGTAGTTTGTTGATACGGACCTCCACAAAGTAAAGACTGGATCAATCAGTTATTTAATGCTGTTTAACTTATTAAAGTTGACATCGACTTTGAATATTATGGGTGTGTTTCAGGCAATGGTGGGGAGACGACATGGTGTTTCAGTCAGGTGAAGGGAACGTTGGAAGACGATGTGACAGAGGCTGACCTGATCTCCTGCGTGGAGTTCAACCACGACGGGGAGCTGCTGGCCACAGGAGACAAGGGTGGCAGGGTTGTTATATTTCAGGTAATATCATATTATATTCTGATAATTTTGCCACAGGCTTCTTGTTGATAGTCTGGGATGAGAGTCCTGGCACAAGCAATGTAAAGCCAGGGATTAACTTTGGGACTAATGTCCCGCGAGACTTGAAGCCAGCAGTGTAGGTTGAAGTGGTGCAACATTGCCGGACTTCGCTTGACATAATGTGCCCATGTACATGATGTCGGGACTTTAGACATGTCGAGCGAATTTCGGCAACGTCCTTCCGGTTACCTATCAAAATTTAGAATTATTTTTTCCAAATATTTAAAATCCCGAATGCTTCATTTATCCGAATGCATTTTTTTCTGAAACTAAATATTTCAGGATTTTTATAAAACAACCCTAACCTAACCTAAAGGTTTCTACACGATGGTGCTGAAATAAATCCTGAAATATTTACAGTTTCAGAAAAAAATGCTTTCGGACAAATGAAGTTTTCGGGATTCTAAACCTTCGGAAATAAAATTTTCTAAACATCGATAGGATCCCCGTCCTTCCACTTCGCTCGACGGCGCTGGCGACATTAGTCGCGGGACATTTGGCCCTAAGTGCAAGCAAACCTCGTTTTGGCAGCCCTCAATATCAATCTGGCAAGCAGCAACGTATATCAAAATTCACGTTCGCGCGAAGAAATTTTCAAACAATTTATATCGGCGTTTGACGTACAGTCGGCCTCCGGAGTCGCTGAACAGTTTATTACTTTGTCTCTTTCACTAACGTGACATATTTCAAACTTGCCAGTATAACTAGTTATATTGCAAAAAGTACCAAAGTGTTCAGCGACTGGTGAGGCTTTACGAACCTGGAACCTTTGACAACGCGTTCGATTGTGTTTGATTCCCACTTTTGTTTGCGTGTAAACATTTGTACAGTCAAGTGTAAAAATATGAACTTATTCAAAGTTTCAAAAATAAGTACCACAGACTTATTCCGACGCAATAAGGCCGTAGTAACATATTTTTGAGTGGTTCAAATAGATACTTATTTTTGCACTTGACTGTACAATATATGAATGCCCTCCGTTACGTTTTTTTGAGATATTTTCTGTGTAAATTATGTTGCCAGACCGTTTTTTTTTCCACCACTCTCTTGCCCCAGGGCTCGTTTTACTTTAATTAATCCAAGAATCGCCGGGTTAATAACGATGGCCTTACTTAGATCACAATCATACGTGTTCCAAGATGAATGCTTTGTATTAGGGTGAATCAACTTTTTCTTGCCACCCGTTGCTATGGTTACACAAATTTTGTCTCCTGGACAACCTTAGCATTTTTCTATGAAACAGTATGAAGATATCACTTGGACAGCTAACTGGGGACAGAGTAAACAACGCAAAATACAGCCACTGGTTGGAATCGAGTTATCACGGTACTACCTACCTATGTCTTTATGTCAAAAACAAAATCTGCACGACAAAACTGATTCTTAAAAACAGTTTTTTAACATTTCAAATACGATTTTTTTTAAACAATCCACCTTATTTGCACAATTATCAACTGACGAAACCTTAACCTTAACAAAAATAAATATGTCTTTTTTTATTGACTTGTTCGATCTGCTCCAATAAACTAGTAAGTTGTAAATAACTATCTTATCTAAGACACCTTATCTTAACTGACAACATGATTTAATTAGTCATCGCGTCACGTCAAAATATTGACGGTTCGTCATTCGACACATAAACAAATACTCTATTTAAATATTGAGTGTGATAGGAAACTATTATTGTGCACCTGTCTAGGCAATTTCACATGGATAAGACATAAAATTTGAGACTGGCTGTTCAGGAAAATTTATCTTAGCATGCCAAAGTGTGTTCTTATTCTGTACCTATAAATTGAATAAAAAACTCCTTTGCCGCCATAAGGTTCAATGTAAGTAAAGTTATATGACTTTGACTTAACATCAAAGGCTATTTTCACTTACAATACAAGTCAATGTGACAATCGGCCTTAGGCTGCGATTCCACCAGATATGTGCGAGGATGCGTTGCGAGGGATGTGTTTGTCATGTACCAATGGAAACACTTAATTTACAAGGACCTTGTAAATGAAGTGTTTCTAGCTCCGGTGGATACGCAGCCTTATTGTTTTCATTCTGACGTACTGTTATTTTTATGTTGTTAATGAAATTTTCACTATTTTTTCCTTCCATCATTTTCGCTCACAGCATTATATATGCATACATACATACATCATGTCTGTATCCCAAAGGGGGTAGGCTGAGCACACGAAACTCTACATTTACCTTTCGGGGCTACTTTTAGCAATTTTAGGTTTAAAAGTTAGATAAAACTCGTACAATAGTGACAGGTCGCTAGCCTATCGCCTACAGTATACTACCTCAACCTATTTGCCTATTTCCTTAGTCGCTTCACAGTCTTTTAGTATTGGTTATTGGTAGATCTAATCAACTGAGCCCAACCCAGACCTTTTTTACCTGCTCCAGAGCACACCTGCCCTTTGTTGAGTTGTACAATATCGTTCATTTCATTTACTTTTTGGAGTACCTATATTAGGTGCAGGCACATTTAAAGCTTGTCGTTCCAAAAAGAGAATGATACGGCCATTTGTACTTTTTTTTCATAAAATTCGAAGGTTAGTCAAGTTTAAGTGAACACTCTTGTAATTTTTTTCAAGACTTTAATTTGTGTACTAATGCGTGGTATGGCTAAGTTAAAACAGCCTTTGCTGAGCGGTCTATCTGCCAGTTTGTGCTCTGGTAAGCGGTGAAAGCCATTAGAGACTAATGGCCCGGCCACGACTTCGCGCGACCGGCGGCAGCGGCGAGCGATTTCTCCGTTCATTGCGCGGCCGAGATGCTTGCCGCACAGTGATTATCTGGCGGCACACGCAATGAACGGAGAAAACGCTCGCCGCTGTCACAGTTCGCGACGACGACTTGATTACTGTATCCAGGTCCAGTTTCATTACTTTGATGGAGTGAGTAGTTTATTGCGAATCAGATTACGTAGATATCGTTTGTTCGCATTTTAGCGTGCACATCGTCTGTGGCGTATCGAAACATTTGATCCTTGACCCATAGTAGATAGCTCTCACGATGATTACATTTTCTGTGAAAAGGCTCTACATTGCGTCACGTATAGTTTGATGTCCACACGTTTATATTCACACACACACGTTTACACGTTTATTTGATTCAATGAACGCTGACGTACCACTTTATGCCGCACCGTCCGTGGTAGTGGGTACCTCTTCGAGCCATCATCATCATCATTTCAGCCGTAGGACGTCCACTGCTGGACATAGGCCTCCCTCATTGATGCCCAATCATTACGATTGGAAGCGATTTGCATCCACCCTGAACCTGCGGCCTTCACCAAATCGTCCGTCCATTTCGTTAGTGGACGTCCCACGCTGCGCTTGCCAGTCCGTGGTCTCCATTCCAGAACTTTTGGGCCTTCGAGTAGTGACTGTTAAATGAATACATAATTTAATATGTTATTTTCTTTCCAGAGGGACCCAGCATCAAAACAGTGCGTGCCCAAAAAGGGCGAGTACAACGTGTACTCGACATTCCAATCACACGAACCAGAGTTCGACTACCTCAAGTCATTGGAGATTGAGGAGAAGATTAACAAGATACGATGGCTCAAGCGCAAGAATCAGGCACACTTCTTGTTGTCAACCAATGACAAAACAATTAAACTATGGAAGGTGAGAATTTGACACTTCACATCACGACGCGACGATACATTTTTACCCACCACGGTACGGAGACGGTATACGCGCTTGGGGTGACAGGATGTTTGTGGAAAACAATGTTGCCATTATTTATTCATTGAGCGAATACCTACGTCAACTTCAACTAGTACTTATTTGACGTGTCTCTCAATGAAATATGCATCGTCGTCTCGCGTCGCATCTCCATGTTTCGCGGCTTCGTTTCCGTGCAAGAATGAAGAACAGTCTAGTCCTCTATCGTGTAATTTAGAAAAAATACTTCATAGTCAAGGTCTCCCAAATTTCAAGTTCTCGCTGCGGTACTTTCGAATGTGCGTTGTCTATCATTCAGTCAGTAATAGATTTGGGGAAGTCTGCTACTGAACAAGAGATTTCCAAGACACGGCGAAAAATAGAAGTCTGATTGCGTGCGAGACTGCGAATTCTGTCTTCTACGTAAAGAGTTTTACATACACATACAAAATGATAATGGACAGTGGACAAAAGATCGAAGTCTCTCACACTGTCGATACAATCTGCATTCTGCAATTATTTAGAATATTATCAATATTACAGTAACTCTGTCTTTCTGTTACCTCTTCACGCTTAAACCAAACTGATTCAGAAGAAATTTGATATGGAGATTGAGTTCCTGAGACAGGATTAAAAACCCAGAAAATTGAATAGTTCTCACGGGATAGCGATAAACGAATTCTTGGCTAAGTTGGCGGTAATAAAGTACATATTTGTTTGTAGGTGTCAGAGCGAGACAAGCGCGTCACCGGCTACAATACGCGCGAGGAGAGCGGACGCGCGCGCGACCCGGCGCGCATCACGGCGCTTCGCGTGCCAACGTGGCGACCCGCCGAGCCTATGGTCGAAGCTTCTTCCAGGTAAGGAATGCACCACACCAATGGCCCGGCCACGACTTCAGGCGACCGGCGGCAGCGGCGACCGTTTTTTCCGTCCATTGCGCGGCCGAGACGCTCGCCACACAGTGATTATCTGGCGGCACACGCAATGAACTGATAAAACGCTTGCCGCTGCCGCCGGTCACGCGAAGCTGTACTCACCCTGACAACTTCGAGAAAGAGGTTCGACGAATGCGACTAGGCTGGGCAGCATTTGGGAAGCTCTGCAACATCTTGTCATCCAATAAACTGCAGTGTCTTAAGTCAAGTATTTGACCAGTGTGTGTTGCCAGTGGATGACTTGTGGGCCATTTTATGGCCTATTTTGTACCATTCGCTCCTCCCCCGTTAAAAAACACATGTGTTACTTAGACACACATGTGTTTAATAGAGGAGTTGGTTAGAAGAACTTCTGCAATTTTGGACGAACAAACCCCCAAGACCACAGCCTCCGCCAGTGAATAAATGATTTTATTGTTTCATGGTTAAAAAAGTGAATCTGATTTAGAGTGATATGATGATATCATCACAGCCTTCAAATTCAAGCCTATCTATTTGAGAGGGGTATTCCAATCCGTTTAACTCGCGCGGCTTATTCGCCTTATCAGTTTTTATTACTTATTTAATAAACACTCGAGGCTGATAACAAAATCGTTTTTATTAAATTATATCAGCTATTTATCTGCAGTGCTTAATAACAATAACGCGGAGAGGTTTAATGAACGGCATTTGTTTGTTTTTGATTAGGCAATGCTCTGTTGCGTCATTAGCTTCATTTAGACCATTAGTTCCCAAACTTTTTTTTCTCATAGTTCACTTTAAAAATTTAGCTGGTGCCGGTGGACCCCTTGCAGCTACATTTGTATCATATTCCCAAAACTCGCCAAAAATGTGAAGATTAGATCTAAATCTAAATCCCGTCGAGTCTCCCGTGGACCCCTGGGGGTCCACGTGGACCACTTTGGGAATCAAAGATTTAGACTATGCGAGTATATTGTGCGTTTTTCGTTGCATCGCGGGGCCTTGCAACTATGAATTTCTAAGTCATCAATCATTGACGGCAATGTATCGCTACTCGCACGTTATTTCTTGCACCATCTAAATGATGCTTTGTACCAGAGATTCCGAAACTTTTCTGTCTTGTAGACAAGCTAGCCATATTTTTCCATTTTAGGTAGATTCCCTGCTTTCTTAATGTTGATTTATCGCAAACTAGTCGACTTTAAATGTGGTTTTTTCGCGTAGTTCGTCGACTCCTAAGGTTCGATGTCGACCGTTTTGGGTCTACCTACTTTATACAATAAATAATAACCTCCTAATTTATTTGAAGTTGGTTAAAAATAAAATTTAAAAGTTTGTTTTGTAAGTAAGCCATAACTTTTTTGTAACATTACAATTCACTTAACTTTTAATTAATACAAGCAAATTAAAAGTTGAAAACCCCACTAAATATGCAAAAATAGATTCATAAAAATCGGTTGAGCCGTACCGGGAGGAGTGAGACCACAAGCACCGTGACACGAGATTTTGATGTATTAGTTTTTCTTTAGCAAGAAACTAACAATTGAGCTGTACCTATAGTGTCTGTCAGTTTGGCCAGCGGTGATTCTATTGTCTTTAACAGTTGTCACTCCATATACAGATATGAATGATGGTCGACCAAGTGCTTTGCCATTTTTCATGACAGTACCCATACCAGCAAAAATAACAATAAGGATGATTATCACAATGACTTATAAGGCTACAGTCTCCTATTTAGCATATCTAAAGCTTAGCTATATTCTCCTATTTAGCATATCTAGTAGCATATCGTCGGGTGACAAGCAAAAGTCACTAAGCACCAAACAAAGCTTGTATCTCAGTATGAAATTACTAACTAAGGCTGCGTATCCACCGGAGCTGTGCGAGGATGCGCTACGAGGGATGTGTTTGTCATGAACCAATAGAAACACTTCATTTACCTATCCTTGCTCAGCTCAGCTCTGGTGGAAACAGCTCAGCGGAGCGAGGTTTTTGTACATACAAAACAAAAGAAGGGAATGATGTGTGCGAGGAATGTGTTGCGAGGGATGTGTTGCTAGGCGGCGTTACTCCACTCCTGCCTCACCGCACCCCGCCCGCTTATTTGAAAAGAGCCCGCTACACATCCTCGCTACGCATCCTCGCACCGCTCAGCTACCTCGCACATCTTTGGTGGAAACATTCACACCGTTACACATCCTCGTTACACAGCCTCGCACCTCTTAGCTACCTCGCACATCTCTGGTGCAAACGCAGCCTTAATACGACTTTTTGAAGAGCAGCAACAAAAATTTTAGTGGGTTTTGCTTCTCATCCGGCGATATCTAAATAGAAAAGACCTGGGAAAAGGTTAATAGCTGTGTGTGTTCTGTCTGTGTAAAATGTTCCAAAATGTAAATTGATTTGTATTGCTTGTCCCCAGACGGATATTCGCGAACGCCCACACGTACCACATAAACTCCATCTCTCTGAACTCCGATCAGGAGACTTACCTGTCTGCGGACGACCTGCGCATTAACCTGTGGCATCTCGAGATCACCGATCAGAGCTTCAACATTGTTGACATCAAGCCCGCCAACATGGAAGAGCTTACAGAGGTCTGTTGTGCTGTATCTCGGCTCGTTTAACCTTTTGAACGGCACACATCGTTTTTGTTACTAACGAAATTGATTCTTATGCTGATGCCGATAAGCCGGGTGCTGCCAGCCACCTCGCGGACAAGCGCATGCGTCTCATGATTTTGTTCTACACAAAGCTCAAAATCGCACCGAAAATGGCTGCCTCGCGACGCGGCTCGCTCAGTAAAAGACCCGGCTATAGGTTAATTTATGTAATACCGTTCTGTCTGGTTGGCGTTCAAAGGGACATTTAAAAGTCACTGTAGCAAAAAGGCTACATGTCATGTCATTATAATGTCAAAAGTGAAGACAGGTCGCTTTTCAATAAATAAAAAGTGTTTACTTTTTTAATGAGGAAATTTGGGGTTTTCTTATTTAGAATTAAGATCGTAATTGATTTTTAACACACCTTTGGCACCTATATACACCGGCGAAGCAATTCTATGGTGTGTGTGAGGGTCCCAATCCGCATAGGCTCCGCGTGGGAACTGCAGTCTTAGCTTTCTCATTTTTGGAGGTCTGTGCCTAGCTGTGATGTAATAAAGCTCACAGAAACTCCCTTTTTTGAAGTTGGTTTATAATCAATTCCCTGATATAATTTTCAAATCAATATTTTAGTAATAAAACTGAGTTTGTTCTCGTTTTAGGTGATAACCGCGGCAGAGTTCCATCCGACTGAATGCAATCTCTTTGTTTATTCTAGTAGTAAAGGTAAGTAATATAATATACTACTACTATTACTAGCGTCATCCCTTATCTAGCACGTTCTGCTTGTTGCAGTGGAAAATGCTAAGAAAACGTCGGAAGACCGTTGCTCAGATTTAAGGACTGTGCTAAGCTATACTTCGTTTTTTTAGTATTATAAATAAGGTAAACAATCTTGACGAGTCTTTATTGAAAAACGCTTTTAAAGAAATAGTAACAACTAGCCTTCCGTCCGCAGCTTCGCCCGCGATAAATTAATTTTCCCGTAGGAAAAGGTATTTTCCCGCGGAAAAGTACCCTATGTCACTCAATGGTTACGTATCAAAATATCTAAAATTAAAAAACCTAACGTTAAATACCCTACGTTCAAAATACCTAAAATCTAAATACCTAATGATTTTTTCACTTATATTTAAAATACCGAAAGCTTAAAATGCCTACGTATTGCAATGTCTAAAATTAAAAAACCTAACGTAAAATAACCTACGTTCAAAATACCTAAAATCTAAATACCTAATGATTTTTTACTTATATTCAAAATACCGAAAGCTTTCGTATATCCTACCCGGTATCTCGCTGGCAGCGAGCGAGCGAAGCGAGCGAGCAAGACTTTTTAAGGCAGAAGCGACTCGGATAGGTTAGATTCAGAAGGCTAAGGCGGGAGCGAAGCGTAGCGTAGCTCCCGCCTTAGCCTTCGATGTTAGGTATTTTTTTTTGTAACAGCACAGAAAATGATTATTTCCATTAGGTATTATTGTCTTTAAAATTATGAAATGTACCTAAATGTAAATCATATACCAAATTTTACCAAACAAATTAGATTTTTCACGTGGTAATAAAAAAAATAACTAACCTAACCATTCCGAGTCGCTTCCGCCCCGAACCGTTTTGCTCCCTCGCTTCGCTCGCTCGCCGAAAATTAAGCCACGTTCGTTTCATTTAGGTATTTTGACCATTTGGTATTTCAAATGTTGGTGTATCAAACTTAGGTGTCATAGCTGTTGATATTTTAAACATTAGACATTTACTCCATTAGGTATTTTAAACTTAGGTAATTCGTAGGTAGGTGTTAGTTGCTTAGGTATTTAAAATCATTAGGTATTTACATTTTAGGTATTTTGAACGTAGGTTATTTTACGTTAGGTTTTTTAATTTTAGATATTTTGATACGTAACCCACTCAATGAATATGTAGCTTTCTAACGGCAAAAGAATTTTTGAAATTGGTCCTAAATTTATTTGTTACATACAAAAATACGAATCTTTCCTTTTCATAATATTAGTGTAGATTACTTATGAAACCAAAAGAGTGTAAATGACCATATTTCCTTTCAAATTGTTGCAGATTAGCTGTGACTTATTTTTCAAAAGTGTTATTCATTTTTTTAAATCTATATGTATGCAGTCTTTCTTGTCCCTAAAATCGATGGCATGGTTCATAATAATGCATCTTCGTATGTCTTATAGTTACAGACTTGTCCATACTGACCGATCTAAAGCTCCTAACGCACAGACAGCGGAGGCGTGGCGGTGACGGTTGTAATATTCTAACTTCTATGAACGGTTGTGCGATACCGTACCGCGAACTCGTTCATACTCGTACAAGTTAGAATATTGCAACCGTCACCGCCACGCCACCGCTGTCTGTGCATTTGGAGCTTAAATGTACCACCATGTATAAATAGGCCTTTACATCTGTGACAGATGATTTAAGTAGCACCCTGGCGACACTTGCGCTCGTAGCTAAAAAGACCGATACGGGATAGGATCCCCCGGCCGCACTCGCGACAAGTGTACGCAGCCCCAGATGGTCGAGGGTTGGTGCCCGGTTGTAGCGCTTTATACGTTTTTCCCTCAGCGACTTAAACCAGGCAACGTCATGCTTTGAATGGCCCTTGTGAACAAGTTGTCGCCATGTATAGTAGATTAATAAATAATGATGTGTGTCGTTGTCAGGTACGATCCGTCTGTGCGACATGCGCGCGGCGGCGCTGTGCGACCGGCACGCGAAGCTGTTCGAGGAGCCCGAGGACCCGCATGCGCGCTCCTTCTTCTCAGAGATCATCTCCTCCATCTCTGACGTCAAGCTCAGCAACTCTGGACGGTCAGTACCCACTACTCGGCGCCTAGCCGGGACTACTGCCTTACGCCCTGGTTTCTCTGGCCCGTCACACGCGACCGGCGGCGTCTGGATGTGCGTCGCACGCTGTGCCATACGCACTCGGTCGCGGGTGCGTGACGTTTCAGAGAAACCACCCTCAAACATTCCCGAACAAAACATTCGAACGTCGTCGCTCGCCGGCGACCGGTCAGAGAAACCAGTATGCTTAGTATAAGTTTTACCTCACCAAAATACTTCTCGATCGCGTTTACGTAAAAATTTCAATTCTATGGCAACATGGACGCGCGGCCGCGGAGCCGCTGTCTATGTTTCCCTAGTAATTGTTTTTTTTACGTAAACGCGATCGAGAAGTATTTTGGTGAAGTAAAACTTATACTAAGCGTACAGGGCCTTAGGCCACTCCTGCCTAAGGCGCAAGCCACGTAGAAGAGACGGGGTGGGACGGATTTTTTTTTATTATGAGAGGGAGGCAACGAGCTAAATGATCTCCACTGCCCATGAATATCAACAAGTCAAGGAGTCACTGATCTGTTGCTGGCCATTAAAGGAAGTGTTTGGGGTTTTAAGTGGACTGTAGACGAGAAACGATAATTAATAAATATAATACATACGGCAACTGATTTGGGATAAAGGCTGAGACTTTTGGTTGGAAGCACTCACCTCGACGTCTGCAGATGGTGGTGCAGATCCTAGCCGTAGTGGCTGGCGCAGGTTTCCTCAATCTTCGGCTCGTCCGAACTTACCTCCGACAAGGTTACCGTTAACCAGCACAACTACTAGGATACAGCTAGGACAGTGCTTCCTCCAGTGGATCAGCCTTCCTCACACTTTTACACGTAGTTGAGGCAAAAATAGATATAATATAGCCGAGAAACGATACGAGAATTTACTTGCGATATAATTTGCGCGGTAACACGCCGACAAACGACACGACAGTTATTCAAACTTCGAAAAGAGAGAATGACAAGCGATTTACTTTTTTTTTTTAATTTCAAATTCGATACAAAATGTTGCCAGGCGAAATTATTAAGAAAAACAAGGGTACAATCCTAAACAGGAAGTATAAAAACTTTCCTTGAAAGCCCTGATGTTATTATTGTCTGGAAACACTGCTGCCGCAAGTTGATTCCGCAATTTCACTGTATGAAGTTCGCGGCTGAAAGTGCCGAAGAAAACGTACGGTCGTAGACCGCCATTCATCGAAATGGTGTCGACGAAACTTAGACTTTGATAAAATTAAATGTTTTTTTATTCAAAGGCGTCCACTGAGCATATAGTTTTTTATCGGTTTTATTTATTTTTATTTTTTATGTTGATGCTGGCTTTAAGATATTTATTAACTTTCCGTATCTTTGTTTCAGATATATGATGTCAAGAGATTATTTAGGTTTAAAAGTATGGGATCTAAGAATGGAAACGAAACCGGTAGAAACATATCCAGTAAGTTTGAATTTTTGTTTTTTCTAAATAATCTCTCATAATCCATTAAATAAAAATATTATAGAGTTAAATTGAAATAAAGATTTTACGTGGAACCTTCATCTCATCATATCCAAAGTACATACGTCCCACTAGGGGACGTACTTAGGCTGGGATGATGATGCTTGTATCAGGAGACACCGCTCCTCTATGATATAATAAACTGGGACAACTATTAGCTACAGATGTAGTGCAAAATGATTTTCCATCGGGAAAACTCTGATCTCAATCGGAATACGATGGCACCCGAACTGTCAATCAGTGATTGTATTAAATGAGTGACGTTTTCATATCCATTAATATGGAACTTTATTGTTTAGTGTCAAATGAAAAATGTAAGATGGGTACTGAAGCTACTTGAGAGAGCACGATAAATACGAACTTTTCCGATAAAGTACGAAGGACAATCATTTTGCACTACATCCCCAAAAAGCTTGAGGCCCCGGGTTCGATTCCCGTGTCGGGGCAGATATTTGTATGAAAAATACGAATGTTTGTTCTCGGGTCTTGGGTGTTTAATATGTATTTAAGTATGTATCTATCTATATAAGTATGTTTATCCGTTGCTTAGTACCCATAACACAAGCTTTGCTAAGCTTACTTTGGGACTAGGTCAATTGGTGTGAATTGTCCCATGATATTTATTTATTTTTCTCAAATATGCTATGAAATATTGACGTTATGTTCCTTATAATACGCCACGAAGTGTCACGTTGAAGGTGCGGGCTAGACGAGAGGTCAATAATGGAATGTCATACAACATTGCTGGCCTTGGCCAGCAAAGTGATCGTCTATTGTTTCATACTATGACGTTTATAGGTCTATGGCATCATAGCATTTAGCCATTAAAAAAAAAACTATAAGCAATATTTTGCGTTTTGGTTCATTAAGACATTCTGCCACTACGTTTATTTAAGGTAAGGTAAGATGATGATGATGTTGATGGTGTCGATGATGGCGGTGATGATGATGGTGATGGTGGTGATGATGGTGATGATGGGTGATGATGGTGATAACGAGATGATGATAATGGTGATGATGAGATGATGATGTAGATGATGATGATGATGGGTGATGATGATGACGATGATGATGTTGATGATGAGATGATGGTGATGATGGATGATGGTGATGGTGGTGATGATGGTGATGATGGTGATAACGAGATGATGGTGATGGTGATGATGAGATGGTGATGATGATGATGGTGATGATGGGTGATGGTGATGAGATGATGATGATGATGATGATGGTGATGATGAGATGATGGTGATGATGAGATGATGGTGATGATGGGTGATGGTGATGATGATGGTGATGATGATGGTGATGATGATGATGGTGATGATAAGATGATGATGGTGGTGATGGTGATGGTGACGACGACGACGATGACGATGATGATGATGATGATGATGCATGTTTGAGAAAAACTCTATACAAGCCTTGGCCACGAACAGGGATTGCCGGCCTCGTATCTCTAGATGGCCTCGTTAACACTCGGCCATCTATAACTACTCGGCCGGCAATCCCCTATTTCGCGGCCGCTGCAGTAATGTACTATTATTTATTTATTTTCATCTGTAAAACTAATGTAACTAATCTTGTCCTGAAATTGAATGATTTAATTTGATATTCGCTTTGTTCCAGGTGCACGAGTACTTGCGGTCGAAGCTGTGCTCGTTGTACGAGAACGACTGCATCTTCGACAAGTTCGAATGCTGCTGGAGCGGCGACGACCAGCGGCTCATGACTGGCTCCTACAACGGGTTCTTTAGGTAACAGTTACTGCGAGCTTTTTTTTAGGGTTCCCGAGCCAAAATGGCAAAAACCGAACTCTTGTAGTTTCGCCGTGTTTCTCTGTCTGTCCGTCCGTCCTTCCGCGGTTTTGCTTAGAAGCTATTAGTGCTAAAAGACTGTAATTTTGTATGAACATTTACGCGGCAATTACCCTTGCAAAATGGTAAAAAAATGTAGAAGTATTTTTTTAGGGTTACCCTATAGACGTAAAGGTCGTAAAGTGGTGGTGATATTTTTATCTCGTCGACGCGTTTAGTGTGGCGTATCGTTGGATAGGTCTCCTAAAATTATGACGGGGTTGAGAAGATGATTGTTTTAAAACAATGATTCTTTTTGGAAATATTCAACTATAAATTGTAATCACACTAAAATGACTTGTCAATAAATGACAGCAAATGCAAAAAGGCAGCAGAGTGGATAAGCTGACCCTCATGCTCGTTGTCCCCCTCTTATCTATACTAATATTATAAAGCTGAAGAGTTTGTTTGTTTGTTTGGTTGAACGCGCTAATCTCAGGAACTACTGCTCCGATTAGAAAAAATATTTCAGTGTTAGAATGCAGGAAGGCTATAGGCTATATGTATATCATCACGCTAACACCAATAGGAGCGGAGCGGAAGAATGTTTCAAAATCGGGGGTTTTTGAAGTACAACTTCTATAGGCACGCTTGACTCGGGAGTATGGTGGTGAATGTGAACGCGGGGGGAGCGGGGTAATTTTTTTTATATCGAGGTACTAAGGAGAGCCTTAATTGATGAAAAAGCAAATTGGATAAAAAATAAGCTGCCCAAATTAGTAATAGGGATGTTGACACCACCAATCAACTGACGTACTTTTTATGAGCTGTCAAAACACATTTCTCCCATAGAGTTTGAATGGCTATAGCAACATATGACGTCACTTGTTCGCATACTCAACTAACTAACTATTTATTTGTTTTAAAGCAACAAAAAATCTAATTTTGCAGTTAATCGAAAATTAATCTGGGTTTCAGGGCTAAAATAAAGCGTTTTTTTACTGGAGTCGTGTCTTCGAATTATTTTTTAATGGTGTCAACATCCCTATTCCGCGCGGACGGAGTCGCAGGCAGCAGCTCGTATAAAATAATATTATGGTGTATTGTATACAGGGTGTTCGAGCGCGGCACGGGCGGCGCGCGGCGCGGCGAGCTGACCCTGGAGGCGTCGCGCGACGCCGCCTCGCGCCCGCGCCAGCCGCTGCGCCCGCGCCGCGTCGCCACCACCGCCAAGAGGAAGAAGGTAACACAAGGCACCCCTAGCCTGATCCACTCCAGACAAAAAAAAACAACGACTGGAGCTAAAGCTCCAAACGCACAGACAGCGGAGGCGTGGCGGTGACGGTTGTAATATTCTAAATTGTGTGAACGAGATCGCTGTACGGTACCGTAAACTGGGGTTACTCTGAAATGCGGGGGCTACTTTAGAAAACAGTTTTTTTACGCCGTGTCCTTATTTTTTTTTTAGACCATCTGTGGCAGTGAAATGGCTACCTTGATAAATCACCTAACTTTTTACGTCGTTTGCTCAATCGAGCTATGAATATTTGCGTTTTTATAACCATTTTAAATCTATCAAAGTAGCCCCAAAATTTCCTAAAGTAACCCCAGTTTACCGGTACCGCACAACCATTCATACAACCATAGACCAGTGATGGTGTAGGGGTAAGCACGCAGCATGGAACGCTGAGGAACTGGGTTCGATTCCCAGCATTGGTCTTTTTTCTGGGGTTTTTTCTGTGCATCTATATTTCAGTTTGTATTTAGTTTGAAATATATGGTTTCATGGGATGACCGTAAAAGTAATAAAAAATGAAGTTGAAGAAAATAAAAAAAATAAATAGAAAAAGATACTTCATACTTAACTTGCATTCATACAAGTTAGAATATTACAACCACAGAAATAATAATAAAGAGGATAGAAATGCCTTATTTCCTATTTTCTTCCGGAACTCATGTCGCTGCTTCATCCCCTCTACTTACTGTGTTAATGCACACATGCAAAAGACGAACCGTACTACGCAATCACGAACACAATTACTAATAATTTTGCTTACAAACAATTATGAAACTTACACCTTAGATATAGCGTTGAATAACACTCAACGTAAATCATACCCACATTTACACAACGGCGCTCTTTATTGGCCGCGTCGGCATTATGTCTGTACTAGTCGTAACCTGTTTTTTTGTCCGTACCACGAACTTTTGTGCAAGACGGAAGGGTTATCAAAAATTACTTTACATTGCTGCGTATAATTCAAAACGATCTGCGTTTTTATGGGCATGAGTAGCAATGGTATATGAAGATTCGTGTTAATAACGTGTAAACCAATATTTCATAATGAAATATTTTCTCAAGTTGTATTTTGATATAAACCGCATTATTACATTAAATTAATACATACTAATGAAACGTAATCCCCTTATTAGTGTAATTACACAGTGTGGACGAGTTTTCGCAATTGCTAATGCTGCAAAACACCATTTTAAAGCACTTGTTGTCATACCCACGTTTCAAATAGCACTGAGCCACAAGTCGCGCGCTTGTGACCTACGAGTCACAAGCGCGGCGCCAAGGTCACGCGTCTAAGGCACTTCTATCCTCTTTATTATTATTTCTGTGATTACAACCGTCACCGCCACCGCACCGCCACGCCTCCGCGTCTGTGCGTTTAGAGCTTAGTCAGGACAGCGAGCGAGTCGTATAGCCAGTATAGTCGTAGTCGTACTTGTGTACTACTTGCACGAGGTATCTTTTTTTGGAAATACCTTATTTTTTGTTATTTTTTTAGTTTTCTTTTCTTAAACGACACATGTTTAGAAAATCCATAAATCAAAAAAAAAGCTTATTAAGTAATTTATACGAGTCGCTTGCTCTTACTTTTTTTTTATAGACACACAGTTACAAAATTATCTGAGATTTTTTTGTTGTCATGTCTAAAGAGGTTTTTCTAATCAGTCTTAGCAATAGTAGGCAATTATTTGAATTTATTTTGAAGAACCAAGGTATTGCAAAGGCAAAACACTAAAAGTTGATTTAATAAGGAATATTAAATTTAAAAAAATCTGCCAAAAAGAGTGATTTAAAAAAAATGGCTATGTCTCAAAAACCGTAAAACTTGGCATAATAGTAAATGTGGCCAAAAATGTTCAGAATTACCCTAACTACCATCCCTGAAAACCCCTACAACCCGGCTGCCAAACAACCTGTATATAGATTATTCACAAAACCAAACAGCCCCTTAAATTTTCATCTTCTCAAACACCACAATTCATCCCCAGGACGAAATCAGCGTAGACTGTCTTGACTTCAACAAGAAGATCCTCCACACGGCGTGGCATCCCCACGAGAGCATCATCGCCGTTGCAGCCACCAACAATCTCTTCATCTTCCAAGATAAGTTCTAGCGCGTACCCGACACCACACAGTCTTGCCGGCGTTGACGGACCTCTAGTGCTGTTTAGGACTGACCTTCAAGACAGCTGCTGAGACTAACCATCAAGAGAACTGACCTTTCGTTACAATAGTGTTTGAGAGACAAACGAGTAGTCAATAACTACGAATACATCTGTAGTGTTTGCTATAGGACAGCTGCTGAGACCTCATAACATCAAGAGAACCGATCTTCCATAGTGGTTGAGAAAACAATCATGTCGTCAATGTAACTAGGAAAACATCTGTAGTGTTATCAAGAGAATCTATAAAGCCAAAAGCAATACGAACGGACAGACCTTCTGTATATTAAGAACTGCTAATCTAGCTTCTACAGTGTCATTATAAAGTCTCAAAATATTGCAAAATCAAATGTTTGTGTTCGAATTTCTTTTGATGCATGTTCATAGCCTGGATCCTGAATTAGGCTGCGTATCCACCGGAGCTGTGCGAGGATGCGTTGCGAGGGATGTGTCTGTCATGAACCAATAGAAACACTTCATTTAAAAGGTCCTAAGTGAATGAAGTTTTTCTATTGGTTCATGACAGATACATCCCTCGCAACGCATCCTCGCACATCTCTGGTGGAAACGCAGCCTTAAGAGCCTTACAGTCTAAAAGCAATTGCTACAGTAAAAAGATACAAATGACAAAATAAATGTAACAAAATTGTTCTATGTCCCTCAAGAGATTGCTAAGCCCCATACCCAATAGGCTGCTTTCATATTTCATGTTTGTGCTACCATGTAAGTGATCCGAAAGTATTAAATTAAAGTGTATATCAACGATTCCCAGTCTCATTGAGGAGATAAGACGAAACTTTGCCAAGCAATATCTAGGACTCTGAAAAGGTTACAAATGTAGTCCCTTATATCTTATGTTTGGTGGTAAATGCGATCGTCTTGCAATACACATTCTGGCCTTGTGTCATCGTCTAGTTTAGGATAGGAATGTTTATTCAACACATTAGTGAAATAATCTTGATGCTAAAGCAATTTTAATGTCTAAAACAAAGTAGCGTCCAATTTTTTATCATATAATAATAAAAATGCAGATGTTAATGTCAAAGTTTTCTCGTAACTACAGAGAAATACGAAGTTCTCGATATGTATAGACTACATGTAGAAGAGACCTTAAGGTGGACTTTAGAAGCAAGTGGCAGTGACTCTGTGTCATTGACGCTGTGACGGAGCGCGGATAATGTGTATATGTGTACCCGAGGACGTATCAGTCTAACAGCCCAGCCACGAATTCTGCGACCGGCGGCAGCGGCGAGCGATTTATCAGTTCATTACGTGTGCCGTCAGATAACCACTGTGCAGCGAGCGTCTCGGCCGCGCAATGAACGGAGAAATCGCTCGCCGCTGCCACCGATCGCGCGTAGTCGTGGCCGGGACATAACGCGCGGGCATTCGCCATCCCTTTCAGCCTACCTATATATACTGCGTGAAAGAAAAAAATGTGATTTAGAGTACATTAAACAAGGCCTTTGGAAGATATTAGGACGAATCGGCAGTTTTACCGCTGCCCGACTGTCGGATCTTGTTGTTCATACTACAAGCTGCCGATTCGACCTGAACAAAAAGCATAAGTAGGCCAATATTGTATGCCACATGAAATCATGACTAAACGTCCGATAAATAGGTCGTCGCTTTAATGGAACTAACGTTATTGAAATAAATGTGCTAATATTCACAATCGTTTTCACCACTTGTTTCTGTCACTCGATAAAGGATGAGGGTAGAAGGGGATGGTAAATGCGCCCGCGCGTTAGACACACCTCAGGTTTAACGCAGTATCGCTGCGCTCGATGAATGCTTTATACACACTACATTGATCTGTCGCTCTAACCACTCGTGCATAAAATACCCAATTTTTCAAAGACTACATAACCTATTTATTACATTCCCATTAAACCAGATGTATAGGACATTCCACCAAAAAAATCACTTGAGTAATTTTCGATTTTATAATGTTGCGAAACGGGAATCTGGTAAGCTAAAAATGTGGTAAAGGTAATGTAGTCTATTGAAAAATGTGGTTTTTTGGCGACGTGGTATTTTATCGCAACGTCTCTGATGCTTTTGCCGCTTACTTCGAAAGTCCACCTGAAGTGATCTACGCGAGCTAACTGACGGTTCCACGTAACGGTTCGTCCACAAAAATATGCGAGTATCCTCGTGTCAAACGATCTTCTATGGGCATGAGCGTTAAGACGGACTGCATTCTAACTGCCCATACATTTTCTATTGCAGTTGGATTGCAGTCGGTAAAACTGCACCCTAGCTGCGACTGAAATGTATGGGCATTCGGCAGTTGCAGTTAGAATGCAGTCCATCTATAACGGCCCTAATGCATTGCGTGTGTGGCCAGCTAACCACTGTGCGGTGAGGATGTGGACTGCGCAATGCAAGATAAAATCATGGCCGTTTTTGCGTTCGCATAGTTTTTAGTCTGTTTTCTAGGGCGTCCGATGTGGCAATCTTTCTAAATAGACACACAGGTTAACACGTAACGATCTGGTTGCATTGTAACAAAAAGGTATACCCTCCGTCACCACGCGGCATTTTATCACAGCGTTGTAAGCAGTGGTGGCTGTCAAATTACTAGCATTTAATGTCAATTTTTACAAAAAAACTTTATATCGGAAAAATCATGTGAAAATGTTTTTTTGCAGCAAAAATAGGTTTCCATTTTTTTTAAACGGAATAGGATTTTGTATTACACAATTCAGCGGCTTTTTCGCTTTTAAAAAATACTGTGAGACATTCAAAAATTTTAGGTCTGTTCAATGTATTCCTTTCTGTATGTATTTCTGAACTTAGCTAGTCACTGCTTATTGCATTTGCTTCTATGAAGTTAAACATTGACAGCTACCACTGCGGTATTGTTAAAAAAATACTGATATGTTGTATAGTTGACATGAAAATTACATTGAAAGTAACTATGACACCGGAGTAAAATAATTGTCCACTTTTGTCTTGAAACTAATAGTGTATTGCGGACTAGCTTACACTTAAGAAGGTGGCCTTCAAAACTAAAAAAATCGTGCATTTCGTGCTCATGATATCAATCAATGAAGTTTTTTTGTTCTCTATACAACATACCAGAGTTAGCTAGCTAGAATCTAAGTCCGTTAGTTAAACTCTGATATAATTTATACGCTTGTCATAACTTAAGGTTCTAAGCGATAATTAAGTATTTATTGTTTAATGAAAATACCACGTAAGGCGGTTGACCTTAACAATGTGAAAATGAGATTAGTTAGGATTATCAAATAACGAAGCTTATGAACTTGGAATGTATGGAAACAATTATTCTACCCACCTCGCCGAGTCGGGTTGAAATCCGCAAGCCAGCCTATAATCGGGAGAATAATAATTTACAGGGAAAGCAAGCGCAAGTGGTCAGTTATGGTGTGTTGTGTGTGTTGGACATTTCGTGACCTCGTCGATCCAGTAATAGAACCACCGGAATTGGCCATAAGACTGAACAAAACCCATGTGTTTTTGCATGAAGGCATGTCCCGCACTGACGTAGCTGTCTTTGCTTTGTGGTCGTAGAATAGGAAGATGATTCGTTAAAGCTCTTGGATATAGACTTCTGCAAAGTAACGCCTGATTCAATCAAATATATAAAGCTTTTATACGCCTTGTCTCGAACTTAATGGGTGGCATAAGCTTACAGAAATTTGAGTGTCTTATATTAGAATTTTCTGAGTAGCTTTGAAGCTATATATAAAGCCAAAAAAGGAATTGATTACTTACTGCCTGGTTAAACTGGCTCAGTGCCATAAATTCAACATTTGACACGATAATTCCAGCAGTTAATGGACCTCTCTGAGAGCGACGATACGCGGTGCATAACGCGTATAAATTATTATTCCCCTACCAACAATTAAAAAAGTATAATCCCAAATTGATCTCCAATAGCGTTTGTATACATTTCAAGAAATAAGTATTGCAGTTTTGATCCGATTTGGCAGTGCAAGGAAATATGCCTTAATATAGATATAGTGTAAACTGTAGTTGTATGAAATGATTTGTTCTGTTCGTCGAAATAACATTTAAATGGATTATATGAAACTGGCAAAAAAATGACTTAAACTTATTTACATTGCTATGTTTGCTATAAAGTTTATCCGATGCAAAGTGATGTATAAATTTATATATCTCTGTAAACACTTCCATTACAAAAGTATCACAGTTAATATTATCCACTTGTTTGTATGTTTTCAAAAGATCTGACGCTGTCCAAATACGGGTTAGTCTATCCAGATGGTCGTTGGAAACAGAAATTTATATTGAATTGCTAAGCTTAAATTGATTTGCGTAAATTTGAACAAATTATTATTATTTTTTTAACTGGACCTACACGGTATGCTATACCGGAGAGATCTGACTGTTCATGTGTCCCTGCAAATGTCTTACCCAGCATAGAACAACTCGGTGTAGCGCTTCGCACACCTAGTGAGAAAGCGTACCAACTCGAAATCAACACTAAATAAAAATTAAACTTCATGAAATTTTTGGTAACTAAAATGTGTATTATTTTGTGTTAATACGCTTTCAGCCTAGGTGTGCGTCATGTTCACCGTATGGTGCCATTCAGGAGAGATTATCGCCTGCACAAATCCAACAAACTGCACAGGTTTGTTCTTCTACGTGGGTAGATGAATGAATGAGAATAATGTATAATATAATTGTCATAAGGATTTGAATGTCCTTTGCGTTATTGTCGTTCGTTCTGAGTCGACAAATACTGGGTCATGCATTAACCTCACCCCGTCCACGCTCCAGGCGATCTGAGCAGGTACGATTACACAATTAGAGGTCTCCGGTAAACTGTTGTCTATGGCCAGGTTAATTAGCAGGGCCAATTTGGAACGGCCAGCTAGCGGCGAGTCTTAGTCAAGATTTAGTATCCGTCGTCTTTATGGCAAATACACAAAATAATGTATCGCTCCATTAGCATTGAAAGTTATAGGAAGTCCTAAATAACAGGTAGGCAACTGCACGGCTAGCACAGATGGCCCCGAAATTGTCGCTACATTCGTTAGTTTAAAAATGTTACTTGAGGATCTAACACGAATCGTGTTGATTATCTTTTTCCTTGACAAAGTTCGCTACTAAAGCCGAATAAGGCGGTAAGAATGAAAAATTAATTTGTCTTTTGTCGACAAGGATCATTGTTTCATACCATTTTAGTTGCAAAGGATCGTTCGTAACAAAGTAGAGGCCATTTGCGCTAGTTTTTGGACTCTCGACGCTGTCGACAAACTGTGATTGGATATTGGTTATTGTCATGACAAACACAAATTTTGTACGCTAAAGTGCAGTTGCCGAGAGTCGTGAAGATAAAATTGCGGTGCAACATTTCTTACCTACACATACGTAAGAAGCCGTATCGGCTTCCGGTCTTTCCCTCATAGGCTCGTGCCTTAGTGTGCGTAAACTTTTTGTTAATCGTTTTTATTTATTATTGTACTTTATAAAAATATTTGTGATCGTTTTACTTATGAATTCGCTTAGGCATAGTTAGTTGGAAGCAGTGGCGCGACGGGCTATTGGGCTTAATAATGAAAAGTAGCTTTACTTAATGCCACTATTTTATTTCTGTAAAGTGACTGAAATGTCGACACAGTAGAAACGAATGTCCAAGTTTTGATGCCCACCCAGCCTAGTTATACTTGCATTAGTTTTGCAAACGGAATTTTCCTTGCAAATGGGAAAGCTTAAACATTTTCTATAATGTAAATATAGCGAACGAATGGAGGCCTGAATAATATAAATATAGTATATTTTGTCACAACACGTATTTTAATGTACAGAGTTATATATATTTGTACTTAAATTGTGTAAAGCTTCATAGTAAAATTATGTTTTAAAATATTTGTAATGAATAGACTTTTTTTGTACAACGTTTTCTTGGTCTGATGCCGACGCAGGATCGAACCCTGCCCCTTACAGTTTCCTTGCAGAGGTTTGTTCGTTTCAGTCTCTCCGTTTTCAGGCACTTCCATAGCTTGGGGTCGTTATAAAAATCTCCATAACATTTTTTTATGTTGATCGATTGTATAGGATGTGTTAAGTTTTAGTTTTTTTCTCTAATGTGAGGGGCTCAGTCAATTCCTAACGTAATAAAGCTAGATTTAGTCTCACGACGCTGTTCGCTGCATAGCCAAGGGCCGATAGATGTAAGTACCTAATAAAACAATGTGTGATAATTATCAAAAAAAAAAGCTAAATGCAGCTAAATTTAAATACTGCTTGTAACGGCAAAAGGAATTGACTAAATCCCGAGATATCAATGTAATATACTGTGAGTTGTAGTGTAAAAGCAAAGACATCGTGTATAGTTGTGTGAGTGAGCGAGTGAGAGGATGCGAGCGCTAATATAAGTCTAGTTTTTAGTTAGGTGAAAACTGTGAAAGCGCAGACAGATAAAAAAATCAGTTTTTTTTTCCTGCACCGAGGGATCAACAGAGGTTTGCTTGATAAATGTGATAAAATCGCAATAAGCGGTGTTTAGTGGTTAAAAGAGCGCGGTGGACCTCGCGTGCGGTGTCACAACGAATATTGGTAACGGCGGTGCCTGCGCCTCCACTCTGTCTCGACAAATGTTGGCCGTTACGTTGTTAAATCGTTGAAACAAATGTTTGTCCGTGGTTCGTCAAACGTTTGCAATTCCGAATAATAAAATCATTGAAACATGACACATCCATCGGAAAACATTTGATCGGTACAGAGCTAGAACTAAAATCAACCTATACCTGTAAATTGTATGAACTGAAAAGGCGGTCTGTGACCCTTTGCTTATACACAATATTTGCTCAAATAAAGCAACACGCTATATAAATTGTAAAGCTTACCGCAAAATTAACTGAAACAGTACGTCTATTGGAAATAAAATACTAGCAGCCTAGTCAAGACACACCAAAGACAAAATAGTACCTGACGACAACTGACAACCTACAAAATGGTGAATTTGTTTACCTATATATCTTACTATTTCGAACTCATTGTAACCAGCTAAGTTAGAGCAGAACAAACTGATGGACTCAGCTGCCGTTTTGTGTTTTGTCATCAGTCTATACTTGTCTTTGGTCTAGGGTGTCTAGAGATAGTGGAGCGTTCACAATCTCGTATCTTACAGAATATTTTTTGTTTTCATGCCTTTAGGGCACAGTAAATGTCATTCATGCAGCTGTTACATAAGTAGTGCTAATAAAAAAAAAAAAATTTACTAAAATTTGCAGTGTTGCTTTAGTACACAATACAGGTACAGATTGAGGAATTACGTGGTTAAAAGTAAGTCTGCTATTGCGAAAGTTAATTTCCAACAAATGTACTAAATTTGTTAGTATTTCTGTATGTGCCATGCGTGGGAGGCGCGGGCGCGTCCACCGGAAGTGTTGTTGTTGAATCCAAAATATTTCCTATAATATAAATTTTTATATCTGACTTCCGAGTTTTATTTATTTTATTCAAAACACTAAAAAGACCTGTAAGTATATCAAAATTACTTCGTTAACACCTTTCCTGGCCGGGTGGCCCCAATGTAGGGTCACCTACGAATAATAATCGAAAGAAAGAAAGAAAGAAAATACATTTATTTACAACATCGCAAGACACATCATCAATATTTTACAAAACAAAAGGCAACACTAAAGCTAAAGATAGAATGTGTCATTGCGGTTGCAAATCGGACACTGGCTCATCATAATGCTGAGGCGTTTAAAGCACCCCAGCGCTGATTTTCAGCCAGTACCGTTGGTGACACCCAGATCGCTGTTTAGATAGATAAATAAATAAACTGCACACTAATATAATGGCTACATACATACATAAGACTACATGCGTAAATAAATAATCGGCTTGAGGAATAAGACTTCGAGGATTGGACGTTCAGGAAACTGGACGTTACGAGGCCAGAACCGTACTTGGAATTTGCCATGAGCTTTACGGTGAAGGAAAACATCGTGAGGAAACCCGCACACGCAAGCGAAGAAATTCAATTGTGTGAAGTTCCCAATCCGCACTGGCCCCGCGTGGGAACTAAGGACGGCCCAAGCCCTGTCATTCTGAGGCATGTGCCCTACAATGGGACGTATAAGTATAGGCTGGGATTTAGATTCTCAAAGCTGAAAATTTTAAGAAAAATTCCTATTTGCCTAAGCATATCCTAAATTTAGGACGTTACCTCACAAGAAAAGTAACAAAATAGAAAACATTAAAACGGTTTTGAGTATCTTTATTAAGAAAATAAACACATCTTAACAAGTGATTTAGTTATAACACTAATAAGTTCACAGCATCAGTTTCTTAACAAATAAACTATTATTATAATATATTATTACATTAATGAACATTAGTCAGAGCTGCA
Organism: Archips crataeganus; assembly: GCA_947859365.1. Taxonomy (NCBI): domain Eukaryota; kingdom Metazoa; phylum Arthropoda; class Insecta; order Lepidoptera; family Tortricidae; genus Archips; species Archips crataeganus. The sequence continues at coordinate 10,157,077 of OX402069.1, read as the reverse complement.
TATACGAGATTTAATTGCTTCCACCAGTGATGGATGAAATAAATTTACTTTTACATAAGATCAAAATGGTGCGTTAATCAATTTGACGACAAGTCATTACAATTAGTTATACATAAGTCACTCGGGAAGCAAGTAAATCAGATAGGCAACTTCGGTCTTTTCCGGTCTACTGTCAGTTCCACGAATGAAATTAATTCAAATGCTGTATAGGTTCAGGTGAACAATACGTGATGTACATCATCTCATCGTCATTATTGAGGGTATTTTCTAATGATATCGAGCTTATTTTTCGATCGACAGCCGCTGATGATGCTTCGGAGAGACGCGAAACACGTATACGGATTTGTTTGCGTTGGTTATTTTTAATGAGGGCGGTGAAATTCCATGAAAAGTATATTTTCAATGCAACCGCAGCCATTTTGAATGACTTGACCTCACTACTTCGCGGAGTAGCAAAACAAGTACCTATTCCATTGATTTTGAAAGTGATTGAAATTTACTGTACCTATATTGTGGGCGAGGACTCATTTAAACGGTTTAGCTATAGTTACATTGGATTAGTTTACTTCTTTCGCACTTTTAAATGAGTACATCAACTCAAAATTTTAATTTAGACTTCATGCACTTTCAGGAAGGTCTTAAATTAAAATGGCAGATTTTTTAAGTTGATATACAGCAGCAGCAGCAGCTTGCAGAAGTGCGATTCCTGCCACATACAATAACAGGAACCAGAGGCCGTATTGTTTAACGTACGGGAGATTACCGAATTACCGATTCGCCATCTCTTTCTACTCTCATCGTATACCATATGACAGAGAGAAGTAGCGAAAACGATTGATTCCAAGTGCGCTTGACAATAGAAACCACTATGGATGGAATAGAGGCCACTATGGAATGAAATTAACTTGGAAAAATAACGATTCACTGTCATTAAATACAAATACAAATGGAAGGTTTACTAATGTTTCGCTAATTACGTTTCCCAAACTGATTCACTTGGCAAATGTTTCATTTCTCAAATGTTTATTTTTTCTGAAAGTGTAAACTTTTCAGTTTTGTTATAAAACAACCCTAACCTAACCTAACCTAACCTACAAAATAGTCCTGAAATATATCCTGAATAGTTTACAGTTTCAGAAAAAATAAACATTTGGGAAATGAAAAATTTGCCAAACGAAAGTACACCCTAAAATATTATCGAAAATGGAATCATGCATGACCCATGATAAAGTTATCAATATTGATGAAGGTCGAAATAAATAATGATTTAAATCAATTCTTTTGTGACGAAAAGTAATTTGGTTATGATTATTTTTCAGCACAATTGCTATTACACGTGTAAACGTTCTGTAAGTTAAAGAATTGTTAATTCTATTGCAAATATTTCAATCTGTTAAGTAGTTTTAGGTGATTACAATTAGATGATACTATTATTTGTGATTGTTTTGGTTGAAAATAAACTTGATATACACCGTGAAATTTTAGTGGTTGTTTTCCCGAAACGAGGTGATTTAGTATCGATTCTACAATCGATTTATAATTACTATTTTGACTAGAGTCAAAAATCCAATTGTGAAAAACGAAAGTCGAAAATGACCGCAAACCAATAGTAACGCTTCGTTGGTACCTAACCTATCGTACGATCGTACGCTACTTGTACCAACGAAGTTTGCGGTCATTTTCGACTTTCGTTTTTCACAATTGGATTGTTGACTCTAGTCAAAATAGTAATTATAAATCGATTGTACAATCGAAACTAAATCACCTCGTTTCGGGAAAACAACCACTAAAATTTCACGGTGTATTACTATTATGTCAAAAATACTATTGTGTCAAAATCTATTGTGTATGGTATTATTTTTGGTCAAAATACAAAATGGTCAATTCACATGGACGATTTTCCATTTGTACTTCAAGACAGTAAATCAAAAAATCAACTAGAAAGAGCGGTTTAATGTAACTACTGGGACTATGTCCAACTAATTCCAACATGACATTAATAACAGAACCCGTAAGTACACACCACAATTTCAAGCCAAGATAAATTTTTCCTGTGCGGATGTGAAAATAAGTAAAGATGGATGAAAAAAGGGGACGCCTGAGAATTTTTCAATATTAAATGGAAGAGGTAGACTTAGTACAGTCTGCAGGTCTATCTCGGTTGAGAGATTCTTAGAACGTGATACGAACAGAAGAACTTAATACTATTTTCATCCACTCTTTTAAACACTGGACCATGCAATTAGCCCTATCCATAGTTAACATCATACAAAAATAATACTTTATCCTTAAAATTATTAATTGTACAGTCAGCGTGAAATAGTTCGTGACAGCCAAAGTGGCCAAATAGTTCGCAACACGTCTTTTTTATTACAGTTGGAATAAGATCGTGTTGCAAACTTTTTGGCCACTTTGGGTGTCACGACCTATTTGACGCTGACTGTACCTACCATTGAGGTAACAGAAAAAACAATATCACAAATCAAAACAAAAAGTAAATCTAACAGACTAAATAGATTAAAAATATTTTTTAAGAAGACGCAAGTCATGTTCAAAATACAACAATCTCCACAACATATTAAAATTGTACTTGAGCCTTATCACTAAAATAACTCTTACACTCTATTTACTATTGATTATACATTATACCTACATACCCTGACTGTTAAAGTTAGTTAGGTACAAATGTTTCCTCATACTTAGTAAATTATGAATTTTTATGTTATTACATTTTGGCCATGGTATTTAAATACCAAAGCATTAAAAAATTAATACTTAATAATAAATATAATAAATATCACGGGACAATTCAATTATATGACGATTTTAAAGTATGATCGATACTTCCTTAGTCCTAGCATGTTTAAACTTGAATAAAAAACAATACACTTAAAGTAACACAATTTCAGGGCTAATGAAATACGCAGCGTTATAAATATCTAAAATTAAGAGCTGGTACAGTCTACTACAAATTAGATCCAAACGGTCAAAGTTACAAAAATATGTATAAACATCTTTATTGGGTTAACATTAAGGTTGTGATTAAATATTTTCGTAATATTGGCCGTATCAATATCTTTGTAGTTGACATTTTAGCCAACAATTCCAAATTCGGCGTGAAGTCAGCGTCATATGATAAAGAAGCAGCCCATGTGAAGCGCCAACAAACTGGTCACTCCAGTTTGGCGCATTTATTGAATTTTCTCAAACATCCAAGGAAATGTGGTCCTTATAGTCGTGACAATAGAACACGAAGTATGCCATTGTATAGAAGTTGAGGAAGATTCGTTCCAATTTCAAATTAGACGACAATAATGGAATTTCATACAAACATTGCTGGCCAAGGCCAGCAAAGAGATTGTCTTTTGTTTTAGTGGGTCGTATTTTCTTTTATTGACTATCAATGACATACTGCCAATTAAGAAAAAATTAGTTTGTGAATTTACTTTTTAATATCTTACTTGGCTAGATTTAATAAAATAAATAAGGATTGGCGTTTATTGTTAACAATTTATTAAAATAACCAATTAATAAGGTCGTAATTTTTTAATAAATATAAATCATCTCAAGATTTTGCGTCAAAAACATTAACTGGAACAGCTTACAAATAAATTGCTGGAAAAAAAAATATTTTGGCGGGAATCAAAAAAAAAACAATTTGAATTAAATATGAATATATAAGTTGAACATTCGTGTCATTTCCTTGGATTTATTTGAGAAAAGCACTATACAAGCCTTGGCCACGAACAGGGATTGCCGGCCTCGTATCCCTAGATGGCCTCGTTAACACTCGGCCATCTATTACTACTCGGCCGGCAATCCCCTGTTTCGCGGCCGCTGCAGTAATGTACTATTAAATTGTATTTGTTTTTATTTGAATAAATGATTTCTATCTATCTATCTATGTGCTCAAATGTAACTAAATCGTAACACGGATTTTGTACCACGATAAAAAATGACCCTGTATTAGAACATTATGCTCTAATGTTCTTGTCGGTAGAGTAAGCGTTCCGATATATTTACTCTTACACACTTCCGAGTGTACACATCAAGAGCTAGATTTTAATGCGTACAGCTATTCGGGACGTATTGCTTCTTGAAACGCCGTTTTTAAACACCTAATATGTATATCAGCTCTACGTTGATTAATCCCCAGACAAACCAACATATTAAAAAGTAGTCAATCAATATTAAGTTAAAGGCACAGAGATCCTACGTCTAAGTCAATTGTCAGTGTCGAATAATACAAAACGTATTACGCGTAGCCACAATTGTTTTTAATATTAACCATCGATATCTTACGATCGATATATTACGTTTCGAACCGTTTGCGGCGAGACATATCTATCTTTTATCAATATCCATGGCTAGTTTTAGTACGAGAGCTGGCACCAATTTTCGGGTAGGTATTTGAGGCAAGCTGAAAACTTGTCACATACCTCTCCTATTATACCCCAACACGAAACCACAGACCTGGCTGTCGGGTAGCAGGGCTAAATCTACCCTCATTTTTTTTTAATTGGCAGTCCGATTGTTCATCCAAAATTAACTGTATTTTAATTGAAATATTTATTTTTAATTATAAATAATCTTTTAAAATTTCAGCGTAACCTCGAAAAGAGTTTTTTTTTTAATTTTTGCAAAATTGTTTTGCAAGCATCTGGCAAAGTTTAAGTCCCGACTAAATGATCTGGCTAATTTATTTTCTCACTATTTAAATGTCAAATTTCAAAGTATAAAAATTTCGAAATGCCTCAATGACATTTTCTTAAAAAAAATTGTATTTGTAACAGTATGAGGGTTGATTTAGCCCCCGCCCCGCCACCTGTCAGCCAGGTCTGTGGTTCTGTGCTAGGGTTATCATAGGGGAAGCATTAGACAAAGTTTCAGCTTGCCTCAAATACCTACTCAAAAATGTCTATCAGCTCTCGGACCATTTTTGTAATTCTAGCCAATTCCCTTCACACTTGCAGCTGACGCAAATAAGACTAGTAATTGCCACTATAGTCAACGCTCGTTATAAAGTAGTCACATCTGTGTATAGTGTGTAGTGTGTGTGTGTATAGTGTGTAGTGTGTGTGTGTGTATAGTGTGAGTGTAGTGTGTGTGTTGTGGTGTAGGGTATTCTGACAAATTGCACAACTATCATGTTCCTGAATATTGACAATGACTCAAAGGAAAAAAATGCCATACTTACTGTCACATCCAACAAGTATCCATAGCATTTATTTTCCTATGGTTGACATTGTCAACATTCAGAAACTTCATAATTGTAGCCAAGTGTCAGGATTTACTTTATAGCACCTGTTGACTACAGTAATAAATAAATAAATTTACAAATTGAGTAGATAAATATCAAACTCCAATATGTCCGCAATAAATGATATGGAGATTTGATCCTTATAATGATGAAAATAAGGAACTTATCTCCTACTCAATTGCAAATGCAATGGTTAGATAACAGCCAAAATATGAGCATTGACGATTACTCTTGGTCATCATCTTTCACATATCACCAGAAGGGGTTAGAGTATGAGATCAAAAATATATTACGATAATCATGGACTGGACATCGCTTCACTGTCTTTGTTACTTACTTAAGTACTCACTCTATCAAACTATCAGCTTTGTTAACAGTCTATGTCTTATACTTCTAAGTTAAAAATTCAAACTATCATGCCATTCCTCTCACGTTAACAGTATCTAATAGGAGTGAGAGAGACGTTGTTTCGTCACTGACATATCTAAAAGACTGGTATAGGTAACGCCACGAGAGTTGAGGCGAATGATTACACACACAGCTACATAAAGTACTGATTGCAAAAAAGATAATGCATAGTATTGCGTAAGTAGCAATACTATGCATATTATAATTTATCTTTTCTCATTTAACCTATTTTTGAAATAAAACAATTAGAAACTGATAAGAAATACTCGCAAGAAAAAATCGGTATTTCATAAATAGCGAAAACTATGCTTATCACATTTATATTTATAAAATAGATCAAAATATTTTATTTTCTGTTTTGTTTGAACTAGATGTATTTTCCTAAACTATTCTTAAAGAAATAGGTTGAAGAAATTTTTAGTCAATCTTGTAATTCTATGTTGAGCCTGTTGAACTTGCTATCGCTACGAATAAATGTCAAAATCCCGCTGTCATTACATGACGTGTTGTTGTGTGCGTGACCTCAACTCTGATGGCGTTACCTATACGTCATCATACATATTGCCGAGGGTCATGCGTGTAAACATCGTGTATTGCATTGTCTGCCTCGGCCTTTGTCGCATTACCTCCGAACCACAGCACCGTATACGCCAGATAGCTGAGATCCTGAATGTGCCGTGTTCCATGGATTTGAGATGGGACTCCATTGAGGACCACGTGGACACCGCCTCGTTGCAATAACCGCAGTGGTAGACATCTGGGCGACACTGAAAGAAAAGCACAATTTTTCACCAGACTGTTTCGACAGGGTTGTTTTTCGAGCGTATATATTTATGTATGTATCATACTTTGGCACGCCCTGCAGCCTAAACGATGGGCCTAGATTCGTCTCAGTTCCGCGAGTGACGTGATACCTATATATTTTCCCGGAATTCCCATGGGAACGGGAATTGTACATGCGGGTTTTTTCATCTAGTATTGAAATTAATGTTATTTCAAAGAGATGTTATTATTGGTTAAAGAGATGTTGTTATTGTTGGTGCCTTCACTTTTTCTAAATGAAGAAATTTTGACCGTGTGATGTCGGGTTTAGAATTACACCTGTCTATTTCCTCCGTGGAAGTCGTAAGAAGGGTTTACTAATGTTTCGGCGAAAAACTTTTCGCAAAATGATTCTTTTGGCAAATGTTTAATTTTCCAAATGTTAATAATAAATAAATAAATAAAGAATAATATTGTTTGTTTATTTTTTCTGAAACTGTAATCTTTTCAGGATTGTTATTAAACAAACCTAACCTAACCTAACCTAACCTACAGGATAGTCCTGAAATATATCCTGAATAGTTCACAGTTTCAGAAAAAAATAACATTTGGGAAATGAAACATTTGCCAAATGAATCAGTTTGCGAAAAATATTTCGCCGAAAAGGCAGTACACGCGTAAGAAGCGACTAATGAAATAGGTTAAGGGGGTGTTTCACCACCTTATTGTCAAACTACTGGTCACGTAACCAATGAATAAACGAAGTACTGGACAAATCTGTTGGCTAGTTTTATTTCAGTTTCACCACTCCGGTCCTGTGCAAACTAAGTACCACTTAACTAATCGTCGGCTTAACATAGAGTAGAGGGGGAATGGCAACGTCACATTTCACGATCACGCGTTCCTGTTCGCAAACTTTCGTTCAAAGAGTCGCTCATTGTTAAAGCAAAAGAAATCGTAAACTATGTAATTTTTAAATACATCTATTTTTTTGCATAAACAAATGTGTAACATTATAATTAATCCAAAAACGGTATTTATTTACAATACTTTGTTAACAATAACAAAGAAAAATAAAATCACGTAAAACGAATCGAAAAGTGGCGCCAAACCATTTGACAGATTAACTTTTTTTTTAATGGCGATGTACAAGTTCACGTAGAACAAACGATTATGCCACTGAAAAAAGTCTGTAATTAAAAAATATCACGAAATTTTGGATTTATTTTTACATACTAAAAGCGTACCTATATTTTTTTATTCAAATCTTGATATTTGAATCCTCGTTTGCAATTTAGCATGATTTCTTTAAAAAATAAAAAATACTTTGATTTATTTTTCTGAAACCGGCTGAAGGGCTCTCCAACCATGACCACAAAAAAATTAACTGACTAATTAAAAAGTTATGTGACGGATAAAAATGCTAAATGCCACCTGATCTGATGGTCAAATTAAAAAACAGTTTGTCCGTCACTTAGCGCTAATCAAGACTGGTGAAACAGAAATTTTAAGTTCATCTGTCAAATAAGGTTATGATTAAGCTAATCCGAACTTTTAAAAAAGTGGTGAAACAGCCCCTAAGGAAGTTATATTGTAGGCAATGGCTAGCAAACTCCCACTTACCACTTTTTACTACACCTAAAATTGCTAAAAGTTGCCTCAAAACGTAAATGCAACATTTCGTGTGCTCCCTTTGGGAGTACAGGCAGGGGGGGGTTCACTCCGCAGTTTAGGTATGTTCGGCCGGCGCTCCGCCCGGGCGGAGTATGGCAGTAGGTTGTCAATTGGCCTTCAGTTCGCACGCGCCGCGTCGCGCGTAATTAAGAATCTTTTTTTTTTGTGATTTTTGCAACAAACAATGACTTCTAAACGATCTTATAAATAACTTACTTACTTACTAATGGTGGTTTACTGAATTAATACACACTGTTATCTTTCTTGATTTTTATACCTACCAAACATCGGCGAGTCGGAACCCTGTGCCCTTGGTTTCGGATCAGCGGTGCCCAACGGAATATGAACGCTCGGATCACACGATAAGTTTCAATTTCGCATGCAAGCAGTAAGAATAGACAAGTTTTTATACCTAAAGCTGACTTTTGTTCGAGAGTGATCCTTCTGTACGTTAGTACTATTACTTTTCTGTGGTACAGGCGTGATTTATGTATGTGTGTAAGAGATTACTGCTTTTCGTAAGCCGCATTCACATTTATCTGACAGTATCGGCTTCATACATTTAACACGTGCCGTCACAACACGCTGCATCAGAGAAATATGAACGCAACCATATCAAATGTATGAAACCGAAACTGTTCTGATGAGTCACGACACAACACAACACGTCAGATAAATGTGAATGAGGCTTTATTCAAAATCAAGTACTACTCAAATTAATATGCATGAATAAAGAAAAGCGTCATTTTTTGAATCAGTCTTGTGAGTTTTTTTATACAGTTAAAATGGCTCGTCACAAAACTGCCAGGAAAAAATTGTAAGGAAAATTAGGGTAATTTTTTAATCATCAAAGTTAATAGCGCTCGGCCCGAGATCTTCCAGCTGACGATGATGAAAGATTTATTAGTTGATCAGACACTTTAAGATCGAAATGAAGATGAGATTTTCCATGCTCACGGATCATTAGGTCCACTATTCCCTAACTCATCTGATAGCAGATGCAGACAAAGGTGTAAGTAAAAAGTCCTAGCCCTGAATTCGAATCATAATCAGACTTACCTCTCTTATGAAGTCCTTTTGCTCAGACGACACTACAAGAGTCTCAGTCATAACCTTTTCATGACTCGAACTATTTTTGTGGTCATCTATCTCAGACATCGTAAAAGTCATATCGCACCCGTGGCAATGCACAGTACTGCCATCCTTGGCAAGCATTAAAAAGCTCATAACGTTTACGCAAAACTTCTCGTTAATGACAACGTCTTTGTAAAACATAGACTCCACAGTCACGACATTGTCTATGAATTCATTAGTCGGCACTTTGGTCATCTCGGACACCACGGGCACGACATTCAGCTTGGCCACTTTGTTCTTGTGATTGGCTCCATTGATATGTTCCCTCATATTTTTTAAGGCCCACGGTACTCTCGTGAGGCAAACGGAACAGAAAGCGGTGTTTCTATCTTTATTACAAACTAATTTGTTTTCTTTTGCGTATTTTTCCGTTTCTGTAGAATCTTGGCTAGGTTCTGTACCTTTGTTTTGTTTGGATTTTATCTCTTTTTCTTTTTTCGGTTTGTCTGCATTCCCGTTCATTTGGGCAGGGCTGGTCACCAGTGATCTTTCCTCAGTACCGTTACTGATTGTTTGCAAGTTGTCGTTTTTTTTAGCCTTTTTAGGCTTTGGAGCCTTTTCAGGTTTTGGATCCTTTTCAGGATTTGGCGCCTTTTCAGGCTTTGGTGTCTTTTCAGGCTTTGCATCCTTTTCAGGCTTCGCACCCTTTTCAGGCTTTGCACCCTTTTCAGGCTTTGCACCCTTATCAGGCTTTGCACCCTTTTCAAGCTTTGGAGCCTTATTGTGCTCGTCAATATGATTTTTTATCACATCAAAATCGAAGTCAACACTTTTGTCACACAATCTGCAATGCGCAGATCCAAAGACCATATCAAGTTTGATATTGTTCTTCTGAAAATCATCTGCTGCATCCAATATTTTGTTCTCATTCTGTGTTGTTTGATCCACTTCTGAAATTTTAGCTTTGTCAGGGTTTTTTTCATCACGTTCTGGCTCATCGTCATTCCTGTCATCAGGATCTTCATCATTTTCTGGATTATTCTTCGCTGCTCGTTCTCTGTGCATCTTGAGGATGGTAAGGTGGTGTCTGCTGTTGAGGTGGCTCTGAATGGATTTCCGATCCATTGTCCAGTCGCATAGGATGCACCATTGAAATCCATTCGCGTTTGTAGTTACGTAATTCTGTGCACCAAGAGCCTCGCAGATTTCTTTGTCGACTTTACCCATTTTATCAAGCTTTGCTGTCGAAGCAGCCTTTTTCTTTTTCGGCTCTGGTTTCTTTTCGGTCTTAGGTTTTTTCGTACCCTTGTTTTCCTCTTCGTTCTTGACCTCAGATGTTTCTTTCGTTATATCTTCTTTTGGAATTTCGTTTTCAGAGGTATTTTTGCATGTTTCACCTTTCGAAGATGCTTCCTCACACTTTTTGTTTTCGTTATCTGTCTTTACTTCTTCCGGTATTTCTTTTATAGATGTTTCATCTTTTGGAGCATCTTTCTCAGTCTTTTTGTTTTGATTATCTTTCTTTACCACTTCCGGTGTCTCTTTTATGGATGTTTCATCTTTTGGAGCACCTTTCTCAGTCTTTTTGCTTTGATTATCTTTCTTTACCACTTCCGGTGTTTCATTTATGGAGGTTTCAGATTTTGGTGCGCCTTTCTCAGTCTTTTTGTTTTGATTATCTGTCTTTGCCGCTTCCGGTGTTTCTTTTTTAGGTTCATTGTTGAGATTTTCTGCAGAATCGCAGCATTTTTGGTATTGTTTTTTGTGGTCTGCTCCGTCGAAGTGCGCCTTCATATCATTTATGGCCCAAACCACATTACAAATCAAGCATTGGAAAGTGGAATCGTCGACCTAGAAATATTTAATATGATGTTACAATAATAAAACTAAGGCTATTTCATGGATTTCATACTATCCAAAGAATCTAGAAAATCAGACTAAATGAAAATTAAAGAAAAAAATCAGAAAACAAAATGAGACTGAGGTAAACTACGCCTTGCCTCGTAGGAGTGTGCGTTGCTCAACTTATTTGCTTGCTTTAGTTACAAATGTGTGCACAAGACGAAACGTATTGTTTATCAGCCTCACTTTGCCGTTCAGGGTACTTTTTCATCAGAGATGTGCTATACTATGTTGCTATGGATGCGTTTGAAATCCACCAATCATTCATTCGCCCACATAGCACAGCACTGGTGGAAACGGTTTAACTACTGTTTTTAGGGTTCCACACCCAAAGGGTAACAACGGGACCCTATTACTGAGACTTCGCTGTCCGTCTGTCTGTGTGTCTGTCACCAGGCTGTATCTCATGAACCGTGACAGTACAAATTTTCACAGGTGATATATTGCGGTTGCCGCTATAACAACAAATACTAAAAAATAGAATAAAATGAATATTTAAGGGCCCATACACGCACTTGGCCGGTTTTTTATATGAAAATATGAGTGGTCTGGATCTTCCTAGAATGGCTACATAGCTTAGCATTATTGGAAACTGTCACATAATTTTGTAGCGTAACTGCATAGCGCATAGCACATCTCTGGCGGTATAGCACCCGCACACTCTGTCTTTACTTTCAATTCAAACAAAAATACGTTTTTGTTTTGTTTTGTCCCTACCTTTCTGTAGACGTTCCCGTCAGCTATCTCTATCTCAGCCAACACTAGGTTGAGGATATGCGCTGTCTCTGTCTTGTGTGAGAGAGCATTGTCGAATTCCGCGTCGCAAACGGAACACGTGTCATCTGTGAGCCCGTGCCACGTATTTTCCGGTATGAAGACTTTTTCAAACGCAACGACGCCATTACCTACAAGCAGAATGAAAATTAATGTTTTAAACTTTCATGATTCCTTGACCTTTTGAACGCCACACATCGTTTTTGTTGCGAACTAAATTAATTCTTATGCGGATGCGGGTAAGTTAACTTTTGTATTACCGTATTGTTGACTATAGACGATACCGTATTGTTGACTATAGACGACGCTGGCGTTCAAAAGGTTAAATAGTTCGTGATTAAGTCTCGGAAAATAACAGTTATTCAGAAAATTGTTTGAATGCGGGGTTAGTTTGCGGGTATAATAGAATAAACCTTTTAAATAAATAAGTATCATGGAACAATTGACACCAATCATCATCATCATCCCAGCCTAAATACATCCCAGTGTATGGCACAGGTCTCCCAGAATGAGAGGGCTTGGGCTGAAGTTACCACGCGGCCCCAGTGATTGGGAGCTTCACACGGACCATTGAATTTCTTAGCAGGTTTGTGCAGGTATCCTCACGACATTTCAGTCTTGCACATGGTAATTATTAAATGTAATTCAGCACGTAAATTCCGAAAAATTCAGGGGTGCGACCCCGCTTCTCGAATCCACAACAACCCTCTGCTCGAAGCCATAGGTCAAACCAAAGAGTATTGTAATATTATATGAACAAGAGTGGCAACTCTATGGTCAAATTTGCATGTATGGAAGGTGCTGCTGCCCTACGCCCTGGTGAAGAACTAATGTGACGTATCTATAGATGTATACATATCTATATGTATATGTTGGTAGTGATGTACAGCTATAATTACGCGTAATTTTAATTGATAGGCTAATTGCCACTATTCGTATTTTAGCCGTCTAATTCAAATCAGCATATACGAAGTATAAGCGGCTAAACCCGATTTGCACTATACGGCTAAAATACGAACATTGGCAAGTGGCCTATCAATTAAAGTCCTTGACCGTACAATTTGGTACGCCATGGCCATGACCGATGAATGACAACTGACAAGTTTGACAAGTCAACCAAGATGGCCGCTAATTTAGTTCTTTACTAAACAACCAGAGATCGCTGTAGTCGCATGAAAAGTGTGATATATGTAAGTGTGCCCCCCCTGGGTCAAACCACTAGGATATCACGGCTACACAGGTTTCGGTTTTGGGCTGTCACTGTTTAAAATGTAGGTTTCGTAGTAATATTAGCCCAAAAGGGACACAGCGTAATCAAGAAACAAAAGTTGTGTCTCCTGTGGACATAAAACTAGCGGCTCGAGTCAGTTATTTAAGACCGTAAGTTGGCCAGACGTCCCACACCTTTTGACTAAAAAAGTATTGGCTATAAACCCTTTACCACAAAATAAAAAACCGGCCAAGAGCGTGTCGGACACGCCCAAGGTAGGGTTCCGTAGCCATTACGAAAAAATCAAGTAATATTTTTCTAAGGATTTCGTATGTGTACGGAATCATCCAAGTTTAGGTATGTTTTATACCTTAGGCTACTATTTACTCTTAAACTACAAATAATTTCCAAGCAATCTTAGCCACTATAATTTTCCTAATAAATTTGATATATTTACTACCATTCTGAATTTTTTCAAATTTTTCCACCCAACAGTTTAGATTTTAGAGGGGGGGGACGCTCGATTTTAATGAAAATTTTCACTTTAAAGTTGAATATTTCGCAAACAGATCACTGAATAGAAAAATCATGTTAGCAACCCCGCAATGGTTTTAAAAGACCTATCCAACGATACCCCACACTATAGGATTAGTCGAGAAAAAAAAATCACCCCCCCTTTACGACTATGGGAGGTACCCTAAAAAAAATTTTTTTTATTTTTTTTTATTTTACCACTTTGTTGGCGTAACTGATATGTATATTAATGCCAAATTACAGCTTTCTAGTACAAACGATCTCTGAGCTTAGCCGCGGACAGACAGACAGATAGACAGACAGACGGACAGACATGGCGAAACTATAAGGGTTCCTAGTTGACTACGGAACCCTAAAAAGGTACAGAAGTAAATCTACATACAAAGTGCGCTCGAGCAACGCACACATAGACACTGTTCACAGACACGATATCTCGGATCAGTTCGGATCAGTCCGAGCGCGATTGCCATCCGTGTGAGGCGCGCGCTGTGGTCGCGCGTCTGTGGAGTTTTTCGAGGCGCGCGCTGTGGTCGCGCGTACCTATTTATTTTGTGTCGCGCGTCTGTGGAATTTTTCGAGTGCAATAATGGAGCAACAAAAAAAGGTTATTATAACTGTTCAGTGGACAGTTGTTTAAATTCAATCCTAAACGGTGAATGGTCGTTTTTTAAGCTACCAGTGGTTTCAGAGAGGTAAGTTTAGTAGGTATCTGCTTGTATTTCGATGGTTCATTTTAACGTTACATGGAATAGTTAGGTAGGTAGCTTAGGTAGGTAGATAGGTAAGCACCTCGCCCCGACTCCCAAAGTAATAATAGTTTCCTATTTTGAATCAGTATAAACGAATTAAGTACCTAACTACATTTTTGTAAGGTAAATTCACGCCACTAATATTACGTAAGTTGAAAACATGTTTTTTTGTTTGTATAGATATTGTGTTGTTTTTAGTGTCATTAGATAGGTTTAGGTCTAAAACCGATAGGACAATGGAAATTGTGTAACTAGGATAATCCGTTTAGAAGTTATTAGGGATTTTCGATAGTGAAAATTGACAAACGCTAAATTTTGTAGGTAGGTATTTTAATTATTATTATTATTATTTTATATTACCATTCTACCCGTTTGAATATCAACAATAAATCAAACAACTAGATACGAGTGCCACTATCACGATAAGTTTTGCATATGCCATAATTGACAACCCTAGAGCGACCGCCGAGCGTAGGTATGAAAAGTGAAGTACATACACTTGATTGACTTCTGTACCTTTTTATTTTGTGCCTTTACTTTTGCTATGGTCACGGGAGAGACGCAGAAAAAAAAAGTTTGACCGGAAATAAAAAAGTACCTTCTCTTTTCAAAGGCTTGTGGAAGGCCTTCCTTTCGCAATGCTTCGCCTCGGCGACGTGGGGGCCCACTTTGGTCGAAGTTTTCATGAACACATTGCAATATTCACAGAAGTATCCTTTCTTGACCTGTATAGAAATAATATTCAATCTAGTGAATGGTAGCAACATGATTTTTCTAAAGACAAAAACATTGACGCATTCGCTGCCGGGAACGCATATATGCGTTTTCGTGACTTTGTCATAGTTTGGCAGTCATTTGACGCGCATGTGCGTTTGTGGCACCTGAAGAAGTATCGAGTCTGACAGCCAGCCAGCGAGCTGTGGCAACCTTTCACAAGCACAAACAGTTAGATATCTAGTTATGAGTGAGAATCGCGATACTTTAAAACATTATGTCCTGAAATAGTAATTGGGCATAACTTTTTCGTGTTGTTTACTCAGTCCCCAGTCGTCAAAATGCTTAGGTTGTCCAGGAGACAAAGTTTGTGTAACCATAGCAACGGGTGGCAAGAAAAAATTGATTCACCCAATAGCATCAAATCACAAGTAAACTAACCTTCCTGATATGATCGTCCTTATACTTGTCGTAGAAACTGGTGGCTTCGAGGTTCTTCTTATGCAAATCTTCCGCGATATGTAGCACGGCGTCCTCATCTCCACAGAGATGTTCCTCGCAGACCAGGCAGAGAGAGTCCACAGCGCCCGTCAATACGGCATTCTTGTTTAAAAACGTCATTTTCACCTAAAAATGTTACAAGAAATATAGGTATTTATAAACTTTCAACAATTCACAAGAACTAAGGAGCAGAGCAAGCCACAGAGAAGAGACGTGGGACGGGGGCGCGTCGCAGTCGCAGCGCCCCTTGAACACTATACTAAACACACCATACCGTACCGTACACCAGGGGGGGCACACTTACATATATCACACTTTTCATGCGACTACAGCAATCTCTGGTGTTTTATTAAAGAACTAAATTAGCGGCCATCTTGGTTGACTTGTCAAACCTGTCAGTTGTCATTCATCGGCCATGGCCATGGCGTACCAAATTGTACGGTCAAGGACTTTAATTGATAGGCCGCTTGCCAATGTTCGTATTTTAGCCGTATACTTAGTGCAAATCGGGTTTAGCCGCTTATACTTCGTATATGCTGATTTGAATTAGACGGCTAAAATACGAATAGTGGCAATTAGCCTATCAATTAAAATTACGCGTAATTATAGCTGTACATCACTATCAACATATACATATAGATAGGTATACATCTATAGATACGTCACATTAGTTCTTCACCAGGGCGTAGGGCAGCAGCACCTTCCATACATGCATATTTGACCATAGAGTTGCCACTCTTGTTCATATAATATTACAATACTCTTTGCCGTACACATACCGTATTTTCATACTATACTAAATGTATAGAAGCGTCGCGATCCAAAGCAGACAGAAGAGACGGGGCGGAGACGCGGCCTGCGAACAAACGACGCGGACTGCGACGCGCCCCCGTCCTACGTCTATTCTGTGTGGCTTGCGCTTAAATTGGCATAGTACAGTCGAGAGGATAAATATCTATTACACAGTTAACGCGCCAAATATATGTAAACGCCAATCTTATGAGTAAAATAACCGGCCGCGTAAAAATATTTTCTAATATACTTACCTACCCACAAAATTTACGGGGAGCTGACTAATTTGCGGGGAAAAGGCGGGGAACCCCGCGACGTTCGCTCACGGTGGCTGGTAGTTTCGCGCGAACCTATCTAAACCCGTTTTCGCGCCTCAAAACAGTACGCTTAGTATAAGTTTTCCTTCACTTCAATACTTCTCGATCGCGTTTACGTGCGTACGTTTATTTCAATTCTATGGAAACATGGAAGCGCGCGCGCGGAGACGCTGTCCATGTTTCCCTAGTAATTGAATTTTTTACGTAAACGCGATCGAGAAGTATTTGGTGAAGTAAAAACTTATACTAAGCATACAGAACCTAGTAACTCGGCCGAGTACTCGGTTTGAGAAACTTTGAACCGAGTATATTCGGTACTCGGTTACTCGGTAAAAGTTGTACTCGGCGCATCTCTACTTTTTTTTTACGTTACAAGTCCGTCTTTGGGTAACTTACATACGAGTACCAAATTACAACTCAAATTCAATAGGAAGTTTTGGAATCGTATAAGTACAGTCAAGGAATTTAATCTCCTACCCACCTAAGTTTGAATATCGTACAGCAAACTGTCACCAGAGCTAGCTATACGATGTTGCTTTGACGTGTTGCATTTGACATTTCGACCTTAATGCATTGCGAATGTTAAAACGACATTTTTACGAAATGGGTAGGGAATTAGATTCTTTGACTGTATACCTAGTCTAGTATCGGAAACCCGTACGTCCTTTGTATTCCCCGTTGCCACGGGAATTCCGGGAAAACATATACCCTAGGTCACTCTTGCAACTGAGACAAATCTAATGATGTAATGATTGTATTGTAGGTAACAAGGACAAACTGCTGACATCAAATACTTGCAACGAAGTAGTTGAACTGAGACAATGTTTTGTTTGCTAACAATGTTATCTGTGCGTTACAGGATGTTTGGTTGTATTTGTTATCGCACAGCAGCTACAAAATGGTAGGTAACCTTTATCCTTATATGTATAGCATAGTTAAAAATAAAACCAGAAGCCACAACATTCAAGCGTCTAGGATCAAAGTGAGTCTACTTTCTCAGTTTTTAGGGTTCCGTGCCTAAAGCTCCAAACGCACAAACAGCAGAGGCGTGGCGAAACGAAGAAACGAAAGGAGTTCGCGGTACGGTACCGCACAACCGTTCATACAAGTTTGATAGAATATTACAACCGTCACCGCCACCGCACTGCCACGCCTCCGCTGTCTGTGCGTTTGGAGCTTAAAGGGTGCCAACGGAACCCTATTAGTGTCAGATCCGTCCGACAAAAAATATCGTGTTTTGTCAGCCCTCGTCCGGAAATCGTGTACAGAAGCCTCGAAACCAGCTGCGGTCGTGGCAGACAGCCGACTAGTATGAACAGAGGCGCCGACACCCGATTAAAATCGGAATCCGACATACGACATAGTGGGAACGAGCTCTTACTGAGACTCCGTTGTCTGTCTGTCTGTCTATCACAGGGCTCTATCTCTTGTACTGTAATAGACACGAAATTTTTACGGATTATGTATTATTGTGGCCACTATAACAACAAATCATCATCATCATCCCCAGCGTAAATGCGTCCCACTGCAGAGCACAGGCTTCCTCTCAGAATGAGAATAAGAGGGCTTGGGCCGTAATTCCCACGCGGGCCCAGTGCGGGTTGGGAACTCCGCACACACCATTGAATTTCTTCTCAAGTGTATGCAGGTTAATTCAATTTTCGCACATAAATTCAGAAAAACTCAAGAGGTGCGAGCCCGGGTTCGAACCCACGACCATATGGCTTATATGGCATATATGGCTTGAGAGGCCATAGGTCAAACCACTAGGCCACGATGGCTGATGATGAATTAGTAAGAATTAAGCAAGAAACTGTACCTGTATATCTTGGAATGTTGTCAATCACTTCACACACCTACATACATATCACTGTTTTTACGATAAAACGCAAAGGAGTGTTATCGACTTCACTGCCACTTCGCTACTGACTGACGAATGTATTTTACTGCATGTGTATTTATATGAAAGTACACTAATAACTAATGACTTGTCAATAGCTTCCACAATCACGAGTATTATTCCATTTATGAATTGTTCAAACCGGTCTAAAGTTTCAAAACTAATTGTGCAACTATTATTAAATTCATCATCATCATCATCATCATCATAATCCCAGCCTATACACCGTGAAATTTTAGTGGTTGTTTTCCCGAAACGAGGTGATTTAGTTTCGATTGTACAATCGATTTCTACTTACTATTTTGACTAGAGTCAAAAATCCAATTGTGAAAAACGAAAGTCGAAAATGACCGCAAACCAATAGTAACGCTTCGTTGGTACAAGTAGCGTACGATCGTACGATAGGTTAGGTACCAACGAAGCGTTACTATTGGTTTGCGGTCATTTTAGACTTTCGTTTTTCACAATTGGATTTTTGACTCTAGTCAAAACAGTAATTATAAATCGATTGTACAATCGATACTAAATCACCTCGTTTCGGGAAAACAACCACTAAAATTTCACGGTGTATACGTATAAGAGGGCTTGGGCCGTAGTTCCCCGCGGGCCCAGTGCGGATTGCATGTCTTCTCAGGTGCATACAGGTTTCAGAATTGCAAAATACTAGATTGCCGACTTACCCTATTTCTAAAATACCACATTCCCAGAATACCAGACTTTCCTGTCACCATGTTTTTCTCTATGTATATCGGATTGCCAAAAAACCTTGTTTTCAATACACCATGTTCCATTTAAAACCGAATTCCCATAATACCACAGATAGTGAAATCACCAGGCTCGTAAAAGTAAAACACGACCCCCTGGCCTCCCCACGACGACCACGACCTGCCTGACGAGCCTGATGATTTTCACTATCTGGTATTTTGGGAATTCGGTTTTGAATGGAACAAGGTGTATTGAAATGAAAACAAGCTTTTTTGGCAATCCGATATGAAGAACACGGTGACAGGAAAGTCTGGTATTCTGGGAATTAGGTATTTTAGAAATTGGGTAAGTCGGCAATCTAGTATTTTGCAATTCTGATATTTAGGGAACGAGCGCCTCAGAAACGGCAAAGCCCCTGGTGATGACGGAATGACGGCCGAACTTCTGATGGCGGGTGGTAAACCAGTCGTCAAGGCCCTCTGGTGGGAACTACGGCCACCAATGCCCTCTCATTCTGAGAGGAGGCCTATGCCCTGCAGTGGGACGTATATAGACTGGGATGATGATGATAAATATTAATATGGATTTCACTTCTGAGCCATGTTTACAAGCTTTTTTCGAGAGCAATCACGAATCGTCTCGCGCGCAGGTTAGGAGACTTCCAGCCTCCCGAATAAGCCGGATTCCGAAAAGGCTTTAGCACCGTAGACCACATACATGCGTTGCGGCAGGTTATACAGAAAACCGAGCAGTATAACCGCCCCCTTTTCCTGGCATTTGTGGACTACGAGAAAGCCTTCGATTCGATCAAGACTAGGGCTGTACTGTACTATTGCAGTCTCTCCAACGGTGCCAAGTAGACTACCAGTGCATCGAAGCGTTAAAGTGTCTGTATAAAAACGCCACAATGTCTGTCCAACTTCAGGACCAGATGTCGAGGCCTATTCTAATGAAATCCGTGCAACAACGAAAGTCACCGAATAGCTCAAAGAATCGCCAGACTCAAGCGGCAGTGGGCAGGGCACATCGCTCGTAGAACTGATGGCCGATGGGGCCATCTTGAAAATCAGTGGAGTAATTAAAGAGAATCGTATGGTATTGTTGAAAGTTTAGTCAACCAGGGGGGAATCGCTTCGATCAACAATACAACTGTTGATCGAAGGGGAATCAGGTTTGTTAGTAAGTACCCTTCGCCACTGATATTTATCTACTACGGCCATACTTCTGAAGTTCTGACTTAGGTGCATTTTGACAAAGTTGCATTCCAATAAAGTTTATACCACAGCTCGTTTCGATCACAGCTCAAGTGGCTCCCAATCCGCCTTCGCCGTAACTCTCACATTCTCCACCTTCTTTACGGCATTCTCTTTAACCCTGCAACTCCTCGCTACCTCAAAGAGCGGTTTAGCTACGTAACTTCTATTCGATGCTCTCAGAACTTTCTCCTTACCGTGCCTCTCTCTAACTCCAAATTCTATGTCTATTCTTATACTGTCTAGGCTATTCGGTTGTGGAATTCCTTACCGATTGACTTGCGACGGGCAAAATCTCTGTCAATCTTTAAATCTATGCTTAAGGAGCACTATCTGTCATCTTGTAATAGTTAACTTTATTACACCAAGTTTATTTATTTATTTATATGTGGCTGTTTATCCCACTGCCTATATTTATTTTTGACGTCTATTATATGTACGATGTATGTATGAGTGGATGTACTATTTTTTGTTGTGTTTAATTTTCTGATCCACTGTTGATGCATCACCTGCTGTAAACTAGTCCTTCCTTCTTTCTGTTAAAGGGTTGCCTGGAAGAGATTGCTCTTAAGCGATAAGCCCGCCTATTGCTTACCTTGTAACTTTCTCTCTGTGTACCTGTTTTCTGTATCGCTTACTATTTCTGGTGTACAATAAAGAGTCATTGTATTGTATACCTCCTGCGGCCCACGTCAAATTTTGTTTCAATGAATTTTAAACTTTTTCACTAATGAGTTGAGTTCAATGTCACATTAGAATAAGTCCTAATTCGGACCTCAGGAGGTTAAAAGTATTTGTGTAATAGATCAATAAATAAAGGTTTGAATTAAATTTAATATAGGCAATCCCTCTCATTTGAATACTTAGTGATTTCTATACATATATGTAGGTGCTAAAGTCAAACCAAGCTAACTCTGCAGAGAATAATAATGGTAACACTGTATTTTAACGTCAGATCACGTACATAATGTGCGTAGATTTACAGTGTTACCATTATTATTCTCTGCAGTTAGCTTGGTTTGACTCTAGCTTTTGCCCGCGACTCCGTCCGCGAAGAATAGTAGCATACAACCTATTCTCAGACCTACTGAGTAAAGAGAAAAAAGTTTCATAAAAATCGGTCAAGCCATTTCGGAGGAGTGACAAGAGATTTTTATATATTAGATTATATAGATACGGGGAGCCCTGGAGGGTTACCCATCAAAATTTAGAATTATTTTTTTCCGAATATTTAAAATCCCGAATGCTTCATTTATCGAAATGCATTTTTTTCTGAAACTGTAAATATTTCAGGATTTTTATAAAACAACCCTAACCTAGCCTAAAGACACGACGCGACACGACACACGACACGATGGTCCTGAAATAAATCCTGAAATATTTACAATTTCAGAAAAAAATGCTTTTGGACAAATGAAGTTTTCGGGATTCTAAACCTTCGGAAATAAAATTTTGTAAACATTGATAGGATCCTGCCCTGGAGTATAAACACTACCTACACCATCATACATGTGTATGCCAAATTTTAAGTCTAGCACCTGTCTATTATAGTAATAGGCTGTGCATTTTCTGTGAGTCAGTCAGTCATGGTACCATAAAACTACACAACTATAGTCCTAGCCTGCAACAATAGTCCAATTTTCGTCCTCATTATTATCCTTAAAATATTATAGCTTACTGCTATTATTTCTGGGTATATAATTATGTTGTTAGGCCTAAAATAATTTGCTTTAAAGTCTAGCCATATAGCTATCATATTTTAAGGATAATGTAAGGATGAAAATTGGACTATTGTTGCAGGCTAGGACTATAGTTATGTAGTTTTATGGTACTGTTTTATAGGGAGTGTGCAGAAACTATAGGCGGCAGCACTAATGCGACAGAAGAGACACTATGCGGACAGTAAAAGAAACTTATCAGGGTAGAACAGTCAAATTGGCAGCACCGTCTATGTGCATGTTCCCTATAGGTATAGTTTAAGTAGATAATTGAATTTCACACAGAATATACATTGCTATAGCCAATATTAACACAAATAACAAAAATTAATTGTAGACAGGTAATGAACCCTTTGTGTACAAGTCCAACTAGCACTGGGCCAGTTATTTGTATTTAGCATAGTGTAAGTGGCATGTCTGAACACTGCCAACTGAAGCCATGGTGGCCTAGTGGTTTGACCTATGGAGCAGCCGTGGTGGCCTGGTGGTTTGACCTATAGTCTCTCAAGTAGAGGGTCACAAGTTCAAGCCCAGGCTACCTCTGAGTTTTTCGGAATTTATGTGCGAAATTGAATTTGTAATTTACCATGAGCATTACGATGAAGGAAACATCATGACGAAACCTGTATTCACCTGCAAAGAAATTCAATGGTGTGTGAAGTTGCCAATCTGCACTTGGACTGTGTGGGAACTATGGCCCAAGCCCTCTCATTCTGAGAGGAGGCCTGTGTCCTGCAGTGGGACGTATACAGACTTGGATGATGATGATGATGATGATGATGATGATGATGTCTGGACATGAACTGAAATGAAACTAGTGTCAAATGAATTCATCAGTACACTAAGCTATAATGTTACAACTTTGCACTTTAAACACTAAACCGGTTAAGATGAAATTTACTATAGAGATAATCTGAGACCCTAGGATAGTTCCGGAAGGATAGCAATAAAATAATTCTTTGCAGTCGAAGTAACGGGTAACAGCTGGTATTGGTTATTTCGTTTTGGCGTCATTTACTCTGCTTTGAATGAACAAAATTCAGAATAAACTATTTCAAAATGCATAACTTCATCTAATGAAATTCATTCCAGCTAAGCCCATGCAAACAAAAACAAAGCCGTGAACAATTTCATATCACCTTAAGGAGCTTTCCAGTATCTTCCTCAAAACTCGACATCTGTAGTTTACAAAACTGACTTCAATTTTGGTGTACCTACATCTAAGATATAAAAGATTTAGGATCTGGTTGGTATCCATGTCACCATAAAGCAACAAGGTCTTGGATAGGGCTGTTAACCTCATAATATAATGATTATAGGTAAAGTGAAGGGTACACCTTAACATTGAAGTTAGTACTCAACTGCATGTATGCAATTAAATTTTACTAAAACTTTAAAGAAGATGCAGGTTTTCAGTTGACTCTGCAAAATTATAGAAACTGTTCGCATTTTATTAATATTCTCCATAATTTCCGTAAATAGTTACAAAGGCAAGCATACAAAACGTTGGAAAACAGCTTAAGATAAAAAGATTTGGTCTTATACTATTAAACAGACATTTTTTTTAAGTAACTCACCTTAATACACCCAACTGCGCCATAAAACAGAACACTTATTTACTCTACGTAGCACTAGTAAGTAACAAAATTGTGTGTGCTCAGCAAAAGTTAAGATGAGAAATGAAACGAATGAGTAATTTCAAAATTCAAATCAAATCTATTATTCACTCTACCACCGACCGGCCAAACGTACTTTGATTTGATTTTGATGTAAGCAGACTATCACAGGATTCCCCGTTGGTAAATTTTCGAGTAGCCACAATAGATAATAATAGGTATTAGTATCCGGGTATATGAACATTATTTTTTGAATTAACGTAAACTATGTCAAAACAAATTTGGCAAAATATGTAGAACATTTGCAATGTTAATGACAACACTGGTTCCGTGAAGACAAAGGAATACACCTTTTACAGCAATGCCATAAATGTTAAAAATTACAATAATATAAAACAAGCTGAACAGAATATTTTTTTCTTTTCATTATTTTTTTATATATTGTAATTTTTAACATTTATGGCACAGATTACTTAATAGTTACTTCGTAACAGATACTGCATCCCGTACAAAATCTTGGTACTTACCGCGATTATAGCCACCGATTATACTACTCCGTCTCCTTAAGAATGTGTGCGTACCGATAGTGACAAGGGCTGGCAGTTTGGATAAATTTTTTTTTCTACATGTTGTTTAACCATTTTGTCGGGATAATTGCTATATACATATGTCCATGCAAACTTTCTAGCACTAATATTCCCTAAGCTAAGCCACGGACGGACAAAGGGACAAACGGTCATGGCGAAACTAAAAGGGTTCCCTTTTTGCCATTTTAGCTCTGGAATCCTAACAAAAAGGATATTTTATTGCAATGCGCAGAATAAATTGTCATGCTCACAGTACCCTAGCGTTATACTAGATACGAAGGTCAATTTTCAAACTTCGCATCGTGCCATCCCGCTCACGCTTATAGCTTTTTATAGAAGAGTAAGAGGGACAGCACGATACGAACTCCCAAATTGTTATATTAGCTATTAATTTTAGCATAGTCATATTAAAATTTGCCCCCTGTTTTACCATTCACTTATAAAAGTCCAGGAGGCATATTTTTTCCGTGGAACACGAATGAACGTGCGCCGGCGCGCGCTTGTGACAACCTACTGAAATTTCGATCTTAGCAGATCGTCCCCGCGGTAGGTAAATATCGCGCGTAAGTACATGGCATGCAAGAGGCCTGTTTATGGCATTGCGATGGTCAAGACGTCTCTCACTAAGACGGCGCCCCACTTCTTTTAAAAAAAGTATTGCCTCGGACGGAACCCCACCAATCAGAGGCGCTACTACGAAATTCGATATTCGAAGTTCGTATCGTATTATCCCTCTCACTCTCGTGTCAAATCATATTAGCGTGAGCGAGACGGCACGAAACGAAGTTCGAAAAATGCACTTCGTAGTAGTAGGGCAGTCATCTCCACCGCAAGAGGAAGAATCAAGTTAGGTTATCTACTTTTCTACTAACATTTACACACTTGCAACACCATATCGAAACCACAGATAATAGTAGATATTGAACAACAGCAATGTTTATGCAAACAACATGCTAACCAACATAACAAAATAACGCAAATGAAAATTAATTATTTTGACGTTTCAAAGTGACGTGAAGTGAGCTGACTGAACACTGACTGAACTCATGAACTGCCTTCTGTCTGACTTCTCGGTTGTTTCGCGTTGATTGCGCGTCAAAGCGTACAGGTACGACTGTCGGTCGGGTTGTTTTTATGGTTCGTCAACGGTACAGTGCTTTGTTAGGATTAAAACTTTATATTTTGTAACAAAATGTAAGCTTTAGTTCATATTTCTGTTGTATATAGTAATTCACCGACTTAATCGCGCTTGGTTGTAAATTATGTCACAAAATACTATAAAAAGTGCTAAAATGTTCAGAAGTGATGGTTCATGTGTCTGGTGCTTTTATCTTGTGTATTTCCTTATAATACTGGAACTTACGACGCATACCGCAAAAGCTCAAGGAGGTAAGTCAAAGTTTGTTTCAAATACATTATAGGCAAGGACAAATAAACTGTACATTCCTGTTTAATATGTTTGACTGTTGTCTTTGTTTTGTAAGTAGAATTTATGTTTGAGTCAATATTTTAGGAAACTAAAACAAAAGCTGATTTTATAGATATTGTTGAAGTGGAAATAGTATCACGGAACAACTGAAAAGTGTTGTTCCCAAAACAATTTATTATAAATCTTAATAGAAACAAACAAAAAGTGTAGGTGGGTGGTTTTATTTTTTTTTCTTTTGTGGTAAAGGAGTTACGAGGCACAGGAAGATGATTTAAACTATACTTTAAATAGGATACACCGTTAAACTTTTGGACTGCTACTGCAGATCTGGGCATTATGAATTATGTTTTGTTTTTTACCATCATTGTCTAGCCCATTACTTTAGAAACAGCTACAAAACAAAAAATAATTTGATGACATTAATTTCTGTAAATGATTCAACTGATTTAGATGAAATATAATGAATGAGTTTACTTTTTTCAACCTTTTATGTCATGGATACAGGCATAGAATAGGAGTATAAAATAGCCTACAACCTGTTCTCAGACCTACCATATATAGATAAAAAAGTTTCATAAAAATCGGTCAAGCCGTTTCGGAGGAGTTTGATAACAAACACCGTGACACAATACTTTTATATATTAGATGAAACTCTGTTCTCTGCAAGCTAAAATTAGTAACATAAAACTAATATTCTTTATGACTTTTTTGACACTTACCAATAAAAGCTTTTCTTCAGATATATTTAATCTCAAGAGTTCTAATTTTGTCTTGGTGTATGTACTGTAGTATGTACTACCTTAATTAAAAATAGAGTACTTCACTTAAATAGTTTTCAAGTTTTAGTAATTCTTAAGACTATCTTTATTTTCTTGACACAATCTTCACATAATTATAACAGTAACAGGTAAAAATAAATCTTTGAAATCTCTGACAATGTTACAAGTGTGACAGCTAATGATTATTTAACTGGCACTGAGATAAGATAAAATAGTGTTGTCGCTCTATAATATAGTGATTACCACAATCGGTAATAATCAATAATTTTTCTTTGATTTTTAACAGGCAGACTTGTATGATATTTCTCACACTGTCTAGAAATGGTGTTATAGCACATAAATAAATATATCACAAGACAATTCACACCAATTGATCTAGTCCCAAACTAAGCAAAGCTTGTACTATGGGTACTAGACAACGGATAAACATACTTATATAGATAGATACATACTTAAATACATATTAAACACCCAAGACTCGAGCACAAACATTTGTATTATTCACACAAATGTCTGCCCCGACCGGGAATCGAACCCTACCTCAAGCTTCGTAGTCAGGTTCTCTAACAACTAAGCTATCCGGTTGTCAAATGCTCTAAATAAGGCCCAACAACCTAAATTTAGAGCATGTCTTAGCGAATGTCAACTTCTTAAATGACATTAAGTTTGAAATCCAGTTACATTAATTTTGACGCGGGTTTTTCAATAATAAGCTTTTATGTCTACAATTTGTTTTCTAATGGCATTCACTATGTTGTCTTAGCAAGGCGTATTTTTCCAATGACAATGTAGAGACATGACCCACATGAGGAGACTGTTTGGTTTGTGAAATATGTCTAATATTTGAAGCAAATGCTTCAAATGTCACTGTCAAATCCACCTCCAGGCGGAATTTGACAATGGGACTATAAAGCACTGGCTGACCCGGCAAACATTGTCCTACCATAGAAATTCCAATTAAGAAAAGAGTGAAATATTTTTTTTTTAAAACCCTCTTGTATAATTCCCCTTCCCATGGGTATTCCGGGACGGTCTAGCTATATATCCACTGCCCTAAAATGTTGCATTTTGTATGCTCATTGTGTAAGGGGTGAACATAAGTAAAAGTGCAGTATCACAGGATGTAGGACAGTTTCCGTTGTTGCGAAGCGCCACGCCGATGACCCTACAATCACGATAATGGCAGTGTATGTGTCTACTAAGTTGTCAATAATGTGGCGTACTTGAAACTTTTTTAGATTCAGGGCCGGATTTAGAGGGCAAAGAAGAAGCCCGTCAGGCAAAAAAATAAATAAATAAATAAATAAATATTAGGGGACAATCTTACACAAATCAACCTAGTCCCAAACTGAGCAAAGCTTGTACTATGTGTACTAGGCGACGATAAACATACTTATATAGATAAATAAATACTTAAATACATAGAAAACATCCATAACTCAGGAACAAATATTCATGCTCATCACACAAATAAATGCTCTGGCCGGGATTCGAACCCAGGACCTCTTGCTTCGTAGGCAGGGTCACTACCAACTAGGCTAAAGCGGTCGGTAAAAAAAATACTATTTAAAAAAAACGAAAAAGTTACATCAAAATTTGAATGTTTTTGAACCTCTTATATGTATAGCTAGTGCCATTCACGAAGACACATGAATTGAACAAAATTAGACATTAATGACATTGCAATAAGAATTGCAGCACGCGTAGGGTTGCCATCTCTAAAAATCAAAAAGCCGAACTTACCCGTCAAAAAAGCCGGACTTTTGGGTCCCAAAGCCGAACATTAAGAAAAATTAGGGATTTTTGACAAAAATATCGAATAAAACACACATTTAAAAGTGGGACTTTAGAATTCCAAAGCCGGATGCTAAAAAAGGGACTTTCGAGTGTGTGTATGTGTCCGTCCGATGCGGGCGGGGGCGGCGTGGCAAGACTGGGCAAGGCCGTGCGCGCGCGCTGTGCGATAGTAATAAAAAGCCTAACGAAAGCCGGACGGCGCGATGCGCGGGCGGAAGACAGTTTGCTCTCCGCTCGCCCTTGTCCGCTCGGGCGCTCGTCCGCCCATCGTCGTACGAATCGCCACTCTGACAAAAAGCCTGACAAAAGCCGGACAGGCCGAACACGTACATATTTGGCCGGACGCGACCGCAAAAAGCCAAACATGTCCGGCTAAAGCCGGACACCTGGCAACCCTAACACGCGTCATCATGAATGACACGATCAGGTTATAGCGGGCTGTTTTCGTCCAATCGTCCCATGATTTATTATTATTATGACCAGTTAGAGCCCCGACTAGTAGTCTGAGCTGAGGTCGCCCATATCCGCAAAGTTGGCGGGACAACCCGGGGTTGATCGTCGGTATGCCTGTACGTTACCACTACCATGAGTTCACAGTGACCGCACTCGATAGCGACTGCGTAAATGATTTGTATGGAGAATCCACAAATCATTTACGCAGTCGCTATCGAGCACGGTCACTGGAAACTCATGGTAATGGTACGTATCTAGTTTTAAACCTTTATTGGGAAAGCCCCTCATGGAGACCCTTTGACTATAGCCCCGCATGCCTTCCCCTAAACACGGGGGCCGGTGTTGGTTGTAAAAAGGCCGGGCGCGGTTAAAATAAGACTTAGTATTTGTCGATCTGGAATGAACGACAATAATCCCAACTTACATACATAATACATTTTTTAATGGTATTTTCACGGGTGTGGTGCGGTGGTAAACATCTAGAATCTAGCCTCTGCTCATCTGGATTTAAAACGAACACACATTTGAATCTTCGACATTTAGGACCGTTACAGACGGACTGCATTCCAATCGCAAGCGGACTGCCCATACATTTTCGATTGCAGTTCCGTTGCGGTCAGCAAAACTGCACGCAAACTGCACGCTAGCTGTGATCGAAATGTATGGGCACTCGGCCGTTGGCAGTAACGTTACGGTTAGAATGCAGTCCGTCTGTAATGGTCCTTAAATTGATGTCCAACACGAGTAAAAAATTAGCCACCGCCAAGCTAACGTACTTACTGAATTTACGTTCATAACTTTTATGGGTACGCACAGTTGACGCACACCATAACTCTGCTAATTGGCTGACAGTGATACGAGATACGACACAGTATAACGCAGTATAATACCAACAACTAGGTACCTTCCAACATGTACTTATGTGGTCTCGAGTTGACTGACCTTCCTGAAACTGTACAAGTTCGCAACCGTGCTCATAAATATGTTATTCGATGCAAAGGAAATCGTTTGCATACAGCCATAGGACAGCCTTAAATTAAAGGGGAAGTGAAGTTGTTATCTGATTATACATACGTGACCATAAAAATTGGCTTGACACTTGACAGCAGGTTTCTTGAAAAGCTCGTGTTATAGTTAGATAAGAATAGTCATGTATTCTTATCTAAGAAGTGTCGTCAAATTTTGTAGGGGTGCTTTGGCACAGGGAGAATAAAGTTTTATCATAGCTCTAGAAGTAGAGCAGAGCACCTAGTACTTACAGACAGGATGTTTTCGACGCTTCGGAGGTTACGTGTTCTTACACAGAAGCTTTTTGGTTACGTAATATTATCGATGTGAACATTTAGAAAAAATATACTCCTTGCATATAGGGATCGAAAAACATGCAAGAAAAGTCATTATGACTTTGCTCTTGTTTACATAACTTAAAAAATCCCTTCTTAGTGGCCCTTTTATGATCCTTAAGGATATCTGCCTAATTTCAATTCGCTCAAGCTCAAAGTCAGTCAAAGAGCGATGGAGCGGGCTATACTCGGAGTTTTCCTACGTGATCGAATTAGAAATGAGGCGATCCGCAGGAGAACCAAAGGTCGCTTTTTAGCGATAAGACCGCCTATTGTCTACCTGAATTTTTATTTTTGTAATGTCACTGTACTGTTTTTGGTGATCAATAAAAAATATTTGTATTGTATTGTACTGACATAGCTCGGAGAGTCTGGTGACTTAAGTGGCAGTGGGCAGGGCACATTGCTCGTAGAACCAACGGCCGATGGGGCAGAAAGTTCTAGAATGGGACCGCGAACCGGGAAGACTTGGCGTAGGAAGATCCCCCACAAGATGGATCGACGATCCACTTGGATATGAGCAGCACAGGACTATTCGTTGTGGAAATCTTTGGGGAAGGCCTTTGTCCATCAGTGGACGTCTATTGGCTGATATAAATAAATAAATAATAAATATTACGTGACAATTCACACCAATTGACCTAGTTCCAAAGTAAGCTAAGCAAAGCGTGTGTGCCGGTACTAAGCAACGGATAAACATACTTATATAGATAGATACGTAGTTAAATACATATTATTAACTCCCAAGACCCGAGAACAAACATTCGTATTTTTCATAGAAATATCTGCCCCGACACGTGAATCGAACCCGGGACCTCAAGCTTCGTAGTCAGGTTCTCTAACCACTAGGCCATCTGGTCGTCTAATTTCAAATATCTGGCTGCAGTAATTTAGGCAATTAGTCGGTCAACTTAATCTTTTATCTATAGGTAGGTAGGTATAGATGATTTCCTTAAACGAAGACAATTAGTGTTATGCAAAAATAGCGTTCAAAAATAATATTCTACATACAGTAGTTCAGTAACCTAAAATAGTCAGCTTTGCATATGTCTCAGGCATTGTAGGAAGTCGTTGTCAAATATAGCAATCGTAGGCTAAGTAATGTTGGCGAGAACGGGACACAGAATCGCTAACGCGTGTCTCGTGTAAGGAATCTTAATTAAACACTGTTTTGCTTGACTCATGAATGGTTTTCGGTGTCATTTGTTTTAAGAGATCTAGACATTCTCGAGGATTTAATGTAATAGTGATACTAATACAGAATGAAAAGTAGTAGTACGAAGATTTAAATGGACTACGACACTATATATGGGTCTTAGTCTATCTGGGCCTTTAATTGATTCAGAATCCAGCAAAGTCTAGTCTACTTACACACTGCTCACATTTATATGTACGTAAGAGAGAGGCACGGAGGGTTTTCGTTCTTATTTTATATCATTTGAATTTAGAAGACCAACCAAGCATTTATGAAGTTTAAAAACTCTGCCGTGATTACAGTAAAGTCATTTGCCCAGAGATGAAAAAAAAACGACGGCATGGTAATATATATATCTGTTATTAGAATTTTACACTCGCAGAGATAAAGACTGCACCAACTTTAAGGTATGAAAGATGCAGTTCGTTAGCCTCTCAGTCTCGTCATATCAAACACACACATATAGGTACTTCAACTAATCTTGAAACAAACGTCGCCGGCGAAATTATGGAACCACGATGCTCATTACTCATTTACTCATTGCTCATGCCACATTCGAACAGGAATAAAAATAAATCTTAATCACAGAGAACAGGATACCCAAAGAAATTAAATACTTTCTATCGCTACGAAATCCGGGACATCTAAGTGTATATCTTTCAGAATTATACATGGACCATTGCGAGCTAAATGTTGCGGATGTCGTAATTGTTAGTTTTGCATACAATCATTTATTTCCCCTGTGAATCATGAATGACTTCCGATTTGCCAACC
Organism: Archips crataeganus; assembly: GCA_947859365.1. Taxonomy (NCBI): domain Eukaryota; kingdom Metazoa; phylum Arthropoda; class Insecta; order Lepidoptera; family Tortricidae; genus Archips; species Archips crataeganus. The sequence goes on along the minus strand of OX402069.1, from coordinate 10,124,857 downwards.
GAGGCTTCTGAGTAGCTGATTCACTGGTGCATTTAATGAGTTAGGTACTAGATTTTTGCACTATACCTAGATTTAAAAGTTCTCACGAAAACATTCATTGGCCGTCAGACATGCTACCTGCGAAATGATAGTTCTTACTGGGTCAGAAAAAATTTGTTCTAGAATTGTGCAGACGCAAAAGGTTACACCCTACTTTTTTTACACCCTTTTATTTCACTTGCTCCCACTTTTTTTTACACACTTCCAATTTCCAACGCTTCGATCGACTTGAGACTTGGTACATCAAGTTACCTTCTACAAAAAACATGTAATTTTTCACTAAAAAATATTATTTACAATGCATTTGCTCGGAAAGTGCCTCTTGACGCGAGTCAACATATCTATAGAAAGTTAGTCATCCCAGCACACTTTCGCAAGTGTGTAAAAAAATTGTATGGATTTTACTTTCCACACGCGTGCGGAAAAGTAACTTTTTAAATTGCCAATTCTCAAAAAGCTGTGTCCAAACTAGTGTTTAAAAAATAAGACTAGAGAGTTGTGTCTTCATAATTCAGCTTTGCACAAATAAGAAAATGTTTGATGCAACCAAATGAATATTTACTGATAAAATAATAAAACAGATTGTTTTAATATTAAAACACACAAATTTTAATTTCGTCAAAAGTTTTGAAATAAAAAATTTAGTACTAAAATAATTCCTTGAGTCTTTTTCGGACCGTACGACATCTGCGCTTTCAGTGCGCGCGCATGGCGTAACACGAACCAATCATGTAAACCCGTTCGCGCCTGTCAACCAATGAGCTTTCAGTGTGCGCGCATGGCGTAACTCGAACCAATCACGGTTACCTGTTCGCGCCTGTCAACCAATGAGCTTTCAGTGCGCGCGCATGCGTAATACGAACCAATCATGTGTACCCGTTCGCGCCTGTCATGAAAACCCGCCAAAGTACTGTTCATGAGTTCAGTCCGGTGAATTAAGTTTTGTTTATTTAATTAAAATGGAGAGTTCAAGTGATGAACTTACATCAAACTTAACGCCGCCTGGCGTCCTCCACGAAGCACAAATTGCCAGTGACAGCCTATTGCCGACTAAGTCAATGCTGAAATATGTTAATACCTACGAAACTTTTCTTCACTGGAAAGTGAATAAGAAAGCAACATCTTTTTCAGAAAATGTTTTTATGGCATATTTTAATGAAATGTCTTTAAAGTACAAGCCATCAACGTTGTGGTCTACATACTCAATGTTGAAAAGTACTATGAAAGCTAAAAATAACATCGACATCAGCCATTATGTAAAACTAACTGCGTTTTTGAAACGAAAAAGCGATGGATTCAAGTCCAAAAAATCTAGAGTTTTATCTGCGAGCGATGTCCGACGATTTATTAGCGAAGCACCAGATAACAAATATTTGGCGACAAAGGTAACTATTATGATATACTTAAGCTAATAAACATCTCAATATGATCGAATAATCTACGTAGGTACTAGTATCTGCCGATACGTCTGTTCTATTTAAACTAATATTTGTTTGTTGATTGTTTATTTATTGGCTCGTAGGTCTATAGTATTAAGGAACCAATTTTTTTATACAGTTCCATAGCTAAATTATCTCAGATTAATGTGGAGTTTTTTTGTTAATAGCTGATGGTTATTAAATTTAATATACCTATATACTTGGTGGTATTAACAATTACATTGACTTTTTTACAGGTTGCACTAATCTTTGGTATTACAGGAGCGTGCAGGAGACAAGAACTTGCCAACATAACTATGGACAATGTCAAGCAACAAGGGCAAATATTAATCGTAAAAATTCCAGATACTAAAACAAAAATTCCAAGAACATTCGTGATTGAAGGTGAATTTTACGCAATTGTAAAAAAATATGAAGCACTCAGATCTGCAAAATACAAAAGCAATCGCTTCTTCCAGAATTTCCAAAATGGAAAATGCATTAATCAATGCATAGGTATTAATAAATTTGGTTCTATGCCAAAACAGATTGCTGCCTACTTAGGTTTACCTGAGCCAGAGTCATATACCGGGCATAGCTTCAGGCGGACGTCTGCGACTCTGCTTGCTGACTCTGGAGCAAGCCTTACGACCCTTAAAAGGCATGGTGGGTGGAAGTCTAATACTGTAGCAGAGGGTTACATTGAAGATTCGGTAGAAAATAAAAGAAACATAAGTGCTTCAATATCAAGATCAGTAGATTTAAAAATACAAAGTGAGCCGCAGCCGTCTACTTCTAAACAGTCATATTCAACTTGTACCGAACCCCAGCCAACTTCTTCAAAACAACCAGACATGATTTACACGAATCCCCAGCCATCTACTTCTTATGAACATGTCCATACCCACCCGATACAAGCTGAACCGCAGTTGTCTAGAGAAAATCACAGTGAAAATGACAACCCCTCTGACATAACAAACACAAACTTGAGTCAAACAATACAATTAGCGGGAAAAACCATCACATTTAATCTACAAAATTGTACTAATATTAATTTTAATTTTAATAAATAAGTCTCCTTTACCTATTGAATTATAAGTATAGCTTTAAGCATCTGATTTATGTTTAATGTTTAATGTTTGCTGTTTATTAAAGTCTTTATACGTTAATTTAAATATTTTTCCCATAGACGTAAAGTGGGAGTGATTTTTTCTAATTTTGTGTACATTATTATGTAGTATGTATATCTACTAAACTGCATGCTAGTGTAGTAAAGTGTAGTAAAAAATTTAAGCAAATAAATGACACAATAAGTGAATCACAGCCTCGTTTTTTCCTCGCTTAATGCATTGTAAAACGTTGTATGATATACGTGTCAAAAGTAGGCAATTCCCAACTCATGTCGGCTAAACCAAACTCGCTTCGCTCGTTTGTTTAGATCTCCGCCATTCGTTGGGAATAGCCTACTTTCCGCACTTGTATCATAAATAACTATTATTGCACATGGAAGACGGAACCACAGACAAGTGAGTTAGAACTTCCACAAAACACGGTAGCCATGACCCGAACCTTTTTCAAATGCAATAAAGTATTCTAAAAACAAAATGCGCCCGACATCCGTTTAGGGTGCTCCTACGTCACAGCATGTGCGTGCGAGCGCATGTAATGTATTCTTTTGTTTATTTTTTAACATAGCTTTATATTTATTAGTCGCCAGGAACTTTTATGGGCGTAGCACGGTGACTGATGCACTCTAGTCGTGTCGTAAAACGTCTTTCGTGGCAACGTACGAGGAAACTACTGTAAGCATTATTATTCTCCGAAAGCTGTGTTTTATGTTATGAGCTAAGTTGCTCTGCTCGGGGCAGAAGTAAATGTTTCATATTTTATTTCTCAGACCCGTCGTTTGCAGCTGCCGGCGATTCTTTTGTTTCACCGAAACAAAATTACGGTAAATTTTCTGTTATTGTTTCCCATGCGTTTCGTTAGATTTGGTAATATAAAGCTGTCAGTTGCAAGTTGAAATAAATTACCGTATATAACAATGTTATTACGTTGCATCGGAGAATTAGTAAATCCGTCTACACTTTCTGCGAGTGGACATAGGATACCAGCGTTAATTAAAGAATCACTAAAGAAAGAAAAACATTTGAAGGCAACGCACCCACTTCGTCAACAGCTGTTTATAGAACTGTCCAGCTTTCTAAGAGCCATCGCGTTGCCACTGACAACCTCATCACGTATGAATGGGTCGTGCGCGGAAGGACCAAGGATAACTGGCGGGTATACTGGTTATTTCTGGACGCTGGACCAGTATGGGAATGATGACTTCCCCACAGAGACACGGTGCGTTTCCTCCGGCACGTCACGTCCGATTGCCACCAAATGTAAACTGTACGAGTAATTGAACACAACTAATAGTTGCTTATGAAAACTTGTAGTACCCGCTAATGGCTTGAAATTATATTCTGTTGCAATTTTGTATGGGAAATGACACAGCGTAGTAGTCCCTTAGCCAATGTTATTCTGCCATTACTCGCATTGCAATAAGAAAATCGTTCAGAAACAGGAAAGAGCTACTAAAGTAGCTCTGCTAACAAATAGCAAGGAGTATGAACGCATTCATTTACTGGTTTTGTATGCAAACTATTTGCTAGTCGCTCGATTCACTTTTGTTTTATTAGTTTACACAAGTCTGGATCAGAAGTGGGATCTCTCCAAATAAGGTAGCGAATAGCGAAGCGAGTTCCTTTTCATCAAAAAAACATGACTTGTGATGGGAATACGTTATTTATACTCTTCATAGTTATATTTATCTGGATTCAACTATCGAGACCGTGTTGATCAAAAGGAACCTAAATAAAGTATTTAATTTACGTTTCCAATTTCACAAGCGGCACATTTTGTCCTTATTGTACCATCTGTTAGTGAGCTTTGTATTTATCCAAACGAAGATCCGATATATGTACTCTCTACCTCGAGAACGAGTCGGATGCTATACAACTCTCTGAGGCATCCGATCAGGGCGACCAGTTTTTATCGTAGTAGTTCAAGCTTGAAGGTCACAGCAACAGCATCATGGCGCTACTAATTGAAGGTATCCTTGGGAGGGGCCGCCTCTTTGCCAACGATGCTTAAGTTCTTGAGTTGGTAATGACTTGATTGCCCAACGTCGGGAAACGACCCATTTCGCGTCTTGCCTGAATATGCGAATAATAGCTTCGCCCACAATCAAATACTCCGTTTCATAGTCTAGTAAACTAAGGTCGTTCAACTTGGACCTAGTAACGCCGTAATGGCGGGCATAAAAATTTGATTGTATGGACGTGTATGTGTTACATACATACAGTGTAGGTGGGCATGTGCTCTCTAATTCTAACGGATGGCGGACTAGGTCATGGAAATAAATTATGAACACGGTTTCCGATTTAGCGGCATTATAGTCATTGCAACTATTTAATCCATCATGTTTTAGGTCGACTCACAAATCACATTAATAAAATAACTAAACTGATGATGAAGTTTAGACATTACTGCGTTGAACAATTAAGTACTGGATTTTGTGTTTTCAAGGCTATATTTTCAAAAGCAATGTCTTAATTTAACTTAACATTTCGGTAAAAGGAACACAAGTCTCAACATTTGCCGCAATTTGTGGATACCCCTTACTAAAACACGCACTATCAATACAAGAGAGTAGCGTGTCAAAATACATAAAAAAAGAAAAGCATAATTGTTTGAAATACAAAAATAAAAAATACATAATTTCATTTGATATGTATAATGCAATTTTTAGGTCGTGTAATGTACAGATTGGTTTAGGTTAAGTTTGTTTATAGCAATCCCGTGAATTTGACGATTTCAGAGAAAATTTAATTACCAAGTGATCCATTATTTATTTCGATACTTTTTAGATTTATTTATTTGATAGGTACCCCAAACCAATGTCTGCGCGAGTCTGTTGTCAAAATACAATCAATCGTCGACCACGAGGGGGCAGAAGCCGCCAAGAGCTTGATGCTAGCCTGGCCAGTCTACAACACTCCTATGATGAGTCTCCTGTTATGAGTCCTAAGCCTAGGTTATGTAGTTTATATGCAGACTTGAGTTCAATTATTATGTGAACAGTAGAGTTACGTCTTCATTTTGTTTCCTCATTCCCACGACGCTGACATTGCCCCACAAATGTGTCATTCCCATGTATTATAGGACATGTGTTCATTATTGGACACTTGACATGCATTATAAACTGTAATCGGCGGTGAATAGCCTTTTCTCAAGCATGCTCGGAAATTCATGCGTTTATAGAATGAAATGAAGACTCTACATTACTTCTTGGTCTAGGCCAAAAAAGCAAGCATGAAAAACAATTATTATTTTTAATTATAAAGTATGTAGTTAAAAATCCTAGAAGTTTGTATATTTAAAACATTTAAATGCTATGACTCTATGAAGTATGATAGAGCCGGTCTAAACACAGGGTCCTTGGACAAATAACATAAAAAGGAACATTTTCAATTGTTCCCTTGACTTTCAATTTCGCCCTTTCCTGTCGCCCTTCCTTAAATCAGGCGGCGCTGATGATGATGTAGTGTGGAGACTAAAATCAAAAGCACAGAATTTCGAGTGGAGGTGGGGAATATCGGAATCAGCCCAAAGACCTGTATTGTAATTCTATAGTCTTGATCACGTGCAGTCCACACCAGTTTGCACAGCTGCTTTAGCTTTCGTCCTGGACAAAGGTAGGGCTGTCAAAAGCGCCAACAGCCGGCTCCATACAGCAAACCGCCTCGGTAAGAAGCCATTTTGGATCATTTTGGTGCGCCAAATAAAATCCCCCAAGCCAGAATTTATACATTACTCTCTGTTGCCCGCGACTCCGTCTGCGAAGAATGGGGGTATAAAAAAAATAACCTACGACCTATTCTCAAACCTATCAAAATATAGACAAATAATTTCATAAAAATCGGTCAAGCCGTTTCGGAGGAGTTCGATAAACACTGTGACACGAGTATTTTATATATTAGATAGTTAGCCATTAGCTTTACGTTGTAGAAAAACATCTGGAGGACACGTGCAAACACCTGAGAAATCCAATGGTGTATGTGATGTTTCCAATCTGCAGTGGGTCCGCGTGGGAACTACGCCCCAAGCCCTCTCATTTTGAGAGGGCGCCTGTGTCCTGCAGTGGGACGTATAGGCTGGGACGATGTGAATGGTTCCACGACTGCCTTTTTTGAAAGGTGGCAACCCCTATAAAGAGTCATAAATACATAAGTATTCGATCTAGATTATAGTAAGCGAACGCGCACGTGCGCTTACGCACTATTGCAACTGTGCCGTGCAATCGGTCTACAATAGCAAAGATAAAGATCTTTGATAAAAATCTTTGTGTAATGTTTACATATTAGAAAATAACGAGTGCTTTTCAATCAGATGTTTGTGAAGTATTGCAAAATGTTTAGCTATTTTTACAAGCTTTTGTTTATCTTGCAATGTAACATGTACCTATCTATTGTATGTACGGGAATCTTGCAAATTAAATTTGACCCACTTCTCGGTTTCCGATTCAGCTGATATTTTGGCATACATATGTAAATCGGATGACAATGCAATATTATTATGACATGGAGCTGATCTGATGATGGAGGTGGAAGGTGGCCATTAGAACTCTGCAAGAAAACACAAAACTCACACCGTGGTCTGCATTTATTTACGTTGTGTGAAGAACAGCCATGCAAAATTTCATGTCTCTGGACTTGGTAAAGATTTTGGAATTTTACATGGATATCATGGGAATATAGGGATAAAAAATAGCCTTTGTGTTATACCGGAGATATAGCTATCTCTATACCAAACTACATTAAACATTTTAGCATGAAAGATTTAACACACCCACGCAAAAACGCGCACAGACTTACAAAACTTTCGCATTTAAATTAAAATATTAATAAGATTACAGTCACTAACTGCATGGTAATTACGGGGCAATCGGCAGTCTAGGAATCTCCCAATTACAATTAATTTACATACAAAAACAATGGACACACCTAACTATCAGAAATTCAGCATAGCCACACCCGTAAATAAAAAGACAAAAGAATTCGCAAACAGCCAGACACGAGTAAAACTAGGTGTTGTCCATTAGGTAATTGGGCTCAAACAACACTAAGCAAAAAGCTGAAATGTTTTTGCTAATGGAAAAGATGGAGATTTATTGCCTTTATTGGTACAATTTGGACTACTATAACATTCTTGCGATATAATATCTTTTACATAAGGAGTGTTCGTTAAAAGACGGATAAAATAACCGCCGAGATAATAGTAGATTGTACACCAAGGGGATAAAGCACTGCATTATGTCACGGGCGCGATATTGAATCCTGAGCGTATCGAGGGACTGCAGATTTAACTCCCGAGCGTAGCGAGGGGGTTTTTTTAGTTGATTCCCGAGCGAAGCGAGGGAATTAAGATGGAGTCCTGAGAGCAGTGAAGGATTTAAGCGCGCCCAAGGCAAAATCAGTTTTATCCCCGAGGAGTATACTCTACTTTTCTCACCTTTTGCGAGACAATAAAAACCAAGGCTACTAGAAAAATACTCGAAATAGACCCAGAAGCACTGATTCTGACACTGACTTTGCGCCTTTCGCAGTTATCCATTTGTCGAAATCTTTGTAAGCTTTTAAGTATTTTTCCTTCGACTTCTCTGGGAATACATTATTAACAATTTCTAAGGCCGGCTTGCGCAGACCTGGGTTAGCTACTTAACTCCGAGCGAGTTAACTGCTAACCCAGGGTTAACAAGTGTCAAAATGTATGGAACTCATTCTTAACCCAGGGTTACCGATTTAATTTTCTTACCCTGAACTGTGCAAGTGGTACTAAGGCGTCTAATTTAATGGAATCAGGAGTGAAATCACTTTCGTCACTCGATATTTTCCTAATGTTCTATCTTCTTTTGCAGTTTTGATTGGTTTTGATACTGAAAATTGCAGCGTATTGAAATACTCGCGGCTTTTGTTTTAAGTATTGATTTTTTTTCGTTCGGCTTGCCGTGGCGTGGCCAGCTCGATTTTCGAATAAGTTCGATTTTCAAATAAATGAGGCGCGGCGCGCGCTGCCGTCCACCTCCTCGCTGTCGGCCACCAGCAGCTGTAGCAGCCGCGCGCCGCGCGATTTTGACGAAATTAGACTTTAAATGCATAACAATAAGAACTAAGAGAAGTGAGAATCACATTACTGCCCGGCGGGTTATAATGAAATTCAGTACAACATTACACCCCGGCAAAAGACAAGGGCTATAATGATTTACTTTGAGTAAGGTTTGCATGATATATAATGAGGCATTGTCGAGCAGGTGGTGTGAAAAGGTCCTTATTGGACTTTCGCTACACGCGAAAGTTTGTTATTTACAGATACGTCCGTGTTTTATTTATTTCCTTTTAAGATTCTGTCCGGTTTCGTATCTAGCGAACAGGAAAAATTAGAAAAAAAAGTCTTGTTTTAGATGGAGCGATTTAAATCTTTCTTGATTTTACAGATATTTTTGTTCATTTCATTATCATAGGATTTCGTTTTCTTTTAACTTATTGCTTCTGCATGTGTGTGTGTGATATATCAATTTCACGCTTCAGTCATTCATTACTTATATTAGATTTTGTAGTGAAACTTCACTTCACTTCACTTCACTTCACTTAAATCTCAAAAATCCTAGTAAACTCAATGTTTTCCTTCCTTATTTAGCTATGATTTGACTAAAAGCCGATATTGCTGGCAGAACGCCAGTAAACAACGGTTAGAGGTAAACAGGGGTAATACATTGTTACGGAAATAATAGTGCGATGATCTCACTACTGATGGCGCCGAGACATTTTCAAATAGAGGATAACAGTTATCATTTAATTTATGAGTTACCCACTAAATAAAATCACTAACTTCGACTATAAGTACCTAAATGGGTGTGTTACTAAATGCGCCACGAGAGTGTTTCCCGTGTAACTTCTTATGCATATTAGGCTAATTAGCACACTATTATCCATAGGAATTAGCACGGTTGACGTATGCAACACTTGCTGCATAAATTATACGTCACCTCACCACTTGTTCCATTCCGCCCGCTATTTGTTTGAATTTTAGGAATTTAGTATGTTTTGTATTTTTCTCTCTTTTGCCCTTTGTGTTCATCTAAACTAAATACTTACTTGTGGAGATTTCTTTATCTCTTTATTTTCGTTCCTGCGTCGAGCATTCATTAAGACTATGCTTAAATATCATCTTGGCCTATATACGTCCCACTGCTGGGCACAGATTTGCCCTCAGAATGAGAGGCCTTGGGTTGTAGCTCACAACATTGCATTGCTTCCCAGGTGTGTCAAAGGTTTACTCACGATGATGGTTTCCATCTGCCAACATCTGCCTGAGAGAGATCTCTATTGAGGCCTATCTCAACAATAATCATCATCATCAGCCTATGCTCGTCCACTGCTGGACATAGGCCTCTCCCTTGGCACGCCACAGAGCACGATCCTCGCCCACTCTCGTCCAGCTCTTGTCAGCCGCCTTGCGAAGATCGTCGCTCTCTACAATAATACACGATGATTTTTAATTGGTGATCAGGAGTAACAAAAAGCGATAAAGACTATCATACTGAATAACTTTTCCCATGAAACCAATACGAAAATCGGGGTGAAAAAATCAGCTATTTCATAGAAAACTTCAGGGCCTCACCAGCCTCCATGAATAAAACCACGGATTTTTTTTCCCGATTTTCGTATTGGTCCCATGGGAAAAGTTATTCAGTATGGCCGACTTTATCGCTTTTTGTTACTCCTGATCACCGATTAAAAATCGCCAGTTACAGTAGGTACATTAATTCTGGAAAACAAGATCCTGTGTTTGAGAGGCCATAGGTTAAAACACTAGGTGTCAACGACTATAAGGTTAAATATGTGGACTGAAAATTCGAATCAACTTTAAGCTCAACATAAACCTTTGTTCTAATGAACCATCGCACAGTAACTAATGCAGACTGTATGCATGTGTGTATAGTAATTAACACTTGTATATGTATCTATACAGTATGTATGTATACACGCAATTCTTACATCATGCTGTGATTGAGGTTATCGAAGCTTCCGTTGGAGATAGCTGGCTGTCTTTATTTGATGGACTTTGGCGGTGGTGGCTGCTCTACTGTTTCGTTCTTATTTCATAGTATAATCGCAATAGTAATCAGTAGATATAGGTATATTAGTAGCATTATTAGGGATACATTCGCCTTTGTACAGTCGAGGAATTTAATTTTCCAACCCACACGTTTGAATATCATACAGCAAACAATTGCAATTGACATTTCGACCTTAACGCAGTCCTACGTTCAAATCTTCTTTTTGGTTTTTGATGGTGATGCTCGCTCCTTAACTAGATTACTGTGATCAAAACTGTCAAAAAGCGCGGCAAAAGTAAGTAACTTAGTAAGTGGCAAAGTAATTGGGGATGTCTAAAAAAAAATACCCATGGTTTTTATATTTTTTTTGTATAGAAAAGTCTTTTTTGTATAGATAAGAAACTAATTTCAATATTTTGTCATTTAGTTCTCTACTTTTTTCAAAATTAATTATTGAAACTATTTTAGTTGATGACGTCAGTTTATAATTGAGGGCTCCCACAGTGCCAAATTTCTAAATCTATCTAAATCCGTACGATAAGGCAACCCCTTTAATTATTTTTTGCGTAGTGGTACACTATACACTGTGTCACTTTACTGGCACTGTCAAAGTGCTAGATGTCAGACAGCGGGTCCAAATCAAAATCCGTAGTATAATCCACGCGTAAATTGTGAAGAATTCTAACCACACAGAATAAAGTACGACTTGAACCGGTCACGCAATTTACACCAATGTCAAATGAAGGTCATTGCTTATTTGTTATGTTATAAATTCATTACATAATATTAAAATTAAATAACTACAGAAAACGAGTTAATAAGCATTTATCTCGAAATGGTTTTCGATTTACTATACATTGCAAAAAAATAGACATCCCCAATTGTTTCAGTTCATTGATATGGACCTCCGCAAAGTAACGCCTGATTCAATAAATTATCAAAACTGTTCCTATATTGTTTTAAGATTTCGCGATTTTCACTCATATCTTATTATTAGACCCAGGGGACATGTTGTGAAAATTTATTGCCAAAATGACATTGACGTTTCGACCACATTGCAGCGGCGTGGCCGTATGTGACCACGGCAGTGCAATGTGGTCAATACGTCGACGTAATTTCAGCATAGTCGCGATAAGTCCCAAGTATAATAGGAACTGCTCTTGCCTTGTTAATTCTCTAAACATAAAACTACCGTGAGACTCACTTATAGTGAAAAAAAAAACATGTTGAGCTAAACTCGATCATAATTATATTATGATAGACGTGAGTTATCCGTATTTTTGCACTATGTTGTTAATTCTTGACGATTTCCTTTCTAATTTTATTCATAATAAACTAGCTTTTGCCCGCGGCTTCGCTCGCGTGTACTATGAGTATTCCAAAGAACCAAGATATCAAGCAAGCAAGCATACAGGCAAGCAAGCAAGCAGGTCCACAATTGACCGAGAAATCGGTGTACATACCTACACAAAAAAATACATAAAGTGGTATGCATAACCTCCTCCTTTTTTAGAAGTCGGTTAAAGTGCCCTTTGCGGCCTACTTACAGTATAAACTTATGAATTTTGAAATTTTAGCTTTCTACAACCAGTAAAACGCAAAATCCCGTTTTTTCCCGTTCCCGTAAGAATTTCGGGAAATGTTTCTTAATGCTCCTCTACACTCCCCAAACAACCTACATGCCGAATTTTAGCTTTCTACGACCAGTAAAACGAAAAATCCCGTCTTTTCCCGTTCCCGTGGGAATTAGGGAAAGTCCTCTCTCAATGCTCATCTACACTCCCCAAGCAACCTACATGCCGAATTTCAGCTTTCTACGACCTGTAAAACGAAAAATCCTGTTTTTCCCGTTCCCGTAGGAATTTTGGAAAGTCCTCTCTCAATGCTCATCTACACTCCCCAAGCAGCCTACATGCCGAATTTCAGCTTTCTACGACCAGTAAAACGAAAAATCCCGTTTTTTCCTTATCCCGTGGGAATTTCCGAAAATCCTTAAAACTGTTTTTTACTATTACCTACTTCTATGCCAAATTTGAAGAGTCTAGTATTTATAGTTCATAGGATCCCGTTGAACTGAATATATAAATCCCGTTTTTTCCTTATCCCGTGGGAATTTTAAAGTCCTGAAATTAATGTTTTAAATAATGTAATACCTACTTGTGTATCAAATTTGAAGAGTAGTTATTATAGTTACTGAGATAGGGTCACTCGAAATCGAATATATAAATCCCGTTTTTTCCCTTTCCTGTGGGAATTCCCTAAAATCCTTCCTTAGTGGATGCCTACATTGTATAAGGTATCTATGTGCAAAATTTCAAGTCTCTAGGTCCAGTGGTTTGGGCTGTGCGTTGATATATCAACAGTCATTTAGTTTATTTAGATATTTCAACCCCATCGCACCCCATCCAGGGAGATGGTATTTTACGTCTGCCACGTCAGATTTTAAAACCGTTGTTGTTTTCATAACCAGCGACCCGATAAACCATAGAAACAACACCCATATTGATTTTCAGACTTTGTTACCCCTTTCCCCCCTTTTAGGGGTTGAATTCTCAAAAAACCTGAAACACGTGTTTACTCATTTATCATTAGGAGTACTTCTGTGAAGTTTCGAATAAAATAGTCGAACTAATCTTGTTTCCCCATACAAACTTTGGACCCCCGTTTCACCCCCTTAGGGAGTGAATTTTGAAAAATCCTTTCTTAGTGCACCCTTAGACCTTATAAGGAACCTACATGCCAAATTTTGAATCTCTAGGCCCAGTGGTTTGGGCTGTGCGTTGATATGTCAGTCAGTCAGTCAGTCAGTTTCTTCTTTTATATATACACCGTGAAATTTTAGTGGTTGTTTTCCCGAAACGAGGTGATTTAGTATCGATTGTACAATCGATTTATAATTACTATTTTGACTAGAGTCAAAAATCCAATTGTGAAAAACGAAAGTCGAAAATGACCGCAAACCAATAGTAACGCTTCGTTGGTACAAGTAGCGTACGATCGTACGATAGGTTAGGTACCAACGAAGCGTTACTATTGGTTTGCGGTCATTTTCGACTTTCGTTTATCACAATTGGATTTTTGACTCTAGTCAAAATAGTAATTATAAATCGATTGTACAATCGATACTAAATCACCTCGTTTCGGGAAAACAACCACTAAAATTTCACGGTGTATAGATGTAGTAAGTCAGATACGTTACTTGTCTAAAAAGCCAATGACCTAAACAGGATATTCTGCTTTTTACTTTCATTATTATTATCAGACAATCGAGATGCCAAGTTGTAAATTTTTTAACTAATTAAATAACAAACCGAACAATGTCTTAATTGTCTATAAGCACGCGAATCCGGCGCAACGCACTTCATGAACAATTAAACGCTAATGATATTCACCTCTAGTGGTACTAAACCGTGCTAACTGCTTGCAAAAAACGTAAACATACGCCTACGATGTTAGTCGTGTTCTCATATTGATATCCGCTCGGCCACGACTTCGCGCGTTTGGCGGCGCGGCGAGCGTTTTCTGTGTTCATTGCGCGGCCGAGACGCTCGCCGTACAGTGGTTACCTGGCGGCGCACGCAATGAACTGATAAAACGCTCGCCGCGCCGCTAAACGCGCGAAGTCGTGGCCGGGCGATTAGTCATGTTCTCATATTGATACGAGTGAGGCCCCAGTGACAGCGGAAATTAACATGAAACTACCGTGAGACTCATAATGAAATATACGACTAACTTACGTCTTTAATAGAGTTTAGGTCGACTTGTCTCGGATTATTTCGTAGCCCTTCCTCTTCGCAGCAGAGCAGAGAGTGGAGCAAAGCGGTGGGGCGTAGTGAGCGTTTTGCAGCAGCCGCCGTTGCGTCTGCTGCTAGGGGAAAGGCTACGAAATAATTTGAAACATGACGAGCTAAACTTGATTAAAGGTGTGAGTTATCCGTATATTTCAATATGAGCAGGAAATTAATCTTTAAGTGCCAGATTCTATCAAATTGCGAGCTTTTAACTTGTTAGTCCGCTAATAAATTGGTAGCGGAGCAGCAAAGCAAAATATTGTAGTTCATTGATAAAGACCTCTGCAAAGTAACACCTGAATCAATCAATCAAACTAGCATACTTCGGTTCAATGATTGATAATGTCATGATTATAGTCAAGATCACAGATTTAAAGCCAACTTCGAACTGACGAACAAGACTCCATAACACTTTGGTAACGTATTACCAACTGGTAGAAATCTGTAAGAGCTTATGACATGAAAATTCCATAAACCATTTTTGCAAGAAGATAAAAAAAATGTTTAGGGCTTGGAACAGAAGCCCTACGTCCCTACGTTATTAAGTGAAGATGAATGCAAATGTTTTCCTAGCAAGTTATAATTGATAGTTACACATGTATTTAATTTTAATTGCACCCATATTCATAATTTACACAATGTCTCGGATTTCCAGACGAAAGTAACACTAGAATACCGCTCTGATAAAAGTGTCACGAAGACACTTCTCTTTAATGTTATATTAGTAGATTTTTTCCGCTGAAACTCGCACCATAACAGGTCACCTGACAATGTGTAGGTGGAAGGAATTCCTAAGATTATCTAATGAAAAAACTGGTTTCGCTGTAATTTGCATCATCAATCACCGACCGTGATCGTTGCCACGGTTCGTGAATCGATATGGTAATTGATGTTACCATATTGATTCATAGCGGAAGGAAGCGATGACGGTGTAATTTGGCATTGATCCGGGGCAATGAAATCCTATTTAAGTCAATTATCTTGAGGGGTAAGGTAATCAAGTCTGAAAATGTATTGCGAAGCATTTCTATCTCGGAAAATAAGTAAAACTCTGAGTAGATATTGTAAACTAGGTGTAGCCCGCCACTCCGTGTGCCAAGAATTCGTTTATATCGCTATCCCGCGGGAACCACCTCTATACAATTTTCCGTGCCAAATTGTTAAGCATCCGTCAAACCGTTTTACCGTGAATGAGTAACAAACATCCAAACATATTTTTTTTTCATTTATAATAATAGTAATATTATCACTTAAACCGATAAAAATACCAAGGAAAGAACCTGTTTATAATAATGTTCATTACTAAAACCTTGTCTATCAACATCATAAAAAAGTGGAATAATGTAAACTGAGATAGAAACACTTGGTTCCGTCTCTGGACATTTGTCCACTGTCTTGCCCTATGGAATTTTATGTTCTAATTCCTCAGAAACATTATTACGATAGATAAGCTACCATGACAATTAGTAATTGCAACTAGTTTTAAAATATGATAAAGGAGTGGGAAATTGCAATTGTTGCTGAATCGCTTGACTAGGAAGATTCTGATTCGACATAACAGTAAACCAGGAAAATTGCTCTGCGAACGGCGTGAAGATCATCGACCCGTACGATTAGTCAACAATGCTGGAGTCATGCCAACGGTGTCAATTTGTGAAATCATCAAGCATGCAGGCACGCTTCGGGAGTCATTGATTGATGAATAGGCATCGAACTGCTCGAGGCTCGGAGTGCTGGTATCTATCAGAGTATGATGGAATGAAATGTCGTGTATTGCAGACATATCTTTAGAGAATGGCTAGGGCCGAGGAACTAGGAAGTAGCCTTAACATCATCAGGCTACTTTCGCCCTATTCTATTTTTCCATTTCCTATTCTATTCTATTTTTAGGATGTGTAATTATGTAGGAAGTACCAAACATCAGGGTTTTTCTTTTTCTCGCGATGCGAAAAAATTGCTTACATTTCCTTACTACGGATGTTGCTGAGACACGATTGGAATTTTATGTAGACGCCATTATTGCCGTCGAGTGAATGTTATAGGTAGTGTGCTTAAGTTTGCACGTGGAATTTCCTTCTGCTAGTGACTCATGAGCATTTATAAATTTTGTCGGATGTTTAGACTTCTTCGGTAATTTTTGATGCAAAATTGGATCGCTGTAGCAAACACTGATCATGTTTCTGATTCTTAGCGTGGTTGTGTGGACAAACTTGTTGTAGAGAACCAAACCAAAATGACTTGTACCATTGTTTACTATACCTAATATTGAGCAACTCTCAAAATCATGTGAAGGTGTTTTAACAGCTAAGTCATTGTTACCAGTTACAGATAACTAACCTGAAAAACTAAACTAAAACGGAAGTAGAACGCACAGTTAACGAAATCCGTTAAGTTTTATTCGAATTAGCAAGTCAAAGTCGTGACCTTGACAAACCGGTATTGTTTGACAACAATACAAAAATCTAACAAGAATAACAAATTGTTGAAACGATTGATAGATTAATTGTAATTAGTATGGAAAGACCTCCATGCGTCTTGCAAAAAAAAAAACGTTTACGAAGGAGCATTGAAGAGGCGTTTTATGCAAATCAAAGTCGGTCTGCAAAGTCTTTGTATACTCAAAGTATGTAGTATAAATCTTCCCAGGTGAATTTTTCGCTTCGAGTCCTTATCTTTCAAAACAAACGGTATCGTCATAGTATTAAGGTTCAAATTTAATGTAATGGCTCGAAGCGAAAAATTCACTTGGGAAGATTTGTACTATACTTACTTATGATGTTTAGAAGTTTTAGTTCATAGAAGAATCAATAGAGTGGAAATGTTATACGATTAGTTAGAAAATAAAAATTGCCAAATCATTGCGTCGATTTAGTCAGATGCAATTCATTCAATTCAAAATTAGATAAAGTGATAATAACTTTAGATATCACGAATTCACATTATAGTATTGCTGCCTGGGTTGGCATAGGTAATTGCTGGAAAAACAAGGCGTTATAAGCGTTTTACTTAACGACGTTTGAGTGTTAACTTATTATCCTTAATTGTATAGTAATGTTAGCAGAAAATCTTACTGCTGGCTATTAGTAGTGAATGGCAGGCAATATAGATCATTATCCGTCTGGCCTTGGCTATGAGTATTGCAATTTGGACCAAACTGTTACCAAGCTTATTAATACTTACGTTAGGTTTAGCAAATACATGTCCACTTTCATTTACCTCTTCCGAAATTGCTGATCCGTTCCCTGGAACTGATATGGTTCAATTGAAGTGGCGATTTACACCCGGAACTTTAATTCTTTCTTAGAATAGGCTTATCTTTTACTTTTTACTGATCGTCACTAATTTGATAATAATGAGAGTATAACATATTTAGTGTGAGTCAATTAGTGGCTATGTTATATATTTTTTTATACAATACAGGCATGCGTTTGACCACAATCACGCCTGATGGAAAGCGAAGATGAGGCCTACGATGGAGCACTCTTACCTCTGGTAAATGGTAATTTCTGAATGACGTCCAGGAAGTTGGACCGACGATCTGGTAAAGGTCGCAAGAACCACTTGGATGTGGGCAGCCCAGGACCGATCGTTGTGGAACTCTTTTGGGGAGGCCTTGCTCCAGCAGTGGACGTCTTTTGCCTAACACGATGACCGAAGTACTTCAGCTCTAAGGTGTTGAGCTGATGTTAACATGTTATCAGGCCTGTTCTTATTGCGTATATTAAATAATGCCTGGAAAATTCCAAGCACATATATTATAAAACAAATACAACACACTTGGTCCTTCTTCTGTCAATTTGCAAGTCCTTAATAGTCGCAAGCTACTCTAACAAGTGTCTAGTGTTGCCAGTCCGCTGATTGAAAAGGTCAACCATGTTAAATTGTCCGTGCGATAGTGGCTCATTGCTTTTATCGATTTGCCAATTTGCTTTTAACGTATCCATTGCGAAGACTAAAATAATAACCTGGTTTGGAATCAGTATAGAGAGCATAACGATTGATTTCTTGTTTCCGTAGAAGTCGCTGCGATGAAATACAATTGGTCAGTTACGTATTTTATTAGTTTACATTTATGGCCAGTTACACAAACGTTGGCATAAGTAGCTCAAAGCAGATCCATTGTGTGTTCCAAATTTGAAGCCGTCAAACTGTCAGAACTCGAAAGCGTTCTATATTTAAAATTGCGTAGTGCGTCTGAGCACGCTGTGTTGCCAACTGCACCACAAAAAGTCTACGCAAACATCGACATCCGAGACACATGCAGCATTGTTTCATTTGATATTTAACCGCATTAATCTTAAATAGGCAGGTAATAATTGTAATAAACGGGATTGAAATGAATTTAATACCGGTTTGTTAAATACGTTTCAGTTTAATGTTTTAATGGCTCGTTTGACCCAGTTTTTAGCAGTCAAGTAAAACAACGCTAGAGATAAATTGATACAGAAATTTGAACGTCAGCGTGTGGCGCTCAAGGTGGTGAAAAAAGACCATTAAAAAGAAACGTGCCTCCGACCGCAAAAAATGCCGAGGTTTGTCATCTGTTCTAAAATTTGGCTAAATTTACCGAAACACGTGCTTGGTTTTGGGTTGCATCGATGTGCCGTTAGCTTTTGAATTTAGAATAAACTTGTTTTTATGGCCATTAGTGTTTTTTTTTACTTTAACTCGTGCTGGTCGTGCTGTGAATTGAGGGTCATTAATTTGATGAAGTTTAAATATTTGGCAATTTGAATGAAATTAACTGTAGTTATTCCCATTCTTATTTGAGTATCTGTCTGCTGCTAACTTTATACTATTGTACTCGTATGTACACTATCTAGACAATAATATGGATTATATAAGGAATATATATGTATATCCGGATATCTTTCAACAATAATGTATCCTCAATGATAATTTTGAAAATAAATTTATTCTTATTCTTATTCTTTATATTTCTGAATAGAATGCCTTAGTTGTTTAAGCTTTGGTTTGTGCACGTGCGGTGCACTTTCATAATATGCAGAGGCGTATAAGATTGTTTTCAGACTATTGGATTGGTTTCAGATTAATTACAATTTTACAATTTATTAATTATTTTATTTAACTTAGTTTTTTATAATTTTAATTTTTGTAATTTGACTTGTATTGCTATCTGACATTATATAAAATATATTAGACCTCATAAAATTTATTAATAATCAGTATTTAATCCTTGAATAACATTTTTAAATGTATTTTAATATTTAAAAGAAAAACCAATTCTAGAAAATAAGATTTTTTTTTTGCATGCCATTGTAACTGGTTAGATATGTCACAGCTCATTAGCACTATTTTTTAAGACCGATTTTACCATGTCTAAAGCAAAATAAACTATTTCATTTCATTTCATTTCATTTCATTTCATTTCATTTCATTTCATTTCATTATACCAGTTCACTGGTAAACCTCAGATGACAGATGTTTGTGTAACCGTCACTTTCCATGACTTATGGTATAGTCCATTTCCGCCTAACAATTTAGAAATGATTACGTACTATACGTTTCTACATCCCTTTCGTCCTATTTTTGTCTGAAAGAGACATGTTTATAAATGCCGTCATCGTACATTTCAATTGTTTTCATAATTTCTTCATTCCGAATATGTAATAATTTCTTTGTACCTCTGTTATTTTAGTAACAGCAGGTGCACCTCTAAACATTGAACGAAACGCAGACGTACACTCTTGAAAATAAACATCACTTTTCGATGACTTTGTGAGTCACAAAGGCGTTATATTTCGACGATTTTATATCTTGAGAAAGTAAACAGCGCGGAGAAATTTCGTAAAAGGAATTATGGCTGGTGATTACGAGAGATTAGAATAACGGGCGGTAAACTTCTTTAACGTCTTGTTCATAGAGTCTTGGGGTATTCAAAGGTGTGTCTCGTTGGTAAGCCGACACGGCCCTTAGTTACCAAGACTAGGGCAGGGGAAGTCTCAATTTAGCGTAACACGATAATAGAACCGACTTCCTTCGCTCTTCCGTACGGCTCGCTCGAGTCGAGAGCTTACCATGCTGGTTCCAATTTCGAATTTGCTTCGAGTGTCTTCCGTCAAATTCAATTTCCTGAATGGTTTGTAAATTCAAAGTGGCCATCATATTTTCATCTGCCCTCTGAGTTTTATAGGTTTCGTAGTTTCTTTTGGTTAATGTATTAGTAGTGCCTTAGTGGAATACGCTTCTGTAGATTTTTGAAGTTTTTCGTTCAGCTACTCCTATTGCTGTCTGTGACAATGCATGTAAAATACGTATATTTGATAAAATATCTTAATAAAGACACATAAAGGTCCGATTCCAGTGAATTATTTGTGATACCAATCTTCACGTCATGGCGTGCTAACTTTTTTATGCCATTTTTTGTCAGTTCTACGAACACTGATAACATAACATGCAACGTAAACGGACGGTTTCCAGCGGCGTTTAAAATGATATTCGGCACGAGCATCCGTTGTTAAATGAACGTTAAAAATTAACTGCTCTTTGGGTTAACGAACTTAACTACCTGTGTTAATGATTTGTAGATGCGACTTCCAGTCTTTATCGATTTTCTGATACCGTGAAATGGAATGTTACGGCCGAATTCAAAATTTAACGTATAAATAGACAAATTTGGTGGTACCTAGAAGATTTTTCAGAATTGGAACGAATGGCATGAATGAGCGGACGTACTCTACTCGTATTTGTCCGTTATTCAGTTTTTAACTAGCATTTGAGGCTTTACGATTATATTATTTGATTTCAAAAAAAGCGAGTTGTTGAAATTACTGGAGTCTGCGTCACAAGGCTAAGGACATTAGTTTTAACATGATAACTTTAAAGACTTTCTGTAGCTGTTGTTTGAACTTATTGATTAACTAGCTTGTGCTTGCAGCTACTTACTTCCCTGTCTCATGGTAACTTTTGAAAATGCCTTCTGCTGGACTATGGTACACTATTCATGTTATATGTCTGTCGAATTTCATTTCTTCAGCTTTGGTGTAGACTTTAGGATGTGCGTTGACTTGTTCTGTTGTACAAAACTATGACTTACTCTGTGATATTTATAACATACGAAATCAATCTAAATGAGACAGAACCCGAAGTCGTCGTTTTGTTAATTCCATTAACTTTTTATAAACGACCTATAATGAATCTTGTTTGATAAAACGAAAGTCAATACATATAACTCTGGAGATAAACAAGAAGCTAGTTGTTTGTGTTTAGTGAATCCACATAAAGATCGTGTGGGAGGGACATACTTAGCGCGTCTATTATTGTCTTTAGCTGTATCTAGCGTGTCTACGTCTAGTGTAGTTGGATTTAGAAAAAAAAACATTGTTATGTTATGATAAAAGAGCGCGGGTGATTCTCTTGGTAAGACATTATCACTGAACATACATAAATAGACGGATGAATGTACTACCGTCTTCTATTTGAATGATAATTTAAAAGGACTGTTAAATAAAATATTTATACTGTTATTTATTATATCGCAAGAAATCGCAGTACTTTCTGAGATCAATGAACTGAACTTAACAGGACATTTTGTCATACTTTATCTCTTCCCAGCAGATGTTTTGAAAATAACTCTGCTAATATTATTTAATGCGATAGCTTATGTGTATTTATTTTGAAGAAGAGTTTAATGAACTACAACGTATCCTGGTGCAGTAAGTGTTCAAGGGCTACGTCTGAAAAAAAAAACCGAATGAATTGAAAATAAGTAGGTAACTCCAACTCTTACGCCGATGTAAAATGTTGTGGTATTCACGGTAAAGCACTGTACAAGCTTCGATCAATAAGTGCCTTTGGACTCGTACATAGGAATCCTCGCCTATGGTTCGGATTTCAAATCGTACTTGTCCAGTATGGCTTACTTACTGGTCTCTTCAGTAATGTAGGTACTATAACGTTCCCAATTAGAAAAATTACTTATGCTCCATATAAATTCTGTGCTCTACTATAAAACCCAACCATCACCACCACCAAACTACACTGACGCGTTTCGAACTCAACCAGAGCTCCTCCTCAGAGCACCACAACCGTATGCTAAACCACCAAGTTTAACATTTGGTGGTTTAGCATACGGTTGTGGTGCTCTGGTGGTGTGGTGATGGTCTACGGGTGTGGTGTGGTGGTTGGGTTTGTGTGATTTGTGTGTGTTCGTACAGTGTGGAGGTGGAGGAACTGCATGAACACATTCTTGCATAAACGTAACTATCGTAAGGTCGCGGGTGAGCAAAGTAATTGTTTCAGTTCATTAAAAGGCTTGCCACTGTCACAGTATTGTCATGTCAAACCGTACTTCACTCCCCGTGCCACGTCATACCACTCTATTGTACTGCAACAAGAACTTACACAAGTTGACAATCTGCGCTATGATATGAGCTACGTCAAACAGAAAAAATGTTGAGTACTTTACTTATTTTAATTTGAATTTTTAAAAGGCCTCCGTTTTATCTATCTGGCCAGTGACTTAAGAACTTGCCGGTCTACAATGCGCACGGGCACTCATTCCAGCGCATTTATAGATCTGAATTGCATCAATGCGGACCGTACTCCGTATTGTAGAGTAGACGATATTATCTAGTTAGCACTATATTTATGTTTATTTAGTTTTACCTGTTTGTTTGTATTATGATAATCATGCAGTCTGTAAAGATTTACACAAAATGTATGTTTTCATACTTGTCATAATATGAAATGATAAAGCAGGTGTAGACCTACACCTTACCTACCTTACCTTACAACATTATCTGTAATGTTTCATTGCCCTCTACTAATTTAAATGACCTAGTGTTTTAAATTTCTACGTTACGTTACTTACTCGTTTTCTTATTCTTACGCTAGAAAATTCAAAACATTAGTCCTATTTCTAAGTAAAGTAGAAATACATTCTTGGTTTTTTAAGCATCATCATCATCTATGTGTAAGAGTAAGACTCTAGGTGACGCAGTTCTCTCCAGTTCATTCTTCTTAATACAAATTCGTTTACTTTCTGCCACGACACAACGTCTATTTTCTTTTTTATCTGAGTACCTACCTTCGGCCTGACCTAGGGTTGTCAGATGGCCGGGAAATCCGGGATTATCCCGGAATTACCGTCCTTGTTCCGTGTCCAGGAGTTACACTTAAAATCCCGGATTTCGAATACTACTTTTTCATTATGTTACTATAATAGGTTGCTCAATAAAAATGAGTGAGCAATCGATCTCAATTTTTATTGTTAGTTTTGTTTTTAAGCCTAATGATAAGTGCCAATGTTGTTTACATACCAAATGAACATTGTATTAACAAACACTTATGCCGATTTTTACTAAAGTTTTATTTCATGAATAAGAAAAGGCAGAAACGGTACTCAATTTGAGTTTTGATGTCTTAAAAATACACAGCGATGTATTAAAACATTGATGTAAAATAAAACAACGCTGTTCTTTAACACGCAAGCAAGCAACTAACTTTATTAGAAAAAGAGTTCATACAGTACAACATAGATGGCGCTGGTGGTATGATATTTTGCACCTTATAACACTCCCACTCAAAATATCTTATCTAAATTTTAAAATTACATCTAACATACCTTGACTATGCCCAGAGCATTCATGAATTTATAATGTTTTATAATGCCTAAACTTTTTGTTAGTAAATCTGCCGGCATATCTGATGTACATAAATAATTAACACAAACTATATCTTTACTTATCATGTCTCTACAAAAGTGATATTTAACATCAATATGCTTAGTTCTGTTATGAAATACTGGATTTGCCAACAGTTTTTGGGCACTCTGGCTGTCATTATGTAGAGCAATTTCATACATTTTCCTTGTGATCTCATATTGCAAATTTCTTAAATATACTGCTTCTTTGCAAGCTTCAGAGATTGAAACATACTCAGCCTCTGTGCTTGAAAGTGATATACATTTCTGTTTACTACAACACCATGATATGGCTGCTCCTGACAAGGTAAAACAATAACCCGTATATGATCTACGATCATTTACATTGCTACCCCAATCAGCATCTACATAACCCTTTATGCTAACATTTCCATTTTTACTATATTTCAAACCCACATCTTTAGTTTTCTTTAGATATCTTAGTATTCTTTTAGCATAAGACCATTGTTCTTCATTACTGCAGTTATTAAACTGACTAAGGTATGACACTGAATAAGCTATATCGGGTCTAGTGAGGACGGCTAGATACATTAAACTCCCGATAAGCTGTTGATAAGGATATTGACAGTTGGAAACATTTTCTTTCTTACTTTTTAAATTTGCCTCCATAGGAGTATCAATTGTGTTACAGTCTGTCATATTGAATCTACTTAATAAACTTTCAATATACCTTTTCTGACTCAATGTTACTGTACAATTCTGTTTATCAAAATTTACTGACATTCCAAGACAGTCTTTAACACATCCCAAGTCTTTGATTACAAAATTAGTACTCAACATGTTTTTCAAATGTTTCAGTTCATTTTCATCATTCGAAAACACAAAAAAGTCATCGACATACAGTGTTACTATTGTCTGATTTGTACCAGTTATTTTAGAGTACAAACATGGTTCCAATTTTGACTTAGTATAGCCATCTGCCAACATACAGTTGTCCACCTTTTTGTGCCATGCTCTGGATGCCTGTTTAAGCCCATATATAGCTTTTTTAAGTTTTAGAACTTTGTGATCACTTGAACAGTCAAAACCCATAGGTTTTTGCATATATATGGTCTCATCCAGGTCTCCGTTCAAAAAAGCTGTCTTCACATCAAGATGTACAACATCAAAATTTAACTGAACTGACAAAGCAAATAATAACCTTAAAGTAGTATGTCTAACCACTGGAGAGAATGTCTGTTCGTAATCCACACCATATTTTTGCGAACATCCTTTAGCCACTAACCTAGCCCTATAGCATACATTATTAGCACTGTCACACTTTTTCTTCAGAACCCACTTGCACTTTACAACAGATCCACCAATTGGAGTATCAACAACTTCCCATGCATTGTTGTTTTCAAAGCTTTGTAATTCTTCTTTTACAGCCTGTTTCCAACACTCCTTTTCTGGACCTTGTAATGCCTCTTCTAATGTCAGCTCTTCATTATCAGGTTCATATTGTTCTGTGCACATAAATCCATATCTGTCAGGTTTTTTCCTTTGTCTTTTTGGCAAAATTTTTTCAATTGTTTCTGTGCAATGATCTTCATCAGATGTTACATCACTTGGTACATAAGTTTCATCATTTTTATTGGTGCTCTCTACAGAAACAAATGAGTCGTCAAAATCGTTATTGCCTGACAGGTCTCCCACTTGATCTTCACACTCTGGGCTTGGCTCTGACTCGTTCTGCTCAATTTCAATCACACTGTCTGGATGGGAACCTTTTTCTTCCATAATAATAACATCACGACTGGTTGTGATTGACCGTGTTACTGGATTATACACTCTGTAGCCTTTCACATCCTCTGGATAGCCTATCAAAATGCATTTTTCTGATTTCTTGTCAAACTTACGCCTTTTTTCTTTTGGTATATGCATCATGACAGTGCTACCAAAAATTCTAATGTGACCGAGGTTTGGCTTACTTTTTGTCCATAGCTCATATGGTGTACGATGGTTCAATCCAGTTTTTACAATTCGATTCTGTAAATAAACAGCAGTATTAATGGCTTCTGCCCAAAATTCCTTACCCAGTTTAGCTTCAAACAAAAGACATCTGGCTTTCTCGACTACTGTTCTATTCATGCGTTCACATAGCCCGTTTTGTTCTGGGGTATAGGAATTTGTCCTTTGATGAGTTATTCCCATTTGTTTCAAATAATTATTAAAATCATTATTGCAAAACTCTGTGCCGTTATCACTCCTAAGAATCTTTATTTTCTTTGAAGTTAAGTTCTCCACCTTTAATTTATACTCTTTAAAGCAATTAAGAGCATCACTCTTGTTTTTCAAGAAATAGACATAGGTCATGCGGCTGTGATCGTCAACAAAAAGTAAAAAATACCTTGATCCTCCAAGAGATACATTTTCCATCGGCCCGCAGATGTCACAGTGCACTACTTCCAAAACTTCAGCACTCCTGTTGCCTTCATGAGCAAAAGGCAAACGGCTTTGTTTTCCCTCACAGCACACTACACAATTCATCTTGCTAATATCTGCCTTTTCATCAAACACGACTCCCTCCACAGCATTCTGCATTTTATTCATGTTATAACTATTAACATGTCCTAGTCGACGATGCCAAACTTCTGGAGACTCAATCACTGAAGCCAATAAACATGTAGGTATTTTCAGTTTATACACTCCATTTATGAGTGAAGCTGTTGCTACCAAAACATCTTGTTTATTAAATATTTCACATGCATTTTCCGTGAAATTCACTTTATTGCCTTGTCTTATCAACTGACTTACTGATAAGAGATTGGTAGTCAGGCTGGGTACACACAATACGTTTTCAACAGTTATGTCAAAATCGCACTCGGCAGTAGACGTAGTGATTTTTACATTTCCGCAACATTCCACCGGCACTTTATTCTGATTGGCGACGACAATTTCTTTTGTGAAACCAGAATAACGCGCATCGATTACCCAATGTCGATTTGTTGTAAGATGTGAGGATGCGCCGCTATCAATATACCAATCGCTCTTGTTAAAACACCCATTGACGAACACAGCACTAAAGGCATTCGTAGTTTTCTTTTCAATTTCATGGGTATTATTTGAAGAATCATCTGTTTTTTCACACTGATTGCGATAGTGGCCATGTTGTTTACACTTGTAGCATTTGACGCGTTTTCCTTTGACATTGACAGGTAGCGACTTCTGCGCACTCGCGCCATCTTTCCGAACCATAGACTTTGCATTCTTTGCATGTTGGTATTGTTGGTGGCGGAAACATGCCAACGCGTTGTTGACATCTCCGGTTTCCGGTTCCATATCTATCAATTTTGATTTAATGGCGTCCGTCGTGATCACCATTCCGGAATGTTCGATGGCCATTATCATGGGCATGTATTTTTCACTTAATCCAGCCAACATGATAGAACCAATCCACTCGTCACTTATTCCAAAACCCGTTCCAGCCAATTTTTGACCCGCTTCGACGATTTGTGTAACATAGGACGTCATCGATGTGCAGTTATCAAGTCTGACTGAAATTAAATTTCTCAACAGAGTAATCTTTCTGGTAAAGCCTGAGTCATCAAAGAGCATCTTGAGCTTTTCCCACAACTCCTTCGATGTACTGACGTTTTTTATGTGTACATAAATTGACGGATCGATTGTTAAAATTAATTTGGCTTTTGTTCTCGCGTCATCTGCAGCTTCTGGCGTCACGTCGGGCTCTGGTTTAATGCATTTAACCATGCCTTCAAGCACCAAAAAATTCTCTGCCGCGAAACACCACTCACTGTAATTCTCGCGCCCCTTTAACCTGGGTACGCTCACTAAATAGTTCGAGCTGGAAGCCATGACCGGTTACTTGCAAGTCCAAACAGCAAAAGTACAGAGATTGACGCGGTTTTCACACTTCACTTTTTAGTCTGATAGTAAAAACACTCTGTCTATTGTCCATCACACTGATAATACTGACAATAAACGCGAAAAAAGATTAATTTGCGATGCTGGGCCCATAACCTAAAATAAAACAACGCTGTTCTTTAACACGCAAGCAAGCAACTAACTTTATTAGAAAAAGAGTTCATACAGTACAACATAGATGGCGCTGGTGGTATGATATTTTGCACCTTATAACAGTAATGTAGGTAGATCAGTTTCTTTTTATCAAAAATATACTAATAGTGGTTGTAAAACACCAAAAGTAGGGCGATTTACTAAAATATTTATATTTTTTTCGTATATTTTCCTACCGACCGAACTCGTGACTTTCCGATTGTCCCGGAAACGAAATGCCTGAATCTGGTAACCCTAGCCTGACCTATTTATTATCAGCTTCAGAACCATAACAGCGCCACAGAATTAAGTTTATAATAAACCTGAAAGGTCAACAGCTATTTACTACTGCAAGCAATGTCGCAAGTGCAATGTTGGTTTGGGGAGAAAGTGGAACTTGTTCTGTTCGCAGAATAATGATCAGAATGATAAAGACATCAATGACCTTAATATATTAAACGCACCGTTTCGGGTAAACTGGCGGAATTTAAAAGGGCCTACAATAACTGTTTCCCGTCTCAATCAATTCAAATGTAATTAAATGTAAAGTATATTGCTAGTCCGAAGTTGGTAACATTTTTATTGAGACGACCTCGAGAAAATACACTTCAAATAAAAAAACATATTTTTTTTAAAATTGGACCTGGATTTTTCAACCGACGAAAACAAAAGGAGGAGGTTCTCAATTCGACGTGTATTTTTTTATTTTTTATTTTTATTTTTATGTATGATCACGCATAACTTTTTACAGAGTAGTCCGATTTTGATGATTCTTTTTTTATTGGAAAGCGTATTCCCCGAGGGTGGTCCCATTTAAATTTGGAAACAATATTCCTACCCTAAGGGTAGAAAAACAGGGGATGATTGATTGTTCAGTTACTGATTGCACTATATTGACCACGCATAACTTATTACAGAGTAGTCGGATTTCGATGATTCTTTTTTTATTGGAAAGCGTATACCCCAAGGGTGGTCCCATTTAAATTTGGAAGTAATATTCCTACCTTAAGGGTAGGAAAACAGGGGATGATTGACTAACTTTTTACAGAGTAGTCTGTTTTTTATAATTCTTTTTTATTGGATAGATAGGGTACACCTTGAAGTTGGTATTATAAATTTGGAAAAAAAATTACCCCAATGATGGAAAAAAAGTATAAAATAAAAACTTTTTAACAAAAAATTAAACTGCCGAAAAGACTGAAAAGCAAAAAATAATACCTTTTTTGTTTGACCTTAATCTAGGTACCAGTTTGAAGTCGGTGCCTCAGCACGAGCCAGGAGGAGTGATAGAAGCCAATCAGGTAGACGATTATAGGTCCACTCCTCCTGGCTAAGTGCTGAGGCACCGACTTCAAACTGGTACCTAGATTAAGGTCAAACAAAAAAGGTATTATTTTTTGCTTTTCAGTCTTTTCGGCGGTTTAATTTTTTGTTAAAAAGTTTTTATTAATATAGAAGTTATCGGTGAAAATAAATTAGTTGATACTACACAGGCGGTTCAACCGATAACAACATTTGGTATAATTTTACATTTAATACGCTGACGAGCAAAAATAAGGGGTCGGTTACAAAAATGACGATAACTACAAAACCCGCTGTGATAGCTTCTTCGAGTAAAATGAGTTTAGTAAAGAGTTTTATTTTCAATTAAACTTTATCTTCTTAAGAATAAAACTCTTTACTAAACTTATTTTACTCGAAGAAGCTATCACAGCGGGTTTTGTAGTTATCGTCATTTCTGTAACCGACCATTTATTTTTGCTCGTCAGTATATAATCATTTATTATAATAGGGATGTTGACACCACCAATCAACTGACGTACTTTTTATGAGCTGTCAAAACACATTTCTCCCATAGAGTTTGAATGGCAATAGCAACATATGACGTCACTTGTTCGCATACTCAATTAACTAACTATTTATTGGTTTTAAAGCAATAAAAAATCTAATTCTGCAGTTAATCGAAAATTAATCTGGGTTTCAGGGCTAAAATAAAGCGTTTTTTTACTGGAGTCGTGCCTTCGAATTATTTTTTAATGGTGTCAACATCCCTATTATAATCGTGTAAAGTTTCGTTTTTGTTTTTAATCAAATTAATGAAATGTAGAACTATACAAAATGTTACAGGTATGTATAGTCGTCCAAGTAAGTACATTACCGTTTTTAAGAGGGTACGATGGGCACCATTTCTCCATACAAACGTAATCCCCTGTTTCCTCCCTGGATAATGGCTTTACAGCCAATTTTTTTTTACTGTGTATTCTGTATCTACCACAGCTATGCCCATATGTTTCTTTTTTTTTTTCATATTTCAATTAACATAAGAAATATGAGCTTTCAAAAACTGAAAAAATTGCCCAATTTTAACGTCATTTTCAGACACTCATCAGAAAAAATCCCTGATATAAACAAAAAAAGGAAAACATCGCATTGCATAATTTTATAATTAATTTAATTTTATTGGTCCAGTTTTCGACAGGAAAACAGGGGATTACGAAATGCTGTTTTGATCAATTTTACGCGCCTAATAACGGTCTGAGCTGCAGTTGTCCCGCTCTCGCTGTACTGACACGGAGGGGTTCGGGCGAGACAGCGACATTTCATTAAAATACCTATTTCTCAAAAGTCTCTCAGCCATCGTACCCTCTTAATGACAGTTTCTACATCAGAATCAAAACAATAAGGCTGGTAGTCACATTAACTTGTGACTGAAAATAGCTTTCGATGTTTTAAACCTAACTTATGGTGGTTAAGGAATTACTTGGTCGACTATACCTATATCAAAAGCTGTATACTGCTTATTAATTTCAATACACAAGCAAAATAAAGACGAAGTTCTCCGTATGCGCAAGGTAGTAAAAAGTGTTAATTCTTCAGTGCTGTGTATTTGTTTTTATTTCACAAGATCTTTGAACTCTTTGATTTGTTGATTTGATTAATTGATTAACGTTGGTAATGCAATTAAATAACAACTCGTTTTGCCATACATTAAGGTCAAGAGCAAGACCTGAACGTTTACTTGCAAAAACCAGTAACTGCGGAATTGCGAAGTAGCTGTTTTTGTTTTTTACAGCACTGGCTAAAGAAAAAAGAGCGTATTGTTACCTTTTATGGTTAGTTTCCAATCTGCGTTGGCCGAATGATCTGATTTTTTAACGAACTTTTATTAAAAACTTGCCTGAAAGTGCGATTTTGTGTTTAATTAGTTGACCGATTGACTGGTTGACAACGCAAACGTATAGACTAAACCACTGGAGCTAGAGATTCGAAATTTGGCAGACATATTACTTAAGGGTTATACAGGTGACGTACTATATAATGCAGCGTTTCCCAACCTTTTTCAGCCACGAACCTCTAGGAAATCAAGCACAGTTTTCACGGACCCCCTTAATAAAATAAACAGCAAAAAAAATTCGGATCAGGTATTTATTTTAGTTATTACGGATACAAAATAGGTACTTATAACTTATAACTGTTTACCGCGGACCCCCATACGTACACTCGCGGACCCCAGGTTGGGAAACACTGATCTAAGGGATTTAGGATCTGTTTGAAAAAAAAAATACTGAGTTGAATTTCTTGCCGGATTCTTCTCATCGGGGTTTTTCCGAACCGGTGGTAAATTCTTCGATGTTTATAAGCGCTTGTTATAGCCTAAATTTATTAAATTGATTTTGAGGGCGTTACACACCAATCGATTGTTCGTCGATCGATGGTAGAATGAATTAATTGGTCGACGTCGATCGACAGTTTCTTATAGTTTCTATTAAGCTGCGTACGGATTGCGCGTACATGTGTACGCGTAGTCGATTACGCGTGTCCTGGAACGCCATGTCCGTATTAGCAGCTACGCCTATACTCTAGGGGAACTGCAAGAACGGACATGGCGTTCCAGGACACGCGTAATCGACTACGCGTACAAATGTACGCGCAATCCGTACGCAGCTTTACACACAAACCTACCACACTAATCGATCGATATCAATCGATGGCTCGATCGATAATTGATAGATTGGTGTCGAAATAACCTTAGAGAACTAAGGAATATAATTAACACATTTACGGGATCTAAGCCACGACAAAAAGCTAGCCAATGACATAAATACAACGTTTAAAATCTCTCTTTTGCCCTTCAAAAATTACACGTCATCGCTAATGCCGCTTTGACGCTGGCTTAGTAAATTGATTAAGGAATGTTTAACCATTTAGTTCAGTTTATTAATGACAGGCAAGGTCAAATAGGGGAGGCACGGATTTAAAAGAACGAACAAGGAAAAAACATACGTTAGGTAACGTAAATAAATACTAACGAATATCATTAACGTAATTAATTGTTTGAATAAAATATGTCGTCATTTAAACTTGTTAGCAATTAATTAAATAAACCATTAATTCATGGTAAGTTAAAAGCTTAAAAAAAGTTAAAAGTTTAGTGCGATCAGTTGACTTAAAAGTTTTTTAAAATGAGTCTACGTGGCATAACATATGAAAAAAAACAGCTTAATAAAAATGGAACTGACTACAAAAAAAACATAAAAATAACTTTCTACTGATCTGCTTGAAGTCGTTGCCTCAGCACGAGCCAGCAGGAGTGGACCTAGTCATCTACCTTACCTACAAATACTATCTATTGGGCTTCTGTCAATCTTGCTGGTATGACCGCGATTCTTTAAGTTTTTTTTAAAAGATTTAGGTATTCTAACTTCTAACCCTGCCGTCGTTTTATACAGAATGTTACAAAATTACCCGTAATAACTGAAGGGTATGGAAGTACTCCAGTAAATAATTAAATTAGTATTTTTTTTTTGGGATGGCGGGAGCTCGCCTTTGATAGGCAGGAGTGGAGCAACAGAGGAGAGGCCTTTGCCCAGCAGTGGGACATAAAAATAGGCTAAATAAAAAAAAAGAACAGTGCGCAAAATTACAGTTTTATTTACTGTTCATGGGGTTTCAGGCTTTAGGGGTTATTTTGTAACACCCTGTATATTTGAAATAATCATGTATGTAAGAAAAAACATACATATGTGATTTTCCCACTAACATCGATAAGCCAAAGGCAGTAGCCAAAGAAAGCAGTAGAAACACAGGGAAGCTTAAAGTTCCATCTCACAGACTGGCTAAAACCAAAAAGTAGTTTCAGGGAAAATTCATACGTTTTTTTTTATAATAAAATTCCGAAAATAATAACCAAACCAAACGGACACAAAATTCAAATCCGTACTGTAAAATTAAAGAGTAAACCATGGACAGCGATGTTTGGAAATAATTCCGATCCGTATTGGCGATCCCTAGTCTCAAATAGCGTATCTACTATGTTGAAATATTAAAGGCATGTTAAAGGTCGCGGGTGAGCAAAGTAATTGTTTCAGTTCTTTAGGTGTATGTAATTTAATAACAAGGTGTAGGTATGTAATTTAATAGCAAGATTTGTTTGAAAAAATATATCTTGTTGAGTTTTATGCCGGATTCAACAGGGTTTTTCCGAACCTGTGGTAGATTCTTCATTCTTTGACTTTGATCAGAAGAAGGTTTTTAGACTCTGATATTTTACCCAGGATAAGTGAGTAGTTTGCCTTAGTTTGGTTTAGTCCAGTAAGTATAAAAAAGTAACAACCAGACATCAATTATCATAACAATAAAGCTGCTCTACCGTCTACCTATTACATACACACACCCCACGCCCCGCACAATGAGCGACAAATTGTCTTCACACTCGGCGCCTCGCCTATTGGTTTGTTGTCTCGAATGTGATTTGTTTGGACAATTGGTTGATGGCTGTTTTTGTAGGGTTCCGCAGGTAAATAAAGAACCCTCGCAGTCTTGTTTAGTCTCGAGAACTTACATTAATAGATTTGTATTATTTTACCGGATGCCAGCCGTAGAAAAAAAACTTAACTGAAGATGACATCAGTGTTTAGAAAAACAGTGTTTAGAATTCACTTGTCGGGCAAACATTCTAATCCTTCCCCATCCTTTACCCATTTCCGTGTCATTGTTCGTTTATGTTGCAAAAATTCATCCAAATCCATGCAGCCATTAAAGCGTTAGTGCATCACAAACAAACCAATAAACTTAAGGGTTTTCTCTTTAGGCCTTTCATGTTTATAATTTTATAGTAGACTAGCGACCCGCCCCGGCTTCGCACGGGTGCAATTATGCATGTTTTATAACATATAATCCATCCTCTTGAATCACTCTTATCTATTAAAAACCGGCCAAGAGCGTGTCGGACACGCACAAGGTAGGATTTCGTATGTGTACGGAATCATCCAAGTTTAGGTATGTTTTATACCTTAGGCTACTATTTACTCTTAAACTGCAAATAATTTCCAAGCAATCTTAGCCGCTATAATTTTCCTAGTAAATTTGATATATTTACTACCATTCTGAATTTTTTCAAATTTTTCCGCCTAACAGTTTAGATTTTAGATGGGGGGGGGGACGCTCGATTTTAATGAAAATTTTCACTTTAAAGTTGAAGCAACCCCGCAATGGTTTTAAAAGACCTATCCAACGATACCCCACACTATAGGATTAGTCGAGAAAAAAAAATATTTTTTATTTTTTATTTTACCACTTTGTTGGCGTGACTGATATGTATATTCATGCCAAATTACAGCTTTCTAGTACTAACGATCTCTGAGCTTAGCCGCGGACAGACAGACAGACAGACAGACGGACAGACATGGCGAAACTATAAGGGTTCCTAGTTGACTACGGAACCCTAAAAAAACCGCATCAAAATCCGTTGCGTAGTTTTAAAGATCTAAGCATACATAGGGACAGACAGACAGCGGGAAGCTACTTTGTTTTATACTATGTAGTGATTGTTTAATTTAATCGTTGCCTATACGAAACAAAAGCAAATGACAAAATTACATTTGGTTGACGGACGACGAAAGTAGCTTTTATCGAGCTGTTACTATGTTCTATAATAGGAATAACCATGTTCACTCACACATATTTGGTACCTATTATATGGACAAATGTTTTACGGACGAAATCAAACAGAGATAATTAAAATTAATTTGTTAATTAGTGGTTTAATGACCACTTTGTTCTACATCTAATATATAAAAATTTCGTGTCACGGTGTTTGTTATCGAACTCCTCCGAAACGGCTTGACCGATTTTTATGAAACTTTTTCTCTACATACGGCATGTCTATGAATAGGTCGTAGGCTATTTTTTATACCCCTGTTCTTCGCAGACGGAGTCGCGGGCAATAGCTAGTAAATAAATATTATTGACTAAATGTGTTGGTGTGATCAAAACTCGAGAACGGCTGGAACAATTCACACACAACAACAGTTTTTAGGGTTCTGTACCCAAAGGGTAAAAACGGGAACCCTATTACTCAGGCTCCGCTGTCTGTCTGTCTGTATGTCTGTCTGTCTGTCTGTCTGTCTGTATGTCTGTCTGTCCGTCTGTCACCAGGCTGTATCTCGGGAACCGTGATAGCTAGAGAGTTGAAATTTTCACAGATAATGTATTTCGGTTGCCGCTATAACAACAAATACTAAAAAATGGAATAAAATAAATATTTTACGGGGCTCCCATACAACAAACGTGATTTTTTTGCTCGTTTTTGCTCGATATTGAAAACGGCAACAGGTAGACGCTTGAAATATTCACAGAATATTTAATTATATATTGACTTTAAAAATAAATCATTAAATTAAAATAAAAAAAATATTTAAGGGGGGCTCCCATACAACAAACGTGATTTTTATAGATAATTGTACGGAACCCTTCGTGCGCGAGTCCGACTCGCACTTGGCCGGTTTTAAATATTCGTTTAAAGTCGAGAAAGTTCCACGAAAGAATTTTTTTTTAAGAATTGCATGGAAAAACGTAAAAAACAAATTCTGCGCAGACGAAGGCGCGGGCGTCAGCTGGCGACTTATTAATCCTAATAATAATGTTGCGATTGCTACCTAATTGCTCCTTTCGATACCAATAGCCTCTGGCGTCGCGATAAAACTTTTTTACACTGCCATTAATTCTCAAATTGCCATCGTGTACACCAATTACAACAATTTGCGTTCTCATTAGCATGAAAGCATACCATGGAAAGTGAGCGTATACACTCCAATTATTAAGTGAAACTGGTCTAAGGCGGAGCATGGTTGGCCCATGTTGCTGATTTAATAGATTCGTGATGGTCTGTGATCTAGAACTATTCGTCTTAACTTGGTTAAGACTTACATTAAAGCATCAGCCACATGTTCGTGCCAATAGTCGTTCGCATATTAGGACTACCGACAAGTTATATCCCGTAACTTTGTTCCTAGTTGGTAATTTCGTAAAGTTCATTCTTAGTGCAACTCTACAAGGAATCATCATATCAGCCAAAGGACTCTGGCCAAAGGCTTCCCTCAAAGGGTTCTACAACGATCGGTCTGCGCTGTCCGCATCCTAATGGTTTGCTGGGACCTTTACCAGATCATTGATCCATCTTGTTGGGGCCTTCCTACGCCACATCTTCTGGTTGACAGTCCACGTTTTCAAGGAATATGTCTGCCAAATTTCATGCCTCTTCCTTCAATGGTTTAGGTTAGCTTTATGTAAAACAACAGCCAAAATATTCATTTAATTTTGATAGTTTTAGTTCACTTTTATTCCACTGAACGAGAGAGATGGAGTCAACTTTCGGTCCTTCATACAATTTTTTTATTTCAATTGTTGTGTCAAAATTACTATTGCCCAGCCGCGCATCCTTTTTACTGGGTGTGTAATGATCGTCATAATCGTTTTCAACCGACGAAAACAAAAGGAGGATGTTCTCAAGTCGACGTGTATATATATATATTTTTTTTTATGTAGGATCACGCATAACTTTTTACAGAGTGGTCCGATTTTGATGATTCTTTTTTTATTGGAAAGCGTATACCCCAAGGGTGGTCCCATGTAAATTTGAAAATAATATTCCTACCCTAAGGGTAGGAAAACAGGGGATGATTGACTAACTTTTTACAGAGTAGTCTGATTTTCATAATTCTTTTTTTATTGGATAGGGTATACCTTGAAGTTGGTATTATATTCTTCTTCTTCTTGAGGTGCCATCTCCTACCGGAGGTCGGCTATCATTAGTGCTATCCTTATCTTGGACACAGCAGCTCGGAACAAGGATCTCGTGCTAAGGTTGAACCAAGTCCGGAGATTCTTAAGCCACGAAGTACGCCTTCTTCCGGGTGGTCGCCGTCCCTGGATTTTCCCTTGCATAATAAGTTGGAGTAGGTCATATTTATCATTGCGCATTATGTGACCAAAATACTGCAGCTTGCGCTTCTTGACTACTTTCAAGATCTCTACCTCTTTGTTCACCATCTGCAAAACTCTTACATTCGATACCCTATCCATCCACGATATTTTCAGAATTCTTCTGTACACCCACATTTCAAAGGCCTCCAAACGTTTGCACATATTTTGCGTTAATGTCCACGATTCCACGCCATACAAAAGAACCGAAAACACATAGCAACGTGCCAACCGCACTCTGGTAGATATCTTCAGCGATCGATTGCAGAGAAGATGACTCAGTTTCAGAAAAGCGTTACGCGCCTGCTCTATTCGGCACTTGACCTCAACGCTGTGATCACACTGGTCGTTAACGATGCATCCAAGGTATTTGTACGAGTGGACTCTTTGGATTACCTGATTCCTTACAACCAGATCAATTATTGTAAGGTGTTGAGATTTACCAATGATCATAATTTTTGTCTTTTTCAAATTTATGCTAAGACCATAATTTGCACTAATGCTGTCTACGCGTTGGAGGAAACTTTGTAAATCGTCGAAGTTGGACGCAAATAATATCGTGTCGTCAGCATATCGTATGTTATTCAACGCATGACCATTTACTATGATGCCCTCCTCAGCGTTCCCCAAAGCTTCCGCGAATATAGCTTCAGCATATATACTGAACAATAGTGGGGACAGTATGCATCCTTGCCGGACTCCCCGCATGATGTCAATTTCGTCTGTCAAATCTTGATCCACTCGTACTCGTGCCTTCTGCTGCCAATATAGATTTCTAATGATTGCCAAATCCTTGCGATCAAGTCCCATGCCATTGAGAATCTGTATAAGCTTATCGTGCTGCACTCTGTCGAAAGCTTTTTCATAGTCAATGAAACAGATATATGCGCACCGATTCACATCCCAACAACGTTGTAGTAACACCCGGTAACCAAAAAGCGCATCTCGAGTTCCAAAACCATTTCTGAAACCAAATTGTGTGTTGTGAGTCTTGGTATTATATAAATTTGGAAAAAATATTACCCCAATGATGGGAAAAACGTATAAAATTAAAACTTTTTAACAAAAAAATTAAACCGCCGAAAAAACTGAAAAGCCTATTGCTTACCTTGTAACTTTCTCTCTGTGTACCTGTTTTCTGTATTGCTTACTATTTCTGGTGTACAATAAAGAGTCATTGTATGGTATTGTATTGTATTGTATTGTAAAAGCAAAAAATAATATCTTTTTTGTTTGACCTTAATGTAGGTACCAGTTTGAAGTCGGTGCCTCAGCACGAGCCAGGAGGAGTGATAGAAGCCAATCAGGTAGATGATTATACAGGGTTATTTGTAATTCACTAGCATCCTTTTAACCCTAAACTCTTACCACTTAAACAAATGTTTTTTGTTTTACGGCTTTTGTCATAACTTAATATTTTTGGTGTAATAACGTTTTGAAAATTTGAGATTACCTCTTATTTTTACGATATTCTGTGTATTTGTATGGGAAAAAAGTGCTTCATTTTAAAAAGTCGTAAAACAAAAAACTTTTGTTTGAGTGATAGGAATTCAGGGTTAAGAGGATGTCAGTGAATTACAAATAACCCTGTAGGTCCACTCCTCCTGGCTAGTGCTGAGGCACCGACTTCAAACTGGTACCTAGATTAAGGTCAAACAAAAAAGGTATTATTTTTTGCTTTTCAGTTTTTTCGGCGGTTTAATTTTTTCCGAATTTATCATTTGTCCGAAATGATCATTTTGCATAATCGCTTTTTACTCTGAATCCATTAATTATTCAGAATTCTTATAAAACAAACCTAACCTAACCTATAGAGTCCTACAGGATAACCATTTCAAAATTCCTGAATAATTAATGGATTCAGAATAAAAAGCGATTATGTAAAATGATCATTTCGGACAAATGATCAATTATGCAAAAGTTTGTATGACGATTGAACGGCTCCCAATATGATTCTATGACACAGAGGGTTTTTCAAAACTCGAAACCTATATGAACGCGGAAAAACAAACACCGTCGCTAGTTCGCTACCTAAACCGCATTGAACCTCATTTTTACACAAACAATTGCATTACGCATGAACTAATTACGTGTACCTACTTGTCTCGGCTGATTACGACGACAATAACGAGAGTTCAAGAGCTGTCTAGTCACTGATTCATACATTATCCGAGAACACAGAATGTCGTAACAAACTTTTTATACTGTTATGGAATTGTGATTTCTTTACTTGTTATAGAGTCGGGTTTAGTGTGGACTGGTGGTAGGACTTGCGTGAATGAAAGCAGTTTGCCCCTATTAATGCAAGTTGCAATGTGTTGCATATCGAAGTCTATTGCTTATTAAGTTGTTCGGTACAGTTTGCGGGACTTGTAACATTGAATTTATTCTAGTTCTGCGCGCTGTGATCAGCTTATATATTTTAATTACATTGTATATTAGTAATACTCGTATGGACCGTAGTAGGACACACACTATTCCCACGGTTTTGCTGACATTTTTTACGTGAAGTCAGTGATGACTAGAATTACAAAAGTTGTGTACACTATCTGCGCGGTGTTGCATCTGAAGACATACAGACAGACATACTAAGGGCCGGCGCTCACTGACGGCATGGCACGGCATGGCACGGCAAAGGATTTTATTACTATCAAGTAATTTTGAATCTTATTTCAATGAGTTTAGAATTCATGTTACTTTATTTCGATACCACGATGCCGCGTCGTGTCGAGGGATGCTGCGGTAAAATTTGTATGTAATCTGCCGTGCCATGCCGTCAGTGAGCGCCGGCCCTAACAAAAATGATGACTTCACGCCACTGACGAGCAGCATTGTACGTAGACTGGGTGAACCGGGAAAGTGTAATTAAAACGAAGAGGCGTTCACCCAGCTGTGGGTGGGTGTGGGCTGATTTGATTATAAACAGAGTACGTAAATATATATTATTACTTATTAGGCCAGTTTTCGAAGGGGCCAGTACTTTAATTGAATCGTCAGACTCAAATTACAAAAAAAAACAAAATCAGCAAAAAATATTAAGTGTTAAATTTGTATTAGGTTAGGTAATACAGTTACGACTGTCCTGACCCTGACACAGCACTGTTAGGTAGTCACTGAATATATTGAAAATGTCAACTCTCTTAGTACCTTTAGAATGCCGCACTATTTTTAAAATTAGAGATTAAAATAAACAAGGTTTTTAAAAAAAAAGTTAGAGCTAATCACCACTCTAGTCAATATACATTGTACTATGTATCTCACTATAT
This sequence comes from Archips crataeganus, assembly GCA_947859365.1. Classification (NCBI taxonomy): domain Eukaryota; kingdom Metazoa; phylum Arthropoda; class Insecta; order Lepidoptera; family Tortricidae; genus Archips; species Archips crataeganus. The sequence continues at coordinate 10,084,235 of OX402069.1, read as the reverse complement.
TACATCCGTGTCTGTCTACTTAGCAGTTTAGCAACTGGCTCCCACGCGACTGAGTCAACGCCAGCTGCTCGCTCATTCATGAGTCCAGCAGGTGGCTCGTAAGTACCTGCCTAGTGATAGTAATAGTAATCACTAAATACTCGTAGTAACATATAACGAGTGCCATAGTAACTAGTAAGGATGTCAACCAATCTTGTCATAGTATAACGGCGATCACCCTGCCAGTATTTAACTCTCGTATAGTGCCAGTAGTGTGTGTGTGTGTGTATACATATGTATGCACACAACGAAATAATTCCCATGAGTAATTTAGTCATTGCCTGTCGTATTTTTAACCCCCGACACAAAAAGAGGGGTGTTATAAGTTTGACCGCTATGTGTGTGTGTCTGTCTGTCTGTGGCATCATAGCTCTTCAACGGGTGAACCGATTTAGATGCGTTTTTATTTATTAGAAAGCAGGTTTCTTGGCGATGGTTCTTAGATATGTTTCATCAAAATCGGTTCAGCCGTTCCAAAGTTAGAAGCTCTTTTGTTCGCTGTGGAAGGGATCTTAGACGCATACTGGGCATTTACTTTATGTTCAAAAATACGTATGACACAATTGCGTTGGGGTTTTTAAAATTTCCAATTTATATGCCTACTAATAATTATTACTATGTACTAAAACTATTTAAATAAATGAATTGAATTGAATTGAATAGTTATTTGGAACTGTCATTACATTGATAGCTTATGTTTTTATTTTGTTTTATTTTTTTGGAGAGTAAGGATATTATGGCTGATATGTTGGCTAAGTATGTAGTTACGTACGAATAGAACAAAAAAAAATAAACAAGACCATGAATCCATCTGCTGGTTAATACTTCTATATATCTGGCCTTCTAAGCTATTTCTCTATCTCCAGTCTTCTTTTAGTAAATATGGCCGTGTTTCACGGTGGACCGATTTTGTAAAGATGGAGAAAGACCACAATAGGGATCTTTGAGACAGTGCTAATGAGCCGTCATCCCATTCCTTAATTATACGTCATATCATTACATTACGTTACAGACGACCAGATGGCCTAGTGGTTAGAGAACCTGACTACGAAGCTTGAGGTCCCGGGTTCGATTCCCGTGTCGGGGCAGATATTTGTATGAAAAATACGAATGTTTGTTCTCGGGTCTTGGGTGTTTAATATGTATTTAAGTATCTTCTTCTTCTTGTAGTGCCCTCTCCTACCGGAGGTCGGCGATCATTAGAGCTATCTTTACTTTTTAAGTGTCTTTTTATTTAAGTATGTATCTATCTATATAAGTATGTTTATCCGTTGCTTAGTACCCATAATTATATAACTCAAAGCAGGGACTATAGAGGCTTTACAAGTAACAAACTATATCGTGACCCTTATCACTAAATCAAATGATGTGACTTATTTCCACTTCAATACGAAAACGCCCAGAAAAGCCTCCGTAAAACAAGCATTATGGTAATTAATGCGCCAAGACGTGAATTATGGTAAATTAGATCAGCTATTTATGAGGCTAAATAGGGGTCAGGCCAGGTCAGGTCACCAGGTGATGTCATGATGCCATGGGATTAGGGGTGCCTTTCAAAAATGGTTAACTTGCAACTTGTGCTCTCAAGTCCTCAACAGATAGTGCCCCTATCAACCTCGACATTGGCAGAATCATCGATAGTATCGATGGCGCTATATTTAAGAAAACCGGCCAAGTGCGAGTCGGACTCGCGCACGAAGGGTTCCGTACCATTATCTATAAAAACGGCAAAAAATAACGTTTGTTATTTAAGGGGAGCCCCCTTAAATATTTGTTTTATTTTAATTTATTAAATTATTTTTAAAGTGTATATACACCGTGAAATTTTAGTGGTTGTTTTCCCGAAACGAGGTGATTTAGTATCGATTGTACAATCGATTTATAATTACTATTGTGACTAGAGTCAAAAATCCAATTGTGAAAAACGAAAGTCGAAAATGACCGCAAACCAATAGTAACGCTTCGTTGGTACCTAACCTATCGTACGATCGTTCACAATTGGATTTTTGACTTTAGTCAAAATAGTAATTATAAATCGATTGTACAATCGAAACTAAATCACCTCGTTTCGGGAAAACAACCACTAAAATTTCACGGTGTATTATAACATATATCGAGCAAAAACGAGCAAAAAAAGCATGTTTGTCGTATGGGAGCCCCCTGAAATATTTATTTTATTCTGTTTTTATTAGGGTTCCGTAGTCAACTAGGAACCTTTATAGTTTCGCCATGTCTGTCCGTCTGTCTGTCCGTCCGCGGCTAAGCTCAGAGACTGTTAGTACTAGTTAGTATTTATTGTTGAAACACATCATCTATGAAAATTTCAACTGTCTAGCTATCACGGTTCATGAGATATAGCCTGGTGACAGATGGACAGACAGACAGACGGACGGACGGACAGCGAAGTCTCAGTAATAGGGTCCCATTTTTAGCCTTTTGTACGGAACCCTAAAAATGTAGTTGTGTTAAATTGAATGTAAATAATTAAATAACATTACATTTAGGTATAGATCTTTTTTTTTTAAATATACCTACCTTGTTGAGTTTCTTGCGGGGGTTTCCGAACCGGTGGTTGATTCTTCGCTTCAACATTCCTGTGCTTGTTTAGCCCAAATTGAATAAAGATATTTTGACGACTTTGACATATATATAAAATATATACATGTATATAAAATATTAACCCCTTATCAACGGATTCAACACCAAAATTTAATGTGAAAGTGAAATGCTAGAATGACATGTAATGATGTAAATGTAAACCAGAAACAATTTTATTTGAGTGACATTAACAAAATTATAAAATAAGGTTTGCCAATGAAGTAATCTAGTGTGGAACTGGAGTTAAGTAATTCAGATTACTTAAGTACTTGATTATGATTACCGAGGAATCAAGATTACAGTAGTGGTTTACAATACTGATTCCAAAGGAATGGATTACAAAATGTAATCATAGTACAGTATTACAGTAATTTTGATTATCCAAGTAATCGATTACTGAAGAATCACGATTACTGTAATGTAATCGTGTAATTAATTCCAAAAGTAATTGATTACGCCCAATTCTGTTGTCCGAGTAAGTGTGGAAGGAAATCTCGCACAAAGCGATGATTGTATATCGCCAATACGTATGGCTGAATAATAGCACTATCGTCTAATTCACACTCCATACGATACAAAGCAAGTTGGCAAACAGTCATCTCAAACATCATCGGGAAAAGATACAAATATTATCGGAAAATACTTGAGTCATTCGACTTATGAGTCATACATAGCGCAAGGCTCTTTATTTAGTTGTTATCCACGTGTAGCATAACCAGTCGTTTTGGTATTAAAAAAAAACTGACTGGCTAAGCTGACAAACTCCCAGGCGGCTGCCTGGGAAATAACGAAGAATTTGGACGGTTAAAACAAAACTATTTATTTATAAAAATACACATATGAAACAGGTAAGTTTAGGTAAAACTAGGGTTAATTTTATTGTCACACGTAGATATAAAAAATTGTTATAAAAATTCGTTACGCCAACGGTACTGCCAAAACAAAGATTACGTACAAAAACTAAACTAAACTTCTTTATAAATTAATCGCGAATATTCTGGTTAACTGTCGGGCAAATATCCCGTAAACGGTAGAGGTATCCTCGAGCTAAAAAGGAGAAATTAACAGAAAATTAGAACCTAGACGAACCAAAATCCCTAACAATGATTAAACCAAAAGCTAAGAAGTTAAAACTTACCCGAAAGGTAATTTCGGCCTACAAAATTAGAGAAGAAATCCAAACAGCGACAGATAAGTCGGGAAATTCACAATTTACACTCACAAGATCGGTATATTAGCACAAGAACAGTGCCTCTACCATGAGTTTACAACGACCGTACTCGATAGCGACTGCGTAAATGATTTGTATAGAGACTCCGTACAAATCATTTACGCAGTCGCTATCGAGTACGGTCATTGTAAACTCATGGTAATGGTACAGGACTCTGGAACTCCCGACACAGAACTAACGATATTAAACGTTATAAATTGCTAATTTTCACCTTCTTCAGCATCAAAACAAACATGTGTATCGGTCAAGAGTCAACCAACAAATCCCAGAAAAATGAGCTTGTCATAACAAATAATCAAATTTAAAATTTAAACTTTGAAAGCTGCCTAAACACGAAAAACAAGTGAGAAAAGTGGCCAAGTAAATCTGCCAGTATCAATGAAATAGAATAAGAAAAGAGCATGAAAACCAAAACATCCATGCGGCATTAATGCTGCACGCACTGGTAGAGTCAGACCATGATAAAGTCTGCAAAGATTTTAATATCATATATTAAACGTATATATCTTTTATATTAAACGTCAAACTTCTATGAAATTATGACGTATAAATAACACATGCGTTGCGTGTGCTATCAAAATCGTTGCAGACTTATCTTGGTCTAACTCTACGCACGGTTGTACACCGTGTTTTTAGGGCTTTGTACCCAAACGGTGTCAGCGGGACCCTATTACTGAGACTCCGCTGTCTATCTATCTGTCTGTCTGTCCGTCCGTCGGTTACAGGGCTCTTAAAAAAAAGCTTGTCACTTGAAATTTTCAACGATTATGTAGGTATTCTGTGGTCGCTATAACAAAATGTACTAAAAATAAAATAAAGTTAATAAAAAAAATTTAAATAAAAAATAAAACCTCCTTCAAAAAACCCCCAAAAAAACATAAAATAATAATTGATTGAACCGACCACAATAAGCATGAAAATATCTTTCTACTAATCTGTTTGAAGTTGGTGCCTCAGCACGAGCCAGCAGGAGTGTAGAAGCCCTATAATAGGTATGTAGGTAAGTTAGATTACTAGGTCCACTCCTGCTGGCTCGTGCTGAGGCACCAACTTCAAACAGATTAGTAGAAAGATATTTTCATGCTTATTGTGGTCGGTTCAATCAATTATTATTTTATGTTTTTTTGGGGGTTTTTTGAAGGAGGTTTTATTTTTTATTTAAATTTTTTTTATTTCCAATTTTTTTTTGGGTGTTTTTTGAAGGCGGTTTTATTTTTTATTTAAAATTTTTTATTTTTTTCTTTTTAGTTGTTGCTAATGGCCTGGACTGGCACTCTTTACTGACTGTACTTTTTGCCTCTGGTTACCAAAGTACTTATCAATACGAATCAAACGAGACCAAACTTGATGGGGTTATGTCGTTTTACTACGGAGTTCTTATGGTCACCATCCAACTTCATTGTCAGACCCTGGTTACCATCTAGGACCAAAGTACTCGTTGAGACGAGTCAAATGAGTCCGTACTCGATGGGGTAAGTGCCGTTACTTTATGGAGTAACTTTGGCCACCTTCCAGCTCCATCATCAGACCCTGGTTACCATCTGGGATCAAAGTGCTCGTCAAGACGTTTCAAATGAACCCAAACTCGACGGGGTTGTCTTGTTTTATTACAGAGTTTCTATGGCCACCTTCCAACTCCATCATCAGATTAGCTCCATGTCACAATAATATTGCATTGTCACCTGATTTACACATGCATGTAAAATATGAAATCAATCAGAAACCGGGAAGTGAGTCAAATTCAACTTGCAAGATTTGACCCGTTGAGGAGTTCCGTTGGCCATCTGCGGTCTTCTTCATCAGATCTAGTTTACCAAATGACACTTTATGAATGCAAATGCTCGATTTGTCACTGAAAATACTAAAATCGCTTTACATTTCCCTTGAACTTTTGAAGAGTTCCTTCAATTCCTCATGGATCCCATCATCAGAACTGGATTCCGGTAACAACGGGACCAACCTTGAAGCATATGCTTTCAAACAACGAAAGAATTTTCCAAATCGGTTCATAAATGACGGAGTTCTGAGGTAACACACGTTAAAAAAAAAAAAAAAAGAACATACAACCGAATTGAGAACCTCCTCCTTTTTTTGAAGTCGGTTAAAAATTAAAGGTGCAAGAAAAGTGTTTTTTTCACCACGGGGTTATAGTGGATTTCATTGATACAATACTCCGAACAAAATACTCACTGACATTTTCATCAATGAAATGTCGGCGTCGCGTCGCGATGTGTTTGTTAAGAGTTCGATAATATAGGTCGGAAAACTGATGATAGAAAAACTAAAAAGTTTCATACTAAATTGTTGCCATGTTGCACTATAATTAATTTATTCCAGAACGTAATAGATTACGCATGAGCCACTCGTTCGCACGTTTGCTGTGTTTGCATTTGCACTGTATCGAATTAATTTATCACGCCGCTTATAACAATCTTTCTTAACACGTTTTTTAATTAATACTTTATCACGATGTGAAAATGGATATAACTAAAAATGTATATTTATTTATTTCAGAAAACATGTCCATAGTTGTACTATTTGATGCATGTCTATGTTTTGGTGAACTACAAACAAACTAGAGAGAATTATAACTCAAAGCATTAACGATATAACGATAATGATCGTTTTTTTGTATTTTTAATAACATTTTGTTTTTTTTTTGATAGGGACTAAAGAGAGTTCACGGTTTCAGACTGTATTTGCTCTGTGCTTGCAATCCGAGTTAATTGATTATAATCTGAAATTACGGTTGTTATTCGTCGATGATTGCCAATTTTGCAATCGAACAGATTGTATCAATTTATTTTTAATGATCAAAGCAAGGCAAGGTCCATATGCGCACTGGGTTCGCGTGGGAACTATGTCCCAAGCCATCTCATTCTCATCTGTGCCCTGCAGTGGGACGTGCAGAGGCTGGGACGTTGATCAACTAGAATTATTCGATACTAGCTGACCCGGTGAACTTCGTATCCCCTACATCCAGCTACATGGTGACAACGGAGATGTTATCAGAAGCGATACGATTTAATTATGAATTTTTCAGAATCATAGCAATAGTCAAAATTAATTGTTTATTTCTAACAGTGTGGTCACCCTACTGAGAAGAAAGAGATTTAATATTTTTTTCAAATGCGATTATTATACTCCATCCCTAGTTTTAATTTTTAGTTTTTTTTTTAACAATCCTAGCAAAAGGTGCTGTAGGTTACTATTGTAAATGTTGTAAACAGAAAAATTATAAAAACTTGCTGTGCTATTTTTATTTCTAAACCAAACATGTTAATAATTATATTTTGACAGTATAGGTAGGTATGTAAAACATTACCTACACGTATTTTAAGCTACTCGAGAGTAATGTCTGCTAAGTTTTAATTTGTACACACACTGAAATTGACAAAATGCAGTCAAATAGCATTCAATTGTTGCAAAAAAAATTTACCGACGTTTAATATAACGCCTAGCCGCATTGGGGCTTTTCTCCGGGTTGCATATAAAGTAATTGCGTATGTGCCTGTCTACATTTTCGTGTAAGCGCCGTGGTCCGTCACCGCTGGCTTGAGGATGTAATTTTCTGTCCGATATCTCTTAAATTTAGCACCATTCGATTGATGAGTGAATGTGTCGAAATCGGCAAGAGTAAATGCGTTTCTGTATGTGTTACAATTGTAATGAAAGTGAGATCACTACTACAAAAAACCGCTCTAGTGCGAGTCGGACTCGCTCAAAAATGTAGATACTTTATGTAAAATTATACGTCACAATCAGTCGTAGGTATCTATAAAATTCCAGTGTTAGCACTCCTACTAAGTAAAAAGTACACAGTGTGGGGTCATTTTACATTGGTTGGTTGGGACTCTCCTCAATTTTCTTTTATTTGTTGTAGCAGCAATAGAAATGCCCATTTTGTATTATCAGCTTTCTTGATATACAACCCTATGACGTACAGGCGGACAGTGCAGCGACTTTAGTAGGGTTCTGTCTGTCACCCTTAGGGTACGGAACCCTAAAAAGCATTACCAATTAAAAAAAGGGATTGTTGAACTTTATTTAACTTAACACCTACCAGGGAAGCACGGGTCGAAAGGAGGTTGAATGTGTTTTGAGACCTCACAATGGGAGGAAGTTCACAGACCGTGCGTCATCGGCTGAATGACACAAAAAGCCATGCACTTTGTTTTTTTTTTCTTATAACTTCAGCCTGACCTAAATTCTGAAGAAAGAGTCGTTATGTTCACCAGCCAGTCATTATTTGTGACTAGAAATTATTCAAATTTTGTAAAACACTTTGACTAAAGAAATATTACGAAACTAAAATAGAACATAATACATAATACCGGGACTTAATAAAATTAATAATCATCAGGTTATAATAAAGGAGAGATATCATGAATTTCTAGTAGGTACCTATACAATACAAACGTATGGCTACCAACACATGTATGGAAGTAAACAACTAAACAATCACTTCCATTTATATCTCCTTAATACACCATCAAAGGTCGGGGTCATTCTATTTCCGATTTGTTTGTCTATTTTGGGCACCCTAACTCCCTGTGTCAAGCATCAAGCACGTCTCATAGTTTTATACCTTAGTGGTGCAAACAACGCATTCCTGATATAATTATAGCTAATCGATGTAAAAGTATGAATCACATTAAATACCGTTATTCAATAAAATTATAGGTCTGCCACATAGTGCTCGGACATTCCAAAATACCTTTGTGAATTTGTAGCAAAGTTTGAGCGTTTCTTTTTGTTGGCTTCGTTACTGCCAATATTGACAAGAAAACCATAGACTAACTGTGACTGTATAACCAACCGCTGTAAGAAAGGTAGCAAATATAAACACCGGAGCTGTCTAGGTGCACAAAAATATTTGAACACGCAGTTATGCGAAGGCAGCTGCAATGTTCATGATGGTGGCTGGACAACGAAATTATATGTATGGGGCTTGCAACATGTATGTAAATAGGTATACCAAGCTTTTCTCGAACCACTTTTAATGTCACTGCTCTACTCTACATGGCTGAGAAAAGAACACAAACGTTCACATTAAAATTTAAAATAATGCATCCAGATATTTGTATTCTACAAAGTTATCTGGGTTCAGTTGAACATGCTACCAACTTGCAATTTACATTTTATTTGTATGCATCAGCTGCACACAAGCGTGGCTGTGCATTTATTTCGTTATCTATGGTCCGGTTTTGTTTTAAACACGGTTACACACGTTGACCTTGGCGATGTTCTCAATTCAGCCTGTCTAGATAAAAAAGGTTAAGATTATTTAGTTTAAGAAGACTCAAAAAAATATATACTAGGGGCGTTCAATAAAAAGTGAGAATGAGTATGTTATAAACAACTTTTACTAAATGTCATTTTATTTTTCGACACTTAGTATATCTTTTTTCTAAACTTAAAATTCCATTTTTAAAAAAGGTCTCATCTTGAGTACTTAAAAAATCTTGTACTGCAGCGACTACCGCGTCGTCGTCTTCAAATTTCTGGCCTCTCAGGTATTGTTTCAATCTCGGAAATAGGTAGAAATCACTAGGAGCGAGATCTGGTGAATACGGAGGATGCTTAAGCATATCGAACCCAGCATCACGAATTGCAGCCATTGCAACGGCGGACTTGTGTGCCGGGGCATTGTCCTGGTGGAACAGCACAACTTTCGAGAGTTTACCTCGCTGTTTTTCGCGGATCTCATTGCGCAATGTTGCTATTTGTTTGGCGTATAAAGTGCCCGTAATAGTGGCTCCATGCTCGAGATACTCAATCATTAATACCCCTTTACCATCCCAAAAAACAGAGCCCATGACCTTACCGGCAGATGGGCTCACCTTGAATTTCTTCGGAGTTGGAGATGATGGCCTTTTCCATGTCATAGACTGCAGTTTCGTTTCAGGGTCGTAATGATGGAGCCATGTTTCGTCCATTGTTATAAATCGCGTCAAAAAAAGTTCCCGGTCTCGCTGCATCAGGTTCAAAGCTTCTTGACAAATCTCTAGTCTAGTTTGTTTTTGCGTGTCAGTAAGCATTCTTGGTACCCAACGCGCAGATACCTTTTTCATGCGTTCATGTAAAATATTATGCACGCTCTCCGTTGAAATCTTTACATTTTCAGCAACAAAACGAACTGTGACACGACGATCCGCCAAAACTGAGTTTTCGACTTTTTTCACAATTTCTTCAGTTACTGCTGTAGTAGGGCGTCTGGAGCGGGGGTCGTCCATTGTCGATGTTCTTCCACGTCTAAATTCGGCGCACCAACGTGCGACTGTCGAATACGGAGGACCATTAGACCCTAAAGTGTCCCGCAAATCCAAATTGACTTGGTCCGTAGAAAAAATTTTCAAATACAAGTAACGGCGCGCAGTTCAATTTCCTCCATTTTCGCTAACGTACTCAATAGCATTGCAAAGTAATTACCGTATATTTTTTTAAACAAAATACAGTTAGTTTTTTTTTTCATAGCAATCAGCTAGATAGATTAGCTTTACCGGCCAGTATTTAATTTCGTAATATTAAAAGAGTTTGCATCTCATTCTCACTTTATATTGAACGCCCCTCGTATATACGCGTTGACTTGAGTACCTCCTCCTTTTTTTTTCGTCGTTTGAAAATGGGGTTCCTTTATGTGGCAATGGTAATTTTTTTCGTCTGTCAAATTGTGCGCTTGAGATTACAAGAGTTAACAGATCCATTCATCATCCAGCGAAACTAATGAGACTTTATTTTTAGAAACAAAGATCACTTTGAGGTTAGATTAACTAAAGTTTATTTTGATGTGAGACGATGCGTCATCCACTTAAAACCTTTATTTTATGAAAACTCTCAAAGCATTAAAATTCTTGTACAATTTAGTTTCTGCCGCACTCGAATGGGTGTTAATAAATTGAATTTGATATCAAATCATCATCATGTCAGCTTAAACACGTCCACTGCTGAACCTAGGCCTTCCCCAAGGTTCACCAAACAGACCGATATTGCGCCCTCCGCATCCAACGCGTTACTTACTTTCTTCTTCTTTCTTGTTTGTCGGTATCACTCTTGACAGAGTGGTCGTGGTCATCACTTCAGGTGTTGGTGGCAAGCTTCACAACACGCCGCCACTCCTCTCTGATGGCCGCCTTCCTCGTGCATTCATGTAGTGATGATGAGCCATTTACTGCCGCTTTTATTTGGTCAGTCCACCTCATAGGCGATCTTCCTCGTGGCCTGGTACCCTCAACCTTTCCCTGGACCACAAGTCGCTCAATAGCCACCTCGCCTCGGCGGCATACGTGACCAAAAAAGCTGAGGATACGAGATTGAACCAAAGATGATAAACGCTGCTTGATGCCGAGTTCTCGAAGTATACACTCGTTGGTACGGAATTCAGTCCACGATACTCCGAGCATTCTCCCCCAGCACCACATCTCCAGGGCGTCTATCTTCTTCTTCTCTACCTACTTCCCGCAGGGTCCACGTTTCTGCGGCGTACAAGAATATGGGGAATACAAGTGCTCGAACTAGCCGGTTACTTACTTTACTGCAATACAAATCCGGTGCCATGAATCTCAATATTATCTACACAATGCGGTTCGACGACCTCTGATACAAATATTGTATTTTAGTGTGCTAAATGTGCTTTAGATTTGGGTAAATATCAGGGCAGGGAAGGGAAGGGGAATTATGCTTTTTTTTACGAAATTGTGTTGTGGCAAGCTAGCTAGTCACAAACCACGTCCGTAAAGTGAACACAACCTCCCATGGACACCTGCAAGATATTCTAATACATTCTACATATTTTTAATGTGGTTCACCTGCTGTTAGTTATCTTATGTTTCAAACTAAATACAAACTGAAACATGGATGCATCGAAAAAAAACCGGCCAAGTGCGAGTCGGACTCGCACACCGAGGGTTCCGTACAAATTTATATGTATCTATGACATCCAGTCTTAGCAGACCCCTGCTCCTAAGCAAAATGTGCGCAGTGGATCATTGTAGATTGGTTACTGAAAAAGACAGACAGACAAAAAAAATTATACTTTTCGCAATTTTTCCTTTATCTGTGCTATAAGACCTTGCTTCGTACCAAAGTTCAAGATTCTGAGTTCACGGGAAGTACCCTGTAGGTTTTGATTCCCTTGCGATTGTCGATAATTTGCGGAAATTTGCGGCATAAAAGGCTTTATCTTTTGATTGCGTTAAAAATTTATGCTTTTCGCAATTTTTCCTTTATTTGTGCTGTATGTAATACGTTGCTTCGTACCAAATTTCAAGATTCTGAGTTCACGGGAAGTACCCTGTAGGTTTTGATTCCCTTGCGAGTTTCGAAAATTTGCGGAAATTAGCGGCATAAACGGCTGTATCTTTTGATTGCGTTGGTTTAGAAGTTTGATTTTTTCACAGCTCCAAGGGACCGTAGACCTGAGTATTTGATATAAATTTCAGTTTGATACCTTCACGCGTCCCTGAGAAAAAGGGTCTTGACAGACAGACGGACGGACGGACGGGCGGACGGACGGACGGACAACAAAGTGATCCTATAAGGGTTTCGCTTTTTCCTTTCGAGTTGCGGAACCCTAAAAACCCCAGATAAAAGACTAGCGCTGGGAATCGAACCCAGGTCCTCAGCATTCCGTGCCGCGTGCCATTCCCCTACACCACCCCTACTGGTCTGGTAGTCTAGTCACTGGTCTGGTTGGTTTAGTCTAGGTTAGAACTGTATAGAAAAAAGGCCAAACAAACTTACCAGCTGTAATTTTCAGGACCGTGTTGCTACTCCCGCGTATTCTATTCAGGAGAGAAGCAGACTTTTTGCGCCAGACGAAATAAATAGAAGTGTTATTGTTTGAGCGTCAGCTATATTTTTGGTACATTTACGGGCTGTTTCACCACTCATTGATTAATTTGAACTGACGGATAAATGTGATGCCGTCTCCGTCTATTCGAACAAAACAAACAGAGACGGCATCATATTTATCCGTCAAATAAATTTGATCAATGGATGGTGAAACAGGAGGTTAGCCTATACCATAAAATTGTGACAATTAGGCATTGTACGGAAATACGGAAACGTGCTTTTAATTGTGAAATATACCTAATTTAGTTTCCTGCTAAATATATATTTAGTTGTTATTGGAAACATCCGTACAATTCACATGCAAATACCATTGAGAGTATGGTCAAGGTTGGCTAGCAGTCCGAACATACAATACAACCAGACACCGTGACCTCTTATGTGTAAACAGCTAAATGCAATCCAAAGGTCATGCTTATTTGGGTACCTAAATTAACCAGCAACACAAGAGCTTTAGCCATGTAGAGTTCAATACAGTTTAAGATGTCATGGTTGTGTGGTGGGCTTACAAAGAGGGGTCATGGGTCGATGCGTAACGTCATTATGAGATGCATTATGCACCGGTGTTACTCACAAACAGTCCCATGGAATAACCAGTTAGTTAACTGTTTTTGTTTTCGGTTTAAGTTATTTCAGCAGGAAAAAGACTCGTAGGTAATTTGGCGTTGACTTGGAATTGGTTTTCGTTGTTATTTATAGTTACAAGAATAAATCAATGTCAGTGCAAAACCAGGTAACCACGGTATGTGGCAAATAAAAACCACCAATACTATTATTACCATATCCAAATTCAAAAAGTCCTGACAAAAAGCCGGACATTCAGGCGCGATTGTGTTGCCATGACAATTAAGTTAGCAAATTACTCGAAAACATAAGTTAAATATCCAAACGAAAATTCAAAAATTCGGATGTGTCCGGACAAATTCGGTACGGTTAATCGAACCACTTTGTTCCACGTTTGATTATTGTAAAAAAAAAACACAAAATTACAACAAAAATATTTAAATTAAGAAAAGATAAAAGATAGCTAAAGGCTTGCAAGAATGCTAAATTCGATTTAATGGAAACTTCGAACGTTCAAACTCTGAAAGTAATTTAATCGGCAGAATTCCGCAACTAAAGGCTCTTATATAGGAGCAGGAATGTTAGAAATTTGCTCAAATGACTCATAGCAATCTAATCTAGATATAGACATAAAACCCAGACGAAGGATTAGCAACCATCTTGAAACAAAGCAGTTAATATGATTTCATAGCCCTAAGGCTTTATCAAATTGGTGTTCTCGTAAATTTGTTTGTTGTTGTAGGTAGGTAATATTCAATCCTTGCCCGCGACTCCGCGCAATCGATTCCTGAATGGGCCGATTGTGCGTAATGCATTTTTTTAATGGTCTAAAACAATCTTCACATTATTACTTTTCAAATGACACCGGTTTTGGTTGGATGGTTTCAAAGTCTATGACGGACATATAATAATCCGCGCTTAAAATAGTACAATCTTCATCAAAACCAGTCCAGATATTTATGAAATTGTAAGCAAAGATAAAAGCAGCTGTAAGCATATCGGTAAGAACCAAAAGAAAAACTAATCTATTATTTATTCTGATTTGAAAGAACAATCGATTTCACGCGATTGTTTGTCATCTCTCATTATCCCCTTCATTATGATTTGAATAGAAAGGGACCGCTATAAAGTAACGAACCCCAAGTGTATCTGCGACTGTTGTGTTCGGGCCCTAATCAAAGTAGGCGGTATCTTGCCAATCTATCTTACCAACCGTTGAGGACAATGTTCCTTTTGTGTTTCAGTCCTTACTGTTCTATGTTGGGAGATGCAGATGCGGACTTGCTCCACAAATAAGGAAAGGAAATTAATGAATTAAATAGGGACGAAGCCTGACGAAGGTATTTATTTATTATTCAGATTCAGAAACTGGAGACATTTAATTTACTAGTTATTTATTTCTCTGTTAAAACAATATTGACGTAGCGCAGCAAAACTTCTTGAACATTGGGTGACGTGGTCAGGGTAAGTTTGCGCAAATATTTACTGAAAAGACGTTAAATTCGTGCTGCAAAAATGGCAGTGTGACAATCCAAGTTTTGAAAAGCGACGAGTTACTTTCTACATCTATTCAAGTCAAGACATTTTTAATTGACGTTCGAAAATTGCTATTATCACCACTCAACTCACCATAAATTGTCCTGCAAAACCTTATTTTAACCGGCATAGAAAAATTCGAGAGGGTTCTAAATTAACCGAAAGCCTTTTAATGTCGATATATGTATTAAAGATTCTATAGAGGAGTGTTTTTTGTAAACTCTCCAATTTCCCTGCAAAAACTGATATTCATACATTAATGATTATGCCTTTCGTATTTTCCAGGGAGTTTGATTACCAACTCGGAATTTCCGAGTCAAACAATAAAACATCAGTTATCAATTAACAAGTAATAATTAATGAAACTGACCATGCATTGGATTGCTTTAGACGCTGTGTGCTTTGATGAATCATTACATTTTAGCGTTAGCTCTGGCGGCGCAAAAATGATTTAAATCTTTTCTTTTTCCTTAAGTGCTATTCTCGACAATCTCCAGTAAAAATGGTAAGAAAATTTGATTTAGTCACCTAACATTCTAATGTTCTAACTACTTACATAATTAACATAATTTCCCCAAATCAGAAGCTTAAAAGAATCTGCATTTTCTAGAACTTCAATTTGACTAAGACGTCAAAGTTTTAAAAGTGATTGTTGACCATCGTGACTTGGCCACATTTTTCAAGAAATGTATTTGTCTAGAGCATCATTTGTTTTTCTTAAAAACCTAGTTTTATTTTATTTCTAAAGTGTTTAATGAAGTTTCATTTATAAACATAGAGATGATTTAACCAACCTGAATAAGTTGCAAGTTCTCGCAAGTAATTAAGCACTAAACCGCCCATCCGGCTAGCACTTATATAGAAAGTCAAACTGGATTATGGCTGTATACGGAATACAGACAGACTAGTTTCGTCTCAGTTGCTATTATAATAGTCGTATAAAAGCGACAATTAAAGCTAATTTCAACTGCAATCTTAAACTAGTCATAACATCATGAAGTAACGGAACATTGTGCATAAGGAACCCGTTTTGGAACTTCAGTCCTTGCAGCAGATTAGAAAACAATCAAGTACAGTAGGGGTAAGAAAAAGTTTGTCACCTTATATAAAGTTGACTTGACATCTTCTTGCACCAAGGCAATTTGTCAGTCCTGTCAAGATTTTATTTCAAACGAAACAGAATATCGCATTAACGTTTCCTATATTTCAAAAGGTATTAAGAGGGTTTATACCTGCTTATTTATTTATCGTATGGGATACGTGTCACTGCAAAACTGTGTAGGAAATATAAATGAAAACTAACAATTAAAACTTAAATCTAGACTCCTTAAAATATTCCACGGCTTTCTCTGACAGCTTTTTGAGGTCATCTATGGGTCCATCGAACCCAGTGATCGGGCATTCCAGTAACATGTGGTGGGCCGTCTGTTCCGGGTCCCCGCACTCGCAAGCCGTCGACTCGCACCAGCCCCATTTACTCCTAAGGTACTTTTAGTACGCGGAGTTCCCAACATTGGTTCGGAAGCGGTTGGCCAGGCACCACACTCGACGCTGCGTTTCGAAACCCGGGGGTCTTTCGCGGGGGTTTAGCTCAAACAAGTCAGGTGGCTCTCCTTTCGTCTGCCATTCGCTGAGCCAGGCGTTCCGCATTTCCCAGGCAGGATCTCTGGAGTGTATTTTAGATACTGGTGGGTGGCGAGATTTTAACCTTTGGGTTGCCGCAGGTAGGTCTTTATTGACAGGTAAGGTTGAGTCCCTGCATATTTTGTCCAGCAGTTATACCTGCTGAGCTGGCAAAGTTGCATTTTTGTTAGTTTTTCTCGATTATTCCATAAAAATTGAATGAAAATTAAAAATGTTTTGTATACAATTTGTTCTAATATATAAGTTAATGTGTCTACTGTAATAATAATTCGTGATGGACTTTTATTTTCTTTAAAAACGAACAAATTATTACCTTACGGTTTTTAAAGAAAATAAATGTCGTATCACGAATTATTATTGCAGTAGACACATTAACTTATATATTAGAACAAATTGTATACAAAACATTTTTAATTATCATTCAATTTTTATGGAATAATCGAGAAAAACTAGCAAAAATGCAACGTTGCCAGCTCAGCAGGTATAAACCCTCTTAAGAGTCTATGACTTGATAAAGGAATCAATTTCATAACTGACGAAGGTTTACGTACTCTGAATTTACCTACTTGTAACTTAGAAGTACTTACTAAATCCTTGCTTTGGTATTACGGATGGGATACGTCCCACAGCTCGGGTCCTGTGGCTAGCTCTCTTTGGTGGTAGTATTTTCGTTGCCCTCGTGGCTCGCATCGGAGTAGGAGGCATGAAAACAAATCATAAAAACTATACTAGTTGATTTGTCTTAATCTAAATGAGCTAATTGAATTTAATTAAGCTTCCTGACCGCAAAAGATATTTCTTTCCTGTTGTTCTATATTATATTCTATAATCATTACATATTCCCTTTACGATGTGTGTATGTGTAACTCTTTAATGTAGGTACATATAACTCATTAACAGATAAACACGAGTAACAGATGTATAAAGGCGAAATTACCCCTTAAAATCATCTCTTCCAGTTAACATTTGAACTATTGACAGTAAGTACTCTAAGTAAATAGAGAAGACTCGCAATGAAAATATATTTACCAACAAATAATTATATTAAATATATATATATATATATATATATATATATATAAATGCGAAAGCAACTGTCTGTTACCACTCGAGCCTTTAACCGCTGAACCGATTTAAATAAAATTTTGTATGGAAATAGCTTAAACCGCTAGGATGGACATGGGATAGTTTTTATTCCCGGAAATTGCATACTGCATAGTTCCCGCGGAATAGCGATACACAAATTCTTGGCAGATGTAGTCACGGGCAACAGCTATACTTACTAATAACTGTAGGTCTGTACTTTACATTTCATGAATCCATTTTTCTTTAAACATGAAACTACCGTGAGACTCACTCAGTGAAAATATACGGATCACTCACGTCTTAAACGAGTTTAACTGGACATGTTTCGGGCTAATCCCTAGCCCTTCTTCCCGGAGCCACACGTCACGGCGGCTGCCAAACGTACGACTACTTACTCCATTTTTCCATTTTTCTCTTTCAAGACATGGTAACAAAGTAGATAAAGTGAACTAAGGCTTATCTTCAAGAGAGTCCTTTTAGTCCTTGTTTTTGTAATTCTGGGTTCGCTGACGTCGGTAAATCATCGGCTATCGCAATCTCGACGTGAAAGTGCTTTCGACGTTATCGCAGGACTCTCGCGACACGGTTATGTTTGTACCGTTATCAATATAGCTCGAAACAGGGTATGATTTTGAAACGGTTATAAAACGCTATTCACTATAATTTTGTGTACTGTATGCTTAGTATAAGTTTTTACTTCACCAAATACTTCTCGATCGCGTTTACGTAAAAAATTCAATTACTAGGGAAACATGGACAGCGTCTCCGCGCGCGCGCTTCCATGTTTCCATAGAATTGAAATTTTTACGTAAACGCGATTGAGAAGTATTCTGGTGAAGTAAAACTTATACTAAGCGTACTGTAAAGATGTGTACGTTTACAACACGATCAGGCGAATTGGTGTAATAGTTATTTATGTGACCGGTGTATAATAAGAGGGATTAAAACATGAGTGTGGTTTATGGAACGAACGAAGTGACTTCATAATAAAATCACACGAGTGTTTTAATCCTATTTTGCACAGTCGCATACATAATTTTATCTACATGCATAAGTCTCCGTTATTTTTTCACCAGATATTTCACACTACAAAATACGGTAACTTCATTTTCCGTTCTTTGACAGTTTGAATTCGAATCAAATAACTGACATTTTGTAAATTTATAAACAATCTATTTTGAGTCGATTCCAATTCTCAAACCGATTGTAATATTCAAGATGAAAAATAATGCTTGGAATAAGAGTTTAACATTGAATGAAATTTGAAATCGACTGGTCACAACCCTACGTGATTCTTTTGTTTAAGAAGATGTTCAAAATTTAAATGTAATTTAATTAAAGTATCGATTTCGATACTTCTGGTTCTGGTGGTAAGGAACCCAGTGTAGTGTGCGCGCGCTCGACACTGATTTAGTATACTAAAACTGAGTTTTCATAATTAACTTCTCTAACAAAACCTATAAGTACCTATTGACTATTTGAAAGTAGGAGCTTTTAAGTTGAAAATATTTTTCTCTTAAAACCGAAGAAAAATCCTGAAGCGATTTTGATAAAAATGTTGGACCATATCTAATACATACTGTCGAACCAAAAGTATCATCGAAATCCGCACATATCGGCACGAACATACGTATAAAGCCTCGTCTTATTTGAAGTTGGTTAAAAATGGCATAATTTCGTAAACTGTGATGACGTAAGTATAAAACTGGGTGTAAATATAAACGAATGGGGCCATGCCGAAATTGGACTACCCGCGTCGCGTGTGGTACGCGCATTTCGATTTACCTACCATATTGCTGTTCTATAGCTATAACTGCATCGTATAAAAAGCCGAGTCTCTAACTTTACGTATGAAGTTTTGTAAATTTAAGTTTTTTTGGATTCGTTACTCTAAATATATCTACCTACCTACCTACTCTGTTATTAAGCCTAGGTAGGGCCCATCGTCGCCAATTCTTCCCGGTTTTATATATAACTAGCTGTTGCCCGCGACTCCGTCTGCGACTGATTCGTTTATCGATATCCTGCGGGAACTATGCAATTTTTCTAGGATATAAATTACAGCGTCTCAAACCAGTTCCATACCTCGTCTCAAAAAATCGGTTCAGCAATTTAAGCGTGAAGAGGTAACAGACAGACAGACAGAGTTTCTTTCTCATTCATAATATTGATGAATGAACGTATGATTAAATACGATGACTGCAGGGTCAGACAAGGGTCAGACATAATTAAGAATTTAGAACCAAAATGAGTACAAGCAACGCATGATGAGTGTACGTAATATGAAGTACCTACTGCAAAAACTTGCAGCTAGCAATCGCTGCAATATTGCAACTGCCATTACGATCACAATGTAGCTGTATTGAAAGTGGTTGGTGGGCGATTAACTTAAAAGGTTTTGCAAGGCTTATTAACTATTAACTTCAACCCATACTGAGTGATGTTAATAAATGCGAAAATAACTGTCAATCCGCACTGGGCCCGCGTGGGAACTACAGCCCAAGTCCCCTCTGAGAGGTGGCCTGTGCCCACTGTCCAGCAGTGGAACATACAATATGAAACTGAACGAATAGCAACGCCAATTCCTGGTTGGTGGCAAAGTGTAGTATGATGGAATGACATACTTTTTATTAACTTTTAGTACTTTTTCGTTTGGTCAATAAGAAGATATTTAATATATATTCTAATTTTAGATTGACTAAACGAAAAAAAGTACTAATAGTTAATAAAAAGTAGGTCATTCTATCATACTCCACTTTGCCATCAATTCAATTCAATTTTTAAAAATACAGCCCCAACGATACTATCGATGATTCTGGCAATGTCGAGGTTGATAAAGACACTATAGGTTAGCCGTTGTTCGGTAGTTTCGGTGTGCGATTTGCCATCAACCAGCAGGCTTATTGTCTAACGTTTCTGACGCTTGCCTTCGCAATTACTATTTCATTCTGTCAAACGGTATAAAGTGATGACAGAAAGAGATGGTGAAAGTTCGCTTTCACCATCTCTTTCTGTCATCACTTTATACCGTTAAGCGTTAACAACAAGCGTTAGACAATACGGCCTCAGTACGCTTATTATTGTCTAACGCGCTGACACTTGCTATCGCATTCACTATTTCTTTCTGTCAAACGGTATTAGACGGTAATAGAAAGAGATGGTGATTACGATAGCAAGATTTTAGACAATACGGCCTCTGGTATCAGCTTTGCCTAGCTTAGTTCAGTTACAAACTGTATACACCGTGAAATTTTAGTGGTTGTTTTCCCGAAACGAGGTGATTTAGTATCGATTGTACAATCGATTTATAATTACTATTTTGACTAGAGTCAAAAATCCAATTGTGAAAAACGAAAGTCGAAAATGACCGCAAACCAATAGTAACGCTTCGTTGGTACCTAACCTATCGTACGATCGTACGCTACTTGTACCAACGAAGCGTTACTATTGGTTTGCGGTCATTTTCGAGTTTCGTTTTTCACAATTGGATTTTTGACTCTAGTCAAAATAGTAATTATAAATCGATTGTACAATCGAAACTAAATCACCTCGTTTCGGGAAAACAACCACTAAAATTTCACGGTGTATAGGCCGGAGATAATGATAATCACTGGTCAGATATTTTCTATGTATTTAAGTATTTATTTATCTATACAAGTATGTTTATCGTCGTCTAGTACCCATAGTACAAGCTTTGCTTAGTTTGGGACTAGGTCGATTTGTGTAAGATTGTCCCCTAATATTTATTTATTTATTTATTTATTTATAGAAATTTTACCTTTGAAAAGTGAATTCAAAGCACGCATACTTTTCTATCTGAGACGACCGCACATGTGCTAGCCTTTCTGCCCGAGTAAACTAAAGCACAATTGGCCATTAAATTGTTATGTTCGCGTTATATCAGAACTAGGCATTGTGAACCGATTGCGCGTGTGCGCCTGTAATACAGCACAACAGGTTAGCTCATCAACGCCATGCCACTGTGCTAGGAGCTCGATCAATGACCTAGAATCAAGTCTAGTCTTATTCTAAGGCTACGAATTTTTTTTCTTAATAATGAAACCTACCTACCGACTTCGAACGTGATTTAGAAATGGGGTCACATCGAGAGTATGCACTTTCATTAATAACTATAAATTAAAAAAATTAAAAACCCCCAACGCAATTTGGTGATCATTATGTCTGAAAATGAAGTAAATACCCATTATGCGTCTAAGATATACATCCGCAGCTAACAAAAGAGCTGATAACTTTAAAATGGCTGAACCAATTTTGATGAAACATATCTATTTGAATCATTGCCAAAAAACCTCCTTTCGAATAAACAAAACCGCATCCAAATCGGTCCACCCATTTACACACACACACACACACACACACACACACACACACACACACACACACACACACACACACACACACACACACACACACACACACACACTCAACTGCCAAACTTATAACACCCCTCTTTTTTTGTCGGGGGTTAAAAAAAGAACTTGCGAAATCGGACCAAAATAGGACAGAGGACACCATTAAAAAAATAATTATAAACTCGAAATTAACCGAATAAATGAGGATTAAAAAAGGACAAATAAATAAAAAACCTAATATATTTGTAATGAAATGGTCATATTATAAATCAACAATAAAAACTTTCCCTCCCCCGTCAATTAACACATTATTCCACTTATTGTATACCTATTGTTGTTTCCTCTTCTGATGCAAAGTTGCTAATGCAAATTAATTATAATGCAATTTCAATTTAACATAAAGGAAAAATCGTGTATATATTATTGCTATAGTAGGTAATGTTAAGCTTAGTCATTGTTAAGCATTATGTAGCTTCTGGTTAGTGAAACTGCGAAATTAGAGGTCTTGTATTCGAATTTCACTATGGCAGTTTATAACAGTTCGTAATGATAATGATTCACGGTTAATGAGCCAATAGTAAACTTCAACGAGGAAATGCTGCTAGCATCTTCGGCACAATGCCGCAGGGGCCATTTTTAGATCTAGTTTAGTTTTTAATTTAATTTAGTTTGTAATAGTTAGATATTTAGTTTATAGTTTAAGTTTTATTCACTGTATTCTTAATTGTTTTATTTTTATCTATTGTATTGAAATAAACCTAAACATCAAAATTGGAGAAATTATTGATTGATAAATGTTATTACTCGGTTAAGGACTTTCTTAATGATGATAGTTTATAAATTAATAATATAATTAAATCTTTGTAAAGCTCTACTTAATTTAGGAGGCTACCTAAATCAATATTTAAGCCAAAAAGGTACGTGATTTTTACTAGGAATAAAAAATCACTTTATCCACTACGTAGTATAAAACAAAGTCGCTTCCCGCTGTCTGTCCCTATGTATGCTTAGATCTTTAAAACTACGCAAAGGATTTTGATGCATTTTTTTTTAATAGATGGAGTGATTCAAGAGGAAGGTTTATATGTGTATAATACATGCATAATATAGTATTTAGTATCAGCATTGCACCCGTGCGAAGCCGGGGCGGGTCGCTAGTTTGAAATAAATAAATTCTACTTATGTATCCTGCTATCTTAACTTACTAATATTATGAACGTTTAAGTTTGATGCATGAATGTTTGTTGCTCTTTCACGCAAAAACAGTAGGATGGATTTAGATAAAACTTGGTACGCAGACAGCTGGATATCGGGAATAGCACGTAGACTACTTTTTATCCCGAAATTCTGACGGGATCGGGATTAAATCCCGAATTCACAACCGCTAGTTTTAGGTACCCTGAGGCACGGGTTTTTCACATGCAATGTTAATGAAGACCACGATATAATATTTGGGAATTTTCGCGAAATCCCGGAATTTAAATTTAAATGTCAGATCTAGTGGTTAAAGCAAGCGAAGCCGTGGGCAAAGGTTAGTTAACTAATAAAAGCCTTGAATATTTTTCTGTCACGGGACAAAGAGAGTTCTAGAATAATATGATAATGTTTTTAGTTTCCGTGTGATTCATCTTGTTCTGTTGGCAACGCCAGCTATATCCTACTGCATGTTGCATTATCATTAAACTGGCATTGAACTGTGATAGTGTCCAACAAAAAGTTTCTCTTAAGGACGATATAAATAAAATGTAGTTGTCTTGCCAAGTTTTATCCTGTCCGATGGCAGTTTAGTAGTGTGCTAGTTTGAAATCTTTCTCTCCGCGTGAGGGATCGATCGCTATCGATCGAAGTGTGGTAGGTTTTGGCTGATCTACGGATACCGGTCGATAAACGATTGATCGACAGCCAAATTAGTTAGAACCAATTTTTTGTCGATATCAATAAAACGGTCCACTAAATAAAAAAACATATTTAATACAGAATTTTAGGTCAGGTGATAAACGAAACAACCTATTCCCAGAGAATGTCGAGAGATTAATGATTATCTACTCCTATCACTATCACAAACCAAATAAAATGGCATGTGCTGCTGTGTGTACTGACGCGGACTTCGAAGAAGAAATTGTATCTGTCTCTATATAATTTTATACAAACCTGACCTAAAATTCTGTAATGAACTAAAACAATTACTTTGCTTACCCGCGACCTTACAATAGTTACGTTTATGCAAGAAATGTGTGGAGGTGGAGGAACTGCATGAACGCACATTTCTTGCATAAACGTAACTATTGTAAGGTCGCGGGTGAGCAAAGTAATTGTTTTAGTTCATTAATATGGACCTCCGCAAAGTAACGCCTGATTCAATAAATTATTTAAAATTCTGTATTAAATATGTTTTTTATTTAGTGGACCGTTTTTTCTTCTATTGCACAACTATCGATATCGATAAAAAATTGGTTCTATCACTAGCTTGATTGCGACAGTCTTATATTTTGCCGTGAAAATTCCGATCTCTGCTGATATTATAGGTAGGTATCTTACTATTGAAAAAGAAGTGTACGTAAAAAAAATATTTTTAATACAAGCTTTTTGTTTACTGTACTTGCATTGTCATTCACACTAAGTACATACACATCCGTACCAAATTTCATATAATCCGATCACAGAAAGTGGATGAAATTCTATTTGCAAGATACAAATATCTTCGAACAAACATTTCAAATAAATACCTATCTATGTACATGCTTGTAAAAAGCTCGTTTTTTACGAGACATTTATATATTCACGTGCATTAATCGATTTGAAGACCTAGCAGTGGTCATCGACAGAATAATAGTCATTTTGTTTTGGGATTTCATTTAATAGTTTGGTTTTACAGTTCAAATTAATCGATAATTGACCAATAAAAAAAATATCGGATATTCTGATGTTTTTCCAGATGGTGACCCTATGTGCTTGTCCCTATAACAAACAACACTTATTTTTTGTACTGTAGCGGTCCCCAGCGCCATCTAGTTATCAAATAGAGCAACTGCTCGTGCATCGCACTATCTAAGTTTCTAAACTCGGATCCATAAATACAACTTCCGACTCCCTTCGGACTTTGGTCCCCAGGCATAACATTTGCCTGGAGAGAGATCTATTTCAATAGTAATGAGTGTTATTTGGTCGTCAGAATAGACTTGTTTGCTGAAATTGTGCAAAAAAAATGTTAATAAACAAAATTGTCTCTTGTTTCAGCACCCTCATCAGACTTCACCACACATAGGATAGTAAGGCCCACATTTCACCATGGCAGAACGAAAAGAGAGATCACGACTACGAAAGAATCGGTAAGCTGATTGATGACTTGTTTTCTACCTACAATCTTGGTAAGCTATGAAGCACGCACTCACGCACGCACGCAGGATGTATAGGAATAGTCAGGAGATGATGATATCGGGGGTTCTGCTTATAATACAAGTGCTTTACTTAAAATTAGGATTCGACACCACCTGTCAAAACGTTTATTAATTATTTTTTTTATGCAGCGTCAAGCAGTAATTTCAGTAGGTACAGACAGCTTAGCGAAGTAGGTATCTATTGTGTTAACAACCAATTTAACTGTTTAGGTATTAACACAATTGAAAGTGACTAAATAACCGTAATTACTTTCAGTACTATTTTGTCATTAACATTCGGGAATATTCTTAATTTGTACTGTTTTTCCGCTTTTTGTATTTACAGCTATTATTAATTATTAATCTATACTAATATAAAGATGTGTATTTTTGTATGTAACGAATAAACTTCAAAACTACTGGACCGATTTCAAAAATTCTTTTCCCGTTAGAAAGCTACATTATCACTGAGTAACATAGGCTACTTTTTGCCGTGGGAAAATACCTTTTCCTTCGGGAATATTAATTTATCGCGGTCGAAGCTGCGGACGGAAGGCTAGTTAGGTATAATTTCCTTTGATATGTAAGTTTTGTGCCAGCTTAAATATGCTATAAATTCATATAGGTCGTTAGTTTCTTGATTAGTTTTATGGTTCATTTAAAAATGGCGGACGTTAGAAGACCATAAACGTAGTCCACTTTTTGCACGTAATTGAAAAGGTTAGCTGGCGGCAGTGGCATTTCAAACTTGAAAGTAAGACAGCCTCAAGCTACGAGTAAATTGCAGGAAATAGCCGCTTCGCGCTTGAAGTCCCGTTGAAACAGTGCCTAAAGCCTTATTTACTCAATGCGAAGATATCGGGCGTGTTGAAATACATTGCTGTAGTCGATCAATCCTACTGATATTATAAACGCGAAAGTTTGTATGTATGGATGGATGGATGGATGTATGTTTGTTACTCTTTCACGCAAAAACGGTTTGAAATTTGGCACACAGATAGTTTATAATCCGGATTAACATATAGGATACTTTTTATCCCGGAAAATTGCATAGTTTCCGCGGGATAGCGATAAACGAATTCTTCGCAGACGGAGTCGCGGGCAGCAGCTCGTCAATTATAATAAATCTATAGTCGGGCGTCCCCGCAATGTATGTCGCGAGATTAAATCAGTAACATATGTCAGATCAGTAGGTCATCACCATTTCGTCCATAGGACGTCCACTGCTGGACATAGGACTCCCTCATTGATACCCAATCATTACGGCTGGAAGCGGCTTGCATCCTTTTTGAATCTGCGGCCTTTACCAAATCATCCGTCCGTCTCGTTTGTGGACGTTCCACGCTACGCTTAATCAGCATACTAACAGGATCTGTCAGATACCAATAACAAATGACAGGGGGGTTACTACGAAATTCGAAGTTCGAAGTTCGGATCGTGCGGTCCCTCTCACTCTCGTAATAAATACCATTAGCGTGAGCGGAACGGCATGAAACGAAGTTCGAATTTCGCGCTTCGTAGTATAGGGCCAGGACTGGTGTGGCTAGCTGCGGAAAGCTTGTTCTTGCTGGATTAGGTCTTCAGACCTCATCTCTATGCTGGACATAGGCCTTTTCGATTGTTGGGCGATTAAGATCCATTGGGCTTCAGTTCCCATCAGAGCCAGGGCCATAAGAACTTCACGCATACCTACCATTGAAGTCACAATATCTTTATTTAATTAGAGATACAGATACCACATCAAGAGGTCATTTTATTACTGTCAGATTAATAAATTACGTATTTAAAAGGCAAACTCACAAGGTCGATGAAAGCGCGAAGCTTTCTCTGATGGATTGGACCTTTCAATAAATGCATTTCTTTCCAGAACGGCAACCACCACCCAGAGGTGACGTTGACGGTCAGCATCGATGGCAAACAGTACGTGCTTGAATTGCGACTGAACGAGGACCTGGTGCCAAGTGGGCACGTGCTCAGCTACCAGGAAGGGGGGGAGACGAAGCTACACACTCCAACAAGAGAGGTAACTCCTAAACTCCTCGGCCACTTATTACGCTGCACGGTGTACAGTCAAGTGTAAAAATGTGGGTGCACAAAACTTGCTCATAAATATGTCCCATAGCTCTTATGTCGTCGAATTAAGGTATAGGTATATAACGATGGGAGGATTAAATCGATACTTATTTTTTTTTGCACTTGACCGTAAAAAAAAATCATCAAAGTACATTTTAACAGTATTCAATGGTTAGAGTTATGTTAGTTATTCTTACTAATCCATACTAATATTATTAATGCGAAAGTGTGTCTGTATGTCTTTCCGTCTGTCTGCCTCTCTGTAACGGCTGAACCGATTTAGATGAAACTTGGCATGGAAAGGACATAGGATAGTTTTTATTCCGGAAACTAGCATAGTTCCTGCGGGAAGCGATAAACGACTTCTTTGTAGACGGAGTCGCGGGCAACAGCTAGTATTATAAATGTGAAAGTAACTGTCTCTCTGTCTGTTACCTCTTTATCCGCTCTTTTACGCTTAAACCGCTGTACTGATTTATAGTCCGACAAGCTCGTGCGCGCGCCCTCCGCGGAACTCTGTCGCAATCAGCGTTTGCCGCACTTATTAAAATTACTACTTATTATTAGCAGGGGCTCCCTGCGACAGGGTTCCGCCGAGCGCCGCGCACTAGCTTGTCGGACTATAGTTGAAGTATAGAGATAGTTTAAGACCCTGGTATAAGGACATAGGATAGTTTCTATCGAGGAAAATATTCTCAGACAATGTTGGCAGCAACAGCTAGTTAGTAATAAACAAATGGTGTATTTCCCAGGACCTAGATATATGCCAGTACTCAGGCCACGTGCGCGGGCGGCAGGGTTCGTGGGCCGCCGTGTCGACCTGTCACGGAGTCAAAGGGGTCATCTACGACGGCCAGCAGATGCGGTACATCCAGCCCGTGCAAGGTATGTGGGACCCATGACCCAAACGTAATCACGCAATGAAATTACCGGCCTTTAAAGGGAGTATAAACCCTTTTGTTGAAAGCACCAATGTCATAAATGTCATGAAACACTGCTGCCGGAAGTAGATTCTACAATTTCACTGTGTGTCGGAGAAAACGTACTACCGCAGACCGCCATTCATCGAGATGGTGAAGATGGAACTTAGATTTTCGGTGGAAAGTGCGATGGTGAAATTACTTCACCAGTCTTAGCTATGTCATAGCCCAACGAATTGAAGCTCACAATCGCTTATGTATATCTATGTCCTATGTGTAAATGTAGAGTTACAGCAAAATTCCCTCCTAATTAACTTGCATTGCGAATTGACAGAAATGAAAGAAACTCTTGGAGAAACTATTCTCATTTGTGGATTCATTCATAGCGCATCAACAAACAGCGGCTTATAATAATCTTTGGTTAAAATGTTTCAGATAACGATATAAACGCGGACCACTTCCTCTACTCCCACGAGCATCTTGCCAAGGAGCATAAATGCGGGTACGAGGGAGGAACGACCCTCAACTCCAGTTACGATCCCTTGCTGTTCCAACAGAGGAGTCAGGAGCAAGCCAGGAGACGGTCCAGAGTCAGTCGGGTGAGATGACTTGCATTACTATTTAATTATTTCTCTTGTCTCCAGCATTTTTAATGATTTCTTTATTTTTGGAGAACCAACAGCTTATTAGCAGTTCTAGCATTACATTGCGGTGCTGGGTTGACCGTTTCAAATCCGTTCGCTTCACGGCCTCGCAATGTCAATGTCACTTGCACGATTTTTCTTGTAGGTCTAAACTGAGCTTTATTCGCTTGTCTTTTGTTTATAACAGTTAACTACTCGCAGACTGGTATTTCGTTGATTCCCACATATACATATCTCACTGTGTACTTTTGGAATGGTTTCTTTAAAAGTGCTCCACATTCCAGTACAAGCGTGACACTCACGAGGACATCCGCGTCCGTGAACCGTACAACGCCAACAAGTTGTCTCGCTACGTGGAACTGGTGCTGGTCGCCGACCGGGGGGAGTATCGCGCCAGCGGCGAGGATCTACGGGCTGTGCAGAGGCAGCTCACTGACGTCGCCAACATCATCAACTCGGTAAGGCAGCCATTACACAGTCAATCTAGATCGAGATCCGTGATCGAAATCTATGATCTTAATCCAGATTGACTGTCTAATGTGTTAAATTGATGGAACGCGACATCGGATCACAAATTATCTAGATTTTTTGTAATCAATGATCTCGATCCGTTGATCGCGTGCGATCCAGATTGAGCGTCTAATGCGAAATATTGTCAGTATACGTCAGTCAGCGGTCGCAACGCGATGGAGGCGGACGATATCAGCGCGGGTGATATCAGCTGTAGTAATTTGCATAGTCCTCTTCCTCTTCAGTACTATGAATTTCATCTAACAAGTTCAGATTGCGAACAGTGCACTGACATGATCCGGATTGACTGTGTAATGTGACAACTAGCCAAATAAAGTTATATCAGTCTATCGCGATCCGCGATCTCGATCTAGATTGACTGATCTGATTGATTGATTGATCTTGATTGATTGATTGATTGATTTGATTAATGGCTGCCTAAGACTGCTTTATTACAAGCTTTTATTTACCTTCACCTGACCCGTCGTCTGTGTGTCATCAAATCTTTCAAGTTAAATTTGACCCACTTCTCGATTACCGATTGAGCTCACATTTTGCATGTATAATTCGGATGACAATGCAATATTTATTATGACATAAAAAAAAAAAAAAAAAAAAATATGGAGCTGATCTGATTATGAAGCTGGATGGCGGCCATAGTATAGTAACTCTGTAATGAAACGACATAACCCCATCGAGTTTGGACTCGTTTGATGTGTATTGAGGTTTGCTTTGGTGCTCGATGGTAGCCAGGATCAAAATGTACAGTCATCAAAAAAAGCTTGTTTTAACAAAAAAATATTACGACTGGAAACTACCAGTGACAACTAAAGGTTGGACGTTCGAGTCATTACACCGTCTCACTACGTGAAACTGGTGTTAATTTATGGTAACAAAGGCTAGGATCTGCGGGCCGTACAATGCAGGGATTGTAGAACCGGTTTTATTTAATACCTGTATATAATTTGTCAAACTATTGGTAAAGACGGAAATGTGTATTTCTACTTAATTCAGAAGTGTCGAATTTATTTTCTTTTATCTACTATTTTTCTCACTGTAGTGCTCGACAGTCAAGTTGTTTAGCGTCTCGTACTTTGAAATCCTATGCTACGTTTAGGATTCTTATTTTTGAACTACTCGCGCAAACAGTAGTGTTTTACAATTAAATATTTATTCAATCAATAAAAAAAAACATCGAAAAAAATAAAAAAAAATAAAAAATATATTTTAATATGTAGGTAGGTACGTTCTATCTAATTTAAAATAATCAATTCCAACTAGGCTTAAATTTTCCACGCTAATTACAAGAGTTCCCTCCCCAGGTATACGCACCTCTCAACATCTTCATAGCCTTAGTGGGCGTGGTGGTGTGGACCGAACGAGACGCCATCGACTTGGAGGAAAACGGCGACGCGACGCTCACGAAGTTCCTGCACTACCGCAAGACTGAGCTTGTGCGGCACATACCGAACGATAATGCGCAGTTGCTCACGTGAGTTGACAATATTTCTCTTACTCTTTGAACGCCACTGTAGCAGGCAAAAATCATCAATAAGGATGTTGACACCACCAATCAACTGACTTGCTTTTTATGAGCTGTCAAAACACAATTCTCCCATAGAGTTTGAATGGCAGGCAATAGCAGCTTATGACGTCACTTGTTCGCCAACTCAATCAACTATTTATGTGTTTAAAGCAACAAAAAGTCTAATTTTGCAGTTAATAGAAAATTAATCTGGTTTTTAGGGCTAAAATAAAGCGTTTTTTTACTGGAGTTGTGTCTTAGAATTATTTTTTAATGGCGTCAACATCCCTATTCATCACGTCTTATCATAATATGTAATGTCAAAAGCGAATTTGAACTTGAGCACACATGATAGTTTGCTAATATATGTTGACTTATGGTCACGACAGTTTCTTAATGCTTTTAGGCGTCCGTCGTTTGCGTTCATAAGGTTAATGTTTGTCGTAGAAGAAAGAAGTAATCTGAATTGAAGTTTAGATGTAAATGGACCTGGAAAGCGAGCGGGTTCCAATCTTCCTCGCTCAACTGTTATGCTTTTTCACTTGACGAACAAAAATAGGCTTTAGATAAAGTCGTCACTGATTAATTAAATATAATTTGATGTGCGAGAGTACGTATGACTGTACGTAGGTAATACTAATAACAATAACAGCGCCATTCCCTTGCAGTCGGCAAAACTTCAAAGACGGCGTGGTCGGCAAAGCTCTGAAAGGTTTCATCTGTTCGTACGACTACTCCGCCGGACTCGCCTCCAACCACTCACAAGTAAGTTTAGCGATATGTCTTCATCATCAGCATAATTTAAGAGTGACACTCTTGTCTTCTGAACAATTGGGCCCTTATTCCTTTCTTCCGTCAACCTTTCGACTACTTGATATAACCCGGCGCTAATGTGTCCTTGATTTGATTGAAATTGATTTATTTATTTGCCTATATCGAACAATTACATAGCTTTACAGTTAAAAAAACTTAAAGCACTATGAATTACAACAACAACACAAACAACAAATGTAAATTTAACAGTAACAACAGCAAAGACATAAACCTAGTACACTACAGACGAAGCCCGGATATCCATCCTCTCGCAGAACCTCATGCCTTCCTGGCACACAATTACCCAACTGCTTGCAAATACATCCCAGTCAAATGCAGACGCGAGAAGCGCGTTTAGACAGCGCAGAGCTCGTACCAGAGGGGAGTTTCTATGTGAAACTGTACGCGCCTCGAGCTCAGCCAGTATCCCCGGGTTACGCGGACGCAGTACAAATTTAGATGGCATGGGCACTTGCAGGCGCACCACTCTGTTTGAAATGAATTCATCTCGATTCTCGATCTTGCTTGTCCTCCCTGCCATTTAAGAGGGTTTATACCTGCTGAGCTGGCAACGTTGCATTTTTGTTAGTTTTTCTCGATTATTCCATAAAAATTGAATGAAAATTAAAAATATTTTGTATACAAATTGTTCTAATATATAAGTTAATGTGTCTACTGCAATAATAATTCGTGATAAGACTTTTATTTTCTTTAAAAACCGTTAGGTAATAATAATTTGTTCGTTTTTAAAGAAAATAAAGGTGTATCACGAATTATTATTGCAGTAGACACATTAACTTATATATTAGAACAATTTGTATACAAAACATTTTTAATTTTCATTCAATTTTTATGGAATAATCGAGAAAAACTAACAAAAATGCAACGTTGCCAGCTCAGCAGGTATAAATGCTGTTAAATCATTCATTCGTCATTGATTAGATTCCATTGCGTCTCCAGCCAGCCTACGGCGACTTACCTAATACCTCCTCTTCCAGGTGTTGGGGCTAGTAGCCATGACGATAGCCCACGAGATGGGCCACAACTTCGGCATGGAACACGACACCGACGCCGACTGCACCTGCCCGGACCAGAAGTGCATCATGTCGCCCTCCAGTACCAGCATCACTCCCGTCCATTGGTCCTCGTGCAGTTTGAAATCGCTCGCGCTTTCCTTCGAGCGCGGAATGGACTACTGTCTGCGGTAAGTCATCCTTCATCATCATGATTTCGCCAACAGTTTCTTCATCCCACACCAGAAACGACCACGACCGCTCTGACGAACATGAAGATTAACCTAACTTTGATTTGTATGCTTTTTTCCCTTTTTTATGGTGTGGAATTTGCTCCTTATGTATCCCCCCGTTCAGGGAAACGGAGGGTATATGAATTATGTAACCTAATTTCGTTAGAGGTTTTTAATTTTTATATTTTTAGTTATGTATACTATTGTTCCAGCAATAAACCGAAGTCGCTCTTCAACTCGCCAACGTGCGGCAACGGTTTCTTAGAGGAAGGCGAGCAGTGCGACTGCGGCACGGCGCCGGGAGAGTTCTCCACCCGGGACGGCGCCGGCGCCTGCCACGCCTGCTGCCGGCCCGACTGCACGCTGCGGGCCAACGCCACGTGCGCGCACGGACACTGCTGCGACCTCACGGTAAGAAGCAGGCGTTGGACTGCTGCGACCTCACGGTAAGAAGCAGGCGGCAGTGCGACTGCGGCACGGCGCCGGGAGAGTTCTCCACCCGGGACGGCGCCGGCGCCTGCCACGCCTGCTGCCGGCCCGACTGCACGCTGCGGGCCAACGCCACGTGCGCGCACGGACACTGCTGCGACCTCACGGTAAGAAGCAGGCGTTGGACTGCTGCGACCTCACGGTAAGAAGCAGGCGGCAGTGCGACTGCGGCACGGCGCCGGGAGAGTTCTCCACCCGGGACGGCGCCGGCGCCTGCCACGCCTGCTGCCGGCCCGACTGCACGCTGCGGGCCAACGCCACGTGCGCGCACGGACACTGCTGCGACCTCACGGTAAGAAGCAGGCGTTGGACTGCTGCGACCTCACGGTAAGAAGCAGGCGGCAGTGCGACTGCGGCACGGCGCCGGGAGAGTTCTCCACCCGGGACGGCGCCGGCGCCTGCCACGCCTGCTGAGTCTTTTTATTGAAGAACTCTTTTAAAAAAATAGTTACTATTACTTATGAGACAAAAAAAGTGTAAATAGCCATATTTCCTTTTAAATTGTTACGTATTAGCTGTGACATATTTTTCAAAAGTGGTTTTCGATAAAAAGACACGTCAAAATCGCTTACCTTGTTTCTAGCTAAAAAAAACCGGCCAAGAGCGTGTCGGACACGCCCAAGGTAGGGTTCCGTAACAAGTACGAAAAAATCTTTGCGTACTTTATTAATGTGGTTGTTTTGGTCCCAACGTCGGCGGTACAGCGCCATCTATCGGCGAATTGGGTAACTAATCTACTGCAGTCTACTAGAACTAGTATGGACCTATGTTGATTGTTTTTCAGATGTAATATATTTTTTTATTTCAAAGAAGATACTGTTAGCGTGATCTTATAGGTACTTAAAGAATAAAAATGCTTGCAATGAAGGTTAAATTACAATCTTAGTTTCGAAATATTTTTTTACAAAAACTTAAAAACTGCTCAACTGATTAAGTGGAAAATAATTTTCCTAGGAAGTTTTTATTAAGTTCAACTCCGTGATTTTTTTCGACTTGCGGTTGAAAAGTTAGAGGGGGGACTCATTATTTTGAACTTTCGGAGTGAATATCTCCGAAAATATTCACTTTATCAAAAAATGGTTTTATGAAACCCCTATTTATTTTCAAATACCTATCCAATGATACCCCACACTATAGGGTTAGTCGAGAAAAAAAATCACCCCCACTTTACGTCTATGGGAGGGACCCTAAAAAAATTTTTTTTAATTTTTTTATTTAACCACTTTTTCGGCATGACTGATATATATGTTCATGCCAAATTACAGCCTTCTAGTATTAACAGCCTCTGAGCATAGCCGCGGACAGACAGACGGACAGACATTGCGAAACTATAAGGGTTCCTAGTTGACTACGGAACCCTAAAAACGAAGTATACATACCACTGCAGGGATGCAAGACCGGTCTGTTTGTCGAGCCTCGGAGGCCTATGTCCAGCAGTGGGCGTCTTTCGGCTGACATGATGGTAATGAATTCAAATAATGACGATTTTATTCTAGATTCTCATTGAATGTGTGTTTGACAGACGTGCCGGCCCAAGGCGGCGGGCTCGGAATGCCGCGCGGCGGACCGCGAGTGCGACCTGCCGGAGTACTGCAGCGGGCATTCGCAGTTCTGCCCTGCCGACGTGCACAAGATGGACGCCACCCCGTGCGGGGACCGCCAGGTACACACACACGCACACACACACACACACACACACTTGCACACGCACACATGCGCACACACACACACACGCACACACGTCTTACCAATTACTATGTTTACCTTTTGAACGCCAGACATCGTTTTCGTTACAAACAATAGTTATTTGTGATACAAGGTTGGTAAGTATTGTTTACACGAGTTACACGAGTTTGTAAAACCTTGCCAACCGTGTATCATACGACGTTTTTCAATACATTTGTGAGAAAATAGGCAAATAACACAAAATTGTAAAATAAAAATAAATTTCTCGAGATTTTGATGGCAAAAGATTATTTTGCGCGGTTTGCGCCTTACTTAAAATATGGGGCGGAGTAAATTCCATGTTATTGTCGACTTCATCAGTTGAAAAACTCATTTTGTTCGGTTTTTGTACATATACTACAATCAAAATAAACAACACAAAACAACGCAGTTTTACAAAAATGGCGCGTCTGTAATGCGTTTTTTTTTTACTTTTAAAATGGAGAATTAAAAAAATGTAAAAAAATCGCACTAGTGCGGTAAAATGAACTTACGAACCATATACATCCTTTGAAAGTGAATTTTTCGAGCAATTGTATTGAACAATTGATTTTTATGCGGATGCGGGCGGGTAGATTCATTTTTGTATTACCGTCGTATTGTATTGTCGTCAGCAGACACTGGCGTTCAAAAGGTTAAAGTTATATTTATTGTACCTATAGCTAAGAGCACGGTGTAGTTTTCACTTGCTTCATAAGCTCTCGACTGTACATACTTTTCCCAGCCA
The DNA here is from genome assembly GCA_947859365.1 of Archips crataeganus. Lineage (NCBI taxonomy): Eukaryota > Metazoa > Arthropoda > Insecta > Lepidoptera > Tortricidae > Archips > Archips crataeganus. The sequence goes on along the minus strand of OX402069.1, from coordinate 10,048,265 downwards.
TATCCATACTAATATCCATCCATACTTACTATAAATGCGAAAGTGTGGCTGTCGGTATGTTTATCTGTTAGCCAGTTACCTCTTTACATTTAAACCGCTTTTTTAACCGATTTACATGAACCTATATCACATACAGAGATAGTTTGGGTCCCGGGAAAGGACATATGATAGTTTTCATTCCGGAAAGCATAGTTCCGATAGTCCTCTATATTTCTACTAGCCCTCCCCTTCATCATCGGCTGGCGACGCCCTTGATGCTGAGCACAGCAGTGGAACGGTTCTGGGCCGGAGATGATGATGATGATTGTGTTGTTCAGGAGGCGTACTGTGTCCGGGGCTCGTGCCGAAGCCGCGGCGACCAGTGCCGTCTGCTGTGGGGCACCACGGGAGAAAGCTCCGACCGCAAGTGCTACCAGAGCTCCAACCCTAAGGGCGACGAGTGAGTACCACACACACACACACACACACACACACACACACACACACACACACACACACACACACACACACACACACACACACACACACACACACGTCGTCACACTCGACAGTAATATTAGCGCGTTTCAATAAAAAGTGTACAGTACACAACTGATATGGCTCACCGATGTACCTGCCGCAGAAGACGCGTTTTAGAAGCGCGGGAAAAGCAATTAACCAATCGGCGTCGCGTGCCATGTTAGTCAGTCGCCAAACTTCCGAGGGAGTGAGACGGATAACAGGTGCGCTGTAATTTGCACATTGTAACTATATGACATGTTAATGTTATGTTTTTATGTAGAATAAAGAGTTTTTCATAAGTACATACATCTCTGTTGGGAATATGTAAACCAGCAAAAGACTCAATGAGGTTTAAAAAAAACAAATTACAATGTAATGTAATGTCTGCCTAGTGTGGGTGTCGCAGAATTATTATTGTTCTAAATTGTCTCTAATTTTTGGTAATAAAGAACTTTTACTTTATACTGTTTTACTTTTTACTTAATAAAGTATTTGATTTTTAGGACACGCCTTAGATATAATCTTTTCTAGACAATGGATTTGAATTTTGTACCTATTTGATCGACACCACCAGTAAACAATCAACATTAGCTTTGACGAGTTTGACGATCCCAGTGGAGAACTAATTTAATTTGGAATTGTTTATTTATTTATTTTTGTGACGGTCGTTTTATTTATTTGTTTTTATTTTTATGTATTTATTCTTTAGGGCAATTTCAGTATTTTATGCTGTCATATCATACTGCAATGCATGCTCGTTAGACTTGGGAACTAGGAATTTAAGTCAGTTCAATATAAATTGCTTTAATGGTTGGCTATAAAGCCCATACAAAATGAAATACAATAACTCTCTTAAACTTTCTGGGGCAACACACCGTTAGCCAGTTTATAATAGGTACAGCGCCACCTACCGAAACACTGTGAACTAAATTTTCCTTCGTAATATTAAACAAAGTTTGTACGACCGCAGGCACGGCAACTGCGGTTACGACCGCGTGGCGCAGGTGTACCGCAAGTGCTCGCCGCCGGACGCCTTGTGCGGCATGCTGCAGTGCCGGCATCTCAACGAGCGGCTGGAGTTCGGCATGGAGAGCGCCGCCGTACTCTCCGCCACATTCATCAACAACAACGGTAATGACCCCCACGTGGGAAACGACATTCATCAACAGCAACGGTAATGATGACGTGGGAAACAACATTCATCAACAACAACGGTAATGACCCCTACGTGGAAACAACATTCATCAACAACAACGGTAATGATGATGTGGGAAACGACATTCATCAACAACAACGGTAATGATGACGTGGGAAACAACATTCATCAACAACAGCGGTAATGATGACGTGGGAAACAACATTCATCAACGACAACGGTAACGATGTCGTGGGAAACAACATTCATCAACAACAACGATAATGATGACGTAGGAAACAACATTCATCAACAATAACGGTAATGATGACGTGGGAAACAACATTCATCAACAACAACGGTAATGCTCCCCACGTGGGAATCAATATTCATCAACAATATATATATATCTCACGGGACAATTCACACCAATTGACCTAGTCCCAAACTAAGCAAAGCTTGTATTATGGGTACTAGACAACGGATAAACATACTTATACAGGGTTATTTTTAATTCACTGACATCCTCTTAACCCTGAATTCCTATCACTCAAACAAATGTTTTTTGTTTTACGACTTTTTAAAATGAAGTACTTTTTTTCCCATACGAATACACAGAGTAGCCTAAAAATAAGAGGTAAATCTCAAATTTTCAAAACGTAACTACACCAAAAATATTAAGTTATGACAAAAGCCGTAAAACAAAAAACATTTGTTTAAGTGGTAGGAGTTTAGGGTTAAAAGGATGCTAGTGAATTAAAAATAACCCTGTATAGATAAATACATACTTAAATACATATTAAACATCCAAGACTCGAGCACAAACATTCGTATTTTTCACACAAATATCTGCCCCGACCGGGAATCGAACCTGGGACCTCAAGCTTCGTAGTCAGGTTCTCTAACAACTAGGCTATCCGGCCGTCTACCGGTAATAACGGTAATGACCCACGTGGGAAACAATATTCATCAACAATAACGGTAATGACCCTCGTGGGAAACAATATTCATCAACATCAACTGTAATGACACCCACGTGGGAAACAGCGTTTGTGCTATATAATTTTTCAGTGATTGAATAGAATTGAATTCTGGTAGGCATATGTGAATTGTATGGCAAAGCAGGTGGAGTTAACAAAGAGTATAGTGAGCAGGGAAGGTAGTGTTAAATTTTTCTCTTTCTCTCTTTCTATATGTTTTGATCCAGAGTCTACAGTGCCACTGGAAGCAAGAGAACAATAGTTTTTAATGACTCACGGGTTAATCACATTTGACATGTTTTTTCCAAATTTTAAAATATTGACATCTTTGCTACACGAGGCTTTTCTTCTTGTTCCAGGGACCATCATCCCCTGTCGTACGGTGATAATAGACTTGGGTTTGAGCGACGTGGATCCCGGTTTGGTGCCAGACGGTGCCATGTGTGGAGTAGATAAGGTAACGTGTGGACGAAAATTTAATTATACATTTGTATTTTTTTTAACCCTCGACGCAAAAAGAGGGGTGTTATAATTTAATTAGGTAGTAAGACAAGACCAAGACGATCACAGTGACGAAATAGCAATGTTATCGGCCGTTTCTCCTGCCAGAATCGATGTCGGCACTTTTCCCCTTCTGACATAATTTTGCAATAACCCAATTTTTTTGTAATTAATTTAATTACAGACTGACCTGATAAATAAATATGTATATCGTCACTACTTTGAACAAAGCTTGTATTTCAAATTAATGAGCAAACCGAATTGAACCTTAAGCTGACGGTGTAAAGTTCATATAGTATGATTTATCCATGTTTAGATACGAGCTTTTTTAAAATTAGTGACGATCTGGCTTTTTAGCCATATAGCCGCCTCGTGCTTTCAGCTCGCGTAACATTTCTCTTCCTACAAGTACTGTCACGATGATGACATCATCAATATAACGTTATATTAAATTGGCAGATGTGTATGAAACAACGCTGCGTTTCTGTGGAGTCTGTGAAAGCACTCGTCGCAGCCAAGGAGGGTGCTGTCTGCCCTTCGAATTGTTCAGGCAACGGCGTGTGCAATTCCGAAGGTAACTTTAATTAAATCATCATCATCGTCGGCCAAAAGACACAGTTATTGGTCCTGCGTCACCCTTATATAATAAGGTAAATCGCCAAGACTGGCCACCCTTCAAGAACTGGCCCCCTCATACTGAAAATATACTCTGTTCCCCTACAAACATAATTCAATTTAGTATAACGTGGCCAGTTATTGAAGGGTGGCCAGTGGTTAACACCTTATACTGAAAATGAATTCTATTATGGGTGAATAGATTTCATTATTAGTATGAAGTGGCCAGTTATTGGCGATTTACCCTATATATGAAAACATAAAATAGCAATATAAATATTATTTATTGAACACCAAAAACAGTACAGTACGGAACCTTAAAGAATGCGGAGACTCGATCCTTTTTGTCTTAGAGAAATTTTAAAAAATATACTTATTACATGACCAAAAGAAGTTTTGAAAATTTAGCAAATATTACAATTTTAATATCCGAATACTCAAACGTCTGTAATTGGGAATGTCTAAAAAAAATTACCAGTGGTTTTTATATTTTTTTTGTATACAAAAGTCAATTATAAGAAACTAATTTCAATATTTTGTCACTTAGTCCACTACTTTTTCAAAATTAATTATTGAAACTATTTTGGTTGATGACGTCAGATTGTAATTAAGGGCTCCCACACTGCCAAATTTCTAAATCTATCTAAATGCGTACGATAAGGCAACCCCTTTAATTATTTTTTGCGTGGTGGTACACTGTAACTAGTGTCACTTTACTGGCGCTGTCAAAGTGCTAGATGTCAGGCAGTGGGTCCAAATCAAACTCCGTAGTTATAATCCACGCGTAAATTTGTGAAGAATTCTAACCACACAGAATAAAGTACGACTTGGACCGGTCACGCAATTTACACCAAAGTCAAATGAAGGTCATTGCTTATTTGTTATGTAATAAATTCATTATATAATATTAAAATTAAATAACTACAGAAAACGAGTTAAAAAGCATTTATCTCGAAATGGTTTTCGATTTACTATACATTGCAAAAAAATAGACATCCCCAATTGGAAAATAACTAAGCGCTTTGTAAAGTATGTATACTTTTGTGAATACGAGTTTTTTAGATATTACAATAGCGTTGCAGAGGTTAGTTGGGGCGGCAAAAATTTATTTGATAAATATGTAAATCCGCCACTAGGATCTAAACTTGCCGTTTCTTTTACTCTATTAGCGTGAACAGAAAGGCATGATACGCAGGTCAAAAATCTATTTTCGTTGTATAAGGCCTGGTCAGGACTTTTTTATATGTTTGAATCAGCGCTGTAGCAGACACCTACTGCAACTAAATAAATAAAAAAAATAAAAAATATATCACGGGACAATTGGCTAAGTAAAGTTTTTTGAAGACGTGCTAATTATATTTTTTTTCGACAGTCGGCGTTCTGGAGATCGAGAAACTGCAGCTGTTTTATTTTTATCTCCTATTGTTTACTGGAAATATTTTTTTGAGTGTTTGAGATGACATTTGTGAGATTTTATGGTTGTCAAGTCGTTCGTGCTCAGAACTTAGTAGAAACAGAAAAAAAAACCGAAGTGAACTGTCACTGCTGTCAATGTCAAATCGTTTGCGTTTCGTTTGCTTTGTGTTTTGGTGTGCTCAGTGTGATTTTTTGACTATTTTTATCGACCTCCGCATAAAATCCAGACTTTCAATTTTACCGCATTTCTCCACGACCTATGCATAATAACTGGATCACGATTGAATACTTTCGATCACTATTTTGGAACTGCTTCTTGGACAACGCAAAGCAAACGAAACGCAAATGGTTAGATTTCATTTGACATTGACAGAAGCGACAGTTGAATTCGTTTTTTTTTTCTATTTCTTCTTAGTACTGAGCACGAACCGCTTGTCAGCCATAAAATCTCACAAATGTCATCTCGAACTCTTAAAAAAATATTTCCAATAAATAAAAGGAGATAAAAATAAAACAGCTCCAGTTTCTTGGTGTTGAAGTCGACCACTGTCGCAAAAAAATATAATTACCATCTCTTCAAAAAATTTTACTTAGCCAATTCACACCAATTGACCCAGTCCCAAAGTAAGCTAGGAAAGCTTGTGTTATGGGTACTAGGCAACGGATAAACATACTTATATAGATAGATACATACTTAAATACATATTAAACACCCAAGACCCGAGAACAAACATTCGTATTTTTCATACAAATATCTGCCCCGACACGGGAATCGAACCCGGGACCTCAAGCTTCATAGTCAGGTTCTCTAACCACTAGGCCATCTGGTCGTCTGTGTTAATGCTGAGTCAAATTCCTTTTCGATATCTTTAACTATGTTTTTTCTTTTAGTTATTATTGTTATTGTTTAACGACCGCTTTAGCCTAGTTGGTAGTGACCCTGCCTACGAAGCAAGAGGTCCTGGGTTCGAATCCCGGTAAGGGCATTTATTTGTGTGATGAGCACGAATATTTGTTCCTGAGTTATGGATGTTTGCTATGTATTTAAGTATTTATTTATCTATATAAGTATGTTTATCGTCGTCTAGTACCCATAGTACAAGCTTTGCTTAATTTGGGACTAGGTCGATTTGTGTAAGATTGTCCACTAATATTTTTTTTTATTGTTAATTTTTTTTTATTTTGCTCAGTCAGTTTATTTTATTAGTCAGTGTATTTTCTTTTTTGATGTCGAATAAGGTTATGTCTATGCCTATAACAGATAACTTTAAGGGTCCATGTTGTGCGCAGGTAACTGCCACTGCCAGCCGGGGTTCGCGCCGCCGCTCTGCGCGCTGCCTGGCCCAGGCGGCTCCTACGACTCCGGCCCCGCAACGGACCCCAGCGGTAACACTCATACATACTGGTTTTGCTCTTCTATCGTTTCTTCGAATTTCATGCTGTGATATATAGACGACGACGAAATTCCCCTTATCACTCTTAAGGTTCAATGTCAGTTGAACGGCCTAAAATATCAAGGGCGATTTTTAGTTACAAGTCAATGTGAGAATCAGCCTTATTATTTTTATTCTGATATAGGAACTGTCATAAAAATAGTAGAGCACTTTCTTGGTCGACTATACCATTTGCTGGCAGTGGGTTAAATTCGACTTCCTAAATTTGACCCATACACTACGTCAAGTTAAATAAAAGCTAGTAATGACTAAGTTGCTCAACGTGCTATGGAAAGGGCTATGCTCGGAGTTTCTCCAACTAAAAGATCGAATTCGTAACGAAGTGATCCGACAGAGAACCAAAGTTATCGACATAGCCCGCCGCATTAGCACGCTGATGTGGCGATAGGCCGGCCGTATAACCCGAAGAACCGATAACCGTTGGGGTAGACGAGTTCTTGAGTGGAGACCACGGATCGGCAAACGTAGCGTGGGACGTCCTCAGACTCGGTGGATGAGAGTGGCCGAGGATCGTGCTCAGTGGCGTGCCATGGGAGAGGCCTATGTCCAGCAGTGGACGAACATAGGCTGATGATGATGATGAATGACTAAATATAACTTTTGAAATTCTGTACACTAATGTATACAATCTTGTCCACAGTCCAAAGAAACTTCATGGTTGTGATGTACGTGATATTCCTGGGCATCATACCCTCGACTCTGCTGCTGCTGTTCCTCATCTACTATTCCCGCCACAATGTTCTGCTCTGGTGGAACAAGCCACGGAAATCGTACGTACACAAATTACTCTGCTCAGGAAAAGGCACACCTAGCAACCCTAACTCTAAAACTAACCCTAACATCTTCAACAAATTCTCAAATTTCAACAAAGATTCTATTCAAAAATTACGAGCAAGTTTCAAAAAAAGTGAACCAACTGTAAACATAGCGAAAAGTAACTTGATCGTAGATGATACACCGACGTATGCCAATATTGCCAGTGTGATAACACCTAGCGGTGCCGCAAATGGTGTTGCCAGTACCAAAAATGACGTAGCGTCAGGTAAATTAGTTAATTTAAACAAGAACAACATTAAAGAGCCTGTAAGGTTTAATCGTAAAATTAATAAAGAGGATATTGTTATTACCGAAAATTATCATAATAATTCCAAAACTACGACCCCTAGTCTTAATATTAATACAGTAAATAAAATCGAAAATAAAATCAAAATCGAGGTAATAACTAATAACTTCGAAGCGCCTAAAGATGACAAGATTCCCAGGCTTAAGCTTCCCGAAACTGCTCCAAAACATAACGTCAGCCCAAAACCTAGTGCAAAACCTAGACCTAACATTTCGTTGCCTAGCGAAAAACCTAAGCCCAATGTCATGCACACTGGTGTAGCTTCTACTGCCAATGAAATTGTCAACCAAAGGTCCAAATTGAGAAAAACTAATAATGCAAACTTGAAAAAATAAACCTTTGTCTATTAATGAGTATAAACTTGTATTGGCTAAAAATTATAGTCCGATATTAAATTATCATATTAAATCGTTGCCATATAGTATAACAGTTAAAAAGAAAGAATCGCCCTTATTTAATTTCTATTCTTTTTGCATTCTATTATAGTGTGTTTGCAGTGTTGTGTATATTCATTAGAAATAGTGTTAGACTAATTTATCACGAGATAACTAGTATTATAATGAACGCTTCTACACTATTACTGTATCCGTAATCCCACTAAGCACGTCTTAGACTAGCCAGTACGACGTGTAAGGGTTTGACTGTTGCTACAGTTCATACTAGAGTAATGGACACCATTAAACAATAATTCGAAGTCGCGATTGTAACAATTTTTTATTCAAATTCAAAAACATTTATTTGTAAGAATACAGTAGGCAAAAAGATCTCAAAATTATATGTTATGTTGTAATTTCATTTTTATTACAGGCTTTTTTGTACTTCCCTTGTCATAGGTCGGCCAAAGAACTGATCTACCAGTTTTGACGAGTTTCTGTGAGATTTAAATATCTCTAATCGTTTGTCAGGTATGCATTCGATAGCTGCTTTTGATTCTGTGGTAGTGTGCTTCAATAAATGGGGCCTTATAAAGGGTTAAGTATGCCAAATTACAGAGAAAAATGTGTCGAAAAAATGGTTTGCAAAATCTTAAACAACAACTTACATACTACGGTGCAAGTTTAATAAAAGCTTGAAAAAAAAAACAATTTGTATAAATAGTCAATTTAATTTATAAAATCTATGGAGGAATATTTCACGTTTTGACAGATCATTGATTGGTGGTGTCTAATAGCTTTTTACGTGAAATGAAATATTGATAGAGCACATGAAAAGTCTACGTACATCATACTGGCATGCTCGTGATAAATTTGTCTCTCATTGAAGTAGTATAATAAAACTTTGGAATTTGCATTTTTGTCTTCTCATTTTAGGTAATTATTAACTTTAGCACGTTTCCAGGGCAGGCGAAAGAGGGGACAATGACACAAACTATTATGTTAGCATCGAAACTAAACTATACGTAACGTTATTTATACACTTCTGCATCGTTTCCGCGTAGCACTGTTTTTCGTGGTACAGTCACGAGCTTTAATTTGGGACCCACTTAAGGTTGACAGTCTTATCATATTGTATAGGAATTCAAAGAATTTTTTTTCGAAATGGGTCCCAAATTAAAGCTCGTGACTGTACCTACCCCGTAGGTCGGGCGACGTTGTAAGTTGTTCTGACATGATTAGAACGACAATAATTTTCTTTTATTACATCGATGCTATTGATAATTTTTAAACATCAACAGAAAAGGTTGGTGGTCAGCGTGGAAGATAAAAAGATCATTGTCCATTTTCTCGCTTGTCCTAGAAAAATGTAGTATATCAAAGACTGTAACCATACATTGGGTGGTTTTCATTGTAAAAACTTCATGCTTTTAATATTGGTGGTGGCGTCATGTTGTGTTATTTTTTTTTAATCGTAGAAATCGAGATTGTATTTTAAATGTCTTTTAACTAATAATCGAAAAATTACAAATGAGTTCCAATAACTAAGTTTGCTGCGCTAAGCCAAAAGTATTCTGTTTATTTTTATAATAGATTTTATTACGAAGATTGCGTGATTTCTTAATCTAATAAATTAACAGTTTTAAGTATATTACGTATAGGAACTTAAAATATTATCTCGAATTTTTTTTTATTCTAAGTAATTTTTTTGTACTTAAAATGGTTTGTAAATTAATTTTGTGTAAGAAAGACGTAATTATAGTTGTTTTAATTTGCATACCTTTAACTATTAATACTCTTGCTATGATATAATTATTAAACGATTTCAGAATTATTATCTTCTCTACTTATTTTCCTTTCTTTCTTAACTCTTTCTTTTCTTAAGAATGTTACCAGAGGCTGCATTGCCTAACGCTTCTGACGCTTGTCTTCGCTTTCACCATCTCTTTCTGTCATCATCTTATACCGTTTAACAGAAATAAATAGTGATTGCGAAGGTAAGCGTCAGAAGCATTAGACAATAAGCGCAGTTGAAATAATTAAACAGAAATGTTTGATAATGCCATCTTACTCAACTTTCATAACAAAGTTCTGCGTGAGACTGAACACAACGAAAACAATGCCAATCACATTTTTGTCTCTACTAAAAGATGTTGGAAATCATTAAAAGTTAGTCTATTTGTCGCATGTCGTCTTCATCAGGCCATTAATTCAAACACCCTTTTATATTTAGAAACTCGTAACATTTTTACTTTAATCATCTAGTTCTGTTCGTGGTTTGCTTTGTCTATATCTGCACTGTGGTGAGTAGTTTTGTGTGTGATACCTACTAGTAGTTGCATGTCTGAATGTGTCAAGTTACTTGTGCATGTTGTTATTGTTCGGTGGCCCTGGTGCTAAGTTAACCATGTTTTACTATCTTACAAAAACTGTATTTAACTAACCGGGTTATAAGTCGAGACAGAAAAGTTTCTAAAATGGCATGCAATAATATTAACTGTTATTGTCATCTATCATGATCGAAAGGAAAAATTATCGACACCGTATTCAAATTTCTTGTATTCGTAAATCCAAAGACATCTATGACAATTTATTTATTTCTCACAGGGTCCAATCACCAAAAAAGACCAGCCTCCAGCACCGCATTTCCCGAAGTGCCAGTAAGTTCGCGGCCAACTTCCAGAACCACTCCCAAACCGCGCCGCAACCAGTCGTCCAAACCCTCTCCAATCCTGACGACATGAGCTCCAGTCTTCTCCGCAGCGACTCGGACAGGAGCCCGGGCGGGAACGTCAACCCTTCCGTCAACTTCTTCGGCAACTTCAAGGGTTTCTCTCTCGCGCCCATCGACAAACCTGAAGAAACAGATGTCAAGGAAGTGGCCAAAAATCCCAAAAGCGCGAAGATAACTCCAGTGCATAGAAGCAGCAGCAACAGCCAGAATCTAGCCAACCAAGGCGTCTTGAAACCCGTGCTAAGAAGCGCACCGCCTCTGCCTGTGGTGCCTGTCGCTTCCACCAGCCCGAAGACCAGTCCGTCCATCAAACGGACCAACAGCTCCGTCCAGAATAGAATTAAGGCGCTCATGACCCACGAGAAGGAAGAAATAACCCCCGTAATGACCAATCCGCCCCTCAGACCGGTCATATCCAGCCCCATTCTAGAAGCTTCCACGTGTACTGCGAAAGAGTTGATCTCCCCGCTCCAAGGCTCCAAAACTCTAGGCCCCATCAGACAGGCTCCTAATATCCCCGCGGCCTCGCCAGACCTACCAAAGAGACCTTTAAGCATGCACGCCAGCACTTTCCCTCAAAAACCATTACCAGAAGAACCTAAGAAGGTCAAAGAAGGGATATCGCTAAACAGGATAGCTTCTTTCCTGAAACAGGAGAAACCGAAGGAAAAAGAGCGCACTCCGGTGGAACGGAGCCATTCTTTGCCAAAGAATCCGATACACCAAGTTAAAATACCGAAATCTGGCGATAAAGTTGCGTTGCGCAATCTTCAGATATCAAACCCTATATTGCAGAAGGGGGTAGAGTTACCCGTGAATACGGTGCCGGTTGTGTCTGATTCGGAGGACGCTGAGGATCCTAAGGCATTCGTGAATAGAGCGCAAAGTATGCGAGCGCCGGCCGCGACCAAAGCCCCGCTACAAAGCTTCGGCTCCATGAGGCAACCCTCCGGAGCGCCGAGACCAGTCTCCGGAGTAGGCCGACCCACCGCCCCTCCACCCCCTCTACCTAACCAAACTACAACAGAAGAAGCACCAGTGTATCAAAACCCTAAACCAATCGTGGACCTAAAATCTACAGACTACGTGGACTGTATCGAGGAAAAGCAAGCGCCCCTAGCGCATATTGACGAAGAATCAGGAGACAATATTTACGCGATCATCGAAGAGAGCCCCGAGAAGCATTCTAAACCCCTGCCCGGCGTCCCGCCTCCCGTCAAAACTATCCCCCAGCCTCCACCAGTGGGCTACAACACCCCTAAACCGATCACATCAAATTCCGGGAGCAATGAGAGCATGGGTCTACTGGGAGAAATAGTCAATGAAATCCAAAACAGAAACTTCGATTCTATATACTCCGGGGCGACTCTGTCTAGAAAGAAGAAAGGGAGAGCGAAGGAAGAGATACCCGAGAGTAACAGAGACAGCACATATATGAATACAGGATACAAGACGCCAGAAAGTGTTTACAGCAATTCGGGGTCAAAGAGCGTAGCGTCGACTACCAGTAGTGGTTACTTGCACCCCTCAGCTGTGAATGTGCCCACATATCTTAACAAGGACAAAGACAAGCAGGACGACAAGGCACCACCTTCTCCTACTTTAAAAGGCAACACCAAGATACCGCAGTTCTCGCGGCAAGTTACGCCACCGAATCTGAGAACGTCGACTTTTAAAACCGTACCTCAGTCGCCTAAAGTTAGCAGTAAAAACACGCCGAAGACTATTGCGAATAGTCCCGATGTAGTTTCGAGTTGCGCTGTCGCAGACAAGGCTGTTAAAGCGCCCGATGTGATAAATAATAACAAACCTACTGATACTTCTAAAATAGCAGCTAAACCCAGCATCACTGCTAAACCAAACGACAACAGACCACCTTTACGACCCGCTCCAACCGTTGACAAAAAACCATCGATCAAACCTGCTCCCAAACCCGTTGCTCTAAATGCAACTAAACCACAAAGTGTTTTAAACCGCACCAACTCCAAAGTAGATCCTGTAGCGGACAGTAACAAAAATAAACCAAAAGTAGTCCCCAAGCCGACCACGATTGGCGTGCAGAGAACTGACTCGAACGTCAAACCAAGCGCGACCAAACTGACGTCGAAGCCATCAAACGTAGCCAGTCTACAGCAAAAGTTTGAAAATAGGAAATCTATAGGCAAAGAGCCTGTGAAGAAATAATCTTAACAGAAATTTAGTGATAACGTTTTATGCAGCTTCATCGGCAAGCTCGCCTATTTCAGTGTTGCTATAAAATAGTTTTACTATTAATTGAAACAAGTACATCTAGTCTGATAGAAGTTAAAGATCCAAGTCGGCGCTGCGGGAACGAACGGTCCGACTGTTAGATTTACGATATTTTTGTAATTTCAATCGTATTTGTCATTATTATAATAGACTATTGAAATAACTCAGTGTTCATATTTTGATAATAGAAAGGCATTTTGACGAATAGAGAAATGATTATGATTAATTGTATATAGTTTTTAATATATTTCGCTTTAAGATTTGTATGGATTTTACCTGACACACGTACCTTTTATAAATAAGGTTTTATATCGACAGGAAAATTCATACGATTATAGATTCTAGTTAAGAGATCTCTGTAAATAGTATAATTGTAATTTTGTACATTTTCCTTTAGAATTTGTGATTAATTGATCAAACGTGAAGTGTCTTAAAAAGCGTACATACAATAAATGGTTTGTTTGTATTTTTATAAAGACTTTTAAGTAATGTTTGGGAGCTATAGGTATAAAGTAAAAGATGCGTGTTTGTTGATGCAAACCTTTGGATGTATAAAGTGATAGTAATATTGTGTTTCCATAAATGCATTTCGTTTTACCCGCGATTTGGTGCTAGAGCAATAAATATTAATTTCTTTAAGACAGCCGTAGACTCTGTGTGATTATGAACTATTTTTTATATCAGAATACATATAATGTACGTTGTAACAATCATACATTTTAAAATAGTCACAGTATCTTTTAGTGAAATAAATCGTATTACGATGTTAAATTTCCATAAAACTGATGATAAACGAAAGCTAATTAGTTATTTAATTGTCATTTATCTGGCTGTGAGTGCAGCAGTAGATGTCATTGACTTGTGAAGTGTAATCTGCCACTGCCAATTTGTTGTGTACAAAAATAGATGGTGCTGATTTTAAGTCACAGAAAAAGTTAAGTATTTATGCCACCCTACATCGAAAATACATTATGAGTAGTAAATTCAATAGATGTCTTATAATATAACTTATAAAATATTTATTTTATCTGATACCGTATCAAACTGAAAATAAAGTCGCCATTTTGTAGAACAAAAAGTATAGGTTTATGGAAGCATTATAAAATAATGAGTGAGTGTGTAAATTACTTAAAATTATAGATATAATTATTTTGGCTGCGGCTTTATGGCGATATCTTATTAAGACTGATACTGTCGTTGAAATTAAAGTGATGCTTTTAGCTGCTTATAGATTTACTTCATATAAGTATTTACTATTTACACTGAATCATTATATAAAAAGGTTCGCATTTATTTGAATTTATTTGTGTAACTATATGAATTTTATTGAATTAGGCCTGTTCCTAGACGTCAGTTTTTTTTCAGCTTGACAGTGGACCTTGTCATTTACCGGATTTGCTGTTTGCCTATAATGCATGTGTACATATGTACAGAGTACCGATTTGTGGTAAGGTAATTAACTGATTAATTGATTATTGATTATATAATATCGGTACGGTAAAATACAATGCCCGCTGTTTAGTGGAAACAAAAGACGACTGCAAAAGTCCTAAATGTGTGTCCTTTGACGTCAGAAGTATAATTTTAAATATGCTGCAGTAATTAATCTTTAATTTTGCAAATGTGTCTTACTTATGCAAAATGATGTACATAAAAATGCTTTAAATTAACATCTAAGTAATAATAAAATTGTTAGTTAAAATTTAAATGAGTTTGAGCTTTCGAATGTGATATTATTATTATATAAACAATTAGTTTATCGTGACTTAAAAAATAAAACTCTCGTGTAAATTGAGTAACATTTTAGAATTATCCTTCTGATGTCTAAAGAGTTTCCGTTGTTATTTTGAGAAAAAAGAACATCAAATAATCGTTTATTTTTTATTTGTTTGCGTCCTGCATTTGACCAGTGTTTTGTTATGTTATAAACATTGGTGATAGTCACTTCTGGTTTTTCATCGACTGTGTATTCAGAGTATGACATAAAACAGTAGAAAATAGACGAAAAAAGAACTTATATTAAATTTAACATACATAATTGATGCCACCACCCAGCATTTTACTTTAAAAATATAGCAGCTACGAAGAAAGTGGCGGCCTCATTTAATTGCTACTCTTTTATGTAATGGGTGAATCAACTTTTTTGTGTTGTTAGCTCTGTCCCCAGTTGTCCAAGTGACATCTTCATGCTGTTTCATAGAAAAATGCTTAACCTTTCGTATGCCGAAAGTAAAAAAAAAAAGTCGTGCATTCTAGCCTCAACAGTTTCATATAAATCCAATGATACAGATTAAAAAAAAAATACAAAAAGAAAGCCTTAAATTGGGTACGGATCCGGTACAAGGCATCCGAAGGGTTAAGTTGTCCGGGAGACAAAAAAATTATAACCATAGCATCGAGTGGCAGGTAAAAGTTGATTTACTCTAGTACTCTAGTAATTCCGAGAAGTACATATATAGTTGTAAATACAACCAAAGAATACATAAGTGCGTTTCACAGTTAGGCAGCTAGTGTGATGGTTTGGTTGGTTATGATAAACTCAAGTCGAGACTGTGGAACATTGACAAGTTTTTTGTTTAGTGCACTTAAGTTAATTTGAGCCTAAGCCAAATAGTCACACGTAGAGTTAGTTACTTTAAAGGGTTCAGGCCTGAAATGTCCGTTTTCCTAAAATGTCTACTTTTCCATAATGTCACGTCTTTTGTATAAAAAAGACGTATCATTATGGAAATGCAGACATTTTAGGAAAGATACATTTTAGGAAAACTGACATTAAAATTTAAGGCCTGAGCCCTTTAAAGTACCTAACGGTTATTATGATTTTGTAAGAACTATGAAGATCTGATTATTCATTTCAGTCTTATTTTGAGCTAAGTGGCTGGATGTTATTTAAAAAATAAAATACACCAAATGATAATTATTTTTTGTTTTATTTTTCGCTATCAAACAATTGTATTTATTTAGTAACAAAATATTTAATGCTTAATTTCACGAGGCAACGTGAAAGGGTTCTGTGAGGAAGGAAGTAAGATCATCCCGATTGAAGAGGTTGAAACAACCTACTTATCATGCATGGCCGGCACTGTGCATGACCTATCGTTTGTAGGGCAACTGGTTTTGTATAGGGCCCCAAAACAAAGCAGAAGACAGATGAAAGAAGGGAAGCCATTAATGTATGCACAGTAATTTTCAACCCGAAATACATTACAAAAAAATCGTGTGTGCAGTTCCTCCGCGCGGCAGAAGTGAAATTTAGTAATGTGGAAATGAAAAAGGCACTTATAAATACATCAATATGAACCTTATCGCAATAACTTAAAGAACTAAATTTACTTGTGCATCTATGTGTTTAAATTACTCAGTAGATGGCGCTTTTATCAAGTCTCATACATTTGCACAGACAGTATGAGTTCTGCATCGCACTATCGAAGTTTTTAACATCCGTTAGTATATGTATATACAATGCGAGATCGACCGTCACTGATAAGGTCCATTTATCTCTAAATAACGTATACAATCAAAATAACAGAACGCCGTGAAAACTAACAAATTATATTATGTTACACACATACACACAACACTACATTTTTGCAAATAAATATTCTTATTACAATACATAACGACCGCTTTAGCCTAGTTGGTAGTGACCCTGCCTACGAAGCAAGAGGTCCTGGGTTCAAATCCCGGTAAGGGCATTTATTTGTGTGATGAGCACGAATATTTGTTCCTGAGTTATGGATGTTTTCTATGTATTTAAGTATTTATTTATGTATATAAGTATGTTTATCGTCGTCTAGTACCCATAGTACAAGCTTTGCTTAGTTTGGGACTAGGTCGATTTGTGTAAGATTGTCCCCTAATATATATATATATATATTTTTTTATTCATTTTGTTTTCAACCGTCATTGCCGTCATGAGAAATTTTTGAAAATAATAAATTAAGCTGCTTCGGTTTGTGGTGGCCTTTAGCCTTTAATCCGCGTGTTAGAAATTAAATGCCATCTATCTAGATTGATGTCCAGTTGATGTCCAGTAACATCCTTGACCGGAGTAGATCCTTGTATATTCATGCCGGTAGCCGTGTTGAATCAAAATGCTTTCGCATAGAGTTTATTTTACAATGCAATATTTTAGAGAACTCTACCGGGTGACTGCTACTTATTTTTATAAACAGTATGCAAATTTTTATTTTATCCACATTAATGCAAATCTAATATACGAAAACAATCAAGCAGTATGGTACATTTGTATTCATGAAAATGATGTAAAATTTTTCATGAAAGGAAAATAGAAAGATAATTATATTTAATTATTGGAAAAACGCCATTTGTGTTTTGTAGTCTAGTCTGTGACATTCTCCTTTTCTTATCATACTCTGTGGTTAAACATTTCCGCGGTTGCTTGCTGTCTGCTGTCTGTTGCTGTTTAGTAAATTTTTCCAATTTCTTTGTGTAGTCCAGTCCAGCTAATTTTGAGCCAATACTTTCAAAATGTAAGTATTTGAACCTTTATTAAAGTAAATATTATCTCTTCTTGTGAAATATAGTCGTAACAACTTGTAATTTCTTGATTTTAGGGCCACCACAGCCAAGCCACGCTCGGAGATGACTCTGGAGGAATTAGCTAAAATTGAAGAGGAAGAATTCAGTACTGGGCCGCTTTCAGTGCTTACACAGTCCGTAAAGAACAATACGCAAGTATTAATTAACTGCCGGAACAACAAAAAGCTGTTGGGACGTGTGAAAGCTTTCGACCGGCATTGTAATATGGTCCTTGAGAACGTAAAGGAAATGTGGACTGAAGTACCAAGGACTGGCAAAGGGAAGAAGGTAATTTGGTTTTAGTTTGTTGTTACATAAATATTAATAGTTTTGAGGTTAGGTATTATATTTGTGAGATAATGCTATGAAGATTTACATCTAAATTGGTGATAATTCTGTTATGGTATTGTATAAAAAGTGAGGTTATTTTTATAAATCTCGCAATTGGACTCAATTTCAGTGCCACCGAGCTTTGTTTATGTAAAACATTGAATTGTCCATGTCATCTAAATTGAGTGGTTATAGTATTTCCAATCATTTATTTTCTCAATGACAGCTCCCGTATAATGTAACTGCGTTTTTTACGCAAAAATTAACTTTTAATTGCGAGGTATAAAAATACGACAACTGCTTGATTTTGTTCCTTGATCCCATATAATATTCATCTAAGACGAATTGAATATGCAGATATATAGATATTGAATGATATTTGCAGTCAATTTTTTTTAAAGTAGTAGTAGTCAAATAGTGATGTTATGATTGAAATATTGATATTGTATCGGTACTGTATATGTTGAACTAGATGTGTTCCCGCGACTTTGTACAGTCAACGTCATAAATAAGTGATCACTTTTGTACCTTGTCGCTTTCAGTCGTTAGGTAATTTCGTATGGCTTTTCTAACATGACGTTAAAGTGACAAGGTACAAAAGTGATCACTTATTTATGAAGTTGACCCTACGCGTTGTAATTTTTTTCCTGGGATATAAAATAGCCTATGTTACTCAAGTGAAATAATTTTTATTTGTCCAGTAGTTTTTAGCATATTCATTACAAACATACAAATTTTTCCTCTTTATAATATAAGTAATACAAGTATAGATAGGTAATCGAAAATGAAATGAAATAATTATAATAATAGGTAATTTTTATTTATTAATTTTAAATTTGGATCAATATTGTATCTACCGATCACTTATTTGGTCACAACACTATAACTTTCAAACTAGGTCTGTCATCGAGAAAATAAATGATTGGAACTACTATAGTTTATGCATTTATATCTATTTCAAATATGAGAAAAATTATAGGAAACTAGCTGTTGCCAGCAACTCCGTATTTACACTTACATGTTAATTTTAACAAATTGCGACTTCTTCCGTTTCTAAGAATTATTCTCCACATGTGTTAAGGTTTTTTTTGGACATTCTTACCTCACTAGATAGGTGAGGAATTTTAGTTACATTTTGTATACTTCTTACTTTTTTTTTTTTTTTAGTGGCTTTTTAAACAATAAAAAAATAAAGGAATAATTCAAAGTGACGCGAGTTTTAAGATATTGTGGCGAAAACATTGCAAAATTTTGTTGTTATTTGTTTTAAAAATGTATTGGCATGTGGCCTCAGTAGGTACCAAAAGCAAAAACAGAAAAAAAATGTTATGAACTTGTTTAAAAATTGACTTTAGTCAAAATTCTGGATTTTTGGAAAATTACGAAATTTCAAAATTTCTCAATAACGGTCAACATTTGTATAAGGCAATATAGGGTTAAATTCATAGCTTATGGTATGTACTATCTTGCCCTTAAAGGAATGTATCAAATTACCAGTAACCCTGTATAAATGTCTAGGATATTGTAAGAAATAATTTGCATGCTCCCGGTACTGGTTTTCCATACAAATATGGTACCGGAACTGGGAATTCCCGGTTCTCACCATACAAACTCAGTACTGGGAGCATGCCCTAGATAGAACTGTTTGAAGGGTTTGGGAATGTGAAGTAACAATACTGTGTTGATGTTCATAAATTATATTGAAACTATTTGCCATCAAAAACTAACTTAAACTCAATTTGTTCCAGGGCAAAGCTGTAAACAAGGACAAGTTCATTTCTAAAATGTTTCTACGTGGCGACTCTGTCATCCTAGTCGTAAGAAATCCCCTCGCCACTGCTGCTGGAAAGTAAACCTCCAGTAAGACAACAATATCTTCCATTGTCTAAAGGACTTATGGCCTTTTCACATTCCATTCTGCATATTATTTGGAATTCAGATGGAAATTGTATGAACACCAAAGAATGACACAGTACACTTAAATTTACAAAACGTTAGTCTAACTCATGCAGATGCCGCTGAACCTTGTTAAATTTACAAAACGTTAGTCTAACTCATGCAGATGCCGCTGAACCTTGTTAAATTTGAATGTAGGTGATTATAGATTTGTTCTTTACTTTACGTGTATTTGATTGTACTTGTTTATATGCTGATGTTAATAAAATTTGTAAGAATGATACAGCTGCATACTGGACATTGCTGGATTCGCCAATTGTGATACCATATTTCAGAGCCACATAAATATATTTGCACGTAAGCTTGCATACCAAGGACTCATACCATGTGGCATAATACCATACCATGTGGTATGTGGCCAGACTAATGTTGTAACTCTTGCTGAGAGTAGTTCTATAATTATAAGCCTTTTCTCTCAAGGAACAACTTTTTTGGGTTGTTTTGTGTAAGTACTAGAGATGCAACGGATAGTTGTTTAGCCGGATACCAGATACCAAATATCCAGTCGCTGGATATTCGGCCAAGTTTTACCTACAATAAAATTGAGCTAATCAGAGCTGGTGCGCTGCACTCCGCAGGTTGCGACTTGTTCAAGGAATTATTATTATTATTTAAAATAATACACGAGCAGCTCATTGAGCTGATACGTGCATATCACTACACTTGTGTTTTAAGTCTTTTGATATAAATGTCCAGTTGTTTTTTATATAATTGTAGGTTATCTATGATAGAAGGATCTTATTAACAGTATGGTTGGTCTACTGCTACATAAAACTGTTTAAAAATTTTGCTTATATGTCCTCTTATGAATTATACACACGTGAATTAATAAATTGATGTTGATAACTGACATAATATCTCAATAAATATCCGTTTTTAAGCATAACTAAGTTTTTTCACTATCCGGTATCTGGCCGGATAGTATGCAACTATCCGGTATTCGGCCAAATAGTAAAATTATGGTTGGATAGGCCGGATACCGAATACTGGCCGGATATCCGTTGCATGTCTAGTAAGTAACAAGTAACTAAGTACTCTATGCTAAAAGGTGATGAAAACTATAAACAAAATTTGGCAAGTCATGATCAGGTAGTTATGCGCGACCGTGGCGCACGGGACGTCCCAAATGTTAACTTTTTTGTCGACAATCCACACTAAGGTTTTAACTTAATCAATTTCCATAAAGTCCTTTGGTAATGGAGGCGTTAGTTTATAATTTTATATGTATGGTCAATATAAGGTATAAAATATTAACTGTTATTTTATTTAGTACCTCAATAATCAAGAAAAAAAAAGGAAATTGAAAAGATGTTTTATGCTGTCTGTACCATTCTTATCATGTTTTTAGAGTTCTGTAGCTCAAAAGGAAAAAACGGAAACCTTATAGGATCACTTTGTTGTCCGTCTGTCAAGACCCTTTTTCTCAGGAACGCGTGGAGATATCAAGCTGAAATTTATATCAAATACTCAGGTCTACTGTCCCTTGGAGCTGTGAAAAAATCGAACTTCTAAGCCAACGCAATCAAAAGATCCCGTTTATGCCACAAATTTTCGAAACTCGCAAGGGAATCAAAACCTACAGGGTACTTCCCGTGAACTCAGAATCTTGAAATTTGGTTCGAAGCAAGGTCTTATAGCACAGTTAGGGCGTTTGTGCACTACAAGACCGGACCAGAAAATTTCGGTCCGGAATGGGAAAAAGTCTACAAGTGTCCGATTTACCCACAACCAACCAACACCCTTAGCGGTGTTGGTGATTTTCATGTGTTTTTATGTACAATAAAGAGTTTTCCATATCGCACCGTAAAAAAA
Organism: Archips crataeganus; assembly: GCA_947859365.1. Taxonomy (NCBI): domain Eukaryota; kingdom Metazoa; phylum Arthropoda; class Insecta; order Lepidoptera; family Tortricidae; genus Archips; species Archips crataeganus. Next base: position 10,026,542 of record OX402069.1, on the reverse strand, counting down.
TCGGACACTTTTCCCCATTCCGGTCTGGTCTTGTAGTGCACAAACGCCCATAAAGGAAAAATTGCGAAAAACTTTTTTTTTCGTCTGTCTATGTACAGTCGACTACAAAAAAATCGATACGGTCAAAGTTACAAAAATATGTATACACGACCTTAATGTTAAGTCAATAAAGGTGTGTATACATATCTTTGTAACTTTGGCGGTATCGATCTTTTTGTAGTCGACTGTACATATATCAGTAACCAATCTACAATGATCCCACACTGCGCACATTTTGCTTAGGAGCAGGGGTCTGCTAAGACTGGATGTTCATAGATACGTATAAATTTGTACGGAACCCTCGGTGCGCGAGTCTGATTCGCACTTGGCCGGTTTTTTAGGTCTCCTGTCTGTTTCCTCATCAAAAACCAATCTCATGTTTGTCATGTCCCTATGTCGATTCAAAATGCGCCTTGCTAAGAGAGCAAGGATAAAGTCAAAGAAAAAATCAAGCCATCACATTATATATTATAGTAGACTTTATTATGAGGATAAGTATGATAGCGTAGCTAGCATCAGACTCCTTTACAAAAGCAAATCTGCTTACCGAATGTATGAGTAGACTTTCTTAGTACCAACCACAACCACATTATGTGATTAAGATTGCTTTAACCCTTCAGATGCCTTGTACCGGATCCGTACCCAATTTAAGGCTTTATTTTTGTATTTTTTAAAAATCTGTGTCATTGGATTTATATGAAACTGTTGAGACTAGAATGCACGACTTTTTTTTTTTTACTTTCGGCATTCGAAAGGTTAAGATGTCATCAGTCTTGTTCCCTTAAGTCTGCCTTAAATTACCACTACCATAATTTGGGATCTAAAAAAAAGTCAACAACATAGTAATGTAAAAGATTCATTTATTTCATCTTTTATTCCTTTGCTCCCTCGTTATTTTACACAGAAACAAAGTACCAGCTACCACTAACAGCTACTTCCATTATTTACTTAGAGTATTTTAATAGTCTTAATACAAAAGGTATCAACCATTCTCAGACTCAGGTTTCAATGGCCAGCCATGACATATCCAAGACAAATGCTACAAAAATCAGATACTCCAACATACCAATCTTGAGATCACATCGTTGTATTAGAGCATGAAACACGCGGAGGCGACACTTTGAATTCTACTGCTTCTTTTTTTCAAGAATAATTGTTCCGCCTCTGCGTGCTTGTGGCTTCAGATATGAAATTATTTAAAATGGACGTGTATTAAAGATGTCGCAGGGATATTGCGTGGTTCATACCGGGGCAGACTTACATCGAACTTACCCTAGCGGTTTAAAAAATGCATACATCACTGTGACGCTCATGGTCTACTAGCCAACAATAATAACATCACAGATAAATATTAGACATATTTTTTGGCTCCAATCTTTGAGCAATCTCAGTCAATACATACATAACATACTTTCAAACAACAATGTGTGGAAATTTAACTAAATGTACCACTTATTTTAACTAAAATATTTCATAAGGCCACATCTACTGGACACGCTATATTCAATGCCATTATAGTGACTGTATATTGAACAAACATTAGATCAGTCATTGTATTGGCTTTGAAATTACATTCCAAATCTTTCAAGTTTTAAATCTACAACCATAATTTACACATATACAAAATAAAACTCGTTCTCGCGTATACGTTGTACTGTAAAACCAAAAGTTTATTAACCAAGAATTAAAAAAAGGTTTTTTTTAGTTTACTTTAGTTGCCCCAAAAACTTTGTTCTAAATTCTAACATTGGAGAATAAAACGCAGTTTCACAAAGCCTAACAGAATATGAGGGTATCTTTTAATTGAAGAGAAATAAAGGATATGTCTCTCCACTATGGATAATATAAAATTCGAATTAAACATAAACTGCTCAAACCTAATTAAATAAAATGGACATATCCAAATTGTCAAACCTCTCATATTTCCAGTCAGAATATAAACAAAAGTAATATAAATAAATAAAAAATTAAAAAAGCTTTCAAGCCGGCTCGACAGATCAAAATTAGGCTTAGGCACAGTACGTCAGAAAATGAAAAATACCACATGCCAAAAATACATTAGCTTGCAAAATAGTTCAATTTGTTTTCATCTTCTCGCGTACTTAACTGTAATACCTATCTGAACAGCTAGCACAAGTAATCGCGACTCGTCTGTCGCTCTGTGCGTCCTTTCTAACAATCACAATATGTAAGAGACGCACTGAGCAAGAAGCTTGAACAAACCAAATCGCGTTTCCCTTCACAATTCGAATAGAGTGGCGGTCACCGGTTTCGGTATCAAAACTACGGCTGGGGTTTTACGGCCAACACAAGGCCTGTGCCCAGCAGTGGGACGTATATAGGATTTTTATTATCACATGTCACTAGACTGTCTTACACCATCGCAATTTCACGAAACAGAACGGGAGTTTACGTAACAAACATGCATTATTTTAGCTACGTTACTACAAGATTGTCAGGTCTTTTTTATGCTACATTTTTAATTTTTTTAAGTCAAAGATTAACACCAAATATGTGTAAGGAAAAATCTCTGTCAATTTTCACTTTTTTGGTGACTACAGCACGGCTAGCGCATCTTAGGACTTGTGTATCACGGTTTAACGAATTCACTGTCGGCTGTCAGGCTCGGATTCTCTTCAGGTGTCAGAAACACAGCGAAAGTGACGAAAACGCATCCCGGTATTGAATGTGCGTTAACTTCCTGTCGTAAATTTTCTACCGTCAGACATAGGTTCCCAATAATCTAGTGGGCGCTGGAGCTTTTCGTGGGGGCGGTAGCGTGTCACAAAATAGCAAGAGCGAGAGAAAGAGAAAAAATATTTTTTAAATTGAGATAATAGAATAGACCATACAATTGGGAGGGGGAGCGTTGGATTTTTTTTTGAAAAGGGGGCGGTATTCCATAAAAGGTGCGAGGGTATTTAAAGGGGGATGAAAATTTCATTGATTTTGCCGTAGGATGCACCGTTTTCAAGATATTTGACAAAACACCGGTTCTCGTCCGATCACCGAGGTTAAGCAACGTCGGGCGCGGTCAGCACTTGGATGGGTGACCGCCTGGTTTCACGTTAAACTATCGTCCGTAAACCGACTTAACAGACGACCGGTTTTATATGGGTACTTTTATATCAGCTTTAGTCACCTACATTAGTCACGTATAACTCCCGTTCCCGTATTTTTACTCAATGTAATTGCACAATTCCCTAGTTGAGCAGCGGCGTGTCCATATTGAACCTGTAGACGGTGGCGCAGACGGCGTCCCGCGGCGCCGCGGCGTCGTACGGCGGCAGCAGCCGGATGCTGCGCACGCGCTGCTCCGTGTACAGCTCCACGACGCCCCACTGCTTGAGGAGCCGCCAGCAGTTCTGGATCGCGTCTGTTGATATTGCTTCTCCTGGAAAAGGGAGGCACGATTAATAAAGCGTTGTAACGCTTGCGTTCTCATGAAATAGACATTTTTTAATGCTGTAACAAAAAAATAGATATCCCCAAATGGATATGGTATGGTTTGAGGGTTACATTCTCTAATCTAGAAAATGAATGATCTAGTCAGTCTAGTTGTGTAAAAAAAAATAAAAAAAATACTTCAAACCAAACTTGTTAAAGTATGGCCTAGTAGCGATATCTCTTAATCCGGGTGAGCGGTTAGTTCCGAAGGAGTGTTGATGTTTCTCGATGAGAACTGAACATAGATGGCGCTGTATCGCTGCAAAAGTGATTATAGCAGGCTGGAATGTATGATGCATAGGAAAAATGCAAAGTGAAAGGAAAGTGGTGGTGTAGGGGTTTAGCACGTGGCACGGAATGCCAAGGACCCGGGTTCGATTCCCAGCATTGGTCTTTTTTCTGGGGTTTTTTTCTGTGCATCTATGTTTCAGTTTGTATTTAGTATGAAATATTGGGTGACCTCAGCCTCTGGACAAATAGCAAGATATTTAAAACCAAACTGCAAAGTTCATAACAATCAGTTCAATATTTACCGAAAAATTAACGGTTTTCAATGTATCACTTTGGGTATGTATTACAATACCGAAGTACGAAAGACCGAATGTATTAAAACATCGAATGGGTCAAAAGACCGACACGATTTTTTTCTGAAACCGTTAACTTTTTAAGATTGTTATAAAACAAACATAACCTAATGGGTTATATGATGCCGTTTTACTAAATTCTGAGAAGTTTACGGTTTCAGAAAAAAATCGTGTCGGTCTTTTGACCCATTCGATGTTTTAATACATTCGGTCTTTCGTACTTCGGTATTGTAATACATACCCATACCTTTGGAGGAGCCTGTTTATTTGGATGACACGATTTCATAGATTTTTTTTCTTGTTTTCTTGTCTAATTAAGCAAATAACTATTTTGCGATATTGCTAAGTATCAGTCTTATCAATGGTTTGATTATTTGTCCAGAGGCTAAGGTCACCTTGTATATGGTCTAGTCGAGTCATCTGTCGGTTCGTATGGTTACCGTATAGCATCCTGTTCTGCGAGTAGTCCTCGGTGAGCCGCTCGAGCGTGTCCCGCACGAGGTCCTTCTGCGGCGCGGCGCGCACGGCGCGGCACGCCGCCGCGTAGCCCTCCAAGAGAGGCCGGATGCAAAGCAGGAGCCGCGCGCTGACAACAAATAAAAAAAAAATCAAAAAAAATATTAGAGGACAATCTTACACAAATCGACCTGGGCCCAATAGGGATGTTTCCTAGGTAAAAAAATAATAATTCGTATTAGTCCGTATTTTACATTATCAAAAAATATTAGACACGTAATTTTTCTTTTGACAATTAAACAAAAAATGACGAAGATATGGCGCGTTGAAGTTCCGCGTGACGAGGCGTGACGTCACTTGTTCCTAAAACGCTCATACAAAGTGTAGGAACAAGTGACGTCACGCGAAACTTCAACGCGCCATATCTTCGTAATTTTTTGTTTAATTGACAAAATAAAAAATACGTGTCGAATATTTTTTGATAATCTAAAAGACTGACTAGTTAGGAAAGTAGCCTATTGCATAACAAAGTACAACTTATATTACAAGCGGAACTCCCTTTCCAGTTAATATAACTGAATCGAGAGTTCCGCTTGTAATATTAGTTGTAATTTGTTATGCAATTGGGCCCTGGTCCCAAACTAAGCAAAGCTTGTGCTATGGGTACTAGACGACGATAAACATACGTACATACATACGTACGTACGTACATATTAAACATCCAAGACTCGAGCACAAACATTTGTATTTGTCACACAAATATCTGCCCCGACCGGGAATCGAACCCAGGACCTCAAGCTTCGTAGTCAGGTTGTCTAACAACTAGGCTATCTGGTCGTCAAAAGACTACTACTAAAATATACTTCAAAGTCTCCTATGGCTATTAGCACGCTGTTTATGATCAAACTTGTTTGTGAAACTTAACGTTTTCATTAAATAGGTCAAGTCCCGCGTTCGATTTCCGCGTCAGGGCAGATATTTGTATGATAAATACAAGCTTTGCTTACTTTACATCTCTCTTTTCATCTCTTTGCATTTATTTCAACGGTTGGCAATACTGTTTTGTTCTTTTTCTTATTTTTTTTTGTACAATAATGAGTTTATTCATTTATTTATATTAAGCCGTGGCGGCCTAGCGGTTTGACCTATGGCCTCTAAAGCTGAGGGTCGCAAATACCAGCTCGCACCTCGAGTTTTTCGGAATTTATGTGCGAAATTAGGTACATTTGAAATTTACCACGAGCTTTACGGTGAAGGAAAAAAATTAGTGAGGGCAGCATACACCCGCGAAGAAATTCAATGGTGTGTGTGAAGTTCCCGATCCGCACTGGGCCCGCGTGGGAGCTACGGCCCAAGCCCTCTCACTCTGAGAGGCCTGTGCCCTGCAGTGGGATGTATATAGGCTGGGATGATGATGATGAGATGATTTACAAGCTTGGTTTGAAGTATCTTTTTGTGTTTATTTTTTCAACTTATTTTTTTTTTACTTTTACGGTCATCCCGTGAAATCCATTTTATTATAATAATATAAATACAAAAAGATACTTCAAACCAAACTTGTAAAAAGTATGGCCTTGTAGCGGACATCTCTTGTCCGGGTGAGCGGTTAGTTCGGAAGGAGTGTGGGTATGTATTACAATACCGAAGTACGAAAGACCGAATGTATTAAAACATCGAATGGGTCAAAAGACCGACACGATTTTTTTCTGAAACCGTAAACTTTTCAGAATTTATTAAAACGGCATCATACAGAACCCATTAGGTTAGGTTAGGTTTGTTTTATAAACAATCTTAAAAAGTTAACGGTTTCAGAAAAAAATCGTGTCGGTCTTTTGACTCATTCGATGTTTTAATACATTCGGCCTTTCGTACTTCGGTATTGTAATACATACCCAGGAGTGTTGACGTTTCTCGATGAGAACTGAACATAGATGGCGCTGTATCACTGCATAAGTGATGATGGCAGGCCGGAATGTATGATGCATAGGAAAAATTTGCGTGTAAACTCCTGACCAGTGGTGGTGTTGGGGTAAGCACGCGGCACTGGTCTTTTCTCTGGGGTTTTTTCAGTTTGTATACACCGTGAAATTTTAGTGGTTGTTTTCCCGAAACGAGGTGATTTAGTATCGATTGTACAATCGATTTATAATTACTATTTTGACTAGAGTCAAAAATCCAATTGTGAAAAACGAAAGTCGAAAATGACCGCAAACCAATAGTAACGCTTCGTTGGTACCTAACCTATCGTACGATCGATCGATTACTATTGGTTTGCGGTCATTTTCGACTTTCGTTTTTCACAATTGGATTTTTGACTCTAGTCAAAATAGTAATTATAAATCGATACTAAATCACCTCGTTTCGGGAAAACAACCACTAAAATTTCACGGTGTATAGTTTGAAATATGATGATGCTTTAGTTATTGATGGGGAAGACTAACCGTTCGGCGAGCGCCTCCGGCCTGGTGGAGAGGCGGTACTTGATGTTCCTGGCGGGGTCGGGCCTGTCCTCGTCCTCGTCGTCCTCCAGCGTGCGCGCGAACCGCTGCGACCAACGCTGCTCCTCCAGACCGACGTCCGTCTGAGGAATATAACGTCTATGTAGATGCCTAGTTCTTTCGTCGTTATTATTTAATTTGTAATTGCAAAAGATCCATAGATTACTTTGTTGACCACTAAAATCGATACGTGCCGTCCAAAAGTAATCAAAGTCGATTCAAATTATCAACATTGTCAGATAGTTCAAGTAATTTATTGAATCAGGCGTTACTTTGCGGAGGTCCATATTAACGACCTGAAACAATAGGCTACTTTCCTAACTAGTCAGTCTTTTAGATTATCAAAAAATATTGGACACATATTTTTTATTTTGTCATTTAAATAAAAAATTACGAAGATATGGCGCGTTGAAGTTTCGCGTAACGTCACTTGTTCCTACACTTTGTATGAGCGTTTTAGGAACAAGTGACGTCACGCCTCGTCACGCGGAACTTCAACGCGCCATATCTTCGTAGTTTTTTGTTTAATTGTCAAAAGAAAAATTACGTATCTAATATTTTTTGATAATGTAAAATACGGACTAATAAGAATTATTTTTTTCTACCTAGGAAACATCCCTATTACTTTGCTCACCCGCGACCTTACGATAGTTACGTTTATGTAAGAAATGCGTGAGTTTGTGCTAAGTTCCCAATCCGCAATGGGCCCGCGTGGGAACTACGGCCCAAGCCATGCCCTCTCATTCTTTAAAATGTAGACAACTGGCAGCACCACATGTGTTTGTTTCTTTTTAAAATGTAGACAACTGGCAGCACCACATGTGTTTGTTTCTTTTTAAAATGTAGACAACTGGCAGCACCACATGTGTTTGTTTCTTTTTAAAATGTAGACAACTGGCAGCACCACATGTGTTTGTTTCTTTTTAAAGAGAAAAAAGCGAAGTTTCATTTTTGATTTAACGTGTAATTAACTTTTTATCCCACGTCCTTTCCGTACACATAACACTTGAAATGTAACTAACAAATAATTCGCTACCGTCCTTTATCCTGTTACCTGCACTTGCTGCATCACGTCCTGCGCCACGAGCGAGTCCACGGCCCGCAGCAGGGTCTCTTCCACGCGGTGGCACGGCGCGCACAGGATGAACTCCTGGCTGAGCACCGCGCACAGCTGCAGAGACGCCTCCATTAGCTCAGAGTGCCGGACGACTTCCGGGTCGGCGCCGGGCTGACGGATAATGCTCTCTAACGCCGTCGCTGCAACACAATATTAAGTTTAACCTCTTAGGGCCACTTGCACAGTCTAGGGTTAAAAAATTAAATCTTTAACCCCGGGTTAAGAATGACATTTCCATACATTTTGACACTTGTTAGCTCGCGGTTAGCAGTTAACTCGGAGTTAAGTAGCTAACCCAGGTCCGCGCAAGCCCGCCTTAGTCGCCACTGTCGTCCAATCGTGACCTGGGCCCTATTGCATAAGTTTACCAGAAAATAATGTAAGTTACAAGCTAATGATTTCCAAGTCGTTAGTGTTAAGTATTAAGCCTCTGACTTAGAGCATTTAGAGCAGTGGTCGTCAAAGTACGGCCCGCAGCCGGGATGTTTGCAGCCCGCGACATATGCAACGACTTTAGTAGGTAAATAGTCGTCAAAACAGATTTTGCATACGCAAGTAACTGAATACGTGGATAAGAAAAAAATATATACTTAAAATTTAAGTCTGACATTGTTCTTGTATCTTGGGCGACCATCCGGACGGCGTCCGGTGGGTCGACCTAGATACCGCTGGAAAGATGAAGTGGCTAAGGATCAGACAGAGCTGGACGTGTCCGATTGGTCAGACTTGGCACAGAGCAGGAAGCAATGGCGCACTTTGATGTCGGAGGCCAAGATCCACTTCGGGTCGTTGAGCCAGCGAAAGTAAGTAAGTAAGTATTGTTCTAAAAATTACGTGTATTAAAGTTTGCACCTAGAAAAATTAAGTCTTCTTTAAATAAAGCCACCAACGACTTTTCAAATGAATAGCCAATTCGTAAATGTGCGGCCCACAGTAAGCCTTCACTTTGTCTAATGTGGCCCTTGATCATAAAACTATAAGGGTTCCTAGTTGACTACGGAACCCTAAAAAGTGTGACGACTACTGCATTAGAGCCTACAACACAAGCGTTCTCTAGGGCAGTGTTTCCCAACCTGGGGTCCGCGAGTATACGTATGGGGGTCCGCGGTAAACAGTTATAAGTACCTATATTGTATCTGTAATAACTAAAATAAATACCTAATCCGTATTTTTTGTGTTTATTTTGTTAAGGGGGTGGTCCGTGAAAACTGTGCTTGATTTCCTAGGGGTCCGTGGCTGAGAAAGGTTGGGGAACGCTGCTCTAGGGTGATTTTACGGCGGGAACGCGGCGAGCACGCAACAGTTCGCGGGTGGTACGCGGCGGTCCCACTGCTATTATTTTACCCGTACGCGATTATTTTAATTTAATAAATCGCGGCTTGTACACCGCGGGCTGTTGTGTGTTCGCCGCGATCTCGCTCCGCTGTAAAATCGCCGAAGCAAATCGCTCGTGTTGGAGCGATGGAGCGCCGCGTGTACAGTCAACCAATTCGATTCCTAGGCCACCATAGGACCTTATCATACTAAGGGGGTGTTTCACCACCTTATTGTCAAACTACTGGTTACGTAACCAATGAATAAACTAAGTACTGGACAAATCTGTCAGCTAGTGTTTTTTCAGTTTCACCACTCCGGTCCTGTGCAAACTAAGTACCACTTAACTAATCGTGGGTTTAACAAAAAGTCGGAATGGCAACGTCGCATTTCACGACCACGCGTTCCTGTTCGCACACTTTCGTTCAAAGAGTCACTCATTATTAAATCAAAAGAAATGGTTAACTATATAATTTTTGAATACATCTATTTTTTTTTGCATAAACAAATATGTAACATTATAATTGATCCAAAAACGGTATTTATTTACGATACTTTGTTAACAATAACAAAGAAAAATAAAATCACGTAAAAGGAATCGAAAAGTGGCGCCAAACCATTTGACAGATAAACTTTTTTTTAATGGCGACATACAAGTTGACGTAGAACAAACGATTAAGCCACTGGAAAAAAGTTTGTTATTAAAAAATATTACGAAATTTTGGATTTATTTTTACATACTAAAAGTGTACCTACAAAATTTAGCATGACCTCTTTCTTTAAAAAATAAAAAATACTTTGATTTATTTTTCTGAAACCGGCTGAAGGGCTCTCCAACCATGGCCACAAAAAAATGAACTAACTTTATGTGACGGATAAAAATGCTAAATGCCTCCTGATCTGATGGTCAAATTAAGAAACAGTTTGTCCGTCACTTAGCGCTAATCGAGACTGGTGAAACAGAAATTTTAATTCCATCTGTCAAATAAGGTTATGATTAAGCTAATCCGAACTTTAAGAAAAGTGGTGAAACAGCCCCTAAATAATTTTATTTGTCGAACGCGCTAATCTCAGAAATTGCTGGTTCGAATGGTTTTTTTTGTGTCGAGTCCATTTATCGAGGAAGCCTGGCTATATAACACCACGCTACGACGAATAGGAGCGGAGCATCAGTGGTTAACGCGGACGCAGCCGCGGGCACCAGCCCGCTGTGGTTGTGACGTATAATAGACGGATAGATAGATAGTAGACGACCAGATGGCCTAGTGGTTAGAGAACCTGACTATGAAGCTTGAGGTTCCGGGTTCGATTCCCGTGTCGGGGCAGATATTTGTATGACAAATACGAATGTTTGTTCTCGGGTCTTGGGTGTTTAATATGTATTTAAGTATGTATCTATCTATATAAGTATGTTTATCCGTTGCCTAGTACCCATAACACAAGCTTTCCTAGCTTACTTTGGGACTAGGTCAATTGGTGTGAATTGTCCCGTGATATTTATTTATTTATTTATTTTATTTTATAATGTCACAACGACAGGGTTCTGTGGCCTAGGAATCAAATTGGCTGACTGTGCAGCGGCGGGTTGCAGACGAGGCGACTCACCGACGATGGCGGGCGCGGCGTAGTGCGCTACCACGGTGTTGCTGTAGTACGCCAGTTCGAGCGACGCCGCGATGGAGCGCTGCGGCCGAACCCGCTGCTTGTCGCCGGAGCCCTCGCGACGGACCAGACCGCGCCCCAGCATATCCAGCTGAAACGAAACACACTGTTCAGATGGTATAAAAAAACACCAGCATCAAAATTTTTTTGGGACAATTCCCTAGACAAAATTTCATGTTTTGACCCAGTAATATCCCTATATCGAAATGTTCAAAGCTGTCTGGGGATAAGCGCTGTAGTTGAGTCTAATAAAGTTGTGGGCAGGTGCCAGATAAGAGAGATCTCTCTGCAGGCAGAATTTGTTTACGTCTAAAGAACGAAATCAGTTACTTAGTAAAATCAGATTTTTAGTTTACATTAAAATTATATTAGGTACATGCGTGAATCAACTTTTTCTTGCCACCCGTTGTATGTTTACATAATTTTTGTCTCCTGGATAACCTAAACATTTTTCTAAGAATAGTATGAGTATGTCACTTGGACAACCGGGGTGAGAGTAAAAAACACAAAAAAGTTGATTCACCCACATTAACAACGTCACAAACAAAAAAAAATAAAAAAATTTAATGATCGAAATTGGTGAGACGCAATATATGCATATCCCTATATTAGATACTGACAGCGTGTTTAACAAGCGCGGCAGGCTCCCCAGTGTAGCCCAGGTCGCGTCCGTCGGCGGCGAGCGCGGCGCCCCGGGCGGCCACGGCCAGACTTAATTCCTTGAGGCTGCAGCCGCGGCGCCGCTCCGTCAGCAACACGTGCGATACCACGTTGGTGCACATCAGGGCTGTGGCTTGGGCTGCGTCTGAAATGGAAACCAAATAAACAAAAATCACGGGACAATTCACACCAATTGACCTAGTCCCAAACTAAGCTAAGCAAAGCTTGTGTTAAGGGTACTAAGCAACGGATTTTTTTTTTTGTTAGCCTGTTATAGTGTCCCACTGCTGGGCAAAGGCCTCCCCTCTTGACCTCCACAACTCCCGGTCCGGCGCAATGTCAGGCCAGTCCTTTGCGTACACGTCCAAATCGTCCCGCCATCTCCTTTTTGGTCTGCCTCGTCATCGCTGGCCGTTCTCCGGCACCCACCAAGTGACCGTGTGAGCCCATCTTTGTGGGTGCATCCGACAGACATGTCCAGCCCAGTCCCATTTTAGTTTAGCAGTCTTTTTCCCAACGTCGGTTATGCGTGTTTTTGAGCGCAGCGTGGTGTTCCGGATCAACGGATAAACATACTTATATAGATAGATACATAGTTAAATACATATTAAACATCCAAGACCAGAGAACAAACATTCGTATTTTTCATACAAATATCTGCAACGACACGGGAAACGAACCCATGACCTCAAGCTTCGTAGTCAGGTTCTCTAACCACTAGGCCATCTGGGCCCAATTGCATAACAAAGTACAACTAATATTACAAAGCGGAACTCTCGCTTCAGTTACATTAACTAGAAAGGGAGTTTCGCTTGTAATATAAGTTGTACTTTGTTATGCAATTGGACCCTGGTCGTCTAAATGCAATGTTTTATTAAACTTTATCAAATATCTTTAATCTCAATACTAGATAAAAAAAAACCCGCCTGTATAATTCCCGTTCCTATGAGAATTCCGCGAACATAAATACCCTATGCCACTCTCGGAACTGAGACGAATCTAATGAAACCTCACACTCCTCTATTGAGCCGTTTAGGCTGCAGAGCGTACCAAAGAATGATACATCTATAAAGATACTAATATTATAAAAAGGAAATATTTGATTGTGTTTGTTTGTTTGCATTGAATAGGCTCTGAAACTACTGGACAGATTTCAAAAATTCTTTTGCCGTTAGTAAGCTACATTATCACTAAGTGACATAGGCTACTTTTTACCGCGGGAAAATACCTTTTCCTACGGGAAAATTAATTTATCGCGGGCGAAGCTGCGGACGGAAGGCTAGTACGTACATAAATACAAATACATACGCTCGAAAAACATAACCCTCCTTCGACAGTCGGGGTGATAAGGACACTTTTTTCTTTACGAAAATGAACAGTACTCGTGATTTTAAATAAGAAAACCTAAATAATAATAAGTAAAGGGTACACTTTTTATTGAAAATGCCCAAATATAAAGAAACAAAAAAAGAAGGAAAGAAAGAAATATTTATTTGTGACAACTAACATAGACAAAAGAAAAAATGAAAAAGATTAAAAAAGAATAATAAACAATAAAAGCAAAAATAACACAATGAAAAAACAACATACTTGTGTCACAAAATGACCCCAAATCAGCAAAAAATTGCCAATCTTGCGAACGGCACTGATCTTCCTTTGGGACCATAAAGTCGTAACATTAAAAAAACCAAAAGAAATCAAAAGTGAAACCAACAAGTTGAGACTTGGAAAAATAAAACAAAAAAAATACAAAAAAAGCAATACTATAGGCCTGTGTCCTTTACTCTATCGGGTCATAGTAAAAACCAGTAACAGACAATAATAAAAAAAAAACTCAAGTCTAAATATGGATGGTTGGATTGGTTGGGCACGCCAACTACCGTTAGGATACTACATGTACATAGAGTTGTACTAAACTAACCGTAGACAAGATGTCTGCCGATGGCCTCGACCATCATCTTGTGGTCGACGCTGACATCGGCGCCGTACATGCTGCTGTGACTGTGGTTGTACAGCAGCTGCCGGTCCAGGTTGACCGCCAAATTGTTGTTGGGAGGCGTCAGCGTGCGCTCTATAGGCGCCGTCAGGTAGTTGTACTTCTTGAAGGACGTTGCTAGCTCCTGTAATTGAGAAGGTTATGTAAGTGTATGCCTCTCGTCTTTTTTGTGTTGTTTACACTGTTCCCGGTTGTCCAAGTGACACTTCATGCTGTAATGAACTGAAACAATTACTTTGCTCACCCGCGAGCTTACGATAGTTACGTTTATGTAAGAAATGCGTGTTCATGCAGTTCCTCCACCTCCACACTGTACGAACACACATAAATCACACAAACCCAACTATCACCACCACCAAACTACACTGACACGTTTCGAACTCAACCAGAGCTCATCTTCAGAGTTGGTACCACAACCACAAACAAAGTTTGGTGGTGGTGATAGTTGGGTTTGTGTGATTTGTGTGTGTTCGTACAGTGTGGGGGTGGAGGAACTGCATGAACACGCATTTCTACGTAACGTAAGTCGCGGGTGAGCAAAGTAATTTTTTCAGTTCATTAATATGGACCTTCGCAAAGTAACGCCTGATTCAATAAATTACTTCATACTGTTTCATAGAAAAATGCTTCGGTTGTCCAAGGGACGAAATTTGTGTAACCATAGCAACGGGTGGCACTAAAAAGTTGATTCACCCCGTCAAATAAAAAAACCGGTCAAATGCGAATCGGACTTGAGCACCGAGGGTCCCGTACAAACGTGCAGGTATGGCAATAGTTCGTTAGTATTTTTTTTGTGATGTAAACCTTCCTTCATAGCAAATTTCATGATTCTAGGTCTGTGAGAAGTACCCTATATATAGGCTTTGATTCCCTTGCGAAATGTCATAAAATAAAGCTCAAGTGGCCATATTTTTGGATTCCGTTGACTTAGAAGCTTGATTTTTTTACAGCGTCAAGGGACCGCAGACATATTTTTTTGATGTTAATTGCAACTTGATACCGCCACGCGTTCCTGACAAAAAGGGTCAGGACAGAACGACGGACAACAAAGTGATTCTAGGGATCTTCAAAAAACGAGCCTACTCTTTTCTCAAAGGGCCGGCAACGCATCCGTAACTCAACTTGTGTTGTGGGTGTCCATGGGCGGCGGTGATTGCTGTCCATCAGTTGACTCTCTTGCTCGTTTTCCCCCACAATATAAATAAATAAATATTAGGGGACAATCTTACACAAATCGACCTAGTCCCAAACTAAGCAAAGCTTGTACTATGGGTACCTAGACGACGATAAACATACTTATATAGATAAATAAATACTTAAATACATAGAAAACATCCATAACTCAGGAACAAATATTCGTGCTCATCACACAAATAAATGCCCTTACCGGGATTTGAACCCAGGACCTCTTGCTTCGTAGGCAGGGTCACTACCAACTAGGCTAAAGCGGTCGTTAAAAACATATATTATTTTTACGGTATGAAGTACTGACCTTGAGTGATATAGGCTGGTTGAAGTCCACCCGTATGCTGCCGTGGTTGGTGTTGAGCGTCCTCCAAATGCCCCTGAGGGCCGTCCAGAACGTCTCCATCTGCTTGGGCATGCCGAGCTGCTCGCGGACGAAGTTGCCGTCCACCAGGCGGTCGTAGTTCACCGTTACAGGGACTAGGAGGGCGTCGTCGATGGTGCCGTCGAGGTATGCGTCCATTATTACAGAGAGGATGCCCGCTGTAAAAAGAAACTCGTCTATCAGCCCGATCTCTGCGGGATCACATTAGGAATGATGAAATTCGCGCAAGAGCTGAAGTCACCGACATAGCTCGAAGAATCGCCAGACTCAAGGGCACGCTCGTAGAACTGATGGCCGATGGGGACGTAAAATTCTCGAATGGCGTCCACGGATTGGAAGACGCGGTGTGGGTAGGTCTCCAACAAGATGGAGTTAAGATTGCGGATGGAAACTTGGGGGAGGCCTGTTCTGCAGTGGACGTCTTTCGGCTGAAATGATGATCAGCCCGCAACGGACTACCGTGGTGGATTTATGTTCCGTTCCACCATATCTTACATGTGTCGGGTGACAAGAAAAACGGAGGACTTTGCCCAACAGTGGAACAAGTAATATTTAAATTTAACTGGCATATTAGTGATAGTGACAAATAAATAATTTTTTGAATGAATTATAGCCTACCTATTCTCAGACTAATCAAAAATAAAGAAAAAATAATCATAAAAATCGGTGAAGCCTTTTCAGAGGAGTTCGATAACAAACACCGTGACACGAGATTTTTATACCTATATTAGAAGAAGAATATTGTTAAATTTCACCATTTGTTTATCAAAATATCAGTGAATGAGTGTAATTGCAACATTTAATCAATATCAAAACAGCCCTTTGACTTGCGTGTAATTTGTTATTGCGATAAATTAACATGTTATGTTCACATAATAAAATCGAAAATGACGTCATTACTTGTAATAAAGATAAAATTAAATGCTACTACAATATTGTTCGATGCGAATCGTTGCTATCTAACGACTTCACGTACGCATGAAATATAACTTACCAGATGACATATCTTCTACATATTGCAGCATGGAAACATAAAAGCGTAAAAATACAGCTACACATGTATAGACCAAAACATACAAATCTTATTTTAAAATGGCGCTTATGTTATGACTTTGTTGTGTATCTACTCCGTTAATGAATTTTTTAACATCCCAACTAAAAATAGTTAATTTATGTGTAGATACTTAGTAATAGATATTTTTTTCTTTTTTAGATAAAATAAGAATAATCCTGCATTTGTCTGCTTTATGTTTTCAGCAAATACAGGAATATAATATTTTGCATGCTCATTAGAGCAGAGTATGGTAGAATAGAAATCACAATTGTAAAATCTTATGTTACCCATATTCCGCAAATAAACATTTCAATTTCAATTTCAATTTCAATTTGTATAACAAGCACCCGTGATTCACGTGGCACCCTAATTCAAATATCGTCGCTATCATGATGTATAGACTCTACTCAAAATGCAGTCCCTATTTTTGCATACTTAGACAAGTTCGGTGTGTGTTGTAGTCTAAGTAAGAAAAGAGAGTCGACTAACCTAATTGGGTTGTCTGTTTTTTTTGTAATGTATGGTAAATCGAAAACCATTTCGAGATAAATGCTTTTTAAATAGTTTTCTGTAGTTATTTAATTTTATTATAATGTAATGTATTTATTACATATCAATTAAGCAATGACCTTCATTTGACATTGAAGTAAATTTCGTAGACGGTCCAAGTTGTACTTTAATTGGTGTCAAGAATATTACATAAAAAAACTGGATGTTGCCTGCCGAACTATGAGTTGAAGCCAGGTTCATTCACCTTTGCTCCTATGTTCTATCTCTTTTCAACACTGTGATATATTGCCAGGTTATTTATAAAAAAACCTTATTTTTTTTAGAAATACGCATTATCCGGCATCACCTAATTAATTTACTTTAAGCTAATTTCAACAGAAATTTTTATTTTTCTTATAAAACTTTCTGCAATAAAATTTACTTAGTTTTCTTTGTATTATACAAAAAAAAGAACCCAGTCAAAATCCTCATTTCACCGGTATGCACCTCCTGCGTACTATGGCAGCACTAAATGGCCGATATGTCAGAATCACGTCAGAATTGTCAGAAGTCATTCACCAATTTCAGAGGATTTTTACGTTAAATAAACGTTTTTCGTCGATTTACTTGGGTTATGCGCTATGTATTGCATAGTAAAGCATTGTAGGAGTAATTGGAGGCCGAAATCCGACATAAAACTTCAGAGGTGAGTACTTATTTTACGAAAATGTTCATAAATCTTAGTGGCAATCAATTTTCCTATATTTTGCTTCTAAGCTTTGTTAGTTTTTATTCAAAAACCCCACGAATAGGTTTATAATGTTAAGTTAGAAGTATATTTTGTTTATTTGGAGTTAAACATGACCATAAATGAAAAATTGAAGAATGTGTGGTTTTACAACTAGGGTGACCAATCCTTTTTCATGCATGGTATTTATTCGTATTGAATGGAGCTAAATCTATCAACTTGGTACGGTTTCTATCTTCATAATTCATATCACAGTATATAATAACATGTTTATTGTTTGTGTCTTTACAATTAACATGAATAATATTTTACATTGCAGTTTTCCAAAAGATGAAAGAAGGAGGCAAAATTGGCTGTCGATTGTACCGATAAAGGGAAAGGTGTAGAGCGTTTGACAATTTGCAGCTTGCATTTTAAGCCTGAAGATTATGACTATGACCCAGAAAGGCCGGGACGCCTACTCAGTACAAAACAATATTATTCTCACATGTAGGTGTAGGGGTATGGCACGCGGCACGGAATGCTGAGGACCTGGGTTCGATTCCCAGCATTGGTCTTTTTTCTGGGGTTTTTTCTGTGCATCTATATTTCAGTTTGTATTTAGTACGAAATGTATGATTTCACGGGATGACCGTAAAAGTAATAAAAAAAAAAAAAAAAAAAAAAAAATGAAGTTGAAAAAATAAGTACAAAAAAAAAAAGATACTTCATAGCTAACTTGTTTAAAGTTGCACAGTAGCGCCATCTCTTGTCCAGGTGAGCGGTTAGTTCCGAAGGAGTGTTAAAATCTCTCGATGAGGGTGTAACATAGATGTGCGTTTGTCACTGCATAAGGTGATGATTTAGCAGATTGAAATGTATGATGTATAGGAAAGATTTGTGTCTAATCTCTAGACCAGTGGTGGTGTAGGGGTATGGCACGCGGCACGGAATGCTGAGGACCTGGGTTCGATTCCCAGCATTGGTCTTTTTTCTGGGGTTTTTTCTGTGCATCTATATTTCAGTTTGTATTTAGTACGAAATGTATTCTCACATGTGTAGAAAATAAAGAAACTGTTATAACGTCCTAGTATTTTATTATTTTTTTCCATTGACAAATACTTCACTTATGTTTTGCAGTAAGTATTTGTAGCGTCCTCAGGTAAAAGGTAACCTTTTTCCGGATATCAGTAAGGCCGAGTAACTGCAGAGTGGCATAGAAATGCAACCAGAAATGGACCTTATATTGACGACTGACAAAAAAAATAATTATTAAATTATTATTATTAATTGGTACCTTTTACTTGAGTTTGTGAGGATGGATGCTCACTTTCATGATAAAACGGTTGAATAAAAATTTAATAACAAAACCGGCCAAGTGCGAGTCGGACTTGCGCACCGAGGGTTCCGTACAAATTTATATGTATCTATGAACATCCAGTCTTAGCAGACCCCTGTTCCTAAGCAAAATGTGCGCAGTGTGGGATCATTGTAGATTGGTTACTGATATAGACAGACAGACAAAAAAAAAATATGCTTTCTGCTTGCAATTTATGCTTGCAATTTTTCCTTTATCTGTGCTATAAGACCTTGCTTCGTACCAAATTTCAAGATTCTAAGTTCACGGGAAGTATCCCTTGCGAGTGTCGAAAATTTGCGGCAAATGGCTGTAGGTATCTTTTGATTGCGTTGGGTTAGAAGTTTGATTTTTTCAGAGCTCCAAGGGACAGTACAGTAGACTTGAGTATTTGATTTAAATTTCAGCTTGATACCTCCACGCGTTCCTGAGAAAAAGGGTCTTGACAGACGGACGAACGGACAACAAAGTGATCCTATAAGGGTTCCGTTTTTTCTTTTTGAGGTACGGAACCCTAAAAATTGAATTTAATTGAAATTGGTTGAATTTAATAAATTACAAAATCAATCTGTTGTATAAAAGTATGACAAATTCCGTGGGATATTCCTAATGTATGCTTAATTATGGACACCCTAAAGAAAGAGATGCAAGATCGGCGTGACGTAATTCAAGGTCATTTTTTCTGGCTTCAAAGGAATGTTCGGCATGCAATATCCAGTTTTTTTATTTAATATTCTTGATTGGTGTGGAATAGCATTATTTAGAATTATTCACAATTTACGCGTGGATTAAACGGAGTTTGATTTGGACCCGCTGTTAACACCTAGCACTCTGACAGCGCCAGTAAAGTGACACTAGTTACAGTGTACCACTATACAAATAATTAAAGAGGTTGCCTTATCGTATGAATTTAAATAGATTTATAAATTGGGCTGTGTGAGAGACCTCATTTATAATCTGACGTCATCAACGAAAAAAGTTTCAATAATTAATTTTGAAAAAGTAGTGAACTAAATGAAAAAAAAAAAACATTTTTTTTAGACATTCCCAATTGAGGTCGGTCTCTCTAATATGACTCTACATATTTCGTAATTTCCGTCTACCCTGCCTGACATACTTTCATTTTTTCTTTCTCAAGTAAGTATCCCATTTAACTAAGTACATAATTGAACAACGACGAGTCTAACCTTTAGGGGGTTGCGGTTTCCCAGTCCTCGTTCGGCCACCTTCGATGAAGAATTCTAGATTGTTTTTAGCTGCTAAACTATTTAATATGTAAGCTCTGAAAATAAGAAAAATTATGTGTTTTAGATTTATACTCCTTAAAAATTTAACTAATTGCAAAAACCAAACGATTGACCATTGTTATGATCATTTGTAATTTTACAATAAGTAAAAATAAGTATTTTTAAAATGTTAATGAAATGTACATGGATTTATAAATCTATATTCCATGGTAGTTTTTAAAGAAAAAAAAAATATATTTTTGAACAAAAACTTTTATTTACCTGAGAGCAGTTTTGTAGAGCGGGTCTCCGTGATATTCGGAGCCGTCTACTCTTCGCCTGATGTAGAAGGCGCCACAACCTCGGAGGAACCACCTGACACAACAGTAATATATTAGTGTTTGTACACAGGTACAAGTACGTCATCATCATCGTCATTGTTTTAGGTTTGTTACGGCTTAATTTCGTGTTTACCCTTTTAACAATAATCCTAGACTTAAAGAAAGTTAGTGCCAAAATACCTAAATCCCAGAATGCCCAATTTTTTTTCTCATAATCCCGGATTCTTAATATGGCTGAATTTTAAAATGTCTTATTCTCATAATGACCAAACTTCACAACACCTTTATCTCAAAACAATCAAATACCAGAATAGTGCTGGCCACTTACATTGAAGTGTCAAATAAAGATTACAAAATCATACGTCAGGCAAATAAACAATACGACTCGTGACATTTCTATTGTTCTGATTATTAGTCCTATGGAATTTAGGCATTTTGTGACTGCCATTTCAGCTTGCTAATGCGCTAATCTGTCGGTAACCTTCCTTCTGGAATCGAACCCCAGGAGAAACTCCAACAATAGCTCTCTCTATAGCTCGCTGAGTATCGAACTGTAGGACAAGCTCCAGATAGTTATTTTCTTATTATAAAATTTAGGCTTGCGTTTGACCACAATCACGCCTGATGGAAAGCGAAGATGAGGCCTACGATGGAGCACGCTTTCCTAGTAAATGCTCATTCACCCTAGATGGATTTAGGGGAATAAGCAGGAAGCGAGGCAGTTGTTTGCGGTGTTGCGCGCGATCCCAAGCTGCAAACCGTACAACAAATACGGGCACTGCAACCGGTACGCGCGCGCGGCACAACTACTCAGACCCGACTCCAGAATGGCTTCTATAGGCAACAGGCCGGAACACGACGAGAGTCTAACCTGCATTCACAAATAATGCAAGACCAATTGGTAATTATCTGGCTTACCCGAAGAACGGTATCCTCATGTTGTCGCCAGCAGCCACGAGCGGCGGCCGCAGGCCCGTCAGGTACAGCGTGAACGTCACTAGAATGTAGTCCAGGTGAGATCTGCCGAACAAACAGAACATTCAATAGAGTATTTGACACCTTTAAACAAAGATTCCATTACACGAATAACATATAAAAAATACGAGTAAAAAAAAAGTCAAAAGTCAAAATTCTTTTTCAATTTAGGCATCAATTAACGCTCCTATGAATGTCGAAGAATCTACCACTGGTTCGGAAAAATATAGGTATATTTTTTTGAAACAAATCTACATTGTTATTAAATTGCAATACATACATCTAAAGTATTTAACGCAATTAAATTTTTTAACACAGTTAGATACGCTATTTGATACTAGGGACATGAAATTAATTTAAAAAATTTGCTAAAGTTTGAGAGGACGTTTTAATCTCAGCGAAAGGTTTTATAAGCAAAAGAAAGATTATTCTTCAGTATGAATGCTCCGAGCTCTTTTTTTCCCCAAAACTTGGAAACGCGCGATTTCCATGCGCGTGATATAGCCGTGGTGGCCTAGTGGTTTGACCTATGGCCTCTCAAGACTCTGCTTGCTTGCTACACGACCCTCTGGTTGTGGGTTGAAATCCCGGCTCGCACCTCTGAGTTTTTCGGAATGTCTGTGCGTAATTACATTTGAAATTATCATGAGCTTTACCTCATGCTCACGACACCTGCTACCTGCCAAGCAACTCCGCTTAGGAACTACCGCCCAAGCCCTCTCATTCTGAGAAGAGGCTTGGGCCCTGTAATAGAATGTATATGTATTTATTTATTATATGTAGGTTTGGATGACGATGATGAAGTGGGTATTCCAACTAATACTTTGTTAAACTGTGTAGATAATTTATTGAATCAGGCGTTACTTTGCGGAGGTCCATATTAATGAATATACGTAGGACAGACAGGCCGAAGTTTTAATACTAGATTTAAAGAGCATGTTTCGGCATATAGGAATGAGCATCCAGATAGATCGAATTTTGCAAAACATTTGTTGGAATCAAATCATTCATTGTTAGATTCAGATTCTTATGAAGTGTTACATTATTGCGGCAAGGGGTTGCGTTTGGATGCTCTGGAATGCATGGAAATAATTAGGTACAACACTATGGGGTCTATTATTAATGAACAGGTAAATTTAGTATCTTCTCCTTTACTGCGGCTTGGGTCGAATTTGAACAGTTAGTATTAATTAAATATGCCTTATAAATAAATAAACAAAAAATTCAAGGTAGTTTTAAATATGTCAATAAAAGTTAATTTTTGTGGGGTAGTTTGAGAATAAGAAAAATAAAGTGGGTACTTGAGAAGTTACAGTGACAAGTTAAAACATTTGTTTTGGTTTGTTAGTTTAACATTTGGTAGCATAGCATACGGTTGTGGTAACTCTGAAGATGAGCTCTGGTTGAGTTCGAAACGCGTCAGTGTAGCTTGGTGGTGGTGATGGTTGGGTTTATGTGATTTGTGTGTGTTCGTACAGTGTGGAGGTGGAGGAACTGCATGAACGCACATTTCTTGCATAAACGTAACTATTGTAAGGTCGCGGGTGAGCAAAGTAATTGTTTTAGTTCATTAAACTGTGTAGAATCATGAAGATGACCGGCAAGCCGCCGTACGCGGTCCGCCGCACAGCCTTGTGGCACAGAAAATCCAGTGGAGCAGTAGAACGTCTCCATACAAACGGCCGGAACGCGAGTTATACCTACGCGCCACGAAATCTCAGCATACCTCAGCAACCATCAGTCAGGCGTGCTGCGCGGTTACGTTCGGTCGGCGCGGGACTCACGCACATTTATTACGTACCTATTAACTATGTCACGACGATATGAACAATATTGTTCGGACTGCGGATGTTTTAAATTCATCTATATCGAACCCGGAATTGTCATTTTTTAGATTACCAACTCAGTCGGAATTTATACTCCTAAATTCAACAATAAAGCTTTTCGCACATCCCAGAAGAGGCGCAAATATTTCTCCGGGGCTAATTTGTAGGTAGCAAATATACGTAGCGATGAAACTAAATAAAACCGTTTAAAAACATATTACGTTTTGTGGTTTATTAAAATAACGTAAAATGCGTTTTTGTTAAACATCACTTACTTCATTCCTTCCGTAATTACCTAAAGCTCCTAATCCTTTCCCTACTTTAATTTTAATGTGACATTATCAAAACATAACTGAAGAGTGGCAGCCCTATCGCGAGTTTGTGTACCGAGCCGGCGTAGGTAATTATAATCAAGGTCGCTGCCGAGACGTTCTACTGCTCCTTTTCTCTTTTCTGTGCTTGTGGCAGAATAGGGATGTTGACACCATTAAAAAATAATTCGAAGACACGACTCCAGTAAAAGAACGCTTTATTTTAGCCCTGAAACCCAGATTAATTTTCGATTAACTGCAAAATTAGATTTTTTGTTGCTTTAAAACAAATAAATAGTTAGTTAATTGAGTATGCGAACAAGTGACGTCATATGTTGCTATTGCCATTCAAACTCTATGGGAGAAATGTGTTTGGACAGCTCATAAAAAGTACGTCAGTTGATTGGTGGTGTCAACATCCCTATCAGAAGTTTGAAGTGAACGCGCCGTAGCTGTCGCGTACCTACCTGTGCAGCGGCACGAAGATGAGCGGCAGGCCGGCGGCCTTGGCGCGCCGCAGCCGCTCGACGCAGGCCGCGCGCGTTCCGCAGCCGCCGCCCGCGATCCGCCGCACCGCCTTGTGGCACAGCCACGCTACCAGTCTGGAATTAAACCATTGTACATTTTATAAAAAGACTAGCAGCCCGTCCCGGCTTCGCACGGGGTAGACAATTATTTATTTTTGGAAATTTGGATATGAAACACTTTTTTTCACAAATATTTTTGTTCATTAAAAAATTATTATTTATTACTTATTAATTATTACAGACGTGCACGCCCCACTCCTGTATTTCAGTGCCCCCTCCACCCCGCCCGCCGCGATGCCCGGCGCGCTTTTCAGACTGCATTGCAAACAACGGCCACGGCGCTATGGCGGTTTTGTTTACTGTTTGAATTTTTTAATTCGTAATATCTTTTGAATGGAAAGTCCAATTTAAATAATTTAAAAACTATTTTATAGGTAGTTAAATGGTCTTTACCATAAAATAATTTATTTGGATAAGGATTAATATAAACACATAAATAGCATGGTTTGAATTTGGTTAGCATTTTCATTAATGTTTAAAATGAAAAAAGTTGTTGTAGTGACATAACTACAATAGTTGGACATATGCTACCGCGGAGTTTTTTGTAGACATTATGATGTTCTTCAATATTGTTGTACATTATTTTGTTCTATCGCTAATAGTTTCGGCAGCGCATTCGACGAAAGACATTTTAAGACTCATTTTTCTACACCTTCGGTTACATTGTTCAAATTTTACCAAGGATCCCTAATTTTTTTCAAAATGAAATGTAGCCTATGTCAAATTGAAAGAATGTAGCATTCTATTGGTGAAAGAATTTTTTAAATCGGCCCAGTACTTTTTGAGCCTATTCATTACAAACATACAAACATAGGTACAAATCTTTCCTCTTTATAATATTAGTGTAGATAACTTAATAGATACAAAGTTTCCTTATACTAAGGGGCTGTTTCACCACTTTTGTTAACGTTAGGATTAGCTTAATCATAACCTTATTTGTCAGATGGAATAAAAAATTCTGTTTCACCAGTCTTGATTAGCGCTAAGTGACAGACAAACTGTTTCTTAATTTGACCATCAGATCAGGTGGCATTTAGAATTTTTAACCGTCACATAACTTTTTAATTAGTTACTTTATTTTTTTGTGGCCATGGTTGGAGAGCCCTTCAGCCGGTTTCAGAAAAATAAATCAAAGTATTTTTTATTTTTTAAAGAAAGAAGTCATGCTAAAATTACAAACGAGAATTTAAATATCAAGATTTGAATAAAAAAATATAAACCCGCTTTTAGTATGTAAAAATAAATCCAAAATTTCGTAATATTTTTTAATTACAGACTTTTTTCAGTGTCACAATCGTTTGTTCTACCTGAACTTGTATATTCGCCATTAAAAAAAAAGTCAATCTGTCAAATGGTTTGGCGCCACTTTTCGATTCGTTTTACGTGATTTTATTTTTCTTTGTTATTGTTAACAAAGTATCGTAAATAAATACCGTTTTTGGATTAATTATAATGTTACACATTTGTTTATGCAAAACAATAGATGTATTTTAAAATTACATAGTTTACGATTTCTTTTGCTTTAATTATGAGCAACTCTTTGAACGAAAGTGTGCGAACAGGAACGCGTGGTCGTGAAATGCGACGTTGCCATTCCGACTTTTTGTTAAACCGACGATTAGTTAAGTGGTACTTAGTTTGCACAGGACCGGAGTGGTGAAACTGAAAAAACACCAGCCGACAGATTTGTCTAGTACTCAGTTTATTCATTGGTTACGTAACCAGTAGTTTGACAATAAGGTGGTGAAACACCCCCTAAACCTAAGTAAGCAACTCATGGGCCCGAACTAGGATATCCCGTGTTCCGGGCTGAAAGAGCTAAAATATAAGCTTTAAATAAATAAACAATCAAACAGTGAAAAACACAATTATAAACTTCTCTCAAATTACAATACAAATATAATTTAACCAAAATAGTAACCTAAAATTAAAAACTAACAAAAAGAAAGGTCAAGAAAGGAAAGGTAGCAGCTATCTACTTTACAACTAATAATATTTTTTTCTCAAACATCCAAGGAAATGTGGTCCTTATAGTCGTGACAATAGAACACGAAGTATGTCATTGTACAGCAGTTGAGGAAGATTCGTTCCAATTTCAAATTAGACGACAATAATGGAATTTCATACAAACATTGCTGGCCAAGGCCAGCAAAGAGATTGTCTTTTGTTTTAGTGGGTCGTATTTTCTTTTATTGACTATCAATGACATACTGCCAATTAAGAAAAAATTAGTTTGTGAATTTACTTTTTAATATCTTACTTGGCTAGATTTAATAAAATAAATAAGGATTGGCGTTTATTGTTAACAATTTATTAAAATAACCAATTAATAAGGTCGTAATTTTTTAATAAATATAAATCATCTCAAGTTTTTGCGTCAAAAACATTAACTGGAACAGCTTACAAATAAATTGCTGGAAAAAAAATATTTTGGCGGGAATAAAAAAAAAAAACAATTTGAATTAAATATGAATATATAAGTTGAACATTCGTGTCATTTCCTTGGATTTATTTGAGAAAAGCACTATACAAGCCTTGGCCACGAACAGGGATTGCCGGCCTCGTATCTCTAGATGGCCTCGTTAACACTCGGCCATCTATTACTACTCGGCCGGCAATCCCCTGTTTCGCGGCCGCTGCAGTAATGTACTATTAACCAAAATAGTAACCTAAAATTAAAAACTAACAAAAAGAAAGGTCAAGAAAGGAAAGATAGCAGCTATCTACTTTACAACTAATAATATTTTTTCTGTATCTTCGTTCGACATATTTTGCAGTGTCTCTAGGAGATTTTTTTGCATGTATTAAGAGGGTTTATACCTGCTGAGCTGGCAACGTTGCATTTTTGTTAGTTTTTCTCGATTATTCCATAAAAATTGAATGAAAATTAAAAATGTTTTGTATACAAATTGTTCTAATATATAAGTTAATGTGTCTGATGCGATAATAATTCGAGATAAGACTTTTATTTTCTTTAAAAACGAACAAATTATTACCTAACGGTTTTTAAAGAAAATAAAAGTCTTATCACGAATTATTATCGCAGTAGACACATTAACTTATATATTAGAACAATTTGTATACAAAACATTTTTAATTTTCATTCAATTTTTATGGAATAATAGAGAAAAACTAACTAAAACGCAACGTTGCCAGCTCAGCAGGTATAAACCCTCTTAATATTTAGGGGATAAATGTGTGAAACTGAATATAATCTATTATAGAGCAGTGGTTCTAAGAAATAAAAAACCTGTGCGTGAAAGCAAATTTGGGTCTTATTTTTTGAGAGCAAACTATGTCCTTTCGTCTGTTATTCGTTAGTTCCGTGTTATAGGGTAGTGCTGCGTGCCGTTTAAGTACTATACTGATTATAAATAATTGTCGAACTGTTAACACATTACACGACTTATAAAGCAGATTAGTAGGAAAAAGGAAAGGGCGGCAAGTGGACACCTTAAGAATAGCTCTTTGCGCTCTCTCAATGGCTAGTAAAAGTGTTATAATAGTACATTACTGCAGCGGCCGCGAAATACGGGATTGCCGGCCGAGTAGTTATAGATGGCCGAGTGTTAACGAGGCCATCTAGAGATACGAGGCCGGCAATCCCTGTTCGTGGCCAAGGCTTGTATAGAGTTTTTCTCAAACATGCATCATCATCATCATCATCGTCATCGTTGTCGTCGTCGTCACCATTATCATCACCATCACCATCACCACCATCATCATCTTATCATCACCATCATCATCACCATCATCATCATCACCATCATCATCATCATCACCATCACCCATCACCACCATCATCTCATCATCACCATCACCATCATCATCATCACCCATCATCATCATCATCAACATCATCATCTCATCATCACCACCATCATCATCATCATTACCATCACCCATCATCACCATCATCTCATCATCACCATCATCATCATCTCGTTATCACCATCATCATCACCATCATCACCACCATCACCATCATCATCACCGCCATCATCGACACCATCATCGACACCATCAACATCACCATCATCATCACCAACATCATCATCATCTTACCTTACCTTACCTTAAATAAACGTAGTGGCAGAATGTCTTAATGAACCAAAACGCAAAATATTGCTTATAGTTTTTTTTTAATGGCTAAATGCTATGATGCCATAGACCTATAAACGTCATAGTATGAAACAATAGACGATCACTTTGCTGGCCAAGGCCAGCAATGTTGTATGAAATTCCATTATTGACCTCTCGTCTAGCCCGCACCTTCAACGTGACACTTCGTGGCGTATTATAAGGAACATAACGTCAATATTTCATAGCATGTTTGAGAAAATTCTAATACCCTTCAGGAAGGCCTGTTGATCGCTTGACTTGAAGTTCAGCCCACGTCTTTTGTTTTTATGATAATTTCATACTAATTTTATAAATGCCAAAGTTATTATGTCTCTTTTCACGCTGAAAATGCCGAACCGATTTAGCTGAATTTTGATATAGAGATACCTAGTTTGAGACACTGGAAAGGACATAAGATTGTTTTTATATCAGAAAGTTGCATTGTCGCGTGTTACAAATAAATAAAAATAAAATAGCGAGTACACTTGATGGAGGTTCTCGAACGGCGTCCACGGACCGGAAGACGCAGCGTAGGTAGGCCTCCAACAAGATGGTGGTTAAGGTTACTGGGAATGTGCTGAATGCGGATGGCGCAGGACCGTTTGCCGAACCTTGGGGGAGGCCTATGTTCAGCAGTGGACGTCTTTCGGCTGAAATGATGATGATGATGGGATAGCGGTAAGAAAACTCTTCGCTGACGGAGTCGCGGGCAGCAGCTAGTTATTTGTGTGCAGATGATGAGATGACTCACTTGAGCACTTTATTGGACATGGCCGAGCTGATGTCTTTCAGCACCTTCATCGCCCGCGCCTCGACCTTCCCCCGGAGGGCGGGTGGCACGGAGCCATCGCCGGCGCCCTGCTCGCGCGCCGCCGCCGCCGCGGACTCCGCGATCGCCTGCTGGAAGCTCGCGTCTTGCACTACCTGGAACAACAAACGTAAGGGTGGAGACCCCGCCTACTCCTGGTCGACCTCTGGAAGAAAGGAGCAGGCGGAATAAGGTCGTGCAGTACCGAAGCACATTCACCGTAATGCAGCCTGTAGAATACCGACACAGAAGCCACTCTTCTGCGATGACGAAGGCTCTGGCGATAAAATCCGCATCGCAAGCGACGCCGATGAGCCTCTTCGCTCGCTGTTCAACCGAATCCAAAGCAGCTAGCTGATATTCAGCAGAACCGTCCCAAAGGTGGCAGCAATACTCCATGCAGGATCGAACTTGGGCTCGGTAAAGACCAATGAGCTGGTCCGTAGCGAAGTATCGCCTAACCTTGGATAGGATACCAAGCTTTTTCGTAGCGGTTTTTGCCAAGGATTCAATGTAACTCCCGAAGTTCAGTTTAGCCGAGAGGTCTAAACCAAGGAGCTGAAGGTGGTCAGATATTGGTACAGGCACACCTCGAAAGGTTGGAGTAAGGTTAAAGGAACTCCGTTTTGCGGAAAATAAACACGCCTGGGTTTTAGAGGCATTAAAACCGACTAAATTGGCTTCGCCCCAATCGGACACTGCCTGAAGGGTTCGGTTCAAATTACCTATCATAGTCTCTCTGAGAGTGTTGGTATCTGAACCACTGGCTCGAGCATCGGACAAATATCTTTCAGACACTGTGCTGTCTAGTGATTTAAAGAAATCGGAGACTAAAAATAGTTCTGGGCATATATTATGGGTTAATACAAAGTCCCTATGGCCACATTTCAGCTAGATCATCAGATCAGCACCATGTACTTAACTTAATAATAATAAATAATATTGCATTGTCATTCAATTTATGCATATGTAAGCAAAATTTCAACTCTATCGGAAATCGGGAAGTGGGTCAAATAAATTTAACTTGTAATATTTGTCCCGTACATAACACATACATATACAAATACATAGTAAAATCTAATATATAAAAATCTCGTGTCGCGGTGTTTGTTACCGAACTCCTCCGAAACGGCTTGGCCGATTTTTATGAAACTTTTTTCTCTACACTCGGTAGGTCTGAGAATAGGTCGTAGGCTATTTTTTATACCCCTAGGTGATATGGCACAACAACGTTTGCGGGGTCAGCTAGTAACATATATAGTTAAATAAAAGCTTGCAAAAAACGTAAGGATATACGTACGTCAGGCACGATGTCCTTGTAGTCGTATTTGTGCAGATGGCAGCACTGCGCCAGGTCGCACAGGTACCGGGAGACCACGCCGCCGTTGGCGAAGTTCTGCTGGCCTATGTCGAGGATGTTTATCACTGCGCCCGTGTCCGGGGTCTTTGGGTCCTGCCATGACTCCTGGGGACAAAGAAAATCAGTGTAAGTTATAGTATAAATCTTCTCAGGTGAATTTTTCGCTTCGAGCCATTACATTAAATTTGAACCTTAATACTATGACGATACCGTTTGTTTTGAAAGATAAGGGCTCGAAGCGAAAAACCTCAAACTATCGCTAATCATTCATTACCCTTCTTTTTGACTATGCCGTAGTCGGGTAAAAAACACATTTTGGATTCTAGAGGCCGTATTGTCTAACGCGTCTAACGCTTCTGACGCTTGCCTTCGCTTTCACCGTGTCTTTCTGTCATCATCTTATACCGTTTGACAGAAATAAATAGTGATTGCGAAGGCAAGCGTCAGAAGCATTAGACAATTAGCCTGCAAGAAACTCCTCGCAAGGTAACACTGGCATAACATTGCGATAAATCAATTTTTACTTTGTGCTGTACTGTTAGAAAATGGATATCTATGATAAGGAGTACAAAACTATGGAATCGATACCTATGATAGTTATAATATGTAAAGTTAGATATATATTATTTATACTATCGGAAACGGTCTACACTATTCTGCGCGAACGAAAACTACCAATCGGAATTATAAGTCGAGTCAAACTGTAAAAGATTGTTTGCTTAGATGAAAAGCTTGGATTTAATACTGGGATTAGTTCTCAAAACGAGGTTCTACACAAAAAAACGACACTCTCTGCTAATAATTCTTGCTGTGTCTTGAATGCCCCAGCTGATATGAAAACCTATTTTTTTTTTTAACTATTGTACCCAATACATCCCTGTATTGTTCTTTTTATATAATTATTATTATTTTTTATTTAATTCTATATTTGTATGGTTTTTTAGTTTGTAATTTATTATATTTTAATTTGAAAAGATGACTTCCTGCCAAGTTTCTTGCGGCGCATTCTTCTTGGCAATGATGGTCCTTATGAAAGCGCTGGTAGTTTAAAAAAGTGACATGTAAAAGAGCCCTTTGCGGCCTATTTGCAGAATAAACGTTTTGATTTTTTTTTGATTTTTAATAGTCTTAATACCAATAGAATTTTTAGTTAGAAACATCAGCGCCGTCTTGGTGCTACATCTTGTATACTGCGACTTCTTACTGAATAAACAGGCGTAGGTATCTTGGTGCCAATGTTATTGAGCGTAGTTACGATGTCATAAATTACTAGGTTAAAAACATCGTTATCATAATCCTAGACTGTACCTAATAGCTTATATCCTATTGTGTTAACAACCTGTCGTTTCTTGCTCGATAACATTGGGTAGTGTTGTAATAGGGATGTTTCCTAGGTAAAAAAATAATAATTCTTATTAGTCCGTATTTTACATTATCAAAAAATATTAGACACGTGATTTTTCTTTTGACAATTAAACAAAAAATGACGAAGATATGGCGCGTTGAAGTTCCGCGTGACGAGGCGTGACGTCACTTGTTCCTAAAACGCTCATACAAAGTGTAGGAACAAGTGACGTCACGCGAAACTTCAACGCGCCATATCTTCGTATTTTTTTGTTTAATTGACAAAATAAAAAATACGTGTCCAATATTTTTTGATAATCTAAAAGACTGACTAGTTAGGAAAGTAGCCTATTATATTTATTTCTAACTAAGTATAATCAATCTATATAAAGACAGTCTGTACATTGAAAATATTCGAGAAAAACTGTCAGTATGGCAATTTATTAACGCAATAGAACTCAAAACAATGATGTTCAGAATGATTGTCTGTTTGTCTATGTTTGTTCGCGCTAATCTCAGATGCGGTTTTCACTGATGTGTTTAACCAAGGATGATATAGACTGGATTGGCAGTCGCCATGTTTCATATTACTACAAATGTATTATTTTTCAAAAATATTGCATAATAATACATTTACAGTAATATGAAATATCTGTAGTTTTATTGTTTTGCCTTCAAAGCCTCTGGCTATATTTCAGCGCCATCTAGATTTAATAATCGAACTACAAAAACCGCGGCCGATCCGTACTATGGCGACTGCCTCGATATATTTCAGTGGCGACTGCCAATCTAGTCTATATCATCCTTGGTTTAACTCGTGATTTTTAATTAATGTCTGGCCAGGATTTTTTTAACCTTGCCTTTTTTAACTCTAGAAATATATTTAATAATAATAATAATAATAAATCTTTATTTTGAACAGCACTGGTCCATAGATGTTAGTAACAATTATGCACTTAAGGTTAGGTTAGTAGGTATATTACTACAAATTATTGAAAAGATGTCAGGATAGAACAAAAAATTAACAAAATTACTTAATATTAAAAATTAAAGGCCTGTCTCCCATGTGGATGTAGTTCCAGTGACTCACCACAGGGCAATCAAATATTCAGGGCAATTAAATATCTGAATAGATAAAATTCGTTAAAAAAATATTTTTATCCATTAAACAGATGGGTGAAGGTCGCTTCTAGTTCAGATCTTAGACTAAAGAGTTAATGTGCCAATGATCGTGACAGCCACGTGTGGTGCCGTTTATTTCCGTCACATCTTTAGCATTTTACTAGACTACCGCCTATTTTTGTTTACTACAATGTAGGCTACTATCGATAACGCCACGAGAGTTGAGGCGAATGATTACACACACAGCTACATAAAGTATACTGATTGCAAAAAAGATAGTGAATGAATGAAATGAGTGAGTGAATGAAAATGTGAGTTATATGATCTTATGATGAAATACTTACGCAATACTATGCATATTATAATTTTTCTTTTTCATATAACCTATTTTTTAAATAAAACAATTTGAAACTGATGAGAAATATTCGCAAGAAAAAAATCGGTATTTTATAAATAGCGAAAAATATGCTTAATGCTTATCTGATTTATATAAAATAGATCAAAATATTTTATTTTCTGTTTTGTTTGAAGTAGATGTATTTTCCTAAATTATTCTTGAAGACATAGTTTGAAGAAATTTTTAGTCATTCTTGTAATTCACTGTTGAGTCTGTTGAACTTGCTATCGCTACGAATAAATGTCAAAATCCCGCTGTGATTACATGACGTGTTGTTGTGTGTGTGACCTCAACTCTGATGGCTTTACCTATATGAACGATTAAAGAATATTATTATAATAATAAGCGATTATAAGATGATTATTAGAATAAGCGTTTAATCAGAACAATGAGAATATAGTAAAAACGTGCTCTAATCGACGACAATTATAAAGTTGCATTGTGTGACAATCAATGAATTTTTTATTTTACTACGAGTACCTAATACCTAAAATAAGTACGTGTTATTGTATTGTTTTGCTGTGTCGACAGCTGCATGGTTGATAAATATTACTTACATAAAATAATATTGCATTGTTTGATACAATAAAATACTACTATCGCCTTACTATACCTATGTTAACAATGAAAATGTTTAAATTTGATGCTTTGTTAGCCACGTATGAATTCACGCTAATGGTATGTAGACATACTTTGAAAAAGTTCTTCTGATAATCGACAAGTAAGCCAAACAAAGTATCAAACTACAACGTGCTACAACCCGATTCCCTCCGGGTTGACTAAACTTTCGAAGTAACCAAACGCTTCGCTTCCATTACTGCACTGCTTTTCAAGAAAAAGATAAATGGGTATGTTATTAGGTTTTTTGCTCCAGCTTTACTTGCAAAAATTTTCACGCCCCGCTAATGCAGCCCCATCCAGGTAGGTACTAGCTTTATTAAAAGTTGTGAGGAATTCATTGATAAACGACTTAAAGCTCCAAACGCACAGACAGCGGAGGCGTGGCGGTGCGGTGGCTGTGACGGTTGTAATATTCTAACTTGTATGAACGAGATCGCGGTACGGTACCCCGCACGACCGTTCATAAAAGTTAGAATATTACAACCGTCACCGCCACCGCACCGTCACGCCTCCGCTGTCTGTGCGTTTGGAGCTTAAGCTATGCTGAAATACGAGTAACTCGAAATATGGCGAAGTGTTGCATTAATGCTTCATCTCGTTCTCTTTACCACATCATTAAATCATCGAATGTAATAAGATGCTATCTGTGTTTGCCTGTTATTAGGTTATTACTCTGTTATAATCGTTAAAACATTGACTTTTTGTTTATCTTATATTGTTGTACCTGTTGGTGAAGTAAAATAAATAAATAAATCATTCAATTAATAAAGAAGCCAAACCGTCGATCTATTCGTAAGATTGAGTATTTAATTTCCGATCCGGTTTTACATTGTTTCGACACTCCGTGACGTTGGTACATATATTATAAAAGACTACAAAAAGGCGTTTTTATTTACCTAATTCAAGGCATTACTTTTGTAGTCATTTAACTAGTTTCCTATGTTTCTTTGTAATGGAATGGAAATGCGGCAATTGGCTAAGTAAAGTTTTTTGAAGAGATGCTAATTATATTTTTTTTCGACAGTGGTCGACTTCAACACCAAGAAACTGCAGCTGTTTTATTTTTATCTCCTTTTATTTATTGGAAATATTTTTTTAAGTGTTCGAGATGACATTTGTGAGATTTTATGGCTGACAAGCGGTTCGTGCTCAGTACTAAGAAAAAATAGAAAAAAAAAACGAATTCAACTGTCGCTTCTGTCAATGTCAAATGAAATCTAACCGTTTGCGTTTCGTTTGCTTTGCGTTGTCCAAGAAGCAGTTCCAAAATAGTGATCGAAAGTATTCAATCGTGATCCAATTATTGTGCATAGGTCGTGGAGAAATGCGGTAAAATTGAAAGTCCGTATTTTATGCGGAGGTCGATAAAAATAGTCAAAAAATCACACTGAGCACACCAAAACGCAAAGCAAACGAAACGCAAACGATTTGACATTGACAGCAGTGACAGTTCACTTCGGTTTTTTTTCTGTTTCTACTAAGTTCGGAGCACGAACGGCTTGTCAACCATAAAATCTCACAAATGTCATCTCAAACACTCAAAAAAATATATCCAGTAAACAATAGGAGATCAAAATAAAACAGCTGCAGTTTCTCGATCTCCAGAACGCCGACTGTCGAAAAAAAATATAATTAGCACCTCTTCAAAAAACTTTACTTAGCCAATTATGGTGTCGGTTACAAAGTTCCCTAAACGTCTTTTCTTTGCTTAAACAGACTCATCATTTTGAAAGTGGGCTTGTTCATTTGTCTGTTTATTGAAGCAACGATCGGGTTAAATTCGGCATACGTAGAAAGTGCGTGCGCCGCATACCTGCGCACGCGTGACACAATAAATGTAGGATGGAGCAATACCATGCGAATAGATCGAGATAGGTATACTAAACACATCAGACTAATGCGAACCGGTGTCATATTACCAGGGATCGGACAAATTAATTAAATAATTAATTATTTAATTAGTTATTACCAGCTACGGGCTTCCACTATCGCACGTCGCGCCGTAAGTCTGCGTTCCACCGTCACCACCTTGATGAATATACATCTACAACTGAGCGTTTCCATCGGCATTTTCTGCCACGCACAGTTAAATTGTGGAATCAACTCCCGTCTACGGTGTTTCCAACTAACTATGACATCGGGTCCTTCAAGAAAAGAGTGTATTGTTCCCTTAAAGGCCGGCAACGGACTAGTGACCCTTCTGGGGTTTCTGGTTCTCATGGGTGGTTGTGATCGCTTACCAACAGGTGACCCACTTGCTCGTTTGCCTCCCTCTATCAATAAAAAAAAAAAAAATTCTTACCTGAGGTTTAATTTTTATTCCTAGTCAATAAGTAAATAACATAAAGATTATGATGTAGATTTAATAAAGAATAATATCAGTATTTTCTCCAGTTAAAAAATTGCCATTATTTAATTTATTATTGGTACCGATATAGGGTGAGTGGGGGGGGGGGGTAAGATGAAAATAAGATGAAAGGCAGTGTAAGATGAAAAACTACTCTTAGTACCGGGTGCTACGAGTGGTTTTTCATCTTACCCCCACTCACCCTAGGTCATTTGGTGAATATCAATGTCAAAATATTTTTTTCAGAAAAATTAATTCCTCCGTTTCATATTTATAGATTATAGGAATATATTAATTAGAAAACCTCTTCATTATAAAGAAAAAATACAAAAAGGAAAACAACTGCCAAAGCCGTTGTATGCATGTGTAAATTATTATCGCCGGGAATCCAAATTTAATTTCAAGAAATAATCATTTTTTTAAATTAATTTTGGAGTCATGTCCACATTATTGCGAGCAATAACGACAATTTGTACGATCTTTGCATATTACATACAATTTTCCCTGCATGACTCTTTAGTGAACACCACTTAGTAGGTAAACAAAGCCGAAATAAAGTACAATAAAGAAAAAGATAGATAGTATTGCCGAAAAACTACAATTCATTTTAGGTCTTAAAGAAGCGTGTGTTCCGGACTAATTTTGGCGTATTGCCTGTGTAGATACAACGCCTATCGTGGCTGACTAGACCGATGCGAAAGCAACATGTTTGTCCACAGGCCTGACAAGAGAAGTTTGCGGAGGTTGGTACAGAATCGCCTTGGTATCGTTTCTTTCTCTCGACAACAAGAGTCTTGAACCAGGGGCTAAATTCAGGAACGGCCCAACACGGTTTGCGAGCGGTAATTCAATCGTTTGGGAGAGGATAGGAATGGGCTGAGCTTGGGATGAGCTTTATTTTCCTGTTAATTCACTTTGTAAATAAATAAACGAATAAATAAATAAGGGTCATCTCAATCTCAGCCCAAACCTCTCGCA
This sequence comes from Archips crataeganus, assembly GCA_947859365.1. NCBI lineage: Eukaryota > Metazoa > Arthropoda > Insecta > Lepidoptera > Tortricidae > Archips > Archips crataeganus. The sequence goes on along the minus strand of OX402069.1, from coordinate 9,989,207 downwards.
AACCAGTGATTTTTGGCGTTCCTGAATAGCAGTTCATCACTATCCTCTTGCAAACGATTGAATTACCGCTCGCAAAACATGTTGGGCCGTTTCTGAATTTAGCCCCAGGCCTCATCGAATACTTGCGACCCTCCAATACGCGTTTACGCCAATCAGCGCGTTTCAGCGTGGCCCGTGTGGTATACGGATTTAGAATATTTAGCGCCTACGCTATCAAAGGACACGGGTGTCGTAAAAATCGGAAATTTAAACTAACTGTTATAAAAGCTTTTCCCTATCTGAATCCTCCTGAGGTCCGTGAATACATCTCAATATCAAAAGCTAGCCCACTTTTTGGTGGTACATCGGATTAGCTTCATTGAATGGTCATCTGCTGAGTTTCATTTCTCAGTAGCATAGAACAAATGGGAAGTACCGGTGCGTGCATAGCATCCTGATAATGGAATTTAACCATGACACAAATAAAGTGTATAAAACGTGCACGGTCAAGATCACCTTCCGAACATTATTAAGGACGTATAGTACTAACTACATGACGTATGTTAGGAGTCAACAAAGACTTCAACTTCAAGACGTCCGTCCTTGGCTGACATTGTTGATCTTTTGCATTCACAGAAGGCCGCACTAAAGCTCAGGTATGTATACATTGCAAGTTAAATAAATGCTTTAGAAAAAAAGGAAACGACGGATGACGCAAAAAAAAAACATGACCGATATGTGATTTTCAATTTAAAATGTCATTGTCACTTTTTTTACAATTATATAGTTTTGGGGTTTTCTTACTGTCTTAGCGCTATTGATTTCAAACTGTATGAAAAAAAATCACAAAAGTGACTCAAACAATAAGGACGCTTTTTTCTTTACGAAAATGAATAGTCATGATTTTTGAATAATAAAATCCCAAAATTTCCTTATTAAAAAAAAGTAAATGGTTTAAATTGAAAATAACAACAAACTTAAGCCGAAAATGTAATGTAAATGTCGGCCACATTATATAAAGTGATCACTTTTAAGATCAAGCCGCAGAATAAATATTGAGTACGAGATCATATTCAATGCGATTTGCCAGAGTTAAATATGTAAAAGAGAGTCAACAGGAAAATCGGGAAAATATTTCAGAGATAGGTATTCAGTTTTCTTCAGAAATGAGCGTCTCTGTAGTGAGTGAATTGTGTGATACTAATTAGCTTGATTTTGCCAAATAAGTCAGTAGGATGTGACCCTTTTTAAGCAGACGCGGAACTTTCCGGGAATACGAGTGTAAAAACTGGAACGATTTGGCAAGAAATTAGTGCTAAAGTACATTGGCTTAACTTATTGTCGCTCTACATTGTAGTAACTAGTGAATTGAATTACTAGAAGTAGTACCATGAGTCATGGTCCACAACTGACTGACAACACACAGCCAAAATCAGGAGCGTGTGGACTTAGAAATTTTGGGAGACATGCAGGTATCCCTTTTTTTTTAAATTACAATCTAGCTCATATAGGCTAATAAGCAATATTCATTTCACTTAATCTACTATTTTAAGTAGGTATCCTGAATATCATAAAGGTGCATCCACGGGATCCATGCCTCGGTATGAAGCTAGTATGGAGTAAATAATCAAAACATATTATGATTCAATAAATTATTTGAATCTTTATTAATTAAGCACTGATGATTGTAAAAAGAACAGCCACAAGTCTAAAACTGTAAATTGACTGTCAAAAATCTAAATGTCATTAACCCAAAATGGCGGATAGGACTGTTCCGCAGTTAACATAGTGTGTTCAGTAGCTAATGTAATTATGATAGAAAATTAACAGAAACACAGTGCGTAATGAAAGAAACCTACTTTCAGTTAAACCAAGGCACGGTAGTTTTAAAAGCAAATTAATGGTAGTTACTAGTCAGTTACGACGAATTTCTGCAGTAAATGTGCCATTCCACCAGAGATGTGCTACGCGACATTGCTGATGCGTTTGATAAACCACCAATCATATTAATTGTTTCACATAGCATAGCACTAAACGGGTTCAACTAAGCAGTTTTCTATATGGTACGGTGCGTGCTTTGGATGCGTGCCGTGGATGCGTGTTCTAGATCTTTTATTCGAGCGGTAGTATTAGGAAACTGTGGGTTTCGTAGCGTAGCTTTCATATACTCGCAGCATAACTGCATAGAATATCTCTGGTGGAAAGACATCCTAAAGCTTGCACGATTGGACGTGACTAGCTTTATCGATCTGAGGCGCTACCACGAAATTCGAAAATCGAAGTTCGTATCGCATTATCCCTCTCACTCTCGTGTCAAATCACATTAGCGTGAGCGGGACGGCACGAAACGAAGTTCGAATTATGCACTTCGTGGTAGGGCCTCTGTGTCGTTTTCTTGTTGAACTAATAGAGTAGTCGCTTTGATAAATATCGTACTAGATGCAGTGTAGTCAACTATATTGCGATTCAAGACAGACGAGGCCTTATTGTCTAAAAAAGTCCTACTTGGAATGACAATCGTTTTCACTTTTTCACTGTTTTTTTCTGTCAAACGATAAAGGATAAAGTTAGAAAGAGATGGTTAATCCGATTGCGAGCGCCCGCACGCACGGTAGACAATACGGCCTATGTACCTAATAGTTAGAACAAACGTAGACGGAGTAAGAGTTTGAACTCCAATTTCAGTACAATATGACTATCTTGTAGATAGGTACTTATGATAATGAGTGATATGACCAATTCAAATTTAAAATAAAAATAAAAAATAAAATAAACTTTATTTGCATTTAACAAAGGTTCTTACATATAAGGTAAATCCCATTCCATTAAGTCGAAACTTGTGTTAGGAGGCCTCGCTCTTCCAAAAACTAAACATTGAGTATACAATTAAATAAAGAAGGTAGGTAAGTTATAATAAAGATTATTACTAAGACTATAACTAAACATAACTAACTTAAACAAAGTGTGTGAGTGTGTGTGTGTGTGTGTGCGCGTGAGTATGTGTGCGTGTGTATGTGTGTATTGACACCAAATTGTCCAGATCTTTTTTATATTGGTTTTCGTTTACAATTAAACCTTTACGAACCTAGACAATTAGGTGTCCGTCGTCCATATCAGTTGTTGAAATGAACTTTACTTGGAAAGGTAGAGTTGCCACATCTAAGAGTAAGAAAAAAGTCCACGCAAACTGGTTACAAACGAATATTTTGTTCATATCTGTGTCTATGATAAAATGCTAGATAATGCCAAAATCTGATGAGCTATTCCCCTAGGAACTCTTGTCATCTTCACTTGTATTACATTATAGTAGGTGAATATCTTGACCCTTAAATGCATAGCGTGTCTAAAAGGCAACGCTGTGCCTAAAGTTCATTTTCAAACATATTTTTAGTAAATTCAAAAAACTTATAACTTGTGCAGTAAAGTTTGAAGTTTTGTCAATATTTAAATTAAAAATTATACTTTAAAGGCAGCGTTTTTTTGGACACGCTATGCATTAAAGGGTTAAGTAAAGGACCCGTTGTATGTACGTAGTAGTAACGTGTCCGTATAAACAAATTGAGGTTCCAAATTAGAAAAATGACTTAAACTCCATATCAACTCTGTGCACTGCTACATGCAACAAATCCTTCACTCAAATTTTTCACCTATATTAACCGTGACACACAGCATCACGCTTACTAGTGAACCATCGATCTCATATCATTCCAAAACAGATAACCCATCGTACGATGTAATTCCGAGCAATATACCTATAAATGAGTGAGTGATAACGTACATAGAAACTAATGAACAAGACATCAACAAAGCCAAGGCCAAATTTCCGAAACACGACTTTAAATTACCACGGGAAACTTGCGAGACAGAGACAGTAAACACATGCCAAAAGACCAAAAAGGGACAGCGTACGTTCTAAATTGCCACTTATTTATATTCACTGAGCAGCAGCCGCATCCGATGGTACAGTTAACTCCTTATTATATGCTTTACGGTGTTGTTGAAATGTGTTTGGCTACCGAATCACAATCATAGAAAGATGTCAAGAGGAGGTGTGTCCAATAATACTCAGTTGACTGGGTTATTTATATTCGAGGAAAACTTAAAAATATACAGTGATGATGACGATATAAACACGTCGTTATTTCCATCGATGTTTGAGAGATAAGAAAAGGTATTTGAAGCACGAGAAGGCTCAACAGTATGTAGCACGATTGTGATAAGTACCAGTGAAGGCTTTATTGCCATTTGAAATAATTAAAAAACAAAAACGAAGAAACCAGTTCCACGCGTACTTTTGATATATTTTATGTTAAAATATTACACGAAGATGCCAAAACAAAGTAACCTACTTATAGGTTATAATTTGATAATTTTTCAAAGAATAATTTAAAAAAGAAGACACCAGGCATTTTCGACACATTTTTATATTACACTAGCTGCTGCCCGCGACTCTGCTTGGAAATAATTCGTTTATCGCTATCCCGCGGGCGGGAACTATGCTATTTTCTGGGATAAAAAGTATCCTATATGTTAATCCGGGTTATAAACTATCTGTGTACCAAATTTCATCACAATCCGTCATACCGTTTTAGCGTGAAAGAGTAACAAACATCCATACAAACTTTCTCGTTTATAATATTAGTAAGATTCACCGAACACCTAAAGATATTGCTTATAATTGTAATTTAGGTATAATAGGAATGAATACCTTCCCGTGTCTCATTTAACTACAAAAAGTAATAATTGAATGAGCTGCGCAGAAATAGTGTTTATTTTATTATAAAACTTGCTCACCTTGTGGACTTAAGAAATTCCTTGAGCAGTTGGATAAATTTTAATGGCAGGCAAATAAAAAACAAGCAGGAAAATCTGGCATACTTTCAGAAAAAAATGCCGGCATTTAGCTAGGATTTTTATTTGAATGTTCAATTTATGAAAATAAGAACTGTGTTACACGATGTAGTTTTATTATCTTTACATGAAATCGTGACATCCTGACCAATGAATGCACGTGGTCATGCAAGGCGAAAACCAAGTGACTAAACAAACTGATTAAGTAACTGCATATTAATTGTGTAAGCAAGATTATCTATTGTGAATCTGCCAAAAATTAATTATGATTTGACAAAGATGTTTAATACTTATACTTTTTACAACTTCACATAATTATAAATCATGCAAGCTGTATTAATAATCGATTGCAGACTTTTGGCAAATTGTTTAGGTACATAAAGAATAAAATAATGGATTTTGGTTCGTTGCTTAGCCTGTTTTTTCTTGAGGGGTTTTAAAAGCAAGGATAAACGTAATATTAAATCCGAATGTAATTATAATAGTTTAAAAATGATGTCACATTGTAAGACGGTACATTTGAAGTAATTTAAATAGATAAATTATTAAATAGAAGCATACTTAATCCAGTGTTCTTGTTTTACGCAACGTGCAGATCAAAGGTGACAAAAGTATAGTTTATACAATGAATCGAGTCATGTCCACAATCGATTGTGTTGATGCGCGGTCGTCGCACCGCGCGCGCGCCGGTTGGTCGTTTAGAGTCACGCCACCGCGCGTCTGCCGGTTTAAATTTGGAATAACGCTGCCAGCGGTATGGATGAATGAAAGTATGTATCACGTTTGTTGACAACTTAGTTTCAGCTTTCAATGGGGGGAGTGCAATTGTTTATATGAAGGTAGATGTCAATTAGGAACAGTATACAACAGTAACCGGTTACTATACTAAGCATATTCGACGTCTCAAGCGAGTTACAAATCGTTAGAGCTTTTAATCATTATTACACCCGAGACTTATCGCGACAATTTATTGCCAAAATACCCGAATAGACACACTACCCTATGAATTCCGGATGTGATGTAAATATGAGAGAAAATCACGAAAGTTCACAACAATATTTTAGAGCTTATTATGTAGAGCAGGAGTGTAGGAACTAAGCACCGAAACGAAAGTCTGTGATCCAACTCAGGATTAAGCCTATTTGTAAAGTTGATGAGAACAACTAAAGCTGGCAGAATTAAGGCTTGTCCACGAAAAAAAGTAGCCATCGAAAACCAAGTCTCCACTGTCCCCCAGTTGGTCTAGTCTAGGTAGTTCAAACCGCAATTAGATTGCCAACTGAGTATTCTTTTTTATGTGTAAGAATCTAAAATCCATCCATGTTTCCTTACAAGTTGTGAAATCCTACATAATGCTAGTTAAGGCTTAGAGCTAAAATGATTGCATACAAATGTGTGTACTTCTGGCATGATTTACAACAATTTATGACCTGCATACGGTAATTAATAGTCTGGAAAGACATTCTCGGAACATTATAGCGTCGATAATCTATTTGAGTAAAGAAAAAAAAGAACCTCTGTGACCCAAACGTGAAAAATACAAAATCTAAGACTAAAATCCAGAGATTTCTAAAGTAAGCCCAAAAATGGATAGCATCTGATATAAATGGGTATGTATTACAATACCGAAGTACGAAAGACCGAATGTATTAAAACATCGAATGGGTCAAAAGACCGACACGATTTTTTTCTGAAACCGTTAACTTTTTAAGATTGTTATAAAACAAACCTAACCTAACCTAATGGGTTCTGTATGATGCCGTTTTAATAAATTCTGAAAAAATTACGGTTTCAGAAAAAAATCGTGTCGGTCTTTTGACCCATTCGATGTTTTAATACATTCGGTCTTTCGTACTTCGGTATTGTAATACATACCCGATATAAATATCCATAATAGCGCTCAAAACGAAAGGCGCAGAGTCCTTCTTTCCAATTAAATTCTTTAAAAAATGTCATTTCATATTGAATACCTGAATTATACAATAGTGGCTACTTTTTTTCGTGGACAAGCCTTACTAGAGTAATTGATCTCCATCGCCTTCGATTGGTGATACAATACACACTGACATATTACTTATTTTATCGCCCTAGTACCCAATGCACTAAAAACGCAAATTGCCAATACAGTACATGATGAATCGTTTCTTTTCAGTATAAGTTTAGTTCCACTCGATTATGAATGCAAATGTTCATTCGTTATCAACTTTTAATTCCAGTGAGATCACAAGAGATAACATCAATATGCTAAATGCCATACTTATCTTAGTGCGAAATTGTGAAATCGCTTACTAGAGTGTATATTTAGTACCGAAGATTAATATAGATCGGTCTATCTTTAAAATGTTCTAAAATTCGATCTTCTGATCATCAAATACTATCTGTGCTCACAAAGTTCGAATAGCACTGTGCAATCCCTAAAGTGCCACTTAAACGTACTCATACTCAATTCAATCAATTACTGTACGATAGATAGACGAATGGTTCACAAAACAATGACAATCATATACATAGAACCAAAATTCTCGTCTCAAAGAAGTAACAAGGAAAAGTATTAGGGGTCACTCTTCACACGTGTATCAATTAAGGACATTTCAAGGTGGTCAATTCTAGCTATGCATTTTGCATATAGAGTCCCGACCGTGACACGACCTTGCTTATCGATCGACATTGGTCCGATAAGTTATGACAGACATAAGCGTGATGTGATGACCTAACGTCAATGCTAGCATACTGGCGTTTTATAGTATAGCTAGGCATTACTTATATTGCTAATAAACGGAGCGTGCTGGTGTTAATGTTAATGATACAGGCGATTGAGTGTTTTGATCTTTTTCCGAAATTTTTTTGTCGGTTTCGAAGCTTATTTTCGAACTTTGTGGCTTTACAATCACGTCATACTGATTGGAAATTAATATTGTCACTTAGTGAAAAAAAAACAAAGTAAATTTTTGTAAGTGGCTCGAAATATCTATTTAATTAAAGTTTATCGAAGTTCCTTATTTCACTGCTATTGCCTTCTATTTGCATTCCAGAAAAACTATTCATATAAACAAATACTCAGATTTTTCAAGTGAAGAATTTACGCAAGCAAATTGTCACCAAAGTTGTCCTCGGTTGCATAATTTTGCGCTATGTAGGTACATATATTTGGCAGACGTCATATTTTTCTAAGTGATTACCACTATATTAGAATGTCTAAAATAAACCACATGTCAAAATAATCTACGTGTCTGAAATGATAGACCCAATATTTTTACAATAAGAGGTCTCTATTTTCAAAGCAAGAACCAATGCTATTCTGAGAGTTTATAAACTCTCTAATCAACTTGTAATTTTATCGTGATCATAAAGCACTTTTCTAAAAACATTATAGTATACTTTACTACAGTACCTACAAATAGATTCAGCTATCATCATCACATCACATCAAGTTTCAGCTATACCAGGAATTCCAGGAAAGGTATAACAAAACATTTACAGATAAAATTAAATGAAGCTAACATTATCTTTGTGTTTGGGACGTTGTTGTGAATACAATTAACATTAATATTAATTAACATTTATGTGTACTAACATACTTTTAATATTATAAAATGTTACTACAATACGTTTACTTTTAATTTACCACGGACAGATTGCTTGCCTTCATTTCTTTTCCAACTTTAACACCATACAAATAACGTAGTCATTACAAAATCTGCAAACGTGGGTAACAGTTTTCTAACATTGGATTTATTTGTAGGTCGTTAAAGTTGAATATGAGATGAAGGCAAACCATCTGTCAGTGGTAAACTTTATGTAATTTTACTGTAACAAATTATGGATGTAAATCTGAAATAAATAAATAATTATTATTAAACAATGGTATTTTAATACAAACGATCAAATAAAGAACTGACATTGTAAATCTTGCTAAATACACAAACAAACAAGACAATGATATTGGCAAGTGTCATCTACTACTTAACAGTCAGAAGGTTGGATATTATACTCCTCTCTCAAAAAATGCCAAACAGTCGCTGGCAATAATTTTAATTTTATTTAACATACTATGGACATTGTATTTGCACATTTATTATGAAAATAATGGAATATCACGTCACATCTCACCACATTAAGGAATCCTAGAGCTTAATAACGGTAAACGATTACATGGTAACCCTTAAAAACGTACGATTGGATTGGGTGTTTCGAGCGAGAGGTCAATGTACGAAATTGCGCGCCTGTAGGCGTCATGGTCCAACAACGGTTACCCGCAGACATTAGATAGAAATGCGAAGATATTCTACAATACATCTAAGCAGAATTATAGTACATCCATCAAGCCTCTAAGGTCACGAAATGGTCCCACCATTTCGTAACCGTTCAGCCTAGTCTACTGTCTGGCTTGATGTGGGTGACATAATTATTATTTGATAGCAGTTATACTTAACCTACGGCTAGCCAAGCTTTTGTGAATGGTCCTGTTTAACATAGTATTGTAATATTATAGATTTTCAACCATTTCCACACCATAGCCTGACTCCTGACTTTTTTCAACAGATGTAGTGCGACTTAGACGAGCGTCACCAGTTATGACATTATGGAAATTATTACACTATACTTAAAGTCCTTAATTCATTGAACAATTTGATCTTCATAGTACAATCAGCCGTTATTCTTAATCTTGATTTGTTCTATCTATGTAAAGTAGGACTCACAAGGGTAGACAACTTGAATATATGCATGTTACAAAAAAATTGTTGCCCATTAAAAAAAGGTTGAGAACGGCTGTTTGATAGCGTTGGTTGGTGGTTGGAATTGAAGGAAAGAGAGTCTAGTCTAGTAGTATCCAGTAGGTAGAGGAAGTTGTCTGTACAGACTGAAAAACTTTTATTTTTTCGTCTTTAATATCGTCGTCGTTTGCCTATTCATCGCTCGCGATGAATAGGCAAGAGTGGAGCAAGAGAGGGGAGGCCTTTGCCCAGCAGTGGGACACCAAAACAGGCTAATAAAAAAAAAATATCGTAACAATTGGCATGCTTCGCCTTTTTGTGTCTGCAAAAGTGATTAATAATTAACTCACAAAATTATAAATAGCAGAAATTCCAGGTTTTAAAATAAATGTGCACTAGTACAGTCAAGGAATTTAATTCCCTACCCATTTCGTAAAAATATCGTGTAATATTAGCAATGCATTAAGGTCGAAATGTCAATTGGAACACGTCCAAACAACATCGTTGCTATAGCTCTTATGGTGACAGTTCGCCGTACTATATTCAGACTTAGGTGGGTTGGAAATTAAATTCCTTGACTGTATGTCGAAATGAGCTGTAATTATGGACTTACCCCCTGTTTCACCATCCATTGATAAAATTTATCTGACGGATAAAATGTGATGCCGTCTCTGTTTGTTTCGTAAGTGAATGAAAAAGCTAATGCATTATGCATAACGATAGTTTTTTGGCTTCCATAGAGTGTAACTTAAAATTCTCTGTTCAGATTATACACCGTTAGATCGCGCTAGCATAAGCAACGTATCCAAACTATATTTTTACTCAAATAGTAGGTAAGAATAATTATTATCATAATAAATGACACGTTATAATACTTTTAAGACAATAATTTATTTTCTGGGTAAAATGGATGAAATGGTATGAAATGAAAACTCTTTTAAATCGGGTCCAGATTCTCGCTGCCACAGAGAACCATCTCAAATGCGAGATTGAAATTACATGCAACTAGTTTTAATTTAGTTAAGTTCATTAGTAGCAGAATACTAGGTAGGTTAGGTATTTCCGATTATTCAAAAAGTTTTATGTGAAAATCCCATTGAAAAAACGTTAATTCTTCATAAAGACCAGTTCTTTGCAAGTATCCAACAGACTAGCGTATAATTTCACGGTCACCGGGCCAAGCTCTTGAAAGAGAGATGTCTTATGTTCGTACCAAAAGATATACATTTACACCGGCGCTTAGTTAACAAAGACAACAATGGAAGACTCGGACAAAGGGCTAAGACAAGGGAACGAGGGGATAAACGGAAACTTAAATTAGCTTATGATAATGTTGGAAGTAATTGATGATTTGGTCGACTAAGAATAGGTTATTTTAATTAATTGTCACGACATTGTGGGTTATTGTTATTGAGTTTGTTTTTAAACATCGACACAAAAAGAGGAGTGTTATACGTTTGACCGCTATTTGTGTGTGTCTGTCTGTCTGTGGTATCAGTTCTTAAACGGGTGAACCGATTTGGATGCGGTTTTTTATTTTAAAGGAGGTTTCTTGGCCATGGTTCTTAGACATGTTTCGTCAAAATTGTTTCAGGCGTTTCAAATTTATCAGCTTGTTTGTTAGCTGCGGAAGAGATCTTAGACGCATAAGGCTGCGTTTCCACCAGAGATGTGCGAGGATGCGTTGCGAGGGATGTGTATTGTGTGTGTCATAAACCAATAGAAACACTTCATTTAAAAGGTCCTAAGTGAATGAAGTGTTTCTATTGGTTCATGACACACACATCCCTCGCAACGCATCCTCGCACATCTCTGGTGGAAACGCAGCCTAATGGGCGTTTACTTTATTTTTCGAACATATCTGTGACCTTATTGCGTTGGGGTTTTTAATTTTTTAAATTAAAAGTTATTAAAATAAAATTATTACATTTCTTACCCTGGCATTCAACTTATATGATTATCTTTGTTATTTTTTAAAGTAAGATACTGGAATTTCACCTTGCCCTCCATTGCGTCATCGATAAATATCCTGATAAAAAGTTGAAATTTGATATGTCAAAAAATCACGTTACGTGTTGAACTAGCCTCCAACGGTAAGTTTCGAGCACTATATTCATCGCTTATGGGAATATAGACATAATTTAATTAAAAAGCTAAAGCAAATAAATACATGGTTCGTCCCATTCGCATTCGCTTTGAAGTTTCATAAATAAATTACAAAGAGACTAGTCGACGCTACAGAGGATCGCAGAGCTGACGGCTTCCTCGCAAAGAATTAGCTTAGCTATTCAAAGAGGAAGGAAACCCTGCCAGTATCATCGGAACCATACTTAAGGGGACTTCCTTCATTCATATCCAAGGGTCGGAAAAGCACCCGTCATTTAAAAAAAACCTAACCCTTTCATACAACATAGACTTCTTTACAGTACTACAATACACTCCAATGACATCCGCAGACTATAAACGAACTATTTCGATACACAAACGGGCCATAAATTGTAGTCGTTACGCACTCAAAAGTAAAATGACGGTCGTTTTTCCGACCCTTGTTCATATCATCATGATCTAGTATTAGTTTTTTTAAGCACTTTAAGTTTAGGTTAATATTTGCCCATTGCTTTATTTATTTTCATTGAGTCTCCCAATGAGGCTGGCATAGTCACACAGGTGTACTAAAGCCTCGAAAAAAAAATAGAAAAAAATATATATTTATTTTAATTCTGTAGAGATAGGAGATAGTTTGCAACCCCAGGAAGGACAAAGGATAGTTTTTATCCTGGAAAAATGCAGTTCCCGCGAGATAGCGATAAACAAATTCTTCGCAGACGGAGTCGCGGGCAACACCCAGTTGTTTTTTTTTCTTACTAGTTAATAAGTTAGTTTTAGTAGGTACAAGGAATGGAAAATTTTAATGAGGCGGACGTCAGAATATCTGCACAAACAAACATAAACAAGATGAGATAAACTGAGTTCCAACAGGCGACAAATATATAGATAACCTCTAAATGCATACAAGTTGATCGGAAACATATTTAGATATAGATAGATAACAATGTGCTTATTCGGGTCAGATCAATTGCGTTATCAATTTATAAACAAAATTGTCAACACTGTACACGTGCGTGTGCACTTATCACAATGAAATACAAATTGACATGTGTTTATTCAATTTATACATAATGCGGGCACTGATAGTGACAAGAATAGCCGTGACTTGCATTTGGATTTCTTTGACATAAACTGGGCGATTCATCGAACTCGTGATTTCTGGAACTTACTGCAACATCTTTTCTTTCTAAACAACTTAATATACACCGTGCTTTTTTATTTCTGTTAACTTTAAGGGAAGATTATTAAGGTTAAATAGAGTTAATTTCTCGAAGAAACTAGGGTCTTAACTCTTACTATTTTTAAGATATTTAATAATTAAATTTAATGGCTGAACCAGTGTAAAAGGTCCTTCATTACGTCCTATTATTATTTATCTTTTAAAATTCGTCAGTAAAGAGTATTCCATTCATAGCTATAAATAATGCTACAAGGAGATTATTGAGGCGAGTTCGTTCGACATCACATACTTTTTCTTTTATTACGTGTCACATCAATGTCATAATCGTAAACATTGGTATTGTATCAATAATCGTGTTTATCTCGACGGAAAATGCCGCGACGAAAGGTTAAGGAAATCCTTTCTCCTTTCTGTTAATGTACCGAGCAACGTGTCGAATTTAACGGAAATAAAAAAAACATGGTGTATAATTAATTATAAGGTGAATCATCTTTTCCATGCCACCCGTTGCTACAGTTACACAAAACTTGGTCTCCTGGACAGGACAACCTAAGAATTTTTCTATGAAACAATATGAAGTTGTCACTTGGATAACTGGGGACTGAGTAAACAACACGAAAAAGTTAATTCACCCTATAATTCTTCTGTGGTTTGTTTGTCACATAACTCCTCCTAAAGGGCTGGAGCAATTCGAATAAAATTTTGTGTATATTTCAATAGGTCCCTGGATGATTTGGAAACACAATTAGACCAGGTAGGTGGCGCTGCTGTGAGCAGGCCAACGTCTGCCGGGTCTGCTACTTTCTTTATAAGTACAAAAAATTAGGAATCGCTTTGAAATTTGTGTTGAATAATTTAATCTCGAATCCAAAATTCTCAAAATCCTGTATAAAATCAAAGGTGACAAAACATTTGCATAACAGTATCGGTGATTGCTTAGAATCAGAGCTATCCAGTTTTACCAATAACTTAATGTATGAATGTAACGCGAACCGGTTTGCGAAGGTCGCGCGGTCAAACTTCCTGTTTTAAAACGTATCTATAGTTCTTCTTCTGAAACCCAGGCAGCCAATTTTTTAAATGACATCACTCGAAAATACCATTCAAAAGTGAAATCTGTGCAGAAAAAAACTATTTAAATCAGATTTTCACTCTCCACTACTCTACTAATAATTTTTATTTTGGGCCACTTTAGAAAAACATAATTTCAAAAAATCGGTCACACCTGTAGCCAATTTCAGGACGGTTTGTGTACGCGAAAAATAAAAATCAAAAATTTATTTGTGTGTGGCGTCCGCGGACCGGAAGACGCAGTGTGGGTACAGTCTTCCAACAAGATGGAGGGACGACCTGGTTAAGGTAGCGGAAACGCGTTGGATGCGGATGGTGCACGGCCGATCTGTTTGGCGAGCCTTGGGGGAGGCCTGTGTTCAGCAGTGGACGTCTTTCGGCTGAAGTGATGATGATAATGATAGGCCGTAAAGGGCTCTTTTAAATGTCTTTTTAGGGTTCCGTAGTCAACTAGGAACCCTTATAGTTTCGCCATATCTGTCCGTCTGTCTGTCCGCGGCTAAGCTCAGAGATCGTTAGTACTAGAAAGCTGTAATTTGGCATGAATATACATATCAGTCACGCCAACAAAGTGGTAAAATAAAAAACAAAAAAATAATTTTTTTTAGGGTACCTCCCATAGACGTAAAGGGGGGTGATTTTTTTTTCTCAACTAATCCTATAGTGTGGGGTATCGTTGGATAGGTCTTTTAAAACCATTGCGGGGTTGCTAACATGATTTTTCTATTCAGTGATCTGTTTGCGAAATATTCAACTTTAAAGTGAAAATTTTCATTAAAATCGAGCGTCCCCCCCCCCTCTAAAATCTAAACTGTTAGGTGGAAAAATTTGAAAAAATTCAGAATGGTAGTAAATATATCAAATTTACTAGGAAAATTATAGCGGCTAAGATTGCTTGGAAATTATTTGTAGTTTAAGAGTAAAATAGTAGCCTAAGGTATAAAACATACCTAAACTTGGATGATTCCGCACAAATACGATATCCTTAGAAAAATATTACTTTATTTTTTTGTAATGGCTACGGAACCCTACCTTGTGCGTGTCCGACACGCTCTTGGCCGGTTTTTTTTTTTTAGTCTACCATCGCTTTCGGAAAGACCATGATTGTGAAAGAGAATGCGCCGCAAGAATCTTGCCACAAAATAAATAACAATCTCGCGATCGTAATTGATCTCGATGACACCGAGAATTGGCCTCTAGGGTTATTTACTTAACCGAAGATGTGTGTATTATTCCGCCTACGATTTAAAATATCCGGACATTTTGGAATAACCTGATTTTTGTTAGCACTTCAAATGGGTACTATGGTGACTCTACCTTACTTTCGACAGCAGGCAAAATAACATAGCGACAGTAATTCAGGGGGTATGTATTACAATACCGAAGTACGAAAGACCGAATGTATTAAAACATCGAATGGGTCAAAAGACCGACACGATTTTTTTCTGAAACCGTAAACTTCTCAGAATTTATTAAAACGGCATCATACAGAACCCATTAGGTTCTTAAAAAGTTAACGGTTTCAGAAAAAAATCGTGTCGGTCTTTTGACCCATTCGATGTTAAAACATTCGGTCTTTCGTACTTCGGTATTGTAATACATACCCAATTCAGGACTAGGTATATTCTTTATCAAATTCACGTGCACATTGTGAATTTAGCAATAAGATTCGTTCGTTTTTCTGATGTGAAATTTTTCATCGATCTCAACGGATCGCTTCAAATAATCGAAGCTCAACTTGAAAAAAAAAATCTACTGTTTGCCAAAGCGGTAATGGCCTCAATAGATATTATAGTTCTTTATACCAACAAAGTTCGATATAATTATTTGTTTTGTTTATCTTCTACGCCTTTTATTGCTTACATTTATGTCATGTTTTCATTTTTAAATGACAAGCTAATTAGATTATGATCATGTTATGATACGAGCTGTTTTCATAAAATAATAAAAATAGTAGCTAACGTTGTTTGCTTCAATAACTTCTACATTTTTGCTATCTTTCGTAATAGCATCATAGCATGCAATAATGGAAAACATAATCAAGAGTTCTAGGAATCTAGAGTATAAAATGTGTTACTAAATCACAACACTGAAACAAGATTTTCTATCTCAATCAATTGAGAGCGCTCAAGAGTCATCATCACCATCATCTCCGGTCAGTACCTTTCCCACTGCTGAGCCCAGGCCTTCTCTCATAAGGTTTGGGCTGTAGTTCCCATGCAGGCTCAGTACAAATTGGGAACTCAAACAGAC
The DNA here is from genome assembly GCA_947859365.1 of Archips crataeganus. Classification (NCBI taxonomy): domain Eukaryota; kingdom Metazoa; phylum Arthropoda; class Insecta; order Lepidoptera; family Tortricidae; genus Archips; species Archips crataeganus. The sequence goes on along the minus strand of OX402069.1, from coordinate 9,973,049 downwards.
AGTATTGAATTGCTTCGCCAGTGTCTGCATTTTCTTTAAATGTTTTCGTTCACCGTAATGTTCGTGATAAATTACGATTGTAATTTCGCATATCAATTTCGAAAAAGTGGCACGCCTAGATTTGAACCCTCGACCCTCCGCTTGAGAGAACATATTAACAACTTCGAGTACTGAACAGTGCTCTAACTAAAAAACTCTGTATAATTCACGCCTTTACAAATTAATTCACTGGCTAAAAACAAAGAACCATCGCACGCGTCCGTTGACATGATTCGCGCGGTATTTGTACGGTACAAAGGCCTACCACGCGTTCCACGCCTGATACAACTGCGCAGCGTTCCGATAAAGTCGTGAAAATTGCGCCGGGGCATCGCGGCGGAGTAGGAAGTCTATGAGGTTACAAAATAAGGTTATGATTGTCTTAAAATAACATTATATTTATTTAGATAATTTATTGAATCAGGCGTTACTTTGCTTAGGTCCATATCAATGAACTGACACAATTAATTTGCTCACCTGGTGGATGGCATCTGTTAGCATGGTGAACGGTTCTGTTGCTCTGAGGATGAGCTTTAGTTGAGTTCGAAACGCGTTAGTGTAGTTTGGTGATTTGTGTGTATTCGTACATGAAACATAGGCTTTTATCCAGCAGTGGGACAACATCCCACTAATCCTACTGATATTATAAACGTGAAAGTTTGTATGGATGGAGGGATGTATGTTTGTTACTATTTCACGCTAAAACCGTTTAAATAAATAAATAAATACGACGACGGACGGACGGACGACGGATACGGTAACGGATACGGTGACGGATACGGTAACGGATACGGTGACGGATACGGTGACGGATTCTGATGAAATTTGGCACACAGGTTGTTTATAAACTAGATTAACATATAGGATACTTTACATCCCGAAAAATTGATTCCCGAAACAATAAACGAGCATAGCAAGAAACGAGTTCTTCGCAGACGGAGTCGCGGGCAACTGCTAATGTAGATTAAAAGAAAAAGGTCTAAATAAATAAGACATATAATTTTTAAAAAAGCGAGCTACTTATAACTGGTTTAACTAGTCATCAGTGCGCTGACCCTAAACAAAATCCAAAATAAGAAAAAAGGTAGGTCAATTATGTATACCCAATTTCTCGTTATCAAATGTTATGAATGTTATTATGAATGAAGTCGCTACTCTACATTTGTTTACATTACATGCTCTACTTTACATTAAATGAAAAAAGAAAACATTCAATTTAATTCTAAATAGTTCAAATTGGTCAAAATTCAAGGAAAATAGAAAAAAATACTGCATCCACCAGGCTCAATACTGAGTCCCTATTTATAAGCAAACCCACTATGAAGCTAGCTACAGGTTAAGATCACACCATAGATTTCTGCACTTATCTGTTATTTGATCGGATTAAGAGATGATTAATATAAAGTTACGATTTTTTGTGCATAACTAAATCGCAAATAAATGGCTAAAGTCTTCTTAGATCCATATTTTTTTATGGCTTTTCTTAGACTTTCTAAACAAACCAGCGCATAAAAAAGTTACACGCGGCAAGAATTGATTGAGAGCTTTATCTTCATTTCATATAATGCTGAAAACA